>OY728167.1:344659345-347574345 GCA_963277665.1 Viscum album
GATGAATTAAAGAACAAAAAATTGTATACTCTCGAATAGATAAAGGTGAGCTGGAGACAAAATATTTATACACTATCACCACAGGAAAAGGTAAGCATGTTCAATAAAATATTATAAATTTTAATTTCTTTTTGAACGTATATTGTCAAATATATTTTGGTTGGCTAGATATGTAGTGAGTTTAAAATTACCTTATGAAAATAATTTTTCATTCTGAGATAAATGTTGAATGTGTTAGCATAACTAGATCATTGTGGGGTTTTCTATAGAATAATATATTTTCTAGTGGGTTCAATTATCTAGGAATTATATTCTTATGCACATTTTTATAGATAATCTATAAAAATATTTACAATAGGTACAAAATTATTCAATTTTTTTCTTGTATTCATATACTGGTAATCTTTCTATGAATATTACTTTGTTTAGATGGTAGCTCCTATAAGACATGTTTATTTTTCTTTTTGAATTAATCCAAGGTCGTAAAATGTGCATGCCATGCAACCTATGAATCAAATTTTTTCTAGAATTCCTTTTGAGGGTTTTGAATAAAACAAGGAGTAGGTCTCTATCTTTTATCTCTTTATGGTCATTTAATACAAACCAATTAGGATGATGTTTAATTTCAATAGATTTTGATAAAATATGGCGAAATTTTAACTTCATACATCATTGACTAAAAAAATGTTTCTTAATGTCATAATGTGTTGTCCAAGACATGATGTTTTCTATTAAATAATGAGTGAAGATAAATCCTAGCATGTATGGAGGTCCCATAACGAGTATTGATGACTTTAGTGAAACATGTTTACTATTTGGGGACATATTTCTCATACCATGGATAGAAGTGTGACAACACAAATTGGATTTGAATGATGGAATCATTTCATTACCATTGAATAGGGAATGAAAACACTATTAAACTTAACTATATTTTTATAAATCATGAAATGATGAAATTGAAAATGGATAGTCTAGGAAAACCTCTAACCATTTTGGTATGGTTGAACTATTACCATACCATATAATATGAATAAAAATCATTAATGTTTATTGAATTTAGATGATAGGTTCCACTATAATTTTGTTAAGGGAAATTGGTATTAGAGGATCTTCTCCATATTAATAACACAAGACTATGCTTTTTTATATATTGCCTATATATATAGTGTATTTTTCATCTCCAATCAAAAGAGTCATTCATGATCTAATTTATCTAACAATAGTATCCATTGAAAATTTAATGTTATTGAAATGAAGAAGGTTCAATGTTATGTATAAATGAATATAATACATAGAATGTACTAGAATATTATATTTTCAGAGCAACCATAAATAGTCTGTTATAGAATTTTTGGGAGGAATGAAATTATCTGAATATTTATTACTAGTTAGGGATAAGTGGTTGTTTATATGTAACTTTATATCATATAATAACAATAATAAACAAATTTTTAATTAATTAACAAAAATATGGTGTCCCTATATAGATTAAAATGTGTAAAAACTTGTAAAAAGAAAGTGACCATACAATGGGAGTGGATTTTAATATAGTTGAAATTTATGGCTAGGACAAGAATATGATATTTGAGAATCACTATCTATTAGGTGATATTAGGAATCAATCCAAATGTATCTCATAATACCATATTTTAATTTCCATAAAAAAATATTATTAATAATGGAGAACCTTATTTTCATCATAAAACCTTTATCCTAAGATGATATTGGTTAATGTGATAGAGACAAAATATGGAACCGGGTTAAAGATAGGTGATATATAAATCACTATGTATCTTTAAAGAACTATAATCAAGCCACATGTAGTTATTTGAAGATGAATACATATATATTTGTCTGGTATATTGGAGAGAATGAATTTGTTCAATCCTAATGTATATTTATTCAACAATACCTGGAATTATAGAGGAGAAAACCAAAAACACTAGGATTGGGTGGGGAATTAATTTGAATGTGGAATTTATAGATGGGTTTTTCTTAGGAAATCAAAACATCACTATATATCTTGAAAACATAATAAATACAAACATATTTATAAAGATATATTTGTACAGATATTATTTATATGCATTGAAAAATCAAATGAATCCACCATAGTGTAGATTTATTAAAGAAACCCAACATGTATTGAGGATACTTGAAACACCATGAAATAATGGAAACCCGAAGTGGGTGTAACTTATGGTTGAACATTAGGTTTGAAATTTTGGCGTCACTATATATCAAAGGTCAATAGAAATGAAGCTACATATAATAAATAGAAATGGGGGAATTTTTGTCTTAACATATTCTTGGGTGTGGTTTCTATACACTAGAAATTATTACATGGGTCTGGCTATATTGTAAGGCTATTTGGTCATGTGGGATTAAAATCTTTAATCCAGTTTATTGACCAAGTAGGTTGTACCTGGTGTCATGTAGTTTAGTTTACTATGATGAGGATTATATAGTATATATTATAATGTCATGTAGTGAGGACTATGGTTCCATGTGTATTAGGGTTATAAAATTATGTATTTTTTATTTTAGTTTATGTTCATACTACTAGAACCATTTCTATGTATTTTTATGACATGAAGAATTATATTTTGTGGAGTTATATAAATTATTTCCTAAGAAACATCACATTGTTGGTAGACATGATATGTTCTCTATTAGTTTTTATCAGATAATAATCTCTATTTAATAATACCTTATGTATAATGTATGTTCCTTCCAATTTATGTTCTAGAATTAATAGATTATTTATGTGTATCATTAGTATTATCAAGGACAATAGTAATTACCGATTGATAAATGAATCAAGGTGAACATTTTTTTAATAATGTTATAGGATATTATTTTGATGAAATTTAAGATTATAAAATGTGGGCATCCTTTTAACATTGTGTCAATCCAATTTGATAAGAAGAATCCATGACTGTAAATCATTTGATGGTTAATTTCCAATGGAAATGTGAAATGAGGTGAATGATAATTAAAGGGTATGATTGTTCATGTCCCATATTATAAAAAACACGGGGTTCCATATATAGTAGTATGGGTTATGGTATGATAAGACCAAAAATAAAACATGATTTTATGAGGAAAACAATTCATACCTTTTTCACAATCTTTTGAAGGATATTGGACATATACAAATTAAATACCTTTTTTATCAATTTTATTCTACATGATGATGAGATGAATGATTTGATTGGATATTGTTTTTTATAAATAATTCATCTCAATGTCACATTAGATGACATGTTATTCATAAAAATTGAAAAAATGGCTCATAGACTAATAATTTGATAAACACTTTTTTCCAACATCATTGAGGGATAAAGCCTCAATGCATTTGGTAAAGAAGTAAGTGGTATTAAGGATGAACATGATCTATATAAGCGTGGATGGAGGGGATGTATCCATAACATAAACCCTCCATATGGTGAATGAAGATGAGTATTTAGAATTCTATAATAACATTTGGCACCATGTAATGATTTTTTAATTAATTTTACATTCATGAAAATTCATGGTGGATTCTAAGAAATCCAGTATCATTAATATCCACAAATATCCATGACTCCTAATTTGATGCAAATGATCAGACCCAAATTGATGATTAATATAGATAAAAACATGGTATTACCATATAAAATTGGGGATCTATACTCATTTCACCTATGTAATATACCATCAAATCATTTTAGTAGAACTTTTATGATTTTAGGCCATCATAAAGGATGATATTTTACACCCATTGATGAATTTTACCTTTCTTAGCTTGATCATATGGAATGTTCCAATTTTCAATACAATATATTATAGTATAAATATTTCAAAATTACACATAAATCATTAAGGTAGAGGAATATATTTGAATGGTGGTGTAATTAACTATATTGATTGTATATATACATTGGGAATTAAAAGAGAAATTACTCTATAATGTGAAATAAAAAACACTATATCAAACAATTTTGGATCCATTTAGTGGTAGATATATTTAAAAAAACAATATAATGATACTTATAAGAGTTATAAATCATAGAAAATATTGTATCTAAATAAATCCTTGACATTAACTCTTGTACATATTCAAGGAAGGGTATCAGTTTTCATTTTTTCATGGAATAGTCCCATATTATTTGATTGATCACAAACTCTAAATCACCTTTAATATTTAATTTGGAAATAAAAATATATCGATTGAGTAAAAATGATATAATTTTGTTATAGTATTCCATTCTATAATATATAAATACATTTTAGAGTTGTCAATAATGAAGTGGTATTTTATTTTATAAAGAAAGAAATACAATCTCCATGAAACCCATGTTATGACTTAACTCTTATATCATTCTTCTAGTTAGAATTCAAAAAGAAACATATAAATAGATTTCCCATTTTTGGAAAGTTACATGGATGGAGAAAACTTATAAATCCAATATATTAATGTCTAATAATGATTCATCTGGGGAAGTCTATGTTTTGAGGAATTCTTCTAGAACATTTTTGTTGATTTTCATTTTACATAAAAATTTGATGATAGGTTTTTGTATGATGAAATCCAATCTCAAATGTCTTCCCATAAATATGGTTTGACTGATGATTTACATGAGGGGGTTCATATAGGATACTGGGGAAGCACATAATTATATAGATAATATTAATTCTTATATCCACATAAATAAGTGGAATACAATTATTCTCAATTGTAGTGTATATAGTTTCATCTTCTAACATGGTTATATTTAGTGAATAGACATTATTTTTAATTTATTTTATTCTTATTCAGGGTAAAGAGAGTACCAATTGATCACTCTATCATTTCCACATCATGGAGGAGAGACTTTCATTCAATGGGTGGAATCAAAATTTGATTATAAATAACATACATCATATGGTCATGAGATAACTTATAAAAATCATTATCTTATTACTATATAAAAAATTTCATTATTAATTTTTAAAAGGGAAGTAATTTACCAATGTGGTTTATAAAAAATTTTCTTCATATAGGTTTGAAATCCATGAATTCTTCTTAACTCTTGATGTTTTAGAGAAGGAGGTTTATTAGGAATTGCCTTGTTTTTCTCTATGTCAACTTCAATAACATGATGGAATAACATGAATTCATGGAATATATTTAAATTCAAGATAAAGGTTGTTTTCAATGAGTTTATTATAAAGATATTTTGATGCGAAATTTTTAAACACTACCTCAAGATTATAAATATGATGATGATGTTAGTGAGAACAACTAACAGATCACCATCATAAAATTTCATTATTTTAACCAATATTTACTTAAAGAATTTTTTCATTTAACTTTGGTAAATAGCTCCTATATTCTTCAAACCAAAGGGAATAACCCAATTAAAATATATTTCATGGTGTTATTGGAGTGAAACATGTTCTTCATCATATGGGTCCATTTGGATTTAAATATTGAAAAATATCCCATCCATGAATGAGAGGGCCCAACACCCTACCTTTTCATTAGTGAATATTTCCATATTTCGAAATGTGAAATCATCCATTGGATGGAGGTTGTTTAAATATCTGACTTTATTGTAGAAAAGGATTTACAGGTTCTTAATCATTATGAGAAAAATATTGGTAGGAAACATGCAATACCAAACCTCCAAAATATAGTTAGATATAAGAATCTTATCGATTTTATCTTCCACTCTGGTGGAATGAGTCATATATATTAACCATTATATCTATTTATAATAGTTGTATTTTTTGGGTAATAATGGGTTGTTAATGTCTACATGGAAATAAAGCTGAGGAATTTCTATGAAATTACATTTTAACACATCATGATGTTGTTTATGTAAGGATATGTATTCTTCATGTTCCCAGAAGGTCATGGTAGAAAGAATAAATATTGGTCATAGGACTTGTTAAATACCCTTATTTACTAGTACGAGTTCAATAAATTTGGTTTATAAACCTTCCTCGAACACCATATAAGATTAATTAATATCTTTCACTTTTACATTTATAAGAAAATAATATAAATTCACCTTTTTATATTTGTAAATTATATTTACGTATGTTCATATTCATCAGTGCCACTCTGATATGAGGAATTTGAGGGTTCAAAAGATTTGAATGACACCATATGAAAGGGGAAAATAATGTTTAAAACCCTTTTTTACATTGATGTTATATATCCCAGTTATTTATGAGACTTGGTTTTGTTGAGTTAATATAATAATATATATATTTATGTAGTGACACTCAAGAAAATATTGATTCTCATAGTGTATGGTATTCTCTTTCCCCATAGATAACGATTTCATAATGGTTACATTTACATCACCGTAATTGGAATGTAGGGTGATTAATGGGTCCATTCTATTAGATAAAATAAGTAGATCCTTCCATAGATATAGTGTTTTTTCAATAATATAATTTGTGTGAAACAAAAAACCATTATTAAATATGATTTTTTGATTTATTAGACAAAATCATGAATCTTAATGGCTATAAATGTCGTTGGATTCATTAACCAATGGTTATCCCACCCCTTTTGCAATACCATGAATCAATGTATTGGGAATCACAAGATTTGAAAGGGAATTATTTAATATAGTGTAACCTAATCTATATTTCAATGTAATATTTCCATCATCAATAATATGAAGATGGTATTGTAGTATACATATGAATCCATGACTGTAAAATCATTTAATTGAAATATGTCTTTGAAAAACTATGATGATTTGGTATAAAAAATTTAATTTCCTAATGTTAGACTATAAAGTAGTGGGGGAGAAAAGAGACTCTCTAAGGAGGGGATAAAATATTAAAATTTTTACAATTACTAAAATATAAAAATGGTCTTTATTTTATTTTGTTTAAAAAAAGGATCAATTAAATGTAAAAAATGAATATTATGTTAATGTGATGAAATAGATTTTTATATTAGGGATTGTATCATTAATTTTTATTCTATCTTGATAATAAATTGATTAACCCTTCTATTTTAATTTGATAATTAAGATAAATCACAATATATTCAAATATCATTAAGGAGTAGTAATTAGTGTGCGCTTAATAATAGTAGTGATCACTACTAATAAATCCTATATTCAGCGACTTTGAGTAATGACCAAGAGGAACCCCTAAGACTTACCAAGAAAACCATGATTAGTTAAATGTAATATTTCACATCAAAGATAGATCCAGTGGATCCCACAAATGTATAAGAACTCCATCGGTACATCACCAAAAAACCATACCCATTATTTTGTATTTTTGTAAGATAAAATATAGGGGGAAGTTTTTTAATCAAGAGAACATTATGAGAATTACCAAGTGAACACAATAAAAACAAATTAAATATATTAAAATTAGAAACTAAGATAAATTTAAAAAAAATATTTTATAATGATATTCATACTCGATCATAATAAGATAATTTTATCACAATTTCCTCAATCACAAAATAAATATTCAATCTCTATATGTATGATTGTAAAATATAATGACATGAAATTACATTAAAAAGAATACCATAATATAATATTTCAATAATAAATTAAAAAATAAAATATAACAGCTAAATGATGTTACACGTCACTTATTAATCTGATATTTTTCAATATTTGCACTGTTTTTCAAAAAATATTACATATTTGGAATAATTACATATTAAACCAATTAATTTTACAAATCCATTATTCAAATATTATAAATAGAACATACGCATAGAGTAAAATTATTTATACATATTTCATATGTTTTTTAATTTTCTATATAGATGTATGCAAATATTATTTATGGATGTAAAATTTCTTTGATGATTTATCCAACTAAATGAATCTTAGGAAATTCAATTTTTCTTTTCCTAAATAACATTACACTATTATCTAAAATTCTTGAAACATTGTCAAATTTTAAAAATTAGGATTTTTCAATAAAAAATATCAACATCGTATTGATAAAAGTACTAAAAATAATAATTTAGGCTATTTTAACAATATTGTGGATAATAATCTTATAAACTAAATATTTCATAATTACCCCAAAAATATAAATATTGTTTAAATTAAATCATTAAATTATAAATTAAAGATACAGAATAATTTATCTCTCACAATTCTATAATATTTAAATATTACAAAACAATTTAATCATCCTACACTAATGTAAAAATATATTCTTAGGGAATTAATGGATTAAAATTTCAACAATCACATCCAAAGTGATATAATTATTCTTATATGGATTTAAAACCATAAATCCTCACTAATAAATAAAATCAATATAGTCTTCTATTAATTCTCAAGAACATTTTGAACTCATCCCGAAGAAATATATCTCCATTTACTCAAGAACGTTTAATAAAATTACTTTATTATTCAATAGAGAATTCATTATTTTCATAGGATAATTTTACTCCCTATATATCTAGTTAATTTATCTATAAAATTTATTCAATCGTGGAGTATTTTCTAGAGCTATGATGTTGTAATTGGTTGAATGGGTTTAATATGAAAACATCTAAGGTATAATGAGGATATGTGAACGTAATACGTGGAAATGGTATATGATATAAATTATTCATCATGAATGGTATACTCAGACATTATCCATTGAAAATATTGACTTAAATTTTAATTTTAAACCATATGAGTTGTTCAAAAATCAGAACATTGAAATAATAAATTTTTGTTCCTTTTCTTCTCCCCTCTATCTCCTCAGAAATAGTGTTGTTTTAAAAAAACATATATATAATTTGAGAACTATTTTGGAATTTTTATGGTAGGGATACATCATTTTTAATCAATATATCTCTACAATACCTTTTTTATTTTTCATTTTTGAAACACATTTATTCTTTATACATATATCCTTGATGCATTTTGAACAAATTTTGTTCATATAGAATCCACAATTATCACCATAAATAGTTTTAGATTGATGAAATACCTAACAAAACTAGACCCCTATTCAAAATTTAGTTTAACCATTATCTATAAATTAATTATTTCACTGGTTGGAAAAGGATTTATAGCTAATAATCTAGATATATTAAAGGGTTGTTCATGGATACTAGAGGCCTAATAAAGAGATAATATTTAAAGGGTATTCTTAAAATATATTTTTAATATTAAAATGGATATTTAAAATAATTTCCTTAATCATATCTTACATAACTCATGAACTCTATCAATTCCCATAAATAGAAAAAATTGTTCAATAATTAAAGTATTCCAAAATACTTTTAGGGAAAAATTAATTAATGATGATGTCGAAGTATTTTAGGAACCTCATGGGTTTGGAAATATTTTGACTATAGACAACCCAAGTTCACTTCAGTTTCAATTTTAATAAAAAAAATTAGGAATGATTAGATTTAAAATCAAGGTAAAATGTCCATTTCAATATTCATTTAATTCCATAGATATTGAAATCATGAAATTTTAAAAAAATTATAATATGGTTTGATTCTTTCAATGTGATCAGTAAAGATCATGTTATCCTAAAAATATTTCAAAATCATTAATCAAAAAAATAAAATAATAGGAATGGATATTTCCTAACTAAAACTGTAGCAACTTCTACAAACATGTGTGACACTAACATTTAAAATTCAATCTTGCGAAAAAATATTAGTTAAAAAGCTGTCATTGATTTTAGATAATAACAATCACCCAAAGAAAATACTACAAAAAATGAGAAATAAAAAAATGAAAATGTTATTAAAATAAAAATAAAGAATGAAATTTAATGGAATGTAAAAGGGTTATATCAATGTTTAAACCCCAGTTGGTTACTAGGGTTTTATTATCTTTAGCTAATCAGGACATTTTATTATCCAAAATATGATAGGGGTATGTTTTATATGATTTAAGATAATCCATATCTTTTGTTCTAGTGTTTATCCCATAACACTTATAATATATAATCCCATGTTTATTTTATTTTAAATCCAACCCTATAGATATAATTAAAAAAATTCATGGTTGGGGTAGGAGAATATATGGATCCACTTCTACTCCGAACAAAACTTTTTTGTCATTTTCTTCATCATCCAAGGAATGCAAATTATGTACTGTATTAAAATATTTCTCATTGTGTAAGTAACTGCAATTTTCAAGATGAATATACATAAAAATATAATCAATATAGAAATTATTCACTTTAATGTTATTGAATTGTAACATAGTATCATTAGGAAAATACCCTATGAAAAATAAAATTAATCCCTCAAATAAATTTCTAATGGATTGAGGGAGAATTATCTCTTCTCATTAGGTGTATATTATTATTCATCTAAATCCTCCAGGTTAATCAATGTGATGGAAAAATATTAAAATTCTAATGAGTGGGTAGTAATAACAATTTCAGTTTTACAAAATTTAAATAAAAATGTTTTCATGAAATGTTTTTCTCACTACATTGTCTCTCTAAAAATTCTTATTCAATGGTAAGCACCACTTAGATTTATGATCACATAGATAGACATAAGTAGTTATTTTGATGTAAATTTTTATAAAATTAAAAAACACACTTAGTGTGTTATCTCAAATAAAGATAATGTTATTATGGTTCTAATTAATCTTTAAAAATATTTTTATATCAGTTATTTTGGTTACCTTCTAAAAAATTATTCCATAATTGTCCTAAAAGTATTGATCTCCAATATATGTATTTGTATGAATGTGTTATTCAAGAATATTATATCTTAATGATTGAGAAAGATATGATCTTATATCATCAAGTAGTTCATTATCATCCTCTATAATATCTATAACACAATATAAATGTAGAGAAATCACTGCCACCATTGGTTAAAGTTACTATTATTCATGTTATTTTACACCGGATTGAATGAGATATCCAACTATCATTTTCACTTGGTTCATCACATCATACATTTTTCTCTAATATTTGTCAACTAATATTCAATTTCATCATAATCATATTCATATTGTTTCATAGTAGAGTATTAGTTAATCCATGTATAAAAATATGAATTAAAATTTACTAAAAAGAGAGATTTAATTTTTTTTTATAAAAAATGGAAGAATAATTAAAACTGTGAATGGATTGGATCCCCAAAAATGATACCATATTTATTACACAACTGGAATTAGTTGGTTTAAAATGGAATCAATTTTATAATGATAAAATGAAGAATAATGGGGACTATTGTTAATCTCCATGGAATTGTGAGAATGCTAAATTGAAAAATTAGTCAAATAATAAAGGGTTTTAATTGGAAAAGGTTTTTAGAAAATAAAGTAATAAATAAAAGGAAGAGAATGTGGATTTTATTCAAGTGATAAAATTAGGGATTAGTTAAGTGGTTATACACCTAATTTATTTTCTATCCCAATACTAAATTCATTAATCCTTCTATTAACATTTGATCAATGAGATAATTCACAATATATCTATATCTCACTATTGAGTGGTAAAAAGTGTGATTTTACTATTATAAAATGTCGCCTCCAATAGAATATAATTCTCATGTGTACAGAAAAGAAACCATTTTCTCTCTAAATTACCCTACCAACAACCAATTTGGTGAAGGAACTATTGAGAAAAAATCCACTTCCTCAGAAACTAGATTCAACAATATATAGAAAATTCACCATCAAAAAATAATAATTACATCATATATAAATAAGATAATGTGATTGCAGAATATTTATTATCACACCATGTTGTAAATAGTGTGTGAAATACAAACTAAACACAATCACATTAAATTACATTTCTTAACAATCAAAACTGAGATCAAATAAGAGTCCAATTATTTTCTATTGATATTAAATCTCTGGAACCATATATATAATCACAAAATGTGTTATATCCATTTACGTATAGGTTTATAGAAGAGAAGTATCAAAAAATATATTGGAATAGAAATGTTGAATATTATATCCCATATAAAAATTCAAAAATAATATCTAATAACCAAATAAAATTATCTACCAGTTAAAGATCTATGGATTTTCAATTTTCTATTATTCTTTATAAACATTACACATGAAGAGTTATTCCTTACAAAACAGGTTACCTTTTCAATTCCTTTTATCATGGATTCTAATTGTAAAATATGTTTGGATTATTATGACTCAGGAATATTAAAACATTTACATAGTTTAATTTACAGTTTGATCAAAAATTATTCGTATACATGATCCAAAAAATTATGTAATTTTACCACATTAGTTAACAAATAGAAATTATTTTTTCCCATTTAATTGAAAGATTAAACTATTTTACAATCATCCTAAATAATAATTAATTTCTATAGGTGAACTTATGGGGTAAAATGTAATTAATTTTTTGAAATTATGATCCAACCATATAGATTAATAATTACAGAATAATGATAAATGTTCTAAAAATATTAAATTACTCAATTTTCTCAATGAACACTAAAGTAATCTTATACACTAAAAATGTGAAAAATAACCTTAAATATAAATATTAAGGGAATTGAATAAGTGAATTATATATTCTAAATAAATATTAATTGATTTAGTTTCTTTATCCCATTATAGTGTATGGAATTATAAGTCAAAAAATGAGGTTTTCAAATTAAGTACTCTATTTGATCCTCAAAAGGGGAATATATTCATTATTTTTACGATTTTATTGTTAACATGGATGTAAAAAATTCTAATTCACTATAGAAAAAATAAAAGATACTTCAAATCAGGATGTGAATAATTATAGAACTATTATCAATTAGGGCTCTATGAATATCGCCAGTATCATGGTTTCTTGAAGCATATATTGGTTTAATGTTTACATGTGTGGTAATATCATAAAAACTAAAAGAAAATGTGTTTAAAACACTTCTACACATTACAATTATGATTAAACAAGCATAGTGTCAAACATAGAATGGGTTAAAATAGATTCAATAATATCTCTCTTAAGTTTCTTGAAAATATGATGGGAATATAAGATTGAATTTATAAAAGGGATGATTTAGATGAGTTTTAATAGAATATGGTTTGGGGAAAAGGACTTTTCTTCCATACTAATATATAATCTTGAGTGTGGGTGTATAGTTTAATATTTATTATGATGATGACCTCCTCCATTGGATGAAATTATGGGGTTTCTTTGTTGTGTGACAGTCATGTTGAGTTTTCTCTCACATTTCATGATTTTGATTTGATGTCTATTTTTATGTTAATCATAAAACCTATATAATAGAATATAAGAGACCAATGTAGGAATAAATACAATATTTATTCAAATATTTATATTATTGATGTTCTTTTATTTGAGTCTCCACGAAATGAATGATTTAAAGGTGAATGATTCCTAGATGTGGGGTTTCACTCTAACATCACCTTCGTCATGCAATATTTCATCCTCCATAACATATGGAGGGAAATGTTTCCTCATAAAATCCCTATTTATCTATAATTATCATTTTAATGTGGATTATATTAATATAACTATATTTAGGCTCCACATTAGATGAAAAATTCCTTTTAGGGAGGGGGTGAACATCCACCAAATCCTGGGTCAAGGATTCATAGAAGATCCTGGATTATCCGGGGAAACCATGGAGGGTCCTCATTATACTCTTTTCCCAATCAATTTTAGTTTTCATCACATTTTAAATACAATGATATTGAAAACTATACTTTATGTGTTTCTGTATAATTGGGGTTAAAAATAGATGATTTTATATAACAGTCCTGATTTATGGTATTTAATAGATTTATTGTATATTTCGGTCTATTATGTTATTGAGTCTTTTGATGAGATTTAAATAGGTGTTTAATTTTTTGGTGTGATTTACATTGGAAAACTATTTTTTCATTGTTTAGGTATATAGTTTTCACTCCCCAAGAAACAACATAATAGTATATGGGGGTGTTTTGGACGAATCATGTTTGGTGAATGATTTTGGAAAAACATGATGCATTGAAATTTGGCATTAGAGAGGATTGTTGGCCAGTTTCATGTTTGTAAAATGGATTTGGGAAACCAAAAACCTATTATTTTTTGGATAGTATAACCTACATTATTTTAATTTGTTTTATAAAACCATGAATGAATTTAAAAATCCACCAAAATATTATTGTTAAAATAACGCTTCCCCCATACCATTATTTTCACTTCTCCTTTTTATGGAACTCAACTTAGAGATATTATTTATGTGATTTTGGTAGTTTCTTTCACATTGAAGTTACCTACCATTTAATCTAATAGTGTTTATGGTAGAGATAAAATGTAAGACTCCATTCTATATTTTTCCTTTTTTCCCTTTGGTTTTATTTTGTGGATTATATCTATTCCATGTCTAAAATGACAAAATATTGAGGCTTGGGTGTAATTAGATGAGGATTTTGTTTTGATTTTTCATATGATGTTTGTAGGAGCATGATTCCACAAGGATTTGGTTTGGTTTCATCCTAGAAACATTTTTCAAGGTAGGTGGATTCTCAATCATGCTACATTTATTGTGAACTTTAAATATTACCGTGGAATAGTAAAATCCATGTTTTTATCCATGTCAAATGTTTTGGAGAAATATTTGATGAAAATTATATTTGTATAAAATGGGATTAGATAATGTTGTGGGTTACACCCAAAATGTGTTGGATATAAGGTCTATTTTGTGATTTTTACCTAAAAATAATAATATTCATATATTATAATCATGGATTTGTTATAGAATCGGGGTAATTTATAAATTTTTCAACATTCATTTAGATGAAGCCTTATTGTGACGAACTCTAATGCACATAACATTTGAGGGAATGTTGTTTTAGAATATTGGTGACATGTAATTTTAATGATTTTGAAATCATTCATGATTCATATGGATGAGGAATTTCTAATCCATACTGAAATACAAATATAACTTTAATAACTCTGGTTTCATTAGTTTAGACCTTTAAATATATCTTTATGTATCTCCAAATTTATCAAGGATATTTGAACTGTGTTTTGGGTGCTGTGATACCCTGGAATTAATATATTGAAAATATTAATATTTATTAAAGCAAATGTGTGGATATTTTTTTGTTAAATGGTTTACTCATTGATCAGGACTATATATGAAAAAAATTATATTGAAGTTTTCTCCATAATGTGCGGTTTATCATAGATGAAACTTATTATTGGTAAACACCAAATTTTCAGTTAAAGGATACATATGATGTGTATGTGTTGAGTGAATTAATTAATTAAGTAATTAAATTTATCTAACTTCCAGAAAACCCTAACCTACCTTATAAATAATTCGTTTTGAAAAATTTCTTTTGTTAGCTACATAACCGTATGATATTATAGAGGAGTAGGAGGGATTTATTAGTGTTGGTGGTTAGGGAATGCGGATTGATGATTAACGATCAAAGATAATCATGAGACGAATGATGAAAATAATGGGAAGATCACCTTAATTTCTAGAATATAAGTTATTGACCAATGATCGATCATTAAATATTGTTTGACATAATATTTTATGCATTTCTAACCATTGAATAATTTTATAGCTACAGATTTTCTTATCTGGTAACATTTTGACCATTCTTATTCTTTACATGAGTCGTATTCTATATGGTATTCTTTAAACCAAATTGATTAAAATTGTTGTGACCATTTCCTACACATTTATTGGAAAAATAAATTCTCTGTTCAAGATTTCATCGGTGAATGAAAATATCAACTTTTTTATTATAATTATCCACCAATTTTATTCACTTTTATTGTCATTGTACCACGAGGTCGATGATTCAATACTATGGTGAAAATTAGAGAGTGATCGAACCACGAAATTCCCATAAGATAAGAAAATGAATTTGATAATTAGAAACATTTAATATTTTAAATTAATATTCTAAACATTGGGTGATAATATTGTTAGGAAAATCCAATTCTTCCATGTATATTGAAATTATGATTCCTTCCACATTATTAGTAAAAAGGAAAAACTACCTCATTCAGAAAACAACAAAAAGGATCTATTTAAATTTTATTTTTAAAAAATTCAATGATGGGTAAAAATTAATTTGATAAATCATTTGCTAATTTTAAAAAAAATATTTATATAATTTTTTGAAATATATATACATGGAAGAAAATAATCAATGCCAAGAATAAAAACAATGTAAACCTTCATTAAGAACATTATTCTAGAATATTGAGTACTTAAAAAGAGGAAAAATAAAAGTATTAATTATAATTCCAAAAAATAACAAAATCATAAAAACATATGCTATGTTTAAGATAAAAATATTAAATAATTCTCATGGTGGATACTTAAACATATACAATCCATAATAATTATGAGTTTCTGAAATAAACCATTACCTCAAGTATGACTTACCTCGTATGTGTTAGAACATCATGTATAATAAAATTAAATTTTATATACAGATATCCCTTAATGGTAGTAATATATATAATACCATATATAATTTATTAAAAACCTTTTTTCACCAGTTTATTAACAATTGTTTATTAAAATCACATTTCTATGTGAAAAATGCTTTTTGATTTCAGGTATTTTTTGGTTTGATAGATTGGGTATATGTTATTTTATCATGGATTCATCATAAATTTAATTTTAATAACGTAATAAATATTATTTATATTAATTATTTATATATATAATATCATCTTTATAATTTAGAGATGTAAAAATGAATTACACAATTATGGGAGATTATAGTCTATATATATGGATGAATGTTATTTTCAATTTTAAATAAAAATAATGAAATAAAGGTAAATAATAATTCACCATTAAATAATATTTTTATTCCACATATATCATATATATTCATTAAATCAATCCTTATTACCATCAATTTAAATCAGAAACAAAAAAACTAATCACATCTATTCGCAGAGGTTCAAGTCCACACATACACATAAGTGAAGTTATCATTTTCTTTTAGATTGGATGGTAAGAAGTTATATTTGATATTATAATTAAAAAATAGTAATAAATATATAAATATATTTAATATTCACTAAAAACATCATAATATCCACCCATAAAATATTTTTATGAAAAATGAATTGTATCGCTACGTGGAGGTAGTAGTCCACACCTACACACACGTGATATTTTTTATATACCATCTAATTGAAAAGAGAGTTTATAATGGTATATATATGGTAATAAAGAAAATTTGTTTATTTTTTATCCTGAATTTATTAATTTATGATTTATAAAACATATTTATAAGAGAAAGTTGAAGAAACTAACTGAAATATGTCAGGTGATACGATTACCTCTTCTTTGAGAGACCTCATTTAGATCCATTATTATGGACCCTTGGAATGATTATTTAAGAATACCATCACCTAATATTTGTGGGTGGATATTTTTATAAGGGAATATTTCTAGGTTTGATAAATCTATATATCATAATGTGGTGAATTAATATGTTAGAGGAGGTTACCTTTTATAACTGAGGGAAAGGATGCAATTGAAATTACAAAAAGGAATGAAAAATAATTAAGTAATTATCTATCAAAAAGATTCAAAATTACCATATGTTATAATAATAATAGGAAAAATCCAAAATATCATAATCTAATTAGATTTATATAGGTTTTGGTTTCATTTATAGACAATATCTTTTGGTTTAACCCCATAGTTAACTAATTTTAATATTACCCGTGTTAATGGTTTTATAATTATAGTGTTATAATTTTACATATAAGGTTAAAATTTACTAAAAATGGATAAGGGAACATATATTAGAACAAATATCATCATAATTGTCCAATTTTATAATTTTTATTATTTTTCAATATTTTAAAAAAATATTATTTAATATAAAATATCATAAATATTATTTTTGACAATGTTCATTTAATTGGACATTAAAGAAAACATGAGAAATAATTAATTAAAATATAAACATTTTATAGATTCGTAATATGATATATTTATCTATCAGGTCAATTTAGCATTGCAATTCAAATGATTTTTTTACTTTAAATAGTTTTTAAATCATTTATTTCATTTTTCAATTAATTGAATAAATTCTATGTCAACATTGCACATGAATTTTGGATAATTATAAAATCAATAAAAATTAGAAATAAATTTCCAAGATAGAAAAACATAATTCAAATTGAATATAAACATTTAAAATAATAATCATCTTTTTATTTGTAGAATAGAAATCTTGAGTTATTGAAGTCAATAGAGTGACATTTTGTATTTTAACTTTTCTAAAAAAAGATAATGGTCTTAATGAAATCCGAATTTCACCAAGTGATATCATTTTAGATAATTGGGAGATAATGGTGTAAATGTCCTCATCAAATATTATAAATGATAGTTTTTGAGTAATTTTAATTCATTGACCCAAAGTTTAACCCTATTTTAACAATTTTACCCTTACCGAGGTGTTTTTTTACAATGGTTCCTTTTTATAATTACAAAAAGGGAACTATTTACCAAATTTAAATATCATGAATAAATATATGCATCATATATATATATTTCATGATTAAATTTCTATAAGTTGATAAAATTAATTTTAAAATGACTGTGGAAAACACGATGAGAGGTGATATTTTTTTAATACATTTTTATGAATAAAAACGGGTTTATTATTATCCCATGCAAAGAAAAAAATGATGGTAAAGACGTTTTTTTCAATTTAAAATACTTAAATTTCTTTAAAATAATTCCCCAATATTGATTAGTTTAACTAATTTAGATAAAAAACATTAAATGTATATTTTTTTGTTAAAAAAATCTCATTTACATTCGAACTATTTATTATTTTCATTTATAATCGATTTAGAACAATTAAAATAATTTTATAAATATATAAACCCTACTTTTTTGATAATTTAGTTATACCTATTCATACATTACACTAGAATAGTTCAGTGATAAATTTCAAATTATATAATAATATTTCAATAATATATTGGAATATTTTGACTTAGTGTTATATGTAATGAAACATGTCAAAGAAATGAAATTTTTCTATAGATAACTATATCATAAATTCATAGGGTGTTAAAAAATTGGTACGAAAAAATAAATAATATTTAAAACATTTAATGGTAAAAAACAACATGTTTCAACAGAAAATGTTTCTTTATATATTAAATGTTTCAATTTAAAAATAAATTTTATCATATATAGAATTTTAATTAAATTATATAGTTCCTAAATTTATTTGTTTAACATAAATATTTTTTATATGTGTTACCTTATATTTTTAATAAACTATAAACTATTTGGGTAAAAACAAGAGAGCTCAGTTAAAAAAAGGTAAAATTAAAAATATGATAGTAAATGAAGTAATTTTTTTTTAAAACATATGTGTAAATTAATGGATGAGAAATTATAGATCCAAAATCACTAAAAAATACAATAATTTTAAATTTTGGAACCAAAAACCTCTTAATATTGTAGTTACATTATTAAATAATAATGGGGTTTGACAAAAGTACTATTTTGTTCACTTATAAAAGGAGATGACTTCAACCATCTCAAATTTACACATCCCCCTAAACAATTACATAAATCAAAACAAAATTTCCTATCTTATAGTTAAATTTAATTAACTAAAGTTAGTAGTCACCATAAGCTAGCCTATGAACTTCATTTACAGGGAGAAATTTGTGAAAAAGTTCAAGCCCCCCGTGTGAGTATTAATTAATCCCTATAATGTTATTATTAATATTTCCCATAAATCATATTATTACAATAGTAATATAATTATTGCAGTTTATTTATTATTCTAATGTGTAATTTCATTAATATAACAACCATTATTTATTCCTTACCATCCAATTTGAAAAAAAGAACATCATTCGTGTGGCCTCCAGGGAGTGAAATCATCCATTTTTCACCACAACATCCGTTTAATGTTTCTTTGGATGGAATGAAAGAATAAATTCCACATATATTATATAATTATAATTATGAAGTGAAAAATTTTAAGCCACCTTAATTCTCTCTCAATAAATGTAAAATGAAGTCTTTAATTGTGTGTTGTGAGAAGTACTTACTCCATCATGTATCATTTGTCATTTTTCATGTTATTTTATTATTATTTGTCATAATATCATCATATATGATTGAAAAAAAATAATATTTTAAATAATATCATTATTATTTTTTAGCAATGAAATTATTCTAATAGGAAAACATTCATCACCATGCTCATCCATTGATTATGGTATATTCTTGTTTGGGTTTGTGTAATTGAAAACATGACTGATTCTAAAAAACAATATCATGAATTTCTATAGAAATATAAATAATAATATTATTATTAGTTATTTATGAAATAATTATTGGTAAATGATTTATGAATGGTTAAATTAATTTTTTAACATATTATAAAAAATATCATCTTGAATCTCAAAAAATGACGAGATAAGCTAGCACTCATTCCACTGTCAAGAAACATAACTAATAAAATTAATAAATGATTTAAAAGTATTACAAATAACTATATAGTATATTAAATAGTACCATAAATTATCTAGTATTTATTAAAATTTTATTGAATAATTAGTATTGAAATTGATATCACAAATCATGCATGAAACAATTAAAGTTACAAATACCTGATAGTAAGAATAAGTGGTAACTAACTCATATATTCAAAAATAAAAAGCATAAATTAATATTATAAAATTTTATTTTAATTAATATGTCTATAAAATAGGATATTATGATGTCTAGTTTTATTAGAGGAGGCTATAGTGATGTAGGAATATCTGCTTGGATGTAAGGTAAGTGTTTTGATAAAACAATTTTCTTATATTGGGTTACAAACATTATTATTACACAATATAATTACAATGAAGATTTATTCTAAATATTTAATACTTGGTATTTTATTTAATTATTATTTTATGGGGTTTTAAAATTAATCATTATAAAAAATTTATCAAAATATTATTACCAAAAATATTATTTTTTTTATAAGGGTATCTTGTTCTCAATAACTATTTCAGATGAAATGATTCTTGTGATGCACAAATCGAAATTTATAAGGTATATTTAATGCATATTTATTTAATTATATCATTAATTATTATTCATTCATGGTTATTGATTTTTTATTTCAAGCTCATTATAATTCAATGGTTTTAATTTAGATGGTGTATATGCTATGTAGATTATATTACAAAACTCATATTAAAATCAAGATCTCTCAAATGTGATAAACCATTGGGGGAATTTGTATATAATTTCATCCAAAAATTAAAAAACATAGTATTAACCTATTTTTATCCTTAGTGATAATTCATTCCTCATTATCATGTTCTAAATTCTATGTTGAATAATATTTTAATGTTGCGTAGTTTTCAAAAAAGGTATATTTATTAATATACAATTAATTTTTTTCACTCATATTTAATCTCTGGCAGCATATTTGTTTTGCAGATTCTTTTTTTTTTGGAAATTTTCACAAAATATTATTAAAAAACCTTGACATTTGTTTTAAAAAAATTTAATATAAACTCATTTTAATGATTTCTGTATGTGATTTTATTGATAAAATAATTTCCTTTTTTCATTTCTCTACTAATATATCTATTATTCATCCATTTTATTTTAACACAAAATATTCTATTTAAATTTTTATGGATTCAAATTGAAGATATTTTTATCCAAGATTAATAAATTATATCAATTAATATGAATTAAAATGATCATCGATATTTGTTATTCAAGAAATTATTTTAAATAAAATTCAAAAAAAATGTATTTTTCATTTAAGAAAATATATATCGAAATATGTTATTTTTTATCAATTATAACACTCCAAGTTATATAATACATATTATTTCTCTAGATGGTTATTTAATATTTATTTTATTAGATAAATTAACAGAACTTTTTTTCTTACCTAATCATCCACTGTGTATAATGACACTTTTTGTTCCAATGTATTCCCTTTTGGAATGCCTTATTTTTCATTCTGTGATTATGGGCTTTCAACAATATTCTCATACATCGATTGATTGGGAAGATGATTGATATAATTTTATTCCCTTTAACTATATGGTGTAAATATCATATAATATTTGGTATTTAATAATAAAGTTATTTGATGTCATTTCATAACTATTTATTTCTTATGGGTTTATCAGGATATGAATATTTATGGAATTATAATTTTTTTCTTTATTTGGATACATATGAAAAGTTTATAAAATAAATTTTTATTATATAGGTTATTTATTGTATGATTAATGATTGGTTTTATGAGGGAATCATATGTATGGATAATGATAGGTGGGATTGTATATCTCAATCCAATGTATTGGTTAATAGTTCATATATCTTGAGATATTAATGTGTGAACATGTTTAGGTTTGTTCACAATTCAAGGGGAATGATTAGCTTTTGTCACATTTTTATAGCATGCATATGATTTTTTTGTTCACAAAGTCATGGGATTATCTATGTTTACACATAGATTCATCATATTATTATGCTTATTCTACAATAATAAGCTTATTATTATGTCTATCTTATTCTCTCATGGTTTATTCATATGGACTAATGTTTTAGTACTCTCTTTATTCATCTATTATGTTATTCCACGTTTTCTTCCATGAACTATTCTATATGATATAACCTTTAATGATTATGATATTCTTATGTATCTTAATTATAAATATATTTCCATATAATTCTCACTTATGATGATGGATTTTTATTTATTATGTTTTACCATACTGAGAATTTTATCTCACCACTATCTAATTTTTTTATTTTCCCATGTTATGAAGGTAAAAAAGAATAAAATTTATAAAATATTGTCATATATGGAGAATTAGTGGGAAATTTCCAATAATTTATATAGATTAATAAATTTTTTTATATAGTGACAAATTCCCCATAGTTGAAAAATAATATGAGTGTTTTTAATTAATTTTTTCCCTAGGTATATAGAAATCGAAACCCAAAATTCATTCCTAAATTTTTTGGAATTAATATTAATGATAAGTCTTGAAATTGAGATGACATCATCAGTTTAGGATCATAGATAGTCTCAGATAATGGTTTTTATAACATTACTGGTTAATATGTTTGTTGAGGATAATTTTAGGGTTGATATGTTGAGGTTGATTTCCATGATATATATAACCAATTAATTTAGTGGAGTTAATATTGATTATTTTTGGGATTCTTATAATTGAGATTTAGTGAAAAACCTATGGATACATTTGTTAGATATTTCTATGTTTATGATAACATTTTAGAGTTTTGGTAGGGTTTAGATTGTGTAGTTTTCATATAAATTTAATCCTTTTATGGATAATTGAAGGAATATGTGGATATATAATTGATGAATCTATGTTTAATCACCATAAATAATGCTGGTTGAGTATCAACTCAATATTCACTTTGGTGCATGATGAGTGGGCCTAATACTACACACATGGATATACTCACCACATGGATATTCATTAGTTTATCATATTATCTTTATATGAAGAATAATTTATTAGGCTAAGAAATTAGGTTAAGGAAAATAGGGGGACCATCCCTTGAAAAAACTAAATTTAAATGAGGGTGAATTAGGTAAAATTGAGTGATTTATTGACTAAGAAAATATGAGGTTGAATTCATAATGTAATTATCATACAACAATTCTGTTGTGGAGTTAATTACTCATCACTCATTATTAAAAAAATTGGTTTTAGTAATGGTTTATGACTGAATGAACAATGTTAATAATGGATTCCATGAACAATATATATATTTTCCCACCAGGAAACCTACTAGGATATAAAATGAATGGTGAAAACATGTGATTATATTTAACAATATATCAAGAATAATGATAAATAACATGTACATAGTTTAGTGTTCACACACACTAAAGAGTTAAATAATGGAGTCTCAGCATAGTTCGAGTGAAAAAGGCGATGTTGGAAAGAATGTTTAATTTATTACAAAATAAAAAAATCATAAGAAACACCATGAAAAATGACTTTATAAAACTGTGATATGTTTTCCATATAGAAAAGGAGGTTATCTAGAAACTAATTAATGAGGAAAATTGAATTACATAGTGTATATGGTAAATTAAAATATAGTTCATCCATATGTACCACTAATAATTCAATGTCTTAATGTGGGGAAATTGTAAATTATCTATTTCATTTATATTAAAGCCTGGTCCATTGCCCCGCGTAACTGTGATGGTATTCGATTTTACCACTTCTTTTGGTCGTCTGAATTCCACATGCACCGTGATTCCCCTACATCAGTTGTTTGGGTTAGTTTTCTACAACTTATTTTACCGTTTCATAACCCCGAAATTTTGAGAATGCTCAAGAAACATTTGGGTAGATTTCTGTGTGCTTATTCAAGAACCGGGGCACTCTGTCACCCGGTCTGTCCCACTATATGTGTGGAAATTGATGTCTCAAAAATACCCAATGAGTTCATGTGGATTACAGTGGAGAGAGAGTTTTGGTACAAAAAACTTGTTGTTTTTGAAAATTATCTTCAATTTTTTAATTCTTGTAAGAAGTTGGGTCATTCCGGGGTAGCCTGCATACATGGGAGGATGGCTCCGATGCAGGCTGTGGATCCAAGTGACAGCGGAAAGGGGTTGTGTATGGTTTTAGTAAGCTTAAAATTTTTGGAAGCTTAACTAGTGTTCACCGACAACAGGACAGAATATGGAAAGAAACTGGAGATGGAGGCACCATGACATAGTTTTGGTCATACAACAAAGGATTTTGTGAGGAAAATACTGGCCCCCTCCAAACCTGAATGTAACTATGGTGTTTGACAGATTGAAGAGGGACTTGGGGTTGTGCATCACATGGGCAATGGTAAGAAAATACATTTCATCCGACATGGATGCTAGTGAGGTGGTTTCCAAGGATAAATATGTTTTAGGTTGTAGTAAAGAGGTTGGGAAAGACCTACTAATGATTTTCGAAGGTGGACTATCTGGAGGTAGAAATGACGGAATGAAGGAGGTCCACCTGGAATAAATGGAAATTCAGATGGTTCCAACAAATACATCCAATGTTAGTGATGTGACTGAGGGACTTTGTGAGGACCATGACTCTGGTGAGTATTCCCAGTGAATGGAGGACACCTCAAAACAATTTCAATATATGGGAGGATATCAACAAGAAGAAGCCTCTGATATGCCAAGGCAGGTGACCCTTTCTTATTCTGAGAAGGTTATAGCTGGGAGATCAAATATCAGCTTCCAATACTGGTATGCAGTGTTGGGGGACGATGATTTCCAAGATAGTGGGGAACTAGTCAGGAAGTATAGAGAGGATCACTCGGTAGATGCGGGAGCCACCCAAGAGGAGATAGATGATGTTCTGGATGCCTCTACAAATCCCAAGGAAGTGAAAATTTCAGAGGAATATCTCAGATCCTACCCACGGAAGGGAAATTTCACTACTATTAATTTAGATGGATTTATCAAAAAACAACTGGAGGGGGCGGCGTAGGAAGGAGTACTCTAACTTACATAGTCCTCATATCACTAGATCTGCCAGTAAGGGAAACCTTCTCCCAAAGGTTCTTCTTTATGTGAGAAACTCAGATGCAGTGGCCACCACATATAGAGATATGGTGTCTGCAGGGGGTCAGGTAGGTGTCCCTACCTCTCCCTCGACGAAGACGTGGGATCCTGGATAGCAATGTGAGAAAAGCTCCACCAGAGACCCACAGTGAAAGATATCCTCAGTGCTAGAACACAAGGACCTACTTTTACACTCAGATGAAGAAATGGCAGAGAAAGGTATAGATATGAAGCTGTTGAAGAACATGGGAAGACCGCTTTGTGTGACCACCACTAAAGAACATGGTGATTGGATTGACAAGCAGGACAATATTCTGCTCAGAGGCTTCAATATGGGGAAGATTAACAAGGAGTTCACGATAGCTTGGGAAAACTTGACTCATCAGTACGAAGGCATCTTAAAGGGATACCCTGACTCCCAGGTAAATTCTATTCCCTGGATATTGTTTAGGGAATTTGATTCCAATCGGCTAAAATTGTTCTTCCACAAATCTGTTGTTTCTTTTGGTGTTTAATGTTGTGAGGGTTCCCACTATCCCCTTAAAAGTGTTTTGAGAATAAAAAAAGAAACGTTGGAGGATTAGTAATATTGATAACCACTAGAAATAACTTTTATTAGGGATGGACTATGAACCCACAAATATATATGTCGGTTCTAAAAATGATATTGAATGGGTAACACTAGATGGAAACTCTAGAACTGTGATTTTTTTATCTATACCATGCTCAAATTACTCCTATATACATAAAATGTTATCTAAAACATAAAATCCCCACCCTAATGAATATATTTTGAACTATTAATGAAAATGTAAAGTAATAATATTTTCTTATACTCTTAATATAACTCCCCTATAATGAATGTTTTTTGTAATGTGATTCCAATAAAATAAAATTATCCATATTTTAGTAAAATATCTTGTGATATTAGGAGTGGATTAGATAAATTGACAATGATAATTTTAGATATTGGGAAATCCCATCTAAAATTTAACCTGTGATCCCCAATTAATTCATGGTTGACTATAAACTCTATATGTAGGTATACTCTCATTGAATTGTTGTATTCATCACAAATTGATAAAGAAAAAATCAAATTTTGTCATAACCCTATTATGGGAGAAAAAATATGTTACATAGTCATTACTATGATAGAATTTTTGGAATCTCATAGAAGATATATCTTGGTTAATTGTTATATTAAATATACCTATTTATTTTTTATTATTAACTAATAATTAAAATTTCAAGGATGTATGTTTTTGATGGAGGGTGAATGTAACACCCTCATATTTCAAAAAGTATTGTCCCATAAAAACAGTTATTAATAGATTTTTACATATGAAACAACGAACCAAAATGATTTATAACATATTATATAAAACAAATATAATAATAATAAAACCATTATTAGATAAAAATATAGTAATTTTCAAAATAGGATTAAAAAACACAAAACTATAAAAAGGAAATTTACAATATAAATAACTTTCCTTCACATATGTCATTTTTATTTCAAAATAAATTTATAAAATTTAAAAAATTAATGTGGCAAAAATTAATTTCATTTTTGGATTAATAATATCAATATCTTATTAAGTTGATATATTCATATCTTTCTAAAATAATTTTTTTGTTGGACAGTGTAAAACATAGATTTTTCTAATACCATATCTTTTATGAAAATATCATAATACGAGTAACTAAAATTGTTTGAATTTTTAATAGAAAAATATTTATTATTTTTAATTAATTTAAAATTACTATGTTGAATTTATGAAACCAATGTTAAATGTTTTGGAAATTTAAGTAGTATTTTACTCTAAATACATTTTTTATTAAAATGTATTAATTATTAGTTTTCCTCACCTTTAGTATTTATTACTAAAAATATAGATATATATATTTTGAAAAACATTTTCATATTCTATAATTTGATAGTTTATTTTTTTGGAATACAGATATTATTAGTAGGCATAAAGATAAATACCAAGATAATAGTAAAATGTTTATTTTCAAAGAATTGTCTTATAAATAATGATTAATTTTTATCTAATTAAATTAATTAATATATTCATAAAAATGACTATAATTTATTTTTTAAACCTATATATGAATAAATTAAAATCCATACAATTGGTAATCAATTTGAAAAAAATTAAGAACACATAATTGTAAAACAACATTTTTCTATAAAAAGATTTCTTATATTTTAAATGATTTAATTTAAAATATATTTTCTATTATTTTTAATTTTAATAATTTTATTTGGAACCTAAATTTAAGTGTGTTGAATTCAATTTGGTTACAAGTTTTAGATTGTTTTTTTTGTTAAAATATAAACTACTCGGGTAAAAAACCAGTTACCTCTGTCAAATAATGTAAAAGAAAAAAATATAACATTAAATGACTTTAATAATGTTTATAATATCAGTTTAAATTCACTCTTGAGGATTTCATGATACAATATCCCCACACACACAATTAAATATAACTTTCGGAACCATTTACCCCCAAATAGTGTTATTTCGTTATTGAGAAATAATGGGTTTTTAGAGAAGCAACCTTTTCTTCACTTATATAAGAGAAACAATTCAACCCTACAAAATTTACACATCCCCGTAATATTTCCATGATAACATGCCCAATTTTACTCTCCTAGAAGTTACTAGAACTACCAAAATCCCCTCGTATCCATAAGTTTTCATAATCCCTTCATTTCCAAGGATATATTCAAGAGATAGTTCAATGTCCCAACATTAGTGTTACTTAAACCGTAACTGTTTATTTTAATTATGTAACTTTGAAACCTATAATAACCATAGTAACATAATTACCTCAATATCACTTATATACTAATGTGTTTTTATATTAAATTATAAATCATTATTTTCTCATCTCATCCATCTAGAAAAATAAGAAAACGTCAATTGTGAATTTGTACGGACTACCACCTCCACAAAGCAGAAGCTTCCATTTTTGACCTCTACCTCTATTCACTAGTTATAATGATATACATAAATTTTTTTTAAATATATAATATAATTAAATTTATGAAGATAAAAATCATAATCCACCTTCATTCCCCCTCATTTGATGGGAAATGAAAACAATAATGATGCATTGTGTGGACTACCTCTTCCATGAAGTAATGTATCTCAATTTTTTTCTATATTCTATTTTATTTGTCAAAACATATAAAAATATGATTAAAAAACATAAATATTTTAAATAATACCATTATCATTCTTTATTAATTATATTACTACAAAAGTACAACATTCATAACTGAATTCATCTATTAATTGTGGTATATTCTTGTTTGGTTCAATTTAACTATCGACGAGAATGATGCTATAAAATTATATCATGGATGAATATCATTACATGAACAATAATATTATTAAATTATAATAATGAAATAATTATTGTTTTATTTTTTTTGTAATGATTATATTAAGTATTTAACCTATTATTAAAATATCGGCTTTAATAGCTAAAATTACCAAAATAAACCTACATCGATTCCATTTTCATTAAATAGATCTAAAACACTTGTGGAATTATATAAAATATTTTTAAATAAATATAAAAAATCTATTCAAGTAACAGAAATTATATTGTAATTATGTAGTTAAAAACTAGAATTACTATCTAAATTGATAACATATATATTTGGGGAAACAAATAAGGTTATTAACTCCCGATGGTAAAAATTAATTTTAGCTGAATAATATATTCATATTAATTGATCATGTATAAAATATAAAAATTAATTTTAATCAATCCGTTTTAAAATTTTATATTTAGATGGTTATTTTATTTACATGAAGTTTGAGTGTATTCCACTATGCGGGGAAACACCGTATGGTTTTAGGCAAACTCACTTTTATTTTATCAAGTTACAAATATTTTTATTTTACTATATTATTTGATTCATAATTTAATAAACCAATATAATATTTGGTAGATTATTCCATCCTTGGTTTCTTGGTTTTTACAATTATTCATTACAACCAAATTATAAAATTAGTCTTACCTCCTTGATTATGTCACAAAAAAGGGTATCATAGTATCAATACCTATTATTGGTTAGATACATATTATCAGGAACCAATAAACATTTCTATGATGAATAAAATAAATATTTATTATACTATATCATGACTTATTGTTTTGTAATTATATTTTGAGTTAAATTTCCTGATCTTTATACTTTAAGGGTATTGAGATACATGATACATAAGATAAAAGGTATATATTCCCAAACTCATTTTAAAATTAATATCTCTCAAATGTGATAACCCATCAAGGGAATTTCTACTGTCTTTCTTTATAATATAATTATAATTCTCATTCCATTTAGTTATCCATTGTTATATTTTCATCTTCTTTATCTTATTATATATTTTTTGTTCTTGAATCATGTTTAGATATATTTTTTTCAATAATTTTTTTTTAAATATACTCAAAATGAAATTCTTTTTCCCTCATATGTTATTTATGACTACACATTTTGTGGACATCCCAATATTTATTTTGATAAGGTAAAAAAAAATTTTATACTACCTTTTCATTCTTTGAAAATGTTTTTAATGAACCTTATTTAAATGTATTATATATGGTAGTTTTGTGGACCAAATAATCTATTGGAGTTTCTATTTTAAAATAACATTATTCCATTTTCATTTCATAAAACTATTTATCTCTATGTATTAATGGTTTCTATTAAACTAATTTTTTTCATATATTTTTTAAACAGCTCTTTCGAATTTATCTAAATAGATCATTTATATTTTTAATTTTACTTTTTCTATAAAATTGATACAAAGTTATATTTCATATAAGTCATCATCCAATTGGAATATCTTATAATTATTCTAGAATATTTATTAAATTATACTATACATCTTATTTATTAGGATGGATTAATTAAAATTTATTTCATTCAAAGAAATAATCCATCACTTCTTCTTTTCTTGTCTAATAATACACTTCATATAAAAATTATTTTTCTTCTAATGAATTTCTTATTAGGATACACTATTTTACACCCAATCATTATGGTTTCTCACCTATATTATCATATATCGATTGATTGAGAAAATTATTAATTGAACCATATTCCATTTATCTAGAGACTGTTATATCTATATACTCTATTTCCTTAATTTAATGGTATTAACCTTGAATGAAAATTAATTTCATTAGATACACATTAATTATATATGGTTCTTTCTTGTTAGAAATACTTATGAAATTATGAATGTTTTCCATATGTCTATACATTTAAAAGATCTATGAAATCCATTTTCATTTCATATATTATTTATAATATAATGAATGATTTATTTGAAGTGAAACTCATATGAATGGATGATGATGAGTGGGGTCCTAAATTTATATTGAATTCATTGATTAATTTTTTACATATCATGGGGTATAAAAGTGTAAATATGATTAACTTTTCTCAAAAAAGGAGTGGGAATGATTGGGATTTCTCCCATTATTAAGTGGTCGACATGACTTGGTTTTTTCACATAGGAATGAGAATGATTTACTTTACTCACAATATTTTTCTATTCTTATGTATGTTCCACAATCATTTTTTTATTCTTGTGACTATGTTATTCTCTAATGTTTTATGTTTATTGACTCAAGTTTCCACAAACTATTCATTCATTTTATGTTAATCTATTTCTTCATCCATGACTCTTGTTTTATAATATAATATTTATTAGGTTTTATTTTTTTATGTATAATTATTATACCAATATTCTCATCTTAGGATTACTTATAATATTTCATTTATATCACTTGTATTTACCCTTAAAAATCATTTGAGGTCACTAATTTTATATCTTTTATTTCCACAAGTTATGATTATTATAAAATTATGAAATGTATGGAAGAGAATCACATGTGTAGAAGCATTGTAAGATGTTAATGACTTCTTATTGATTAATAATTTTTTTAAATAGTACAGAAATTACTTTAGTTGACAAATATATATATTTTTAGTTAATATTTTTTTCAATTAATGGAAACTCTATACCAAAAACGTTTGTGACAATGATTTGTAATGAAATACTTCCTTTATGTCATGTAATTGAGATGGTATAATCTATGGGGAATCATATACAAATAAGACACTAGGTAATGTGGATTGTTCCACCAGGTGATGACTTGGGTTAGGAGGGACGACTTTCTTATTGTGATGTTAGGTTCTTCAATTATAACATCCTTAAAAAGGGATATGTTGGATTAGAGTAATATATCTATGTGGTTTATTTTTTAGGTATATGAGTTTTGGACTGATTTCCCAAAACAAATAATGGGTTAAAAGAAAAGAGTTTTATTGGTGTTACTTATTTATGAAATTTTATATATCATATTTATTCATAGAATTATTCTCTCTTGTTTTATATAAAATGTATCCTAATGTGTTCTTGTTTAGGTATCCTGTGTAAACATCCTTTCTAGTATTTCTTACATGTCTTATACTCACCATCTAGATGTGTTTAATGATGAATATGTATATATTATTAGATTTAATATAGGAAAAGGATGGATATCATACTTCTCAAGAGGGGACTTTATGGTGTGTTTTTTAGTTTTGGAGTTAGAATCATTGAGTATATAGTTCTGAGGAGAATTGAAGTGTAACTTTAATTTAATATTTCCTTTCTATTTTTTTTGTTTTATAGTCTTTCATATGGTTGTTTTTGGTTGATGTCTTTTTAAAAATATATTTTCATTCATTATAATATTATATTTTTTAATTCATGAATCATATTTATATATTTTATTAATTTTTTATATTATAATGTGTTTCATATGAATGGGTAAATCATCCCCAATTATTTTCTGTACCCTAGGAATTAATTTGAAACCATTAGTTAATGGGGGATTCACCCATGTTTCTTTATATTCAAATAATACCCATAGTGATGGGTTTTATTCGGGATGTTAGAAATTATATATGTTTTTTATAGTCTATCAATTAAAATGGTAGGTATGGAGATAATATGTGATGGGAGATGAAATTTATGGTTTAAAAGGCATATATACAAAAAAATTAATGTGATCAGGAAGTTACAATAGAATTTCCTATATGAAAATTGTTTTTAATCGACATTACATGTGTCTTTACATCATCATCATGTGTTTTAGATGATTATAGTTTGGTATCATTTCTCAGTAATGAGAATTACAACTACGATATCATAATCAATATGATAATTTATCAGTTATAATTTTTTAAATTGTTACATGATAATTTTTTTTCTATAATTTATTTTTTCTCTAATTTATAAAATTGATAGTTTCTAAGAATTGACGTATAGAAAATGGAGAAATATTGTTTGGTTATATATGTTGTGTTGATTATTGATAGAATTGTTTCATTCTAATATCTTACATGTTATTATATTCCTTATTAGAATAAGAAACATTATTTGAATAGGGATGTAATCATGTAATGAATATTACTATAAATAAGTGATTAAATGACAATTTTAATCCCTTTAATTCTAGAAACATGTTAATAATATCATGATGATTACATAAATTAATCATAATATGTTTACATTATAACCCTATTATTGATTGATTTCATATCGATATTTTAGAAATCATTTTCATACCATAAATTTATTTTCCAAACCTTATCTTTTAAGTATTTTATAGAATTCCTTGTGTTATCCTAATTTTTTTGACATAAATATTTTTTTCATTTTTTTAAAAATTTCATCAAAATAATAAAATCATGATGAATTTTTATGATCATAGATGTGGTGGTGTAGTTACATGTTTTATGTGGTGTTGAGCATGTATACACATTCCTCGCATCAATTCACTACTACTATCAAAATTGGATTCCAATGGGGTTTGTTCATGGAACTAGAAACACCTAACTAATCAAATAATTGTAATGGTTTACAAACCTACATTCCATAGGTGTTCGATCAATAGGGTTTCTAGATATTGATGCATAAGAACTCACATTGTTAAAGATAATGGGATCTCAAGCCCATTTCATCATGTCGGGAGGATTATTTCATAATTGAATAATATCTTATATATTTATTTCATGTATTTGAATCATGCATAAATATAGATATGGGATCAGTGAGCCTAACATTTCGTATTTAGTTACAAGTGCATGATAACATGAATTTCAGTACATATCATAGGAATCCCTTAGACACAAACATATATCGGTATTACAGGTTATATATGTGTCTATTATAGGTTCTACATATGGATACTTATTATTACTTAATGATGTTGGTATATAGGTCACTATGTTTTGAAGCCACACATCAAGGAGCTCTATAGTTTATCACCATTTAAAAAGTTGTTTAATGTTTTTATTTCCCATATCAAGCCTATGATGGGGATTCATACAGATCATCGTGAAATGAATTATAGACCAATTAGTTCAGTTATGATTAATATGAAAAGTCATTCATTTTCTATTTTTGTGACAAGGACTGAACCATGCTATTTAATTTCATGTAGTAAGGATGACAAATTGAATGATTCCTATAAGAAGTTAGTGTGGGAATAATTCACAAGAAGACCTTTTTGGGTAGACTTTAAGGGAATGTGGACCAATGAAGTTTTTTTTTCTTCACATGGAGTATTGACCTATGAATATAGGTCTAATTGAGGGTATGTCTCGATGAGAATGATTGACAGTTTTTTAAGGGAATTTGGACTTCTGACAGTGAGAATGATTTTATCAAGAATATATAATGATAGATGGATAATCCAAAGGTAATATGGACATTGTAGAGGTGAATTGAATATTAATGAGGGTAGGTTTTATCCCACAATGGTGTCGAATATACCCCATTAAAACTATAATAGAAACCCTTATAGTTTGAATAAAACATTTTAATGTTCTGTGATAGGTTTGTACGATACAATTTAATGGCATGTTGAAAGGTGGATGTCGTGTAGTTTAACATTGTGTGACTAGGATGTTGGAAACTCAGTATATCATCATGCTTGGGGAATGTTTAAAATATTTATATATGGTGATATTTTAATTCTGGATATGGGGGATCGATCCTTGAAGAGGTATCCTACGTATCCAGTAAAGAAAGACATTAGAGTTCACATAGTTCTAATAAATATTGTATGGGGATTATAAATGAATTTACAGATATAACATTATCTTAGACCACCTGTTTCAATGGAAGGGTAGTTGAAAACATAAGGAGTATTTCATTTTTAGATAATAAACTTAGGCAATTAAACCAAATTGGATGTCAATGAGGGATCCCTATATCATGAATAGTAAGATAATATGACAATTGAGCCAGGATTACATATAAGAGAGTGCCCTGAAGTATAGGACAAGTCTTATACCTAATAAGGAGTATTGTCAAAAATATCATATAAATTTGTTAATGGAATAAAAAAATATGATCTCTAATCCCATGTGAGTCACGACCAGTGTGTGAAATAATAGAAAATGGAAGATCAATCACTCCACACAATTCGATTTCAAAGATACTTAGATCATTAGGATAAAACCCAATATATCAATTTAAATCATGTGGAATGTGGCCATGTAAAGAATATATTGGACCATACACCAAAATAAAGGACAATATATTTTTTATCAAATGAGAACATAGGGTTCATTATGGAATTCATATATTAATCTACATTTTCCTATAGATAGAGAAAAATACATAACACATGAATCCAAGGTATCAATTTCATATAATAAGGAACCATTTTATTTAGGTGGGAGTTATGTGATCCCTTAAAGCATATAGTTCATGTGATCACACAATGTGAAGGTGTTCACATGATCGAGCTACCATTATTGGGATACAGTATCATATGGCACAATTGTTTGAATAATGTCCATTCAACAATCATGTTCCTAATATGAAGTTATGAAATTGAAATTTTATCAAATAATTACCCAAATTATACTTTGTACACATTTTTATGTGTTTTAAAACATGATTTTCCCTTCAAATTTTTGTTATCCTTCAATGTTACTCAATAAATCTGTAATTTGGATTATATGGAGTCTATTAACTCTATTTTAAGGAATTTATTCACTTCATATTTTCATCTCCATTTTCTCACCCTTTTCTAAATTTAATATAGGGTTTTATAGATAATAAACAATGACATCATTGTCAATTTTCATGGTATAAAAGAAATGTACATGTTTTTGAGATGGTGAAAGATTCCAATGTTAGAATATAATGACATATTTGGATCACATAAATGATTCATCATCTTTGGTGAATTGATAATAGAGTGCAGTTTCATATGATGGTAGCATCACATAACCATCAATGACTAGAATATGTCTTTCATGGATATCATTTTCTATCTCTTTTCATGTTGATATTATATACATGTGATCACATATCTTTGGTACATCGCATGTTCCATAATAACCATGAATCTTTCCATTAATGAAAAAATTATTCCCAATTAGATCACATTACTCTATTTGGGTCCGGTGATTATATATTCCAAAGGTTGTTCCTAATGTTCATTTCATAATGCGATCTCATAACCAGGTTACATTACTATTGAAGCATCACATGATCAATAAAGGACGTATTTCTTCTGAATGTCCTTATAATAAAGTTAGCCTTCCCTTTTATGTATTTTCATCACTTCTTCTTATAGATGTTTTTCAATAGGGAATCAACAACTTCCACCCCCAGAAATGAATTCTAAATAAATAATGGTGGACTCAGTTCAATGTATGTGGACAACATTTTGAGTCTATTTCCATTGAGATTTTATATGACTTATGGTATTTTGAGTGTCTTTGTAAATTCATGAGTTCTTCACTATAAATTTGTGGTAAAGGTATCTTCATCTAAAATAGGTATTCAGTCTGTATAGAACTCACTATTCATATTGAAGCTCATCGGTTAACTTGATTCACATAACATGCTTCACAAGACAATGGGATATAACAAGCATCATGTGAATGAACCATGTGACCTCATTCAAATTATTGATAATAGAATTTTACTTATACATTTCATGGTATCATGAATCATTTATATTCTCATAAAATCGTGTGACTACATTATGATCATGCATCTATCTAATGTTATAGGGATTATAGGATCATGTGATCTTGTTGTAGTCATATGAATATATGAATTTATATAAGTAAAGGAAATATATTTTAATCAAAACTTCCTTTCCATTCATCATAAATTGAATCTCCCCATTTTTGATGTACTTGATTTTATAGGGGGAGATGAATAGATTTCAGATAAATGGATTTCCATAGTAATCATTGGGGTTGATAACAAATGTGATGTCATTCAATCAATTCATGATCACATTATGAATTTTATGGGAAAAATATTTTAGATTATCTATAGTTTGAGTGGATACATCAATATAGTTTAGTAAATTAGAATGATTAATGGATCTCACAACTTTGGTTAGGGGTCCAACATACTTCAATCACTAAGACTGAAAAAAAATCTACGTGAATGTATCATACATGTTTTATTTCATTCCTGAGGAAGAAAACTCTGATGACTATCTAATGATTCATGTTCTAATGGATCTTGAAGGAAAATAACATTTTTCCAAGTAGGATCCTAAAGACTAAATAATGATAATGTTGAAATATTGGTTATGTTGTAAATTAAAATAGATATAAAATTGGGACCATTGGTCAGGTGGGGACTTCAGAATGGATTAGTGATATCCCTTATTTATGTTTCACAATAGCAAAAACTTTTCCAAAAAATATAATAATATAGTCTTCTATAAGGCTATCGATGATTCCTAAAATATTTCCTATTGTAATAATGGTTTTATGGAAGACCCAATTAGTTAATGGAACCCTGATATGAACACATCTCACTAAATATATGGAGAAGATAGTATATGTATCTAGGATATTGAAAGGATTATTAGAGTACCAATTTTGGGAGATACGTATAATGAATTTAGTCATCACTTTTTCATCATTAATGATTCTATATTGACTCATTTTATTACAAATGAGCATTTGTATTTGGGTAAATATGGACTTGGGAATGATCAATATCAAGAATCCAATATATTTTCAATGAATATTTTTTATTATTGGTCATGATTAATGGAAAAAAACATTTTCCAATTTGTAATGTATTTCACATTATGTGAATCTCATGGAGTAGAGAGAATATATTATCTTGTTTTCAAAAATGTGAGTTCAATATCAGGGCATAGACAGTCACTTCATATTCCAATCATGGTGTTTGATTGGATGAATTTTCAATGATTTTCCTTAGTGGGAACTTATTCTCTGATCTTGAGAGAGGTTGGGTAAGGGCAACCACATTTTTTATTTTTGTTTAGTGGGAATGTGGAAGATTGATTGGCTTGTTTTTTCTTGTATTGGACATATTGTATAGCCATGTTTTCCATATATTTAAATGAAAAACATTATATAAAATTATTGTATTATTAAAGAAGTTATGGATTTTATGGGATCTCATATGGAATTTTATGATTTCCTTATGACCAAATCCATTCCTAGTGTTAGGTTTAGAAAACTACTCTAGATAATTAGTGGGTCCAGGTCTAATACACTTATGAATTGGGATATAAAGATTAAATAGAAATAGTATGATCAATTTTTCATATGACCTATGTATATCTAAATTATTTCAATAACTAAATTTTAATGGGGATCTGGAGGAACAGGGTTATCTTGTGGATATATCTGTGGGTGTCTTGTTCGATTATATTATTAGAAAGATCATTTGTTTATTTAATGCTCATTACCAATATTGGAGGATGTTTTTATGTATCATATAGATGTTCCTATATAATTTTCATGATATTCATGTAGAGGTACAAATCACGGTAGGTTTCTAGATTTAGATTTTTCTGACCATGGATAAAACATAGTGTGGGTGACCTTCCGTATAGTTGTTTTTGGTACTGGTCACTCAAAGGCCTATACCAACACATGGATCATATCTAATCCAAATGGATAAGTAGATATTCTAGAAACAAATAAAATGGATACCATCACTGATTAGGAGGGAGGGTTTATGAGATACAAAAAAAACTATAAGAGAAATTCCAGATAATAGATCGGTTTTAAGTGGAACAACGGATCTAGAAATGTATAGGAAGTAATTACAAAACATGATTCCATGTACCCCATCTATTAGGGTGAGAAATGATGTATTAATAGTGGATATAGTGTCCACAAGTGTAGTTTCTACTTTTCGGGTTCCCACAAGTGAAATACTAATGAGTAGGGTGCCTCCATTATTTTCTACTCCAGTCTTAAGTTTGTTTCACATTACATGTTTCAATGGGTTATTGGTGAATAAAAATGTCCTTCATAGAAACCAGGAATATTATTTTCTAGGTAGACATAGAGCTAGTGGGATTTAGTAATGTAACTGCTCTTGAATGAATATTATATAAGTAGTAGCGTATGAAATTCAAAGAAATTATTCATAATATCAATGTTTTGATACACACTATACATATTTGGCTTAATTATACATACCAAAAATTATCAATGGCATTTTCCAGTACATGGGTGAGTCATGATGGAAAGGGAGGCCAACATTGTTCTAGAAAATATGTTAGATAAATTTCATTATTAATCAAAAACTCCATTTTGTTGCCATGAACTTGCTTATCATTACCATGGGTATTGTAGGATTCTAGAAAAATATTATCCCTTGTTGTTTATTTAGTATCCTCTCCTAGGGAAATGGGAATTAGATCAGGCTATCATGATGGTGTATAGAAAAATGGTCTAGGATCCCTAGTCAGATTGAGCACATTGAAGAGATTATTGTTGATCTTGATGTGATTCCACCAGCTACACCATTGATACCACCTCTTCGACCTTAGACACCAATTATTTCAGAATTACTTCCCTTATAATATACAATAAAGATAATGTTTGTGTTATTATTGCCAAAAAGAAAAAGATCATAGGTTCATGCATGGGTGGAAACAACATGGGTCCAAATTGAATTAGACTTAGTGCATGATTTGAATGAATTAAACATCATTTACATTAACACATCACATATTAGTTAACTTATGGATAATCTTGATAGAAAAAAACTACTATTTTTCTAATAATCCCATGATATTAGTGTCATTAGGTGAGGGTACGTGTTTCATTTGGAATTATATATATAATGTTAGTTATAGAATATTTTTTAACTTTTATATAGGTAATTATCTCTTTATAGTTATGATACCAACATAGTCTCTATTTTTAATAAATTAGGGGTAAGAACATCTTATATATCCTAGGGTCGTGTATTATTTTAGAATATCTCAACTATCTATCAAGTTTATTTCGAATTAGTAGGATCACTTATTGTTTTTGATAAAAAATTATATTATAAATTGATAAAAGAGTTTCTAATTGCCTAATGATTTTTTATGTATATTGACTAATATTCATTTTGTTCATGATTGTATTAGATCTACCTCAAATGTAAGATACCTAGAATCCTAATACTTCAATTTTGCACCAAATGGAAATTATTGAAGTACGATCATGTTCTATGTTATTCCCTTCAAGATATATGAGTATGAACCCCACTCTCAATAACTTTTTTTAGTATGCATCCATGTTTTAATGATATACCTGATTCTAGGCTCATAATACATAACATTTCGTAATTTTTTATCTAATACGTATAGAGGCACATCCGTAGGTTCATTTTGAAGGACCCATTTGAACAAATCAAGGACTGGTTAAGTTATCTATTATTCATGTTCATGACCATTGGTAATGGTGCCATTGATTCTCTAAATATATAAACCACGATGAAAGAGGAAGTCAATTTAAGGAGTTTAAGGGTCCCATTATTTGAGAATATTTGTGATAGATTTCTCATCTTCGATCATAAATTGTTTGGATGTGGCCTTTAATACTGTATCTTGAAACGTGATGGAAGTAGAAAAAAATAAATTATCGGTCAATAAAGGTTGGGGTGAAATTTATAGGTTTCAGAAAGAGATATTGTTTCTATGTTATATTCTTATATATTTTGAAATTATACTGATGGAAAAACAAAATCTTTTTATGTGGGGTATACGGGAAAAATGGATGTTGTTACCAAGGAAAAGGCATTGTGTATAAAAATAGAAGTTGAAGCTAAAATGGTAGATCAATTATAATAGTTTATAACCACTACAGAATAATAGTTATCTGAAATCAGGGATTCTTAAAATCATATATTATAATAGACTTGTATAATTAAAGGTATCATGACCATTTATAACATTAAAGTGTCACAAAATAGTTAATATTTATTTTTTCAACAGAATTTAAATAAAATAGTATAAACCTTTGTGTTATTGTTGTGTTTTCAAATTGATATTCCCAAAATTTTAGATAAAACAATCCAAATTATAGAAACTCAAATAACAAATAAATCCTCATGGTAATGTCTCAAAAAATGGTATATGTATGTGCATTATCCCTGTTACACTATAGTAGGCCCTTTATTCCATGGATGATAAATTCCTAATAGTACTGGATCACTAATGAATGTATAAATAAACACAATCCATGATATAGTAGATATGGCCCATACATAAGGGAATTATGAATTCATCCTAGGCATAGTACATGGATAGATATTGTCATGCATAATTACCTTGCCGATACACTCGAGTTGGTCCATTTTTAAAATGATGATTTTTTCTTGGGAGTTTCTCAGGGACATTTATCATTGTTAACTTCATAACTGATGCACTAGATCCATTATATTCATAAATAATGAATAATTACTCCTAGACATGGATCATGGATAGATATAAGTGTCAACACCATAAACATTGAACATGAGCTATATAATTCAAAAATCATGATGAGTTCCTAAATGGCATGGCACATTGATGGATATTAGTTTTAACACCAACAATATTTCAATAGTGCTATTCAGTTAATAATTGGATGATGAATTCTTCTTTGGTGAGTCACATAGAATGATATTGGAGGGACCACCATCATCAAAATACTAGATCTAGTATATTTAAGAATAATGATGAATTCCTCCTGAGCGTATCTCATTTATGGATATTGGAAGAAAAACTATCATTATTTCACTAGAGCCAGTAATTTTTGAAATGATGATGAATAGTTCATCAAAAAGGGGTTATTTGTTTCAATATGTTATTGAAGGGGAATTATATTTCTTTTACTAATATCAGGGACCTAGTGAGAATAAAATTGTTATTTCTATGACAAAATAGTGGGTCACATAAGAATTTTAACCTTTTATTTTATTTCCCTTACATTTTCAAAATATTTTAATAAAAATGATTAGTTATTATGGGATTGAATATTTCATAGGCCTCCATTTATGGGTTTATGGACTAACATGGTTTAGGCCTATTATTTTTTTTAAATGTTATATTGTTCCTATATCTTGCAAGGTGTATTTATATTAAGAAAAGAGATGATTTTTTACCAGAATAACCATTAAATCTTGATCCCTCACAAGTACCAAGACTAATTCCATGGGTATTTTATGGTCAAAAGAGTTGGAACAATGGTTCATATGGTTTAGGTTAATTCCACTATAACCATAAATAGTTTTAGTTTAGAGATACCACACCCTTTCCTCTAGAATTGGTTTGTGTTTATGATGGAGTAATGGTGACGATGTTGAATCCACATGAATATTTATTTTATTGTTTGAGTAAATTATATCTCAAGTAGTTTTAATCAAGGGAAATGGGGTGGAATATGTACACATGGGATTTCAATGACCATATTCAAATGTTGTGTTCCACTTTGATGTTCTCAATTTATAAAGAGATTAGAGGATAATGTTTTTGAGAAAACTAATATAGTTGGTTTTCTAGATTGTGGGAATATATATAGGGTCCAAATTTTTTCATATATTCATGTCCAAGATGAGGTTTCCCATTAAATCATATTCACATGTTAATAATATCCATGAATGATTTTTGAGGACTCAAAACACATAGGAGATGAGGTAGGTTATGGATATAAGGATATGCAAGGAGGTATGTAGTTCCCTAAAAGTTATGTTAGTGTGTATTAAATATGTTATCATAGAGAAAGAATGTGATAAATCATTTAACTAAATTTTTCCTATGTAAATGGATCAAGCGAGTCAAAATTTTATTTTTCTATGTTCATAATATAGTTACTATCATCTTTTTGGAACTTAAATCTATGCTCTAATTATATTCTCATATCTTATTGAGTGAATATTAGTGATAGGAGACATGAATTTTTATGTGTCCATGATTGAGTGATTTTTTATTACTTATTTTATTTCAATTTAACTACAAATTTATGTCCTTATAATATAGGAAATAAAAGGATAATGTTTATGTTTGTACATTTTTGACTATGGAGTGAGTTTCTTAAAAAAAATGTATGGAATAGAGGATGCACATTTTAATGTCCTGATGCACGGACCAAGGTACACATAGTTTAAGGTCCTCATGGATGGTCCTAAAAAAATGAGATGTATAACACGATAAAAAAATTGGGATTCTTGAGGTCAAAATCACTCTATAAGTATTCTGAATATAGAATTTGGGTGTTTTTATTCATAACTCAAGGTTCATGGATTGCGAGTTTGGGAATGGGATATAAATATAATGGATTACCATTGTGCATGTTTTAATGATATAATCATATGTGATTATTCGAGGAAATACAGGGATTAGTGGAACTTTTTTATTTGTACAAAGATACCTATGGTCGGTGTTATATAATAGGGGCACATATGTAGGATCCAAATTAGGGAATGTATACATAATCAAATAGAGGTGTCCTTTTACAGATAATACACTTATTACAAATAATAATGAATGGTTTTTGATAACCCATGAAACTCAATATATGAAGTGTGATTTATGGGGTTACATGTTTAAAAAATGAGATGAATGCATAAAAACATTTATTGAATGTGGTTAGGATATCATAGACGATAAAAATTAATGAAAATGGATAATGGTATGTATAATTTAATATCATGCATCATGAAATCAATAACCATTTAGTTTAACATCATGATATGGAGACTAATTTTTCATGTAGTTTTGGATCATGTAATTAGGACCTTATTCATCATTTTTTAACATCATATAGATATTAAAATGTTCATATAGATTAATTTTGTATTTCTTGGATATTGTGGAACAACATGAATATTAAGACTAGTGTCCTTAAAGGCACGTTTCCTTTGTGAATATTTAGGTCCTTCAAGGGAGGATATTTTTTCTCCCCATATTTACTCATGATACTCATAGTTACTAAGGCCAAACCATTTATTTTGTATTTTTGAAAAGCCACATTAAGGCTGAGTGGGAACCATACATACATTAAAATAGAAACCACAGACCACCTTTACCAAAATTCAAAAACCATCCAATAGAAGATTTCAAAATTCAAAATGAAACACCCAAATGAAATGTAAACCTCCATAAGCTTGGAGCCCCGAGCAGCCACCTGCTACCCATTAGAACCGCAACATCCATCATGCCGCTGTTCCCATCGAAATCACCATCATCAAGTACCATTCCAGACGAGCCCCATCACAGCCAACATCATCATCATAACCACAGTTAAAATTGTTGTCCTCTCGACGACGTCCGAAGCCACACCAGTCGCCGGAGACCATTTGAGCTCTACGAAACCATCATAAAAACCCATCACCATGTCGATGCAAATCAAAAACAGCCAAACGAAACAAACCGGATCTGTGAGAAGTTGATTTTCAAACCCCCATCACATGAGTAATGATCAGTGTGAAAACCCCGAGGTGATTAGATATTAACATGAAAATTGTTTCCTAGGGGTGTGTGAGCGAGGGGAGACACAAAATATGGGAGAAATTGTAACATAGAATTGGTATATGAGTGAGTGAGAAATGATATAATGGGGAATTTCCATTCACCCACCTCCCTCAAGGATGGTTTCTAATAGAATCTTCACCGAAAGATTATATTCATAGGATATGTGGGAATTTGGGATGATAGAACTAGTAGTTGATAATAAAATATTTGATCTAGGAATATACTAATATAATAAGAATCAGGCCATGTGTAATTATTATGTTGAGCGTCCCCTGCACAAATTTGACTCATATGAAGGGAAAATGATCATTCAAAGAATAGGTACAGAAATGGTGTAACCCATGTTAAAGGGTCATATATAGTATTGTCTCATATATTATAGGGGTAATTTTCATATTTTTAGCTTTACATGGATAATATTTTTGAATGAGGTCAAATACTGTCATATTTTTTCTTAGTATGTAAAATTACCATCTTGAATAAATATGATCTGATTAGAAACTAAGATGATGTGGGAGAATTTTTTATCTTTATGGTTTGACCAATCTATGTGTCTATTAAAATCTTATAAGGATAGAATTTTATCCACACATAGTTCTCATATTTCAAATAAATACATAGATAATTCTATTATATATGGGGTAAGGACATTTTAAAATAGATTCATCAAAAACACAATGGTGAAAAATACCACATTGATCAGAATCATATGTCAAAGTGGGGGAATTTTGTTTTGATTCTTCAACATTAATAATGTTCATGTGAAAGGGAATAATTTTTATTGTCACCATTGTATAACTGTATTTTAAGAATAGAAGTATCGCCATTAAAACTAGAATAATAAAGTGATAGGATGAATTTTTTATGTTTTTTTGATAGGCATGTGATAGAATGTCCTGATGTCACATTGTATTATATAGAGATCATAATCAAGAACTACATAGTTTTGTAAAGAAATACCATATATATATCTGAATAATATGCAAGGGAGGGTATTTTTTTCTTCATTATTTTCAATTGAATAAGGATAATATTTATTGGTTTCAGTATGTATCTAATGATAATGAGAATCAATAAACACATATCTCTTATAATGTAGGTCCCCTAAAAAAATCTATCTCACAGATAAGGGAAGTAGTACATTTTTTTTGAATTTTCTATCGAGCCTATGTTAGAGAATCATGGAATCACTACATATCCCATGTCGATAGAAATTAAGATATTTTTATCACTCTAATGTTACCTAAATTGAACATTTCTTTATTTAGTAAGAGGGTAATTTTTTATTGGAAATTGATGTAGGACCTAGGAAACGATATGTGAGTGTCACTATGTATCATGTAATAATGGGAATCAATCCACATGGGTTTCTTTATTATGTTATATAAACTAATAATGATCATCCATATAAGATGATTTTTTAAATATAGGATCATAGATAAAGAACTATATGGTGAATAATCCTATATAGATTTGTCTCATAAAAACTATGGATAAATTCATCAATCCATAAAAAATTAGGCGAATCCTCTTATGTATATATATTCTTTATGGTCATGGAATGATAATTGAGTCTCATGTTTTTATTTTATCATCGAAAAAATAAATTATTATTGGAATGGCTCAAACACTTAGGCCTAATAAGGAATTTTATAAAAAAATTTGATGGTTATAGGTTATGAGATTCGAGTTTCACTACATATATTGTGGTGATAGGAGTCATTCCACATGTATTTCATGATGAAATGTCTCATTTATACATTTGAATCATATATAGGGTAGTGGGAGAGGAGGTATTTTTTATTTTTGGATAAACAAAATATTGAATATCCTAGCATCAGTAAATATATTTTTTTCATAAGAATTAATCCATACATAGTTATTTATATGTATGATTCCATTTATATATTGGAATCATATATAAGGAATAGGGGTAATTGATTCTCTCATGAATCAGTGGAGTGTGATCCAAGTACTTCTATATGGATTAATCTCTCATATAGGGGAGAATGAAGTTAAATGTAGTTTTCCACATGGAGTAGTTTATATTCATGTAGGATGGACTTCCACTATGAAATTTAACATGTTTTAGGGACAATGACAATATATATTAACATCATATGATAAGGATGCAGGAGAAATGTTTTTGTGGACTTTACTTTAAAACATGGCTTCAATGAATTTTAATGTGTAATTATTAGGAATCATATGTTGTGAAGATTATAGTCTTACAATTTTGTAATGGATGATGTGATGTATAATGTCATACCCCCATGACTTGGATGATAAAAATATAATAATGAAAAATATTTATTGAGAAATTATTCCTCTATAGAGTAGTTATCCATTACTCCTCAATTGTTTCCAAGTAATAATCTTCATAGGAATAAAAATTATGTGTAACATAGGGTCATTATCGTATTTGTTATATCTTTATTATATCTTTCCCATGTATTATTAGGGTTTCAATAACAAGTACCAAATCTCCTTGAATGAATGAGTGGAGTAAGAATCTCTTGATGAATATTTAGGATGTTTGATTTTAATGGACTTCCAAAATATTATGTATATGGAAAATATTATCACTAAGTCTTTATAACTCATTATATCACTTTTATGATTGTTAATATTCTGAGATATGATTAAAGGTTATGATCTGGAGGGAGGAAAATTATATTTCAATAGGAACCTCAACAATTGTTCCAAGGATAAGTGAATATGTGGTCAATATTATAGTAGTGATAGTTGTGGTATGATAGGCCCAAAAGGACAACACATGTTTTCATGGGCAAGAATTATTATCATTATCCACTATCTTTGGGGGGTATATGTGATAGGGTCTAGTTAAAAGCCTCTATTTTCCCATTTACCACTACTTTTTTAGGTGATGAATTTTTTGAATATTTTTTTTACTCTTGAGACATATTTTTTGTCTATTAATCATAGAATTTGGTTCTATTTTCAAAAAATATTGTATTAGGTAAAAAAAATTTGTTGATGGTGTAAGACTTCACAATGTTGACGACATTATTTATCTTGTATTTTTTAATGGGAATGGAAATAACATTTCTGGAAATGAATTCAGTGGTGGTAAGTATATACTGAAACTACCTAATATATATGGGGTATATAACCCCTTGAAATCCATTCCCCATACATAAAATAGAAATTAGTATATTGAAATATAAAGAATCTTTGGGGGATATTGGTTGAAATTTTCATTTGTTTATAGGCATGAAATTTCATGTTGAATTTAAAATCGTCTTGTATCATCATCAGGAAAAAATAACCAATACTCCTCACTTGGTGGGAGATCTTGGATTCTTACTTATGAGAATTTTACGATCCTATATAGATGTCTCGTATTATAGATAGGGACTCTCTTTATTTAAAACATCTAAGGAGGAATCCCCCAAAACGTCATGTATATAGGGATTTATGTTAATTTATTCCATCGCAATGGGTGTTGTTTTATGATGATCTTTAGAAATATTCCCTTTTCTTTAATCCATCATAATTATCTCGGTATAGTGTTAGACCATAATGGGATGCATCCATGCAAAAATGTATTAGTTGTTGAGGATTTTATCTTTTCATGCCTCCTAGAACTTCTAATTATATTGATTACATCCGTGTAAAAAATGATATCTTGGAATAATACCCTTCATTGTGAAATGTATAATACTACCTAATCCTGGTTAGGTTTATCAAGGGTTGTCATTGTTTCAGCTAATTCATCAATATAGTCATTTTTTGAAGATGGGACATGATTTACTATCACCATAGATGGGAATGCTTCCATCATTCCCCTAACATTACCAATAGGATAGGCCAAATCTTCATTCCAAATGGTGTATTAACCATTTATTTACTTAATTTCTCTATCTAAATCACCATTAACATTTGGGTGGGATATTATAAGTTATAGGTCTAGTTCTAGGACTGTATTCAGATATTGGTATTTTACATCATTACTGGTGGAACATTTATAAAAAAGGAATTAATATGAAATAATATACTTAGTTTATGAGAGAAATAATTTCCCATTACCAACCTATTTTAGCTTTTGAATATCCAATTTTTTTATATTGGACTTTAGGAGGATCCATCAAAATACATATCCCACGTTTTGGGAGTTTCATGAGAATATAAACTCACTTTATATAGAATTATATATTTACTGCATGCTTTCTAGGTTAACATGGACTATGAGAGGGTGGAGTAGTTGTTTTTCTTTTATTTACTTCAGTGATAAGAATAAGATATAATATTATTATTGGATTACCACCCATTAGGCTAAATTCCCAGCCCTTATTGGGTGTTTGAGGACATAATTGAGAAGGGTGATAATATAGACCAGTTAGACTTTATGTTTTTTCATATAGTGCATCAAAATTTTCCATGATAAGATGAATTCATGGTAGTTATTCTCGATATCATAATATTGGGTCTCTATATCTAGCATTTTTATGATGAAATAATAGAGACATTTTTCATGAAACCTTTTTCCTCTTTTTCAATGGGGTTCCAAGAGATAAATCTATAGAATCAAATTATAGGATGAGAGTCATCCTTTATATTGGTGGAATTAAAATTTGTGGGTAAAATAGATATCACTTATGATTTTCAATGTCTTGTTAGCAATCTTGATCCCATCAATAACTGATTCACTTCTTCATGAACTTCATGAAGGGGTGGAATTTACTGCTCTAATTAGCTATGTATCCACTAATATAAATGGAACTTCAATGAATACATTTCAATAATTTATGGTCTTGAGGAGGTTAATTGTGATTATTTCATATCTATTATCATTATGAACCTCAATTTCATGGTGGTGTACCACAAAACCATGGAATTTCATTGATGTTTAACAAAAGGCACACTTTAGAGGGTTCATCATCATGTTGTGTGGATGATTTTTTTAATATTTTTTGAAGGATGGTGAGATGATCACAAAACTACTAAAATATAAACACAAAATCATCAATATATCATTTTTTTGATTGAACCTATATAGGTGATTAATATAGGATACATAGAGTATTGGTAGGTGGAGCTAATATTATTGAAACTATAGGACATGACCTGGTAGAAGAATATACCATGTAGCACTTTAAAATTAATCGTTTTCTCATTTTCAATGTTCAAATTTATCAAATGGTATCTTTGGTACCCATATGTAAATTAATGTTCTGGAAAACTAGTGGTTACATCAATCAATAACTCTATTATTAGAATTGGGAAACATTTGATCAGATAGTGTCGATTGAGATCCATGAAATTTATGCAAGACTTGATCAGCCCATTATTCTTCATTATAAAGATGATTTTTGTAATCCATTTCACGTATTACACATATTAAACGATGTTATATTTGGTAATATTTTCAAAATTAGACTATATATTAATAGTTTGTTAGGGATTCATTATTCTAGACACATTATTGAATCTTTGATTTTTATTTGGTTGGACAAGGTGAATGGGGTCCACATCCATATCTAACCACAAAATATATATGTAATTATAATAGAGAACAAAATTATGATATTTCAAGAAGTAAATAAACCTTTCATTCACACCTAGAGGAATAGAAATACCAATCTATTTTGGTTAGAGAACCTCTTTTGTACCCTAATTTACTTGTCTGATATCATTGATGATGGTAGAGTTGTCTTCCTCAAAGGTAGGTTGTAATTTCTAAGTGAAACTAAAGTATATTATATCTCAATTATAATGTATGTTTCTTTATGACTAGTATATAATATGCTATAATCTAAATCATTCAGAAAGTATAATATGTTATTCACGGGTCTTGAGAGTTCCAATGGATGGGTATCATGATCTAGATCACATAAAATATGATCAATTTCGTCACTACTATCATCTAGGGTTGATGAAATATTAACATCCATATATTTAGGAGGTACCATATAGTAATTTTAACATTATGTAGAAATTGGAGGGGATTTCATCAATCTGAATGGTGATGGAGAGAGAGTACCCTTATTCGAGGAAATGTGGTTTATGAATTAATCTCCAAAGATGGATTACTCCATGTGGCAAGGATGATATTATATAGAAATAGGCTAGTGGAAATTTTAAAATATAATGAACATGTACACCTCAATATTCTATTTCAATTAGGTTAAAGTAAATAAATAATCTCTACTGATCAAGATCTAAGAACTTGGAAGATTATACCCCAAAACATTTGGAGCAGTTACCCACATATCACACTCCATCGTCTATTTCATTCATTGCTTTTTTTTGAAAATAACCCTATATAATATGATTCACAATAGAAAAAGGTATTTACACCACCATGTAGCACCCCAATATTTCTACTAATAAAATACTTTATGAATTGATGGTATTTTGACATCACCACCATATAACTATGATGCTGAGGTCATCAGAGTAGAATATCATATGTTTTTCCTTACTGGATAACCATAATATAATTATTAGACACTAGGTCCAAAAATGAGTCCTTGAGTTTGATATTTCCAGGGGGATTTTTCTCATCCTTATTTTACACATGACTTGTAATATTCTAGGGGGACAATTAAGCCTCACTATATACTAATAATTGAAGAGTCCAAATTGAGATAAAATTTACATTCAAGCCATTATAAAACAAATCCTATTATATATAATTATTTTTGAGATTAACTAAAACATATATGGGATTCATACTCCCCTTTATAAATTCTTCATGATCTTGTTCAATTAATGAGATATATATATATTTCATCATAATGGATTGGTTTCCATTAGAAAAATATATATATTAAAAACAACTATCCCAAACTCCAGGGGTATTAGTAGGGTTATAAAAGGCTCCTTCCTAATCTATTTTAAAAGATAACGATAGTATATAATTGAGATATTTTCTAAGATATCATCCAACTAAATAAAAATGGTTTGATTCCACACAAAATACATGGTATTCGAAACATCATGTTTCCCTTTACCATGTCTCTTAGTGTCTAATGTTCTTGAGGTTAACAGATCTAGATAATGGATAGAATATAAATACATATGTATCACTGGTAGTTTTAGCTACGAATTTAATCACACTAATATAGGATGGCCAAACATCTTTAAAACACCAAACTTGTATTAAAAAAATAGGGGTTAGATGAATATTGAAAATTTATAATGTATCCTCATGATACCACTGTTCTCAATAAAGTGATCTCTTATGGGATTCGGTCATGTGAAGGCATTTGGTAGTGATGTGGCTAATATACTGAGATTATCTACACATCTATCTCCCCCTATTTCACTAACTTATGAATCCTCTACTTATGTCTCTCATGTTAGGTATGAATAACTCTAGTTTATTTGAATAATCATAATCAGAGAAGGGGTACACTATGAGAATGATAATAACATAACTTAAAAATGACTCTTCATTTGAGGAGTCTCCTATTTGGTGTGGCTATGGTTGTACTCCAATAGATGAGAGAATGAAATCTGTAAGATTTTGGGATAGTTCTTGATTACTGTAAGACTGTTATTAACATATATAGTTATAAATATATCTATATTTTCTACATCGTAAAGATGATTTTAATGGAATCCATTTTGATAAATCAGGTTGTTCTGGCAAAAAAATCGACCATTATAATTATTCCAATCGAACAATATGATCCCAATAAAACATATTCTCGGTTATCATGTTATAAAACAAATCATTCAAACGATTCCATATTTTCTTATGAGTCACATTCTTCTACTTACTGGGTAGTGGAACCATGAGCCACTTGCAATGGGGAGTTTACCAGTACCACTTTTATTTAATAATCCATGATCTTTATAATTTAATTGAAAAAATATACTCGTAAATAATATGTACCAACCACCAATGAAAAGGGAGTGATTCAGTTTAATAACTGATACCAAATTCATCAGGGTTCCCAATCTCAGGAATCCTTAGACTATTCTTTTCCATGGTTATAAGGAAGTAAATAGGAACCTGTTATTTATTTAAGAAATAGGTTTGTTCTAAAAATTCATATATCATGGGTATCCCTAGGCCCAATAATTTTATTGATATAGGAGTATTTTTTTTACATTTCCCAAATGTATCAGGTGATACATATATTTCACTGGTGCATCAGTAGTAACTGTTGATGGTTTGGGTGTAATATCAGTATCTTCTACCATAATAGACATTTTTCATTATGCTACAATTATGGGATGAGATTTGGTCCTAGGTAACCTAATTGAATAATATTGAATATTTTTAATGTATGAAAACCCTTAGAGTAAAGTGGAGTACTTCAATAGGATCAATGATGTCTGCATCTCAATATAAGGTTTCTTTGACCAAACATCTAACAATTTCTCTTGTGGGTGTGAAATTTTGAGAATGTACATCAAGAATATCAATATAGTGATTGTGTTCGAGGCCCTTTTATGTTAACATTCTTAGAGTTCATGAGATCTAAAAGAATTATTTTACTTATTATGGTGCTAAATTTATATAGGAATTTTGGGTGAGGGACTTACCATTGTACAATTGACCATGCTGGTAGGTTGTTAAACCAAATGAAAGATAAAACAACTAGATTCCACACAAATCTCCTCATTTTCCCCCTTATTAGTCACAAGGTACCATCATTTGGTCATATGAGTACAAAAATGTGATATATGTCTCTCTATTAACCCCGTTGCATCAATGTATGGGAAAAAATACTCCCAAATCTTAGTAGAGGTAGATCTTCCTCCACCCAATAAGTTTATAGATTCCACTTGCACTACAATAAAGCATTCCACCCTTCCTTAACATCCATTCAAAAGGAAATATAACAAAATGTGCAGAGGAAATCTAGGGTACCAAATTTTTGAGTCGTCCCATGTATATAAATAATAGTTTAATCATTGAAAAATCTTATGAGATCTGTTGAATATAGTAATCCAGTGTTTATTGGGACTAGGTTATTGTCATGATATGATGGAATTAGTTTTTTTAATTAGGGGGAATCCAGGTTCTCCTAAATTAATTTTTTCAAATATATTTTTTTCAACATCCAAAGAAAACCTAAATCTCATGATTTATTATAGAAGGTAGATTAATATATTCCATGTAAGTTGGAGAAGTAGAATTCACTTCCACCTCAAGTAAATAACATATTAGAATACTTCCCCAAAGTAATTTATAATTTATCACTATTAGATTGATGTTATTATCAATCTATTGTTCCAAAATCTCTTTAATACATAGGTATTAAATCAATCTTGGTGGTGAGTCAGATATAGCCATTAAATTACATTAATCTCTAGTAGAAGAAAATCAAGTGATGAAAAATAATCATTTAGAGGCATAGATATCTGGTTTATCCTATGATTCTAGGTATGTGTCACCTCACTCTATGTTTCAATGGAACAGATATGTAGGGGTATTATATCCCCACTTCACGCCTCAATGTCTTAATTTTAGTGTATTTCATCTAATTTATTAATGGTGAAAATATTCACTGAGGCATATTAGGATAATAGAATCACTTTTTCATTAATTGGGTGATATAGTGAGTCTAAATTTATCATATACCATATCAGAGTTATGTTTATGTATTCCCCTTGACCATTTTCTCAATGTATTATTTCTAATGGAAACCTTTATAGTGTTTTATATTTTTCATTATATCTTACTCTGGTTTTAATATGTGAATACTAATCCTGATGGACTCTTTTATGGTCATCACCAATTGTACCCCAAATGAATGGTGTATATCATGTGGTGTTATAATTGACATTGGGGCCAGATATTGGTAGACACTATCCAATAATGATAATATCATTTTTCTCAGTGGGGATTGTAATATTACCCCCATTTGTTTGGTTTGGGGTTGGTGTGGATTTTAGAAAAATATGGCTTGATCTTGAGATGAATTTGATACTTAGATAGGAGGAAATTATAGTAAAAATGTCACCAGTCCTATGGGATATGGTTGAATTATATCTAATTACAATATCATTTAAACCCTTTAAGTATTTTATAAACCTAGTGGTGTAGAAATTTGAAATAATTCCACCATCCATGATAGAAGGGGTTTCTCCAAGACATATTCTATTATGGATTCCAATGTAAAATTATTGATTTGTTTCATTTTCCCTTGATCATGAGCATAGAGTAGTACCCTCTTAGAAAATAAGATACCTATATCTAGGATATTCCATTCAAGTAGAATTTATTTTATTTCATAATATATGTATTTTAATCTTATATGGAGGCCAAGCTCAGGGGCATACCATTGGACACCCTCTCTGAGATTCTGATGATTTTTTCCTTGGAGACATGGGGATATTATTATATTGGTCCACTAGAATGAACACTTTCAATACCTCTATCATCTCATAAGATAACGAAAATTATAGATTCCATATTCAGGGGACTCTTTTGGATTAATGATAATGTGATGTGAAATATCCCATACGCTCCCAATATTTGGATATGTATGCCAAATAAGGAATTTGTAATTATATGTTGTAAGTTTAGTACACAATGGTTTGTTGCCTATATCATCCTCTCGTAGTGCTTCATTATCCTCATGTAACAAGCGATGGAGAATGTTAAAAGGTTGATCTAATAAAAACGTTTGATTACTTATGGGAGGTGGTTGTTATATCCTAGATAAGTTATGCGATTATCCTTTATCTGATGAAGAGTCTCTCATAGGTTTTTCTATAGATAATCCATGAATTACCCCTTCAAAAAATTCTATATGTAATTATATGATTTGGTGGTAGGATAAAAAATAGTTAGAAGATAATTCTCAGCAAATAAATTCCATATATCTACACTAGATTCATCATTAGATGAATATTACTCTACATGTACATACCACAGAGGCCGTTAAATTGTAGATGGAGACTCATGTCATATAAAATGATGGTATTGAGAATTTTTCCCAAGGTCGTAAATTTATTGTTTTGAGGTGTTTCTCATGATTGAAGGGGAACAATATATATTTAACCCACATTATTCGTCTGCCTTTCAATATGAAGGTTCCTAGAAAGGGGTGGATTTTCCTTCAAGGATGAGATATCACGATGGAGAGGTTTTCCATGTTATATATCAAGGGTGGGGTATACATATTACATATATATGCTACATCGAGGATAAATTATACAGTAGATACATCTTTTTATTTGATAAAAATAGTTGGTGTGTCTATGGGTTATAATAGATATGCATTGTATGGAATCAAGGATACTTAGTTTGATCATGTTAAGAATATAAGTATCATTTGGTATTTTCATCAGAATATTTTGACTTTTTATTTGTGGTTGATAAAGGATATGATCCTACCTATTGGTATCCAATGGAATATACCAACAACCGTCTTTGACTATTATTGGGATATGTCCTCACTGCTATGATATTTCATGAAGACTCTGAATTTTTGGAAATAATATGATCCCACCTATAGGTGGTGGTCGGAATATTTCAACCATCCTTGGTTGAAACAGTAATATACACAATATTTGAATCTTCATTCATCATTAAAATATGTCAATGGTCATTATGAATGAGTGAAGGGTTATGTTCTGTTTGTTATATTACCTATGATGTACATTGATATATTACTTCATTGGTTTTAGTTTTAATATGTTACTTTCTCCAATCAATATTGAAAATGTATTGTAAAACTCTTGAATTGTTGGTATATGGTATGTCATGAGGTGACATCCGGGATATTCCAATGAACCTTTGCTGGAGTGGTAATATTCCCTCGATACTAGTTTTCATTCGGAATATTCCACTAAGTGTCTTCGATAAGAATATAGTCATATCATGAGGTGAAAATCATATTATGTTAATATACCTCAAGAATAATAGGTATATGAGCCTCATAATACGGATCAAACTTTATCATAAAATTACAATAATAATCCTGAACTAGATAATGAATGTTTAGTTTCTATAGAGTATCCATTTATCAATATTTAAAATCATTATAAAAATATATAGTGTATAAAATTCGAATATGTTCATGTTCTCATCTTATTTCTAGAATATGTTGGTGAATCTCATCTATCACTTAAGGAACATGCTGGAAGTTGAGACAGGTTTGAGTAGTGAAATGAGATTTATCATTTGTTATATCTGGGATATGTTGGTAGACATCATGAATTGAAGTTGGTATATAAAACACTCTTATAATCCATTTTATATCAGGATATGTTGATGAGATTTATGCATGAGGGAAAAAATATGTGCCTATGAATTACATATGTCTAAATTTTTTGGATAAATTTATGTTTGTGAGTGGAGATATTAGCCTTCTCACTGAATTCCACCATATTATATTTGATGGTTTCTTTGGTGGAAGTAGGTAAATGATCCCACTACTTGTGGTATGATTCTCGTTACACCTAACGATTTCTCTTAAATTATAGGGTATGAGTGACCAGGTGGATAGACCATGAAACATGCTTAACATGTAGTTGAGGTGTGATAGTTTCATGACACTGGAGGTTACATATGGAAGGATCCCTCCTGAGAGACTCTTTAATTAAGGCGATTTCATGTTTGACTCCCTAATGCACCTAACTAAGACAAGGAAGGTTTTATTTGAAATGTACTATGGAAATGAGACTGTTGTGGTTTGTGGTGGTGATAGATGCCGCCAGATTAATTGTGGCCTTCCTCATATGAGATAGTAATATTGGATTTAGTTTATAATGACCCTTCATGTATCTTATATGTTCTATATGGAATGATATCAATATTTATAACGTACCATCAGATTTTCCATCTAGTGTGGGAGGCATTAAACTAGATATATAGTCCATTATCTTATGAGGGTCATGGATATCAAGGAAGTTGGTGCACTAAAATGCTTGTTCTATGATGATTCCATATCACTGTATCAAATTTATATCCTTATAAGGATAAAAAAAGAAAATATACAGTGGAATAATAAAACTGATTAATGATAAATCAAAAGTAAAAATCATTCATTGTAGATGTGTGTGGGAAACTCAATAATTTTGTTTCTATTTATTGAAATATTAATGCCAACTTAATCATTTTTGTTTTTCTAGTATAAAAAGAATAAATTAAATGGATGTAGGAAACCACATTTATTTTAATTATTGAATGGTTTATTTCCATCTCAATATTTTTTCCATAAAATATAGAAATAAAAATTTCCCAACATGTGGGAGACATGATTATAGTTAATTATTGAATGATTTACATCAATTTAATCATTTTGTTTTGAATTTTCCGACAACAGGCCTTTTCAATGGATGAGAATGGATTCAAAGTCATTACGTCAGGTTTATTCTCTTATCCTAGAATGTTTTCAGTGATGTTTATTCATAGAAATAAAAACACCTAATTAATTTAATATATAAGAATAACTATAGAATAAATTTCAATGTAAAGAGATCAATGGTGTTTCTTAATACTAATGCTAAGGAACTCCCATAAGTCTAGAGGATAGGATATATTTCTAATATAACCAATTTAGGGTTAAATAATTTTTTATCCAGGACTCTATTAATGATTTAAAAAATGTTTTTTAGTCATTACTGAGTCACGACATGGGACGGTTTACCCTAACATTTAGTAATCAATTACTGGCATATGAAGATGAGAATTCCATGATATATCATGGTAGTCCATTCTATCTGAACATATTTAGGTATCATTGGTTCTCCACCTATGAAACCATCTTTTTTTATTAGATATTCCCAATATTCTTAGTTATTATAAAAAAGATATGTCGTTCAGTTGGTTACTTTGTTTAAAATAAAACTAGTCGGGTTCTCTTGAGATTATCATAACATTAGAAGGAAGCGGATGTTTGTGATGCTAATATTGGTCCCATGATGGGGGTTCTTATATTACCGTATAAAAGGAATAAAAAACCACATAATTTTGTTACACATAATGAGACACTTCTTACAATTTAATATCACGATATAATGAGCGATCCATACAGTTTAATTTCATACTCCAAAGATGTCTAGGTGAAATATTTCTAGAAATGGTTGGTATGGGAATTTTGCATGAGATCCCCATTCATAGTTATCCTCAAAAAGAATGTAGCCCAAATGGGATGAGTTATTTTTACATGGAGTATTTACCAGTGAATATAGGTCTCTTCATGAGTATGGATCGACAAGAATAATTTTACAAGACCCTTAGAGAATATGACCCTTTGACTTGGGGCCTGGATTTATCAAGAATATGGGATTGTAGAGGAATGACCCACATGGAATATGGACCATGAATAGGTGGATAAAATATTGATTATATTGGATTTTATGATCATATAACCAACCTAATTATCCTATCTAAATAGAAATCAATGCTCATGAACATAAAATAACATAGTTTATGAACATCTGCTAGGACCGTACCGTTTAATTTAACATCAAGCGTTACGGGAAATTTTGTGTAGTTTAATGTAATGTGATTAAGATATTTTATGCATGGTTTATCATCATTATCTTGTGAAATTTAAAATATTTATATATAGGTAAATTTTAATGAATTATATGAGTGATAAATGCTTGAAGATTCATCATATGTATCCTTTCAATAAAGGAATTAGTGTTTATGTGGTTCTGATGGAGATTGTGTGGTTATTATGCATGAGAGACCTAATATAATTTTCTCCCAACCCATTTCTAGAAACGTAAGAGTATTTAAATACATGATGAATATTTTCATAGGAAAGAGAAATGTTATAGGATTATAATAGATTGGATTCCCATGTGGGGTACTTATATCAGCAAAGGTTATAAAAATGGATAATTGGGGAATGTTTATGAATTTGAATCTACCCTAGAAGATATGTTTGTGATATAACCTAATAAGTATTCAAATAATGAATAATTTTTAACATTAAAAATCACATAATATACTCATATCATTAATCCCACATGATTCATGGTCAGTGTGAGAAACAAGAGGTAATGGGAGATCAATCATAATACACAATTCGATTTGAATATTACTTACTCAAAGAGAGGAAGACAAAATTATGTGTATGAACATTAGGAATATAGATAATTTGGGAAGATAATAGTGCTTACCATATATTGGTTTCACATATATGGTTTATATAATGAGATCATATGTCTTATCATGGAAACTAGGTATGGAGGCCAGATTCCCACATTGATGGTGGACAATACATGATGAAATAAGTCCATCTACAAATTTTATATTAGAAGGGAACATTTAATTTAGGTGTGAGTTAGTATTTCACATTAATAATATGGGGTCATATGATCAAATAAATAGAATGGGGTCACAATATTGTTCATCCATTATTAGTTTAGGCTATCCCATGATGTTATCACATGATTGAAAGTTTATCCTATAATCATGAACGTAAAATGATGACATTTAATCAAAAAAATTTAGAGAATATCACATGATTGAGACTTTATACTAGTTAAAATGTAATTTAAATGTGACAACCCAAGAATTAAAAATATTTTATTTTTATAATAAATAAAATCTTTTTATTGTAATTCTTTATTCACAATATTAAACTCACACTACATACGACACTGAATTATCTTGTCTTACACGTCAGACTGAGTGTTACAGCCTTTTAATGGAGAACCTATTTTCAAAATAAATTTTGAAAACTTTATGATATATAATTTTAATGATAAACATCTTCTTTTAATTCATAATATCTAAATTATTTTAGGGTGAATTTTTGGGATTTTTATAATAAACTTCATTTTTTTGGTGAATAATGAAAATAAATGCAATTTAGTTAAAAATAGATTTTTTTGTATAAATAATTATTAATGATAAATTATATTTTATATTTGTTTTAGATTAAAATTAGATAAATTATACATAAATTTATATATTTAATTTCATTTTAATTAATTTTAATTTCATATTAAATATAAAAAATTAACAAACATTTGAACATTCTTCTACTATAAAAACCAGTTATTTCGCCCCATCTATGGTATTAGTGTTAATCTTAAATTTTCATCTTCTGTGATTTAAATTTTGAAAACCCAACATACAACAATGTATTTAGTATGATATTTTTTGTCTAATAATATCAACCTAATTTTTTGACCAAAATGATTAGTGAATCAGATTAATATTAATTATGTTGATTAAGGTATGATTAAGCTTAATAAGGGACTAAACCTTAATATTAAGGACCGAAATGACTTGGAATCCTTCCCAAAAATAAATTGGATAAAAATTATTTTACTATTTCCCCAAATCGTCCGAAATTTACTGTAATTGGGAAATTATAAAATGAAAGTTCCCCAAATAAAAGGTAATTTAAGGAAAAAGACAAAAAGGGTACTTTCCTTACCTTTGACATTTATAAAACATTTAGATATATAAAAAAATCATACTTTAGGTTGTAGATATCCTTTTTAAAGATATGTGGTTTAGTGGTATCATAACAAATTATCAATAAATTTTAAATATGGTTTCGGTACTCAAAATTCATAAGAAACGTCAATATAGTGATTATTTAGTTAATAATTAACTAAAATAAATGATACTATAAATATTAAAAGTGAAGTTAATTGATTGAATTAGAATCTTTATTATTTTTTATCTGAATATATCATGTTAGATATATTTAAACCTAAAATATTAGAAATAAAATAAAATATTTATATTTTAAAATTAACATTAAATAAATAATGTCAAAACTGATATTATTGTTATTTTACAATAAATGAATCTTAGTAGATGATTTAAAATTAGTAAAAATCATATAACATAAAAAGTGATTTTAAAGTATTAATAAATATTAAATATGTTATTTTAATGGAATAATTAATCTTTCATAATTAAAACATGGACCCATATTATATAAATACATTATTAACACGTTAGGATTCAAGTAGCGTCTTAGTGAGTCCCGTGCACATGTTTGAAAATAAATTTCCAAAAAACATGGGAATTTTATTTTAAAAATTAGATATCATATTAGTAATTCATTGTATCTATTTTTTTTTAATAAATCTTACTTTAATTTAATATTAATGTTTAAATTATTTAGATTAGAATACTTGTTTTTTTAATAAAAAAAATTATAAAATTTTGGAATCATAGAAGTTACAGAACAAAATTATTAAAATGAACATATTTCTGTTCATATGAGGTTTCTATCAACAATTATTATACTTTAATACATTATTTTACCATTTTGGAGGCTCTTTAGGTATGCTAGACCACCCATTATTGAATACCATTTGGTATTTTTAAATGTGAAACTCCCTCGTCCCTATAAAAGGCCACCACCTCTTCATCCAATGGCCTGATGGCCTTCATTTTTTATTGATTTTTGATAATAAACCATCAAGGTGTGAGGTTGTACCCTTACAAGGCCCGTATGTGTAAGTATTACATGGCCCATAGGCCGTAGAGGATTCATTTCCCGTAGGCTTCAAACATTACATACAACCCAGACTAACTACATGGAACTGATCCTCCCCAGTATCTTCATCGTGAAATCAGATCTCCACCTTTGCATGGATGTTGGGCTAGGCATTCTCGTGCATACACATGCTTTTCCCGATGGCAGGTGCCATACTATCTCATTCTTGCAATCCATTTAGAATCTGCTGTGGTGAAAGCTCTTTACTCATCCTCCATGTAGAGCATGTTCATTGTAGTTTATCTGGTTTGAATTAGAAACTCCCTTCCCAAATAGCCTCCCAACATCCATACCCTCAACCTAGAATCCTTTTATTGGGCATAATACCTTCCATGAAAGCCTTTTGGTTAAACCAAAAGATGTTACCCGATTAAAAGTCACTTTATTTTCTCAATCTCCCTAGTTTCATTTCCATTCTCCAGCCCATATAATCCCTTTATTATGTTCTTGTGTAACAAAACTAGAATCTTAAATATACTAGGATGTTGTTAAACTAATATTTAGACCGAAAATTATACACACCACCATGTAATGGGTAACAATCATAATGTTTCTGTGTACGGTAAACTACTTCCCCGCGAAACAATGATTGTTCAATTATTCCCTACCGCCTTTCATGGTGGCCATTATGATGGAAACTATATTCATATAATATATATATGTTAGTTATGATGTATTATTCTTTTGTAATTTTTATTTGGAGCATACTTTTATGCTATCCATTTTGTGTAAATATGATAATTTTTTTTGAGGAGGTGTGGACTACCGCCCCCTCAAAGTGATATGATTCGTTCATGCCATACATAGAGCATATAAAGGATGTTTTTAACAAATAATTATAAAATATATAACATATATATGATACTATACATTATAAAGGACATATTTATCATTTATTTATTTTTTATTTTCAGTCAAAAAGAAAATTGAAGTAGCGTTTATGCGTACATACGACCTGCCATCTCCATGAACGATGCACTTCATTTCTATTATCCAAATGTTATAACTATACTAAATACAACTTTAATGAATATATATGTCAATTTAATCATTTTTTTAAATTCTTTAGATGATTAATCCATGATATATTTAATAAGAACAACAGATAACAAGTCAAAACAAATTTGAGAAAACTAGTCAATTAATACCCAAAAGAGATAAAATAATGAAAGAGTGTTAACAAAAAGGTAATAAAAAATTGTAATATGTTAATATATTCTATTATAAAGATGTTTTTGGTTCTGTTATTAGTTATTAACATATTTAAAACCACTATAAAAAATTATAAATACTACACAATAAAAAGGATAGATAAGTTAAGGGATTTCGTGGCAACTTACTTACTATTGAGAATTATGTTTTTTATGAACCAATTCAATCTTATATGGTGTATATAATTTATATTTACATGTTATAACATGAATATAATTATTATAATCATGTTATAAGTTTCATTTCATTCATGGAGAATTATGATTAAAATTTTTCAATGTGGTATGGTTCACATTGGAATGTTTAAATATTGTTTTTCTTCAATATTGTTTTAATGTCCTCAACCATTGTTGTTAACTAACCTTCTATGAGGTATTATTGATAAATCCATATTATTTATTAAATATGGATATTTGATAAGGAACATTATTTATATGATATATAAGGAATTATTTTTACATACAATACATGGTTTGGTGACCGTTCAAGGAATGTCAAGTGGGTTGGGGACTGGTGAATAAAAGCCCCTCAATGCATCAGTAGTATCATGAGATGAATAATTTTCACAATAAGATGGGTTTTTACCCAATACTTTGTAAAAAATATTTTGAAATGTATTGAAGGTAAAGGTACCATGTACCTAGGAATCATGGCTTCTAATAATTAAGAATTAACCTCATTTATATTCAGTTATTATTCATCCATTAGATATTGTGCCATCATATCTATGGATACATTTAATTTTTTGGATTCAGTTATTATTCATCCATGAGATATTGTTTTGAAATATAAATGAATAAATTTAATTTTATGTTCATTTATTAAATGTAGTTTTTTTTAGTTTCCAAAATTTCCATATTAATATTTCCTTGTCTAGTTATTTGAATAGAATTTGTTATTAGTTCTTCACCATTTCAGGTAAATTTATTCATATTGATTCATTATGGATTCCGCTTTACTTACCCTTACTGAGCATTTGATATCACCCTTATTATGTTTCTATCCCCATGTTATGAAGAACAAATAATTGAATAATAATTCAATGACTCAATTTATATCATTTTATTATATATCATGATTATATTTCCTATTTCCCAATGTATTATGGGTATCAAGTATGTAATCTAGATTTCCATGACTACTAAACTGAATAGTCCTTCTTGATTTATTTAATTGTATTAATGCCAATATAATTTAATAATGCACCACCTCTTAGTATCTAGGGTCGAGGTGTTACAGTTGGTATCAACGGAAGTTTTGCAGAAACCTTGGAAACTAGATTTAGAAAACATAGAATAGGGGGCACAACCATAAGAACAAAATTGAAGATAAGTGTTGAAGAAAATCCTTGAATTTTGGTATAGTAACGATTATGTGGTAATTCCTAGAAATAATTCCCTATCTGGATACTACAAGTGCACGTGGTTCTGGAACAGATGTAACTAGGAGTAACAACTCTTACAAGGTGTTCCGGGCTTGACTCGTGGTAACATGGTACATGAAAATGGGCCTTACTGTACACATAGTTTGAAACTCATAGGGGGATATTCTTAGGATAGTTCACATGTTTCTTTACGTACTATTATAAGGTATTTGAATGTTATGATTTCAAAAATTAGAAAAAGTTTATGGTTTTAGGGAATTATGATGCATAAATTTATGCAATGTTTTATATCATATTTAGAGATATACAAAGTTTATATCCTTATAATATAGTCCAAAATATTCCAATATTTATAAATTATACCTAGTAGAAGGAATCATAACTCTACCAGTGCATGTGATGTAAAGGGTAATAAGGATCATATCTTTTATGGCCTTAATCCATCATTTAGAAGGGATATAGTCTCCCATGTACTCTCATTATTAGAAGAAATAATTTCATGTGTTGACAAGATAAGTAAATAATTTTCCTAGTCCTATGGATTTTAAGGGAATGAGAGGATGGAAGAGAAAAAGATGGATAAAGGGAAGAAGGGAATGAAGGATTTTTCTAAATGGAAATAATATGGAAAGAATCCCCCTGGTAAATTCTTAAAGGGTATGTGAGTTCTTTTATAAGTGTGGAGAAAAAGGACACCATGTTCATGATTTCAAGGGTAAGAACAAGGTTTCCAATGTTCAATGCTTCTATTGCAAGATGATGATACACTATGAAAATCAATGTCCCAAGCATCAAATGAATATACCTCAAAGGATGGTATTGGATAGTGATGGCATAATGATACAACGACAAATGAATAGGAACGATTAATATGGTTTTGAATAATTATTTAATTTTAATATTTTATCAGAAATTTATTGGTTATAATAATTATGGAATATTTGAGTATTTTACTGCAGTAAATTTTTGTTAAGGATTTTAGATTATATGTTCAATGGTACTTAGAAAATTTATTCAGTAGAAATTTACAATTTTTGAAAAACACATGATTGAGGGAAGTAAAACCATTAATATATTCATTATGTTAAGATAATGATGAAGAAATGATTGATTTTAATAAGTACTAACTACCTTTGAACTGATTAAAGACTTGTTTATAAGTGGTCTATGCTATCATTGATAGAGTATAAAACACTTTTGGATTTAAGGGATATATTTCTAATAACATGTGTCCTACATAAAGAATAAGGAGGAATGCATGTTTTATGTTCATTTGAGTTATTACCATATATCAAGAACTTATATTATCAATTAATTCAAAAGTTTATAATGTGAAAATTTTGAGCTTCTTAATGTTGATTAAAGGTGGATGATAAGTTCATTTTTGAACTTCAGTGAATTTCATTCAGATGTTATTGGATCATAATTTGGTGGAAAAGTTAACCATCTATAAAATGGATTTTTATGATAATTGGATGAGATTTTAGATGGTAATGAATTAATTCACTATATGTCATATCTTGTGCTAAGAATTGAAGGAGAAATAGTTTATGGAAAAATCAATAGAAAAGATTACATATATAGACATGTATGTTTACTTATATTTTTATGAAGTGAAATGATTCCTTAAATATAGAAAAACTGTGTATTAAACCAAAATATTGTCCTATTATCATCATTTTTGATGATATCAATGACATTTACTCATACCTATGCTTTATGGTATTGTGCACTACAACTTTCATATGAACATTTTCTCTAGCACTCTCTACTCTAACTAGATTATTGGATTTTTATTCCATATAAACATTTCTATTTTCCACCAATGTTCTTCTATAGGAGAACCTAGTTATGTGACCATTGTTCTTTATTATATCTCTTATTAAAAATATGTGATATTAAACAATTTTATGATATGGGTCTTTCAACAATAGGTTAATTTAAATCCCTTGATTGTTGAGATCAATTTTAAATTGAGAGGACACATTTTAATTAATGTGGGGAGAATGAGAAACCCCAAAAAATTACAATATTTTCCTTTCTGAATAAATATAATCTTGTTGTTGGAATTCTTTATACACAGTGTTAAACATACACAACATACAACACTGAATTAGATTGCATTACATGTGAGACTGAGTTTTGTTTCATTTTAACGGAGAACCTATTTTAAAACATAATTTTGGATATTTTAAGAATTTTATTCTAAAATATAAATATAACTTTTCAAATAAGAATATCAGAATTATCTTAGACTGAATTTATTCTATTTTTGTGAGAAACGTTTTTTTTCTGAATAGTGAAAATTACAGTAATTTAGTTTAAAATAGCATTTTTGTTTAAATAATTATTAATGATATATTATATTTTATAATTGATTTAGAGTTACATTAGATCAATCATACATCAAATTATATATTTAATTGCATTATAATTAATTTTAGTTTCAAATTCAATATAAAACATAACAAAATGTTGAACAATTTTCTACTATAAAAACACATTATTTCGCCCTATCTGTGGGATTAGCGTTAATCTTAATTTTCCCACTTCTATGATTTTAATTTTGAAAATATGAAGTACAAAGATGAAATTAGTATGATATATTTTTTATATTAAGATTAACTTATTTTTGTGACCAAAATGATTAGTGAATGTGATTAAGATTATTTACGTTGATTAAAGTATGATTAAGCTTAATAAGGGACTACACCTTAATATTAACCACCAAAATGACTTGGAAACTTGTCGAAAATCCATAGTCATTCAATTATTTTACCATTTCCCACTTGGTTCAAAATATATGGTTATTGGGATATTATTAAATGAAATTTACCTATATAAAATATAAAGTAAATAAAAATACAAAAAGAGAACTTTCCTTACCTTTAACATTTATAAAACATTGATATATGTAAAAAACATCATACTTTCAGTTATGGATATAATTTTTTGATATGAATATATCTTGTTACACACATTTAAACCTAATATATTTGAATTTAAATATAATATTTATATTTTCAAATTAACATTAAATAAATAATGTCAAAATTTATATTATTGCTGTTTTATAATAAATGAATCTTATTAAATGATTTAAAATTAATAAAAATACTATATTATTCCAAGATATTTATAAGTGTTAATAAATATTAAATATTGTTTATTAATAGAACAATTAATCTTTTATAATTAATATATTTTCCCATATTATGTAAATATGTAGTTTACATAGTTTGGGATTAAGCAGCATTTTAGCACATCACATGCCCTTATTTTAAAATTAATTTTCAAAATAGATGGGAAATTTATTTTATAACTTAGATATCATATTAATAATTTATATTATATATATTTTCTAATTAACCTAAATTTAATTTATTATTAATGATTAAATTAATTAGATTAGAAAAGTAGATTATTTAATAAAAACTAAAATAATAAAATCTTGGGATCTTAGAAGTTAAAGAGCCAAATTATTAAAATGAATATATTTTTGCATATATAAGGTATCCATTATTCTCCTTTAATCCATTATTTTTTCATTTTTGAGGCTCTATAGGGATGATAGACCACCAATTATTGAATATCATTAGGTACTTACAAAAGTGCCACCCCCTTCACTATAAAAGGCCACCACCTCTCCCCATTTTTAACACCTATAAAACCACCTAATATTGGCCAATACCTACCAAAATGGCCTCCCAACACCCTTAAATTAGACCTATAATCATCCCTTTAAGAATAATACCTTCCATGGATGCCTTTTTGTTAAACCAAAATAAGTTTTCATATTAAAAGGTAATGTTTTTTTCTCAATATCTCTAGTTTCATTTCCATTATCCAACCCCTAAAATCCTATTATTCAATAATTTTGTAACAAAAATACTATCCTAAATATACTAGGATGTTTTTTTTCTGAGATTACAACCTAAACTTACACACACCACCTTCTAAGGGTTAACAATCAAAATGTTTCTGTGTACGGAAAACTAGTGCCCCACGAAACGATGATTGTTCAATTTTTCCCTACCGCCTCTCATGGTGGCCATTATGATGCACACTATATTTATATAAGATATATATATATATATATGTTATTTATGATTTATTATTATTATGTAATTTTTATTTTTAATATACATTTATTCTATCCAAGTTGTGTAAATACGATAATTTCCTACGAGGAAGTGTTGACTCCCGCCCCCTCAAAGCGATATGATTCGTTCATGCCATACTTGGAACATATAAAGGATTTTTTTAAAAAAAATATATAAAATATATATCATAGATATGATAATTTAAATTCTAAAATACATATGTTTCATTTATTTTATTTCTATAAATTCAATAATGAAATGAATGTAGCGTTCATGCATGCTTATGACCTACCATCTCTAGGAACGGTGCACTTCATTTATAAAATCCAAATGTTATGGAATATTATAAATATATATTTAATTAATATATATGAAATTTTTTTATGGTTTTAATTATAGAGATTTTGAAACCATGATATATTAAATAATAACAACAAATAAAAAGTCAAATTGAACTTGAGAAAACATTGAAATTAATACCCAAAATAGTTAAAATAATTAAATATTTTAAACAAATGTGTAATAAAATATTGTAATAAGTTAATATATGATATTATTAACATGATTTTGGTTCTGGTATTATTTATTAACATATTTTAAACCACTATACATGTGGATAAGTTACACACACAAAAAGTAAGGGTATGGTAAGGGATTTTGTCTCAACATACTTACCACTGAGATTTATGTTTGTTATGCACCAATTACCTCTTATTTGGTGTTTATATTTCCCCTTTACATTTTATACCATGAATATAATTATTATCATAATGTTATATGATTCATTTAATTCATGGGGAATTATGATTTAAATGTTTCAATGCGGCATGTGACACATTGGAATGTTTAAATATTATTTTTCCTCAAGATTGTTTTAACGTCAACAACCCTTATTGTTAATTATCCTTCTTTGAGGCATTATTGATAAACACATATTATTTATTCAAAAATTATATTTGATAAGGAACACTATTTATTTAATATATGAGGAATGCTTTGGACATGAAATTCATGGGTCGTGGACCATTTAAGGAAATCCCTACGGGTTGGGGACCGGTGAATAAAAGCCCATTGATGTATCGGTACTGTCATAGGACGAATCATTTGGCCAATCAGATGGGTTTTTACCAAAAATTATTTGATTCCGCATTTTAATGGTCTTGACAGTAATGTTACCATGTACCTAGGAAACATGGAATCCAATAATTATGCATTACCCTTATTTATATTCAGTTATTATTAATACATGAGATATTGCATCAACATAGTTATGGATACATTTCATTTTTAGGATTCAGTTATTATTCATACATGAGATATTTCATTAATATATCTTTGAATACATTTTTTTAGTGTAACACCCCAAGCTTCCACAGTTCATTTCCCATTGAATAATGCAATAGCTTGCATTGTACGCAACTTCGTAATTCTAACACACCGCAACCAATCAAACTAGCTGTTATGAATAGTAATACCCATTTTTTTAAATTTTATAAAGTTTATTTTTCAAAATGGACTTCATTTTTGAATTTGGAATATCAAAATTATCTTAGGGTGAATTTTTTGTATTTTTTTAAAACATTCAATTTTTGATGAATAGTAAAAAACACTACGTTATTGTTTAAAACCAACTTTTTATTTAAATAATTATTTATTTTATTTAAATATCTTTTAAGTAAAAATAGATACATAATACCAATATTAGTTCAATGTAATTCATTGGAGTCATTTATATAATAAAAATAGATGTATAAATTTTATAGAACTTTTTACCGTCTTTTACCCACCTCCTAGGAGCATTTGCAAATTTTCATAAAATGTAATTTTACAGCTTCTTGAGTTGAATTTCTAAAACCCAAGATACACTGTTGATATCAGTAAGTAAAATGTGGTTCGATAAGATGGAAATATTTTTTGGTGAATAGTAACTTTGGACTTTTATTTACCAAGGTTTAAAGTAAATAGGGAAATTCAAGGTAAAAATGATATTATTATTACTCTGAAACACATCCTAATTCTTTTGGATAAGTTCATTTTGATAAAAAAACAACCTTAGGAATAAAATATGATCCTTTAGGTAAACATGGATTAGATTAGGACAATTATTATTATTTTATTTAAAGAAGAGTTAAAAGTGTTAAATTAAAAGTTTAATAACTAAAACATTTATAATATATGGTTACACATAAGTTAAATTCTACTATAAATATTAATTATAAATATAAAAATATTTCCTACATAATGGTATTTTATTTTTAATTTTTAGACATTAAATAATTTAATTTATTAATGACAAAATGATGATGCAGTAATTACCTTATTAATGAAATATTAAAATAAATGATATTATAAATACCCAAATAGATGTATATTTAGAATTTTGATGAATTCCGCGAACTTTATAGGTTAATATTCCATGTTATGGTTGATTAAATGAATTTATCTCGAAGTAATGAATTTTTTTTGGACTTTAACAAAAATCAATTACGAAATAGTGTCAAATTTGACATAAATAAATTTTTAAAACAAATATTATATTATTAATTGATATTATATTCCTAAAAATATAATCATCAGACAAACGACTTAGATAAGGTTATATATATTAATAATGAACCACTTGGGATTGACTTGGATGTTTATTGTAATCTTATTAGCCATATAATATAAAAATATAAAGAGACATTGTAAATGTCAAACTATTTAAATAAGAGTTAAATCTAAATGATAAGGTTACTATGGTAACCTAAACCTATATAAAACCTATTGGTTGAGATTTCTTCTAACCATACCCACCTTATCCTATAAATAAATCATTTTTGAGCCATTAGAAACCGAATATGAATTTATTGTAGAATAATATTTCAATCATTTCCTAAGCTGCCCCTCACCCCTCTTATAAAAGGGCACTCACCCTTCACTAAAATCCACACCTCCAAAGCCATTTTGATCGGCCAACCCCTGCCCAAATATCCTATCAACTATACTAAATTTATCATATAGGCCTTACATTGGTCATAAATCCATCCTATGGAGCCCTTTTGATCAAATCAAAAGGAAGAACCCGATGAAGAGGTAAAAATTTCATCACCTCTTTCAAGTTATTTTCTTCTTCCACTTCCAATTTCTCTGTTGTTTCCATTATAAAATAATAAATATAGTATATTATATATACTATGATGTTATTATAAAAATGATACAATAATTTTGATTATTCTATCCACCTATAAATGAAAATGTCACCATACATGTGTACGTACGGCATACCATCTCCACGTCATGGTGTAGTTTGTCATTCAACACTACACTATTTGGATGGGTATAATAATGATTATAATTGAGTTAAATAATAAATATAACATGTTAATGATTCTGTATATATGATATACCATCCAATTACATATGATCTCACCATCAATATAATGATATTGTCGCTCGTGCGTACGTAAAAATTATCGTCTCCACAAACACGATGAGATTCATTCCCCACCATAATAATTCAAGAATAATTTTCATTTGATGATTAAAAATAATATTCAAGAAAATAATATGATTATGGATATGAATAAAACCCATCATATCCATAAAAAACCATAGCTTATGTATCAAAACATATAATTTAAAATGAATCAGTTAACACCTGAAACGACGATGATACTAAAATATTATTGACAAATAAATATTAGAAGAACATATATGATATCATATTTATGTATATAGTTATTTTATAATTTAATAACAATGATTTAACTATTATACAGAAGGTTAAAGTACCCTTGACCAAGGAAAAGTACAATGAAATGGTTAATTTCACAATCCATTTACTTATTCAAGGTTGTTTACATATAAGTAATCTACTGGGACTTCTTTATCATCCACATCCATGTTTCATAAAAATATATTTCAAAACATTTTTACTATTTAATAGACAATGGGTTAAAGTAATTTATACCCTTACATGACCTTATATGTTTTGAAAGGAATCTTTTTGTCATTTTCCTAACAAGGTACATTATGACCTTTTCGACAAAATTAAGGGAAGAATGTCTTTTTTTTAACTTATACGGTATGTGCAGCTATATTCCACCATTATAACATCATCAAAGCTTCCCTTACAATCTAATAAGAATATTTCTAAGATAAATTTTTTCATTTAAATGGTTTCAAAATTGACAGAGGTATTTCTTTCAAATAGTTTTCATTTCATCTATATTAACATCCTTTGATGGATTTTAAACGTGTTTGAAGTTGATTTATTAGGATAAAAATCATCCATATTGTATTGAAGGTTTTGTGATATGTTTTACTGTGGATGTATTTTTTCATACCATTCATGGTTTATGGATAAAGTATTGACATTTCAGATTCCAGTTTTAATACGAATGTTTATGTTATGTTTCAAACTTTTCATATGAGAAATGCATTGGACTTAGTAAGTGAAGGGTGGAGCCATCTATAGCTTCTCGGTTCATCGGTAGGTCTCATGAGACAAAATACTGTCTTGGAACAAGGCCTTGACAAAATCTTATTTGTAGTCTTGGCATAAGACCTTGACTATGTGGTTATGAAGTCTGGCATTATGCATTCCATCATTATGAAATTGGCTATTGGCATTGCTTGTGATTATTCGAATAGTAGAATATCCATGTGAATAAGTAAATGGAATTATTTCAATTTATATTTTCAATATTATGTTGAAGTTTAAGTATAAAATGCTTTTGTCTTAGTCTTATACATTTCCTTAAATGTTTATGCTTATTTATGAATGTTTATGCTATATTGTTATCCTTACTGAGCAACTGAGCTCATCCCTTTCTGTGTTTTATTTTTCCCAGGGTGCGAAGAAGTATATTATGACTGACCTTTAGGGATAGTATATGGAATATGAATATGGTCAATGGAGACAATGTTATTGTTGTTTTTCATTTTATAATGTAATGTAAAACTTATGAATGTATCTATTACTTCCAAGGATACTAAACTGGTCGGTCTTTCAGGACATGATTTCCTTATATCATGACAATGATATGTAATAATACACCGACTCTGGGTAATTGGGGTCGGGGCATTATATTTGGTATCATAGGAATCTTAGTACAAACCTTGGAAGCTAGATGTAGAAAAACTCTGATTAGAGAACGTTACCCTATGATAGACTTTGATGATTTTTTTAGAAGAACTTCCTAGAATTTTAGTAATGTAGAGATTTTTTGAGTTTTCCAAGCAATACATCCCTGTATGGATATGAGCAGGCAGAGGCGGCATTGGAACAGATGTACCTAGTGGTGAAAACTGAAAACACTGCTTTGAGTTGGACTCGAACGGGAACTGGGTCACGACAACGGGCCTTGCTGCACTCTTGGTTACGATACTCTTGGGGGATATGCTTAGGATAATTAACATTTTCATTACAAACCATTATGAAGGATTTATGAGTATATAACTCCTCAAAGAAAACATTTTTATGATTATGGATTATATCCATAAACATCTCAATTTATGTTAAGTGTTTTACAAGTTTGTAATTATGTATTTCGATTCCTAAACTAATATAGTTTATGCCATTGTTTAGAAATGGAGCATAGTGGAAGGAATGCAAAACGTATAAATGTGTGTAATCGATGTAGAGATTTACCTCCTAATAAAGATAATTATAGTGGATCTAGTGATGAAACTAGTGTTGATTAGCTTATCACCATACTGGGACAAATCACACTGGTTATGAATAATAACATTAGCCGTATGGAGCACCCTGATCCACAACGCAGAGGATCAATGTTATACCGCTTCATGAGGAAACAACCACCAACATTAAATGGTACTATTAATCTATTTGTAGCTAATAAATGGATAAGTTCCTTAGAGAAAATATTTCATTCTTTGGGGAGTAGCGAAAGGGAAAAAGTTATCATTGTCGTTTCTCACCTCTCGGGAGATGCATATCAATAGTGGTCATTGATTCAATACACAAAGAACGATGAAGAAGTATCAAGCATGGAATGGAGGGATTTTAAAGAACTTTTCATTGAAAAATACTTTCCTCGTGACCATTGAGCAGATATGGAAAGACAATTTCTGAGTCTAAGGAAAAAGGAGTATGATAATGTTGCAAAGTATGAAGTTAACTTTACAAGGTTAGCAAGGCGTGTTGCAGATTATATACTTAACCCACGGAGTAAGATTGATTGATTCTCTGATGGGTTAAAACCATTTATCTGTCAAGAATTAGTCTCAAAATCCTTCTCATTATACGAAGATATTGTGTCATGTTCTATCAAGACCAAAATGTAATTCTCTAAGTCTTACTACTTTAAATCAAGGAAGGACAAGAAGAGATCTACTGAACAATTTGGAAATGGAAATAAAGGGATGAAAGGACAAGTTGAATATCCATCTTGTAGTAAATATGGGAAGAAGCACCCTGGTACATTCCTGAAGGGAATGGGAGTCTGTTACAAGTGTGGTGAAAAAGGCCACCAAGCTCGTGATAGCAAAGAAAAGAAAGAGGAGTGTAAATATTGAATGCTACAATTGTAGGAGGATGGGAAATTATGAAAATGAATGTCCTAAGCGTCAGGTAAAATTACCTCAAAAAATGACAAGGGATCAAGGCCAAGCTTATGCAATCACTACAACTGAGGTTGAAGCTCTGAAAGACATGGTGTTAGGTAATTTAATGGTTTCCTCAAGTTTATCCAATGATATATTTGATTCTGGATCATCAAATTGTTTCATATCATCCCAGTTTTCTATGTAAATTGGATATTTCCAATTTTATTTAACAAGGGAGTTGTCAGTAAAAACTCCTAAGGTAAGTATCATTGCAATAATGTTTTTTGAATCATTTCACATTAAGGAATATAAACGTTATTTATCTTCTAATCTCATCATCATACCCATGTTTGAATTTGATACAATCCTTGGTAAGGATTGGGTTTCAGACCATGATGTGAATATTTATTGTAAGAAGAAGTAGGTTACAATTCTCGATGATGATAAGGACTACCTTATCATTAGAGAAGAAACATCACCATCTCATTCTTATCTAGATCCACCCTAGTAGCTTAAATAAATTCAATTATTGGGGTGGAAGAGAATAAAATAACTTTGGGTGAGGAAAAAATATTAGAATAGAGGAAGTTGCTATTGTGCAAGAATATGTTAATTTGTTTCCAGAGTATTTACCTAGACATCCTCCAGAATGAGAAATTGATTTTTCCATTGACTGAATTCCTAGTTCAAGGCCCATATCTAAGACCCCTTATAGAATGGCCACTATGGAATTAGTGGAACTAAATAAACAACTAGAGTAATTGAGTAATAAGGAATTTATTCTCCCTAGTGTTTCTCCATGGGGAGCCCATGTTCTTTTTGTTAAGAAAAAAGATGGATCTATGAGGATGTGCATTTACTAAAAGGAGATCAATGCTATAACAATAAATAACAAGTATCCCCTACCTCGCAGTGATGATTTATTCAAACAACTTCATGGAGCTCAATATTTCCCAATGATTGACATTCGATCTTGATATCATCAGTTGCGTGTGAATAAGGAAGAAATTCCAAACATAGCATTTCAAACCAGGTATGGGCATTACGAGTTTACAGTAATGCCTTTTGGGATGTCTAATTCACCCTCGATTTTGATGGATCTAATGAATAGAGTTTTCAAGGAATATCTTGATGAATTTGTAGTGGTATTTATTGATGATATCTCGGTATACTTCAAAAGCTATGAAGATCATGAAAATCACTTGCGCATTATCCTAAAGACTCTTAGAAGAAATGAATTATATGGGATGTTTAGCAAGTGTGAATTCTGGCTTTAAGAGATTTCTTTTCTTGGACATATTATCTCTAAGGATGGAATCTATGTTGATCCTTCTAAGAAAATAGCAATCCAAGAATGGCCATCAAAAACAAGTATAACCGAGGTACACGATTTTATTGGTTTAGCAGGTTATTCTCGACGTTTCATCTAGAATTTTTCCAGATTGGATAACCCATTAACAAAGCTCACACATAAGGGCGTTAAATTTGTTTGGACAAAAGAGTGTGAAGAATGTTTTGAAGAGATGAAGAAAATATTAGTCAATGCTTTAATATTGACTCTACCATCATGGAATGATGGGTTTGTTATTTAAAGTTATTCATTAAAGAAAGGACTTGGTTGTGTCCTTATACAGAATCATAGGGTTATTTCCTATGCACCACGACAACTAAAAATTCATGAGAAAAACTTTCACACTCATGATCTTGAGTTAGAAGCTGTAATCTTTGCTCTAAAAATATTGAGACACTATCTCTATGGTGAAAAATGTGAGATAAATACCGATCACAAGAGTTTGAAGTATATTGTCTCACAAAAAGAACTCAACATGAGGCAAAGATGACGGCTTGAACTACTCAAATATTATGATTTCACTATACACTACCACACAGGGAAGGAAAATAAGGTGGAAGATGCTTTGAGTCGAAAGGATCATGGAGTTTTGAACAAGTTTAGAATTGAAAGAGATCCCATTTCCATGGATCTAGTAAATATGGATATGGGAATAATCCTAGAATGTGAAACATCGATACTTTTTCAAATGGTTGCCAAAACATCTTTATTATAAAGGATAAAAAGCTCTAAAGCTGATGATGAGGTGTTTCAAAAGAATATTAAAGATATGAATGAGGGGAGATTGAGTGAATTTGTATATGAAAATAGAAATTTGAAATTTGGTAAGAGACTTTGTGTTCTTGATATACATGATCTAAAAAGGGAATTGTTGGATGATGCCCATAGATCCAATATCTCTATACACCCTAGTAGCACCATGATGTATAGAGATTTGAAAGAACATTTTTGGTGGGACAACATGAAGTGAGAGATTGCTAATTTTGTGTCGAGATTTATGGTTTTTCAACAAGTGATAGCTGGAAGACAGAATCCTAGGGGAGTCATGAAACCTCTTCCCATACCTGAGTGGAAATGGGATGATATTAAAATGGAATTTTTCATGGGGATACAAAAGACTCTTAGAAGGAACGATGCAATATGGGTCATTGTTGATCGTCGTAACAAGTCAACAAATTTTCTTGCTACAAGAGAATATTTACCACTTGAACATATAACAAGACTATATATTAATGAAGATGTAATACTTCATGGAGTACCCTTATCGATTGTTTCTGATCGTGATTCCCATTTTACATCAAGATTCTAGAAAAGTATTCAGAAGGCCTTGGATACTGAACTTCGTATGAGCATTGCCTACCACCCTCAAACTGATGGACAATAGGAACTAACTATTTAAACCTTATAAGAAATTTTTATATCTTGATCACTTGAATTTCAAGGTATGTGGGATAAATATTTACCTTTGGTTGAATTTTCATATGACAATAGCTTCCATTCAAGTATTCAGATGGCACCATATGAAGCGTTATATGGAAAGAGATGTCACACACCAACCTATTGGGATGATGTTGGTGAAAGAAAACTCGTTGGCCCAGAACTTGTTGAGGAAACAATGAAAAGGGTAAAGGTAATCCAAACCCACATCAAAGAAGATAAAAATATGAAGAAGAGTTATGCCGATAACCGAAGGAAGGATTTGGAATTTCAGGTAGGAAATCATGTTTTCTTGAAGGTATCTCCATGGAATGGAGTTATACGATTCAGTAAGAAGGGTAAATTAAGTCCTAGGTATATAGGACCTTTCAAAATTCTAGAACGAATTTGGACTGTAGATTATTATTTGGAAATGCCGCCAAGTCTCTCCGAATTTCATGATGTGTTCCACGTATCACTATTAAGAAAATACATGCCTGAACCAACGCATGTACTCACCTATGAAGAAATAGAACGTGAACTTGACCTGTTATATTGCGAAGAGCCTATCAGAATTCTTGATACCAGAGAACAAGTGTTGAGAATCCGAACCACTCGTCTGGTAAAAATTCTCTGGAGAAACCATAAGATGGAAGAGGCAACGTGGGAAATCAAGAAACTTATGATGAAGAACCACCCGAATTTTTTTATGAAGTAATACTCTAGAAATTTTTTGGATGAAATTATTTGAAGGAGGGGATAATGTAACACCCCAAGCTTCCATGGTACGTTTTCCATTAAAAATGCAATAGCTTGCATTGTACGCAACTTCGAGATTGTAACACACCGCAACCAATAAAACTAGCCATTTTGAATAGTAATACCATCTTTTTTGAAATTTTATAATTTTGGTTTTTCAAAATGAAACTCATTTTTGAATTCGTAATATCGAATTTATCTTAAGGTGAATTTTTGGTATTTTTCTGAAAAATTTCAATTTTTGATGAATAGTGAAAAACACACCATTATTGTTTGAAACCGACTTTTTATTTAAATAATTATTTATTTTATTTATATTTATTTTATGTCAAAATAGATACATAATACCAATATTAGTTCAATTTAACTCATTGGATTCATTTTTATAATAAAAATAGATGTATAAAATTTTATAGAACTTTTTACCGTCTTTTACCCTCCTCCTAGGAGAATTTGCAAATTTGCCTAAAAAATAATTTTACCACTTTTGTGAGTTGAATTTATATAATATGAGAGGCACTATTGATATCAGTAAGTAAAATGTGGTTCGATAAGATGAGAATAATTTTTGGTGAATAGTAACTTTTGACTTTTGTTTACCACGGTTAAAAGTAAATAGGGTAATTAGAGTTAAAAATGATGTTATTATTACCCTAACCATTTTCCTAATTCTATTTTATAGGTTTCTTTCAACCGAACACAACCATTGGAATAAAATATTATCCTTTAGGTTCACATGGATTAGATTATGGCATTTATTATTATTTTATTTAAATAAGAGTTAAAAGTGTTAAATTCAATGTTTAATAATTAAACCATTTTTAATGTAGGGTTACTCATAATATAAATTAGACTATAAATATTCATTTGAAAGCTAAAACTATTTCCTACATAATTGTTTTTTATTTATAATTTTTAGACATTAAATAATTTAACTTCTTTATGACACAATGATGATGCAATAATTACATTATTAATGAAATATTATAAAAATATATATTTTAAATACCCAAATAAATGTAAATTGAGACTTTAGATGAATTAAATGAATTTTATAGGTTAATATTAAATTTTATGGTTAATTAAATGAAGTTAGTTTTATTTAATAATGTTTTTAGGACTTTAAAAAAAGAAATTACTAAATAGTGTCCAAATTGACGTAAATATGTTTTTAAAACAAATATTATATTATTAATTGATATTATATTCCTAAAAAATCTAAGGTTCGGCCAAAAGACTTATATATGGTTATATATATCAATAATTAACCACTTGGGGTTCTATTTTATGTTTATATAAATTTTATTAACTATATAATATAAAAATACAAAGAGACATGGTCAATGTCAAACTATTTCACTAAGAGTTAAATATAAAAGATAAGGTTACTATGGTGAAATAATCCTATCTAAAACCTATTGGTTGAGAGGTTTTCAATCCATACCCACATTAGACTAGAAATAAATAATTTTGGAGACATTATAAACTGAATATGAATTTTTTATAAAATAATATTTCAATCTTTTCCTAAGGTTCTCCTCACCCCTCTTATAAAAGGAAACTCCCCCTTATCTCAAATTCACACCTCCAAATCCATTTGGATCGGCCATCCCCTACCCAAATATCCTTTAAACTATCCTAACTTCATCTTATAGGCCTTCCTTTGGTCAGAAATACAATCTATGGAGCACTTTTGACCAAATAATAAGGAAGAACCTGAAGAAGAGGTAAATATTTCATCACCTCTTTCAAGTTCTTTTCTTCTTCCACATCCTCTTTCTTTATTGTTTCTATTCTTAAATAATAACTCAAGTATATTCTATATAATTTGATGTTATTATAAAAATGGTAATACAATATTTATTATTCTATCCATCCTATAAATGAAAAAGTCATCATACGTGCGTATGTACGGCTTACCATCTCCACGTCGTGGTGTAGTTTGTCATTCAACACTTCACTATTTGGATTGGTATAATAATGTGTATAATTGATTTAAATAATAAATATAACATGTCAATGATTCTTTATATATGATATACCATCCAATTACATAGGATCTCACCATCAATATAATGATATTGTCGCTCGTACGTACGTTCGGAATACCGCCTCCACAAACGAGATGAGATTCATTCCCCATAATACACTTTCAAGAATAATTTTCATTTGATGATTAAAAATAATTTTTAAGAACTTAAAATTATTCTGGATATGAATCAAACCCATCCAATCCATAATAAAAACATCTTATGTATCAAAACATTAAAATGAAAATGAATCAGTTAACACCCAAAACGACAATAATACTAAAATATTATTGACAAATAATTAATAGAAGATCATATATGATATGAAATTTATGTATATGGATCTTGTATAATTTAATAACAATGATTTAACTAATATATTGGAGTTTAACGTACCCTCAAATAAGGAAAAGTACAAGGTAAGGGTTAATTTCACAATCTCTTTACTTATTCGAGGTTGTTTATATGTAAGTAATCTACAGGGACTTATTTATCATCCACATACATGTTTATTAAAAATGGGTTTCAATTTTTTTTACTATTTACTATTCAGTGTGTTAAAGTCATTTATACCCTTACTTGACCTTATATGTTTTGAAATAAATATTTCTGTCATTTTCCAAAGAAGGAACTTTTTGACCTTTTTGACAAAATTAAGGTAAGAATGTATGTTTTTAACTTATATGGTGAGTGAGGATATTTTTCGCCATTATAACATTGTCAATGCTTCCCCTAAAAGCTTATAAGAATATTTCTAAGATAAATGTTTTCTTTTAAATGGTTTTAAAATGGAAAGAGTTATTTCATTCAAATAGTTTTCATTTTATCTTTGTCAACATCCTTTGATGGATTTTAAACTTTTTTGAAGTTGATTTATTATGATAAAAATGTTCCATATTGTATTGATGGTTTTGTGATATGTTTTACTTTGGATGTGTTATTTCATAACATTTATGGTTTGTGGATAAAGTATTTACATTTCATAATCTAGTTTTAATATAAATGTTTATGTTATGATTGAACCTTTTAATATGAGGAATGCATTGGACTTAGTAAGTGACGGGTGGAGCCCACTATAGCTCCCCGATGCATCGGTAAGTCTCATGAGACAACATAGTGTCTTGGAACAAGGCTTTGACAAAAACCTATTTGGAGTCTTGGAACAAGGCCTTGACTATGTGGTTATTAAGTATGGCATTATGCATTCCATAATTATGAAATTGGCTATTGATATTGCATGTGATTATTCGACTAGTAGAATATCCATGTGAATAAGTAAAAGGAATTATTTTAATTTATATTTTCCATATTATTATGATGTTTATGTTTAAAATGATTTTGTTTTAGTCTTATAAATTTCCTTAAATTTTTATGCTTATTTATGAATGTTTCTTCTATATTGTTATCCTTACTAAGCATATGAGCTCACCCCTTTGTATGTTTTACTTTTTCTTGGATGCAAAGAAGTATATTATGACTGACCTGCAGGGATAGTATATGGGATATGAATTTGGTCAATGGAGACAATGTTGTTGTTGTTTTTCATTTTATAATGTAATTTAAAACATATGAATGTATCTAGTACTTCCAAGGCTTCTAAACTGATCAGTCTTCCGGGACATGATTTCCTTGTATCATGCTAATGTTATGTAATAATGCTCCAAATTTGGGTAATTGGGGTTGGGGCATTACATTTAGATAATTGATTAAATGGAATGTTTTACAGTTTCCTAAATTTCAATATTGCTATTTCCTTGTTTAGTAATTTAAATGGCATGTGTTGTTAGTTATTCACCTTGTCATGTTAATTTATTCCCATTGATTCATTATTTCTTTTTTGTTACTTACCCTTAATGATAATTTGATCTCAGCATTTCTATTTTTTCCCCAAGTTATGAATAATAAATATTTGAATAAGAATTGAAGGACATAGTTTATTTCACTATAGTAGTATTGGGTGAGTACTGTAGCAGGTACTGCAGTAGCCATAACTATTCACCTTGGGCCTTGGTTTGGGATTGTGGTCTTTAAGGCCTTCAGGCCACCCATGCCTTCAGGTCAATAATGCTTTTGGGCCACCTCAAGGCCTTCAGAACACCATAAGGCCTTTAGGGCCACCTGATATATTGATGCACATACAGATTCTACAAGGAACCAGCTCTAGAGGAGGATTCAATAGCTTGGCACATTCACCAGAGCAATGATAACAGATTTGGAAGAATGAGAGGGTATGGAATTTCCATCGGTACTAGGCATGTGCATCTTTGGACCAGAAAACTATTCAAACAACCATGTAAAGGTAGAGAGCTAATCAGGATGTAGATACTGGGGAGGGGATGTTTTAAGTAGTCATAGTTTGTATGATTTCCTTAAGACCTGCGAGTCTTGTAATGTCTCCATGCCTATGGGAAATGTAATCTCTAAGCCTACGGGCTTCTCAAGGGTTCCCCCTCATCCCTTAAAAGGGAGGTTATCAAAAATCAATTAAAAAATAAATCCTTCGATCCATCCAGGAAGAATACTAAACTGAATAGTCCTTTGGGATTTATTTCCTTGTAGTAATGCTAATATAATGTAGTAATTCACTAGATCCAGACATCTGGGGTAGAGGCATTACATTAATTTTTTCCCTTATCATTGTTTTTATCTATAGTAGTTACTCCCTGAATTCTGAAATGCGAGTATTGAAAGACACTTTACTCCAATTCCATGTGTCTCTCATTCCTCTTTTCATAAATTTTCTTTCATATCCCATTTCATAATAGAAGTCATGTAACAACCCAAACTGTTATAAATAAAATTCCATTCATATTTTAGGTTTTATTATGTAATATGGTAATAGAAAACACATTATCTTATTTTGTTTTATTATATTCAATTGGATTCAATAGAAAAATAAGAATTTTTACCGTTGTTAATATAATCATTAAACAGTGATCATATGATTAGAATAAACATAGGGCTTTAACAAATCTAATTAACCTAGAAAAAGGAAGTGATGGCCGCATACAGCAAGATTGTAAACTATGAATCCCATTTATAGAAACTTCCAAGGGAGATATAATCCCTTAAATTTTTCCTTTACCAAGACCCAGTTGAGATCCTACAACTTAAGAATGAGTGACACCATTTATGAGAGAAGTTCAAGCTGATGGGATCACGATCCAAACCATGTTTTCCGAATAACACCATGAAAGTATCACCATCATGAACCTTACTCTTAGGGAATATTTTATTGTAATAAAGAGGTATGTATAAAGACCATAATAATATGAATATTTATATTTTAATTAAATATTAATTTATTCTCAAATTTTATTTTTACTTTATAATTGCTTTTTATTTTGATTCAATTAAAAAAAATTGTATTTTTAGGTTATATTCAAATTTAATTAATGGAATTATTTTTGATGAATTAATCAATATTTAAAATATATATTATTTTAATAAAAAATTATTTTCAAATAAGGTTTTTTAATTATAAATATTCATATAATTTGTATGAAATGATCTTTACTTTTTAGAAGGGTTCCAAAACTATTATTGTAAAAAAACCAAAAATTCTTCAATAAATGTAGAATATTATTGTGAAATTGAAAATTCACATATTTAAAAAGTTATATATATAAAACAAATTTTATTTTTCGAATCATAACATAGAAATTATCCAATGATGAATTGTTCAAAACTTTCTTAGACAATTGAATTTACAAGTAAAAAATTATATACTGTATAAATATACGATGTGTTTTGTGACATCATAATGAAACATAAATTATGTAATAAATACTATAATGGGTATAATCTGATAAATAAACGTTTTTCCATTAAAACAATGTAATTTTAGGTTTATTTGATTAGAATTATAATGCCTTTATGAATCCTCTAAAATATATAATATATTTTATGATTATAAATTAATTTCACTAAAAGATTGAATCACCTCCACATAAACTGTCACGACCCGCCCTCGGGGCCCGTGCCGTGACTACCCCAAGCCCGCCTTCCATAGGCCAGGGGATGGCGACTAGCACCAAGGCGTAAATCCCAAAAAAAGGGAAGGCATTTCCTTTGAAAAGTTAACAAGCACCACATAGCAAGCAAGCGGAAAAGTAAACACTAAGTAAAACTGTAACAAGCTGTGCTGGAAGTAAAAGGGCCGGAAATACAATCCCAACTGTAAAGTACAACTGAAAGGGGAAAAGAACAACTGTAAAGAAAAGCCGCAGCGTCGAGCCGTCCTCTGAAGGTCCCACTTGAAAGGTGGGTACAGATAGCCTCCACAGCTCCTCGGTCCAGCCGTCCGCTCTGAGTACGTCCCGCCCAGTGGTCCACCTCTAGGTACCGTCCTGCTCCGCACGCCTCCACCACGGTCAGTGTTGTCCGTCGTCTGCAACCAACACCACGAAGTGCGGGCATAGCCCGTACAAGGGTGAGTATAAGCTACTCAGTAGGGACCCCGAGACCCCTGAAGGTCTCCCGAAATCCGCGAAGGATAATCCACAAAGGAAAGATACAATCACGAAGTAACATCTGACACGGCTTAGGTATATGCCCATACATATACCTAAGTCATCAATTCCTCTTCGGCTCCAACGTCCGAGCCCAAGCACAACCCAGTCCACACAGGAATGCAAAACGTATACCCACACAGGATAGCTCAACACAATCCACAAGGAGAGTAAACAGTAAATCCACACAGGATAGCTCAACACAATCCACAAATGAGAGTAAACAGTAAATCCACACAGGATAGCTCAACACAATCCACAAAGGAGAGTAAATAGAAGATTCAGCTCACACAGGATAGATCAACACAATCCAGAAAGGAGAGTAAACAGTAAATCCACACAGGATAGCTCAACACAATCCACAAAGGAGAGTAAACAGAAGATTCAGCTCACACAGGATAGCTCAACACAATCCACAAAGGAGAGTAAACAGTAAATCCACACAGGATAGCTCAACACAATCCACAAAGGAGTGTAAACAGAAGATTCAGCTCACACAGGTATACTTCGTCGAAAAGGTGAAAGGGATGATCAGGTATGGATACTGAATCATCTACGGTGGGACCCACATAGGATACAAGACTAGCATGGCTGGGACCCACATAGGATACAAGACCAGCACAGCTAGGACCCACATAGGATACCAGACCAGCTGTCTTCATTGATTCAATTATACTGGGACCCACATAGGATACAAGACCAGTATTGAATCATCTAAGCTGGGACCCACATAGGATACAAGACCAGCACAGCTAGGACCCACATAGAATACAAGACCAGCTGTCTTCATTGATTCAACTATACTGGGACCCACATAGGATACAAGACCAGTATTGAATCATCTATGCTGGGACCCACATAGGATACAATACCAGCATAGCTAGGACCCACATAGGATACAAGACCAGCTGTCTTCATTGATTCAACTATACTGGGACCCACATAGGATACAAGACGAGTATTGAATCATCTAAGCCGGGACCCACATAGGATACAAGACCAGCTGTCTTCATTGATTCAACTATACTGGGACCCACATAGGATCCATGACCAGTATTGAATCATCTAAGCTGGGACCCACATAGGATACAAGACCAGCACAGCTAGGACCCACATAGGATACAAGACCAGCTGTCTTCATCATCGCAGTCCACTGAGGATCTCTGCACAGTCATCTCCACAGTCCACTGAGGATCTCTGCACGGTCGTCGTCGGAGTCCACGGAGGATCTCTACACATTCGTTGCGGTCGAAGAAGCAGTCGCAGCCAGCACGAGGGTTCCCGCACACAGCAAGCTCGTTCGGGAGGGTCCGCTCCACGAGCCGAGAGGCTGATACATCAAATGACACAAAGTCCGAAGTTGATATATCCAAATGTTCCATATCGTCAACAGGAACTCAACGTCGCAGACGGCGCGTCAATCAGACACCCGGTCTGAGAGTTATTAGGTTTTTTGTCCCAGGGGCCCGGTTGGTTTTTAAGGCAAAACCAACCCGACCGTAGACCACCTGCGTCCAAACCACGGGCGGAGTATGCCAAAAGATCCGTCTCACTTAGAGGAATTCAACGAAACAGACGGCGCGTCAATCGGACGACCGATCTGTTAGTTATTGGCCTTTCCGTCTCACACCCACCCTGGGAAACTTCCCAGGAGGTCACCCATCCTGATCACTGCTCTAGGCCAAGCATGCTTAACTACGGAGTTTTAACCACGTAGGCTCCCGAAAAGGAAGGTGCACCTTGAGTATATAGTATACCGAAATGACCGTCTCGATCCAAGGATCGTGTTGCCGCTGACGGCACGTCGTTCGGAGGCCCGTAGCTCAAGTTACAGGCGTTTGAACGAAAACCGCCCGAAGACGGGGGGTACGGGCCCGGGCCGACCCGGCCCGACCCCCCCGGGAGTCGGCCGAACCGGGTCGACCGGACCCGGTCCAACCCGGTCCGGTCCGGCCAGGGCGCGGCCCCGTCGGTCGGACCGGCCTGGTCCGGTTCGGCCGAGCGGCCGAACGGCCTGGCGCCGCGGGGCGCTGCCCCCGTGGCCTGGTGGTGCCGCGGCCCACCGTGTGGGGCCGCACTGAGTCGAGGACGCGGCTTCAGCCGCGTCCGAGGGCACCAGACCCGCGCGGCCGTGAGTCCGCGGGTGCCGCCGCCGCTGCGGCTTCAGCCGCGGCGGCCTGTTCGGCGGCGCGCTGGCGACCCGCGCCGCCGGCGTGTTCCGCGGGCCACCGGGATCGCTCCGGTGGTCCGATTCTCTTCCCGTCTACGCCATTGCTCCTCCCGGGACTCGTTCTTCACTGCGGGATCGTCAAACATCCGTTGCGGCACTTTCCCCCATCGCTCGTCAAATCCGCACAAACGAAGAACGACAGAGGATCGTCGGGCCATGTTCGTTTGGCCCGCACCCTCCGCGTTAGAGATAAACAAACGGGAGAAACTAGTTCAACATATGAACGCATATCCGAAACAATTCTTAATGAAATAAAAATTGTTTCAGAAACGGGAATAATAAAAAGGGGGGTAATTCCCAAAATAAATCCCTACCTCGTTGATCGTCGCGCGCGGGTGTTCTTCGCGGAAAAGCTCTTTGCGGAAGAGGGGGATCGTCGCGTCGTCACGGAAAGTCGTCGCATCGTCGCGGAATCCGGCATTGAGTCGGCGAGCTCAACGGACCAAGAACAACAGATTTAAATTATAAATAATTAAATCTGTGTTTCGCTTAAATCCAAAAAGAACCTTTAGAGGAAACCCGAAATCACTCACCTCAAATGGTTGGTGATCGGAGATCGGGGCGGGGAAGAAAGTCTCGGATGGGAGCGTCGTCGATTTCCGGGTTCAGCGTTCTTCACGTTCTTCGTGTTCTTCGCGTTCTTCTCGTTCTTTGCGTTCTTCACGTTCTTCGCAAGGGAGAAGAAGATACAAGGGTCCTCTCAAATCTTCTCAATGCGCAAATAACCAGAGGTCGTGCGTTGGCCTTATTTTATTATTACGCCAACGAATTTGAAAACTGGTTAAGAAACGACTTAATTAATTCGTTGAATTAATTCAACGAAAGAAACAGCCATATTAATTCAAGAAATAAACCGCCCAATTAAATGGTCTGTTAAGATTTTATGAAACGCGTCAGTTGACTTTAATAATGACGGGTTTTCGCGGGTGCGTTACTTAGCGGTAAGAAACGGCGGGGCTCATGCGGGCCCCACCTCACAAATATCCTACAAAGGGGGTAGGATATTTCTGGATAGCATCCTATCCAGATCAACTCAGTTTAAGCCGTCTTTAAGTGGCTTCAAGTGGATTCCATGTGGATTAAGTGAAATAAAATAAAGTTGTCGTAAAATTATTTTATTTCTTAACTTTAAGCCCGAAAATTAAAAACCACACCCGAGCAAACGCAACTCTGGAAGAGGCGTTTCTAGGAGAATACCGGCGCTGCGATTTCATCGGTGCCCTTAGAATTCGATTCCGGGCACCGGTTCAAATGATAGAAAAACCCGCTCATCCGTTCACTGAACGTACCTGAGCCAAACTTCGAAAATTGATTCCGGGCACACCGGGCCTCGGAATCAGGTGCCGTCAGAAACTGCGTTCTTGTAAAATTCCAAAGAAAATTAAGAAAAAAAATTTCCTTGAAATTTACGGGTCTTTACATAAACAAGGGTAATATTTTAATATTTTAGTCCCTCTTACTAATAAAATAATAAAAAAACTTATCCTTTGAAAAAAACTTGGTCAAAAAAAAGGGAATGATTGGGGTCTTGAATATTTTATTATACTGAGTCAAAAACCTATGTTTGTGAAATATTAATGAAATGCACTATGATTTTACATATAAACCCACCCAAGATCCCATTTTTCATCACTAAAAATACTTTAATGACGTCTATACTATACCATCGCCTCTCTATAGTCCTCACAATTCACCCAAGCTCTCAAAAATCCATTTTTACAGCTTTTGGAGCCACATACTCAGGTAAGGGTTCTTTCCTTTCACATATTTATCCCTGTTTCTTTATCATACTATTACATTTTATTTTCAATTAATAATTATTGGTATTTATTGGAAACCTCCCCCATACCGACCATATTTTGCCTAAATGATGATATACCCCTTTATCTCTCAATAATCCCTCCTATGTGCACCCATTACCATGCCAGAATTTTATAAGCATCCTTTCCTTTCTCATTTTTTCAATATTATATATTATTTTATTCCTTATATTTATAATTATATATGTCTGGAAATTTACATACATGTACAAATTATAGTACAATTCATTTTTAAATTATTATAGACCCATTTCGGTCTCATCAACCCATTTTATGATTTTTTAGTTATGTTGTTATGCTGTTGAATTTTCAATGCGATTTTCCATTCCAAACCAATTGTGTAGTGAATAACATACCCATTTCATATCATGGAATATCAATTTTATGAATACATACCTTTTTATTGGGGATATATATTTATGTATTCCACACTCCTTGATCATGGAATAGATTACATTGATGATTGAATCCATTTTTTATGATCTATGTGGAAGACATAAATATTAGAATGGAATGATAGTGAATGGTGCGCCTTGAATAATTATTATTCCAATGAATTGGGCAATGTTTAGTATCATGAAATATCATGTTGGTAAAGGTTTGTTCATGATTACTTTATAGTACTTCTTCCATCGTGATGTCTTGGTTGTTAATCCTTGACCTATGTTTATGGTGTAGTGTTTTAGTTTTTTTCCAAATTTCTCATGTTATGATTATCATTCTATATCATGACTTATTATTATTATTCCATTATTCCTCATTCATATTCCTTGTATAACATGTATTATCATATTCATGTTATTCCATGTGTGTTCCCTTAATGGGCTTTATGTCTCACCCATTTGTTATGTATTTTCCTAGGTTTTCCAATATAGTTTTAAACTCAAGCATGTTAAAGAAGTTTTCAATAATGACGATGTAATTCATGTTGAAAATTTTAATGAAATATATCTAATTACAAAATAAACTATACATATAATTCATTAAGGTTTTATTAATAGAAATTTTATGTAATTAAGTCATGTTTTAATTTATAGTAAAGATATGGGTTGGTATGGTCAGTATTAGAGGAAATTTGTAGTTATTCATGGGATTATGATTATAAAAACTCTAGTAAAAACCTTATATATAAGTATATGTATAATAAAACATTAATAAATTTTGGTTAGTATATATTACGTTGTTTAAGAAAATACACCCCTTTTTTGATACTATAAGTGGACATGGTTCTATCAAAAATGTACCTATGAGGAATAAATCTGACAAGGTGTTTCGGGCCTGACTCAGGGTAACATGGTACATGAAAACATGACTTAATGTAAACACAGTTTGATACTATTAGGGGATATGTTTTGGTAATTCATAAGATCAACACGAACCATTATTGAGGGAATAAAAGGAAATTCTCATAATAGTATATGTTAAGAAATAGATCATGGATAAAAAATACCAAATCCTAGAAATCCATAAGTTAAGAAAATGAATATAAGTTATAATTTATCCTTTTAATGTAATTAAATTTACATTTATGTGTTTCAATGTTAAATATATTCATCTTTAAGTTTCATTTTATTTAATTAAATTATCAGAAATAGGAGGAATAGAGTAAACAGTCAATGTGAAGAGCAATATCACGACAACCCCAACAAGATTCCAAACCCGATGAGAGTAGGAATCATGACCTTTATGATTATACTATCTTAGTTGACTTAGGATTTAAATATAATCCTAGTTGTGGAAGATCTTCTAAATCTTCCCAAAATAGAACAAGCCATAATCGAGAGCTTCATGTGACAAATGCCTCCTAGTTTTTATGGACCATCTAATCCCTTAATCGATGAACAATCGATCAACTCCATTGAGAAAAACTTCTCCGTGCTTTAATTCTCCGAAGAAGAGATGGTTCTTATGGATGTTTATCATATGGAATGTGAAGATGATCAGTTGTGGAAATTGATAAAAAATATTAATCCCGAGGAAGATATCGAAGTAATGGCATGTAATGTTTTAAAAAAATATATTTTGATAAATATTTCTCTCACAATCTTCGTCATAAAATGGAAAGTTATTTCTTTTCCCAGAAGAAATAGACGATAAATATATTTGGGAATATGAGTAAATATTCACAAGTCTTTCCTGAAATGCATACGGATTTGTCATTACCCTTGAGTGAAAGGTTGAACACTTCATTGGTGGGATTATACCTAGCCTACAGATATCCCTAGAGATCCTTGACTTTGATAAGTATGAGAAAATTGACTGACGTTACCTCAAAGTCGAAATGGAGATTAGTGAATCTCAGGGGTATCATTGGGATAAAAAAAGTGTAGATTCATATTGGGGTTTCGATTGAAAGATCTAATGGGACAAATAAATTTCAACATCACACTTTCCAAAGGTGAGAAAAGAAACGCCCTGGAAATTTCATAAAGTGGACGAGGAAATGGTTTAGGAGAAGGAAGGAAGGGAACCAATCTAGTGATTTCTGGTAGGAGAATTATGATACTATGATGGAGTAAAGAACTGCTCCATTAAACCCTCAGTGTATTATTCATTTATAAAAATACAAGGAACCATGGCACTTTTCAAACTAATGTGCCAAGTCAATTATTTTTCGATACATCCAACACCATCCAAGGAACCTACGGTGAGATTTTTCCATCACTACCGCAGATGTGAACAGAAAAAATGATGCAGTGAAAGGTATGTTAGTTATTCATTCTATGTTAGCGAATTTAATTTTTGATTTGGGTTCTATGAATTAATTCATATGAGAAATGTTTAGTAGAACTATCCAAACACCACAAAATATCATGGATGTGGAGTTATCAATGAAAATGAAAAATGAGGAAATTATTTCCTCCCATGTATATAACTCCTCCCCAGACAAATTTTATGGTATTAACTTCCCTAGGAACCATTTAGTGCTCCAATTATAGGATTTTGATGTAATTTTGGGCATGAATTGTCTTTCCATATATAGATCCATCATAATTTTCTACAGGAACTACATCACTCTTAGTATTACGAATTGACCCCCAATTATGTACAAGTGAAAGGGGGATGATGAATCTTCTTCAACACCATCATCTCTGGCATGGATATTATTTCCCTATGAAAAAGATTATCTAATTCAAATTATTGATTCTAAGTAAATAATCATCCTTTGAGACATGCCCATTGTGAGGGAATACACTGATGTTTTTCACAAGTAATTTCATGGTATTCCCTATAGAAAATATGTTGAATGTTTCATTAATCTTATACCTATGGTGTTACCATAATCCATGACTATGTAAAAAATGTCTATTGTGGAACTTGAGGAGCTGAAGAGACAACTACCAAAAAATTATGATTAAGGGTTCATATGCCCAATTGCTTCACAATGGGGTGCACCAGTCATGGTAATCAGGAATATGGATGGGACAACATGCCTTTTCATTAATTATAGTGAGCTCAAAAAGATCACAAAAAATAACAAGTTTCATCTACCATAGATTGATGACTTGTCTGATCAGCTACGTGGAGTATAATACTTATCCATGTTTGATCTACAGTTGAGATATTACCAAGTTTGGGTAAATAAGAAAGATATCCCTAGGAATACTTTTTATATATAGTACGAGCACTATGAGTTAATAATGATGTCTTTTGGAATCTATAATACTCAAGAAATATTCATAGAATTGATGAATAGAGTATTTATGGATTACCTCAACAAATATGTGGTAGTCTTTATAGATGATATTCTAATATACTATAAAATCAAGGCGGATCATAAGGAGAATTTGAAAATTCTTCTAAAGGCCTTATGAAAGGAGAAGATTTATGAAAACTAATGAAAGTGTTAGTTCTAGTGGAAGGAAGTATCATTAATGGGGTATATCATCATAAGTAATGGGATATATATGGACCCTTCACATACTGAAGTAATTAAATGATGTTCGTGGAGACATCTTTGATAGATATTTGTAGTTTCCTTGTGATAACTGTATATTATTTCCGATTTGTGAGAAATTTTTCATGATTGAAAAACACTCTTACCAAGATAACTCGAATGGGTGTAATGCTTACAAGCAATGATAAGTGTGAAGAGGGATTCATGGAATTGAAAATGAGACCTATCACAACACCTATTCTCACACTACCAAAAAGTGTAGATCATTTCATGGTATTGAGTGATGCATCAATGAAGGGCATGTCCTATGTGATGATGCAAAATGAAAAAGTGATTTCCTTTACTTCAAGGCAGTATAAAGTCCTTGAATAGAACTAACCAAAGAATGATATAGAGTGTGAGGAAGTTATTTTAACTTTAATATTTTGGTAATAATTTCTCTTTGGTAGAATTGTGAAATATATAACTATCACTTAAATCTCAACTATATATTCAAACAAAAAGAGAAAAATATCTGCCAAAGAAGATGGTTAGATCTTATCAATGAATATTACTGCTCAATCCACTTCCATATTGGAAAATATAAAAACTGGAATATGCTCTGAGAAGATAGGATCCAACAATTATTTCATTGATGACAATTAATAGGGATTCTATCTTATTATATTTTGGAATTATGGACATGGGAATCATAAATGAAGGAATATCATCAATCTATTCAGAAATGGTTAATCAAGATTCTCTTATGGAGAGGTTAATGGATGATCAAAGAGTTGTTGTGGGAATTAAGAAGAAAGTGGGAGATATAAGGAAAGAGAAATCCACATATTTCAATGTTAATGATGAAGGTGTTGTAATATTTGGGTCAAAACTAAATATACCATAAAATTCTGAGTAAAAGAAGGTGTTGTTTTATGATTCACATAGCTCAACCTTCTTTATCCACCCAAGAAGAAAATAGATTTATCGAGATCTCCATGAACACTATTAGTGGGAAAATATGAAGAAGGATATTGTAGAATATACATCATGATGTCTTGTATTCCAGAAAGTGAATGTGGAAATGAAAAAATACAAGGGGTTCATGAAACCATTACACATAAATACATGGAAATGGAAAAAGATTTCCATGGACTTCCCATAACTGCATGGATACCACAATAAATTGTATTCAATGAATATCCATGATTCATCTCCATGTTCAAGAAACATGTTCAACATGCTCTGAATTATGAGTTAAATTTCATCATGGATGATCACCCTCAAACTGATGTCCAATCTGGGTGGTCTATCCATAAACGTGAGGACATGTTGAGGGAAAATCTCAATGGAATTAAAAAGAGGATGAGATCAAAATATTCCACTGGTTGAGTTCTCTTTAAAAAAATGTTTCCACTTGAGAATGAAAATGGTTCCCTATGAAGACCTTTATGGGAAGAGGTGTAGGACACCGTCATGCTGGGATGAAGTTGGGTAAAAACTACTATGTCCTGAAATGGTCAAGGAAATGGTGGAAAATGTTAAGACCATTTAGCATAACATCAAGGTTTCTTAGAGTCAGAAAAAGTCCAATGCTCAAAATCATCAGCGAGGGATTGAGTTTTATGTTGGATACATTCTATTCCTATAAATATCTCCACAGAGGAATGTGATGAGATTTGGGAAGAAGGGAAAACTTATTCCAAAATATATTCACCCCTTTTAGATCCATGATTGCATCGGAGGGATGGCTTATCAACATGAACCCACACCTAACCTATATTGAGTTCATGATGTATTCAATGTATTAATATTGGGAAAGTACATACATGACCCCTGAAATGTACTCAATCTTGATGTTGTACCATTGGATAACAATATTTCTTATGAGGAGCATCCCCGGAAGATCATAGATGGTAGATATAAAGTTCTACGGAATAGGGAAATTCACCTTTTCAATGTTTAGTGAAGAAACCACACGTTTAAAAATGAAACATGGGAACCATAGGTAGTGATGATGTAGAATTACCCTCATCAATTTTAAGGGGGTGAAATGAAAATTTTTACTGGGAAATTTTTGAAGGGGGGAGATTGTAATGACATGAACTAATATAAAAATAATTCCCTTAAGATTTAATTTTTTATTATGTAATATGGGTATAGAAAACACATGAACATATTCTGATTTATTATGTTTGATTGGATTCAAAAGACCATTAAGAATCTGTACCATTATTTATATAGCCTGTAAACCCTGATCACATCATTAGTACAGATATAAGGCTTTAACGAATCCAATTGGCACAGATAAAGGATGTGAAGGATTCATCAAGTAGGATTGTACCATATGATGCCCAATTATTGGAGATTACAAGGGAGATATCATAAAAGGTATTTTCCCTTGATAAATTCTAAAATCAATTCCATCAACTTAAGCATTAGAAATACCGTTTATAAGAGATGTTTAAGCTCATTGAGATCACGTCCCAAACCGTATTCGCCGAATGACCACATGAAAGTATCACCATAAAAAACCTTACTCTTAGGGTGTATGATGGTGTAATACTAGGATATTTATCATTACCATAATAATATGAATATTTATATTTTATATAATAATTTTTTTATTTTTTATTGTTACTTTTTTAATGTTTTTTATTTTGATTCCAATAAATAGAAATTGTATTTTTGGGTAATATTAATATTCAATTAAAGGGAATTTTTTTTTAATTAATGGATTTTTGAAATGAATAATATTTTAATAAAATGTTATTATTAAATATTTCTTTATTAAATATAAATAGTAATATAATTTTTATGATGTGAAATGTACTTTTTATAAGTGTTCAAAAACCATTGCCGTCAAAAAACCAAACATTTATCAAATAATTTCGAATGCTATATTAAATGTAAATATAAAGAATATTTAGATAATTATATAGATAAATTAAATATTATTTTTTCAATCATAATGAAAAATATGTCCAATAGTTAATTTTACATAATTTTGTAAGACAATCAAATTTTTTGGTAAAAATAAAATACCATTTAAATATTTGGTGTGTTTATGACATCATAATGACCCAGAAATGATGTAATAAATACTATAATGGTTTTGAAATAAAACATATATGTTTCCCCTTAAAATAATTTTATTTAAATATATTTTATTAATTCTATAATTCCTTTATGAATCCACAAAAATATATAATATGTTTTATTTTAAATTAATTTCGTTAAAAAAGTGAATCACCTCCAAATAAGAAAGTGTAATATTATAATATATTCCTTCTATTTACTAATAAAATTATAATAAACACTTTAATTTGAAAAAACCATGTAAAAACCCCTGATAAGGTTTTTGGTTTTGAATATTTTATAATATACAGTCTTAAACCTATGTTTGTGGAATATTAAAGAATTTCCCTATCATTTACTATTTAAAACCACTAGATATCCCAATTATATTCCATAAAAATAAATAAAGAACAAAATTAATCATTCCACAATTATATATAAATCAAACAAGGTGACCCAATCTCTCAAGAATCCCCTTTTCAAGATTTTGGAGCCACACACTCAACTATGGGTTCTTTCTTTTCTCATTTTTATCCAGGTTTCATTATCTTGTTATGGCCTTTTATTTTCAATTAATAATGATGAGATATGAATTTTCACATCCCCACTTAATGGCCATATTCAGTATAATGTATTAGATACCCCTTTATATCTCATTAGTCCCTCTCTTGTATAATAGTTACCATACCGAAATTTTGTAAGCATCCTTTTGGTTTTCTTTTTTGAAACATTTTTATTATTGTATGCTTTCTTTTTTTAATTATATAGGTGCGTACATGTCCTTCCATGTCCATATTACTTTCTATTTTATTTCAAAATGATAATAGAACCATGTTTCTCTCATCAACCCATTCTATGAATTTTTTAAGTGACATTGTTATGCTGCCGAATTTTCACTGAGATTTTCCATGCTAAACCAATTATATATTGAATACCATACCAATTTCCTATCAAGAGTGTTAAATTTTATGCACACATAAAGTTTTATTGGTGACTTAAATATATGTATTGCAAAATCCCTGATCATGTAATAAAATTCCAGGATGAATAAATTCATTTCTTATGACCAATGTGGCACACCTAAGAATGAGAATGAAATTAATGTGACGGGTGCACTTGAAATTTTTCAGTGCTCCAATGAATTAGATAATGTTTAGTATCATGATAATACATTTTGGGATAGGTTTGTACCTAATTCCTTTATGGGAATTTTTCCACCATGAATTCTTGGATGTTTAGCCTTATCCTATGTTTATGATGAAATGTTTTTAAGTTGTTTACAAATTTCTAATGTTATGATTATCTTGATATATCATGCCTTATTATTCAAGTTCATTTTTTCCTCATTGATATTCCTTGTATTAAAGTTGTTATTGTCTTCCAATTGTGCTGTTTTTATTCCCATACTAGGCTTTATGTATCACCCCTTTCTTATGTATTTCCCAACATTATCCAATTCAGTTTTAATCTCAAGGATGTTAAAGATGTTTTCAATAAATATGTTCTAATTCATGTTTAATGTTGTAATGTAATGTAACTAATTCTCAAAGACACTAAACTTCTCGATCCATCATGTTTTATTTAGTGTATTTTTATGTAACTAAATCATATATTAATTTACAATAATTATAAGGGTTTCAATAAGTTGTGGATTTAATAAACACTGTATAAGGCCCCAACCGTAAACATTTCATAATCATGATTTATGTCAAGAATTCACATTGAAGATACTTTTAGGTTTAGAGTTTTAAAGAATTAGGAAATAACTAATACATAATAACTCAGATGTATAGAAAGTGGATACCACTACAATAGTATCCATTTAATCCATAAAGTAATACTTTTGAAAGTAAACATGATTTCTTTTTCTTGGTAAAAATATTCATGAATTCTTCTTTTATCTTAGCCATCCTTATACCATGTGAAAACATTTAATAACATAGTATGAGTATAAAATCATTAGTAAGGGATATGAAATATGGAAAGAAAATGTTAGCCCATGAATATTTATAAACCCATGAAATCATAAGAATCCTGAAAAACATCATAGAAATCATAAATCATAAATGTAACTTGTGGAATCCATATCATACATACATTGTATCTTTTACAACTACATATAGAGTAACCTTCATTGTTATTTTTGGAATACCTATCACAATATATTCCCTAAATCTATTAGGAGAGTCCTTATTGTTTAACTATGTCTCATTACCCAATTCATTGGAGAGCTATCATGGGTTCACCCACCCTCATTTTATCACAGAACCACCAGTATACATAAACAATTCCCAATAACCATAACATAATCATAACACATAAAACAATCATAAAGTAAAAATAACATTTCTACATTGTAATAATAAGATATTATTTCAAGATATTAATATAATCAATCCATTATCAAAACCATTTTCAATATCAAAATACCTAAAATGGAATATGGTTTTTTTTTAAACATTATGGATTTTAGAGGAATTTCAATATAAATTTTTTTTGCAGTCGTGGGAAATGGTGTTGTCACCGCGCATGATAAAAAACATTATTTTCTGTCATTTAGTAAAATGCTTTCTTGAAAAATATTATATTTGAAAAAAATTGAATGAAATTAAAAGTAAAAGGGGTTCATTACACACCATATAAAATAAAGTGGTTTATAATATAGAATTATGACTCAATAAAAAAGATTAATATTAAGTACCTTATAAAGATCATATCATTAGATTAAGGAAAATTAATGACATTATTATGTGTGAAAAATATAGATACACCCAATATAAGTGGATATTTAGTATAAATAAATTAGAGGAAATTCACATATATTCGTGGAAAAACAAAACCAATGAAAAAAATATTTTACTCAATTAATGGAAATTGAGTTAATATTTTCCTTACCGTGAGTCCGACTCGTCACATAAAACCGTTATATTCCTCCACTTTAGTTGATCACCTTTGAAAAACACATTAAGACCACTAAGAAGGGTGTTATTCCTAAACTAAGGACTTAATAATGTTGGGAGGGATTCTGGGAAGAGATTTGGGAAGATCTGGGATTAACCAAAAGGCTATAGAAGTGTGAGTATTAGATAAGTGATGGTACCATTTATAAGAGAGGGGAGGGGAACCCTTGGAAAATAGTAAAATAGTAAATTAATATAAATTATTATTAGAATCCTAATGCTTAAAAATTGTAATATGTAGAATATAAGATAATGATAGTCTGAAATCATCTCATCAAATAATTTTTATACATGTATTTAACTTATTTAAAACCATATCTTTTCAATTTACACTTAATTATTCTCTTTTAATTTTAAAAGTGGTAACAACATTTTAATTATTAATAGGATATTAATTTTACTTATATGAGATAAATTTACCCTAATGGAACAAATAATAAACTTTTAGACCTTATCATATGCACCTTTTGATTTTAAAATATTTCAAGTATTTTGAATTAATTTAATAAATTATTATTTTTATTAAACTTTACTTATATTTTTTTTACAATATTAATATTATTGAATTTAAATAAAATATAAAAAGAGAGATAACTTCTAAAAAACATTGAATAATCTTTTAAAATTTCATATTCACCTATAAAAATCATGGATGACATAATTTATGAAAAATTATATTAATTTTAATATTTACAATATCATTTATTTGATTCCTTCATTAATTAGCCAATCACTACATCATCATTGTGTCATAATTAAATTTAATTATTTTATTTATAAAAATTATAAATAAAATTAAATTAGGTAGGTAATATTTTTAGCTTTTTAATGACTATTTATAGTCAACGATATCGCTTATATAAAACCCTTATAAAATTTTTTTAGTAAGAAGATATATGTTTTTAACATATTTTTCTTTACTTGAAATTAAATGTTATAAGTCTTATAATCACACCCAAGTGGCTTCCAAAGGACAGAAATTTTTCCCAAGAATTTCATGGGTCGTCCATATCTCATAAAATAGGATTAGGACAAGTTTTAGTGTTGTTTTATATTATTATAATATTTTTTACCCTTATTTACCAGATTTACCCTTGAACCGTGGTAAATAAAAATAATTACTAAAGTTACTATTCATAATATCCAAAAATAAAATGGACCCATTTACTTAATTTGGACCTTTTTTATTCTAAATATGTAATCCATTTCTTCAAATTGAAAATTTATAAGTTGAAGTAATTATTGTTAAATTAATAACTACTGTTAAAATGATAAAATATGTTTTTTAAACAACAATTTATCAAAATATTTCCAAGTGTTCATATAAAATTTCAATGTGAAATTACACCAAATTACCAAAATTGGATTAAATGTTAAAAACTTAGTCCAATTACACTTTAAAAATAAATAAATTTAAAACCTTACTATATAAATAAATTATAAAAAATAATGTTTTGAATTAAAATGCAGTAATTTTCACTATTCATTAAAAATAATTTTATCATAAAAATACCAAAATTCAACCAAAGTATATTTTGACATCCTTATTATAAAGAAGATTTTTATTTTGGCAAATGAAACATATAAAATTGACAAAAATTTGAATTAAAAATGGTTCTCCATTAAAAGGCGATAAAACTACATTTTTAAAATATTTGAATATTTTATGTTTGAAACTGGATTTATTCTCATTTTAAGCCTTTAAAATTTATTAGATGAACACAATAACAGTTAATAAACATGTTTAAACATGATATAGTTAGTTATGTTCATTCCCTTAATTACAATATCTTGGTTAAAACTAACATTTAAAATAATAATACTAATAATTTATTATTTTTTGGTATAACTCAGTACTGTGTGCGACATAAGATTTCAAAGAAACCATTGTTGCAGGTCTAGTATGATATCATACATAGTGTCCCCTTTTTTTGAAACTTAATATCTAATTCATAAATATTAATAGATATGAAAATGTCTTATTTTATAATTACCATGGATTATACATCCTTCCCCTCTTTTGGAAATTGCATCCTCCCAATTTTATTCACGTATCAAATAAGTGGGGGTATTTATCCCACATAAAATTTTTAGATTCCCATGTTGCCTCATAAAACATGTGGTTTTTATAAGAAAACTAAACCTGATAAATCACTTTATTCCACAACACCTGCTCTATATAGTCAAGAATATGGACTGGTTGTTCCTCATAAGAAAGATTCAGTTCCAACTAAACTACTTCTGGACTTAAAACATGATATGGGTCTACCAAATACTTTCTCAACATTGAAACATGAAATAGTTATATACCTGTTATAAAATTTGAGATAAAGACACTACGTATGCAACTGATCCAACTTTATCCAGGATTTCATAGGGACCAATGAACCTCATACTTGACATTCCCTTATTATAAAAATGCATCAAACTTTTCCATGTTGAAACTTTTAGAATGAAATTATCACCTACCTAAACAGAAAGATCCTTCCTCCAGTTATCCACATTACTTTTCTGCCTGCTCTGAACTGTCCTCATGTGTTTTTAAATAAACTGAAATTTTTCTACCATCTCTTCTACCAATTCTGGACCCATCAACATCCTTTAACATAGTTCATCCCAAAAAATATAGAGTTAGACACCACAATCCATATAATAGATCAAATGGTTCCATATAAATACTATAATGAAAGCTATTAATATAGAAAACTCAACAAAAGAATGATTTTGGTATGAGCTTCTCTAGTAATCCATTGAGGATGAACATATCATATCCTCCAATGTCGGAATTATTTGTTTTTTCCACCCATCAAGTTGAGGATGAAAAGCGATGCTAAAATTTAATTCAGTATCCAATGACTTCTAAAGGCCATTCCAAAAGATAGAACTAAATCTAGGATAATGACCATGATATAATATAGAGAGAATCTCCAAGTAACAAGATTATATCCTTATGATACAACTGAGAAACGTTATCTAGATACAATGTCTCTAGAATAGGAAGACAATGATATGATTTAGTGAATCAATAAATAAGAACCCAAACCATATTATTAGCTCAAGAAGACTTTGGTAATCCCAATATGAAATCCAGGGATATATTTTCCCATTTCCACTCCCATACTGTGAAAGGATGAAGAATCCATTTTTTCAATTTTCTTTATTCCTTCACCTACTAACAAGTCAAACACTTCACGGTAAAGTTAGAAATATATCTTTTCATTCCATCTGACCAGTAATACTCTCTAAGGTCTCTGCACAAATTATTACATCCAAGATGAATTGAAAATGAAGAAATATAAAATTCACATAGAAAAACATTAATAAATAATGAATCACAAGGCACACATAACCTCTTCCCAAATCTCAAAACACAATAATTATCAATGTTAAATTAAGGAAACATTCCCTTCTAAACCATTTCTACATTTCTTTGGAACTCACGGTCTTCATTCAAAACATACATAATTTTATATGATATAGATGATTTCACTGACACCTGAAATAAAATTGTGTAATTTAATGTACCCACAACATCCAATCCAAAATTCATCAAATCATTATCCAAAGGATCACGTTCCAATCATAGTATGGTTAACGTTGTATTACTTTTATAACTAAAAGAATTATCCACTTTGTTTTCTTTTCAAGGATGGTAATGAATCATGAAATCATAATATATGATTAGTTCCAACCATCTTTTCTACCTCATGTTAAATTATTTTTGAGTGAATATATACTGAAAATATTTTTTATCAGTATATATTTCACATTTTACTCCATACAAATGATGCCTCCAAATTTTTATATAAATAACTAATGTAGATAATTACAAATCATGTATTGTTTAATTTAACTCATGAGTTTTCATCTGAAGTGAAGCATCGACGATTAATATATCATTATTCATTAGGACACAACCAAGTTCTTTCAAGTAAGAATCACTATAGATAATAAATTCACCATTCCTAGAAGGTAATTTCAAAATTAGGGAATTCCCCAATATTCTATTCAATTCCATAAAACAATCATCAAATTAATTTTTCTGGATGAACTTGACACCTTTTTGAGTTAACTTAGTTAGTGGGCCAGATAACCATGAAATATTTTCAACGAACCTTCGGGAATATCCATCTAAACCAAGAAAACTATGAATCATGATTATATTTGTGTGTCTTGAACATTCATTTATAATCTTTTTATTAGGATAAAAATTTATGCCATATTTAGAAGCAATGTGACCAAGGAATGATTTTTTTTGTAACAAAGACCCAAACTTGATTAATTTCCCAAACAATTTCTTTTCTCTTAAGGTTTGCAAGACAAATCTTAAATAAAATCAATTCTCTACTTTACTTTTAGAATATACCAAATTTCATCAATAAACAACACCATAATATTATCCATGAACTCATGTAATATTCTATTCATAATATCTATGAATACAACACATGCATTAGTTAACCCAAATGAAAAAACTACAAATTCATAATTTTAATATCTAGTATGAAAAAAAATTATTCAGAATGTATACTTCCATTAATTTCAGCTCATGGTACAGTAACCTCCTGGAAACCATCAAAAAATACTGATCTCCCTAGAGTTGATGTAATAAATCATCGATATGAGACAAAAGATACTTGTTCATAACAGTGATGTTATTCAAGTATATATAATCAATGAAAAGTCTCATGGAACCATATTTTTTTAACAAAAAAGATAAGAGTACCCCATAGTGATGAGCTAGGTCGAATGAAACCATTATATAATAACTGATAAAACTATTTCTTCAACTCTGAATGTTCAATTTGAGTTATTTGATAAATCAGTTTTGAAATTCTATTAGCATTAGGAACTAGTTCAATAGTAAATTCAACTTCCCAATCACGTATAATGATAGGAAACTCATCATAAAGAACAAAAATATATTCATTTACCACTAGAACATCATTTATCTCAAAAATTAATTTGGTTTTAAAATTATGTGCATGGTAGAATTCATTTACATATTTTAGTTGTTTTTTAGCATCCTTATATGTTATCAAAGGTAAGGTCCCATTATTATTCACAAACTAAAAGTATTTCCCGAAAGAAACTTATTTATCTCTACAGTAAATTGTAGCATGATAAATAGAAATCCAATCCATACCTGCAATATCTTAAAACCCTTCTATAAGAAAACAATAAGGTTTTCAGGAATATTAATTCCACAGATAAGGTCTTTAAGATTATTATAATTTATTTTTATCTAAACAATGTCACACACGATTTCACATGTCGTTATTTTTATCTGGTTTATTGGAAATCCCAATACTTTTCTTGGGTCTTGGGTTGGATTAATGTTTAGTTTTTATTATTAACATTTGTATAATCACCCTACATTGGGTTCCCCATTTCTTGTTTAATAGTTTTTGGAGAAAGGGTGGTTATTTAATGATTTGGGCCAACTATGAGCCCATTTCCTGATTTAAAAACCAAATTTGTTTATTTTATAACTCCTTCATTTTTCAACATTATTCAATCATTATACTTAAAAATTTTCCTACACTGACATATTAAAACTACAATATCCTTTAGGACCCCTTAATAATTCAAAATCATGGTGAATTTGGGTTACTTATTTAGGTATTGGTCTAGCCCGTGGGTCAATTTAAAGTTTAAAAAAAATTGTTTCTTTTATATATTTTTCACTATTTTATATTTTTTGGTGATTCCAACTCTCACTAGAAGAAAAAATACCTCTCCTCACCCCCATTTTCTATTTTACCTCTTTTGATCTCATTTTAATCTCATATTTGGGAGAAAGTTCTCAGGATTCCTCAAATCGTCCAGAATTAAGAAGGGAAATTGTATTATACATAAATAATTCAATTAGTACCCTATTTCCTAGAAATATTCTTTTACTGGTTCATCTAGACCATAGGAGCCTCTCTAAGACGTTCCACACCATTCCCTTTTCTCTATGGTTTCATATATAATGGAAGATGAAGAGTTTTCTAGTTGATAAGGGGAGATTCCTTCTACATTCATCTCCCTCTTCTTCATCCTTTAATTATTTCTTGGTTTTATAATTCCCTCTGGTAATGATAGAACTAGGATTATGTTATAACATGATTTTTTATGGGGGTTTGGTTCGTTTGGGGCTGGTTGTCATTGGTTTAGGGTTTGTAAACCCTCAGATGGGGATATTGTGTTTGTGTTTCCATTATGCCATGTATTTGTGGTAGGATATCCCTTGCACAAGCCATTAACAGTTATGTTTCATCATTATAATTATTTTGTAACCTTATTTATATGATATGTTCCGCTGTGAATCCTTTGTTTTAATTATTTTGTGTGCAAATAATGTTTTATGCCTTATTTTGCTAAAAATATAGTTGTTCTAGTATAAATGTGCAATCCTCTTGTTTAATAAATTATTCCATGAGATCTCACTCTTAGTTTATAGTATTTTGAATATGTTTCAGCAGATTGAATAAATGTATTACATGAAAATTATATTTTATCCCTTTTTAAGTGCATAAAATAAGTTGTTTTGTTAACGAGTGCTTGCCATGTGTTCGGTAAATTGCCCGGTTGGGTTTTATGTGTCTAGTGAAATTTGAAATGATTTTTTTGGATTTATAAATAAATTGTAAGCATGAAAAAAATATTTTTCAATATTTTTATGGATTTTAAATTTCAATTTGGTTTTATAAACAAATGGATTTTGGTTTTCAACATGTTTTGGCCCGGGTTGCCGAAAAATGGCCTATTTCACATCCTTATGAAAATGGTTGCGCATTGAATATGTAACCCAAGTGTTTTAAGATATTTATGAATTTTGTTTTCAACTGTAAATTGTGTGTATACACCTTCTTAATAAAATTTAAATTTATAACTTTTTCAAATGTTAGTTTTGAGATAATGTTTAAAGGCCTCTTTGGATATTTCTCAAAAATGATGATTGAGTGTTTTACATGTTGTCAATTGGGATTGTTTTATGGTCCATGAAATGATTTTATTAAATTTTTTAAGGGCTTAAAAATATGGTTGGGTATGGTTTTTTTGTTTTTTTATACTTAAAAGAGTGTATTTGAATGAGTTTTTTGAGAAAAGCCTCAATACACTCCTTGAAATTGTTTTATGAAACATTTTAGTGGTTTATTGATTCGTGAAAGAAATGTGAAGAAATTTTGTGGGATGCTTATGTGTTTATGGTTTGGGAATGGAATATTTATTTGAAATGTGTATTTGATTATACGAGTAACTTTATGGAGCACTAAAGGAAATTTCGGGTATCTAGGTGGGTGGACATGTACTAGTATGCTAGTGACCCCATGGGGTTTGGCCCATGTTTCACGTAGAAAGTTTGATGATGACAAAACTAACTAAACTATAATGATGTTATTGTTATGGGACCACTAGATTATTGGAATTCTCCCTAATAGTGGATCATGTGAACGAGAACAGATATTTATTATGTTTACTTTCACATAGATACGAGGTACCTGGGGCTCACAACTAACTAGTTCCCTTGGGTGTTCCCGTGACTTGTGCTTATTGGATATTTTTTACTCACCATCTACATAAAGTGTGTATGGTTGGTAAATTCAGCAGTGTGTGTGATTTATTTAAAACTGTACATTCTTTAAAAAATTCCTCTTGAAAACTATTTTCATTTTTATGTTTCACCTCTTGGAATATTGTTACTAGCATTCTTGTTTATAAAACATGAAAGTTTTTTTCTGGTAATATTTTTAGCATGAGACCTCATTTAGAAAACATACCTTTATATCTTGTATTTAAAAATTTAAATTTAAATTTATTTTATTTTAAAGTATGTTCATTGGGAATATAATATCAGGCTAACCTATTGAGTTTTAATACTCATGCCTATAGTCTTCTTCTGTTTTTATCCCTTATGCAGATTTCATCTTGAGTTTGATTTCCTTGGGATACGTGTTATCATTGTGTTGGAGAGTGGCTAGAGGGTTCATATGGAGTTAGTTGGTTATCATATTTTGTCAGTTGAGTTGTTGGTTTAGTTTTACTTTCAGTTTCTTTTACAAATAATGTTCAGTTCAATTTTTATGTAAATGTATTTTGGGTTGTCCATTTCTTTCAACTATTTGTTTGATTGTTTTTGGGAGAAATCATTCCCTGTGTACTATATTTATTCCCTAGGTTCTTGTCTCCATACCGGGAGGATCGGTAATGCCTCTCAGGAGTTGTCGCGGGCTGGCCTAGGTGACATGTTCAGGGTCGACTCGGGCAGGTTCATGAAAAAATGGTATGAGAGGAGGTCGAATCTTAGTAGAAATTTATTTTTAGTGAGACCTTGTTATTTGGGGGGTGTCAAGGTAGTTATATTTATATTTTTGGGACATGATGGGTATGTGTTTGAATCATGTCGTGAAATCTTTCTCATTCTGATCATTGGGTTTCCACCTGAAGTTCAGTTTTATTAGTGTCCTTCGTTATTGTTGATTGTTTGGTGTTGAGATTTGATATGGGGAGTCTGACTAATGGACTCTGCGAGCTCACGGGTCCTGGAAAGCTATGTGGAGTTGGGTCATGGTCCTAATAAGTCTCTCTGTTTTGTTGTTGTGTTTGACATATGGCCGCCAACCATATGGTCAAGTCACCCATTGACACTAGTTACCTTTTTTGGGTCTCTTGGTTCTTTCATGAATTCTTAATTTATTTTAAAAATCCTTGTGTGAGAAATGTGTATTAAAGGAAGGATTGGATTTTTAAAAGTGGAAAAATGTGTTTTAAAATATTAAATATAATAATGGTTTGGGAAGGTTTTGTTTTTGTGAAAAAAATTAGGAGGAAGTGGAAATGATTTACCGGGATTGGACTATCCATAATCTAAACTTGTTGTTTGTTGGAATAAAATGCTTTGAAATTGGGAATCATTTTAGGGTGATTGTGAATCTTTGATTTAAATGGGTTTTTTTGGGATGTTGAAATGTTTTTTAATTTGATTAATTTTTTTTAGAAGTATGTTTTGAGCGGTTGGTGTTTTTGTAGAAATGGTAATGTTCTCAATGGCCATGAGATTTTAAAAATATACCTTGTTGAATTTTAGAAAATTGGAAGTTTTTGTTTGGAGTACCTTGGTTTTTTTAAAGTTATTAAAAATGAGAAGGGGAAGGTTTTTAAGAAAATGATTCTTTATGAAGTGTTATTTGTTTTTTTGAAATCTGAAAAGTGGGTTGACATGGTGGTTAGTGTTCCTTTTGAAGGTACATGATTTTTGGAATGATATTGTTTTGTTTTCGCCTTTATAGTTTTCATGGGAGCTCACATGCATGGTTTTATTGATATCTAGAAAAATGGATTATATGTCATGGTGTTTGGGTGCCTGGGGTGGCATTGAAATGTGCTTGTGGGTGAGACTTGATGACACAGTAGTGGTGAATGTGGAAACCCACCAAGTTAGTTTTTTTTCATAAGTGTTTTGAGCTGAAAAATTGTGGCCTTTGTTTACAAACTAATGGTTATGTGGCTAGTTTTTCTATGTATTAGAAGTGTTTTTTATTCAGTAAGATTCCTTGTGATCAAGAATTAATATTCTTGTTGTATCTTTAGATGACATCTTGTTGGTGGCTCGATTTTGGAGTAATGTTTGTTGGGCTTCTAAAGATGTGTTTTATATTGTGATGCGGCCATGGATAGTTCTTCGTTGGAAATATTTCCTTTTGATCAACCTAATGATTCAATTAAAATGTTAAATCCACCTATTCGGATGATTCCACATCCTGTTTTTTGGAATAGAGAGCTTTTTTAGATCTATTTAATGTTATTCTAGTTCATGATAATTCTTTTGGACATAGAAGTTGTGTTCAGTGATGTTGATGTGTTTCACCGTATTCCTTGTGAATTCTGCCCCTTGTTCAGAGTGAGACATAATTTTGATATTTATCTATGAGTTAAAATTTGGAAGAAGGTGTTTTGTTGAGAATGTGAGTTTTATTGAGTGGTGTGATCCTTAGCACCCAGACTGTGGTGCAACAGATGCTTCAAGAATCAGGGCTCCATCCATAGGCCTTAGAGTGAAGTTTTTCATGCAGTAAGGAAATATCCTGAGGTGTGGGGAGCCTGAACAGGTTCCTGCCTCCACCATTTATGGTATGATAGTTTCTATGTCTCTATTTTGGTTCCTCATTTATGTGAATTTACCTTTGTCACAACAATCGTGTGGGACTTACCCCTCACACAATGTCTATGGTTATGCCTTCATAGATGTGGGTTTTAGATCAATATCCCTGTATGGACCGCCTATGAAAATAGGGTGGGGTTTTGGTGTTACCTATTCATAGGTGGATAGTGTTGGGTAGTTCCTTTTTTTGTGTGGTTTTAGTGGCCAAATTATTTGGTACCCTTCCCTCCCTTCCCCGATTGGTGGGGGTCCGGATCCGTGCCGAAAGTGTTCGCCCAGTTCTTGTCACCTCCGTTCAGGAGTGTGTGGTTTATATGTTCATGTTGTAACCCTATTAACATTGGTTTTTATGTTGTTATGGTAAATGTTTTGTGGACTTGTGAAAGTGAGGGCCAATTATAGTTAAGGTTGAATTCTTGTTTGTTCATTTCTAGTTGGCGTCTAATGGTGGGGAGACCCACCACTGGTCTCGTTGATGTTTCCACTTATAAACTTATCTAGTGATAGTTGTTTTGTATTTTTGGGGAGTCCATTCCATAATCTAATATAATATTTGGTTTTTGTGAGTTCTATTTTGTTTGGGTGATTTTTGGGTTCATTGGTGGAAGGCCCAACAACTGGGTTCTTGGTTTAGTTTTGGAGGTAGTGACTTGATCTTTTGGTTGATTCTTGGGAAGTGGTTGAGAGTTGGTGTTTTGGTTTAGGTAAAAGTATTAAGTTACATTAATGGTGGATGGTGTTTCATTTGATTTGGAGTATAGACCATATTGATAAATAATCCATTGGTTATGATCAATCAGTTGGAATGTCTGGTGGCTTTCCGGGGGCAGAAAACTTTAATGGTGGGGATAATTGTCACACCCGATTTTTCATGTAATTATTTTGTTCCAGTTCATTCGAAATCCAGATCTTTTTCTTGGGTTTTGGGTGGGTTGAATGTTATTTTTTTTCAGTTTCATCTATGTATAATCACCATAATTTGGGTTCCTCATTTATTTTTTAGGATTTTTTGGAGAAAGGTTGGTTATTTCATGATTTGGGCCAACTATGAGACCATTTCCAGATTTAAAAACAAAATTTGTTTCTTTTAAAACTCCTTTATTTTTTTGACATTTTTCAGTAATTATACTTTCCAATTTTCCTAAACTAAAATAATAAAACTACCATATCCTTTTGGACCCCTTAATAATTCATAATCATGGTGAATTTGGGTTACTTATTTAGGTATTGGGCCAGCCCGTGGGCCCATTTCTAGTTTTAAAAAAATAATTTGTTTCTTTTATAGAGTTTTCATATTTTAATATTTTTTTGGTGATTCTAACACCCTATAGAGAAAAATATACCTATCATAACCACCATTATTAATTGTACCTCTTTGGAGCTCATTTGAATCTCTTATTGTGCGAAAGTTCTCGTGTTTCCAAAAATCATCACGAATTGGGAAGGTAAATTTTATTATACATAAATAATTAAATTAGTATTCTCTTTACTAGGAATATTCATTACCTACTTCTTCTATACAATAGGAGACTCTCCAAAAAGTTACAATCCATTCAATTTTATCTAATGGTAAATATCTAATGGAAGTCAAAGAGTTTTCTAGTTGAAAAGGTGAGATTCCTTCTCCTTTCTCCTCCCTCTTCTTCCTCCATTAATTATTTATTGGTTTTATAATCTTCCATAGTCATGACAGAACTAGGGTTATACTATATGATGATTTTTATGGGGTTTTTGTTTGGGGCTGGTCGTCATAGGTTTAGGGTTTTTAAACCCTCAGGTGGTGATATTGGGTGTGCGTTTCCATTACGCTAAGGATTTGAGGTAGGATATCCTTTGCACAAGATTTTATCATTTATGTTTTGTCATTATAATTCTTTTATTACCTTATTTATATGATATGTTCTTCTATGAAGCCTTGGTTTTAATTGTGTTTGGTGAAAATAATGTTTTATGCCTTATTTGGTTAAAAATATAGTTGTTTTGGTATAAATGTGCACTCCTCTTGTTTGATAAATTATTACATGAGCTTTAGCACTTGGTTTATGGTATTTTGAATATATTTAAATATATTGAATAAGTTTATGGAATGATAATGATATTTTATCCCATTTTATGTGCTTAAAATAAGTTGTTTTGTTGAAGAGTGCATGCCATGTGTTCGTTAAATTTCCCAATTGGATTTTATGTGTCTGGTGAAATTTAAAATGATTTTTTGGATTTATAAATACATTAGAAGCATGAAAAAAATTATTTTAGTAATTTTTTATGGATTTGAAATTTGGATTTGGTTTTACAAACAAACGGGTTTGGGTTTACAGCATGTGTTGGCACGAGTTGACAGAAAATGTACCATTTCACATCCTTATGAAAATGGTTGTGATTTGAATATGATACCTGTGTGTTTTAATGGATTTATGAATGTGTTTTTTTGTTCTAAATGGTATGTATACACCTCTTTAATAAAATTTAAATGCATAACTTTGTCAAATGTTGTTTTCGAGGAAATGTTTAAAGGCTCATTTGACCTTTCCTAAAAAATGAAGATTGAGTGTTTTACATGTATATACAATGTTGTGTCAATTGGGATTGTTTTATGGTCCATGAAATGATTTTATTAAATATTTATAGGGATTCCAAATATGGTTGGGTATGGTTTTGTTGTGTTTTTATACTTAAAATAGTGTTTTTGAATGTGTTTTGTGTGTAATGCCTTAATACACTCCTTGAAATTGTTTTATGAAAGCATTTAGTGGTTTATTGATTCTTGAAAGAAATGTGAAGCAAGTTTGTGGTATGTTTGTGTGTTTATGTTTTGGGAATGGAATTTTGATTGGAAATGTGTATTTGATCATATTAGTAAATTTATTGAGTACCAAAAGTAATCATGGGTATCTAGGTGGGCGGGCGTGTACTAGTATGTTAGTGATCCTGTGGGGTTTGGACCCTGTTTCACAAAGAAATTTTGATGATGACAATAATAACTAAACTATAATGATAATGATGTTGTGGGACCACTAGGTTTTGGGTATTCTCCCTACTAGTGGCTCATGTGCACAAGAATAGATATTTACTATGGTTACTTTCACCGAGATACGAGGTACCTGGGGATCACAACTAACTTGTGCCTAGGGGTGTTCCCGTCACTACTAAAAAAATAATCTATACCCAAGGTTAAAAATAGTGGGTATATCATATACCCACGGTTTTGGGAACTGTAGTCAAACAAGGCATCGGGATAGGTCCACATCTTATACCCATGGTTTTCCAATCCATGAGCATAGCTTTTTTGCCACTGTGTCAAAGCCTCATATCTATTTCCACAGTGTCAAATCCTGTTACCCACAGTTTTAAAATCGTGGGTCTACATTTTGTAAAAAATCATCACCTGGTGGTGTTGAACCTGTGACCACCGCACACTGATTTTTACACTCAACGTGCCTTACCACTTCACCAACAGCACTTACGTTAACGTATACCAATATTTTGTTAAATATATTAATATTATTCCATATTAAAAAAATGGAAATGGGTGTCAAACCCACGACTTTTCCTAAAACCCTATATCCACTAACCAACCCATCCATGTTTCTTGCAGATAAATTATCTATATTCATTTTTAAATATTATTCTCATTCGTTGTATTAGGAAAAATTCAGTTCCCGCAATTCGATCATGAAACTGCCGTATTTAACACACATCGACTCACCAACCATCCTACACTGCTTATGTGTTTTAATATTTATATCCAATTAAATATATTTTTTCAAGACGTGGGTATATGTGGGAAAACTGTGGGTATAAGATTTCCTGTCATAATTTTTTTGTCCCGCAAATTTGTTTTTTTCAATTATAACTCGGGAAATCTATGCCCATGGTTTTTCCAAACCGTGGATATATGTATTCAAACAAAAATCACTATACCCACAGTCTTTCCAAAACCTTGGGTATAGGCATAGAAAAAAACCTATTCCCACAGTTTTGGAAAAAACCATGGGTATAGGTGAATTTTCCCCCACGGTTTTGGAAAACCGTGGGTATTGGTCAACAAAAAACCCTATACCCATTGTTTTGGAAAACTGTTGGTATAGGTATAGTTTTGCTTAAAACCATGGGTATATGGCTATTTTCCATTAGTGCATGACTTTTTCTCATTGGATATTTTGAAGTCACTATCGGCATATGGTGGGTTGGTTGGTAAATTCAGGAGTGTGTGATTTATTTGAAAGTATGCATTCTTTAAATAATCCCTCTTGAAAACTAATTTCATTTTGAAGCTGCACCTCTTTGAAAATTGTTATTAGCATTCTAGTTTATAAAACATTCAAGTTTTTTTCTGGTAAATGTTTTTAGCATGGGACCTCATTTGGAAAACATACCTTTATATCATGTATTTAAAACATGAAATTGATGTTTCTTTTATTTTAAAGGATGTGCATTGGGAATTGAATATCGGGTTAACCTATTGTGTTTTAATTCTCATGACTATAATCTTATTCTATTTTTATCCCTTGTGAAGATTTCATCTTGAGGTTGATTGACTTAGGTGACGTGTTATTATTGTGTTGGAGAGTTACTAGAGGTGTCACATGGAGTTAGTTGGTTATCAGGTTTGTTTAGTTGAGTTGTTGGTTTATTTTTTACTTTCAGTTTCTTGTATAAATAATGTCTATATCACTTTTTATGTAAATTTAATTTGGCTTGTACATTTATTTTTGTTGTTTGTTTGATTAGTTTTTTGGACTAAATTCTTCCCTTGTGTGCTCTATTGATTCTCTAGGTACTTGTCTCCCTCCCGGGAGGATCAAGAATGCCTCTAGGGACTTGTCATGTGCTGGACTTGGGGACCGGTTTAAGGAAGACTCGGGCTGGTTCATGACAAACAATGTACTTGATTCCTCTTCTTTTGATGAACCAACATATGATTAAGAAGTTTCAAAAGATTTTACTACACCTTTATACTTATATTCTAGATACATACCATCATTTTAGTTTTCTATGAGACACTCATTTACATAATAACCCATCTCATTTCACATAAAACATTTTACTGACTGAAAATCATGTTTTTTATTACCACTAACCTAATATTTTTCAAAGAAATTATGAGATTTATGTCCCATTTTACCACATAGTAAGAACTTACAATAATTAAAAATACATTCTATAGTGTTATTTTTAAAATAATTATCACAAGTTGTAAACATAATTTTGTTACCATCATACTTTTTCGATGATTTATTCCATTTATCATGGAACCTCAACCTCTTATATTTTTGTTTTTCAAAGAACACCTGATCATCAGAAAACTCCATTTCCACCTTCTTTTCACATCAAAAAAGAATTTCATAACTTTTGAACTCACACGGAGACAATGAACTTTGGTACATTGGATTTAATCCTAAGTAAAAATGATTGATTTAACTATCAAGATCTCATATAAAATTTGATCATACCTTTAAAGTCGAGTGAATTTTTCTTAATAATAATCCCCTAAGTAATTGTCCTTCCTCAATTCAAAAGATTGTTTTTCTATCCTAATTTGAACCAACATAGTGAAATATTACTCAAGAAAAATTCCTATGAATTCATCCCAATCAATAGAATCAATATCCTCATTATCCCTGATATTCATAACCATAAAACATCACTGATCAAATTCACCTTCAAAATAGTAAAAATCAAGAATAGCCTTTTGATTTTCTGAAAACACCATGAGATCAAAAATATTTATTAGTGATTTAATCCACCCTTCAGCTTTCATAGGGTCAAATGATCCTATGAATGATGGAGGATGTTGCCTTATAAAATTATCCACTACTGAAATGTTCCTCTATGGTGGATATGGTTGATCTAATGCATGGATACCACCACCATTTATATCCTAGGTAAATTGCGCCATCACTGCAATAAACTATTCAGTTTTGACTTCGACCATCTCAGTTTATTGATTTCAATGGTTGTTTTCCTCTTGATGTTGTCCCAACATATTTTCCCTATTTCCTCTATGGAAAACCATTCTAAAAAAACATATCTTAGATGAAGGAACATGGTAATATTAAAATTCTATATAATTTCAATTTGACCATAAAGTTAAAATAATTTTTGGATATTATATTAATAATATCCTAACTATAACGACCCATACTTTACATAAATTGTTAATAATTCAAAATTGAATCATACTTATTACAACATATAACAAAACCACGAATGGACCGTATAGGTATAGCGTCTTTAGAAACTGGGAAACATAAACAACTGGTTCATAAAGCATAAACTTTGCCTCCTACTTATTTCATCATATCTGGAGTCCCTTTTTGGAATATCCTACTTTATAACCTTCTTCCTGACCTGGGGAAAGAAAACATACAAAAGGGTGAGATCAAATATTCAGTAAGGGTAAAAAAAATAAATATCAATCACATCGTATACACAAGCACATAACTTTTGGAAATCTTAACCTGCAAAATAGATCATAATTTCATAACATGGGATAAATCATGACAGTGAAATGTAATCACTATAATCATAACTTAAAACAAGAAAATTTGTGGCATACACACATAATCATAGAGAATCATTTCTTGTTAGTCAAGACTCATTGCCAAGACTATCTTAGTGGGCAAAGTCCCTTTCTGAACCGAGTCACCCTCGTTTCAGTCCTGTTTCACTGAACCGGTATAACCTACCATTCCAGCCATGTCTATCTCATGAGATATAAAATCTTTACCCAATGCATTGGAGGTAGATATAGGTCCCACCCATCTCATAATGATTCCATTCTTATGTGTGCCACAAAATCATAAATCATACATCATTGCATAACCCATGCAATAAAAATGGGATTCTTAAACATCGTGACATCATAAAACATTTCATATAAGATAATGGAATTCATAAGAATATTTCCATTACAACATAATCAAATCCATGTAATAATAGGGATAGAAACAGAATCCATTATTATCTTAGATGGAAAATAATTTTGATAAAACACTTGAACTCCATTCTTGAGGAAAATATCCTTTCAAATTCAAAAAACATTTTCCTTTCTTAACATGTCATAAAATTTTAAACTAAAAGAATTTGATTGAAAATAAACTTGAAAACTAGTAAAGGAAGCTTCTAGGAAATAATGTTTTAAAAATCCATTCATTCCGTATAAGTTAAAAAAAACATTCTTCGTACTTTTGTCGGAAAAGTCAAAAAGTACCTCGTATGAAAAACGACAAAAGATTCCTTTCATATTGTTTACTAAAAACTCACCGAAGGGTAAAATTGGATTTAAACTATTTTTAGTGGATGGAAACAATATTACATATTGAGGGAACATGGATGTGGATGATAAAATACACCCTAGTAAATGCCAAAGTAAAAACAATCTCGGATAAAAATGAGATTGTGATATTTTCCATTACCTTAGGTCCGACTTGCCTTGTAAGTGTCCAAACCTCCTGTATAATGATTTAAATAATGTTATTGACTTATTCCAGAATCATACTTATTTTTATGATATCATATATGGTCATATTCTTAGCTTCTTAGTAGTAATATTTCATTGCTACTTGTTATTCGGGTGTTTATAACCTTTTGTTCTTATGCGTGTTTTATCGAATAAATTCTTATTCTTCTCTTTAGGTTATAGATACCTAATTTCCATAATGGTATTAGTTTAATATATATCATATTAATTCATTAAATTCATTTATATAATCATTATTAAATGAAGATCATGTAGAACGAGTCGCATCACATCATGGAGACGGTATTCCGTACGTACGCACGAGTGATGATATCGTTTCTATGATCATGTAATTGTATTGGAGTGTATGTATACTATTTAAGAATCAATATCACTTTATAATAGTCATATATAGTCATTATTTACACCATTATACCGATCCAAGTAAGGTGGTGGTGGAAAATAGATTACACCACGGCCTGGAGACTGTATTCCGTACGTACGCACGCGCGGTGATTTCTTTTTCCGTAGGATGGATAGATGGTTAATTAGGGTTGTTTCATACTTATAATAACATATCAGTATATGAGTGATACTGATGTTATTACTTCATAATGAAACAACTAAAGAACAAGAAGTGGAAGAAGAAATAATGATGAAAGAATCGGTAACGGACATTACCTCTTCTTTGAAGTACTTCTTTGAGACCTCCTTTTAGGGAACTAAAATGGGTCTTTGAAGAAGAGCAGAACCTCTAGGATGTATCTAGGGAAGTGTAGAGGAGGAATTGGCAGGGTTCGGCTGATATTGAAGGCTCAAAGTGGTGTGAGGAAGAGAGGGAGGAGGTGCCCTTTTATAAGGGAGGAGAGGGGCACCTTTGGAATAACTAAAAATATTATTTTATTATAAAGTCAAGTTCGGTTTTAAATAGCTCAAAATTGATTTATTTAGAGGCTAAGGTGTGGATGGGTCGAACTCCTCTCATCCAATCGAATTTAGACAAGTTTAGGTTCCTATTATAACCTTATCATTTAGATTTAACATTAAGTTAAATAATTTTACTTTTACCATGTCTTCTTGTGTTCTTATACTATAAGGTTAATAAACATAGTATAAGCATCCAAACGAACCCCAAGTTGTTTATTATTAATATATATAACCATATATAAGTCATTTGGCCGAATCTTAGATTTTTTGGAATAAAATAACAATTACTAATATAATATTTTTTAAAAAACTATTTTATGTCAATTTTGACACTATTTAGTAATTGATTTTTGTGAAAATCATAACAGAATTATTAGTTCGAACCAAGTTAATTAAATCAATACTAACATGTCTTATTAACGTAGAAATTTTTTGGAATTCATGAAATGTCTCAAATTACATTTATTTAGGTGTTTATAACATCAATTATGTCAATATTTCATTAATAAAATAATTACTGCATCATCATTGTGTCATAAATATATTAAATTATTTAATTTCTAAAAATTACAAATAAAATATATTTATGTAGGAAATATTTTTATCTTTCTAATGAATATTTATAGTGGAATTTATCTTATGCATAACCTTATATTAAAAATTATTTACTTATTAAACATTGATTTTAACTATTTTAACCCTTCTTTAAATAAATTAATAATAAATGTCCTAATCTAATCCATGTGGGCCTAAATGGTCATATTTTATTCCTAAGTTTGTTTTTGTTCGAATTACACTTGTCCAATAAAATTAGGACATGTGTTAGGGTAATAATAATATCATCATTCCCCTTAATTACCCTATTTACTTTTAACCGTGGTAAAAAAAGTAAAAAGTTACTATTCACCAAAAAATTATTTTCATCTCATTGAACCACATTTTACATACTGACATCAATCGTGTCTCTCGGATTTTTGAAAATCCAGTCACAGAAGCGGTAAAATTAAGTTTTATGAAAAATTCAGTTTTTTTAACTACCACTTAGTGGTTTCACTATTCATCAAAAATTGAAAGTTTTCAGAAAAATACCAAAATTTCACCCTAGGCTAATTTCGATATTCCGAATCCAAAAATGAAGTCCATTTTGAAAAATAAAATTTATAAAATTTCAAAAAGTGTTTATTACTATTCATAACGGCTAGTTTTAATAATATTTTAGTAGTATATCATTGTTTAGTGAAACTCGGTATTGCGTACGACGCAAGCTATCGAGGAAGGTCGCGATTTCGTGTAAAGCAAGCCAAGAAAGTGTTGTGTAGAAAAATATTCTTTGATGATTTATATAACATAAAATTCTCGGATGTTACATTCTACCCCCCTTAAAATGAATTTCTCTCTCGAAATTCGTCACTTTGTAACAAACAGATGAGGATACCTCTACCTCATCATATCCTCAAGCTCATATGTAGCTTCTTCTAATTGGTGGTTCCTCCATAAAACTTTCACCAATCGAGTGGTTTTGTTTCGTAGGACTTTTTCACTACGATCGAGAATCTCTATCGGTTGTTCTTCATAAGAAAGATCTTGCTCTAGCGGTATAACTTCTGAGCTGAGTACATGTGAAGGATCAGGTATGTACTTTCTCAGGAGAGATACATGGAACACATCGTGAACTTGAGAGAGATTCGGTGGAAGCGCCAATCGGTAAGATACCTTCCCAACACGATCCAGTATTTCGAAAGGACCGATATATCTAGGGCTCATCTTCCCCTTCTTTCCAAATCTCATGACTATCTTCCAGGGAGATATCCGTAAGAACACTTTATCACCCACTTCAAACTCTAGGTCTTTTCTTCGGTTTTCGGCATAGATTTTCTATCGACTCTGAGCTGCTCTTATGTGTTGTTGAATATATCTGACCTTTTCTGCCATTTCATCAACGAGATCAGGTCCTAATATCTTTCTTTCCCTAACTTCATCCCAGCAAGTTGGAGTCCTGCATTTCTTTCCAGAGAGAGCTTCATAAGGAGCCATCTGAATACTGGAGTGAAAGCTATTATTATAAGAAAATTCCACCAAAGGTAGGTGTTGATCCCAACCACCTTTGAAATCCATAGGTCAAGCTCTCAACAAATCTTCTAGGGTTTGAATTGTTCTCTCAGACTGACCGTCTGTCTGAGGATGATAAGCAGTAATGAAACTCAACTCTGTATCCAGAGTATGCTGAAGACTTCGCCAAATCTTCGAGGTAAATCTCGTATCCCGATCAGATATAATAGAAAGTGGTACTCCATGCTATCTTACCACTTCCTTTACATATATCTTGGCAAGCTGATCTAGAGAGAAATCCTCTCAAATAGCAATGAAATGTGCAGACTTGGTAAGACGATCAACTATGACCCAGATAGAATTATTGCCTTTGGATGTTTTAAGAAGTCCTATGACAAAGTCCATAGTGATGTTTTCCCATTTCCATTCGGGGACGGGTAATGGTTGTAACATCCCCTTAGACTTGTGTCTCTCAGCTTTAACTTGCTGACAAACCAAACATCGAGAGACATATTCAGCAACATCTCTTTTCATGCCATCCAACCAGAAGTACTCTTTTAAGTCCCTATACATCTTCGTTCTTCCAGGATGAATAGAGAATGAAGAACTATGAGCCTCATCCAGCAGCTCCTTCTTTAATTCGGGGATGGGAGGAACACAAACCCAATTCCAGAACATTATTATCACATCACAATCAAGGTTCAATTCAGGAACATTTCTCACCTTCTTTTGTAACTCGACATCTTCTTTATGTGCCTCTTTAATCTTCACATGTATATATGGTTGAACATTCAATTGTGAAAGATAAGAATTTTCCCCTTCCATTATAATTCCAAGATCCATCCTTTGTAAATCCATAAATATTGGATCTTTTGTGATCCTCATCATGGATAAACTAGCATGGTCTTGTCGACTTAATGCATCTGCCACCTTGTTTGCTTTCCCAGGGTGGTAATGGATTAAGCAGTCGTAATCCTTAATCAGCTCCAACCATATTCTTTGACGCATATTCAGCTCCTTTTGTGTGAAAATATACTTTAATCTTTTTTGATCAGTATAAATATCACACCTTTCACCATAAAGGTAATGCCTCCAAATCTTTAATGCAAAGATTACCGCAGCTAACTCCAAATCATGTGTTGGGTAATTTTTCTCATGGATTTTCAACTGTCCTGAGGCATAAGCTATCACTATATCATTTCGCATAAGAACACACCCCAATCCATTCTTGGAAGCATCACTGTAGAGCACAAACCTTTCTCCACTAGAGGGCAGTGTGAGCATAGGTGCACTGGATAACCTTCTTTTCAACTCCTTGAAATTCTCTTCACATTCCTCCGTCCAAACAAATTTAACTTTTTTCTGAGTCAACTTGGTGAGTGGATTAGATAATCGTGAAAAATCTTTCACAAAACATCGATAATATCCATCCAAACCAAGAAAACATCGGATCTCAGTTACTTTTTTTGGTCTCGACCATCTTTCGATAACCTCTGTTTTTACTAGATCCACAGATATCCCCTCTTTTGAGATTATGTGACCCAAAAATGCATCTTTTTGAATCCAAAATTCACACTTGGTAAATTTGGCATAAAGATTCTCCTTCCTCAGGGTCTTTAATATAATTCTCAAGTGATCTTCATGTTCTTCCTTGCTCTTTGAATAGACAAGAATATCGTCTATAAAGACTACCGCAAATTGATCAAGATAGTCTCTAAATACTCTATTCATCAGATCCATGAAGATAGCATGGGCATTAGTAAGACCAATTGGCATCACTATAGATTCATAGTGTCCATACCTTGTACGGAAAGCCGTCTTGGGTATATCCTCCCTTTTGACCCTTAATTGATGATACCCTGAACGAAGATCAATTTTGGAAAAGTATTGAGGTCCTCGTAGTTGGTCAAATAAGACATCAATGCGTGGGAGAGGATATTTGTTCTTTATAGTGATCTTGTTAAGTTCTCGATAATCAATGCAGAGTCTCATTGATCCATCTATCTTTTTAACAAATAGAACAGGTCCTCCCCAAGGTGACGCACTAGGGCGTATGAATCCCTTATCAAGATTCTCTTGGAGTTGCTTCTTCAATTCCTACAACTCAATTGGGGCCATTCTATAAGGTGTCTTTGAAATATGTAAAGCACCCAGTACGAGTTCTATTGAAAACTCAACTTCACGATTCGGTGGAAGACCCGGTAATTCCTCCGGAAATACATCATCAAACACCCGTACAATGGGCATATTCTTAATCGTGAGTTTCTCACCAACCTTTTGATATAAATAACCTTCATTTAGTGGAATCAATACCCATAAAATGGAAGAAATTTCCACTGTAAGGGTATGTTCATCCTTGCATTGATAGAAGATCATAGATTGATCTGGAATGTGAAATGTGACTTCCCTTCTTTGGAAATTGATATGAGCTCCATATAAATAAAGCCAATCCATGCCATGAATCACATCAAATTCCACTATATGAAGGATCACAAGATTTGCAGGAAGCACTTTCCCACAAACTTCGATCGGAGAGGAATTATAAACTTTTGATGCGACTGTTGTTCCATTAGGTGTTGTCACAGCTAACTCAACATCTAATTGTTAAGGTAATACAGTGATACCCTTAGAAAATTCTTCAGAAATAAAAGAGTAGGTGGATACAGAATCAAATAAAACATTTCTACTTTAGAGTGGATGGTAAGTGTACCTTTCACCACATCGTTATCGTACTCCACATCACTGATAGAAATTGCATGTGACTTTCCTTTTACCTTAGCCTTAAGAGTTTGTTGACGTCGACCATAATCATCAACCCTTGGATTAGGGCATTTATTGGCATAATGCCCCATCTTCTTGCACTTGAAACATTGAAGTGTAGTAGGTTCATTCTGTGTATACCTTCCTTTGTTTGCATCATTAGACATCTTCTTCCCATCATCGTGGCATTCAAATTACCGATGACCTTCCTTTCCACATTTGAAACATTTACTTGTACCTTTAATACAAGTCCCTCCATGTCTCCTTCCACACTTTGAGCATAAGGGAAAGCTCATCTTCTTTTCAGTGTGCTCTTTAGATTTTCCTTTGTATTCCATTTTCCTCTTCTTATCAAACCCATATGACTGATGGGTTACTCCAATCTCCATCCCGACTTTGAGAGCACATCGAACGATTTCCTCGTAGCTATTGATGTCCATTATGGCTGACGCCCTTCGAAGACTTGGTTTTAAGCCACTAAAGAATCGATCGATCTTACTCTCAGGTTGGATAATAATACCAGAAGCGTACCTTGCAAGTCTTGTAAAATTTGCTTCATAGGTACCAACAAATTCATCATCCTTTTGCTTCAGTTCAAGAAACCCTTTCTCCATCTTTGTTCGGAGAATACGAGGGATGTACTTATTGAAAAATAACTTCTTGAACTTGTCCCATTCCATAGACTCAATTTCATCCCTTTGCCTTGTATTCTTAATAAGATTCCACCATTGATCAACATCTCCTTCCAAACGATACACTGATTGGATGAATTTATCATGTTCAGAACATTGAAGAACTGAAAATATCTTTTCAGTAGTACTAATCCATTGTTCAGCAACTAATGGATCAGTAGACCCGCTGAAAGAAGGTGGACGCTGCCTCATGAAGGATTCAACAGAATGTTGCTCCTTCCATTGCTCGTTTGGAAGTCCTGCATGATTCATATCTTGAGAAAGTTGTGTGATCATGGCTACAAGATTTTGAATTCCAGCTCCCATAACGTTTGGTTGCTCAAGGGGATAATCATTGCATTGCCTGTCGCATTCCGCATTAACACGGTTCCTTCGGGTTCCAGCCATTGACTAAAACCAAGAAGAATAGTGTGAGCAACACTAATTATAATAGGAAAACCACATACTCAAGAATAAAATTTCACACTTAAGGTCTTATCCTAGGTTATTCATGGCCATTTCTAAAAAACTAAGATTGTGTTCTATGCTTAGACTTATCCTTAGGATTCTTACTAAGGCTTTCACATCCTAGTTTCCAAAGGTTGACTATACCTTTCCTTTGATACCAACTATAACGAACCATACTTTACATACATTTTTAATACTTCAAAATTTAAGCATACTTATTACAACATATAACAAAACCATGAAAGGACCGTATAGGTAGAGTGTCTTTAGAAACTGGGAAACATAAACAACTGGTTTATAAAGCATCAACATTACCTCCCACTTATTTCATCATATCTAGAGTCCCTTTTTGGAATATCCTACTTGATAACCTTCTTCCAGACCTAGGGAAAGAAAACATACAAAAGGGTGAGCTCAAATTCTCAAAAAGGGTAAACAAAAGAAATATCAATCACATTGTATACACAAGCACATAACTTTTGGAAATCTTAACCTGCAAAATAGATCATAATTTCATAACATGGGATAAATCATGGCAGTGAAATGTAATCACAATAATCATAACATAAAACAAGAACCTTTGTGGCATACACACATAATCATAGAGAATCATTTCTTGTTAGTCAAGACTCATTTCCAAGACTATCTTAGTGGACAAAGTCCCTTTCTGAACCGAGTCTCCCTCGTTTCAGTCCTGTTTCACTGAACCGGTATAACCTACCGTTCTATCCATGTCTATATCATGAGATATAAAATCTTTACCCAATGCATTGGAGGGAGATATAGGTCCCACCCATCTCATAATGATACCATTCTTATGTGTGCCACAAAATAATAAATCATACATCATTGCATAACCCATGTAATAAATATGGGATTCTTAAACATCGTGACATAATAAAACATTTCATATAAGATAAAGGAATTCATAAAAATATTTCCATTACAACATAATCAAATCCATGTTATAATAGGGATAGAAACAATATCCTTTATTATCTTAGATGGAAAATAATTTTGATAAAACACTTGAACTCCATTCTTGAGGAAAATATCCTTTCAAATTGAAAAACATTTTCCTTTCATAACATGTCATACAATTTTAAACTAAGAGAAGTTGATAGAAAATAATCTTGAAAACTTGTAAAGGAAGCTTCTTGGAAATAATGTTTTAAAAATCCATTCATGCCGTATAAGTTAAAAAAACATTCTTCGTACTTTTGTCGGAAAAGTCAAAAAGTACCTCGTATGAAAAACGACAAAAGATTCCTTTCATATTCTTTACTAAAAACTCCCCAAAGGGTAAAATTGGATTTAAAATATTGTAAGTGGATGGAAACAATATTACATATTGAGGGAACATGGATGTGGATGATAAAATACACCCCAGTAAATGCCAAAGTAAAAACAATCTCGGATAAAAATGAGATTGTGATATTTTCCCTTACCTTAGGTCCGACTTTCTTTGTAAGTGTCCGAACCTTCTGTATAATGATTTAAATAATTTTATTGACTTATTCCAGAATCATAAATATTTTTATGATATCATATATGGTCATATTCTTAGCTTCTTAGTAGTAATATTTCATTGCTACTTGTTATTCGGGTGTTTATAACTTTTTGTTCTTATGCGTGTTTTGTCGAATAAATTCTTATTCTTCTCTTTAGGTTATAGATACCTCATTTCCAGAATGGTATTAGTGTAATATATATCATATTTATTCATTAAATTCATTTATATAATCATTATGAAATGAAGATCATGTTGAACGAGTCGCATCACATCGTGGAGACGGTATTCCATACGTACGCACGAGTGATGATATCGTTCCTATGATCGTCGAATTGTATTGGAGTGTATTTATACTATTTCAGAATCAATATCACTTTATAATAGTCATATATAGTCATTATTTACACCATTATACCCATCCAAGTAAGGTGGTGGTGGAAAATACATTACACCACGGCGTGGAGACGGTATTTCGTACGTACGCACGCGCGGTGATTTCTTTTTCTGTAGGATGGATAGATGGTGAATTAGGGTTGTTTCATACTTATAATAACATATCAGTATATTAGTGATATTGATTTTATTACTATATAATGAAACAACTAAAGAAGAATAAGTGGAAGAAGAAATAAAGATGAAAGAATCGGTAACGGACATTACCTCTTCTTTGAAGTGCTTCTTTGAGACCTCCTTTTAGGGCACTAAAATGGGTCTTTGAAGAAGCCCAGAACCTCTAGGATGTCTCTAGGGAAGTGGAGAGGAGTAATTGGTAGGGGTTGGCCGAGCTTGAAGGCTCCAAGTTGTGTGAGGAAGAGAGGGAGGAGGTGCCCTTTTATAAGGGAGGGGAGGGGCACCTTTTGAATAACTAAAAATATTATTTTAATATAAAGTCAAGTTCGGTTTTAAATAGCTCCAAATTGATTTATTTCGAGGATAAGGTGGGAATGGGTCGAAATCCTCTCATCCAATAGAATTTAGACAAGTTTAGCTTCCTATTACCTTATAATTTAGATTTAACATTAAGTTAAATAATTTTACTTTTACCATGTCTTCTTGTGTTCTTATACTTTATGGTTAATAAACTTTCGATAAGCAGCCAAACGAACCCCAAGTTGTTTATTATTAATATATATAACCTTATCTAAGTCATTTGGCCGAATATTATATTTTGAGGAATAAAATAACAATTACTAATATAATATTTGTTTAAAAAACTATTTTATGTCAATTTTGACACTATTTAGTAATTGATTTTTTTTGAAAATCATAACAGAATTATTAGTTCGAAAAAAGTTAACTAAATCCATAATAACATATCATATTAACCTATAAAATTAGTGGAATTCATAAAAAGTCTCAAATTACATTTATTTTGGTGTTTATAACATCAATTATGTCAATATTTCATTAATAAAATAATTACTGCATCATCATTGTGTCATAAATAAATTAAATTATTTAATGTCTAAAAATTACAAATAAAATACCATTATGTAGGAAATCTTTTTAGCTTTATAATGAATATTTATAGTAGAATTTATCTTATGTATAAACGTATATTAAAAATTATTTACTTATTAAACTTTGATTATAACTATTTTAACCCTTCTTTAAATAAATTAATAATAAATGTCCTAATCTAATCCAAGTGGGCCTAAATGGTCATATTTTATTCCTAAGTTTGTTTTTGTTCGAATTAAACTTGTCCAATAGAATTAGGACCTGTGTTAGGGTAATAATAATATCATCTTTACCCTTAATTACCCTATTTACTTTTAATCGTGGTAAAAAAAGTAAAAAGTTACTATTCACCAAAAAATTATTTTCATCTCATTGAACCACATTTTACAAACTGACATCAACCGTGTCTCTAGGATTTTTGAAATTCCACTCACAGAAGTGGTAGAATTATGTTTAATGAAAAATTCAGTTTTTTTAACTACCACTTAGTGGTTTCACTATTCATCAAAAATTGAAAGTTTTCAGAAAAATACAAAAATTTCACCCTAGGCTAATTTCGATATTCCGAATCCAAAAATGAAGTCCATTTTGAAAAATAAAATTTATAAAATTTCAAAAAGTGGTTATTACTATTCATAATGGCTAGTTTTAATAATATTTTAATAGTATATCATTGTTTAGTGAAACTCGGTATTGCGTACGACGCAAGCTATCGAGGAAGGTCGCGATTTCGTGTAAAGCAAGCCAAGAAAGTTTTGTATAGAAAAATATTCCTTTGATGATTTATATAATATAAAAGTCTCGGGTGTTGCACTAACCACTATTGTTATCTAAACCAACCTATGATACCAACTATAAGGCCCCAGGTGTAAACATTTCATAATCTCGAGTTAAGTCAAGAATTCAAAATGAGGATCTTTTTAGGTTTAGAGTTTTAGAGAATTTGGACATGGCTAATGTATAATAACTCAAATTTATTCAAAGTGGATACCACTATAACAATATCTATTTCATCTAAAAAACAAAACATTTAAATGTAAATGTGATTTATTTTTATTTATAAAAATCTTCTTGACTTATTCTGTTATATTACCCATACTTATACCATATGAATTGTTTTTAAAAACATGGGATGAGCACAAAATTCATAGTGAGGGATATAAAATTAGGAATGAAAATTTAAGTCCATGAATATTTATAAACCCATGAAATCATAGTAATCCAGAAAATATTTATTCCAATCATAAATCTGAAAGGTAACTTGTGGAATCAATATCATTCATAAATTGTATAATTTATATATATATATATAGGGAGGAACCTTCATGGGTGCATTTGGAATACCCATCACAGTATATTCCTTGAATATCGTAGGAAAAACCTTATTGTTTGACTCTTTCTCATTACGAAATGCATTTCAGAGATACCATGGTCTCACACACACTTGGTTTCGCACAAAACCACTCATATACATAAAAAATACCCATGAACCATAAAATAATCATAACACACAAATGAAGCACAAAGGAAAATATAAAATTTCCACATTGCAATCGTAAGATTTCATTTCAAGATATTGATATAATAAATCCATTTTCAAATTCATTTTGAATACCAAAATACCTAAAAAAGTAATAGGGTATTAATTTTTCTTTTAAAAACATTAAAACTTATTGAGGAATCCAAATATGAAATAATTTATGGGGTGGTGGAAAATGTCATTATCGTGGAATATGTTAAAAAACATTCCTTTTTGTTGTTTAGTAAACTGATTTGGAGAAAAAGATTCCTTTTGAAAACCATTGAATGAAATTAGAAGTCAAAGGGGTTTATTATAAAAAATATAAAATAAAGTGGTATATAATATGAAATTATTCCGAAATGTAAATATATTGATACTAAGTCCCATACAAAGATTATATCATTAGATTATAGATAAATCCATGAAATGATTATGGTGAAAAAATATTAATTCACCCTATATAAGTGGATATTAATTTTAAAGAAATCAGAGGTCATTAACACATTTTTTTTAAAAAACCAATGACATGGATATTTATCACAATGAATAGAAATTGTGTTTTTATTTTCCTTACCGTGAGTCTGACTCGTCACATACAATCTTTATATTCTTCTTCTTTAGTTGATCACCATTGAAGAACAACTTAACACATCTAAGAAGGGTGTTATGTCTAAATGAAGGGATTAAGAATGTGGGTAGTTATTATAGGAAGAGGTTTGGGTAGATCTTGGATGAACCAAAAGGCTTTAGAAGTGTGATTATTAGAGAAGAGGGGGTACCTTTTTAGAGGACAAGGGAGGGGAACCCTTGTAAATACTTAAAATATTAAATTAATATATCTTAATTTTTAATCTAAATGCTTCCAAATTGATATATCTAAAAGGAAAGATGATAATAGTTAGAAATAATATCATCCAATAATTTTTATACAAGTATTGATTTTATTTTGAACCTTATCATTTCAGTTTTCCCTTAATTATTCTCTTTTAATTTAAAAAGTGGTAACAACAATTTAATTATTAAGAGGCTATTAATTTTACTTATATGAGAACAATATCCCATAATTAGACACATAATTTACTTTTCTACATTATCATATTACATTTTTTTATTTTAACATATTTTTAGTATTTTTAAATAATTTAATATTTTTATATTTTTATAAAACATCAATTATGTGAATTTTAAGACTATTAATTTTATTGAATTTAAATAAAATCTAAATAGGTAGATACCTTAAAAAGAATTTTATATTATTATAACATGTAATATTAACCTAGAAAAATTTTTCATGACATAAATTATTTAAAATTATGATTATTTTAATATTTATAATATCATTTATTTGATTCATTCATTAATAAAGTAATCATTTCATCATCTTTGTTTCAAAATTAAATTTAATTATTTAATTTCTAAAAATTATAAATAAAATATCATGATGTAGGAATTATTTTTAACTTTCTAATTACTATTTATAGTCAAAGATATCACATATGTAAACCCATAATAAAATTTGTTTGTAAGGAGATATATGTTTATAACATATTTTTATTTACTTTAAATTGAAATTTAGAAGTGTCATAATCATAGCCAAGTGGCCTCTAAAGGCCAAATTTTCTTCACTAGGATTTTCTGGGTTATAAATATCTCATACAATAGGATTAGGAAAACTTTTAGGGTAGTTTTATATTATTATATTATTATTTTTACACTTATTTACTTGATTTACCCTTCAATAGTGTTAAATAAAAATAATTACAAAAGTTACTATTCATAATGTGAAAAAGGGGCCTATTTACATAATTTGGACCTTCCAATTCCAAATGTGGAATTAAATATTACAAATTCAGAATACATTTGTTTCAGTAATTAATGCAAAATTAATCCCCATTGTTAAAATGAGAAAACATGTTTTTCGGTGTAAAACCCATCAAAAGATTGACATTTGTTTATATCAAATTTCCATGTGAAATTACTTCCAATGACAAAATTTGATTAAATGATTAAAAAATTTTCCAATTAAATATAAAAACCAATGAAAAGGATAACCTAAATTTATAAACAATTTAGATGAAAAGGAAATATTGAATTAACATGCAGTATTATTCTCTATTCATTAAAAACAAATTTTAACATAAAAATACGAAAATTCAACCAAAGTAAATTTTTATATCCCACATATAAAGAAGAAGTTTATTTTAAAAAATAGAAAATATAAAGGTGACAAAAACTAGATTTAAAATTCTTTCACCATCAAAAGGCGGTAAAACTACCTTTTAAAAATTTTACAGTATTTTATGATTAAAATTTGATTTATTCTAATTTTATGCCTATGAATATTTTTAGATGAAAGTATATACTTTTAATAAAAATGTGTAAAAATTAATATATTTAGTAATTTTAATTCCTGAAAATACAATATCAAGCAGATAAATACCATTTAAAATCATAATACCAATATTGAATTATTTTTTGGAATAACTCAATCTTGTGTGCTACATAAGATTTTAGAGAAACCCATTATTGTGTGTCGATTACGTTATCGTACATAAAATCCCATTTTAAGTAAACATAATATCCAATTAATAAATATTAATAGATATGAAAATTTCTTATTTTAAAATTACCTGGGATGCTACACATTGGCCTATGATTACAGTTCTGCTTCGCAAGGTACAAAATCCACATTATGGATTTAAGGAATTGGAAGACACCCACATGGTTATATCATGACATATATGGATTTAATGACTTATTTTTTCCTCTATTATGTCAATAATGTAGTTCAGTTGCATATGATTATAGAGTCACATGAAATAAATAATAATATTATTTATAACCATCATGTAAATCCATTATGATCATATCGTGTGATCCTATCAGGGTGAAGTAATTAAATACATTTTGGGTGACAACTAGGCCATCATCAAAATCCTTCTTTAAAATTTGATTTCACACCTATATTGGGTTCAAGCTATCACATATCCCATGAGTGGTGAATAATATTATAACCATTATAAGATCACATAACCATGTCTCATGACTATTAATTCATCCTGAAATCTTTGTGTGAGCCTTTTTTCAAAATTACCTTATAATAAAAAATTGGTATTTTCCATTATGTTCTACATCACATCATCTTATTTATGTACAAATGGTGGGAATTAATAGGGTAATTATTCTTTTGGAAGATATTAATTTATTTATAAAAGAATAAAATTACTTTTTTATTCAATAACATGTATATAATTAGTAGGGAATGTTTATTAAAAAGAGTACCAGAAAAAATAAAATTCTAAATATGATAAATTGGATACCCTTTAATAATGTTTAATATATTTTGTGACTGTTAAAAATTATTACTTCATATCCCACATGATTATGCTAAGATATTGTAAATGTAAAATATGTTTGTTTCATATATTTATTAGTTGAGTATGCTTGATTGGTAATAGAATTTTTGAGGTGAAATATTTATATTTGAATCATCATGACATGACTATAGTTTTAGAATATTATTTATAAAAAAAATTTATCTCTTCAATGGTGGAATTAAATAAATACCATTAATATTTTTTGAAAAATAATTTACTATTCTTAGTATTAGGAAAATTGTTTCATCATTAATTAATACTAATATCCGTATATCATTCACTAGTATGAAATCATTTGCGTATATTGATGAAGTGTTAATTATTTTTATTAGATTACCTATTCGATAAAGAAATGATTTTATTGATTTATGAGGTTTTATTAATAATGAATTTCATTATATTGTTTTTGTTTTATTGAAATATCTATTTTTTTAAAAGAATTATTATATGAAAATGGATTTTTTTGTGAAATTTAATGAATTTTTTTACTATTGTTTGGATAAAATTTTTTTAATTTCTTTTATTTAATTGGGTTTTGGGAAAGATAATATTTTAATGAAAACCTTGTAATTTTTTTGAACTCCAGATTTTTTTATTATGGTTTTCAAGGAATGGTGTATCAATTTTAATTTATGGTATTAAAATATATAAAAAATGTTAGAATTTATATTCGATGGGTTATGTTTCCCTAGAATATAGTTACATGATATTTTATTATTATAATTATTGTACAAGTTGAATTGATTTTTATATATTTTCTTGTTGTACGTGATGTGCATGTTTTGTGGCAGAAACAATTCATGGAAAGTGTAATAGTGTTTCCATGTAGATATAATTTTTTAGGATTAAAATTTATGGGCCTATTTGGAAATAAGATATCACATGATTTAAATGTTTCGAAAAGATAAATTAAAATATATATTCTCTAGTATAAGGGAATTTTAAAATCGAAGGAGATTATTTTATCCAATATAATCAAGGTGAGTAAATATTTAATATAATTAAATGCATATATTTATTTCTACACATAGTGATTCACTTCCACAACTCATGATAATGTAGTGATCATTTTAATGGGGATGATTCATAGATTTGAAAGGTGTTGGTATTTTACAGAAATAGTCGAGAAACATATCATATTAGTTCTAATACATAATATTTGGGGATACTCAGTCAATAAAAAAGTATAAATATCCCATATGTGGTAGGAAAATAAAATTATGAGGGAACTCTTAGAACTTATGTTGGGTCTAGTTAGAGTGATGATAAATCAAACTATAAGAATGCATGTTGGACTATGATTAAGATATCATTGAATTTCGTTAATGAATGTGGTTATTCCCATTATGTAATTTAGATTTTTTTAGTCACTATGAATATATAGACTTTGAATTTAGACCTAGTATTGGGTGTTCATTCTTCTTATTGCTGAAGATGTTTATTATTAATAGATACCATTTGGAGCCTTATCCTCTATGATCAGTGGGTTATTACTAATTCATAGTTCATAACTATATTTTTTATCCTCTCTAATGAATAAATTATAAGGTAATGACACCTCATGATCAATCAAGTGATTGAAATTATATATCAAAATTTTATGTATGATCAGTTAATAATGTTCTAGATTAATGATAGTTCCTTGGTAAAATCATTGACCTTAACATGGGTTTCCCAAACCATAATTAAGTATTGGTTTACTTCTAGGCGGCCCATAAAACAATGGTCAACCATGTACATCAAATATGAGTAGTCCAACTCTAATTGTTTTAAAATTATGTTAAACTGTAATTTTAGGAGACCTTCGATTGATTGGAAGTGGATGCAAATTATCTCATATGTTCTTGGGATCTAATTCAATGTTACCCAATTATGCAAGAACAATTACTTAAAAATTATCATCATTAATATTGGTTATCTATTCTGAAATGGGAAATAAATACAAGGTAATGAATGAACACATTTTGTGGTCACCAATAAACTCTAATGTGTCAAATAATGGAACCATTTTCCTTATATGTTAAAAATTCAATTCCACACACCAATTACTAGCATTAATACTATGAAATGTACCTATACCAATAATAAATAATGAGGAAATAGTCATAGACGTTGACACTGGATTTCCTAAAATACATTAGAATAATTAATTAATTGGGTTGATAGTTTTCCAACCCACCATGTCGTTATATTTCGTTCCAATCTATAAGATGAGTTATATAAAATAAAAAAAATTGTATTTATGTAAAGTGTTTTGTTTTGTTAGTTCACTATTTCCAATCATCTCTGACAGAGAACCATGATTTCTGGATGGTTTTTCAGTTAATTAATTTAACGATTGGTAACATAGTTAACCAGAGGCATGTTTTATCATCCTGAAATGGATGGGTACACAGGGAAAAAATAATCCACCATTAAATTAATTGCATAGAGAATGTCATATTACCATTGCTAGTTAATAAAATGAATATTTTTCTTCATGGAGAATTCATATAACCATAGTCATTTCAAAATATTTTATATGGATATATGTTGGATATTTTATATTCATTAATGTCAATATCCACTTTTCTAGGTAGTGTTTAAGAGAATAACTTATGCTGGATCAAGTACCATGTAAGAGACTACTGTCATGATTGAATTATAATGAAAAATAATGTCATTATCTCAGATTCAATAGAAAATGTATTCAGTTCACTATTCTTTACCATTATCTTATGGGGAGAGAGATAATATAATACTGTGTGTATTTGAACGATTATGACTATCTATCAACTTTGTAAGTGAGGGATGTTGTCATCTAGATCTGAGGACCCATTTTTTATTATTGATTGTATTAGTGATATAATATTCTACTATTATCATATATAAATATTATATCTTTTTACATGCATATATAATTCATTTCACAAATACATGAAAAAAACATGATGGTTTATTGTCTTTGGATACTAGATAAAAAATCTCTTTATTTCATCATTGAAATTAAAAATCTCCCAAATAGATATTCCAATTTATTAATATTAATAGATCTACCCTATTAAAAACCATTCTTCATAACATCAGGTAATGAAACGTAAGAAAGGGTGGGCTTATGTCCTCAAAAAGGATAAGTGTGGGTGATATCAATTAATGATCACAAGTTCTCATAAGATACACATATGGGTATGAGAACATGCCTATAACATTCAAATATCATACCAAATATATCATCCAAATAAGCATAAATAATTGAATAATGATTTATTATTTCAAAATACATGAATCATAATAGTGTAAAATCATCACAAATCATTCCAAAAACATAATTTCAAGTATTAAAATTTTAGCACAAAGAAAAAGTATTGAAACCATTTCATATGTCAAGGAAAACTTATAATACCATAAAATCACAGTGGATCAAGAATCCCTACAAGTTTCCCATATCGTAATTAATCAGATATCACCATCAGCATACCATAATGGATCATGAGCATCATATTTTTTCCAATAGTGGATCATTCACATTGGATTACATCACAAAATTATCTAGTGAATTATAATAAATAATCTAATTCATTATAGGGATATATAATTATATCCCAACCAACCCCACAAAAGAATCTATTTATATGTTTGATAGAAGATAATAAAACATTCATCAAATATTCATAGCATAACTCATGGAAAAAATGAGTTTCATAAACATATTTTCATCATCACCATATAATATCAAGTTAAATATTAGGGATGGTATTCTTATATTACATCCCATTATAGAAAAATTAAATTTAAGGGTTTATATTGAATAATAGAAATACCATTAAAAGATCATTAAAATATTATTAAGGAATGTATAATTTCAAATTTAAAAATAAACATTTTAAAAATCTGAAATAAAAAACATTACAGAAATAAATTTTATTTGAAAATAGCCATATAAAAATATTATTTAAAACAAAATTTATTGACCGGTCGTGACTATAGGAAATTTTATTCTTTCTGTCTACATTAAAAAATGTTTCATTTCATATTTTTCTAAAATGTCCAAATGTCCTCGTTCAGAAAATGATAAGATAATTGATTTTAAACCATTTTTTAGAATGTCAATAGTGGGTATAAATTAAATTAAAAATAAATTTTAATTAGAAAAAAATCATCAAAATATTTGTATAAATCATGTACCTGGAAGATAATGGATTTTTGATCGAAGAGAGAAATATAGTCGATTTTCTATAAAAACATTATTTTTTTATTTCTGTTCCAAAATGCGAAGAAAATGAACATTAAAACAATTATGAAACATAAATAAGTAGAGGATAAAAAATTAATGATATTATTAAGATTTTTATCAATTACTTTCGTCATTATAATAATAAGAAAAAAATCCAATAAATAATGAGAATGTATCGTGACTCTCTTACCTCATGTTCAATTTCCTTAGTGCATGTTTGAACCTCCCATATAATAAATATTTGTTTGTTATAAATATATTAAAGAACCAAATTCATTTATATCATACAAAAAGTTAATCACTTATAACCTTTTATCACCAATTTATTAATAATTCATTATTAAAATCAGTATTTTGTGTGATAACTGCTTCGTTTTTCGTATAATTTTTGGATCGGTAGAATTGGTCCTTATATTTTCATTATGGTTACATAATATAAAATTTTTTAATAATGAAATAAATATCTTATATATTAATTTTATTTTTATTTGTTTTTATCAATTAAATTTATAGTTAGAAAAATGAATTATTGATTTCTGGAGATGATAGGTTGTACATACACATTAACACTACTGTAATTTTTTGATGGATTGGAACAATTAAATTTAAACAATAATTAAAATATAAAAATAATTATTATATAATAATAATAATATATATTCATTAAATAAATCATTATTATCATCCATTTAAAATGAAAATGAGAATAGAATTACATCACATCGTGGAGGTTGTAGTCAACACAAACGCACGAGCGGTGTTGTCGTTTTCCAAATAATTGGAAGGAAATAATGTAAATGTGATATAATATATATATAAATATAAATATATAATAATTAACAAATATATTAACAAAATAAGTCATTCTATCCATTAGTGAGAGGTGGCGATGAAAAATGGATTACACCAGTTTGCGAGGCGATAGTCTGCCCTACACATGATCGATGGATTTGTTTCCACTTTTTTTTGAATATTAAATAGATATAAGTTATTTAATTAACATAATAAAATATAATAAAATATAATAAAATATTTTAATTAATTCATGAAATTCTATTAATATTTTATTGAGGAATATTAATAGATAAAATGGAAATTCACGGTTAATAATTATACCACTTCTTCTGAAAATATCTTTTAGATTATACCTAAAGCCATTATATCATGGTTTTATTATAAAAATTGAAATTATTGCTCATGGGGGTGGATCTAATTCTGGGATTTGGGAAGTTATTTCTTTAAAAAAATCACATTTATGTGCGAAGAGGATATGATATGGATTTTCCATTATAGTTGAAGTGACTGGAACACATGTAATATTACCATGTTTTTATAATACTTTCAAATAAAATTATATAAAATAAATGATAGAAAATGTCTCATATAATAAGGATATTAGATTAATTTCTAATCCAATAATCCTAGAGGGTTTAAAAAAGTGTTGAGGTTATTCATACCTATTTATATTTTGTTTAACCCCATGGTAAACATATTTTAACCTTCAGAATGGTAACATAATTTATTCTATTTTTATTATTCATTGAGAAAAAAATATGTTAAGTTTATAAAATATTATAAAATATTTTTATAAAAAATATTTTATATATTTTATAAAATTTAATTCATAAAATGAGTCGAAATTAATATAAAATTTAACTTTCAAATGCGATAAAATGTGGTTGTCCATATTAAAATATTGTTTAAGTATAAAATTTTATTATATCATAACTCACAAACCAATATTTAATTGACCTCAATTAAATTAGTAATAATATATATGAACTAATATTTCTCTTTAAACAAATTTCCAAAAAATATCACCTTTTAATTTCATTAAATGAAAACATAATTTATAATAAAAATTATCATTTTTCAAAATTAATTTAAAATTTTATGTTTTGAATTTTTTTTTCAAATAGTCACTGAATTATAATTATGATGTTCTTATTATAAAAATGAATTTTAATTTTTCAAAAAAAAAATTTGGTTGAGTAAAAAATTAATTTTAAAATAAGTTCCAAAATGTAACCAAACTGTTTAAAAAAATATAGTTTTAAATCATATAATTGGGTTTATTATAATACTATTCCTATGGAATAATATTAGATTAATGGTAAATAATTATATTTAGTTTATTATTTATAAATTACTATAAAATTAGTTAATAATAGTTATTAGTTTAATTTATTAATATATAAACACATTGTGTGAATAAAAATAATTTTTCAAAAAACCATTTCCATTAAATTAAAAAAAAATTATTTTCATTTCAAATAAATTTATAAGAAATCATTTTTTCCAAAATTTGTAAACCATATTTTTTTTATAATATAGTTATTTTTATTCAAACGCACCAATCCAATTTCTATGGGATAAATTTCACAATAAATAATAATATTTTAATATTATATAGTGGTTTTTTAAACTCAGTGTTGCACATACCACATGCTATAATGGAAATTAATTTTTTTTAAAAAAAATATTTAATTAAATATAAAAGGTTTTAAATTATACTTCACTTAAAAATATTCTCTCAAAAAAAAATTTGTTTCTTTGAAATAAAAAACCAAGGATACTTATGTCTTACCATATCCTCATGTTCCAATGTAACATCCTCAACATGGTGGTTTTTCCAAAAACATTTTACCAAGTAATTATTACATCATATAACCTTATATCTATGATAAAAATACCTATTTTATATTATTTATCATATAAATAGTTTTCCAATGGTATGACGTATTATTTTAGTACATAATAAGTATTAGTAATGTAATTCCTTCAGAGGGATACATGGAACACATTTTGAACTTGATGGAAATTTGTTGGAAGTGATAAATTATAAGATTAATTCGCAACTCATTTAAGAATGATGAAGTGTCCAATGCACATAGGGATAATGTTTTCCTACTTATCGAAACTCAAGATGTTATTCTATGGAAAAATTCATAGTAATACCTTATCACCAACTTTGAACCTTAGATCATGATGATAATGATCATCATCATTTTTAAAACTGCATTATGCTTCCATTATCTGTTGTTTATTGGATATGACCTTACAGTTTATTTAGTTTTCCATCATAGTTCCCAATATAAATATTTCTCCAATTTAATTCCATCCTTTTGGATTTCTATAATTACTTCCAAATAAGCCTTTATAAGAATCCATCTGAATATTTGATTGAATGCTATTATTGTACGGGAAAAAGTCTAGAGAAAGGTATTGATCCCAACATCATTAGAAATCCATATTACAAGATAAAAACATATTTTACAACGTTTGAATGATTCTATCATACTGAACATCTCTCTAGGCCACCTCTACCATATCCTTCTTCACAATTTTTATGGAAAGAAAATACACACTACCCCTAGAAATTATAACTCAATTATAATCAACGTTAAAATCAGGAACCTTTTTCACAATCTTAAATAGTTCAACATCTTTTTTCTATGCATATTTAATCCTAAAATGGATAAAATCCTGATCACTATTTTAATAATGATAATATTTCATACATTCCTTAAATATTTCCCTATCCATCATCTGGAATTTGTAGATATATTGTATCTCTTATGATGATCAACATAGATAAGCTAGCATTGTCATTTTGGATCAATGCATCCTCTATTATGTCTGCTTTCCTGGACAGATAATTAATTGAGAAATCATAATATTTAATCATCTCCAACTGTATTCTCTATTTCATATTCAACAATTTTATTATTTAATATATAATATAATATTTTGTGATCAATAAATATATCAAATAATTCTTCTTAAATATAATTACTCCATAATTTTTTTGAAAAAATTACCATAACTAACTCCGAATCCTGAGTTGGGTATTTTTGTTCTTGAACTATAAATTGTGTCAGGTATGAGCTATAACCATATGTTTCTACATGATAACACATACTTATCAATTAATCTATGCCTCATTATATATTAAAAACCCTTCTCCATAGTAGGGTAACATAAAAATAGGTTCAATGGATAACCTTCTCAGTAGTTCCTCAAATTTTCCTTACATTCATATGTAAAATCGAACATGGCACACCTCATAGATAACTTAGATAGTAGATTGTATATTCATGAAAAATTCCCAAGAATTATTCAATAATATATATAACAAATATAAAATATATGGATCTAAATTACCATTGTTGTTATGGGCCATTTCTCAATAACTTCCATTATTTAAGGATACAATGAAATACCCTCACATGAGATTATATAACCCAAAATAAAACATTCCAAACCCAAAATTCACACTCAGTAAATTTTGAATAAAAATTAACCATCCTTAACGTCATTATTATAATTCTTAGAAGTTATTCATGATCTTAATATCAATTTTAATATATAATAATATCATCTATAAAGACTACCAAAACGGATCAAGGTAATATCAAAAGACTATATTAATTAATTCCATGAAGACCTAAGGTTCATTTGTACGAATAAATCACATCACTATAAATTCATAGGGTCCATACCTCATACAGAAGGTTGTTCTAGGTATTTATTAGCTTTTAAACCTCAATTTATATTTTATATATCGATGAAAAATCATTTAATACTATTGATATCTTCTAAATTGATCAATCAAATCAGTGATATTGGGCATATGGTACTTATTATTAATAGTCATCTTTGTATGTTAACGATATCATTGAAGGGTCACATTGGTCCATTATTATTTTTAACAAAAAAAAATGGTCCTCCTCAAGGTGAAACACTTGGATTAATAAATCCATTCTTAGGAATCTCTTGGATCTTCTTATTCAATTATTACAACTCAATTGGGGCCATTCTATATCGATTTATTGAAATAATTATTTCACCAAGTATGAGTTTCTTTGAAAACACAAATTCTTGACAAAGAGTTAGGCATGGAAATTATTCTTTAAATATATTAACATTAAATATAACTATAGAAATATATTTGATATTGAATTTCTCCCCAACCATCTACGATAAATATCCTATCTTTATACAAATTAAGACTCCCCAAGATAGAGGTAATTTCTATTAGATGTTTTTATTCACCCTCACACTGATAAAGGTGAATGAGTTCATTTGGAATATTAAATATGACCCCTTTCCTAGAAATTACATGGGATACACACAAAAAAAGAAAATACATTCCATGAATCACATAAAAATTTACTAAAGAAAGAACCATAAGATTTTCATGAATTAATTTTCCACAGACATCAATCATATATGATATATATACATGAGATGTGACCACTGTACCATTAATATATATCTCTATTGACTCATTTTATAAACCTTTAGTTGGTAATTCAATATCACTTTCAAATTACATAGATATAAAACAGTGTGTAACTCTATCATCAAATATGACATTAAATGATCTAGGGTGGATAATAAGTGAAATTTCACCATGGTATTCTCATAATCCACATCAGAAGTAGTGGATGCATGCAATTTACCTTTTTCTGAACTTAATAGGATATTCATAATGGAAAATTATTTTTATACATTGATATTACATATTTCTAGATGAATATTCATTACAATACACAATAAAATTCCTAAGAATCATAATAGTTTAGTGACGTTAGAGACTTGAAACAAAATCTTATTGATTCATGAAATATCTTTAATATATCCCATAATTGTATTCCCAGGTAGTACCCTTTTTAGACATACACTGTGTAAAATAGTTCATTACAACCAAGATAATGATAATATAAAAATGGTTGATCTCATATGACAAGTACGTGTATACAAGGAAGATATCAACATATCATGAGCATAACGGTATGATAAAATTTTAAAAACATTTAAAAACCATAGTCGACATATCATAGATCCCAAAAATGATTCATGTAATAGATTATGGACTTTTATAAGGGATCCATTTTAACTGAATCAAATAAAACTATCCATTAGTACATTACATTAGAAAAGGATGTTTATTTTTTGCATACAAATATGAATAGAAAATCATTTCCTTATTAGTTTAAAGCTCAATACCGAGACTACCACACTGGAATGATTTCACACCACAAGACATTTTAGTAGTCAAGGTTCAATCTAAAGACTATCATAGTGGATAGATTCCCATAATGAACTAGGTTCACTCCCCATTCCAATCGTGTTTATCCCATACATTGGAGGGAGATATGGGTCCCCCCATCACATATTAAAAATAAATTAAAATGTATTCTATAAGATCATCTAACAATCATAATATAATATCCAATTAAAAGAAATAGGTTTCAGGAAATTTTATTCGTAACATAACATGTGGAAAATAAATTGGTTTCATAATCATTTCATAAATTTATTATATCATAACACCTTGATAAATAAGAAGGTTTCATGAGAATTGTATCATGGTATAACTAATTGAAGAGAAACTTGTGTCAAAAACATCTCATCATCATAAGAATAAACCAAAAAGAGAATGAATAGGATTGGTACCCTTGGTTCATATCCCCAATAAATCATAACTAAGATCAATATATGTCATCTTTGATGGAAAATGATTTTTAACGATCACCTGGAAATTTTCTTATGGAGGAGATCCATTATTTTAAAATATAATTTTAAATCTAATTCATCAAAAATATTATTTTAAATCCTTTTCATTGATAATAAACATAGAAAAATTTTAACAGATTATTTAAAATTAATTTAATATTTTTTTGAGGAAAATATTATTTACACCTTTAAGATTTTTTTTATATTAAACCTTTTCTAGATCTTTTTATTTGAATATAAAATTTGTAAATTATAAATCATGATAAAAAACATTGATTGGTCATGATATTGGAAAATTTTATACAATTAATTCATGTAAAAACAATAATTCCTTTCACCTTTTTAGAAAAATCCAAATGGACTTAATCTGAAGAAGTACACAAAGATTCCCTTAAAACATTTTTAAAATGTCCAAAGTGAAAAAATTAATTAAAATAATCAAAGAGGAACAATAAAAAAATTCAAGAAAATTATTAGAAAACATGGACATTGAAGTGAATCAATTATCATCCAAAGGGATAAATATTGTTTATTTTTGTTATTAACAGTATGATTGAATACATAGTACAAAAAGAGAGTAAAATGAAGGAATTTAATTCATTAAAATTACATAACTAGATTAAACAAAAATTAATGTGTTTTTTGAGAGATTTATCATATGATTTAATTATTAGAAACATAATAAAAAATAGTTTGTATAAATGATGATATTTTAACATAAAACCCTTAAAACTTCGACAACAATGAATATTAACACTCAATGAAAGAATAAAACTAAATGAAAAATCATATATCATGAAAAAAAATAAATTCATGATAACACATGTAAATTGGTGTTTGTATACAGCTCATAAATAAGAGAGGTTCATAAAAAATATTTTTCTCAAAGAAGGAAATTTGAGACAAAAAACTATTACTACTTTGGTAAAATTTGAATAGTAACCCATATGATAGAGTGATCCATAAATTGATAAGTAAATCCAAAAAATCCGGATATTATGTTTTTCTATTAATATTTTGTTACATGTATGAAAATATACAATGAACAGAACAATAGAAATGGATTATAATAGTCGAAAAATATTAAAACCCCAAGATAAATATTATGCAAGAAATGTCTCCCATAATTTGAATTTTAATAAAACTAGATGCACATGGTGCTCAATCGGCCATAGATTAGGGTGACTCATACTAAAAGGGAGTTATTATGGGTGACATTGGATGAATTAAATAAATAAGACATCAAAGGGGCTATACGTAGAGATATTGTTGGAATATCTAAGGAAATCATTGAGCAAATCATGATTATGAATTTAGAAGTCGAGAAATCACTCAATAGATTAAGAATCTATGAGTTAATATAGTTTTATAGTCAAATTCCAACCTTAAACTCTCAAAGTGGTATTGTAGCTATAGATTTTAGACTATTAAGGGAGGTTATGTATCCTTTACACTATGAATTTCAAATGATATATTATTTTTATTCTACTACATTTGGTTGTATGAGTTTGTTAAAATAGTGGGAGACATTTAATGATCTATTTAATTAATAAATAATTTATAAATATGATATAAAGATAAAATTACTAAATCAAAAGTTTTTATTTTTATATAAAATTTCATTTTATAGACTATATATACACTGATATCTAATGGACGAAGAAAATTTCGAAACGGGCTTGAGTTTTCAATAGGTTGTACTTGATCTTTTGAAAAGTAGTAAAACATATAAAATTAATAGTAATAGAGACCCCAATAGCAGTAGAGACACCGAAGAATAAAAGGGGGAGAAAAAAAAATCATATAATAGACTCATTTATGATGTGTATGATGGTTATGTCATAATTATTTCATCAATGTGTGATGTGAGTTTTGGATACAACATCAGGAAATAGATGGTTACACATTTTTTTCTCATCTTTGATAAGATTATAATAATAAATTGATGCAATATATGATTGAGTGATTATGACACTCCCTAAGTGTATGTTTAATGGTAGATCATGATATTTCAAAAACATGTCATTCATATATCAATTTCAACTATATATTATAGTTTTGTTTAGTATTACAAAATGAACAGTATGTAGAAAGTGATTCAATTACATTTTTGTAAGGTTTTACATGTGAATAAGAACATAATTAAAGTTTAATAATTATTTATTATCATGAAAATGTTAAATTAAAAGTGGAAAATCCCCAATGTAAAGTGTTACATCAAGGGAATATTTTCGACACCCTTTAAAGAAAAGGTTATATATATGTGGTTATTTCCTTTGTAGATAATGAAATAAATTATATGAAAGATAAATACAGTGAACTAAATTGAAAATGAAAGTATAAACTACTTCTTTTGTGAATATTAATCATTATATGCAATTTTTGTCTAGTAATTCTCAGTTATTGAAATAATTACTACATTCAAATATTTGTATTTAAATATAGTAACAAATTAAATAATTGAAATGTAATAAGAAATAAGGTTTGTTCTCTATGAAGCTGAAAAAGGTTGGTACCATGGTTAGTAGTGATAAGTAAGAAAAATCTATATTACCTTGTATTGTAATTCTAGTTGTTCATTTATTGAGTATTACCAAACATTTATCCCATGTGTCAGTAGGATAGAAGGATAAATTATTCCAATTTTGGAATGAATGTTGTCTGTGGTGTCTTATACACAATAAATAGTTCATTAATACATGAATTATAGAAAATATTTGGTGAATATAAAATGTAAGACTCATATACCTAGTTGTGGAATGATAATTCTTTTTCAGGTAAAACAAAAAAATGAACATAAAGGATATACTCATTATGGTATTTGAACACAGTTGTGCCAAATGCCTTAAGAATTTCCCACTTATATACTATTTTTTTGGATATGTAAAACATTATAAATAAAGGAATTAAAGAAATAATCCATAATTAATTAAATAATACCATCAGTTTATTTAAATTAAATAATAATATAATGTTATTGAAAAGTAATTTTATATAAAATTAAATTAATTATGTGAACTTTTCTTGAGAAAGTCAACAAACCTGGGTATGTTTGGTTAATTCACTTATTTAATTATTTAATTACACATGATAAATGTAATTAATTAAGGTGGTCTGTGAATCCACATCCTTTCCCTCGTTTAATATGTATATGTTTCTATGTTCCCATAAAAAAAGTATGTTATCTACATTTTATCTCCCAAATCCCCCCCACCTCAGTGTGCGTATTTTTGTAAAATGTAGAGGATCGTGTAAGCAACACATAATTCCAATATGAAGTGGTGTATCAGAAGAAGAGTGGGCATAATGAACTGGGGAAGAGCTACCCCATGAGTAAAACTATGACTCAGGTATGGTTCTCCTAGATCGTGGATGATCCATATGATTAAATGTATCAACTATTATGTATATTTATTTCCTTTATTCAATTGTTTATTATTTTATAAATTTCTATGAAAGCTGGGAAAAATATATAACAATTGAATATAAAATACATAATGAAATCATGCATATTTTCTATTATTGTTTAGTTATGAAAGAGACACCATAGAATGAAAAAGTTAATAGTGGTGGATTACATTCATCAAAAAATATAAAAACCCTAAAAAAATATTATATCATAGATGAATTATAGAATTTTAATTAAAAAAACAGGTGTATGAGGCACTTTCTTAGACATATTTGAGGGTTCCTACAACTAGTAGAGAGTTATTACGAAATTTTTGGTTTGAATTAACTAAATTTGGGAGTAAAATAGTATCTATATCATTATTTATTAAAAAATAGATGAAATATTTGAGTAAATCATTTTTATGATATAAGAAGTTATGACTCACTCAATTTATCAAGGATCCATGAGTTGATTTCGTTGGTCAGTTAGATGACTACCTTGAACTCTCTTTGTTTTGTAGTATCCAAATCTTGTTGACTACGGGGGGTGGGGTTCAAGGATCCTTTCCACTTGAATATTCAAGAGACAAAGAATTTCGATTCCCGTACAAAGGTTTTCCACATTTTAGATAAAATATATGGAGAAATTTAATTTTTTAATAAATAAATAAATAATTTCAAAATTGGTAATCATTATAAAAGTACTAATATTCTAGATTTTATTTTTTTGAGAAAAATATATGTAATAACACAACACACACTATGATATCTAATGGAAAAATAAAATATCTAAACTATCATGACTTCCGTATAGGTTGTATAGGGGCTTGCGCAAAGTACCAAAACATAAAAAAAATTATAGATAATAGCCCCAATATATGTAGATCCACCTTCAGAAGAGAGGTTGAGGAATAAATTACCGGAGACTCATGTATGATTCATATTATAGTTATTACACAGTGAATCTGTCAATGTATAATGTTAGTTGTGTATACAATAAGGCATGTATGACTATAGATATTTTCTTATATCCATGAATATTACAAGGAAGAATTAAGGTGAGATATGAATGACAGATGATTACACTGACTATGTGTAAATTGAAAGGAGGATCAAGATTTTTCACAAAAAACATAGCTACATTAGATATTATTTTCACCCATGTAATTTAGTTTTGTTTAATATTAAAATAAAAAAAGTATATAGAACATTATTCAATACCTTTTGGGTATGGTTTTCCATGTAAATAAGTTTATAAATAAAGTATAATATTGTATTTGTAAAGTGAAAAAAATGAAAGAAAAGGTAAAAAGGTTGAATATAAAGCTTGATTTCAAAGGAATCTTCACAAAGTACATAAAATAACATGTATTCTACATGTGGTTATTTTCTTTTAATGTCATGAAATAAATTCTACGGAATATAGATGCAATGCAATGAACTTAAAAAAGAGAAAACTTGCTTCTTGTTTAGTGAATATTCATCACTATATATTATATTTTGTTTTGATTCATGGATATTAAAAAATATATTATTTCAACATCTGTTTTTTTAATATAGTAAAGTTTTATATAATAGAAATGTTACAGGAAACAAAGTTTGTTATCAACGAAGAAAAGGGTGATTCCTATGTGAGCAGTGAGAAGCACACAACTTCTACATTTCCACGTTTTATGATTCTAGTTGAATATTTATTTAGTATTAAAACAAATTAACTCATGTGTCAATTTGACACAAATAGATATTATTCTGGATTAGGAATAATTATTGTTTGTGGTGTCTTAACAAAGAAGTATTTCAAGGATACATGAATCTTAGGCAATTCATGATGAATATAAAATTTAATACTCATATAACCAATTGTGGAAAGATAATTATTGTTCATGTAAAACAAAAAGTGTATTTTAATGATATACCTAAAATTTTATTTACACTTAGTTGACCTAAATACATTAGTTATTAAGGATGTATATACATATTTAGCTTGCACAAGCATCCATTAAAAATAAAGGTACAACACGAATCATATGAAATTAGTTATCCTAGAGAGAATAAAATGTTCCATGGATAAGATAGTGGTAAATCAAATTCATTATATTACATTATGTGTGTAATAAATTTGAATATAAATTATGGTATATGCATGGTATGATGATATAATATTCCTCAGGCTGGTTTTCCGAAGTATATTTTCACCATGACTTTAGTGATCTTAATAATGCAGCATATAGAAATTTCTAAATGTACATTATCTATATAACACTAATGTTATGATGATAATAAAGAGGATATATTATGATCCTTACATGATAAAAATGATCAAAAAAATGTAACATGGAGTAATTCCTAAAGGCCCATTTCATTATACACATTAGAGTCCTGATGTAAGTAAAAGGAGAATCAATTTTAAGACTTATATCCATTATATAAACTTCCATTATGGTGAAGACATGACTCCACAATAATGATATTATCCCATAGAAATGTACCATTTATCATGACTAATTGATATCATATATGTCACAGTATAATGGAGATTTATTATGTCATAAGAAAATTCGTTTCGATGCAAAGGGTTTTTATGATATAATCAAACTTGCATTAATAAAAAAACAATGTTCATATAAAGGAATTTTCTTAAAAGTTTCACAGGATATTAGAGAGATACCTATGATAGAAACTTTATAGTAAACATATATACTATATTTCTATTAAAAATTTCATATATATACTAGATATAGTGGGATAATTATTGACTTGAGTTTATTCAATTCTTGAGATGGAAAAATACCTCGAATAGGAATTAGTTCTACAAGAAGTGTGGAAGTGGAATATTCTAGAGACACATACTATGAATTAAGGTTAAAACTATAGTGATGGTTTTATATTCACCACATATAGTGATACATTATTAATTGAGAATAATACTTCCAATAAGTAATCAGTGCATAGAAATTAACTAAGATTGAAAATATCATTTAAAATTTAATAATTGATTCCATGTAACATAAGAAGTGAGGTATATTATTTTTAATAATGTGGTGGGTATTCAAATGTGACTATACATGTATGGTAAAAGAATCATACCAAAAATGATCCATTGTTAATACCATGTAATTATTCATAAATCTATAAGAATTTTACTTTTCATAACTTACATATATGATTCATTTATTGAGAATGAGATATCAATACCACAAATAGGTTAATGTGTCTAAAAAACAAATCCATAAAGGGATGGTGATACCATAAAATTCCAATGAGGGGAGAAAGTTACTCACATCCATTTTATGATAAGTAAATAAAAATATCGTAGAATATTATTTTGGAATGAATCAATGCCATGTGTATACAAGATGTAAGTGGGAGCACCATAATTATCCATGTAAGATTGGATTTTAACATATGGAAAATATATATTGGAATTATTGTTTGTTAGGAAATTAATAAATATATATCATTAGATATTGAGTTGAAGTAGAAACCGATGATATAGTGAACAATATCTAATAAGGTAGATCTAATGGTTTTTTAGACATATTAAATAATATATATACTGACATGGTATTAAAAAACACAAGTTAGAATGATTCAAAAGTGAAATTTTACCAATGTCACATGACAAAAGTCTCTCCATGAATACATGCATGTGATATAAGATGATATTATTGTGATTATATGAATTATATATTCTTTTCTAATGGATCAATTACATATTCCATTATTTATACAAGTAATGATATTTCTAACATGAAATGGATGATAGGGAAATATCATTTATATATTTGAGAACAATATGGAAAGTGGTCAGAACTACATGATTGTACATCATAAAGTATGAAATATATGTACTTTCTATGTGGAGAGGAAATTATACTAGTTTTTTGTGGACATAAACTAGTCCTACATTGATAAATGTTATTTAAAATCTCAGTCAGGATAATTTAATGAGCGATTCAATCTCATACAATCGATTGGTATCCATAAATACAAATTCTGAGAATGTGGAAGATTTTACAGATGATAAGAAGTAATGTATTAAAACATAATTTTTTATTCTTATTAATGGAATCTCACCTAGTAAATAAATTTTTATCATAATATAAATTATTATAATTCTACTATTGGTACTAGGAAAGACACCATGTTATGAATTTGAAAAAATGGATATAATCATGAATGTAATCTCTTGAGGCATCTTACTCATGGATGTGAGGTCACACATAAAATAATAGCCATGGAACAGAGACATGGAAGACCCCACAATTAAATCCATGAATTAGTAGAAAATTGATCTCAAACATGTGAGAGATAACAATGACTGTTATCAAGTTAGATCTAGTGTAGGTGGGAGTGTTGTAATAGTGGGTTCCCTAGACATAACAATAAAGATAATTATGATTAGCATTTCCTGTATACAGTGAGATATGTATGATGTACACCGAAAATTATAGTATAGAAACTTTTTTCCACTATTTAATCATAGTTTCTACATATTATTTTCCATATTGAATGGCTATAGAAGATCATAGGCTATAACGAGAACATATAGATACTGTGACATTAATCTTAAGTATATGTATTTTGTTCTAGGTACATCATACTGAGAGGACATAGTTTATTCTTTAATATTTGGTGTTGGGGGTTCAAACTCATAGAGGCATGTTCTCATTATGGTCACCACTAGTGATCTTTAGTAGGTGAGATCATGAGAAAAGACCCACAAAAAGGAACACAAGTGTTTTTGTGGTCATTGGTTGTTCCTATCTAGGGATGTGTATTAGTCTCCTCACTTGAGACCATTCTCAATGCATGTAATTTAATCATCTACTTTGAATAATATAAAACCCAATGATAATAATTTTGTGGTGAGGTAGATTGTTTTGGTTGCATCATTGGCTGGGCATTGGTGTATTGGTCAAGATAGAATTTTCCACTTATACATTAAAGATGGAATATCTCAGGCATAGTTTATCCAGATTGTATTACCTTTATAAATAATTGTCCAAGGTAATTGGATGTAAGTTCATCCAATTATATCAATAATTATTAATGCATTAATGGATGATGATAGAAGTCTATGACCTGCATTATGATCTATCTAATAAAAAATAGCTTTTATTACACAAAACATGTTCATAGGTTGGTTGTAAATACTAGAAATATTCCTTATCTCTTAGGGGCCTTGATGGGATGCTAGATTATACTCTTGGACTGTGAATATTATTCACTGATATTGAGATAAGGGACTAGAGGGTCACACATAATAGTGTATTCAAGAATATTCCCTATTCCAGTGAATAGGTAAAAAAGACATGGTGGGCCCCACCATGGGGTATGAGAGTTTTCCATGTTATTGATCACCTATGAATAATGAAATTAATTTTTATTTGAGTATATCATAATTGGTTATAATTTATTTATTAAACGTATTCATAAGGTATTTAGTGAATGTAACAAAAATATTATATGAATGAATATTATTTTAATATTACAGGTTTGTTTAATATTAGTGAGAATTATGAGGAGAGTTAAATGACAATTTTTAATCATGAAATATATTTAATATAAATTATGAGTAATTGGAAAAATATAAATAATTATTTTTATGTAGTTAGTTCATCATAATTATATATTTATTTTTATTAATTTGAAAATAATTTTATGTGGATCGGGGAACCCTTTCCATGTAATATATCAATCCATTATATAAGCATGGAGAGATTAAATTACCAATGGATTGTTAATTCATATAGAATGTGACCAAAATCACCTAATTATTTATAGAAAATGTATGTTTCCCTCATAGTGAATTTTCATATAACACCTTTGATGGGTCAAAGGGAAGAGATTATGGTGATCATCTCTACATCGAATGATTTCTTGGAGCTCTACACTAGCACCCAAAATTTGATAAACAATGAGCATCCAGATTAATGAAAAATGTGTGGATGATCTGGAGGGGTTTATATTAGAATCCTTCATGAAATGATCACCAGATGAATAATTCATCCATATTTTCTTCCAAATTGAACATCATAAATGTTCAGTTTTATTTTTGTTGATATTAAATTCTATGAGAGATCCTCATACCTCTATAAGGGCTTAAATCACCAGAGTTGACATGTTTTGTAATTCCAATGATGATAATTTTAAATCCTCGGTCCACTGTTTTCCATTTTGGACCTCAATACCAAAATAGTAATCATGAAACACCTTATTGGGAAGTATATACCCTATATAAATGAGAAACAAGATGAATATGGCATGTGACTCGTAGAAAATAAAAGTGAGAAGGGAGTATGTTACCTTAACTATCAACAAATTTTATACACATTAGAGCCCCATGAAAAATAAATATAATATCATTAAAAATCTATTAAAATTACATAATAATATTTATCATACAATATATTATTTACTTATGATTTTTCATTACTCATTTTTTAGCAATTTCTTATTAAAATTATGTTTCAAGTAATAATATCTTCATTTACACATATGCTTTGGTATGGTATTTTAATTTCATTTACATTGATTATGGTTTTAAAATTTATGAAATTTCTACCATGTTATGAATATAATATAAATTCATTTTGTATTTATTTATATTATTCCATTAATGTTAGAGATAGAAAATGAAATACACCATTCATGGAGACATGAGGTTGTACGTACGTGTAAACATTGTTTCCATTAACTAGACGGTTGAAATATAAGAAATTTAAATATAATAATTAAATAAGTATAATTATGTTAAAATTTTCATATATATTCATTTTATCTATCTGTATTACTATCCATGTATAAGAGAAATGAAAAACACATCACATCAGTTTGTGGCGGGGTGTAAGTACGCCATACATACAAGTAAAATTGTTATTTTCAAATGGGTTTTGAGGTGAGAAGGTAGGTGTGGTATTATAATTACAAAGGTCTAATAATATTATAAATATCATATATAAACATAATATTAATATGTTGGAGGTGGTGATTGAAAATTAATAACATTGGTTCTTGAGGTGACAGTCTGCTACACACAAATTTTGATTTTATATCCCATTTTATTAAAGAGGAGAATGACGTATATTATTATATTAACATAAATAATATCATTATATAGTGAATTATAAAGTTATTATATCATCCTAGTTTAATTATATTTCAATAATTTCTAGGTTGATGTAAAATAAAAACTCATATTTTAAAACATTACATCATTAATTGCCTACCTATTTAGAGTTATAGAATAAATTTCTTAGATTGGTTATCTAAATAAAAAAATATCCTAGGAATATGGGATGGAATTTGGAAAGATATTTGGTTAGGTAATGAACAAAAGAATTTGATATGGATGTGTGAATAAGAGAGGATTGGGGGTGTAATTTTATAAGTTAGGTGAGTGCAACACTTGTGATTTTTGAAAATAAAAACATGTACCCAAATTTATCAAATTGAAAAAGGCTCTAAAATGGTCCATCATGTATCATTATAGGTTTTATGGTCTATATATATCCATTAAAGTTGTGTTAGAAAAGATTCTATGTCATTTTAACCCTTATCCTTTTAGTTTAACAACCGTTAAACCCATGTTAACCATAACCATAGTAACTAATATTTTTATGTTTTTAGTATTCATTTTGAGAATTTTTTTACCTACTATATGATATAAATTATTATTATTATAAATATTTTATCTATTTTTAAATATGTAATAAAAAAAATTGGAAATTATTACATTAAAATAAAATCTGTAGATTAAATGAAAAGGCTATTACACAAAAAAGAACTTTAAAAATGTTTCAAATGAATTTATATCAAAAATCAATATTAAATGGATTCCAAATTCATAAATTGAATTAATGAATATATAATATAAATATTTTTTCAAATAAACCAATTTAAAAAAAATTAACATTATAAATTCTTTAACAGAACACGCAATTTTCAATAAAATCCAGCATTATTGACTACTAAAAGAATGATTAATAATTTCAGAAAAATCACCAAGATGAACCCTAATAATAATTTTACATGAAGATTTTAAAAATAAATATTATTATGTTAAATAAATTTCTTTTATATTGAGAAAAAAAATTATAAAATTTGTGATAAAATGTAGACAATACTTCTTTTTATAAAAATAATGTTTTTAAAAGTAAAATTGGATTTATTCTTATCACTTTTATAGATAAAATATTCAATGAATTTTTAACTTTTTTTGAATATATAATATATATATATATATATTTCAATAAAATCATTTAGTAAAAATTTACTTGTTTTTTTGTTGTTGATTTTTTTTCATAGAAATAGTATTTTATAAAAATATATCCAATATTATAAAATAACATTTATTATCATTTATTATTCATTATACACAATGTAATTCATTTTATATACATATATAGACCATATAATTTTATAATTAAGTTAATCGTATTTATAACCACCATTCCAACTACTAGGTGATTACTGTTATAAAAAATAATAATTTCTTACAAGTATGTCATGTTTTATTTATGCTCACTTATTAATGTACGGTAAGATAAAAATAATGTTCTATGTAACACATAATATAATAAAAAAATTTAAATTTATGTGAAAAAATATATTCCACAAAATATAAGGGTGTCACATAATACTCCATTTAAAATAAGGTTTCCCATATAAATTTGTCACATTCACACCAACAACTGAGGATTCTTATACATAATTACATCCTCAATTTCCTATGTTGCTTCCTTAAACTAGTTGTTTTTCCACAATACATTGACCATACGAGTGGTCTAGTTTTGTAGAACTTTTTATATTTGATCCAAAATAATCACTAGATATTCCTAATATGGAATATCATGATCCAACGATAGGACATCGGAGTTTTTTATATATTATGTACTAGGTATGTACATCTTCACCAAACATACATGGAACACATCATGATCCAGAGAGAGGTTTTGTGGAAGCACCAAACAAAAACCTACTTTCTAGGTACAATCTTGAATTTAAATGTGACCAATATATATAGTGCATAGTCTTCCCTTCTTTCATCCATGAATAAATTCATAGAAACTCTTTCTCACCAAATTCAAAATATAGATACCATCGATGATTATATGCATAACATTTCAATCAAATTTGTTCTTCCTGATGTGTCTCATAATGTATCTAACATTCTTTACCATTTCATAATCTATGTTATGCACTAATTTCTTTATTTAGTAAAATTTATTCCTTTAGATTGGAGATCTATATTTATTCGCATATTGGTATTCATAGGGAACCACATAAATTCTCAAGGGAATGAAATTTTTATATAAAAATTCAAAAACATGATGTTTTTTATCCCAATCACATTTAAAATACATATAACAAGATCTTAGAATATGTTCTATGATTTTAGTTATTATCTTGAACTTTAGATCTATTTACGTATGATACAGAGTGCTGAAAATTAACTCAATATCCAGGGCCTACCAATGAAATCTCCAAAACATCAAGGAAATTTTCATATCCCAAAAAGATACAATAGAATAGTGTACTCTATTTAACCATAAAAATTTATTAATATATATAATGGAAATATTATCTAATGAGAAATATTCTATGATATATTTAAAGTGAATTTAAATTTCATGGTGATCGACTACAACCCATGTAGTATTATTCCCACTAGATGTTTTTCTGGTTTTGAAGAAAAACCTCAAGGTGATGTCGTCTAATTTTATTTTTGGTATGAATAATGTCTGTAGAATCCATTTAGATATTGTTATCCAAACCTTGAATTTCTATCATACTTGGAAATATGATAAATAATTTCAAATATCTATCTTTATATTGTTTCATCATAAATTATCATTCATATAGGTGAGTGGTAGGCATTATAAGCTTCTCACCATTTGGTTGTGGGTTCAACCATCACGACCCTGTCAGATGAAACATATTGTCACTCAGATTTTGATTTATCCTATTTCCAAACCAATATTATTATAAACATTCCAAAATTTCAATAACCCAATATAAACTTAACATAAAAGATATGATAAACCCTTAAGGTTACCAATAGCTTCAATCATATATCTATAAAAGGCATTCATATTCAAATAAATTCTTTAATGAAACATATAAAAAATCGAAGTGGTGTATTTCCATAAATGTATCTCAAAATATCCTTAATCCTGATAATTTACTGCCACATAAAAACAAAAAATGGGGGTATCATATTTTGAACATATAATCAAGAATAATTCATAAACCCATGATGGTTTCCATATCTCTTAAGATAATATTTCATGAATACATGTATGATTAAAAAATTAAAAAAATCCATAGATGTTTCTTGAAACTTATATTTGAAATAACAATGTTGATGTACTTCCATAACATAATTCATGAATCCAAAATCATACAGAAGGAAATAATTTCACATTATCGATTAGAATGACAATCGTATTTCCATGTTATTGTGGCTAAACCATAGTTTATATAATTAACTCAGATAATAACCATGTTACCCAAATATAAGAAATTGAATTCCATGGAAAATCATTACTCTCTGAATTTAATTTTCACATAGATATCATCTTCCCCTCCATTTTAGATATTCTTATATGTTCTTATTCCTATCTTAAATGACATGTATAAAGAATAATATTTATTCTTCTATATTAAAAACCGCGCAATCATTCATAAAGTTTAATTTTACATTTATTTGATTAATTAAAAATCTTATCACAATTAATATTTTAAATCATAAATCTTAATATCATATTTGTAATAATTACAAAACCTTTTTCAATGGCCATCATCATGTTATGTTTCACATAATAACTTACTTTTCTTTCTAATTTAGTTTAAAAATGAATCCTTATAGTTCCAACCATTGATTAAAAAAAAGTATGAGAAATAATATTCATATTGAGAAACCGTATAATCATGAAAAGTCACATAAAAGATGTCTAATTTATTATACAATATTTTAAATATATTACACCTTAGTATTAACGTAGGTCAGTCATATTCATTAAAAAAATAATTTATAATGGTTCATAAAGGTTTTTTTAATTTCTAAAGCATATATCCTGGGAGTATCAAACCAGGTGTGCAGTAATTCCCATTGGAAACAAACCTGTCTACCATTTACCAAAATCTGAGGATGTTTTCCAATACATTGAGTCATCCTTAAACATATCCTTAGACATATACCTAGACATATCTACAGAAATATATCTTGTAACATCACTATTTTTTTATTATCCTAGTTTAAAATGGATAACTAAATCATTCCTATGATACCATCTATAATAGGTTAGAATAATTTCATGTAGGAATTAATTGATACCACAAAGGGAACTCTATGAATGGCTATAACTCCTGTGTAAGAAACACCACCATCCTAAATGACTTACCGTTCCCTTTGAAGCCCTTAGGTAGAGAGGTATTCTTATTCTAATGATCATATGTGAGTGTTCCCAAGGATATGATTCCTTCCTTTTCCTCTGATACTAAATATAAAAACAAATGATTTTCATATATAAATATTTCTTATTTATAGAATAATATTCATTATGTTATACAAAAACACAGATGAGGATTTTAATCCTTTACTATATTTAGAGACTAAAACAATATCATATTATTTAATGAAATATTATAAACATGTCACATAATGTTATTTATACATAGTAATCTTCGTTAAAATACCCTACATAAAACCGTATTTCATTTCCTAGGAAAACGTATCATAATAAAGGGTTATCTGAGATGATCAGTAAGGGTAAAAATAGAAGATAGATACATATAATGAGAATAATTGTGTGAGAGCATGAGAACAAAAATTAAAAATCACAACTTACCTTCCTTATATAATAACTATGATTCAAGACATAAATCATAGTTTTTCATAAGATTATAATCATAAATGAATCAAAGAAGATAATCCCTGAGATAATATTATTGGCATAAAAATTTTTTTTTTCATACCCATAAGAATAGAAAATGATATTCTTAATAGTTCAAGTCGCTTTTCCAAGACTGTCATAGTGGAATGGGTCCACTCCCCAAACCATCATAGTAGTCTAGGTTAACTACCTAGACTATAAATGTGGATAGATAACCTTACTGAATTAGTTTCACTCCCCATTCTAGTCCTCTTTATCTCATTATATATCAATATTTACACAATTAGTTGGATGGTGATATAGGTAAAAACCATAACAAAATAATTTTTTTACAAATAAGTGTCACAAGAACATAAAACATTCATCATATAATAACCAATTAAAATAAATGGGTTTCAAAAACATTTCATCATAAAATAACCTGTAGAATTGAAAAAGTATTCATAATAATTTAATACTATCACTATAGAATAACACATAAAAAATAAAGCATTTTCATAATAATTTTATCATGTTATAACCCATGTAATATAAATGGGTTTCATAAAAAGGTTTTCATCATAATCATAAACCATCCAGATAGATAATTATAATGGTATCCTTAGATCATGTCCCGAGTAAAGCATATGTATCATCAATGTTTGTAATCTAAGATGGAAAATTATTTAGAAATATTAATTGGAACATTTACTCAGGAAAATAACATTTATTTGACAATCAATTTTTAAAACAAAATCATTATAAAATATTTTTGGATATCGTTTTATTTTAATATAATCTTTGAAAACATAGAAATAATGATTTAAAAATAATTTAAATCAAACCATATGTATAATATACATTATACATTGAAAAAAATATTTTTTTATAACATAAACCACATTCAAATACTTTTCCTTTAAAATAAAAATTGAAAAATAAAATGAAATATTTAAAATATTGAGTGGTCGTGATGGTGGAAAAGTCATTACATGTTGTAAATGATAAAATACAGATTCCTTTAACATTTTTTGAAAAAGGAAATTGGGGATTATATGGAAAAATATAAAGATTCCATTTAAAATAATATAAAATTCGAAAAAATTGTAAAAATGAATTAAAAATTTATAGAGTAAAATTGAAAAATTAATATATTTTTACAAACAAATGGATATAGAAGAGAAATGATTTTCAATCTAAGAGATAAATATAGTCAATTTTTATTAAAAGCATTATTTTGAAAAATTTAGTACATAAATAGATTAAAATTGATTTAAAAATGTTTTCTTATGAAATAAATAGAGGATAATAAATTTTTAGGAGAGACATGAGATATGGATCTTAATAATTTGTGATCCAAAACATAATAATAAATATTCCTGAAAAATTATGAGATTGTATCATAAATCTCTTACCACATTTTTAATATGGAATCATAATACCCAATGAATGAATGACATTTAATGAAATATAAAATATCATTATAATAAATAAATTCATCATACTAACTATTAATGGGTCATTTTATTCTAATTAAAAAAAAGAATATAGTTTTATAACACATTATATGTCTCAAATAATAAAAATGGATTCTAAAATCCCCTTTCACTTTGGTGACATTCAAAATTTAAAACCCATAAAAATATATCATAAAATAGATACTTTAATCCCACTAAATTTTTTTATGGTAAATATTAAATAAATTCATTTTATGTATATACAGTACATAAATGAAACATGTGGTGAATAGGGAATGTGTCTCCTTGAAAATAAAAGTGAGACCAAAATACTTTACCTTATATCTCTACATTTACCACACACATTAAAAAATATTCTATAATAAATGTATGTTTTTTATAAATATATTAATGAAAAATATTCATATTTATCATACCATATAGGATTTAATTTTTTATTCTCATCACCTTTTTTAAACAATTATTCGATAAAATTATGTTTTATATAATAACTACTTCTGTTTTCATGTACGTTTTGGTTTGATATTTTTGGTAATTATACATTTATCATGGATTTGTACTATAAATAATGTTATAAATTATATAAATACAATATATATTTATTAAATATGTTTTGTTGTTATCCATCAATGTTATATATAGAAAAGGTAACACATCATTCATGGAGAAGGTATGATGTAAGTATGCATGAAACTTATTTCCATTGTTTCATCATATAAAATGAAATAATGTTAAATAATATATTAAGAATATATAGTAATTTTAATTCCCTATATATCATATATATTCACTATATTTACCCTAACTACCATCTATGAAAATGGTTATTGAAAAACAAATCACACCGCTTTGCAATGGGGTAGTCTTTCGTACACACAATATACATTATCATATCCCCATTGGAATGGCATATTAGAATTCATATATTATTTATTAATTATATAATTATAATTCTGTTAACAATATCATATATATTAATTTAATCTATCCATATTATCATTAAATTAAAAAATATATGAAAAACACATCACATTAGTTTACGAGACGGTAGTCCACTGTATACATGAGAGACGTTATTATTTTCAAATTTGTTGGGAATTAAGAATGTAGAAGTATTACTATAATTAACGAGGTATAAAAATATCATAAATATCATTTTAATAATTAATTAGATCATTATATCCATATGTGATTGGTGATGATGGAAAATGAATAACGTTCATTCAGGAGGCGATTGTCCTCTGTACATAGGAAAGATGATTTTATATCCCAATTGATAGAAAAAGTGAGGGATTTAGGATATTAAATTAACATAATGAAATAATATTATTTTTTAGTTACATGAATTATTATATAATAACATTTAAAGTATATTTTATCGAGTTATAAAAGGATGTTAATAAAATGCATAGTCTAAAACGTTATCTCTTCATTGGACAAACATTTTAGGTTTGACCTTAACCCTTCCAAGATTTTAATTTTGACCCAAAAATTATTTGTAGATTGAGTTAAGGTAATTAGTTATTTTATTTGGTATTTTATTGGCTGATCCAATGTTTTTTTGAAGTGTGGATATGAGATAAGAGGGGGTGGGCTTTTATAAGTGGGGTGAGCCCTATAATTTTAATTTGTTATAAGAAATAGGTGTACCCACATTTTTGAAATTAAAAAAGGATTCAAAATGGTCAATTATAAAAACTTGTAGGTGATAAGACCTATATATTTCAATCCAATTTTCTTTGGGAAATATTCTAGCTGATTTTACCCCTTATCATTTTAGTTTACCACCGCAGTTGACCACTTTTAATCTAAATAAATTTTTTTTATTTTATATATTTAACTATTCATTTTGACCAAAAATTATTTTGAACATATTATATAAAATAAAAAATGATGATTAAAAATATAAAATCAATTTTTAATAGTTCTAATCATATAAAAGAAAATTTTTAATTTAAAATTAAATCGAAAGATACAACGAAATGAAGTTTTCCAAAGAGAAATTTTTTAAAAGTTTAAAAATATTACATATAGAAATTTAATATATAATGTATTCAAATAACCAATATTGATTTAATAAATATATAATCAAACTAATTTTTCATTAAAAAACATATTAAAAAAATTATCCTTAAAAGTTCGTTAAATAAATAGAGAGATTTCAATATAAACTAGTATTTTCACTCTTCATTCAAAAATTAATATGTTTACAGTAGTCCAAAAATTTATTTAAAATCATATTTTTAGTTTTGGATTTTACAAATAATGAATAATTTTTCATATAAATATTATAAAATGAAAAAAAATTATTTCTAAAGTATGTTTTCAAAATGAGAAAATAATGTTTTTTAGAAAAAAAAATTTTATGTGCAAAATTAGATATGTTGTTATTTATTATCTTTTAAAAAAAATAATATGAATTTGAAAATTTTTATTTAACATATAATATATAAATTTAAGAAAAATAATTCACCAAAAAGTTATTTTTTTAATTTATTGGGGTAAAACATGTTTCCATTAATAATATTAGTTTTTCTATAAATTATTTCAATTATATTCAAAGAGTTTTTGTTTTCATTTATATTCAATTTTTCTGTAATGAAATAATTTTAGAAATATTTTTAAATCATATATTTTCATAATTTATATAATATTATTAATAATTTTAATTTCAATGGATTTTTAATAATTATCATATTAAATAATAAATTTTTTATAGTATGTCATGCTTTAATTAAACTAAGTGTTGCATATAATGATAGCTAAACTCTGTGTTGTATGAAAAGAAAATGATAAATAAAATGAAATTTATTTTATGAAATATATATTTCAAAAAATCAGAGGGTGTTATATTATTTATTTCGATCATCATGATAAACCTTCAGATTCATGGGTTGGGATTTGAAAAATTGGAGCATCTGTGTTGAATTACTTGGAATCTTCTTCATTTCCACTGCATTAATCAGTCTATTAATTTCCATCCTACATTTTTGGGAATTATAGACCATATTTAAACATTTAAATCACATGTTATAACCATTCAATTACTCGCATTGATTCTTTTATCCACATTTCTTTCATTTAGATGGATGTAATTTCATTCCACCCTGTGATTTATTATAGTTCTCATGAGACTCAATATTATTTTTTTCTTATCAACACCAGTAGAATTGTGGGGATCTAAAATATCCATTTCTTACATGATTTCACATTGAATTATTTCATAATATCTTCTAAATTTTATTATATTTATTGAATTTTATATAATTTCTTCTATGACAGTAAATAATTGAAAAAATTTTATTTCATGGAAAATGAATAAACCAAAATCATACATTTCGTGCCTTTTGTAAATTTGTTTCATATATACCCATGTATTTTTCCTGCTTATTAAGATCATTTAGTTCATTAACTATCTTTATATTCATAATATGTTTGTATTTATTACAGAAAAATATCCTCTTAAACTCATCACAATATAAATATAAAATTTCAATCTCTTGTCTCATATTTATAATAAGGATCTACCATTTATCTTCTTTCCACCCTAAATGAATTTTTTTTGGACAACCTTTTAATTTTACAAGAACTAGAGAATAGAAAATTTCTTCTCAATATTGTTGATACCATACTCAACTATTAGTGGAACATAATACCAACTAAAAGAAGGAATATATTTCCACATGAAAGACTGAACCCTATATTGTTCCTTTATTAGATAGTTTGGAAGCTCATCATGATTCGTGGCCTCAAAATGTTTCATGATCTTAGGAACAAATTATATATTTCATCTCTCATAGAATTTGATTTATCAGGGGAAATAATTTTATTATCACAATGAATTCTTGTTTCATCAGTTGATTAAAACCAAACTGAAAATTATGACAAAATATTATAATAGTGGGAAACCACAAATTTCTAGAAAATTTACACGAAGTCTAAATAATGAAACCTTATTTTCTTTTGATGAAACACTATATTTAATAATGGTTATGTATGGTATATATTTATTCATATCAACATTAATGATTAATAAATAAAATATGGATTAACACTTGTATAAAAAATTGGAGTGTCAAACTAGGTCCAAAGTATGGGAACAAACACCATACAATATAATGATGGACAAGATAAGCTCGATCAAATCTTTCTGTTGTTGTAAAATCTGAAAGTATATATACCAAAACCACATTCAGATGAAGTATATAAATATGTATTTATTGGTAGGACATCCACATAATATATTTCTTACCAAAATTTTATTTTGTTATACTATACAAAGACATATCCCTATGGTTTTCATTAATGATTTCTAACCATAATATCCAAATTTTGACTAAACCCTCCTCTAATAATAAATATAGAGTCCCATTCATTTAATAAGAAAATATTTTATATTTTTCGATTATTGTTAAAAAAATTCCAAATACATGACCAATGAACATAAAGGTTTTTTGGAGATTATATTCAATATCATATTATTTCATGAAAGTTCATCAGTATCTCCCACAATGATCATCCCATTTAGTACTATTCATATAAGTATCCTAATTAACACCAATATTCACATCTGGTGGAATGAAATATAAGTAAGGGTGATCTCATGTTCTTAGTAAAGGTAAACATGATAGATATCAATCAATGATCATTAGATAGCATAAGATTAGAATAAGGGGATGGGATCATGACTATGTTAAACAATGTTCATACCAAATCTATCAAAGATCATAATCATGTCTCCTAGAATAATGTGATATCATTTTAAAAGGAATGAATCAAAAGATTGATAAAACATCATATAAAAATGAAAAAAATATATATTTTTCATAAAAGTGTTTGACCATCATAAGTATGGAACCCATTTCACATGTCTAGGTTAACTACTGTTACCATAAAATAATAGTGTGTCAAGAATCCATTACTATTTCCCATGTGATAACGAATCAAGAATCATCACCTACATCACATAATTGATCAAGAACATCAAATTGTTTCCCATAGTTAATAAATCACATTTAATTTCATCCCATAATTATCTTATGAGATATAATAATTTAACCAATACAATATAAGGGGATATAATTCTAAGACCACCCATCACATAATGCAAACCAAACATATATTTTCAACAAGTTCATAAAACTGTAATCATATTATCATAACATAAACCATTGAAATATAATGGGTTTTATAAAAATATTTTCATTATAATATTATAAAATATAGAGAATGAATAAGTATGGTATCCATGAATCATATCTTAGTATATAATTAGTATATTAAAGGGGTTTTGTTGATGATTAATAAAAATATACTCAAATATCATAAGTAAATTCATGTGGAAAATAACATTTCCAAATCAAAAATCACCTTTTTAAAACAATAAATTACAAAAGTATTATGATAATCAATTTTAATTAAATATAACATTGGAAAATAATAAAGAGTTCTTCAAAAATTTATCTCTCATGATATTATGAAACTGTTTTCATGGTGTATACATTAAAATAAGGATTCCTTTGAACTTTTTAGTAAAAGTTCAAAAGTACCTCACTCTGAAAAAAACAAAAAATTCATTTTAAACCATTTTAAAAAAATTAAAACATGGATATGAATTAGTTTAAACTGTCATTGGAGATTAGTAAAATCATTTGTAAAATCATTTTTAGAAAACATGGACTTGGAAGATAATAGATTTTCGTTCAAAGAAGGAAACAAAGTTTATTTTCCTTAAAAACATCATTTTGGTCTCTTTAGTGCTTAAAAGGAAAAAAATGGAATGATAAAGTTTGTTCTACACATATAACTAGAGGATAATAAAATAAATTAGATTTTTTAGATTTAGATAAAAAATATCTCTTCATCATATGAATAATAAAAAAGAGCACTATAAAAATTAGATTGTGACATAAAGCCTTTACCTAAGGTATGAAATCATTAATACATGTTCAAAAAAACTATAAAATAAATATAGGTTTCTTATAAATCTATTCTAGAACCATAATTATATATATCATAATTTAAATAATTTTCTTATTACCATTTATCACATGTTTGTTAACTATAATTTTATTAAAATCACTATTTTTGGTGATAACTGTATCATTTTTCATTTATGTTTTGATGCAGTAGATTTGATCCTTCTATGTTAATAATGTTTCCATAATTTAAATTTTGTTAACAATGACTAAAATATCATATATATTCATTTTATACAAATTTTGAGTCAACCATAAAATATTACTAAAAATTGATATTTTTATGGGATAATTATGACGGTTAATTCTCTCATCAGAAATAGTCTAAAAAAATGGTATTTGTGATAAAAAACTCTTTCATCAAAAATATTTTTGGCATGAATATGCACCACCAAGGGGTAATTTTTTCGTTAGGTAATAGAAAAGAATGTAGAATTTTGTGACTATTAGTCAATGCGCAAAAGCATGTTGCGACGATCAATACTGTTTGTCGCTAAGAAATAATTGAAGAAAATATTAATTATAGTGAAATAATATCAGTAATAGTTAACCGATAAAAAATAATAATAAATTAAAAATCCACAGCCCCCCTTCATCCTCTCCCTCCCCCATTCCTATCCTGATTCCTCCACAGTGCATGAATGTCCTCTCTCCCCACTTCCTAAATACTCTATTGAAATCAATTTTTACTGATTTGGGTTTGAAACATCCTCATACAAATTCCTCATTTATCATCTTTCATTAATGTTTTGTTTTTTGTTATTTAATCTCACATGAATAGGTTTTGGAAAACCTTATAATAAATTTAACCTATTTTTTTATTTTAATTTGGTATTCAGGGTTGTTCTGAATTCATTAATGACTATGTTTGCGTTCATCAGGTCTACACATGTTATTCAATTGATTTGAGGTATTTTATCATTGTTTAATCTTTAGAATTAGTGGCTTTTTCTGTTTGGTATTTTTATTACTTTAATTATATTATTTTATTTTATTATTAAATATATCGTTATTATAGGTTACTAAAATTATATTATAGGTAACATAAATTATATTAGAAATATTTTTACTATAGGTTTCTTCAATTAAATTATGTATGTATGTATTTATGTATATATCAATGTATGTTTATATGTGGGTATATATATATTTATTATGTATATTTTTTAAAAAAATTCAAATATACTAGATTTATTTATATTAATTTAAAAATAATTTAATATATATATATATATAACTTTTTGAATTTGAATATATAAATTTTTTTTAAAAAATGTGCCAGGTTTTCAATATATATATATATAGTTTTATATTAACATATTAGTATATATATATGAATGTTTAAAAAAACTTGTATGATTTTTTGATATATATATATATATATAATTATGTATATCAATGTGTGAATATATATTAATTTTTTAAAAAACATTAATGTTTATATATATATATAAATTTTGAAAGTATATTTGTTTAGAATAATATATATAAATATATTTGATTAAGAAAATTTTAATATATATATAAAAATTTTAAAAATATGTGTATGGTTTCTGAAGTATATAAATTTTATTTATCTATATATGTATGTATATATATATACTTGAATACATATACATATACATATACATATATGTATGTATGTATGTTATGTAGATTTAATATGTAAATTTTTTTAGAAATATTTAAAAATGAATTTTATATGAACATATTTGATTAAAAAATTATGTAATGTAGATAATTATATAACATATGAAATAAATAATAAGAGTGTTTTATAAAAATGAAGAAAAAATTAACTTAATTATTTTTAAAAAACATTATTTATAATATATTTTTATAAAATCACATTATACTTTATTTAATAAAAACCAAACATCAATTAAAAAAGGTTTATATTTATTAAAAAAATAGAAAATCATAATTTGATAATTTTTTTTAATGCCTTCTGAAAAATTATAAAAAATACTAACAGTAATTAAAAATTCCAAAAAATAGTTATTATTAATATTGTACTAATAATTTAAATAATTATTAAAAAACATTAAGTTAATTGTAATATTTAATAAAAAATTAGTCAATATTATTAATAAATAGTAAAAATTAGCATTAATTACAAATTATAAATAATAATTTTGTAAAAAAAATATAAAAAATAATTACAAAAAATATAAATTCACAATAATTCTTATAAATCTTGTAAACATATATACATATATAATATTAATAACATAATTAAAAGGTTACCTTAACGTGCGATGTTACCAAACACCTAATGTACATAAATGTTATATTGTGCCTAGGGTAAACCCAGAATCCTCGACCTAACTGTGGTATCACATTTCTGATATGATACGCCGTTAGGGAGAAACATCAATTTTTTGTTAAATATTATAATATATGTATTAAATGAATTTCCATAATCTATGATGATTCCAAACTCTAGATGCACACAAATATCATGTCTTATGGTGGGTAAACTCCACAAATCAGGCCTAACTGTTGCCATTTATTTTTCATTTGATACACAATTTCATATATACTTTATTTTTTATAAAAAATCATAATTAAAATATTAAATGAAATACCCTCATGTGAAATGTAACCAAACACCCAGCACACACAAATGTTATGTTAGGCCTATGGTAAATCTAATATCCTAGTCCTAATGGTGTTCTCATATTTCTTATATGACACACTTTTTGGGAGATATTACATTATTTTTATAAAATAGCATGTGTGTGACATAATATACTTTATACATTTATTTTTTCTATGTCAAGCCACTAAGGGCCCCAAAATCAAGTGCTAACCCATTTCTTCACACCGATCATATTTTATTGAGTATTACAAGGTATTAAAATGAAATAAAAAATTTCAATTAGTCATAATTAATAGTAAAAATTATTCATATCTCTATAGTATTTTCTAATAGAATGGGTATAGGAAGTATAAACAAGACTCTATAATGCGATTGTGATTGGATAAATCATCACCAAAATACCAAAATTTATTATATAATTCCTTTCTTCATTGAAGTTGTTTTAAGACATATAACACATTCAGTGTTGAATTAATAATTTTTTATAAACTATCAAATAAATTACCATGTATGAAATAATATATTAGGAGATTAAAAATGTTATAAAATGTTGGACATCAACTTGTATGTTTTGGTTTTTTGAAAGAATGTATTTTTTGGTATCAACATAGTGAAAATAATTAGTTTTTTGATATATCCTATAACATAAATCAATTATTTTAAAGGTACTTTTCTTTTAATTTCCATTCCTACTTTGTTTTGCGGGTTTCCTATTCATTTTTGTAGAAGTGGTGTGTTTTCAAAATTTGGGCCAAACCATGAGCCCATTTCCAGATTTAAAAATAAATATTGTTTCTTTTATAAATCCTTTATTTTTCAACATTTTTCATCCATTACAATTCCTAAATGGCTTCCCCTGACCTATTAACACAACCATTTAAATTTGGAATCTTTAGGAATCTTTAATAATGGTGGGGTTGGGTTTTTATTTAAGGAATTTGGCCATCCCGAAAGCCCTTTTCCATTTAAAAAAACAATTGTTTATTTAATAAATTATTATTATTTTATTATTTTTCGATGATTACAAGTGTCATCCAAGACCAATGAACCTAGATGTGCACCCATTATCTTTTACCCCTATTTGGAGCTCTTATGCATCGCGAATTAGGGCAGAACTTCATAGAGTTTCTCAAATCTTCCAGATTTGAAGGGGTAACTTCTTTCCTTCATAACTCGTTCCATTATTACTGTTTTTCTCCCATTTCCATGATGTTTATTCACATTTTATTGAATTACGAAATTTCCATTGGGTAGGGTTTTGAACCTATGGTTTAACAATAGGATTTATTGGTCAATTATTCTCATTTTAGGGTTGATCTAGGTCCCTATTGGTGTGGCAGTGGTGCGATTTGATTTTCGCAAAAAGATTCAAGGGTTACCCTTAATTTAGTAAGTGATTCCATGTGTATGAAATTTCTTTGAATTTTCTTACTATGTTTATTATATTTTCATGTTCATTTCATTTTATTGTTGTAGCAAAAATTAGTTTTAGTGGGGTTTGTAATGCAAATGAATTTTTAATGCAAATTTTAGCTGAAATTGGGAGTTTTTATGGAAGTCTCTTGTTGGTTCATTTGGGGCTACCCTACAACTAATTATTTGATTTTATTGGGATGTATTAGGAATGAAAATACTATTTTTAATGTTTATCCCATTTGGTTGTTTCTGTGAATGTTTTTAATGGTGTTTGTGGAACTTGTGAACTTTAAGTGCCATGTTTGTTTAAAAATTGCAGTTCTACAAAGATAACATATTTTGGTTCACATGGGGATGCCCTTAAATTTATTTTTTGGTTTCACTGAAATTTATTGGGATGAATTTTCTATTTTGGTAACTTACAGGTGTGCACATAGTGTGAAAAGTGGGGTTTTCAGTGAGTTTTGGTGTAAAACAATGCATGTTTTTGAGAAATTGTTTTATAGAAAATCAAAGTGTTTTATTGTGTGTTTTAAATGATTTAAAGTGTGTATTAATACTATATTTTTTTTAGGTAAAACATATTGGTGTTTTTATATGAAAATGGATGTTTGTGGCATGATGAATTTGTTTGAGCATAAAGGGGGAAGCCTGGGTACCTAGTTGGGACGGATATGTACTAGTACTTCTAGTGACCCAAATGAGTTTTGTCCCTATTTTAGTTATAATTTGGATAAAGACAACTCTAAATAGATGATATGGATGATTATTGGGGAACACTAGGTTATGGGTATGTTCCTTAGTAGTGGATCATGCACGTCAACGATTTTTAACTATGGTTACATTACACCGAGGTACGAGGTACCTGGGGCCCGAGACTATCTAGTTCTTAGGGGTGTTCTCGATTGTTTTATCATTGGATTTGTGGTATTTTCCCTTGTATAAGGGTTATTTGGTAGTATATTACATTTGATAACATTAATATTTAAATGTGTTAACATTTTGTAAGATTTATCTTGGAAACTATTTTCAATTGAAAGTTGCATTTCTAGGAATTTTCACCGCTTTTCTCTGCCTATTAAAATGCCTTGATTTTTCACTATGTATTGCATTCACTTTGGAATCATTGGGCGGTATCCTATTGATCTTAGGATGAAACCCTACTTACCCCCTTGAGTGTATGTAGACTTTATTATGTTTGACTCAGGTAAAGGAAAGGCTTTGGGTGATAGCGGTTCAGGGTGTTAGTCCCCATCCTTGGTGAGGAGTTGTGAAGACGGCTTGTGGTCAATGAACCCTTGTCATGTGGAGTCTTTGGGGGATGTTTTGATGATTCTTATTTGTGTCTTTGGACATATTGTAAAGTGTTTGAAGTTATGTATTCAGTTCTGGATTTTTTTTAAAACCCTGTTTGGTATGAATTTTTCAGATTTAGTTTGTCAAATGTTTTTTTGTGTTTTATGTATACATATTTGGGTAAATTGTTCCTAAAGTGTGATAAATGATACTAGAGAACTTGTTCCAGCCCATGGGTATAGGTAATGCCCTTAAGTAATTTCCACGGGCCAGGTTTGGTGCCAGTATTGGTGGCGGCCATATTCGGTTTCTGACAAAATGGTACCAGATCTAGTTAATGTTTTTGGGTTATATTACTATTTTTGGGTGAGTCAGGATAGACAGGAGCTAGTATTTTCAGGGATCAAGGTTTTTTTATTTAGTAGTGTTCCTAGCCCGCACCGCTAGTGGCATAACTTGAGTCACCATGGGACATTGGAATTGTCTGATTGACTTCACTTCTGTGTGAGACGTGTGGGCTGCAGACCACACGTGGACATTGGGCGAGGGAGGAGTAGTTGTTTATTTTTATAGTGGAATGTTATTAGATTCTTTATATTTGATATATTTGATCAAAATTTTCAGAATTTTGGTATTGATTATAGTTTTGTGATTTTTGGATTTTATAGCAACATGCCTCCCCAGAAAGCTCTCACGCGCCCACAGGAGGAAGCCGAAAAGAGTTCCCCCACACCGATTGATCAGAGGCTAGTCGGGTTTATGGTCTGAGATATCCAATATCTGGGATAGAGACCTTCTCCTACTCCTATTAATAGTAGGACAGAAGAGAGGGGTCCTCGAAAAGATAAAGCACAAGAGTATTTGAAAAACAAGCCTCCTACCTTCTGAGGCATCTCAGAGCCCCAGGAAGCAGAGGAAAGGATCAAGAAGGTCCAGCGCATGTTTGAGTTCCTGGAAGCACACAAGGATCTCAGGGTGAGTTGTTCCTCTTTCTTGTTGGAGGTTCCTAGTTGTAAGTGGTGGGAGTTAGTGCTTCAAACTGGGAAGAATGAGAAGATGCACGGGGGAGATTTTAAGGTCATTTTCAATTAATAGTACTGCCCCGAGGTCTTGGCATATGCTGGTTCTCGAGAGTTCATGCGCTTTATTCTGGGGAACCTTTATGTGATGGATTACACCAGCCATTTTCCGAGTTGGTTCGTTATGCCCCAGAAATTGTCTCGAATGAACAATTGAAGTCCCAGAGGTTTGAGAAAGGATTGCGACCACATATATAATCCTTGATCTTCATTTTCAAGATGAGTACCCATGATGAGCTTGTTTATCAGGTGTGTATGGTGTAGATTGATCATAATGATATGGATGGTTCATCTAGAACTGTGTTAGAAGTGGGTAGTGGAAGCTCTTAAGAGAAGAAGAAGAAGTAGGATGATCAGGTGAAGAAGGGATCGGGAAGTTCAAGACACTCCTCTAGGAATTTTTTATCTAGGACTTCTGATGTCAGATATATTGTGTGCCACCAGTGTAGGAAACCTAGGCACATCCAACCATCATTCCCACTTCCTACGAAGCCTTTTTACCAGTTTAGATGTATGGGTCATCTGCAGCACTTTTGCGGGGTGGCACATCAACTTTCGAGTGGTGAAGGTTCAGTGCCTTCAAGAGGAGTGTCAGCACAGTCAGAGCCATTGAGGATGGGAGGATCTTGTTTTGGTGGTCACTGTGGTAGGGTTGGGACATCTTCTGGGTAGAGCTTGTTCAGGGCACAACCATAGTCTAAAGGCCATCCCCAGGAAGAGATCGTACATCTCCATGCAGTGGAATGGGAACCAAAAGGATCAGAGGCGGGACCGTCGATAGTTTGAGGTACTGTTTTGATCGTATATTCTATATCCTCTTCTCTTTTTGATACTAGTGCATCTGTTTCATTCATTTCTTCCCATTTTGTGGACACGTTGAATTTTCCAACTGAGTTGTTGTCTTTTTAGATGTAGTTGGTGATGCCAAAGGGAAAAAAGAAGGATCAGGGTCTCCGGTGACCCTCGTATGCACTTTACATGTCAGGCGTTGAGATGGAGTAGGAACTCTTGGTCCTAGATATGTAACATATTTGACATAATACTCATCATGGATTGAAAATTACACTTCTAGGCATACATCGATTTCTACAGGTGGAATGTGAGTTCTGAAACACCTGATGGGAGTTGTCTAGTTTTTTGTAGAGAATGGGATCCTCGGTCGGGTTGCATAGGACCTCCACTCTAAGAGTTGGGAAGTATTATCATTCAGTTGTCATTGCTCGTGCTAGAGGATGATGGTATTTCCCCTAAGGGTTCACTACCTCATGTAGTGAATGAGTTTCTGAAAGTATTCCTAGATGATTTTTTTGTTTTCCCCCAGAGCGGGATATTGAGTTTTTGATTGATCTGGCACCGGGAACACAGCCAATATCTCTTCCCTCTTATCGTGTGGACCCCACCGAGCTGAGGGAATAAAAGACAAAATTGGAAGTCTTATAATCCAAAGGATTCATTCGCCCGAGCGTCTCTCCTTGGGCCACTGTTGTGTAGTTCATGAAAGAGGCTGATGGATCCCTTATGTTGTGTATTGACTACCGGAAGCTGATTAAGGTAATAACTAAGAACAAATACCTTTTCCTAGAATATAATATTTTTTGGATCAGCTAAAGGGGCTAAGTGGTTCTCAAATATAGAATAGTGTTTGGGCTATCATCCACTTAGGGTGAAGGATTCATATATCCCAAAACAAGCCTTCTGAAGTAGGTGTGACCACTTCGAGTACTTGTCCATTACCTTTGTATTTACCAATAACCTAGTGGTATTTATTGAACTCCTGAATAGGGTGTTCCCTGAGTATCTATATTCCTTCATTGTGGCAGTCATGGATGAAATTCTGTTATACTCTGGCTCTAAGGAGGAAGTCGAACATCACTTGAGGATCGTTTTGGGAACATTTGCGGGATCAACGCCTCTATGAAAAAATGTCAAAGTGAACATTCTAGATTAGGGATGTGAAATTTATGGTTCAAGTGATCTCGGAGCATGGGGTTTTAGTGGACCCAAAGAAGATCAGTGTGGTCATGTCATGGGAGAAACCAAAGAATGTGTTCGAGATCAGGAGCTTCCTTGCCCTGGCGAGTTATTACAAGAAATTTGTTCGGTATTTCTCTTGACACGGTTCACTAAAGACTGCACTCACCCAGAAAGGGGTGAAGTTTTTATGGGCCCCATAATTTCAGGAAACCTTCATGTAGCTGAAGCACTAGATGAATACTGCACTTGTATTGATTTTTACTGAGGTCGGGAAGGGGTATGTGGTCTATTGTGACGCTTCAGGTATGAGTCTTGGGTGAATTCTTATTTAGGATGATTATGTGGTGGCGTATGGTTCTCACCAACTCTGCCCACACGAAAATAATTACCCAACCCATGACTTGGAGTTGGAAATGGTGATGCATTCTTTGAAGACTTGGTGTCACTACCTCTTTGGTGAGAAGTTTCTGGTCTACTCTGGTCACAAAATCTTGGCCTATATCTTATCACAAAAGAACCTCAACTTCATCTGACATCACTGGATTGAGTAATTGTAGGGGTTAGACTTTGAAATTGTCTATACCCCAAGAAAGGGAAATGTGGTGGCTGATGCCTTGAGAAGAAGAGTTCTAGAGAAGGAATTGATAATGTCCAGTGATGAGTAGTCTTTGATGGGACTCTTTTCTCAGATGCATGTGGAGACGAAGGAGAAAAATGGGGTTTCATTCATGGAGAGTGTTCAATTGAATCCTTCTCTATTGGAGTTGATTCATTGAGAACAACCCAGTGATGAGAATTTTCATTGGCAAAGCAGTTTCTTCATGGTGGGGAGACATCTTCTGATTGGTTGTCGTCCCCTAAGGGCATCCTGTGATTCAAGGGTTGTTCAGTACTGTTGTTGTCTCTACAGAAGGTGGTGATGAAGGATAGCCACCAGTCTTGGTGGGATGTCCATCCAGGTGCCACCAAGTTGTTTTATGATGTATTTTAGCAGTTTTGGTGGGTAGGTGTGCGATGGGACATATCAGACATTATTTTGAGATGCTACACATGCCAGAAGGTGAAAGCGAAGCATCAAAGGCACTTTGGTTTGCACCATTCATTACCCATTCCGACCTAGTTGTGGGACGAGGTCACCATGGACATCATTGTTGTCTTTCCTCGTATGCCACAACGTAATAATTCTATTTGGGTGGTAATTGATCATCTGAACAAATCAGTTCACTTCATTCCATTAAAATATAGATCTAATGTTGATGATTTGGACCATTTGTATCTTCAGGACTTAACGAGACTACATGGCGTTCCATCAGAAGTTGTCTTAGATAGATACGCCTACTTCACATCTCAATTTTGGGATGGCTTTCAAAAGTCCTTGGTGTCTCAGATTAATATGAGCACGACATACCACTCTCAGACGGATGGTCATACATAGTTGTCAAATCGGATTTTCATGGAAATGCTTCATTCATTTGTCATGGACTTTGGAAATTATTGGGATAGACATTTCCGATTGGTTGAGTTTTCTTATAATAATAGTTACCAATATTAATTTCAAATTTCTCCTTTTGAGGTGCTCTATGGTCAGCCTTGTCGGTCCCCACTGTGTTGGGATGAGGTAGGTGAGACCTCACTATTAGGGCCGAGTCTGGTGCAGGAAATGTCTGAGATGTTCAAGTTGATTAGGCGGAATTTATTGAAAGCTCAGAGTCGCCATAAATATTATTATAATGAGAGGATTCGAGACCTAGAGTTTTTTGTGGGCGATAGGGTATTCTTGAAAGAGGCCCCTCGTCTGGGCGGTCATCGATTGGGAAAGAAGAGGAAGCTGACGTCGTGGTATGTTGAACCTTTTGAGATCAGCAAGCATATTGGACAGGATTCATATAGGTTTGCCATGACTTCTTAGTTTAAATCCATCCATGACGTCTTCCATGTATCCCAGTAGAAGAAATACAACCCGAGTCCATCCCATGTACTGAATTCGGTTGAGTTGAATATAGAGCCCGATTTATATGTTGTTGAGAAGTCAGTGAAAACAATGGACTTCAAAGATATTGTGCTTCATAGAAAGTCTATTACATTGGTTCAGGTTCTTTGGCAGTATGGGAATGTTACACATGAGACATGGGAGCAGAAGACTTGGGTTCAAGAAGACTACCCATTCCTGTTTTCTGATCAAAATTCAGGTTGACTTTATGGGATGCATAGTTTTAATTGGGGGAGAATTGTCACATAAATAACTTATTTTAAAGGTATTTTTCTTTTAATTTCTATCCATGATTTTTTTGGGGGGTTTCCCATTCATTTTTTAGGAAGTGGTGTGTTTCCAAATTATGGCCAAACCGTGAGCTCATTTCCAGATTTAAAAATAAATATTGATTCTTTTATAACTCCTTATTTTTTCAGCATTTTTCATCCATTCCAATTTCTAAATCATCTCCCCTGACCTATTAACACCATCATTTCAATTTGGACCCTTTAGGGATCTGTAATAATGGTTTAGCTGGATTTTTATTTAAGTAATTAGTCCATCCCGGAAGTCCATTTCCAGTTTTATAAAAAATGTTTATTTAATAACATATTCAATATTTATTATTTTTCAGTCATTCAATATATCTCCCAAGACCACTGAGCCCAGACGCACACCCATTATATTTTCTCCTAATTTGGATCTCGTATTCATCCCGAATTAGGGCATAACATCATAGGGTTTCTCAAATTGTCCAGATTTGAAGAGGTAACTTATTTCCTTCATAACTCTTTCAATCCGTACTATTTTTCACCCCTTTACACAAAGTTTATTCTCATTTTATTGAAGTAAAAATTTTCCAGAAAGTAGGGTTTCGAACCCAGGGTTTAACATTGGGTTTTATTGGTCAATTATTTTCATTTTAGGTTTGATCTGGGTCTCTATTTGTGCGGCGGTTGTGTGATTTTATTTTCAAACAAAGATTCAAGGGTTCTCATTAATTTGGTAGGTGATTCAATGTTTATGAAATTTATGTAAATTGTCTTGATATGTTTATGATATTTTCATGTTCAATTCATTTTATTATTTCTACAAAAAATATTTTTAGTGGTGTTTGTAATGAAAATGAATTTTTAATGCCAATTTTAGGTGAAATTGGGTGTTTTTAATGGAAGACTCTTGTAGGATCATTTGGAGCTTCCCTATAACTACTTTTTTTAATTTATTGGGATTTATTAGGGATGATAATACTGTTATGAATGTTTATCCCCTTTGGTTGTTGTTGTGAATTTTTCTTTTAATGGTGTTTGTGGAACTTTTGAACTTTAAGTGCCATGTTTGTTTAAAAATGGATGTTTTACAAAGATAACATTTTTTGGTTCATATGGGGCTACCCTAAAATTGATTTTTTTGGTTTCATTGAAATTTATTGGGGCTCCTTTTCTATTTTGGTAACTTAAAGGTGTACACATCATGTGCAAAGTGGGGTTTTTAGGGATTTTTTGGTGCAAAGAAATGTGGGGTTTTGAGAAATTGTTTTATGGAAAATCAGAGTGTTTTGTTGTGTGTTTCAAATGGTATAAAGTGTGTATGAATACTTTATCGATTGTATGTGGCCATTATTGGCGTTTTTTATATTAAAATGGATGTATTTGTTTTGATTAATTTTTTTGATCTCAAATGGGGAAGCTCGGGTACCTTGGTAGGGAAGATATGTACTAGTACAACTAGTGAACCATATGTGTTTTGTCCCTGTTTTAATTAGAATTTGGATAAAAAAACTATAACTAAACTATATGGATGATTATTAGGGACAAATAGGTTATGGGTATGTTCCCTACTAGTGTATCATTCACAAGAATGGATCTTTACTATGGTTACTTTACACAGACGTATGGGGTACATGGGGCCCGAGACTATCTAGTGCCTAGGGGTGTTCCCAGTTTTGTTATTCATTAGATTTGTTGTATTTTATTTTGAATTAGGGTGTTTTAAGATGTATATTATAGTACATAACATGAATATTTAAATTTTTTAACATTCTGAAAGTTTTATCATTGAAACTATTTTCTATTGAAAGTTGCATTTCTGGGGAATTTTCAACACTTTTCTTTTCATATTAAAACTACTTGCTTTTTCACCTTGTATTTCATGAAAATTGGACTCATTGGGTGGTATCCTATTGTTAATTGGATCACACCCTACTTACACCCCTTGGGTGTAAGTAGAATTTATTATGCTTGACTCGGTTAAAGAAAAGGCTGTGGGTGATGGCGGTTCGGGGTGTTCGTTCCCATCCTCGGTGCAGAGTTGTAGAGACCACTTGTGGGCAATGAACCCATGTCATTTAGAGTCCTTGGGGCTGTTTTTATAATGTTTCTTTGTGTCTTTGGGACTCTTATTGTGTTTGAACTTATGTATTCAGTTATAGATTTTTTTATAAACCTTGTTTTGAATGAATGTTTCAGATTCAGTTTATCAAATGTATTTGATGTTATATGTATACATACTCAGGAAAATCGTTCCAAAACCAATATAAATGATATATGGTAACTTTTAGAAGCCCATGGGGATAAGTAATTCCCTTCAGTCCTTGCCACAGGCTTGGTTTTTTTCTGGTATTGGTGGATACTAGATTCAATTTGTGACATATGCATAGTTTTAGAATTTAGTTCTTAAGGAAATTGGTATGTCTATTTTGGAAACTACAACTCAAAATAGCATTCTATATCCTGAATTAAAACATTACCTGTCTTAAAATTTGTTTAAACATGCTGAGGTGGCCTCATATATGGGATTATATATGATAAAAAATTGAATTTTTTATAAAATTTATTGATATTAAATCATATTTTATGATTTAAAATAGTTTTTTTAAAATATTTTTTTATTTGATAAATCATTGTTTCCTAATGGTAAAATAATACCTGCATATTTATTTGAATGTAAGAGGTTGGTACATAATTTGGGTATTATTTATCAGAAGATTAATTTCTGTTGAAATGATTGCATCTTATATTATGGTGACTATGAATCATTAGTTAATTGTACATAATATGGAAAATTGAGGTATAAATTTGAATAATAAGGAAATACCATATTACCTAAGAAAAAATTGAGTTATTTTCCAATTAAACCTCATTTACAGTGTTTTCTTATGTATCAAAAAATAGCTGCATTAATGACATTTCAGAAAAAATATTTCCATTAGTAAAATCTCAAATCATCCATGTGATGGTGATTCATGGAAACACATCGATAAAATTCATCCGTATTTTACTTAACACCCTATCAATGTATGGTTTGGTTTTTCTAGTAATGGATTGTTCCCATTAAGTATTTAGTATATTCATTGTTCTTATTAAAAATTTCTCATTACTCCTTACAACATACATACTTAGATTATGAGGAATGAAATATATATTTTTATATATATTTGGTACTTTTTATTGTAGGATATTAGAAGAATAATATTGATGTTTATTTGAATCAACTAAAGGGTGAATTAAATTCATATGGATCAATGATGTAACTACAACTGATATACATGTAGATAAGAATCATACACTTAAGGTTTAATTAATATGGATGATCAGTGACTTTATATAATATAGTATGTTATATGGACAGAGTACATATTGTCTAAAATAATGTCTATATTTAATGGATGAGAAATAAGCAATTATTCATGGTAATGGGATAAATAAAAGTTAATTTGACTACCATCAGAAATTTCTTCCTTCAAATCACCATTTTGAAAGGAACAGAAACAATTTAACAAAAGCTATAATTGAAAGAGATGAACCTCCAATAGTTCTCTTGGGTATTCAGGTAAAATATATCATATATACATTCCCTCATATTAATTTTTCCCCCTAACATAAATGAAAAAAATAAATGGTTTTGTGAGAGACAATAATTTCATAAAGCAGAGTATTTTTAAAATCCATATTTGTATTATTTTTTAGTTCACCACATGCGATATGTAATGGATATTGAGAAAAAAAATTGATAACATATTCTATACCATGTTGGAATAACATGGTAATACCAAAGAAAATTTAATTGTATGATTTTATCATTCCTATATTTGAAGACACCCTGATCTTCAATTATTTGAATATGAAAGATCATGTAATTTAATGAAACCAAAACTATTATATACAATTTTTATAGGAAGTCATTTTTATTATATCAATGGATTATTCATTAGATGTTACCATATGTTTATGTTTCTAATTTTTCTTATTTCATCATAAATGAGCATATTACCGGTTAAAAATGTTATTATTTCCATGTTGTAACAGAATAATTATCACCTATTAGTCTTAAAGAGATGATTAGTTATTCATTCTAGGTTGTGTTCACCGAAATATCATATTTCGTCAAATATATTTTTGGGGAAACATATGATTATGCTTCATTGACTATGCTAAAAAAGGATTTTGTTTTAATTTAATTAATATTGCAGAAAATATTCATATTAGGATTCATTGACTCAGTGGTTCATTTAATATTGAATTTCTCATATGAAGAAAAATGTGTACGTTTATTAAAATTCAAATGGATGTACCCATTTTATAAATGTTTAAACCGGTTAAAGAAGAAATTTTGTAATAATGTGTGAGTTGAAGGTTCAATTATAGAAGCATACTAGTAGGAGGAATATTTTAATTTCTTCTCATATAATTTTCAATCAGGATATCCTTTAAAACATATTTGGATGTTTCATAGATATAAAAATGCTGATGATTTTATAGACCATTAGTTGGTATTTTTAATAATCCTGATCATTATTTGGTGGTCATCATGAATGATGGTTTTCATACGAATGATTATACTCAGCTAATATATATGGAATAATAAATTGTGATTAAATGAAATATTTTTCTAGTATGTAAAATTTTTTCTTACGTTTTTATTTTAATAAAATATTACTTTACTGAAATTATTTTTTCTATAGACTATATGATTAACATATCATTTTTTTATAAAATTTCATTTTATTCCCTGAAAGAAAATCATCAAGTAACTTTTTTCTTGTTAGTTTCAGAGACTCATATGTTAAGTTTATATTGATGAAAAAATATATCAATTCTATAACTATATCTATTATTAATAAGTTTAATTATTTATAAGAAACAAAACAAAAAAATAAAGTTTATACTTGATTATGAGTTCTCAAAAATACGAACATAATTTTTTTAAAATATTATAATGAGTATGTAGTTATTGTATTTTTATTCCATAAACACATATATGGTTACAAAATGAAATCAATGAACAATGGTTTCTATTTAAAAGGATATCATCAAAATGAATGTGAAGTTTAGTTTTATAGTATATTAGAGGAAATAATTGTGTAATGTTATCTGGGACCAAATTATGTAACAATGTTTAAATGTAGTTTTTTTGGTATTGATTTAGGGTTAAAAGATCATCCATGAAGTGGATTTGCTGACCTTAAACATAATAATATTAGTGCATAGAATGAACCATTTTTGTTGGAAAATCTAGCACATCATGTTTATTATTAAAATTATAGTGATGCTTTGATAGAATTGAATGATTTGTGGAGGGTAATAAAAATTAAATCACATGAAAATAATTTTATAGAAAAAAATGGTTATATGGAAGTGAGACATATTGAGATTTTTTAAGATACATCAGAAATATTTCTCTTACACAATGACATGTAAAAAATCAAGGATTGACCCCCTAGTTAAGGGCCAATAATAATGATAATTTGATGAAGTTATAAGGGATGATAAAAAAGAAATTATTATGGATGTTTGTGATGTAAAGGATGAGGATGATGAAGTTTTACTAGATGAAAATGATTATGGAGATGATTATTGATGTATTAAATTCATGTATTTATTAGTTTTTTATATTTCATATTTTTTAACAATTATTTATATGTATTTTTTTGTTTCATATGGAAGGACCTGATGAGCTATTATGTTCTATAACTGATGAAATTAGTTATTAGTTTTTTATATTGTACATTCATATTATCAAGTATACATGTGTAATAATATTATAATCAACATGATATTTATTATATTTGAATATTTCATATATATATATATATACACAGGTTAAATTATTGTGTCCTCTTATTTATTTATAGGTTATTATTATATTCTTTTATTGATTATTTTTTATTATTTGATATGAATTATAAATTTTTTACCAATATTATTATTATATTATTGTATTAATTAGTTTTTTATATTTTTTATTTTTATAAAAAAATTATAATTGGATGAAATATTGGTTTTAGATAGCTATATATGCTCTTGAAAATCTAGTTCATTCTCTCACTGATTCTAGACTTCATACTAATGATCTCACGTGATCTTATCTATAAAATTTTGTACCTATTGGTAGAGGAGTATTCAATATCGATTCATGATTTCGTGCCGCATTTTAGAGATACACTCATCTCTATATTTGTATCCTCATTTATGGGTGTTTTTTAATTGTATAGTATATTTATTTAATACTATGTCTTTATATTAATTTTGGAAATAATATTTTTGTAATTTTTTTTTATTTGCCCAGTTTTTTTCATTTAGCTATTGAGATGGTAGGTGTGATTATAGGAAATTAATTTTCCAACCCATGATTATCATGATACCAGGTCCCCATCATCATTTTATAGTAGATGTGTTACCACTAGATTTTACATTTTCAAAAAATATAATATTTTTAAATTTTCTTTAATTACAAACATATTGTTTTTGGATTTTCTTGTAGAATTTATGGTCTTCAATTGACGATAACCTGAGTTATACTATCATAGAGTAATAAGAGATTTGTATATGTGATATTTTTCATTATTTTTTACACGACCTCAGAAATAAAGTTATGGATAGTTCTTATGATACTGTTTTCAACCAGTCTTTTGTCTCCCATCGACTTCACTATATCTCAGGTGAGGTATGGGATATATTGTTCACCTACATGTTGGGAGATTATTTTATTAGTATTTAGTCATCTAAATGTTAGATCTGGGGGGTGGAAGGAGGTCCTACATAGGGTTGGAAGTCATACATTTGGAAAACATAAATGAAATATAGTAAGTGATATTATTTATTATGTATAAATACAATAAGTGTAAAATTTATTATATTATATAAGATACTACAAGTCATTAGATTATGGAGTATGCTTTTATAAGAATATGTATACTGATCACCATAAAATAGAACTTGTAGGTGAATGACAACAATATATTGTGGTTGATATTTTTTTAAAAAAAATCCATAATATTAATTTTATTATTATTATAAGATCTAATTATGTTTTATGGTGACATAACAGGATGTGACTTCTCATTCATGAGTTATTCAGGCAGAGAGTGAAGAAGTTCCCACTGTTGATTCAGGTTTCGAATAGGGGGCCTGGATACATTCATCCTTTCATGGTGTTAATAAATGTAGGGTGATTGGTATTGGTTCCCAATTGATACTTATGGGTTATTATAGTACTACACTAATGTTATCAGTTATATCTAAGGGAGATCATGGAGATTTATTACCAATTTAATTTTCTTTTTCACTACATGAGGAGAGTTTGAGAGAAAATGACGAGATAATATATTGGGTACAATGAGAGAGGGAGGAGGATCGTGAGCTATAACATCAGAGACATGAGTAGATGTGGTAGTATATGTGATAACTTGCAGGTGCTGTTGGTATGGAGTTTCCTCCCAATGATCCTTCGAGTGATCCTCATCCACCTTACAGCAGTTTATGACTGGTTATGTTTTAGTATTATTTTGAAATTTGTGGTGAAAAACATTTAATGTCTGAAATGATCAATTAATTTAATGTATGTTTTTTTATTAATTTGGATTATTTTAAATTATTAATATTTTTTAAAAAATTTCTAAATTATTTTTAATTAAATTTAATTGTTTTAATATTTTAAATATCTTTATTATTTTAATTATTTATATTATTTTATTTATTTCATTAATTTTATTATTTTTAAATGTTTTAATGAATGATCATTAATTTTAAATTATCTTAAATTTTTTCTTAATAATTTAAATATATATTTATTTTAAATTATTTAACATTAGGTTTTTTTGTTTTATTTTATTTATTTCGAAAATATTATAATTTGTGACAGACTAATCATCCAATGAAGAGAATATCAGCTGCGATGATCCATCACAATTGATAATTTAAAATAATTTTAGGAATTATTTGGGATAGTCAATTCATCTATCATAAGTATTTTTTGTTTCCAACAACACATGGAAAATAACCACATTTTTTACATTGTTTTTTACGACACTGCATTCAGTATGGTATCTAGTAAAAAATGAATTTTTGGGATGGTATTATATTGATAATTCAATAATTAGAAAATAGAAACTCTATTTGCAAAGGTTATATATTGAGAAATGAATTACATCATTTGTGGAAAAGGTTGGTCGTATGTATGCATGAATTTTATTTTCATTTATCAATTGATAAAATGAAAGAAAGAAAAATAATAATTAAATATTGAAGAACCATTATTATATCATATAAACAATATATATAAATCATATACATTATTATTAACATCCACGTAAAACAGATATGAGAAACGAAGTACAACGCTTCATAGAGGTGGTTGTCTACGTGTACACACGAGCGACGTTATCATCTCCCAAAAGATTAGATGGTAAGAAGGTATATGTAATATTATAATTCCATAAGTATAATTATTTCATTAATATAATATATAAACCATAAATCAATCATTATATCCATTCATAATAATAGGAAATGGAAAACAAATTACATCTGTTCGCGGGGTGATAGTCCGCCGTACACACGATCAAGTGTTTCACTTTCCATTTTACAGAATATGAGATGAATGATAGTAATTACATTAACGTAATGAAATATAATTATATGAAATACATTTATTTAATAATTTCATCATGTTTGAATAATATTTTAAGGAGGTAGAATAATAAATAAAATGAAAAGGCAAGGTTAAGAACTAAACTTCTTCCTCACACAACCTCTCCATATTTATACCTAAATACCTCAATGGATGGTTTCTTTATCAATAAATGGACTCTAGGAAATGTGTATGGATTTAATGAAGATTTGTTTCTATTATTAATGGAACTAAAAGGCTCATGATGTGCAGATATGCGAGGAGATGGGGTGTCCATTAATAATTTAAGTGAGTGGAACACTTGTAATTTATCCATGTTTTAAATTAATTTCAAATAAATTCATTGAGAAAATGACCCAAAATTTCACATATTTGGATTTGAAAAGGGTAAGGTGAAAATAAAACCATCAGATAAAATTTCATCAGGTTTTACTGTAATTTTTACCATTATCGTTTAGTTGAACAACAGATAAACCTGTTTTAAACTCAAACGTGGTATCATTTTTTTTTACTCTTTTTTGTTGTTCAATATAAAAATATTTTTTTGGAAATATAGCATAATATTATTTATTTATTATTAAACATATTAAATACTTTTTATGAAATTAAATTTATAGAGGTGGTATAATTTAATTTAAAATTAAACTCACAAATGCGATAGAAAATGGTTTTCCACTAATAACGTTTCCTTAAGTATGAAAAGTTTTAATATATAAATTCAACATAAAATTGATTAAAAAAACTAAATTGGTTTATTAATAAAACAATTTAACTAAATTTACTTTCTATACTATTTAAAAACAATATTTTTAAATTATTTTATCGAAATGGCAATTTTTAATAAAATTACGATTTTTTCACTATTCATTAAAAAAATATTATTTTTATAAAATTTTGAGAAAAATTAATTTAATATAATTTGAACATGTTTATTTAAAAGAATAATATAATTTTTGAAAATAAATATTTTAATTTTTTCAAAAATAATTTTTAAAATTAGTTTTCAAAACTCAACAAAACCATTTTCTAGAAAAATAATTACTTTAATCATAAAATATTATTTATTATTAGACAACACCTATAAAAAATAATAAATCAATGATAAATTATTTTAATGAATATATAATATATAAATTTTATTAAAATCATTTACCAATAGTGATTAATTTATTTTTTATGATAAAAACATAATGCATGTATAAAAATTGTCTTCCTAAAAAACATTTCTTTTACTTTCAAATGATTTTTATTTTCAATTATAATAAATTTATAACCAAATAATTTTTCTAAATCTTTCAAATATATAATTTACATAATTTTATTATTCATATTCATACATTTAAATCCAATAGCGATGTAAAAACAGTCACATTAAATAATGATATATCAATATTAAACAACGGTTTGATTATGTTTGGTGTTGTGTGTAACATTAAATATCAAATAAATTCAATTTATTTGAAACATATATATCATAAGTCTCATGGATTACTTTTTAGGTTTCTTATTGGTTAAAATTACCTTCATTATTTATCATTGTGTGTAGAGTTTTCACACATATTAATAGAATATGTAACTGTATGGCATTGTTTGTGTGTTATGTCTGGATCACATTACACTTCAACCAAATACAATATGTGTCGAAACTATGGTTCATATTTTGTAATATATAATAAAATATATATTCACTCTATGACACATATTTTTAAGCTATGATAATATATAAATACTGATTTTTTAAGAGATTTATGAATGAAGTAACCTTATGTTAGACAAACGACTCAATATTTTTCAAGATACTACAACCCTTCATATTTTATAGAATGGAATGACTAGATATTTGAGGAATACAACACCTATATTTTAACATATTATTTTTGTTTTATTATGTTTATTTAATCTCTTATGTTATTTAGGTTGGTTTTTGAAAACATTTGATGGTTTATAGATGTTTTTGAGGAATTTATATGTGCACATGGCTTGTTCATGGTAAGGGGAACCCCGAAAACACACTATGAAACAATGTTGGAATAAATTGGGATATTTTTTATATCACAATATTATCAATTTTTTTGAAAACAACATGTTTAAACAATAGGGAACAGTTCCAGGTTATTAGGTAGGCACACATCTGGCGCATGATTTGCATAAATCATTCATCAAAATGGGAAACCCTGTAATTTTTTGTGCAATGAAATATATATGGCTTGAAAAAAGTTTAAAAAATAATGTATCTAAACCATGTGCTACATTAAAATACATAGAATTACATTTATAACACAAATATTTCCCAAAAACTCTCATTTCCCACCTCCTTTCCTGGGATCAAAAATTAAAGATCATTCTTGGGTAATCTTGGTTCATTATTTATGTCCAAATAACCCATTGTTTGAATCTAAAATTGTTTTTCCTAGAGTTAAAGGGTAATAATGTATTCTCTAGTTTTCTACTATTATCCTTTAACATTAAATTTGTTATAAAACATTGTCTGGGGATGTAATTCCTAGATATTTTTATTAGGGTTTGTTTTGAGGGTTATTTTATAATCCTTAGTAGGAGGCTTATAAGAGGCAATATCAAGTATGTTGTGTTGAGGTTTCATTTTGGAAATATTGTATGAGTTATTAGAGTTCTCACTCACTAATTTTTTTAATCATGAAGGAATATTATTAAAATTTTATATTATATATATATATGTTAAATATATTTTAAAAATCATGGATGAACGTTATATTGGGGTAAAATAATTTAATAAAAAGTTTATTGGTGGCGCCCACAACATGTTTGATAGAAGGATTATTTGGGGATTTGATTGTACAAATACTTATTTTTGTATATTAGAAAAATTTCATGGTTGTGGAATTGGTGTGAGATAGAATGTTTTCATGATTCATTCACATAAGGATCTATTGAGAGGGACTTGGATTGTTGTTAATTTTAAGGGTTTGTGTTTTTGGAATATTAGTGACATGGGTGTTGCTTGAATTTGCGTGTGTTCATGATTTACATAGACATTGCCTTAGTGATTTAAAATAGTTTTATTATTCCAATATTTGGGAAAAATTATTATCACACAATGTGATAATTTTGTTCTTGGGTAATTGATTTTAATCTTTTGTTGTTATACTATCAGGTTATGTATGTTTGATAGGGGATGAAATTGGTTAATGCATTACATGGGTTTATGTTTTCATGGCATATGTGTGTGTTAATGTATGTGTTTCACTATGTATATTATAGGTTAAAAGAACATTTTTTTTATATTAGTTATTTATTGTGTTTAATTTATACTTATTTATTTATTGTGTGAGCCTCTATTTTTTTTATAAAATTTGTGATTTCTTGTTTCTTTTAAGCGGCGTGTGTTAATAAAAATTCAGGGTTTCCTATTGAGTTTACATAATCTCCTACTATGTATATACAATGGTTTATATATATAAATTTATATACATGATTCAATTAATAGTGAATCACATACTTCATTATTCGTGTATCCCAGTGCTTTTTTTTCAGTAACAGAGTTATTCATTTTGAGGTTGAAGGAATGAGGATCATGGGAGTTTTCCTTATTTGGAACTATGACTCTCCTTTTGATTTTATTGTATTTATAGTCTTATTTGGGGATTTTCATAGTTATTTTCTCTATATAAATGTATTATTATATATTTTAAAATTATTTTTATTTATTCATTAAAAATGTTTATATTTTTCTCTTGGAGTTTTCTACCACATGATGTTTCATATTTTATGGTATATCATCCCCCAATTATATTGTTAAACACAATGTATTTACTGTCAACCATTGGTTTCTGTAGAATGAACTTAATGTTAGTATCACATTGATAATATCCATGATGATGGGTAGGGTTTTGGATGTTACATTGATTCATGGAATAATGATGGAATGTGTTTAATTGACAGATTTTATAGTTATCCAAACATCCAATATTAATGAATTTTATAGGGAAATTTCTTCTATTTTAATTCTTATTTTAGAAAATTATAAAAAGAATGAGTCAATTGAGTTTAGGTATGAACCAAGATTACATGATCTTTGTCTATTTTCATTATAATTAAAATGTTTAGAAATTATGTATCCCTCAATTTTATTCCCTAGCATTCAATTGTAAGGACAATAATTTGGTCGATCATCCAAACCAATCTCATTAGGTATTTATCATTTGATAACATAACCTAGTTGTTTTATTCAGAAATAATAAAATACATTTATATTATCTTTTGAAAAGGAATATAATTTTCTCTTTCTGTTTTCAAAATACAATCATTTTTTTCTTCATTCACATCCTCAATTGGTCATTAGTGTTTATTCTTCACAGGAAGAGGGGCATCATATTCTTTGTAGGATAGAGTGTTGATGCATGTATTGTAGTATAAACTAAGGCTCGTTTAGAGTGATTTTAAAGTAAATTTATTTCCCTAAGTTAAGGATTCATATTATGATTTACCCTTCAAATGATGAGGGTAATATTTCAGCTATTGTGAAACAATTGAAAATTATCAAAATCATCTATGATATATGAATTGAATAATGATATTTCTAACTCATATCAATTATTTGTTGTACATATATCTACTAACTAAATTTTTTAGGTGCTATAAGTTCATGAAATTGGTTAATTATTATAATATGTTGATGAAATTGGAAACCCTTTCAATTTCAATATACATTCAATTTTATAGGTTTGGGATGGTAATCCTCTTCAGTAATGGTCTAAAATAATAATGAATCATTCCCAAAATATCCTTCTTATTGAAAATATATTTTATTTACATATTATTATACCTAATGAATACGTTTCATTCTAATGTTTGGAATAAGAATAAATGTTTCTCCACGTACTATTTTCTTAGTGTTCAAAACAAGGGAATAAATAGAAATATGAAATGAATAAGATTCTAATGTTCTTCTCAGATTCTATTGAATGTTTGGAAAGTGATATTACTAACGTTTGGTAGAGGATGGGTCAAATATACCCATTCAGGGTATGGTATCATTTTAGGTTTCTCTTATTCTCTTTTAACCAATATAGATTCAATTATAGTTGTATATACTTTAATAGATTCAAGAATCCCTCATGATATTAGTTATAGATAAGATTTCGGAGTAGGAACAAGTAGTAGTTTCTAGAATGGTTGACCTATTGAAACCAATGGAATATTACTGACCTAAGGTGGTGTTCGATGAATTTATTAAATTGGTGGGGTTTAAGACCCTAACAAAGGAGATTTTATATAGATAACTGGAATTGAAATCAAATAGATTGGTTTTCTTACAACATATTGGTTATATGGTCTAACATCGACCCTATGGGTAAAGAAATATGATCTTGTGGAATAGTGTTATGTGGGGGAGGCATGGAAACCTCTACCTTATAATTACACAATGTGGGTAAATTTTCAATGGGTAGTTTAGTGTTAATTCACCTCAACTTCTCTAACATAGCTTCTTACTAGTAAATATTTTACTTATTAAAAGAGGATCATCTTCTTCATGTGGTGGGTGTGATATGGATGTACGTACAAATTAAACATTTTTGGTTGTGTCATATCGAGTCGGTGGAAATGAGATATTTCAAGGATCTACCTAATCATTTTGTTGATATTATTTTCCAGTAATGACTCCTTATCACACCTCAATGACCACCATATTTTGAATATATTCCACCTTATAATGTTCATCTCTATCAATATTTTAGTCCACATTATATGTTAGTTTTTTACCCATGATATTTAATGACATGAATCACATGATAAGAATAAAATCCTCATGAATGTCTAATTATTAAGAGGTATCATTGTTATTTGAGTATCCTTCGAGTGATAAATCCTAATATTAGTTCAATATTTCCTTATTGAATGAATTCATAGACATCAATTTCCTCCATGGAATCAATTATCTCCCTTAATATTTAATATGATATATGTAGTAAATAGCTCATATACGGTGATCCGGGGAATATATACATTAATGTCTATTAACCATGATCTAAATGTGGAGTATAAGTCACAAAATTATAGTGGAGTTCAAAGAGACGGACTCCAGGTGTTCTAGGGTTCCAGGAATATCCGTTCTGTCGAATCCTCCCATCCCTGAGGGGGAGGGGGCAATGGCCTCGTCTCTTTTTCTCACGCTCGCCCTTCACCTCATTTTTCTCCCTTCACCATCCAGGTATTACTTCCTATTTTCCCTGATATCGAGCTAGCCCCGAAAGTCCCTGGATTCGCCCTTGGATCCCCTTCTCTTCCAATTTCTCTCTCGGAGTTTTCAGAGGCTTCTTCACTACAAAAAATTACTTTGGTTGGTCGATTTGGTCATTAGAGGTCTTCGGTGGATATAGTTGACAGATTCGTCAACACCCAATGGAGTCTTCATCATCAGGAAGTCATCGGTCTGATCAACTCTCGGAAAATTATGGTTTGATTTTCCTTAGATGAAGATCTTACTCTGGCATGGTCTAGCGGTGCGCGATCTGTCAACAAATCATCATTTCTTTGTCCTTTATTTGTCCTTCAATTTTTAGTTGAAGCGTGACCCGGAGACAACAAATATTTCAGTTCGTCTTCCAGGTTTGACGATATCCTTTCAAATTCCTTCCATATTGCAGATTATTGGTAATCTGCTAGGATACTTCTTGGTCGCGGACTCTAGGACCTAAGCGGTTTTCCATCCCATTGAACCTAGAATATGCGTAGAGGTCAATATATCTGAAGCCCCTATGGATTTTGTCTGGATTGAGATTGAAGGTAAAAATAGGGTTATGCAGCAGGTTGTTTATGAGTCGGGGACTGATTACTGCCCCTCCGGCTTCTTCCAAGGTCACTCAGCCCAGATCTGTCATAGAGGTAATATCCCACCTGCTGTGAATTCGGTAAATGTGGCTAATTCAATCCACAAGCAGCCTGTCAATGAGATGTTTGGAAAGTCTCAGAAGATTCCTTCCTCTATGGAAGCTGTTATTCTCATTAATGATGTTGGTTGTAAAGTCACTGTGGAAGATCCCCTAGGCTATGGGGCGAATGGGTGCCCTCCTTCCTAGAAAGAGGTGGGACTAGTCACTGGAGATGATTGATTTCCCCCAAAAAATCAGATAGATCTGCATTTGAGGCCCCCAAAACCCAAGGTCTTAGAGTTTTTTAATAGATTAAGAATCGATTTGGGTATCAAGAACATGTTTCAGGGAGATGTGAAGGGGGTAGGCCCGAGTTCCTGGGTCCCCTCTTCCTTTTCAAAGATGGTGAAATCAGGATATAGAAGTCCTTAGGTGAAAGTTGTTGTGAATTATAGAGAGGCCAACGATGATGTTCCACATCTTGAGAAAGGGCATCTTCTAGGAAGAAAAAAGAGGTTTTTAGTGCTGGGGGAAGATGAGTTTCAGGATCTTGGGGAAGGGGATGATGTGTTTTCCCCTAAGGAGAACCCCCTCTGCCGTGAGAATTCTCAAGAGGAGGACTCTGCTTCAGATTCTACTGTCAAACCCAAGGAAAAAGGTATTTCAGAGGAATATCTTAGATCCACTTCAAGGAAAGGGATGTACACTATTATATATTATGATGGTTTCATTACACACTCCTGAAGGCCATGAAGAAGAAAAGAGTATTCAAATATACATAGTCCCCCCGTTACAAGGTCTTTATGTAAAGGCAGTCCACCTCCAATGGATCCCAAAATAGTGGACAACAACACATCTTACAAGCATAAAGACTCTACAAAGCATACAAAGGTTGTGACCCCTAAGGAGAATGAATCTCAAGCAGGTGAATCTCCTATCATGGATTTGGTGGATGATAAAACTGTTGTTGTAGAACCTGTTATCCCCCATTGTGGTAAAGAAATGACAGAGTGTGATGTATGGGATGCTATCATTAACAACAATGAATAATTCATAGAGGAGGAACTTGTGGTTGATGCTACTCAAGCAGAGTTTGACAGATTAGTTGGGAGAGGCATCTAGTCAAATCAGAACGAGGAGCAGGGCAGTTGGGGTAAATAATAACTCATCATATTGGCACGCGGAATCAACAGAAAGAAGATTACTATATAAGAACTCATCCAATCATGAGACAAGTAGTCGAACTGCATTGAATACATCCTCAAAGATGATCCAGATGGAAATGACAACACTCTTCAATGGAGTATCTATAGAGGTATGTTTTCTAAAAGTCTTAAACTGCAATTTGAGTATATGATTATGACCTATGGTTTTGGTCGATTGTTTGGTTGTGTCTGGACTAGTTTCCCACTTTTTTCTTTAAAAAGTTGTTTCATAATAAAAAATGTTGGATGGATAGGATAGAGGAGTTCACCTAAGATGTACATCTTTTAGAGTTTATGCATGTATGGTAAATGAAAAATTCAGTAGGGTATAGGGACTTAAAAATTACCCAATACCTATATTTTAGGTTGCATCTTGTTTTATCATAGTCTTAATTTCACCCCATTATATATTTGATTATTGTAGGAGTTTTAGTGGGGGTAAAAATACCCCTAACCCTACCGGCATGGGCTAAACCAGTGAATCTACAATAGATTTGCACATATCAATATTCACCATTTTGGATCAAACTCTTGAATGATATAGATGTATTTTTCAGTCTAGATGATATATATGATTGGTATTATGAATTGAAAATGGTTCAAGTTTTTTTGAATTTTCATTTCAATTTTTTTTACATGATTCCCATTCATGGAGGTTTGATGATAGAATCATTATATAATTATATTAGAGTTTCTTTGTTCTAGTATCCATGTATAAAAGAATATAATTTCACTAACAAAATATCATATCGTTATCCTGAAAATAATACATGGGTTGAGGAAATGGTGTTGTAAGATACTGTATTAGAAGAACATTATTGTACCATGAGTGGAGTGTAGTAAAAATGTCCATATTCATCATATCATTAGAAAACAAATATGGGACATTAGTGATCAAACATAAGATTTCAATTAAATGTTTGATGTTTTATTTCTAGTGGAACTCAGAAAACTATTATGATTTCAAATTTTAGGATAGTAAAATCTCATCCAGATCAACATGGTCTCACTAGTAATGAAATCCATTTATATTATTGTTGTATTCTCCATAGGTTATGTGTTATTAAGCAATTTGGGGTTCCATATGACCTGACACCCAAATAAGACTATGACTTGGACCCAAGGGCATTACTAATCCCCACATGATGGAAACTAGTTATTGGGTATCAACAATACTATTTTGGTACCAATTTCATCCATGATAAACAACCATGAAAAATCCTAAAAATGTAAAACATCACACCAATTTCAATATCCATAACCAAAATAAGTAAAAAACTTTAATGCTATAAATTTGAAATCTTAATAGAAAACCAAAACGTGGATGGAAACAAACTAGAAAACCCAAAAACTCCATGAAATAAGCGGGTCATAACCCTCAAGACACCTCCACCAAAACCTATATAGAAGGGAATATTAACAAAAAGATCCAACATCACCAACACAATACATCTTTCCATTACCTGGTTAAAAAAAACAAGGGCAACATACACCCAATATTGTATGTTGGGTGTCAGTCATTACCTTGTTAGATTTCACCCACATGAAATATTCCATTCCATAACATTAAAAAAAATTAACAAGCATGTTTTATAAAAGAAATTAAAAACGTTTTATGGAACATTTTAAGGAGAAAATGTTCAAGAAAATAATGATTAGAAATTAAAATTAAGAAGGTCCTCCATATGAAGATGTTAAACACAAAGTCACATGATAGAAGCAAGAATAATCTGTAATGTTACTAGTACTAGTGGGACATTAGGAACCTCATTCTTGAGTGAAACATGGTATAGAAACAATAACCCACAACTTCATCATGTGTAATCCAATATTGGGGAACAAAACCCAATGTATAGTTGTATATATTTATTAGTATAGTTTAGATAGTGCTTCATCATAAATCCTTCTAGAGGAAACTATGTCTCTGCCCCAGCAATCCAACAAGCGTAATAGTCCTAGTCTAACCACCTAGATAACTAGGATTTTTTTTGTTCTCAATTTCATTTCCCATGTCACACAAACCACTTCCTTTACATGCACATACATCCAAATTTAAAAATATACACAAATAAACCACCCTTTTTAAAATAATACCCTTTTCCAAATCCACACACAGACCAAATCCATTTGTGAATGAACTTTTCACCACTTACCAAATTCATGGGACACATTTAAGAAGCCCAATAAGGAAGCACACATGAGAATAATACAATTTATTTTGAAAAAAATATTTCATGACATAAACACCTAAATTCTTTTTAAACACATTTCACACCTCCCATACAATCCATATAATACATTCCCAGAGAAAACAAAGCCTACCAAAATCATTTAATAAAGAAAAATAATGGAACAACCTACATCATTCTTGGAAAATTATTGAATATGATAGAAATTTACAACCACACCAAAAGAGGAACCTTTAAAGGAATAAAAAAACCACAAACATCAATATTTTACCCAAACCCCTAATATTGAAACTTTATTAGGGAAATCATTCTTCTGTACAAATATGAACCAATGTAAGAGGAAAGAAGAACAAAGAAGAAAGAAGAAATTAAGTGGAGAAGTGCCTTAATTGAATATTCTTGGTGATCCAAATCCAAATACACCCATGGTTTCATTGTACAAGGGATAAAAGAAGAAGGGAGGTGGGTCATAGTTATAAGAAACTGAATGTGGAAGATTGGGAATGGAATTAGAGTTAAATTAAATGATGGAAAATCATAAAATCTCCCTTTTTAGGGACCTAGACAGGCCTCATGATTTCTTGGGGACAGAGGCACACCCATGTGGTAGGCTGTGTGGCCAATATTGTTCCATTGTCCTATGTGAATGGTCTATCCTGGGCAGGTTCATGGTTTCCCCTAATTTTTCCCCAATAGAGTGACACATGATATCTGGTATGAAAATCATATTTTTCTGCAAGAATATCTTAGAAGAATAAGGAACCATGATGAGACCAAAAATAAAAAAAATTAATACCTAAAAATAAATAAATAGTATTTGAATAGTATCCCCACCAAGAATATATTCCACCCTCGAAAAGCCATTCCATAGTCTGATCATAGAACAAAAATAGATACTACTCCTCAACATAAGTTTTTCACTCAAATTTATAATTATCATCATCACAAAGAAGCCAAATAACTCAGAAAAATGATATGGAGTTTCACAAAATCACATTCTATTAGGAATCATAAATCTATTCTAGCCACTCAAACATAGAAAAATCCAACAAAAAATCCATCACTTTTAAATGAAACACATGAGATCGGTACAGATTATTATTTTTATAATTGAGATACATGGAACATGTCATGAGTTGAAATAAACTATGACATAAAATCTAACTGGTATACCACCATACCAACTCTCTCAGTAATCTAAAAAATTATATCATACCTCAGTGTTAGATCCCCTTTATTAGTAAGATGATAGTGACCCATGTGAAGTGCCACATTAAAAAAACCCGATCACCCACTATGATTTCAAAGGTTTGGAACCTCTAATTGGCATAAGACTTGTGGTGGCTCTGTGCTATCAAAAAATACTACTTGATAAAAATAACCTTATCATACATCTCCTTCACCATGCTTGATCTCAACAATGAGGTATCACCCACCTCTTCCCAACAAAAGGGTGACTAGAACAGATGACCATAGAGTGCATCAAATAGAGTAATTCGAATTGAGGACTGGTGAATGGTATTATATGAAAACTCAACCATCCCAAAATGACTATCCCATAAACCTAAGAAATCCAACAGACATTCCTAATACATGTCTTCTAGAATCTGATTCACTCATTCTATCTGACCATTTTTTTATGATGGTATATCATACTCAACTTGAACTATGACCCCATTTACTTTTGAGGGTGTTCCCAAAACCATGAGGTGAAACATGGGTACCTATCTGAAAATATTTTATATGATGCCCCATTAAGCCTCACTGACCCATGAATATAAAACATTCATAATTAATCCATTATATTTAAATTCCTACTTAAGATAAAATGTGATGATTTGGTCAGACATTCAATTTGTAATAATAACATTCCTTTCTTAGGGTGTATGAGGTAACCCAACAATAAAATCCATGGTGACCTCATCCTGGTTCTAGGTAGGAATTGGAAATGTATAAATAATAGAATAGGGCCTATAGTTCCATTATTTTACTTCATGACATATATAACACCTGGATATAAAGCCATATATGCCCCATCTTATACCTGGTCACAATAACTAATGACACACATCCTAAAACATCATGGTGTTACTAGTAATAATAGCCTAATGAGACTGGTGGATATTAGGAATCACCAACATCCACAATAACTACTGAACCAGAAGGAAAAACATAAAGAAAATATCTTCATCAGGATACAACCACCATTCACATGGAACCTCCCCACCGTTTAAGAACTGCATATAATGCTTTTCCAACTAATCACACTACTTATCTTGCCTAATCAACTTCAGAAGGGGAGGTGTCAAGTGAATACTCACCAAGAGCACACATCCACTATGCTCCATTGTCTTTATATGCATCTGAACAAAATTCCACCTTATGGTATGCACATTAATAGACTCTTTCATTGCTTGCCCTAACACTTTTCTTTTTCAGGAAACTACAATAACATTACTTTTTTTTGTTTATATATGATTTCAAAATTTAACCATGAAGGTACTCAACCCATAAATTCTATCTAAGATTTAGATGGTTATGGTAGAATATGTAGGCCAATCTCTTAATATCATTATTGACAAAACTCTTCTCATTAAAAAGATAATGATGCCATGTATTCAAGGAATGCATCACTACTGCAAAATCCATTTAATGGGTTGGGAAAATATTTTCATTTAGTCATGGTTGGAGAGATCAAAACACTACCACATGTTCATCATGCATCATCACACACCCAAGACCAATACCTGATGCATCACAATAGACCACATATCCCTTTCCAGATTCCAGAAAAAATCAAAACAAGTGTCACAGTCAACTGACTCTTAAGATCCTAAAAGGTCTTCTGACACTCCAAATTCCATAAATAAATTACCCATTTTGGGTAATCATAGTCATGGATCAAAGGATCTGAGAGAAATACAAAATAAAGAGATTGTAATACTGTACCAGTCCCAAAAACCTCATGATGTAAAAAAAATTGTTGGAAACACCCATTCCGCCACTCCACTGATCTTATTAGGTTCCATTGAAACTCCTTGCATTGAGGCCACATGACCAGAAAATATCACCTCTCTAATATAGATGGTTAACTTAGAGAACTTTACATGGAAGTGATGATCCCATAGGTTTCCCAACAATATCCTCAAGGGTTGAGAATGCTCCTATTTGGTCCTTAAGTTGAATAGGATGTCATCCAAAAATATCTCGACAAAGGAGTCAAGATACTAGTGGAACAACAAGTTTATAAGTTCCTTAAAGACCGATAGATCATTCTCCAACATGAAAGGAATTACCAAATAATCAAAATGGTTGTACATTCTTCAGAAGAATATTTTTAGAACATCTACCTCTATGAATCTAAAATGGTTATTCTAGGAAAGCAAGGTGATATTTGAGAATGAACTCACCCCCTTAACCTAATCAAAAAGTAAATCAATGATAGGATATTGTCATTTTTTCTTGATCATCACCTTATTAAGATTATGATAAATAATACATAAATGAAGAAACCCGTCTATCTTTTTTGAAAACAAAATGGTGGCTACCCAAGGTGAGACACTCGAGATAATGATTCCTTTCAATTGAATATCATACAACAATATCTTTAATTCCCACAACTCAGTGGGTGTGGGGTAGCATACATTATGATGGAAGGGATATCGACATTGTTCCTGATGCCTATTCGATGGTGAAATCCACATCATGCTTTAGAGGAAAACCTAAGAACTCATCTAGAAACACCTAAGGGAACTCATCCACCATATAAGGAAATCCATATGCGAAGTCTCTATCGTCATTCTCCAAACTGGGTAATGATATCTAAAAACCAATACTACCCATCTACAAATGTAGAGGACTATAACATTTTGACCGAGGATCCTATTCACCTTGAAAGAAGTGGTACTCCCATAACATGCCACAAAAATCGCATACTGCTGTTAATAATTTATGTGCACATAGAATATCAAAATCCAATCCATACTAAGGATTTTTTCAAAGAGTTCCATTTCTAGATCCATGAAATAACACTCTAGGTTGACCCCTGAAATGGGGAGTGAAAAAGGTCGACACCTAAAACCCTGGTATTTCTTCTAACCAACCGGCATCACTAACTCCATCACATACAACCTAATATTGATTGAAAAACTCAAAAAACACACATGAAGGGAAGAAATAAATGAAACAGAGGCACCCGTATAAAAAAAGAAATATATAGAGAATAAGAAAAAAAATATATAACTAAAACTTTGGTAGGCCGTGCATATGATTCCACCAGCGCTTGTTCCAAGATAAGAAGATGGCTTGTCTCTACCTGAGAATGGGAATAACCACTAACTTGTGTCTCTACATTGAATTGACTCTACCCAGAAGTGGATCTTTCCATACTACCATGACCTCCAAATAGATATCCCACTGTCCTGGACATTTTTGACTCGGCTAACATCCCTATGGAGGCTACAGATCCTTCACTACCAATATATGGGCTCGAAACCTAGAAAAACTACTAAAATTTCCCAATAGTTCTGCACCAATGGCATGACCTAGGTGGAGTTAAACAAGATGACAGTATATTACCTACCATCCCACCTCGATAGAGAAAAAAATATCAACCATCTAAAACCAAAGATTAAAAAGACCAGGAAGGATGTATTGATCTACTACCTTCCCTCTTTTCCTTATCATCACACTTCATATTCATTACTCATGAACATCACCTAATTTGACCCAATACTGATGATGTTGTAGTGAAATTAGACTTCCCACTATGTTCGATCTTCATCATCAAGTCACGATCAACCACCTCAACATATGTTTTTGTCTTGAACAAGAAGACCTAGGATTGGATATCCGAACACACCCCAAATCTAATTGTTAATCCTTCAAATAATCATTAGAGACTCCATCCGGAAAAAATTGAGCTAATTTTATAAAATTGTTTTCTCAATACATCATGTAATGATACCCCTTGTTGATATCAAAAAACTATTGGGTATTAGAGAGAGACAATGACTTAGGGTAATATTTCTCATTAAACAGGATATTGAATTTCTTCCAACCCATATTGTAACACCCCGACCCTAGTTACCTAGAGTTGGTGCATTATTACATAAAATTGGAATGATCACAAGAAATATCAAATCTTGAAAAGGCTGATTAGTTTAGTAGCCTTGGAATAACTAGATACATTCATAAAGTTTACATTACATCATATAGTGGAAACTACTACAACAACATCTTGTCTTCATAATCCACACTCATATCCCCTCAAACAATCCCTACAGGTCATTCATAAATTATTTCTTCACATCCTAGGAAAAATAAAACATTGAAAGGGGTGAGCTCAGATGCTCAGTAAGGATAATAATAAAGTAAGAAACTTTCATAAATAAGCATAAACATTTAAGGCAATGTATAACTAAAACAAAAGCCTTTTAATGTTGAACATCAGCATAATATGGAAAATATAAAATAAAATAATTTCATTTACTTATTCACATGGTCATTCCACTAGTCGAATAATCACATGCATTATCAATAACCACTTTCATAATGATGGAATGCATAATGCTAGACTATCGTAACCACATAGACAAAGCCTCATGCTAAGAATACAAATAAGATTTTGTCAAGGCCTTGTGCCAAGACACTAGTTTGTCTCATGAGACCTACCGATGCATCGAGGAGCTATAGCGGGCTCCACCCGTCACTTATTAAGTCCAATGCATTCCTTATATGAATAGGTTTAAACATAACATAAACATTCATATTAAAATTAGCATATGAAATGTCAATACTTTCACCATAAACCATGAATTGTATAAAAATTACACATCTAGAGTCAAATATATCACAAAACCTTCAATAATATATGGATGTTTTGTATCATAATAAATAAACTTCAAATAAGCTTAAGATACATCAAAGGATGTTGACATAGATGAAATCAAAACTATTTGAGAGAAATATCTCTTTTTTTTAAATCATTTAAAAGTCACATAATTATAAAATAAAACATTTACTTTGAAAATATTCATATAATCTTGTAAGGGAAGCTTCAAAGATTTTATAATGGAGGAAAATAGTCACACCCGCCGTATAATTTAAAAAAGACATTCTTACCTTAATTCGGTCGAAAAGGATAAAAAGGACCTTGTTTGGAAAATGACAGAAAGATTACATTATAAACTTCTTATAAAAGGAAAAAAGGGTATAAATGACTTTATACCATAGTCTATAAAATAGTAAGAATGATTTGAAATACATTTTTAAGAAACATGGATGTGGATGATAAAGAGGTCCCAGTAGATAATCATGTATAAACAACCTCGGATAATGAAGAGATTGTGAAATAAACCCTTACCTTGTACTTTTCCTTTGTCGATGGTATGTTAACCACCTTAATAATAGTTAAAACATTGTAATTAAGTTATACAAGAACCATATACATAATTATGATATCAAATATGATCTCATATTAATGCTTTGTTAATAATATTTTAGTATTATCGTCATTTCGTGTGTTAACTTAATCGTTTTATTTTATATGTTTTGTTACATAAGGTGTGTTTGTTTTGAATAGGTTGTATTTTATTCATATCCGGAATGATATCAAGTCCTTAAACATTATTTTTCATTATAAAATGATAATTAGACTTGAATGGATATGATGAGGAATGAATCTTATCGCGTTCGTGGAGACTGTAGTCCATACGTACGCACGAGCGACAATATCATTGTTTTGATATTAAAGTAATATATAATCTGATGGTATATCATATATACAGAATCATTATAATAATATATTTATTATTAACATGAATTATACATCATTATTATATCCATCTAAATAATAATATATTGAATAACCATTACACCACGACTTGGAGATGGTAGGCCGTACGTACGCACGTATGGTGACATGTCACTCAAGGGATGGATAAAATAATGAATTTGGTTGTCCCATATTTATAATAACATCATAGTATATAGAATATACTAGAGTTATTATTTTTATAATGGAAATAACAAGGAAAGAAGAAGTTGATGAAGAAATGAACTTGAAAAATGGTGGTGAAAACATTACCTCTTCTTCGGGTTCTTCCTTTTGATTTAATCAAAAGTTCTCTTTAGGTTGGATTTATGATCAGACTAAGGCCTCTAGGTTGAAGTGAGGGAAGTTGAGAGAGTATTTGATTCGGGTCTGGTAGAGCCAAAAGGCTTTGAGTGTGTGAATTAGTGAGAAGGGGGACTTCCCTTTTATAAGAGGGGTGAGGGGCACCTTTGGAAAAGCTGGAAATATTATTTTATAATAAATTAATATTCGGTTCTTAATGGCTCCAATGTATTTTATTAAATGTCTAAGGTTAGGATGGGTCGAAATACTTTCAACCAATAGAATTTAGACTAGTTTGGGTTATTATAGTAACCTTATCTTTTAGTTTTAACTCTTAGTTAATTAGTATGACATTTACCATGTCACTTTGTATTTTTATATTATGTAGTTAATAAACTTTATTATACCTCCATGAGACCCCCAGGAGGTCCAATAATTATACACCTATCATTATTAAAGTCCTTTGGCCGATCCATAGATTTTTAAGAATTTAATATAAATTAATAATATAATATATGTTTTAAAAAGTCTTTTTTGTCAATTTTGACACTATTTGGTATTTGATTTTTGTAAAAATCATAAAAGAATTATTACTTCTAAAAAACATAATTAAATCAATAGTGACATGTCATATTAACCTATAAAATTAGTGGAATTTATAAAAAGTCTCAAATTACATTTATTTGGGTATTTATATTATCAATTATTTTAATATTTAATTAACTAGTTAGTTACTGCATCACTATTGTTTCATAAATAAATTAAATTATTTAATGTCTAAAAATTATAAATAAAATACCATTATGTAAGAAATATTTTTATCTTTCTAATTAATATTTATAATCGATTTTATATTTTGTAAAACCCTATATTAAATTTTTTTATTTAATAAACATTGATTTTAACTCGTTTAACTCTTCTTTGAATTAAATAATAATAAATGTCCTAACCTAATCCAAGTGGACCTAAAAGAGAATATTTTATTCCTAAGGTTGTTTTTGGTTGTGATACACTTGTCCAATAGAATTAGGACTTGTGTTAGAGTAATATTAATATCATTTTTACCCTTAATTATCCTATTTATTTTTAACCGTGGTAAATAAAAATAAAAAGTTACTATTCACAAAAACTTATTTTTATCTTATTGAACCACATTTTACTCCTTGATATTTACCGTGTCTCTCGGATTTTTGAAATTCCACTCACAGAATCGGTAAAATTACGTTTTATTTTAATTTGCAAGTTCTCCTAGGAGGTGGGTAAAAGACGGTGAAAAGTTCAATAAAATTTTTATATATCTAAAATTATTCTAAACTAACTACAACGAATTACATTGAACATATATAGGTATTATGTATCTATTTTGACCTTAATTAAATTTAAATAAAATAAATAATTTTTTAAATAAAAAGTCAGTTTTAACCAATAACTCGGTGTTTTTCACTATTAATCAAAAATTGAAAGTTTTCAGAAAAATACTAAAAATTCACCCAAGGCTAATTTTGATATTCTGAAACCAAAAATGAAGTCTATTTTTAACGATAAAATTTATAAAATTTTAAAAAGTGGGTATTACTATTCAAAATGGCTAGTTTGATTGGTTGTGGTGTGTGTTAGAACTCGAGGTTCCGTACAACACACGCTACTATATTATTCAAAGAGAAGCGTACCGTGGAAGCTTGGGGTGTTACATTCTCCCCTCATTCAAATAATTTCGTCCTCAAAATTTCTAGAAAATTACTGTAAAACTCGGGTGATTCTTCATCATAAGTTCCTCGGGGTCCCACATTACCTCTTCCATCTTATGTTTTCTCCATAGAACTTTTACCAGACAAGTCATCTGGTTTCCCAGAACATGTTCTCTAGTATCAAGAATCCTGATGGGCTCTATGCAATAAGACAGATCGGGTTCCAAAACTAATTCTTCATTGGTGAGTACATCCGTTGGGTCTGGCATGTATTTTCACAACAGTGATACGTGGAACACATTTTGAACTTTGGAGATATTTGACAGCATTTCCAAACGTAAGCTACAGCCCCAATTCGTTCTAGATTTTCAAAAGGTCTGATGTACCTGGGACTCAATTTACCTTTCTTACGAAAATGTATAACTCCCTTCCATGGGGATACTTCAAGAAAACATGATCTCCTACCTGAAATTCAAAATCCTTTCGTCAGTTATCAGCATAGCTCTTCTGCCTACATTGAGCGGCTTTGATGTGGTTTTGGATTACCTTCACCTTTTCTATTGTTTCCTCCAACAGTTCTGGACGTACAAGTCTTCTTTCACCAACGTGATCCCAACAGGTTTGTGTGCGACATCTCTTTCCGTATAACGCTTCATATAGTGCCATCTGAATACTTGAATGGAAGTTATTGTTATATGAAAATTCTACCATAGGTAAATATTGATCCCACATACCCTGAAAGTCAAGTGATTAGGATCTCAACATGTCTTCTAAGGTTTGAATAGTCTGTTCTGATTGTCCATCTGTTTGAGGGTGGTTGGCAGTTCTCAAATGAAGTTCAGTATCCAAGGCCTTCTGAAGACTCTTCCAGAATCTTGAAGTAAAATGGGGATCACGATCAGAAACAATTGATAGGGGTAATCCATGAAGTCTCACAACTTCATTAATATATAGTCTTGCTAGCTGTTCAAGTGGTAAATCTCCCCTTATAGAAAGAAAATGTGCTGACTTAGTAAGACAATCAACAATGACCCATATTACATCGTTCCTTCTAGGAGTCTTTGGTAGCCCCATGATGAAGTCCATCGTAATATTATCCCATTTCCACTCAAGTATGTGAAGAGGTTGCAATACCCCATCTGGCTGTTGCCTTCCAGATTTCAGTTGTTGACAAACCATACATCTTGACACAAAATCCTCAATCTCCCTCTTCATATTGTCCCTCCAAAAAGGTTCCTTCAAATCTCTATACATTTTGGTGATCCCATGGTGTATAGAGAAATTATAACTATGATCATCATCCAGAAATTCCCTTTTTTGATCAGGTATATTGGGAACACAAAGTCTCTTCCCAAATTTTAAAGTTCCTTCTTCATAAACAAAGTCTCTCAATCTCCCATCATTCACAGCTTTAATCTTCTTCTGAAACTCTTTATTATCGGTCTGAGAACTCTTTATCCTTTCTAGTAAATATTTTTTGGAAACCATTTGAAAAATCATTGATGTTTCACCTTCCATGGTGATTCCCATATCCAACGTTACTAGATCCATAAAAATAGGATCCCTTTCAATTCTCATCATGTTCAAAACTCCATGATCTTTTATGCTCAAGGCATCTGCCACCTTATTTTCCTTCCCCGGGTAGTAGTGTATCGTGCAATCATAATTTTTGGTTAGTTCAAGCCATCGCATTTTCCTAATGTTGAGTTCTTTTTGTGAGAAAATATACTTCAAACTCTTATGATCAGTATAAATCTCACATTTTTCACCATAGAGGTAGTGTCTCCATATCTTCAAAGAAATGATCACAACTGCTAACTCGAGATCATGAGTAGGATAGTTTTGTTCATGAATTTTCAACTCTCGTGATGCATAAGCAATAACCCTATCATTCTGCATAAGGAAACAACCAATTCCTTTCTTTGATGCATCACTATAAATAACAAACCCATCATTCCCCGATGGTAGAGTCAATATAGAATCGTTGACTAATATTCTCTTCAGTTCTTCGAAACACACTTCACACTCTTTTTTCCAAACAAATTTAACCCATTTACGTGTGATCTCCGTTAATGGGTTAGCCAATCGGGCAACATTCTGGACGAAACATCGATAATAACCTGCTAAACCAATAAAACTACGTACCTTAGTTATACTCATCAGTGCTGGCCATTCGTGGATTGCCTTGTTCTTAGAAGGATCAACAGAGATTCCATCTTTGGAGAAAATATGGCCATGAAAAGAAATCTCCTGAAGCCAGAATTCACACTTGCTATCCTTCCCATATAATTCATGTCTTCTCAGAGTCTTCAGGATAATGAGCAAGTGATTTTCATGATCTTAGTAGCTTTTGGAGTATACCATGATATCATCAATAAATACCACCACAAATTCATATAGATATTACTTGAAAACACTATTCATTAGATCCATGAATACAAAGGGCGCATTAGTCAGCCCAAAAGGCATTGCTGTAAACTCATAATGTCCGTACCTGGTTCGAAATGCTGTCTTTGGAATGTCTTCCTTCTTTACACACAACTGATGGCATTCAGACCGAAAGACAATCTTTGAAAAGTATTTATCTCCATGCAGTTGGTCAAATAAATCATCAATGTGAGGTAGGGGATACTTGTTCTTTATTGTTATAGCATTGATTTCCCTGTAGTCGATACATAACCTCATAGATCCATCGTTCTTCTTAACAAAAAGGATTGGGGCTCCCCATGGAGAAACACTAGGTCAAATAAATACCTTATTACTCAATTCCTCTAGTTGTTTCTTTAGTTCAACTAATTCTACAGTGGCCATTCTATAAGGGGTCTTTGATATAGGCCTTGATCGAGGAATTAAATCAATGGAAAACTAAAATTCTCATTCTGGAGGATGTCTAGGTAAATCTTTCGGAAACACAACTAAATATTCTTTCAGAATAGGTACGTCCTCAATTTGAACATTCCTTTCCTCACCCACAGTCATTTCATTCTCTTCTTCCCCAATAATTGAATTTAGTTGAGGTACTAGGGGTGGATCTTAATAAGAATTAGGTGGTGATGATTCCGCTCTAAAGACAAGGTGTTAATTATCATCATCATCAAAAATATTAACCTCCTTCTTACAATAAATCCTCACATCATGGTTCGAAATCCAATCCATACCGAGGATTATATCAAACTCAACCATAGGTATGACGATGAGATCAGCGGATAAAGAACATTCATGTGCTCTAATGGGGACTGATTCACAAAAAATTGTTGCAATGATACTTCCCTTAAGAGTTTTAACTGACAACTCCATTTTTAAATAAAATTGGAAATATCTAATTTTCTTAGAAAACTGAGAAGATATGATACAATGCAATGATCCAGAATCAAATAATGCATTTTCTAAAGTTGAGGAAACAATTAAATTACCTACCACCAAGTCCTTCGGAGCTTCAACCTCAGCAGTAGTGATAGCATAATCTTGGAATCACAAGCATGGTGGCCTTTTTCAACAAACTTGTAACAAACTCCCATTCCTTTCAAGCAAGTACTGGGGTATTTCTTCCCACATTTACTACAGTATGGATATTCAACTTTTTCCTTATTCCCCTTATTTCCATTCCCAATTTGATCAGAAGGTCTCTTATTCTCTTTCTTTGCTTTAAAGTCATAAGACTTAGAGAAATCTTTTTCTATCTTGATAGCACATTAGACAATATCTTCGTACGACGAGAAGGATTGTGACACTAATGCTCAATGAAGAAATTGATTTAACCCATCAAACAAACGATCAATCTTAATTCTGAGGTTACGTATATAATCTCCAGCATACCTTTCAAACCTTGTAAATTTAGCCACATAATTTGTGACATTCTCATCCTCCTTTTGTCTTAGACTCAGAAATTGGCTTTCCATATCGGCACAATGGTCATGAGAAAAGTATTTTTCTAAAAATAGATCTTTGACCTCCCTCCATTCCATATTTGATACTTCATCATCTTCCTTCGTGTTTCAAATCAATGACCACCATTGATCAACATCTCTAGTGACACGGTAAACTGCCATGATAACTTTTTCCCTTTCACTAATCCCCAAATCCTGAAATATTTTCTCAAGGGAACTTATCCATTGCTCAGCTACCAATGGATTTGTACTCCCATTGACTGTTTGTGGTTATTTCCTCATTAAGTGATCTAATATTGATCCTCCACGCTGTGGATCAGGGTGCTCCAGATGGGTAAGTTTATTATTCATAACCTGAGTGAGTTTTTCTTGTATGGTGATAAGATGATCAGCACCAGTTATATCACGACCTCCACTATAATTATCTTGGGCTGGTGGGAAATCTCTACATGGAGTGCATGCATTGATACGGTTTCCATTTCTTCCACTAGGTGCTATTACTAAACAATGGCATAAAATAGATTAGTTTATCAATCAAAATACATAATTCCATACTTATAAAACAATTAACATAAATTGAACTATTTATTGATATAATCTATAATCATAAAAATGTTTTCATTGAGAAGGTATATACTCATAAACCCTTTATAATGGTTTGTAATGAAAATTAGAGTTATCCTAAGCATATCCCTCAGGAGTGTCGTAACCAAGAGTGCAACAAGGCCGGTTGTCGTGCACCAGTTCCCGTTCGAGTCAAGCTCAATGTGGTGTTTTCGGGTTTTACCCATAGGTACATCTCTTCCAGAGCTGCCTCTACCAGCTCGTATCCAGACAGGGATGTATTGCTCAGAAAACTCACTAAATCCCTACAATACCAAAATTCTAGGAAGGTATTCTATACTAATCCTCAAAGTCCATCTTAGGTCTATGTGCTCTAATCAGAGTTTATCTGAAACTAGATTCCATGGTTTGTACTAATCATCCTCTGATACCAACTTTAACTCCCTGACCCCAGTTACCTAGAGTCGGTGGATTATTACAAACATTGGCATGATCACAAGAAAGATCAAATCTCAAAAGACCGATTAGTTTAGTATCCTTGGAATAACTAGATACATTCATAAAGTTTACATTACATCATAAAGTGAAAACTACTACAACAACATATTGTCTTCATAATCCACACTCATATCCCCTCATACAATCCATGCAGGTCATTCATAAATTACATCTTCACATCCTGTGAAAAATAAAACATTGATAAGGGTGAGCTCAGATGCTCATTAAGGATAACAATATAGAAGAACCTTTCATAAATAAGCATAAATATTTAAGGCAATGTATAACTAAAACAAAAGAATTTTAAAGTTGAACATGAGCATAATATGGAAAAGATAAAATGAATTAATTTGATTAACTTATTCACATGGATATTCTACTAGTCTCATAATCACATGCAATATCAATAACCACTTTCATAATGATGGAAGGCATAATGCCATACAATCATAACCACATAGCCAAGGCCTCGTGCCAAGACTACATATAATATTTTTTCAGGGCCCCGTGCCAAGAAACTAGTTTGTCTCATGAGACCTACCGATGCATCGTGGGGATATAGCGGGCTCCACCCATCACTTATTAAGTCCAATGCATTCCTCATATGAATAGGCTTAAACATAACATTAACATTTGAATTAAAATCAGCATACGAAATGTCAATAATTTCACCGTAAACCATGAATGGTATAAAAATAAAACATCCATAGTCAAAAATATAACATAACCTTCAATAATAATGAATGTTTTGTATCATAATAAATAAACTTCAAATAAGCTTAAAATCCATCAAAGGATGTTGTCATCGATGAAATCAAAACTATTTGAGAGAAATATCTTTTTTTTTGAAATCATCTAAAAGTCACATAATTATAAAATAAAACATTTACTTTGAAAATATTATTATAAGCTTATAAGGGAAGCTTCAACGATTTTATAATGGTGGAAAATAGCTGCACCCGCCGTATAAGTTAAAAAAGACATTCTTGCCTTAATTCTGATGAAAAGGTTAAAAATGATATTGTTTGGAAAACGACAGAAACATTTCTTTATAAACTTCTTATAAAATGTCAACAAGGGTATAAATGACTTTATACCATAGTCTTTTATATAGTAAGAATTATTTGAAATACTTTTTTAAGAAACATGGATTTGGATGATAAAGAGGTCCCAATAGATAATCACGTATAAACAACCTTGGATAATGAAGAGATTGTGAAATAAACCCTTACCTTGTACTTTTCCTTAGTAGATGGTATGTTAACCTCTTCAATAATAGTTAAAACATTTTTATTATGTTATACAAGAACCACATACCTAATTATGATATCATATATGATCTTCTATTAATGCTTTGTTAATAATATTTTAGTATTATCGTCATTTTAGGTGTTAACATAATCTTTTCTTTTATATGTTTTGTTACATAAGGCATGTTTGTTATCGATAGGTTGTATTTTATTCAAATCTAGAATTATATCAAGTCCTTAAACATTATTTTTAATCATAAAATGAGAATTATACTTGAATTAATTTGATGGGGAATGAATCTTATTGGGTTTGTGGAGATGGTAGTCCGTACGTACATACGAGCGACAATATCATTCTTTTGATATTAAAATAATATATAATTGGATGGTATAACATATATACAGAATCATTATCATGTTATATTTTTTATTTACATGAATTATATATAATTATTATACCCATCTAAATAATAATATATTGAATAACAATTACAGTACGACGTAGAGACGGTAGGCCGTACATACGCACGTATGGTGACATGTCATTCAAGGGATGGATAGAATAATGAATTTGGTTGTTCCATATTTATAATAACATGAAAGTATATATAATATACCGGAGTTATTATTTTTTAATGGAAATAACAAGGAAATAATAAGTTAAATAAAAAATAAACTTGAAAAAGGGTGGAGAAAACATTACCTCTTCTTCGGGGTCTTCCTTTTGATTTGATCAAAAGGGCACATTAAGTTGGCTTTCTAATCAAACTAAGGCCTCCATGTTTAAGTGAGGGAAGTTGAGAGAGTATTTGGGCAGGGTTTGGAGGAGCCAAAACGCTTTGAATGTGTGAATTAGTGAGAAGGGGGAGTTCCCTTTTATAAGAGGGGTGGGAGGCACCTTTAAAAAAGCTAGAAATATTATTTTATAATAAATTCATATTCGGTTTCTAATGGCCCCAAAGTATATTATTAAAAGTCTAATCTAGGGATGGGTCGAAATAATTTCATCCAATAGAATTTAGATAGGTTTGGGTTATTATACTTACCTTATATTTTAGTTTTAACTCTTAGTTAATTAGTTTGACATTTACCATGTCACTTTGTATTTTTATATATTATTTTATAAACATAATATATTCCTCCAAGAGACCCTCAATTGGTCTATTTATGATACATATATCATTATATAAGTCTCTTGGCTGAGCCTTAGATTTTGTGGAATTGAATATCAATAAATAATATAATATTTGTTCTAAAAACTCTTTTATGTCAATTTTGACACTATTTGGTATTTGATTTTTATGAAACTAATAACAACATTATTGCTTCGAAAAAACACAATTAAATGAATAATAACATGTCTTATTAACCTATAATATTAGTTTAATTCATAAAAAGTCTCAAATTACATTTATTTGGGTATTTATATTATCAATTATTTTAAAATTTCATTAATTAGGTAATTACTGCATCACCATTGTGTCATAAATAAATTAAATTATTTAATGTCTAACAATTATTAATAAAATACCATTATGTAGGAAATCTTTTTATCTTTCTAATGAATATTTATAATCGAATATAACTTATGTAAAACCCTTTATTAAAAATGTTTTAGTTAAAAAACAATGATTTTAACTCTTTTAACTCTTCTTTGAATTAAATAATAATAAATGTCCTAATATAATCCAAGTGGACCTAAATGAAATTATTTTATTCCTAAGGTTTATTTTGGTCGAGATACATTTTTCCAATAGAATTAGGACAGGTGTTCGGGTAATATTAATTTCATTTTTACCCTTAATTATCTTATTTACTTTTAATCGTGGTAAGTAAAAGTAAAATATTACTATTCACCAAAGATTATTTTTATCTTATTGAACCACATTTTACTCCTTTATATTAACCGTGAATCTCGGATTTTTGAAATTCCACTCAGAGAAGCTATAAATTTATTTTTTATGTGAATTTGCAAATTCTCCTAGGAGGTGGGTAAAAGACGGTGAAAAGTTCAATAAAATTTTTAAATATCTAAAATTATTCTATACTAACTCCAACAAATTACATTGAACATATATAGGTATTATGTATCTATTTTTACCCTAATTAAATTTAAATAAAATAAATAATTATTTTAATAAAAATTCGGTTTTAACCAATAACTCAGTGTTTTTCACTATTCATAAAAAATTGAATGTTTTATGAAAAATACCAAAAATTCACCCTGGGATAATTTTGAAATTCAGAATCCAAAAATGAAGTCCATTTTGAAAGATAATATTTATTAAATTTAAAAAGTGGGTATTACTATTCATAATGGCTAGTTTGATTGGTTGTAGTGTGTGTTAGAACTCGAGGTTGCGTACAACACACACTACTGTATTATTCCAAGATAAGTGTACCGTGGAAGCTTGGGGTGTTACATTCTCCCCTCATTCAAATAATTTCGTCATCAAATTTTCTAGAAAATTACTTTCTAAAAAAACTCGGGTGATTCTTCATCATAAGTTCCTCGGGTTCCCACGTTGCCTCTTCCATATTATGGTTTCTCCATAGAACTTTTACCAAACGAGTCGTCCGGTTTCTCAGCACTTGTTCTCTGGTATCAAGAATCTTGATGGGATCTTCGCAATAAGATAGATCGGGTTCCAGTTCTAAATCCTCATAGCTGAGTACATGCATTGGGTCTGGCATGTATTTTCGCAACAGTGATACGTGGAACACATCGTGAACTTTGGAGAGATTCGGCAGCATTTCCAAATGGTAATATACAGCACCAATTCGTTCTAGAATTTCGAAAGGTCCGATGTTCCTGGGACTTAATTTACCTTTCTTACTGAAACGTATAACTCCCTTCCATGGATATACCTTCAAGAAAACATGATCTCCTACCTGAAATTCCAAATCCTTCCTCCGGTTATCGGCATAGATTGTCTGCCTACTTTGAACTGCTTTGATGCGGTTTTGGATTACCTTCACCTTTTCCATCATTTCCTCCACTAGTTTTGGACCTACGTGTTTTCTTTCACCAACGTCATCCCAACAGGTTATTATGCGACATCTCTTTTTGTATAACGCTTCATATAGTGCCATCTGAATAATCGAATGGACGCTATTGTTATCGGAAAATTCTACCAGAGGTAAATATTGATCCCACATACCCTGAATGTCAAGTGATCAGGATCTCAACAAGACTTCTATGGTTTGAATAGTCCATTCTGGTTGTCCATCTGTTTGAGGGCGGTAGGCATTGCTCAAATGAAGTTCAGTATCCAAGGCCTTCTGAAGAATTTTCCAGAATCTTGAAGTAAAACATGGACCACGATCAGAAACAATTGATAGAGGTACTCCATGAAGTCTCACAACATCATTAATATATAGTCTTGCTAGCTGCTCAAGTGGTAAATCTTCCCATATAGCAAAAAAATGTGCTGACATGGTAAAATGATCAACAATGACCCATATTGCATTGTTCCTTCTAGGAGTATTTGGTAGTCCCATGACAAAGTCCATCGTGATATTATCTGATTTCCACTCTGGTATGGGAAGAGGTTTCAATATTCCACCTGGTTGTGGCCTTCCAGCTTTCACTTGATGACAAACCATACATCTTGACACAAAATCAGAAATCTTCCTCTTCATGTTGTCCAACCAAAAATGTTCCTTCAAATCTCTATACATTTTGGTGATCTGAGGGTGTATAGAGAAATTGGAACTATGAGCATCATCAAATAATTCCCTTTTTAGATCAGGTATATTGGGAACACACTGTCTCTTCCCAAATTTTAAATTTCCTTCTTCATACACAAAGTATCTCAATCTCCCATCATTCATAGCATTAATCTTCTTATGAAACTCTTCATTATCGGTCTATGAACTCTTTATCCTTTCTAGTAAATATGGTTTTGAAACCATTTGAAAAAGCATTGATGTTTCACCTTACATGGTGATTCCCATATCCAACATTACTAGATCCATAAAAATAGGATCCCTTTCTATTCTGATCATGTTCAAAACACCATGATCTTTTCTTCTCAAATCATTTTCCACCTTATTTTCCTTCCTTAGGTGGTAGTGTATCGGGCAATAATAATCTATGAGTAGTTCAAGCCATCACCTTTGCCTCATGTTGAGTTCTTTTTGTGAGAAAATATACTTCAAACTCTTGTGATCAGTATAAACCTCAAATTTTTCACCATAGAGGTAGTGGCTCTATATCTTCAAAGAAATGATCACAACTGCTAACTCGAGATCATGAGAAGGATAGTTTTGTTCATGAATTTTCAACTGTTGTGATGCATAAACAATAACCCTATCAATCTGCATAAGGACACAACCAAGTCCTTTCTTTGATGCATCACTAAAAATAACAAACCCATCATTCCCCGATGGTAGAGTCAATATAAGAGCATTGCCTAATCTTCTCTTAAGTTCTTCGAAACATTCCTCACACTCTTTTGTCCAAACAAATTTAACCCCTTTATGTGTGAGCTTCGTTAATGGGTTAGCCAACCGGGAAAAATTCTGGACGAAACATCGATAATAACATGTTAAACCAATAAAACTATGTACCTCAGTTATACTCGTCGGTGTAGGCCATTCTTGGATTTCCTTGGTGTTAGAATGATCAACGAAGATTATATATTTACTGAAAATATGGACAAGAAAAGAAATCTCCTGAAGCCAGAATTCACACTTTCTAAACATCCCATATCATTCATGTCTTCTAAGAGTCTTCAGGATAATGCGCAAGTGATGTTCATGATCTTCGTAGCTTTTGGATTAAACCAAGATATCATCAATAAATACCACCAAAAATTCATCGAGATATTCCTCGAAAACTCTATTCATTATATCCATGAATACAAAGGGTGCATTAGTCAATTAAAAGGGCATTACCGTAAACTCATAATGCCCGTACCTGGTTCGAAATGTTGTCTTCAGAATGTCTTCCTTCTTTATACACAATTGATGGTATCCAGACCGAAGGTCAATCTTTGAAAAGTATTGAGCTACATGAAGTTGGTCAAATAAATAATCAATGCGAGGTTGGGGATACTTTTTCTTTATTGTTATAGAATTGATTTCCCTGTAATCAATACATAACCTCATAGATCCATGTTTCTTCTTAAAAAAAGGATAGGGGCTCCCCATGGAGAAACACTAGGTCGAATAAATCCCTTATTACTCAATTCTTCAAGTTGTTTCTTTTGTTTGACTAATTCCACAGTGGCCATTCTATAAGGGGTCTTTTTTGATATAGGCCCTGATCCAGGAATTAAATCAATGGAAAACTCTACTTCTCGTTCTGGAGGATGTCCAGATAAATCTTCCGGAAACACATCTACATATTCTTTCACAATAGGTACATCCTCTATTTGAACATTACTTTCCTCACCCACATTCATTTCATTCTCCTCCTCCCAAATAAATTAATTTACTTGAGCTACTGTGGGTGGATCCAGATAAGAATTAGGTGGGGATGATTCTCCTCTAAAGATAAGGTGTTCCTTATCATCATCATCAAAAATAGTAACCTCCTTCTTCTTACAAATTTTTTTTTGCATCGTGGTCTGAATGGAAATCCATACCGAGGATTATATCAAACTCAACCATAGGTATGATGATGAGATTAGTGGATAAAGAACATATATGTACTCTAATGGGGACTGATTCTCAAAAATTTGTTGCAATGACACATCCCTTAGGATTTTTAACTGACAACTCATTTATTAAATGAAATTGTAAATGACAAATTTTCTTAGAAAACTGGGAATATATGAATTAATGTGATGATCCAAAATCAAATAATGCATTTTTTGGACATGAGGAAACCATTAAATTACCTACCACTATGTCTTCTGGAGCTTCTACCTCAGCAGTAGTGATATCATAAGCTTGGCCTTAATCACTTGGCCTTTTTGAGGTAATTTCCCTTGATGCTTAGGGAATTAATTGGCATAATGTCCCATCTCTCTGCAGTTGTAGCATTGAACCTCAGTAGCTTCTTTCATCCCATTGCAATCACGAGCTTGGTGGCCTTTTTCACCACACATGTAACAGACTACCATTCCTTTCAAACAAGTACCAAGGTGTTTCTTCCCACATTTACTGTAGGATGGATATTCATCTTTTCCGTTCTCCCCCTTATTTCCATTCCCTGATTGATTACTTGATCTTTTCTACTCCTACTTTGCTGTAAAGTCATAGGACTTAGAGAATTCCCTTTCTGTCTTGATAGAACATGAGACAATATATTTGTACGACGAGAAGGATTATGACACTAATTCTCGATGAAGAAATGGTTTTATCCCATCAAAGAAACGATCAATCATACTTCTTGGGTTACGTATATAATTTCCAGCATACCTTTCTAACCTTGTAAAGTTAGCCTCATGCTTTGTGAAATTCTCATCCTCCTTTTGTCTCAGACTCAGAAATTGCCTTTCCATATCTGCTCGATGGTCATGTTGAAAGTGTTTTTCTAAAAACAAATCTTTTAACTCCCTCCATTCCATATTTGATAATTCATCATCTTCCTTCATGTTTTGAATCAATGAACAGCATTGTTCAACATCTCCACTGAGGCGGTAAACTGGCATGATAACTTTTTCCCTTTCACTAATCCCTAAATCCTGAAATATTTTCTCTAGGGAACTTATCCATTGCTCATCTACCAATGGATTTGTACTCGTATTGAATGTTGGTGGTTGTTTCCTCATGAAGCGATCTAACATTGATCCTCCACACTGTGGATCAGGGTGCTCCATATGGGTATGGTTATTATTCATAACCTGAGTGAGTTGTCCCAGTATGGTGATAAGCTGATCACCACCAGTTGTATCACCAGCTCCATTGTAATTATCTTGAGCAGGCGGGCAATCCATACATGGAGTGTGTTAATTGATACGGTTTCCATTTCTTCCACTATGTGCCATTTCTAAACAATGGCATAAACTAGATCAGTTTATGAATCAAAATAGATTATTCCATACTTATAAAACACATACCATAAATTGAACTATTTATGGATAAAATCCATAATCATAAAAATATTTTATTTGAGAAAGTATATACTCATAAACCCTTCGTAATTGTTTGTAAATAAAATTAGAGTTACCCTAATCATATCCCCCAGTAGTGTTGTAACCAAGAGTGCAACAAGGCCCGTTGTCATGCACCAGTTCCCGTTCGAGTCTAGCTCAAAGTGGTATTTTCGGGTTTTACCCATAGGTATATCTATACCAGAGCTACCTCTACTGGCTCGTATCCATACAGGGATGTATTTCTCAGAAAACTCAAAAAATCTCTACAATACCATAATTCTAGGAATTTATTCTATTCTAATCCTCAAAGTCCATCTTAGGTCTATGTGCTCTAATCAGAGTTTATCTAAATCTAGCTTCCAAGGTTTGTACTAAACTTCCTCTAATACCAATTGTAATTCCCCAACAAAATTTACCTAGAGTCGGTGAATTATTACATAACATTGGCATTATCATAAGAAATATCAAATCTCAAAAGACCGATTATTTTGGTTGCCTTGGAATAACTAGATATATTTATAAAGTTTACATTACATCATAAAGTGAAAACTACTACAAAAAACATCTTGTTTTCATAATCCACGCACATATCACCTCATACGATCAATGCAGTTCATCCATAAATTACATCTTCACATCCTAGGAAAAATAAAACATTGACAGGGGTGAGCTCAGATTCTCAGTAAGGATAACAATATAGCAAAAACTTTCATAAATAAGCATAAACATTTAAGGCAATGTATAACTAAAAAAAAGAATTATAAGGATGCACATCAGTATAATATGGCAAAGATAAAATGAAATAATTCCATTTACTTATTCACATGGATATTCTACTAGTCAAATAATCAAATGCAATATCAATAACAACTTTCATAATGATGGAATGCATAATACCAGACTATCATAACCACAGAGCCAATGCCTCGTGCCAAGACTACAAATAGGACTTTGTCAAGGCCTTGTGCGAAAACACTATTTTGTCTCATGAGACCTACCGATGCATCGAGGATCTATAGCGGGCTCCACCTGTCACTTATTAAGTCTAATTCATTCCTCATATGAACAGGTTTAAAGATAACATAAACATTCGTATTAAAACTAGCATACGAAATGTCAATACTTTCACCAGAAACCATGAATGGTATAAAAATAACACATCCACATTCAATCATATCAAAAAACCTTCAATAATATATGGAAGTTTTGTATCATAATAAATAAAATTCAAATAAGCTTAAAATCCATCAAAGGATGTTGACATAGATGAAATCAATACTATTTGAGAGAAATATCTATTTTTTTAAATCATTTAAAAGTACCATAATTATAAAATAAAACATTTATTTTGAAAATATTCTTATAAAATAGTAAGGGATGCTTTGACGATTTTATAACGGCGGAAAATAGCCGCACCCGCCGTATAATTTCTAAAATACATTCTTACCTTTATTCTGTCGAAATGGTCAAAAAAGACATTGTTTGGAAAACGATAGAAGGATTACTTTATAAACATATTATAAAAAGTCAAAAATGGTATAAATGAATTTATAACATAGTCTTTAAAATAGTAATAATTATTTGAAATACATTTTTAAGAAACATGGATGTGGATGATAAAGAGGTTCCAGTAGATAATCACGTATAAACAACCTCAGATAATGAAGGGATTGTGAAATAAACCCTTACATTGTAATTTTCCTTAGTCGATGGTATGTTAAACACTTGTATAATAGTTAAAACATTGTTATTATGTTATAAAGGAACCATATAAATAATTCTGATATCATATATGATCTTTTATTAATGCTTTGTGAATAATATTATAGTATTATCGTCGTTTCGGGTGTTAACTTAATCGTTTTCTTTTATATGTATTGCTACATAAGGAATGTTTGTTATGGATAGGCTGTATTTTATTCATATCCATAATTATATCAAGTCTATAAACATTATTTTTAGTCATAAAATGAGAATTATACTTGAATGGATACGATGGGAATGAATCTCATTGCGTTTGTGGAGACGGTAGTCCGTACGTATGCCCGACCGACAATATAATTCTTTCGATATTAAAATAATATATAATTGGATGGTATATCATATATACAGAATCATTATCATGTTATATTTATTATTTACATGAATTATACATCATTATTATACCCATCTAAAAACTTAAATATTGAATAACAATTACACCACGACGTGGAGACGGTAAGCCGTACGTACGCACGTATGGTGACATGTCATTCAAAGGATGGATAGAATACTGAATATGGTGGTACCATATTTATAATGACATAAAAGTATATATAATATATTGGAGTTATTATTTTATAATGGGAGTAACAAATATATAAGAAGTTGAAGAAGAAATGAACTTCAAAAAGGGTGGTGAAAACATTTCCTCTTCTGCGGGTTCTTCCTTTTGATTTGATCAAAAGGTCTCCTTCGGTTGGCTTTTTGATCAAACTAAGTCCTCTAATATGAAGTTAGGGATGTTTATAGAGTATTTTGTCAGGGGTTGGCCGAGCCAAAAGGCTTTGAATATGTGATTTAGTGAGAAGGGTGAGTTCCCTTTTATAAGATAAGTGAGGGGTACCTTTGGAAAAGCTAGAAATATTATTTTATAATAAATTCATATTCGGTTTATAATAGCTTAAAAGTGGATTATTCAATGTATAATGTAGGGATTGGTCAAAATACTTTCAACCAATAGAATTTAGACATGTTTGGGTTATTATAGTAACCTTATCTTTTAGTTTTATCTCTCAGTTAATTAGTTTCACATTTACCATGTCACATAGTATTTTTATATTATATAGTTCATAAACTTACTATATACATCCAATAGACCACCAAAGTGGTCCATTAATGATAAAATTATAATTATATTATTGTCTTGGACGATCCATAGATTTTTAGGAATTGAATATCAATTAATAATAAAATATTTGTTTTAAAAACTCTTTTATGTCAATATTGACACTATTTGGTATTTGATTTTTGTGAAAATAATAACAGCATTATTACTTTGAAAAAACATAATTAAATCAATACTAACATGTAATATTAACCTATAAAATTAGTTTAATTCATAATAAGTCTCAAATTAAATTTATATGGGTTTTTATATAATCAATTATTTTAATATTTCATTAATTACGTAATTTATGTATCACCATTATGTCATAAATAAATTAACTTATTTAATGTATAAAAATTATAAATAAAATACCATTATGTAGAAAAGTATTTTATCTTTCCAATGAATATTTATAATCTAATTTATCTTATGTAAAACCCTATATTAAAAATGTTTTTGTTAATAAACGTTGATTTTAACTCTTTTAACACTTCTTTGAATTAAATAATAATAAATGTCCTAATCTAATCCAAGTGGACCTAAATGACAATATTTTATAACTAAGGTTGTTTTTGGTCGATATAAATTTGTCCAATATAATTAGGACATGTGTTAGAGTAATATTAATATCATTTTTACCCTTAATTATCCTATTTATTTTTAACCGTGGTAAATAAAAGTAAAAAAGTTACTATTCACCAAAAATTATTTTATCTTATTGGACCACATTTTAATCCTTGATATTAACGATGCCTCTATAATTTTCTAAATTCCACTCATAGAAGCGGTAAAATTAAGTTTTATGTGAATTTCAAAATTCTCTTAGGAGGTGGGTAAAAGACGGTGAAAAGTTTAATAAATTTTTTTATATATCTAAAATTATTTTAATCTTACTCCAAAAAAATACATTGAACTTATATAGGTATTATGTATCTATTTTGACCTTAATTAAATTTAAATAAAATAAATAATTATTTAAATAAAAAAGTCAGTTTTAACCAATAACTCAGTGTTTTTCACTATTCATCAAAAATTGAATGATTTCAGAAAAATACCAAAAATTCACCCTAGGCTAATTTTGATATTCTGAATACAAAAATGAAGTCAATTTTGAAAGATAAAATTAATAAAATTTTAAAAAGTGGGTATTAATATTCATAATGGTTAGTTTTATTCGTTGTGGTGTGTGTTAGAACTCGAGGTTGCGTACAACACACACTACTGTATTATTCAAAGAGAAACATACCGGGGAAGCTTGGTGTGTTACACATATTATTGTGCTTACCAACCTAGACCACTGAGTGTTGAGACCTATGACTAGGATCATACAATATGAACAAAGAACACATCACCCTAATTTCATGAAGAGTTTCAATAAACTAAAAAATCCTCTTGATATTCTCGATACACACCTCTTTCTGCATGGGATATACTATCCTATAAGGATGGAGGGTAATTATAGAGAAACTCATGAACCTTCTCCTTTACTAGACCTGGTTCAACATCCCTAACAAGAAAAGGACTAGATCCCACTCCATGAAATAATGTTTTTAGATCCTAAACCATGAATTCCACTAGTCTCTGATAAACCATTGAGCGAGAACTCTCACCATCCTCTTCCTGTGGTTTTACAAGAATTATCTATGGAGGCATCTTTCTACATCAAAAAATCACAAAAAAATCATTAATTCACCATTATGATGTTTTTTAAAATCAAAAAAAAATTACAAACACTCTAATAGATCAAAACAAAACCATATCCATCTCAATAACTAGAAAAACCACTTCACTCATGCCCGATGTCCATTCACATTTTACAGTACGTACGTCTAACGTAGTGGAGAAGCCAAAAAAATTTCCAATATATGATGGAGACTCTATGTTAATCATAAGGTGTGTTGTCCAAACACCCCACTCACAACTATAACTTCAATCCACAAAAGTCCTAGATCATATGTATCCAAACTCTCTCAAATAGCATTCCCTGAGGAATGGTGGAAAACCAGGGCTCTAATACCATTTTTCAGGAACAAAGATGGGGTTCCATCTGACACAACACCCATCCCAGACAGTGACATCTCCCAAAGGGTGTTCCCAGTCACCTGGGCTATAAAATAGTGTCGAGGTGTTAACAATACACTTTTGGGAACAATTTAACCCATTATAAACAAACCCAAACAATTATCAAAAAGTAAAAAATCACACAAAGATAAATATTCATAACCAAAAGTGGTATAGAAAATAATATTTAAATATTTTACAAATTAATCCAAAACCAAATAAGTGAGGAAAACCAACTACACATATAAGGATCCGGCCTTAACCATTATATAATATTTATTTAAGTCAAAATTCACATTGAAAATATTTTTAGGTTTAGAGTTTTAAAGAATTAGGCCATAACTATTACATTACATCTCAAATATTAAAAAGTAGACAATTCTACTCTCTAATTTTTTCACAATAATAAAACTCCTTAAATAAAAACAAGAATTGTTTTCTTGATAAAAAATATTCTTGAATTCATCAGTTCTCTCAAACTTCATTATAACCTGTGAAAAACATTTCAAAATCATGGGATGAGTATAAAAAGATCAATAAAGGACATAAAATAAGGGAACAAAAAATTATCCCATAAATACATAAAAATAATGAAATCATACTTTCAAATCATAAAACATAATCTATTTAACATACTTCATAAAATCATAAGATTTATGAATAACACATAGAAATCGTAAATCATAAAGATAACTTGTGGCATCAATAACATATGTTCATTGTAGCTTTCACAACTACATAAGGAGTTACGTTTGGAATAACCATCATAGAATATTCCCATAAATCTCTTAAGAGAAACCTTAAAATTTGATGTCGTAATGTTACCCAATGAATTAGAGAGATATCACTGGCTCACCCAACAATGTTTTATCACGGAACCTCCTGTATACGTAAACAATTACCAAGAATCATAACATAATCATAACACATAAAACAAGTATAAATGAAAGATAAAATTTCCACATTGCAATCACCAAATATAATTTCAAGATATTAACATAATAAATGATTTCTCATAACCATTTTCAATGCCAAAATTTGTAAAACATTTATATGTTATTTATTTTCCTTTTAAAAACATTACATCTTGTTAAGAAATCCAAATACCAAATAATGCTCATGACGGCGGAAAGGTAGTTGTCACTGCGTACGTTAAAAAGAATAATTCCTTTTGTCTTTCAGAAAAATGCTTCATAAAAAAAAGTTTAATTTTCAAAATAATTGAATTAAATTGAAAGAAAAAGGGTATAACTATACACTGCATAAATGAAGGTGGTGTATAACATCAAAATATGCCTCGATGAAAGGAGATTGAGACGAAGTCCCTTACCTTTAGTTTGAATTGTCTCGATCATTCTGTATATTCCTGAATATTACACTTAGGTAAATTTCTACTTTCTTCAAAACCTTTTTCATGTTTATTATTCATTTTATATTACTTATCATCATGATATAAATATTACATAATTATTTATGTTAATATCAGTTGTTTTGTCGATATTCGGTACTTGAGTCAAAAATGAACTTGTTTTTCTAAAAATTATCCTTGTAGTAAAAATGAAATAATCTATAGAATGATATTCATGATTTAAAAATAATTTATATCCAATGTATTTTTTTTATAATAGTCCATAATATTTTTAGATAAGAAATGAAATGCAACATTCACGGAGATAGTAATTTGTATGTACGTATGAATGATAATTTCATTCCCTTTTCATATTTAAAGGAATGAAAACTAAATGATACATAGGTATATTAATATTCTAGTATAATATCATATTTTATATAAATTACATATTTTCATTAACACTTTTTTTATATGTTCCTTGTGCGGCATGAACGATTCATATCACTTTGAGGGGGCAGTAGTCCACACTTCCTCAAATAAAAGTATCATATTTACAAATTATGGAAAGAATAATGGTATGATGTAAATGAAAAATACAAAATCATATAGAAGATATAAATATAATATATATCATATATATATAAAGTTCCATCACAATGTCCATCATTATAGGTGGGAGGGGAAAATTGAACAATCATCATTTTGTGAGGTAGCAGTTCACCGTACACAGAAACATAATGTTCGTATCCATTAGATGAAGGTGTGTGTAAGTGTAGTTTGAATACATCCAATAAAAACAACATAGAATATTTATTATACTGGTTTTTTTATGTAATAAAAGTATAATAATATTATATGGAGTTGATAAGTAAAATAATGGAAAGGAACTTTAGAGAGGATTCTACCACTAAAACGTAAAACTCCCTTTTATTTGAGAAAAAAGGATTTATTGAATTTCCTTATGCATAAGGAATGGATTCTAGGAGAAAGGAAGGGATGTTGGGAGATTTTTTTAGAATAATTTGGATGATACAAGGTTCTTGAGAGGTGTGAGTAAGTGGGTAGAGGTGGTGGCCTTTTATAAAAGGGAGGATGGGCACTCTAGGAAGGTCTTGAAATATTATTTTATTATAACTATATTTTCAGTTTAAAATGGTCCCGAACTCATTTATTTAAAATATAATATTATTTTGGGTCGGAATATTCTCAACTAATAGGTTTTAGACATGTTTAGGTCAAAACATTAACCTTATCATTAAGCTTTAACCCTTAGCTAAAAACATTAACTCTTACCATGTCTTCTTGCATTTTCATAATATATGGTAACTATTATTACTATAAAATGACAATAAAACCATAATTGGATAATTAATGAAATTTATAACATTATATAAGTCTATTTTCTGAATATTTTATTTTTAGGACAGTTATATCATTAAATAAAATAGTATTTGTTTTAAAAACTCATTTTTGTCAATTTTGACACTATATATTAATAGATTTTTTTAAAGTCATAAAAACATGATTTATTCAAACCAAATGAATTAACACAAATATAATATTTCCATATCATCCATAAAATTATTTTATGGAATAAAATTATTCAAATTACATTCATTTTAATATTTATAAAATCATTTATTTGAATCCTTTATTAAAAAGGTAATCACTGCATCATCATTCTGTCATAAATAAATTTATTTATATAATGTCTAAAAATTATAAATAAAATACCATGTTGTATGAAATATTTTTATATTTATAATTAATATTTGGAGTCAAATATATCACTTATATAACTTCATATAAAAATTGTTTTATTAAAATATACATGTTTATGTTATATTTCTCCTTTCATTATATTAATTCTTATAAAATGTCATTTTCACACCCAAGTGGATCCACGGGGTCCCAAAATCGACCCAAGGATTCCCATGGTTGTAGTTATCTCATCAAATAGTATTAAGAGATGTTATAGGGTAGTTTTATATTATCATATTTTTTATGTTTTTCTCTTATTTACCATATTTACCCTTTAACTAAGGTAAACAAAATAATTACTAAAGTTACTATTCATAATGTCTAAAAAGGTACCTATTCACCACATTTGGAACATCTGATTCCAAATATGGAATCCATTTTTCTAAATTCAAAACACATAAGTTTAATTAATTAATTTAAAATTAATTCCCATTGTCAAAACCAAAAAATGTGCTTTTAAGAAGTAAAAACTACCAAAAGATTGACACATGTTTATGTCCAATTTCAATGTGTAATTACATCCAATGACTAAAATTGTATTAAAATATAAAAAAATAATCCAATTAAACTTTAAAACCAATTAAATGAACAATATACATATATAAATAAATTAAACAAAAAGGATGTTTTGAATTAAAATGCAGTATTTTTCACTATTCATTAAAATAGGAATTTCATCAGAAAAATATCAAAATTTCAACCAAAGTATATTTTGATGTTCCACTTATAAATAATAATTTTATTTTGTAAAATAAAACATTTAAATGTGTCAAAATAGATATAAAAAGGGTTCGCCATCAAAAGGCGGTAAATCTGCATTTTTCAAAAAAATAGTTCTTCTATCCAAAAATTGAATAAGTTCTAATATCATATCTATAAAATATATAAGATGAATATAAAAAATTAAATTGAATATATATATAAAAAATTTTATTAAATAAAAATCCATAAATAGTGATATTATTTTATAAAAACAATTATTCTCTTATAAATAGGTTTTCATAAAAAAACATCCTTTATATTCAATTGTTTTTTATTTCTATTTCTAAAAAATGTTAAAACCAATGAATCATTATTTTATCCTGGGTAAATCATATTTTCATAATTAAGTTGATACTATTTATTACCTTCAATCCAATGGATAGGTGTTAACTACCATGTAAAATAGTAATATTATTATTATATTATTTTTTGTATAACTCAATGTTGTGCGCCACGTAAGATTTCAGAATAGACTGTTATTGTGTGTTGAGTACACTATAATACAAAGAATCCCCTTTAACGTAAAATTAATATCATATCAATAAATATTAATTGATATTAAAATGTATAATTCTATAAATACCTCGGTCATTAAAACACAACCCAAAACAACCTCACCTAAGAAGGCTGTCACCCTCAAGACATGTTCATCGACAACTAAATAGAAAGGAACAGTATCAGCTGGATCCACCATCACCACCATGATACATATTTCCATCATCATGGTCAAATATCACAACATATATACAACCAATGGTTTGTGTAGGGTGTGAGCCAATGCCTAGTACGATCCCCAAAATAAAGATTCAATTCCATATCATTATTAATAAAATTATCATTCATTTTTTAAGAATAAAATTAGAATCATTTTTAGAATAATTTATAAACAAAATTTCGAGAAAAAAATATTTTAAATTAAAATTAAATGAGGACCTCCATATTATGATGGTAAGTACCACATCACAAAAGTGAAAAACATGTAATACCTAAAGGTACTAGCACTATTGTGGCCCTAATGACCGCATACCTCTGTGAAACATGTTATGACATCAATAACCAACATCAGCCTCACAAATGATCCAATATAGGGGAACAAATCCAAAGGTTATGTAGTCTCTAATAATCATCATAGTTTAGTATGTGATGTAAAATAAATCCTTCTAAATTAAATTGGGACTCATTACTGCTAATCCAACTACCATACTAGTCCTCATCAACCCACCTAGACACTTAGGGTTCTATTAGTTCTCAATTTCATTTCTCATGTCACAAAAACCACTTACTTCACATGATAATACGTAAAAAATCATTAAAAACACAAGTAAACAGCCCTTATTATATGAAAAAACTCTTTCAAATACGCACGCATGCTAAAACCATTTATAAATTCACATCCCACCACTAGAACAATTTATAGGACATAATTATGAACAAAAAACTAGAAACAGACATGAAAAATCCCAATTTATTTTTGAAAAAAGTATTTCAACATAAAAAATGCTAAAATCAATTAAAACACATTTCAATCCTTTCATATAATCCATAGGAACAATTCCAAAAGAATAAAATAATACTAAAATCATTTAATAGTGATAATGCGTGTAACCATCTGACTCAATAATGGAAACATCTAAAATCTGGTTTAAAAACACAACCACACCACAAGAAGAACTAATAAAATAAGTATCAAACAAAAAACATCATGATTTTACACAAAAATCCATGATTTATCCCTTATTAGGTCAACCAATATGCTAGAGAAACAAGAACCCATGGAAGATGAATGAAGAACCAAGAAGAATAAATAAATCTAGAGAAGAAGGGGATTACATTATGATTCTGGGAGATCCAAATCCAAATACTCCTAATATTTGAGCTTCCAAGGGATCCAATATGAGGGTAGGTTGTTCCAGGGGTTGAAAATATGGAATGGGGAAGAGAGGGGTGGAATTGGAGTTAAATTAAAAGAGGGAAAAGGGTAAAATTACCATTTTTAATGTCCTGGATGGGCCGCATGGTTAGCCCGCATGGTTTTCCAAACTATTTTGAACCATGTGGTCTCCTCTGTCCAAGAGAAATTCTTCCACACATTTTTTTGTGGAGGCCTGAAATTCATGTTCCCTATATAATTCCACTTTAAATAGCTAAAAGTCTCTCCTGGGACAGTGCATGGTTTCCCCAAACCATGTTCTAACCATGTTCCACTTATTGCTAGGTCCAAAAATAATATTTTCCCCAAAGACTCCTAGGAAAGATAAGGAATGATGATAAGACCAATAATAAAAAATGTAATAACTCAAAATAAAATCATGGATGTGACATTATGTATAATATATGTGGTGATGAAATGAGAGATAGAAGATGCGATGGAGATTAGTTATTAATTCCTCATAAAATTTATTTTGGAATCTCATATTGGGATGTGACAATAAATAATAATAGTATTGTTATCATATCCTTAGTCAATTTTCTACACATGATATTGGATTCTTCATCATATTTATTTATAATTTCATTGACTAACTCAGAGAATAATGATTTTTAGCCGATTTCTCAATCAAGATAAATGATTTTATTATACACTTCCTGAACTCAAACTAATATTACATGTTATAGCGATTAAATGATGATTATTTACATTCCTTAATTCATTTAGGAAATATATGAAACACTAAAAAATGATGGTGGTGGTTTTGATGTAGTTTACATTTAATTTTATAATGCCTATCGATGTGATGGAATCCTTGTAATTATTGCTACATAATTAGGATCATTATAGTAATGAGATGTTTCATTAAATAGTGGAACATCCAAAGTAATACCAAATATATTATATTTTGATTTTTTAATTTAGATTCATCATTATGGTAATAACCACCATATTGACTGTGTACTTGATCATCATAGTGAAAACTTACTTTTTATAAATTTTTAGTTTTCAATCATTAGGGGCCCTCTAATTTTATTATATATCATATCATTAGTAGAGCCACTAGAAAATATTTTATGGTGGGACCTCTAGAGATTTTATATTGATCACCATATATAAGACCTCAATGGTTACTGTCTGCTACTTCATTGGCATGGAGGGGACCTTCCAACCTGTTGAACATTACACTGTCGAGAGAACTTTGAAAACTATTATCATGTTGAGGAACTCTCTGATTGTTAAATGACATTATTGAAGGGTATATTCCTAAATACATGTGATATTATATGGAATGATATGGTATTTCATATTTTATGGTATAAAAAGGACAATTCCTTATATTTTTAATTTTGGGTATATATAAATTTAAGATAAAGGTATATCATATATAGGCTTCCTATGTATATGGTAATATATGAAATATATAAATAATAGTTCCAAGAATCATGAACAATGATTTATTTTAAAATAATTCAGATTACATATGTTGGTTTAATGTTATAAGTTAACATTAGAATCTCCATAAAAAATTATTTAGCATTTTATCATGTGATGGTCTTGATGGAAAAGAGTAAAATTAGATGTAACAAAAGGGTTTCCCTAATGAATTTAAGAAACAAATGAATAAATTCATGTGCACTTGGATTACACTTGTAGCCTAAAAAAACTAATCCAAATCATGAGTCTTTTTCTGTGAAAACCATGAGAAACCACTAGCTGATACTCCCAACCTCTCAAAATCTATCTCTTTATATTCTCCCATTAGATATGACATACTAGTATTTTGTGGAGGTTCATAATGTCTTGCCTAAATATTTTTCATGATTAAGTGAAATTTTATGGATACAACATAGGGAGAATAACCTTTTGGTTATTCTATTTGGATATCCACCAAGTATTGAATAATTGAAATGGCAGCAGAAAACTCTAGTGCAAGTTAATTATTATTTATTGACTATTTTTTATTTGATTTTATTTTAAAATGTATGGATTTCATAGGTTTAATGATTTATAAATGGTTTTTTACATGGATTTATTATTATTCAATAATTAGAATACTATTAGTGGTATCAAATTAAAATTTAAATATCCATATAATTCCTCAAAACTCTAATGAATGGGCAATAGTGGAGGGTGGATCTATGCCAAAGAACTTCATTTTTATGGAAATAATTTAATAGTGAAGTTATTAGGATAATGAAGTTATTTGATATGTTCATATGTATTTCAAGTTTGATGTGCTAACCTGATGGAATGTGTTCCTTCCTATCAGTGGTATCCGTGCCTTAGCATTTATTTTCATTCATGAAAAATGATAAAAATGCTGATTTTTTTAAATTATGATTATCATCATTTTATCTTTCATTATATATGATTGACAATGTTTTCTCGATGATTTATTTATAATTTATGATATGGGATATCATAGCCAGTCACTTAGAAAAAATCTCTAAGTTATGTATAAGTATTAGTGAATGAAATTATTATATCATATTCAATTAGGGTAATGTTCCATTGGAGACAAAATAGAGTATTTTATCACAAATATGATATCGATTTTATTTGTATAAAATAATATAAATGGTACTGACTGATTTACCTTTTCCAAACAATATATTTTATGGTGAGATAACTGACACACAATAAGGACATCTTACACCAGCTAACCTTATTCAAGAATCACATCGTAAGGTGTGACGGCTGGAATGCACCTAGATAACCATAAATATTTTTCATTATAAGTGGTTATAGGGTTATCAATCATAAAATATGAATGATAGAGTATTATATGATAAAATCTCCACAACCTAGCTACCATATTTTATTATTACATATATAATATAAAAAGTGATTCATATGTCATTCTTTATTTGTATACCTTTTTATTATGACTTGATTTAAATAATTTTTTTTATTTAAATTCTCTGAGAAAAGATATTTTGTGATATTTATTTAATTTATAAATATTTTTATGAGTTAATAAATTATATATTTCTCATAATTTATTATTTGTTTTGTAAAAAATTACAAATGGATATATGATAATATTTAATTTTAATAATGAAATTGATTTTCAAAATTAAATCAAATTAATTATAATATATTTATATATATATATATATAATTTTTACATTGATATTTTAAAGGAAATTCATACATTTTAAATAAATTTCAAAATAAGTAAAGATAAAATTGTTTTTATTCACACTTAAGAATTTTCAATACTTTTTATCTTGAATTATTCAAAATAAAATAACCTTATTTAATGAAATTATTTATATCACCAAAAAATTATTTTCGATAAATTATTTGACCACATGATTTATTATTATTAAATATGTGGAATTTATTTTTAATACAATATTTCCCTATTTCTAATTTTAATATAAATAATTATATTTCCTAAAAAATAATTTAAAAAACGTAAATGTCACATATTGAATATTTTGAAGGAGTTCATATTGGAAACAAATTATAAAGTATTTGATTTTTTATTTATGAGTTGTTTATAAATTTTTATTAAATATATGAATTTTTCATTTATCATTCTTTATTTAACTCATATAAATTGTCATCATATTATGAATGTACATGTATGATATATTTCAAACTATGAAATTGGTTCTTACTTTTTATACATGTATATAAAGTGTTACATGTAAGTTGTGAAAATAAATTTAGATTCCCATTTCCTTATACATGGATGGAATTAGGTTATGAGTATTAATTTAATGATAAATTATCATTAATACTTATTAGGTGTTAGAATTATAATAGTATTTAATCTACCTTTAGTCAACTATCCATTGGTAGAGTGAATTTGGGTCAAGCATCCCAGTGCTCTAAAGGATTATGATTTGTTTTAATAATTTAATGTTTGAATCTCTATGGTCCTGGCTTACTAATGTTGGTACTATGGATTTCACATGTTTATATTTTTTAATCTGAAAGAGTTTCATATTCCATATGCGTGAGAGGTATTTTTATAAGTAAAAATATAGTTTGATTTTAAATGTTGTTTTATAAAAAAGTATTGAGTTATATAAAAAGTTACACATAAATATGGCTTCGAGATAATTATTTTAATGTAGGAATAAAATTCAAAAATAAATCATTAGATTCATCAAAACATATATTAGTAAAAAAATGACATGAGTGGCCAAGATTAAAAATTCCCTTAAAAATTGTTTGTGTTAAATTCCTTCATAGAAGAAATTTTAAAGACATAAATCATCCATCAAAGTAGGTCATTCCAAAACTGGGTGCCCTAATATTATCATGAGTATGGAATGAATATAATTTTAATCAATAAGAGTATTAATTTCCTATTTAGGGAATTTTCATTTGGATTCACATGATCAGAAGACCCTAATAGAATTATGTTATTGGAGGAATAGAGTTTAGTTTATCAATATAATGGATTAATTAAAGAGTTTTCATATCAACTGTAATTCCCCGACCTCAGTTACCCAGATTCGGTGCATTATTACATATCATTGGCATGATCACATGAAAGATCAAGTCTCGAAAAACCTATTAGTTTAGTAGCCTTTGAATAACTAGATATATTCATAATGTTTACATTACATTATAAAGCGAATACTACTACAAACACATATTCTCTTCATATAACCTCATATTATCCCTACAGATCATTCATAAATTACTTCTTCACATCCTGGGAAAAATAAAACATTGAAAGGGGTGATCTCAGATGCTCAGTAAGGATAACAATATAGCGGAAACATTCATAAATAAACATAAATATTTAAGGAAATGTATAGCTAAAACAAAAGCCTTTTAAACATGAACTTCCGCATAATATGGCAAGATAAAATGAAAGAATTCCATTTACTTATTCACATGGATTTTCTACTAGTCGAATAATCACATGCAATATCAATAACCACTTTCATAATGATGGAATGCATAATGGAAGACTATAATAACCACATATTAAAGGCCTCATGCCAAAACTACAAATAATATTTTTTCAAGGCCTTGTTCCAAGACACTAGTTTTTCTCATGAGACCTACCGATGCATCGAGGAGCTATAGCGGGCTCCACCCATTACTTATTATGTCTAATTCCTTCCTCATATGAACAGATTTCAATATAACATAAACATTCATATTAAAACTAGCATACGAAATGTCAATACTTTTACCATAAACCATAAATGGTATAAAAATAACACATCCACAGTCAAACATATCACAAAACCTTCAATACATTATGGAATTTTTGTATCATAATAAATCAACTTCAAATAAGCTTAAACTCCATCAAAGGATGTTGACATAGATGATATCAAATCTATTTGAGAGAAATATCTCTTTTTTTAATTCATTTAAAAGTCAAATTATTATAAAATTAAACACTTTCTTTGAAATGTTTTCTATAATTTTGTAGGGGAAGTTTAGAAGATTTTATAATGGCGGAAAATATCCACACCTGTCGTATTAGTTAAAAAACATTATTACCTTCATTCGGTCGAAAAGGTTTAAAAAGGGCATTGTTTGGAAAACGACGGAAAGATTCCTTTATAAACATCTTATAAATAGTAAAACAAGGGTATAAATGAATTTAACCCATATTATAGAAAATAGTAAAAAATGTTTTGAAATACATTTTAAAGAAACATGGATGTGGATGATAAAGAGGTCGCAGTAGATAATCACGTATAAACAACCTCGGATAATGAAGAGATTTTGAAATAAACCCTTACCTTGTACTTTTACTTAGTCGATGGTATTTTAACCTCTTGTATAATAGTTAAAACATTGTTATTAAATTATACAAGATCCATATACACAATTATGATATCATATATTATCGTTTAACATTGATTTGTTAATAATATCTTTGTATTATCATTGTTTCGGGTGTTAACTTACTCGTTTTCTTTTGTATGTTTTCTTACATAAGTATTGCTTTTTATGGATATTTTGTACCTTATTCATATAAATAATGATATAAAGTTCTTAAAAATTACTTTTAATCATCAAATGAGAATTAGTCTTGAATGGATATGATGGGGAATGAATCTCATCACGTTCGTGGAGATTGTAGTCCGTACGTACGCACGAGCGACAATATCATTATTTTGGTATTTAAATAATATATAATTTTATTGTATATCATATATACAGAATCATATTCATTTTATATTTATTATTTACATGAATTACATATCATTATTATACCCATCCAAATAATAATATATTGAATACCAATTACACCATGACGTGGAGACGGTAAGCCGTACGTACCCACGTATGGTGACATGTCATTCAAAGGATGGATAGAATACTGAATATGGTTGTACCATATTTATAATAATATCAAATTATATAGGAGATACTGGATTTATTATTTTATAATGGGAATAAAAAAGAAAAAAGAAGTTGAAGAAGAAATGAACTTGAAAAAGGGTGGTGAAAACATTACCTCCTCTTCGGGTTCTTCCATTTGATTTGATCAAAAGGGCTCCATAGGATGGATTTCTGATCCAACTAAGGCCACTATGTTGTATTGAGGGATGTTTAGAAAGTATTTGGGCTGGTGTTGGCCTAGAAAAGAGGCTTTTAATGTGTGAATTACTGAGAAGGGGGGGTGCCCTTTTATATGAGTGGTGAGTGGCACCTTTGGAAAAGCTAGAAATATTATTTTATAATAAATTCATATTCGGTTTCTAATGGGTACAAAGTATATTATTTATAGGTTAAGGTTGGTATGGGTTGAAAACCACTCAACCAATAGAATTTAGACAGGTTTGGGTCATTATATTAACCTTATGTTTTAGTTTTAACTCTTAGTTAATTAGTTTGACCCTTACCATGTCACTTTGTATTTTTATATTATATAGATAATAAACATACTATATACCTCCATGAGACCCCCAAGTGGTCCATTAATTATACACCTATCATGATATAAGTCTCTTGGCCGAAAATTATATATTTAGGAACTAAATATCAATTAATTATAAAATATATGTTCTAAAAAGTTTTTATGTCAATTTTGACACTATTGGGTATTTTGTTTTTGATAATTTCATAACAGCATTATTACTTCGAACAAAATTTATATAACAAATCCTAATATGTCATCTTAACCTAGAAAATTAGTGTAATTCATAAAAAGTCTCAAATTATATTTCTTTTGATATTTATAATATCAATTATTTTAATATTTCATAACTTAGGTAATTACTGCATCACCATTGTGTCATAAATAAATTAAATTATTTAATGTCTAAAAATTATAAATAAAATACTATTATGTAGGAAATCGTTTTATATTTCTAATGATTGTTTAAAATCGAATTTATCTTATGTATAACCCCATATTAAAAATATTTTAGTAAAAACACTTTAATTTTAACTCTTTTGACTCTTCTTTGAATTAAATAATAATAAATGTCTTAATCAAATCCTAGTGGACATAAATGATAATATATTATCCCTAAGGTTATTTCGGTCGATATACACTTGTCCAATATAAATAGGACATGTGTTAGGGTAATATTAATATTAATTTTACCTTTAATTACCCTTTTTACTTTTAACTATGGTAAATAAAAGTAAAAACATACTATTCACCAAAAATTATTTTTATCTCGTTGAACAATATTTTACTCCTTGATATTAAATGTGTCTCTCGTATTTTCGAAATTCCACTCACTGAAGCGGTAAAATTATGTTTTATGTGAATTTCCAAATTCTCTTATGAGGTGGGTAAAAGATGGTGCAAAGTTCAATAAAATTTTTATATATCTAAAATTATTCTAAACTATCTTCAATGAATTACATTGAAATTATATAGGTATTATTTATATATTTTGACCTTAATTAAAATTAAATAAAATAAATAATTATTCAAATAATAATTCGGTTTTAAACTATAACTCAGTGTTTTTTCACTATTCATCAAAAATTGAACGTTTTCAGAAAAATACCAAAATTTTACCCTAGGTTAATTTCGATATTCCGAATCCAAAAATGAAGTCCATTTTGAAAGATAAAATTTTTAAAATATCAAAAAGTGGGTATTACTATTAATAACGGCTAGTTTTATTGGTTGTGGTGTGTGTGTTAGAACTCGAAGTTGCATACAACACACGCTACTGTATTATTCAAAGGGTAGCATACCGTGGAAGCTTGGGGTGATACATTCTCCTCTCCTTCACATAATTTCATCCTTTAAATTATTATAATACTACCGAATGGAAAGACACGGGTGGTTCTTCATCATAAGTTCCTCGGGTTCCCATGTTGCCTCTCCCATCTTATGGTTTCTCCATAGAAATTTTACCAGACGAGTCGTTCGGTTTCTCAGCACTTGTTCTCTATTATCAAGAATCCTGATGGGCTCTTAGGAATAAGAAAGATCGGGTTCAAGTTCTAATTCCTCATAGGTGATTGCATTCATTGGGTCAGGTATCTATTTTCTCAACAATGATACGTGGAACACATCGTGAACTTTGGAGAGATTTGGCGGCATTTCCAAATGGTAAGCTAAAACCCAAATTCGTTCTAGAATTTCGAAAAGACTGATGTACCTGGGTCTCAATTTACCTTTCTTGGCAAAACATATAACTCCCTTCCATGAAGATACCTTCAAGAAAACAGGATCTCCCTCCTGAAATTCCAAATCCTTTCTTCGGTTGTCAGCATGTCTCTTCTGCATACTTTGAGCATCTTTGATGTGGTTTTGGATTACCTTCACCTTTTCCATCATTTCCTCCACCTGTTCTGGGCCTACAAGTTTTCTTTCACCAACGTCATCCCAACATGTTGGTGTGCGACATCTCTTTCTATAAAACGTTTCATATGGTGCCATTTGAATACTCAAATGGAAGCTATTGTTATAGGAAAATTCCACTAGATGAAAATATTGAACCCACATACCCTGAATGTCAAGTGAGTATGATCTCAACTTCTCTTCTAAGGATTGAATAGTCTGTTCTGACTATCCATTTGTTTGGGGGGGGGTAGGGAGTTCTCAAATGATGTTCTATATCCAGGGATTTCTGAAGACTCTTCCAGAATCATGAATTAAAACGGGGATCACGATTTCATACAATCGATAGGGGTACTCCATGAAGTCTCACCACTTCATTAATATATAGTCGTGCTAGACATTCAAGTGGTAAATCTTCCCTTATAGAATGAAAATTTGCTGACATTGTAAGACGATCAACAATAAACCATATTGCATCGTTCCTTCTAGGAGACTTTGGTAGTCCCATGACAAAGTCCATCGTAATATTGTACCTTTTCCACTCCGGTATGGGAAGAGGTTTCATGACTCCACTAGGCTATTTCCTTCCAGCTTTCACTTGTTGACAAACCATACATCTTGACACAAAATCCGAAATATCCCTCTTCATGTTGTCCCACCAAAAATGTTCCTTCAAGTCTCTATATATTTTGGTGCTCCCAGGGTGTATAGGAAATTGGACCTATGAGCATCGTCCAATAATTCCCTTTTTAGATCAGGTATATTGGGAACACAAACTCTCTTCCCAAATTTCGAAATTACTTCTTCATACCCAAAGTCATTCAATCTCCCATCATTCACAGCTTTAAAATTCTTTTGAAACTCTTCATCACCTGTCTAAGAACTCTTTACCCTTTCTAGTAAGGATGGTTTGGAAACTATTTGAAAACGTAATGATGTTTCAACTTCCATGGTAATTCCCATAACCATATTTACTAGATCCATGAAAATAAGATCACTTTACATTCTCATCATGTTCAAAACTCCATGATCCTTTCTGCTCAAAGCATCTGCCACCTTATTTGCCTTCCCCAGGAGGTAGTGTATCGTGCAAACATAATCCTTGAGTAGTTCAAGCCATCTCCTTTGCCTCATGTTGAGTTGTTTTTGTGATAAAATATACTTCAAACTCTTGTGATCATTATAAATCTCCCATTTTTCACCATAGAGGTAGTGCCTCCATATCTTTAAAGCAAAGATCACAGCCGCTAACTCGAGATCATGAGTAGGATAGTTTTTCTCATGAATTTTCAACAATCATGATGCATAGGCAATAACCCAATCATTCTGCATAAAGACACAACCAAGTCCTTTCTTCGATGCATCACAATAAATAAAGAACCAATCATTCCCCAATGGTAGAGTCAATATAGGAGCATTGACTAATCTTATCTTCATTTCTTCGAAACAGTCTTCACACTCTTTTGTCCAAAAAAATTTAACCCCTTTACGTGTGAGCTTTGTTAATGTGTTAGCCAACCGGGAAAAATTCTGAATGAAATGTCGATAGTAACCTAATAAACCAATAAAACTGCGTACCTAAATTATACTCATAGGTGTTGGCCATTCTTGGATTTCATTGGTCTTAGAAGGATCAACAGAGTTCCATCTTTAGAGACAATATGGCCAAGAAATAAAATCCCCTGAAGCCAGAATTCACACTTTCTAAACTTCTCATATAATTCATGTCTTCTCAGAGTCTTTAGGATAATGTTCAAGTGATTTTCATGATCTTCATAGCTTATGGAGTATATGAAGATATCATCAATAAATACCACCACAAAATAATCGAGATATTCCTTGAAAACAATATTCATCAGATCCATGAATACAAAGGATGCATTAGTCAGCCCAAAAGGCATTGTCGTAAACTCGTAATGCCCATACCTTGTTTGAAATGCTGTCTTCGGAATGTCTTCCTTCTTCACACACAACTGATGGTATCCAGATCGAAGGTCAATATTTGAAATGTATTGAGATCCATGCAGTTGGTCAAATAAATCATCAATGCGAGGTAGGGGATACATGTTCTTTATTTTTATAGCATTGAGCTCCCTATAGTCGATACATAACTCATAGATACATCTTTCTTTTTAACAAAGAGAACAAGGGCTCCCCATGGAGAAACACTAGGGCGAAAAAATCCATTTTTACTCAATTCCTCAAGTTGTTTCTTTAGTTAAACTAATTCTACAGTGGACATTCTATAAGGGATCTTCGATATAGGCCTTGATCCAAGAAATAAATCAATGAAAAACTCAACTTCTCATTCTGAAGGATGTCCAGGTAAATCTTTCGGAAACCCGTCTACATATTCTTTCACAATAGGTACATCCTCTATTTGAGCATTCTTTTCCTCACCCACAGTCATTTCATTATCTTCCTCCCCAATAGTTGAATTTAGTTGAGCTACTAGGGGTGGATCTAGATAAGAATTAGGTGGTGACGATTCTGCTCTAAAGATACGGTGTCCCTTATCATCATCATCAAAATTCATAACCTCCTTCTTCATACAATAAATCATAGCATCATGGTCTGAAATCCAATCCATACCAAGGAATATATCAATCTCAATCATAGGTATGCCGATGAGATGAACGGATAAATAACATTTATGTGATCTAATGGGGACTAATTCACAAAACTTTGTTTCAATGATACTTTCCTTAAGAGTTTTAACGGACAAATCCCTTGTTAAATCAAATTTGAAATATCTAATTTTCTCTGAAAACTGGGAATATATGAAACAATGCGATGATCCAGAATCAAATAATGCATTTCATAAACTTGAGGAAACCATTAAATTACCTGCCACCATGTATTTTGGAGCTTCTACCTCAGTAGTAGTGATAACTTATTCTTGTCCTTAATCCCTCGGCCTTTTCTAAGGTATGTTCCCCTAACGCTTGGGTCATTCATTTGCATAATGTTCCATCTCCCTAAAATTGTAGCATTAGACATCGGTAGCTTCCTTCTTCCCCTTGTAATCACGAGTTTGGTGTCATTTTTCACCACACTTGTAATAGACTCCCATTCCTTTTAAGCAAGTACTGGGGTGTTTCTTCCCACATTTAAAACATGATGGATATTCAAACTTTCCCTTCTTTCCCTTATATTCATTCCCATATTGATCAGCAGATCTCTTCTTCTCTTGCTTTTTTTAAAGTCATAAGAGTTAGAGAATTCCTTTTCTGTCCTGATAGCACATGAGAGAATGTCTTCGTACGATGAGAAGGTTTATGAGACTAATGCTCGACGAAGAAACGGTTTTAACCCATCAATGAAACGATAAATATTACTTCTTGTATTATGTATATAATCTCTAGAATAACTTTCTATCCTTGTAAATTTAGCCTCATACTTTGTGACATTCTCATCCTCCTTTTTTCTCAGACTCAGAAATTGCCTTTCCATATCTGCTCGATGGTCGTGAGGAAAGTATATTTCTATGAAAATCACTTTGAACTCCCTCCATTCCAAATTTGATACTTCATCGTCTTACTTCGTGTTTTGAATCAGTGACCACCATTGATCACCATCTCCAGTGAGGCGATAAACTTCCATGAAAACGTTTTCCCTTTCACTACTCCCAAAAGCCTAAAATATTTTCTCTAGGGAACTTATCCATTGCTCAGCTACTAATAGATTTTTACTCACATTGAATGTTAGTGGTTGCTTCCTCATGAAGCAATATAACATTGATCCTCCACACTGTGGATTAGGCTGCTCCATACAGGTAAGGTTATTATTCATAACTTGAGTGAGTTGTCCCAGTATGGTGATTAGTTGATCAGCACCAGTTGCATCACTAGCTCCCCTATAATTATCCTGAGTAGGAGGTAAATCAATAGATGGAGTACGTGCATTGATATGGTTTCCATTTCTTTCACTAGGCACCATTTCTAAACAATGGCACAAACTAAATCAGTTTATGAATCAAAATATATAATTCCATACTTGTAAATCACTTAACATAAATTGAACTATTTATGGATATAATCCATAATCATAAAAATGTTTTCTTTGAAGAAGTATATACTCATAAACCCTTGATAATGATTTGTAATGAAAATGAGAGTTATCCTAAGAATATCCCCTGGGAGTGTCGTAACCAAGAGTGCAGCAAGGCCCGTTGTCCTACACCAGTTTCCGTTCGAGTCTATCTCAAAGCGGTGTTTTCGGGTTTTACCCCTAGGTACATCTGTTCCAGAGCCACCTTTACCAGCTCATATCCAGAAAAGGATATATTTCTCTGAAAACTCAAAAAATCTCGACAATACCAAAATTCTAGGAAGTTCTTCTATACCAATCCTCAAAGTCCATCTTAGGTCTATGTGCTCTAATCAGAGTTTATCTAAATCTAGCTTCCAAGGTTTGTACTAAACTTCCTCTGATACCAACTGTAACGCCCTGAGCCCAGTTACCTAGAGTCGGTGCATTATTACATATCATTGGCATGATCACAAGAAAGATCAAGTCTCGAAATACCAATTAGTTTAGTAGCCTTGGAATAACTAGATACATTCATAAAGTTTACATTACATCATAAAGTGAAAACTGCTAAAAAAACATCTTGTCTTCATATCCCCTCATATTATCTCTATAGGTCATTCATAAATTACTTCTTCACATCCTGGGAATAATAAAACATTGAAAGGGGTGATCTCAGATGCTCAGTAATGATAACAATATAGCAGAAACATTGATAAATAAACATAAACATTTAAGGCAATGTATAGCTAAAAAATATCCTTTTAAACTTGAAATTCAGCATAATATGGAAACGATAAAATTAAATAATTCCATTTAATTATTCACATGGATATTCTACTAGTTGAATAATCACATGAAATATCAATAACCACTTTCATAATGATGGAATGCATAATGCCAGACTATCATAACCACATAGTCAAGGCCTCGTGCCAAAAAATACAAAAAATATTTTGTCAATACCTTGTGCGAAGACACTAGTTTTCTCATGAGACCTACTGAATCATCGAGGATCTATAGCGGGCTCCACCCGTCACTTATTAAGTCCAATGCATTTCTCATATGAACAGGTTTCAACATAACATAAACATTCGTATTAAAACTAGCATACGGAATGTCAGTACATTCATCATAAACCATGAATGGTATAAAAATAACACGTCCACAGGAAAACATATCACAAAACCTTCAATACATTATGGAATTTTTGTATCATAATAAATCAACTTCAAATAAGCTTAAAATCCATCAAAGGATGTGGACATTGATGAAATCAAAACTATTTGAGAGAAATATCTCTTTTTTGAATTACTTTAAAAGTCACATGATTATAAAATAAAACATTTACTTCTAAAATTTTCCTATAATCTTGTAAGGGAAGATTCTAAGATTTTATAACGACGTAAAATAGCCACACCCACCATATATGTTAATAAAAACATTATTACCTTAATTCTGTCAAAAAATATTTAAAAAGGACCTTGTTTGGAAAATGACGGAATGATTCCTTTATAAACCTCTTATAAAAATCAAACAAGGGTATAAATGACTTTAACCCATATTCTAGTAAATAGTAAAAAAAAATTGAAATACATTTTTAAGAAACATGGACGTGGATGATGAAGAGGTCCAAATTGACAATCACGTATAAACAACCTCGGATAATGAAGAGATTCTGAAATAAAACCTTACATTTTACTTTTCCTTAGTCGATAGCATGTTATCCTCCTGTATAATAGTTATAACATTGTTATTAAATTATATAAGAACCATATACATAATTATGATATAATATATGATCTTTTAGCATTGATTTGTTAATAATATCTTTGTATTATCATGGTTTCAGGTGTTAACTCACTCATTTTCTTTTATATGTTTTGTTACATAAGTCGTGATTGTTATGGATATGCTGTACGTTATTCATATAATGAATTATATAAACTTATTAAACAATACTTTTAATCATCAAATAATAATTGGTCTTGAATGGATACGATGGGGGATGAATCTCATCGCGTTCGTGGAGACTGTAGTCCGTACGTACGCACGAGCGACAATATCATTATTTTGATATTAAAATAATATATAATTGGACGTTATATCATATATACAGAGTCATTATCTTATTATATTTATTATTTACATTAATTACACATCATTATCATACCCATACATATAATAATATATTGAATAACAATTACAACATGACGTGGAGACAGTAAGCCGTACGTACACACGTATAGTGACATGTCATTCAAAGGATGGATAGAATACTGAATATGGTTGTAAAATATTTATAATAATATCACATTATATAGGAGATACTGAATTTATTATTTTATAATGTGAATAACAACGAAAGAAGAAGTTGAAGATGAAATGAACATGAAAAAGGGTGGTGAAAACATTACCTCTTTTCGGGTCCGTCTTTTTGATTTGATCAAAAGGGCTTCTTAGGTTGGCTTTATGATAAAACTAAGGCCTCTAGGATGTAGTGACGTAAGTTGAGAGAGTATTTAAGATGGGTTTGGCCGATCTGAGCGGCTTTGAATGTGTGAATTAGTGACAAGGGGGAGTGCCCTTTTATAAGCGGGGTGAGGGGAACCTTTGGAAAAGCTAGATATATTATTTCATAATAAATTCATATTTGGTTTCTAATGGATAAAAAGTGGATTATTTAAAGGTTAAGGTGGGTAAGGGTCGAAAACCACTTATCCAATAGATTTTATACAGGTTTGGGTGATTATATTAATCTTATGTTTTAGTTTTAACTCATAGTTAATTAGTTTGACACTTACCATGTCACTTTGTATTTTTATATTATATAGTTAATAAACAAATTATATACCACCAAGATACCCCCATGTGGTACATTAATTATACAAATATCATTATATAAGTCTCTTGGACGTACCTTAGATTTTTAGGAATTTAATATCAATTAATAATATAATATTTGTTTTAAAAAAATATTTTATGTCAATTTTGACACTATTGGGTAATGTTTTTTTGATAATTTCATAAAAGCATTATTAAATCGAACCAAATTTATATAACCAATACTAATATGTCATATTTACCTATAAAATTAGTGGAATTCATAAAAAGGACCAAATTACATTTATTTTGATATTTATAATATCAATTATTTTAATATTTCATTACTTAGGTAATTATTGCATCACTATTGTGTCATAAATAAATTATATTAGATAATATCTAAAAATTATAAATAAAATACCATTATGTAGTAAATATTTTTATCTTTCTAATTAATATTTACAATCGAATTTATCTTATGTATAACCCCATATTAAAAATATTTTAGTAAATACACATTGATTTTAACTCTTTTAAATCTTCTTTGAATTAAATAATAATAAATGTCCTAATCTAATCCAAGTGGACCTAAATGATAATATTTTTTTCTTAAGGTTGTTTTTGACCGATATACACTTGTCCAATAGAATTAGGACATGTGTTAGGGTAATATTAATATTATTTTTACCCTTAATTACCCTATTTTCTTTTAACCGTGGTAAATAAAAGTAAAAGTTACTATTCAACAATGATTATTTTTATCTCATTGAAACAAATTTGACTCATTGATATTAACCATATCTCTTTGATTTTAGAAATTCCACTCACAGAAGTGGTAAAATTAAGTTTTATGTGAATTTCCAAATTCACTTAGTAGGTGGGTAAAAGACGGTGTAATGTTCAATAAAATTTTTATATATCTATAATTATCCTAAACTAACTCCAATGAATTAAATTGAACTTATATAGGTATTATGTATCTATTTTGAACTAAATTATATTTAAATAAAATAAATAATTATTTAAATAAAAATTCGGTTTTAAACTATAACTCAGTGTTTTTTCACTATTCATCAAAAACTGCAAGTTTTCAGAAAAATACAAAAATTTCACCCTAGGATAATTTCGATATTCCGAATCCAAAAATAAAGTCCATTTTAAAATATAAAATTTATAAAATTTCAAAAAGTGGGTATTACTATTAATAACGGCTAGTTTGCTTGGTTGTGGTGTGTGTGTTAGAATTCGAAGTTGTGTACAACACACGCTACTGTATTATTCAAAGGGAAGCGTACCATGGAAGCTTGGGGTGTTACATCAACTATCCATTACTCACATAAGATATGATAAGTATTATTCAATATGTAAATATCTATGTTATGTGATAAATTCTAAAGAAACCCAATGATTAGTAAAATGTGGATCTTGGCCAAATAATGGCAATGATGGAATTAAAAGCGGTAATTATTTTAGTTTGATCATATTTAATACAATCAATTATTAAATAAATATAAAATATGATACTCATATAATAAAATATTGTGTCATAGAAAATTAAATTATCATCATATTTGATATTAAAATACAGATATATCATGGATAATAAACAACGTAATGGTAGTAATTTCCTCATATGTTACAAGAAAATCAGAATAGTTCTTAGGAATGAAGGTAAATTATATGTGTTAGAGGATCCCATTCAAAACAATAAAACTATAGAATATTTTCAACAAAAGGGTTTAGACACATATGATAAGAATCTAAAGGATTCATTATAATTAAATAATGAGAAGCTTTTGACCATAGAATTGAAGTTAAAAAAAGAAACATGAGAACATGGATTCATATAAGACGATAGAAATATTGAAAATAATCTACCAATAAAAAGTAATAAATGAGAGGTATAAGGTGTAAAATTATCCATTTACCTACAATATAGTAGAAGGAACATCAGTCTATACTCATGCACTGAATATAATTGTGTACATCATTGACATAGGGATATTGGGTTCACCAGTTTGGATTGATATATTCACAAACATTATTTTATAGTCACTACTATAAATTATTCATCTATTTATATCTAATAATAATATGAATGAGTTCTATAAAACTTTTCCAGGTCTCAAAAATATTTATATATTTCCTAAGAAATACATGGGAGGTTAATTTTCAAATTCCATAATTATAGTTCAAGAGTATACGGGTAAATGTTTTTGATAGAAATATAATAATAGATGTCCTAGAGAGTCCATATCACAAAATAAACTAAATTAAAGGAATTAAGGTAACTGAATTCATTATAGTAGGCCTGTCCATTAGATAAATAACTATCTAGTGTACTTGAGTGGTTTCAAGAAACCCCATAACGATTCCACCATAGATATTAATGTTATACAGTTATATTATCCTATTGAAATGTTTATTTAATATAAAATGAATGTTTCACATGTTTTTAAATATAGAATATTTAATATGTAATGAAGGAATTGATTATGGAATTTAGAAGTGAGTTTTTCTAGTAGTGATGTAAGGATCTAATTCTTTGATGACATAGGTTCAAGAAGTGAATTATGATAGATTTATTTTTAAATAAAATATGTTTATTTTTTATCTCATTTTCATCTGTTTTAAGAGATGTTTTTGAATAATGATTATTTATTAAAAGTGATTTATATTTAATAAACCTAGTTTATAATTATTTTTCATAATCTGTATCATGTTCTGAAATATGGCACGGTTAAAAAATTTCTATACCAGATAATGTTATAATCCAATAATATAAGTTATCATTATTCCACTATAAATAATTTTATAGTTTATACATCCTTACTTTTAATTGTGTTCCTAACCACATAGAATTCCATATATGATATGTATTCAATATTTTATTTTTTATTTATCAACATGGGAGGAAACAAGTTCTATTTCTTAAAATTGAAGTATTTTTTTATATTAATATGTTATTTTCATAGGGATTTAATTTCTAAGAGGAATGTGGGAGTGTGTTTATAATTATATATGTTTATAGTAAACTATTATTGTATTATACCTATAACTATAAAGTAAATTTCACAAAATATTCAAAATGAATTTAGGGTACGATGGTAAAGAAAAGTATAAAGAGTAACATTATATACCTTAATATATGGAGGAGATTTTTTTATTGAAAGTGTTTAAAAATGATAATTATAAACACAATAATAGATATAATAAGAAAAAATAATTTTTTATCATCCTGAAATTTAATATTGTGAGGTTAAGTAGTATGATTTTATTAATGGAGATATAAATTAAAAATATTATTCCAAAATTTCACCAATGTTCGAATTATATTACTACATAGATGCTAATTAATAAAGGTTTTAGTGTGATGATTTTATCGGATGGCCCCATGGTTTTATGATAATTATTACATAGAGATGTAATGAGTTTTAAAAAACCCCTAATGGTGAAACCAACATAAGGTTGATTTGGTTTTTTATCCTATATGATATATGAAATCGATATTTATGTATATTTTTTCAAAAAAAAATACTATAGATTCTAATAGAATAGAATGTATCATTTACAATAAAAGGACATATCCAGATTATCAATTTTCACATTAGATAGAGATATGTATTTATCAATATCAATTTTGTGTGGTGTAATGATAATTGATATATAAAATTATGGCATTGAGTTATCCCTAACCAATGTTTATTATGGAGAATAAAAGGTATTGATAAATATTGTGGTTAAGGTGAGTATGATTCTTGTTTTGGGATACGCAATATGCTCATAAGGCATTGAAAAGGTTTTTTGTACTAGGTGACTAATGTAAAATACCTCATAGAGGTTTCTAAAATATTTATTTCTTATATTAGGAGTTTATGGTTCATATATATAGTCCCCACTACCTAAATTTAGTGAGATACTTATATTTTTAACAATCACACTTTTATACCTTTATTGAAATGTCATTGAGGATTATTTAATCAGTGGGTGGTTGTTCATGTTAATATAATGTTGTTAGTTGGGGCCTAATCACGATGGTAATTCTCCCCTCTTACGATGGGTATGATATATACTCACTTTATTAAGTTATTCTAGGGAAATGTATAAATATACATTGAATGTAAATTTGATGTTTGTATCTACATGGATGAGGGGCATGTGGTGTTTTAATTAACCAGATCCATCAATACAAAATTAGTTGAGAATATATGAAGATTCTATAAGGTTTTCGTTTAACACATGTCTATTTGCCACTCGATTCTATAAAAAAATATCATATGTAAATTAATGATTGTATTTGATGCATATCATTGACATAGGTATAAAAATACATGTGGTTGCTACAGATCATTCAATATCCCTTCACATCTTGACTAGCATTGATTATTTTCTAGATTCCACTATTTTGTATAAAGTAATGATACATTGTTTCAAATGTGTTTCGATGCTACAAAGGCATGTGTGGTCACACTTTGTTTTTCTCCAAATGCGTATTGAGTTTTATAAAATTCAATGACCTACTGTAAAAATATTTTAGATTATAGTGAGAAGGAGTTTTTTTATTTACATGATATAACATTAGGCATGATACAAGCTAAATATTATAATATATTTCCAAAAAATAACTGGAATTCATCTGAATGGAGTTCTGCACATGGTCTCATAAGTTATTATATGTGATAAGATATGAGGTGTACCAGAGAAATTCTATTAGGATTTAGAGTATGTGTTATATTGATGAAATATTCCATTAATATATTTGATATAATAAAATTTTATATGAAATTTAATAGAGTATAACCTACTCATGGAAAAAATCATATATCATAGATTTTTATTATATCATATTTTACAATATTATGATACTATATATATAGGATAGTTAGATATGTCAAATTAATTAACATAGATCAATTATAATTCCATGAATCATGTGTGAAGCTTAATTTTATACTAATATCGATCACTTAATGAAGTAGAACATTAATAATTTGACACTTGTGTCTCCCTAATAAAATTTTTATAATTATACCAAATTAGAGATTTTATGGATAAGTGTTATATGAGATGTAACAGATTTAATTTACTCATGTTTTTTAAAGAAAATAATAAATACATGGGACTAGGGAGGGAATATGTATCCAATATAAATGAGACATCCCCTTATGTATTCATGTGTGATACCCTAAATAAGCTTCTATTTGAAACTACATCCCTCTTAGAAGCCCCCTATTCTCCGCACTAATATGAATAATATAAAATCATGGGTATTTTAAAGGTGATGAATGATTTGATTAGGTGATTTGGTGAATATTAATGGATAAACCTCATAAGTAATATCAATTTTTTTATTTCCTAGTTATCTCAATTAATCATTGAACTGAACTGATAATAGTATCATACTCTTTTGTGTGGAAAATGTACCTAATTTGTAGTTTTTCATTTTATTTAAATTTAAAATGGATGACATTATAGGGGGTTTTGGTTTATAAATGGTTCAAATACATTGAATAATCATTAGAAATTCTTGAGGAATCTATAAATTTTCATTGGGGTGCCCCCCATAGATTTTGTTAAAATTACTATGATGAGGAACTTCATAATATGGAATCTAGTGAGGACCTCTAGTTTTCGAAATACAATCCTGAATATAGGGAGTATATACATGGGTAAAAACTAATTTATTTCTTACATGGTAATGAACTCCTTGGTAGGATTTTTAATTTTCATTGGGATGAATCCAAGATGGATTCTCTGGGGATGAACTCTAATGTGGTTGTTCTCTTACCTCACCAGCACGTTACTTTTTTAAATAGCCATTTCTACCCTCATTGGAACAATATGAGGCTACTTGTAGATGATGATTATAATTTTCCATGATTCATTATTTCTATGTATTTGGGGCTTATAGTGATTTTTTTTAGATTTGAGGGTATGATACTTCTTATAAGACATAATATTTTGTGTTCTTATAAAATCCATCAATAATTTCTTAGTATCTTGTAAAAATAGAGGTTCAATAATTAAAAAACATACTATGTAGTTTTCTAAGGGACTATGGTTGGGTGGTGAATAATATACCTAGTGTTTTTGTAAAACCTCCCAAGGATCTCATGGGTTGAAATTTAGATGTAATAAAAATCATAATATATATTCTTACTCTATTTTTGGTAGGTATTTATTTAAACTTGTTATACACTCCAAAATTAGTTTGATATAATTATAGTGTCCACCTTTCTAGAACTAGCCCATAATTGAGGGGATAGCTTGGGGAGCTTTATCTCCTGAATAATTTATTGTACTACTATTTGGGATGAGATTGATATATTGAGGTTCTATTAAAGAACCTGAGCATTCACCACATTACTATTGATATGTTTAATGTGTAATATAACACATTGGTGATGAAGGGTTACAATAGTCATTAAGGTCAATTAATAAAATTTGGGATCCACATATTTTTTATGAATGGGAACCCATAAAAATCCCCCATTTCCACTAGTTTCTCTTCATAAATTGATTCTTGAGGATTCATTGAGTTATTATATAATTTTTACTTTATAGGATAGATTTGGTAGAATAAATTATAATCAAGGATATTATTAGTACATCATTATAAGTAAAATTTCTTGGTTAATCAATATCTTTCAAGATTAATGGATTTTATGTTGGGTTACAAATTTATTATTCCATATTGAATTATTGACCAATTTTTTTCTAGATGGAAGCATGATTTAGAAATTTATTTTTACATTATGATAAAATAAGTATACATATAATTTTTCATGAAGGTTGGGAGGATGGGTGGTCATCTCATCCCCCAAGGTGTCATATTTTCATGTTTGGGATGCACTTATAGGTTTAAGAAATATTTATGAACTCCTTCCCTATGAGAATACTAGTGAACCATTTTTAAATTTGATCAATTGAAACTATATATTTGTGTGAACATGGGTATATATAAGATGTTAAAAATATTTCACCTTACTATTTACTTATTTAACTATTGATTAAATTTATATGGATGGTAACTTGAGTATTTTTCTCCATCAATGTAGGTGGAAAGTTATATGGATTTGGGATTGAGTCTATATGATATGATAAATTCATATCCTTATAAATGAAATTATTTCCAAAATAGTTTTATTCCTTATAATGGGACATGTTTTTTCATTTATCTCTTTGAAACTAGGATTATTATGGTTAATTTTATGGTTATTTGACTATAACAAGTGTACTTAATTTTATGTTTATGTCTCCAAGAACAATGTTTTTTACTTTTAAGTTAATTTTTACAAGACAAATTTTGGAACTCTAATATCCATAGAATCAATACCATGTTTGTGAATTTAATCATTAGTCAGTCTGGACCAATTTTATTCCCCTAATAATCATGAATGTAAGACCAATGATGTGCTTATTATGGTCATTTACCCAAGTCCAATGTGCCACATAGTTTAGGGTCATATGACTAAGACTTATTGAATATTGTTTAATTTTTTTGGAATGGTATTCTATTTTAAAATAACAATATAATTGTTATTTTAGACATAGTTGTGCTAAAACCATTTCATTTTTATCATATAAATTCGCAACTACACATGGAATGAAGTGAAGATGAGTTGGGATTTAATCTATTTTGGTAACCTGAATGGTTACACATGGATACTTGATTAGACTAGGGAGAATTAGTAGAATATAAAGAGTTATTAGATCAATTATGGGGTGTCCAAGATGAGTGTTTCAATCCATGCGAGGGTTCATTAGTAGTATAAAGAATGAAATCTTGGTTATGAAATAAATATATGATGGATTATATCCTCGGGATTATAAAAATAAAGGAAGAAAACTAAGGTATATATCTTATAGGATACAATATTACAATTATCAATGGAATATATGATCACAAAGGGAAAATACTAACTGTAATTATTCCTCCAAAATATTTATCTGGGGGTCATGGATAATGTTTGAGTGGATGAGACTCCATTGATATTGGTTTTGGGTAACAAAGTTCTAGCTGGGTATTCTAGGCTATTGAGTGGTCATAGATACACATATGATAAATATTTTTATAAGGAAATACCCTAGGTATTATATTAAAATATACCATTTTATAGTGGGAAACATGAACAAAAATAAAACAAAAGTTCTCATAAAATTATAGTATTTATAAAAATGGAAGGGTCCAAAAAAATACGGGGTTTGATGACTACTGATCAAATATGTACTTCATGGGAATCCCTATTATAATAATTTATGTGGGTAGACAAAGGAAATTTTTATATTTAATTTATATAGACTATATTATAAAAATATTATCTAGGAAAACAATCATCATTAATATATTACACAAGTTGCCACCACATCCTAATAAATACCATTAAATCCCACTAGAGTGAATTCTTCTCCAAATTTCTTCTTTTGAAGTATTTTCAAGAAAAAATTATTTCTTAACATTCATGCCTTAGAAAATTATTTTACAATTAATTTTTTTGAGGGAGTTTATTTTTATATTCCGTGTTTGTAACTACCTTGTTTATGGAAAGTGGAACTTCTACCACCAAAAAGAACATCATTACCACATAATTTTTCAACATGGGAGCTAAAAAAATGAATCCACCTCATCAATTTAAGTACTACATAAAGGATATTAATCACTACACCATAGGTAATTATAACACTAGAAAATGAAAATTTTCACAAGGAAAAGATCATATGGAATCCACATGACTGAATTCAGTAACCAACTAGCTGCTATAAATAGACAAATCAACCTATTTATTCAATATTAATGAAATGGATATGTGATTGGATTTCATCATCTACAAAATTTTCTCCCTTGATTAAATTGCTTTAAAACATATAATTTCGCGGTCATATAGTTTTTTCAAAACGAGGCACTTCAGTTTTGACAATGTCATGAATTTTAAATATGTATCCGGAAATGTTATTCATGAATCCTTGACTATCTTTATTTAAGTCTAAACTGCTATGTATAAGATGAACCTGATATAATATACACATGGGTGATGTGGTCAGGGAAAACCATTTATTTAGTATATTAATATTATGAATTTGATTCTATTTTTATATTAATAATTTTAAAGGTTAAAATGTGTCACAAATATGTTTTCTAGTGATGAAATTTTAATCTATTTTATATGACATTTTATGGGATATATTATTATTATTATTATAATTAATTAAAATACTATAATATGTTTTTAATAATTATAATTTTTTAAGACAATATATATTTGGGACATAAAAATATATTAAATATTATTGGTATTATAAATATTATAGTTATTAAATAATTCCATAAATCCCATTTTATATATTTATATATATTGGATTAATATAAATATTTAGAAAGTGTAACTGATCGATATTAATTTGACTGCATCAATGGTAGATGGATGAATATAATTCATTCAAATTAATATACTATATTAATAATCTTAACTATTAGGATTTAATACACTATTTGATAAGTCCTTAATTATTTCTCTGGGATCCATTAAAAGGATGTACATGGGGACAGTTAGAACACAACCATTAGAAAGGAAATAACTTTTGTTATGATCCTCTCAAGAATTGTTAATATTTTATCTTCAATCATTAGGTAAAATATTATTCAACTCAAGGAAAAAGGAATGCATAATGAAGATAAACATTTTATGTGAGATAAAATAATCATTTTCTCAGTAGAAAAGGATATATATCATATTTTGATAATATAGTTGATGAGAGAAAATTATCATTTCTTTTAATTAAAAATTCTTATTTTTATTATTTTATAACTTCACTAGACTTCATATTAGAAAAATTTATTTATTTTCACATAATAATTTATTCATATAACACTTATATAATTCATAGATAACAATTCCTCATGTGTAGAAAAATACCTGGACCAAATATGGGGTCTTATGTGACACCCCCTAAGGCCTCAACACTCTACATTATATATGGATACCCCTAGTTTTATATACTCCATTATATCTAATAATTTCATTGATATAATCCTTCAATGTTGACTACCACATTTTGATGCCCCCCAATCGATCACCATTATCTGATTTATGGATCAACTGGTTCACACATACATGACACATGTCCATTGAGTCTATAAATGGATCAATCTAATTATAATGATCATATCTTCAGGGGATGCCAATATCATGCACCCCATCACCCACTATTAGGGATAATGAGACCTTATAGACACCATTTGATCATATATATTGTATGAATGAGATAACTATATGTCGATTCATCATCTCTCATCCATTACACCTTTTCTATGGTCTAACATGGATTGTTCTCAAACATTCAATCAATGATCAGGTGGATCTAAAAACATCAAACAAGATATGTTACACTTCTCACCACTATCCATTATCCATAACCCTTCACAAAAGTTAAAAATCAGAAATTCCCCCCAAATTTTTTGTTCTTATATATTTTAACACCCTAATTAAATACCTATGCTCAATTTAATTAAAATAAATCTCTATGTGGACTAAAATTTAAGGAGAATAAAATTTTCCTAAAGTAGTCTCAATTTTTTTGAAGACAATCAATATTTTTAGAGTGATTCTATTCGATTTGGTTTAATATCATTAATAATTTTAATTGATATATGATAGAGTATTTTAATCATTCATATTATTATTTTATAAATATATATCTATACTAACCCCTAAATCTTCTAAAAAAGTATCTTGAAATCCATGATTTGGATTTCGGTGAATCCTAATGCATGAAATTGAATTAATGATATAGAATAATATAAATATATTCCTATGAAAATTCCTATCATAAAAAATATTGAAATGAGCTAGGTTTTCATATAAATTAAATTTCATGAAATAAATAATACCTTTCCCACCCGATCATGTGAGCTCCTGGGACGATCAATCAATAATTTACAATGTTCCCCCCATAGTGGCTTCCTCCACCATCTCTATCTCCTAGTCAATTCCATTTTTATTGATTTTTCGAAAAGATCATAATTCTGGTTTAGTGGGAACTAGATACATGAACAACCATGTAAAATAAATATTTTACTAAATTTATAAAAAATCAATAAAAAATAATCAAATATCAATCATAGACATGTTTTCTAATATTTCAATTATAAACCACATATTTTATGTGAGGGATTTTTTATGAGGCTGTCCTTAATAATGGATGATGGTAAATGATATATTGTAATATATTTTTCATAGGTAATTTTTATATTCCATACCATAAATAGATATTTATCCTATAAATCAAATATTTCCTCGATTACATGACCAATGAGAAATATTAACCTCTCCAACTGAATTTTTTCATTAAGAGAATACACTAATGAAAACATGTGACTGTCATTTTTCCCATCCTCAATATGTATTCATCTATTTATCAATTTTTAATATAATCAAATATTAATTATATTAATTTAGTGAAATATGGGAGTTATAAAGACATAATGATAGATTCTTCTTCTGGTACACCATTTTCAATTATGAAGAAAATTTCCTCATTATTTGAATATTTTTTTTCTCATATTCTAGGAAGGTTATTGATTGAAGATCCCTAAAAACCATGTCGACCACACTCATATAATCTTATGTAGTAAAGGGTATAACTATAGACCAAATCATTAATGTATTTCTTAAAATATAGTATCCACTGAATCATCTAGTTTTACTCCCTATAATAATTTTGTAGATCACTATATATAATAATTCTTTCTTCCCATTTTTCATGTGGAATTAATAGTTATTTTATCCCTACGAATCATTCATACATTGAAATGGAGATTGAATAGTGTTTGTCTCTACATCATAATTAATTAATTGGTGATTACTCCCCCCTCCCTAAGTGAATTTCAATAATAAGACTTCGTTAGTTATGGGATCATGAACATTATGCTTCTTTCTTTTGAACATATGTGTTCACACACCTCATCCTTATTTGTTATATCCTCCCTAAAATCCTCAAAATGGAACATAAGGCCAATAATAGTAGATTATTTCTAAAATAGAAACAAATTATTAGACATCCCATTATAGGATAGATTAAATATTTCAGATACAAAATGTTGATCATTTATCTAACATTCAGTTAGTACATGAACATAACATTGAACACAATGATCATACATGTTAGAAGAGGACTATATGATTCTCATCATAGAATCTTGGTTTGGTGTAAAATAGGCCTCAAAGAATCTAATTTTTTTGTACCATTCCATTTCATATCAGGGGAGGGAGGGTTCATTGAACCACTCCGTACCTTGAAACCTTCATTAGAGACTCAATCAATGTACCTGAACTCCCTATAATTTTGGAATTTTACAAAAACATTGAGAAAAAGTTATAAAAATATAATAATTATCATAATATCCATCCAATATAACTTCTACCATAGAATGAGCACCATTATTAAATGAGCATTGGACATTCCCTTGGTCATATTTATAAAGCTTTTATAGATGACCCAATCTTAGAAAATAACAATAAAATACATGCTGAGACTCATAGATAATGGGTTTTATTCATTTTAATTATTCTCAAATAAAAATCCATATTAATTCCACCCATTGTAGATATACATGTATTTCAAGAAAAATAAGATGTGCAATTAAGGTGACACACTGATTTAGTCAAACTATTAAAATTATGAAATCACCAAATCTAGTTGTAAGGAAACATTATGGTACACGAATTCTAAAAATGGGTCAGTAATATATGAAAAAACATACATGGTTAAGGATTCATGACTCACATAAAAATAATAAATCCATATGAAAACGAAGAACTATAATTCATTTAGAAAATAATTTTCTTTGGACAAGGCTAAAACAAATTTAGTTATATCCATGAATTGAATCAATAGATTGGAAAAATTTGAAATTCCCATAATGACATGATCCTTTACTCACAATTCATTATTGATGAAATAGTGAAACACATTAACCAAGTGGGGAATCCAGCCCAAACATTCCAAAAATCCAAGATTCTCTCCCATATTCTTCTAATTATGAATAAATATAGGAGATTATTTGTCATGATATTATATGAATATTTTTATTCATTTTTTAAATTCCATTAAATTAATTTCAAACAATATTTAATGACTTTGCATCACCCACAAATTATGTAATTATTTTTGTAACATAACTCTACATTATGGTCTTAATGGAAATGTATTTTTAAAATCTAAAACCCCTAATGGAAGGTAATTTATTATTTTTCACAATTTTATTTGAAATAATTATTTTTTTCTAAAAAATTATCTTTTGGAATCAATAAAAATATCTATAGAAAATCATTTCCTTCCAATTTGGGATAATCAATCCATTCAATCTATATTTTATTTTAAATTCTATTCTCTAGAAGATTCTTTATCAGGTGAGGACCCATGCTATTACAATAGTGAATTAAATGTTATGAATTTTTGGTTAACAAAGGATCCCTTTATATTAATATATCTAATGAATTGAGTTATTAAAAGAATATATAATTTTTATAATATATTTATTAATGATATCTTTATATAATATTGGATTTATGAGGTCATTTATGGTTTATACTAGCAATTTTTAGAGAAAATTATTTCTATTTAAAATTGTATATGATTGAATTTTATCTTCAATGTTTTTCCTTACTTCAACATAATATTACAAAGGAAGATATTCACATTGATCCTTAAAATTATAATTTAGATCAGTATGGTCAAATACTATGAATATAACCACAATATGAAATTTCCTTGGTATAATAGATTATTACCCCTCTATTATTGAAAATTATCCGAATAAGCTAACATGTTAACCAAGAAAAAAGGTAATGGGGATAAATTAAAATTGTGAGGTGAATATGGTGAATGTTATGAATAGTTGAAAAAAATATTGATCAATATATCAATATTGAATTTAGAAATAGGGAAAGAAGGATTATTTATCTATAGTGATGCATCAAAGAAATCGCTAGGGTGTGTCCTAATATATAATGAATGGGCTATACTCTATACAACATTAAAACTAAATACCAATGAACTAAACTATCCATCACATTATTTAAATTTGGAAATATTAATATCCATATTGATGATGAGGTGATATTATCTTTATAAAGAGTTTTATCGTATATATTGATAACAATAGTTTCAATGATATGAACCAATAATAAAATCTATATATATTAAATCAATTTTTTTGATTACATATTCAATATCAAAAAATAAATCTCTCCCTATAATCTTTAGGTTTTGTGTCTATGGAAATTATATGAATAACCAACATATTATATAAAATCTTCAACATCTCATGAAAATATTAATGAAATGTGAAACTCTTCTAGGAATGTCATACATAATACCATTCATCACATCCTAGGAAATATTAAAATAATAAAGGGTCAGATTAAATTCTTTGAAAGGTTAAACCTATGATATATCGATAAAGATCATAAATAAACATAATATGAGAATATGTTTAAAAAAAATCTTTCAAATTTCATAATGAAATATATGAAAATTATACCCAATAAAAAATAGATCATAAATCATCATTAATTCACTAAATTTATTTAATAAACTAAAAATTATGAATGGGGGTGTGGAAAAAAGAGTGTATAATTAAAATCCATGAAAAAATAGTATCTATTATCATGTAGAATAAGAGTTTGGCAGAAAAATAGGAATAAAAATCAGTTACTTTGTCAAATATCACTATCAAGACCATCAAAACTAAGTGTAAGGAGTCATTTGGGGGATTTTTTTCACACCCTATTTACTTATACAATAATTTGATGGCTTAACATCGTATTAACTTTGAGGAAATATCATGGGATATAAACATTTTACAATTCATTATAGAGATATATAATTTCATGATCAAACTTCACATATTGAAAAATTAAATTTTTGTGAAACATGAACATAAAAACATTTATAATTCCATAATTTCATTACTAAATAGTGGGAAAGAAACAAGTTTTAGGATAAGAACTAAAAAACATGATCTTAAGACATATTTACAAATCAAGTGGATGGTACAATTAGAAAATATCTATGAAAAATCACAAGAAACATTAAATGATATTCAAATAGATGAAAAAAATTATATGAGAATTAAGAAAGTTATATGAAAATTAAAATGAAATACTATTTTATATTTTTATTAAAATATTTCTTAAATAATTATTAAAAAAATATGCACATAAAAATTACATTGGTGAACCCTTAAAATGTAGAATGGAATAAATTTAACAAAAATAAGGATGATTATTAGAATACTTGTTGATGCAGAATATGGCACAAAATATTTTCCTTAATAGTTGTATATAATGAAAAATATTATAAAAGCTACCCATTTGGAAAAAACATAAAATTAAATACCTTTTATTCATATTTTAAAGGAGTTCATGAAAATAGAAAATGATATCAAAAAATTTACAACTGTATAAAATTAAATTTTTAAAATAATAAAATGCATAAGAACATGGAGTAGAATGATACCTGACTAAAAGGAATAGATGTGTTTTGTTCCACTTAAAGGAATCATTTCAATTAAATTGTGAACTAAAGGGATGTAAAATAATTGGAATATATTTAGACAACATATATTACCATTTGAGAAAACATTATATTATGTTTTAGAGTGATATCCCTTAATGTTTTAAAAAATATTGAATAGAAACATAGATAATCTTGATTTAAATGTGATAATAAAAAAGAAACCCATACCTTAGACTTCTTATTAGATCGAATAGTTCTGACTCCATATATATTAAAATTTCATTGATTACTTATTTTAAAAAGAAATATATTCATAGTTATTTGAATCAGTACCATTCATTAATAATTCCATGGAACACATATATTAATGTTTTATTATTAAATTTAATATGCATATGTTATCTATTATGATTTTTATTCAGGCTTTCATTTTAATGTTTTGGTCTTTTCTCCTTTATTTGGGCTTCATCATCCCCTGTATATTCTTAAATATGTAAATTTTTTAAGTATAGTTCTAATTTCCCATTCTAATTTAATGGAATTTAGGGTGATTGTTTGTATGGAACACTTTGAGATTTCTATTTTTTAAAAGTGAAATCAATTAAAAAATATTTGTCTAATTAATATAAATATATATAATATTGTCCCCAAATTATAAAATAATGTTAAATTAATAGTTATTTCATTTTTTTAGCATTATCTAAGTTTTCTTATTCATTCATGATGTAAATATTTGACCATTATTAATTTAGATTATAAAAAATCCAAAAAAGAACAAATTATAACAATTGATGGAGTAATAACCCCTTATTATATAATAATAATATCAATTTTATAACAGAATACTAATTTTAAAAACATGTTATTAAATTTTAAATTTATATTCATAAATATGTATTTGACGAATATAAAAAATAGTTATTAATAAGATGATAAGACATGTATTTAATATTTAAAACTCATATTAGAGAGCCTCTTAGAAATGAATGATTTGGGACTCCTTCATAGGAATGAAGGCTCTCTAAAGTGATAATGGATTTTGAGGGAGATAGGCTTGGTAGGTATTAAAGATAAATTGTGAGGAATGGCGTATGTTGAGGAGGGTAGTATATGGGTACTCTAATAGGTGTTATTGAATGTTATTTTCAAAAATATCTATTAACTAATGTATAAGGTTGTCATCTTCAAATGTCAAATGGAAATAAGTGAAAAAAATATTCAAGAAGTGGTAAGAGGAGACCAAGAATTATATAATCCATCCATTTAATGATATTATATGGGTTTTTTATTAACCTTATCCATTAGTATAAACTTTTTACCATATTTTAGACATTATAGTTATAAACGTTTCATAAATAAATTATTTTCATGTATAAAAATAAGATTGATATTTTTACTAGTTTTGGACTTGTTGATTAGAAATGTAAAAAATAAATCTAAAAAATCAATATATAAGGGTGATAAAATTTATTTTAAATATAATTATTCATGAAACATAAAAAATATATATATAATTTTATTTTTATGTATAAAAACTAATATATGTGTATTCCACGACAAATAAAAATCAATAAATTATAAGAACATTAATAGAGAATACAAAAACACATACACATATATATATTTAAAAATAATAATTCCATTATACATCATGCTTATAATATTATAAATTCTAATATTAAATAGAGACATATATAATATATAATTATAAGGATACCAATGTAGGATATAATATAAATAAACACCCAACCCCCCACATCCAAGATGGATAGGTAAAATCCCCCACATTATAACCCATCCAACCATCAATTTTTTTAAAATGAGTATCCCAAAGGACCATTGGACATGAATTTCCATTATATAGACCAAATGGGCTTCATTGTGTAAGCACGAACTGGGTATACCCCCATGTCTCTATCATCCAACCACACCTATATTCTTATGATAGCTTACTCCACCCCCTGCATCACCACTTGCCTATGTCACTTCCCACATCACTATAAATAAAACCCCCTCAGGGGATTATATAAATCAAAACTTATTAACTTTCACATGTAGTTTAGTTGTGGGTACAAATCAACCTCAACTAAGGCCACAAAACATTGTTTATCCATGGATAATTAAATTGTTATTCTGTACATTTTATTTACAATTTCTTGGATGTTGTTTGTTTTTTACTAATAATTCCTTGAATTTTATTAATATGTTTTATTTATATTGTTATTAAAAAATAAATTTTACCAAAATTTAGGTAAAAAACATTCTTTTTATAGAATAAATTATATTTTATTAATCTATTTAAGAACCCTTTAATTTTAAATAATCATTTATTTTTGAAATTATATATAATTTAATTAACTTATAATGTATTTTATTTTTTATTTTAATAAAACAAAATATTCACAATATTTTTTATTACATTTATTAGAATATATTATAGATTCATTATTAATTTACATTTAAATTCATTCTAGAAGCACAATGTTTTTCATTACACCAACTTAAAATAATTCCACCCTATAAATTTCATTACTTTTTAAAAAATGATGTTACTTCTACATCGTTAGATCATCAGGCTACAATGTTTATTCATAAAGAATATGAATCTTCAGGGAACATTTACTAGGTAAGTAGTCAACTTTCATAGTAATTTGTCTCTATTATACATGATTTCTACTAATTATTCCTTAAAATAGAGATCAATATATAGTTGTAAAATATATGAGTTTTGTATATGTGATGGTCCAAGTCTTTAATTCCTCAAAAGTGACATATTTAAAAAATAATGGACATGATAGAGGTATAGTGGAAGGTTAATATGGTAATATACAATCCCCCATGATGAATAATTTTCAAAGGTACAATATATCAAAGGCTAATATTACATTTATTTCAAAAAATCATAACCCACTTCCATTGTGATATTTTAAGGATTTCTTAACCACAAACACTCAATCTGACTGATGATTATTAACAAGGATATACGGTCAGATATATACTATTTAAATGTACCTATAAATGGTTTAAATATTTTCTAAATTTTCAATTGGAATATTTAGTTCCAATATCTTATACTCTCCAAAATCATCCAAATATGTCAAAGTAGTAAACCACTTCCTATACAATCCTAAAATGATCCAATATGAAATCTAGAATTAAAACTATAATAATATGGGAACTATAATAGGGGAAATATTTAATCCCAACTTCATATAAAATTCATTAAAGTGGATATCAATATATCCTATATATTTTCAATTATATTTTACATTCGTGTTAGTATGGGGATGATGAGCACTACTAAAGCATAACACAATATTCAATTCCTATTAGATACTTCTCATGAAATTATAGTAAACCTCATATACTTTTCGAATATAATGAACTTTATAACTCTATTATGAATTTAAACTTCTGTTATATATATCTGGGAATGATAATTTAGTGATAAGTCTTCTAAATAGTAATGGGATTTGATTAATTTTTAAGGTGGTCAACTAAAACCCATATTGAATTATGGCCACTAGAATTACTAGGAAGACCTAAAGTGAAATCCATGTTGATGTTCTCCATCTTCTATAATGACTTGGGTAATGGTTTCATAATCCCCTTAGTAATTATTAATTCTTTATTTTTCACTCTTACATACCAAGTATTGAGATACTAATTTTGAAATATCCATATTCATTTTTTCATTTTGAAATTATTCTTGTGTTATATATATATATCTCTTATTTATTCTATAATGGAAAATGATTGTTTTGTTTTCGTCATCATCCAATCGATCCTTCATTAATTATGGTATTAATCAGACACATTTTTGGTTCTAGGTTCCTATCATTCCATTATTTTAAAGGTTAATCCCTAGAATATTCTTTACATTATTTTATAGCTTTATATCATCGGTATACACATATTTGATCTTCACATTGGTAGATAGTTTAGTATTAAATTGGAAATAATTTATTTATGACATTCTATTATGATTTCATGATACGTCCCTTACAAATCCATTACTAGTGAACCTCTTTCAATTCTTTTCATAGATAAGGTATCATGATCCTTCCTACCCAAAGCATTATCCACTTTTCATGGATTCATGTGGGGGTAATTTATTGAGCATTCATTTTCCTTGATCAAATATAACAATATAATTTGTTTCATGTTCAATCAAATTGGTGTGTATATATACAATATAAAATATTTTGAGTATATATATCATACCATTCACCATAGAAATAATTACCCAATATATTTAACGAAAACATTAACATTATTAGGTCCAATGCAGGACTCTTGTAATTTTTCTAATGAACTATTAATTAACATAGATAATATATTACTACAATATAATTCATCTCAAAAATACATATAAATACCTCATTTTAAGGATTATTATATGTCAAGAACCCTTATCCACTTTAAGTTAGTGTGATTATTTTTTCACTGAAAATAATTATCTTATGCTCATTGAATCTTTCATTAAACTCATATATCCCAATGAAAAAAACTCCACTATGAGTTATATTAGTTATTTTGTTTTAAATTCATAACATATTTCATAGAAAGCCCTGATATTATCTAGTGAATCTATGAAAACATTAGATCTAATATGTAGTGTCTAGTCTCATCCATTCATCAATTAGGTCAATATTTGAATGATACGCATATATACCCTCTCATATGATTGCATTTTACATGAATGATATATTTTATAATAAACATTCAAAATTTATATTATTTTAGTATTTTATATCCTTTTGAAAGGACATTATAATTATTTTCAAAATGAAATACATGATCTTCATTTATATAGTAGTATATGAGAATATCATATAGAAAAGATACAAAAAATTGATCAGTGTAATATCTAAAGACTCTATTGATTAAATCCATGGAGGTAATGGGATAATTATTTTTTTAATTGAATTATTAAGAATTGAATTTTTCAATATCATACACAAAATTCTAACTTCAACACATCCTTTATCTTCATCCTTAATTGATGATATCCATATCTAAGGTAAATCATTTAGAATCGTCAATCCCTTTGGAGTAGATCAAGCAAGACATTAATTTGGGATACATTATAATTATTCTTAATCACGATTCTGTTAAGATAATGATAATAAATTCATATTAACATTAATACATCCATCTTATTATCAAAGAGTACGAGTTCAATATATAGTAACAAAATTTTTTATATAAACCATTACCATCATTCTCCATGAGATTATTATTTAATTACTATAATTTTATTAGGTATATTCTATAATTTTTTTTCATAGTATGAATTATGGAAATTATGATTTATATAGGAAAATAAACATTGAGATCAGGGGTAAGAATAATAATATCTTCTATAAATATATAGATATTTTTCTGAATATTTGATATGTTTTTTATATTTGGGTTTCCCAAAACATTTGAAATAATATCCTTTATTTATAGGTAAAAAGATTTATAAATTATCTTTAACTACAAAATTTATGTCATTGTTGTCCTTGAATAAATAAAAAACATGGTTTGGTTTGGAAGATGAAATATGATTTAGGAATCCTATAAAAAGGATATGGGTTTTATGTTGATAGAACTAATACATGACAAGAATCAGATCAATATCATATAAATAAACAAAAATAATATTTTAACGGAGAAAATTCCAATAAATATCAATAGGATTTTTATTATAAACATTAGATGAAATTTTTATACTACTTAGAGGTTTCAACAATAATTTAATATCTATCAATTGGTGTGTCGATTTGATTATCATAAATTATGTTACTAGAAAATAAGGATTTTGTTGAACTTATACCAAATTAAAATATTTAGTATTTATGTTGATAATTAGTGTCCTTTTACTAATTCTTAATTCATGAACTACTTTCATAGTTATGATTTCATAATACTTAACATTATCATTTTCCTTAGGATGGTTTTGATTTGAGTTTTCTTCATTAACTAATGGATTTTTACATTGGTTTTCATAATTTCTATACTACAAACAATTAAATAATAATACTTTGGGTTTAACATTTGTATTAGCTTTTATTCCATAAATTTAATTAGTTGGAAAATTTATATACCTTCAACATTAATGAGTTATATGGCCCTTTCTTCCACTCATGAATCATCTTCTTTTATGATGGAGGAAAATGAATAGATGTTTCTTCCCACAATTGTTTCATGAAATAATATGAATATTTATCCCTACATATGTTTTGTTGTTATATTTTATAGGAAACTACACCTTTTTATTAGTTTACCAAAAAATATAAGAATTATTGGAGTCCCTAACTTCCATTTACACAAGGAGAGCACATTCAAAATGTTTTATTATAGTTATCAATGAGACTTATAGAAAATTAATATGGTATTCAATTTTTCAATAATATAATGAATTTTTTGATTTTTTTGGTACAATGATTATTTCTCAAATATACATTAAAATTCTTGCAATGTATTCTTTATTGGAATCAAGTGAATCATCGTCATTTTTCTTCATCCCCAAGAAATTTATCTATTTTTATTTTAATGTTTTGATGGAGTAATTTAATGAAAATATATTTGTAAACTCATCCCACTTGATGGATTCAATTTTTTACCATGGACTCATATTATTAGTGATCTGCCAGAAGAAAAAACGGCACCTTTAAATTGAAATTTTTTTGTAAAATTACCATTTCATGCTATCAGAACTAGATAATGAAAAATATATTTTCTATTTTTTTCCATTGTTCTGTAATTATATGATCAGATTAAACACTAATGGTTGTTGGATAAATCAATATAATAGAGTTTATATAAATTTATTCCTTTTTTAATTTGAGTTCTTTACATGATTCACTTTATATATCATGCCTTGATATAGTTGAGTTAGCATAACTCTTATATTTTTCATTTTAGATCCTAATGAATTTATTCACTTGTGGGGATGATCATTTCCCTATACATCCCTCTCATTATTAACTAATTTAAAATTTATTCCCAACATTCACTATAACCATGATGTTTGGTGTCATTATAATAAAATAATTATAGTAATCATTAATATCATAAGGAAAATAAAACCTAAGTTGACATAAATTATGACACCTTCTTTTAACTGATATCATATTTGGTTCATCCCTCACCACATTTTATTCACCATTTGTTTTTCAATGTTTAATCTTATTATTCATCATTTCATAATTAGAAAAATAACTAAAAACCACTCTAATTCCAAATGACATGACCCTACTATAACACACATAAATAATATATCAATTTACATGGAAAATTATTACATCTCACTAAAAATATCACAACAAAACCTATAGGTTTTGTGTGTTTGGAGATTATATATATAACCAACTTATTTTAAAAAATATTAAATATCTCAAATGAATATTCATCACATGTGAAAACCTTATATAAAATTATTTATAATACTCTTATCCATTATCTAGGGAATATAAATATAAGAAACTGTCATCTCAAATTCCTAGTAAGGGAGAACGTCCGTGATATCAAAAAACATTTCACATGAAAATAAATTGATAATATTAACATGATAACATAATCAAAGTAAATTTAAAATACCTAATTGAATCATTCCGAATAGAACATATATCATTACTATTGATTCATTATCTAAATTATTAAGAAAATATTGAATATGTGAAATTAGGGTTTGGAACCATAATTTAATTATTATGAACCTTGAAAACATTACATAGTCCTAATAATGTGACATAAGGTTGTGTAATAAACAAAATTATTGAAAATAATTTCCATTTTTAGGGTGCACAATAAATTCTATCACCACATTATGAAAATAGTCCCCTAGTGGGTTGGGCTTACACATAATTCCCTTTAATCTTTAATGGACTTGGTTCACTCCCTTATATCATATAGATCATATCATGATATATATATATATTTTCCCGATGAAATTTAGGGATTTACAATTCCTAGTAGATCATTAAATGTTGAAACCAACACATATGTGTTCCATATATAAAAGAAAACATTTATAATTCTATATTATCATAATTAAATCATTGTAATGAAATGTGAATCATTAAAAAAACAAAAAAAAGATCAAAAAAACATGAAAATTTATTTTCTTATTATAATTATGACATATCCCTAGTGAAGAGAAGGGAAAATCAATTAATGTTGATATAGATGAAAATTACTTCATTATATCACTTGGAAATTACTTTGAAAAATAAAAAACACTCTTATACATTTTTAATATAGTAGATTTTAAAATAAATAATTAAAAACAATCCATTAAAATATGGGAAGGATGATCTTTAAATACAAATAATGATGAAATGCAGATTAAAGAAGACTTGTAAAATATTCTATAAAATTTTGGAATTTCAAATTTATAGAGAATGTTAATATAAATTGATGTTTTCCATGTGGAAAACATTAAAAACAAATCTCTTTAATTAATTATGAAAATAAAATCAAAGTGAAGAATAAAAAAACTTAATAAATCATATAAGTGTATATAATAACATTTTTAATATGAAATAATGAAAATAAACAACATGGATAATGGTTTCTGAAAAAATTATTGATAATTTTAGTTCAACTTATAAGAAACCTATTGGATGAATTGTAATCAAAATGGAATTGAAATGGTAGTAAGACATGTAAAACTAGGATATAATGATATTAGAATAAAATATCTGAGATTTTATATATAAAAAACATAAATTTTCCCCACAACACATTCATGATGTAATAATTATAAAATCATTCATGTAGATGGTAAAACCTATGAGAAAAAAAGAACACATTATAATAATTTAATGAATAAAAAAATTATGTTTTAGTAGTTATATCAATCGTTCAGAATAATAATGATTTAGAAAAACTTTTTAAATGTTATAAAACATATTCAAGAATAAAATGATTAATATTATAATTATTAATGATCAAAAAGGAGATAAAAATTATATTGAATACTTGAGTCTCCTCTTAGAGTTCCTCTTTGAAATAGGGGATTTGGGACTCCTATTGGGAAATGATATTCTAATTCATGAGATTTTATTTATATGGAGTATATTTGATTACGTTTTCATGAATAAATTGTTAGAAAGGTAATTGTTATTTTCCGTATAAGTGGGTCCTTTTATAGGTGAGCTCTAGTGGTATTTTCACAAATACCCATTACTTGATATATATGTTAGTCCTCATAAAAATAATAGCATAAAAATTGAAAAAATAATGGATAAGGGATGATGATAGGTTAACAATTCCCCTACCCATCCATTTTATGATTAGAATTTTTAATATTTTATAATCTTGTCTTTTAATATAACATTTTACCTTACTTTATCCTTTACTGTGCAAAATTATTTTTACCTTAATATCTTATTATTATTTTAAAAATTTATATTATCCATATTACATTTTTTTAATGATAATTATGAATATTAAAATCATTTTACTAGATTGAATTTATGATGGTAAAAAATATTAATTTTAATATATGTATTCACAATTCATAAAACTATTTTTATAATAATTTATTTTTAGGTATAAAAAATAATTTATCATTATTATATAAAATACAATAATCATTATATTATTATTAGTTTTGGTAATATATATATATATATAATAAATTAATTTAATTATACTTCATTAATCAAATATTATATATTTTACTTTTAAATAATTACATAAATAATATAAAATAAAAACATTTTTTATCTTTTAATAATTACATTATTATTCAATATAGTTACTTAATTATTTCATGGATTTTATTAATTCATTTTACTAAGAAATCCTTAATTTTTATTAATACATTTATTGATTTCATTTTTCAATGATAAATTCAAAAAAATTATTAGTTTATAAAAATATTTCCTTTAAAATAATTGATATTTTCTTAATTGAGTTAGATCTACTTTTATTTTATGAAATTAGTTTGTTTTTCAATTATGATTCATTTAACTATATTGTAATATAATTTATTTTCAATTAATATAAATTATGATTCACTTTAATACTGGGATTCATAAATAGAAATACATTGAACTCACTAGATTTCTTTAATTGTAAATAAATACTTGAATCATATCCTGTCACATTGGAGTAAATATATTCATGAAAGAACATATCAACATTAAGAGAAGAATATTGTTTTTAATAATAAAATATTATGACTTTTTTTATGTAAAAATCCAAGAAAATAAAACAATAAAAATTATTCATTGAGTGAAATGAATCATATATCCTTTACAATGATGATAGTGGGAAAAATATGATACTTTAAAGACCTGTTGGGATGTCTCTCAAAATTTTGAAGGGGATACATCATTCAATTTAGAAGTAATTTCTTAACTATATTTATTGTTGAAGTTCAAAAAGGCATAACTAGAGGAAAAAGACATATATAAAAATAATAAATATCTATATAATTATAAATTGACCAATATATACATTTATGTTGGATTCATGATATTTGGAAAGAGATTGTATATAAAATTATTATCATATTTAAATAAAGGGATATTATATAATTCTCATAAATGAAAATTTTCTATACATGCTAGTAGCACTATAATCTCTAAGATAATTTATGGTATGAAAAAAAACTAATAGATTGTGTAATACTCTAGAATATACATTGTATCACAAAAAATAAGGTCTAGTAGAAAATTTCCCTAATTTATTATTCAACCACACCATGTATAAATGATGATGTAGGATAATATAAAAAATGCATTTATTTATTTTTATTTCCAATACATGAATTTTAAGTGATCAAATATGGGTGATCATTTACTAGCTTACGAATTTATATTTCTTATTTTAAATAAAAGAATATATTTATCATGTGTCTATTTTAAGTCATCATATTAATTAAGTTATGGTAGTTCAAGGTGAAGAATTATAATCCATATTTGATCGATACAGATAACTAACATTTAAATTATAGAGAAGTATTCATGATTATTTCAACAATAAAGTAAACATTTGTGCCTATTATGACACATAAATAAGAAAGTTATATAAAAAGATTATTTTTAAATTAGAGGCCATGTCATGTTCATCCTCACATTATTTTCAATTATGTTAGTTTTAATATCTACCATTATAGGAATTCATGTATTATAATAGTTTCAACTCTTGTATAAAAATTTAACCTTATGAAGAATTGTATGGAAAACTATGAATTTCTCCAACCTACTAGGATGAAGCTGGTGGAATGAATAAATTTTGTGCAGAATTCACTAAATAAATATCTTTGGACATATTATTAATTTCAAAACTCATCCAATTAACCCATAATAGGGGAAATTCTATCCCGAAAAAAATATAAACATATAGAAATCTATGTGTGAGAAAATTTATTTTAAATTTTATCACCATGGAAGTGGGGGATATACCTCTCGTTTTAATGGAATCTATTCATGAGGTATATATGAACTTTTGAGGTACTGGAACATATTGGAGATTTTATATATCAACTATTTATGAAGCCTACCCTATCTAAAATAAATTAAATATTATATTTCTCACTCATGAGGAAATACAGGTCATGCCAAACATATATATTTTTTAATAATAAATTCCAACATGGGGATGGTTTATCTTTTGATGAATTGTTAGTACAAATAAAAGACATGAGAGATAAATTATTGTGAAATTAGACAAATCTATATGTATAGGATCTCTAAATGAATAATAATATAGTTAATGTAATATTAGATCCTAAGAATAATATTATATATATTTAGGTAAATTTAATCATGGTGTGGTGTGTGACAAAAATTTCAATGAAAAATTATTTATGTTCGGAATAATGTAGGACCAAAGGATAAAATTATGAAATATATAATTATATGTATCAATAAAATTAACCAAGAATAAAAATTAGATTCTTATATTGTTTCATTGTTATAAAATAAAAATTATAATATATATCCAAAATGTCTATAAATAAAAATACAATAAAAGGGAAAACACATGATACCTTTAGAATATGAAATTCCAGTAACTCATTCTTTCATTAAAAAATTAAGACTATAAGATAAATTATTATTAACAAGAACAATGTAATACAAGATATAGACATGTCTAGAAACAAATAGAATGAGATGTATAATTTTAGATTATGGAATAAAGTGATGTTTTTTGAATGTAAAGTTGGAAATTTTGTCACAAGAATCTTACTACTGGATTCTAACCCTTAGAATATGATCATTAACATACTATTATTACCATCACGAAACCACTAAAAATACCCAATTTAAAATAAATTATGATCTATTATATGTATATATAATTAATAATATATATAAAATAAATGAATATGATATTTAAAAATTATACATAAAATAAAAAATTTATCAAAAAAATTATATTTTAATTTACATAGGTGATCTATTTGAAAATTTTATTTAACATACCTAGAAACTTATTTTTTAAAAATAAACATAAAAATAATATTTATGATATAACTATTAGTTTCATGTAAATATTTTCTGTTAATTAGTTATAGTAAAATACATATACAAATATTGGGATATGATAAATTTGTTATGACGTTTAATAAGTCATATACAACTATAAAGATATACCATACAATAATTAATAAAATAATTTTTGGATTAATTTATTGAATTTCAAATTTATTTCTATAAAGGTCATCACTATTTATAGTATTTGTGTACCATAATAAGTTATATAATTATTTATTAAAAATCTCACCCTCTTTCACCAATAAATATTATCCTCATGAATCCATTCCCTTCACATCCAAATTTGATTTCATATTCAATTACATCACAAATATTATCTCTTTGATTTATCTATAAAATTCGATGATATTTAGGAGTCCCTATGAAATATTGCTAAATATAAGAATACATTAATCGAGGTAATGGTCCATATACCTTTTCCTTATTTATTCTATTAATTTTTTTCATATATTTAATTTATCATTTTATTTTCAATTATTCCCCTATATATATATTATATTTTTATTCTATTAATATATTATCCCCGAGATGGTACTAATCCCACTTATTATACAATTTCATTAGATGATGTTATAAAAAATAATACCATAATTAATAATTCCATAAAGGGACATATTTTCAAGATTCTGATGCCTTTGTGTTTCATGGAATTGAAATATCTATTTGGAATGATTCAATAATTCAATTTTATTTCTATACTACTAAAACGTTTTCTTATAACTATTACACAAATAATTTTATTATTTAATTTTTATAAGAAAAAACATTCATCATTACAATAATTGTATCTTCTTAAGGAAGGATGATGTGATATATAATTTTGAATGTCAATTTTATGTAAGTTGAGAGCTCGTTAGATCACTGTGTATTTACATAAAATTATTTGATTTACCATGAATTTTATACCTCGTCCCTAAGAGGATCTTTCCAATTCCTTCTTCTACCACAGTTAAAAAATTATTTTTTCATTGATTTTATTTAAATATTACAAATTTTTAAACAATATTGATTTATATATACTCTACATTTTTTATTCAAAATAATTATTTATTTTCATTGAAATATATCAACCGTGATAATCATAAAATTTTATTAAATTTGAAAAATTATTAATTTTTTTATATCACTTTAATCAATATAGATAACCATTATGATCAAATTTTTATGGAATATTATTCAATGATTTAAAATATTAATCTATTAAAAATTAATCCATGTTTTATATATTCATATTGAATCTATGATATATTGAATTGGATTATTTATCTTTTGAGTGAGGCTAATAATGATTTTCACCTTCAATGACTCGATCATTTTTTGGGAAATCTATGATTGGTTAATAGGATTGTTCATAACTTTTATGTCTAATGATTTAAAAAAAATGTCTTGATATTATATTTCTAATGTCTAGAATTTTGAATTCCCATCATTATGTTATATAATTAAAATGTTATCCATGATTGTGTGTTAATTATGTGATTACCATATATTCTTATACATATGATTTATTTATTGATTTTTTCCATATTATATATTTCATAAAAATAATAGATGTATCTTCTTTGATATGTTATCATCTTTTACGCATATAAGATAACCTATTTCTAACATTTAACCATTTATCCTAGTAATTTATAATAATATTATATATATATATAACATATTTTTTGAATGTAAAAATAATAAATATTTGTTAGTTAATTTTTTTTATGTCTTTTTATATTTATTTATAGCAAGTTAAATGTATTTATTATGAATGTAATTGGTTCCTTTAGTACTATTAAACACTGTATATTTTCTATGTGATCATTGAAGTTTTATCATCATATATTAATTATTTATTGGATCTAAGTGACTATATTTGGGGGGTGTTTCATTCATTCAAACACAACTATCCATATTTAAATTATCTTTCCCCTAGTAATATAAATTCATCAATGATATATTTATTATCTCAATAATGGTTTTGGCCTATGTTCATAAAATCCAAAAAATATATAACATTGGATGAGTGGATTTTCATTACATTTATCTTAACTATAATATCATATTCTTCCAAAATTATTGGATATTCTCGATGACTAAATTGACAAATATCAATTTCTTCAGTTCTGGAGGCCTTATTATTTTATTTAGGTCAAAGTATTTTAAATATTTTCTATAATTCATAGTTTTTTTAAGTGATATTATTATAATTAAATATTTTTTATGATTTTTTATATGTTTTTTATTTTAATTATTTTATTGGAGTTATTTAATAGTATATTATTATTCATTGGGAATAAAAATAAAAATAATAATGATATATTTAATTAGTATGTGATTTTTTATAAATATATATTTTTTTAAAATTTAAATTTTTATATGGAAATCTATTTTAACATTAATTTGTGATAATAATAATAATATTATTAATATTAAGAATACCGGTGGTGACAATATTGTAATTATTTATAATAATATTCTTGACATAAAAATGTGTATTAATCTATATGATTTTAACTATTATTAATAAAATATTATAATGTGTTTGATAAAAAACATAAAAGAAACATTAACTATGTTACAGTGAAGCATGGAATGTGTGACGGTATGTTATGTGGTGTTAAAGGATGTGATGTGTTTGTGATGAGTGATTTGTGAGTGTGAATAAGCAGAAAAATAATGATTGATTTTACACAAAATTAGATGATTTGTGTGATGAAAACTGGTAAGGTAGTGTTTTGAGTTAGGGTGAGTCATGAGATGTGTGTGTGTGTGTGTGTGTATAAATTTTAGATATAAAATAAATATTTAATAGAATATAATTATAGAGTGTTTGGAACCCATTGAATTGATTTGAGGAAGTCTGGGACTATAGAAATTGTTTTTTAAACAATGAATGAAAAATTAATATAAAATCCAAATAAGGTGTTGTTCGTCCTCTTTTTCCATTCTTCTAAGTAATATTCATGATATTCTACATTGAATATTGTTTTTTCTCTCTCTATAAAATTCCTCATTATTTATTTTAACTCAATCTCTATGGATATTCATCTGATTGGAAATTCATCAATGGCATATGAAGTATGTCATCAAGTGAAGATAATCCACATGATTCCATTAAGAGGAATTTTTTACAATAGTTGGCTAAAACAATTTCTGACTTAGAGTTGAATGAATTTTTTGAATTTTTTATGAATATTTTTATTTATTTAAAATTATCATGAATTAATCATCTTGTTATATTATGTTAGCTAACATTTTCTTCTAATTAGGTTTATGATTGATGTTTTTATGCGAATTATTTAATTTTATAGTTAATTTTGAAAATATAAGGGTCTAATTAACTAGATAACTAATTGAATTATTTTATATAATTATTTATTGATTTAATTTGGATTTATAATATGATTTTTATTACTTATTTGGTGGAAACAAATTCAATAGTATAATAAATGATGACTTGTTACTGATTTAAGTGATTATAAATATGATATTAATGAAATTATTATTATAGAAATTGAAAATGAGTTTATATGTGCTAAAAATTATTGTCTTTATGTGGTATGTGATCATGATTTTTTATGAAGATATAAATTCACATTATTATTTAGTGAACATATATAAATTATTTATAATAAAATGTGCGAAAAATTCATGTTCATTTTTTTGAAAAACTGAAAGAATATTAATTTACTATAGGAGAATGAAAATTATTTTTGGGTAAAATCTCTAAGAATTAAATTAGATTAAATAATATGTGTCATTATTTATTTTTATAGAAGCTTAAATTTTTTAGAATGATGCATAGTTGTTGATTATGAGTTTTTTTCAAAAATTAATTTTTTTTTAAACTTTATTTTTTAATGATTTTAATATTATTCACAATAAATTAATTAATATGTATTTTGTAATATTTAATGAAAGAAAACCAAACATTATAAGTCAATCATGTTTTCTATAAAATTACATTCTTCTAGAAATGTACAAATTTTACAGGGGAAGATCAAGATTGTAACATCCCAAGTATTCATAGAATAATACATTGTGATATCTATTAATATTTTTGAAAATTATATTAATTTTATTTTAAATGGGTTGTTATGTATGATACCGTACCCACCACACTACAATGAGTTTCTCTTAATTCTTATGTTGCACTCAACATTGAGTTATACATAAAATAATACAACAACAATATTATTATTTTAAAAGGTAGATAATGTCTAGCTGTTGTATTGGAGTGAATGAACAGAATTAACTATATTATGATTTTATATATTTGTTAAATGTTTTTACATTATCCAATAAATTTTAGAGTCCTAAAATGAGAATGAATCCAATTTTAAGCAAAAAAATACTCTAATATTTTTAAAAGGTCGTTTTACCATCTTTTGATAGAAATCATATTTAAAAATATTTGTTTTCACTTTTATATGTTTTATTATATAAAATAATCTTATTATTTTGAAGTTTACATTACAATTTACTTCAATTGAAATTCTGGTATTTTTCACATAAAATACATATTTTTATAAATAATAAGAAATACAACATTTTAATTCAAAACATAATTCTCCTATAATTTATTTATATAGATAGATATTACATTTAATGGGTTTTAAAGTGTAATTTAATTAATTTTTTTCATTTAATCTAATAATGATCATTGGATTTAATTTCACATTGAAATTTGATATAAACACATGTTAATATTCCGATAGTTTTTACTTCTTAAAAACTCGTTTTTTCGTTTCGACAACAAGAATAAATTTTAATTAATGATTCACTTGTGGTTCTCTTGTTATTTTATAGTAACTATAGTAACCATATATTATGAAAATACAAGAAGACACGGTAACATTAATGTTTTTAACTAAGGGTTAAACCTAACAGATAATGTCAATTTTGTGACCTAAAATTGTCTGAAACCTATTGGATGAACGTATTTGACCCAAAATTATCTTATCCTAGAAATATATCACTCTGGAAATATTATAATTCTAAAATAAATTTATAATAAAATAATATTTCAAGACTTTCCTAAAGTCCCCCTCCTTCCTCTTATAAAAGCCCACCACCTCTACCCACTTACTAACACCTATCAAGACCCTTGGATCATAAAACTTCTTCTCAAATAACTCCCAAAATACCACCCTTACTTATATAATCCTTATATATAGGATGAAAGAAATTCAATGAAACCGTTTGGCTAAAATCGAAAGGAGTTACCCAATTTGGAGTTAACATCTTCTCTCAAGCTCCTTTCATTTATTTTTCTCATCCAACCCACAAAAATAAATTTATTACATTATTTTAAAAAAACAAAAGTATCCTAAATATACTAGTATGTTTTTAAACTTAGGTTTTGACCTACACATACACACACCTCAATTTAATGGATAAAGAACATATTGTTTCTATGTACGATGAACTACTTTCTCATGAAATGATGATTGTTCAATTTTCTCCTACAACCTATAATGGTGGATATTATGACATAAATATATTTATATATGATATATTTTATATTTATATTTTCTATATTATTCTGTAATTTTTTTACAACATACCTCTATGATTTCATTAGTGTGTAAATACGATAATTTTCTTTCAGGAAGTGTGGACTACCGCCCCCTCAAAAGTGATATGACTCATCCATACCATACATGGAACGTATGATGGTTGGATTTAATGAACTTATGTAACATATATAAAATATATATCATTCAATAATTATAATATACCTATGTAAATTTAATTTTTTTTAATCTGTTAATATGAAATGAAATTAAAGTAGCATTCATATATGCGTACGTACGCCCTACCGTCTCCATGAACGGTGCATTTCATTTCATATATAAAATGTTATGGAATATTATAAATAAATATATACTTGATATATATGATATTTATCTCATGAATAATTTTCTATATATTATGGACTTATGACCACATAGATAATTTGAATCAAAACATGTTCATTTTTTACTCAAATATCCAACATCGAAAAAATGTCTGATATGAACTCAAATAATTTACTAATTTCTATAAATGGTAATAAGTGATATAAAATAAATAATAATATTTAAAAAGGTTATAAATAAAGTTGAAATTCGCCTAATTTTATTATACAGGAAATTAAATAATGAAATAGAAAATTCGTACTCAATGTAAGATATTTTGTCTCAATCTCATTTCATTGAGACATTTCTTGATAATATACACCTTTATTCTTTTATAAGGTGTATATATAGACATTATAAAATTTAATATCCATATTTTATCTATACTAATGTTATTTATTAAATTATAGTGATTTATATTTAAATGTTCAATGTGGTATGGGTCACCATGAACGTTAAAAGATTTAATTATCAAATATTTTTCTTCATGATATTAAATGACATATTTATTTATATAGGTATAAAAGGAATATACAATGAATTTTATGTCTAACATGAATTTCATTCAATGTTATCAAAAGGAATCATTTTATATGAATCACTTTATTTTCTTTACCAATCAAAAAATGAATGTTTTTTAACGTATACGGCGACAACGACTTCTCCAACGTCGAAATCATTATTTGATATTTGTCTTCCTCTATAAGAAGTAATGTTTTATAAATAGAAAATAAATACCTTATTCCTATATTTGGGTATCTTTTTATTTAAAATTGGTACTTAAATGAACAATTTATTTTTATATTGAATTGTTTTTCATATGGGATTATATGAGTTTTTCAAAAGGTTTTATTGATGAACGTGTTTTATTCACGAAATGGTACATGAGAATTATATGAAATGGGTAAAACTGACATAGATTATACAAAGGGTTTATCCCCATTATATCTCATTGGTGAGCTCAACATAGCTTATATGATGGGGTTAGCCCCATTATGTTTCATGGGTGAGCCCGATGTAGCTTATACGAACGGTGATCCCCATTATAGATATCCAATTTGAAAGTCAAAAATATGGTAATTCATATTCGAAGATGTTTTAAATGGTTTTATGTATATTATTATCTAAGTAACATAAATGCGTTTTAATTTGATACCATTGGTTTTAGTGATTTTAATTGAGAAAAATGTATTAGTGTTATTCATGTGAACATGTTTTGTTTCATCCGCTCAAAGAACATTGAATTGGTTATCATGTTTTAATTAGACCAATGTTTTTTCATTAGTTTTATATAACTTACGGATATTTTTGATCTCATCCCATGTTTTAAATTTTTTCACATGATTTATGGGATAATTGAGTCTAGGATGGAATCAGAGAAATTTTTGATTATTTAACATGAAATCAAACCATGTTTCTTTTTAAATTTTTTCATGTTATGGAAGACACAAATATTGTTGGAAGTGTCAACTTTGTATTTTTTTTGTTGTTGTGTAATTGTTATGGACTAATTATTTAAATCTTTAAACTTGAAAGGATCATTAATGTGAATTATTGACTTAACTAAATATTATGTAACATTTAATACTGGGGGCTTATAAAGGAGCCGAGTTCTATAAATATATGTTGGATTTATATTTGAGGAAGAGAAAATATAATGCTTGAAATGTTTTTTACAGTGACAAGATATTGACCGAATTATAATTATCGACCCATGATCTTGTGTATTTTATTTATTTTTATGAAAATATTTAATTTTTTATAACATGTAAGAAAGCATTGGGTTATGTTATAGATGACCACATGTTTTTTTTTATTTTTTTATTTTAATTGTTTTTTCAAAAAGATAAAATATAAATTCTCTGGATTTTTCAGATATATAACAGATAGTTAATTTTATATTTTCAATTCCTTTATAGGCATTAAAATAGTTCACTAAAAATAAATCTAACAAGTATATATAAATTAATAAATGAATTTGGTAAAGATATGTTCTCTCAAATATATGTTTTTTAGTATTTATGAATAATCTAATGGATTTACATAACACACCTAAGAGAATATTAATCTTTAGGTAATGGTTGGGGTCATAGTGGTTTCTACTAGGATTATACATCACTCTATAATGAACCATCCCAAATAATCATATCCCAAAACAGGAAGTAATCCAACATATGGGATGAAGTGAAATATTGGTCAACATATGCTATAAACAAGTGTAAATGTTCCCAAACATGCAATTTTTGAATTCATTCAAACAATTGATTGAAATAAAATCAAAATGAATCCATTCTGGTAATTTTTCTATGTGGTACCTATATATTGGATATCCATGGTAAAAAATAAACTCTTTCATTATAATGAATAAAAAAAATAAGTTATATGTCCAAAATTCAACATAAAACACACAGTAATGGAATTAATAAAATTAATAATCTGATTCATGATATGTCCAAATACCAAGGGTGTAACACCCCAAGATTTTATAGTGTGTTATTTCTTCAAAATAATTCAATAACATTCACTACACACAACACCAAGTTCAATCGCACCATGACTAACCAAAGAAGGCGTGAAAAAGAGGTTATGAATAGTGTTAACTAAATTTTAAACTTTATATAATCCTTATAATTTTAGAATCCATATTATGAGTTTCTTAGACATAATGTAAGAACAAATTCATTTTCAGTATTGCACTTTTACCAACTTTTAATAGTGAACCATTTTTAAATACTATATTTTAAGCTTTTTGACTAAATGGGGACATCAAAAATTTAAAATGAAACATCCCAAGCTTCCACGGTACGCTAGCGTGTGTTGTACGCAACACCGAGTTCTAACACACCATAACCAATCAAACTAGATGTTATGATTAGTAATACCTACTTTTTTAAATTATATATATTTTATATTTCAAAATGGACTTCATTTTTGGATTCGTAATATCGAATTTAGCCTAAGGTGAAATTTTGGTACTTTTCGGATAACTTTAATATTTTGATGAATAGTGAAAATTACTAAATTTTAATTAAATACAACTTTTTTAATCAAAATAATTAATAGTGATAAATTATGAATTTCAGTGATTTTAAATTATATTTAGAATATATTTTTACCATTTAATATAATGTTGGTCATTGGACATAATTTTACAATTAAACCGAACATAAACAAGTGTCAATCTTTTGATAGTTATTATCTCTTAAAAACACGCTTTTTTGTTTTGACAGCGGGAATTAATTTTAAATTAATTCTGCCACTTCTGTGTTTTGAATATAGAAAAATGGATTCCATATTTGGAATCAGGATGTCCAAATTGTGTAAATAGTTAACTTTTGTTTTTAGAAATTTTGAATAATTACTGCGGTAAATATTTTATTTACCATGGTTAAGGGTAAATCCGGTAAATAAGGGTTAAAAAATAATATTATAATAATAATAAATTACCCTAAAACGTGTCCTAGTCTTATTGGGTGATACATGTTCGACCATAGGCATCTTTGGGTCGATCTTGGAACCCCATGGATCCACGTGTATGTGATAGGGACACTTTATCTTAATTAAGTTAAAATAAGTACAAAAATGACATAAGTATATATCTTTTCGAAAAACAATTTTTACATAGGGTTATATATGTTGGATTTTTGACTATAAATATTAATTAGAAAGATAAAAAGATTTAAGACATGATAATATTTTATTTTTAATTTTTAGAGATTAAATAATTTACGTTATTTATGACACAATGATGATGCATTAATTATCATAATAGTGAAAAATTAAAATAATTGATATTATAAATACAAAAATAAATATAATATGAAACTTTAAATGAATTAAACTAATTTTCTAGGATAATATGATATATTTGGATTGATTTAATTGACGTTTTTCTAAGTAATCAATGTCTTATTAGTTTCAAAAAAATCAACTATTGAATAGTGTCAAAATTGACATAAAAGAGTTCTTAAAACAAATGTTATATTATTAATTGATATTAAATTTCTAAAAATATAAGGTTAGGTAAAGAGACTTATATCATGATAGGTTAATCATTAAATGACCACTTGGGAGTCTCTTGGATTTATATAGTATGTTTATTAATAATATTATATAAAAATACAAAGAGACATTGTAAAAGTGAAACTAATTAACTTAGAGTTAATACTTAAAGATAAGGTTATTATAAGTAGCCAAACCTGTCTAAATTCTATTGGTTGAGTTGTTTTCGACCCATACCCACCTTAACATTTAAATAATCAACTTTTGAGCCATTAGAAACCGAATATGAATTTATTATAATCTAATATTTCTATCTTTTCCAAAGGTACCCCTCACCCCTCTTATAAAAGGGAACTCCTCCTTCTCATTTCATCACACCTTAAAAATCTTTTGGTTCGGCCAAACTCTACCCAAATACTCTCCCAACATCCCTAAACAAAACCTAGAGGCCTTAGTTTGATATGAAAGCCAACCTAAGGATCCCTTTTGATCAAATCAAAAGGAAGAACCTGAAGAAGAGGTAATGATTTCACCACCCTTTTCCAAGTTCCTTTCTTCTTCCACTTCTTCTTCCTTTGTTGTTACCATTATAAAATAATAACTCCTGTATCATATATATACTGTGATGTTATTATAAATATGCTACAACCATATTCAGTATTCTATCAACCCTTTGAATAACATGTCACCATACGTGCGTACGTACGACTTACCGTCTCCACGTCGTGGTGTAATTGTTATTCAATATAATATCATTTGGATGGGTATAATAATGATGTGTAACTCATGTAAATAATAAATATAAAATGTTAATGATTCTGTATATATGATATCCCATCCATTTATATATTATTTTAATATCAAAAGAATGATATTGTCGCTCGTGCGTACGTACAGACTACCGTCTCCACGAACGTGATAAGATTCATTCTCCATCGTATCTATTCAAGTATAATTATCATTTGATGATTTTAAAATGATGTTTAAGGACTTGATATCATTATGGATATTAATAATATAAAACCTATCCATTATAAACATGTCTTACGTAACAAAACATATAAAAGAAAACAAGTATGTTAACACCCGAAACAACGATAATACTAAGATATTATTGTCAAATAAATATTAAAAGATCATATATGATATCATATAAATGTATATGATTATTGTATAATTTTATAAAAATTATTTCACCATTATACAGGAGGTTAACCTACCCCATCCAAGGAAAAGTACAAGGTAAGGGTTATTTCACAATCTCTTCATTATCCGAGGTTGTTTATATGTAATAATCTACTGGGATCTCTTTATCATCCACAACCATGTTTTCTTAAAAATGTATTTAAAAACATTTTTATTATTTACAAGAATATGGTTTAAATTCATTTATACCATTTATTGACTATTTATAAGAGGAATCCTTCCTTCGTTTTCAAAACAAGGTCCTTTTTAACCTTTTCGACAGAATTAAGGTAAGAATGTTTTTTTTAACTTATACGGCGGGTGCGGTTATTTTCCGCCATTATAAAATCATCAAAGCTTTCCTTACAAGCTAATAATAATATTTTCAAAGAAAATGTTTTATTTTATATGGCTCTTAAATGATTTCAAAAATATAAAGAGATTTTTCTCTAAAAAGAGTTTTGATTTCATCTATGTCAACATCCTTTGATGGATTTTACGCTTATTTGAAGTTGATTTATTATGATACAAAACTTCTATATTGTATTGAAGGTTTTGTGATATGTTGGACTGTGTATGTGCTATTTTTATACCATTCATAGTTTATGGTGAAATTATTGACATTTCATATGCTAGTTTTAATACGAATGTTTATGTTATGTTTATACCTTTTCATATGGGAATGCATTGGACTTAATATGTGACGGGTGGAGCCCGCTATAGCTCCACGATGCATCGGTAGGTCTCATGAGAAAAACTAGTGTCTTGGAACAATGCCTTAACAAAATCTTATTTGTAGTCTTGGAACGAGGCCTTGGCTATGTGGTTATGATAGTTTGGCATTATGCATTCCATCATTATGAAAGTGGTTATTGATTTTGCATGTGATTATTCGATTATTAGAATATCCATGTGAATAAGTAAATGACATTATTTCATTTTATTTATTCCATACCATGTTTAAAGTTCATGTTTGAAAGGCTTTTGTTTTAGTTATACATTGCCTTAAATGTTTATTCTTATTTATGAAAGTTTCCGTTATATTGTTATCCTTACTAGGCATTTGATCTCACCCCTTTTCTATGTTTTATTTTTCCCAGGAAGTGAAGAAGTAAATTATGAATGACCTGCCGGGATATTATGTGGGGATATGAGTGTGGATTATGGAGACAATATGTTGTTGTAGTTGTTTTTCATTTTATGTTGTAATGTAATACTTATGAATATATCTAGTGTTTCCAAGGCTACTAATCAAATCGGTCTTTCGAGATTTGATCTTTCTTGTGATCATGCCAATGTTATGTAATAATGCACCGACTCTGGGTAACTAGGGTTGGGGCGTTACATTTGGTATCATAGGAAGTTTAGTATAATCCTTGGAAGATAGATTTAGATAAACTCTGATTAGAGAACGTAGACCTAAGATGAACTTTGAGGATTAGTATAGAAGAACTTCCTAGAATTTTGGTATTGTAGTGATTTTATTAGTTTTCCGAGCAATACATCCCTGTCTGGATACGAGCAGGTAGAGGCGTCTCTGGCACAGATGTACCTAGGGGTAAAACCCGAAAACACCGCTTTGAGCTAGACTCGAATGGGAACTGGTGCACGACAACGGGCCTTGCTGCACTCTTGGTTACGACACTCCCGGGGGATATTCTTAGGATAAATATCATTTTCTTTACAAACCATTATGAAGGGTTTATGAGTATATACATCCTCAAAGGGGACATTTTTATGACTATGGATTATATCCATAAATAGTTCAATTTATGGTAAGTGTTTTATAAGTATGGGATTATGTATTTTGATTCATAAACTGATCTAGTGTATGCCATTGTTTAGAAATGGCGCCTAGTAGAAGGAATGAGAACTCCAGTAATGCACATGATCCAAAGAGAAGGAAGGATCATATCTTTCATGGTCTTAAGCTAGAATTTATAAGATAAATAGCCTCCCATGTATTATCATCATATGAAGAAATAATATCATGTGTTGATAAGATAAGTAAAGAGTTTACTGATTCCTATGGATTTGAAGGGAAGCAAGAGAAGAAAAGGATGGAAGAGGGAAAGATGGATAAAGGGAAGAGGGAAAAGAAGAATTTTCCCTTATGTGATAACTATGGGAAGAAACACCTTGGAACATTCCTGAAAGGATTGGGAGTGTTTTATAAGTGTGGAGGAAAAGGGCACAAAGTACGTGGCTGCAAGGGTAAGAAAATAGTTTCAAATGTACAATGCTTCATTTGCAAGGAGTTTGGACACTACGCAAACCTATGTCCCAGTCATCAGACTATGCCGCAAATGATGCTATTGGATAATAATCAAGTTATGATACTACCACAGATGAAGATGAATGATTAGAGTTCTTATGTTGATTATTTCATTTGAGTGTTGTATCAAAAATGTACTTGTTATAATAATTATGGAGTATATAAGGATTGTACTGCAGTACTATTTCATTAAGGACTTGATATTGTGAAGAACAATGAAAAGTGACTCAATAGCAGGATAAATTTTTGGAAAATATATGGTTGAGAGAATGATAAACCATAATATAGTTCAGATATGGAGGTAGTGATTTCGGAATAATACATGATTGATTTGGATAAATTATATTGGGTATTCTTGACTACCATGAAGCTGATTAATGATTTGTATATTCCATCATTGTTGGGGTTTAAAATTTTTTTTGATTGATGAATTATATCCATCATTCTATATGGAATAAGGGAGCATGAATGTAATCAATAAAGATTATGGTAATTCAGGATGTTTCAGTGTTTTAAAAGAATACACGATGAAGGTATTAATATGCTATTACGGGGTAAAAAGGATCTACATTATGTTTACCCTCCCTATAAATGTTGGACTGTGATTTTGGACAGAATTATTTTGGATATATTCTAGTTTGAGATTAATTTTGGATTGCCATAAACGGACAACCCGGAGGTCGGGTGGCAACCCGTCGCGACCGGCAAGGCCGCGAGACTTAAACCCGCAACCGAAGGGCAACAAGGGTGTATCACCTACCAATGGCCCATGAAATGTCCTGGATTAAATAATGTAGTTTTAATTAAAATATCTGGTAGATGAATTATAAATTCGTTTATTTTGGAACCCTGTATGAATAATATAAATAGAATTTTTTTTATGTTCTATTATCTTTTAGAGTGAAAGATTAGTTTTTGGTAGAAATTTATTAATGGATAAAACTCTAATTATAAAGTAAGTATATCTCCTTATGATCTTAGCCAATCTCATAAATAAATTCCTCAACATTAATTAAAGGAACTTTGAACAAAAATGTTGTCCTATATGGTACCCTAAATCATCACTAATTTATGGCTTTGGGATTGTTGTCCTTTTCATAGCCATGTTCTCTACCACTCTCCATCAGATAATTGATGATTATATTTCTCTTCCATATCCTTATTTTCCTACATGGAACCCTGGTATGTGTTATTTTCGGTAATCTTCATACTTTCCACTCTTTATTTTAAATAGAGGCCTCATTAATTCATTTTACGATGTGGGATTTCAACTAAGATATTTTGAAACGTCAAAAATGTGTTATTCTAATACACTATGTTTTTTTGAACCGATGGTATTTCAAATCATCATAGATTGATGAATTTAAGGACCCCAATTTTACTCTTTTTTGTGATTGATGACCTCAATCAAGCCATTCAAAAGAGGTTATGAATAGTGTTAACTAAATTTTAAACTTTATATAATCCTTATAATATTAGAATCCATATTATGAGTTTCTTAGACATAATGTAAGAACAAATTAATTTTCAGTATTGCACTTTTACCAACTTTTAATAGTGAACCCTTTTTAAATACTATATTTTAAACTTTTTGACTAAATGGGGACATCAAAAATTTAAAATGAAACCTCGCAAGCTTCCACGGTATGCTAGCGTGTGTTGTACGCAACATCGAGTTCTAACACACCATAACCAATCAAACTAGCGGTTATGATTAGTAATACCTACTTTTTGAAATTATATATATTTTATATTTAAAAATTTACTTCAATTTTGGATTCTTAATATCGAATTTATCCTGAGGTAAAATTTTGGTACTTTTCAGATAACTTTAATATTTTGATGAATAGTGAAAATTACTAAATTTTAATTAAAAACAACTTTTTTAATCAAAATAATTAATACTGATAAATTTTGAATTTGTGTGGTTTTAAATTATATTTAAAATATATTTTTACCATTTAATATAATGTTGGTCATTGGACATAATTTTACAATTAAACCGAACATAAACCAGTGTCAATCTTTTGATAGTTATTATCTCTTAAAAACACGCTTTTTGTTTTGACAACGGGAATTAATTTTAAATTAATTTATGACGCTTCTGTGTTTTGAATTCAGAAAAATGGATTCCTTATTTGGAATCATGTTGTCCAAATTGTGTAAATAGGTAACTTTTATTTTTAGACATTTTGAATAATTACTGTGGTAAATATTTTATTTACCATGGTTAAGGGTAAATATGGTAAATAAGGGTTAAAAAATAATATTATAATAATACTAAATTACCCAAAAACGTGTCCTAGCCTTATTGGATGATACAAGTTTGACCATAGGCATATTTGGGTCGATTTTGGGACCCCATGGATCCACTTGTAGGTGATAGGGACACTTTATTTTCATTAAGTTAAAATAAGTACAAAAATGACATATGTATATATCTTTTAGAAAACATTTTTTTACATAGGGTTATATATGTTGTATTTTAGACTATAAATATTCATTAGAAAGATAAAAAGCTTTCCTACATGAGTATATTTTATTTTCAATTTTTAGATATTATATAATTTAATTTATTTAGGACACAATGATGATGCAGTAATTATCATAATAGTGAAAAATTAAAATAAATGATATTATAAATACCCAAATAAATATAATATGATACTTTTAATGAATTAAACTAATTTTCAAGGATAATATGATATATTAGGATTGAGTTAATTTACTTTGTTCGAAGTAATCAATCTGTTATGAGTTTCACAAAAATCAACTATTGAATAGTGTCAAAATTGATATAAAAGAGTTCTTAAAACAAATATTATATTATTAATTGATATTAAATTCATAAAAAACTACGTTTGGGCCAAGAGACTTATATCATTATAGTTTAATCATTAATGGACCACTTGGGAGTCTCTTGGATGTATATAGATTGTTTATAACCATAGTATATAAAAATACAAAGAGACATTGTAAAAGTGAAACTAATTAACTTAGAGTTAATACTTAAAGATAAGGTTAATATAAGTACCCAAACCAGTCTAAATTCTATTGGTTGAGTTTTTTTTCGACCCATACCCTCCTTAAAATTTAAATAATCAACTTTGGAGCCATTAGAAACCGAATATGAATTTATTATAAACTAATATTTCTAGCTTTTCCAAAGGTACCCCTCACCCCTCTTATAAAAGGGCACTCATCCTTCTCATTTCATCACTCCTTCAAAACCTTTTGGTTCGGCCAAACTCTGCCCCAATACTCTCCCAACATCCCTCACTACATCCTAGAGGCCTTAGTTTGATTAGAAAGCCAACCTAAGGATCCCTTTTGATCAAATCAAAATGAAGAACCCGAAGAAGAGGTAATGATTTCACCACCCTTTTCCAAGTTCCTTTCTTCTTCCACTTCTTCTTCATTTGTTGTTAACATTATAAAATAATAACTCGTGTATCATATATATACTGTGATGTTATTATAAATATGGTACAACCATATTCATTATTCTATCCACCCTTTGAATAACATGTCACCATACGTGCGTACGTACGGCTTACCGTCTCCACGTCGCGGTGTAATTGTTATTCAATATAATATCATTTGGATGGGTATAATAATGATGAGTAACTCATGTAAATAATAAATATAACATGTTAATGATTCTGTATATATGATATAACATCCATTTATATATTATTTTAATATCAAAAGAATGATATTGTCGCTCGTGCATACGTACGGACTACCGTCTCCACGAACGTGATAAGATTCATTCTCCATCGTATCCATTCAAGTATAATTATCATTTGATGATTTAAAAATGATGTTTAAGGACTTGATATCTTTCTGGATATGAATAATAGACAACCTATCTATTATAAACATGTCTTACATTACAAAACATATAAAATAAAACAAGTAAGTTAACACCCGAAACAATGATAATACTATGATATTATTATCAAATCAATATTAAAAGATAATATATGATATCATATTAATGTATATGATTCTTGTATAATTTAATAAAAATTATTTCACCATTATACAGGAGTTTAACCTACCCCAACCAAGGAAAACTACAAGGTAAGGGTTATTTCACAATCTCTTCATTATCCGAGGTTGTTTATATGTAATAATCTACTGGGATCTCTTTATCATCTACATCCATGTTTTAGTAAAAATGTATTTCAAAAAATTTTTATTACTTACAAGAAAATGGGTTAAAGTCATTTATACCCTTGTTTGAATTTTTATAAGAGGAATCTTTCTGTCATTTTCAAAACAAGGTCCTTTTTAACCTTTTCGACAGAATTAAGGTAAGAATGTTTTTTTTAACTTATACGGCGGGTGCGGTTATTTTCCGCCGTTATAAAATCTTCAAAGCTTTCCTTACAAGCTTATAAGAATATTTTCAAAGAAAATGTTTTATTTTATATGGCTCTTAAATGATTTCAAAAATAGAAAGATCTTTTTCTCTAAAAAGAGTTTTGATTTCATCTATGTCAACATCCTTTGATGGGTTTTATGCTTATTTGAAGCTAATTTATTATGATACAAAACTTCTATATTGTATTGAAGTTTTTGTGATATGTTTGACTGTGGATGTGCTATTTTTATAACATTCATAGTTTATGGTGTAATTATTGACATTTCGTATGCTAGTTTTAATACGAATGTTTATGTTATGATTAATCCTTTTCATATGGGAATGCATTGGACTTAATATGTGACGGGTGGAGCCCGCAATAGCTCCTCGATGCATCGGTAGGTCTCATGAGACAAACTAGTGTCTTGGCACAAGGCCTTGACAAAATCTTATTTTTAGTCGTGGCACGAGGCCTTGGCTATGTGGTTATGATAGTCTGGCATTATGCATTCCATCATTATGAAAGTGGTTATTGATTTTGCATGTTATTATTCGATTAGAAGAATATCCATGTGAATAAGTAAATGGAATTATTTAATTTTATTTATGCCATACCATGTTGAAAGTTCAAGTTTGAAAGGATTTTGTTTTAGTTATACATTTCCTTAAATTTTTATTCATATTTATGAAAGTTTTTGCTATATTGTTATCCTTACTGGGCATTTGAGATCACCCATTTTCTATGTTTTATTTTTCCCAGGAAGTGATGAAGTAAATTATGAATGACCTGCAGGAATATTATGTGGGGATATGAGTGTTCATTATGGAGAAAATATGTTGTTGTAGTAGTTTTTCATTTTATGATGTAATGTAAGACTTATAAATATATCTAGTGTTTCCAAGGCTACTAAACTAATCGGTCTTTCGAGATTTGATCTTTCTTGTGATCATGCCAATGTTATGTAATAATGCACCGACTTTGGGTAACAAGGGTTGGGGCGTTACAAAGGGACCAAATTATAAGGAAATCATTTATGTGCCTACAAAAATAGTATATAACCCATGAGAAACATGTATCCAAAAAATAAAAAAAAATCATATCCACATGACAATTTTCCACTTTAGTGACCTTAGTATTCTAAATTACCTAAAAGTTTCATAAAATGTATTCTATCATTGAAAACATGATCCCAATTCACACATCATGTATAAAAATACTACAAAATCACCAATTTGTGTATGTTGTGTGTGAGTGAAATAAAAAAATGAAACCAATGATATTATATTACATTACATTTATAAGGGAAAAATAAAACTCTATTTTAAAAATAAATCTTATAAAATAACTCTATATGATATATATTTGAGTTGAAATAATGAAAATAACGTTTTGTAATTAATTATTTTTAGAAGTATTAATTATGGAAAGGGACTCTAAAATAGTAGAAACAATTTGATTGAGTTATATAGAAATTTTCTTTGGTTATGTAAAAATAAATAATAAAAATTGAAACCCTCTTTAATTATACCATTTCAAATGATTTTATTTTATTATAATATAACCAATATAATTTAATGAAAAAATAACCTGGATAAAAATCATAAGGAATATATAATTGAAAACCATGAGTAAATAAATCATATGAAAAAAATTGTGAAATTAATATTAGTCAAGTAGGATTGGAAAACCTGTCATGTCACCTAAATCATTCCAATTAAAATATCAAATAACATTCTTGATCACCATGGATAGATGAAAATGGTATCTGGAAAACAAAATGGAAATGAATTCACTCATTAAATATATTTATTAAAACAATTTAACCCATACATAAATTCAGCATAACATACCCAAATATTAAATATCTATTAAAATATAATAAATTGTTTCAAAAACTATATATTTCTAAAAAACCTTGGTATAATAATTAAGAATACAACATAAATACAGATACCTAAAATAAAAAAAATTAATACATAGAAAGAGTTGTACAAAGATGAAAAAATAATTTAGTAATTGAAGAGGTTGATAAATGTATAACATGAATTAATATAAATGTCCCAAAAATCCATGGAAACTAAATCTTAAAGGCCAATAGCCACTACCCAATAATTAATTCACCACAAGTATGATTAATTAATCTATGAGACATCATAGAAAGTTCACGTCCATTCACCATTTCCGACTGTAAATATAATATGGAATACATACACTAGGTGGGAATATTTAGTGTGTAAAAAAATCACCTAGTAGGATACCACCAAACAATTAGTGTAAATATTTTTTAATTCATGCCAAAAAATCTAGATTTCACCATTTTATAAAACAATTTTTCATGTTTTATTTATAAATAAATATGAAATAAATGCGAATTTCATTTTCTAAAAAACGTATTTTTTAAAATATGTGAACAAATAAAGGTAATAAAGACTACATGATGAGCATGTATAAATAATGATAGTGGAAAAATATATATATATTTGATAATATAATTTAATAATAAAATTGATTTAAAAATCACATATCACAAGAAAAAATAGATGTATCATGAATGTAATCAAAATCCCATTCTATTTAATAAACATATGACAAAAGTCATTGACCACTATTGGAATACCAAAATCCTAACACACTCAAAACCTTAATTACCCCATGACCTCATCAAGTGGAAACCCATAGGTAGAGAAAAAACATAAATAGGGACCCTTTCTAGATATAAATAATAGATAAGGTATAACTCATCCTTTATTTCCTATATAAAGATCATGGTTTCCCGTGTAATACAACATGTCCCAAATAAAATTAATCAAGAAAAAATATCCATAAATACTCAATTCATAACATAAAAAACCTCCAAAAAAATCCCAAATAAAAAACCCTTTATAAATAACCAAAAATTAAAATTATATTTATATAAAAAACTAATAAGTGTATTTGTAGTAAGGTTATAAATTATTTGAAATAAAAATAATGCCTAAAATAAATTCATCTAAAATAATCAATAAAAATAAAATTTAAAGTAAACCTTTTAATTATCTACACATTATTTATGAATTATTATTGAATGGATTTTAAAATAAATCATAGATGTAATTTATCAAACACATTGTAGGAAATGGGATTTACATTGAGGAAATAACACTAAAAGGACCATAGAAACACTTTATGTATGGATTGAAAAATAAAATAAAACAATATATCAATTACGAATATATAAAAAATTAATTTTAGGGATAAAAAATTTGAAATAATATTAATTATAGAAATTAAATAACTAAATTTATTATTAACAAAAGTGGGGTTTTTTCCACCACCATCCTTTAATCATTAAAAAATATTCACATTCTTAGAAAACCAAAATATTAGAACCCTCTAAAATCATATGAAACCAAAATCCATATATATTAGAAAACCCAATACAAGTATTTGGCCTCAGTGGATAGGTATGGAATGAGAATAAATGTCATAAGGAAAAATATAAATTAATATGAGGTATTAACAAAGAAAAACATTAGTAGTTTACCTAGATTAAAATGTTAATATGATTATTGTAGTGCACTAAGAAGGTTGTAGGAATGAAAAATTATATACATGGTGATCTTGTGAGGTTTACTTAATGAATGGAATGCATGAGGGTAAACATAAGGAAGGGGAGATTTTTGAATAGAAAACTTAAGTTTTATGTAGATTGTACGGTTTGTATGCATGGTTAAGGAAACCAAATTATAATTGTATAAAAATTATTGGATTCAAAAAAAGATATATTATTTGGATTCATAGTCAAACAAACAATTCTCTTATTATACATGAACCACTTGAATCAAGCTCATCCATTACCTATCTAGGAAGCCCAATGATAACCAATCATGTCTAAACCATGTCTCCAATATTTTCATTATATTTTATAATTTTCAAAATTTTGACTCTGAGGTTTTATAAACTATAGTTTAAACAAACACGTGACATCATTATGTCACGGTTATCCCCACCATGACATTTGATTCCACAAAACAAAAATAAGTTTTCTTGACTGGATAAAATGACACAAGTTGTCCCTCATTAAAGTGTAACATTATAATTTATCATGTTTATCTCCTCTATAATTTCATTAGAGATGAAATAGAAAAATATATTTCCAAATAATATAGTTTTCTAATATTCAAGGATATTTGATGGATTTATGATCTAAAAAATTGTAATATGATAACAAAATCTATATCTTCCCATTCAATCATTTGAGATGGATCGAAACTATAATTATTCCACAATGATATATGGAATAAATCATATAAGGACATAATTTCAGCTACTAATATAATATTATACGACACTTTTAAGGGATGATTCAGATTCTTAAGACGCATAAAATACAATAGAATAATGCTACAATTTTTTCAATTCTATGATATTTTAGTTGATGTGAGAATTTGAGAAACATCGAATTGACCACTAAAATGAATATTGAAAATATAATTTATCTGTATTATAATTTTGATGAAATTGATCTATTCAAATTATTTTCCCTATTAATTTAACATTAATCATTATTTCCAAAATAATTCTCTTCCCCTGTAAAGAATACTTACCCAGTACCCATAAATAAGAAGAGACATTCATCGTCATCCATAGTGATCTAAAAATAGGGAAATATTTACTAAAGATTAGTGTGTACAATTGTATAATAACTTGATTAATGATAATTTTCTCACATGAAAAACATATAAATTGAATCATAAAAGACTATAGAACATATTCAAAAAATTTAATCACTCGTACAATTTGACATTCAATTTATGAGTGAGAGGCCTTTCATAACCTAAATTAAGATAAATTAACTTCATAAAAATCGTTCTATAATTTTTATGTAATTCATTAATAATGTTGTGACATTATTGTTTATGGGAGCCAATAAATATTCATCATATTTTGAAGATACAATATCCCATGATATTTTATGTTGGTACTATTATTTATAGGAAGAAGGCGTTTCAATTTTTCCAACCAAAAAAAATCACCCAAATAGATTAATTTTCATGAGGAGACAACATAAACTTATGAAAATTATCATAGGTATATCATCCCATTTATGTGGAGGAATGGAAATATAATGCAATATTCTCCTAGATGTTTTACTTTATACCCCATTATTTTACAAGTTGGGTCGTGAGGTATAAATTTTATAATTTCATTCATTATTACCAATCACTAGAGTCTATTCATGTAGTGATATAACATATTGTTAGTACCTGGGTGGAAAAATAAACATAAATAGTTTCGTCATTTAATTATATCACATTTTATAGACACTATAATTATATAAATCTCTCTAAAACCTAAGAGACTATTGGGAGGCTAAAAACCATCACCCAAGGTCTCCCTACTATTTAAAATTCCAAATAAAAATTGAATATTTTTATCAAATTATTTTCCCCATTAAACAAAAATAAATAAATAAGGTGTATCATGTAAACTATGATAGAAAAATAAATCATATTTCTATTCTAAATCTATATGTAACATATAAAAAACTTACCTATCATCGTTATTCCTTATACTCTTTCCCCATTGGAATTAGTTACATTATACTTAGAGTATTACAGGTCACATTTCCTTTAATAGGTGTATAATCCAGACTAATGTTGAAAGTCCCAAGATAATCCATACCACATATCAATTGGAATTTTAAATACTTCTTGGATAATATGTACATAAATATTTTAAAACCAATATCCACAGTACATGTGTCCTAGAAGATAATGGGGTAAAATGTTTTCAATTAATTCATCATGACTCCTAGATCGAGGTTGTGAGTAGTGAAGTAATTTTAGTATGGAGAATGTAGAGAGACACATATAGAATTAAAAGTTCATTTTTCATTAGAACACTCCCATTACTCATATATAATGCATTATGGCACATTATATAGCCTTGACCATCCATAAAAATATTCAAGACATGCATAAATTTAATTATTTCTTCCAACTCACCAATTAAATACTATAAAATATTAAATCCATTATAATTTATCCCCCTTTAAGATCATGTAATTCATGATATATTCTATCTTATAGAATTCCAAAATAAATCTAAACTATTATATAGGTATGGCTATGTAGTTTTTTTCCATCAACCACACTCTTCGGTTTTCCATAATATATCTCTACTACAATCTTATTGGTTTCAATGTGAATTCTTTTTTCATTTGTATCATGGAAAAAGAACATAACTTCATGACTCCAAAACTATCTCTTTTAAAGAAATAAGTATTGGGGATTCAATTTAAATTTTTATTAAAAATTTCAAATTACATTAATGGTCTTCCGTTATTTTGGATTGAACTATGATATCATCTAGAAACCCCGTTAAAAAGGATTATTTGGAATGTATGGAAGATATAGTTTACTAATTAAATAAAAACAACAGGTGAATTAACATTATAAAAATTTTTAAATGATATATTCTTAATTTAAATATGGGATTTCAAAGGAAAATATAGTAATAAAATCATTCATTATAATTAACAGATGAAACCTTAAAATAATGTCATTTTAAAAACCATCATAATACCATTAGTTGGTAAAAAATATAATCTATATGAGGAAAACAATGATTAATTTTTATGAAACCTGATTTTGATGTGTTAGGACCAATAGGGGCCTATATACACTGATAGGGGGGGTGAATCAGGGTATGGATATTCTTTTTCAATGTTCTTCCTACCCCACTGGATCTTGACCTCTTTGTTACAAGGGTCACTTTGTCTGCACTTGTGTGGTTACTGTTATCACTTGTCTTCTTTACCTGATGATGATGCTTTGAATTCAATGCAGGGAAGTAAGCAGGCAGACACAGAGATTTTTACTTGGTTCACCGCTAATGGCTACGTCCAAGGAGCATACACCGACAAGTTGTCGGTACGTACCAAATTTTACTAGACTTCACTAGCCGTGGATTATAATGTTCGGGCTAGATCACTTCTATGCCCAGGATCACTGCCTTTACAAATTTAGGTTCAGATCAATGCTTTCCCAAGGGTCACTCCCTGTCTCTCTCTCTCTGGCTCACTGCCGGTAGAGGGGATCACCTTCTTCCTCTTCCTAAGCTCACTGCTCTTGGAAGGAATCCACTCACAGTTTATAGACCTGTAGGTCTCTTCATTTGCATGATTGAATGCATCTTCTCTTATATGTAGATGCTCTATTGAAGTTCAAATTTCATCCATAGATGAATCTCTCTTTGCACCGAATGTATCGGGCAAACTTCCTGCTTCCACGCAGCCTGAAAAACACTGCAGGAACAAAACCATACATGGCGCGCAAGTCAAACTCGGCGCGCAAGTATCAGCGTGAAAGTCACAACGGGCGCACAATTCCTCCTCAGACACTTGCGTGACTCAAGATTCCTCAACTCCAAACTTGCGCGACTCTCTCCCTTTTACGCCCAAACCAATATTGGCGTGCAACTTCCAACCGGCGCGCAACTTCTAACACCGGCACACAACTTCATCCTCTGGTGCGCAAGTCCCACCTGCGCGACCACACACACCACTTGCGCGACCACCACACCTGCGCGACGGGAGCTTTGATTTCTCAAAGTGTTGAACTCCGTTCAAGAATGAGGAGGGTTGGTCCAGTATTTACAGGCAATCTGACCACCCTGTGCGCCGGCGCGCAAGTCACCTGCGCGACCCAGTGTCGGCGCGCAAGTCTTCTGTCCTTTTGGACACTCACGCGACCAACACCCAAACTTGCGCGAACCTACTTCCTTTGCCATATTTTGATCTTCTGATATTGAAAAACATATGGCACACAAGTTTCATATTTTCCAAGTCCTCAGCGTGCAAGTCCCTTTGCGAAAAACACTTTTCTTCATTTGTCGATTTTCAAGCCCTAAAATTTGGGAAACACTGGAAAACGGCACCACCTTGTATCTATTCTTTTGTACCGCCTCCAGATCATCCATTCCTTTTATTGACGTTCTTGAATCAAACATGGATCGTTGACCTCAGCTCTTGAACTCGACATTCCACCATGAAATCCTCTTTGTCAACAAATTTGTATGTCATTTTTTTGCTTTCTCAACAATCACTACTCAGATGTCCACTTTGTCAACAAACACAATCACCTAAAAAATGCTTCAATGATACCTTGAGGGATATTTTCCCAACAATCTCCCCCTTTGGGATTGTTGAAAACTCTTCCAAAACAAAGATACGTCGTTTATTCTTCAACCTCCATTTGCCTCATTGCGATTCTGATAGCGATCAAGGATTTACTCAACACATACTCTAATCCCACATGAGCAATGCTCGGCGTGAGAAACAAGAGTAAATGAAATGTTCATCAATGAATCACTTTATCTCTGACATCCACTGTTGACACCAAACTGATACCAATTTGTACTAAACTGATACCAATTGTTGACGGGCTTGTTGGAAGACCAATGTTTGGTTTGGAAATATTCTTACCACTGTCCAACACCACTCTTCTGCTTTTATCACGATCCTTAGCTGTCGTGATATCTATTCTTTGATCGATCACTTCTAGCATCGTCAGATTTAAACAAAACTCCCCCTTTCTCAATGCTCCCCCTTTCTGGCTGCTCCACCTTTCAGCTTCTCCCCATATCAATTATGATTTATCTAATCTCCACATTGTCTCAAACAATCACTATTTTCTCCCCCTGTAACAAACCCTTTTCTCCCCCTTTTTCAACGAACCCAAAGGTCAATCCTTTGTAGTCTATAACATAGTAGAAATTTCATATTAGCCTATTAGGGAAAAACACATCATACCTCGGGGAGAGGGGGAGGGTCTCCACATCCACACGCGTTCAAGCGCGGGGACTCGACTGAACTCCCAGAGCCAGTCGATGCCTCTCAAAAGCTTCCTTGGGTAAGGCCTTTGATAGAATGTCTGCAACCTGTAGTTCTGTAGGCACATACTCCAACTTCACGATCCCCTGGTCAAATTTCTCCTTGATAAAATGATACTTTATCTCAATGTGATTTTTCTTTGAGTGATGGACGTGATTTTTGCTAAGATTTATATCACTTGAGTTATCACATTGGATTTCGATCAGAGACTTCACTTCAACTCTCATATCTTCAAGCTGCTGCTTCATCCACAATAACTGTGTGCATGCTTGAGTTTCCCCAATATACTCAGCCTCTGCGGCGCTGAATGAAATACAATATTTTTCCTTTCGTAACCAAGAAATGCATAGTTTTCCAAGATAGAATGCACCTCCAGATGTGGATTTCCGGTCATCTACTGAACTGGCCCAATCTGCATCAGTATACCCCAATAACTCTATATGAGATTTGTCATTGAATGTCAAGCCAAAGTCCATCGTGCTCTTGATATACTGAAGTATTCTTTTCACTGTGAGCATGTGACTTTCCTTGGGATTATTCTGATACCTCGCTGCTTGGCATCTGGAAAAAATAGTATTAGGCCTTGTCGCGGTTAAGTACAATAGACTTCCAATAATTTTCCTGTATTATGTGATATGAACTGCCTTGCCATCCTCATCATTTGATACTTTCATCCGGGTATCAACCAGAGTCTTCATCTCCTTCGACTTCTCCATTCCAAACCTCATCAGAAACTTCTTTTCATATTTCTGAAAGACACCTTCACTATGCTTCATTTGAATCACCGATTCTGCAAACATTGATTCAGCGTTGAATTCCATTCTCTTGGTGCTTGTTTCAACCCACATAATTCCTTCATCATCCAGAAAACCTTTTTCTCATCCTCATGAATAAGAGAACCATATGGTTGCTCGATGTACACCTCTTCTTCCAGAAACCGATTCCGAAATGTAGAACTGACATCCATCTGGAACACTTTTGATATTTCTTTGCACTGCAATGGCTAGTAATAATCTGATTGTATCCAGCCTTAAAACCGGTGAAAATGTCTTATCAACATCAGTACCCTCTTTTTGGGACGACATGATCCCAATTTTCATCTTCAACTACATCAACCAAGCATTTAGGCTCAACCTCGGATATAGAAGTTGTTTTCTACAGTGATTCCATTCTCCTTGTCTGAGCTAGATCTAGCTAATCACCAATGATATTCTGCATGTCAATTTTAGCTCATCTCCATGACTATTGTGCAGATGATGATTTTTTTTCTTTTCTAAATCAGCATTATTCACTTATGATCCCCCCTTTTTTCTTTCCCCCTCATTAAGTTTATCAGGAAATTTCTCACTGTTTCATTGTTCAATGGAATCATTCCTTTCAACTACTTCTGGAAGCTTCTTGCTATCCTGAAAATAGTCAGCTGATACCACAATGTTAGATCAAAATAAATAAGCATGAAATGCAAGGTTATTTCTACTTCTCCACCAATCATTCTTCATGAGAACAAGCATTCATCCTCCATATCATATTGAGATCATGCATCTGATTAGGATATAAAATGCTCCCCCTGTGTTATGCAACTCTTCTCGTAGTTTGGCCAAATAGTTTAGACCCATAACTAGTCTTTTCCTCCTGCATCATTTCTTCTCATCTTCCACTCAGAGTTTAGCCATTAACAAAATATCTAAGCCTACTGAGTTGGAACTCGGTGTAGGAAACAAGAGACAATGTCAATAACACAAACACTTCATGTTGTGCACTGTTTCCCCCTTTTATCATCAACATTGACACCTGATTTGTATCAATTGAAACTCTGGAGCACATCACTTCTCCACTTTGCATCCTTAGATGCCACTTCCCCTTGGATTGTATCTCCCTAAAACCTGAAAGACACAGATCATAGGTTAATAACATTTATATACATAGGGAGAGGGGATATCATTCGGGACTCCTCAAGATGAGGATTTTGGTTGATCCTGATGGGTCAACCCATTGATTATTTCTTGGAGGGCATCACACACTTTTCTTGCTTCCTCCAGCTGCCTTGCCAACTTCAACTGCTCTGGCCATATGACTAAGCATTATTTACCCATATTTGGAGCCTTTCTCTGATATGTAGATTCGACAGACATAGCCTTTTTCACCATTTGGGGTTTAAACCCACTAGTACACATTTCTGTCTTTGATGTTCCACCGAAATTCCATTTCCCTTGATTATTTCTCTGAACAGGAATCTCCTTGCTTGTCGTCATCCTCTGCTTCTTCCACCATTGCAAGGGTCTTTCAACTTCCTCCACTTTTTGTTGAGGAACACGACATGCGAATTTTTCAATACGTTCTTTGTTCATCTTTCTTTTATCAGATGTATGAGGCACCACCCTATTTTGTGTTGGTGGTGGGTCCTCCACTGAATGTCCATTCTTCTTACTCACAGCTGTAGCTTTTCCTCCCTTTTTCTTCCAAATTTGTTCATGTTCTTTCTTAGGGGGCGGTTGTGAGTGTGAAGGAGGAGGTGACTAATACACTTCTTGTTTAACTCCATGTGATTCCCCGGAGGCTCTATGCCTATTTTCCAATTTACCACATTGTCTTCCAGTGTACGATTTCTCATTAGACACCACTGGAGTGGGGAATCTCCTTTGACGTTCCTTTTCCTTCCCTTCCTTCTTCTTTCTACACTGTCTGGCCAAATGCCCATGGTCAGAACATATGAAACATCTTCCATCAAATACATACCTCATTTCATCATTTCTATGTCGAGATGTTGATGTAGCTTGAGTTCACCCCCTGAAATTGAGCTCCTGAGCTTCCTGACACATACTCATGGTGTGTCCCATTCTTCCACAGTAATAGCATTTAACAAATGCTTTCCTTTGAGAGACTCTTCTTTCTGATTTCTCATGACGCTTCATCTTATTCTCAGATTCTGTACATTTTCTGTTTTCACAATACGAAATGTATTCCTGAGCCTCTGGACAGAAGCTTGATGTGTGGCCATGAATCCAACAGAAATTGCACATGTCATCACTTCTTTTTGTAACTGACCTCTTAGGACTATCTCCAGCACCTAACGGTTTTTCTCCACTCCTAGAACTATTCACGGCTCTCTTCTTATCACGCATGGGAGGTGATTCATCAAATCCAATACCAGCTTTTCCGAAACATGCTAGTCTTTGAGCTGAGAAAATATTCTGTTGTTTCTCTTCAGAAATAGCATATTTTCTTTTCATTTTATCATCACCTGTTGAAGGATGATCAAATAGCAAGTGCAGTTCATCCTTCAATTTGGGCTTACCTTTGGATTTAGACTTCTCTATTTCCTACTTGACTGATTCTAGCTCATCTACCAACTTTTGAATATTCATATCCCTTGATTCAAGTTGGACATCAAGTTCTTCCTTGAGAAGCTTCCCTCTACTCACCTTATCTTTCAGTTCATACTTCAGCTTATCAACCATGTCATTTTGCTCCTTTACCTTCAATTTTTCTTGAGCGACAGAGTCAGAGCAATATGCATTTTCTTGTTGTAGCCTTTGATTCATATGAAACTCTACAGACAACTGTGCTGCTAGATCATTATTTCTGGTTTTAAGATTCTATGCTTCATCTTTCGTTTGACTCTCTTCATAATCACCAACCTTTTGTTTTCCTTTCATTCTAGCCATCTTCTGCAGCTCTTCAGCATGTGAATCATTCTTCTCTGTTAGGTCAGTAACTATATCAATAAGCCTTTGATTTAATCCTTTTAGCTTGTTGACCTCAATATCCAATCCCTTGATCCAGATATCTTTAGATTTGGCTTCTTCATGGTTTCCAACATCACTTGGAATATTAGGTTTTTCAATGCTTTTGAATTGATCTTTCACTTTTCTATTCAAGCCATCTATCTCCCTTTTCTGTTCTTCAATATTAATCTTATACTCACTAACTGACTCTGAGTTCTCTCGTGTTGATAACTTGAGTTTCTTAATTTCTTCCATCAACTCAGACTTCTCTTTTTCCTGCTGCTGCATATAGAGTTTGGCATCGTGAACAACTTTGTTGGATTTCTTTGTTTTTTCTCTCCAAACATCTATCTCCTCAAGAGCAGCCTCCAACTCATCTCGCATATCAATTCTTCCTTCAATTTCTTCTTCTGTTTCAGCATCACTCTGATGCTCATGTACTTCACTCATTCCAACATCATGATTGAGTGAATCAATCCTTTCCCTGTCAGATTCATCCAGACTTTCCTTCAGTAAACTGTTGGATTCTTTTAATTGAATCACACTTTTTCCATACATACTTCCACACTGAGGAATAACACCTGACTTCTACTTCTTCTTGGATAATTTTCCCTTTTCCATGGCTCACAGAGATAAGAGAAGACAAATTATTTAAACACACAGAACGAATGCACCATGCCGGAGCAAACAAATATGATAAAAGAAACTTATCCCTCTGATACCAATTGATAGGACCAACAGGGGCCTATATACCCTGAGAGGGGGGGTGAATCAGGGTATGGATATTCTTTTTCAACGTTCTTCCTACCCCACTGGATCTTGACCTCTTTGTTACAAGGGTCACTTTGTTTGCACTTGTGTGGTTGCTGTTATCACTTGTCTTCTTTACCTAATGATGATGCTTTGAATGCAATGCAGGGAAGTAAGAAGGCAGACACAAAGATTTTTACTTAGTTCACCGCTAAGTGCTACGTCCAAGGAGCATACGCCGACAAGTTTCCGGTTCATACCAAATTCCACTAGACTTCACTAGTTGTGGATTACAATGTTCGGGCTAGATCACTTCTATGCCAAAGCTCACTACCATTAAAAATTTAGGGTCAGCTCACTGCTTTCCCAATGGTCACTCCCTGTCTCTCTCTCTCTCTAGCTCACTGCCGATGGAGAGGATCACCTTCTTCCTCTTCCTAAGCTCACTGCTCTTGGAAGGAATCCACTTATAGTTTATAGACCTATAGGTCTCTTCATTTGCATGATTGAATGCATCTTCTCTTGTATGTAGATGATCTGTTGAAGTTCAACTTTCATCTGTAGATGAGTCTCTCTTTCCACCGAATGTATCGGGCAAACTTCCTGCTTCCACGCAGCCTAAAAAACACTGCAGGGACAAAACCTTACTTGGCGCGCAAGTCAAACTCGGCGCGCAAGTATCAGCGCGCAAGTCACAATGGGCGCGCAAGTCCTCCTCAGAAACTTGCGCGACTCAAGCTTCCTCAACTCCAAACTTGCGCGACTCTATTCCTCTTACGCCCAAACCAATATTTGCGTGCAAATGCCAACCGGCGCGCAACTTCTAACACCGGCGCACAACTTCAACCTCTGGCGCGCAAGTCCCACCTGCGCGACCACACACACCACTTGCGCGACCACCACACCTGCGTGACGGGAGCTCTGATTTCTCAAAGTGTTGAACTCCTTTCAAGAATAAGGAGGGTTGGTCCAGTATTTATAGGCAATCTGACCACCCTGCGTGCCAACGCACAAGTCACCTGCGCGACCCAATTGGGCACGCAAGTCTTCTGTCCTTTTGGACACTTGCGTGACCAACTCCCAAACTTGCGTGAACCTACTTCATTTTCCATATTTTGGTCTTATGATATTGAAAAACATATGGCGCGCAAGTTTCATATTCTCCAAGTCCTCGGCGAGCAAGTCCCTTTGCCAAAAACACTTTTCTTCATTTGCCGGTTTTCAGGCCCTAAAATTTGGCAAACACTGGAAAACGGCGCCACCTTGTATCTGTTCTTTTGTACCGCCTCCAGATCATCCATTCCTTTTATCGGCGTTCTTGAATCAAACATGGATCATTGACCTCACCTCTCGAACTCGACATTCCAACATAAAATCCTCTTTGTCAACAAATTTGTATGTCATTGCTTTGCTTTGTCAACAATCACTACTCAGATGTCCACTTTGTCAACAAACACAATCACCTCAAAAATGATTCAATGATACCTTGAGGGATTTTTGCCCAACATGATGTTTATAACCATTTCCATGAAGGATAAATTTATCCACCTCCATTGAAAATAAAACAGAGGACTCTAATGGTGACATTCTAGTATAGATAAAATCATTCTTTTAAATGTATTCCTACATAAATTGACAATTAATTTAGATTATCTAGATTGATTTCATAGTAATTTAAGTATATATAAGTCATCCAAAAATGTAAATTAAAAGGTAAATCGAAGTCACTTTTAAGAGAAAATTCTATGTTAATATTAAAAGAATACCTGGGATTACATACCTATATCAATAATAATCCAATAATCAGAGTCCTATAGAATAATCTGTGAATAAAAAATATATCCTAGATAATATAAACCAAATATAAGTCCAAACATTAAAAAATTACATAATCTTGAGTTATATTAATAATTCCTAATTCTTTCACATTGAGGTTCATTTCTGGTTTATAGTTTTGGGGAAATTAGGCCATAACTCATACATAACAAACCCATAAAATAAAAATTGGAGGTTTCAAAAAAATATCCATTTTTTCATAATATAAATCATTGAAAATAATTCATAATATCTTTTATGAATACCTTTTATGAAATTTAACATGACTTATTCTGATCCCATATTCATACTTAGGTCTACTTAAAAACACTAAAAAATAATGGATGAGTATAAAAATCCCAATAATGGATATAAGAGAAAGAAACATTAGACTATTGATAAAAATTAAAACCCATGATTACTTCATCATATAGTAATAATTTTCACCTTTAATAAGTAGTAAATACATTCCGTTGAAAATAAACTCATTTCATACCATTTTTGTAATCAAATGATTTCCATAAAACCCATATTAGGTATATAAAATAAATAAAGGTGTCTTAGGAAATCATTATACTTGTCACTCTTAAAAATGAAATAACTATATGATCGAATTCCATAAATGTCACTTTCAAATTGAATATCCATATAGCTGAATTCTATAACTAATGCATTGGAGGGTTATAACTGTACCGCTCACCATTGGTTTATCATGAAAATAGCCATCATTGGTTTAACATGGAACCACCCGTAAAATGTCCAAGTACCATTATATAATAATAATACATGAAATAATTAAATTTTCATCATTTTAGTAATAAAATTCATTTTAAATGGCAAGAAAACATTTCATAATATTGGAATAATCACTCCATTTTCAAACCACATTTTCAATAACAAAAACAACCTTTTCTTTGACAAACCATTTTAAATACCAAAATAACCAAATAAACGGAAATAGGTATTTTCATTTAATACAACATTTAATCTTTTAAATGAATCTATAAATTAAATAAAATTCGAAATAACATGAAGGGTTATTATCCTTATATATTAAAAATGGGACGTTTCATTTATTGTCTGTTAGAACATTCCTTTTAAGATATGTAAAAATATTACTTTTGAAACCCATTGAATGAAATTAAAAATATACATTAAATTTAATTTATAATACTTTTATAACCATATTAATAAATTTTTAAAATAAAATCAATAATATTGACGTGGAGAAAAATACATGAACATTAAATCGTCAAACATTCAAAGTGTATAATACCAATTTCAACATTTGAATCATAATCCCCATGAAATATTAACATTTAAAAATAAATAAATTTCATGATAAAGGATAAAATATGGGCATATAGTGTCATAATGTCTGTATATACACCTTATAAAATAATAATGGTTCATATAATAAAGAAATGCCTCAATGATGGGAGATTGAGACAAAATCCCTTACTTTCGGTCTAGCTTATCACATGCATTTTTATATTCATTTATAATAAAGTTATTTAACTTATATAAATTCTCTAGAACCTTTTTAATTTTTATTATGACTTTATTTCACATATTACATTGTTATAAACAACTATTTAAACAACCAATTTTTTGATCAGTTTTTGACCATATTCAGTTTATGTGTCAAAAATGACTTTGGTAGGTAAACCATTGTCAAAGGGGTAATTATATAAACATATAAAGAATAATAATATTGAAATAATTATCATATTTATACAGAAATTACAATTTTAAAACCAATCAAAAATTATGGTAATAAAAAATGTCCAAACATTACATTCATGGAGATGGTAGGTCATACAAATGCATGTGTAACATTCCCATTTTTGAATTATCAATATGGAAAAAAAAGTAAGTGAAATTTAAATTTACAAAAGTATAATTACATAAAAAATAAGTTTTTATTTAAGAATTTATACATATATATATATATAATTATTTTGATGTAAATGGAATCACGCCGCATCGTGAAGGTGTGGTCCACACGTCCATGAATGAGGTTATCACTTTTTTAGTGTGTGAAACGGTAAAAAAGAAAGAGATTTATTATATTTATAAAAGGTAATTATGTAACTAATATCATATATACTTCATTTATTTCACATATTTTTAATTAAACTCATCCTTAATACATCTCATGTAATTTCTGAACATATTTCTTCGCATTTAGGAGGCAGTAGTCCACACATCCACAAATGATGTTATTGTATTTTACACGAAATGGAAACCATGAATTTATGCCTATATAGAAATCAAAAAAGTAAAAATAAAAAATATATCACATATATATATATATCATATCAAAACATTATGTATGTCATATTTCTCATCAATGAGAGGTGATAAAGGAAAAATGAATTACATCGTTGGGTGAGGTGGTAATTTTCCATACATGAAAAATAATTTCATTGCCGATTTCATGGAAGTCTGTGTAGGTTTAGTTATAACCCATAACATAAATAAAACATTTTATATAAAGGATAATGATGTTATTATATAGGAATGTAATAATCATAAATTAATGGAATGTAGAAGGAAACAAAGAAAAAATGATTGTCGATGAATAATAACTCTTCATCAGGTAACTCCTTTTAGTTTAAACCAAAGGACTTCTTGGATGGATTTATTCTATATTTGAGTCAACTAGGGGGAGGGTAAGGATATTTTCATCTTATTTGGGATGTTTGTGGCTGAATAAATGGTTTTATATGTGTAAATAGAGGGGGAGTACAGGAGGCCTTTTATATACAGGGAAAAATAAACATTTGGTATTATTGAAAATAATTGTTTCCTACCTTTATTTTTCTTGTCCATAAAGTGTTTAAAATCTACCATTCAAACTAAATTTATGTGTATCGTCAAAATATGTCAAAAAAATTAAAAAAAATTAGAGTCATTTGTACACATTATATTCCATGTTTAGTCATTAATTATGCTCATTTTCCTTAATCAATATAATGAATTTTAATTACTTAAACTAATCGTTTTCAAAAAAAATTAAAAAATTAATATTAAAAATTATTTTGATCCCAAATTTGGAATCTATTTTCCCAAATTCTGAACATATAAGTGGAAGAAATTAATTTATAATTAAAACCACAAGCGGGATATGACGACATGTTTTTAATGTGAAAATGTTCAAATGTTTGGTACGTTTTTATTTTATAGTTCAATGTGAAATTTTTTAAAATGAACTAAATTAGTTATAATTATATAAAAGTGATTTAATTATATATTAAAACCAATATTTTATGTAATTTTACTATATAAATAAATTGTTCAAAAATGTAGTTTTGAACTAAAATTCAGTATTATTCACCGTTCATAAAAATATGAATGATCTCAAAGAAATACCAAAAATTCACCCAATGTAATTTTTGATATTTTATTTCAAAAAATATATTTATTTTTTAATTTTAAAATTATAAAAGTGAAAAAAAATATTTAAAATAGGCATTCCATTAAAATGTGGAAAAAATACCTTTTAAAAATATAGATGTTTTTATGATTAAAATTTGATTTATTCTTATATTAAGAATATCAAATTAATTTTATGAATGTAAAAAAGATAATAAACATGGTTAAAAAAGTATATCTATTCCTATTAATTATTTTTGATACAAGAGATGGGTGATAACTACCACTTAAAATAATAAAATTAACCATATTTTTTTAGTATAACTCAGTTTTTCATACAATAAAAGATTTCAAAGAAACTTTTTATATTGGGTATTTTATTAGACATAGAGTCCCAATTAAGATAAAATTTCAATCTAATTGACAAATAGCATAAATATGAAAAATAATTATTATATAATTACCTAGAATGTTATCTCATTCCCCCTTCTGAAAATTTCATTCTCGCTATTTTATTCACTTATCAAATAAGTGGGGATATTTTTCCCTCATATCATTTTTATATTAAAAATGTTCCATTTCCACTGTATTTTTTTTCATATATCCTAAAATATATGAATTTTCTTATTCCACAACACACTCTATGTAAAGACCTATAATTTCCATGTAATTATTTTAAAATATAGGGGATTTTTATGAGACTGCGAAAATTGACGGCACATGATTATGAGGCTCGAAGTACCCAAAATGAATTTCATAAACAATTTTTCAGGTATGTTCAGTAAACGTGTGAGCAGGTTTTTCTATATTTTGAACCGGTGCTCAGAATTGAAATCTGAGGTCATTGTTGAACTCGCAGCACCGATATTCACTTCAGGAGACCTTCACCTCGACCGTAATAGGTCGAGAGTAAAAGATAGTTTTGAGGTTTTTTCGTTCAAATGAAAATTATATATAATAAACTTTTATTTTATTTCATCCAAAACCTCCCACATGTGAATATTGTAGATGTGGGGACAACAATAGTTTTATCCTCCAAATTGAATTATCGGTGGTGGCGACCACTCGATCTAGTAAAACCCTCAATTCAACGCTTCGTGGTGGGGACCACCCGAATCCCTCATAATGGGGGGAGGAAACCTCTCAACTCCCTCTTCAATGTGGGGGAGCCTCTTTATTTCCTCCACATTAATTGTTCCAACACACATACATAAATTTCTCCAACTTGTGTGTGTGTGACAACTTAATTTCTTCTTAATTTAATTATATTTGAACCTATTTGTTGAAGGGATTTTTGGTTGGCAAAGGAGTTACTTGGTGGGAGAAATCTATCCATTGATGAACACCAATGAAGAACTTCTTCCATGAATAACACTCCTTAAATGAAGAATGCCGACTTCAAATTCTTCCTAGAAAGCACCTTGTGGAGGCAACCAACGTAGGATTTCTTCGACGACTGTCCTTACCTCATCATCGGCAACGAACAACCCGATGTATGGGTTTAATTCTCATGTTCTTCCCTTATAAATGTCTTTTTTGGGATTGGGAAAATTTATTGACAAAGGTTGTGGGAATTTATGTTATTAAATATCTACCATACACATTATTGATTCAAAAATTGTGAACCACTTGATACCACTCTTATGCGGAGAGTGCGGGCCAAACCAACATGGCTCGTCCTATCTGCAAACCTTGGTATTAGTTATTGCTCGCGATGGAGGAATGGCTAAGAACCACGGTGGGGCACAATATTGGAGGATGACACTACCACCAACTATGACGAAGGAGATGACGCAACGGCGTTGCCCCGCGGCGACTGCTGCCCCTCAGCCACTGCCGCCACGTGGACTTCGTTCCCCACAGCACTGCCACCCTCGGCTCTGCGCCGTCTGCGGCCATCCCCGTCGCCCTGCGTCCGAGCCGCCGCCATGTGGCCAAGGTGTCATCCATGGCCGAACCTTCCCGCAGCCGAGCTGCAGCCCTACGATCGAGCTGTCATCCATGGCTAAACTGACCTGCGGTCGAGCCGCCGCCCCATGGCCAAGTCGCCATCTGCGGCCGAACCCTAGCGGCCGAGCCCCCGCCCCGCGGCCGGGTCGCCCCGCATCTGGGCAGAGGTCCCCGGATAAACTCTCAGGGCCTCATGCCCCGCGGCCTCCCCCCTCTCGGTCGAGCCTCCTCAGCCGCGCCGCCCCGTGGCATCCGAGGTTTCCACCCTCCCAGCCGAGCTGCCTCGCCCAACCCCAACAGCCGCGCTGCTCCACGTCCGAGCCGCGCCGTGGCCTCGCGCTGTCCGTAGCTGAGCCACCCCAAGGCCTCTCCGTCTCGTGGCCTCGCGGCCCTCCTGGCCTGCCGGCCCACCCAGCGGGTGTGGCCGGACCCAGTGGGTCAGGCCGGGTCGGGCCAGGTCAGTCCGACCGAGTCGGACCGAACGCGGACCCACTACGACCCATTTACGCTCCGTTGGCCATAACATTGGAACCGAACGTTTGTTTGAAGAACCGTCAGAGGTGCTGTAAATCATGGAGCGAGATGGTACCTTTGAGTATAACCCACTACATATTTGGATTAATATGTAGTACGGTCAGGTTAGATCAAGCACAAATCCAACCGGGCCCCCGTGACTAAAAGGCTAATAACTCACAGATCGGGCATCTGATTTATGCACCATCTACTGCGTTGAGACCACAATGATGTGTCGATCCTTTGATATACTTCTTCTTACAACTACGTGGATGTTGTAGGATTGAACAGTGTCTCGTGGAGTGGATCCTCCCATACTCAAGCGTGCATAGTGCGTGAACCTAGTCCCTGGCTTTGATGTGAAGAATGAATAGGGATCATGTGTGGGTCAGCACCGAGCGATCCCGTGTGGTTCAACAGCTAGCGATCTTGTGTGGGTCTACTTCTTTATAGAGTAATATGATTTAGTAGTAACATCTTATCATCTCTACTACTGTACATATGTTATACCTGGTGTGAGGTGAGTTTGTACCAGTGTGGTACTTTTCTTTGTGGTAATACCTTGGTGGTATTCTTCTTTGTGGCGTACCTGTGTGGTACATGCCTTAGTGGTATCTCTTATTTTGTGTAACAGTTGATCATTGGGGATTTGGAGTTTGACTCTGTGATTTCCACATGTTTGAGATGGGTTTTCTTTATAACTTAGGTATATGTATGGGCATATACCTAGTTAGGGTTATCAGTTTTTTCTTTATGTGTGGTTTATCCTTGTTGGATATTGTGATATATTGAGGGTCTTGGGGTCCCTAATGATTATCATTATACTCAACCTTGCATGGGATATGTCCACACCTCGTTGTGTTGGATGCAGACGACAGACATCGATGATCGAGGCTGAGAGTACTAGGATTGGACGGTGCTCAGTGGTGGACCATACGACGTGTCGGTACATGGAGGAGACATGCAGACGTGGAGTGATGAGGAGGAGATTTATACCTTCCCTTTAGGTAGGAACCTCAGAGGAAAACCCAATAGCTATCTTTACCTTTCTTCAGTTGTATTGTATTTGAGTTATACTTATATTTTCCAGTTGGCCTTGTATTCTGGACCCTTTTACTTACTGCACTAACTTTGTTTACTGTTTAGTTTACCTGAGTTCGTATGTTGTTGTGTGCTTGGTATTCTGTTATTACAAGTTATAAATGCAATGCCTTCCTAGTTATAGGGAATATGCCTTTGGTGCTAGTCACTGGACCCTGGCCTGGGCGGGCCTAGGGTAGTCACAGCACGGGCCTCAGGGGACGGGTCGTAAAAAATTTGTATCAGATGAGTCAGTTCTACCATAGAATATAGGACTCTGATATTTCTTTTAACGGAAATAGTGTTAAGTGTAGTGAGAGTGGTTATCAGTTTAGGGAATCCAGTGTTGGTGTGGCGGCCGACGTATCCATACACCAGGACCCAGACTTCTGATTTCTGACTCAGTGCACAGGACAACTGATTGCGCGTGTGTTTCCAAGAATTTTCTTTGTGATATCTTGAGTCAGATCACCAGGTATAACTTATATACTATGTCACACCAGTTTCATTTCTGGATGCCTCTATGAGGACCGTCATCTAGTGTTTTGAGAGTAGTACGCACTGATAGCCCACCGAGCGACGAGGCCTAAGTGCAGGGCCCTCTTCTAGTAGAGGCACCAGCGGTAAAATTACTCATTGGGCCAACAATGCCACAAGACCCAGTAGTAGAGGGTGCATGCCGCTTGAGCGCATTTCACGAGTCCTAGAGCTATAATCCAACCAGATTTAGAGGAGAGATGGACCCACAGGCTGCTGAGGATTGGCTAGAGCCCGTGGTGAGAGTTTTCCGACTAGTAGGGACACCAGCTGATCTCATGTTGATCTTTTATGCCAGCCTTCTACAGGAAGCAATAGCTAGATGGTGGAACATGATGTTCCGGGTTTATAATGAGGTGATGCTTCTCTGGGCAGACTTTGAGAGCCTATTTCTGGCAGAGTTTTTTTCCAGTGACTCTTCATGCAGTGCGCATACAAGAGCTGCTTCATCTGCAGCAGGGCAGCATGACTGTAGCTCAATACTCAGTGAGGTGCACTGACCTATCATGCTACTCCACAGTATGGTGTGGGACCCATTCTTCAGGGCCCAGACCTTTTATCAGGGGCTCAGGGGAGAGATTATGGCTTCGATGATCTCACTCAACATCCCAATGCAGGTGGGGGTGTTAGAGCGATCCCTCTTAGTGGGGAGTTTCCTTGCTGAGCAGTCACGAGAAGTGATACCCTCCACGAATTATTACATAGTGGAGCCTTCTGTAGCTGGTAGTAGACAGATGTCGTAGAGGTCCAAGAGGACCAGACCTATCATTGGTCGACCACAGGATTTAGAGTTGGTTGTGCAGGGATCTCGAGACAGATCTAGTCATGCCAGCAGCGGCCAGTGTTACACATGCGGCGGGTAGGGTCACATGGCTCGTGAATGTTCGACCCACCATAGAGATGATCAGTATATGGCTGAAGGACCACCCAAGCAGAGATAGATGTTCGAATGAGTTGGTACACATGGAGCATGCAGACGTGGCTAAGGAGAAAGTCGTGTTGCTGGCAGTGGGCGATAATTCGAGATGTTACCGCCACCACCACCACCAGGTGATCCACCCCAACCATAGGGAGCAGGTGGAAATGGGTGAGTTTAGCTCCAGGAAGATGAGGCCTATGACCATGGCGCTACAGAGATGATATGAGGTACGATCTGTGTCTATTCCACCTTAGTTGCAGTACTTATCAACACATGTTCCAGTCATTCTTTTATTTCCACTACCCTCATTTGGAGCTCGTAGATTCTGACGGACTGTTGGATCGATCCTCATGGCTAGAGACTCCTATGGGAGAAGATTCGACAATTATGCACTCGTTCCAAAAGTATGAGCATACTCTAGGAGGCAAGATCTTTGGCTAGGAACTCCTAGTAGCAGCGTCGAGGACTTACAACGTCATCTTGGGTATAGACTAGTTTTCAATAGTCCATGCACAGATTGACTGTATTAGGTGCAAACTGCAGTGTGTCCGCATAGATGAGACCAGGTTTACCTTCCCTGGCGAAAAGGGAGCCTTTGTAGCATAGGATGGACTTACCCGGAGGAGGTTGCAGCCGATCACTAATTAGTTGGCTAGCCTTTCCCTCATAGTGGTTGATGTGGAGAGTCCGAGTTATCCTGTAGTGGTGGACCAGTATGTGGATGTCTTCCCTAATGATGTTTTGGGACTACCTCTTCACATAGAGGTGGACTTTTACATTTATTTGTACCCCGAGATGGCACCAATATCTACACCAGCATATCAGATGGTGCCCGCAGAGCATCGTGAGCTACAGGTACAACTTGAGGACTTGTAGGGGAAGAGATTCATTCAGCCCAGTGTTTCTCCTTGGGAATTTCCGATTTTGTTCTCCAACTAGGTGGATGGGAGCATGAGATTTTGTGTCGACTATCGGTGCCTGAACCAGGTGACTGTGAAGAACAAGTACCTACTCCCAAGGATTGACGACTTCTTTGATCAGCTGAAGGGAGCACAGTGGTTCTCGAAGATAGACCTCAGATCAGGCAATCACCATCTCAGAGTGTGAGACGAGGATTTGTAGATGACGGCTTTCAAATGTCGATATAGCCATTACGAGTTCTTCATTATGCCATTCGGTTTAACCAACGATCCAACAGTTTTCATAGGACTCATGAATAGGATCTTTCAGCCATACCTTGATCACTTTGTAGTATTATTCATATAACATCCCACCTTTTTATCACTTAAAGTTTCATTACATTATAAAAAACCAAGGATCTTTAAGGTTTAGTGTCTTGGAAACCAGGAACATAATTCATTAAAACATAAAACATTCTTCTTAAACACTTGAAAGGATTATTCATTTGTTCATCCTAAGTTTATTATAGTATCTCATAATCTAGGGACATACATCAAAAGAAAGGGTGAGCATAAGGCTCAGTATGGAAAATACGGGAATCATTTTACATGTGAACTTGAGATACATCAAAAGTCATGAAAATAACTTTAAGGCTTGAGAAAGAGATCATGAGGAATATCATAATAAAAATAACGTGTTTCATAACTTGAAGAAGTGGCTACAACATTTAACTTAGACAATCATGAACATATCACCAAGGTAAACCCCAAGGTGTCATTAAAAATTACCAAGTTAAACCCCAAGGTATCATTAAAAATCACCAAGGTAAACCCCAATGTATCGTTAAAATTGTAATCATTAGAGATTACATCATTACCCAATGCATTATAGTGCTATCAGGGCACACCCTTAAATTAGTCTTTGTCATAATGTGATCCACATATATCATCATAAAAAAAATTTATAAATAACCCATATATCATAATAGAAAAGGGTTTCATTTCATAATCATAACGTTTTAAAAACTGCTTTTAAGACATGATCTTTAGGTCATTTTAAACCCATGAAAAAAAGTGAGTTTCATGTATCTAAATCCCAGAATTTAAAATAGAACATTTTGATATATATTTGAATACCCCTAAAGAATAAAATTTTTTGAGTATTCACTTAATAAAATAAAATAATTTGAGTAAAAGAGAGAGACATTTTGAGACGAAGATTCTGCAGCATAACGGCTATGTTGTAGGGTTTTATAAATATTTAAACGAGAGGGGACATGGGTCAACCACTCATAAATGATCCATAGAAAATTATATGGATATAATATAAACGATATAAGAACATTGTAATGAAATTTTAAAGACATACTATATGAAATGAAAATCATTGAAGGAATACAAAAATAATATTTCTCTTAAGAAAATTCGGCAGCCTAACGTCGTCACTTAAAACTTCGAAAAATTAATTGACGTGATAAAATAGGGTCTCTCATCATATGAACATAAAAGATCATCATGATAGATATAGAGATCGTACCACAACATAATAATAAGAAACATGAAAGTTTTGACATGAAAATAGAACTTGAAAATGAGAAGGGAGAAAGAATCCCTCAAAAAATTCAACAGCCTAACGACCCCACTTAAACGCTCTTAAAATGAATTGATGAGAGAAAGAGGGGGTCTCTCATCATATGAACCTTAAAAGGGTAGTAGGATTAATATAAAATAAAATCCAAAACATAAAAACATGGAGAATAAATGAAATGACATAAAAGAGAGTACTTGGAAAGAAAGAGAGAGAAAGAATCCTTTACCATGAAGAGTAACTTCGAAATCTTGATGTTTGGGACCTTGGGAAGCTTTAGGGAACCTCGGAAGGACTCCATGGGAGGTAAGGAGACCATAACATCGTTGAGGATGATATTGGAATGGAAAGGATGAGATAATGGCTTGGTATTTATAGGGAAAGTGAGGGGAGAAGGCATTAATGGCCAAGGGAAACCTCCTTGGTGGTATTGGGAAAACAAGTGGTATTTACTCATGGTTTTGGCCACTTGGAACACCTCATACCTTATCAACTATTCACAAGTCGACCATCCCTTAAAATATCCCATGGCATCATCATGATGCAGTCATGATGTCATTAAACATACATGAACCCTAAAACTGTATTTTTACTATTCACTGAAAATTCATGTTTTTGAGAAAACACCCAAAAAATTAACATAAAATAATATAAATTCTCTGAATTCAAAAATAAACACCATTTTATAAAAATAATTTTCTAAATAATTTTAATTTAATTTTTAAATAAAAACACTATTCACCGAAAATTCATTTTTTCAGAAAAAACCCCCAAAATTACCTTAACATACTATCGATGCTATAAGTTCAAAAATATAGTCCATTTTATAAAAATAATTTTCTAAATATTTTAATTTAATTTTTAATTAAAAAACACTATTCACCTGAAAAAACTAATACTTGACTAATAATTAATGAAACAGTTATTTACCTATTTTATTTAATAACACTACATAATCAAGGTTCTTAAATTATATTAATACTTTCTTTAAGCGAGGTTACTCATCCATTTGTTCACATTACTAATCCTAAGCCTAAAATCACTATTCATGATTTACTATTCATCAAAAATTATGATGGTCTTATTAGACTCTAAATTTCATACTGAACATAATTATAGAAGACCATTTTTTGAAAATCATTACACATAATTAATTATTCACGGTTTACATAAATATTTTCAAATATCCTTTTTCTAGAATTCATAAAAAATATGCATACTATATTTATCCGGACATTTGAAAATTCACAAACTTCACCATATGAAGAAATAACAATTTTTATTTAAGTCAAAGGATTACACAAGGTTATTATGGTCTCGTTACATAGCCCCTTATAACACCAGCATAAAACCTATGAGTAAGGTGTGCTAAGGTGAGAGAATCTTGGGGCGGCTCGGACAACATTGCATGAGTAGTAATTTATATAAGATTGAACTTCTCACGAAGGAGATTCCATTCAAGCTTTACACGATGAAGTTCGGCCTGGGTTTGGTCCAAAGAAAATCCCAGTGGTGCTACCTCCTTCCCAAGTTCCGTTATATGGGCTTCGATTGACCCGGGACTACTGGATGAGGCCATCAAATCTTCATTCTATATTAATTAACCAGGATCACTTGTATTTAGAGACGATAATCGCAACATTTAGTTTCCAAAGGTCATACTAACTAACAATCATATAATATTCAAAACCCAACAGTTTCATTTTAATTATACTCAATTTATTAAATGAAAATGTTTTATTGAGTATAAAATAACACACAAAATTAGGAAACAAGATTTATTTAAAATTTCGGGTTGTTACATTCTTCCCCCTTAAGAAATTGCTTCCTCGCAATTTTTAAAAATAAAATTGGGCTTTGAAATTTCATTGAAAGTTCCACATCAGAAAAAGAGTTAGTAAAACTATTACTTTAAAAGAAAGAAAAGGAAGTACAATGGACACCCGAGTTAACCCATACTAGGATTCCATGTAGGAAAACATGGACATGGAAGAGAAAACAACGGGTCACGTTCTGAGGGATAGTGATAGAAAACATGATTAGGAGAAAGTTAACAACAATAAAATCACAAAAATATGATGGGTTAAACGGTATTTGATTTCCCAATAGGAAACATTAACAGACAACGTTTTTGTTTTACGTTCCTTTTCATAGATTTGAGGAATTCATTTACTACATAGAATAAAAACACAAGGAAATATACTTACCTTCAAGTATAGTTTTATCCTTTAATAAGTTTCTACTGAAACTAATCTTTTCTCCAAATGATGAGCATTAAAAAACACTTGGTCTCATCAATAGAACAAGAATCATCTTCTAGAGAATCACATAATCTACCAAATATTAACTATCTATTTCTTCTATCTTTTAACATTTTCCCAAAAACAAAAAGGGTAAGATAAAACAACTCTTCCAAAATAAAGAATCCCTAGGAAGGGAAACTACTTTTAAATCTTCAAAACTCCACAGTACAACCCAAAGTTCATCATAGACCATTCCATAAATAACTGTCCTTAAAAGTTCTCAAAATAAACCAAACTAAAATAAAAACCCAAATACAAGAATGATTTGATAACATAGTCTTCCAAAATAAACATCATCATTCATCTCCAAACAACACCAACCACTCCTAACATCTTATAACAAAAGTAGCTAACCTAAACATATTTTCCCCAAAATAGGTTAATCATTTCCATATGTAACTTATATTACGATAAGTTTACCTTAAATTCATCGATTCTTCAAAATATAAGTCAACCTTCATTCCTCAAATAAAATGTCGTAGTAATCTATTTACCTCGATCATATAGGGTTCCCAAAATAGTGAACATCTTCCAAAATAATTATCATCTTTTAATCCCATAATCATATTTTTTTTCAAGAAGAACAGCTTCCCAACATCAACATGTGGTACATAACAATAGATGTTTTTCTTTAATTATATAAAACCATTTAGGTAGTGACTCGATGTTCTTTCAAAACATTAAAGATATGCTCATAGGCCACAAACTAAAAAAACAACATGACATAGACAATTATTGTGACTAAGTCACATGTACTTTAGTCATCAAGATCCATCTTATTATAGGAAATGTATTGTTCCCCTGTCCTTGAATATTGTTGATCCTCATCATGCTTCTCATCCCTTCCAAGAGAGAATTTCCTTGGATAATGTCTAACTTCTCCACATTTACAACATTGAAAAGTGTAAGGTGCATTAGATCGAACCTTTTCTATATTCATCACATTATCCATTTTTTCAAAGCAATTAGCTTCTTTATTCTTTATCACCACACACTTAAAACACCTCTCGGTTCCATTGTGACATTACACTTGGTGCCTCATTCAACACTTTTTGCATAAAGGAAATTGGGTCTTCTTTCTCTTATCAACTATATCAGATGAACATCCTCAAGACTTTGTCTTCTTCCTTGATGAATTTAGGCAGTCAACTAGCTACCAATTATTAATTGTGATTTTTGATAGCTGGTTTGGCATAATCACAATATGTTCAACGTGATCTCTTCTCATCTCTATCACATTAATAGAGTAATCATCACATTTCCTATCACATTGGTTTTTGGGACATGTTCTTACATTTCCTGCCATTAACAATGAAAAGAAAACATAATTAGGGGATTTAAATACATAGCCAATAATCATCGAAAGGGAACCTTAAGCACAGAAGGATAAACTTGTAAAAGGAAAGTATACCCTAAATTGTGATCCCCTAGGTTCCAATATAGGGTAACCATGATCATATATTCTTATGTGAATCTTTATTTTATTTTATATTTGTTTCTTTAATAATGGTTCATACTAAGCTTATGAATTTACCAAATCATATCCCCCGGGAGTGTCGTAACCAAGAGTGCAGCAAGACCCGTTGTCATGTACCAGTTCCTGTTTGAGTCTAGCTCAAAGAGGTGTTTTCGAGATTTAACCCTATGTACTTATGTGCCAGAGCCACCTCTACCTACTAGTATCCAGACAGGGATGTATTTTCTTGGAAACCCCTTACTCAATACTCACCAAAATACCAGGAATATTTCTTATATTTAAAATTTTCAATAGGGTTCTTCCTAAAATTTTCATGTCCTAATTTCCACAAATAACTAAACCATAATTTGACACCAACTATATCATCCAACCTTTTTATCACATAAAATTTCATTACATTATAAAAAACCAAGGATCTTTAAGGTTTAGTGTCTTGGAAACCAGGAACATAGTACTTGAAAACATACAACATTCTTCTTAAACACTTGAAAGGATTATTCATTTGTTAATCCTATGTTCATTAAAACATCTCATAACCTAGGGACATAAATCAAAATAAAGGGTGACCAGAAGGCCCAGTAAGGAAAACAAGGGAAACATTTTACATGTGAACTTGATATACATCAAAAGTCATGAAAAATAACTTTAAGGCATGAGAAAGAGATCATGAGGCATATCATAAAAAAATAACGTGTTTCATAACTTGAAGATGTGGCTACAACATTTCACTTATAAAATCATGAACATATCACCAAGGTAAACCCCATGGTGTTATTAAAAATTACCAAGGTAATCCCCAAGGAATCGTTAAAATTTACCAAAGTAAACCCCAAGGTATCATTAAAATTGTAATCATTAGAGATTACATCATTACCCAATGCATTGGAGCGCTATCAGGGAACACCATTAAATTTTTCTTTTTCATCATGTGATCCACATATATCATCATCAAAAATTTTATAAATAACCCAAATATCATAATAGAAATGGGTTTCATTTCATAATCATATCATTTTAAAAACTGCTTTTTGGACATGATCTTTAGGTCATTTTAAACCAACGAAAAAAAGAAAGTGGGTTTAATGTATATAAATATTAGAATTTAAAATAGATAATTTTGATATATATGTGAATACCCCTGTAGAATAATGAGTTTTGAGTATTCACTCAATAAAATAATATAATTTGAGAAAAAAAGAGATACATTTTGAGACGAAAATTCAGCAGCATAATGACTATGTTGTAGGGTTTTAGAAATATTGAAACGAGAGGGGACATGGGTCACCCACTAATAAATGATCCATAGAACAATAGAGGGATATAATATAACGGATATAATAACATTGTAATGAAATATGAAATACATACCATATTAAATGAAAAACATGGAAGGAAGACAAAAATAATATTTCTCTTATGAAAATTCAGCAGCCTGACGACATCACTTAAAACTTCAAAAAATCAATTGACGAGATAAAATAGGGTCTCTCATAATATAAACATAAAATATCAGTATGATATATATAGAGACCATAACCCAACATAATAAAAAGGAACCTGAAAGATTTGACATGAAAATAGAACTAAAAAATGAGAAGGGTGAAATAATCCCTTAAAAAATTCAGTAGCCTAACGACGCCACTTAAATACTCTTAAAATGAATTGATGAGAGAAATAGGGGGTCTCTCATCATATGAACATGAGAATTTAAGTAGGATGAATATAAAATAACATCCCCAAAATAAAAACATGGATCATAAATGAAATGACATAAAAGAGAGTACTTGGAAAGAAAGAGAGAGGTTGGATCCCATACCTTGAAGAGTAACTTCAAAATCGTGAAGTTCGGTACCTTGGGAGGCTTTAGGGAACCTTGGGTTGACTCCTTGGGAGGTAAGGAGACCAGAACATAGTTAGATATGATTTTAGAATTGAAGGGATGAGAGAATGGCTTGGTATTTATAGGGAAAGTGAAGGGATAAGGCATTAATGGCCAAGGGACACCTCATTGGTGGTATTGGAAAAAAAGTTGTATTTCTTCATGGTTTTGGCCACTTGGGACACCTCATACCTTATCTTACTATTCACAAGTCCACCATCCCTTAAAATATCTCATGTCATCATCATGATGCAGTCATGATGTCATTTAACCTACTGAAACCCTAAAACTGTATTTTGACTATTCACTGAAAATTCAACTTTTTCAGAAAACTCCCAAAAATTAACTTAAAAGAATATCAGTATTCTGAATTCAAATATAAACCCCATTTTATAAAAATAAATTTCTAAATATTTTTAATTTAATTTTTAAATAAAAATACTATTCACCGAAAATTCATTTTTTTCAGAAAAAACCCCAAAAATTACCTTCACATAATATCGATGCTATAAGTTCAAAAATAAAGTCCATTTTAGAAAAATAATTTTCTAAAAATTTTAATTTAATTTTTATTTAAAAACACTATTCACCTGAAAAAACTAATACTTGACTAATAATTAATGAAACTGTTATTTACCGATTTTATGGAATCACGCTACTTATTCAAGGTTCCTAAAATATATTAATATTTTCTTTAAGTGATATTTCTAATCCATTTGGTCACATTACTAATCCTAAGAAGAAAATCACTATTCATAATTTACTATTCATCAAAAATTATGTTGGTCTTATTAGACTCTAAATTTCGTACTGAACATAATTATAGAAGACCATTTTTTGAAAATCATTACACATAATTAATTATTTAAGGTTTACATAAATATTTTCAAATATCCCTTTTATAGAATTCATCAAAAATATGCATACTATATTTATCCGGACATTTGAAAATTCACAAACTTCATCATAAGAAGAAATCACAATTTTTATTTAAGTCAAAGGATTACACAGGGATGTTACAGTCTCGTTACATAGCCCCTTATAACACCAGCATAGGACCTAAGAGTACGGTGTGCTAAGGTGAGAGAATTTAGGGGCGGCTCGGCCAATATTGAACGAGTAGTAATTTCTATATTTTTGTACTTCTCACGAATGTGATTCCATTCTAGCTTCACACGATGAAGTTCCTCTTGGGTTTATCCTAGAGCAAAGCCCAGTGGTGTTACCTCTTTCCCAAGTTCAGTTAGATGGTCTTTGATTGGCCCAAGACTACTGGATGAGGCCATGGAATCTTCTTTCTATATTAATTAACCAAGATCACTTGTATTTAGGGACAGTAATCGCAACATTTAGTTTCCAAAGGTCATACTGACTAACAATCATATAATAGTCAAAACCCAACAGTCTCATTTTAATTATACATATTTTATTAAATGAAAAAGTTTTGTTGAGTATAAAATAACACACAAAATTAGGAAACAAGATTTATTCAAAAGTTCGGGTCGTTACACTTCATTGAAGACATTTTGATATACTTGACTACTAAGGAGGATCATGCTTATCATTTTTGGGTAGTACAGGACACACTACGAGAGCACCAACTTTATCGTAAGCTCTCGATGTGCTAGTTCTGGATCTGTGAGGTTCACTTTCTGGGAAATGTCATATTGGAGGCTAGAGTTGCAGTGGATCCAGTGAAGATTGAGGAGGTACTTTCTTGGGATCCACCTAGGAGTGTGACAGAGATACATAGTTTCTTGGGTTTGGCTGAATACTACAGGAGATTTGTGCCAAATTTCTCCAGAGTTGCAACAACACTTTTAGTGTTAACGAAGAAGGGGCAACCCTTCATGTGGTCGGAGATATGTCAGCAGAATTATCAAGAGATGAGACAGAGATTGACTAGTTCCCCCATCTTGAGGATTCCAGAGGAGGGCGTAGAGTACGTAGTCTACTACGACGTATCAGGGACCAGGCTCAGATGTTTTCGAATGCAGGAGCGAGCAGTGATCGCATATGGTTCTAGGCAGCTGAGACAACATGAGCAGAACTATACTACCCATGACCTGGAGTTAGATACAGTGGTCTTCGCCCTGAAGATGTGGCGAAACTACTTGATGGGAAAACGTTTTATAGTCTACTTGGATTACAATAGTCTCAGGTATATCTTCTCTCAAAAGGACCTGAACCTGAGACAACAACATTGTCTTGAGTTCCTCCAGGAATATGAATTAGAGATAGTCTATACTCAGGGGATGTGTAACATTGTAGTAGATTCAATCTGCAGGAGGTCTGGTATATAGCTATTAGGAAAGGTGACAGAGCTACTTGCCGCTTTGCAGATATCCTTTGTGGATCGAGATAGAGCAGATTTTCTACAGTCTCTTACAGTCACTCCACCACTTCTTTAGCAAGTCAGGGATGCTCAACATGGTGACACTGACTACGAGGCTCGACGTGCTCAGATATCCACAAGACATACACCTGATGGATTTCTTGAAGGTGGGGATCACACCATACTCTTCAGAGGACAGACCTTGGTACCAGTATTTCATCGAGAGGAATTGTTGAGGGAGTTACACACATCCTCTCTAGCGGTACATCCAAGAGTGGAGAAGATGTACCATGATCTCCGACGATAGGACATGTGGCTAGGAATGAAGAAAGCAGTAGTAGAGTTTGTCTCTCGGTGCCACACTTGTCAGCAAGTGAAGTTGGAGCATCAGGTACCAGCAGGCTTGGTTTAGCCAATCCCAGAGTGTAAGTGGGATGGGATATCCATGGACTTCATAACAGGACATCTTGTACATCTGGGAGACATGTCTTGATTTGGGTGACCGTCGACCGACTCACCATGTCGGTCCATTTCCTACCGATTAGCGAGTAGTGTTCAGTAGAGAGCATGGGATGTATCTATGTGCAGGAGATTTTGTGGCTATATGGAGTACCCTCAATGATTGTCTCTGATAGTGATACACATTTTACTTCCCGACAATGGAAGGGGTTACCGAAGTCTTTCGGGACATAGCTTCATTTGAGAACCTCCTTCCAGCCTCAGACGGATGGCCAGATTGAGGGGACCATTCAGACCCTCAAGGACATGCTACATGCTTTCTTCCTCAACTTCAGTCACAATAGGGAGGATCACTTGCCTTTGGTGGAGTTTTCATACAACAACAGCTATCACTCCACCATTGGGATGGAACCTTTTGAGGCGTTATATGGGTGACATTGCAGATCACCTATGTGTTGGACTGACCTAGGGGACTCAGCACTCATGGGACTAGAGATGGTTTGGGCTACCACAGATAAGGTGTAGATCATCTAGGAGCAGATGAAGACTATACAGAGTAGGAAAAAGTCATATGCTGACAGGAGACAGATACCTCAACAGTTCGAGGATGGTGACCACATATTTCTCTGGGTCTCACCTCGATGAGGTTTGTAGAGTTTTGGCCAAGGCGAAAAGTTATCTCCGAGATTCATTGGACCCTTCCTGGTCCTCAGCCGAGTTGGTGAGGTGTCTTTCTGCTTAGCTCTTCCACCTCAGTTGCACCGGGTGCACGACTTCTTCCACACATCCCTGCTGAGGAGATACATCCAAGACCATTCTCACATCATCGAACACAGAGAGATAGACTTCAACGATGGGGTGACTTTTATATAGGTTCTAGAGGATATTGAGGATCGACGGGAGCAGGTACTTTGTGGGTGGTCGATACCTCTGGTGCGCGTTCGATGGCAGCACGAGAACCTCTATGAGAGCACATGGGAGCGGGAGGTTTAGATACGTTCTCAGTACCCTCACCTATTTTCCTAGTTTTTTGTTTTGGATTATGGGGATTTAAATCTTGAGTTGGGGAGAATGTAAAGACCTGGAATTTCCATGTAATTTTTTTTAAATATATGGGAATTTTACGAGTCCGTTAAAATTGATGGCACATGATTCCAAGGCCCAGAGTGCCCAGAATGAAGTTCTAAATTTTTTTTGGGTACATTTATTAAACGTGGGAGTGGGTATTTCGAAATTTTGAACCGGTGATCATAATTGAAATCTGAGGGCACCGTTGAACTCGCAGCATGGGTATTCGCTTAAGGAGACCTTCACCTCAACCACAGTAGCTTGAGGGTAAAAGATAATTTTCGGGGAATTTTCAAGGAAATGAAAAATAAAATAAATAAAAGTTTATTTTATTTCTAAAAAAACCTCTCGCATGTGAATATTGTGGATGCAGGGACCACATAAGTTTTATCCTCCAAATTGAATGCTTGGTTGTGGGGACACCCAAGCTAGTAAAACCCACAATTCAATGATTGGTGGTGGGGACCACCTGAATCCTTCATAATGGGGGGAGGAAACCTCTCAAATATTTCTTTAATGTGGAGGATCATCTTGAATTCCTCTACATTAATTGTGCCAACACACATACATTAATTTTTTCAACTTTTGTGCGTGTGGAAACATAATTTCTTCTTAATTTAATTATATGGGAACCTCTTTGTTGGGAGGATTTTTGGTTGGAAAATGAGTTCCTTGGTGGGATAAAGCTATCCAACGAAGAACACCAACAAATAAATTCTTCCACGAAGAATGATCCTTCAACAAATAACGGCGACTTCGAATTCTTCCTCAGAAACTCCTTGCTGAGGCAACCAATGTACGGAGTCTCTAATGATCGTCATTCCCTCCTCATTGTCGACAAAAAACAATCCTAGGTAGTGGTGTAATTCCCATGTTCTTCCCTTCTAAATTTCTTTTGCATGATTGGGAATAGTGATTGATGAAGGTTGTGGGAATTTATGTTCTTAAATATCTTCCATACGTGTTCATGATTAAAAAATTGTGAACCACTTGCTACAACTCTAACGCGGAGAGTGCGGGCCAAACCAACATTGTTCGTCCTCTATGTAAACCTTGGGATTAACTGTTGATCACAATGGAAGAATGACTACAAACCATGGTGGGTCACAAGGACGGAGACCAACCCCACCGCCGACCGTGACAGAGGTGATGGAGCAACAACATCGCCCCGTGGACGCCGCCACCCCGCGGCCTCCGTGCCTCATAGCTCCCCCCCCCCCCCCCCCGAGGCCTCCGTGCCATCCTTGGCCACATCCGGCGCCCCGAGCAGAGTGTCGCGGGGCGGCGGCTAGGCCGCGGGGCAGCGGCCGAACCGCCCTACGGCAGAGTTTCCATCCACGGCTGAACCCCCACGGTCAAGTCTTCACCATGCGGTCGGTCAGTCGTCCGGGGCCAAACCGCCCCGTGTTCACGCTTCCGTCCACTGAAGAACCCCCGCGGCCTCGCACCCCACAGCCTCCTCCCTCCCTGCTAAGCCACCCCGGCAATACCCCCTCGGTCGAAACTATCTTCAGTCGAGCTGCCCCATGGCCTCGCACTGTCCACTGCCGAGCCGCCCTATGGCCTCGCCATCCCACACCTTCATGGTCCTCACGGCCTCGCGGCCCTCGTGGCCCGCCATACCTCCCAACGGTCTGGGCCGCCCTGCGCAGGCCGAGCCGGACCCAGCGGGCTGGGTCAGATCTAGAGAGTTAGGCCGGGTCGACCCAGATCGGGTCAGCTTTGGCCGAGTCGAATTAGGTCGGTCCAACCAAGTCGTACCGGACCCGGACCCACAACGACCCATTTATGCGTATTTGACCATAACATTAGCATTGAATGTCCATTTGATGAACCGTCAGCGGCGCTGGAAATTTTGGAGTGAGACGGTCCCTTTGAGTATACCCCTATAAAGATTTGGATTAATATGGGGTACGGTCAGGTTGGATCGAGCACAAATCCAACTGGGCCCTCGGGACTAAAAGGCTAATGACTCGCAGACTGGGCATCCGATTGATGCATCGTATTCTAGGTTGAGACCCCAATGGTGTGGCAGTACTTTGAGATAATTCTTCTTGGGATTATGTGGAAGTTGGAGTATCGACCAGTGGATTGTTAAGTGGATCCTCCCAGAGGAAAGCGAGCATAGTGTGGGAACCTAGTAGCTGGCTGTAACATGAAGAATGAATAGAGATCCTTTGTGAGTCAGCACCAAGCGATCCGGTGTGGGTCAGGACCGAGCGATCCTGTGTGGGTCAGTACCTAGGGATCCTGTGTGGGTCTTCTTTTTAACAGATTAAGATGATTCAGTAGTTACATATAATCATCTCTACTACTATACCATAGTTATACCAGGTGCGAGATGAGTATGTACCGGTGTGGTACTTTTATTCATGGTAATACCTTAGTGGTATTCTTCTGTGTGTAATACCTATGTGGTATTTGCCTTCATGGTATCTCTTCCTTTTTGGAATAGTTGAGATTTGGGGCTTTGGAGTTGGTCTCTATGTTTTCCTTATGTTTTAGATGGGTTTACATTATAACTTAGGTATATGTATGGGTATATACCCAAGTAGGGTTATCAGTTGTTTCTTTTTGTGGGGTTTATCCTTGGTGGATATTGTGAGACCTTGAGGCTCTCAGGTCTGTACTGAGTATCATTATACTCACCACTATACGGGCTATGCATGTACGTCATTATGTTGGATATAGAAGACAGACAGCGCTAATCGAGGCTGAGAGTACCAGGACTGGACGATGCTCGGAGTAGGACCATACTGCGTGTCGGTACGCAGAGGATACAGGAAGATGTGGAGTGCTAAGGAGGCGATATATACCTAACCTTTAGGTAGGAACATTGGAGGATGACTGAGTAGCTGAATTTCCCTTTCTTCAGTTGTATTGTATTTTACTTATAGTTGTACTATTTAGTTGGGCTTGTATTCTGGCCCCTTTTACTTATTGCACTCACTATGTTTATTGTTTAGTATACTTGAGTTCGTATCTTGATGTGTTCTTGGTTGCATGTGCTTATAGTTTATAAAGGCAATGCCTTCATAGTTATAGGTAATATGTCTTCGGTGCTAGTCGTCAGCCCCTGGCCTATGGAAGGCGGGCTTTGGGTAGTCACGACATGGGCCCCGGGGGACGGGTCGTGACACTCTATCTGTGGTGATGAACCTAAACATGTTTTTCTTCATAAAAAATATACTCTATTATATCTGAACTACTTTAGGAAACAAAAAATGTGATGAATTTGTTACATTCTTCCTTAATATTGAAACAAAAAATAAGATGTGTATATTGGAAAAACTAAAAGGTAAGGCCACAATATAGTCAACTCGTCTAGATTTCTCCCGTATTTCATATGGTCTAATGAACAGTGGACTTAGATTCCACTTCTTAAGAAAACACATTACACTTTTCAATGGAAAAACTTTGGGAAATACATGATCACTTACATAGAAAGAAATATCCTTCCTCCTATTATCTACATAATTTTTATTCTAGATCTGAGTTTTCTTCATATGTAACTAAATCAACTAAACATTACCGTATGTTTCCTCTACGAAAATTTGTTCCATTGACATCTTTCCTCCTACATCATCCCAACATAATTTTGTCCAAATTTATTTCCATATTATTTCTTAAAAGGATCCATTTCTATCCTAGGATGAAAACTTCTATTATAAGAAAAGTCAATAAAATAATGATTTTGATCCCACCTTCCCTGGTAATCCATTTAGAATGTAGGAATCATACCACTCAATGTATAAATTGTTCATTCATATTTTTCACCAAATTTAGAAATAGAATTTCTACTATAACTTAATTCATTACCCAACAGCATCTAAAATTATTTCCAAAAATTGGATGTAATCCAGTGATCACATTCCGATATAATGGAGATAGCCACATCATGTTACCTGAAAATATCCTTAAAATATAGTCAATAAAATTAAGCTAGATAAATTTTATATTGAATGGGAATGAAATGTTCATATTTTGTAAATCAATAAACAATATCCCAAATTAAATTATTACCTTTATAATTCTTTCAAAATCATATAATGATATCCATTGATATAATCTCCCATTTCCACTCAGGAACTGTAAAATTTTGTTTCATCCCACTCAGTAACATTCAAAATTATTTTACTAACTATAAATTCAAACAGATCATCATAAATTCTATAATATCACTTTTTATTCCATCCTAGAAGAAATACTCATAAAGGTCTCTCTACATCACAGTGTATCCCGGATGAAAGAAAAACCAAAAACTATGAGCCTCAATCAAAAAAAATTCCTCTATTTTGAGTCACAAGGTACAAATATTATTTTTCCAAATCATAAACTAGATTCTTCATCAATGTTAAAATCAAAAAAATAAAATAGCATTCTTAATAGAATTTACCATTTCTTAAAATGATTGATCAACCTTCTATGATATAATAATTATTTCTTGTAATGTTCACTATACTGAAACCTGTGATAAAAGAGAGGATGTCCTTACATTAAAAAAATATCATCCCACATTAATCAAATCATTATAAAAAGGGTTGTGTTCCATATGTGACATGGTTTTCATAGCATTTTTTCGATTGAAATCATCGAGAACCTAGTTTTCTTTTCCAAGACGATAATGAATCAATAAATCATAATCCTTGATTAATTCAGACATCTCCCCTATATCATTTTTAATTATTTCATTAGTGATTATATATATATATATATATATTTCATTAGTATATATTTCATAATTTACCCCATAAAAATGATGCCTCCAAATTTTTAAATAAAAAACAATATCATCTAATTACAAATAATGTATACTGTAATTTAACTCTTGGGATTTTAACTGATGTGAAGAAAACTAAATTCCATTTTCATTTTAAATCAAGAAAAAACTAATTACATTCAAGAAATTTTCCATAGTAGATAATGAATTCAAAATTTTAGAAAGTTTTGTCCAAAAATGGAGCATTGGCGAATCTTACTTTTTATACCTAAAAAACATTCTATTATTCTATCTAGATAAACCTAACACCATTTTCTGTTAACATTATTATTGTTATATAAAACCACGAAATGTTTTAAAAAAACTTCGGTAAAACCCATGTTAATCTAAGAAAACTACTCATATCAGTGAAATTGGTAGGTATTTTCAACTCCACAAAAACATTTATTTTAGTAGGGGAAACAGTTAGGTCATCTATAGAAACAATATGTCCACAAAAATATTTTTTTTCGACCAAAGTTCACTCTTACTAAACATTCCATGTTTTTTATTTTATTTATGGTTTGAAAATGAATCCTTATGTGAATTTAATCTTCCTCATGATTTTTATAATATACCAAAATATCATCTATAAAAACAACTATAAAGTAATACATGAATTTTTACTTCTTATCCTCATTCCAAAAGCTATAGGGAAATATTTATTGAGGAAAAAATCTTAAATTCATTCCATTTTAAGGAATCGATCTATTCACATTCCTCGAAATTATTAACCATTAACCAATATTGTTTAACTTCACCAAATAAATAATAAATTTTAAGAGTTACCTTTTAGTGATTGGAACAACCCAAGAAATCGAATAAAATTTCTAGGTATTTAATCCATCCTTTATCTAGAATAGGGTCAGATGATCCTTTCGATGATTGGGGAGGTTGTCCCATAAAATGGTCCACGATTATCATTTTCCTCTATGGTAGATCTAGTTTCTCTCTTTCATGGGTACCACCAATGTTTATATGCAATGTCAAATGATCCATCATTGCAAAAAACTGCTCAATTCCTATTCCAACCATCTCAGGATACCCATTTGGAAGGAAATTTTTCTTCTCAATTCCTTCCCACTACATCTACCCAATTTTTTTCTATAGGAAAATATTCTGAAGAGACATAATTTATATGATACAACATTATAATATTTAAATGATATATCATTCTAACTATAAAATAAAGTAAAATATTCTAAGGTAATTCTATTGACACTATCCTAACCTCTGAAGTTGTCTAAACCAGTCCATTAATACTAACTATAAGGCCCTGACCATAAAACATTATATAATCTTGAGTAAAGTCTGTAAGTTAACATTCATTCACATTATGGATATTTTCAGGTTTAGGGTATTATAGAAAATAGTCCCTAACTAATACATAAAAAACCATAAAATAAAAAATTGTACATTTCAATAAAATATCTAACGTTAAAAAATCTAAGACATTTCAAATAAATCATAATGTCCTTTATAAAAACCCTTCATGACATTAAACGGTAATTTCATTACGCATTTAAATAAAGTGTCTCTAGGTGTAGGTAAAAAACACAGCATAAAAACTAATAAAAAATATTTTCAATCAATATTTTATTATATAATAATACAATAATATTAAACGAAGGGATTGGATAAGGAAACAATGTTAAAAAAATTAATTTTGATAAAAGTTGCATCTTCTTTGGGTAAATACTTTTGGTTTGCACTTAAGGAATTTTTTTCCAGCTTTCTACCAAAGGTGAGGTATATATGGTGAGGGTATTGATTTTGGGAACTAGTTTTTAGAGGGGTTGGTATATCAAAATGGTTGTGAGTGGTGTAAAGATATGGGGAGGAGAGGAGGCCTTTTACAAGAGGGGAAAAAGACACATTGGGTATTCTTGAAAATAATTGTGGGATCTCCACAATCAACTCATCCCCAAGAGTAAAACATCCCCCATTATCGATCCTTAGTGGTTTAAGGATCTAAATATGTTCAAATAATAATTTTTAGACATGTTTTGGGTAACTTTTACACATTATTTTCTTACTTTAGTCATTAATTAAGCTCGTTTTCCTTAATCACTATAATTAATTTTAATTAATATCACTAATAATTTTGGTCAAAATCTATGTTGATCATATTATACAATATTAATTACGAAGAATCCAAATATGGAATTGATTTTACCAAATTCCAAACACATAAGTGGATGAAATTAATCCTAATTAATCCTGAAGGTGGGATGTGATAACTGGTTTTTAAAGTGAAAATTTTCAAAATATTTTTAACTTTTTTTATCAAAATTCAATGTAATTTTTTTTCAATGTCATATATCATATTGAATTTTATAAAATTATTTAATTATACATCAAATCTAATCGAAAACATAACTGAAATATATTTATAAATTGGATGAAAAAGATATTTTCTACTAAAATTTAGTATAATTCACTATTCATCAAAATACAAACGTTCTCATAAAAATAGAAATAATTCACCCAATGTGAATTTTTATAATTATATTTCAAAAAATTAGTTTATGTTTTTAATTAAAATTTATTAAAATTTCATAATTTTGAATTGAAAAAGGTGTGACATTAAAAGGTGGAAAACGTACCTTTAAAAAATATTGATCCTTTTTTATTAATATAATTGGAATTATATTTATTATTAAACCATAACATATAGATGATGAGTAGAAAAATATTTAATTAAAATGTTTAAATGTAATATAGTAATTTATGATCAATATTTTTTATAAAATGGCTAGGTGATAACTACCACTTAAAATAATAATATTAAAAATATATTATTTTTCAGTATAACTCCGTCTTGTGTGAAACATAAGATTTTGGAGAAAATCATTATTGTCTTTCAGGTATGCTATTGTATGTAGTGTCCCTTTTAAGGTAAAACTACTATATAATTCATAAATATTAAAAAAAACATTCAAAACACTTATTTTATCATTACATGGGATGTTACTCCAAACATATGTATTAATTTCCCCTACTCATCCTAATTTTGGGCCCCAATCACCTTAGAAGGCGAGAATTCCTATATAAGGAGAAATAAAAATGAACATTCTATGATAATAATAAATTCGTGATTTAGACCTAATAATTTAACTTATAGTATAAATAGTATTAAATATATCTAAATAAATTGAAATTTGTATGACATTGATATCGAAATCCTTTAAATGACATGAATGCTACATGGAATATTTCTTATTATTCATCCCCAATGATCAAGTTAATTAAAAAATATATATGAAATTATAAAATTTTAAACCAAATAAATAAATTACATTATAATTGGTGAAATAATTTCAGGCACCTATGAAAAATAATTCTAGAACCATAGAAGAAGAAATAAATATAATCCCTATAAAACCACTGACCTTGCTTCTTATTCCCTAGGTAAATTCTCTACTATACATAAATTCCTAGATTTAGCCCCACTATAAAATTTAATTCTCAGCGAGACTCATACTTCATAAATCTATACCACTCACATATATATGAATGAGACCATTACCTATATATGAATTTTAAAACGTTAGTGACCGAATATTAATGGTTGAATTTTATTTTCTTATATGAATAGGAAAATTAAAAAAATTGTTGAAGATTACCTAGGAATCCACACTAGTATAAAGTCATCAAGACCATTATGAAAATTGGTTTACATTTCCCTTCCATCCTATAATGGGTGTAGATAGTAGGAACATACACTGATTGATAAAAGATTCAGAATTTGAGGTATGTTGAATACTCCCACTATACCGCCTTCAATATTCATCATACCCTTTTTATTACTTGATAAGAGTCTATGGAATTCCCTTTAAAAACAACTACACAACCAAAACTATCCACACATCCAAATTACTCTTGACTATTTTATCCTCATTGACCTCCCCAATATAGCTTGATAATAAATATAGAAAAATAAGTCATCTAATCATAGTTTTATGCCCATATCAAATCATTAGGATGTGATGTAATAAATGTCAATAAAATCTAAGGAAAACTAAACTAACTCAGAAAAATGAGTGGAATATTCCATGATAGAATGATTCCCATATTCTATGTAATATATTTTCCTGGATTTCATAATATTCAAGGATCCTATGTAGACATATTGGTTTAACATATCCTTGAATATATTTTAGGTGATTCCCAAATTTAAATTTTCCTATACTATTGATTCCAACTATTTAGAATTAAGAAATTCATGCACATACATGGAAAATTTTACTTGGAAGTCTCAGGGATTTTTAGAAAACCAATGTATTTCTATGTTTTCAAAAAACATTACTCAACTTCATGAGACCCAAGACCACTATCAGAGGATGGTTGTTTCTATATGGTGAATTCATTAGCCTGATCAACCACTTGAGCTTGATCTTAATCACCTCTATAGCCTAGATATTTAATAGTCTCTATCATTAACTTAACAAGGAAATGGTCCACATAAAGGAATAATTATTTAAAATTATTTATCGATCTCCATCATTGATTTAGATAACGCTTTTTGGGAGGAATTATATATAAAATCATATACCCTAAAGGTCAATTAATATAGAACATAACATAAAATAACATTAATTAGCCATAAAATCTTATCAATTAATCCAATATAAGTTAAAATATTTTTGAATGAATATAAATTGGAATGAAGTAGAAAAAGTAAAAAAATCAATATTTTACTAATGGACACTATTTCTCTGCGTGGACTAGTAGACCATGAATCAACAATAAAAAATATACTTAATGGAATCAAAAATGGTTTAAATTGTATGTTTATTTCATTTCATACAAAGCATAGTCATAATGAACCTATAGCCATCATCCAATTTGCATTATGAAAACAAGGTTTCTTCCAAAATAAGTGATAAAACATCTATAAATATTATATGACTTAAAGAAAAATTGAAATATTTTAAACAAATTAAAAAAAAGACCTAAACTCATGAATAAATTTATGAAAGCAACTTTTATATTGAGTTTAATCATAACAATATATTGTCCAATCACTCCCATATACTGTCCTCTTTTACTCTGAGGTTGAAATATCATTCACACTCTTTCTCCACAGATAATAATATAGATATATTATAATTTTTCAATGAAATATCTCATTTAAACCTACCACATATCCCGAGTTGATCCACCATAAGGGCCAAAGTTAGCTCATAATATCCACAATCTACTGAAAAGAGTTAAGGGTTTCCAAAATACCCAATGAGAATAATTTCACCGTCTAAATCGAGTAATAAAAAAATTGACTCCAACCAACACTTTGAAATGAGGTGCCCATATATTGTATAGTAATAACAATTTAACAAATAGTTTTAAAAAATATATGACTAAATATAAATGAAGTAAAATTTTTGAATATAAAATTAATATCTAAATATAACATTATAAAGTAAAAGTAGAGTAATACAATGAAAGAATTATGCAATAAGGAAAAGACTTGATTGGGGAGTATTATATATGTATAAAAAATGTAATAAAAGTGGATCTAAATACATATGAATTGACTCCTCATGAACCATTTGCATAACCCAATCATCATGTCACCAATGATTTGAATTATATGTCTAAGTTACATCACCCAATGGAGATTTCCCTTTACTATTACCTATATCAATTATAAAATGGTCTAGAGTAACATAGTGTGTGTATGAAGGGTGTGATTAATCAAAAATTGGATGGCACTGGTAATTAATGAAACCCAATTTATAGGCCATGTCACAATTTCTAGAGTGAATTATAGTAAGAAAATAGGTTTGTATATTTTATTTATAAAGAAAGATAAAAAATGGATCATTTTTTATAAAACCACCTCATTTTAGAAAAATGTGATCAATGAAAATTAAACATGACCACATAATAAATATTGATAATAGAAAGGTATAATAGAGGAAAAAATATAATTAAAACAAAATAAGAAATATAACGTTGAATAAAAATGTTCAAAACAAGATAAATAAAGACTCCACCATACATGGGATGTCAACCTCATCCAAATAGGGAAAACCTAAGAGAACACTCATAAATTAATTTTGGCTTAATTAAATCCTAATAGACTATAACCCCAACATAAATCCTTATCCTTATAAAGACAAAACCCCTTTAAAAAGTGAGATCATAACTCAGGTTCCCTAGACAATAAAAAATAACATCTAACATAACATTCATCCTTGATTTCACATACATAACATTATCCTTCCCATGCTAACATATATATCCCAAATCTGTGTAGTGAAGAACTAATATCCCTTAAAACTCAATATATAACTGAAACACCCTCCATACTCTATGCCCTAAAATATCCTAGAAATAAATAATAAATAAAAAATTTCACATTATTTAAATAATTTTTCACTGAATGTGTAATGTTGTAATATAAAATTGTAAATAAAAATCATTCATGAAACATAACATTATAGAATCATAAATTATAAGTAACTATTAAATATAATTGATAAATACTGAAACATTGAATAATAACCCCATGAATATTATTTTGAAAAAAAAACTAGTCGGTGGAGTAATTTATCACACACTATTTGTATTGGGGTTCACATTGAAGAGATATCCTTCAAAAGACTACACACACCCCCTTATACAATAATTGGAAAATCAAAAAGTAATTTGAGAGAAATTATGAATTTTTATGAAATAAAATTTATGGATACTAATTTAACCATAATATATTTTTTATAATTCAAAGCACTAAAGAATGAAAATTTAATGTGGTTATATTGAAATACCTATCATTCACCAGAAAAACCTAATTATTTAATTAAAAAATTCAAGAGATTAGAGTTAGAGGAGACACTAAAAGTTTATATAAAACAAAATTAATACATCATCACACATACCTGAGCTATTAATTCAAACCTTAGGGATAGTTAGTGAAATATGAAGTAGGAAATATTGAATATGGAAATAAAAAAAAGTGGTGGGATAAATGAAGATAAAGTTGGAGATGTTCATAAAAAATGAGGTGTGTTGATTGTTGGAGAAATAAAAAGGATGGGGGAGATGAGAAAACTTAATAAAGGGTATCTATAGTGTTTTAATATAATTAAAGGGTTCCAATGGGGAAAAATGTGTGACAAAAAATTATGAAAATAAGAAACTCAATTGATGGGAAGATTTTATGGTTCGGTTACATGGTTAAGTAAATCATGTAAAAAAATGTGATAGATTTTAGAATCAACTTGGTAGGCATAATGGTTTGATAATATGGTTCAAATAACTATATGAAATCAATGAATGAACCATTGGATTCAATATCTTACCCTACATTTTTGGGATTCATAATTTATATATTCTTTTCAAACCATGTAACTTGGATTGTCCACCCATTATTTATTTTCAAAATCTAAAGTCTATATTTTTTCTAAATAAATAAAATAATTGAAATATAATTATACATGCAGATTGAGTGTCACATGAATATAAATCCTATAAAACATCAATAGAGTAGATAAAAATAATGGAATGTTCATCAAGGAAAAAAATAGCATATCATGATCAATATGAAATGACACCCACTGTACTAAGAATACAATCTTCGATAGTTGTGGGATGAACCATCTAACAACCCATAATTCAATCCTCATCTAAATTTAATGAATTTCCCCATCGATCCTCATCGTGTGATGGCCTAAATGTTATAAAAAGAATTAAATACGGGGATACTAGATCACCAATAATCCCATCTAATAAAAAAACCATCCATAGAGTTTGTACATAGTTAACTAATGGTTAAAAAGTGGATTTATATATCCCAAAATAGGTTATGTAATATTATATGAATATACCATCTTTAGACATTAAGATTAAAATTAAAACAAATTTATAGAAACAAATATCTCACTCCCTTAAACCCACTATAGAAACTACCCTAGGATCAATAAAATAACACCCTTCAACATATTACATTTTTATAATAACATCAATTATAATCAAGGAAAAAAATTATTAATAATATAAAATAATAGAAAATATATTTATATCATAATCGAACAGACATTCATGACTCATGTAAATATATTAACCTAAAAATACCTATTTTTTAAATCAACATAAAAAATAAAATAATAAAAAATTCTATCTTCATTATAATGAAATATAATAAAAATTTATAAAATATTTAAATTACATGAAAACCCATTAATATAGTTTTTTATTTAATATAATAAAAATATTTATTATTCTACAATCATTTTATGAAAAAACCTTAATATCAATTTGTGAAATTTGTAATGATACATTAGATATGCCTTAGAAGGGTTAAAAACTGAGGGAAATCATTTTGTAAATAAATTTCATGCCAAAACATCCATTATATTTTAATAATTTTTAGTAAATCTTTAATATCCATTTATATAATATGTAGATTTCAAGAAGAAATGTATAAAATAAAAATTAACTTATTTATGAAATTTTTATTCAATAAATAATGAATAAATATTAAAATAATAATCATTATTTTATATTTAAATCAAAGATATCTTATACTATTTTATTAGAGTTGGAAAAAAACTTTGAAAAACTATAATGATAATTTATTACATAACTTAATGGAAGGTTATGAAAACTCTAAACAATGATTTTTTTTAATAATATCACTTCACAGACTAATATGTGATTTTAGTGTTTAGAGTTATCCACAGATTCAAATAATAAAATATCATTTATTCAGAAAAACTAAACTTAATAAATAATACTGCATATCTTGTTAAGGTAAGAAATAATGATTATATGAAAAAAATTAGATAATTGGGAATATAAGAGGGTGGAAATAAGTGAAATGGACAGTTTAACTTGGATAAAGCAATTTAAGGTCGTGAAGTATGTACAATGAAGAAAGACAAAGGAGAGAGAAGCCAACTTGAGTATATCATGAAGGTCCCTCAGGCCCTTAGAAAAAAATAGAGGTTAAAAAACTATTTAATGTACTAAATCTAGAAGAAATATAATTTTTTGGTAAAATTCAATATTATTTTAATGATTATAATATTTTTATGTAATAGATTGAAATATTTTTAGGATTATCACCAAATTAGGGTGTAGAGTTGGAAAAGAATCCTGGGGTTTAGAGATGTTATGTGTAGACCTATAAAAAATATTCAATATAATATATCATAACTGAAAAGAATTTAAAAAATAATTGAATATTTATTTACGAGTCTTATATATGGGAAATATAAGGCTACTATTAAATTAATATTGTATTTTTAGGCTAGGAATGACACAAACTTTGTCTGCATCAGTTCCCTAGCATAAGTGAAATCATGGGAAAATTAACAAATAAATTATTTTACTTATTTATTTAATCGCCATGACCTAATCCTCTCCCATTAAAACCAAATTATGGGTAAATAATAGGTTTATCCACATTTCATAAGATATTTGGAGAGATATCTTGGAGGATAGGTTTGGTGAATGATGATTTGATCATAGATCAATGATCGGTACCAAAGAATTCGCTTTCACCAACATAGGTTTTTGATCTCACCAATCACAGAGAAATTGAAAGGTTATTTATTAATTATCATTAAAAAAATAACATAGGGTGTTTTTTGAATCCCATATAAGTATATCCCATTTCAAACAAAAACAAATCCCCCCCAAAAACAGATTCTCGTGTCAAATGTTGATTAATGGACGATGAATTTTTATCCTTGGATTGTGATTTTTGTGATCATTGTATATTTATCTTTACTCGGCATTACATTGGAAACATATCGAGTACACCATGAGAAATGGATCGGTGTATTTAGTCATGATCTTAAATTTTGAGTTCCCCCCATCATTCTTCACATGTTCATTATCGAAATTTGCATTAGATAGAGGTCCGAAAAATATCAACTACATGCACATTTTGAAACCATATTTTGGTGTGATGGATCATTACCATGGTTTCAAATTAGGGATTTTTAATATTATTGATGGTGTATTTTGGCTATGGATGATTGGAGATGGATCAATATTGGATTGGTGTTCTTAATAGGTGTTTGGAAATTTTAGTAGAGGTGTGATGAAATGAGATAGGTTCATGAGTGGATAGGATATTTGAAATGCATCCATCGATGATGAAAAAGATAAATCAATTCTTAATATAGGTTTTTTCATTGAGTATCATGTCAATAATGAATACATTTAAGGTTTGGGGTGATGAAATGCGAAGGTTCTATGATTATGGAAAATCATGATATACACTATGTATAGATCAAGAACATATGCAATGTAGTCCCCTCAGTGTGGTGGATTAGATTTCCACATGGAGCTAAACATAACACATGGTGTTGTGAGTCAACATACTACACAAACTTTAGCCGGTGATCCCTATAAGTTCCATGAGAATATTCCAAAGAAACCATTTGACCCCACACTCCATTTGTATCAGATCTCAAATCATGCACACATTGGCAGGTGGCTCTAAATATATAGGGAGTACATAACCATGTTTCCATTAGACCCCATGTATGTTGTGTATTAGATAACATGTTTTTTACTTAAAAATATTCATAAACTTGGGAATATGGAACATAATGAGTGTCGGACTAGTCCTTATATGCTATGTGACGTAAAGTACACAACATGTACATTAGAAAGCACACTGACACAACCAAGGTACTTAGGCATGAACTGAGTATAGTGTCATGGTCCAAGGTATATGGCCAAGACAATATGGGATTCAGTGTTCCAGATTGACCACTACATTCTATATACCCATATAGGACACAAAATGTATTTAGAGAAAACATTTCATGTGTGACCACAAAACATAGGAAGTTCCACGCTTAGTGAGACACACCATGCACACAATGGGACACATCATGTACTCCATAATATGGATGTTATAAACCCTTTTCATCTAAGCTCAACTCTTGTGTGATATTGTGTGAGTTCTGTCAAACTCTTTCAATATGGACCTATTTATTTTGAGTACATTCTCTCGGTCCATTCCTAGGAGGGTACTATGAGTCATCATGATATATTTATTGGATGTGATCCCCATTATGTGTTTAGTTATATATAGTGTTATAGAATCTCTCTATGATTCCTGAAATGTTATCCTCTATCATTTAATTCTTCCATATATGGGGTTTTAAGAATCATCCTACCAAACATACACATGTATAAATTCCTATTCAAAATGGTTTATGATATTTATGGTCAAGAATACCCAATTGGTCCTTGGTATAATAATGTCTTAATGTATTGATATCTGTTGTATTTTGAGGAGGTGTTGTTAGATCAAGTGTGTATTTCAGATCATACCTCCCAGTTTCCATGGTTATTATTCATGGTGATAACCAATGATATTTTTCTCTTAGAATTTATCCATCATTATAGTAAAACTGAAAGAGTAAAATCTCTCAAATGATTTTCATGATGGAGGGAATGTCTCATGGAGTCAGTTACCCTTGAAAAGTATTACCCTTGGGACTCTATTATAATCCTCAGTAGGTAGTTAGGTTATGAAATCATAATAAGGTTTAGTTTCTATCATTAGAATATATTAGATATTATTATATATTATAGTGTCTCATATCGTAATTTAAAAAATGTAATGCTAATGGGTAGGTTATTCATTTGATTATTTATATTTCATGATTTTAAGGTGTCATAGCAGATATGTTTACACTCACCACTACATGAGCTCTACTCGCACACATCAAGTCTTACGTAGATAATAATCCATTTATTGGAGTCCTATATAATCTATGAGTATTTGGAGAATAGTAATGGATTTTTTATGATATCTAGACCTCATATTCTCTAGTAATTACTTGTGCATGACATCCACCATGTGGATAGTAGGTAGGGGTATTTTCCACTTTTCTTGGTCTTATATTTAAACTATTCGACTATGTTTTGTACTATTATTCACAATATGACGTGGGATATGTGTTGAAAATTTATTTATATTGTGAGCTATTTAACTTTCTATAATGTACCAGTCTATAGTGAGGCATGTGTCTATATTAGTGATTTATACTAACGCATCCCTTGTGTGTGATATGCCTAGTCAATACTAGCCTCTAGAACCTACCTAATTAGAGGTGGTATTCGATAATCATTATCAATTGTCCATGGACAGGTGGACTTGATCAGTCATGTCATAAAAGAGTGGTATCAGTGGATTCCATCAACACACTAGAGTTTGGATGTTGTCTAACTGCGAGTATTGGATTGGGAATAAGGGAAGTGTTGTTGAAGGATCTTGAGTTTATCTTGCAGAAAAAAACCCATTGATAGTGTGATTTCCAATGTATCAATTCACCATGAATATAATAAAATTCTTGATGTCTTGAATCATATAGGTACTTGATTTTTGGAAAACATCAGTACATGAATCATATAGAAACAAGTTACAGTTCCATTTCCTTCCTAATATATCTACTTTGAATTACACTTTAACTATCATGTGTTTTAGCTACCATTGGATTCCTCTACAACGAATTCCATAGAGGATTTTTAGTATGATCATGGGTTTCAAAATGATTGGAGATGATGCATGTTTTTTTAGAGCTATATGGGAGGGGGTTCCTCTGGTGGATAGTGATTTATCTCTACACTCATTTAGTATAATGCTTAACCACTTATGATGGTACATGTAGACGAACCCCATACAATTGAGAAATAGTGGGGTTTGAAGGTATTGGGAGATGATGAACCTGTCCTGAGTGCAGTTAGAGAGTTTTGTTGATAGAGATTCTATAGGTTTCATGTTCAAGTTTCCCCCCTTCATAGTGGTAGAGGACTTCCATGATCCTGTGGCGCAAATTTTCTATTAAGGGAGTACACCATTTGTTGGTGATCCTATTAATGAGACTTATACCAGGTGATGTGGTATTTCATTGGAGCCATAGAGTGTTGATATTTCATGTGGATTCAGAAAAACAATTGGGGCACTTCCCCCACCATGATGTTTTCTTTTATCATGATCTCAAATAGTTCAGGTGATTCAGTGGTTCCCAAAGCTGATAGTATCAAGGGGTAGTGGATGAGTTCCATTTTATTCATTAGTATATTCTCTTTTGATGAGCTATAATTTCATATTCGGAAAATATTTTTTATAACAGTTGGTTAGGGTAAGGATTACATTAGGTAGTATAAGAATCTGACCATGATCCATAAGTTTTGGTTCTATGTATGATATGTTCCTACTATACTCAATATTTAGTTTTATTAAATAAGGTAAAGGAATATTTACTTGAATGTTTCCCATGTTCAATGCCTATAAATATATTTGGATCTTTTTTTCATGAACACTATTTTTAGAGGCTTTGATAGGGATGGTTCATTGATCACACAGTTTTTCTGATAGTGTGACATCGTCTTGGGATGAAAGAGAGACTATAGTGCAATATTTTCATATAAATAGTGAGACCCTATGATGTTTCCTTAGTGTGGACTAGTTTACTAATGTATATTACAATCCTAACTATTATTATTTAGGGTTATAATGTCTCTATGTGAGTGGAATATAATCTAACTTTACTGGTGAGAAGGAATCGCAGTTGGGGAATGATTATCTCATTTCTAGGATGATACACTAATTATTTATCATTTTTCTAGATTGATCCTTTGATAAGTGAAGGAAATTTTCTTTTATTGTTCGATAGTGTTTCATAGGTACAAGGGAATCATCCCTATTGATATACTAAGCTTACATCCCCATAAAATGTTTATTTTATACTTAGAACTGAACCCATGGATAGACCAATATCTATGATTTAATTTCAAATTACCCCATGTAGTTGTGAGAGATGATGTTTTTGTTATTGAAATATATAAGGAATTATCATTTTTATATTGAGTGTATTTCCCCAAGTATCCCAGTGTTGTATACATTTTAGGTGGGTGTGATCTTGAGGATTTTAATGTATTATAATTTCATGAACCATACATCTCAAGAAGGAGTATTTATCCCATATAATCAATGATTTATTATTCTTGTGATATGGGGTTAAGTGGTTTTTGAAGTTTGACCTCAGGACCAGTTATACAAAACTCATTGATAAAGAGGATAATATATTAATAGAGAATTTATAAATCTTATATGGTTTTCTTTGCGTTCATATTGATACCCTTTGGGTAGTTGAATTCCTCAGTAGTGTGTGTTGAAAATATTGAGTAGATCAGAAAGTCCATCAAGGACCAGTTAATTTTATTCATCAATGGGGACATCTTTGTTTTCTCATAATTAGAGGCATAAAAAATGAGACACTTATAGGTAGATCAATACGTTCTTTGAGAGTACCATCAATATGGGTATCTATAAAAATATCAGTTCTAAATTCTGAAGGTCCACTTCTTGAAATATGTCTTCTCATGAATGGGATTGACACTGATCAAAATTAAGTTGAGAATGTTCTATATTGGGAGCCAACTGGAAGTGTGATAATATTAGAATATTTTTGAAGAATGATTTTTTTTAGGAAATATAATAGTGAATTATATCTTTATGTAGATAACACTTAAGATGAGGATGGTTCAATGAACCTGTAGTTAATAGATCTTACCATTATATCCCTTCAAAAATTCATCAAGAACAACATGGGGTTATCTATTATGAGATATTATGTGACCATATATACACTAAACAAGTACCTAATGGTTATTGAAAATGTGGGAATCATGTAATTCTAATTAAAGGATGGACGATGAAACTAGTCGGGCTATGTGAAAATGTGATGAGGTGGTGTCATGCTTTTCCATAGAAATACATCAATGAAAGGTGAGGATCTACCAAGATATTTGGAATAAATTTTGGGAATATTATTATGTAGTACTGTGTTTTTTAGTTTTACTCTTCATTTCTCCCCTTTTGATAGGTTGAGATCAAGGTTCCCCGATGGAAATAGAGCTGGGGGAGTTTCTTTTTTTTCATGAAGTGTCTCCCAAAACTAGTGATAGTTCATGATGTTAAATTTGTGATAATAAAATAATTAATCAAATCACCCCACTTCTTAATTAATAATATAATAGATTAGTGGAGAGTTTGGGATTCTTGAACATGTAGGAGGTATTTTGAATTCATGGTGTCCCTCATCAATCATTTTAGACCACAATGATCACTTATTATCGTGATTATATATAGGATTTAGGAGGCCTTTAGGACTCATTTTTGTTTGATCATATCTATCCTACCCCCAAATAGTTGTCCATGTATTGGAAACCACTATGGTTCAGGAGAACATGATTAGAGATATCATGTATATTTTTGATGTAGTTAAGAGGATTATCTACCATTGTAAGAGTTTCTTTATAATGATATTTAACACTCCACCGTCAGTGTATAAACATTACCAGCCATGAATGTGAGACATTGAATTTCACTATTATATTGGTCAAAAACTGGGGAGTGGAGTTTATAATCCCAATGTTGGTGTGAGTGACAGTTGTAAAGGTGTTGTTCATCTAGTGGTGAATGAGGAATTGTGTAAAAGTTAAGCAGTACTTTGAGGACTAATTATGGATTCCTTGGTTGTTTGGTGGGAAGATGATGTGTTATAAAACAACTCATCTTGATAGGGATTATGGAGATTTTTTTTGGGCGGATGAAAATCATTATGGTAAAAATTCCTTTCATCCAATTACTATGTTCGATTAGTGAGGTAGAGTACATATTTTCCCAACCACCATAGTTATATCGAGTCCATTGTGTTTTCCACAAGTCACAGATATGGATTTTTTTACACAACCTATTTCATGATTTTGAATAAGATGAGCTATCCATTGAGGATATATTTACCTTTTCAAGGGGACTGGTGGTGTCTGAAAACCTACAGATGAAGAACCATTATGGAAAATTGTTCCCCTTGGTTACATGTTGTTTTGGTTCACTGGAACCTACAATATGGATCGTTGAAATGGGTGATGAACATTTTATATAAAAAACCCATATCTAAGATAATTTTATAATTTCACGAAAAAAATCCTTTAATGTCATGAGAAATTAATGACTCCAAAAAAATTATAACACCGTGGAATAGTTTTGGAAGTTTTTACAAAGTTGGGCATGAAGTTAGTTTAGAATTATACGGACCAAAGAACCTCAGTGTGGGTATATTAAAAATGTTTAATATATTATATCACCTAGGAAAATTTTTTCATAAATAACGTAAAATCTAATGAATGGTGTAGTGGATGTGAAATCTATTGTTTTTTATTAAATCTGAAATTTGGGTTTTACCCTATATGTGACATAACATTTATGTGTGTTGGGTTTTTTCTTATTTGTATTCATGGGATGATTAATAAATAAATAAATAAAATTTAAATTTAATCTATGTGACCAAAAAATATTTTTTTTAAAATGATGTTATGTGAAATTAATGTGGCTAGATACTTAACCTTATAGATTTTGAGGGAGAGTTTGGAGGATATATTTTTGTCAATTGTGGCTGGTTCATGGATCAAAAATCATTACTAAGGGGTTATTATTTGCAAATGGAGTTTGTGGAAGTCACCAAAAATAGAGATTTGAAATCTTTGTTTGATAGTGATCGATCCAATATCAAGGTATGGAATTTTTTTTTGGTTGTATTAATTCAAAATCTATTATTTTAGAGTCAAATTTGAATAAATCCCCTTGAAAATTGATTAAATGATCGAATATTGAATTATTATTGGTGATTTTTGTCCATCTATTATTATATTGGTGATTATTGTTTATTTATCTCCATTATTCATTATCACTATAATATATTTAGGAAAATGTGAATTATTGATGAGGCACATTCCTTATGTTCATGTTTTGTTTCATTTATACCATCATTATTTACACCTTTACTAGAGTAACCCATGATTTTATATATAAATTCCACATCTTTTTAGATGAATATTAAATACATTTCATAAAAAATTCCTAAAGGATATAGTTTTAAAGTTTCTTTAGAAATTGGGAACACAATATTCTTATTTTATGAAATATATTCAACATATCCCACAAATATCTTCTCACATAGTACTCCTCTTATACATACACTAGGTAAAACATTATTCAAAAACTGGGAAAGGAAACATAAGAAACGGTATGCTAAGATACCCAATAATGGTAAACATATGATATATTAATATATGATCATATAAAAAATAATATACTCACAAGGAAATTTTATCATGAAAATATATTATGATGTTCATACCCATGTTTTCATAGATAAAAAATATGAGTCATTTCATTACACATTATTAGTTTTGAAAATATGGCACATAAGTGTGGGAAATCATTATGAATAAATCATAAACCATAATCTCATGTAATAAATGTTTGGAAGCATCATAAATATATAAATTTATTTGATATATTATGGTTAACTACCAAGACCACATGACTTATCACCTATTTCCCATTGTGGATTCGGATGTACCTATTCCTTATAGAGGATTAGAAATCACATGTTTCCTATAGTGGATCAAGCATGTCAACTTGTTTTCCAATTTTATATCATGAGATATAAAGTTTTACCCATGCATTGGAGAGACATATAGGTCCCACCCATCTCATAATTAATACCATACAAATGTTTTCCAAAATAGTATAAAACGTTCATCATATCATCACATCATAACCCGTGTAATGAAAATACGTTTCATAATCCTTCAATAAAATAATCATAGTATAAACAGGGAATATAAATCGGTTTCAAAATAATTTTATTCACATAAACCATAAAAATTCAATGAAAAAATATGGATGATAACATTTAATATTATACCCTGTAAATCATTAGTAGCATCAAATGATTTAATCTTTGTTGGTAAATAATTTTGAGAGATAACATGGATCATTTAACAAGGAAATTATCCTGTCAAATGTTAACAACACTTTTTAAAAAATGAAACATCTTTTAAAATCATTTCTTTTCAAAATGTATTTGGAAACATAAAAGGAAATCTTTTAAAATCCTTCAGAATATTTATTCTAGAAAATATCCATTTCATAGTTAATTTTTTTTAAAAAATAAGATTTAATAATAGATTATAAATATATATTTCGTGAAAATTAACTTTGAAACTCATTATGTAATATTTAAAACAATGATTTGGTAATAAATACATTAAATACTATTAATTCTATTGAAATTAAAACAAACATTTCATTCACATTTTTCGGTAAAAGTAAAACTCTTTTTTGGAAAAAGAAATAAATATTACTCTCAAAAAAATTGTTAAACGGTCATTATGGATAAACATTTCATTAATAAATCATTTTTATCATTAAAACATATTTTTGAAGACATTTTTAGAAAACTTGATTATTCAAAGAAACTGGTTTTGGACGAATGAGAAAAAAAGATGAGTTGTCATAAAAACATTAATTTGAACTCATGAGTACATAATGAATGTAAAATGAGGGGAAACATTTAATCTCATGGAATATAAAGATGAAAATAATACTCATGAGATTCTTTATATATGGATTATGATATTTTGTCATTGGAAGTATAAACATAAACAATCCCGATAGATGATGAAATTGTCTGAGAAAACCATTAAAACATTATTAAAATATAATTTTAAGCCCCATTAAAGAATAATATGAAATTAAACATCAAATATAATTATAATAAATAAATTCTTGATTCTATATGTTAATGGGATTTTATAAAATCATTATTATAGAAGATAGGTGCATAACATAACATATGTCCCTTACTAGTTGGGAAACATTTGAACTGTAAACCCAATGAGAGAGTTATATTCAAATGTATATGCAAATAAAATTAAATTTAAGGATAATCATCATAAAATATTTCAAGCTATGTATACACACCACATAAAATAAACTTGTGGTGAATATGGAATGTGTCTCATAGAAAAAATAAAAGTGAGATGGAAATCCCTTACCATAAACCTCAACATCATTGGTTCATATTAAATTTTATTATATAATGAATATAAGTTAATTATAAATTCATTAATGAATCATTATTACATATATCACACCATATATTAATTACTTATGACTGTTTATTACCCTTTTATTAATAATTCCATGTTAAAGTCGTGTTTTGTGCACTATCTGCTTTGGTTTTCATATTAGAATTGATTTGTTATTTTGGGTCCACTTTATTTGATAATGGTTCAATAATAATAAAAATTTCAACCATGATATTAATATTATATATATTTATTATATATTTATTTAATTTTATATATAAATGATAGATATATAAAATGAAAAAAATCATTCCCAGAGATGGTTGGTCGTACGTACGCAAGAACATTGTTTCCATTTTCCTGATGGAAATAAATTAATAAAGGTATATAATGTATTAAAATTGAAGAATAATTTTAATTTATTTTATATCAAATATTATCATTTAATTTTTTTATTAACATCCATGTAAAGTGTGGACAAAAAAAATTTATTCACGGGGTAGTAGTTCAACATACACACAAACAATGTTATCTTATTATAATTAAATGGAAAGAAGGAGGGAAAATGAGATATAAAAATTCAATAATAATAATAATAATATCATAAATATCATATATAAATATTAAATCCAGAATTATATCCATCCATGCAAGGTGGGGATCGAAAAATGAATAACCTTGGTTCACAAGGTTATAGTCCACCATAAACACGAATGATGATTTCATAACTCATTTAATGGAGGAGTAAAATGTTTTTGGTTATTAAATTAAAATAATAACATATTAATATATTCCATATTCGTATTTTGTTATTTAATCATGGTTTAATTATAATTTTAGTTTGGGGGAGAAGAAATAGAATAAAATGAACGGTCAGGGATGTTACCACTTCTTCAGACAACTTATTTTGTTTTGTAATTAAAAGATTCATAGGTTGTATTTATAACATAGATAAGTCTTATAGGATGACATGAGGGAATTAATAAATTGATATTATAATGTATTGGATGATAAATATAGTTCTTTATGTTTGAAGTGTATAGGATAGGGGGTATCCTTTTGTATGTGAGGTGAACAACATAGTTGATGTATTTTAAATAAAGGTTTACCTACATTTATTCACCCCTAAAAATGATAAAAATGGGAAATTAATTCATTTAAAATATATATGGTCAGAATAGGGAAATAAAATAGTTATAGGACTTGTTTTGGGTCATTTTTAACCTTAATAATTTTAGATTAATTCTGCGAAAACCCATTTTTACCTTAACCATAGTAAACAATTTGTACTCTTTTTACTATTAATTATGATACAACATTGAGTTTAAATATTAGATAATATAAATTATTATGATTGAAAATGTGGGATCTATTTTTCCAAATTCCATTCATATAAGTGGGAAAATATAATTTAAATTTAATTTCACAGATGTGATGAGAAAGAGGTTTTCCAAATGGAAATTATTTAAATGATAAAAAAGATTTTATAACAAAATCCAATATGAAATTTATTAAAATTACCAAAATTGGATTAATATATATTTAATTGAACTAATTTTAAATTTAAAAACATAAAAAACAATTTTAATTTTTATATGATTCAAAATAAATGATAATTCTTAAATAAAACTAGTATTTTTGATTATCAATCAAAAATTCTGTCGTCATAGAAAATTCTAAAAATTTCCCTAATGATATTTTTACGTGATTATTTTTAAAATGAAATTCATTTTTTCAAAATTAATTTTCTAAATGTTTCCAAAATTATATATAAAATACCTACATAAAGAGTACCAATATGTTTAGGAGATTTTTTTTAAATTGTTAAATTTGATTTATTATTATCTATTATATAATAAACACATATGATAATTGTTATAATTTTAGTTGAATGTAAACTATTAAATTAAATCAAAATAATTCAATATAATTTTTTGTTTAATTAATTGAGATAAAAACCGTTTATAAATATTAAACATTCCATAAAAATATTCTTTTGTTTCAACTGTTTATTGTTTTCATTAATAAAGAATTGGTCACTGAAGAATTCATTATATATACTTGTGTAAACCATATATTTTCAAAGTTTAATTCATCATCTTCATACCCACTATTCTAAAGGCTATGTGATGACTATAATATTTCATAATATGTTTTTAATAGAATTTCATGAATTGTTTAAACTCAAAATTGCATGTAACGCATGCTAAGATAAGTGTTGTGTATAACTCAATATAAACTGAGTGATATGTGTAACAAAATATGATCATGGTATTGAATATAAAATAATATAAAATCAGTGTTTCATTTAATTCAAGCTAAAATCAATGTTTCAATTAGAATATAGTGTAGAAATGATTAAATTTTTTCACTAATAAATATATATATTTCAAAATATATGGGTGTTACATTCTACCCCCCATAAAATTAATATTTCAATTAAAATTCATCACTTTATTGAAAAACTAATGATACATATTCCCCATCACTTCATCAAGTTATTACATGTATTGCTCATTCTAGTTTTTTTAAAAACATTATACGAGATGATTGCTCTTATATCATATCACATTATCAGTATGATATAGATTCTAAACCAATTGTTCTTTATAAGAAAGATCATACTCCAATGGTGTGGCCTTTGAGTTCAGTACATATGAATGATCGGGTATGTACTTCCCAAGGAGAGATACACATAACATATCATGAACCTGAGGGAGGTTTAATCGATGTCTCAAAAAATAAGTTAATACCCTGATACGATCATGTATTTCAATGGTGCTAATATACCTAGGGATTGGTTTTCCCTCCTCTCTTTTATTGATAAAATCATAGATATAACATCTCACAAAATTCAACTTTTAGATCATTTTGAAGATTATTATCATAAAACCTTTGTCATTTTTTTGATACCTTTACTTGTTTGTGAGTGTCTCTATCCATCTCTACCATGTCATCAACCTTCCCATGTCTCAATAGCATTCCTTCTACATGTTCAGTCTAGTATGCCGGAGTTATACACATATTTCCATTTTGAGATTCATAATGATCCAATTTGAATTCTCAAGTAAAATTTATGCTTTCAATAAAACACAACTAGAGGATTTTTTTTAACTCAGCCACCTTTTAAATACACATAAAAATATCAAAGCATATCCTTTAGGGTTTTGAATTATTCAATTAGACTTTCCATTTTTTTAGGGATGAAACATAGTGCTAAAATTCAACTCTATAATAAGATAATGATTATTACATTATAAAAATATCAAGGCAATATTTGGATCTTAGTTAGATAAAATTGAATTCGGTACTCCATAAAACAATACCACTTCCATAATATATATTCTTGAAAGGGGATCTAGAGAGAAACATTCTATGATATAAATGTAGTGTGTTGACTTCATGTGGTGATCTACTATGGACCATAATTAACTCAACATCAATGATAAGGTTATCCATAATGTTTACCTATATCTTTAATCGTATGCCCAGAAAATATAAATTCATTCCTTTTAAAATAATTTTTTCTCTAAAAATATACAAAACAAATGGGTTTTATATAAAAAATTTTATCATAAAATATCATCATTATTGATAATTTCTAATCACATAAAACCTAAAAATGAGTTTCAATGAATTTTAACATATGATAAACCTCATAATCATAAACCCATGATGGTATCCATAATAAATAAGTTAATAATACATGTAGACATATAAACATACAAAAGTTAATTCACCATATATTCCTTATATTTGATCTTATCTTATAAAAAAATATTTTCATGGGAATATTGGGTTTACCCGTATAGTAATAGAATATCAAATCTATTTTCCTTCTTATATAATCCATATATAGGGAGATAATAAAATTAAATTTCAATAAAGGATGTATAAAAATGTTTTCCTAGGGGTCATTCATACAAAATAAAACCATCAAATTCCCAGTAACTGTGGGTAGGATATCTGTTCCCTATTTATCATGTTTCAATTCATCCATTTTATTTGAATAATGTTTTCATTTTTTCCATTTAATTTAGAGTTTTTATTGGATTATCATCCACAAGAGCTTTTATATTAGAGAATTGATTTATATAATTCTTAAAATGATATCACATGGAAAACTAGAGTTTGGGTTTTTGATTAGTTTTCATCCTATTCTCATCCATTTAATTAACCATCCCATTAATCAAAATTTTAAATTCAAAAGCTTTATGACCTACCATTAAACATTTAAGGATCCTCCGAGTTCCATTATAGTTATTTTGTTGATACTTCTTCTAAATTTTTTGGCATTTGGATGGATTCAATTTTATTCCACCATTTGAGTTTTTATGAGACTTGATCTTCCATTTCATATCAAAACTATAAGAATGGTGGGAATATCCAATTTATTTTTTACCTTTAGTGATTATCTAACAAATTATTCATAGCTAATAATTTAGGTTATATCCAACACCATTTGAAGACCTGGATGTAGGCTACAAAATAATCTGTCAACTTTTCTTTTAGGGTAGATAACTAAGATATAATTGAACCATGAAAGTCTTTACAATTATTTTTATAGGAACCAATAGTCTCATCATAATTTTCCTTATGCTCAATGAATTCCAACTCAATAATTTTTTATACAACAGAAGGGATGTTTATACAGATAAATATACCATTAAACCAATCACATTCTATAGATTCAATTTATTCTTCTTCCATAATGTTCTTAATTGGACTCCACAACATATTTTGTTTTCCTTCCAAATAATAAATTAGAATAACGACTTTTTCATGATCCTAACACTATATAATGGACAATATAATATCATTGGTACATTTCAATTCCTCAAAAACACGTGAATTAGATAAACCACTAAAATAATGTGGAAACTTCCTCAATAAGGATTAAATACAATGTTATTACCACCTTTGTTCATTTGGAATTTTAGTATGATTTATATTTGGAAAAAATTTTGTGATAATAAATACAATATTGTTTATTATACATAAAATAGAATTTTGATTATTAGGAGTAAAATAATTACATTATTCAGCACACTCAACATTAACATAGTTCATTCAGGTTCCATCCATTGAATAGAACCATAATGGATAGTGTGAGAAACACTAATAATAGTGGAATACTACATAATCATGAGCAAAAAATTATAGTATGGCTAAATTAAGAAACATTATTTCCAATATATAACAACTTTAGGCTTATATTTGTTCATTCATAGTCATTATCTAAATACCTTATGATTTTTCATAAATAGTTTAAAAATTTCTAAATCATATCCCATGAGAGTTTAAAATGAGGAATGTAGTAATGCCTGAAATTCTACACCAGGTTATGATTAATTACATCTAAAATAATCATTTTTTGATTTATAAATTTAAGGTAACTCTATTCTAGAGCCACATCCAATTGTAGTATCTGTTGAGTCAATAAGGTTTTCCTTATGACTTTTCCATTCCTTCATACATTGGGAAGATTGTTGAGTCACTAATGTTTCTTTATGACTTGAACATTCCTTCTTGTTTTTAAAATCACAAACACCTTATCATAAGGAAAATCTTGTTTTTACGTTTGGTTTTAGTTCTATAAGGAAAAATTTTCCTTTCCCAATTAAATTTATCATTACCATGTTTTACTTTATTCATTATCTTATTTGAGTATACAATTATGTGTCATATCTAAATCCTCGGAATCATATGATACTTAGATATGAAGCATTCTATTTAAGGATCTGAATTCTGGATATGAATATTTATAATGTTTCACTATGAATTTTGGTTTTGAATTTAATGAAGTTATATCATGAATTCTGAGTACAAACTTTTATAATGTTCCATTAATAATTCTAATGAAGAATTCTTATTATGAATTATCATTACAAATTTTGATGATGAATTCTAATTACGAATTCTCATTTCGAATTCAGATGAAGAATTCAGATTACGAATTCTCATTACAAATTCTGATGATGAATTCTGATTATGAAATCTCATTATGAATTCAAGATGATGATTTCTGATTCAGAATTCTCATTATGAATTCTGATGAGGAATTCTAATTAATAATTCTCATTACGAATTATGATGATGAATTCTGATTAGGAATTCTGATTATGAATTCTGATGATGAATTCTGATTACAAATTCTCATTACGAATTCTGATGATGAATTTTGATTACGAATTCTCATTACGAATTCTGATGAAGAATTCAGATTACGAATTCTCATTACGAATTCTGATGATGAATTCTAACTACGAATTCTGATAATGAATTCCCATTATGAATTCTGACTCTAAACTCAGACTACGAATTCCCTAATAAATAGAATCTGAATATTATTATATTTTAGACTTTGAATAACATTTTTGTTAGAGTCTGAACATTTACTTACACTCTGAATTTTTGAGTTTGTTATAAAATGATATCGTGCTTTCAGTTACCAATGTTTTGTTCTAGAACTATGTTGTCTATTCAATTTCTAACTAACCATTGGTTGAGTGACATGTGTACATGTCCCTCCGAAATTCAAGGAAAATTTAACCGTTGGAGGAGGGATCCTGCCTTTGAAGTCATGCCTATAAATAGGTGCTCATTTCAAATCATATGAAAGTTAAGACTCCTGAAAGGGTGACTAGATCAATGTATAATAAAGTTGTTATACTATCTGAATCTAGTAGAAGTGAATCCTTATAGAATGAGCTAGAAAATATTGCTCGAAGGATGAACAAGATAGTTGGATAGAGGAATTTTCAATCCATGTATAAGAAGGAAAATATAAAAGATAAGAAAGATTCTTAAGTTACATATAATGAATGTAAGAGATATGGACATATAAAACCTGATTGTCCAATGCTCAAGAGAAAAGAAAGTAAGGAAAAACATTTAGAGAAAAATAGTAAGAATTATTACAAGGCCAAGTCCAAGAATTTTCTAAAAGCTAATGACACCAAGACTTCCAGTGGTGGTGACTCTCCAGATGAATCATCAGATTATGAATCTTTCGGATAGAAGAATCTTGGTCTAATAGCCAGACTACCAATTGAAAATCATTGATTTATGTCTAAGGTACACAATGTGAAATCATTGACCAATGTTTCTTTGAATGCATATGATAGTAAATACTATAACCCTTTAGATGAAGAATCTAATTCTAATGAGGATAATACTTTACCAACCTATGAAGAAGTTTCTAGGTTTTCCAAACATCTTGAGATTGATAATTCAAAACTCATGAAAAATCATGAAAAGGAAAATTCTAGGAATACTATTCTTACTAAGGAAATATTAGATATTTCTAAAGATCTTTATAAGAAAAATGATGATTTTGTAATTATTTCAAAAAGTCTTGAGGAAGTGAATTTCGAGAAGAATAAAATTTCTAATGATCTATAAAAAGTAATTACTAAGAAAAGTGTTTTAGAGCCTAAATCTGGTTCTAAATCTAATGATTTTGAAGATAAAAACATGGTTATCAAACTGAAGTCTAAAATATTTTCCTTAATGAAATGTCTATCAAACATTACCTTAGGTAAATAAAATATTGATAAAATGTATTCACAAATACGACCTTCAAGAAACAATTCTGGATTTGGTTATACCCATGTTAAACCAATTTTCAGCAACAATTATTTTGTCCCTCAAAGTTCCCAATTTTGTACCAAGTGTCAATGTGGTGGTCATTGGAAAAAGAGTTTTTCCTTAAACAAAACTCATTCTTTAGGTATTCATAAGGATTCCTTTTATAAAAAGTCGTGGGTACCTAAAATTTTACATTCAGAGATTTTCGGATCCAAACATGTCTGGATTCTGAAAACCTATGTTTTTCTTATTTTCAGGAAAATAGAAAAGATACCAACAACAATACATGGTACGTGGATAGTGGATGTTCCAGGAAAATGACTGGTAACAAAAACTATTTTGAAAATATTATCAAGAAAAAGGGAGGAAAAGTAACCTTAAGAGATAATGGTTAGGGAGAAATTGTTGGTATATGTAATATTGTTCTTCTTGAAACAACATTAATTTCAAATGTTTTATTTGTTAAGGGTCTTAAACACAACCTCATTAGCATAATTCAGTTATGTTATGAAAAAAACCATTTGAATTTTATGAATGATATGTGTCTAGTTCACAATTCCGAGCAAGAGTTTATTCTCTCTGTCCATAGGCAAGAGAATGTTTACACTTTGAATTTAGAAGACCTTAGGTTCCAAGACTTACCTTGTCTCAGTGCAATGGAAGTTCATTCTTGGTTATGTCATAGAAGACTAGGTCACTGTAACCTTAGGAATTTATGTAAACTCTCTATGATGAAACTAGTTAAGGATTTACCAGAGCTTAGATTTGATTCTTCTTTTGTGATTCTTGTCAGTATATAATGAAAAATAAATCTAGTTTTAAATCAATCGGTGAAGTCTCAAATACTGATGTATTACAGTTAGTGCATATGGACCTTTTTGGGCCAACACAATCTGGATTCATTGGAGGAAAATACTATGTATTTGTTCTTGTTGATGACTACACTAGATTTACGTGGATCTATATTCTAGCAAAGACGACTGAATATTTTTCTTATTTTAAAAGATTTAGAGCCCAAGTTAAAAATGAGAAAAGGCTACCATTGAAAACTATTCATAGTGATCATGGATGAGAATTTCAAAATTATGATTTTGAAACTTTTTTTAGTAGAAAAGTTATTACTCACAACTTTTCAGCACCTAGAACTCCTCAACAAAATGGTGCAGTTGAAAGAAGAAATAGAATTCTTCAAGAGATATCAAGAACCATGTTGAGTGAATATTCTATAGCTAGACATTTCTGGGCTGAAGCTGTAAGTACTATTTGTTATACTATAAATCATGTTTTAATTGGACTTTTAATAATAAAACCCTTTATGAGTTATGGAATGGTAGAAAACCTAGACTTTCCTACTTCAAGGTTTTTGGTTCCAATGTATTCATTTTGAATACTAAGGATAATCTACACAAATTCGTACCAAAATCTGATGAAGGAATTTTCTTAGTCTAATCCACAACTTCTAAGTCTTATAAAGTTTTCAATAAAAACACTTGTACTGTTGAAGAAATAGTACATGTCAAATTTGATGAATATGATCCTTTTGTTTTTAAACAAACCCAACCAACATCGTCAGATGTGTTTCCAAAAACCTATTATCAACCTTTGATAGAAGATCCTACTGATAAGGAAAATTTTCAAGATAATGGTTCTGAAACATTTACCCCAAAATATTTTTTTCCTTATGTTGATGAACAGGTATTAAAAAACCCAAATCAGTTGTTTCTAAAGAATCATCCTAGTGATAGTATCATTGGTGATGTAAATCAACCCGTAAGTACTAGATGTTCCTTAAGGAATGAAGTAGAACATCTAGCATTTCATCCTCAATTTGAACCAACAAGAAATGATGAAACTTTATGTGATGATGATTTGACAAAATCTATGCAAGATGAGCTAAATAAATTCGAATGGAATAATGTCTGGACCTTAGTTGAAAGACATAAGGAAACTACTGTTATTGGAGTAAATTGGGTCTTTAGAAATATGTGTGATGAAAATGGAGTCATAGTAAGAAATAAAGCTACATTAGTTGCTAAAGGCTATAATATATAAGAAGTATTAGACAATGAAGAAACCTATGCTCTAGTAGCTAGAGTTGAATCTATTCATATCTTACTTCCCTTGGCTGCATTCTTCAATTTTATACTTTTTCAAATGGATGTGAAATGTGATTTTCTTAACGGTTATGTCCAAGAAGAAGTTTATGTAGAACAACCTCCTGGATTTGAAGACCCAAAATATACTGATCATTCTTTTAGACTTACCAAATCTTTGTATGGACTTATGCAAGCCCCTCGAGCTTGGTATGATAGACATACATGATTTTTTCTTCAAAATAATTATGTTAGAAAAATTTAGATCCAAGACTTTTTATAAATAAAGATAAGAAAAATGTTTTGACTGTTCAAATATATGTTGATGACATCATATTTGGTTCAACTCAGCAATCATTAACTGATTCCTTTGCTGATCAAATGAAATCTATGTTTGAAAGTAGTATGATGGGTGAGTTAACATTTTTCCTTGGTTTTCGAATTTCACAAAAACTAAAAGGAACCTATATATCTCAACATAATTATATTAATGATCTTATTAAAAAGTATGGATATGAAAACACTAAGAGTAGTAGTACTCATATTGGTACATCAAACACACTTGATCTTGATGAAGATAGGAAACTAGTGGATCAAACATCTTTTATAGGTATGATAGGAAGTCTACTATACTTGACAGCTAGTCATCCAGACTTGATATTTTCAGTATGCTTCTGTGCTAGATATCAATCTAATCCTGAGGAATCTCATTTAAAGGTAGTGGAAAGAATTTTTCGCTACATAAAGGGAACCATGGATTTAAGACTATTTTATACTTATGGAAATTATTTTATATTAAAAAGACTTTCAGATGATGAATTTGGTGGGTGTAGAATGGATATAAAGAGCACATCTACAACTTGTCATTTATTAGGAGATTCATTAGATTCTTGGTCATGCATGAAGAAACACTCAGTAGAATTATCCACCGCTGAAGCAGAATATTTAGAAGCTGGAGGTTGTGCTGATTAAGTGTTGTGGATGAAAAACACAATCACAGACTATGGTATGAGTTTTACCAAAACACAAAATCTGTGTAATAATACAAGTTCCATTTCCATTAGTAAATAACATGCACATCACTCTCATGCAACACACATATATATTATGCATCACGTTATTAGGGATCACACACAAAAAGGTGATATCATTCTTTAGTTTATTGGAACGCAAGATCAACTTGATGAAATTTTTACAAAATCTATACCTTCCAATATATTTGAATATATTAAACAGAAGTTAAGAATGATTACTGTAAGGTAGTTTTCCTTGATTAACTCTCTGTTAAACCAATCTTCATACAGTAATAAAATTCTTTTCATAGGGGGAGTACATTTGTTTGAGGTTTTCAAAAAAATTTCATATTCAGTTTTTCAAAACTTTTTTTTGTATTAAGTCTCTGAAAATTTTTGGTACTGAGTTTTTTAGAAATTTTCATACTAGAAATTTTCAAAATGAAATTCTCATACCGGAAATTTTCAAAATGAAATTATCATACTGGAAATTTTCGTAATGAAATTTTTCGTACTGGAAATTTTTGCAATGAAATTTTCATTCAGGAAATTTTTGTAATGAAATTTTTCGTACAGGAAACTTTTGATATGAAATTTTCGTAATGTAAATTTTCCTAATGATTTTTTTTTCATGCACAAATTTTTGATTCATATTTGATGTTTTTGTAGTCATTTTGTTTTTTTTTACAAAGAAGAAAAAGGCCTATTTTGAATAATCTTTCTAGTAAACCAAAAGGTATTTTTTTCTTTCTTATGTTTTCGAAGTCATTATTTCATTGCTGGTATTTGCTTTTGTATTTCTCGTATTCTAATTTTCATTAATCTAGTTTTCTTAAAACTCCTCAGAAGATCGGATCCAACTAAATTTTTCTTGTGGGTATTATATCAACAGTTAAATCAGATCAGAAGGTTTATTAACCGTTGGATTAGTTTTGGAAGATGAAGGGTCACCTCTATCGCTTATATAAAGGACCCACACACGGTTTTCCCACATCGGTTTCCAAGCCTTTGCGTCTTAAATTTTTTCCTCCCTTTTAATATCATTCTAAAATCTTCAGAAGTGTTCTATTCTAAATGTATGGAGAAGCTCCCTATCAAGAAATGTCTTCAGTTATGCTGATTACGAAGTGGAAAGTATACCGGGAAAGGTTACTTCATCCAAATTTCTACAAGTATGATTCTATTATTTCTAAGAACATCAGGATAAATGGCTGGGAAAGTGTATGTGTTTCAATGCCAGGGAATCCAGATCTAGTGTATCTGGACTTTCTTATAGAATTCTATGAATCTGTATGTTTCTTCGAGGAATAAGGTAGGAAGATGTTCTCTTTTATGTCTTATGTAAAGACATATAAGATGAATTATACCAAGGCTTCCAGCCTAGTTGAGTTACACTTTGAGGGTGAAGCTATTTTCTGTACTCACAATCTGCCAGAGAGCATAGGAAGTTTCACTGAAGTGAAATCTCTAGAAAGTCTTGGACTCTCAAATATCAAGACTCCGAAGGTTGCTCAACTATCTCTAAGAAATAGATTTATACAGTTATGGGTTCAGGGTTTTCTCATTCCTAGAAGAGGAGACAAAGATATTTTAAATTAAAAAGACATCTACTTCTTAGATTATTTGGAAAATTTAAGAAAGATCAACATGATGGAACATATTCTTATATCAATTGAGAATATCATGAATGGAAATTTAAGAGCCTAGATAATTATGTATCCATCTATCCTTTCGAATCTTATTGTTCAATGTCTTGAATCTTTCAAGATTTCTTGTTCCTCTAAGCCTATGAATTGTAAGATTATGCTTGTTAGTGATAATACTCTCAAGAGGATGTTTATTCGCTTTTCTAAGGAAACATGAGACTTTTCCGAGACTCCAGTTGAGGAGGTAGAGGCTGTTCATAAAGTTGATAAAATTGCTAAATCATCTAAGAAAGCTGGAAAGAAGAGGAAAGTAAAAGAAGATGATGTTGAAGCTAAACCCACCAAATCTAAGGAAGTTCAATCCGAACGTCCCAAACCTAAGATGCATAAAACCTATCGTGAGGAATTCATAGCCAAATGGAGAGAGGATAAGAATGCCAGGAAAGAAGGGGAGACACAGTTTGGTTTGGATCCTACTGAGGCTAAGTCCTTGAAATAATCTTCTCCTGAGGAGCTTGAAAAGCAAGCCAATGAGAAAAAGATGAAGAAGAAAATGTCTGAAGCTGAAGTCATACAATATTTGTTGAAGTCTACTAAGAAATCCTCAGATTCCATTCATGTTCTAAAATCCATTGAGGTGGAAGGATTACATGAGACTCCCGGGAAGAATATTTTCACTCAGGAAACACTCAAAGAAAAATCTACTGAAAGAGAAGTTTTTCATGAAGAAGATGTCGAAATAGAAGAAGAAGTCGAAGTAGAAGAAGGAGTTGAAGTAGAAGAAGAAGCTGAAGTGTAAGATGAAATGGAAGAAGAAGTTAAAGAAGAAGAAGGAGAGGGCAATTGTGATATGGATGACCTGATAAAACAAGTTGAAGAATATCAGGACAAGGGAACCCAATCTGAGAATTTATCACTCCGAACATCCCAAGCTGAATCCTCAAAATTAGTTACTCCTGTTAAAGATGAAGAAAAGGATGAAGAAGTAAATAAAGTTTCTGAAGATGAAAGTGAATATAAAGATTTCATTAATCCTGAGGATGTTGAATCTAAGAATTAGGAAGAGAGAGATGAGGAAAAAATTGTCCAGTTGTCTAATAGTGAGAATCAATCCCCTGATGAGGAAGATGTACCAAAAATTGATAAGGGTAAGAAAATAGTTGTTGATACTCCTACAAAATCCAGTGTGAAGAAGAAGAAAACTGGTGAGTCATCTAAGATAAAGCTTCTTGAACTCAAGGAAGAACCTTCTCCTGATAAAATCCCAGATTCAGAATCATCTTCTTTAGGGAATTATTTTGTTGTTCAATTGCTGAAGAAGTTGGTTGAGACCATACCGATACTCCCTAATGTTGATTCTAGATTCCAGATGATTCAACACACTCTGAACCAGAAATCAGATTCTGTGTCCTTGGTGATGGAAAAGTGTGTCATTATTGAGGTTGATTTCAAAAACTTCCTGATAAACTATAATGCCCATAAGTGGTCTTGTGAGAGGATGACATCTTGGTCCATGAAAATCGTCCAGCATTTTCAGTTTCTTGAAGACATTAAAGAGAATGCTAAAGATTCTTTTGATATAGAAGATACTAATATCAAGGATCATTCAGTAAGTTTAGAAGAGAAGTTTTCTTTGGAGCATAATGTTTGGATTCAAGTGTTGAAAGATCTAAATGGGAAGTTAATCTCACTTGTTCAGTATTACAAGGATGAAAGGGATCTCTGAATTGAGTTAGAAGAAAAGTTAGCAAAGCAGGATGAGTTGCTAAATGCTCAGGCAGAGGCTCCTATGGTCTAATATGAAAGGATTAAAGCCTTGGAAAAGCAAACTGAGGAAGATCATAAAGAGGTGAAGAAGTTAAATACTATAGTCAAGAAGATATTGCCGAAGAAAAAAGAAGAATGATTTTGTTTCAATCTGAACTTTTGTGGTATCCCTTGTGAAAATTTCCAATACTAATGAAAATTTTTGGTTGATTGTTTCTGTTTTCATGCTTTATATTAACATTTCATATACCATATGTTTTTTTCCATTCCCTCAAATTCTTTTTGAAAATCAAAAATGGAGAGAATGTTAAAAATAACTTTATTTCTAATGGGAAGAATGAAAAAGAACTCTAAGTAAAGATGACGCATCCCTAAGTAAGGGGGAGTTCATCTATGGGGGAGTACCCATTATGAAGTTTTTCATTTTCATAACAATGAAATTTCTCACTCCGGAAATCTAGAAAAAGATCCTAAGTGTTCCAAAGACTATGGGGGAGTTAGTCTTATATATCCTTGTCAATGAAAAAAGCGAGATAATTTTAATTTTAAAAGCATTGAAATTTTACTAAGTCCGGTTGTTCGTTTTTTTAATTTGTTTGTGCTTTCCAAAAAGGGGGAGACTGTTGAGTCAATAAGGTTTTCCATATGACTTTTCCATTCCTTCATACATTGGGAAGTTTGTTGAGTCGCTAAGGATTCCTCATGACATGACCATTCCATTATGTTTTGAAAATCACAAACACCTTATCATAAGGAAAATCTCATTTTTACGTTGTGTTTTAGTTATATAAGGAAAAATTTCCTTTCCCAAGGAAATTTATCCTTACTAGGTTTTACATTGGTCATTATCTTGTTTGAGTACAAATTTTTTTGTCATATCTAAATCCTTGGAATCGTATGATACATAGATATGAAGCATTTAGTTTTAGGATCCGAATTCTAGATATGATGTTTTATAAAGTTTCACTAAAATTTTTGTTGAGAACATTAATGAAGTTCTATCATTAATTATTAGTACAAACATTTATAAAGTTCAATTACGAATTCTGATGAAGAATTTATATTACAAATTATAATTATGAATTCTGATGATGAATTATGATAACGAATTCTCATTAAGAATTCTGATGAAGAATTCAGATTACGAATTCTCATTACAAATTCTGATGAGGAATTTTGATGAGGAATTCTGATTACAAATTCACATTATGAATTTTGATGATGAATTCTGATTATGAGTTCCCATTACGAATTCTGATGATGAATCCTGATTATGAAATCTCATTACGAATTCTGATGATGAATTCTGATTAATAATTATCATTATGAATTCTGAGGATGAATTCTGATTACGAATTCTCATTATGAATTCTGATGATGAATTCTGATTACAAATTCTCATTACAAATTCTGGTGAAGAATTTGGATTAAGAATTCTCATTATGAATTATGATGATGAATTCTAATTAGGAATTCACATTATGAATTCTGATGATGAATTCCCATTATGAATTCTGACTCTGAATTCAGACTATGAATTCACTAACAAACAGAATCTGAATATTCTTATATTATATACTCCGAATACATTTTGGTTAGACTCCAAACTTTTACATACACTCTGAATTGTTGAGTTTGTTATAAAACAATTTCATGATTTTAGTTACACATGTTTGGTTATAAAACGATGCTGTCTATTCTATTTCTAACTAACCGTTGGTTGAGTGACACGTGTATAGGTCCCTCCGAAATTCAAAAAAAAATTACCATTGGAGGATGGAGCCGACTGTTAAACCCGTTCCTATAAATAGGAGCTCATTTTAAAAGAGCATATAACGGTTCTGAGACTCTAGTGACCACATGCTGTTGTAGTGATTTCTAGAGAGTGACATTCATTGATTTTTTTGTACTGAACTGCTCGTTCAGTTTTCTCTTCGTGTGACTCCGAATGTTGGTGATTACATTTGAGGGCTTCCGGGGATAGGAAGACAGAGGTGCTGACTACCTTGAAGTTCAAGGGATTCCTTACTGAGGAAGGCATAGGTTCCTACTACCATGAATTTGGGGGCTTGCAGGAATAGCCAGACAGACTCCAATCTCATTATCGAGGGCTTACCCTGGTGTTGGCAAGAAATACTTTCTTGAATGTATAAGAAAAGGGACCATTATCCATGGTTGTTGGATACCCTTCTGTTTGGGTTAACATGTTTACGACTTGTTACTTGTTCTTATTATAAGTTTATTTTTCCGTTTCATTTTGTATGTTAAGGAATGTATAAGTATCTTATAATTCCTTACACCTGTGTACACTGAATTTTTTATATGCTATACGCTTTAAGGTAGAATATTCTTTTTTGTAAACTTTCAATATGTTTCATTTTTCCAAAACCACATTTCCATAATCATCTTTTCGGAATCTTATTTCCTGAGTCAAGCACGTTGTGTAGAATTAGAGGTTTTGTGAATTTACTTTGTTTAACCTTATTAAACATAACTATATTTAAACGTTCCAAATAAATTTTTAAAGTGTAAAATTCATCCCCCCTCTTGTATATTGAGCATCTTCATCATTATTTAGATCCAACAGTATCTAGATAGGGTTTTATTTCCTTGGAAACCCCTTTCTATAATAATTAAAAAAAATCCAATATGTTTTCCTATACATAGAAATATCCTTAGTCTTATCATTAGAGATATATCTAGACATATCCCTAGACATATAATTATCAATATCTTGAGAGATCTCACTATGGTTTTACAAATCATATTCTCTAAATAAAAACTAATCCTTTCCACTGATACTAAATATTGAAACCATGTATTTTTTACATAATACAACATTTTTAGATGAATATTCAATATATTTCGTAAACACACTCTCGAGGACTATAATTATATAGTGTATTAGGATAATAGAAACAAAATACTCTTATTTCAGGAAATATCTTCAACATACCCCATAATTTTATTATTAAAAACTATTCATCATAGTCATACCAAACCAAAACCTTTTTTCACAACCCTTCGAATGAAAAATTATAAAGGGTGATCTCAGATACTCAGTAATGGTATACTTTAGTGATATCACTTTCTGATCATATCAAAGTGTTAGGGAAGAATAAGGGTGTTTTATCATGAAAATAATAGAAAATTATCATAACCAACCAGTCATAGAATGTAAACATTATTCATGGTTTAAAAATTACCATTTTAGAAAATAGGAACCTTAAGATGGAAAAATAATTATAAATCAATCATGAACCATATGATAATCTCATAAAAGTTTGGAACCATCATAAATATAGATTTTTTTCCAAATATCAGGGTTAACAACCAAGACCATCATGAAAGTGGATCAAGACTTATCACTTGTCTTCTCTAATGGAACAGGTTTCACCTATTTCCCGTAGTGGATCAGGACTCACCTATTTCCTATAGTGTATCAAGTTGATCAACTTTTTTCCCATTGTAATCTGTTAATATTTAAATATTTACCAAATTCATTAGGTGAGATATATTTCCCACCCATCCCATTATGATAACCATTCAAATGTGTTCCACAATATCATAAAACAATCATCATATCAACACATCATTCCCTATGTAATAAAAAAAGTTCTATAAACATTTCATCGATTCACAGTAGTTTATCCATGGAAAATAAATGGGTTGAATAAAAATTTCACTAACATAAAACTTTACAGTCCATATAATGAGTAAGGATGATATCATTCAATATTACCGTTAAATAATAAGTGACATTAATGGATTCTATCTTCAATGTAAAATGATTTTCAATGATCATGTGGAACATTTCATGAGGAAATTAACCTCTATAATTTGTTTGAAAACACATAAAACATCCTCCAAATAATTTTCATTGAAAATATCCTTTGAAAAATATTAAATAATTTTTAAAAATAATTTAAATCATTATTTGAGGATAATATGTTTAATGCATTCAAAAACATTTTTATGAAATAAAAATTCATAAAAATTTGGAAAGTATTTTCACTTAAAATTAAATGCAAAAAATTTAATGGAAGCGGTAAAACAATTATTTTCTTACGATAGTAGAAAATACCATTCATTATATTAACATTAAAATAATTATTATGTTCATATTTTTGGTACAATCCGGGCATGAATATTTAGGAAAAAGACATGAATATTACATTAAAAACATTTTTTAAAGAGGAAAAACATGAAAAAAAATTATTTCATAAATAATTTGGCATATTTAATCGCCTATCTGAAATTTTTTTTAAAACATGAATTTGGAAGAAAAATGGTTATTCAATGGAAGAGATAAATAAATATGATTTTAATTAAAATATTCATTTGAAAACATGATAACATAAATCAAGAAAATTGAATGGAAAACATGTATTATCCAGAAATTACATGTTGAAAAGAAAATGAATGACATTATTGATTTATGGATCATAACATTACATCATGAGAAGTATAAACATAAAAAATCACAATAAATAATGAGATTATATCATAAAACCATAGCCACTTTGGTAAGATTGAATCAAAATCCCTTTCGAAGAATAAATAAACATGAAACAGAAAATATCATGAGAATAAAAAAATTCAATATATTACATGTCAATTGGATTTCATATATACAACATAAATAGGATATGTGAATAACATAACATATGTCTCAAATAAGACATATTGAGACAAAAAACCCTTCCCACATTGGTAACCATTGAACCTTAGACCCAATGAAAGAGATATCATCTAATGGATTTTAAAATATACATAAATTTTAGGATAATAATCATAAAATACATTCTTGATCAGTATATACAACACATAAAATAAGTACCTCTTTAATATGGAATTTTTCTCATTGAAAATATGAAAGTGAGATGAAAATCCCTTACCAAAACATTCAAATTCTATCATATATAGTCAAACCTACTACATAATAAATTTTTGTTTATTATAATTATATTAAATAATAATAAAAATATATATATCATACCATATATTATTTAATTATTATTTTTTATTACTTTTTATTAACAATTCCATGTTAAATTCACATTTCATAAATTAACTGTTTTGTTTTTAATGTATATTTTTTATTAGTTATTTTGGGACCTCCTAATTTGATAATGGTTCTATAATATTTTTATTTTTATACATGGTATTAATATAATTTATATTAACTATATATGTATTTATATTTATCCATAAAATTTATAGATTTAAAATGAAATACAACATTCATAGAGATGCTAGGCCGTATATATGCATGAATGTTGTTTTCATTTTTCCAATGTAAATAGAGTGGGAGAGGTCAATTATATGTTACCATTAAGGAATATTTTTTATGTGATATATGTCACATATGTTTATTAAAACCATCCACATTAACTTCCACATAAAGTTTTAACAAATCACATCACTTCGTTAGGTGGTCGTCTACCATACACATGAACGACATTATCGTATTCCCACATAGTGGATTGTGAGAAGTCACATGAGATATCATGATTAAAAAGTCATAATAATAACATAAATTTCGAATATATATATATAATAAATCCATTAAGATATCAATCCTTGATATGTGGATATGGAAATAAAATAACATCGATTCGCGAGGCAGTAGTCCTCAGTACACCTAAATTATTATTTTATATCCTGTTTGATAGAAGAGGAAAAGGATTTAGGTTATTCCTTTAAAAAAATATTATTATAGTAAATATAAAATGTTTATTATAAAATCACAGATTAATTATAATTTAAGGTGATTAATTAATAAATAATATAAAATTCTTGGTTAGGGATGTTAACTCATATATAGAGTTTTTTACCTATTTGGCTTCATAGAATGGATTTATGATCCAAAATATATAATCTAGGATGATATGATAGATTTAAGGAAGAAATTTGGGTAGTTATTTTTCATAAATGGGTTTTTGATGCTTAAAGTGGATAAGAGAGGGGCTGACCTTTTATAAGTTAGATGAGTGGAACATATGAGTTTTTTTGAAAAGAAAAATATGTACCAATGTTTTTAACATGACACATGTAGTGAAAACTACCCTAAAATCCTATATATGGTTCCCGATTCATTTTAATTGGAATAATGTACAAGTAATTTTATCATTAAGAACAGACTAGTTTAGTATTCTTAGTAAACTAGATTTGTACATGAGTCTTACATTACAATTGAATACAAAAAAATTAGAAATTTTTTTTGAAAATAACATTATTCTACCTAGTGTATCCATAAATATCAGTAATATTAAACTTCATGTAATCTTATGGAATGGAAAGAAAATAATGGTGATATTAAATTCTTAGTAAGTGTTATGTATAGTGGAACTTATAACGGATCAATGTGCATAATCAATATGGAAAGATAAATAACTGAACACATCTTCCATGTAATCCAAAAAAATAGAAGTAAGTGTATAAAAAATATGGACAAGTGAATAACAAAAAACACATTTCATTTAGTTAATAAGATTACTATCATAACTGTATAGGCTATAATATATATGGAAAGTTAATTAACTAAAAATACCTTCCATTTAATCAATAAACTTATAATGAAATAAATCCATAATTATTTTCATAGTGAAAATCTCATGGGTAATAATAATAATAATAATAAAATTATTAATTCATTCAATGCATATTTATTAGATGACATGTTTCCAATGTACACAGTTCCTTTAATTGAAATACCTATCCCATGACGGTTTAAAACATTCTGGGTAAAAACCCAAATAACTATGGATAGAAAAATGATTCATCTGATGAGAATAATGATACATTTAAGGGAAATCTATAATTGGGCCCCACCTATGTCGTACTAGCCTAAAACATTCTTCATATATGGAATAATCAATTTATAAACAATATTCCTTATTATAAAACATCTGTATTGAGTAAAGGATACATATTTATCAATAATTCCCCTAATATCAAATATCATTCAGTTTAGTACACCTAATGTAGAGATGATATATAGTTTAATAAAAAAATACATGTTATGTAATTTGGATATTTAGGTAAATCTAATGTCCCATTATTTTAGGAATGTTAACATTTATTGGGAATGTTATTAGTTAATAAATGAATAAATAAATTGAATTGAAATACTATGCATAGTCAAAATTCTCATAAACCATCTAGAGGAAGAACATTGATTGTATCGTTTAGACACATCCCTAGTGTGAAATAAAGTGTTTTTTTGTTGTCGAATATAAATATCATAAAAAATACATATTAAAAAAACTTTTGATGAAAATATCATTTTCATTTTGATGAACATTTTAAAAATAATTTTCACTAAATATCTATATTTGAAACATTTTATTGGAAAGTAATCTCCTAAACGTGAAAATTAAGATTCAATTAAATGATGTTCATGAAGGTAGATAATTTCATACAGTTCGTAAAGAACACTCTATTCATATGGTAAAAAGGATAGAAAAATACCTTGTTCTAAAAACAGAAAGAATATCCATTTTTTCATGAACTGTCCCCCGTGGCCTGTGTCGTGTCTGCCCCAAGCCCGCCTTCCATAGACCATGGGTTGGAGACTAGAACCAAAAGGTGTATTCCTTAAAATAGGAAGGCATTGCCTTTAAACCTGTATGAACACATGGTCCGAGAACACAACAAGAAGCAACTGTGAAGTAAACTGCCGTTGTAAAAGTGTAGTGAAAGTAATGGGGCTGGTATAAAAGCCCAACTAGAAAAGTACAAGTACAACTGAAATGTAGAAAATAACTGAAAGGTGAAAAGAAGATCCTAGATCATCACTCTAATTCCTACCAGAAGGGTAGGTACAACTCATGATCAGTAGTACCTGCGTCACGTCACACCAAACAGTCCACCCTGGATCCAACCTGAAGGGTAGGTATATCTCACGATCAGTAGTCCCTGCGTCACGTCACAACAAATGGTCCGCCTCTAAGTACCATCCATTCCTATCTCCCTTATCCTCGATCAATGTTGTACGTCATCTACACAAGACACAACAAGGTGTGTGCGAAGCCCGTGTAGGGGTGAGTATAATGATACTCAGTATGTACCCTGAGACCCCGTAGGTTTCCTAATGTTCCACAAAGGAAACAACCAAAAAGAAAGATATCGACTCTAATTAGGTATATGATCATAAATATACCTAAGTTATCATGATATACTCATCTCATGCATGAGGGAAGTATACTACAATGGTAACACCATGAAGGTTGAAGTACCACACAGGTAACAAAACGAAGATAGAAGTACACACAAGTAAAAGTACCACAAATGTACCACCAAGAAGATATTACCACGAAGGTAAAAATACCATAGAGGTATCACCACGAAGATAGTACCACAAAGGTAAAAGTACCACACATGTATGACCATGATGATAGTACCACAAAGGTAAAAGTACCACACATGTATCACCATGAAGATAGTGCCACAGAGGTAAAAGTACCACACAGGTATCACCACGAAGATATTACCACAAAGGTAAAGGACTCAGCTCACACTAGGCATACAACTCTGAGAAATAGGATTATGATGATAACCAACACAGGATTTCAATGAAAGCTGATATCTAGCCACATGATTCTCTAGGGATATAAACAAGTAACATCCCTAGTCACAACATCGAACACCTCAGATGCTGGAGAAGTCCTCCTATATGAAGTACAGTGGGTCTGCTGCACCACACAGAGGCACTTCCCACTAACCATGGACTGCTAAGGTACTCCTCCCTTCAAGTACCATGGGTCCTATGCGTCACACAAAGGCGTTCCCCAACGTGGTTATGTCGTGTCACATAGAGGCACCCCCCCTCATGGCCTTATGAGGTACTACTCCTATCGAGTATCATGGTTACGTGACATCACAAAGAGGTTCTCCCCACCATGGTTCTTCCACATCACACAGAGGTGATCCCCACTAGGCCTATCGTGTCACTCTGAGTCAAAATGGTCAGCAGTCGTCACGTCTCATCCAGTCACATGGTTTTGTACGTAGAATACTTTGGAGAACTGATCCCAAAGACATCATTAATACCTCAAATTATCCTAATTCCCACAAAGAAGTATTCCATAGGTCTGTCATGTCAAAAGGCACCCAACGCAATAGACGGCGCGTCAATCGGACACCCGGTCTGTAAGTTATTAGTGTTTCTGCTCTGAAGGCCTAGTTGGATTCGGGGTTTGAACCATCTTAGACATACTCCAACATTATCCAAAACTAAATGAAGTATACCAAACGTATTGTCTCGATCCAAGGATTCTAGTGCCACAGAAGTTTCGTCAAACGGACGCCTGGTTCACAAGTTATGGCCACAAAGACGTAACTAGGTCCAGATGGGCTCGGGTTTGGTCTAACCCCGCCTGGGCTGACCCGAATCGGTTGGGGTCGACCCGGTCCAATTTGGGTCTGGCCTGGTTGGCCTGAGCTATTGTGGGCCTAGCCAGCTGGTTCGTGGTCTGACCTAGCCCACGAAGGGGGCGGCATGGCCCGGCCCCCTGGGCGTGGCCCGGCCGGTGCTGGGCGTGATCCACTCGAGCTGGTGACGAAGGAGGAATGTCTCCCCTCCATTTGGAATGGAAACGGGCACCGCCTTTAGGCGCTGCCAAGTCACCACGGGTCCTGAAGAACAACAATGATCGGTCGGTGTTCCGACGGTCCTCCACCCAGTGGCACAGTCGTGCGCCACTGCTCCAACAAGGCCGGTATGCCCGGCCGCTCTTCAGCCTCCACCACGGCCAAGCAGGTGCAGCTTCCTCATCAACCAGAAGCACGGACGCACGCCACCCTTCCTTTCTTGCGGCCGGCTGGGTGCCGGCTGCCGCCTTCTTCCGTGAGCCATTACGGCTTCGTTCTAAGCCTGCAAAATAAAATGATCACATATTCACGATCCTTGGGTCAAGGGCTCCACGTCCATATGTCACACTCAAAAATTTTCTATGTTTCTATCGTCATTAAATACTTGGCATTGAAGAACGTGTGAAGAATCAAAAGACAAGAGGCAAGGTAAATGCGCGGGACAATGGCCGTGTTAGTTGGACATTGTCATTGTGAAAATAGAATATGATGAATCAAAAAATAAATTAAAAATTATTAAAAACAAACCCCTACCTCAGTTTTACGATGGAGGTGGTGTGAGAAAGATGATGAAGTTGTTGAAGATTGACGTCAGCGTTCGTCTCTCCCACAAGACGCTCCATGTTCAGTTCCTCGATCATCGATTTTGGAAGTCGTTCTTCATTGGATGATCTCATTTGTTGGAGAAATATCTTCCCAACTCTCCAAATCACTCCCCTCCTTTTCCAATCCTTTTCCCAAGAGAGTTAAGGTTCCAAATTAATAAGCTTACGTTTATTAATTGATCAAATGTTGGAACATTTAATTTAGGAAAGAAACCAAGAGTCACCCAATAATAAAGAGGTAGTTCAAGGGTCGGGTGGTCCCCACCAATAATTTAAAATGGTAGGTTTCAAGATCGGGTGGTCCCCACCTCTAAACTCAAAAATGGATGTTTCAAAAAAATAAAATAAATGTTGTTTTATTTTATTTTATTTTTATTCTCCTACAAAAATCCAAAAACCCAACTTCTACCATCGACCTACTATGGTCACGGTGAAGGCCTTATTAAATGAATATCGGCGCTGCAAGTTCACGGTTCCCTCAGATTTTAATTCTGAGCACCGGTTCAAAAGTTACAAAAATTTGCTCGCAGGTTTACTAATCGTACCCGAAAAAAAGTTAAAAAATTTATTATCAGTCACCCTCGACCCGTGCCAATAAAGGTTAGGCTCTTACTAGGTGGAACATGCCCCAAATAACCCAATGGTACTCTCGTATTTCCAATCGGAGATACTATTTAAATGTTATATATTTTACAATAAAATAATTGTCACTCAATTATTTTATTTACGGCCAAAAACTAACTCACAATGGTGGCCCGCGCTGGCCAATGTTATTATATGCCTAAAGAAACATACCCACAAGTGTTCAGTGCTGGTCTCAGATTTTTTATCCGAGTTACCATTTGTGTGTTATAAGAATTTGAATAATAAAATAACTTTATTTAAATATTTTATTTATGGTTATACGATTTTTGGGTTTTCTCACAGGAGCCTGATGTCGACTAAACATAAGTCGTGCCTAGGTTAATCCCGCCATACTGAGCGCAACAGTGCCCTCAGATTTCTGATCCAGGAAATTGTTTAAGAGTTATTCAACTTTTTAAGTAAAACTGCTTACGCACGATAATTAATGATTAACAAAACATCGATGGTTCATTCCAGGCATTTTGGACCTCAGAATCGTGAGCCTTCAGATTTTGCGATCTCGAAATAATTCCATATAATTAAGAAAAATTATACGGAAATTCCGCGACATTAAATTCTCCCCACCTTAGGGATTTACGTCCCTAAAATCCACAACAAAAACTAAGAAAACATGTTGGGTTAGTGAGCATGAATCTGAGTCTCCCGCTCCCACGTGCTCTCCTGGAGGTTCCTATGCTGCCAATGTACGTGCACCAGAGGTATCCATCGCCCACGTTGGTCTCCCTCCTATCAATCCTCAATCTCTATTGGAACCTCTGAAAATGTCTCCCCATCATTTATGTCCATCTCCCCATGGTCGATAATGTGCGATGGATGATGCATGAATCTCCTCAGCTGTGACAAATGGAAAACATTATGCACCTGGTGCATCTATAGGAAAAGAGATAGACGGTACACCACCTCACCCACTCTACTGAGAATCATGAAAGGTCCGATGAACCTCAAGGATAATGTGCCGCCTCGGCCAAAAATCTGCAGACCTCATCGAGGTGAGACCCATAAGAAGACAGAGTGTCCCTCATCCTGTCATCATATGACTTCTTCCAGCTCTGTACAGTTTTCACTTTCTTTCAAGAGAGGCAATGTGATACAAACTCTGCCACTGCTTCCTTCATCCCTAGCCACCAGTACTGACATTGGAGGTCCTGGTACAACTTCATGACTCCAATATGTACTGTTAAAGGGGACGTATGGATCTCCCTCAAAACCTCCTCCCGAAGCATCACTGGTACCAGGGTGCATCCTTTGAAAAGGATGGCGTGCTCCCCAACATCATAAAATCCATCAGGAGACCATCCTGATGATATCAGAGAACGTCGGGCGTCGCAGTCAATGTCTCCAATATGTGCCTTCTGAACTCACAGAAGAAGTGGGGGAGTAATAGTCATAAACTGGAGGTCATCTGCTCCATCTTTATCCACGAAGGATATCTGAAATGGGACTAGGTGCTCTGACGCCTCACTCAGCAGTTGTAGTCTAGGCCTCCTGCTGAGTGCGTCTGATACCATGTTCCCCTTTCCAGGAGTATAGAACATCTCAATTTTATAGTCCTGTAGGAACTCTAGTCGTCGATGCTATCTTAACTTCTGAATGCTCTGCTGACACTTATCTATTCACAAGAAAGGCTCCTCCTTCTTCATCAAAGCTCACAATGGTGCTGCTACTCTCGAGATGTCTGGTCCAAAACTCTTGTAGTATACATCCATGCATAAGTTCCCCTCCCTACGAGGAGGTAAACCTGGAAACATATTCTGGAATGATGTCCCCAAACTCAACAACTTCTGCTGAAAACTAAAAACTCTTTCTTCCATGAGGATAAGGGTGACCGAATCAGGAGTGATCAGCCACACCCTCCTATACATGAGTTTATCCTGTGCTGCCTGGGTTTCCTTTTTTCTGACCAAGGAAAACTGCATTACAACGTTGTAGAGAAACCACAAACTTTTTTTCTAATACAGTCAATCTGAGTATGAACTGTGGATTTCCAGTTAAAACCCAAACTAACGTCGTAAGGCCTCAACGTTTCCACAAAGAAGCTCTAACTGAAACTCTCTCCTCAAGGGTCATATCACACCATCAGCGTATGTGTGATTATCGAGTATCCTCCCAGAGGTATCTCCATACATGAGGGTAATGTCAACGGTTTAACCAGAAACTCTGGGTCTTGGACAAGATTCATGGAAGGAAGGAATGATTGGTACCTATGCCTATTGATAAGGTAGCTAGTAGTAGACACAGGTCGTACCTCGAATCATTACTAGAGCCCCTAGGTCAAACTCCTTGACCGCATCTAGCTACTCCCTTCCACTGTCCTCCAGCTCCCTGAGCCTGGTGGGGTCCACAACAGGGGGTGGTCGTAACATGTCGAATTTTACAGTACCTCATGCTGCTCTCCTAGATCTACTTCGTCATCTGCATCCCTGTAGGTTCATCTGTCCCTATCACATCCACTTCCTCAAGCATTTTACATTCCTAGGTCATTTAGACTAGTGCCAGTTTCCTGTTTTCCCACTACTAACATTCACTGGATGTATCTGCTCAGCCAAAGTACATTCAACCAAAAAAGTTCTCTCTAGAACCCTAACATAAGTAGGAACACATTTAGGAATAGTGATAGCTCGGACGTCCCAAAACTCACATCTCTTGGTGCTATGAGCCTAGAACAGTGATCGTATCGTATTCATCGAGTACAAAGATTGGTCTGTACACCTCAATGAATACTCAGCTACCGCCATGTCATCATGCCGAAGCTGTAGAAGCTCTAGGGTACTCTCATCCACCACCTAATTCCAGTCCTTAGTCGCTTGTGAGTCGAGCTCACCTCGGAACCTGAGGTGTATCTGATGTTGAAGCACATGTAAGGCACTAAGCTTACAAGTTTCCTCTACTGATACAACTAGTCATATCTACTGACCAACAGGCAGTGATATAGCTAGAACACTACCAGAAGGTACCATCTCAGGAAACGTTCCATGTAACGAAGCATCATAACTATGCGGAACATCCTCATGGACACTCACTGGAGAAGACTAACAGCTCTGTTCACCATCTACCCTACTGGTGTCTCAACTAGGCGAAAAAATCTAGCCACATCCTCCAGCCAGTCCTCAACTACCTGGGAATCTATCTCGCCTCAAAAAATCGGAGGCCTCCTCCACTGGAACTTGTGCAATGCGCTCAGTCAACGTGCACTATCCGCTAATGCGTCTGGTGGTAACTGCTACCCAATGGGTGGTGGTGCTACTGGTACACCACTCGAAGGTGCCAACATAGTAAGAGGTCCCTACACCGGAGCCTCCTCGCTTGGTGGGCCATCATCATGTACTCTCTCTGGAATCCTAGATGGATGTCTATGTGGCAGCATCCTGATAAGAAATAGGTGCTCCATGGTCATTAATTTATACCTGGTGAGCTGACTGCAAAGAAATCAAAAGAAAGTCTTTTCAAAAACACACGCAATCAGTGTTTTCTTGTGCTCAGTCGGAAATCGGAATTTAGGGTCCTGGTGTATGGATACATCGGCCGCTGCACCAACACTGGACTCCCTAAAAATAAAATCACACTCATAACACTTAACACTATTGTTTCACAGAACAAATTAGAGTTCTAGTTATTCGGTAGAACCAAACTCATTCGATACCAATATGTCACGACCTGCCCCTTGAGGCCCGTGTAGTGACTACCCCAGGCCTACCTTCCATAGGCCTAGGGTTGGAGACTTACACCGAATGATGTATTCCCTAACATGGGAAGTCATTGCCTTTAATCCTATACAAACACACGGTCAGAGAACACAACAAGAAGAAACTGTGAATTAAACTGTTGTAGTAAAAGTGTACTGAAAGTAAAGGGGTTGGTATACAGGCCCAACTAGAAAAAGTAAAAGTACAACTAAAAAGAAAAAAACACATGAAAGGTGAAAAGAATATTCTATATCATCCTCGCGATTCCTACCTGAAGGGTAGGTACAGCTCACAATCAGTAGTCCCTGCGTCGCGTCAAACCAAACAGTCCACCCCGGATCCTACATGAAGGGTAGGTACAGCTCATGATCATTAGTCCATGCGTCGCGTCACACCTAATACCCTGCCTCCGAGCACCGTCCAGTCCTAGCTCCCTTAGCCTTGATCAATGTTTTACATCATCTGCGCAAGACACAACAAGATGCGGGCTAACCCAGTGCATGGATGATCATAACAATTGTAACGACCTCAAATATTGAATTAATTTTTTTCCTGATTTACTGTCATATTTAATTTTATACTCAACAAAACTGTTTCATTTGATAACATAAGTATAATTAAAATGAGACCATTGGGTTTCGAATATTATATTACCATTGGTCAAAATGACCCATGGAAACTAAATTGTGCGATTATTGTCTATAAATACAAGTGATCTTGGTTAATTAATATAGAAAGAAGATTTGATGGCCTCATCCAGTAGTATTGGACTGATCGAAGCCCATCTAACAGATCTTGGGGAAGAGGTAGCACCACTAGGCTTTTCTCTGGACCAAACCCAAGCCGAACATCATCGTGTGAAGCTAGAACGGAATCGCCTTTCGAGAAGTTCAAGCTGATAGAAATCACCACTCGGGAAATGTTTGGCAAGACACCATCGAATTCTCTAACCTTAGCACACCTTACACTTAGGTCCTATGCTATTGTGATAAGGGGATATGTAACAAGACCACAACTATTTTGTGTAATCTTTTCTTATAAATAAAATTTTGTTTTCTTCTTATGGTGATGTTTGTAAGTTTTCAAATGTTCGAATGAATATAGGATGTATTTTATTGATGAGTTTTGAAAAAAAGATATTTTAAAATATTTATGTAAACCTTAAATAATAAATTATGTGTAATGATTTTCAATAAATGATCTTCTGCAAATGTGTTCAGTAAGAAATTTAGCGTCTAAAAAGATCAACTTAATTTTTCATGAATAGTAAATTATGAATAGTAATTTTGTGCTTAGGATTAGTAATGTGACCAAATGGATTAGTAATCTCACTTAAAGAAAGTATTAATATAACTTATGAACCTTGATTACGTAATGTGATTCAATAAAATAGGTAAATAACTGTTTCATTAATTATTAGTTAAGTATTAGTGTTTTTGAGTGAATAGTGTTATTTATTTAAAAATTAAATTAAAAATATTTAGAAAATTATTTTTATAAAATGGAGGTCATTTTTGAATTCATAGAATTGATATTATGTTAAGGTGAATTTTTGGGTTTTTTCTGAAAAAGATGAATTTTCGGTGAATAGTGATTTTTCAGTTTAGAGTTTCGGGTGTTTAATGACATCATTATAGATGTAATAATTATGTAATAATTCTGGTCAACTTGTGAATAGTAATATAAGGTATGAGGTGTCCCAAGTGGGAAATACCATGGGAAAATACCATGGGAAAGCCCATGGTTTAGCCAATACCACCAATGAGGTGTCCCTTGGCCATTAATGCATTGTCCCCTCGCTTCCCCTATAAATACCAAGCCATTATCTCATCCTTTCGACTCAAAAATAAGTATAAAAAAAGTTATGGTCTCCTTAACTCCTAATGAGTACTCCAAAGGTGCCTCCAACCCCTCATGTTCCCAACATATGAGTTTTAAGCTTTGCATTTTAAGGTAACAGATCCTACCTCTCTCTTTCTTTCCAAGTACTATCTTTCATGTCATATCTTTTATGCTCCATGTTCTTATGTTGGGGATATTATTTTATATTCATCCTACTGTCCTTTTTATGTTAATTTTATGAGATACCCCCTATTTCTCTCATCAATTCATTTTAAGAATGTTTAAGTAGCGCCGTTAGGCCCCCAAATTTGTAAGGGATCCAACCTCTCCCTTTCATTCCAAGTACATTCTTTTATGTCATTTCTTTTATGATCCGTGTTATTTTGTTGGAGGATGTTATTTTATACTCATCCTAATATCCTTTTCGTGTTCATATGATGAGATACCCCCTCTTTCTCTCATCAATTCATTTTAAGAATGTTTAATTGGCGTCGTTAGGCTGCCGAATTTTTAAGGGATTCTTTCACCCTTCTCATTTCAAGAATTATTTTCATGTCAAGTCTTTAATGTTCCTTTTTATTATTTTGGGTTATGATATATATATCTATCATACTTATCTTTTATGTTCATATGATGAGAGACCCTATTTTATCTCTTCAATTCATTTTTTTTGATGTTTTAAGTGACGCTGTTAGGCTGCCGAATTTTTATAAGAAAAATATTATTTTTTGTCTTCCATCAATGTTTTTCATTTCAAATGGTATTTACATAAAATTTCATTACCATGTTAATATAACATTTATATTATGTCCCTATACTATTTTATAGATCATTTATCAGTGGGTGACCCATGTCCCCTCTCTTCTCAATGTTTTCTAAAGCCCTGCAACATAGCCGTTATACTGCAGAATGTTCGTCTCAAAATGTCTCTCTCTTTATCTCAAATTATTTTATTTTATTAAGTGAATACTCAAATAAATTTCTTCTATAGGGGTTTTCACATATATATCAAAATGTTATATTTTAAATTCTTGGATTTACATACATGAGACCCTCTTTCCTTTTCAGTGGGTTTAAAGTTTCATAAAGATCTCGTCTTTAAAGAAGTTTTTAAAATGTTAATACTATGAACTGAAACACATTTCTTTTATGAAGTATGGGTTATTTATGAAATTATTGATGCTGATATATGTGGATCTCATGATAATAAAGGAAAATTTAAGGGTGCTCCCTGATAGCACTAAAAATTCTTTTGGTAAAGAATTAATCTCTAGAGATGACCATTTTTTAACGATACATTGGTAAATAACCTTGGTAATTTTTAATGACACCTTGGGGATGAATCATGGTGAAAAGGAAACGATTTTATATGTTAAATGTTGTAGCCACATATTCAGGTTATGAAATATGTTATTTTCATTTTTATATGACTAATGATTTCTTTCTCATGCCTTAAAGTTCTTTTTCATGACTTTATTGATGTATCTCAAGTTCACATGTTAAATGTTTCACTTGTTTCCCTTACTGGGATTTCTGCTCACCCTTTCTTTTGATGTATGCTCCCAGGTTATGAGATACTATAATGAAATTAATATGAACAAATTTATAATCCCCTCATGTGTTTAAGAAGAATGTTTTATATTGTCACGTATTAAGTTCCAGGTTTCCAAGACACTAATCCTTAATGATCCTCGGTTTTGTGTTATGTATTGAAAGTTTATGTGATAAAAATGTGGGATTCTATAGTTGGTATCAATGAATTATTTAGTTATTTGTGGAAATTAAGATATAAAATCTTTAGGAAGAACCCTATAGAAAAGTTAAATTATATGAAATCTTCCCGGTATTTTGGTGAGTATTGAGTGAGTTGTTTATCATGAAAATACATCCTAGTCTGGATACGAGCAGGTAGAGGTGGCTCTGCCACAGATTTACATAGGGGTAAAACCCGAAAACACCGCTTGAGCTAGACTTGAACCGGAACTGGTACATGAAAATGGGCCTTGCTGTACTCTTGGTTATGACACTTTTGAGGGATATTCTTTGGTAAATTCATATGCTTAGTATGAACCATTATTAAAGGAACAAAGATAAAATAAAATAATGATTCCCATAAGAATATATGATCATGGATAACCTATATTGTAACCTAGGGGATCACAAGTTAGGGTATACTTTAATTCTACAAGTTTATCCTTCTATGATTTAAGTTTTCTTTTAATGATTATTGGATAAGTATTTAAGCCCCCTAATTATACATTCTTTTCTTAGTTAATGGAGGGAAATGGAAGAACGTGTCCCAACAACCTATGTGATAGGAAATGTGATGATTACCCTATTAATATGAAAGATATGACAAGAGATCTAGTTGAACATATTTTGATTATGCCAAACCAGCTATCAAAAATCACAGTTAATAATTAGTACCTAGTTGAATGCGCAAACTCATAAAGGATGAAGAAGATGAAGTCTCAAGGAGGTTCATATGATAAAGATGATAATGGAAAGAAGACCCAATTTCCATTGTGCAAAAATTGTAGAAATAGGCACCATGAAGAATGTCACAAAAGAACTAGGAGATGTTTTAAGTGTGGAGTGATAGGGCATAAAGTATCCAATTGCTTTAAAAAAATGGATAATGTGATGAATAGAGATAAGGTTCAATATAATGTACCTTATAATTTTCAATGTCATAAATGTGGAGAAGTTAGAAATTATCCAAGGAAATTCTCTCTTGGATGGGATGATAAGCATGATGAGCATCAACAATCTCTACGGACAGGGGGACAATGCAATTCCTATGCTAAGATAGATCATGATGACTAAAGTACATGTAACTTCTTCTCAATAATTTTCTATTTCATGTTGTATTTTAGGTCGTCCCCTATGAGCATATCATTAATGTTTTCTAAGAACATCGATTCACTACATAAGATGGTTTTATATCATTAAGGAAAATATCTATTGTTATGTACCACATGTTGATGTTGTGAAGCTGTTCTTCTTGAGGAAAAAATGATTAGGGGATTAAAAGATGATTACTATTTTGGAAGACGTTCGCTATTTTGGGAACCCTATATTATCAAGGTAAATAGATTACTACGGAATTTTCTTTGAGAAGTAAAGGTTGACTTATATTTTGAAGAATCGATGAATTTAAGGTGATTTTATAGTAATTTAGGTTACTTATGGAAATGATTAACCTATCTTGGGGAAAATATGTTTAGGTTATTTACTTTTTTTATAGGATGTAATGAGTTATTGATGTTGTTTGGAGATGAACGATAATGTTTATCTTGGAAGACTATGTTATCAAATACTTCTTTTATTTGGGTTTCAATCTTAGTTTGGCTTATTTTGAGGAATTATAAGGACAATTATTTATGAAATGGTCTATGATGAACTTTGGGTAGTACTGTGGAATTTTGAAGATTCAAAAGTAGTTTACCTTCCTATGGGGTTCTTTATTTTTGAAGAGTTATTTTATCTTACCCTTTCTGTATTTGGGATAATTTTTAAAGATAGAAAAAATATATAGTTAATCTTTTGTGGATTATGTGATTCTCTAGAAGATGATTCTTGTGCTTTTGATGAGACCAAGTTTTTTGAATGATCTTTGTTTGGAGAAATGATTAGTTTTGGTAAAAACTTATTAAAGGATGAAACAATATATGAAGGTAAGTATATTTCCTTGTGTCCTTATTTTATGTAGTAAATAAATTCCTCAAATTATTAAAAGGAATGTAAATCAAAAAAAGTTGTTGGTTTATGTTTTCTACTGGGTAATCAAAGTCTGTTTACACACATCATAAGTTTGTGATTTTCTTTTTGTTAACTTTATCCTAATCTTGTTTCCTATCACTCTCCATCAGAACATGAACCATTGTTTTCTCTTCCATATCCATGTTTCCCTACATGGAATCCTAGTATGGGTCAACTCGGGTGACCTTTGTACTTACTGTTATTTCTTTTAAAGTAATAGTTTTACTAACTCCTTTTCCGATATAGTACATTCAATGAAATTTCCAATCCCAATTTTAAAAATTGTGAGGACTAAATTTCTTATGTGAGGAAGAATGTAATGACCTTAAATTTTGAATAAATTTTTTTTCCTGATTTAGAGTGATATTTATTTTTATACTCAACAAAACTATTTCACCTGATAACATGAGTATAATTAAAATGATACCATTGTGTTTCGACTATTATATGACCATTGGTCAATATGACCATTGGAAACTAAATGTTGCGATTATTGTATATAAATACAATTGATATAGGTTAATTAATATAGAAATAAGATTTAATGGCCTCATCCAGTAGTCTTGTACCGATCAATGCCCGTCTAGTGGAACATGGGAAGGAGGTAGCACCACTAGGTTTTGCTCTGGACCAAACCCAAGCCAAAATTCATCGTGTGAAGCTAGAACGAAATCACCTTCGCGAGAAGTTCAAGCTAATAGAAATCACCATTCAGGAAATGTTTGCCGAGCCACCCTTATATTATCTCACCATAAACACCTTACACATAGGTCCTATGCTGGTTGATAAGGGGATATGTAATGAGACCATAGCTACTTTGTGTAATCCTTTGTTATAAATAAAATTGTGTTTTCTTCATATGGGTATGTTTGTGAGTTTTCAAATGTTCGAATGTATATAGGATGTATTTTATTGATTAATTTTGAAAAAAGGATAATTTAATATATTTAAGTAAACCTTAAATAATTAATGATGTGTAATTATTTTCAACAAATTATCTTCTGTACATGTTTTCAGTAAGAAATTTAGAGTCTTATAAGCTCAACGTAATTTCTGCTGAACAGTAAATTATGAATAGTTATTTTATGCTTAGGATTAGTAAGGTGAACAAATGGAGAAGTAATCTCACTTAATGAATGTATTAATATAATTTAGGCACCTTGATTAAGTAATGTGATTCAATAAAATAGGTAAACAACTGTTTCATTAATTATTAGTTATGTATTAGTTTTTTTCAGGCGAATAGTGTTTTTTATTTAATAATTAAGATAAAATTATTTAGAAAATTATTTTTATAAAAATGAGTTTATTTTTGATTTCGTAGCATCGATATTATTTTAAGGTGAATTTTGGGGTTTTTTATGAAAAAGTTGAATTTTCGGTGAGTAGTGAATTTTCAGTTTAGAGTTTCGAGTGTTTAATGACATCATTAAGGATATAATAATTATTTAATAATTATTGTATAATTTTGAATAGAAAGATAACGTACGAGGTGTCCCAAGTGTCCAATACCTTGGGCAAGCCCATGGTTATTCCAATACCACCAATGAGGTGTCCCTTGGCCATTAATGCCTTGTCCCCTCACTTCCCCTATAAATACAAAGCCATTATGTCATCCTTTCGACTCCAAAATCATCCTCAACGAAGTTATGGTCTCCTTACCTCCCATGGAGTCCTCCAAAGTTTCCCCCAATCCCTCAGGTCCCAACCTATGAGTTTTAAGAGTTACATTTTAAGGTAAGGGATCCTACCTCTCTCTTTCTTTCCAAGTACTCTCTTTCATGTCATTTCTTTTATGCTCCATGTTCTTATGTTGGGGATGTTATTTTCTATTCATACTACTGTCCGTTTTATGTTCTTATGATGAGAGACCCCCTCTTTCTCTCATCAATTCATTTTAAGAATGTTTTAGTAGCGCCGTTAGGCCACCAAATTTGTACGGGATCTGACCTCTCCCTTTCATTCCAAGTACTCTATTTTATGCTCCATGTTCTTATGTTGGAGGACGTCATTTTATATTCTTCATAATTTCCTTTCATGTTCATAGGATTAGAGTGTCCCTCTTGGTCTCATCAATTCATTTTAAGAATGTTTAATTGGTGCCGTTAGGCTGCCGAATTTTTAAGGTATTCTTTCACCATTCTCGTTTTCAAGAATTATTTTCATGTCAAGTATTTCATGTTTTTTTTATTATTTTGGTGTATGATCTCTATATCTATCATAATTATCTTTTATGTTCATATAATGAGATACCCTATTTGATCTCTTCAATTCATTTTTTGAAGTTTTAAGTGATGCTGTTAGGCTGCCGAATTTTTATAAGAAAAATATTACTTTTGTCATCCTTCCATGTTTTTCAATTCAAATGGTATTTCCTTCAAATTTCATTACCATGTTCATATATAATTTATATTTTTTCGCTATACTATTTTATATATCATTTAATAGTGGGTGTCCCATGTCCCCTCTCTTCTCAATGTTTTCTAAAGACCTGCAACATAGCTGTTATGCTGCAGAATTTTCGTCTCAAAATGTCTCTCTCTTTTCTCAAATTCATTTATTTTATTAATTGAATACTAAAATCACTTTCATCTATAGGGGTTTTCACATAAATATCAAAATGTTCTATTTTAAATTCTGGTATTTACATACATGATACCCTCTTTCCTTTTTAGTGGGTTTAAAGTTAAATAATGATCACGTCTTTAAAGCATTTTATAAAATGTTATGACTATGAAATAAAACCCATTCCGTTTATTCTATATGGGTTATTTATGAAATTTTTGATGATGATATATGTGGATCACATGATAATAAAGTAAAATTTAAGGGTGCACCCTGATAGTGCTCCAATGCATTATGTAAAGACATAATCTCTAGAGATGACCATTTTTTAACGATACCTTGGTAAATAACCTTGGTAATTTTTAATGACACCTTGGGGATGGACCTTGGTGAAACAAAAATTATTGTCTATATTAAATGTTGTAGCCACATTTTCAAGTTATGAAATATGTTATTTTTATAATGATATGGCTCATGATTTCTTTCTCATGCCTTAAATTTCTTTTCATGACTTTATTGATATCTCTCAAGTTCACATGTTAAATGTTTCCCTTGTTTCCATTATTAGGCCTTCGGCTCACCCTTTCTTCTGATGTATTCTCTCATGTTATGAGATTCTATAATGAAAATAGGATGAAAAAAATGAAGAATCCTCTCATTTGTTTAAGAAGAATGTTTTATGTTGTCATGTTTTAAGTTCCTGGTTTCCAAGACACTAAACCTTAAAGATCCTCAGTTTTGTGTAATGTATTGAAAGTTTATGTGATAAAAGGCGGGATGTTATAACAATACTCAGAAGGTACCCCGAGACCCCATAGGTCTCTAAATGTTCCACAAAGGAAAAACCACAAAGCAAGATATCAACACTACTTAGGTATATTCCCATACGTATACCTAAGTTATCGTGATATACTCATCTCATACATGAGGGAAGTATACCAAAAAGGTAACACCATGAAGGTAGAAGTACCACATAGGTAACACCACGAAGATAGAAGTACCACATAGGTAAAAGTATCACACATGTATCACCATGATGATAGTACCACAAAGATAAAAGTACCACACAGGTATCACCAAAGAAGATAGTACCACTAAGGTTAAAGTACCACATAGGTATCACCACGAAGATAGTATCACGAAGGTAAAAGTACCACACATGTATCACCACGATGATAGTACCTCAAAGGTAAAAGTGACACAAAAGTATCACCATAATGATAGTATCATGAAGTTAAAGGACTCAGATCACACCAGGTATGCATCTCTGAGAAACAAAATTATGATGCTGATCCACATAAGATCGCTATGAAAGATGATAGCCAACCACATGATTCTCTACGGATAATAACAAGTAACATCCTTAGTAACAACGTCGAAAACCTCAGATGCTGAAGAAATACTTCTCTATGGAGTATAGTGGGCCTGCCGCATCACACAGAGGTGCTTCCCACTAACCTTAAACTGTTAAGGTACTCCTCCCGTCGAGTACCTTGGGTCTGTCGTGTCACACATAGGCTCTCCCCCACGTGGCATGCTGAGTTACTCCTCCTATCGAGTACTATGGGTCTGCCGCATCACACATAGGTGCTCCCCACTATGGGTCTACTACATCACAAAGAGGCTCTCCCCACTGGGATGGTCTAGTCACTCCGAGTTGAAATGGTCAGCAGTCGTCAAGTCTCAGCCAGTCGTAGGGTTCTGTACATAGCGCGCTTGGGAGAACCGCTCCCCAAGCCATCAGTCATACCTTAAATGCCCTAAAGCCCCACTACGAAGTATTCCAAAGGCCCTTCATGTCATAAGGGACCCAACGCAATAGACGAATCATCTATTGGATGCTCGGTCTGTATGTTATTAGTGTTTTCGCTCCGATGGCCCGGTTGGAATCGGAGTTCGATCCAACCCGTCCATACTCCAACTTTTTCCAAAACTCAAGTGGAGTAAACCAAAAGGACCGTCTCGATCCAAGTATTCATGTTCTGCAAAAAGTTCATCAAATGGATGCCCGGTTCACATGTTATGGCCAGAAAGGCGTAACTGGGTCCAGATGGGCCCAGGTATGGCCCAACCCGGTCGGACCGACCCGTCCCGACCCGGCCTGGGATGCCCCAAACTTGTTTGAGTCGACCCAGTCTGATTCAAGTCCGGTCTGATTGGCCTGAGCTATGGTGGGCCTGGCCCACTAGGCCATGGTCTGACTTGGCCCAAGAAAGGGGCGGCTCGGCCCGGCCCACTGCATGTGGCCCGGCCCTCGCTGGGCGCAGCCCGCGGGCACGACCTAATGGCGCGGGCAACTAGCACGTCCCTGTGGCTCGATCCGCCCGAGCTGGCGCCGAAGGGGGAATGTCCCCCATTCGTTCGAAATGGAAATGGGCAGCACCTTTAGGCTCTACCAAGTCATCATGGGACCCGAGCAGGTCCCGCTGAACTACAACAATCATCCCGTGTTCCAGCCTGTCCTCCTCCCAGTGGTGCAGTCACGCGATGTTGCTCCACCATAGTTGACCGCTCTTTAGCCTCCATCATGGACAAGAGGTTGCGGCCTCCTACTCCTCCGGCATCGTGGATGCGTGCCTCCACTCTGCAACACGGCCGACCGGATGCAGGACTCCTCCCTTCCCTACCGCGGCTGATGGACTGCAGTGTCCTCATCATTCGGCAGTGCGGACGCGCGCCATCCATCCTTCCTCGCGGCCGACCGGGTGTCTGTCTCCACCTTCTTCTACGAGCAATTGCTGCTTCATTCCAAGCCTGAAAAACAAAACGATCGCATATTCGCGATCCTTGGGTCGAGGGCTCCACGTCTATATGTCATAGTCAACAAAATATTGTGTTTCAAGAATCATTAAATATTTGGTGTTAAAGAACGCATGAAGAACGTGTGGAGAATCAAAAGATAAGAGGCAAGGTAAATGCATGGGACGATGTTCGTGTTAGTTGGCCATCATCGTTGTGAAACCATAATATGAAGAATTGATAAATAAATTCAAACATATTAAAAACAAACCCCTACCTCGATTTTATAATGGAGGTGGCACGAGGAAGATGACGAAGTCATTGAGGATTGATGTCGGTGTTCTTCACTCCCGCAAGACGATCCATGGTTGGTTACTTGTTCTTCGATTCTAGAAGACGTTCTTAGATGGATGATCTTTTTTGTTGGAGATAGATCTTCCCAACTCTCCAATGCTCTCCACTCCTTTTCCAATCCTTTTCCCACGAGAGGTTACGTGCCAAATTAATAAGCTTAATTTTATTAATTGATCAAAGTTGGCACATTTAATTTGGGTGATAAACCAAGAGTTTCCCCATAATAAAAAGGGAGTTAAAGGGTAGAGTGGTCCCCACCACTAATTTCAAAGGGGAGGTTTCAAGCTCGGGTGGTCCCCACATCTAAACCCAAAAATGTATGTTTCAAAAAAAAGTTGATTTATTTTATTTTCTTTTTATTCTCCCACAAAAAGACAAAAAACCAACCTCTACACTCAACCTACTATGGTCAAGGTTAAGGTCTCATGAAAATAATATCGACACTGTGAGTTCAATAGTGCCCTCAGATTTCAATTCTGAGTACCGGTTCAAAAGTTAAAAAAATCTGCTCGCATGTTTACTAATCATACCTGAAAAAATGTTCATAAATTTATTATCAATCACCCTCGACCCACGCCGATCGAGGTTAAGCTTCACTTAGGTGAAACACTCCCTAAAAACCCAATGGTACACTCGGATTTCCAAAATGAGTTACCGTTTAAAAGTTATGGATTTTATAGTAAAATAATTGTCACTTAATTATTTTATTTATGGCCAAAATCTAACTTCCACTGGTGGCCCGCACTGGCCTATGTTAGTATCTACCTAAAGAAAAAAAACCCTTATGAGTTCAATGGTGGTCTGAGATTTTTATTCTATGTTACCATTTGTGAGTTTTAATCATTTGATTAATAAAATAACTTTATTTAATTATTTAATTTACAATTATGCCATTTTCGGGTTTTCTCATAGGAGGCCCACATCGACTAAAGTTATGTCATGCATAGGGTAAACCTGCAATCCTGAGCGCAACTATGCCCTTGTATTTTTGATCCGAGTAACCCTTTAATAGTTATTACACTTTTTTAGGAAAATTGCTTACGCGCATTAATTAAAGATTAACAAAACTTCAACGGTTCATTCTGGGCACTCTCGGCCTCGGAATCGCACGCCGTCAGATTTTTCGGTCTCGAAATAATTCCATATAAGTAAAAACAATATTTTAAAATTATGGTACTTTAATCATTTTATTTTTTTAAAATAACAATGGGTTAAAATTTATCATAATCAATCATTTTCAATTGCTAAAAAACATTTTTAAAACATTTTTAACTGGTTTTTAAAACGGGTTTTATTTGAAAATAGATTTTCGACTGAAGAGAGAAATAAATTTGAATTTTATTAAAAAATTTAACCAATAATCTTAATTAAATAAGTGAGTAAAATGGTACTATAACATGAAAATATTAATTAATAACCATTGGAGAAGATAATTAAAGGGTTTATATAAAATTATAAAATAATTTTCTTCAATGAAAATTCATGTGTATACAATCATGAATAAAATGATATTATAAACTAAACCCTTGTAAATATCATAACGTTGATGTGAGAAGAAAAAAATGAATCGCTTATGTGTTTATACTATAAATAAACATAAAAAATATGGATAAAAAAATATATTGTCAAAATTCATTACACATGTATTATTATTATATCAACAACACCGAAGAATTAATATAACCCAATGAAAAGTAATTAAGCTATGAAATTCTTTACTACTAGGTATGTTTTAAATTCAACTCACCTTAGATGAAATAATTAAAATTGAGACAGAAAATAATCTGAAAAATTTTGTATTCATTTTTTTACATGTAAAGGAGGATTATTTACACCATATAAATGTAATTGGGTGCCTTTAATTTCAATATACCTCAATGAAATGAAATTGAGATGAAAATCATTTCCTTACATTTGCTTTTATATGAGAATAGCTTAACCTCTAATATAGTGGTTATAAAAATGTCATTAACGTATAATAGAACTATATTAATATTCATAATATCATATATATATATATAATTATTTTATATCATCTTATCAATATATTATTAATAATCTTTCATTATTTTAATTGTTTTAGGTGTTAATTTCTCTTTTTTGAATATATTTTGACATGTTATTTTTTGATCCTATAATATTGATCATGAATTCATAATCCCAAAAATATAAAAAATTAAACTGACATAATATATATTTATTATATATTTATTTATAGTAATCCATAAATTTTTTTATTGGAAATAAAATACACAATTCAATAAGATGGTAGGTCGTACAAACAGATGAATATTGTTTCCATTTTCTTATCATATTTAATTAAATAAAACTAAATGATGTATATATATATGTGATAATTAAATTAACATTATTATTTCATATATATCAAATATTTTTATTAAAATAATCCTTAATACATTCCATGAAACTCATGAATGAATCACATTGCGTCAAAAATAGATAGCTCGTTGTACGCATGAGTGAAAATATCATTTTCCCAAGAAATGAAAATAATGAGGGTATGTATAATATAATAATTGAAAACACATATTAAATAATAAAAATATTATATATCATATATAAAATACAGTTAAATCATTATTTTTCACCTTGAAAGGTGGTAATTGATAAATGAATGACATCAGTTCGCGAGGCGATAGCCCCCCAAACACACGAATAATGATTTCATAACCCATTTGATGGTAGTGTATAATATTTTTTGAAATAAACTTAACATAACAAAATATAAGTATATTTAAGATACTAATGTTATTATATAATCATTTTATAATGGGAATTTATCTTTTTGAGAAATGAAATAAGATTAAAACTCTTTTAGAAGAACATTGCCTCTTGTTTAGGTATCCTTGTTAGGATTATACTAAAACCAAAAAAGGGTTAATCATTTCCAAATCTAAGGATTATATGATTATGTTTGGAACTTTTGGTAGTTATTTGGATGGCCTTTCCCAAACCAAATTTATTTTATGGTGTTAACTGGAGAGGAGAGGGGGTGCCCTTTTATAAGTGGAGTGAGTGGTACACTTGTAAATTTTTGAAATAATGATTTACATCCATGTTTTTTCTTTGAACATGACTAAATAATACACAATTATAAATAATATAATTTATAAGGTCACATTATGTCTATAAAATGGGTTTTTAAAATATTTGGGTAATTTTTACACCTTATTTTCTAAATTTAACCAATAAGGAAACTCATTTTCTCTATAATCACAGCAAATAATTTTAATAGTTTTCACAAAATATTTTGTGATAAAAATTATTTTTACCTGATTAGAAATTATATATTATTATTATTATAAATATGGAATAATTGTTTCAAGATTTAATTAACATAGGTGTAAAATTCAATTTATAATTAATACTATAGATGGGATGAAAAATGGAGTTTTTTAAAGTGAAAATGTTCCAAATTTTACAAATTTATTTTGACTAAATTCAACATGAAAATGGTTCCAATGACCATAATTGAAATAATATATGTATAATTTAAATATTATTATATTTAAACCAATTAAAAATATAATTTAATATGATATTGTTTTAGAAGAAAGTGTATTTTAAAATTAAAATTCAGTATCTTTCACTAATAAAAATAATGAATCTTCCCTAAAAATACAAAACATTTACCCTTATATAACTTTGGTATTTATATTAATAATTTTTTTTCATTATTTAATATAAATTATATGATAATGCTAAAATTTAATTATTAATTTTGTTCAATAAGAACTAACAAACCCTTTTTTTTGGAAAATACAGCTTGTTCGAAAACATTTCATTTTATTTTAAATGATTCATATTAATATTTAAAATGGATAGATAAAAATTAAATGTGTTTAACTATATATTTTCATAATGTGGTTAATTATATTTATAACCACCATTCAAATGGATAGTATATAACTATAATATTAATTAGTAATTTTATATTGATGTTCGGTAAAACAACATCTTGTCTGTAATGCATGATAAAATTAATGTTTCATGTAACACAAACTAAACCCAACAATGTTTTTAAATTAAGAATAGTTGGAATTTAACGTAACATACACTATCTAATAAAATATTATTCTTTGAGAATTTCTAGTTTGTCACATTCCCCCATCCTTAAACAAATTTCTTCCTCAAAATTTAAAAATGATCATAGTAATCAAGGGTTTTACATTGGGAAATAACATTTTTTTAAAACCATCATCATTAGAAAGTTAATAAAATATCGCCTTATTAATAGATAAAGGTAAGTACAAAGTTCTCATTGAATAACACATATCTAGTTTTTTTCATAGTATAACATCCTTGGGATGTTAAGATATGAACAAAGATGATAAGCGTATATATGTATAGAGAGTCATTGAGGATGTCGATCACCAGAAAGTGAATGATAAATAGCTATTTTTGGGTCTCAAAACATAAAATCTAATACATTTCAAAAGGTTATCAAATTATGGGAATATTATAATAATTGTTATTCATGATACTTTTAAAATGTTTAGGAATTATTTAAATATCACTGAATATAAGTAAATATAATTAATTGATATATTTCCACTTCATAAGAATAAATATATCCTTTGGTTTCTCTTCAATATCTTACTTCATAAAATGAATATCCAAAAATTATTTTTTATGCGTCAAGCAGAAAAATTCACTTTTAACAGATCATATGATCCTTAAAGTAAAAATTCATTCCATATAACTATTTTCAAAAACAAAAACATATAATAAATTATAATATATACCACAAAGGTAATAAAAACTATTCATCATTAATAATTATTTATCAAAATGATTAATTAAAAAATGACATATTAACCAGGACAACATTTAAAATAGTGGTAGGCATGAAACACTTATCATCCTTCAGTCAACTATTTATGCCCCACCAAATTTTCATACGTAAGAGTTAGTCACCCTAAATTCCAGTTATGCAATTTATAAATTGTAATTATATATTTCCTATAATTTTACAAAAAAAATGATGGAAATAATTCAAAAAATATAATCAGTAAATAACATTTTTTCAGTGATTTTCTACAAAATTTATTTTTTTACAAGGCCTAAAAAAATTATTGGACTACTATTAAAATTTTATTAATTAATATATCAACCGAAATGGATATCAATACCTTAAAAATAACAACTATAAAATCTAAATGATTTATTCCACAATTAAATTTACCACTAAAACATATTTTATCCATATTTTCATTCCAAAATGTCTCTAATCCTAGTAGACTATCATAAAATAAAACCTAAAAAGAGTTGTTTTAATTTAAACATTTGATCAACTATAATCTCATAATTTTTTCATGATATTAATAACTCTTAAGTAAATTACGACACATGTCCTTATAAAATTTAACACAATATTTATAATTTTTTATAATTATTATAACCAAAATACCATAGGTAGAATACTTCTATAATTTCATTCTTGAATACTAATACAGAAATACTACTTCCATTTTATTTCAACATAGTCCTTTCCTTGGTATATGGATTACCCCAATATTTTCATTTTCTCCAACTATTTAACTCCATAATGATTTTAAAACAAAATATGAATTATCCTAAGCATTTCCCTCGGTATTTCATTCCATGTGTGTAGTCAGGTCTATTATTATGTACTAGGTAATTCTAAAGTCCATCCTAACATTACCTTCTTGAAGTTATTACCCCTATGTACTTATTTCCTTGATCCACATCCACTTGTAGCATCATGAAAATGGTTTATTGTAAGGAGAAACTATATAATCTATTTCTTACCAAGACTTTAAAATGTTATCATATACTTATACTCAATGTCTATCTTAGGGATATGTTACATGATTAGTGTTTTCCTATATCTATTTCCTTATATTTATACTAATCATGCATTGATATCAGCTATAGTTTCCCAGAACCCAGTCACCTATAGCTAGTTTATGCTACCATTTCATTGTCATATGATACAAAGGAACACATCATGAAGGAAATATCATGTTAATGATCTTGGTAAACTAGATACATATAGGGTTATTACATAATAACTGAATACACTAAATATCAACATAATTTGTTTTTGAAAATAATAGCATTTCATCTACTATATCCCTATATACCAGTCATACTAATCTTCATGGAATCCTGGGGAAAGTAAAAAAACTAAGGGCCAGATAAAATTCTCAATAAGAGTTTAGTATTGTGGAATAATTAATTATTCAATGATCATAATCAATATGGGATGGTTAATTACTGAAAAAACATGACATGTAATCAATAAAATTTGATGAATGTCCGTAAACAATATGGAAATGTGAATAACTAAAAACACTTTCTATTTAATCAATAACATGATGATCATAAATGGATAAAGAGTAATTATTATCGCTTGATAAATAACTTTAAACACATTCCATTTAATCAATAAACTATGAATTAAATACACCCATATAATTGTTTTCAACGTGAAAATGTCATCTATAATAATAAAAACTGAATTATAGTTATAGGAAATACTTATTCATTTGACGCCATGTTTCCTAGGTAAATGGTACCTTTACTATCAAGATCATTCACAAGACTGTTTAAAATACACTAGGTAAAAGCCAACATAACTATTTATAGCCAAATGATTCCTCCAATGAGTCCACTGAGGCATCATGGGTCCATCTATATCTAGGCCCCACCCAATTTTTACCATTCCATATAATTCTTCATATATTAAAAAATTAATGTATAAATTTTTTTGTTAACATAAAATATATGTATTGAGTAATGTACATAGATTTTACAATATTTCATAAGATATCAAATAATATTCAATTTATTTCACAGTATGTAGAAATAATATATGGTATAATATATATATATATATATATATGATAACTTACATGGATATTTTGGTAAGATTTAACATCCAATGATCATAAAAAAGTGAGAATTTAAAAGGAATGTTATTGACTAAAAAATTGAAACAAATTAGCGAATTTCAATAATTTGCTTAGTCAAAATGATCATAAACCATTCAGAGGAGGAAAAGGATGGTACAAATACAACATATCAACAATGTAAAATAATGGTTTGTTGTTGGTGGTGAACATAATTATCATAAAAATATATTTTAAAGCATTCTTCTCCAGTATATAAATTTCATTCTGGAAATGTTTTTGAAAATCCTTTACTTTAAAAATAAATTTTATTTTTAGAAAAACATCCTTGTAAACATATAATGGAATATGTGATGAAATGAATGTCATGTAAATAGATAATTAGGTACATGTTGTAAAGTACATTATGTTTTCATGGTAAAATGGTTATAATACTACCATGATCAGAAACTTATAAGAACATTCCTTTGATATTTTTTTAAATAGAAAAAACTGGTAGAAATATAATTTAATAAATCGTTTTGAAAATTTATAAATAATTGAAAACATTTTTTATATATTTTATTATAAGAAAAAGTATTTTCATATTAATAGTGAAATGAAGATGGATTTTAGGTAAACATTTTCTTAAAAAAAATTGTACCAAAGAGTGGAAAATGGAACTATCTATTATGACTCGGTTGTAGAGAGCCTGAAGCTAGCATCTACTATAATTAAATTGAAATTATTATAAGGAATAAAATATAGGTATACCATAGAGTTTTTTAGTATTAATAAACCAGATACACACAAGATTCTTGTATTACATATCAATACCCTAATTAGAACATATTTTTCCATAGAGGATAACCATATTCCATCAAGTATATCCCTGAATATCATTCATTTTATGCTTCATGGAATCTAGGGGAAAGTAAAAAAAAATAAGGGTAATCTAAAATTCTTAGTAAGGGTAATGTATAACAGAAGAAATAATGAATCAATGAGAATATTAATTATGGAATTATGAATAACTAAACACACATACCAATAAATCTACAACTTGAGAAATATGTTCTTAAATAATATAGAAAGGAAACTACTCGAGAAACATTCCATTCAATAAATAAACTGATAATGAAATGAATCCATATCATTTTTCATAGTAAAAATATCATGGATAATAAATACTAAAACAAAATAAAGGAAATTCGTAATTTTTGGATGGCATGTATTAGTAAAATGAAAACCTATATTGTCGAGATCTATCCTCCATACAGTTTAAAAATAAGGGTAGATTCCCATTAAAAATTTAAAAATTATATGTCATATGAAAACCTATTGATGCAAAAAGGGGCTATAAAAATTTCAGGCCCCTACAATCAAAATATGTCCAAAGTATTCCTCATATCAAGTAATCTATTTAATTAATAAACAATATGTCTTATCAAATATACAAATTGAATAAAGGATACTGATTTGTCAATATTTCCCTGGATAATAAAATGAATGTCATGTTAAACACCATATATAAAAATTATATATGGTTTTGGAAGTGAACCTATATATTATAAATAATATGGATAATTGGGGGGATTTCAACATTCAATGATCATAGGAAAAAAGATATTTCAAGGGGACTAATAAAGTAATCATGGAAGGGAATGTGAATAAAATTTTTGGAAAAATTAATCATAAACCATCCATATGAATTATAAGGATATTACATGCAAACGATATCCCAAGTGGAGTAAAAAAAGGTTTGTTGTCATTTATGAATGAAAATATTATAAAAAGTTATTTTAAAAACAATCATGAGAAAAATATACTTTTTTTTAAAACCATTTTTAGAAACCATTTCTTTTAAAATAACTTTTCAAAACATTTTTAGTAAAAAATAACCTTTTAATCGTGCAATGTAATATTTATAGAAATTATAGTGGGTAAATCTATATATGTTATACGAGGAAAAATAACATTTTTTCATGGTAAAAAGGTTATAACAATATCTTGTTCAGATAGTGATAAGAATATTCCTTTGAAAACATGATTAATATAAAAAGGGGTAAAATTTTATTTAATAAAATTTTTTAGAGGGGTTAAAATTAGTTTTTTTATATCCTTATTAGAAAATAGGGATTTTAAATGAAAACTAATTCTCTGTTTAAAGAGAGAATGAAGTCGGGTTTTCTTAAAAACATTTTATCTAAAATTTTGTGTACAAAAAGTGAAAATGGCACAATTAATTGAAAATGGTCATGAATAAACATGGGATAAATACTCAAATATTTTGTTCTAAAATTTCCAAATAATTTCCTATGATTCAAATTCAATTGTAAACAATCTTGAACAAATTGTGATGTGAAGTATAACGTTGAAAAGACCTTAACATTGACGTGAGAATCAATCAATGAATATATTACATGTGTAAAATGTAAATCCACATAAATCAAGTGGAAATGAAATAATATAAAGTTAAAATTGATTAAAAACATAATCATAAAATATTAATGAAAATGAGTAAGTAATATAACCTAATTAAAATAAATTGGGTTATGAAATTATTTTCCACTTGGTAACTTTTAACTCATATCCGCTTAGAATATATAATTAAAATTTAAACCCCCCAATGACATTAATAATGAATGAATCATTAAATTACATGTCAAAGTGGAATTATGTAAAACATATATAGGATATTAGGCATATAACAGAAATGTATTCATTAAATAATGGATATACCATTAGAAGATCATTGAAAACATTAATGAGGAAAATAATATTTAAACCTTCTAAAGTGTCCCATAACACATTGAAACATTTGAATCATAATCCCAAAAAAGGAATAAAAATAAATGGAAATTATAATATCCCAAGAATAAGGATATTCATGATATAACATGTCAATGGGTAGTATTCTCAAGACATAAAAGTTAATTGGGGAATAACAACCAATAAGTCACAATGGAATGTAAATTGGGATAAAATCCATTACCTTCAGTCTGATTTGACTCATGTGTCTTTTTATTCCTAAATAATTAACTTATTTTAATTTTTTCATTCTTTAAAACCATATTAACATTTATCATAACTTTTATTTCATTTAATGAGATGTTTTATAGAGCTACATAAACAATTATGTTTATATTGGGTGTTTTGACAAAATTTGGTTTATATGTCAAAAAAACTTTGGTTGGTAAAAAATAGTCAAGGGGGTCATTATATAACATATAAAAAATAATAATAAAGAACCAATTATCATAATTATACATTATTTATACTTTTAAAACCAATCATTAAATATGATTATGAAATGGAACCACCATATCAATAATTTAGACGGTTGGCCATACATATGCATTAATAACATCCCCATTTTTCAATGATCATTATAGAATGATATTAAGTAACATTAATATATCCATAAAGATAATTATATCATATATACAAATTAATTAATAATATATATACTTATATATAATTATTTTGATGTAAAAGGAATCACATCGTGTTGAGGAGGTGGTAGATCGCACATTGACAAACGATGTTATCAATTCTTATGTGTTTGAAAGTGTAATTATATTTACAAAAAGGTAATTATGTAATGAATATAATATATAAATTTTTTTAACATATAATTAATTAAAACCATCCTTTATAAATTTAATGTATCTTATTATCTAATTACATCACTTTTAGTAGGCCGTTGCCTACGCTTCCAAAAAAGATGTTACTGTATTTACACAAAATACAAATCACAAGGGTATGTTATATAAAAAAATTAATGAAGCATAAAGAAATTATAAATATCATATATATCATATATAAACAGTTTGTACATCATAATATCCAACCATGATTGTTGGTAATGGAAAAACGAAAAACTTTTTGTCAGGCTGTAGTTCGTCATACACATAAATGATAAGTTCCTCACCCATTTGATAAAAGTGTTTGTAAGTGTAGGTTGAAAACATGACGTCAAATAATATTAGAACAATTATGATAATTTATTGCTATATAATAATTGAATAAGGATATTTTAGGGGTATTATAATGGAAATAATTCTAAATAGCTTGGGAAAAGATGTTACCTTTTCATTGGGTAACTCCTTTTAGTTTGAAAAAAGGGCATACATTGATTGAATTATGATGAAAAATAATTATATAGGATGAGTATAGGGATTTAGAGGAGCTATTTGGTTAGATACAGGTTGAGAAAAAGTGTATTGAGAGGTTTGAGGAAGTGTAAGGGTTGACTGCCTTTTATAGTGGAGGATGACTATCGCTCTTGTAAATTTTTTGAATGGGATTCCACCCATGTTTTTTCCATTGAAACAAGTTTTAATAATGTACAAAATTTAATCCAAGGGAGTATAAAGTCTAAATATATCTATAAAATTGATTTTTGAATAGTGTTTAAGTCATTTTGACCCTTAAGTTTAAGGTTTAGTCCCTTGTTAAGCAAATGTTTCTCTTAGTCGGTGTAGTTAAATTTAATCACATTCAATTTTCATTTTCATAAAAACTGTTGAAATTATTATAATTTATTAATTATTATATTTAAAAATATAGAATAATTTTTTTAAAATTCCAATCCCATATGTGCTAGAAATTAATTAAAAATTAATCCCATATACGGGATGACAAAGCAGGTTTATAAAGATAAAATATTAAAATGTTTTCTATGTTTTCATATCCAATTTCAAAGTGAAAATGATTTCAACGAACTAAATTTGATTAAATATTATAAATTTGATCTCATTATTATTTTTAAAAAATAAAATATATAATTTAATTTTATAAATAAATCAGATGAAATAGTTGTTCTGAATTAAAATTAAGTATTTTTCACAATTCATCGAAAAATTAATCTTCATAGAAGAATACTAAAAATTCATTATAACCTGAATTTTATGTTTCACTTTCAAAAATGATATTTTTTAAATATTCCATTTATAAAAATTCCAAAAATTGGATTTAAAATAGTTTCACCATTAAAATGCGGTAAAAGTGCCTTTATAAGAAAATATAGGTTTTTATAAGTAATATTGGGTTTGTTCAAATCTTATGCCTATAAATCAGATTGATGAATATAAAAACTATTTTATTGAATATATAATATATATATTTCATTAATATCATTAAATAAATGTATTTAATTTAATTTATTATGATATATAAGATTGTGATCATAAAAATATATTTATAAAAACATTCCCTCTATATTAATTTGGATCATATATTCATTTATAGTAAATTGTTATCAAATGAATTAATTTTATAATTTTATAAAACATATATTTTTATAAGTTAGTTAATTCAACTCATTATTTCTAATTTAATGGCTAGGTTTTTTCTATTATATTAAATAAAAATATTTTAACATTATATTTTTGTTTGGTAAAACTCGATATTGCATTTACCATAAGATTTCTAAGAAATTCATCATTGCATGTGATAAAGGATAACTCAATGTTTCCTTCATTTCAAGGCAGTGAGTATAATATATTTATTTTAAATAGTATATATATTATAATGTATAAGGATATTATATTCCCCTAGGCACATCATGTTGTGTGATATAAATGTTATTGAATAAAAATTACTCTTTTTGAATTTACAGGGTGTTGCATTCTCCCAACCTTAATTAAATTGAATACTCAGAATTTAAAATCGATTTGGGTGATATATTGTTTGATATTAACTATGTTTAAATCCCACATCATGATAAGGGTTTTTTAAAAAAACTCTAGAAAGGAGAAAATGGGAAGTATAAAGGTCACGGGACATAACAAATAACTAGGTCTCTAAGTAGAAGAACATTAGTGGAAAGTACAGATATGTTATTAGAGGAAAAGAATAAATATTTATAGGGAGTTATTTTCATTATCAATCAAAAAACAAGTGAATCATAAATCGAAAGCTTAGGGCCTCAAATCCATAAATATTTGATTATTTATAAGACAACTAGTTCAATAAAAATTAATGTATTTGGACAAGAATTTTTTAATATCATTTTCCTCTTGTTGAGAAATTATCTCCTACATACGAATATAAAGAAAATTATTAAATGATACATTTTTAATTTCTTATGAAAAAATATTTTTTTTTTATTTGATCAAAATATAATACAACCCCTTACTTCCTGAAATGTGTATACAAAAAATAACATTGATCCCAAAAGCATTAAAATAAACAATCAATGGATTGTAAGTCCGAAAAAATAGTGGTATGTCTTTAAATTTATGTCTAACAATTCTCTAATTAAAATATATTGAAGAACATATTCTATGAACCTAAGAAATTACACAACTGGTTCATCATTAATATTTATTCATCATATTCTTCAACTAAAAACAACTCCATATTAACCAGGAAATTGTGTAGAACAGTGTGTGGTGTAAAACCCCTATCATCCTTTGATCATGGGTTCAAGACCCCACAGCCTTACCATACATTATTGTTTGTCACTTGGAATACATTTTGTCAATTTCTATAAACTAAATTAACATTATTTCTAAAACAAATATAATGTACATAATTGAAATAAGGATAATTGCTAAAATAACATTTTAAATATGGTTTTAAATACAATCCCAAGAGCGAACGAGACTGTACATGAGTGGTAGAGAATCCTTCATGGAGACCAAAAGACCCATGATCATATCTGGGTGGAGGTGAATATATGGGTTAGTGTAGTAGTACTATAGAAGTTACTATAGCATGTACTGTACGATACTATATTAGACATAACTAATTATTGGATTTGGGACTTTGGAAAACCGGTTTGGGCCTATAGGTCTCAGGCCAACAATGTCGTTTGGGCCATATAGATTTCGAACCCCAGAGAACAATAAGCAGCCTGGTTAGACCACACATGATCCGAACCAAAATAGGATTCAAAGAAAATTACAAACCACCTGATCATAGCTAGTTATATTGGAAGAATGAGAGTTAATGAGAAATTCCATTGTTATCAGGAACCATACAGCTCTGCATGTGTAAATTCTATCTAATCATCCATGTGAGGTGTGGATCTAGGCACCTTCATGATGTAGATTATAAGGAGTGGCTCATTCAAGTGTGTCAGGTATTGGGCCTTCATGTTCATGTATTAGGTCGTATGCCAATGGTCCATCGAGTCATGTATTGGACATATTCCTTGTCCCTACGTGAAACATAAGGGTTCCCCATCGACAATTAAAAGGGGGAATATCCGAATATCAAAAAAAATATAAGGCCATCGGAATTTTGGGTGACATACAACACCAATAAATAAATTTATCATGTATTTATTTCCATATAGGTACGTCTGCAGTTTATTGTTTATACATTAGAAGAGGTAATTCACTTAAGTAACTCCCAAGACCCCCCATATATGGAAACAAATATTAATGGATTCCATAGGATGATTTTCATTTCCTTCCACCACACTCTTCATTTTTCCTCGTCTATTCATTACATCATTCTTTTATTTTCTGCATAAAAAGAATTTCCCTGTTACATTGAGACACTTTACTAGGTGTCTCCTTCCACATTTCTTTCATGGGGGATACTGAGCCTTCATATCTTATGGGAATTCACCACTTCAGATCTTAAAAGACTTCTTCCTTCTCTTCATTTGTAAATTTTGGTGTCTTTTATGGTATATGAGGTTAATCATATTTCTGGAAAATTGATTAGTTATAAATGCGATATATTTCACACCTATCAATGCCTCATTTGTATTCTTATTATCAACACATTTTCCTTCATGTTAAATGTTTACAAAAATCCTTCGGTTATAATCCATTGACTAAAACTAGGAAGCATAATGTGGGTAACAATATTCATAGAAAACGTATACTAATTTATAGGGTATCTAAATTAAAAAACAATATATAAAATATAAAACACCTTAGGTTTAACCAAGGTCATTCATTGTCAAAATCAATCATAGTTGGTTGTATAGAAAATTTGAATGATCCAAATAATAACAGCCAAGAGTGTCAAACTAGGTGCACATTATGGCCCATTTGTCATGTTCTAGGTTATGCCAAGTTAGGCCCGCATAACCTTTTAAAAGTTGTTAATTTTATGTATATAAATGCCAAAACCATGTACACTTATAAAATCATAAAGGGTGTGTATATTCAAGAATACCAATATAAAATATAATTTACCAAAATTCCTGGTTGTTATATATACTTATCCTAAAATGTTTCCTTAGGGCTATGTTCTCTGATCTAAGTTTTAAAAATTATGGATTTCAAGGTTTATATTAAACTTCCTTTCATACTAATTATAACAATATGACCCTAGAGATCCTAGAGATAGCATCTAATACCATTATATTGACATGATTTCAAGGAATCAAATTTTTAAGGACTGAAGAGTTTAGTAGTCATGCTAAACCAGATACATAAATGATTCTTGTATTACAAATGAATACACTAATTACAACATAATTTTATTCGTTCCTAGATAACTTTTTTCCATCTAGTATATCCCACCATAATATTCATTGTATTCTATTAGGATTCTTGGGTTAAGGAAAAAAAATAATGTTGAGGTCAAATTTATAATATGGGAAAATTATAGAGGAATAATTATTGAATTAATGAGAATAGTAATTTTGGAATGGTATATAACTAAACACACGTACCATGAAATGAAAAAATGATAAGGAAATGAATAAATAATATATGTAATGGAAAAAACTGGAAACACATTCCCTTAAATTAACAAGTTGAGAATGAAATTCATCAATAGACTTTGTTATAGTGAAAATATCATGGATAATAAATACTGAATTAAAATTAAAGCAATGATTTATTATTGGATGTCTTGTATCAGGAACAGGAAAACCTCTACTATCATGATCAATCCTCCATATAGTTTAACACTATAGGGGAAAACCAGTTTAATTGAAGAAAACTATTTGTCTCATAAGAACCTATAGATGAATCTAGGGGCAATATAAATTTTTTTCTCCTCCCATCATTGCTTATCCAAAGCATTCCTCGGATTGAGTAATCGATTAAATTAATAAAAACTACACCTTATCTAATATTTGTATTTAATAAATGATACATATTTATCAATATTTACCCTAATGATCAAATAAATAACAAATTAAACATTTTATGTAAAATTAATCTATGGGTTACACAATGAACATATCCATGATAAATGATATGGATAATTAATGGAAATTCAATGTTTAATAATCATAAGAAATTTGGTATTTCCTGGATATAAAACAAAATGAATGGATTGAATTAGAATACTATACTTTTCTAAATTATATACAAACTACCCATAAGAACAATTAGGATGGTATGAATGAAACATATTCCATGTGTAGTAGAAACAGACGATTTTTTTCATTGATTAATGGAAATATTACTAAAATGTATTTTAAAAAAATTCATTATGAAAATATCCCATTATTTTCAAAACCCTTTGAAAAAAAATTTATTTGAAAAAAACATTTGAAAATATTTCATTTAAATAGATATATTTTAAACATGAACATTATTCTTAAATGAAATTATGCGAGGTAAATATGTACATGTCGTGTGAGGTAAAAATAACGTTCATTTCTCACGGTAAAAATGTAAGTAAAATCCCATGATTAGAGAGATACATGATGCTTCCTCTAAAAATAGGGCTAATTGATAAAAGGGAAAAATATGTAAATTATTTTTGGAATGGTAGTTTTTTTAATACCAATTTAGAAAATAGTGATTTTAGAAGAAAATTGCTTCTCCGACTAGAGAGAGAATGATGTCGGGTTTTCTTTAAAACATTTTCTAAAACATTTTGAGTACAAAAGTGTAGAAAAATATTACTATTACATATAAATGGTTATATATTACTAGAGGAGGATAAAATTAAATATTTTATTATAAAATTATCAAACAATTTATTCTTATGGAAATTCATGTGTATACAATCCGAAAAAAATGATATTGTGATGAAAACACTTGAAAAGTCCATAACATTGATGTGAGAACTAGTAAATGAATAGATAATGTATATAAAATAAAAATACACATAAAACAAGTGTAAATAAAAAAATATATTATAACAAAGTGACTACACACATAATCATAGAATATCAATGATAACAAGGAAGTAATATAGCCTAATTAAAATAAATTGGGATATGAAATTCTTTTCTACTTGGAAACTTTTAACTAAAATCTCATTAGAAGAAATAATTAAAATAAAAAATAAAAAAATAATGAATGAATCATGATATTTCAAGTAAAATTTTGATGTATAAATACCAATGATAATAAATTAGGTTCACATTAATTAATTATGCCTCAAGGAATAGAAATACCATTAGAAGATCATTCAAACCAATCATGATGAAAATAAGCTTTAAACATTACAATGTATCCTATACCACGTTGAAACATTTAAATCATTATAAACATGAATAAATAACGATAAATTCAACTTATAATATCATTATAATAAGTATATTCATGATATAACATTTTAATGGGATCAATATACACCATATAAACGCGAATTTCTGCATAATAATAAATAAATCTCAATAGATTGTAAACTGGGCTGAAATCTCTTACACTGAGTCCAATTTGTCTCATGTGTCTTTATATTCATAACTAATAAACATATATTAATTATTTAAATTATTTTTAACCTTTTTAATATTTGACATAAATTTTATTTCACTTATTACCATGATGTATACAACTACTTAAATGATTAAGTTTACATTGGGTGTTTGGACCAAACTTATTTTATTTGTAAAAACCAACATAATAGGTCAATAATTATCAATGTGGTTATTATATATCATATACAGAATAATAATCACGACATAAGTATATTATTTATACATCAATTATGATTTTTAAACAAATCATTAAATGTGGTTTTGAAAAATGAGCCAGTATTGCAAACATGGAGATGGTAGGTTATACGTATGCATATGTAACGCTCCTATTCTTCAATGGTCCATATGGAAAGATGATAAGTAACATTAGTCATTCCAAAATTATCAATATTTAATATATAAAATACTATTTAATCATATATACTTATAAATGAAATTATTGTGAAGTAAAAGTGAATCACATCTTGTCTAGGAGGCGGTAGTCGATACGTCCACGAACGACATTATTACTTTTTAAGTTTGTGAAAGGGTAATTAAATTTATAGAATGGTAATTATGAAATTAATACCATATATATTTCAAATATTTCAAATATTTCAAATATTTTTAAGTAGAATCATCCTTTAATTATTCCATGTATTGTTTGATCGGTCACATCACATTTAGGAGGCGATGGTCTATACTTCCACAAATGATGTTACTGTATTTTCATAAAATAGAACGAATAATGGTATTTTATATATAAAAATTACAGAATCACAAATAAATTATAAATATAACATATATATTTATATAATAAAAACTATTCTTCCATCATAATTTCCAACCATGAGAGGCGAAAAAGGAAAAAAAGAAGGACATCATTTTTTGAGGAGGTAGTTCACCGTACACAGAAATTGTAAGTTCTTAACGCATTATATTGACGTCTATGTATGTGTCGGTAAAAATATTAACCTAAAAACCACAAAAAATATTTATTATATTTTTTTGTTATATTATCATGGAATAAGGAGATTTTTTTTGTGGTGTAGAATGGATATAAATCAAAATATATTGAGGAAAAATATTATCGATTCTTTGGGAAACTCCTTTTAGTTTGCTCAAAAGGGATTCCTTGGATGGATTTATGACCAATGTGAGTCTTATAATATGAGGGTAGAGATTTTTAGGAGATATTTGGGTAGATAGTTTTCCACACAATGAGGCTTTAGAGATATGCGTACATGGGAGGAGTGAGTGCCCATTTATAGTGGAGGAGTAGTGGAAAAGTTGTAAATTTTTTGAAAGGCAATTCCACCAACATTTTTACCATTTAATGTGGAAAAAATAACAGACCAAAATATAATTTTTTTTTATTGGGTCTAAATATAGTCATAAAATGGATTTTGCATATGTTTTGATGTCATTTTTCCCGGATGATTAAGGTTTAGTCCCTTGTTAAGATAAGTTTTCTCTTAATTGTTGTAATTAATATTAATCACATTTACTAATATTTTTGGTAAAAATATATATTCAGGTATTATAAGTTATTATTATTCCAAATATGAAATATATTTTAATATAATATAATAAATGAAGTCGTAGTGATTAATTTTAAATTAATCCCATATATTTTCCAACAAATAGGGTTTTCAATGTAAAAATGTTCAAAAGTATTCTATGTTTTTATTTCCAATATGAAATATAAATCCATTTAAATAACTTCAATTTTAATAATTAATATAAAATTTATCTAATTAAACTTTAAAACTAATATAAAATATAATGTATCGTTACAAATTGATAAGTTGAAAAGGGAATTTTAAATTAAAATTCAGTACTTTCACCATTCATCAAACAATGAAAATTCATAGAATAATAAAAAAACCATAATTTTCTTTATGTTTATATTTAAAAATGATTTTTACTTTGAGATATAATATTTTTAAAATTTTAAAAAATTATATTTAAAATAGATTCACCATTAAATGGTGGTAAAAGTAAAATTCTAAAAAATATATCTTTTTTTGTGTAATACAAGGATTGTTATTATCTTTTGACTATAAAATAAATTTGATAAATATAATTTTTTTTGGAATATATAACATATATATTTCATTAATATAATTGAATAATTTTAATTATTTTATATTATTTGGATAATATAGGTTTGTGAGCATAGAAATAGTTTTGTATAAAAACATTCCATTAAAATCCAATTAATTATTATATTAATTTCTAATTAATTGTTAAGTAGTTAACTTATTTTATATTTTTATAAACCATATATGTTTATAAGTTAGTTAATAATTGTTATAACCACCAATTTAACAGATATGTTATGTCATATTATATTAAATAGAAATATTTTAATAATCTATCGTTGTCTGGTTAAACTTAGTCTTACGTGTAACATATTCTTTCAAATAAATTCGTTGTTACGTGCAGCACAATCTAACTCAATATTGAAATAATTGAAAGATATAGTTTATATTAAATTTATTTAAAATACTAAATATATTGTAATGTATTTGGATATTATATTCCCTTATGGTCTTGGTGTTGCATTCCATACATGATATCGAATTAAAATTACTCTTTCAGCCTTTTCGAGGTGGTACACAATCACATGAAAACAATCATGAATTACTATAGGATAATATAATGAAGGGATTTTTTGAAAATAAATAATATAATTTCCATCAATAGAAATTCAATCATAAAAAATCAGGATCCAAATGATATTTTAAAGTATATCCTTAAAAAGATCATAATGTAGAAATGAGAATCAATAAATGAATTGATTCTTTCTATGAAACTAAATATACATAAATCATGTGGAAATAAAATAATAGATAGTCCAATGGAATCACACCTGTAATATTAGAAAATTAATGATAATGAGGAAGTAATATGAACCAATGAAATGTAATTGAGTTATGAAATTCCTTACTACTTGGTAACATTTAAATTTTAATCCCCTTATATGAAATAATTCAAATTGAAATATAAAATAACATGAAAAATTATGTATTCATGATATTACAAGTTATGGGGATTTATATAGAACATATAAATGTAATTAGTTTTATAACATTATTATATGCCTCATTGAAATTAAATTGGGATGAAAACCCTTACCTCATATTTCATTTTGGGTGAGAATAATTTTACATCATGTATAGTAGTTATAAACATGTAATAAACTTATAAATTAACCATATTAATATTATTAATTTAAAATATGAATCTTTTATAACAACTTATCACATGTTTGTTAATAATCATTCATTATTTTCATTGTTTGTGGAGTTAGTTGACTTGTTTTTCAAGTATATTTTGGCTTGTTATTTTTTGATCCTCTCACATCAACCACGGATTCAACATCCCCAGAGTCTAAAACAAGATTTAAATATCATATATAAACATTATATATTTATTAATATTAATCAATAAAATTTCGTGAAATGAAATGAAATACACTATTCATGGAGACATTACGACTAGCATGTGCATGAACATTGTTTCCATTTTCTTGTCGAATTGAAAAAGAAGAAAATTAATTTAAATATGCAGATTCATTATAATTAAAGTATCTTTTTTTATTCCATATATATCAAATATTTGTATTCATTTGATTCTTAATACATTAATTTTAAGGCATAAACGAATCACATCACATCACGAGGCGATGGTCTTACATTAAAATGAGCAACAATATCGTATTCCCAAAAATGGAAAGAATTATGTTATGTGTGTTATACATATTACAGAAGCATAATAACATATTAAATATCATATATATCATATATTAACTATAATTTCATCATTATTCTATACTTTAAAAGGTGGTAATGTAAAAATTAACAACATTGGCTTGTGTGGAGGCAGTCTCTCATACACACAAATGATAGTTTTGTAACCCATTTGATGGTAGTGTGTGAAGTTGAAGGTATTATAATTAACATAGAAAAATATTTGTATATGTAAGATAATGATTTTATAATATAATCATTTTATAAGATTAATTTAATGAGGGGTATAAGGGAATAAAGTAAATACACTTATAGAAGAACTTTACCACTTCTTCGGGTATCGTCTGTAGGTTTGTACTAAAAACATCAAAGGATTACATTTGTTCAAAACTAAGGATTCTAGGATGAGTGTATTAAATTTGAGGAATGAATTTGGAAGGTACTTTCCCATAAACTTTTGTGTAGAATTTTTTAAGTGGAGAGGGTTGGGGGAGGCCTTTTATAAGTGGGGTCAGTGGAAAACATGTAATTTTTGAAAATAGTGAATTCCACCCACGTTTTTTTACATCATTTGGTCAAAATAATTCCCCATTATTGGTACTATAAGGAAGATGGTGGAATTTTTTCAAGAAAAATGGTCTTTGATTTTTTTTTGTTTTCTTATAAAACCTTATTTTATACATTTAACCACTATGTAAACTTGTTTTATCCTTAATCACTATAATTAATAGTAAATATTTTCATGAATAATTTAGATAAAAATTTGGTTTAACTAATTAGACAATATAAATTATTCTTATTACAAAAAATTTAATAAATTGTTTCATAATAAAATTAATAGAATTTTCAAAATTCAATTAAATGTTATTCTAAAAAATGGGGTGATAAACAGATTTTATAAACTGATAATTTTCAAAAACGAATATAAAGAAATTATAAATAAATTAAATTTAAAAATGGTTATAATGAATATATTGTATTAATATATATATAATTGAGCTATTTGGACCACAAAACTAACTCAAAATATAATTTAACATTATGAATTGTTTAGCTCAAAACTAATATTTCAATTAAATTTCAATAATTTTCACTATTCATCATAAAAATAAAACATCATAAAAATATAACAAAAAATAATCCAAATATAAATTTGATATCTTACTTTAGAAAATGAAGTTAATTTTGTCATATAAATTTTCTAAATTTTTAAAAAATGATTTTTAAATTATATGCCCCAAGAATGACTAAACAGTGTTTTTAGAAAAAATATTTTTTCTAAAAAAAAAAATTCTCTTAAATGATTATTATTATAATTTATAGTCAACATATAACCAATAAGTGAGTGTAAAATATATATTTTAATTATTTGGTTAATCAAATTCATACTTTTCATTCTAATGGCTTGGAAATAACTATCATATTAAATATTAATAGTATATTATTATTTGGTACAAAATTTCTTGTATGTAATGAAAGAAATACTCAATGTTACATATAACACAATATAAACTCAACATTAAATGTAATTCAAGAAAACTCGACATTGCTTCTAACATGTGTTATTATATAAAATGTTATTCTCTTAGAATATTCAGGGTGTCAGAACACAAGGCTCCATAATTAAAAATTATATAACATGGAAGAAATAATGTGTACATGTGGACATATAATGGTTTTTTTACATGTTAAAGGTGATTCTTAACACTTATCTTTTTAGTTCACCCCTCAGGTAAACCAATTTTTAAAATAACATTGGTAATTAATTTTTAATGTTTTTAATATTATTATGGTAAAAATTTATATTGAACCTATGAGATAATATATATTATCTTTATTCAAAATATTAGTTAATTTTTATAAATTCCTTTTATAGAGGCCGAAAATTTATTTAAAAATTAATCCACTAGACAAGACAAGATAACATTCTTCCAAATAAAAAATGTTCAAAAGTTTAAAATGTTTTATATTAAAATAAAATAATAAATTTATTTAAATTAACTAAATAATATAAAAAATATATAATTGAACTATTTTTAAAATTATAACCATCATAAAAAATATTTAATTTTTAAAATTATTTTAAAAAAATAATCATTAATAAAAAAAACCAGGGTTTTTCACTATTCATAACAAAATATACCTTCTGAGAAAATTATAAATTTTTTTGCTAATGATATTTTTTAAATACTAATTTTAAAAAATAATTTTATTATTTCAAATAAATTTTAAAATATGGGGAAAATATATTTTCAAAATATGTGCTCAAAATGTAACCAAACTACTTTTAAAAAAATATAGTTTTTGAGAGTAAAATATGATTTCTTCTTATCTTCTTCCTAAAAAAGACATAAAATAAATGTTTATTTTATTTATCGAAATTATAATATAAAAATTTAATAAAAATAATTAACCAATAATTATTGTTTTAATTTTTTTTAGAAAAAACATATTTATGAGCATAAAAAATACTTTTCAAGAAAACATTCCCCTTCTTTTCAAAAAGTTTACATTTTAAATTCCAATTAATTGATCAAAAAAGAATTAATTATATATTTGTGTTTGTGTGTGTGTGTGTATAAAACACATATATCCATATTTTATTTAATCCTATATATACCTATAATTCCAAACTCTAAGTGATAACTATCATTTTAAATAATAATATTTTGATATAATGTCATGTTTCCTATAAAATCGGTGTTCCATTTAATGTAGGAAAAAGAAAGTGTTTAATATACTTCACGTTAAGATCATTTTTATGTGTAACCCAAGTTAAAACTAGTTTTCATGTAATAAAATATAAACATGGTGTTATGTGTAACTAATGATATACTCAGTATTACATAAAATGTAAAATATAAAAAATATTAAATTTATTCATAAAAAATATTTCATAAAATCTAATGTTGTAACATTCAAGAACATTTAATATGAGTTTTTTCCTCTAATTCCAGCACTTTAGTAACAAAACATTTGCATATTGACACCTAATTAAATCAATGTATTCTCATATATCTTCCTAAAAATGGTCGTTTTGTTACAAAACTTTTACAAGGTGAGTGGCCTAATTTCATAGAACTCTCTCTGTAAGATCCCAAATATCAAATGATAATTCTCTATAAGAAATATTATGCTAAATAATAATGACCTATGATTCATTACATGTAAAATATTGGGCATTTAATTCATTAGTATATGTACATAGAATATATCATGAGCCTGAATAAGGTTTGGTAAAACTTCTAAATAGTAAGCTTCTATCTCGAAATGATCAAGTATTTCAATGGGACTGATATACCTTGGTCTTAGTCATCCCATTTTTCCATAGTGAAATCCAAATAATAAAATTCTCAAAAAATACAAAATTATAGTTTGTGTAAATTATAATTAACATTACATATCACTTAACATTCTGTTATCCTTATGTGTTGCTGAATGACTCTAACCTTCTCTTCCATCTAATCAGATTTCTCAGGTCCCAACATCATTTATTATGAAATATCATTCTAATACATTGGAGATATATACTTATATCCCTATAGGTCTTCATAAGGATCCATATTAATTATTGAGTGAAATCTATTATAGCATGAAAACTGAATTAGATTAAGGTTTTGATCCCAACAACCTTTTAAATCCCTATAATGAGTTCCAATTCTATCCTATAGGGGTGTAATAGTTCCCTAAAAAAACCATCTTTCTGATGATGATATGTAGTTATGAAACTCAACTCTGTATCGATATCTTTTCTAAAAGTAGTCTCCAAAATATTAGATTGATTACACACTCAATGAAATTTTTGGTTTAGTATTTTAGAAAATTAAGACAATATATTAATAATATGGGTTCATAGAAAACATTCTTATAAATATCAAAATTATATCCCATTATACACAACTTTCAAAATAGGCCATCAACATCTTCCATTGGAAATCCTTCTAGAAACTATTCATTTAACACATTTCCTCATAACCCATGGAAAATAAATCATAATAAGGGTGAGCTGATATAATCAGTAAGGGTAAATGTAAGAGTAATCAAACCATGATCATATTATGGAATAAGATGATATTTATCATATTTGATTATTAATATAACCTTTGAAAATTATACCATGTATATTAAATGTAAAAATCATGGTTCATGAAATAAAAAATGTATCTTCATAAGAAATGAGTAATAAAATAATAAAAGAACATGATCCATAACAGAATGATATAAAACATGGAATTTTGGTAATAACACATAATATTACATAAACATGATTCATGTCTAACCACCATTACTATATCACATGGTTCATAAAGTTCCATAAATGAATTAGTTTTACTCCCTATCCCAACGTGACGTCTCATGAGACTAAAACATTGACCAATGTATTGAAGAACTATCTAAGAACACCCAATATAACATGATTATTCATATGTGTGTAACATAAATTATAAATGGAAATGATTAATCCCAATGTGTACCCATTGAATCATCTGGGTAGTGTAATATTTCCATGAAGTATAACAAAAAGCAACAAATCAATGGTATCAAAATAGCATATCCCCAGTCAAACATATCAAAAACAATTTATAAAATATGGAACATAGTATCATATAAGATAAAACTCAATTAATAATAATATTAAATATATGATTTTGGCATAGATGAAAATAATTTAAATAAGATTATCAAAAAATTTATTAGGATAATAAACTTTTCTACATTGAAGATTAATTATGATTAAAATGTTATGTAATTTTGAAAGGGAAAATTTTATTTTAATATGAACTGGTAAAGCTATAAAGTATGAAATCAAAAAATAAGGTATCATGATTCAAGGAAACTTTTCGTGTTGTATATGTTAAAGAAACATTCATTCTGTATTTTGTTCAAAAATGTCTCAAGGTACGATATATAGAAAATTATAAAATATACATCCCAAAACACCATGTAAAAATTAGAACATGAGTAAAAATTTATTTAAACAATCATCAGAGAATACTAATAACATTTTTGTAATCAATTTTAAAAATTCTAAAATTGAATAAAAATATATTTTTAATGGAAACTTTAAAAACATAATTTTTTAATGAAACTCCCCTATAAATTGTAGTGTGTATTAATAAAATGAATAAAATATATGCATTATCAGTAATTAATAATAGAGATATTGTAAATATTTTATATTATATTGAAAATTAATTTCACAAATATTCTTATTATGACATAATAAAGAATGTATAAATGTAACGTAAATAATAGAACTTTTGTTAATAATTCCCTTACTACATTGTAGTTATTCAAATCTTATTCCCTAGAAAAGAGAAAAGTAACAACTGAAAATTTTTAAACTATTATAGTAATGGTACTAATGATATGATATATCATAAGGTAGTATATATAAAAAACACAATAATTAGTGTTGAATAAGACATATATCTCACATAACGAGAACAGTGAGACGAGAAACCCTTACGTCACACATGCCGTTAGTTTTATATATATTAAAATATTATATAATGGTTTTGAGAAAGTTACTATATCATTAAATAACTATATTCATATTTAAAATACTCTATTTTAATATTTTATAAATCATATTACCCATTCATTATAAATATTTCATATTTTTCCTAGTTTCAGGTGCATTTGTTTTACAGTTTCATGATTGGTTCATATGTGTATAATTATGGATATTCTTGTAAAATTGGTGTAAAACTAAAAAATTTGAATTAAATATTATTAATTAAATTTAATAATTATTAATTTTTCCATATAAATTTTTTTATTTCTTGTCAGAGGATGATTCATTTAAAATGGTAATGATAAATGTTTAGTTTATTTCCACAGTTTTTCCAAACATTATGATCTCTATTCATTTTATCTAATATTATGAGTATATATTAGTTATAGAATAAGAAAATTGTTTTATTATACCTATTAAGATAATATTTATACATAATTATTTTTTTATAATAATCCATAAAGGTGGTAATGGAAAACAAACAAAATCATTATTCCTGGAGACAGTTAACTGCCATAATCTAGACAATGGTTTTTTCTTTGAATAAGAGATAATGGGAAATGAAATGGATATGATATATTCCATGATAAAAATAAAGATTTAGTATATACATTATTATTTAGTTATAATGCCTTTATGGATGAAATTGGTTAGGTTAAAATAGATGAATAAAAGAAAAGAAGAGAGGTGTTTTGAGAAAATTACCTATTGAATGACATATCTTTGCGAGAACCCTTAAGGACCACAGATTTTGAATTTTGGTTATAACATAAGAAATTGGATGTGGTAATAGACATAAGAAGAAGTATTGGAAGATATTTTAGGATATTCAAGGCTTTTTGGTCGAAATTGGGTGGTGAGGGTTGGTATTAATACTTGATGAGAGGTGGGTTTAAGTGATGACATAATGATAATTTTATGTTTAAATCCATCCACATTGAGGTGGAATTATTTATATAACTATGGGTGATAATTAATATTTTAAGGGAATTTTAGGGTCTATAAATACCTCAAAAATCCATTGAATATATTTTTTATGTTTTATAAGACTATTCCATTTAACATTAACCCTTTTAATTATTTTACATATAATACGGTAAATAATTTTGTTACCACTGTGAAATTTTTATGTTTGAAAATGAAAAATACCACACTAAAAAAATTTAAATTTTGATTATAAATATGGAATCTATTTTAATTGATTCAATTCACTTAATTATCAAAAATATATTTAAAACTAATTATGTAGATTTAATGAGAAACAAGGTTTTTAAGCGAAAAGTTCACAATATTGAAATGTTTTTATATAAAAACTTCAAATTAAAATTGATTATAATGACTTATTTGGATTTGTTGATGTATAATTTAACTAATTGAACATTAAAATCAATTTAAAATATATTTTTAATATATAAAAACACTTGACAAAAAAAATAAGTTTTAAAATAAAATGTAATATTTCTTCAGTATTCATCAAAAAAAGAAACATGTTAGAAAAATAAATAAAATTAACCATTATATAATTTTTATATTCCTAATTATATTTGATGAATTAAATTTATAATATTTTATAATATTTTTCTTTAAAACAATTGTACCATGAATAGGAGGCAAAAATTCCTTTAGAAATCAATTTATCATTTTATGCTTAAAATTGAATTTATTATTATCGTATGCCTATCAAACATATTTTATGATTTTTAAAACATTATACTAAATATATATAATTTTAATTTCAATAATACATTTCACTAAATGTGATTACCTCAATTTATTAAGATAAAATTTCATTATAGGCATAAAATTGTATTTTATAAAAACACATCCATTATGTACACTTGTTTTTATATTAATATCAAATTAATATTAACTAATGAATAAATTTTATAAAAGTTTTTAATATATATTTTCATAGTTTATAAAATCTTAATAATTCCCTCCATTAAATTAATAGGTAAAAATTTTTGTGTTAAAATAAGAATAGCTTGGAGTTTATTTAGGTTTGGTGTTTTGTGAAAAGTAATCTACCAAATAGAATAATTTTATTAAAAAAGTGATAATGTAAAATGTTGTGGTGTAAAATTATACACATTTAAAATGAATTTATCCCTGATTATTTTTACTCGCGTATAAAATGATGAGGATACCTTTGCCTCATCACTTCCTAAGTTTCCCATAAAGCTTCCTCAAGTTGGTGGTTTCTCCACAAATCCTTAACCAGTTGAGTGGTCTTATATCATAGAACATTATCTCAATGATCCGAAATCAATTAAAATTATTATTTATAGTAATTCAACGTCTCCTATGGTAGGACCTGTAAGTTTATTACATGGGAATTATCAGGTATATAATTTTTTAGGGGAGATACATGGAACACGTCATGATTTTGTGAGGGATTTGGTGGAAGAGTCAATTGATAACCTACCATCCCAATATGATCAAGAATTTCAACAACTTAATCCTATGAAATTTGAATATACACATATTAAACAACTGATGTATATTGGATAATTATTTTATGGGAAACCAAGATCATAGAATGTTTTAAAAAATTCATCTTTATAATGGGGGAAAGTAAATGGAAAAGAACCCCACAAAATCGGGATTTGGATTAGTAGAATGTGAAAATATGAAAGTGGAAGAGAATTATTACTATCAATTTCAAATAAAGATTGATATAAAACCAAGTTATTATATTTTTAACCATCACAAAACAATAAATCAATGATGGGATAAGAGGCCATTGATTTCTCTATAATAAATTAAAATGGATAATATTTTTATTTCAATATCCTTTTAATAATGTTGAAAAATTATATTACTTACTTATATAATAACATGAGTAAATATAATTAAATTACAAGTATAGTTTCATCAATTAATAAATTTCTAACACAAACCCGTATTTTTATCTAGATCACGAGTATGAAATTTTATTAATGCATGAAGCAGTAGAATCAAATTATATGGCTCACTAAATCCATAAAAGGTAAAAAATATATTCCGCTTATATTTAAGCATTAATAAAAATAAAAATGGTAACTAAAAGATATAATATTCCAAAAATAATAAACCATTATATTATGAAAACTTACTTTAATCTCCAACATTTACAAGTAATACCCAAATTTAAATACATATCCTTCAAAAAATAATGATCCTTTAAATTACTCAAAACTTTTACAGGTAATGAGTAAAACAAAAAAAAATTGAATAATTTGATCCCATAGTCCTGCACGATAAATTTTAACATTTACCTCAAAAAATAATAAATCATCGTTGATGTATCATACCAAAAATGTAATTTTTTATACCACAAAATATCCTAGATATACTAACCATTTTTATAAATTACTTGACTCACCAAAAAGACACAATAAAGTAATATATTAATCCAAAATATAAATCAACCGTTATTCCTGAAATAAAATATGATAGTATTCTCTTTACCTTATTAATATAGGTTTCCAAAAATTGTAAACATCTTCCAAGACAACATTAATCACATAATCACAAAATCATTTCCGATGTCATGGTTATCAATAAAACACATTTTCACAACATAAAACTAACCTTAATTCATCATATATATTAACTAATATTAAAATAAATTTATACTAACCATGAAATCAGGTATTCTAGTGGTAAGAGATTCACCCTTGTCACCCTATAGTTGTGAGTTCGTGTCATGTGGTCTTACAAGATAATATGGGACGCCACCCATATTTCGGGTTTATTTTTCCTAAAATTAAATTATTTTAATCCTTATTAAATCCCATAAAAGTGAGAAACATCATAAAAAATAACCATAATATGTTATAACCCCAAAGGTTATCTCATACCATTAATTTTTTATACGAAATTGTAATGACTCATAATTACCTCCAAAATGAATGTCTCAAAAAATATTGTTAGTCAACATAATATTTCACAACATAAAGCCTAAAAATGGGATTCTAAAACACTAAACCTATGATAAACCTAAAAATTATAAACCCATTATGATATCCATAACTCATAAGAATACCAAAAAATAAAAGATTAAAATATAAAACTATTTATAAACCCTACTTTGATACTAACAATAATAACCCAAAATCTGCACATTCACATCTAGTTCTAAAAAAATTAACCTTAAATTATAGACATTGACCCTAATAAATGTGAACAAATTTTTTTTGAAAATATTTACAACATCTAATTGAAATATGGGACCACCTAAATACATAAGGACCTTTTTGGTTTGGTGGATTAGAGAATTAGAAAATTCTATTAACAACATTGGTTCATAACCAACTGTATTATAATGATGAATATTATCTCCCACTATACCCACCATTCACAATAGGTTATCAATATCATCATTGAGAAATCCTTATAAACCAAAGTCATTTAATATCTGTTTTCATAACCTGGGGAAATGAAAACATAAGAAGGGTGCTATCAGATTCTCAGTATGGGTAATCATTAGAGTAATCAAACAATGATCATATTAATGAATAATATTAGTAAAATGGTATGTGATCATGAAGATATCATTTTAAAATTATACCTTGTATATCAATGTTCAAAATCATGAGTCCTGAAATTATACCGAGATGTTCATAAGACACGAGTTATAAAATAACTGTGGAACACGATCCATGAGAGAAAGACATAAAAAAGGAATTGTGGAAATCACATATAATATGACATAATCATGATTCAAGCCTCTCTTCCAGGACAATATCACATAGTAGAAACATTTCTATAAATAAATTTGGATTTCCCCATATCCCAACATGATAACTCATGAGGATAAAACATTACCCAATTCATTAGATCCCAATATAGACATAATCCTTATAAAATTTTCATTAATATGTATTTCAAATAATTTATCAAACATAATTTTAAAAATAATGGTAACCTATGGAATGAAATTGATATGGTAATATTTTCATGATATATAACCAAAAGGAATATTAAAATGGTAACAAAAAATAACAACCCTAGTAAAACTCACCATAAACCATTTAATAAAAAACGGAACATGGTATTAAAAGTTATAAACCTCAATGAATCATAATATTAAACAATGTATTTTAACATATATGAAAATAAATTAAATTACACTATTTAAATATTCTTTATGAAAATACCTTTTTTCAATTTTAAATTTACATAAGATTAAAATGTCATAAAATTTTAAAAGAGAACATTTTTTGTTTAATAATGACTTGTAAAATTCAAAAGTATGTTTCATAACATTATGGAGTCAAGAAAACGAGATAATCCATCGATTACATATAATTTAAAACAAAATTCCGCCCATTTTTTATATGATAATTCACAAAGAGATTTTCCTAAAAAATGATGGAATATTAATTTTAAAACATCTTGTAAAAATTTAAACAACTGTAAAAATTTATCTAACCAATCATATGGGAATATTGAAAATATATTTTTAAATTTTTTAGAAAACACGGACATGGAAGAAAAGTATAGTTTTATGGGAAACTTTAAAAAAATAATATTTCACAAGAATGTCCTTTAAATATTTATGCCAGAATTAATCAAATGAATTGAATATGAGCATTTGAAATAAATCTACATAAAAAATTTGAAATATAAAGATTTTATTAAGAATTAATTTCAAAAATAAACTTGCTATCACATAATTAAAGAATTATAATTTTATCCAAAATAATAGAACTCAGGTTAATAATTTCCTTACAACATTGTAGTCAATTTAATCATATGAGCCAAAAAAGTGGAACCTAAAAAATGGACAATTTAATAAAATTAAGGTAATTGGCTTAAATATATGATATATCAATGTTATGTGTATATAAAACACATAAAATAAATAGTGTAAAATAATATATATATATATCTCGCAGAAGTAAAAAAATGATATGAGAAACCCTTACCTCATGCTTTCCATTAGTTTTGCATACATAAACCCCCTACATAATGTTTTAAAGAACGTTGTTAGCTTATTAAAAACAAATATTAATATTTAAAATACCTTATGTTGTTATTTTATAAGATATTATGACCCATTAATTCATAATATTTTATTATTTTCATGGTTTCAAGTGTATTTGTTTTATGGTTTCATGATTGGTTTATTTGTGTATAATTCTAGATTTTCTTTTTAAATTGGATTAAAACTTCATAATTTGAATGAAACAGAATTATGGAACTCCCTTATGTATTAATTGTCCCATATATAATTTTAATTTCTTTTATGAGTATTATTTATGTAGAATGATAATGATAAATGTTTAGTTTATTTTTGTTGTTTCTTTCCGACACCATTAACTAGGTTTTTATTTATTTATGATTTTCAGTATATAATAGTTGTGGAAAATAAAATAGGTTCTAATATACCTATTAAAATATAATTTATCCATAATGATACATTTATGCACTTCAATGACGGAGGTAATGGAAAACAAAAAAAATCATTATTCACAAAGACGGTTAGCCGTAATAATATGGATAATGGTTTCATTTCATTGAATAAGATGATATAAGAAATGAAAAGGATAAGATATTATCCATTATAAAGATAACACTACAGTATATAAATCATTCTTTAATCATCATTCCATTATGGATGAAGGATTTTATGAGAGAATAAAATAAGAAATGAAACTAAGAGAGGAGTTTTGAGAAAATTACCTATTGAATATCTCATATTTGAGAGACCCATTGAGGACCATGGATTTGGAATTTTTCTGATTCCCTAAACAGCTAAACGTTTAGATAATTATAATTTGAGTTTTTTGAAGATATTTTAGGAGATTAATGGCTTTGGGGTGAAAATGGGGTGGGTAGAGTGGAATTTAAAATTTTAGAAAAGAGAGTTTATGAGATCAAATAATGATTATTTTATGATTAAAGCAAACCACATTGAGTTGGAATTAATTTATCTGAATTTTTTAGAAGAATAATTATGTAAAAGAATTTTAGGTTTTCTAAATTCCTTATCCAACCATTAAATTTTCTTATTGTTATTTATTCTATGCTTTTACCTTTTATCCTTAATGCGTGTCATTTTTTCATGTATTACGGTAATTATTATTATTACCATGGTAAATTTTTTATTTATAAAAATGAGAAGTTCCCTAATAATAAATATGTACCTTATGATTTCAAATATGGAATCCATTTTACATAATTCAATTAACATAATTGGAAAATTTAAATTTAAATTTAATCCCTTAGACATAATGGGAATGGAGGGTTTTAAATTGAAATGTTCAAAAGTTAGAAATGATGTTATTTCCAACATCAATGTGAAATTTATCCCAATGACCTAAATTGGATTTATTTATGATTAATTTAAATAATTATAATTGAAAATAATTTTATAATATAATTTATATATATGAAATATTTATAAAAAAAAAGAAGGCTTATAATAAAATGCAGTGTTTTTTTACTATTCATAAAAATGATACGTAATGACAAAATTATAGGAATTCAACCTAAGATAATTGTGATGTTTTTATTTAAAAATATGTGTTTATTTTTTAAAATAAATTTATTAAATTCAATAAAAATAAAAAAATCCATTAAAAGGTGTTAACACTACCGTTAAAAACAAATATATTTGTATTCTTAAAATTGAATTTATTTTTATATTAAGAATATCAAATATAATTGATGAATATATAAATATTATAATAAATTTATAACATATATATTTCATTATTATATTTAAATAATAGTGATAAATTTATTTTATTATGATAAAATTCCATTACAATCATGAAAATAGTTTTTTATAAAAACAATTACTTTATTTTCAATTGGTTGTTATTTTCATTTCAAATTAATTTGTGACCAATGAATTCATTTTATACACATGATTATTAAATATCTTTAAAATATATTTAATATTATTCATTCTCACAAATCCAACATCTATGTGATAATGGTTGTGTTAAATTAATAATATTTTCTGTGTCTTTTAACCTGGGTGTTTTTTGAAAGGTATGATTTTGAATAGATTAATGTAAATTTAAAAAAGGACATAACTTAAAATCATTAAGGTGTTATATATTGTGTGATGAAATCATAGAGTGATTGACTATAACCCATAGTTACGTCAATATTAAATTTATGATAAACCCAAAAGTTTACCATTACCATTAATCATATATCCATAAAGTGTAATGGAAGTTGACCTTAAATAACAATGTTAGTAAAAACATTTAAAAATACCAAGGGTTTTATTTCCATAATTATCAATTAAAATATCCTTAATCATGATAATATAAAATCATGAATAACCTATAGAGTGGTATCAATGAAAATGGACACATGATTTACCTTAAACTCAATAACCCAATATTGTATCCCTAATCCTTCAGTTATTATTAACTAATGACATGTACACCTAGTAAAGATATTTCACCCTTTACTCCCTATTTAAACTCTTATCATATAAAAAAAGATTTTTAATTGGAATAATGAGTTAATGCATGTACTGATATAATATAAAATGTGATTTCATTATTCTAGAATCCTTGAAGATGGATATAATCACATGAAATTTCATTAAAGGATGAACAATAATATTTTCATAGGGATCATTCATAAAAAATAAAACATGTAATTCTCAACTATGGAGGGGAGGATAACTATTCGTAAATTATCATTTTTTACCCTCTTCATTACGATCAGATAATATTTCACCTATTCCTTTTTCTACAATGGTTTTAATGTCACTTACTCCACTGTAGACCTTGGATTCGAGGATTGATTTTCAAAATTCCAAAATTATTTATTCATGAAAAACCATTGTGTGGGTGGTGCATTAGTTTGAATCCTCTTCCCCTCTATTGCATTAACCCAACCATTGATTCAATTTTATCATTCATGGGATTTATATCCTTCTTATCTACATTTAATTATTCTCTTGGTTAAATTTCATAAATTCCCTTTATGTTTATTCCAACATTTTTGTAATACATATAGATCCAATTTCATTTCAATATTTTGTTTCTCTTGAGACTCGATCATATTTTTCATATCAAAACCATAAAAATGAAAGGAATATCTAATTTCTATTTTGACATTTAGATCACATAAAATGTCTTCTTTGTAGCTACTTATTTCTCTTTTATTGAAGTACATTCAATGTCTTGGTTTTATCCCATAAATGAATTGATCAATTATTATTTATAGGCTGATGATTTAACTAGATTTGTACCTTTAATGTCAATAAAAATTAACTTCATACGTAAAAATATATATTAATCATTATTTTTCTTTATCTCATGGAATTCATTCTCCATACATCTTCATATAATACGAGGGAAGTACTTATTGGGAATTATCACCTTCAAATAATATCATTCAATATATTAAATTTCATTATGCTCTTCCATGTTCTTAACAATATTCCACCACTGATATTATTTTCCTTTGTAATTATAAATTAGAAAAATGAATTTTTCATGCACTGAAAACTAAATAAATAAAAATATATTTTCATTTCTAAAAATCCCCTTCACAAAAATTTATGGGTCAATATAACCACTAAAAGAAGGTGGACACTTCCTTGTAAAGTAATAAAAAGAATATTGTCCTCTCCTTTTCTCATTTGAAAGTTGAAAATGATTTATAAATTGAGAAAGATGTGTGAGTATATAAATATTTTTATTTTCATTCTATCTCCCATAACATTCAGTTCTTCAAGAGTCATTTCATTGTCTATCTCACTCTATATTAACATGGTTACTTAGAGTTCGGACAATAGATTAAAACCATAAATCAAAGTGTGAGGAACCCTAACAATATCTAGAGACCACATAATCATGAAAAATAATTTAGAGTATGTCTAAATCATAGAACCTATATTTCTATTTATGAAAAAATATATTAACCTTGGTATTTCATTATCATTATTTTAATCCTTAATGTAAGTTTGTAAATATTTTGTGAATTTCAATTGTAACAACCCAAACATCCACTGTATGCTTCCCTTTGAATAATACAGTAGTGTGTGTTGTACGCAACTTTGAGTTCTAACACACACACCACAACCAATCAAACTAGCCGTTATGAATAGAAATACCCACTTTTGGAAATTTTAATAAATTTTACCTTTCAAAATAGACTTCATTTTTGGAATTGGAATTTTGAAATTAGCCTAGGGTGAAATTTTGGTATTTTTCTTAAAACATTAAATTTTTGATGAATAGTGAAAAACACTAAGTTATAGTTTAAAACATAATTTTAATTTAAATAATTATTTATTTATTTAAATTTAATTATGGTTGAAATAGATACATAATACATATATAAGTTCAATGTAATTCATTTGAGTTAGTTTAGAATAATTTTAGATATATAAAAAATTTATTGAACTTTGCACCGTCTTTTACCCACCTCCGAGGAGAATTTGGAAATTCAAATAAAAAGTAATTTTACCGCTTCTGTGAGTGGAATTTCGAAAATCCGAGAGACACGGTTAATATCAAGGAGTAAAATTTGGTTCAATGAGATAAAAATAATTTTGGGTGAATAGTAACTTTTAATTTTTATTTAGCAAAGTTAAAAGTAAATAGGGTAATTAAGGTTAAAAATAATATTAATTTTACCCTAATATATGTCATAATTATATTGGACGAGTGTATCTCGACCAAAAACAACTTTAGGAATAAAATATTATCATTTAGGTCCACATGGTTTAGATTAGGACATTTATTATTATTTAATTAAAATAAGAGTCAAAAGAGATAAAATCAAAGTGTATTTACTAAAATACTTTTAATATGGGGTTATTTATAAGATAAATTAGATTTTAAATATTCATTAGGAATCTAGAGGTATTTCCGACAAAATGGTATTTTATTTTTATTTTTTAGATATTAAATAATTTAATTTATTTATGACACAATGGTGATGCAGTAATTACCTAAGTAATGAAATATTAAAATAATTGATATTATAAATATCAAAATAAATGTAAATTGAGACTTTTTATGAATTCCACAAATTTTTTAGGTTAATATGAAATATTAATTTTGGTTATATAAATTTGGTTTGAAGTAATAATTCTTTTATAAAATTATCAAAAACAAAATACCCAATAGTGTCAAAATTGACATAAAAGATTTTTTAAAACAAATATTATATTATTAATTGATATTAAATTTTTAAAAATCTAAGGTTCCTCCAAGAGACTTATTTAATGATTGGTGAATCATTAATGTACCACTTGGGGGTATCTTGGAGGTATATAGTAAGTTTATTAAATATATAATATAAAAATACAAAGTGACATGGTAAGTGTCAAACTAATTAACTACAAGTTAAAACTATAACATAAGGTTAATATAACGACCCAAACCTGTCTAAATTCTATTGGTTGAGTGGTTTTCGACCCCTCTACACCTTAACCATTAAATAATACACTTTGGATCCATTAGAAACCGAATATGAATTTATTATAAAATAATATTTATAGCTTTTCCAATGGTGCCCCTCACCCCTCTTATAAAAGGGTACTCCCCCTTCTCACTAATTCACACATTCAAAGCCTCTTGGCTCGGCCATCCCCTGCCCAAATACTATCTCCACTTCCCTAAATACAACCTAGATGCCTTATTTTGATCATAAAGTCAATCTATGGAGCCCTTTTGATCAAATCAAAAGGAATAACCCGAAGAGGAGGTAATTTTTTCACCACCCTTTTTCAAGTTCATTTCTTCTTCAACTTCTTCCTTCTTTGTTATTCCCATACAAAAATAATAAATCCAGTATCTCCTATATACTGTGATTTTATTATAAATATGGTACAACCATATTCAGTATTCTATCCATTCTTTGAATGACATGTCACCATACGTGCGTACGTACGACTTACCGTCTCCACGTTGCGGTGTAATTGTTATTCAATATATTATTATTTGGATGGGTATAATAATGATTTTTAATTCATGTAAATAATAAATATAACATGATAATGATACTGTATATATGATATACCATCCAATTATATATTATTTTAATATCAAAAGAATGATATTGTCTCTCGTGCGTACATAAGGACTACCGTCTCCACGAATGCGGTGAGATTCATTTCCCATCATATCCATTCAAGACTAATTCTCATTTGATGATTTGAAGTAATGTTTAAGAACTCTATATCATTCTGTATATGATAAAGGTACAACCTATCCATAACAAACACGACTTATGTAACAAAACATGTAAAATAAAACGAGTAAGTTAACACCCGAAACAATGATAATATTATGATATTATTATCAAATCAATGTTAAAAGAGCATATATGATATCATAATTATGTATATGGTTTTTTTATAATTTAATAACAATGTTTTAACTATTATAAATGAGTTTAACATTCCATATACTACGGAAATGTACAAGGTAAGGGTTTATTTCACAATCTCTTCATTATCCGAGGTTGTTTATATGTGATTATCTACTAGGACCTCGTTATCATCCACATCCATGTTTCTTAAAAATGTATTTCAAAACATTCTTTAATATTTACTAGAATATGGGTTAAAGTAATTTATACCCTTGTTTAACTTTTTATAAGAGGTTTATAAAGGAATATTTCTGTCGTATTCCAAACAAGGTCCTTTTTTAAACCTTTTCGACAGAATTATGGTAAGAATGTTTTTTTAACTTATACGCTGGGGGAAGGTATTTTCCACCATTATAAAATCATCGAAGGTTCCCTTACAAGCTTATAAGAAAATTTTAAAAGTAAATGTTTTATTTTATAATAATGTTACTTTTAAATGAATTCAAAAAAGATATATTTCTCTCAAATAGTTTTGATTTCATATATGTAAACATCCTTTGAGGGATTTTAAGCTTATTTGAAGTTGATTTGTTATGATACAAAACTTCCATAATGTATTGAAGGTTTTTCGATATGTTTGACTGTGGATGTGTTATTTTTAAACCATTCATGGTTTATGGTGAATGTATTGACATTTCGTATGCTAGTTTTAATACGGATGTTTATGTTATGTTGAAACCTATTTATATGAGGAATGCATTGGACTTAATAAGTGATGGGTGGAGCCCACTATATCTCCTCGATGCATCAGTAGGTCTCATGAGACAAACTAGTGTCTTAGCACAAGGCCTTGACAAAATATTATATGTAATCTTGGAACGAGGCCTTGACTATGTGGTAATGATAGTATGGCTTTATTCATTCCATCATTATGAATGTGGTTATTGTTATTGCATGTGATTGTTCGACTAGTAGAATATCCATGTGAATAAGTAAATGGAATTATTTCATTTTATCTTTGCCGTATTATTCTGAATTTCAAGTTTAAAAGGATTTTGTTTTAGCTATACATTGCCTTAAATGTTTATGTTTATTTATGAATGTTTCCATTATATTGTATCCTTACTGAGCATCTGATATCACCCCTTTAAATGTTTTATTTTTCCCAGGATGTGAAAAAGTAATTTATGAATGACCTGCAGGGATAATATGAGGGGATATGAAGACAAGATTTATTTTTATTAGTTTTCACTTTATGATGTAATGTAAACTTTATGAATGTATCTAGTTATTCTAAGGCTACTAAACTAATCGGTATTTCGAAACATGATCTTTCTTGTGATCATGCCAATGATATGTAATAATGCACTGACTCTGGGTAACTAGGGTCGGGGCGTTACAGTTGGAATCAAATGAAGTTTAGTACAAACCTTGGAAGCAAGATTTAGATAAACTCTTATTAGAGCACATTGACCTAAGATGGACTTTGAAGATTGGTATAGAAGAACTTTCTAGAATTTTGGATTTGTAGAGATTTTGTGAGTTTTCTGAGAAATACATCCCTGTATGGATACGAGTAGGTAGTGGAAGATCTGGTACAGATGTACCTAGCGGTAAAACCCGAAAACATCAGTTTGAGCTAGACTCGAACGGGAACTGGTGCACAACAACGGGCCTTGTTGCACTCTTGGTTACGACACTCCCGAAGGATATGATTAGGATAACTCTCATTTTCATTACCAATCATTATGAAGGGTTTATGAGTATATACTGTCTCAAAGAAAACATTTTTATGATTATGGATTATATCCATAAATAGTTGAATTTATGTTAAGTGTTTTACAAGTATGGAATTATGTATTTTGATTCATAAACTAATCTATTTTATGCCATTGTTTAGAAATGGAGCCTTGTTGATGAAATGGAAACTATATCAACTCACGTACTCCATGTAGGGATTCCCCTCCTACTCAAGATATTTATAGTGGAGCTAGTGATGCAACTGGTGCTAATCAACTAATCTCGATACCGGGACAACTCACTCAGGCTATGAATAATAAACTTACCCATATGGAGCACCATGATCCCCAGCATGGAGGATCAATGTTAGATCGCTTCATGAGGCAGAAACCGCCAAAATTCAATGGGAGTACAAATCAATTAGTATATGAGCAATGGATAAGTTCCCCAGAGAAAATATTTCAGCCTTTGTGGAGTATTGAAAGGGAAAAAGTTTTAATGTCAGTTTATCACCTCACTAGAGATGCTGATCGATGGTGGAAATTGATTCAAATCACGAAGGAAGACGATGAAGTATCAAATATAGAATAGATGGAGTTCAAAGATCTTTTCATAGAAAAATAATTTCCTCACGACCATCGAGTAGATATGGAAAGGATATTTCTGAGTCTGAGACATAAGGAGGATGAGAATTTCATAAAGTATGAGGCTAACTTTACAAGGTTATAAAGGTATGATGGAGATTATATACGTAACCCAAGAAGTAAGATTTATTGTTTCATTGATTGGTTAAAACTATTTCTCCATCAAGCATTAGTCTCAAAATCCTTCTCATTTTATGAAGACATTGTCTCATGGTCTATCAAGACAGAAAAGGAATTCTCTAAGTCTTATGACTTTAAACAAAAACAATAGAAGAAGAGATTAGTTGATCAATCTGGGAATGGAAATAATGTGAAGAAGGGAATGGTTGAATATCCATACTATGGTAAATCTAGGAAGAAACACCCTAGTACTTTCTTAAAAGGAATGGGAGTCTGTTACAAGTGTGGTGAAAATGGTCACCAAGCTCGTGATTGCAAGGGGAAGAAAGAAGCTACCGATTTCCAATGCTACAATTGCAGGGAGATGGGACATTATGCAAATGAATGTCCTAAGCGTTAGGGGAACATACCTCAAAAAAGGCCAGGGGATCAAGGCCAAGCCTATGCTATCACTACTGCTGAGGTAGAAGCTCCGAAAGGCATGGTGGCAGGTAATTTAATGGTTTCCTCAAGTTTAGAAAATGCATTATTTGATTCTGGATCCTCACATTGTTTTATATCTTCCCAGTTTCCTAAGAAAATTAGATATTTCCAATTTTATTTATCAAGGGAGTTGTCAGTTAAAACTCCTAAGGGAAGTATAATTCCAACAATGTTTTGTGAATCAGTCCCCATTAGAGCACATAAATGCTCTTTTTCTACTGATCTCATCGTCATACCTATGATTGAGTTTGATATAATCCTCGTTATGGATTGGTTTTCGGACCCTGATGTGAAGATTTATTGTAATATTATGGAGGTTATGATTTTTGATGATGATGATAAGGAACACCTTATCTTTAGAGAAGAATCATCACCACCTAATTCTTATCTAGATCCACCCCTAGTAGCTCAACTAAATTCAATTATTAGGGAGGAAGATAATGAAATGACTATGGGTGAGGAAAGGAATGTTCAAATAGAGGATGCACCTATTGTGAAATAATATGTAGATGTTTATCTGGAAGATTTACCTGGACATCCTCCAGAACGAGAAGTTGAGTTTTCCATTGATTTAATTATTAGATCAATGCCTATATCCAAGACCCCTTATAGAATGGACACTGTATAATTAGTTGAATTGAAGAAACAACTAAAGGAATTGAGTAATAAGGGATTTATTCGCCCTATTGTTTCTCGATGGGGAGCCCCTGTTCTCTTTGTTAAAAAGTAAGATGGATCTATGAGGTTATGTATCGACTACATGGAGATCACTACTATAACAATAAAGAATAAGTATACCCTACCACGCATTGATGATTTATTTGACCAAATGCATGGAGCTCAATAATTTACGAAGATTGACCTTCGATCTGGATACCATCAGTTATGTGTGAAGAAGGAAGGCATTCCAAATACAACATTTTGAACAAGTTATGGGCATTGCGAGTTTACTGTAATGCCTTTTGGGCTGACTAATGCACCCTCTGTATTCATGGATCTAATGAATAGAGTTTTCTAGGAATATCATGATGATTTTGTGGTGGTATTTATTGATTATATATTGGTATACTCTAAAAGCTGCAATGATCATGAAACTCACTTGCACATTATCCTGAAGACTCTAAGAAGACATGAATTATATGGGAAGATTAGCAAGTGTGAATTCTGGATTTAAGAGATTTTGTTTCATGGCCATATTATCTCTAAAGATGGAATCTATGTTGATCCTTCTAAGAACAAGGAAATCTATGAATGGCCAGAACCTTCGAGTATAAATGAGGTACGCTGTTTTATTAGTTTAGCAGGTTATTATCGACGTTTCGTATAGAATTTTGCCCTGTTGGCTAACCCATTGACAAAGATCACACGTAAAGGGGTTAAATTTTTCTGGACAAAAGAGTGTGAAGAATGATTCTGAGAACTGAAGAGATGATTAGTCAATGCTCTTATATTGACTCTACCATCGGGGAGTGATGGGTTGTTTATTTATAGTTATGCATCGAAGATATGACTTGGTTGTGTCCTTATACAGAATGATAGGGTTATTGTCTATGCATCACGGTAGTTGAAAATTCACGAGAAAAACTATCCTACTCATGATCTTGAGTTAGCAGCTATGATCATTGCTTTGAAGATATGGAGGTACTACCTCAATGGTGAAAAATGTGAGATTTATACTGATCGTAAGAGTTTGAAGTATATCTTCTCACAAAAATAACTCAACATGAGGCAATGGAGATGGCTTGAACTACTCAAGGATTATGATTGCACGATACACTACCACCCGGGGAAGGTAAATAAGGTGGCAGATGCTTTGAGTAGAAAAGATCATGGAGTTTTTAACATGATGAGAATTGAAAGGGATCCTATTTTCATGGATCTAGTGAAGATGGATATGGGAATTACCATGGAAGGTGAAACATCAATACTTTTTCAAATGGTTGTCAAACCATATTTAGTAGAAAATATAAAGATTTCTCATATCGGTGATGAAGAGTTTCAAAAGAAGATTAAAGCTGTGAATGATGGTATATTGAATGACGTTGGGTATGAATATGGAATTTTGAAATTTGGGAAAATACTTTTTGTTCCCAATATACCTAATCTAAAAATGGAATTGCTGGACGATGCCCAAAGTTCCAATTTCTCTATACAACCTAGGACCACCAAAATGTATAGAGACTTGAAGGAACATTTTTGGTGGGACACCATGAAGAGGGAGATTTCTGATTTTGTGTCAAGATGTATAGTTTTTCAACAAGTGAAAGCTGGAAGGCAACAGCCTGGAGGAGTCATGAATCATCTTTCCATACTGGAGTGGAAATTGGACAATATTACGATGGACTTTGTCATGGGACTACCAAAGACTCCTAGAAGGAACGATGCAATATGGGTTATTGTTGATCATCTTACCAAGTCAGCACATTTTCTTTCTATAAGGGAAGATTTACCACTTGAACATCTAGCAAGGCTATATATTAATGAAGTGTTGAGACTTCATGGAGTACCCCTATCAATTGTGGTTTATCATGATCCCCGTATTACTTCAAGATTCTTGAAGAGTCTTCAGAAAGCCCTGGATACTAAACATCATTTGAGCACTGTCTACCACCCTCAAACAGATGGACAATCAGAACAGACTGTTCAAACCTTAGAAGACATGTTGAAATCATTCTCACTTGAAATTCAGGGTATGTGGAATAAATATTTACCTCTGGTGGAATTTTCTTACAACAATAGATTTTATTTGAGTATTCAGATGGCACCATAAGAAGCGTTATACGGAAAGAGATGTCGCACAACAACTTGTTGGGATGAAGTTGGTGAAAGAAAACTTGTAGGCCCAGAACTGCTGGACGAAACAATGGATAGGTGGAAGTAATCCAAAACCACAACAAAGCCACTCAAAGTAGGCAGAAGATCTATACTGAAAACTTATGAAATTATTTGTAATTTCATGTGGGAGATCATGTTTTCCTGAAGGTATCTCCATGGAAGGGAGTTATATGTTTTGTCAAGAATGTTAAATTGATTCCCAGGTACATCCGTCCTTTAGAAATTCTAGAACGAATTGGGGTTGTAGCTTATCATTTGGCAGTGCCGCCAAATCTCTCCAAAGTTCACGATGTGTTCCACGTATCACTGTTGAGAAAATACATGCCTGACCCAACGCATATACTCACCTATGATGAATTATAACTGGAACCCGATCATTCTTATTGCTTAGAGCCCATCAGGATTCTTGATTCAAGAGAACAAGTGCTGAGAAACCGAACGACTCGTCTGGTAAAAGTTCTCTGGAGAAACCATAACATGGAAGAGGTAACGTGGGAACCGGAGGAACTTATACTGAAGAACCACCCGAGTCTTTTCATTCGGTAGTATTCTAAAAATTTCTAGGATGAAATTATTTGAAGGAGGGGAGAATTTAACACCCCAAGCTTCCATGGTACGCTTCCCTTTGAATAATATAGTAGCGTGTGTTGTACGCAACTTTGAGTTCTAACACACACACCACAACCAATCAAACCAGCCATTATGAAGAGTAATACCCACTTTTTGAAATTTTATAAATTTTATCTTTCAAAATGGACGTAAGTTTTGGATTTGGAATATCGAAATTAGCCTAGGATGAAATTTTGGTATTTTTCTGAAAACTTTCAATTTTTGATGAATAGTTAAAAAACACTGAGTTATAGTTTAAAACCAATTTTTTTAAATAAATATTTATTTAATTTAAATTTAATTAAGGTCAAAATAGATACATAAAACCTATATATTTTCAATGTAATTCATTGGAGTTAGTTTAGAATAATTGTAGATAAATAAAAATTGTATTGAACTTTGCACCGTCTTTTACCCACCTCCTAGGAGAATTTGGAAATTCACATAAAACATAATTTTACTGCTTCTGTGAGTAGAATTTATAAAATCCAAGAGACACGGTTAATATCAAGGAGAAAAATGTGGTTCAATTGGATAAAAATAATTTTTCTGAATAGTAACTTTTGACTTTTATTTACCAAGGTAAAAAGTAAATAGGGTAATTAAGGGTAAAAATAATATTAATATTACCCTAACACATGTCCTAATTCTATTGGACAAGTGTATCTCGACCAAAAACAACCTTAGGAATAAAATATAATCATTTAGGTCCACTTGGATTAGATTAGGATATTTATTATTATTTAATTCAAAGAAGAGTTAAAAGAGTTAATATCAAAGTGTATTTACTAAAATATTTTTATTATGGGGTTATACATAAGATAATTTTGATTTTAAATATTCATTAGAAAGATAAAAAGATTTCCTACATGATGGTAGTTTATTTATAATCTTTAGACATTATATAATTTAATTTATCTATGACACAATGGTGATGCAGTAATTACCTATGTAATAAAATATTAACATAATTGATATTATAAATATCAAAATAAATGTATTTTAAGACATTTTATGAATTAAAAACAATTTTAGGTTAATATTACATATTAGTAATGGTTATATAAATTTGGATCTAAGTAATAATTCTTTTATAAAATTATCAAAAACAAAATACCCTATAGTGTCAAAATTGACATAAAAGATTTTTTAAAACAAATATTATATTACTAATTGATAATAAATTCCTAAAAATCTACTTTTCGGAAAAGAGACTTATATAATTATATGTGTATCAATAATGGACCACTTGGGGGTCTCTTGGAGGTATATAGTATGTTTATTAACTATATAATATAAAAATACAAAGTGACATGGTAAGTGTCAAACTAATTAACTAAGAGTTAAAACTAAAACATAAGGTTAATATAATGACCCAAACCTATCTAAATTCTATTGGATGAGTGGTTTTTGACCCATACCCACCTTATTCTTTAAATAATCTACTTTTGAGCCATTAGAAACTGAATATGAATTTATTATAAAATAATATTTCTTGCTTTTCCAAAGGTGCCCCCCACCCCTCTTATAAAAGGGCACTCCCCCTTCTCACTAATTCACACATACAAAGCCTCTCGGATCTGCCAACACCTGCCCAAATACTCTCTCAACTTCCTTCAATACAACCTAGAGGCCTTAGTGTGATCATAAAGCCAACATAAAGAGCCTTTTTGATCATATCAAAAGGAAGAACCCGAAGAGGAGGTAATGTTTTCACCACCCGTTTTCAAGTTCATTTCTTCTTCAACTTCTTCTTTCTTTGTTATTTCCATTATAAAATAATAAATCCAGTATCTTATATATACTATGATATTATTATAAATATGTTACAACCATATTCAGTATTCTATCCATCCTTTGATTGACATGTCACCATATGTGTGTACGTACAACTTCCCGTCTCCACGTCGTGGTGTAATTGATATTCAATATATTGTTATTTTCATGGGTATAATAATGATGTTTAATTCATTTAAATAATAAATATAACATGATAATTATTCTGTATATATTATATACCATCCAATTATATATTATTTTAATATCAAAAGAATGATATTGTCCCTCGTGCGTACATACGGACTACCGTCTCCACGAACGCGATGAGATTCATTCCCCATCGTATCCATTCAAGAATAATTCTCATTTTATGATTAAATGTAATGTTTAAGAGCTTTATATCATTATGTATATGATAATGGTACAAAATATCCATAACAAACACAACTTATGTAAAAAAACATATAAAATAAAATAAGTATGTCAACACCCGAAACAATGATAAAACTAAGATATTATTAACAAATCAATTTTAAAATATCATATATGATATCATAATTATGTATATGGTTCTTATATAATTTAATAACAATTTGTTAACTATTATACAGGAGTTTAACATACCACTGACTAAGGAAAAAGTACAAGGTAAGGGTTTATTTCAAAATCTCTTCATTATCTGAGGTTTTTTATACGTGATTATCTACTGGGACCTCGTTATTATCCACATCCATGTTTCTTAAAAATGTATTTCAAAACATTTTTTACTATTTACTAGAATATGGGTTAATGTCATTAATACCCTTGCTTTACTTTTTATAATTGGTTTATAAAGGAATCATTCCGTCTTTTTCCAAACAAGGTCCTTTTTAAACCATTTTGACAGAATTAAGGTAAGAATGTTTTAATAAATTATACGGAGGGTGCGGCTATTTTCCGCTGTTATAAAATATTCGGTGCTTCCCTTACAATCTTATAGGAAAATTTTCAAAGTAAATGTTTTATTTTATAATAATGTTACTTTTAAATGAATTCAAAAAAGAGATATTTCTCTCAAATAGTTTTGATTTCATCTATGTCAACATCTTTTGGTGGATTTTAAGCTTATTAGAAGTTTATTTATTATTATACAAAACTTCCATAATGTATTGAAGGTTTTGTTATATGTTTGACTGTGGATGTGTTATTTTTATACCATTCATGGTTTATGGTAAAAGTATTGACATTTTTTATGCTTGTTTTAATACGAATGTTTATGTTATGTTGAAACCTGTTCATATGAGGAATGCATTTGACTTAATAAGTGAAGGGTGGAGCCTGCTATAGCTCCTCGATGCATCGGTAGGTCTAATGAGACAAACTAGTGTCTTGGAACAAGGCCTTGAAAAAATATTATTTGTAGTCTTGGCATGAGGCCCTGACTATGTGGTTATGATAGTCTTACATTATGCATTCATTCATTATGAAAGTGGTTATTGATATTGCATGTGATTATTTGACTAGTAGAATATCCATGTGAATAAGTAAATGGTATTATTTCATTTTATCTTTTCCATATTATGTTGCAGTTCAAGTTTAAAAGGCTTTTTTTAGCTATACATTGCCTTAAATGTTTATGTTTATTTATGAATGTTTCCTCTATATTGTTATCCTTACTAAGCATCTGAGCTCACCCCTTTCAATGTTTTACTTTTCCTAGGATGTAAAGAAGTAAGTTATGAATGACCTGCAGGGATAATATGAGGGGATATGAAGAAAATATGTGTTTGTAGTAGCTTTCACTTTATGATGTAATGTAAACTTTATGAATGTATCTAGTTATTCCAAGGCTACTAAACTAATCGGTATTTCAAGACATGATCTTTCATGTGATCATGCCAATGATATGTAATAATGCTCTGACTCTGGGTAACTGGGGTCGGTGCGTTACAGTTGGTATCAAAGAAAGTTTAATACATTCCTTAGAAACTAGATTTAGATAAACTCTGATTTAAGAACATAGACCTGAGATGGACTTTGAGGATTGGTATAAAAGAACTTCCTAAAATTTTGGTATTTTAGAGATTTTTTGAGTTTTCCGAGAAATACATCCATGTATGGATACGAGCAGGTAGATGCGGCTCTGGCACTGATGTACCTAGGGGTAAAACCCAAAAACACCGCTTTGAGCTAGACTCGAACGGGAAATGGTGCATGACAACGGGCCTTGATGCACTCTTGGTTACGACACTCCCGAGGGATATGCTTAGAATAACACTCATTTTCATCACAAAACATTATGAAGGGTTTATGCGTATATACTTACTCAAAGAAAACATTTTTATGATTATGGATTATATCCATAAATAGTTCAATTTATGTTAAGTGTTTTACAAGTATGGAATTATGTATTTTGATTCATTAACTCATCTAGTTTATGCCATTGTTTATAAATGGTGTCTAGTGGAATAAATGGAAATTGTATCAATGCACATACTACATGTAGGGATTGCCCTCCAACTCAAGATAATTATAGTGGAGAAGGTGATGCAACTGGTGCTGATCAACTAGTCACCATACTGGGACAACTCACTCAGGTTATGAATAATAAACTTACCCATATGGAGCACCCTGATCCACAGCATGGAGGATCCATGTTAGATCTCTTCATGAGGCAGCAACCACCAACATTCAATGGGTGTACAAATCTATTAGTAGATGAGAAATGGATAAGTTCCCTAGAGAAAATATTTTAGGCTTTGGGGATTAGTGAAAGGGAAAAATTTGTCATGGAAGTTTATCGCCTCACTGGAGATGCTGATCAATGGTGGTCATTTATTAAATACATAAATAAATATAATGAAGTATAAAATATGGAATAGAGGGAGTTCAAAGAGCTTTTCTTAGAAAAATAATTTCCTCGCGACCATCGTGTAGATATGGAAAGAAAATTTCTGAGTCTGAGACAAAAGGAGGATGAGAATGTCGCAAAGTATGAGGCTAACTTTACAAGGATAGAAAGGTATTCTAGAGATTATATATGTAACCCAAGGAGTAATATTGATCGTTTCTTTGATGGGTTAAAACCATTTCTCCATCGAGCATTAGTCTCACAATCCTTCTCATTGTACGAAGACATTGTCTCATGTGCTATCAAGACAGAAAATGAATTCTCTAAGTCTAATGACTTTAAAGAAAATCAAGAGAGAAGAGATATGTTGATCTATCTGGGAATGGAAATAAGGGGAAGAAGGGAAAGGTTGGATATCCATCTTGTGGTAAATGTGGGAAGAAACACCCCGATACTTGCTTAAAAGTAATGGGAGTCTGTTAGAAGTGTGGTGAAAAAGGTCACCAAGCTTGTGATTGCAAGGGGAAGAAAGGAGCTACCAATGTCCAATGAAAGAATTGCAGGGAGATGAGACATTATGCAAATGAATGTCCTAAGCGTCAGGGGAACATACCTCAGAAAAGGAAAAGGGATCAATTCCAAGCTTATGCTATAACTACTGCTGAGGTAGAAACACCGAAAGACATGGTGGCAGGTAATTTTATGGTTTCCTCAAGTTTAGCAAATGCATTATTTGATTTTGGATCATCAAATTGTTTCATATCTTCCCAGTTTGCTAAGAAAATTAGATATTTCCAATTTGATTTAACAAGGGAGTTTTTACTTAAAAATTCTTAGGGAAGTATCATTGCCACAAAGTTTTGTGAATCAGTCCCCATTAGAGAACATAAATGTTCTTTATCAACTGATCTCATCGTCATACCTATTATTGAGTTTGATATAATCCTAGGTATGGATTGGATTTCGTACCATGATCCGACTATTTATTTTAAGAAGAAGGAGGTTACAATTTTTAATGATGATGATAAGGAACACCTTATCCTTAGAGTAGAATCATCAACACCTAATTCTTATCTAGATCCACCCCCAACAGCTCAACTAAATTCAATTATTGGGGAGGAAGATAATGAAATGACTATGGGTGAGGAAAGAAATGTTAAAATAGAGGATGTACCTATTGTGAAATAATATGTAGATGTGTTTCCTGAAGATTTACCTGGACATCCTCCAGAAGGAGAAGTTAAGTTTTCCATTGATTTAGTTCCTGGATCTAGGCCTATATTGAAGACCCATTATAGAATGACCACTATATAATTAGTTAAACTAAAGAAACAACTAAAGGAATTGATTAATAAGGGATTTATTCACAGTAGTGTTTCTCCATGGGGAGGCATTGTTCTCTTTGTTAAAAAGAAAGATGGATCTATGAGGTTCTTTATCGACTACAGGGATATCAATACTATAAAAATAAAGAACAAGTATCCCCTACATCGGATTGATGATTTATTTGACCAACTACATGGATCTCAATACTTTTCAAAGATTGGCCTTTGATCTGGATACCATTAGTTGTCTGTGAAGAATGAACACATTCCAAATACATAATTTCGAACAAGGTACCGGCATTACGAGTTTACGGTAATGCCTATTGGCCTAACTGATGCACCCTCCATATTCATGGATCTAATGAATATAGTTTTCAAGGAATATCATGATGATTTTGTGCTGGTATTTATTTATTATAACTTGGTATACTCCAAAAGTTACGAAGATCATAAAAATCACTTGCGCATTATCCTGAAGACTCTGAGAAGACATGAATTATATGGGAAGTTTAGCATGTGTGAATTCTAGCATCAGGAGATTTATTTTCTTGGACATATTGTCTCTAAAGATAGAATCTCTGTTGATCCTTCTAAGACTAATCCAATTCGAGAATGTCCAACACCTTCTAGTATAACTGAGGTATGGAGTTTTATTGGTTTAGCAGGTTATTATCGTCTTTTCGTCCAAGAATTTTTTCCAGTTTGCTAACCCATTTACAAATATGACACGTAAAGGGGTTAAATTTGATTGGAAAAAGAGTGTGAAGAATGTTTCGAAGAACTGTAGAGAATATTAGTCAATTATCTTATATTAAATCTACCATTGGGGAATAATGGGTTCGTTATTTATAGTGATGCATCGAAGAAAGGACTTGGTTGTGTCCTTATGCAGAATGATAGGGTTATTGCCTATGCATCATGACAGTTGAAAATTCATGAGAAAAACTATCCTACTCATTATCTTGAGTTAGCAGCTGTGATCTTTGCTTTGAAGATATGGATGCACTACCTAAATGGTGAAAAATGTGAGATTTATACTGATCACAAGAGTTGAAAGTATATTTTCTCACAAAAAGAACTCCACCTGAGGAAAAAGAAAAGGCTTGAACTACTCAAGGATTATGATTACACGATAAACTACCAACCGGGGAAGGAAAAGAAGGTGGCAGATGCTTTGAGCAGAAAATATCATTGAGTTTTGAACATGATGAGAATTGAAAGGGATCCTATTTTCATGGATCTAGTGAAGATGAATATTGGAATTACCATTGAAGGTGAAACATCAATAATTTTTCAAATGGTTGCCAAACCATATTTACTAGAAAGGATAAAGAGTTCTCATACCGGTGATGATGAGTTTCAAAAGAAGATTAAAGCTATGAATGATTGGAGATTGAATGACTTTGGGTATGAAGATAGAATTTTGAAATTTGGGAAGAGACTTTGTGTTCCCAATATACCTAATCTAAAAATGAGTTGTTGGATGATGCCCATACTATCAATTCCTCTATACACCCTGGGAGCACCAAAATATATAGATACTTGAAGGAACATTTTTGGTAGGACAACATAAAGAGAGATATTGTTGATTTTTTGTCAAGATGTATTGTTTGTCAACAAGTGAAAGCTGGAAGGCAACATCCTGGAGGAGTCATGCAACCTCTTCCCATACCAGAGTGGAAATGGGAAAATATTACAATGGACTTTGTCATGAGACTACCAAAGACTCCTAGAAGGAATGATGCAATGTGGGTAATTGTTGATCATCATACCAAGTCAGCACATTTTCCTTCTATTAGGGAAGATTTACCACTTGAACGTCTAGAAAGTATATATTTTAATAAAGTTGTGAGACTTCATGGAGTACCCCTATCGACTATTTTTTATCGTGATCCCCATTTTACTTCAAGAATCTTGATGAGTCTTCAGCAATCCCTAGATACTGAACATTTTTTTGAGCACTTCCTACCACCCTCAAACAGATGGACAATCAGAACGGATTATTAAAACCTTAGAAGACATGTTGAAATCATGCTCACTTGACTTTTAGGGTATATGGGATCAATATTTATCTCTGGTGGAAGTTTCTAATAACAATAGCTTCCATCAGAGTATATAGATGGCACCATATGAAGCGTTATACAGAAAGAAATGTCACACACCAACCTTTTTGGATGAAGTTGGTGAAAGAAAACTTGTAGGCCCAGAACTGGTGGAGGAAACGATGGAAAAGGTGAAGATAATCCAAAACCACATCAAAGCTGCTCAATGTAGGCAGAAGAGCTATGCTGAAAACCGAAGAAAGGAATTGGAATTTTAGGTGGGAGATCATGTTTTCTTGATGGTATCTCCATGGAAGGGAGTTATATGTTTTGGAAAGAAAGGTAAATTGAGTCCTAGGTACATTAGTCCTTTCGAAATTCTAGAACGAATTGGAGTTGTAGCGTACTGTTTGGTAATGACTCCAAATCTCTCCAATGTTCACGATGTGTTCCACGTATCATTGTTGAGAAAATACATTCCTGACCCAACACATGTACTCACCTATGAAGAATTAGAACTGGTACCCGATATTTCCTATTGCGAAGAGCCCATCAGGATTCTTGATACAAGAGAATAAGTGTTGAGAAACCGAACGACTTGTCTGGTAAAAGTTCTATGGAGAAACTATAAGATGGAAGAGGCAACGTGGGAACATAAGGAACGTATGATGAAGAACCACCCGAGTCTTTTCATTCAGTATTATTCTAAAAATTTAGAGGAAGAAATATTTTGGAGGGAATAATGTTACACCCCATGCTTCCACGGTACGCTTCCCTTTGAATAATACAGTAGCGTGGGTTGTACACAACTTCGAGTTCTAACACACACACCACAACCAAGAAAACTAGCTGTTATGAATAGTAATACCCTAGTTTTGAAATTTTATGAATTTTATCTTTCAAAATGGACTTCATTTTTTGATTTGTAATATCGAAATTATCCTAGGGTGAAATTTTGGTATTTTTCTGAAAACTTTCAATTTTTTATGAATAGTGAAAAACACTGAGTTGTAATTTAAAACCAAATTTTTATTTAAATATTTATTTATTTAATTTAAATTTAATTAAGGTTAAAATAGACACATAATACCTATATATGTTCAATTTAGTTCATTGGAGTTAGTTTAGAATAATTTTAGATATATAAAACTTTTATTGAACTTTGTACCGTCTTTTACCCACCTCCTAGGAAAATTTGGAAATTCACATAAAACATAATTTTACCACTTCTGTGAGTGGAATTTATAAAATACAAGAGACATGGTTAATATCAAGGAGAAAAATGTGGTTCAATTGGATAAAAATAATTTTGGTGAATAGTGACTTTTTACTTTTATTTACCACTTTTAAAAGTAAATAGGGTAATTAAGGGTAAAAATAATATTAATATTACCCTAACACATGTACTAATTCTATTGGACAAGTCTATATCGACAAAAAACAACCCTAGGAATAAAATATTATCATTTTGGTCCACTTGGATTAGATTATGACATTTATTATTATTTAATTCAAAGAAGAGTTAAAAAAGTTAAAATCAAAGTATATTTACTAAAATATTTTTAATATGGGGTTATACATAAGATAAATTCGATTGTAAATATTCATTAGAAAGATAAAACTATTTCCTAAATAATGGTAGTTTATTTATAATTTTTATAAATTAAATAATTAAATTTATTTATGACATAATAGTGAAGCAGTAATTCCCTAAGTAATAAAATATTAAAATAATTGATATTATAAATATCAAAATAAATGTAATTTGAGACTTTTTATGAATTCCACTAATTTTTTAGTTTAATATTACATATTATTATTGGTTATATAAATTTTGTTCTAAGTAATAATGCTATTATGAAATTATCAAAAACAAAATACCCAATAGAGTCAAAATTGACATAAAAGATTTTTTAAAACAAAAATTATATTATTAATTGATATTAAATTCTTAGAAATCTAAGGGTCAGACAAGAGACTTATATCATGATAGGTGTATCATTAATGGACCCCATGGGGGTCTCTTGGAGGTATATAATAATTTTATTAACTATATAATATAAATATACAAAGTGACATGGTAAGGGTCAAACTAATTAACTAAGAGTTAAAACTAAAACATAAGGTTAATATAATGACCCAAACCTGTCTAAATTCTATTGGTTGAGTGGTTTTCGACCCCTCCCCACCTTAACCTTTAAATAATATACTTTGGAGCCATTATTATCTGAATATGAATTTATTATGAAATAATATTTCTAGATTTTCCAAAGGTTCCCCTCACCCCTCTTATAACAGGGCACTCCCCCTTCTCACTAATTCACACATTCAAAGCATCTTGTCATAGCCAAACCCTGCCAAAATGCTCTCTATACATCCCTCACTACAACATATAGGACTTAGTTTGATCATAAAGCCAACCAAATATCCCTTTTGATCACATCAAAATGAAGAACCCGAAGAAGAGGTAATGTTTTCACCACCCTTTTTCAAGTTCATTTTTTCTTCAACTTCTTCTTTCTTTGTTATTCCCATTCTAAAATTATAAATACAGTATCTCCTATATACTGTGATATTATTATAAATATGGTACAACCATACTTATAATTCTATCCATCCTTTGAATGACATTTCACCATACATGCGTACGTACGGCTTACCGTCTCCACGTCGTGGTGTAATTGTTATTCAATATATTATTATTTGGATGGGTATAATAATGATATGTAATTCATGTTAATGATAAATATAACATGATAATGATTATTTATATATGATATACCATCTAATTATATATTATTTTAATATCAAAATATTGGTATTGTCGCTCGTGCATACGTACGGACTACCGTCTCCACGAACGCGATGAGATTCATTCCCCATCGTATCCATTCAAGACTAATTCTCATTTGATGATTAAATGTAATGTTTAAGAACTTTATATCAATCAGTATATGAATAAAGTAAAACCTATCCATAACAAACACGAATTATGTAACAAAACATATAAAAGAAAACATGTAAGTTAACACCCGAATCAATGATAAAACAAAGACATTATTAACAAATCAATGTTAAGAGATCATATATGATATCATAATTATATATATGGTTCTTGTATAGTTAATTAACAATGTTTTAACTAATATACAGGTGGTTAATATACCATATACTAATGAAAAGTACAAGGTAAGGGTTTATTTCACAATCTCTTCATTATCTGAGGTTGTTTATACGTGATTATCTATTGGGATCTCTTTATCATCAACATCCATGTTTCTTAAAAATTCATTTCAAAACATTTTTTACCATTTACGAGAATATAGGTTAATGTCATTTGTACCCTTTTTTGACTTTTTATAAGAGGTTTATAAAGGAATCTTTCCATCGTTTTCCAAACATGTTCCTTTTTAATCCTTTTCAACGGAATTAAGGTAAGAATGTTTTTTTAAGTTATACGGCAGGTGCGGCTATTTTCCTCCATTTTAAAATCTTAGAAGCTCCCCTTACAAGCTTATAGGAAATTTTTTAATGTATTTGTTTTATTTTATAATAATGTGACTTTTAAATTAATTCAAAAAAGATATATTTCTCTCAAATAGTATTGATTTCATCTATGTTAACATCCTTTGATAGATTTTAAGCTTATTTGAAGTTTATTTATTATGATACAAAACTTCCATAATTTATTGAAGGTTTTGTGATATGTTTGACTGTGGATGTGTTATTTTTATACCATTCATGGTTTATGGTGAATGTATTGAAATTTCTTATGCTAGTTTTAATACTAATTCTTATGTTATGTTGAAACCTATTCATATGAGGAATGCATTGGACTTAATAAGTGAAGGGTTGAGCCTGTTATTGCTCCTCGATACATCGGTATGTCTCATGAGAAAAACTAGTGTCTTGTCACAAGGGTCTGATAAAATATTATTTGTAATCTTGGCACGAGGTCTTGACTATGTGGTTATGATAGTCTGGCATTATGCATTCCATCATTATGAATGTTGCTATTGATATTGTATGTGATTATTCGACTAGTAGAATATCCATGTTAATAAGTACATGGCATTATTTCATTTTATCTTTTCCATATTATGCTGAATTTCAGGTTTAATAGGCTTTTGTTTTAGCAATACATTGCCTTAAATTTTTATGTTTATTTATGAATGTTTCCGCTATATTGTTATCCTTACTGAGCATCTGAGCTTCCCCCTTTCAATGTTTTATTTTTCCCAGGATGTGAAGAAGTAATTTATGAATTACCTGCCGGGATATGAATACAAGATGTTTTTGTGGTAGTTTTAACATGATGATGTAATGTAAAATTTATGAATGTATCTATTTATTCCACGGCTACTAAACTAATTGGTCTTTCAAGACTTTATCTTTCTTGTGATCATGCCAATGATATGTAATAATGCACCGACTCTGGGTAACTGGGGTCGGGGCGTTACATACATGGCATTTGCCTGGCCAGTGACAAACCAGGTGTGTTGAAAGGACCATTTTAATGAACCAGGTGATGATCAAGTCTATCTCAATGCACAATTTTCTATGTTATTATCACCTGGTACCTCTATTCCATAGGAGATCCTACTTTTCTTATCCATTCAAGGATGAAATTTCACGAAATCACATTTCTCTATCATTCACCAAGATTCTAGGATATTTTACTATATTTAGATTTATCCATAGTCCTATTATTTGATATATCTCATATAATATCCCTAGAAATATATGAAAGAATATACCTAGGGATATCACTATAGTTTTATAATTCTAATGTCCAAATATTTACCAAAACATTACTCTTCTGCCATATAACGACCCATACTTTACATACATTGTTAATACTTCGAAATTGAAGCACACTTATTACAACATATGACAAAACCACAAAGGACCGTATAGGTATAGTGTCTTTAGAAACTGGGAAACATAAACAACTGGTTCATAAATCTTCTACAGTGTCTCCCATTTATTTCATCATATCTAGGGTCCCTTTTAGCATATTCTACTTAATATCCATCTTCCTGACCTGGGGAAAAGAAAACATAAAAGGGTGAGCTCAAATGCTCAGCAAGGGCAAATAAAGGAAATAAAAACCATATCATATCTTTATGAAAATCAAAACCTGCAAAAGAGATCATAATATCTTAACATGGAATAAATCATAGAAGTGAAAATGAGATCCCCATAATCATAACATAAAACTTGAAACTTTGTGGCATGCACACATAATCATGGAAAATCATTTCTTGTTAGTCATGACTCATTGCCAAGACTATCTTAGTGGACAAAGTCCCTTTCTGAACCGAGTTCACTCCTCGTTTCAATCCTATATCACTGAACCGAAATAACCTTCCGTTCCAGCCATGTCTATCTCATGAGATATAAAATCATTACCCAATGCATTGGAGGGAGATATAGGTCCCACCCATCTTATAATGAATCCTTTCTTATGTGTGCCACATAATCATAAAACATACATCATTGCATAACACATGTAACAAAAATGGGATTCTTGAAACATCATGACATCATAAATCAATTAATATAAGATAAAGGAATTCATAAACATAATTCCATCACAACATAGTCAATTAAATTTAAAAATATGGATAGAAACAGAACCCTTTTTTATCTTAGATGGAAAATAATTTTGATAAAACACTTGAATTGAATTCTTGAGGAAAATATCCTTTCTTCTTCAAAATCAATTTCTTTTCACAAAACATCATGCAATTTTAAAAGAAGGAGATTTTATTGAAAATAGTCATGAAATCTTTTAGAGGAAGCTTCATGAAAATAAGGCTTTATAAAACATTAGAAATCCGTTCGTGCCGTATAAGTTAAAAAAACATTCTTCGTACTTTGGTCGGAAAAGTAAAAAATTACCTCGTACGAAAAACGACAAAAGATTCCTTTCATACGTATTACTAAAAACTCACCGAAGGGTAAAAATGGATTTAAAAAATTTTAGGTGGATGGAAATAATATTACATATTGAGTAAACATGGATGTGGATGATAAAATACACCCCAGTAAATACTTACGAATAAACAATCTCGGATAAAAATGAGATTGTGATATTTCCCTTACCTTAGGTCCGATTTGCTTTGTTCGTGTCCGAAGCTCCTGTATAATGGTTTAAATAATGTTATTGACTTATTCCAGAATCATACATATTTATATGATATCATATATGGTCATATTATTAGCTTCTTATTAGTAATATTTCATTGTTACTTGTCACTCGGGTCTTTATAACTTTTTGTTCTTATGCGTGTTTTGTTGAATAAATTCTTATTCTTATATTTAGGTTATAGATAATTCATTTCCAGAATGGTATTAGTGTAGTATATACCATATTCATTCATTCAATTCATTTATATAATCATTATGAAATGAAGATCATGTAGAACGAGTCGCATCACATCGTGGAGACGGTATTCCGTACGTACGCACGAGTGATGATATCATTCCTATGATCGTGGAATTGTATTGGAGTATATATATATATATTATTTCAGTATCAATATTACTTAATAATAATCATATATAGTTACTCATTACACCGTTATACCCATCCTTGTAAGGTGATGGTGGAAAATAGATTACACCACGGCGTGGAGACGGTATTCCGTACGTACGCACGCGCGGTGATTTCATTTTTCCGTAGGATGGATAGAAGGTGAATTAGGGTTGTTTCATATTTATAATAACATATCAGTATGTAATTAATACTGATGTTATTACTTTATCATGAAACAACTAAAGAAGAAGAAGTTGAAGAAGAAAGAAATTGAAAAGATCGGTAATGGATATTACCTTTTCTTTGGAACGCCTCTTTGAATCCTCCACTTAAGGAACTAAGATTGGTCTTTGGAGAAGACCAGGACCTCTAGGATTATTCTAGGTAAGTGGAGAGGAGAAAATGTCAGGGGTTGGCCGAGCTTGAGTGCTCAAATTGGTGTGAGGAGGAGGGAGAGGAGGTGCCCTTTTATAAGGGAGGAGAGGGGCACCTTAGGAATATCTCAAAATATTATTTTATATTAAAGTCAAAATAGGTTTATAATGGTTCCAAAGGGTCTTATTTCGAAGCTAAAGTGGGGATGGGTCGAAATCCTATCAACAAATAGTATTTAGACAAGTTTAGGGTATTATTTTAACCTTATCAATTAGATTTAACTCTAAGTTAATTAATTTAACTTTTACCGTGTCTTTTTGTTTTCTTTCATTATATGGTTAATACACTTACTATAACATGCCCAACGAACCCCAAATTGTTTATTATTAATATATATATATCCTTATCTAAGTCATTTGGCCGAACCTTAGATTTTTAGGAATAAAATAACAATTAATAATATAATATTTGATTTAAAAACTATTTTGTGTCAATTTTGACACTATTTGATATATGATTTTTGTGAAAGTCATAACAGAATTATATGTTCGAACCAAGTTGATTAAATCAACATTAATATATCATAGTAACCTAGAAAATTAGTGGAATTCATAAAAAGTCTTAAATTAATTTATTTTGGTATTTATATTATCAATTTTGTCAATATTTCATTAATAAGATAATTACTGCATCATCTTTGTGTCATAAATAAATTAAATTATTTGATGTCTAAAAATTACAAATAAAATACCATCATGTAGGAAATATTTTTATCTTTCTAATGAATATTTACAATCGAATTTATCTTATGTATAACCCCATATTAAAAATGATTTACTTATTAAACTTTGATTTTATCTATTTTAACCCTTCTTTAAATAAATTAATAATAAATGTCCTAATCTAATCCAAGTGGGCCTAAATGGTCATATTTTATTCCTAAGTTTGTTTTTGGTCGAATTAAACTTGTCCAATAGAATTAGGACATGTGTTAGGATAATATTAATATCATATTTACCCTTAGTTACCCTATTTACTATTAACCGCGGTAAAAATCGTAAAAAGTTACTATTCACCAAAAAAATTATTTTTATCTCATTGAACCACATTTTACTTACTGATATCAACCGTGTCTGTCGGATTTTCGAAATTCCATTCACAGAAGCGGTAAAATTATGTTTTATGCAAAATTCAGTTTTTAACCTACCACTTAGTGGTTTCACTATTCATCAAAAATTGAAAGTTTTCAGAAAAATACCAAAATTTCACCCTAGGATAATTTCGATATTCTGAGTCCAAAAATGAAGTCCATTTTGAAAAATAAAATTTATAAAATTTCAAAAAGTGGTTATTACTATTCATAACGGCTAGTTTTAATAGCATATTGTTGTTTAGTGAAACTCGGTATTGCGTACGACGCAAGCTATCGGGGAAGGTTGCGATTGCGTGTAAAGCAAGCCAAGCAAGTGTTGTGTAGAAAAAGATTCCTTTGATGGTTTATATAACATAAAAGTCTCGGGTGTTACATTCTACCCCCCTTAAAAAGAATTTCGCCCTCGAAATTCGTCACTTTGTAACAAACAAATGAGGATACTTCTCCCTCATCATATCCTCAAGCTCCCATGTAGCTTCTTCAAGTTGGTGGTTCCTCCATAAAACTTTCACCAAGCGAGTTGTCTTGTTTCGTAGGACTTTTTCGCTACGATCCAAAATCTCTATCGGCTGTTCTTCATAAGAAAGATCTTGCTCCAGCGGTACAACTTCTGAGCTGAGTACATGTGAAGGATCTGGTATATACTTTCTCAGGAGAGATACGTGGAACACATCGTGAACTTGAGAGAGATTCGGTGGAAGCGCCAATCGGTAAGCTACCTTCCCAACACGATCCAGTATTTCAAAAGGACCGATATATCTAGGGCTCAACTTCCCCTTCTTTCCAAATCTCATAACCCTCTTCCAGGGAGATATTCGTAAGAACACTTTATCGCCCACTTCAAACTCTAGGTCTTTTCTTCGGTTGTCGGCATAACTTTTCTGTCGACTCTGAGCTTCTCTTATGTGTTGTTGAATAGATCTAACCTTTTCTGCCATTTCATCAACGAGATCAGGTCCTAATAGATTTCTTTCCCCAACTTCATCCCAGCAAGTTGGAGTCCTGCATTTCTTTCCATAGAGAGCTTCATAAGGAGCCATCTGAATACTGGAGTGAAAGCTATTATTATAAGAAAATTCCACCAAAGGTAGGTGTTGATCCCAACCTCCTTTGAAATCCATAGAGCAAGCTCTCAACATATCTTCTAGGGTTTGAATTGTTCTCTCAGACTGACCGTCTGTCTGGGGATGATAAGCAGTGCTGAAACTCAACTCAGTATCCAGAGTATGCTGAAGACTTCGCCAGAACTTCGAGGTAAATCTCGGATCTCGATCAGATATAATAGAAAGTGGTACTCCATGCAATCTTACCACTTCCTTTACATATATCCTGGCAAGCTGATCTAGAGATAAATCCTCTCTAATAGCAATGAAGTGTGCAGACTTTGTAAGACGATCAACTATGACCCAGATAGCATTATTGCCTTTGGATGTTTTAGGAAGTCATGTGACAAAGTCCATAGTGATGTTTTCCCATTTCCATTCGGGTATGGGGAATGGTTGTAACATCCCCTTAGACTTCTGTCTCTCAGCTTTAACTTGTTGACAAACCAAGCATCGAGAGACATATTCAGCAACATCTCTTTTCATGCCATCCCACCAGAAGTACTCTTTCAGGTCCCTATACATCTTCGTGCTTCTAGGATGAATAGAGAATGAAGAACTATGAGCCTCATCCAGCAGCTCTTTCTTTAATTCGGGGATGGGAGGAACACAAACCCGATTCCTGAACTTTATTATCCCATCACAATCAAGGTTGAATTCAGGAACATTTCTCACCTTCTTTTGTAACTCGACATCTTTTTTCTGTGCCTCTTTAATCTTCACATGTATAGATGGTTGAACATTCATTTCAGAAAGATAAGATTTTTCCCCTTCCATTATAATTCCAAGATCCATCCTTTGTAAATCCATAAATATTGGATCTTTTGTGATCCTCATCATGGATAAACTAGCATGGTCTTGTCGACTTAATGCATCTGCCACCTTGTTTACTTTCCCAGGGTGGTAATGGATTGAGTAGTCATAATACTTAATCAGCTCCAACCATCTTCTTTGACGCATATTCAACTCCTTTTGTGTGAAAATATACTTTAAACTTTTATGATCAGTATAAATATCACACCTTTCACCATAAAGGTAATGCCTCCAAATCTTTAATGCAAAGATTACCGCAGCCAACTCCAAATCATGTGTTGGGTAATTTTGCTCATGGATTTTCAACTGTCGTGAGGCATAAGCTATCACCATATCATTTTGCATAAGAACACACCCCAATCCCTTCTTGGATGCATCACTGTAGATCACAAACCTTTCTCCACTACAAGGTAGTGTGAGCACAGGTGCACGGGATAACCTTCTTTTCAACTCCTTGAAATTCTCTTCACATTCCTCTGTCCAGACAAACTTAACTCCCTTCCGAGTCAACTTGGTGATTGGATTAGATAATCGTGAAAAATATTTTACAAAACGTCGATAATATCCATCCAAACCAAGAAAACTTCGGATCTTAGTTACTATTGTTGGTCTTGACCATCTTTCTATAACCTCTGTTTTTGCTGGATCCACAGATATCCCCTCTTTTGAGATTATATGACCCAAAAATGCAACTTTTTGAAGCCAAAATTCACCCTTGGTAAATTTGGCATAAAGCTTCTCCTTTCTCAGGGTCTTCAATATAATTCTCAAGTGATCTTCATGCTCTTCCTTTCTCTTTGAATAGACAAGAATATCGTCTATAAAGACTACCAAAAATTGATCAAGATAGTCTCTAAAGACTCTATTCATTAGATCCATGAAGATAGTAGGGGCATTAGTAAGACCAAATGGCATCACTATAAATTCATAGTGTCCATACCTTGTACAGAAAGCCGCCTTTGGTATATCCTCCCTTTTGACCCTTAATTGATGATACCCTGAACGAAGATCAATCTTGGAAAAGTATTGAGCTCCGCGTAGTTGGTCAAATAAGTCATCAATGCGTGGGAGAGGATATTTGTTCTTGATAGTGATCTTGTTAAGTTCTCGATAATCAATGCAAAGTCTCATTGATCCATCTTTCTTCTTAACAAATAGAACAGGTGCTCCCCAAGGTGACGCACTAGGGCGTATGAATCCTTTATCAAGATTCTCTTGGAGTTGCTTCTTCAATTCCTGCAACTCAATTGGGGCCATTCTATAAGGTGTCTTTGAAATAGGCAAAGCACCCGGTACGAGTTCTATTGAAAACTCAACTTCACGATTTGGTGGAAGACCCAGCAATTCCTCCGGAAAGATATCATCAAACTCCCGTACAATGGGCATGTTCTTAATCGTGAGTTTCTCACCAACCATTTGAGATAAATATCCTTCACTTAGTGGAATCAATACCCATAAGATGGAAGAAATTTCCACTGGAAGGTTATGTTCATCCTTGCATTGATAGACGATCGTAGATTGATCTGGAATATGAAATGTGACTTCCCTTATTTGGCAATCGATATGAGCTCCATGTAGAGAAAGCCAATCCATGCCAAGAATCACATCAAATTCCACTAAAGGAAGGATCTCAAGATTTGCAGGAAGCACATTCCCACAAACTTCGATCGGAGAAGAATTATAAACTTATGATGCGATTGATGTGCCATTAGGTGTTGTCACAGCTAACTCAACATCTAATTGTTGAGGTAATAAGGTGATACCCTTCGAAAAGTCTTCAGAAATAAAAGAGTGGGTGGATCCAGAATCAAATAAAACATTTGCTACTTTAGAGTGGATGGTAAGTGTACCTTTCACCACATCGTTATCTTACTCCACATCGCTGATAGAAATTGCATGTGACTTTCCTTTGTCTTTAGCCTTAAGATTTTGTTGACGTCGACCATCATCATCAACCCTTGGATTTGGTCATTGATTGGCATAATGCCCCATCTCCTTGCACTTGAAACATTGAAGTGTAGTAGGTTCATTCTGTGTATCCCTTCCTTTGTTTGCATCATTAGACATCTTCTTCCCATTTTCACGGCATTCAAATGCCCGATGACCTTCTTTTCCACATTTAAAAAATTTACTTGTCCCTTAAAGACAACTCCCTCCATGTTTCTTTCCACACTTTGAGCATAAGGGAAAGCTCATCTTCTTTTCTGTGTGCTCTTTAGATTTTTCTTTGAATTCCATCTTCCTCTTCTTATCAAACCCATGTGACTGATGGGTTACTCCAATCTCCATCTCGACTTTGAGAGCACATCGAACGATTTCCTCGTAGCTATTGAAGTCCCTTATGGCTAACGCCCTTCGAAGACTTGGTTTTAAGCCACTAAAGAATCGATCGATCTTACTCTCAGGTTGGATAATAATACCATAAGCGTACCATGCAAGTCTTGTAAAATTTGCTTCATAGGTACTAACAGATTCATCATCCCTTTGCTTCAGTTCAAGGAACTCTTTCTCCATCTTTGTTCGGAGAATACGAGGGAAGTACTTATTGAAAAATAAGTTCTTGAACTCGTCCCATTCCATAGACTCAATTTCATCCCTTTTCCTCGTATTCTTAACAAGATTCCACCATTGATCCGCATCTCCTTCCAAACGATACACTGCTAGGATGACTTTATCATGCTCAGAACATTGAAGAACTAAAAATATATTTTCAGTAGTACTAATCCATTGTTCAGCAACTAATGGATCAGTAGACCCGCTGAAAGAAGGTGGACGCTGCCTCATGAAGGATTCAACAGAATGTTGCTCCCTCCTTTGTTCGTTTGGAAATCCTGCATGATTCATAGCTTGAGAAAGTTGTGTGAGCATGGCTACAAGATTTTCCATTCCAGCTCCCATATCGTTTGGTTGCTCAGGGGTACAATCATTTCATTGCCCATCGCATTCCGCATTAACACGGTTCCTTCGGGTTCCAGCCATTGACTAAAACCAAGAAGAATAGTGTGAGCAACACTAATTATAATAGGAAACCACATAATTCAAGGAAAAAAAAATTTTCATGCTTATGGTCTTATCCTAGGTTATTCATGGCCATTTCTAAGATTGTGTTCTATGCTTAGACTTATCCTTAGGGTTCTTACTAAGGCTTTCACATCCTAGTTTCCAAAGGTTGACTATACCTTTCCTCTGATACCAACTATAACGACCCATACTTTACATACATTGTTAATACTTCGAAATTGATACACACTTATTACAATATATGACAAAACCACAAAGAACCGTATAGGTATAGTGTCTTTAGAAACTGGGAAACATAAACAACTGGTTCATAAATCTTATACAGTGTCTTCCATTTATTTCATCATATCTAGGGTCCCTTTTAGCATATTCTACTTAATATCCATCTTCCTGACCTGGGGAAAAGAAAACATAAAAGGGTGAGCTCAAATGCTCAGCAAGGGAAAATAAAGGAAATAAAAATCATATCATATCTTTATGAAAATCAAAACCTGCAAAAGAGATCATAATATCTTAACATGGAATAAATCATAGAAGTGAAAATGAGATCCCCATAATCATAACATAAAACTTGAAACTTTGTGGCATGCACACATAATCATGGAAAATCATTTCTTGTTATTCATGACTCATTTCCAAGACTATCTTAGTGGACAAAGTCCCTTTCTGAACCGAGTTCACTCCTCGTTTCAGTCCTGTATCACTGAACCGAAATAACCTTCCGTTCCAGCCATGTCTATCTCATGAGATATAAAATCATTACCCAATGCATTGGAGGGAGATATAGGTCCCACCCATCTTATAATGAATCTTTTCTTATGTGTGCCACATAATCATAAAACATACATCATCGCATAACACATGTAACAAAAATGGGATTCTTGAAACATCATGACATCATAAATAAATTCATATAAGATAAAGGAATTCATAAACATAATTCCATCACAACATAGTCAAATCAATGTAAAAATATGGATAGAAACAGAACCCTTTATTATCTTAGATGGAAAATAATTTTGATAAAACACTTGAATTGAATTCTTGAGGAAAATATCCATTCTTCTTCAAAATCAATTTCTTTTCACAAAACATCATGCAATTTTAAAAGAAAGAGATTTTATTGAAAATAGTCATGAAATCTTTTATAGGAAGCTTCATGAAAATAAGGCTTTATAAAACAGTAGAAATCCGTTCGTGCTGTATAAGTTAAAAAAACATTCTTCGTACTTTTGTCGAAAAAGTCAAAAAGTACCTCGTACGAAAAACGACAAAAGATTCCTTTCATACGTATTAATAAAAACTCACCGAAGGGTAAAAATGGATTTAAAAAATTTTAGGTGGATGGAAATAATATTACATATTGAGTAAACATGGATGTGGATGATAAAATACACCCCAGTAAATACTTACGAATAAACAATCTCGGATAAAAATGAGATTGTGATATTTCCCTTACCTTAGGTCCGATTTGCTTTGTTCGTGTCCGAAGCTCCTGTATAATGGTTTAAATAATGTTATTGACATATTCCAGAATCATACATATTGATATTATATCATATATGGTCATATTATTAGCTTCTTGTTAGTAATATTTCATTGTTACTTGTTACTCGGGTCTTTATAACTTTTTGTTCTTATGCGTGTTTTGTTGAATAAATTCTTATTATTATCTTTAGGTTATAGATAATTCATTTCCAGAATGGTATTAGTGTAGTATATACCATATTCATTCATTCAATTCATTTATATAATCATTATTAAATGAAGATCATGTAGAACGAGTCGCATCACATCATGGAGACGGTATTCCGTACGTACGCACGAGTGATGATATCGTTCCTATGATCGTGGAATTGTATTGGAGTATATATATATATTATTTCAGTATCAATATTACTTAATAATAATCATATATAGTTACTCATTACACCATTATACCCATCCTTGTAAGGTGATGGTGGAAAATAGATTACACCACGGCGTGGAGACGGTATTCCGTACGTACGCACGCGCGGTGATTTCATTTTTCCGTAGGATGGATAGAAGGTGAATTAGGGTTGTTTAATATTTATAATAACATATCAGTATTTAAGTAATACTGATGTTATTACTTTATCATGAAACAACTAAATAAGAAGAAGTTGAAGAAGAAAGAAATTGAAAAGATCGGTAATGGATATTACCTCTTCTTTGCAACGCCTCTTTGAATCCTCCACTTAACGAACTAAGATTGGTCTTTGGAGAAGACCAGGACCTCTAGGATTATTCTAGGGAAGTGGAGAGGAGAAAATGGCAGGGGTTGTCCGAGCTTGAGTTCTCAAATTGGTGTGAGGAGGAGGGAGAGAAGGTACCCTTTTATAAGGGAGGAGAGGGGCACCTTAGGAATATCTCAAAATATTATTTTATATTAAAGTCAAAATCGGTTTATAATGGTTCCAAAGGATCTTATTTCGAAGCTAAAGTGGGTATGGGTCGAAATCCTATCAACCAATAGGATTTAGACAAGTTTAGGGTATTATTTTAACCTTATCAATTATATTTAACTCTATGTTAATTAATTTAACTTTTACCGTGTCTTTTTGTTTTCTTTCACTATATGGTAAATACACTTACTATAACATGCCAAACGAACCCCAAATTGTTTATTATTAATATATATATCCTTATCTAAGTCATTTGGCCGAACCTTAGATTTTTAGGAATAAAATAACAATTAATAATATAATATTTGATTTAAAAACTATTTTGTGTCAATTTTGACACTATTTGATATATGATTTTTGTGAAAGTCATAACAGAATTATATGTTCGAACCAAGTTGATTAAATCAACATTAATATATCATAGTAACCTAGAAAATTAATGTAATTCATAAAAAGTCTTAAATTACATTTATTTTGGTAATTATATTATCAATTTTGTCAATATTTCATTAATAAGATAATTACTGCATCATCTTTGTGTCATAAATAAATTAAATTATTTGATGTCTAAAAATTACAAATAAAATACCATCATGTAGGAAATCTTTTTATATTTCTAATGAATATTTACAATCGAATTTATCTTATGTATAAACCCATATTAAAAATGATTTACTTATTAAACTTTGATTTTAACTATTTTAACCCTTCTTTAAATAAATTAATAATAAATGTCCTAATCTAATCCAAGTGGGCCTAAATGGTCATATTTTATTCCTAAGTTTGTTTTTGGTCGAATTACACTTGTCCAATAGAATTAGGACATGTGTTAGGATAATATTAATATCATATTTACCCTTAGTTACCCTATTTACTATTAACCGCGGTAAAAATCGTAAAAAGTTACTATTCACCAAAAAATTATTTTTATCTCATTGAACCACATTTTACTTACTGATATCAACCGTGTCTGTTGTATTTTCGAAATTCCATTCACAGAAGTGGTAAAATTAAGTTTTATGCAAAATTCAGTTTTTAGCCTACCACTTAGTGGTTTCACTATTCATCAAAAATTGAAAGTTTTCAGAAAAATACCAAAATTTCACCCTAGGCTAATTTCGATATTCTGAGTCCAAAAATGAAGTCCATTTTGAAAAATAAAATTTATAAAATTTCAAAAAGTGGTTATTACTATTCATAACGGCTAGTTTTAATAGCATATTGTTGTTTAGTGAAACTCGGTATTGCGTACGACGCAAGCTATCGAGGAAGGTTGCGATTGCGTGTAAAGCAAGTCAAGCAAGTGTTGTGTAGAAAAAGATTCCTTTGATGGTTTATATAACATAAAAGTCTCGGGTGTTACATTCTACCCCCCTTAAAAATAATTTCGCCCTCGAAATTCGTCACTTTGTAACAAACAAATGAGGATACTTCTCCCTCATCATATCCTCAACCTCCCATGTAACTTCTTCAAGTTGGTGGTTCCTCCATAAAACTTTCACCAAGCGAGTTGTCTTGTTTCGTATGACTTTTTCGCTACGATCCAGAATCTCTATCGGCTGTTCTTCATAAGAAAGATCTTGCTCCAGCGGTACAACTTCTGAGCTGAGTACATGTGAAGGATCTGGTATGTACTTTCTCAGGAGAGATGCGTGGAACACATCGTGAACTTGAGAGAGATTCGGTGGAAGCGCCAATCGGTAAGCTACCTTCCCAACATGATCCAGTATTTCAAAAGGACCGATATATCTAGGGCTCAACTTCCCCTTCTTTCCAAATCTCATAACCCTCTTCCAGGGAGATATTTGTAAGAACACTTTATCGCCCACTTCAAACTCTAGGTCTTTTCTTCGGTTGTCGGCATAACTTTTCTGTCGACTCTGAGCTGCTCTTATGTGTTGTTGAATAGATCTAACCTTTTCTGCCATTTCATCAACGAGATCAGGTCCTAATAGCTTTCTTTCCCCAACTTCATCCCAGCAAGTTGGAGTCCTGCATTTCTTTCCATAGAGAGCTTCATAAGGAGCCATCTAAATACTGGAGTGAAAGCTATTATTATAAGAAAATTCCACCAAAGTTAGGTGTTGATCCCAACCTCCTTTGAAATCCATAGAGCAAGCTCTCAACATATCTTCTAGGGTTTGAATTGTTCTCTCAGACTGACCGTCTGTCTGGGGATGATAAGCAGTGCTGAAACTCAACTCTGTATCCAGAGTATGCTGAAGTCTTCGCCAGAACTTCGAGGTAAATCTTGGATCTCGATCAGATATAATAGAAAGTGGTACTCCATGCAATCTTACCACTTCCTTTACATATATCCTGGCAAGCTGATCTAGAGAGAAATCCTCTCTAATAGAAATGAAGTGTGCAGACTTTGTAAGACGATCAACTATGACCCAGATAGCATTATTGCCTTTGGATGTTTTAGGAAGTCCTGTGACAAAGTCCATAGTGATGTTTTCCCATTTCCATTCGGGTATGGGTAATGGTTGTAACATCCCCTTAGACATCTGTCTCTCAGCTTTAACTTGTTGAAAAACCAAGCATCGAGAGACATATTCAGCAACATCTCTTTTCATGCCATCCCAGCAGAAGTACTCTTTCAGGTCCCTATACATCTTCGTGCTTCCAGGATGAATAGAGAATGAAGAACTATGAGCATCATCCAGCAGCTCTTTCTTAAATTCGGGGATGGGTGGAACACAAACCCGATTCCTGAACTTTATTATCCCATCACAATCAAGGTTGAATTCAGGAACATTTCTCACCTTCTTTTGTAACTCGACATCTTCTTTCTGTGCCTCTTTAATCTTCACATGTATAGATGGTTGAACATTCATTTGAGAAAGATAAGATTTTTCCCCTTCCATTATAATTCCAAGATCCATCCTTTGTAAATCCATAAATATTGGATCTTTTGTGATCCTCATCATGGATAAACTAGCATGGTCTTGTCGACTTAATGCATCTGCCACCTTGTTTTCTTTCCCAGGGTGGTAATGGATTGAGCAGTCATAATCCTTAATCAGCTCCAACCATCTTCTTTGACGCATATTCAACTCCTTTTGTGTGAAAATATACTTTAAACTTTTATGATCAGTATAAATATCACACCTTTCACCATAAAGGTAATGCCTCCAAATATTTAATGCAAAGATTACCGCAGCCAACTCCAAATCATGTGTTGGGTAATTTTGCTCATGGATTTTCAACTGTCGTGAGGCATAAGCCATCACCATATCATTTTGCATAAGAACACACCCCAATCCCTTCTTGGATGCATCACTGTAGATCACAAACCTTTCTCCACTACAAGGCAGTGTGACCACAGGTGCACGGGATAACCTTCTTTTCAACTCCTTGAAATTCTCTTCACATTCCTCTGTCCAGACAAACTTAACTCCCTTCCGAGTCAACTTGGTGATTGGATTAGATAATCGTGAAAAATCTTTTACAAAACGTCGATAATATCCAGCCAAACCAAGAAAAATTCGGATCTCAGTTACTGTTGTTGGTCTTGACCATCTTTCGATAACCTCTGTTTTTTCTGGATCCACAGATATCCCCTATTTTGAGATTATATGACCCAAAAATGCAACTTTTTGAAGCCAAAATTCACACTTGGTAAATTTGGCATAAAGCTTCTCCTTTCTCAGGGTCTTCAATATAATTCTCAAGTGATCTTCATGCTCTTCCTTGCTCTTTGAATAGAAAGAATATCGTCTATAAAGACTACCACAAATTGATCAAGATAGTCTCTAAAGTCTCTATTCATTAGATCCATGAAGATAGCAGGGGAATTAGTAAGACCAAATGGCATCACTATAAATTCATAGTGTCCATACCTTGTACGGAAAGTCGTCTTTGGTATATCCTCCCTTTTGTCCCTTAATTGATGATACCCTGAACGAAGATCAATCTTGGAAAAGTATTGAGCTCCGCGTAGTTGGTCAAATAATTCATCAATGCGTGGGAGAGGATATTTGTTCTTGATAGTGATCTTGTTAAGTTCTCGATAATCAATGCAAAGTCTCATTGATCCATCTTTCTTCTTAACAAATAGAACAGGTGCTCCCCAAGGTGACGCACTAGGGCGTATGAATCCCTTATCAAGATTCTCTTGGAGTTGCTTCTTCAATTCCTGCAACTCAATTGGGGCCATTCTATAAGGTGTCTTTGAAATAGGCAAAGCACCCGGTACGAGTTCCATTGAAAACTCAACTTCACGATTTGGTGGAAGACCCGGGAATTCCTCCGGAAAGACATCATCAAACTCCCGTACAATGGGCATATTCTTAATCGTGAGTTTCTCACCAACCATTTGAGATAAATAACCTTCATTTAGTGGAATCAATACCCATAAGATGGAAGAAATTTCCACTGGAAGGTTATGTTCATCCTTGCATTGATAGACGATCGTAGATTGATCTGGAATATGATATGTGACTTCCCTTCTTTGGCAATCGATATGAGCTCCATGTAGAGAAAGCCAATCCATGCCAAGAATCACATAAAATTCCACTAAAGGAAGGATCACAAGATTTGCAGGAAGCACTTTCCCACAAACTTCGATCGGAGAAGAATTATAAACTTTTGATGCGATTGATGTGCCATTAGGTGTTGTCACAGCTAACTCAACATCTAATTGTTGAGGTAATACGATGATACCCTTTGAAAAGTCTTCAGAAATAAAAGAGTGGGTGGATCCAGAATCAAATAAAACATTTGCTACTTTAGAGTGGATGGTAAGTGTACCTTTCACCACATCGTTATCGTACTCCACATCGCTGATAGAAATTGCATGTGACTTTCCTTTGTCTTTAGCCTTAAGATTTTGTTGACGTCGACCATCATCATCAACCCTTGGATTTGGGAATTGATTGGCATAATGCCCCATCTCCTTGCACTTGAAACATTTAAGTGTAGTAGGTTCATTCTGTGTATCCCTTCCTTTGTTTGCATCATTAGACATCTTCTTCCGATTATCACGGCATTCAAATGCCCGATGACCTTCTTTTCCACATTTAAAACAATTACTTGTCCCTTTAAGACAACTCCCTCCATGTTTCTTTCCACACTTTGAGCATAAGGAAAAGCTCATCTTCTTTTCCGTGTGCTCTTTAGATTTTTCTTTGAATTCCATCTTCCTCTTCTTATCAAACCCATGTGACTAATGGGTTACTCCAATCTCCATCTCGACTTTGAGAGCACATCGAACAATTTCCTCGTAGCTATTGAAGTCCCTTATGGCTAACGCCCTTCGAAGACTTGGTTTTAAGCCACTAAAGAATCGATCAATCTTACTCTCAGGTTGGATAATAATACCAGAAGCGTACCTTGCATGTCTTGTAAAATTTTCTTCATAGGTACTAACAGATTCATCATCACTTTGCTTCAGTTCAAGGAACTCTTTCTCCATCTTTGTTCGGAGAATACGAGGGAAGTACTTATTGAAAAATAAGTTCTTGAACTCATCCCATTCCATAGACTCAATTTCATCCCTTTGCCTCGTATTCTTAACAATATTCCACCATTGATCCGCATCTCCTTCCAAACGATACACTGCTAGGATGACTTTATCATGCTCAGAACATTGAAGAACTGAAAATATCTTTTCAGTAGTACTAATCCATTGTTCAGCAACTAATGGATCAGTAGACCCGCTGAAAGAAGGTGGACGCTGCCTCATGAAGGATTCAACAGAATGTTGCTCCCTCCTTTGTTCGTTTGGAAATCCTGCATGATTCATAGCTTGAGAAAGTTGTGTGAGCATGGCTACAAGATTTTGCATTCCAGCTCCCATATCGTTTGGTTGCTCAGGGGGACAATCATTGCATTACCCATCGCATTCCGCATTAACACGGTTCCTTCGGGTACCAGCCATTGACTAAAACCAAGAAGAATAGTGTGAGCAACACTAATTATAATAGGAAACCACATAATTCAAGAAAAAAAAAATTCATGCTTATGGTCTTATCCAAGGTTATTCATGGCCATTTCTAAGATTGTGTTCTATGCTTAGACTTATCCTTAGGGCTCTTACTAAGGCTTTCACATCCTAGTTTCCAAAGGTTGACTATACCTTTCCTCTGATACCAACTATAACGAACCATACTTTACATACATTGTTAATACTTCGAAATTGAAGCACACTTATTACAACATATGACAAAACCACAAAGGACCGTATAGGTATAGTGTCTTTAGAAACTGGGAAACATAAACAACTGGTTCATAAATCTTATATAGTGTCTCCCATTTATTTCATCATATCTAGGGTCCCTTTTAGCATATTCTACTTAATATCCATCTTCCTGACCTGGGGAAAAGAAAACATAAAAGGGTGAGCTCAAATGCTCAGCAAGGGCAAATAAAGGAAATAAAAATCATATCATATCTTTATGAAAATCAAAACCTGCAAAAGAGATCATAATATCTTAACATGGAATAAATCATAGAAGTGAAAATGAGATCCCCATAATCATAACATAAAACTTGAAACTTTGTGGCATGCACACATAATCATGGAAAATCATTTCTTGTTAGTCATGACTCATTTCCAAGACTATCTTAGTGGACAAAGTCCCTTTCTGAACCGAGTTCACTCCTCGTTTCAGTCCTGTATCACTGAACCGAAATAACCTTCCATTCCAGCCATGTCTATCTCATGAGATATAAAATCATTACCCAATGAATTGGAGGGAGATATAGGTCCCACCCATCTTATAATGAATCCTTTATTATGTGTGCCACATAATCATAAAACATACATCATTGCATAACACATGTAACAAAAATGGGATTCTTGAAACATCATGACATCATAAATCAATTCATATAAGATAAAAGAATTCATAAACATAATTCCATCACAACATAGTCAAATCAATGTAAAAATATGGATAGAAACAGAACCCTTTATTATCTTAGATGGAAAATAATTTTGATAAAACACTTGAATTGAATTCTTGAGGAAAATATCCTTTCTTCTTCAAAATCAATTTCTTTTCACAAAACATCATGCAATTTTAAAAGAAAGAGATTTTATTGAAAATATTCATGAAATATTTTAGAGGAAGCTTCATGAAAATAAGGCTTTATAAAACAGTAGAAATCCGTTCGTGCCGTATAAGTTAAAAAAAACATTCTTCGTACTTATGTTGGAAAAGTCAAAAAGTACCTCGTACGAAAAATGACAAAAGATTCCTTTCATACGTATTACTAAAAACTCACCGAAGGGTAAAAATGGATTTAAACAATTTTAGGTGGATGGAAATAATATTACATATTGAGTAAACATGGATGTGGATGATAAAATACACCCCAGTAAATACTTACGAATAAATAATCTCGGATAAAAATGAGATTGTGATATTTCCCTTACCTTAGATCCGATTTGCTTTGTTCGTGTCTGAAGCTCATGTATAATGGTTTAAATAATGTTATTGACTTATTCCAGAATCATACATATTGATATAATATCATATATGGTCATATTATTAGCTTCTTGTTAGTAATATTTCATTGTTACTTGTTACTCGGGTCTTTATAACTTTTTGTTCTTATGCGTGTTTTGTTGAATAAATTCTTATTCTTATCTTTAGGCTATAGATAATTCATTTCCAGAATGGTATTAGTGTATTATATACCATATTCATTCATTCAATTCATTTATATAATCATTATGAAATGAAGATCATGTAGAACGAGTCGCATCACATCGTGGAGACGGTATTCCGTACGTACGCACGAGTGATGATATCGTTCCTATGATCGTGGAATTGTATTGAAGTATATATATATATTATTTCAGTATCAATATTACTTAATAATAATCATATATATTTACTCATTACACCATTATACCCATCCTTGTAAGGTGATGGTGGAAAATAGATTACACCACGACGTGGAGACGGTATTCCGTACGTACGCACGCGCGGTGATTTCATTTTTCCGTAGGATGGATAGAAGGTGAATTAGGGTTGTTTCATATTTATAATAACCTATCAGTATGTAAGTAATACTGATGTTATTACTTTATCATGAAACAACTAAAGAAGAAGAAGTTGAAGAAGAAAGAAATTGAAAAGATCGGTAATGGATATTACCTCTTCTTTGGAACGCCTCTTTGAATCCTCCACTTAAGGAACTAAGATTGGTCTTTGGAGAAGACCAGAACCTCTAGGATTATTCTAGGGAAGTGGAGAGGAGAAAATGGCAGGGGTTGGCCGAGCTTGAGTGCTCAAATTTGTGTGAGGAGGAGGGAGAGGAGGTGCCCTTTTATAAGGGAGGAGAGGGGCACCTTAAGAATATCTCAAAATATTATTTTATATTAAAGTCAAAATCAGTTTATAATGGTTCCAAAGGGTGTTCTTTCGAATCTAAAGTGGGGATGGGTCGCAATCCTATCAACCAATAGGATTTAGACAAGTTTAGGGTATTATTTTAACCTTATCAATTATATTTAACTCTAAGTTAATTAATTTAACTTTTACCGTGTCTTTTTGTTTTCTTTCACTATATGGTTAATACACTTACTATAACATGCCAAACGAACCCCAAATTGTTTATTATTAATATATATATATCCTTATCTAAGTCATTTGGCCTAACCTTAGATTTTTAGGAATAAAATAACAATTAATAATATAATATTTGATTTAAAAACTATTTTGTGTCAATTTTGACACTATTTGATATATGATTTTTGTGAAAGTCATAACAGAATTATATGTTCGAAAAAAGTTGATTAAATCAACATTAATATATCATAGTAACCTAGAAAATTAGTGTAATTCATAAAAAGTCTTAAATTACATTTATTTTGGTATTTATATTATCAATTTTGTCAATATTTCATTAATAAGATAATTACTGCATCATCTTTGTGTCATAAATAAATTAAATTATTTGATGTCTAAAAATTACAAATAAAATACCATCATGTAGGAAATCTTTTTATCTTTATAATGAATATTTACAATTGAATTTATCTTATGTATAACCCCATATTAAAAATGATTTACTTATTAAACTTTGATTTTAACTATTTTAACCCTTCTTTAAATAAATTAATAATAAATGTCCTAATCTAATCCAAGTGGGCCTAAATGTTCATATTTTATTCCTAAGTTTGTTTTTGGTCGAATTACACTTGTCCAATAGAATTAGGACATGTGTTAGGGTAATATTAATATCATATTTACCCTTAGTTACCCTATTTACTATTAACCGCGGTAAAAATTGTAAAAAGTTACTATTCACCAAAAAATTATTTTTATCTCATTGAACCACATTTTACTTACTGATATCAACCGTGTCTGTCGGATTTTCGAAATTCCATTCACAGAAGCGGTAAAATTAAGTTTTATGCAAAATTCAGTTTTTAACCTACCACTTAGTGGTTTCACTATTCATCAAAAATTGAAAGTTTTCAGAAAAATACCAAAATTTCACCCTAGGCTAATTTCGATATTCTGAGTCCAAAAATGAAGTCCATTTTGAAAAATAAAATTTATAAAATTTCAAAAAGTGGTTATTACTATTCATAACGGCTAGTTTTAATAGCATATTGTTGTTTAGTGAAACTCGGTATTGCGTACGACGCAAGCTATCGAGGAAGGTCGCGATTGCGTGTAAAGCAAACCAAGCAAGTGTTGTGTAGAAAAAGATTCCTTTGATGGTTTATATAACATAAAAGTCTCGGGTGTTACATGCCAACTATAGTAACTTACTCTTTTATTTATAAATATTATATATTAATAAATTAATATTCAATATATTTCATAAACACACACTTGGGGATTATAATAGTTTATTGTGTATGGAGACCATAAAAACAATATTCTTATTTCATGAAGGATCATTAATAGCTTCCACAATGATTTTATCACATACTACTTAACTTAGGCATACCCTATCTAACCTGTAATTCATAACCAATGAAGGAAATCATATAAAGGGTATTATTAGTAAGGGTAAACATATGATATTTTAATATATGAATATATGAAATAAAAATATAAGAACAATTTTATATGATAAAGAACATAACATATTATCTTTATACCCAACCGATCATATATCATAAAAATGATTTATTGAATAAAACATTGTAATTTTAGATAATATAGCCCATATGGGTGATAAATCCTCATAAATCAATAATTAACCATAAGATAATGAGATAAAAGTGAGGAAACATCATAAATATAGAAATTCGTTTCATATTTCAAATGTAACTACCAAAAAAAATAGAAATAGTGGATCAGTATGTGTACTTTTCCCCATTATTTATTGTGATGTAGTTGTTTCTCATAGTGGGTCTAGACTCACTTGTTTTCTATAGCAGATCATGATCATCAACATGTTTAACATTATTATATCTTGAGATATAAATATTTACCAAACGAAATATAGGGACGTATTGGCCACACCTATCACATAATTGAAACCATACATATTGGTAAAACAATATCATCAACCATTCATCATATTATCATATCTTATCCCATGTAAAGGAAAGGGTATTAACAAATCAATTAAATATAGCATAAACATATATAATTAATGGTTTTAAAAAACATTTTATCAATATAAAACATAACCATATAGAGAAATAATAAGTATAGTATCATTAATTCATATCCGCAGTAATGTATAAGTCACCTTAAAAGATATCATATTCGATAGATTTTTTTAAAAAAATATCAATTAGAACATTTCTTGAGGAAAATAGCCTTTTAACATTGAATAACACTTTTTAAAAGATAATTAATTTTCAGAATAATTTTCATTGAAGAAATACTTGGAAAATATAAAGGAAGCTTTAAAAGTCTTTTTAAATATTTCATGAGGAAAATATTATTTCCATGTTGAAAAAAATTCAAAACATATAATTCATAAAAAAATTGAGAAATCATCATCTTTGAAAATAATGAGATCATAAATATAGGAAAATAATTAGAAACATTTATTCTCATATCATAACTCAAGTATAATAAAAATCATGATTTTTTAGAGATCAATTATAATATTTCATCATTTTAAGTATAACCCTAAACAATCCTTATAAAGGATAAGATTGTGTCATAAAACAATTTCCACTTTAGAAATGTTGATCATATTCCTCATGAAAGAATAAAAATAAGTGAAACTTAAAATAGCATGATAATAAATAATATCAAGATATTACATGTCAATAGTGTTGAATATACACCATATAAAATAAGATAGGTGTATAATATTACATATGTCTCAAAGAAGGAAAATTTATAGAAATATCATTTACCACATTGCTAACTTTTTAAAAATTGTCCAAATTAAATAGATATCCTTAAATGGATGTTTAAATATATAATAATTTAAGGATAATAATAAGAAAATATATTAATTGGAATTATATACACCTAATAAAAGAAACACATGGTGAATAAGGAATGTGTCTCACAAAAAAAGTGAGAAGGAAATACCTTACTATAAGTCCCAACATCCTTCGTACACATTTGAAAATTTAGTAAAATAAATATAATATTATTTTACAATTATTATAGAACCATACCTAAATATATTATGACATATATTATTTACTTGAGATTGATTATAAACCTTTCATTTACAATACAATGTTAAAGTCGCGTTACAGGAACTACCTTCTTTTTTGTGTGTGTATTTTGATTTCTTATTTTTGGCCCACTTAATTTGATCATTGTCCCATAATATTAAGAGTGTTAAAAATTATATTAATTTTCTATATATTTAGTATTTATGTATTTATACTGATCTATAAAATTTAGACATAGAAAATGAAATACACCATTCAAGGAGATGGTAGGTTGTACGTATCCATGAATGTTAATTCCATGTCCCCAATGGAAATAAATATAGAAAGTTAAATAATATAAAATATTTAATGAATAATTTTTATTTCATATATATCTTATATGTTCATTTAACCCGTCCTTATAACCTTCCATTTATAGAATGATTAAATCACATCATTCTATGAGGAGGTAGTCCTTCATACACACGAACGATGTTATCATATTCCCCAATATTGAATGGAAAGAGGAAAATGTGATATAATATTTAATAATATTTATCATATCATAAATATTCTATATAAATAAAAAATACATCATTATATAATTCCATGAAGAGTGGTGAAGGAAATTTAATAACATTGGTTGGTGAGGAGGTAGTCTGTCGTGCACATGAATGATGATTTTGTAACCCATTTGATGAAATAGGATAATGATTTAGGTTATTAATTTAAATTAATATCATCTCAGTATACTTATGATACTTATTATATTATATAATCATGTTTTAATAGTAATTTATGTTGGTGTAGTATGGTAAAAAACAAAATACTTGATTAGGGAAGTTAAGTGTTCTTCAGACAACTTCTTTGGTTTGCACCGAAAAAACCCGTAGGTTGAAATTATAAAAATCATATTGAATAAATTATGAGAGGAAGGAATTAGGGATTTTATTCATTCATTTCATGTTAAAAAAGTTTTTTGGATGTGTTAATACTATAAGATATGGGGAGGCCTTTTATAAGTGAGGTGAGTGGCACACTTGTAATTTTTTGAAAAGAATAACGTGTACATATGTTTTTTACATGAAATTGGGATATAAAATGATCCATTATAGATAATTTAATATATATAAGGTATATATATGGATATTAAATGGTTTTTACACATTTCTTGTATCATATTTAACCCTTATCCTTTTAGATCATCCCCCGATAAACCCATTTTCACTTTAACCGCATTAAATACTTTTTTCTATTTTTATAATTAATTTTGTTAAAAAATTATTTTAAAATTATTAGAAAACATAAATTTCCAAGATAAAAAAATTGGAATCCATTTTTCAAATTTCCAACCACATATGTGAAAAAATTTTATATAAAATTAATCCCGCGGATGTGATGAAAAAGAGATTTGTCAAAGAGAAAATATTCAAAAGTTTTAAATGTATTAATATATAATTTCAATATGAAATTTATTAGAGTAACGTAAATTGGATTTATAAATATATAATTGGAAAAAATTTACCTTTAAAAATATTTTATGATAATTTTATAATTTTTAAAATTCATTATAATAAATGAAAAATGTTTAAAAACTGGTATTTTTAACTATTCATAAAAAAATTATCTTCTAAGAAAATTATCAAGAAATCACTATATAATTAATATGAAATTCTTATTTAAAAAATAAATTTTATTTTCTCAAATTTTTTTTATAAAAATGTAAAAGTAATATTTTTAATATATGTGGTTAAAGGCTATAAAAATAATTTTATTTGAAAAAAATACAATTTGTATTAATATAATTATATTTATTCATATATATATTCTAGAAAAAAGATAAATTATATAAATTTTATTTATTATATAATATATAAATTTTACTAAAATTCTTCTGAAAAGTTATTTATTTAATTTATTAAGGTAAACATGTTTGCTCATATAAGAATAGTTTTCTAGATAAAGATTCCTTGCATTTTCAAATGGTTTTCACTTTCATTAATAAAGTATTTTTCACCATGGAATTCTTTTTATATACATGTGTAAGCCATATATTTTCATAATATAGTTATTACTATTCACACATACCATTCAAATGGTTAGGGAATAACTATAATATTATATAATAACATTTTTTTTATTATGTCCCATTTCATTGAAACTAAGTGTTTTGTGTAATGCAAGAAAAACATAGTGTTGTGTATAAAAAAAGAAATACTCAATGCTACAAATAATGCAAGATAAAATTATTTTTTCAAGAAACTCATAATAATCATCGTGTTTCATGTATTTTAGGATAAAAATTTTGTTGCGTGTAAAAAAATAAAAATGATTAAATTTATAAGAAAAAAATATTTTTGGGAAATCTCATGGTTTTACATTAATCAATGGAATTTAATTTGAATTGTGTTTTGATAAATACATGTTACAAAATAATTGTCAAAATATTATTTGGATAAATAGATCATTACCATGTGATTGGGTTTTGGATATTTGGAACGATCATCAACTGATGATAGCTATAGACAAGGATTGTGGATGGAACGGAGTCATTGGAGGCATGAGGAGAAGATTTATGATGGATCAAGATTCTATAATCCTAATATACATGGTGTGTTTTTCAATAAAACCGACCATATAGTCATCATTATAAGTCATATAGGGTTTTTAGTGCAGTTAAATATAATTGGTTGTGTGGGTAGTCCACACACTGTGTGACCCTGGATGGATACATCGACATGTAGATAGAGTGAAAGCCTAGGAAGCATAGTGACCCCATCTGTTATGTGTATCAGATCACACACCATTAAAAACTTTAAAGGGGGATCATAGTTTATAGGGGTTACATTCCTTGGTTCCAATGTGACCCTTTATGTTGTGTGTGTGGTGGAACACACCATTTACTTTCAAATGCACACTGGCATGGGAAAACGACACACACTGAGTGTCGGATACTCCGTTCTTCTCATTTCAACTCTGGTGTGAGCTTGGGTGGGTTAACAAAAAACGTTTTAAGTATGGAACTAATTCTCTTGGGCACATTACCTTGTTCAATTACCATGAGAGTGATGTGATTCATCATTTCCTTGGATCTGATTTCATACCCATTATCAGGTTAGTCTCAAATAGATTTATAGAATACCTCTGTGATGCTTGAAGTTTGATTATATATCATTATATTGTTCAATCAGAGAGGGGGAAGGTTAGAAATATTCTTAACCAAAAAAATAGGTGTAAAATACCCTATGTATTTGTTTATCCCATTTATGTGATGTATAACTCATTTTTCATAGGTGTGATCCCCTATCTATGTGTTGACCTATTGTATTCCAATGAGGGATAGAATGATCAAAGGTGTATCGTAGATAATACCTCTCAGATTCATTATTTCTTCTAACTGCAAATACATGAGGATTGTTTTATCTCTAATGATTTACATTAGTATATTAAGACCCTATGAGTGACACATTTTGAATGAATTCCATTGAGGGTATAATGTCTCAGGGAGTGAGTTCCCTAAGATGAGAATTACCCTTGATCCTCTTTTCTAATCCTAGGTTGGTAGTGAGGTCGTGATCTCATCTTGAGACTTAGTATCTATCTGGATCATATATGAATAATTTTTATATATTTCTATGTCTCATATCCTTATGGAAATACATTCATGGTGATAAGTTCATTAATATCTCGATTCATTATATTTGGGCATTTCAGGGTATCCTAGAGGGTATGTCTATACTAACACATGCATTTTCATTGCTTGAACATGTCATGACTTGTATAGATGACATTACATACATTGGATTCATATTTGGGCTAGGAGAATGTTTTTCTTAGTTGGACTTCATTTATTATATACTAACCTCATATTGATCTAAGAGTTTTTTCTGGGTAGTTACCCCCATGTGGTTAGTATATTGGGTATTTTCTATTTTTGGTGGGCTTGTATCTGACCCTTTTACCTTTTTTGAATTTCATTTTATACTATTATGTGGGATATCTGTTATTCATGAATTCATAGTATGATTTTTTAACCATTCTATATTATAATACTATATGGAGATGTGTGGATGTGTACATGTACATTAGGATAAGGCCACCACTGTGTGTGATATTCTTATTGTATGCTAGTTGAAAACAACTAACCTATTAGAGGATATATTTTGGTGTGATTACTGTCTAATATTTATACATCTAGGCTTCAATGGGTCATGTCATGAAGTTAAGATTCATATATTCCCAAACAATATGAAAACCGTGGATTTTATACTAGATCAAAAAAATAACATTCATGATTTTGCTCCATAGATTCCCAAACCATGAACTAAATCTGTGTATCCTTGAAATTTTATTTGATTTTAAAGATTTAATCCCCAAAACCAAAATAATTCAATGAAATGAAAAATAATAAAAAAATAAATACAATGAAATTATCAGTGTTCAAATTATCCAAGCCATGATATATTCTTCCCCAATATTTTCCTTTTGATCTTCTTTAGAAATTAAAAGTATTATAATATCCTTTATGAATGAATCATATTCTAGAATTTCAAAAAATATAGAGATTGATGAAATTATTCCAAAGAAGATATTTGGTATTTTGATCATTCATAATTCTCTTCCAAATCTACCAGATATTATCAATTTTTTATTTAAAAAGATTAAATTTCTATAATTGGCCTTTACCACATGTGGAATATTATAAGTGTAAATACAATTATTAGACATAATGATTTTCCAAGAAACCATTAAATGTATGAAAAAAAATATTTCCATCAAAAATATTAATCAATAAAAAAAATTTATAAATAAATCCCAAATTTAACGGAACATGGCATAGATCCTAGTGTAACACCCAACCATTTTTGGAGTTATCTTATATCAAATTTCAAGTACATTTTTTTGTTTTTATATACCTTTGATTGGAGTTATTTCATGGGGTGCATTTGGGTGGATTTTAAAGAGAAATTTGAGGAAAATGGGTTATGCATAGTTGGTGCATGGTTAGAGAAAATCGTGCACCCAAACCTAGCTAACCGTGTAACCTTGGATATTGACGGATGCGCTATTGAAGAAAGGTTTACACTAACTATGTGCCCCTTCCCATAAAATCATTCACATAGTAACTTTTAACATAAAAAAATTGTTTTAAAATCCCTTAAACCCCTGAAAAACCTATAACTTGACTTTGTCTCAGTAATTTATGTTTTCATATGATCTTAGTTATTTGTAGAGGGGTTAAAAGGCCATCTGACATCCTTTCTTCATGATTCAAGGCCCGAATCCAAGATCCTATCTTCTCCCGGTATGTGGATATCTTCTCGATTCCTATTCCAATCATTAATATCTCTTTCATTGTTCTTTTTGGGGAATTTATCTTTGTTTCTTTATATCTAAATCTTTTTTGTGAGATCTAGATTTAGAATTTTAGATCTTGATCTACATTGTTAAGATCTTGTTATCATTGATCTTTATTTAGGGATTTTGACTAGGAACTCAAATCAATGTAGGTATGCTTCTCAGTTTTTGGGGATTTATATTAAACAAATTTTTGTCAATGAATTGGGGTTGGTGTCTAAAATAAAAATCCCATAGTCGTGTATTTTATGCGTGTATGAAAATTTTATAATTTATAGCATTCTTTAGAAAATTAATTCTTAAATTGGGGTAATTATTTTAACCAATTTATTTATCAAATAATTCTTGAATTAAATGATTAATAGAATAACGTTTCATGAGATTAAGGGGTAGTCCCATTGGAGAATTAATTTAGTAAAATTGATGATGAGAGTTAGGGGTTGTAATATATATAACTAATCAAGGGATTAATTGTGAGATATTGAATCATCTAGATTGAGATAATTAATTGTGAATTAATCATGTTACATGATATCATGATCTAGTTATTTAATTATGGAATAAATTATGATAAGTTTAGATTGATAATGAGATAATTGATTTTGGAAAAAATTAATTATGTGATATGAATTGTGTAATTGATTAATTAATTGATAAAATAATTAATGGGATTGGGATACTTAATTAATTGGGGAGTTAATTGAGGATATTTATGTATTTGACTAATTTTTTAATTAGTAATTGAGTAGATGTGAATGATTAATTTTGAATTATTTAGGTGTGAAAGAATGGGAACATGGTCATTCTAAAATGAGAAGTATAAATGGTAACATGGTCATTATACTTTAAGTAATATAATGAGAACATGGTCATTCAAATAAGAAGTATTCATGGTAACATGCTAAATGTACTTATGAGTAAAATAATTAGAACATTTTAATTTTATTGAGGTGTAAGAATGGTAACATGTTCAACATACTTATGAATTTGTTATTGGTAACATTGGATGTTATATGTGAATTTAAAGAATAGTAATAATGGAACTCTGAGATATGACCTCACATGATAATAACTAGAACTCTGTCATGGGTTGAATAAGATTTTAAGATATAATATCACCATTAAATAAATTGAGCTCTGACACATGTCGAAGTAGATATTAATATATTATATTGCTTAAGGAACACTTAGGGATCTAACATGAGCCGAATCTAGTATAGAGGTATGGGAATTCCTAGGAACCCTAGAGTTAATATGATTAAATAAAGAATAAATGATCATGTGATAGTTGCTTATTTATGCATTGTATTCTTTCATTTATAGAACTATTTACACTATCTTTTGACTATAACTGTTTTAGACACTATTGGTGGTGGACTACTAAGTTGTACTCACACCCAAATCAAGTTTCCTAGTCGATACCTGAATAGGGTTTATTGTTGCAGTATAGGTTAAGGGAATGTGCATCATGTTAGATTGCTGATTGGGTTGATGCATGGATGAGGGAACCAGACGTGGTTCTAGGTTAGCTTATGAGTTGATAGTGTTTATATTTTTCAGTTTCATTTTAGTAAATTTAAAACAAATGTTGTCATTTAATGTTTTTCAATTCAGTATAATATTTTATTTTTTGATTCAATTATCCAATGATATTTTTGTTTATTGTTTATATATGATTCCTCATTTTTTTATATATTTACTCTTGTGTTTTACTTCGATAAAAGAGGGTATATTATCTCCTTGATAAACTTACCAGACCCTCACTACTAGTCAGTAGCCTCTAGCGTATGGGGTGGTGGGATTGAAGTCATATGTACAGCTGTCTTGGGGAACAATCAAGTGGATCCTGGGTTATGGTAGATAAGAGACTAGGAAGTGTTGGTGCTTGGTAATGAGATCATGCATGAGAGTTGAAAACCCAAATAGGAGGGAAAACCCAAGTACATAGGGTGGGATTGTTGTTTTTGTAGTTTGTTGTTATAGTTTAATATTATTTCACTTTGGGTGACTATTTATGATGCTTTCGTTGGGGCACGCGCATTGTGCATCCATCTGGAGGACGCGTATGCATCTTTGTGGCCCCACATTCCCACTTTCCCAATGCGGACGACATTCGCTCCTTCAGGGATGTCTTCTCCTTGATCGAAACGTGATTATGGGATGTTGGTTCTTACTTATGTGGATTCCTCCTCGGAGATTGTCACCTAGTCTGGGTCTCCCTCATAGATTTAGGACATTGTTCATGAAGCTCTTCCTGGCGCCATATCTTCATGGACACTATTTAATTACACTTCTTCTGTCATGATATTCCAAGGGGTCAGGGATGCAACCTTCGGTTAAAGGATTTGTCACATTGAGGCATCAATGGCATGTTTGGATGCTGGGATTCTGGCACATATGGATTTTCTTCCCCTTATTATAGGGATTCTCGAGGGTGCAGAAGCCCGAGGCATCCCACGTCGAGTGCAAGGAATTATATGCCATAGGCATGTATCTGAGGTTTTCCTCCGCTTCCCATTTTATCATAGGGTATGCCTCAAGTTTAACGTCCAGTGGAGATGGATCGTACTGATCAGAACACTGATTAGAGTGGATCAGAAGGAGGAACCCCCTGGAGGGGACACCGATATTGGGGTCAACACGTGGGTGGCTTCCCGAATGCTATCAAATGGAACAGAGAATCGAGTGTCAAGATCCCACCGGGATGTGGCGGCCCGGGTAAGAATTAGGATGGATGATGGAAGCGAAGGGGGAATGGAACCGTCATGGGGTGACAAAGGTTTGGTCTTGAGCCTCAATGAGACTTCCTACGTATCTTTGTGGCAGGGAATCAAAGTCAGTGTAGTTCTATGGGACGATGGGACACCTAAGGAGGCGACCTGTAAGAATGGACGCAAGGATGGGACCTAAAGGAATTGGAACCTCCAGGTTGGGGGATGTGCTTCCCGAGACACATGGGCTTGAGGGATAGATCAGGATGAGACATGAGTTATGGGCCTGAACCTTGTGTAGTATTCCTACGTACCATGCCTAGACATGGATCAAAGTCCCCGTAGTTTGGGATGGTATGGGGCTTACACTCTGAGGTGGCCCATGTTATTGTGGGGCTTGATCCTCATGGACGCTTCCTACGCACCATGCCTTCACATGGATCAATGTCCTCGTAGTTCAGGATGGTGTGGGGCTTACACTATGAGGCGGCCCAAGGTGTTGGTGAACCGACATGAAGGAGGTCGGAACGACCATGGTGGTGGGATTGAACCTCAAGGAGGCTTCCTACGTACCATGCCTTGGCATGGATCAAAGTCCCCATAGTTTGGGATGGTATGTGGCTTACAATTGCATATGAGCCTTATCCTGATTGGTAAGGACGCCATAAGTGCATCCAAGAGACCATGGATCAAATACAGGCAGAGGTAGAGTTTCTGGGTACTATAGTAGTACTTTAGCAGGTATTGTAGCAATACTCTAGTGGGAACTATGGAGTATTATAGCAAGTACTATAGTAGGTACTATAGTGGGAACTATAGCAGGCACTGTTAGGCACTGTAGCATCCAGGAATATTCCCCCGTTTCAGCCATCGGGCAACCGATTTGGTCCCTGAGTCCTTTAAGGCCTTCGGGCCACCCAGGCCTTCTGGTCAGTAAGGCCTTATGGCCACCTCAAGTCCTTCGGGCCACCTTTAGTGCATATGAAAACCAGAAAACCTACAAGGAACAAGCTCTATAAGGAGGATGAGTAAGGATCTTTCACCACATTAGAAGCTAAATGGATTGCAAGAGTGAGAGGGTATGTTACCTGCCATCGGGACAAGCATGTTCATGCATGGGAATGCCTGGCCGAATAGCCATGCGAAGGTTGAGAGCTGTTTTCACGATGAAGATGCTGGGGAGGAGCAAGTTACAAGTAGTTATTCTGGGTTGTATGTAATGTTTGAAGCTTATGGGAAATTTATTCCTCTAAGGCCTACGGGCCATGTAATACTTATGCCTACGGGCCTTATAAGGGTTCCACCTCACCCCTTGAACGGTGGATTATCAAAAATAAATACAAAAATGAAGGCCTTCGGGGCATTGGAGGATAGGGCTTACACTATTAGGTGGGACAAGGTGTTGTGGGGATTGAAACTCATGATGGCTTCCTACATACCATGCCTTAACATGGATTGAAGTCCTGTAGTTTGGGATGGTATGTGGATTACACTCTGAGGTGACCCCATGTGTTTTGGGGCTTGAACCTCATGGAGGCTTCCTACATACCATGCCTTGACATGGATCAAATTCCCCGCAGTTCTGGATGGTGTGGGGCTTACACTCTGAGGCAGCCCAATGTGTTGTTTTCCATGGTCAATGCTTACTCTTAGCCCACGTGAGTCATTCTCGATGTGGGAAACAAGAGGCCACAAAGACCTGATGATCATGTCACGAAAAGTACGTCCATGGGAAGTGAAATTGGTCTTAGGATCTTAGGAGGCCTAGGAGATGAGGATTTGGGGGGGCCACTCCCGGATAGAGGTCTAGGGAGATGGAGACTGGGGCTTACTCTAAGAGGGATTCCCAGGATTGATGAATCCCAATGGGAGACGGAAAAGGGTGAAAAATACCCTATGCCCCTCTCACATCTTGGTCTTTCGAAAGGATGAAGATAGGAGGAGAAGAGGTGTTGCCTCTTGTAATAAATGCCAGGGGAATACACCGAGGTGGATACCCTTTCCCCTCGTATAAACGCCACTCCGATAAAGAGGACATCATCTCCTTTGAGGAGTGATCTCATCCCCGTGGAGACGAGTGGGCGTAGAGAATGTCCGAGCTGGGGGACCCGGCGTAGGATGCATGGGGGAGAGGTCACAATTTAACATCATGTGTTGAGGATGATGTCGCTTGGAATTTTAATGCCCTGTAGCTTGGACGAGGTGGGTTCACTCTGCACCCCTAGAACTTACATAACTGATACCCACTACACCTTAGTGAGGGGAAGGCACTAGCAATGTTTTAGCTGGGGGTGTTGTGGAATGATCCAATGGGGGGTCCATGTTAGCGTGGCTATGTGAAGAAGTAATAGCCATTAGTGTGCATATGAGAAGAAGCATAAGGCAGAGCAACACAATGGGAGGGGTTGTCCAAGGGACCCTGAAATCACTTCGTGCAAACCTGGAGGGTCGCACAAGAAGAGGGATTTCAAAGCAGAGGGGTTCAGTGGAATCATCCATGTGGAGCTATGGCGCACTATTTGGTGAAGGGTGCTTGTGAAGGGCTGTGCTTCGTGAAGTGGATTGGGACTCAAAGAGAACTTCTTCATGATGCAAGGATACATAGCTAAGCAAGGTGATGTGAAGCACTGTGCTTCGCGATGTGTCGTTATCCTTCCATAGCATGTAGATTACGTGCACAAGAGGGGTGTTTTGTGAAGCATAAACACTCAATGAGGACCTAGGTCCCATTGGGGATCCCCTTCCATCGCGAAAGCCCTTGGGCTTCATGAAAGGAATCCCTATTGAAAGAAGGGGTTAAAACATGGAAAAGGGGCGGCACTTTGTGGATCAAAAGTACCTCGCGGAGCTCATGGTTCATAGAGAGAATGATGATTCATGATTCGAGAGCTCGAAAGTTGAAAGGTCAGAGTATCCGTCCTCTTAGGCTCATGGGGAGCCCGGTATTTATAGGTAAGAGGATCCACGAAGCAGATCTCACACAGCGCGAAGGGGGGTTTGGTTGCTTCACGGCGCACCCATGAATGTCAAATGCCTTCACAGAGCCTCTCGCCTCCTAGCTTCGCGGCGGTCTCTTGAATATCAATTGTCTTCGTGGATCCTCTCCCTTCCAAGAATCGCGACATGCACTGAGTTACTGAGGCTACGTGAGTGGTCTTCACAAGGCAGCCTCTTTGACACTTTCTGTTACTTTCTCCTATCCACATTTGGGCTCCAATAGTTATGAACATGTGGTGTGTTGTGATTAATATTTCTAATAATTTTTTGGTATTGATTCATGGCCCAGAATGGAATAGGAGTTGAGTCTGTATGCATAATTCGTGACACTCAATGTTATTGTGACATGAATCATTTAGGGCATGCACATGAAAATGGGTTAATGGTAAATATTTGAACTCGATCTATTTTCCTTGTTTGTGAGATTAAAATGAATAATGGTGCCTAGCATGAATTGAGAAAGATTTTAAAGTGATTAAAAATGAGGATAATTGGGTTTCTGAATGAGGAATATGATTATGATAGTGTGTTTACCTTTGTGAACCAAAACCCAGGAGTAGGATGGTAAATAGTAGTAAGAGAACCTCGTTTTTTACCATGTGGCGATAGGTGAGAAAAATACATGTTGTGGACTATTATAACTATTTCTCTTACATAGATGTTTTGAGGTTGTGTTATGATACCTAAGATGTTTCTTTGAATTTTTATAGAATATACCTCCATAATGCTTGTTGTGGGGACAAATAAGGAGAATGTCTAGGAATGGTCTTCTAGTCAGGGAACTAGAGGTACCAATCATGCCAGCTGAAGAAAAATCAGAGTAGTTCTGGGAGAATGTTTCTCGCTTTATGCATTTCATTGAAGATACTTTTGGAGGGTTTTGAAAAGGATATCTGATTTTACAAGGGAGTTTCATTTGTGGCACCCTCTGACTTTTATTGGAGATGGTGGACCTGAGGGATATGAATTCCAGGATGAGTCCATAGAGAAAATACATGACAATTTCGAGACTCTAATTGAGAGGATGGTCACGCAAGATGCTTATATGCTGTGGAGATCATTGAAGTACCTGTAAGACATTTAGGCGTGAACTGCACAAACTAATGGTATGTTATGGATTTAATTCTTTGAGATATTCATGGAGAACTTCTATCCAAAGACACTAATACATGATAAAGCTATAGAGTTCATGAATTTGAACCAACGGAGCATGTCCATGATGTATTATTATAGACGCTGCACAAATCTGTAATGATTTCCTCCAGAATTAGAAGGAGATATTGTAGGTATAGTGAAAAGTTTTTAGGATGGATTTAAGTGTGATATTAAGTCCCATGTCAATATTTTCATAAAAAATAAGTTTTTTAATGTGGTGGATTAGGCTCTCATAGATGAAGAAAATCTGAGGGAGTATTTCAATACTATACAGGTAGTTTTTAATAGATGATCCGGAGATGTGACTTCTGAGATAAGGAAGTGTTATTTTGAAAGATTTTTCCAGGGTAGTGGGAAGAAAATTATACAGATACGAGGGTTCAATGGGTAAGGCCTTACTCTGGTTATCTTTCATTGGTATGGTAGTTTAGGACACTATTGTCGACACTTTCTTAGACCAATAGTAGAGTGTCGGTCTTCCAGTAAAATGAGACACCTATAGATGTTTTGATTGTCAAACCGCTAGACTTGTTCTGAGGGGTAAGCTGGGTAGATTCAGAGTGACTGATGGATGTCTTCTACACCATATTGGTCTGGTAGCTAGATTTCTACTAGATGAGGTGGTAGAGGTTGTGGAAATGGTACTATAGGGCTTGATCACCCATATCAGCATAGTGGTGCAACTAAGGGGATCTAGAAAACATCACAGGGTAGAGGGGAAAAACCGTTACATAAAATGCATCACATACTTGTGGAGAGAGAGGATAGTCCATTGACAGTAAGAGGTACTATTCTAGTATTTTATACATTAGATAGATCATCATTTGATACTGGTGTCTCTCATTCCTTTATATCTGCAAAACATGTTAGTGGTTTCATCTTGGAGGTGGAGTTCGTGAGCAGAGTAATGACATTCAATACACCATTGGGAACATGGTCTAGAGACATATATTTATACAAGGTATGTTCACCAGAGATCCGGTAATATTACTTTCTATGGGATCGTTATATTCTTGACATTACAGGATTCAAAAAAAAATATGTATGGACTAACTAGTCGCATACCGAGACCACATATATTGTTACCATATTAGAGTTATGTGTACATCTCTTAAGGGTGACATTTACATTCACCATGGAGAGTGGGATATCCAGGTGTCCCAAGAAGGGCCAATTACTCAGCAACTGTGAGAGCTCATAGCCCATGATTCTAGTCTTTTTCTAGATGATGGGGGTTTTAGGAAAGATGTCCTTCCACTAGTAGTAGAATGGTTCCTGGATGTCTTTCCTGAATACCTATTACTGTTAACACCTGAGAGAGATGTTGAACTATCTATTGAACTCATGATGGGGGGTGAACTAGTGTCTATTACACTATACATAATGGAACTGATTGGGCTTCAAGAGCCGATGACTTTGTTGGAGGACTTAGAGGACATGGGATTTCTCTATCCAAGTATATTTCCTTGGGGATCACCTATACTGTTTGTAAAGAAGTATGACATGATATTAATTTTTTGTGTTGATTAACGGATTTTGAACAGAATGATTATGGAGAATTAATAACCTCTTACTTGTATCAATGATCAGTTTGACTAGTTGAAGGGATCTTATGTGTTCTCAAATATCAACTGAGATCTGGGTATCATCAATTGATAGTTTAAAATTATGACATATTAGGGATATCTTTCATGAGTAAGTATGTATTTTATGAGTTTTTTGTAATGTCGTTCAGGTTTAAAAATGAACTAGTAGTGTTTATGGATTTGATGAACATGATATTTCATCAATATCTGGATTAGTTTTTAGTAATGATTTTGGATGAAATATTGTTGTACTCCAAGACTCATGAAGATCTTTCCCGACATCTTTAAATCATCCTAAGTACACTGAGAGAGAATTAGTAATACACCAGGAAATCTAAGTGTCTGTTTTGGATTGAATTGGTACATTTCTTGGGGAACATCATATTGTATAATGGTGTGTGAGTGGACCCAAATAATGTCTTGGAAGTGGATTCTTGGGAGAATCCCAAGAATTTTTTCAATATCCAAAGATTCCTAGGGTTAGATGGAAATAAAAGGGGATTAATCCAAGAATTTTCCTATTCGGAAGTGCCAATTTCAGGAATGACCAAGAAGGAGATAAAGTTTGAGTGAACAGAAGCACGCGAGAAATATTTTCAGAAGTTAATGATGTGTTTTATGACAACACCAATTTTAATCCTACCTAAGTCGGGTGAGGAGTAAATGGTTTATTATGATTTTTGTGGGTTCATACTCATATATGTGTTGATAAAATGGGATCGAGTCGTGGCATATGGTTTTCATAAGTTGAGACCACATAAACCAAAGTACCCTATGAACAACCTCGACATGGAAGTAGTGGTTTATGATCTCACGTTTTTGTAGAATTATATTTTGGGTGAAAAGTTTATAGTTTATAAATATCATAAGAGATTAAAGTATATCTTTTCACAATGTGATTTGAATATTCGGAAGAGGAGATGGGTCAATTATAAGAAATCATTTGATTTTGAACTGGAATATATGTCTGGGAAAGGAAATAGTGTGGTTGATGCCATGAGTAGGAAATATCAGGCTTAGATGGTTCATGAGTTGAGTGAAGAGTGTAAGATGATGATTTTGTTAGTAAAAATGCATTTGGTGGTTCAGGATATTCAGGAGAAGATGACTCGGGTTTCACTTTCAGTGGAGTTTACAATTTTGAGATAGATTAGGGAAAAACAGTACAAAGATATGGATTACTAATCCTTGAGGGAAATCATTGAAGGTGGGGAGACACCTTTATAATGGTTGATATATGAGTATGTGATCATCTACATGAATAATATATTTGTTGTTCCTATGAGTATATGGGAGAATATAATGTGACAATTTCATTCCTTGAAGTGGTCGGTGCATCCAGTTGTGACCAAAATTTACTGTGACCCATCCCAAAAGTTTCAGTGGCCATGGATGAAAAAGGAGATATCAAGGTTTATGACAAGATGATTCACCAGTTAGCAGGTGAGGGAAGAGCATTATTGACCTATAGGTTTACTATATCCATTTTCTATTCCGTAATGTAAGTGGGATGACACGACAATGGATTTTTTAGTGGTCTTCCAAAGAATATTAGGGAGAATAAAACAATTTGGGTTGTTGTGGATCGACTAAAAGAGGTGTCACATTTATTACCTATATGGGAATCCTTTATATTAATGTAGTTAGGGGAACTTTATGTTTAGAAAATAGTTCATTTTCATTGGGTTCCACTAACTATATTTTCATATTGTGATTCGTGATTTACTTTACGCTTCTATGAGGGCTTTCCAAAATCGCTTGGTACACAGGTTTTATTGGGTATGGATTTACACCCAAATAAATATGGGAAATTGGAGCATACTATATTGGTGAATGAGGATATGTTGTGGTCATGTGTGCCTGACATCAATAGCTTTTGGGAGAATAAATTGGCTTTATCTGAGTTTTCCAATAACCACAATTTTCAGGAGACAATACAAATGGAACCATATGAGGATTTTTATGGTAGTCCATGCATATCACTGCTATGATGGATAGAAGTAGGTGAGGTAGAGTTGTTGGGACAGAGTCTTAAAGAGGAGAAATTAGAGTAGGTTCAGCTGATTCAAAAAACCATGGCTACGACTCAGAGTAGGAAGAAGCCATATACTGAAATATGATGACCCCTATAGTTTAAAAAGGGTGATCTTGTGTTCCTTTGGTCGTTTCCTTGGTTGGGTTACCATAGGATATGGAGGTAGAGCAAGTCAGAACCCAGGTTTGTTGGACCATTTGAGGTAGTGGAGAGAATTGGTCTGGTGGCATACCGAATTTCTCTTCCAAATAAATTCAACGCTATGCATGATTTCTTCCATTTGTCACAACTACGGTGGTATCACCCTGACCCTTCTCATTTGATTGATTGGGATGAGGTGGAACTTGTGATAAATGTGTCCATTGTGGAGCATTTTATACATGTGTAGGATCACAGTGATAATTTATTATGGTGAAAGATTGTGTTGATAGTTTGTGAGTTATGGAAACATGGATGTGTTCAAGAAGAAACATGAGGAAGGGAAGAATCCTTGAGGGCTCAAAGGCCTGGTATTTTTTACTCGGAATCATAGAAAATATTGGAATTATAGCTTGAGGATGATTGGTTATAAGGTGGATGGATTATAAGATCCTGGCCATTTCTACAGTTTTCATGATAGAAATTTCAGTTATATTTTTATTGTTTTTAAGTACCATTTATAGTAGTTATTACCTGGGGTGAGTTTGGGTGGATGATTAAAATAGATTTGACAAAATGGGGTTATAAATGGTTAGAAAATGGTTAGACAAAAATATGCCCTCGAACCCAAGTAACTATGCACCCTTGGGTAAGGAGTGTCACATGGTTGGCAGACGATTTACCCTAACAATATTACCCTGCCCAGAAAACTGTGTTTTGTATTTCGGTGCACCCGAAAATTAGTTTTAATATCCCTCGAACCCCCAAAACACCTCATATTCGACCATGGATTAGGACTAGACGTTTTGGATGATTTTAGAGCTTTTTTGAGGGGTTACAAGTCCATCATACCTCTGTGCTTCACGATTGAAGGCCGAAATCGATGATCAACTCTTATCTCTATAGTTAGAACTCATCTGGATGCTCATCCCGTTCATTATTCTCTTTTTCATTGATTTTTTTTCTAGAATATACCCTCATTTTCGTTATTTCAAAAACATTTTGGTGAGATATAGATATAGTATTGTATATATACACTTAGAATGATATTATCTTACTATCCTTGATCATGATTTAGGGATTTTGATCTGAAACGTAGATCTATGTTGTTGTACTGCTCTGATTTTGGGGATTTCATTTGAATGAAAATCTGTCAATGAATTAAGATAGGTGGTCTAAAATCCAATTCCCATAGTTTTGGATTTGATGCTTGTATGAAAAATTATAGAATTACTAGAATTATTTTCCAATTTAATTCCAAAATTGGGGTAATTATGTTGACCAATTGATATATTTAATCATTGTTTATTTAAATGATTAATTGATGAATTGATCCTAAGATTAAGGGGATGTCCTATGGAAGAACATATTTGGGGAATTTGATGATGTGTGTTAGGGGGTGTAATCTAAATAACTAATTACTAGATTAATTATAAGACATTGAACCATCTATATTGAGATAATTAATCACGAATTAATTACGAGCCATGATAATATGATCTAGATAAATAATTGTGGAATTAATTATAAAGAGTTTAGATTTAGAATGTTATAATTAATTCTGGAAAAATAAATTATGGGATATGAATTGTGTTATTAATTAATTAATATATTATTTATTTAATGGGATTGGAATAATTAATTAATTGGAGAATTAATTAATTATATTTATGTATCTGACTACTTGTTTAATTAGTAATGGAATAGATGTTGATAATTAATTATGAATTAGTTTTCTGTGAATGAATGGGAACATGATCATTCTAAATGAAGAATTATAAATGGTAACACGGTCATTATACATGTGATTAATGGAATGAGAACATGATCAATCTAATAATAAGTATAAATTGTAACATGTTCATTGTACTTATGAGTAAAATAATGGGTACATGGTCATTCTTTTGACAAGTAAGAATGGTAACATGGTCAATATAATTATGAATTTTTTTTGGTAGCTTTGGTAATTATTGGTGAATTTTATGAATGGTAATGAAGGAAGTATGAGATATAACCTCACATGATAATACTTAGAACACCTCCATGAGTAAAAAAGCTACTGAGATATCATATCACTTTTAAATAATTCAAGCTACAGCACGAGTTGAAGAAAATATTTAGATATGATATTACATAGGGAAAACATCGGGCTCCAACATGATCCAAAGCTAGTATAGAGTTACATGAATCCATGGGAACCCTAATGTTAATATTATTAAATAAGAAATAAATTATAATTTGATAACTATTTATTTATCTATTTCCTTGTTTTATTTATATATATTATTACACTATTATTTGAAAAGAAATGTTTTAGACATCGTTGGAGGTGGCATACTGAGTTGTAATCAAACCCTATTTGGTATTCTCAATCAGTACAGGAATAAGAATTACTGTTTCAAGATAGTTTAAGTGAAAGGGACATTTGTTAGAATATTTATTAGGGTTAGATAATGGATGAGGGAACCAGATGTGGTTGGGGACCCTCTTGGGAGTCGATGGTGTATTTATTTTTCAGTTTCATTTTAGATAATTTGACACATATATTGGCAAAGAATGTTTTCTCTTTCAGTTGAAAATTTTATTTTTTTTGGTTTTCCTATGATATTTGGGTTACTCGGGTTAAATATGCTGATTCATTTTTTTTATCTTTTTTCACTAGTGTTTTACTCTAATAAAAGAGGATATATTCTCCACATGACTGAATTACCAGACCCTCACTGCTAGTCATCAGCGTCTAGCGTATAGGGATGTGCGCCAGATTCTATGAGGCCAACTAGCTTGGGGCACCATCATGTGGCTCTCAGGTCGGGATGATACAACTAGACTCAATAATTCTATTTGGACACTTTTTTAATTATTAATTAATTAATGATTCATCTTATTTACTTTTTTATCAATGAATGATTATACCTTCTTGATTGACTTATTGTGATCAAAATTAAATTCCTGATATGTGAGGAAACATGTTTCAAAGACAAACACTACACACTTCATCTCAGGGAACCAAATTTAAGTGTTTGATAGAACATAATACCTTTCTTACACCAATGTGATCAATAAATTTGGGTGATATCAATTCTTAATTACTATAGATTAGAATCGTATGAAAAATTATTATATTTACCCCCATCATTAGAATTAATTTAACTCATTGAAATTAATTAATATAGATCAACTTTAGGTTGATCCAATGTTTAACAATGGTGAGATTCACACAATTAGAAATCAATTTTACTTATTTTTCTTCAATAAAATTATTGTTTTATACAAAACAATTAGTACATTCCAACATTTATGACTTTATAAAGTCTAAAATAGGGCTCCATTCTATAAATACGGGTTTAATGACACCATCACAAGTTAAACACCTTGATCCATTAAAGGATCTATATATATATATATATCATGATATATAAATCCAATAATCAATTTTCACTATTTTAAATTACACATTACATTCTAGAAAATACCCAAAATAGAATTATCTTCCTATGGAGAAATGCCAATGGAATTCCATTTGATATTCCAACTTATATATGTTAAATCACCCAAAAGAGATTTTAGATATATACATTCTACAAAAAACTGAATATAATATTCAGAAAAACCTATAAATTCATCATTTGAAATCCGAAACTGGAAATCATGATTATTGAATAGTATTATAGAATCTTAAATACCATGAGACAATCTTTAAATCCAATCAAAATATTATATACACCCATTTTTATAGAAAACCCATTAAATTACAACATTAAATTTTATAATATGAATTACTTTAGAATATAAAAATGTTTGATGTACTAGAATTTAAAAAATTAATAACCAAAATTGATATAATAAAGTTATTACCTCAAAATATCATTAGTCTAAAATTTGACTAAAAGAAATATAATAATATTTTGAAAACTATGGATCATCCTATATCTACATTCAATTCAAGTGATTTAAGTAGGGAATCATAATTCCCTATGGTGTATGATATTTCCCTTGATAATTTTTCGTAAGGTAATTGTTTAAAATGTTATTCTATTGAGTATTCTGAAAACATAATTTCTAAAGATTACAAGGATGACTATAAAACTGATAATTAATATGAGATTATGGGAAATAAGGTTTACAATAAACTTTTTTCTCATTTTGGTAAAACACTATATACTAATTCATTGATGAAACCATAGAATTATAAAGGGATAATTTCTCTAGACCCAGTAAAAATCTCAGTTTTCACCGGTCACTATATCTCATTACAATATTATACTATTATTATCACAATCAAGAAAAAGGGAAACATCACATACCTAATAATATTTTCATAATATCACATATACCATCATATCCTTATATATAGACACGTTATTATAATTTATGTTGAATAATAATATGTTCAGTTTACATTTCTAGAGATGTCACCGCATAAAAAATTAATCCATTAGAGATTCAACAGTGAATAACACGAGGAAAAAAGAAAAAATTCAATAAATATAATTTACATATTCCACCATCATTAAATCACCATATTGGAGTTCAAAAATTCTATCATCCTCCCCCCCATCAAAATCATGTGTTAAAAACATTGATCGAACATTGTGTTATATTATTATAGACCCAAGTATTCATTTAGTAGAGCTCGAATTGGGTACTCCAACTTCTCTCAATGCATTCCATCTTGTACGGATATGGAATTTTTTACATTAGTGTTCACTAGAGTTTACATGTAATTTAAAATAATATTACAAGTTTCCAATTATTCATTTTACCTAATAGGATTATAATCCCTATAAGAATTTGGATGGTTCAATATGAAAGAAATTTTGAATTTTTTTTAGATCATAATGAGTTCCCCATACTACTCAACGTTGATTTTTCATAGAATCTACGAAATAAATTTCTATATTAGGTTCTGTATAAGGATTATTCTATGTTTTATTATAATTAAAATCTAATCAGTGATTGACAAATACATTTCCCAGACACATTAGTCTATATAACATACAAATACATCTCCATTAAAAAATAACTACAAATTCAATAATATATAACATGAAAATCAACTCATAAAAAATCGCCCAATACTAAAATAAAATGTTATAAAATCATCATTAAAAATAAACCTTTTGAATAACATATAATCTAAAAAATTAAAATTTTTCAATAAATGATATTTTATCAAATACATAGTTTTCTATGGATTGTTTCTTAATCCATGCTCCAACTATACATGCCCCATTTTCACAGTTCAATGTGGGAATAAAATATATATATGGTATATAACCCATATATAGTAACCATGAACAATAGGTATTTATAATTTTTTAATTTGGGAACAATAATTTTTTCAAAATTATTTAGGATACGATAATATAAATTGTAATAATATTTATTTAGATCATATTATCTCAATGAAAATTTACTAAAAGAAGATAAAATCTGAAATTTACATCTTGAATAACCTTGAAAACTCATTAATTTTTATTAAAAATATTTTTTTATAACCTAACCCTTGACATCTATCCCAACCAAGAATAATATATACACCTTGAGTGGGGGTGATTCATTGAGTTACATGATTACAAAAATTCATTGATCTTTATATCCTATCATTCATATCCTATTCACTTATCAAAATTAACATACTAAATATTTTACATTATAATGTTCTATCATTGAATAATTCAATACTATATAAATTATAATCACAAATCACAATATGATTTTACATTGTTTATAATCATTTTTCTCCGTCCAAAGAGTGATGATGTATTGATGTGAAAAAATCCACAATATCATATTCCCTAGATATAAATTCAATCAAGGTCACAACATAAAAAATATTATCTCCTATAAAATGTTTTATGTTTTCTCACTACTGAAGAATAAGGTACTGACATGGATAATATATTCATTAATTTTACTTTGAATTTAAATTTTAGAAATCCAAATAATCATATAATTTAATGGATTCTGTTAAATATTTTGATTATAAAGTAATTTGGGTCTAATTATGAAGCTATATTATTCATTTATATTTATTATTTCTATTTATCATTGATATTAATTGTTAAAACCATACATTAATGTGAATCTTCATTGGGAATTTTTAATAAGAGACGGAAAATTAGAAATATCTTGGAAATTATATTTCTTTGCATTCAATTTGACTCAATTATTTTTATCATGAAATCATATATGTTTTGAATCGTAATTCAAACATTTTATATATAATTTTATACAGGTTGATATACATATACACTATAAATATACAACCTTGGATCATATTTGTTTAGAGAGATATTGGTATCTGATGTTAATAGTTGACTAGATCCATCAATCTTCATATCACTTGGATGATGGATCCATAGTTATTTCTTATATGATTATATTGGATAAAATTTTGACCCAAGTTAAAGGCAAAAAGTTGATATTCCTTTCAACTGGAGAAACATGTAGTTTGATCTTTATGAGGGTGAACAAAGAGACACAATCGAGGGGATTTATTTTTAAAAGATATTAACTTTAACTTTTTAAATATTCATTAACCTAGCTTTCCCTACATCAATTTTTTTATTTAACTTTGTATTATGGGTTTTGTGAATTTTGTAGTTACAATTAGATATATTCATTTTTATTTGTACTTATTTTCATTACTATATATTTTCACTTGAATATTTTTATGAAATTATTTTCTTCTGCCCATTTTATCCTTCTTAACTCTAATTTTCTCTCCATAGACTTTCATCAATGTCATCTCTTATACCCATGGTCGGGAGTGACTAAACTGAATAATGACTTGGTGTTTAAATCTAGGGTTCAAACCAGGTAACTATGAATTCATATTTAATGTTTCTTATCTACTTCAGGTTTATGCTAAGGGTGATTCATAATGGGGACCGACATTAAATACCTTATGTGTATCTCCACTAACTGTTATAGTTTTTTCCCAATGGAGGTGGTGTATATCTGTGTCCTTGTAAATCATTGATTGTAGTATATATTGAAAACCATGGTATAATGGGTTATTCACACATTCCATATATCAAGTTAATCAATAATATTCACAATTTTTCATTAGATACTTATTGTTTATTCTAAATCACTTTCTCTAGTGTATTTCCATTACTTCAAACTTCATATATTCTATTTCAATTATTCATTGCATGACTAATTTCTCAACTCACATTTTCATTCACAAATTTAACATCTTTTTTTATTTTCATAAAAAATAAACACCTAAAGACATAATATAAGTGATTGAATTAGTATGTGGAATACAGTGAAACATCTTCATGTGAGCTGACCCTCCTTTTCCAATATGATTCACTAGAAAAAAGATAGATAATATTTTTCACACCTCGTGACATGTTTTTCAAAACAAAGAATCACTTTTGTGGAACAAAATATTCTTTCAAAAAATATTTATATTCATTTTGTAAATATTTTACTACTTTAAATTTTAAATTCTATTTTATCAAACCATTATTTTACTCTCCACCATCAATTATAGATATTTATTCATTATATTTTAGGTCGGTGGGGGGATCTCCAATGTAACACCATGAGATTTGGATTTTTTTTAAATTAATAATATGTTTGATAGATTTTTAAACATGTAATACCAAACAAAAATGATTTTCATCATGTTAGAGAAGTATTAAAATGAATATTGTAAGAATAATAAAACCTCTAGTAAATAAAAAAATTATTATATTATTAAAATATCCTACATTTAGAGGATATATAATTAACCTAATTTAAAATTTTAACGTATTTTACATTATAAAATAGCTATTTAAATTATTAATAAACGAAATCAAAGAAATTTTATATTGTTATTATTAAAATATGAAATACTTAAATATATTAACTAATTTATTATGATTCCTTAAATTGGATTTTTTTTCAAAAAATATTGAGAACATATAATGTTCCAGAATACCATTTTTCAATAAAGATATTTTTTATAAAATTTGAAATTACATTTAATAGATAAATATATAAATTTTAGAACTTGAATTGTATAGAACTAAATTAATTTTCTAATGAATCATATATATATATTATATTTTGGTTCCTTTAATTATTTTTTTAATTTATTGATTTTTAGTGAATACTAAAGAATACTACTTTTAATTAAACCATAGCTTTTATGACTATATGAACATGTATGTATAACTAAAAATGTTATAAAAAATTTTCATGAACAAAAAATTATTATTTATTAAAAATATAATTTTATAATTTTATTTATGAATCCTGAAAACGTATTTTTAATATCACAAGTAATATTTTAAAATAAGAGATATTTATTTTATCTTCTATTATAAATAAAATATCATTCCGGAAATAATGTTGTGTGAATTGATTTTAAAAAAACAAAAAATTTATTACTTTTATAACAAGCCAATTTATTTCATGGGAATAAAAATTATTGATAATATTATCCAACAGATAAATTAAAAGATTAAAAACACATTTTTTTGTAAAAATGTGTTTTTACTTGTTATATGTGTTAGTATTAAAAATAATTATTCATACACATGGAAATATTATCTGATAAATAGAATTTATTATTTGAATTCATTATGTAAAAATCATTTCATAATGAATATTTTATTTCTATACCTTAAGAAAAAATACCTAGATAAAAACTAGTTACTATAGTAAAATCCAAAAGTGGAAAAAAGGGTTAACCAAAAGAGTAAAATGACTCAAATTATAAAAATCAATTACTTAGTAGTTGAGGAGTGTCTACAAAAAACCATATATCCTCTCCATAATTTTCAATATTGATGTCCTCTATACTTTTGAATGATTTTACCTCTTTATATTATGTTGAAATATTAAACAAATATGATTCTTATAACATATGAATGGGGCCTCTCACCACCAATTCAATATCACTCAACATTTTTGGGTTCCTATACAAAATATACCTTATTTACTTCCACTATATCCCATTACACTACCCAAATTCCTTTATTTATAATGAATAACTTTCATTTCATGGTATTAGAAAGAATATTTCATGGTATCCCTCTTCTTCTTATGTTACCATTACCGTATGGGTTTTTGGAAAACTCATTTCTTTTTCATTGAGTTATGATTTTTCTTCTAAAGATTATTTCATAAAATTTTGTAAAATTATCCTACATTAAATTATTATATTTTATTTTTTATATTATCACTATGAATTAAATTCTTAATATATAAATCCATATCCAAATGGTTATTAATTTAGGAATTATGACATCTGTAAGGGATCTCATTAACTCAAAGTTCATTTCTTTGAGAAATATATTATTCTTTGAGAATACCTTTTATATGTTTCAAAATTTCATCTATTTTATTTTTTATAAGTTATTTATTTGTTTCTATATAGCGGGAAATTATGTTTTTTACTCACAAATTATTTATCAGTTAATTAATTTATTCTAAAGTTGCAATGTTTTTTTTAAAAACATATCTGCATTAATGATGGGTTTTCCATCAATTTCCATTTACATTAATCTATAAATGGTTTCTATTAGTATATTTAATTCCAAATATATGTTACACATGTTACCATACTATTTTAAATTACAAATTTTCAATGTAATATGTTGATACACTTTTTATGATTTAGCTTTTCAACGGTATTATTTTATAGTAAAAAAATGTTTTCCATCCATCGCAAATATCTTGTTTTTTCTTCCAATAAAAATTAATTTTTTATATAAATTATGTATTATCTAAGACTTATCATTAATTATATCTCATTTTATCAACTTTGAAATTTTCAACACCATATTTTAGAAACTATTGTGTGTTTATCAATGCTTCTTTATGCTGATTATACTTTTAATTTTTTTTTTCAAAATGTTAAAATGTAATATTTTTTGAACCCTTATTTCATTTTCAATGATTCATTATTGTGGTTTCCTTCCAAATAATTTTTTTTTAAAATTTAACATTTTCAATTTCCCAAAATTGGCCGATCCAAATAGACATTAACTTTATTACTTGGACTAATGATAAAAGTTTTATTTAAATTCTCTATTATGATTTTGATACCATTTTACTATTTATAATAACTCAAAATTTTGTTAAACTTTTTATAAAAATTTTTCCCTCTCATACCATTCTCTACATGAAAAACTGAGTTAAAAAAACACATCATATAATTAAAATATTACAATTTTATATTATTATTACCACCTAGCCATTTTAATGTAGGGAATGAATAGAATTAACTGAATTATGATAATATATGGTTTAAACATGTACTCAAAATTAATTCTTGGGTGACCTATTAATTATAATTGGAAATAAACACATTTTCACAATAAAGGTAATCATTTTTGAAATACTATTTATAGGTGAGAAAAATTGTCAATAAATTAGGTAAATCACTTTTCGTGAATGGTTGTAATGAAATATATATATATTATTAATTAAATATGTTTTTAAAATTAATCTTATTTTTTTCCATATAATATATAAGAATAAATCCAAAATTATGCATTATTTCTGTATTTATCTAAAAAAACTTTTTTGTCCCCTTATGCAATTAAGTATATAAAATATTTTTTTACTAAATTTAGAAAATTTATTTTGGAAATATTAAAAAAAAATTCTAAAAATTACTTCAAAATTAACTTTGAATTATTTTTTTGAATTTTATGAAAAGATAACTGTTTTAATGAATACTGAACAACTTTGGTTTTTTTATTAAGAATTTCCATATCTGTTAAATCATTTAAAACATATAAATTCTTTCAAATTGTTTTTGAAAATATTTTTTTGGAATAATTATATATAAATTTATCCAATTTATTTCACTAGATCACTTTTTTAAAAAAATTTATATAAATTTTTTTTAAACATTTGAACATCTTCTCTTTGGAAAAGTGATTTCTCGTCGTGTCTGCGTATTTATCTTTAAAATAAAATTTTCTTGATTTCATAAGTAATTTTTTAGAAGGATTCAATTTATGTATCAAAATATTTTATATTTTCTAATAATTTCAACATAATTTTTTACAATAATGAATAGTAAAAACAATAAAAACAAATTACCACAGTTAAGGTGAAAATGGTTTTACATGGGTTAAACTAAATAAATTAGGGGTAAAATAACATTTAATATTTTAAAAACCATTAGATATAAATTTATTGACCATATAACCTATAATGTTTTATAATGGACCATTTTATAGCCTTTTTCGATGTGAAAAACGAGGGTACACTTTTTGGTTTAAAAAATTGCAAGTGTGTCACTCACATTACTTATAAAAGGCCACCCCTCTCCTCTCCTCTTCACACATGAAATACCCATTGGATAAATAATTCCTTAAAAATCACTTAATTAATTCTCTCATCATATCGTATAACACTTATTATGGCTATAAATTCATCTTAATAATGATTTTGTTGCAAAATGAATAAGGTTATGTGAAGAAGTGGCAACGTCCTTAAATAAGGGTTTTGTTTAATTTCATCATCCACCTATTTATGTTAATATTAAACCATGATGATATTATAAACTCATTATATTAATTATACTCATATGTTATTATGTTAAATAAATTACCTAAAACTATTCTATCATCCAAAAATTGTGAAATATAACCATTGATTGTGAGTAGAACAGACTACTGCCTTGCAAAACGACATAATTTGTTTTTCATAACTGATTATCATAACCAAATATAATGAAATATCTAATCTTTATAGATGGTATTAATTATAATATTTTACTTATTTAATTATTATATCATATAAACCTTTTTATTTCCTATTCTATATGGAATATAATATTATCGTTCATTTTTTTGGAGGACTACCGCCTCGCGAAGCGATTTGATTTGTTTATTACTTACACAATATATGGAAGTTAATAAGGGATAGTTGTACGTTTATATATGGTATTCATGGAAAATTAAACATCCTATAAATGAAATATTTCTCACACTTTATTACCTTATCATACATCGACTAAATGATATTGTAGTTCATGTATATGGTGGACTACCACCACACGAAGTGATATGATTCATTTTTATAACCTCATCAATTGAATGTTAAGTTTATGTGTATTTAATGAAATATTATGATATTTATGATATAATTACCATCATATAAATATAAAATAAAACTTCATTATTTCCATCATGATCTTTGAAAAATTACCATGCTACTTATGCGTACATATGAATTCCCTTCACCGTGATTGTGACATAGTTCATATTTCATAACCTTATTTCATGGATGTTATCAAAATAATAATATATGTATAAAATTTCATTTCATTTCCTGTTTAATCATCTAGGAATTATTTTACCATAATCAATGTAATATGACTGAATATACTAAATAAAAAATACACGAAAATCAGAGGAGTTATTTACCATAACATAACATTAACATTGAATTTTTAATAAAATATTAATAAAATATCATTGGTATATCATATATGGTATGATATATACAATAATTTTTTTTAGGTGTATAAAATAAAATATTTAGTATAAAGGATGGTCGAATTTTATAGGGGATTTCAAGACTTATGGTAAGGGATTTTCTTCTCAATTTTTACAATTGTGATACACATGTCTTATTCACCACCAATTTATTTATCGTGAAAATAAATGTATTTTTTTTCATTATCCTATAAATTATTATAATTTACATTTCCTTTATTTTATTTATAATTCATGGGGTTTAAAGTTCGAAATTTTCCAGAAGTAGTAAGGTAATTTTGTTTCCAATTGCCTTCTTTGGGTCAAAAGTTATATTATGCACTTATATTACTATATGAATTGCATATATTATTCCATTTAAAAGATATATCATTAATGTAAATCTTTTAATTATTTTTTTTTATTTTATTTATGCATTAATGGGACTTATGATTCAATGTTACTAAATTGGTAAGAATTTTAGATTACAATCTCATAATTTATCAGGATTATGATTACGATTATGATAAAAAAATATTATAATATATATCACAAAAAACTCTTGAAATTTATTATCCTATTTATTATTATTTATAATACTTGTTTTCCATTCATTTTACTCTCTATATGTACTCAAGAGATCAAAGTATTATCTTGAAGAAAATTCCACATTATTTCTCTCTTGGGTTAAAAACTTATTTTTGTTCAAAAATTCATCTTTTATAACATTTATATAAATTTTTTTATCATTACTAAATTTAATTATTAATGATAATTTTTAAAATTTATGACATTTTAATATATTTTTTTAAGGAATCATCATGTATCTTTCTAAAGAAGTATCCCTTGGTTTTTACCAAAAATGTGAAATGAATCATTGATATAAATTTTATGGGATGTATTGAATTTTACTTAATCATGAATAATAAATTAATTTAATATAAATTTTTATATCTACACAGTTATTTTCAAAGAATTTTATATTGAAAAAAAATGTGTTCTAATTAAGTTTTTTTCAAAATTTAAATGATAAATTCCTCATAAAATGATCAAATTCATCATTCAAAATCATTTTCCATAAAAGAATATTTATTTTGATATAACTTAAAGGGAAAAAGTAATTTTACTCAAGATTTTTTTTAATATTCTTAAAAGTATTTTCATCCATGAAAAAATAATTTGATGTTCTAGATTTATTCTAAATTATTTATTTTTTCTCTCAAATACATACCTAGATTATTCTCCCTTCTTTTGATGGTGTAATATGTTCCATATGATCATTTCTCTAATACTTTCATTAGGAAATTTCCTTTTAATATAATATAAAGTAAGATTATAAAACCAATTTTAATTCCATGGTTAATTATTATATTATTCTATATCACTTACTTCCATTATCTGGCACAAATATTTCATAAAAATGTTATGATGGGTGCACCCATATAGCGATCCAATACATTGGGTAAATATTTACTCTCATGAATCTTGATGTATGAGATTAGGTTGTAAATCTCAATAATTTTGGTACATTTTCCACCATGTGATATTTTATAGGAATCTAGCATTGATTTATGTTTATATTTTGTTATTGTTTCCCCGCATTTCTTATGATTCCATGATTTTATGATACCAAGACCTTTATGGTATTAGTCCACTTTATTACTCATGCACCATAACTTTTATTTGTAATATTTATACCTTTTATTAACATGTTTTTCTTCCTTGACATGTATACTCCATTCTTATGACTTTTTACTCACCCATTTATTTTTATATTCCCCAGGGTATCCCATGATCTTTTCGGTGCTCAAATGTATTTTGAGATCCCACAATGGAGAATAAAATTATTATACCATGTTTACATTTCCATTTATGTAAAATGATCCATGTTTTTATATAATAATAGGCTATTATGGACCTTGTGTTTTATTAATGGATATTAATTTTTAAGAATCAAGTAATAATGTAACATCCAAGGTAAATAAAGAATATAAAATTTTCGTATTTTTTAATATTTGTGAATTAAATATTAATTTTAATTTAAAGGGGATTCTATGTTTGATGGTGTACTTGATACGCAATAATGGGTTTCTCTGAAATCTTGTACTGCACACAACGTTGAGTTATACCGAAAAACAATATAATATTATTATTATTTTAAATGGTAGTTAATGCATAGTAATTTTATTGGAGGAAATGAATATAACTAACTAAAATATTATTATACATGTTTTTTAATTGTTTTTACATTTGTCCAATAAAATATAGATGCATAAAATGTTATGTAATCCAATATTAAGTGTAACCACCATTAATATTCTTTAAAAGGTCGATTTACCGCCTTTTAATAGAGAACCATTTTTTAAATATAGTTTTTTTTCCACGTTTATATGTTTTATTTGACAAAATAATATTATTATTTAGAATCAAGATATAAAAATTTACTTTCGACGAGATTTTGGTATTTTTCTGATAAAGTTCATTTTTTAATGATTAGTGCAAAATACTGCATTTTAATTCAAAACTATGCTTTAATATAATTTATTTATATAGTTATATTTTCCTTTTAATTGTATTTAAAGTTCAATTGGATTATATCTTTACCATTTAATACTATTTTGGTCATTGAAGTAGTTTTACTCTTAAAATGGACATAAACAAAGTTAAATCTTTTGATAGTTATTATTTCTTATTAACAGGCCTTTTGTTTTGGCAATGGGAATTAGATTTAAATTAGTTAATTCCAATTATATATTTTTAATTTTGATAAATTGATTCCATATTTAGATTCAGTAGTTCCAAATTGTGTAAATATGTAACATTTAGTTTTAGACATTATGAATAGTTACATTAGTAAGTATTTTATTTACCATGGTTAAAGGATAAATCTTGTAAATAAGGATAAAAAATAATATTATAATAATATTAAATTATTCTATCATGTTTACTAATCCTATTTTATGATACATTTCCAACCATGGGAATCCTTGGGATGATTTTGGGACCTCATGCAGCCACTTGTATGTGAAAATGACACTTTATATTAATTTATTTAGGGGACAAAAATAACATAAACATATATCTTTTAGTAAAACAATTGTATATGGGGTTATATAAGTTATATCTTTGACTTTAAACATTCATATGAAATCTAAACATATTTTCTACATCATGATATTCTATTTATAATTTTTAGATATTAAATAAACAAATTTAATTATGACACAATGGTGATGCGGTAATTACTTCATTAATAAAGGATTCAAATAAATGATATTATAAATATTAAAATAAATTTATTTTTTACCCTTTTTATTCCATCCACGAATTTTATATATTAAAAGGAATTCTTATATTTGAATTAATGAAGGTTTTTCTAAGGAATCATTATGGTTTGGTTTTTTAAAAAAATCATGTTATGAATAGTATTAAAATTGTCATAAAAGGGTTTTTAAATGAATCAATATTTTATTAAATGATAAAATATTCCTAAAAATATAATATTCGGCCAAATTACATATATGATGTTAAAATTTTCATTAATGATTCATTTTGGATTTCTTGTCATTTTATAGTAAATATATTAACCATATGGTATGAATATATAAGAGGACATGGTAAAAGTTAAATAAGTTAACAAAGGTTTAAATAAAAAAGATATGGAATAAAAAATATCCAAAACCTGTCTACTTCTTATTGAATAATTATATTTTGACTTATATGTACCTTATATTCTAATTAAATAATATTTTCACCTTTTTAAAACTATAATCATTTTAAAGTTAAATAATACTTTCAAACTTTCTTAAAGAGCCCCTCCTCCCTCATATAAAAGGACACCACCTCTAACCCATTACTCAAACCTCTAAAGCCTCTTGTATATTCCAAAATCTACTTCAAGATGCTCCCAAAATCCATATATTTCTCCTAGAATCCTTCCCCTAGGATGAAGGCAATTCAATAAAGCCTTTCGGTTCAAACCAATGGGAGTTACCTGATTTAAAGGTAACGTCTTCTCTCAAGTTCTTTTCTTTTATTTTCATTCTCCAACCCCCTAAACTCTCTCTATTCCATTATTCTATTACAAAAAAAGTATCATTAATATACTAGGATGGTTTTTTGAGTATTATTGTAACTACACTTCCACACACCTCCATCTAATGGATACGAACATAATGTTTATGTGGATGGAGAACTACTGCCGCACGAAACGATGAATGTTCAATTATCACTTACCACCTCTTATGGTGGCCATTATGATTGGACTATATTTATATGTGACATATATTATATTTATATGTGATACATATTATTTTTATATTGTCTCTATACTTTTTTATTTTACATTTATAGCATACCTTTATGGTTTCCACAATGGGTAAACGCAATAATTTCATTTGGGGAAGTGCGAACTACTGCCCCCTCAAAGTGATATGACTCATTCATTTCATACATGGAACATATAAAGGATGGAGTTAATGAAATTATATATGATATTATACTGTAATTATAATATAACTATGTATAATTCAGTTTTCATTCCATTAAATATAAAATAGAAATGATAGTAGCGTTCATGCGTACGTACGGCTTACTGTCTCCATGAACGATGCATTTCATTTCTTATCTCCAAATGTTATGTACTGTTATAAATAAAAATATATACTCGATATATATGATATATATGATATCTAAATCATGAATATCATTCTGGACATTATGGAATTTTGACCACATGGACAACATGTAATTATAAAAAGTTCATTTTGGACTAAAGTACCAAATATCGACAGAATGACCATTATAACCATAAATGAATATGTAATGTTTATAACAAGGTAATAAGTGATATAAAAGGAATAATAAACATGAAAAAGGTTCTTAAACAATAATAATTTAACTTTAGTTTATTATTTAGGATATTAAAGAATGGACGAGTCAAGTCAGATACGAGGTAAGGAACTCCATCTCAATCTCCTTTCATTGAGGAATATTTTGATTTTTACACGACTTTATTTTATACGGTGTATAAAACCCTTTGACTTTTCATTTCTTTCAAAGTTAATCTTTTTATACATAGTGTTTTACTAAATTAAAAAGTTAATTTTTCTTTTTAACGTACTTGTTGGCACCGAACTTTCCGCCGCCACGAGCATTATTTGATATTTGCCTTCCTTAACAAGCCATAATGTTTTTAAAAGAAAAATAAATACCATATACACATTTATGTGTTCTGGTATTGAAAATAGTTTTTATATTGGATTTATTATAGATATATATGTAAATGATATATTTTGATTGCAATGTGGAACTGTTATCTTTCCTTTATGTTTTTTTATGTGTTGTGAATATGTTATGGTTCTTGTGCATTGTTGACGTATGTGGGTGGTTCCGTGATAAACCTAGGGTGGGTGAGCTAGAGATAGATCTCCAATGCATTGCGTAACCTGACGGAGGTAAACATTAATGTTTCTCCTAATATATTTAGAGAATATATTATGTTGGGTATTCCAAATGTAACTCCCGAACGTATATGTGAAAGATACAACATATGTATGTTATAGATGCCACAATTTACCTTTATGATTTGTGATTTCTGTGTGTTATTCATAAATCGTATGATATTGTATGGTATGTTAAAGATTGAAAAGTATGATTTCATTGACTTTTATGTATTTATGGACTAATGTTTTCTTGCCCTGTTTCATAACACTAACTGAGATTTTTATGCTCAACCGATGTTTTTGAAATTTTTTTCATAGGATTTAAGGCAGGGTAAGAGAAAGAAATAATTCAAGAAGATTTATATCAAGAAATGAATTATTATTTTCTTTTAAGAGTTTTTATTTTATGAACAAAATAGTTATTGAGTAGAATTTTCAACATTGTAATATTTTAAAGGTAATGTAATATTTATTTCATAATTCAATAAAACTCTTACCCTAAAAAGATCCTCAATGTGAATTATTAACTTAATTCAAGATTATGTAATGTTTAAGGCTGGGGACTTATAGTTGGTATCAGAGGTTGGTTTAGAAAAATTTAATAGTTACAGTATTGTTAAATTAATATGCATAAATTAATTTATGTTAATATTGAAATGATATGGCATTTACAAATTACCATTTTGCTTCACCTAATATATTTCGGTGTTCGGAATGGTTTTCTTCATAGGAAATAGGGAAACTATAATGGGGTGACATCAGGTGGAAGACAACCTTCAAAATTAGGAACCTGAGATGCTCAGAATCAGAACTGAATAGTTTTTTGCAGTGATGGAACAGTTGACTCAATCTATAAATGGTGTTGGTATACATGCACAAGATCAACAAAATCAACCACATAAGAACATGTCAGAATTAGAGAATTTCATGAGGCAACATCCCCCATCAATTAGAGGATCATATGACCCAGTGCAAGTTGAATGGTGGATTAAATCACTCAAGATGATTTTTGATGTCATGGTGTGTTCATAACATCAGAAGGTTAGTCGTTATATTTACATTTTTGAAGGTGAAGTTGATCAGTGGTGGTCGATAGTGAAAAATATTAGGGATAGTGAGGAGATTGATACTATTGATTGGGATGAATTCAAAGGTATGTTTCTTGAGAAGTATTTTCCTAAGGTGGTTCATCTTATGATGGAAAAAAAATTCCTATAATTGTGGAAGGATGATGACTCAGTGGATGCTTATGAAGAAAAAATCACTCGACTAGAATGGTAAGCTCCAAATTTCATACGACATCTTGATAGTACAATAAATAATTTTTACTCAGGATTAAATCCAAATTATCAAAGGGCTTTAGCTTCTCATGTGTTTAAAAGTTATGAAAAACATTTTTTATGTGCGTAGAATGTGGAAATGGAGTTTTTCGATGATCAGATATTCTTTAAAAAAACAACAGAATAAGAGGTCGAGGTGGTAGACGAAAGTGAAGAACTCTTCAAAAAAGTATGATAGTAAGAAACATCAGTTTACAGTTTATGAGAATTATGGTAAAAATCACACTATGGAATGTCTTTTGATTTAAGTGCTACCTATGTGGTAAAATGGGGAATAAGTTTCATAATTGCACTGAAAAAGATCAGGGTAATGGTAACACAAAATTAGATTTAGAGTCAGTAAACAGTTTTAAGTGTAATGAAATGGTTCATTATGAAAATGAGTGTCCAACTAAGAACTCAACTGAAGGAAAACAGTCATACTACAAGCATAATGGGGTGGTGAAATCCTTTGCAACTAATTCAGCAGATGTTGGTCCATTGAATGAAGTTGTATCAGGTACACTGTTTGTTTACTCATATTATGAAAATGTGTTATTTAATTTAGGTTCTATACATTATCTTATTTCCGATAAGTTTTCTAGTAAATTAGGAATTAAATATCAAGATATAAATACTGAACTTATGGTTAATACACTGGGAGGGAACATTGAGATAAAAAGAAATTATAAGAACCTTCATGCCCTTATGTGCAGAAATTATTTACCTGTAAACATTATTATTTTTCCTCTAGTAGAGTTTGATGTTATTTTGGGTATGGATTTTTTTTGTTTATCATTCTATGATTGTTTAAAGAGCTAAAGAGGTTTCTTTTTAGAAATAATTTTGGGTTTTGTACAATAATGATCCCTAAATTTTGATAACATATCATGAAGCTGATAAACTAGTAAAATATGGAAATGAATGTTACCTTGAATATATTGTTGAACATAAAATAACTATTCATATTAATGATGTTCCAGTGGTAAATGAGTATCTTAATGTTTTTTATGATGAGTTTCTTGGTATAATAACTAATTATACGTTTAATTTACTATTGACTTAGTTCCTGATGCTAAGCCAATTTCAAAAACCCCTTATCGAATGGCTCAAATTAAACTTTTAGGGTTAAAGAAGAAATTGTTGGAGTTATTAGATAAAGGTTTCATTTGACCTAGCACATCACCATGGGGTGATCCTATTTTTTTGTTAAAAATAGATATGGTTCAATGAGTATTTGCATTGATTATAGGCATTGAATAACATCACTGTTAAGAACAAGTATCATTTGCCTCGTATCGATGATTTTTTTGATTAGCTCCAAGGAGCATAGTATTTTTCCAATATTGACTTGAGGTCGGGTTACAATAAGTTAAAAGTAAAGGCAGAAGACATTATGAATACTACATTTCGTACTAGATATGGCCATTATGAATTTTTAGTTATGCCTTTTGGATTAACCAAATCCCATATTGTATTCATGGAACTTTGGAATAGAATTTTTTTTGAGTTCTTCGATAAGTTTGTGGTTGTGTTTATTGATGAAAGTTTGGTTTATTCCAAAAATGAAGACAAACATGAAAGTAATTTAAGGGTTGTATTGAAAACCATAAATGAAAATAAATTATGTAGTAAATTCAGCAAGTGTGAGTTTTGGGTAAAAAAAATTTCGTTCCTTGGTCACATTGTTTCAAAAAATGCCATTAAAAGTGATCCTACTAAAATAATTATAGAATAATGACCAAGACCCACAAATATTACTAAGATACATAGTTTTATTGGTTTAATAGGTTATTACAAAAGGTTTGTTGAAAATTTTTCCCGAATATCTAGTCCAATGACTAAGTAAACCCGAAAAAGTTTTATGTTCATTAGGACAAGGGAATGTGATAATTGTTTTCAGGAATTGAAAAGAATATTGGTGAATGCTCCAATTTTGGAACTTCCTTCCAGAGATGGATATTTTTTTATCTAATGTGATGATTTATTGAAAGGACATGGTTGATTCGTAATGTATAATTATCAGGTAATTTCTTATGATTAATTTCAGGTGAATCCTCATTAGTTAAATTACCCTACACATGATTTGGAATTAGCTACTGTTGGTTTTTCCCTAAAAAATTGGAGGCATCATCTGTATGGAGTAAAATGTGAAATATATAATTAATACAAAAGTTTTAATTATATATTTACTCAGAAAGAATTTAACATGAGACAGAGGATATTGCTGGAATTCATCAAGGATTATTATTTCATGATTTATTACCATTCATGAAAGGAAAATAATGTGGACGATGCTTTGAGTCGAAAGAGTAATGCTGCATTAACCATTATATGCTTGGAACAATATCCTTTGATTAATGATTCGATAAACATTGGAATAGAAGTTGGTGGTGTAGGATATTCCTCTGTTTTGTTTCAGGTGTCAGTGAAATCATCTCTTTCATACAGAATTAAGCAAGCGCATAAGAAAGATAGTGAGTTACAAAAAAAGGTAGAGTTGGTTTGTAAGGGTATGCTTCATGATTTTAACATTGATAATGATTTTGTTTTGAGGTTTGGGAATAGATTATGTGTGCCTTTTGATTCATAGTTGGGGAAATCGTTATTATGTGAAGCTCATAGTTCTCCATTTTTAGTTCATCTCGGTAGTACTAAGATGTACGAAGATCATCGAGAGTATTACTGGTGGGATGGAATTAAAAGAGATATTGCTGACTTTACTGTGAAGTGATTGACTTTTCAATAGGTTAAAGCAGAGCAACAGTTACCGAAAGGGATTCTTTAGCATTTACTGGTTCCAAAGTAGAAATGGAAAATGTGTCCATGGATTTCATCGTGGTATTACCAAAGACATGTCAAGGTAATAATGCAATCTGGGTTATTATTGATCGATTCACTAAATCTGCACATTTCCTTCCTATCTTAGATACTTTGTCTCAAGATCAACATTCTCGGTTGTATGTTACAGTGATAGTCAGGTTGCATAGAGTTCCCCTCTCTAGTGTATCTGATCATGATCACAGGTTTACTTATATCTTTTGAAAAGGCCTTTAGAATTCATTGGGTAATGAATTAAATTTTAGTACAATTTTTCATCCTCAATTAGATGGGAAGTCAGAACAAACAATTCATACATTGGAGGATATGCTACGTTCTTGATCAATGAATTACCAAGAAAATTGGGACTAACATATTTTGTTGGATGAATTTTCTTATAATAATAGTCTTCATTCTAGTATATAGATGGCTCCATTTGTGAAATTATATGGAATGCAGTATCGAACTCTATCTTTTTGGGATGAAGTAGGTGAAAGGAAGATGATGGGACCAGAATTGGTAGAAGGGATGGAAAAAAAAGTTCAATTGATTTAGTAGCACGTGATAATAGCTCAGAGTAGGAAGAAACGTTATGTGGATAACCGGAGGATAAATATTTCATTTGGTGTAGGTGATCATGTCTTTCTCAAAGACTCTCTATGGAAAAGTGTAATGAATTTTGGTAAGAAGGGATAGTTGAGTCTGAGGTTCATTAGACCCTATGAAATCCTGGAGAAAGTTGGATCAGTTTCATACAGAGTGGAATTACCTCAATGTTTATCCCAGGTACATGATGTTTTTCTTGTTTCAATGTTGAGAAAGTATATTCCAGATACATCTCCTGTTTTGAGTCCCAATATAGTTCAGTTGAAGAGAATCCTTCATATGAGGAATAACTAGTTCAGATTCTGGACCGCGGAGAGCAAGTGTTGGTGAATAAGGTAATTTATCATGTAATGGTTTTGTGAAAAATGACATGGTTGAAGATGAAATTTGGGAATCTGAAAATGCTATGAGGTATAAATACCACCATTTATTTTATATGTTAATATAATTGCGAGGAAAAATTTCTAAAAGGGGGGAAAGATGTAACATCTCAAGTAAATAAAGAATATAAAATTTTCATATTTATTAACATTTTTGAATTAAATATTAATTTTACATAGAATTGGATGTTATTTTCGATGGCGTACTTGATAAAAAACAATGGGTTTTTTTTAAATCTCACATTGCACACAACGTTGACATATGCCGAAAATAATATAATAATATTATTAATTTAAATTGTAGTTAACACATAGACATTGTATTGGTAGGAATGAATAAAACTAACTAAAATATTATTATACATGTTTGTTAAAGGATTTTATATTTATGAAACAAAAGTTATAAGCTCAAAATGTGAATGAATCCAATTATAAGAAAAATCACTCTAATATTCTTTAAAAGGTCGATTTAACACCTTTTGATGGAGAACCCTTTTTAAATATAGTTTATTCACTTTTATATATTCTATTTGACAAAATAATATTCTTATTTAGAATCAGGGTATCAAAATATACTTTGGATAAAATTTTTGTGTTTTTCTGAGAAAGTTCATTTTTTAATGAATAGTGCAAATACTGCATTTTAATTCAAAAATGTCATTTAATCTAATTTATTTATATTGTTATATTGTTTTCATAATTATTTTAAAAGTTTAATTGGATTATATTTTTACCATTTAATCCAATTTTGGTAATTTGAAGTAATTTCACTCTTAAATTGGACATAAACAAAGGTAAATCTTTTGATAGTTATTATTTCTTAAAAACACGCTTTTTTGTTTTCACAATGGGAATTAATTTTAAATTAATTTCTAGAACTTGTGTGTTTTGAATTTGAGAAAATAGATTTATTATTTGGAATCAGGGGGTCCAAATTGTTTAAAAAGTATTTTTTAGTTTTAGACAGAATGAATATTTACTTCAGTAAATATTTTATTTACCATGGTTAAAGGGTAAATATGGTAAATAAGGATAAAAAATAATATTATAATAATACTTAATTACCCTAACATGTGTCTTAATCATATTGTTTGATATATTTCCGACCATGATCATCCATGGGGTGATTTTGGGACCCCATATAGCCACTTGTAAGTAAAAATGACACTTTATATTAATTAATTTAAATTACGGACAAAAATAACATAAAAAAATATCTTTTAGTAAAGAAATTGTATATGGGGTTATATAAGTTATCTCTTGGACTTTAAATATTCATATGAAAACTAAAACTATTTTCAACATCATGGTATTTTATTTATAATTTTTAGACATTAAATAAACAAATTTAACTGTGATACAATGGTGATGCAGTAATTGCTTCATTAATATCGGATTCAAAAAAATTATATTATAAATATTAAAATAAATTTATTTTGAACGTTTTTATGCCATCCAAGTGTTTTATAGATTATAATGACTTTTTATATTTGAATTAATTATGTTTTTTTGAAATAATATTTTTTTTGGTTTTTTCTAAAATTCATGTTATGAATAGTATTAACATTGTCATAAACAGCTTTTTAAATCAATCATTATTTTATTAAATGATAAAATAGTCCTAAAATATAATATAACTCCATGTGACATATATGATGTTAAAAATTTCCTTAATGACCCATTTTTTATCTCTTGTAATTTTATAGTAAATATATTAACCATATTATGAATATATATGAGGACATGGTAAAAGTTAAATAAGTTAACAAAGGGTTAAATAAGAAAGATAAGGATTAAAAAATATCCAAAACCTGTAAAATTATTATTGGATGATTTTATTTTGACTTCTATGTACCTTATCTTTGAATCAAATATGTTTAGGATCTTTTTAAATTGAAAATAATTTTATAATAAAATAATAGTTTCAAACTTCCATAAAGAGCCCCTCCTCCCTCTTATAAATGGACACAACCTCTAACCCATTACTCAAACCTCTCAAGCCTCTTGGATCAACAAAAATCTTCTAGAAGAAGCTCCAAAAATCCCTCTATTCCTCTTATAATCCTTTCCAAATTCATAATTCAATTCAATAAAACCATTTGGTTCAATCCAAAGGGAGTTACCCGATTTAAATGCAACGTCTTCTCTCAAGTTCTTTTATTTTCATTTCCTTCTCCAACACCATAAAATACCTCTATTCTATTATTTTATAACAACACCAGTATACTACATATACTAGAATGTTTTTATGAAGATTATTAAAACTATACTTCCACACACCTTCATTTAATGGATACAAACATACTGTTTTTGTGGACGGTGAACTACTGCCTCACAAAATAATGATTATTCAATTATCTCCTACCGCCTCTTATGGTGGCCATTATGATGGAACTGTATTTATATGTAATAAATATTATATTTATATGTGATATATATTATATTTATCTATTATATTTACTTATGTATTTTTCATTTATATCATACCTCTATGGTTTCTATAATGGGTAAACGTGATAATTTCATTTGAGGAAGGCCGGACTACCGCCCCCTCAAAGTGATATGACTCGTTCATGCCATGCGTGGAATGTATAAAGGATAAAGTTAATAAAATTATATATGATATTATAATGGAATAACAATATACCTATGTATAATTATGTTTTTAGTCCATTAAATATGAAATATAAATTAAAGTAGCGTTCATGTGTACATACGACTTACCGTCTCCATGAACAATGCATTTCATTTCATATCTCCAAATGTTATTTACTATTATAAATACATATATATATACTATATTTATATGATATATATGAGGTCACCACTGAGGACTCCATCCCCACTAAACGGGGGTTCCGCTCTAAGGCCCCCACTGGAATACGTTGTCACGGTTACACCGCGACTCAATATCCTCACGCTAAAAAGGATGTCACCCCGAGGATCCAGGCCCGCGCTCCCTAAACTCCAGCCCCTCGGACTGCCCGACGATGGTGACAAAATTGCAACAAGGGAACAGTCATCAAACTTGTCCCTGAGGAGGAGCTATGTTGCCTAGTCATGGAGACATATTGCGAGCAGGCACATACACCTATCTGCACCTCCAAATCCTACCACCAAGACATGGAGGCATCATACGAGCAGGCGTGCATCCCCGCCGAGCTCCATCAAGCCCTTCACCCACACAGGACATCACCTACCCTACAGGCACCTCTCCCTACCCAGGGTCATGAAGCCCACCAACCAGACGTGGTGGCAACCCAACCTCTGCAGGACCAGCTCCTAGTAGATGCTCCTAAATCCTACCATCCCGATGTGGCGACGATCAACAAAGCCCACCATCCAGATGTGGTAGCAATTAATAGGTAGGCACGTCTCCCTGCTAACAAAGGCCACTGACTCTATACGGTGGGGAACCAACATATGTAGAGCCAGCTCCCTGTGGATGCAAGTAAAGTCCACCATCCCAATGTGGAAACAAACAGAGAGATACAACAGCATATCTCGGCACAAGGGTATACTCGTTCAACTTCCCCGAAATAAGAGAATTTTCAGTACCCACTGACCATCGGAGGACTGGAGCATGATATTCCTACTCCGATACTGGAATGGGCCTTTATACATGTTCCAACCAAATATGTCTCTCTGCATATCCTGTAAATGATGGAGGAGAAGGTATCGATCCCAGATCATATCTTGTAGACTTGCCAGAATGTAATTATATCAGTGGAAACAGTAAGGAATCGGGCACTTGAGCCCGTCTCCAAAATTGAGGTGACACATCTAAGAGATGAGATAGCCGCCTCTGAGCAGATATTCATCCATGCTTCCACCCATGAGGGTCTTCGACCATATTCTGTGATACAAGGGCAACCGGATCGATCAGCTTCACTTGTTCCAATTGGGGGACACCTATCCATCATAGTGGATTCTCCAGAGCAAGCATATATCCCTTCTAAAAGTCAATATGTTCATCAAAATATCCCGACAGCATCACAGGACCCAATTAGAAAGGTAACCAAAGGTGAATGTCATTATCAACAGCAGAAAGTCCCCGTTGACCGCAAGAAAGCACCCCGGATGTGCTAAAGGAAGCCGGAAAATAATGAGTGGGTTCATGTCTCTACCCTACTAGAATATGGGGTTCCCAATGCCATTAAGCACATATCGAAGGCTTGAAACCCTACCCACCCATTACTATATTATGGGAGTGGAAGTAGAAGTTGCGAAAATACTCCCCGCGATGCCGCTACCAGTAGCTCTGAAGGTCCTCCCCAGAGCACGTGAGGGGGCCTCCCCCATGGGCATATAATGATCTATCACGAGAGATTCTCTTTTGATGTGAGTCATTGAATCCCTCCGCATGACAAGAATATAGGCCATAAAGAAGTCCCTCCACTTGCTATAGTCCACCCTGAAGGTCCTCCCTGGGGTATACACTGCAAACACTCTCTATGTAGTGGGACCACAAATTATGATAGTAGTCATCTCTATCTTAGTCATAACTGCAGAGTCCCTCCCCACAGTGATGTATCATAATGAAAAGAAGGACCTCCCTTGTCGTGGCCTACCCTGAAGTTCCTCCCCAGGGGTTACATTGAAACGACACTCCTTGTAGCCAGACATCAGATCACGATGGTATTCCTCTCTACTCTGATAACGGAGGTCATCCCCGTAGATATGTCAAGCAACGAGAAGGACCTCCCCTCATTGAGGTACATTTTTAAGGCCCTCCCCAGGGTGTACCCCATAGAAATTCTACTTGCGGCAGCTGTGATGGTAGTTCTCTCCATTGCGGCAGCTGTGACGGTAGTCCTCACCATCACGGCAGCCATTGCGAAGGTCCTCCCCGCAATAGCCCCAAGCAACAAGAAGGTACTCCCCTTGTCGTAGTGTGTCCTAAAGGTCCTCCCCAGGACACACATCGAATGTCAAAACATGATGGTCATCCTCACCATGATAGCAGTTGTTGTGAAGGCCCACCCCGTAACAATGCTACGCAGCCTGAAGGTCCTCCCCTTGCTGGGACACACCTTGGAGGTCCTCCCCAGGGTATGCACTGCAAAAATACTCTATGCAGTGAGGCGTCAAGAAGTAATGGTAGTCCTCGCAATTACGACACGGATAGCAGAGGCCCTCCCCACCTTGATGTAGATCAATGAGAAGGCCCTCCCCTCATTTCAATACATTTTGAAGGCCCTCCCCATGGTGTACCCCGCAAGTTCTCTCCCTTCGGCAGCTGTAATTGCAGTCCTCGCCATTGCGGCTTCCGTTGCGAAGGTCCTCCCCGCAGTAACATATCATATCGATTGGAAGGTCCTCCCCATGCCGAATCAAGAACAGAAAATCCCTCATATGCCGAGTCTCTCAGAAGGATGGGATCAAGCATGTCAGATTCCCAGCTAGTCACCAACGCCACCCTTCTTCAATTAGGAGATGGTCCGGGGCCACGTTCATCTTTTGAACCACCTCAGAATCGCCCACATGATAATTAAATACCAACCGGCCCCACTTCCTCTGACCAAACTATCTGTGAGCATATAATTTGGGCTGAACAAGTAGAGGAATCACTAGCGGAGGAGTATGTTGACATGTTGCATATGAGGAAATGACTGGCCAGAGATGATGTACCAGTTATGTTTTGGCCCACGGCCACCTCTCAATTCGACATACCCAAAAATTTGTCAGATGAATGTGTGCATGACATCCACTCCAATATATGGACAACCCTCCCCCAACTAAAATCAATCTTCCTACCCTACGATGGGTATGTAGACCATGTCAAGACAATAGGAGACCTCCTTTGTCACATCGACCTGGAAGCTCTTCCTTCGGCACAGAAACCACGAACTGAGAGGTGTTAAAGAATCCTTGAGTCATCCTGCCTCTGTTCACTGCACCAGTTGTGCTGACTCATTGGTGACTCTTCGATGGGAGTCTATATCAGAGGATGGGGAGAACATGGAGCTCTATATTCCACTCTTCTCCCCGCCCATAAGAACTTGTTCTGCATAATTTCTTGCAACGTCATCACGTCGAGACAACAATCGATTGGGGTCCCTTTTCAGGAAAGGGGACACACCCAACAGAGATATGCCTTGAGTAAGTCGTAGAAGGATGAGGCTCGATGGGAACAATCCATTCACGAAATACCAAATCAGGCCACCAAAAGCATACAACAGGCCTCTCACCTAAGATATGCCAATCAGCAGTAATCGCTTGCCTCCCCAGAGGGGGATGATTCATAGGTGAACTCGGCCTCAGATCCAGTTCACCCCCAAATGAGGGCACGCAAGATCAGGCAGGTAGCGATAGTAGCAGCCACCGCCGCAATCCAATGTCAACCCCAGCATGTAGGGCTGGGGGAATTTTTAACAAAAAATTCCGCTATAAGACCAATAAAAATGGGAAGAGACTCAATGTCCAAGGAATAGAGTCAACCCCATCCCTCAGGGCTGGGGGAATTTTTACCACTTCAACAACAACCTCCCACATGAGAATCAGTATTCTCTTGTCTAGGGAGGACAGTCAGAAGAGGAGGTTAATGCCCTATCCTGGCCTTTGAATCATCATCCCCTTAAATAGGGAGGCATACCATAAGGTCGCATTAAAGAACTCTCCACATCACCCTTCATCATGGAGTCCGAAAGCAATCATGGGATAGGAAGGGGAATACCAGTAAAAGGAGAGAGAGATCCTCTTCCTATTTGGAAGATGAAATATCATCAACCCTGTGATATGCAACCATCAACGCCATAGAGGATAACACCATGGGTGACACCGAAGATGATGCAAATCCGAATGGATCGGGAGACGACAGTTCCATTCAGACTGTGATTCAAAACGAACCACCATGTGTGCACACTCAGAACCAGAGGACCGCCCTAAATATGGACGCCCCTCCAGCTAACCCTCCACTGCATACCCTACGAGCTTCCAACAAGGATAAGAACAAAGGATTGGTTTCCCTTAACCTTCCTCCTTCTCTCAATAAAAACAAGCCACCTATGCTCGAAAAGAGATTCATTTGATAGGAAGAGGAGATTAAATAATTGAGGTGGCTTAATGCCGAGCTACTCTGGAGGAACCGTCTTATTGAAAGTGCTTCCCAAGAAGAGCCACACCTTGCACTCCCAATAAGTGAAACTCAAAGACCAATATTTAACCCAAAAAATGAAGTGTGGTCAGGGCCCCCACCCAATGCGGTGCTCGGCCCGTCCAAATACCTGAACATGGATTCAGATGAATACCAAGACTTCCCCCCACTCTGGAAGCAACCAGAGCGAGTATGTCAGAACCCTCTGAAGGTGTCACAAGCGGAAGATGTACCCTTGGAGCTGGAAGAGCCATATCCTCAAGCAATTCCTCAGGCTAGAGCTTCCCAAGACCGAGCCCAACAAAATGTAAACCAGGGTCTCGCTAACACAATCGAGGCATTGCCAGTCCGATTGGAAGCAATGGAAGGTCGACACGCTCTGGTACAGCCATGGCGGAAGCCTTACCTAGATTGGGTGAGCAACACGCCTCCTCCACCCAATTTTGGGAGCCCTTTATTCCCTATTTTCAATGGATCTGGCGATCCAGAATAACATTTGATGCCCTACGCATCTTATTGCGACCCTATTATGGGGACTCTGGAACAATAAGAAGCAGTAAAATTCAGATACTCCATGCGTACCATGCAAGGATCTACCTTCATCTAGTATACGATTCTTCCAGCTCAGTCAACAAAAAGATGGGAAGACCTTCGACAAGAGTTCATGTTCCACTTCAGCTCAACGCTGCCTCAAACAACAGTCAGCAACCTCATGAATTGCAACCAGAGGGAGAACAAGATAGTCTCAGATTTCATCGCCAGATGGAAGGGTCTGACCTACTCTCTGAATAGGACAATGCACCAATATTAGATTATTTCCATATGCATTGATAAGCTTAGATATGAGCTGAGAACACTGCTCATACTAGTGGAATGCACCACTGGCTTCCGCAATCTCTCTGCCATTGCCCAAAGAATTGAAGACTCCCTGCAGCGGACTAATCTGAAGTCCCGAATAGCCTCATAGGCTCCTAAAAAGAGAGTTGTTAGAGATAAAGCATCCTCTATCATGCTCAAGACATCCCTTATGCCTGCTCCACTGCCTAGGCCTCCACCAAATCTTCAAGGGTCCCCTGTATATCAGTGGTCACCTCCACCCAAGCAGGATGATCAGAGGGGATCTAAGCAGAACCCGTTCGAGGAACAAAGATACAAACTATACTCGTTCCAAGAGGACCAAGTCCGTGGCTACTTCATCACCACCATAAATTGCCATTTTTTGCACCTCCTGGAGAAAAGGAAGCCCAAAGAAGTCGGCCGCGATGACAGGCCAAATTACTATCCCTACCATTGAATGTTGGGGCATAATATCTTGGAATTCATCATCTTCAACGCCCTCCTACAAAGGATGGTAGACTAAAGGAAGGTCGAGCTGGGACCACCCCCACCACATGTGATGTATATTTCTACATCCCACTCCGAAAAAGGGGAGGGGTGGCATAAAGTCACCATCATGAAGGGGAAAATTTTGATGGATGGATTACTCGGAAGACTGTCAATCGATCCCAGGGCATACTCTGAGTTCAACTAAAGCAGCCGGTGTTGCCACCAATAGACCCTAACGGCACATAGCCTACAATATTGGACTCACGACCCTCCACGAGACGATCATGCAGGCATAATCCAAAATGGAGGAGACAAGCGCAAAAGGAGCAGTCCACGACGAGGCTGATGTTAGTCCCGACACTGTCAGATTTTATGCCCTCAAACTTGGCGCCACGGGCACCGACCCACCAAATGGAACCATCAGGGATAGCCGACCAGGTTGACCTGTCACAGGATGGGGAGATAATATTTGGTTCCATCAACATCGTCCATCTAATGGAATCATTCCATAATGAAGGGTATGGTTACGAACCTGAGTTCCAAACACAAGGTGATGAGAGGAGGAATCGCAGAAGCAGGGGATACCAGGGGAGGCGTGTTCTCGGCTGAAACCAACCCTATGGTTTTACCCCAGGCTAAACTGTTAATATCACAGAAACCCATGGGAGAGCCCCTCAACGGACTCAGCAAGAGAAATAATATACCTCCACCTCCACAAGTAGCCACTCTGGCCCCACCATTCTGCAGTACCCATCAGAGGAGGAACAAGTGTCTAGCCGCCTAGTGCGCACAAATAGACCGGCCGGGCCGAGTCCCCAGAATGTGGGAACACTGTCGACATCTGATTCCATGGATGGTCCCTCCTCGTCACATACTCCATATCCCAAAGTGACTGCTAAGACTCTCCCACCAATAAAGAAGCGTTATCCATTGGAGTAGAAATATGACATCCTTAAGTAGCTGGCATCAGTACCAGCCAAGCCGTGAATCCTGGATGCCTTGAGTTTGTTAGTAGGCCACAGGGAGGCGCTTGTAGAAGCCTTGATCAGCCCCCAAGAGTTTCAATCCGAGGTTGCCGCTGCCGAGATTTACCGGATGGAGACTGGCCCAGGTGAATGAAATATAGTGATTTCGTTCACCGATTTGGATGAAGATTCCATCATGCAAGGACACATTAACCCACTATATGTGTCCGAAACACTAAAAGATGTTGATATCATGAAAATATTTATAGACAATGGCTCTAGAGTTAACCTCCTTCCCCTATGGACACTCTGTATGTTGGGATACAGTGAGGATAATCTAATACCCTCAGCCACAACTCTTTTAGGTTACGACAAGAGTGAACAGAATCCAATGGGAAAAATCAAGCTAAAAACCCAATTTGGAAACCTTGTGACGTACTCCGAATTCCTGGTGGTCCAGCAGAACACAACATTCAATGCCCTATTTGGAAGGTCGTGGCTCCATAACCACATGGCCATTCCTTCATCCTACCACAAGTTTATTAAGTATTGCGTCAATGGACAAGGTAGGACATTGCACGCTGAAAAGGACCCTTTTGAGCTCTCTGAGTCACACTACATTGACACCGGGTTTTTTGAGAAAAAGAAGAAGAAGCCTTCGATCGATGGTATCGACTAGATACCCGTTCCAAACGTCCTAGAAATGGTTCCTAATGACCCCCTAAAGAGGCTCAGGGAAGACTACGTACGGCCCATCAACCATGTTGAGAGAAAGGGTTCATGTATGAACACACACTCAACTGTACTCATGACTTCAACCATAACGGCTGAGCGTAGAAGTGCAGAAACGACCGATAACCCTCAATTTGGGGGGAAATACTTGAGCGAGGACGCCCATAATGCCTCTCCTCTGGACTCCCAAGAGCCCGTTCCGAGAACTCTCCCCTTGTCGGATCATTAAGATGAGAATGTGGGGGAAGAAGAGGAGGAAGATCTCAGGGATGCTCCTCCTGCATTTGAGGAAGGTATCTCCACCACTATAGACGGGCTCCAGGAAATAAACCTGGGTACCGAAGAAGACCCGAGTCCCAATCTCATTAGTGCAGCCATGTCTCCCAAGGAGCATGAGGTATATACCCATTTCTTGAGGCAACATCGAGATTTTTTTTCCTGGAATTACACAGAAATTTCGGGACTCGATCCCGAAGTGGTGACGCACCACTTAGGTCTACCAGAAGACCATCGAGGCTACAAAAAAGCCTCTAGAAGGACGAGCCCCACACACGCTACCAAAATAGAGGCTGAAGTCGATAATCTTATTAAAGAAGTTTTCCTTAGTGAGGTCCAATACCCCATCTGGCTACACAACATTTTCCCCATAAAGAAAAAGAACGGACAAATCAGTGTCTGCATCGATTTCAGAGATCTCAATCGGCATTGCCCAAAAGATGATTTCCCAGTCCCGATCACCGATTTATTAATCGACGCAATGGACATGTATGAGGCACTCTTTTTCAGGGATGGTTATCCTGGTTATAAACAAATCGCGATTTCTTGAGTGGAAAAAGAAGCCACTACCTTCAAGGCCCCCTAAGGAGTATTCTGCTGCTGGGTCATTACCTTTGGTCTCAAAAATGTTGGCGCCACAAATCAGTGTGTCATGCATCATATATTTAAACCATTCCTGGGGATATTCGTCAAATGTTATGTGGATGACTTGGTTTTCAAGTCTATAGAGGGCTCATATCACCTATCAGACCTTAAAACCGTCTCCAACAAACTTTGAATACCTAGCCTGGAGATGAACCCTTTGAAATGCGCCTTTGAGGTCACCTCATGGAAATTCCTTTTCTTCGTCGTATGTCATTATGGCAATGAAGTCGACCCTGAAAAGATAAAGGCTATCCTTAGTTTACCACCTCCCCAAAATCTCAATGAGTTGAGACGATTCCGAAAACACCTGCCCTACATTTGTCGGTTCGTAGCCAACATGGTGGGTAAATGTTTTCCCTTCACCAGGTTAATGAAAAATATGGTTATGTACCAATGGAAAGATGATTTCTAAGAGGCATTCAACATCCTAAAGAAGTACCTCTTAATCCCACCGGTTCTCATGCCCCCGGTTGAAGGAAGACCTCTTATCCTCTACATGACGGCCCGTGAGTGGTCACTAGGAGCCTTCCTCGCATAGAAAAATGATGCCGACAGTGAAAAAAGTTTCCATTACCTCATTCAGACCATGATTCACACTGATACTCGATACTCAAACATAGAGAATAGTTGTTTGGCCTTGGTCTTCGCAGTTCAAAAATTACGACATTATCTGCAACATTATGAAGTCCATTTGGTCTCGCGTTGTAACCCGCTCAAGTACATCCTCAGCCGCCCGATGGTGACCAGGCGCCTATCCCGATGGGCAGTCATCCTGAAACAGTTTGACATCTGGTTTGTGCCTATGAAATCTATCAAAGTTCAGGTATTAGCATATTATCTGGCAGAGCACCCCTCGACAGGGACCACCGCACCCGACGTTGAGATACCTGATGAAGACATCTTTTCGGTTCAAGAGGAGTTCCCAACATGGGAAATGTACTTCGACAGCGCATCTCAAAGCTAGATAGGGAAGAGGATGGAGGATCCCAATATTAACAAGGTGGGTTTGGGGATCATACTCATGTCCCTAGAAAATGCAGTCTTTCTATATTCCTTCCTCCTATCAGAAGGATGTACGAACAATGAAGCGTAGTATCAAGCCCTCATTGCAGGCCTGGACCTCGCACTCCATGAATAAGTACAACACCTTAAGGTAAAATGTGACTTGGAACTGGTCATCATGCAAGTCAATGGTGACTATGATATTGAAAAGAAGGTTTTGATTCCCCTATTCGACAATGTTCGAGGGTTAATGGAGGAATTCTCTACAGAACCACCATTGACCTATATTCCCCTGTCTCAGAATGCCCAGGCCGATGCATTAGCTAATGCGGCCACATCACTAGCTGACCCAGACCGGGATGAAACAAATATCAGTATTTCTCATCGTCGAATGGTCTTTCCAATTTTTCAGGATAATATAGAAGAAATCGGTGAATTCAGTCCTGTCCCTGAGGCATATGCTCCTACAACCAATTGGTTGACCTCCATTGAAAACTACCTTCACAGGGGAGAACTTTAATCAGACAGGGATGAACGAGAGAAAATATAGAGAAGGGAAATCAACTTTTTCCTATATGGCGGCACGGGTTAGGAAGAGATCCTCTATAAATGAGGTCTCTACGGAGTCCTCCTCAGATGCATCGATGGAGAAGAAACTACTGCTGTCATAAATGAAGTACATGCCAGAGTATGTGGAGAACATTAGTCGGGGTCTAATATTTCCCATCAGGTTCGATGTCTTGGGTACTAATGGCCCACCGTGGCATGATATTGTGAACACTTTTCCGCAAAATGACACTCCTGCCAAATTCATGCGAACTTCATTCACCAACACCCAGAGTTACTTCATCAGACCAAGTATTCCTAGCCATTTTCCATATGGGGAATGGACTTTGTGGGACCATATCCTCCCACCACGGCCAAACAACTGAAGTATATCCTCACATCAAATGGCTTTTTTCAAATGGGAAGAAGTTGTACCCCTCAAAGATGTCGGGGCAAGAAACATTGTCAGCTTTGTGAAAGACAATATCATCACCAGATTTGGCATCCCTCATACCATACTGATGGATAACAATGCTAACTTCTGCTCTGCTGAATTGGAGAAACTGTACAAAGAATATGATATCAAGGCTAACCACTCATCCTACTACCATGCAGCTGTCGGCGGACAGATAGAGGCTTTCAACAAGACCATGTTCAAAATTCTCTAGAAAATGGTGGAAAAAGACATGAAATCATGGCCAGATAAACTCCTTCATGTATTTTGGGATTATCAAACCACAATCTCCACCACTACATTGGCTACTGGGTACTCATTAGAATACAGAATAGAAGCGGTCCTTTCGATTGAGCACCAATTTTCCTCGCTCTGGGTTGCCATTTGTGATTAGTTATCCAGCGATGAGAAATCAGAAAAACATCTAGGTGAATTGGAACAGCTGGATGAGAAGTGGTTTCACACTTTACACCATCTGGAAGTATATCAGAACCAGATCGCACGAGCCTTCAATAAAAAGGTTCGTCTTCGGTCTTTCTTGGAAGGAGAATTGGTGTTGGTCATTCAGACCCCAATGACACCCGGAAAGAAACCTCCAATGATGGATCCCAAGTTGGAGGGACCCTGTGTTATACACAAGGTATACTCCAACGGAGCATATGCCATGATCTCCATGGACGGGCAGTTCACTACAGCTCCTACGAATGCGAGATTTCAGAAGAAGTATTTCACACAACCAAAAGCAGTTATCGTCCAAGCTATTGGACTTTAAACTTCCAAGAGCCTATCATCTGATCTACATGATGTCAAACTACCAAGCCCCAATGGTCCAAACTCTATGACCCTAAACTAAGAGTATTTCCTCCTCACCTCATGACCTGAAAGTACTGGGATTTCAGAACTCTACGTATGTCTTGATTCCTGCCCTTGCAGGATATGTAGCGACGCCAGGGTCCCACATCCTGGCCCAGCCACCCCAAATAAAATTCAAAAAATGCCTTTTTCCCCGTGTATGGACCAGACCTGCACGGGGTGTATCCTGTTCAGAGAACTACATGTGGCTTGATTCCTACCTTTGCAGGATACGTAGCAACACCAGGGTCCCCCATCCTAGCCCAGCCATCCCCAAATAAAGATTAAAAATGCCCTTTCCCCCCATGTACAGACTATCCCTGCATGGGGTGTATCCATTCTAGATAACTACATACGGCTTGATTCCTGATATTGCAGGATACGTAGTGACGACATGATTCCCCATCCAGGCCCAGCTATCCCCAAATGAAGCTAGAAATACCCCCATTCCCCCGTGTATGGACTATAACTACGCGGGGTGTATTCTTCATTCTTACCGCATGATGTTAAACTGCACAGATTTAAAAAATTCCCTTTCCCCCATGTATGGACAAGACCTGCACGGGGTGTATTCCTGAAAGAACTACGTGTGGCTTGATTCCTGCCCTCGTAGGATATGTAGCGATGCCCGGATTCTATATCATGGACTAGCTGTCCTAAAATAATAATCCATTAATCCTTGTCATATGACGTTAAACTGCACGGACCCAAAAAAATATAAATATGCCCTCTTCCCCCCGTGTAAGGACCAGACCTGCACGGGGTGTACTCAAAAAAGAACTATGTGTGGCTTGATTCCTACCTTCGCAGGATACATAGAAACCCCGATATTTTATCTCCTAGCCTAGCTATTGATAAAAGAAGACACTAGTATATATACCCCTTATCCTTACTACACGACGTTAAATCGCACAGTCCAGTGTCCTTACCGCATGACGTTAAACTACACAAAATCCCCCTTTCACATCGGTTCATCATCTTCCTCACCGCATGATGTTAAACTGTATGGACTCTGTCCTCACCAAATGATGATAAACTACATGAAAATTTCAGAGACCCACCCAAAATATATGGGAAAACGGGATGGGAATTCTCCTTTCATATTTGTATGCATCCTCTCCATACATCAGACTCTGCGACCTGGATAATTGTGGATCTTCATAACCATCCATGGCCATCAGATGTGGAAAGTTATAAACCCGTGGACACCTTTGTATGACTATACATACCATTCCCACAGCGGCTCTACATATTGATATCCCCTGGCCAGTCTACCAAAGGCATGATTTCCTTAGGCGATACTCTTCCTATCTCCATATGCTTACTAGCCTCAGAGCCCCCATATCATATCTCCCGATCCAAAAATTTATAGAGCAGTGGTTTACAAGTTCGTCCCCCTCTCACATCTAAATGTTTCCAGGGTATCCCTGCCTGGATAGCCTATGTATCCGCCTGTGGTTCACATGATGATCTGCATCTACAAAAATCAAGCTAGGGCTAGGCTACTTTGACTCAACGGGCAATTGAGGTGAAGATGATTCTTGTATGCTTGGACACCATTATCCCCATATGCCTAACTCTATGATATGAGCAATCCCGGATTTTCATAATCATCCATGGACATTGGAAGTGGAAAGTCATCGACCCCTAGACACCTTTGCATGACTATGCATACCATGCCCTTAGCAGCTCTGAATAATGATATCCCCTGGCCCGTCTACCAAAGGAATGATTTCCTTAGGAAATACACTTCCTATCTTTGTACGCATACCGGCCTCAAAGCCCCCACACTATATCTCATGATCTGTGAAACCTCATAGTTATAGTTTACACCCTCATTCCCTCACACTTGTTCAGAGTATACCAGATCACCATAACTCAATTTCCCTCCAGGTGATTGTAGCAATAGTCACCCAGTGCTCCGAACTCTATGACTGTTGAACCAAGAGTACATGGTCCTTATTGCATGACATTAAACTGCATGGAGTAAAGGCACACCCAATGCGTAAGATAAATCAGCGTAGGGAACTCTTCGATTTTTAACAGTAACCAGGGACGAACATCCCCGACATGTATAGATATTTCCTTACCAAATGACAGACATCGTGACCCGGACAATCGCAGATACTCAAAATCATTCATGTACATCGGAAGTGGAAAGTCATCGACCCATGGACACCTTTGCATGAATATGAATACCATTCCCTCAGCGGCTCTTCATATTGATAGCCCCTGACCCATCTACAAAAGGCAAGATATCCTCAGGTGATATTATTCCTAGCTCTGTATGCTTACCGGCCTCAGAGCCCCCATATCATTTCTCCGGATCCAAGAAGCCATGGGACCACGATTTACACCATAAATCCATCTCCACATCTTGTACATTCTGAGATATTCAATCCTAGTAACATTTTAATAAAGAGTTGCCTTTGCAACAACGTCCTTACCGTATAACATTAAATCTACACAGAGCATGTCTTTACCACATGGCATGAAGCTACAAGGACCGAGCCTTAAACACCTAGAGAAATGCCTCAAACTACAAGAATTTTTAATGACTATCCAAATGCCCCCTTGTCCTCGCTTCATGATGTTATACTGCATAGTATCTCTAAAAATGCTCCCCGTTCTCACTGAATGATGCTAAACTGCACAGAATTTAAAATACTCATACGTACCAACTTCGTGAAAATAAACTACACAGTATCAAATAATAATAATGCCCTCCATCCTCACCGCATGACGTTAAAAATGCATGGAAGGCGTCCTCACTGCATGACGTTAAACTGCACGGAATTTAAAATGTCATCATCCATACCGCGTGACGTTAAACTTCATGGTCAAACCTGTCATGGGTTCAGTCAGGAATGGGGACCTTCTTCAGTACCTCAGTGCATGGCACAGATCTGCACAAACCATCATCTCACACCAGCATGAGAAGGGATGACTTCACCCATTCCTGGAAATTTTAGCCAAGATGTTTCTCCCATATCCAGGCACCCTCTTTTCATGAACCATACTCTGTACACAGAAAAAGCCAAAATCTCATAAGACGACCCTGGTTGTCCCGAATCTCAACTTCCCCGAAGTTACCTAGCTATCGGGAGAATACAAGCATTGACATAAGGACACCTTTCCATGACTATGCATACCATGCCCTCATTGGATCTGCATATTGATCGGCCCTGGCCTATCTACCAAAGGAAATATTTCCTTATTCAATGATTCTCTTCATACGCGTCTTGTCCTCTGTGCCCCCATTTCCATCTCGGGATTCAGAAACCCTCTTAGCAATAGTTTACCAACCTTTATTCACAACCCTACCTGAGTATGCTGGAACGTCTATGGGGAGATTACCATGAACCAGGGGAATCCATTCCATTTAAAAAAAGAATGTCCCTACTGCATGACTTAAAACTGAATCAATATAAATTCGTAGAAAAGTTCCCTCCCACCCACATTCTTGATTAGTATAGATGCTCCTAGACCTTTCAGACATCACATAACCTTTCCGAGCCACCACTGGTGATTTTCATACATTTCCAAGCCACCCTTGGTGGTTCCCATAATCCAAACTTCCACAATGTTATCAAGCCATCAGAAAGGGACAGTTATTGACTTAAAGAAACCTTTGCATGACTATCAATACCATGCCCTCAAAGGCTCTGCATATTGAACGCCCCTGGCCCGTCTACCAAAGGCAAGCCTTCCTTGGGCGATGCTTTTCCTAAATCTCTACACTGATACGACTCTCATGCCTTGTGACATGCCCTGCATGTTGTTCAAATATTAACATGTTTCCCCCCATGTGTGTCTGAATGTTATTGAGACATCTTTTAATCATCCAAACCGTGTCGGGGCCCTCGTCCCACCATATCTGGTCAAAGCGATTTGACCTAAAACATCAGTAATGATAGTCTTGTCAGTGGGACTTTAAACCGCTCACAAAAAAAGAGGCACAAAGCATGTTAGGCTGAAAACACGAAAAGGGAGACCTAAAAACAATTCGGGCTATACCCGCGGGGTCCACACTAAATGGGCCCAGGCAAGAATTAGGAAATTGATGGAAAAGAAAAAATGTTTGTGGGGGTTTTTCTATAAAATCCTAGCTATAGTCAAACTATGCTCGCTGGATCCAATGGTCCAGGAAAAAAATTAGAGCTCATTTCTATTTTATCAATTATTCTGAACTCTAGTTATTCTATGTTTGTTGAATTACCATATAAAACGACCATGTAAACTTATTTCTATCACAGGAGAAGGCAGCAAAGAGTGCTAAGGAGAAACATCATTTTGTTCCATAATAGAGTAAATGGGAAGGGCTTCCACAATCCGGAGCCTCCTTTGGCAGTGAAAGGTTATTACACAAAAAATTCAGTGGATTCACAAAGTTTTATCAGGCGCTGATGAGAATCCATGATCTCTTGATGGAGATTCTACAGCAAAGCCGTCTCAGCTTCTGCATCAGATCACAATGCTTCCACATCCTGTGCCACCTTTACACTCGCCCTCATCTCCTCCTCCATCTGCCACTCCCCTTCATCAATTATGGTTGCGGAATTAGCCTCCTCCTAATTTAGCTATTTTATGTCACTCCTCTGAATCTCCAATCGAAAATGCTTCTTAAGGACTTCTCCATGAAGTCTCACGACTACCCCGGCATGATCATGAGCTTCTATTAGGAAAAGTTGTCCGGTCACAGAAACGTAGGATTCATACTGAGTCGCAAAAAGCTGAGATTCAAAACCGCCAATCCTCTCCTAGTTTGATACCACCTGCTTGAATATATCATAAATGACATGATAGTCAAATTCATTGAATCCCAGCAGTATAAACAGATCGCGAAACTTTGGTAAATTATTCAGCATCTCGGCCAAGGGTGACTGAGAAATCGGCTTCTAGATTTTCCCCCATGTCCTTTGGCGAGCATGTTGAAGACTGGAAATGACCTTTTGATCAGGCTCGGAGTCACTCCCTGATAAAGATACACACTCTGTGATAAACATCACCATAGAGGGACCTGATACGGCTTCAACCGCAAGCTCTGACTCCACAGAAACTTTACCCCCAACCGTTGTGGTCACGGGCATGATTGGATCTGATGGTACAATCGCCAGCACCGAAGGTTGTGGTCCTAAATCCGAAAGACGATAAGACAGATAAGTATCCCTAATCAGAAAAGGGAAGACAAGGGATTTAGTGGCAAGAGATTGAGAATCTTACCCCTGATCATTAAGGCTTCGGTGCCCCCAATCTCTATGTCGCCGTTGCTGCTCAAGAAAGACGCTACATCTTCAATAGGCAATGGAGGCATGGAAACCCTCAGAGGAGCCCAGGACCTAAGGCCATTCCCAAGTCTAGAAACACCCAAAGTTGTCTCCAAGCTGTCATCTACGGAGATCATGCTCAGGGAAATTACTCCCACAGTAAACAGAAAGATGGCCCGCTCTGGGTTCTCAACAACTGGCCTGATAACAGGCTCTTCCTCCATCACCATGGGGTCCATCGGGTCGGAGACAGCTATCCATGTTAGATCTGGGGCCTCCTCAGTAATCACAGGCACCCCATCATCCCCTGCAGCTATAGATGCTATGTGAGAAACGAGAGTCTTGTCTTCCAGCTCCTCCTTTTCTAACATATCCCCTGCTGTTGAAGACAGAAGGAAAGCGTTTGTACCACTAACCCCTTCGACCAGGGCCTCCATATCATCGCGCTCAGGTACGGTCACAGGTGTTCCCTCAGATAATAAAGGGGCGAAGGGTATGACCACTGGGGCATCCGTGGCTAGTTCACTAATTAGATTTTCACAATAGCACCAAAACAGTTAATAACTGGCATAGTCCAAACATATGACTTGGTAATCGAGGAAACGGGAATCATGATTACCCGTCATTCCTTGTCTTAGTCGTTCTGATAATCAGGATGCCTACCAACATCTCTGGATCTTCCAAGGGGGAAATTCTCCACTCAGAACACTAGGAGGATCTAGAGGAGGAAATACCCTAGTCGGATCAACGATGGTCGCTTCCATGTGCTCAAATGCACTAGGAGACCCCTCCTTGATGAACCCCATAGTCGAAGGCGTGTGTTCACCTGCTGCGGTACCAAGGGGAGTATACTCTGGGGAAGGAATTTCCCCCTAGGATTCCTCAACACCCTGCATAAAGGGAAGAAACTTTAGCACCTTCATAGAAAGAAGGAAGAAGGCCGGGATGGACGAGCAGGGCAACCTCTTCCTCGGGATATAACAATCCAGGATGCTTTATCATCATGGACACCCGATTAGACCCTTAAACACGGTTTCAGAGTGATTGCACATATACGTCCATTTCCTTAAAAGAGGCGACTATTTCATCTTGATCCTCTTCCAATGGAAAGTGAGGTGGAAAAAAGGTGGTCCCAATACCCTAAAGCTCGAGAGAGCTTGTTTGGAGTAATGCCCAAACCTCTTCCTTTGATCCACTGACCCTCAGGTCATCCCAAATCCTCAACGCATCTAGAAATGCAGCCATTATAGGAACAGCTAGCCGGGGAGATTGACCTGATAGGGTTGGGCAGCGACAGGGGCTGGTGTAGGAGCCAATAGTCGTGGTGGTTTTCTAGTTCTCGCCGCCTCCCTCGAACTCTATAAAGCAACATGTGGGCGGGACCTCACGGGTGGGGGGGAAATTCCCTTGCCTCATCCACAGTAGGGGAACCAGCGGAATCATTTCCCCCTGAAGAGTGATCGCTCTCTTCCTCCTCTTCATCATTCACCAATCATAGCAGGTCCTGGACTCAGTGAGTTAACACTGCATAACCCTGGCGTGCAAGAATGTAGGCATCAAGGTTTCAGACATACCGATTGACCCTCTCTAGGTCCACATCATAAAGGATGTCAGCAGTATCAGATATATAGACCTTCCCATCGAACTCCATTTCCCATTCCTAGAGATGCTGCCAAAAAGAACAAGGGTATTGGATATGAAAGTATGACAGGCCTTTGAATTCATCTCATTGGCCCCAAGCCGTCAGGAAGGTAGCATCAGCAGTAATGGCCAACTCTCTCTGGGCAGCTTCAAGGGCATGTGAGGAGACACCTATGTCCGTTAAAACCTTCCACGGAAGCACGGGACCAGCAGGGTTATGGAGAACCTTTCCTAACCGGGTTGGATCACTATCCCCCTTCCTCGTCCTCTTGCTCTTCGATGTCTTAGTGTAGGATCCCAGGACACCCTGAGAGGGGAGGGGTGAATCAGGGTAGCAACTTTTTCTTCTTAAAGTTTTGGATCTTGTTCCCATGTTGGTAGGAACTACTTAAACCAGTATGATGGATATGATTAGCAATTAAACATTCACATGTAGAGAGATGACACAGCTATTTTTACTTGGTTCACCACTAAGGGCTACGTCCAAGGAGCATACGCTGACAGGTTGTTGGTCGTTCCAAAATCCACTATACTTCACTAGTTGTAGATTACAAATGTTCAGGTACAGTCACTCTGTCCCAGGCTCACTGTCTTTACAAAAGTTTAGGGATAGCTCACTGCGTCCCTCGGGTCACTCCCTTTGACTCCACCTGGCTCACTACCATTGGTGAAGTCACACTCAGTTTATAGACGTGAAGGACTCTTCAATAGATGTGCATTGAAGTTATTTGTCTGCTGTTCAGCATGATACTTTTCTCGCATTAGGGTTCAGAGTTGATGCTCTATTTAGTTTAATCCTTCTTTTTTAGTGCAATGACTGAATGCACTAGATCCCCTTTTCTTCGTTTGACTGAATCACAATCACTTGTGTGATTGCTCCATAAATGATGCTCAGCTTACTTGTCATCATCAAAATCTGTTAACCATGTATCCATGAGATCATGCATGTATCATTTAGATTTCTTCTTCAATCTCACTTTGCACCGATTGTATCGGGTAATCTACCAGCTTTTGTGCAGCTCCAAACAGATCTGCGGGCTTCAACAATACCTGGCGCACTTCTCCAAACCAGGCGTGCAAGTCCAAATACGGCGCGCAAGTCCAAACTGGCGCGCAAGAGTCACCAAAGCACCTGCGCGACTCTTCCTTCTCCAACTACAAACTTGCGCGGCCCACTTCCTTTCTCTCCCAAACCACCTTGGGTGTGCAACCAACAACCGGCGCGCAACCTCTCAAACTGGCACGCAACTTTACTTGCGCGACCCACTCACAACACTTGCAAGAACACCACACCTGCACGACAGGAGCTCTGATTTCTCAAAGTGTTGAACTTCGGTGAGGAATTAAGAGGGGTGATCCAGTATTTATAGGCAATCTGACTACCCTGCGCGATGGCGCGCAAGTCAACCATCGGCGCACAAGTCTCGGCGCGCAACTCTCTCCCCTACAAGTCACTTGCGCGAACAACTTCCAAACTTGTGTGAACCTATTCCCATTGCCAAATTTTCATCTTCTGATCTCAAAAAACCATAGGCGCGCAAGTTACCAAGCTTCCAAGGCATCGGCACACAAGTCTCTTCACAGCACACAAGTCACCTGCGTGACCTCACCAAAACCTGTGCGACCCTTATCCCTTTACCATATTTTGATGATCTGATCTTCCAAAAATATTGAGCACAAGTTTCCTATCCTCTAAGACCTCCGAGCACAAGTATCTTTTCCAAAAACACTTTTCTTTATTGGCCGATTTTCAGGCCCAAAAATTTCGCAAACACTGGGAAACAGAAACACCTTGTATCTGCTCTTTTTTTCCGCCTCCATATCATCCATTCCTTTGTTGATGTTCCTTGAATAAAACATGGATCATTATCCACTATTCTTGAACTCAACATTCTACCATGGAATCTCCTTTGTCAACAAATTTTTATGTCATTTTTTTGCTTTGTCAACAATCACGATCACCTCAACAGCACTTCTTCTTGGTGATCTGTAACCTTCAGCAACTCTTCTGCTTTTATCACGAACTCCAATATTGTTATATGTATTCTTTGAAGGCATAACTTTAGCAACATCATCTTCTATGAAAATGTGATGTGCATGGCTGTCTTAAAATACCAATCCTTGCACGACCATCTTAGAATTCCAATCATTGGCACATTGTCTTCTTCATCAACCATCATGATCTACTTCATGCAAACCATGTGATTCAATTCGTCAAGTAGTGTATTGCATGGTTCTCATACAATCATGAGTAATTGCATGGTCTTCATCAAAATCCATTGTTCTCATGCAATAATGAGGAATTGAATGGTCTTCATCAAAGCCCATGGTTCTCATGCAATTAAGGAGGAATTGCATGGACTTCATCCAAAAACCTCATTCTTATTTAATCATCATCAGATGGATCCTCAAATGGATTACACCTCACATTCTTCATTGTTGTAAACAATGTATCACCTTTGACACATGTTCTTTGAACTTACGATCAGTACAACAATCGTCTGAATCACTATTCCTCTACATCATCGGAGAACTTCATGACTCCTTCATTTTGATCTTCCATTCGTCCATTTAATTGGAGTACTTATTGATCTCCTTCATTTTGATCTTCATTGAAAACTATTGACAACAAATACAAACTTATACACAAAGTGGTTCTAACAATCTCTCCCTTTGTATTTTGTTGTCAATACCTTATACATCATCTGAAATGAATTTGTCAATGTCAAAATAAGAATATTCTCTTCAATCAACATTTCCTTTCAAACATTCATTTCAATTATTCTCCCCCTTATTAACAAGAAATACAAAGCGCATGGTAGGGAGGGTATCAATCCATACATAAGCAATGTTTCATTAATCATTTCACTGTAAGTCTACTTGAGCAATGCTCGATGTAGAAAACAAGAGGATTTGATTAAGTCAACAAGGCTGTCCATTATTCACAGATCATGATACCAACATGAGATGAGAACTCATGTATTTTGTCTTCATGTTTTTACAAATACTAATTTCAGGTAGAAGAAAATAAACTGTGATAGGGAATAATCAACCTGAAACTCATGCACTCACATCATCAAACAGATCAAAAACATTTAACTGAAATCGGCAGGATAAGTGACCTTGGATCACATCCATTATTCTAAATTCACTGATCAATTTAGTTACTCCCCCTTTGTAGAATGATCTTTGGTCTATGTAACCAATGGAGAGAGATTGAGAAATGGCATACCTTCTCCATTGACATGTTCTTCAAGAAAGTCACTGAGTAACTACTTTTGAGTCCAGCTGGAGTTGATATTGATTGAAATAGTGATTATGGAACCTTTTTCATTTTTCTCCCCCTCAAGGGAAACAATCCTCATCATCTTCAACAAGAGTGATCCTTCATCATCATATTCTTTTAATATCAATTGAAGAATACACTAAGGATAGAAACTTCTTTATCTTGGCTATCAAGAGTTGAAAACATTCACTACTTCTCAGGTTCGCCCCCTGAGAGCATGCTTCACCTTCAATTCCATCAATTATTAGCACAAATACAATACACAAATGAATAAGGGAATAAGGTGGTTTCTTCATGCTTCATCAACAAGACCTGCATGGTTGAGGTTCCTTTCTCAACCAAGTTCCTCTGTTCACTCCAGTCTTCATGCCTGCACATTTGAATATACGTTCTGACATCTGTTGGTGTGGAATGTCTTTCTTCACATTCTCTTCTACTGTGTTTGGGGAACTGTTCTGCTTAACAGCCATCATAAAAGATACATTCTTACACTTCTTAAGGACTGCTTATTGCTCTGGTATTAAGGTTAAGCAACCTTTTGCAATGTGACAAGATTTATTGCATCTCACACACAGAACATCTTTGACATGTGTGATTCTCTTGGATTGCAGTCGCTGATGAACTCTATCTTCATCACGTGATATTTTCCTTTTTCCTTTGTCACCATCCTTGGCCTTTTCATCTTCATGATTCCTGCTTCTTTTCAAGTCTTCTGGCTAGATGACCAATATGTCATTTGGAACTGTCACAGTTAGTTTGGGTCTTCCACATGGGTTCTCCTGAGTTTCAACCCACTTAGTGTTTCTTTTGGATGAATGACCCTTCAATTTCATGGATCTGAAATCCCGGGTCTTCTCAGCTTCCCTAATTGAGATCTTCTTGGGGAAATGTGTGTTCACTATATTCATCTGATTTCTTCCCAAGGTACATTCTTCATACTTAGATGGCATCAGAGGTCTCCTTTTCTTATCAACAGTGATAGAAAGTTGATATGGACATGTTCCTTCCTTGTGACCGTTGTCGTTGCATACATCACCGATTTTATCAAGAATTCCAAATTTTTTTGCGGTAAATAGATGCTTCTGGACCTGCGGATGTTGATTCTTCTTTTCTTTCTTCCTTCTCTTTGATATAGTCTTTCCCTATGCTTTTCCATTTAAGGGATTACATAAACAATCCAGTGCACAGTGCCCAAATCTGTTGCAGCACCAACATTGACCCACAAACCTTTCTTTCTTTTTATCTTATGTATGAGGTTTTTGGGCCTTCATCTTAATCTTTTGTGCTCTATTTGAGGAACAAACATCCTCCTTTTTCTTCCCATCCACCCTAGCCTGGGTGGTAGGTTTCTTCCTCTCACCTTTCCTCATCCATACTTGTTTAGAACTTTTCTTCCAACCTACACTGATTGTAGGAATGTATTTAAAAACATGAGTACATGATGGTTTGGATGGTACCTTCACTTTCTCATTTTCTTGTGATAGATCAATGAGTGAAGTCATGATCTTCATATCACATGTTGGAGGTCTTTAAAAAATAGAATCCCCTAGTGAGCATTGAGTACCAGCAGCAACTGATTCTTGATGTGGATAATCAAGGGTTGTCATAATCCTCTTGTCACATGTTGGAGGTATTTCAGCTTTAGATTCCTCCAAAGAACCTTGAGTACAAGCATCACTCATTTCATTCTTTTTTGAAGTCTCGATACGTGTATTCTCAATCTTGGTCAACTGGGCTTCAAATTGTTTACCCTCAATATTGAGGATGATCTTCTGATCATCAATTATGACCATCTTCTTTTCACAAGTCTTCTTCAATCTTTCAACCTCATTTTCATGCATCTGAAAATTTTTTTGTAACAAAGACTCAAGTTCCCTGAATTTCAGGTATTTTTCTTCCAAAAAAAAAACTTTTGACTTCATTGCTCTTATTCATCTCAGCTTCAAGTGCATGGATCTTTTCTTTTAGAGTCTTATTGACTGCCTCATTTTCCTCAAATACTTTAACCTGTTTGGTGAGCTTCATATTTCCAGAACATTTCTTTCCAACCCCTTTTCCATATTGTTAGCTTCTCTTTCTAGTCAAGTGATCTCAACCTGCATAGATTGGAATAGGCTACAAATAATAGCAACCCTTTCTTCAGGAATATCATGTAGATATGTTTTGAGTTTTTCCTGAAAGCTTGAATTGGGGGTGTCATCCTTTCCTCTGGAAGAATTATGAGCCACCTTCTCGATACATTCCAAGCCTGATGCTTCTTCATTATTGGAGTGGCATGGAGAACAAGACACTGCATCTTCTTTGGATGTGAGGGACTTCTTCAGCTGCTTGTTCTATTTCTTTTTCCTGTTTATCATGATCTTGCTAGATGTATATTTCTTCAAAGAAATGACTGCATCATTATCAAGACTGCTCTTCATTGTTGTCTTTAGGAAACTAACTCAAATCATCCTCTCAATAGAATTAGTAGAGAATATCCAACTTATGTTACCCTCCCTCTGATACCACTTGTAGGACCCCGGGACACCCTGAGAGGGGAGGGGTGAATCAGGGTGGCAAGTTTTTCTTCTTAATGTTGTGGATCTTGTTCCAACGTTGGTAGGAACTACTTAAACCTGTATGATAGATATGATTAGCAATTAAACATTCACATGCAGAGAGATTACATAACTATTTTTACTTGGTTCACCACTAAGGGCTACATCCAAGGAGCATACAGCGACAGGTTGTCAGCCATACCAAAATCCACTATGCTTCACTAGCTGTAGATTACAAATGTTCGGGTAGATTCACTCTGTACCAGGCTCACTACCTTTACAAATTTTTAGGGATAGCTCACAACATCACTCTGGTCACTCTCGATGACTCACCCTAGCTCACTGTCGTTGGTGAAGTCACACTCAGTTTATAGACATTAATGTATATTCAATAGATGTGTATTAAAGTTCTTTGTCTCCTATTCAGCATGAGACTTTTCTCGCATCGGGGTTCAAAGTTGATGCTCTTTTTAGTTCAATCCTTCTTCTTTAGTGCAATGACTGAATGCACTAGATCCCCTTGTCTTCGTTTTCCTGAATCACAATCACTTGTGTGATTTCTCAATAAATGATGCTCAGCTTAATTGTCATCGTCAAAATTTGTTCACCATGTATCAATAAGATCATGCATGTATCATTTAGATTTCTTCTTCAATCTCACTTTGCACCGAATGTATCGGGTAATCTCCCAGCTTTCGCGCAGCTCCAAATAGATCGGCGGGCTTTAGCAATACCTGGCGCACTTCTCCAAACCAGGCGCGCTAGTCCCAATACGGCACACAATTCCAAACTGGCACTCAAGTGTCACCAAATCACCTGCGCAACTCTTCCTTCCCCAACTACAAACTTGCGCGGCCCACTTCCTTTCTCTCCCAAACCACCTTGGGCGTGCAGCCAACAACCGGCGCTCAACTTCACTTGCGCGACCCACTCACACAACTTGCGCGAACACCACACCTATGCGACGTGAGCTCTGATTCCTCAATGTGTTGAACTCCGATGAAGAATTAAGAGGGGTGGTCTAGTATTTATAGACAATCTGACCACCCTGCGTGACGATGCACAAGTCAACCATCGGCGCGCAAGTCACAGCGCGCAACTCTCTCCCCTACTAGTCACTTGCGCGACCAACATTCAAACTTTCGCGAACCTTTTTCCTTTGTCAAATTTTGATCTTTTGATTTCTAAAAACCATAGGCATGCAAGTTATCAAGCTTCCAAGGCATCGGCACACAAGTCTCTTCACGACACACAAGTCACCTGCGCGACCTCACCAAAACATGCGCGACCCTTATCCCTTTACCATATTTTGATGATCTGATATTTTAAAACATATGTAGTGAAAGTTTCCTATCCTCCAAGACATTGGAGCGCAAGTCTCTTTTCCAAAAACACTTTTCTTTATTGGCTGATTTTCAGGCCCAAAAATTTGGCAAACACTGGGAAACAGAAACATCTTGTATTTGCTCTTTTTGTCCGCCTCCATGTTATCCATTCCTTTGTCGATGTTCCTTGAATAAAACATGGATCATTATCCGAAATTCTTGAACTCATCATGCCACCATGTAATCTCCTTTGTCATCAAATTTGTTTGTCATTTGTTTGCTTTGTCAACAAGAACAATCACCTCAACAACACTTCTTCTTGGTGATCTGTATCCTTCAGGAACTCTTCTGCTTTTGTCACAAACTCCAATATTGTTATCTGTATTCTTTGAAGGCATAGATTTAGCATCATCATCTTCTATTACAATGTGATGTGCATGGATATCTCAGAATACCAATCCTTGCATAGCCATCTTAGAATTCCAATCATTGGCACATTGTCTTCTTCATCAACCGTCATGATCTAATTCATGCAAACCATGTGATTCGATTCGTCAAGTAGTGTATTGCATAGTTCTCATACAATCATGTATAATTTCATGGACTTCATCAAAACCAATTGTTCTCATGCAGTAATGAGGAATTGAATGGTCTTCATCAAAGTCCATGGTTCTCATGCAATTAAGGAGGAATTGCATGGACTTCATCCAAAACCCCATGCTTCTTTAATCATCCTCAGATGGATCCTCAGATGGATTACACCTCACATTCTTCATTGTTGTAAACAATGTATCACCTTTGACACATGTTCTTTGAAATTACGATCTGTACACCAATCGTCTGAATCACTATTCCACTACTTCATCGGAGTACTTCATGATCTCCTTCATTTTGATCTTCTATTCCTCAATTTCATTTGAGTACTTCTTGATCACCTTCATTTTTATCATAATTGACAACTATTGACAACAAATACAAGCTTATACACAAAGTGGTTCCAACAATCTCCCCCTTTGTATTTTGTTGTCAATACCTTATACATATTTTGAAATGAATTTGTCAATGTCAAAATGAGAATATTCTCTTCAATCAACTTTTCCTTTAAAACATTCATTTCAATTTTTCTCCCCCTTATTGACAAGAAATACAATGTGAATGGTAGGGAGGGTATCAATCCATACTTAAGAAATGTTTCATTAATCAATTCACTCTAAGTCTTCTTGAGCAATGCTCGATGTAGAAATCAAGAGGATTTGATTAAGTCAACAAGGCTGTCCATTATTCACAGATCATGACACCAACATGATATGAGAACTCATGTATTTTGTCTTCAAGGGTTTACAACATTTATTTCAGGTAGAATAAAATCAATTGTGATAAGGAATAATTAACCTGAAAGTCATGCCCTCACATCATCAAACAGATCAAAAACATTCAAGTGTAATCGGCATGATAAGTGACCTTGGAGCACATCCATTCTTATTAATTCACTAATCAATTCAGTTACTACCCCTTTGTAGAATGATCTTTGATCTAAGTAACCAAGGGAAAGAGATTGAGAAATGGAATACCTTCTCCATTGACATGTTCTTCATGAAATTCACTGAGTAACTACTTTTGAGTCCAGTTGGAGTTGATATTGATTGAAACAGTGATTATGGAACCTTTTTCATTTTTCTCCCCCTCAAGGGAAACCCTCCTTATCATCTTCATCAATAGTGATCCTTCATCATCATAATCATTGAATATCAATTGAAGAATACACTATGGATGGAAACTTCTTTATCTTGGCTATCAAGAGTTGACAGCATTCACTACTTCTCAGGTTCTCCCCCTGAGAGCATGCTTCACCTTCAATTTCCTCCATTATTAGCCCAAATACTATACAAAAATGAATAAGGGAATAAGGTGGTTTTTCTTGCTTCATCAACAAGACCTGCATGGTTGAGGTTCTTTTCTCAACCAAGTTCCTCTGTTCACTCCAGTCTTCATGCCTGCAAATTTGAACATACATTCTGACATCTTTTGGTGTGGAATGGATTTCTTCACATTCTCTTCTACTTTGATTGGGGAACTGTTCTGCTTAATGGCCATCATAAAATATACATTATTACTCTTCGTAACGAATGCTTCTTGCTTTGGTATTAAGGTTAGGCAACGTTTTGCAATGTGACCATATTTCTTGCATCTCTCACATATAACTTCTTTGACATGTGTGATTCTCTTTGTTTGAAATCGTGGATGAACTCTATCTTCATCACGTGATATTTTCCTTTTTCCTTTGTCACCACCCTTGGCCTTTTAATCTTCAAGATTCCTCATTCTTTTCAAGTCTTCTGGCCAGATTACCAATATGTCATTTGGAACTGTCGCAGCTAGTTTGGGTCTTCCACATGGGTTCATCTGAGTTTCATCCCACTTAGTCTTTCTTTTATATGAATGACCCTTCAATTTCATGGATCTAAAATACTAGGTCTTCTCAGCTTCCCTACTTGAGATATTGTTGGGGGAATGTGTGTTCACCATATTCTTCTGATTTCTTCCCAAGGTACGTTCTTCATACATAGATGGAATTAGAGGTCTCCTTTTCTTATAAACAGTGAAAGCAAGTTGATATTGACATGTGCCTTCCTTGTGACCACTGCCGTTTCATACATCACAGATGCTATCAAGAATTACAAATCTGTTTGCGGTAAACAGATGCTTCTTGACTTGCGGATGTTAATTATTATTTTATATCTTCCTTCCCTTTGATATAGGCTTTCCCTGTGCTTTTCCATGTAAGGGATTATAAAAACAATCCAGTGCACAGTGCCCAAATCTGTTGCAGCACCAACATTGACCCACAAAACTTGCCTTATTTTTATCTTCTCTTTGAGGTTGTTGGGCCTTTTTCTTAATCCTTTGTGCTCTATTAGAGGAACCAACTTCCTCCTTTATCTTCCCATCCACCCTAGCCATGGTGGTAGGTTTCTTCCTCTCGCCTTTCCTCATCTATACTTGTTTAGAACTTTTCTTCCAACCTTCACTGATTGTAGGAATGTATTTAGAAACATGAGTACAAGATGGTTTGGATGGTACCTTCACTTTCTCAGTTTCTTGTGATAGATCAATGAGTGAAGTCATGATCTTCTTATCACATGTTGGCGGTCTTTAGAAAATAGAATCCTCTAGTGATCATTGAGTACCAGCAGCAACTGATTCTTGATGTGGATAATCAAGAGTTGTCATAATCCTCTTGTCACATGTTGGAGGTATTTCTGCTTTAGATTCCTCCAATGAACATTGAGTACATGTATCACTCATTTAATTCTTTTGTAAAGTCTCAATATGTGTATTATCAATCTTGGTCAACTAGGCTTCCAATTATTTACCCTCAATATTGAGGATGATCTTCTGATCTTCAATTATGATCATCTTCTCTTCCCAAGTCTTATTCAATATTTCAACCGCATCTTCATACATCTTAACTCTGTTTTTTAACAAAGAGTGAAGTTCTCTAAATTTCATGGATTTTTCTTCCAAACAAAATCTCTCGACTTCATTGCTCTTATTCAGCTCAGCTTCAAGTGCATGGATCTTTACTTTAGAGTCTTATTGACTGCCTCGTTTTCCTCAAAGACTTTAACCTGTTTGGTGAGCTTCATACTTTCCATAACTTTTAGTTCCAACACCTTTTCCATATTGTCAGCTTCTCTTTCTAGTCGAGTGATTTCAACCTGCATAGATTGGAATAGGCGACAAAAAATAGAAACCCTTTCTTCAGGAATATCATGTAGATATGTTTTGAGTTTCTCCTGAAATCTTGAATTAGGGGTGTAATCCTTTCCTCTAGAAGAATTCTGAGCCACCTACCCAATAATATCCAAGCCTGATGTTTCTTCATTATTGGAGTGGCATGGAGAACAAGAAACTACATCTTCTTTGGATGTGAGGGACTTCTTCAGCTGCTTCTTCTCTTTCTTTTTCCTATTTGTCATGGTCTTTCTAGATGTAGATTTCTGCTCAGAAATGACGGCGTCATTATCAAGACTTCTCTTCATTGTTGAATTTAGGAAAGTAATTCAAATCCTCCTCTCAATAGAATTACTAGATAATATCCAACATACTTTAACCTCCCTTTGATACCACTTTTAGGACCCCGGGACACCCTATGAAGGGAGGGGTGAATCAGGGTGACAACTTTTTCTTCATAAAGTTATAGATCTTGTTCCCACGTTGGAAGGAACTACTTAAACCTGTATGATGGATATGATTTGCAATTAAACAATCACATGCAGAGAGATGACACAGCTATTTTTACTTGGTTCACCATTAAGGGCTACATCTAAGGAGCATACGCCGACAGGTTGTCAGTCTTACCAAAATCCACTATGCTTCACTAGCTATAGATTACACATGTTCGGGTAAAGTCACTCTGTCCCATGCTCATTGCCTTTACAAAATTTTATGGATAGCTCACTGCGTCCCTCGGGTCACTACCGTTGACTCCCCCTGGCTCACTGCCGTTTGTGAAGTCACACTCAGTTTACAGACATGAAGGTCTCTTCAATAGATGTGCATTGAAGTTCTTTGTCTCCTGTTCAGCATGAGACTTTTCTCGCATCAGGGTTCAGAGTTGATGCTCTTTTTAGTTCAATCCTTCTTCTTTAGTGCAATGACTGAATGCACTAGATACCCTTGTCTTCGTTTTCCTGAATCACAATCACTTGTGTGATTTCTCAATAAATGATGCTTAGCTTACTTGTCATCGTCAAAATCTGTTCACCATGTATCCATGAGATCATGCATGTATCATTTAGTTTTCTTCTTCAATCTCACTTTACACCGAATGTATCTGGTAATCTCCCAGCTTTTGGGCTGCTCCAAACAGATCAACGGGATTCAGCAATACCTGGCGCACTTCTCTAAACCAGGCGCGCAAGTCCCAATACGGCACGCAAGTCCAAACTAGCGTGAAAGTGTCACCAAAGCACCTGCGCAACTCATCCTTCCCCAACTAAAAATATGCGAGGTCCACTTCCTTTCTCACACAAACCACCTTGGGCGTGCAGCCAACAACCGGCGTGCAACCTCTCACACTGGCGTACAACTTCACTTGCACAACCCACTCACACCACTTGCGCGAACACCACACCTACGCGACGGGATCTCTGATTTCACAAAGTGTTGAACTCCGGTGAAGAATGAAGAGGGGTGGTCCAGTATTTATAGGCAATCTGACCACCCTGCGCGATGTCGCGCAAGTCAACCATCGGCGCACAAGTCTCGGCGCGCAGCTCTCTCCCCTGCTAGTCACTTGCGCGACCAACTTCCAAAATTGCGCGAACCTCTTTCCTTTTACAAATTTTGTTCTTCTGATCTCAAAAAACCATAGGCGTGCAAGTTATCAAGCTTCCAAGGCATCAGCGCGCAAGTCTCTTCACGGCACACAAGTCATCCATTCCTTTGACGATTTTCCTTGAATAAAACATGGATCATTATCCATTGTTCTTGATCTCAACATGCCACCATGGAATCTCCTTTGTCAACAAATTTTTATGTTGTTTGTTTGCATTTTCAACAAGCACGATCACCTCAACAACACTTCTTCTTGATGATCTGTATCCTTCAGCAACTCTTCTGCTTTTATCACAAACTCCAATATTGTTATATGTATTATTTGAAGGCATAGCATTAACATCATCATCTTCTATGACAATGTGATGTTCATGGATATCTCAGAATTCCAATCCTTGCATGGCCATCTTAGAATTCCAATCATTGGCACATTGTCTTGTTCATCAACTGTCATGATCTACTTCATACAAACCATGTGATTCAATTCGTCAAGTAGTGTATTGCATGGTTCTCATACAATCATGAGTAATTTCATGGTCTTCATCAAAACCCATTGTTCTCATTCAATAATGAGGAATTGCATGGTCTTCATCAAAGCCCATGGTTCTCATGCAATTAAGGAGGAATTGCATGGACTTCATCCAAAAACACCATTCTTCTTTAATCATCCTCAGATGGACCCTCATGTGGATTACACCTCACATTCTTCATTGTTGTAAACAATGTATCACCTTTGACACATGTTCTTGGAACTTACGATCAATACACCAATTGTCTGAATCACTATTACCCTACTTCATCGGAGTACTTCATGATCTCGTTCATTTTGATCTTACATTCCTCCATTTCATTGGAGTACTTCTTGACCTCCTTCATTTTGATCTTTATTGAAAACTATTGACAACAAATACAAACTTATACACATAGTGGTTCCAACAATCTCCCCCTTTGTATTTTGTTTTCAATACCTTATACATCTTCTGAAATGAATATGTCAATATCAAAATGAGAATCTTCTCTTCAATCAACTTTTCCATTCAAACATTCATTTCAATTTCTCTCCCACTTATTGGCAAGAAATACAAAGCGCATGGTAGGGAGGGTATCAATCCATACTTATGCAATGTTTCATTAATCATTTCACTCTAAGTCTACTTGAGCAATGCTCGATGTAGAAAACAAGAGGATTTGATTAAATCAACAAGGATGTCCATTATTCACAGATCATGATACCAACATGATATGAGAACTCATGTATTATGTCTTCAAGGGTTTACAACATTTATTTCAGGTAGAAGAAAATCAATTGGGATAGGGAATAATCAACCTAAAACTCCTGCACTCACATCATCAAACATATCAAAAACATTCAAGTGCAATCGGCAGGATAAGTGACCTTAGAGCACATCAATTCTTCTTAATTCACTAATCAATTCAGTTACTCCCCCTTTGTAGAAGGATATTTGATCTAAGTAACCAAGGGAGAGAGATTAAGAAATTGCATACCTTCTCCATTGACATGTTCTTCCAGAAATTCACTGAGTAACTACTTTTGAGTCCAGCTGGAGTTGATATTGATCGAAACAGTGATTATGGAACCTTTTTCATTTTTCTCCCCCGCAAGGGAAACACTCCTCATCATCTTCATCAAGAGTGATCCTTCATCATCATAATCTTTGAATATCAATTGAAGAATACACTAAGGATGGAAACTTCTTTAGCTTGTCCATCAAGAGTTGGTAGCATTCACTACATCTCAGGTTCTCCCACTGAGAGCATGCTTTACCTTCAATTCCATCCATTATTAGCACAAATAAAATACACAATTGAATAGGGTAATATGGTGGTTTCTTCTTGCTTAATCAACAAGACATGCATGGTTGAGGTTCTTTTCTCAACCATGTTCCTCTGTTCAATCCAGTCTTCATGCCTGCGCATTTGAACATACGTTCTGACATCTTTTGGTGTGTCATGGCTTTCTTAACTTTCTCTTCTACTTTGTGTGGGGAACTCTTCTGCTTAACAGCCATCTAAAAGATACATTCTTACTCTTCATAAGGACTGCTTCTTGCTTTGGTATTATGGTTAGGAAACCTTTTTCAATGTGACCAGATTTCTTGCATCTCAAACATAGAACTTCTTTTGACATGTGTCATTCTCTTGGTTTGCAATCGCTGATGAACTCTGTCTTCATCACGTGATATTTTCTTTTTTCCTTTGTCACCAGCCTTGGCCTTTTCATCTTCAAAATTCCTCATTCTTTTCATGTCTTCTGGCCAGATGACCAATATGTCATTTGGAACTATCGTAGCTAGTTTGGGTCTTCCACATGGGTTCAACTAAGTTTCATCCCACTTAGTGTTTATTTTGGATGAATGACCCTTCAATTTCATGGATCTGAAATCATGTGTCTTCTCAGCTTCCCTACATGAGATCTTCGTGGGGAAATGTGTGTTCACCATATTCTTCTGATTTATTCCCAAGGCACTTTCTTCATACTTAGATGGAATTAGAGGTCTACTTTTCTTATCAACAGTGAAAGCAAGTTGATATGGACATGTGCCTTCCTTGTGACCACTGCCATTTCATTCATCACAGATGTTATCAAGAATTCAAAATCTGTTTGTGGTAAAAAGATACTTCTGGACCTGCGGATGTTGATCCTTCTTTTCTGTCTTCCTTACCTTTGATATAGGCTTTCCCTGTGCCTTTCCATGTAATGGATTATAAAAACAATCCAGTGCACAGTGCCCAAATCTGTTGCAGCACCAACATTGACCCACAAACCTTGCCTCCTTTTTTATCTTCTGTATGAGGGTGTGGGCCTTCTTCTTAATCTTTTGTGCTCTATTTGAGGAACCAACTTCCTCCTTTTTCTTCCTATACACCCTAGCCATGGTGGTAGGTTTCTTACTCTCACCTTTACTCATCCATACTTGTTTAGAACTTTTCATCCAACCTGCACTGATTGTAGGAATGTATTTAGAAACATGAGTACAAGATGGTTTGGATGGTACCTTCACTTTGTCAGTTTCTTGTGATAGATCAATGAGTGAAGTCATGATCTTCTTATCACATGTTGGAGGTATTTCGAAAATATAATCCTCTAGTGATCATTGAGTACTAGCAACAACTGATTATTGATGTGGATAATCAAGAGTTGTCATAATCCTCTTGTCACATGTTGAAGTTATTTCAGCTTTAGATTCCTCCAACGAACATTGAGTACAAGCATCACAAATTTCATTCTTTTGTGAAGTCTCAATATGTGTATTCTCAATCTTGGTCAACTAGGCATCCAATTTTTTACCCTCAATATTGAGGATGATCTTCTAATTTTCAATTATGATCATCTTATCTTCACAAGTCTTCTTCAATCTTTCAACCTCATCTTCATGCATCTTAAGTTTGTTTTGTAACAAAGATTCAAGTTCCCTGAATTTCATGGATTTTTCTTCAGACAAAAATCTCTTAACATCATTGCTCTTATTCAGCTCAGCTTCATGTTCATGGATCTTTTCTTTTAGAGTCTTATTGACTGCCTCGTTTTCCACATACACTTTAACCTGTTTGGTGAGCTTCATACTTTCCAGAACTTTTCTTTCCAACCCCTTTTCCATATTGTTAGCTTCTCTTTCTAGTCTAGTGATCTCAACCTACATAGATTGGAATAGGCTACAAATAATATCAACCCTTTCTTCAGGAATATCATGTAGATATGTTTTGAGTTTTTCTTGAAAGCTTGAATTAGGGGTGTCATCCTTTCCTCTGGAAGAATTCTGAGCCACCTGATCGATACTTACCAAGCCTGATGTTTCATCATTATTGGAGTGGCATGGAGAACAAGACACTGCATCTTCATTGGATGTGAGGGACTTCTTTAGCTGCTTCTTCTCTTTCTTTTTCCTATTTGTCATGGTCTTTCTAGATGTAGATTTCTGCTCAGAAATGACTGCGTCATTATCAGGACTGCTCTTCATTGTTGACTTTAGGAAAGTAACTCAAATCCTCTTCTCAATATATTTACTAGATAATATCCAACATACGTTAACCTCCCTCTGATACCACTTGTAGGATCCTGGGACACCCTGAGAGGGGAGGGGTGAATTAGGGTGGCAACTTTTTCTTCTTAAAGATGTGGATCATGTTCCCACATTGGTAGGAACTACTTAAACCTGTATGATGGATATGATTAGCAATTAAACATTCACATACAGAGAGATGACACGACTATTTTTACTTGGTTCAACACTAATGGCTACGTCCAAGGAGCATACGCTGACAGGTTGTCGGTCGTACCAAAATCCACTATGCTTCACTAGCTGTACATTACAAATGTTCGGGTGCAGTCACTCTGTCCCAGGTTCACTGCCTTTACAAAAGTTTAGGGATAGCTCACTGCGTCCCTCGGGTCACTCCCATTGACTCCCCCTGGCTCACTGCCGTTGGTGAAGTCACACTCAGTTTATAAACGTGAAGGTACCTTCAATAGATGTTTATTGAAGTTCTATGTCTCTTGTTCAGCATGAGACTTTTCTCGCATCAGGGTTCAGAGTTGATGCTCCTTTTAGTCCAATCCTTCTTCTTTAGTGAAATGACCGAATGCACTAGATCCCCTTGTCTTCGTTTTCCTGAATCACAATCACTTGTGTGATTGCTCAATAAATGATGTTCATCTTACTTGTAATCGTCAAAATCTTTTCACCATGTATCCATGAGATCATGCATGTATCATTTAGATTTATTCTTCAATATCACTTTATACCGAATGTATCGGGTAATCCCCCAGCTTTCGTGCAGCTCCAAACAGATTAGAGGGCTTAAGAAATACTGGGCACACTTCTCCAAACTAGGCGTGCAAGTCCCAATAAGGCACACAAGTCCAAACTGGCGCACAAGTGTCACCAAAGCACCTGCGCGACTCTTCCTTCCCCAACTACAAAATTGCGCGACCCACTTCCTTTCTCTCCCAAACCACATTGGGCGTGCAACCAACAACAGGAGCGCAAACTCTCACACTGGCGTGCAACTTCACTTGCGCGACCCACTCACACCACTTGCGCAAACACCACACCTGCGCGATGGGAGCTCTGATTTCTCAAAGTGTTGAACTCCGGTGAAGAATGAAGAGGGGTGGTCCAGTATTTATAGGCAATCTGACCACCCTGCACTACGGCGCGCAAGTCAACCATCGGTGCGCAAGTCTCAGTGCACAACTCTCTCCCCTGATAGTCACTTGTGCGACCAACTTCCAAACTTGCGCGAACCTCTTTCCTTTGCCAAATTTTGATCTTCTGATCTCGAAAACCCATAAGCGTGCAAGTTATCATGCTTACAAGGAATCGGCGTGCAAGTCTCTTCACGGCACACAAGTCACCTATGTGACCTCACCAAAACCTGTGCGACCCTTATCCCTTTACCATATTTTGATGATCTGATCATCAAAAATATATGGCGCACATGTTTCCTATCCTCTATGACCTCGGAGTGCAAGTCTCTTTTCCAAAAACAATTTTCTTTGTTGGCCGATTTTCAGGCCCAAGAATTTGGAAAACACTGGGAAACAGAAACACCTTGTATCTGCTCTTTTTTTCCGCCTCCATATCATCCATTCTTTTGTCGATGTTCCTTGAATAAAACATGGATCATTATCCACTGTTCTTGAACTCAACATGGAACCATGTAATCTCCTTTTCAAAAAATTTGTATGTTGTTTGTTTTCTTTGTCAACAAGCACGATCACCTCAACATCACTTCTTCTTGGTGATCTGTATCCTTCAGCAACTCTTCTGCTTTTATCACAAACACCAATATTGTTATATGTATTCTTTGAAGGCATAGCTTTAGCATCATCATCTTCTATGACAATGTGATGTGCATGGCTATCTCATAATTCCAATCCTTGCACGACCATCTTAGAATTCCAATCATTGGCACATTGTCTTCTTCATCATCTGTCATGATCTACTTCATGAAAACCATGTGATTCAATTCTTCAAGTAGTGTATTGCATGGTTCTCATACAATCATGAGTAATTTCATGGTCTTTATAAAAACCCATTGTTCTCATGCAATAATGTGGAATTGCATGGTCTTCATCAAATCCCATGGTTCTCATGCAATTAAGGGGGAATTGCATGGACTTCATCCAAAAACCCCATTCTTCTTTAATCATCCTCAGATGGATCCTCAGATGGATTACACCTCACATTCTTCATTGTTGTAAACAATGTATCACCTTTGACACATGTTCTTTGAACATACGATCAGTACAACAATCGTTTGAATCACTATTCCTCTACTTATCGGAGTACTTCATGATCTCATTCATTTTGATCTTCCATTACTCCATTTCATTGGAGTACTTCTTGATATCCTTCATTTTGATCATCATTGACAACTATTGAGAACAAATAAAAACTTATACACAAAGTGGATCCGACACTTAGGACTCATGATAGTGGGCACCCACATCCCTTACTGCCCATTCGGTTACGATTGAACCTAGGAGTAGGAATAGCTTTTGGATAAGAAAGGCATGGAGTTTACAAGTGCGGGGGTCATAACATCACAGTCAGTGTCCTCTAGGGTGAACATTAGCCACAATTATTTGGCCACCATCAGATGGCAGTTCCCGCGGGTGCTGTTGAGATTAGGAGGACACAACGCCTGGACGTAACCAAATTGACGTCTAAACCGGTAATGCGCATACCCCTCACAGATTAGTCCCCCGCTGATACGAGCCACCAGAATATCCTCTCAGAGGAAAAAGATGTATCCCCTCTTGCTAAATTACTCTGATATGGCATTCGTTATTGCGCTGGATGGGGAGGGATATGGTCGGAAATTGAAATGACCGTAGCTCGAGATCCGGCTCGACAACAGACGCATATTTTGATTTGTCTGTTTTTTATACTTCTCTTGGGCCACACACTCCTTGGGCATAACCCCATTGGTCATTTTCAAATAAATCCGGACTATGGTACCCATAATCTGAAAAGGATATATGAAAGTATAGCAATTCATAATATGCGCTCCTAACCATCCCCAGAGGATTTTAAAAGGGTCGGCTACACGGTTTGGCCGACTCCACTTTGTAATATTGCCAAGAAACCAATAAATCCTAGAGAGTATTGGGATGGCCATTTTGATGACATTTTTGGTGGCCAGCTGTGTCGCCATTACAAAGTGAGTGACCTGAACGTCGCCATTCTCGCGTACGGAAAACAACTACCCTCTCAAAAACATGGCCAAAAATGCCACCAGATGGACCATCCGATCAAAATCTGGCACAAGTTCCCAACCCCACCTGTCAAACTAGACTTCCTCCAGGATCAGCCAATAGCTGCCCCTCAGCCTTTGGGAATCCATTGAAGGACCGTTCGTGGGCCTGCGTGGAAGATCCATGTACTTCCTCTCCCTGGAAAAAGTTTTGATTCGTTCACAATATGGGACAAGCTATTTCGGAGATATATCCTTCGAATACTCCCGGGCCCGATCAATGAGGATATTCACCAAGGGAGGAGTCCTCTATTCATTATCCCACATGTAAGGGGGAGGCAAGAATTCATCATACATGCCTCCAACAATTGGGACCCCTAAAATATGGGAGACACCCCAAATAAGGATACCCACCTCCCCATGGACCAGATGGAATGTGTTGGTATCTGGACTCTAATGGTTCATAAACTGCTTACCAAGGGTGTGGGGCCGATGGGAATAGGTCTGGGTCACCCAGGAAGCTTCATATTGACCCACGACTCACAATTCCGCTTTAAACTCTACACAATTCTAGTGAACACAATAGGGCCACCCCCAATCCAACAACTTAAACGCCCCATTGGGCCGGAGGTCCTGGTCCGCTGACCAGCCACGTTGGTTGTTTACCATAGCATTGCGGGCGATGCTCTGGTAAAAGTGAATTGCCCCATCCTTCTGACGTTTTTCTCCTGTCAGGACACATGAAGGTGATTCCGCACAGACCCAACAGGTGTATCCCTTGGGGTAGGCCACCCTCTAGCAGTTATCACAACTCGAGGGATAGTACGGATAAATATCCATGCTGTTGGATTTTTTTCACGAGATGGGGCTAGAATCGGTGTATCAGACAATAAAACGAACCCATAGGGAGGAAGGCTGTTGGAAATGGAGTATTTTTTCTCTGACTCGGAGAGAAATTTTGCAAGGAGGGGGTACAATGGAGTGTGGCAGGCTCCATCCTGAACAGAGCTGGCCACATCCTTTAGGCGTTGTTCACCAATTGGGAGAGTCTTGGCAGCAGGCCTGGGTATGGGTCAATGAGGAACAACATTTTCTCCCAATATTATAAAAACTAGGAAAATGGTTAGTCCAAAATAGTAAAATCTGGACAAAAATACTAAATATTTGCAAAAGGACTCCATCAAGGAGCCTTCATGATGAGATCTGTGGGCTGGCCTCAAAAGGTAGTTTGTGATGGCTGCATCCCACAAATTTTCCCTATGCTGAGGAAGTCCACGACACTCTAGCCCGCAGAGCGTTGGCCTGAAATCCGTAAACCTGACTGCCCTGAGGAATCTAAATCTTGGATTTAAATGTTTAAGTTTGGAAGACTTAAAATATTTTCAAAGTCTTGATGATTTACGATCCGCAGATCATCCAAAACCGCGTAGCTATTTCTTACGTGGCCCCTCATGACTTATTTTTTAATTGATTAAATGTTTTAGTTCGTGGCTAGGATATTGGTCCATGGGTGAAGGCAGGCACAAATGAGGAACATTTCGTGGAAACAAAAGCTGGTTCGCAGACGAGGAGTTTCGCGAAGGAGACGGCGCACAGAGATAAAATGTGAGAGCACCGTTTTCGCGAGGAATCCGGTAAAAGACAACGGTAGGGCCCATATTATTTATAGGTATGGTCCCCTACTGGGTCAAATCCTCTACCGCAAACTATCCATGTTTTAGGACAACTCTACATCGGAATATCCTCCTCTTCGTTCCAATCGGACCCCATTGCGATGGTGGGTATTTTTAGGTTCCTAAAAAATCCGAAAAGGAGAATAGGAATCCCCCTTAATTTGAGAATGGATTATAGCCAATTTCCCTCAACGAATTGGAAAAAAACAAAATATATGGAGAATAATCAAGATTGGAAAAGGACCAACCGGTCCATGTACCAGTCCAACATTGATGTTACACGGTCGGTTCTGCAGGCTGCCCCCTCCACAGACCAGCATCGTCCACGAAATAGAGGCAGGAACCCCTCCGCAGGCATGAGTAGGGATGATGCTAGGCTGTTCCACCATCATTAACTTCCCCCGCCAGGAACCGTGCCAACCGGCCCACACCGCACACGATGTTGTTCGCGGAACAGAGACAGAACCCTGCGCCGCTGCAAATCACCCCTAGAACTGACTTGGTTGGCAGGTGAGGTGCATTCAATGAATCTCTAAAAACTACAGATTGAATAAGTCATCCATGTGCTGGGATTTCGGTCATAGGCCTCCGCAAAAGGTGCTGCATGACCACAATACACCCCCTTCATCTCCTCTATAAAAGGATGTCAAGGAATAGAGGGGAGGGGGGATCGAGGAGCTTCAGGTAGAAGGATTCAAAGATTATAGGAACAATTGATCAGACTCCATAGGAGAGAAGGATTGGAGTTCGACTTCTTAAGGAAGAATTCTGCAAGAAGGAGATTAAGATATATAGTGAATAACGAAGTTCCAATCTGTGAACCAGAACAGGTATAATACTGGAAACGAATTGATAAAAAACCGAAAAACATATAACAAATGGGTGAACCGCGAACTTAAAATAAGAACCACGAGCTTGGACCCCTCCATGGATTTACTCGCCACGGACTGGGGGGGTTTATGATCCTTTTTTGATCTGACACACTGCGTAGCACCATCCTACGTGGGCGAAGCCCTGACCGGCGAACCCCCGACAGACAACGCACATGACCGACGCTGCTCGCGTGGACTCCACCACGTACCGACCTGGTACGCAGGCCGAACCCGAAGCCGTGTACCGTCCTATTACGCGGGATGCCTATCAGTCTGCGTACCACCCTAGTACACAGATGACCTCTCCAGCCGCGTAGCACCCCTACGCGAAGGGAGCCTCATGCACTTATGAGGCCGGCCAACTCCTTCGGTGTTCCCATTACCCGAGACTGATAAAACCCTTCCAATCCAGACCAATCCTTTGTAATCCCTTCATTGGCCTATTCATCAGCCCCAAGACAAGACCTCTACTGAAGTCAACAGACCCGTATGATGAAACTTTTTGCTGCATCAGTGTGCCACTTTATGTTCACATACCGACGGCAGAAAAGGACATAGAGGTTTCCCCGGCTCTTGAGTAGATTCTCGAAGAATTACTGGGTTCACATTATCACTATAATATAGGGTCCATGCTTGGGAGTCCCCTTTGTGCTTCTCCATCTTCCAGGATTGAAGGACCCCGCTCAAATTTCCTTTTGACGAGCACCAGCGGTGAGAACTTCTCCCCTCTCCTAGGAGTGGTTGGGCATCCCTCCTGGAGTAATCCCCACACTATCCTCGCTGGAAGCCAAGGATCCTACCCCTCTCATCATGGAAGGTTCATTGCTCCACTGCGTGACTCCTACTTTCCTCCAACATCAGGGAGAAGGAGAGTCCAGTGGTCCCGGCCTTCTCCTCCGCTCATCGTCTTCCTCCCCTATCCTCGGTAGGGTGAATGTGCGAGGATTTCCAAGTCTATTTAATTCTATTATTTCTCACTCCGAGCATGAATCACATGGGCTTAGAGATTTGTGATGGTCATAGCATCCGCACAATGACGGTGGTCAAAACGAACTATGTGGGTTTTGATCCCTGTTTCTTAAACAGGGTACGTAGGATGCCTCCTTGAGGTTCAAACCCAATGACAGGAAACCCTCACGTGTAAGCCCTATTCTTAAAAATAAACTAAGCGGGGTTTTATCCCTGTCTCTTCATCAGGGAATATAGGAAGCCTCCCCGAGGTTCAATCCCAATTCGGGCCACTAACCAGGTGTAAGTCCCAATCCTGCCCCTCAAAACGAACTACACGGGTTTTGATCTAGCTCTATTCAAAAGGGTAAGTAGCATGCCTCCTCGAGGATTAATCCAAATGACAGGAAACTCTCACGTGTAAGCCCTAATATTCAAACTAACTACATGGATTCTGATTCCTCTCACGAGGATATGTAGGAAGCCCGTATTATGGGTTCGATCCAAACACTCAAGTCGTTATTTGTCCCCCTTGGATGACAATAAACTCCCTAGTGCATAGTTATGAGGCGTTAAACCAGTGTTGTCTCACTGAGTACAAACCCCTCAGAGCCATCAATTCAATGAGGGATGGTAATCCTCGGGCCTAAATGATTCTACATCCCTACATCCAACTAACCATTGCCAACTAAGGGGTAATCCGTGGATACTATGCTTGGGGATAAACCAAAGATTTGAAAACATATGAATACATCTTAAATCTATAAGAGAGTCCCGGAATAGGCAATAATCCCCCCTAAATGGGTGCGATGAGCCCAACTTCCCATCCTCTTGACCAATGTGACTTCTTAAGCATCGCTGGCTAAATCACCCAGTGAACGCCTGCCTTTGGAAAGAAGGTCCACAGATTGTTGGATATGGACCCATTGTGCGTTTTGAAATGAAAACCGATATACCCAACCTGATCGGTTGAGTAGAAGTCATCCTTTCATAAGATATACTTTCGGGTGCATCGGTCTTCCCACCCAATCGGTCGAAATACCCATGATTATTATAAATATGCACTTTAACAAATCAATTTTACTCAGACAAAGGGAGTGATTCCCTCATCCAGTAGACTTTCCCTGTATGAGGCCCATTTATCAGAACTCGAAAAGGAGGTGGCATCATTGGTCTTCTCTCTTGACCAAGATCACGCCGATATTGAACATGTTAGGCTCGATCAGAACCACCTACGGGAGAAGTGTAAGTTGATAGAGATTACCACCCGATCGATGTTATCCGAGCCACCCCAAGAGTCTGTCACCATTGCACACCTCGCCCTTTGGTCGTATGCAGCATTTTTAAAGGGTTGTGTAACAAGAACCTAGTACTATGGTTATGTACATTGTTTTTTGTATATAATAATGAATATACCTTAATTTTATTAATTTTACCTTGTAATTAGTTTTTAAAGCACAAATAGTAATTTTAATTAATATTCAACTATGAAATCTATTTTTATGAATTAATGGATTTTTGAATTAAGAAATATTTTAATAAAATATTATTGTTATTATTAAATTAATTCTTATTAAATATAAATGATCATAAAATTTTATGAATGCAATTCTAATTTTTATTAAGGTTTGAATGCCATTTTCGTCAAAATCCATGAATTTACGATAAATGTCGTGTTTTTCTAAAACTATATATTAAAATATTTAGAAAATTATGTAGATAAAATGAATGTTATTTTTGGAATCAGGATGTCAAAATTATCCAACATTGAATTTTTCATACTTTTCCGAGATAGTCAAATTTTGGGTAAAAATGAAATACCGCTTAAATATATAATGTGTTTTATGACATCATAATGACCCAATAGTGATGTAATAAAATACTAAAAACTTTTTGTTCAACCAATATATATTTTTCCATTAAAATAATGTGATTTAGGGTTTGTGTTATTTATTTTACAAATCTTTAGTATACCCTTCAAGACTTATTAAACATTGTGACTTTTTAAATTGTTTTCCTTGGGAGTGTGAGTCATCTCCACATAATCAACCCTATTATTTTAAAATTTCGGACTTCGGCCTTATAAAATATTTTTTTCCACTTCAATTTGGAAAAAACAATGGGCAAAAACCATAGGATGGTTTGTGGTTATTATTAGTTTAATGTGAGGTGTCCCAAACCTAAATAATAAATAATTCCCTCTCCTTTCCTATATAAACTCACCCAAGCCCCCACTTCCTCCTCACTAAAAGCCTTAGGAGTTCATCCAATCTCTTCAATAATCTCTCTATAATCCTACCAATGCGCCCCAATCTCCCTAGAAGCCTATCTCAAGCCTCTCTCAAGCCTTTGGAAATACACATCCAAGTAAGTGTTTTCTTCCTTTCTCATTTTTTCCAATATTATTTAAGTTGTTATGCCCTTTTAATTTCAATTATAAATGTTGGGGTATGGTTTCTAACCTCCCCAATACTTCTCTATTTATGTTTCAATGATGGGGAACCCATTATATCACATTATAATCCTCTCATGTACACCCCTTACGATGCCAAAATTCAGAAAGGATTTTCTCTCTCCTCATTTACATTCAAGAAATTATTTTGTATCATGAATCTAAATTCCATTAAATTTGTTGGTATATGTATCTATATGACCCCTTTACTTTCCATGTCATGTAAATATGATGAGACACCCCTTTCTCTCTCATCAACCATTTTTATGAGTTCTTATGTCACGCCGTTATGTTGCAGAAATTGCACCACTTTTTTCCAAGCCAAAGTAATTGTGTAATGAATACCACACCCATTTATCTATCAAGGGTATTCAACTTTATGAACATTTACTTATTGATTAAAGCGATTCATGTGTTTATTCCACATTCTTTTATCAGGGAATAAATTATTATGTTGAATGATTCAATGTTTTATGATCCATGAGGCACACTTATGCATGAAATGAAATGTTTAAGAAGGGTGTGCCTTGATAGGGCTCCAATGCATTGGGTAAAGTATAGTATCATGATACATCATGTGAAATGGGTTTTTATTCATGATAATTCATGTGAAATAATGGTTTACTCATTATTCATGTTTAATGATTGTTTAATCATGCTATATGTGCAATGAGCCGTGGCTCATGCTAATTTCATGTTAAGTGTTGTTGCCACATTTCCATGTTATGATTATCATGCTTTATCATGCATTTATGTTTATGCTTATCTTGTTGTCTATTGATATTACTATTGTCTAACATGTATTTTATTACTCCTGTTATTCCATTTTTATTCCCTTACTAGGCTTTATAGCTCACCCTTTCTTATGCATGTCCTTAGGTTATCTCATGCAATGCTGAGTATGAGGGAATGTAGTCATCATGTAAAGAATGTTTTCAATTAAAATGTTGTATTTCAAATTTTATGTTGTTATATAATGATCATAAGCCCCTAAGACACTATACCTATTGATCTTATATTTTGTATCAAGTGAATTTTATGTAATAAATTATGTTTAATTGTTTAATAAAAAGAAGTGTTGTCATAATATTAATCAAAACACTTGGGATAAGTCTAAATGATACATATCTATTTAGGATAACATCATGATGTTTTGGTAAAGAAGATATTGTGTGGCCACAATATAAATTGAATCCCTATATAGATATAATAAAGTGGATGTGGTTTTGTAATAGATACACCTAGGGGTAGTCACATAGAAAATGCCTGGTTTTGCATTGAACATATCTTCACACTAGTGCATGATGAGTGTCCCTAAGACTACACACTAGGATATATACTTCTTAGGGATATACATTTTTAATAATATTTTATTTTCAAAATAATATGGAGGATTTTAATATTTTAAAATCTGATGAAGAGTTAGTTTATATACTTTGACAAGAAAATTTCCATGGAAAACCTAGTTGAATTAATGGAATGATAGTTTTGTCCAATTATACCAGAGTTGATCAAAATGTGTCATATATTTAAATGATGGTGTAATAAGAGAAGACATATATGGATTTAGTTTCAATATTCATGTAATAATTCTAAAAAAAATTAGTATACATCTTTATAAACATTTTGGTAGAAGTATTTGGTTAGAAATTGGATCATGGAAATAAAACATCGAAATGTATGTCCCTATGAACATTAAAGGAGGAATATTTGTGAGAAATGGTTTCCTAGTATTACCAAGGTTAGTAATGTAGATACCAAAGTTGATTATATATCATGAATTTGAAATGGATCCCTTAAATTCTTCTTCTAGTGATTGATAACTAAAATGGTAATGTTTTAATTAATTTATAGGGGATAATGTAACAAAAAGTTATTTTGGAATATATTTTCTTCTCTAAAATAATATTATTTATCGATAGATTATTCCAAAAGAAGAACCAAATTAAAATCATCTGAAACATATTATATGAACATTATTATTAAAATTATAAGAATAATAAAACCAATATTGAATAAAATTATATTATCAATTTAGAAAATATTATATTTATTTGATATATAATTAATATGATTTAATATTTAAAAGGCATGTTCATTATAAATAACTATTTGAATTAGCAATAAAATAAAGAGAAAACATTTAAATGATTAATATAATAATATATAATCATTAAATATATCAATTAATATATTAACATTATTTAAATTAGAAATTATATTAAATAATATTTAGAATTCATATTGTATAAGAGGGTAATTTTTCAAAAAATATTTGTCATCATTATATTTCAACATTTTTTTAAAATGATTTTTTTCTAAATTCTAGAATTTTAATAATTAAAAATTATGTTATTTTTTCAATTCCATGTAAAAATATTTTACCGAGGTGAGTTTTTTATTATTTATGAAATAATTTATTTTCAATGAATAGTGAAAAGTACAGTTTTTTACAAAAACCATATAAGTTGTAATCCTTTTAATAATGAAGAATAACACAAAAAAAATATAAAAAAATTTATTCCAAGATATATTAATGAGTAAAAAAATATACATTTTTAAATAGTATTATGATTCTAGAAAACCTATTTTTAGCAACATAAGTTACATTCTCCAATATGTGAAATTAATTTTCCCTTTTCCTTTAATTATATATTATTTTTCTAAAATTAGGTTTTTTCTTAATTAGAAAGCCGCATAAATTTTATTTGATTTATTATAAACCAATTTATATCATTTAAATAAAATATTTGGGTAATTTTATTTGACACATAAATTTTATTCTTAAAAATTCACCATTAAAAAATGGGGTTTTAGGCATTACATGCCCTAATTTTAAAATTTATATTTCAACATATAGAAATATCATATTATAAAATAGATTAAATATATTTAATTATTTGGTAAAAATTATGTAATAATTGAAATATTATTCTGAGGTATTAAAATTTAATTATAATGCTGAAAATTAATTATTGCGTTAAAAGACAAAACGTTTACAGAATTTTATCTAAAATGAAGAAAAGATCTAACATGTTAAAATCATGTTATTAAATAATTTTTGAGGTGAGGTAAGAACAAAAAATATTCCTCCTCAATTAATTTCCATTTGTGAGTCTTCATGACTTGTGAAACATATTATTTTATTATATTATGTGGAGATATTTACAAAAAAAGCCATTCCCACCACTTATTAAAGGGGTGACTCACCACCACTTCAAGTTTAATAAAAAATTCCATCCCCATGAATTATATTTCACTTCATTTATCTTCTAGAAACACTAATTTTAAAAAATCCATTCATTTACAAGGAATCCTCTAAGTAAAAACTAAATTCATTAATGAGATACATATGCTTTAGTGGATATCATGAATTAAAGTAAGGGTTTCATTATTTCATTCTTTCAATCCTTCATTTTAAAATAGATGAGATGTGATTTATATTTCAAACCATAATTTTTTTGTGATGTTTTATCTACCCCAATTCCTTCATTTATATCAAATATATTTCATTTCATGATATTTTAATGCATATTTAATGGTAACCAACTTATTCATACATTACCATTATCATATGTTTTTTTGGAAACCTCAATTCTCAGTCATCAAGTTATGATTTTTCTTCTTGAATTTTTTTCATATAATTTATGAAAATTCATCTCATTAACTATATAATGTTTTATATTCAATTTTGATACTATGGATTTAATTTATACCACATTAATCCCTTTCTAAATTCTTCTTGATTCCCGAATTATGATATTCGTAAGGGATTTGGTTAAATCAAATTTATATTTATGAAGTAAAATTATTATTCCTTGAGATTAAAACTTCTATATTTTATATTTTCTTATCTTTCATATTTTATAAAATATTTCCTATTTTCTATAATGGGTCTAATGACGTTATTAACTCAGTGATTCTTTCTCAGTGATGGGTTTTATCAAAAAAATTCATCGTTTTTATCAGAAAAATATTATCTCTCTTAAAGATGTTTTTTACCTCCATTTACATGTTCATTTTTCAAAAAAATCGTATTCCATTCTTATTGTGAAATATAAATATGAGTTTACCCATGTGACCATTAATTTTTCCAATACCGCTTTTCAAAATTATTATTTGTTACTCCTTTTATGACGTGGTTTTCCAAAAATTGTGTAAAACATATTAAAGGAATTCATTTCCAAAAACTCAAAATTAATTATTTTATATTCCACTCTAGATTTATGTTTGATAACCTTTATATATATTCATGTATCTCTTATTGATGTTTCTTTTTAAAATTTAATTTCTTCAAATAATTTCAAATAACATCTTTGATAACATTATGTCCTTATCAAGGCTCCTTTTAAACAATTATTTTTCAAAAAATAAACATTTTGGAAAAAAAATAAATCATATTTATGAGAAACATTATGCCATTTTCATGGTTTAATTATAGAGGATTCATTCCAAAAATTGATTTTGAAAATTTTCCTTTTGAATTTCTCATAAGTGGCATTTCCAAATACACCCATGACATATATACTTAGTCCAAAGGTATAATCTTTATCTAAAACATAATTTATGATTTTATACCATTTTACTCATTATCTCAAACAGATATATTTCAATTAATGTTATTTTTTATTAAAAACCAGTTAAATATTCTTGAGAAATAATCTTTTGGGGATATCTAAATTTTCGTAGAAATTATTTACATTCTTTATGTTAATATTAGGAATACAATATGTAATTTTCTTAAAAGACATTTTTATTTCCATGTATTCTTTATTATGTAATTGATGATTTTTTTCAAGAGTCTCACATATATATAGATATTTGATGGTTTATGTTCAATAAATTTCATTGACGGTTAAGATCTGATGAATCCCTAATATAGTTTGGGCCCTATAAATCCCTATTACATTTTGGGTATGATAAATACCAAAGAAGTTTTGGGTTTAAAAAATGCCTAAGATAGTTTGGATTTGATAAATCCCTTATATGTTTTAGTTATGATAAACCACTAAGATAGTTTGGGTCCATTAAATTTCCTTTATTGTAATGGATAATGTTTTGTATATAATGACATGATGAAAGGTGGTCATACATGGATTTGAGAACATACTGAAAATTTGGACACACATTGATTTTATCACAGCTTACAGGGTGGGAATGATTGGGTTTTCTAAAAATATTATGATTTCGTTTGATTATGTTATGTCCCTTTCTTATACATACCTGATCATGATTATTGTCTCTTTATTTCACTCTCATATAAAATTGTTTAATCTTATTAATTTGATTTTATATTTCCTTAGATCATTCCTTATATACAAATATTCTTGTTACAATATCTTTAAATAATATATATTAGTCCTTCTAAATTTTTCCAAAATTCCTTTGATTTTACCCCTGATGAAATTTTGATATGTTTTCCATTAGTGATCATTTAATCTCAAAATTTTCTTATATTTTATATACCTAATTTATAAAGACGAGTTTAACATCCCAAACCTAGATCCACTTAACTTTTTCCCTAAATTGGTGGGTCACGTGGCATTAAGCACGCCTCCCCCTATGCTAGAAGATGATGACTAGCAGTGAGGGTGTAAATATTGTAAATTGGGGAGATTATAACCTAATATCAGAATGGAACAATGGGTATAATAATAATAATCATATAATAGCAGAATTATAAATTAAAAGATATAATAAATAATTTTCAGAAGCCTAAATAGTTAATAACTGAATGAAAATATCAAAAGCAACTATGCAGTGTCATATACATGGTTTCATGAAATTATGATAATTTAGAAGGGGACAGGGGATTGGAATATTCAATCACACTATAAAAAATTCAAGAAAAAAAAAGACTACTTTAATACCATATAGATCATATGATCAATCATCTACTCCTATGATTCATATATATGAAAAATGATATCAATGAACTGTAGTAGGGATCATTCCATTATCCATAACCGTAGAAAAGAAAATTACTTGACTACCAAAGCTGGACCGAGTAGGGTGTTAGATAAAATCCTATTAGGCCACAACCAATGGTTTCAATAATTAATCAAGGATTTTCTCATATATAATCATTAATGTGGAAGCATAAGTGAAAAAATATAATAAAGAAAATAAATAATTACAATCATGTTCGGTTTCTTAAAGGACACATAGCAGCTCCACCTACTTCGGCACATGGATGAAATGGGTGTCTTTTCATAAAATATGTATAATAATATTGATAATAATATATTGTATATGTATATATTTAATGTACCAATATGTACCAAGTACGTGTGCGAGTATGTTTCCATATACCCGGAATACTAGATGTTGGATGAAACATGCCAAAACTCATTCATCCATTAACTGTCTTAATGTGCCTATAAGATCAAGAAATAAGGTAAATTTAATAAATATTATAATGATTGAGAGACTCCATACTCATCACTTGATATGGCGTGGGATTATTCATGTCAACACCTAAAGTAAGGGGCACAGTGCATCATGCCCACCATCCAAATAGTATCAATGGTGTGAGACATCATGCTCAACACCTGATGTAAGGAAACATGGATTTTCATGCCCAAAAAAACATTTACCATTATTCCATGGCCTATAACAAGTATTAATTTTAAAATACACGAGGCATTAGATCTCATGAATTACATTCATCAAGCATCCATATTAACAATGACACATTATTTTACATTAAATAAAACATAATTGTATTCATGGACTTAACACCCTTTCTAATTAATTTCATTTCAGAAAATTTAATTCATTCAAGGAAGGAAAACCATCCTAAACATGACATTATATTTAAATGCATTCAATCTAATCTATAAAATAATTAAAATTTATTTTAAAAATCTCATGAGGCAATCATAAGGTACCATAGTCCAAATGGGAAACAAAATGCATGGGATGTTCTATTTATAAGGGGGTCCATGAACATAGGTTCTTCATTGGTTCCATCAAAACAATAAATAAAATAGAAAATTTCATTTACTGTCCTAGATGAATTTTATAAAGAACTCATGTAATTTAATCAATTAATCATAAAGTTTCAAATAAAGGTGTAACATCCAAGACGTGTTCACAATAGAGGTCATCATCATCTAACTACAAAACATTGATCCTTGAGAGTTTAACATGATTCATAAAATAATTTATGATGAAAATGTGCATCAAAGGATGGAATTTAGAATAATAGTTTGGATATGAAAACACTAAAAAACTTGTGAAAATTATGATAAAACCTACCATAGGTCTATTTACAACTCCTCATCTGATGGAGGCCTCATATTCAAATTAGGTTGGATGAAACTGATGAAACAGTCCAACACCCTAAAAATTGGGAAAATGGGTTTTCACCAAAATAGTGATACGTATTTAATTGAAAAAAATAGGAACTTAAAGGATTGAAGATATTAATGATGCAGATCTGTTTCTTTCGACAGATCTTGATTCAGTCTTTTAACATGATATATATCTCAAAGAATAGGTGGGATTAGATTGGATCTCATGGGAGAAGGAAAAACATGTTTTCCATAGGAATGTGTAGGGAGGAAATAAAAATATTCTTGAAATATTCATTAAGGTAGAAAACGTCATTTTACATTGTAAATAGTGGTTACATGGTCTAAATGCAAATTTTGGACAAGCCATGTGAAAACCGTGCAAAGCCTACTACCCTAGGAGATTCCTTTCATGGTTAAGGCATTTAGTTTGCCTTACCATTCCCAAAATGTGTGAAATCATACTTTAAAAACTAAGTAGTTATTTCATATGATCATGCACCTAGGTTTCATGGTTACAGGAAAACCATGCTTCCCCTACTTCTCTATCTCACCCTACATGTTTAGTAGAGACCATGCATGCTGGGTGGCATGGTTTTTAATAACCATGAGGCCCAATCCATTATCCAAAATCCCTAGGTTCTGGGATCTGAAAAAGATCGGGATACCCTTGTGACTTCCATGTCTCTATTGGGTATCATCAAAAGGTAAATTTAAAAGGATTTAAACAAAAAAAATAAATTATATGTACCTTCATTAAAATATGGGTATTTAAAACGTTCTCTCTCTAAAGAATCTCATAGCCATGTTTTCTTTCTGAGGTTATAAGTTATCACTTGAGAAAATATATGTCCACTAAGCTCATATATACGCTTATCATTCCCAGGTCTCATCTTGTACTCAGTTGTTCTCCCATAGTAACCGTACCAAAGGAAATGACATTCCTCAGAGTGTCTTTTGGATTCGATCCCTAATATGTAGTCTATAGTCCTTAAAGGAATAATATAAATAAAAAATAACCTCATCATCATGAATGATATATGACATGTTTAGATAATATCATCAAAGCTAAGATACATGGAATACATCAGGCATTAGATAATATCTCTGTGGAAGTGACAACTGGTATTCCCCTAGTATGATCAGTTTCACAACCTCAAAGGGCCCAACAAATTGAGGTGAAAACAAAACATACCTCTGTATATATATATGAACCATCCTAGGAAAGGATCATAAGAAAACCTAATCTCTAACTTTGAACTCAAAAGGTCATCGGTGTCTACTGGCATATGACCGTTGTGTGTATTGAGCTGTTATCATGTGCATTTTGATCAATTGGATATGGGTTGTAATCTCTTACATGAGACATGTTCTAAGAATAGATGTCTCCCATGACTCTATCCAATAGATAGTATAATAAAAAGTCCCACCATATAAGGATTCATAAAGATCCATCTCGTTGTTAGCCTAAATATTTTTATTATAAGCATACTCAAAATTGGAATGTGTTTCCCCCATGAACCCCTAAAGGCACGGACACGTGCACATAACATGTTCTCTAGCACCTGAAAAATCAAATATACCTATTTATTGGTCTATTGGTGATAGGACATTATTAAAAGTACATGTGTACCAAAATTATTCTACAACCTCTTCCATAACCATGATTTAAAATTAAAATCCATATAAAAATGATATAATGAGGATATCTATGAAGAAATACAACCTTCTTGACATAATACCACCCTATCTCATCTACCATAAATGTCTCACGCATAGGTAAGAAGTGTCCGAACTTTGTCACAAAATCAATGACAAACACCACCATATTGTTTCAATGAGGTGATCTATGTAATCCAGTCATGAAATCTATCTAACCATTGTCCCATTTCCACTCAGGATTAGACAACATTTGTAATAGCGCTATTAGATTCTAATGTTTCGCCTTCATCTACTAAAAGGTGGAACACCGAGTAATGAATCTAAAAATATCCCATTTCATACCAAGACACGAATAATGCTGTTTTAATTCTCAATACATCTTATTGACATCGGGAAAAATTTTCTATACTAAGGAATGAAATTTCAGCATGAGATCCTCTCTAATGTCATATATTACCCATAAACATCCTTTTAATAGTTGAGTATTATCCCCATCCCAATTCTAACCTAATTTTTTATAATTATTTGAGATTCCTTCCCTTTGTACAAGGCCTTTATGATTATATAGTTGCATCATTCTTACCCATTCCAGAAGAGTATAGGTCACTTCCAAGGATATGAAGTTATTCATACCATGGTCCTCATAAGCCTCTATGTGCATCTCTGAGAATAATTCCACGATCTTTCATTAAACACTAGCCTCCTAAACTACATGGATCTAAGTATTCCATTTGATATCATCAACTAAAAATTTTCATTTACTAAGCGTGTATGAATGATTGAAATCAATCGCCTGTAGCTACTCTATCCACCTATGCTTCCTGAGATTTGGATAATGCTTATTAAATATTTACTTCAAAATTTTGTGATCATTATATTCCAAAAAACACATTCCATGTATATAATGTCTCTAATAGTATTTATAATGAACTAAAATAGCTAAATTGAGGTCATACATTGGGTAATTCTGCCCATGAGGGCACAACTAATGAGACCCATATAGGAAAACCCACAAATACTTCATCAGAACTACTCTATACTTGATACCTGATTCATTATAGTATACTATAAATCTCCTACATATCTATGGAAGAATCAATATCAATTCATATTTCAAATTTCCCTCGAATCCTGAAAGCCTTATTCATATACTTCCAAGCATATGACTTTCACACCATTCATTTTCATTCCCTTAAGTGGTGCAACAAGACATGATAAATTCTTGATGAAGATTATATAGTTTTTGGAAAGCCCTAAAATCCAAATGTTAATTAATTCATGCGATGTTCCCATGATACCACATCTCATAATTTTTCTATGTATACTTAAATTCCTATCTCTAAGATAACATTTACCAAGAAGTGTACTTTGTCAATACAAAAGTAGCCTTTACTAAGCTTATCATAGAGATTATTGTCTTTGTATTTACCAAAAAATTGTATTAAAAAAACAATATCATAAACGAATCATGGTATGGGGGAAAACAGGATTAATAAGAGCCATAAAAACAGTAGGTTCCTTCATGATTCGGATTAGGATAACTAGGTGGTCATATAGACCATAACTTCTCTTGTATGTTGTATGAGGTATTTATGATGACGTTAAACACACTTAATGATAGCCCAACCTCAAAAATATCATTTTAAACACCTTTTTTCTATATATATATAATCAAATGGGTCATATACTCAAGGAAGTGGAAACTGGATAATTATTTTGAGATTGATAAATCGATGTTAATCCACATAAAGCTTGAGGGTGTTGTTCGAATGCATAGAAAAAAGGACTAGTGAAACCCATGGAGATGTTATGGGGAGGATGAAGCCTTTAGGCTCCAGATCCTACAACTATTTCTTATATTATATATATTCTATATGTGACATCCAATAAGTAATCATGTACACTGGTTCTACTCATGGAACTATATGAATAGTTTATTATTCCTCTCACACCAAAGAAAGACCAGATAAGTCTCTAGGAAAGAATTCCCTGAAATGCTCCAATACAAGAGTGAAAACAGTAGTCCATAACCCCTTTTTATCGAGGAAAATATTGGAAATATGAGTTTCCACATCAACCAACCTTTTCTAGTCAGGTCCTGATCACGTAGAATTCACATCCCATTCTCCCTAATGCACATTTCTACATCCCTCTGTAATGTAAACATTACCCTTCGATGATAGAATTCTATGTGCTCTCTATATGGAACTAAACCTTATATCCACATGGTTACATTAAATCCCATTATTATGAGGATGAAAAGATTCCATATTAAGATATATATACCTATCTCAAGGGGACAAGAATTACATTGGTGAACTCTCTCTAACCGGATACCTAACGAGGTAGAAAACATCATTATTCAATGAAATTGTTTGATCTTGAGGCATAGACTCTCTATCATAATATCATACATAAATGGGTAATACATTCATGTGTTATATAATGTAGACACTAATATGGTATCTACTACAATTTTACCTTGATCTATAGATTTTCTAGTGCTCTACACCTCTGAAATAAGTTTCACTGCACATAACTAGCATGTATCGTTGCTCTGAGTGACATCTTGACTACCCTGAGAATGGCCACTATAATAGTGGAAATAATCATTAGTCTCACAAACTCTTTCTCTACTTCCACCTCATTCTAAGAGATTAAGGGTATTATGGATTCCTTCTTGGCCTAATCCTACTAGCCCGGCTCTAGAATGTGTGGTTGTAGTAGATCCCTTCTCTCTAGGCACTGACAGAAAAGTTCTTCAGAAGCTCTTGATATGCCCCATCCAAATGTAGCTTCAGCATTCCATTGTGTCTTTTAATTAGTGAGGTTTTGTGTTTCCCATATTCCCATACTAGTGACATATCAGAATGATGACATCATAAGAAGCCTAACAAATGCTACCTCTATGAGAAGATTCAAAATTTCTCTTTTCCCAGATGAAGAATCAATGGTATGTGTAGGATCTATAAAACCCTAAATCAAACCATCACCTTCTCTCAAAATTCACTCTGTAATTCATTCTTGGATGACTATCTTTGATATGGTCTTCAACTAAAAAACATTGACTTGGTACTAGACGGAGTATACCATCCAATCCATGAATTTCTTGGAGTTCATAAGATCCTAAACTACTAATGTATGATTGAACTGCTAAAGCTCAATAAAATAAGTAGACTGTTCCATAACAGACATGCCTCCCATCTACAGATTCATTAATTCTCATGCTCTATCATTCCATAATTCCTGGGGGGAAAATATTCATGGATTAGAGTATTCAAATCCACATAAACCATATATTTATATTAATCTTCTTGGGTCATAATATTCCACAGTCTCTTGGAATAATCATGTATCTTATACTCAATAATCATGAATATCCACTCTTGATGCATCTCCAAATGCTAAAATATATAAAGAATTTCTTTGATCTATTACTCATGATCATGTGGTCCAACATCCCCTAAAAATTTGATAGGATGCTTCTACTAGAACACTTGATTCAACTCTTTCATACTCAGGCTAGGTAAAACAACATTTTACATATTCTACAACATATTCTATAATCCTTATGAGAACTAGGTATTGGTTCTCATATCAGGTGTAGGAAGAGTTTTCTATGTGGCACTACAAGAATAATCACTAACAACATAGGGTATACCTCTTTTGGTGCATGGTCCTCATTGCCTTTAGGGAATGCGACCAGAGGAAGTTGTGGAGGAATGTTTCTATAATTCCAAATGTACACCTTAGACTATTTTTGTACAGTTGAAAGGACTGTAGATAAAAAACTATGATAGGTAAATTATCTTCCTATAGATAGATCATACCCATATTTCTCCTCCATAATATATTACTAGGTAATAGAGAAATACCATGATTGGACATAAGAACATAAGAGACACACAAACTACCAACAACTATGGTCGAGTTTAGGTCTTGGTCAACATTCATCATGCATAATATTTCTATTTCATTTATATGTTATATTCATTTTCAAATTTTTCTTATTCAAATATGTAACTATCATTAAATGGTTTAATTTTATGGATCATCGTGTCTAATCCATAGGGTCTCATACTTCATATGAACCAGAATACGGCATCTACATAACTTACACCATGGCATGTTCTAGTATATGTGACAAATGGTTCATGGTTCAATATGCCATAACTAAATACTTAAGGTTTCATGTTTAAACTATTTGAAAATAATTGTGAGGTAAAGGTTGGAACTTTAAGTATCAATTATGTATTCCCTATCCTAGAAGGAATGTTTTTGTAATTAAATAAATAAAAAATACCTTATCAATATTCAACTGGAAATTGCTTGCTAAAAATTGATGTGATATGGTTAAATTGTTGGTATTTTATTCATATTGATCATATAATGATGCATGCAATTAAACTCCCTCAATTAATCAACCCATGGTAATATAAATCATCATTTCAATAATACCAATACCAATAAACTCACAAAAAAAAGTGTGTCACCCAGTGGTGAAATCGAATCAACTATAAATAAAATAATAAAAAACAACACTTTTTTATCCTAGGTAATTTAGAGTTATCCTAAACATGTGTTTTCTAAGTCTTGGGACATATTCATTTCCAAATTTCATTAAATCATAGTTCATTTAAAATTCCCCAATAGTAATAAAAATGAAATGTAATCCTTTGATAGCACACTGTAATATATCGACCCGAGATCCACTTAACATGTTCCCCAAGATGATGGGTCACATGACTTCAAGAATGGCTCCATGTACCCCAGAGGTTGTTGACTAGTCGTGAGTTTGTGATGGTGGTATGATTGATAGAATATAAAATCTTAGAATAATGGAACAACAATTATAATAATAAGTAGACAATAGCAGAATCATATACGAACAAAAATAATAAATAAATTGTTGAAGCGTAAATACCAAAAAATGAATAAAAATATAACAAACCAATAGTTAGTTCCATATAAATGAATGCATGGTATGATAATAATACAACATGGGAACCAAGGAATGTCATATAAAATATGTTGATATAAAAGACAGAAAAAGGAATACTATACTAGTATCTGAATCATATTCTCGGTCTTCTGATGCTATAAAACATTTTTATGTAAAGCATATCAATGATTTGTAGTAGGGAACAATCCCTTATCAATACCAGGAGAAAAGTAATCTACATGGGTACCAAAGATGGTATGAGTTAGAGGTTATATAAATCCTATTTGGCCACCACAAATGGTGTCTATAAGTAATCCAAGTAGTTCTCATAGCTAACCAAAACTGTGGAGAAATAAGTGAAACAATAGAAAAAGATGAATAAATAAATACTTGCATGATCCGGTTCCAAAAGGAGACAAGGTGGATCAACCAACATCAGATCATGGATAAAATGGGGTTTTGATCAGTAAATATATATAAAGTAATAATATATATATATAATATAGCTATATATTTCATCCACCTATATAGATAAAGTTCATGCACACATAAGTTCCCATATATTTATAATACTAGATGCTAGATGGACAGGGGTTTCTATTTGAAATCCATGACCAATCTAAATGATCCTATAATCTCAAAAAGTGGGGTTCACACCCTATATATCATAATGAGTAGGAGACTCCATGATCATCACTCAAGTAGGTGGGTGAGTCTCCATGTCAACACCTGAAGCAAAATAAATTGTGTGTCATGCCCAAAATCAAAATATTGTCAATGTTGTGAGACTTTATGCTCCACACTAGATATAAGAGAGTATGAATTGGCATGCCCAAATGAACCATTACCATTTTACTGCAAACTATATGAACGAATAATCATATTCATAGTTATATATATGAGGAATTACCTATCATTCATTACATTTATCAATCCTATATATTAATAAGGGAACTTCAGTTTACATTAAATAAAACATAAAAAGAGACTTTTACTCTCCACCCTTTAGAAGTCATTAAATTTTAAAACAATTAATTCATTCATGGAAGGAAAAAAATCATGAAAAAGATATTAAATTTTAATACATGCCATTTAGTCTATAAAAACATGGAAATTCATTTTTTCAAGGCTCAATAGGTAGCCAATAGGTGCCATAGTCAAAAAAATTAAATTAAATATTTGGTAAATTCAAGTAATAAGAATTGACAATAACATGGGAGTTGTATTGGGGTTAATCAAACATGAATATAATAGAGACCATTCCATTTATAAACCATGTAAAACACTTAAATGGATTCCTAAGAATTTAATAAATTAATTGTGCTGGTGAAATTCAAGGAGGCACACCCAAGGTGTGTCTATGATTGACGTCATAATACACTATCTACTAATAATCATTTATCATGAGTTTAATTGGGTTAGTATAAAAATTTATGTTAATTAAATAACATTTAAGGTGACATTTAGAAAAGTCCCACATACAACATAACGACATGGTTAAGAAGGCACCAAAACTATTTGGGATAACTATGAGAACACCTACCTTAAGGCTGTCAAGGACTCATCATCTGATGGATGCCTCATATTTGAATTGTGTTTGAATAAAATGATGGAACATTCCAACAAACTAAAAATAACAAAAAAGGTATTACACAAATATTGCGCAACAGATCCAATGATAAACTAAAATAATGAGGCAAAGAATTGGAGATATTATTGAGATAGTTCTGATGCTTTGGATGGATCTTGATTGGGACTTTGAGCATGAGAGATCTCTCAAATCCTAGGTGGGAGAAAATAGTATCTCACATGTGAAAGAAGACCATTTCATTCAATTGAATGGAGAGAGAGGAAATAAAAAGAGTTTTAAAAGATCCATTACGGGTGAAATAGTTATTTCACTTTCAAAAGAGGCACCACACTATTTAGCCGCATGGTTTGGCCAAATAGTGCACAAATATTTTGTAAATCATACCCAATGAGTGTCCCCATAATATCAAGGTAAAGGATTTTCCTAACCATGAACAAACTATGTTAAATCCCACTGTACATACACTATAGTTTTTTCATGGGTGTGTGCTTAGGGTCACCCAGTTCCAAACAAACTATGCGGACCCTACTACTCCTCTATATCACCTTGCACGGTTACTATAGATCATGTGGGATTGGCAACATGTTTTTACTAATTGTCTAGCCCATTCCATTTTCTAAAATATTGGGGGTTACAGGTTTCAAAAAATCTTCAAATACTCTTATTAACACTCTAAATCCATTGGGTACCATCACAATAACCGTTTAATGGAATTTAAAAAATAACAAAATTTGTACCTTCATGAAAAGACTGGTCATTACAATAAATCTAAAAGGGATTATAGTGTTTTTATATTGGAGATAAATTTTGATAATTATCATACAATAAATTATAGTTTCAAAAATATACTAAACCTTTCATTAATTGGATTGTGTGATGATTTTGAGATGCGATGTTTATTTTTATTGAAATATATGTATGTCTATATGGGGTTATCTTAATTTATATCAAATCTAGTGCATTAATAAATGTTTTCAGCACCATATTTGGGAGTTTGGTAAATGTAGCTTTATCAATTTTTAATCGTATTAGAATGGGAATTGAAGATGTTAATATAGTACCATAAAGAGACCCTCAAGTACCCATTACTAGAATCATTATTCATGGCAATTCAATGTTATCCATGATTATATTCAAAATATCCAGCAAGAATTCTCTAATCCAAAAAAATTCTCCATTATTTCCAAAAAAATTCTATTGGAATTATATACTTCGAGAAGAAATTTTGTGAAAAGTGACTGTTAGACCTCACATAGCCATTATAAGAAGATATTCATGAGAACAACATTCTAGTTGATACACTTATGGGAGATCATAATGATTTCGATGGATTCTAGAATAAATTTGATTATTTTGACATGGAATTCAGATATCCAATATTTGAAGTCGAAGGATAAATAGAACCTACATATTATTCTCTAGATTTGGAAGATAAAACCAAAAAAATTATGTAATTTTAATATTTAATTCACAATATTGTGAAACTAAAACAAGAAAATATAACCCATGTACATGAATAATTGAGAAATTATAAATAACATAAAGTTAAAATAACTTATGTAATCCACCCATTCTTGAACTCAATTCCATGTTTTATCATTATAATTAAATGGACCATAACCCCCTACAATTCATATTTTTAAAATATGGAATGCTAATGGTATTATTTAGAGGATTAGGATGAATATGATTAATTATATACTGTTGAGCACATGAATATCCCCAAACTAATTTATTATTAATTATATGGAGTAAATATATAATTCATATTGTCTTTGAATAGGAAGATAAATAAAAATTTTCCGACATTAAATGTGATTATTTGCTATAGATTCACCATTTTTTATTGTTTTTCAAATTGACTTACTCTCTATTTTTTCACTTTTATATCTACTACTGCAGTGCAAGAAAATTACTCAGTAGAAGTCAATGAATAGATTGTAAAAGAAGTAACCAATGAAGCGTAGGAACAATATTTTATCTTATCCCCACCATGATAGTTATACTTTATTATAATAGGTATAGACATGATGATCTACATTCATGGAATCATAAAAAATAAATTAATGATAAAATATATTAAAAGGAATTTTATAAGGAGTATTAAATAAAATAAGTAATACCATCCATCAATAATTGAGAGATGTTTTAAAGTACCTTTCTTAGGTGAGTGAAAACTAAGGGATAACTTGGGGGGATAAACCTAGATCTACACCATTTTCCATTCCCTTTCTCAAATTATTTGCTTCATTATTTTTTCATTAAATAATATTCGTTATGTTTTATTATTTTTAATTTTTGTTTTAAAATTGGTGTAATTTAGGATATTAAATCAATGTTTCCATTAACAAGACTTTTAGTTTTATGAATCATTATCTCTATTTTTTATTGTCTATATTAATTTTTTACGTAAAGATATTAATAACATTTTTGGGCAAAAATGTGTCTAAAACAGTTTTACTAGTGTGATGTGGTTCCAATATGATTAGGATATATTTTTTTTTTCTTTTATATTTTTTAATTCATGGAGATTTTGAAGATTATAAAATTATATATTTAAATTTTATCCTACCAAGATTAAAATTTTATGTTAATTTTAAGGGTTTCACTGATTTTGATGTTGTTAAAATTATATTATTATTGATTTATTTTTTCCACTATATTCTTGGAAATTTTTTTAAGACATGTAAAATTATTTTCAATTGGAAAAATTTAAGTGTAATAACATTTATAACATGAAAAAACAATAATTTTGAACTCTATCTGTGATAAAATTTCACTTGGGAAAAAGAACAGCATGGGGATCCTAGAAAAAATTCAATCATATAATTCCCTTGTAATTGAAGTAAAATGGTCAAATGGAATACCATATGATTATATGAGGTATTAAGAACTGATCAAACATTAAATTAAAAAGAAAAAAAATAAATTAAAGGAAAAAATTATAGTTCCTAATTAAAAAAATTGAATTATGTGAGGATGATATTGAATTCCAAAAGGATAAGGTGTGAGTTGGCTTATAATAATGTAATTCAGGACTATTATTGTAGTTTTAAATGGATAATTATTATAAGAAACATAATAAATTGGAATTTATTATGTTATCATTTGTAACAATATTAATTCCACTAAATTATATTCAATTTAAAATCCTAATGAACGAACATTTTATTAAAATGATATTAGATAGTTTATAGAGAATATATAGTATATATGATATTTTAAATAATGGATGAATCCTTTGGTTCTTATTTTCTAGTTTTTTAACCTAGTTGGGATAATAATTTTTTTTCATTTTAATTCATCGTACATACCATTTGTAAAATTACTATTTTTGGGGGAATTTAAACAACTAATATTTTCTTTAATTGACTTTTCATATTAATTTTTTTAAAAGCCACAAATATATTAATGTATGGGTGAATGTTAAATTTTTATATTATAAGTATAATTTGGGTAGAATTGTCATTATTTCATAATCATTTATATTTATGTTTTCAGTTCATATTTGATATGAATTAGTAAATTCATACACTGTATGATATTAATTAATAGGAATTTATAATTATATATTGAATCAGTAAACTGTATGGAAATTCAAGTTCTGACCATTGAATTTCACTCTAGTATTTTTATAATAAAATGTTATATGTGTTGAATATGAAATTGAAATATTTATAAAGAATTTTACACATTGTGGTATATATATAAAATTTAATGAACTCAAGTTTTAATAAATAATTTAATGGAGTTCATGTGAATTTAATTCAATTTTTGAATGGATCCTTCAATATTGACATCATTTCAATGATTAGGTTGTAACCATTTGATCAGTTTTGCGATTGGGTTGAAGTATTTACACATGATTGAAGAATCAAAAAAAATTATTTCATTCAACTAGAAAAAAAATTATTTCAATGGTTATTTTAGGAACCAAGGCCTTTCACTACTAGAAATGTAGTTTAGTATTTGTTTGTTTTCAATCCACAATAGGTTGATCAAGGAGTTTTCAAGATAGGTGATGTCAAAAAAATATGTATTGATCATTGAAGGTGGAGTCATTTCCCAGTGTTTCCAAAATTTTTAACTCAAATCTAGAGGATAGGTAGTGCTTCATGAATTGTGGTTTTATAGCAATCAATCTTCTCAAATATGGTAATTGAATGAGTTTTATTAATATCAGGTCTTATGAAGGTGGATTTTTGTTAATATGTGAGGGATCATAAATAACCATCATGAACGTGCGATGGAGAGATGGTAAATCATTAAAACTACGAGAATCAACATCAATGGGATGAATTCTAATCGAGCATCATGAATAGATAATCATCATGAGCATGATTGAATATGTTCATGATGAAGTCTCTGGAAGAATGGGGTATCTTAAGAGGTTTGTTCGTATAAATATGCAGCCACACCAACTTCATTTGACATGAATAGAATTGGGGAAAAGGTTGAATCAATCTGATTTCGGGAAGTATTGGAGCTTTTCAAATATGTAATTTTATAAAATATTGAGAATCGGGATAAGAATAGTCTATTCTTAACTGATGAAAATTATATTGTGTTATAGGAGCTTCATGAATATTGAGATTATCTTGAATACATAGGGTTTTATAAAGGAAGTGAGCTTTGTGAAGTAATTTTGTTTCATGAAGGCTATGATCTTCACAAAGGCATATTTCTTTGTGAAGGTTTTGGGTTTTTCAATTGTTGGGAGCTTCATGAATGTGTGTGGGTTTGCAATGTCTGGTATTTCATTGAAACATAATTGGGGTTCCATGAAATCTTGGTGCTTCCGAAACAGTTTTTTCGAACATATGGTTTATGTTTATAGTTCTTTCAAGTGCATCAACTCAAGACTAAGGTGAATGTTGAGTATCATGCTATTTAGGGAAAAAGACTAAAACTCCAATCTACATAAGAAACTATCATGTAGTTAAACTAGGTAAGAATTTACCCAATTTAGTGAGCTAGTGGTAGCATACATAAGTGTTTCGAGGGTGGAACTATCTTTCCCCCAAATTTTTGTAAATTAGGTGTGAATGGAACAATTATTCTATGACTGACCATCTGTATTCCATAATAAATATGGAATCATAGTGTATTTAGGTATGACTAAAACCCTATCAGTTTATTCTCCATGGACTATCCCATTATAGTAAACCATGTCAAACTACTTTTTGTTGTCACTATATATGCGGTGGTTTAAAAACAACATGATTTTATTAGATAGTTTTTAAAAGTTCATATCAATTTTGGAAGAAGATCTTTTTCAAGAGATTAATTGGACACCCTAGTCACCCCACCCATATCATTATGTTCTGAGGTTCTACATGTGGTATTAGAGTGTATAGCTTATTGTAGTTAAATATGTCCTCTATTGTTTCCATGGAGAATTCAATGAATATTCGGGGCGTCCCCTTATTTTAGGGAAGAAACATCAAGAGTTGGAAGATTTGGATGATATATCATATGAAATCCCTTGTGATGGATGTTCTTTTTTCCACTACCTAGGGGATTCAGGTCACTAATTTGGCAGGGCGGTCTACGTATGAATTAGATATGAAAAAGGTTGGTGTAGATGCCGAAGATCAAGATTCTCTTACTTAAACACCTTTTGATCATATCTATTTGAATGTTATGAGTTTCATTATGTCAAATTCTATGTGGGAGAAGCTAGAAAATATATGTGAAGGTTATAACAATGTATACAAGGCCAAACATCATGTGTAGAAAAATATATTCATTGATATGAAAATTCATCCATATGAAATCATAGATGGGATCTTTAATCACATAAATAATGTTGTTGGAAAATATTGAAGTATTTGGGGAAGAGTTTAATTATTTTAGTATTTCAAATAAAATCATGGGATGGATTCCCTATCTGTATAATACAAAGGTTTTGTCTCCTGAGGAAAAAGATTTGTATTAACTCTCTCTTGATGATATGATATTCAGTTTATTAGTTTATGAAATGAGAGTCAAACAATAAGATACTCACATTCGAGTAAGGAAATGTAATTAAAATACATGGTAAAAAAAGTGGTTTCCATAGTAAGTGACGATGATGAAGATCGACTTATTTGTCATTTTTACAAGAAATTCAAAAGATGAAAAGGGATATTTAAAGGAAGGATTATGTTCTCTTGTTTTTAGTGTGGTAATGTAGGGCATATTACCTCTTAATTCCCAAGGATATTTTATGATGTAGACTATGAGAAAAAATTAATGAACTAGTATCAGGAGAGTTTGTTTAAAAAATGAGACCTCAAATCAAGAATGATTTTTTAGAGCATTATCATCATCTCTAAAGTTGAATAAGATGATAAAAAAAAATTAGGACGTATTACTAGAGATTAAATCTAAAACTGAATCATCTATAATGGATATAGTTGAAAATGAAGATCCTATAAAAAATGAAGATAATCATTTTCATGGTGTTTCTTTTCTCAAGGTAGAACTCAACGGTTCACTTGATGAGATTAATAATATACGAAATAGAATCAAAAATATGAGAACTTTTCTGAAAGATTCATCACAATATATTTGTCAGCTTGGAGAAGAACTTGATTGACTAGAATGATATGATTAAGAACATGTAACAACTCATGAAATATTGGAAGATGATGTGAAATTTAACTTCAATATTTAGGATTAGGAAAAAGGAATCAATGACCTTACATCAAGACTAGAGGAAAATGACAAAATAGTTGAGGGAAATAAAGAATATTTTTTTATTATAAAAATTAAAATGGAAAATGAATCAATATCAACAGAAAAAATGAAGAAATTACTATTTATATAATTCTAAAATGAATAAAATCAAAAAATAGGTAAAAGTTATTCTAAATGAGTATAAACGTCCTTTAGTAATCAAAGATCCACAGTTATATGAAAAATTAGAAATGGATTTGATGATGAAACATCAAAGGTTGGAAAAGGGATGAACCAAAATTAAGGGAATCATAAAGTTGGACATATCACTGAGGCACCATATGTACGATCAATGAAGTATTCAAATAAAATAGAAAAAGGATATGAATATTGTCCTCAATTATCAAGAGAGTATAACTAGTCAAATTCCTTTACAAAATAATGTGAATGTGGAATAACAGATGTGAGAATAGATTTCCTCTTATGAAATTTCATTTCTGTGTATTTCTGAGACAAAACAAGTCTTATTTTGAAAAGGGAAAGAGCTCTATGAATGGGAAATCACCTATAAGTAAACAAAAAATAATTATACCATATACTTAATCATATGTAAGAAATAATTTCAAGGTATATGGTTTTAATTTTTCTAACTATTTACATGATGTAATTTATTGTGTGTAAAAGAAATGAGGGAAAAATACCTACAAAACATAGAGAGATTTTAATACCTACCAAGAAAGCATAGGTTCTCTTGAAAATTGGTATTATGATATTGAATAATAATATTAGTATTATTAACCCATGAATATTGATAATATATTGATAAGGCCATATTTATCCACCAACTAATAAAAAAATCTCATGGAAGGAGAACAAGAAAATTGAGAATTTCAGCCAAGCATAAATAGCTCTCAAATCAACAATGAACAGTAGAAAATGGATTCTTAATAGAAGATAATTATCCCACATGTTACGAAATGAAAATTTGGTTAAGGATTTTATAAAAATGGTATAATGGGTAGTGATATCCATCACCAATGTTTCTTTAAATATAAAAGGATGTTGAAATACTAAACTAAAAAATGATGAGATATTTCAAAATAATGATATTTAGATTGATGGTTTGGATCAAAATCTAATGAGTGTGATTCAAATATATGAATCGGGACTAATAGATACTTTTAATCAGAAGGGTTTCCTCATCATGGGAATAGAAGGTATTTCTCTCTTCAATTTATATAGAACAGATATAATTTTATACCTGTTTACCAGTAAATACAACACTTGTTACTTAACAGTTGAAGAAGAAAATAACTTGTGGCATCGGTGATTAGGTCACACTAATCAAGAGATAATGGAACAAATATCTATGATTAAGATAGTCTACAGAATTCCAAATCTGAAGTGTGACTGAGAAAGTACGTGATACACGAACGCAAGGAAATATTTTCAGGAGTTCATATTGATTGAAGAAAAAAATAGAATCAAATTTACTTGATCTTATCAATAGATACATATGTGGATTAATAAATGGGGTTGGAAAAAAAAGATATATGTGCTTAATTTTTTTAATTTATAACTATATTATAATGTATTTTTTATTGTCTACGTTGAGGGAATTGAATTTTATTGATTTGATGAAGAGTTATCATCGAAGCACTAAGAATTATACTAGTCGTACAATTAAGATTCTATTATTAGACAATGAAGGACTTTACCCATCTATTTAAATTGAAAATTAACTTTAAAAATGTGATAGATCACGAGTTTTATATAGTTAAAACCTAAAAAAATGGGTTATTGAATTTATAAATTGATAGTTTAACAGTATGGCTTGAACTACACTGATTGAGAGTCTTGTATCACATTATTACTAGAAATAGTTTTTTCAAGTAGTAGTATACACTAAAAATCATAAGGTGATTTTTACGGGAGAATAAAAGAAACTATATGAGATATCATAGGGATATCAGCCTTATTTGGTGTATTTTTTAGTTTTTAGAAGTATCTGTTTTATCTGAAACAAATAAGGAACTCAAGGAAAGTACAGTGATGCTACAGATGAAGGAATACTACATGGATATTCAATGAATATTAAAGACTAAAATGTTAAAATAATCATCTTAGAATGATTTTGTAATGTATTAATTTCAAAATCATTCATGTTAAACCCATAATTACATCAATGAGATCATCTGTTCATAAAATTAAAGATGAATAAGAATGTGTACAAGGGACTACTTCAAATATAGAAATAGTGTAAGTCTTGAAAATAATTCAGGGAAAAAAATGATTATGATTTAGAATAATATTTAAAAGATGAAATAATTTCTAAATAATCATCATCAAAATGTAATAGGAGAAATATAAGATGATAAATTAATTAATCTAGCATTATTAGGGATTTGACCGAACCTTCACAGAAACGAAGAATCGGTAATGAAGAACATTCTTCCTTCCTATCAATTGAGAAACCAAAATCATTATAAGAATAAATGAAGGATGATTCATGAGTTAATGTCATGAATGAATAATTAGAAAATATTGATAACAATCAGACATTGGAAATTAGGAATAGACCTAAAAATCACATTGTGATTAGAAAAAATTATTGTTTTTAAATTAAATTCTATGGGCATGGAATGTGATTAGAAATAAATAATTCTTAGCATTTGAAGTATTTGCACATATTAAAGGAATTTATATTTATGAAACATTTATTAAATAATATATACTGGGTTCTATTAGGATTTTCTTTTCAATGGAAATTCAAATAGAGTACAATTTTTATCAGATGGATGTTGAAATAGAATTCTTTAATTGAGTCATTGAATAAGAATCCTAAATTGATCAACTAGTGGTATTTTTAATTGGATATGACAATAATAAGGTTTGTAGATTGAATATGAGTCTCTATGGTTTGAATCAGGCACCACAAGCATGGTATTATAGACTATATTCTTATCAGAGGATTTTTTAATTTAAAAGAGGTGTAAACCATATTCTCTCTGTGGTGAATACTCAAAAAAGAGCAATTTGTGGTCATTATAAATTTGGATAATATTATTATTATTAGAATTAGTAATGGATCAGTGGACAAGTTTTCTAATCATATGAAATTCTATTTTGAAATGTGTATTACCGGTGAACGCACATACATATTGGGGCTATTGGAGGTTCAAAATAAGGTTCAAACAATAATTTATGGGGAAAAATATGCAATTGAGCTACTAGATAAAATCAATATGCATGATTATAAACCTATTTCAACTCTAATTTTGGTTGTGAAAAACATAGAAAGGTTGAGTATGGGACTGTTGTGGATCCCACCATGTATGGGAGAATCATTGGAATCTTATTGTACATGTATATGCCATGTCCTCGTATTGTTCTTACAACATGATTAGCAGATCACTTTAAAAGTAATCCAAAGGAATATAATTTGGATGAATTTATAATAATCATGAGGTATATTCAAGGTACCTTGAATTCCTGACTATACACTAGAGTCGGATGATATAATTAATTATAGATATTTTCTGATGCTAGCTGGGTGGAAGAAACGGTGGATAGAAAGTGTGCTTTTTGGGGTGATTTTTTTCATTGGGAATAAATTTGTGGGATGGTTGAGCATGAAATAAAGAACATCTATTAGTATGTATGATACTGAGATTATCTCTTCTATAAAGGCTTCCACTCAACTATTATGGAGGAAGAAACAACTGAATGATATTGGTGATGAGGTGAAATAGTTGATGGTGATTCACTGTGAGAAAAAGAGCGCAATCAATATTACATAAAATCTGGTTCAACACTCTCATACAAAATATATTAAGGTCAAATATCACTTCATAAATGAAAATATTGAACACTTTGTGTTTAAAAATGAACATTTTGGAACTCATGACCATGTGGCTGACAATTTTCCTAAGGAGTTGTTAGTACATATACTCGTGAAACGTCGGTTGAACTTCAGTTTTCATTCATATCCTAGTGCATGAGTAAGTTACATATGTTTTTCTACCACATTAATATTAACTCTTATTAATCTATTTTTGTATGTGATGAATTTTTTTGGGGTAGATAAAATCTAGGTGGATTTTGTTTGTGAGTACTAAATATTGAAATACATGGTAATTGGGATTATTGTCAATGGGAGAGCTAATTGTAATTCAATTATTTTTTCATAATTGGATGGTTTTGGTTGCCTATTGTGTCATGAGATTCGCTTTTATTACTATTGTTTTCTACATCGATCTATGATCATTTATACTTATAGTGATGTATGAAATTTTTCAGGCCTATCAGGTTTTTGATCGAGGATGGTGTGTGATTGAACTTTTCTATATATTAAAAGAAAACAAAAAATGGGGAGATTATTATAACTAAGGGATTTCATAGCTGGAAATGGTGTCTAGTTTGTTATTTTATGTCAATACACATTGGGTTGATCATATATTTTTCAAGAAAAGTTATCTTATAGTATTGGATGGCTACATTTTTTAAATCATTTCCTAGTATTTTCCAAATTATGGGACCCAAAATTAAAAGGAATGGGAAAGATTCATGAATTTTTGTTTTCTAGGATTGATTCTTCTTAAATATGGTAAAGGAATCAGTTTTGTGAATATTGGGTGTTATGAAGGTTGTGTTTTGTGACAACCTGGAGCTTCATGAATATTCATCACAAATACATTAGGAAAATAGAGAAAATCATTATGATAATGAGAAGATTCAAGAAAAGGTTAAATTTCACTACATCTTTGCAAATATAGGATCAATATGATCATGAATAAATAGGTTCATGAAGAATATAATAAGAGTGTGGTGTATTTTAAATGGTTTATTCCATAAATATAAATCCACACCCACATCATTTGACTCTAATAGAATTAAAGAAAAGGCTAAATCACTCCAATTTTATGAAGGCTTGGAGTATTAAATATATGGAATTCTATGAGATATTGATCATCATAAAAATAAATGTCATGTCTTAAATGATGCTAATGCTTTTGATTAATGGGAGTTTCAAAAACATTTGGACTTTCAGAAATACATGGAACTCTATAATTGAAGTGAACTTTGGGAAGGTATTTTATTCAATGAAGGATGTGATATTCATGAAGGTAGTGTGAACCACAAATTCTATGAGCCTCATAAAGACTTAATGATTCTTGAATGTGTGTGGCTTTATAACTAATTTTATTAAATTAAAACATAAAGGGGTTTTTGTGGAGTTTATGAGATTCATGAATTGCTGTTTTGAACATCTACATTATGTGAGCAGTGTTTTCAGGTCCATAAACTCGGTACTACATTGAATGAAGAGGGTCATACTAGTTTGGAAAAAACACACAGATGATAATATATTGAAGAAACCTTCAAGTCATAAAATAGAGTAGTAATTCATCCAAATAACTGAGCTAGGTGAGTTGATGGAAGTGTTTCATGGGAGGTATTGTGTTGTCCCTAACATCTAGTAAAGGCAGTGTGCCTTCCATTTAGTGATAGTGTATGAATATTTTGTATTCCATAATATCTAGTGAATATTACTATATCAAGGAATGACTGACACACTATAATTGTATTAACACTATACTTTCCCTTTATGGTGAACCATGTTAATCTAATGTGTTGTCTCTCTATAGGTAATTTCTTAATAAGTACACAATTAAATCAGAAAGGTTTTATAAGTTCCTAAAAACATGGAAAAAATATCCATTGTTTTTTAAGAAAAATTTGACACCCTAATTCACATGTCCCCTCTCATGGTGTTGTAGGGATATATAGTTGTGAATTTCAAATAATCCAAAAATAAATTGGAATTTATTTTTACATGGTTGTCAACATTCCCTTTTAAAATAATGACAACACTAGCCTGCCCCGAGTATATAAATTCACATGATTCCCATTTAGAGTGTGGGTCCTAGGATTATGGAGTTTTTAGAAAATTATATTAATTTTCCTCAATATTTATTTCCATTCATATAGTATTTCACTTCTACATTGTTATAAAAAAATTATTCCTCTCACTCTAGATCCTTTTTCTCTCTCATTTTGTGTACATATTATTCCTTTACTATAGAATCCTATAATAATTATCATAACTAACTATCCAATATAACCTCTACGGTATGAATACAATTATGATCCCAAATATATATTAATTACTGCATAATTATTCTTATACTCTTTAGGTTATTCTTAGGATTATTTTTGATTGGATTATCTTTTTGTTATGTTATGTGTACATTCTTCAGCTAATCAATTTTACATTTTTGGTTGAGGTGGATATGTATTGTGTTTATAAATAATTGATTTCACTTTATATTTACAACCATGGTATAATTGGATGTTAACACATATGATGGACTGTTTTCATTAATTATATTTCAGCCTGGCCAGGAGACAATTATGGTTATCTCTGGATAATTCTCTTGAGAGTATTTTATATCCTTCAAATAGAATTCACTATGTATTCATATAAAATTTCATGTTTATTTTCTATTACCAAATTATAATACTCATTCCAAACATCATTCGATTTCTTTTTATAAAAAACTAAAACCTAAAAAATAAAATAAGTGATTATAATTATAGTTTTAATGACTTTGAATGATCACCAAGTGAGAAAGATTTGGGCATCCACTATGTTTCACTATGATAAATAGAAAATCATTTATCACAAACTTTGATTGGTTTTTTAAAACATGGATCCATTTTTAGAGACCTATATCATATTTCACTGAGCATTTTTTTCTTTTTTTAATATATTTAAGTATAAAAAAATTAAATATCTAAGAAAAAGTATAATTTTTATCCATTTTCTAACCCACCCTTACACATGGAAGTGTTTATTTTGAGATATGTGATGGTAAATTTATTATTAATTTTTTTAGAGGATGACTTCAGGGAAGTCACCTAGGAAATTGAATATTCCCTCACCTTCTAGGTATTACAAAAATTGGTGTGAGAATTAATTTGGATCTAGGTGTAATTAGTATATTTTCATATATAAGTAGTTGAGTTTCAAAAATTTACCTTTTATTATATATATTTTTTCTAAAAGATCTCTAGTGGAAAAAAAATAAATGTCTTGAAAAATTTATTATAGACCTAACTCAACTATTACTAGAGGATAATCCTAATAAAAAAATTATATCTTATACCAATTTTGGGAGATAATTTATATTTTGATAAATTTTGGAATGAATTTTTAAATATTGATATGAACTAAGACCATCCCATATTTTAATAATATATAAAAACCCCACTCTATATTTATCATGATTCTGAAGATAAAAACATATATTTGGTATAATTTAAAGAGATAATATTGGAGCATGACTACCTTCTACCATCAACTAAAACCCAAATCCACGAACAATTTTGGAATGAATAAGAACATGTTGCCAAACCAACTCATAGAGTAAATCAATTCATGATCTCAATATAATTTCATTTCATTGAAACTAAAATAATTATTATATCCCGAAAATTTAGTCATCCAGATGAGGAAAACACATGGATTACCCTAGAGTATGATGTTGAATATTATGATACACCTGATATAGGACAAGTAGATCACCCAAAAATTAATTGAACTTTTATTAGAGTGAGAAAATAAAGAATTTATATTTTCTTATAATGACAAAACCAAATTACATTATGCCTAATATAAAGGGGAAGATTTTGATATTGATTTTTTGTGTTTTAATTTTGCAAAAATAGAATTACTATTTTACGTACCCCTTTTTAAATCTATTACCATAGATCATGAAGGGAAATATATATAAATATATGAATTTTTGGAATACATTGTAGACAAAGAAAAATTCTACCCATATTTTCTCCTACACCAAAAATAACATTTTTAAATAATTTCAATTAGGATGGACTTAATTTACTTTATCTAATGAGTACTCATGATTCATGTAATTTTGAATCATATTATATTGACAGTTATGTGGTTGTCCAAATCAAAGAAACTCTATCCACCATTAACATCTACATGAAGCTAGAACTTCCTCTTAGGGAATATAAAAAATATAGGGTTCAATTTGGGGTTAAAAATAGTTTTTAATCATTTAAACAACATTACCCTATTATTTTATTCATTAAATTTTCATTAAATATGTTTTATTATGTTTTATTGTATTTACATATAGGTTTTTGGTGGAAGGAATTTATGATATTAACTAAATTATATCACTTTCAATAAGTCTGGTTGTATCCCTCTTTCTATGAATAACTCGATCCAGATACCCTCTAAAACTGGTATCAGACCTAAATTTCCACAAAACCATAGGGAATTATGAATCCCCACAGGCTAGCATATTGTATATAGGAAAAAAATTAAGGGAATAATTTATCCAAACCTGAGGTAGAAAATATAATATATATATATATATATATAAAAGAAATGGTTCAAGATAACATTTACATATATGTAATAATAGATAGAGAGAAGTGGAAGTGATACAATTGAAAAGGTAAAAAACCATATCAAATAGACAAGTCCAAAACATTCTCCATGTGATGGCAGGGTAAGACCCCCACCATCTCACCATCCAACTACTCAAACCCAACTGATGGAAATTCACACCATCTCACTATGGACCCATGCCTTTCCAAGCATCAATAAACATACCAATGACTACACATTCCCTACTGAGTGGGAAGGGTGTGAGCTAATAGGCTCATTATGGTCCCACCCAAGTGTTCTATAACAAGTCTATATACAATAATCCATTAATGATCAATAATAAAGAACCCAAGGAATGATTTACAATATAACAATTTTATATAAATAACATGGAATGAATATTTAATTCCCCTTTATTAAACATATCAAAATAAAGTATGTAAATTAGATTCAAATAATTTAATATTCATACATCAAACAGATATATCAAAACAATCCAAAGTGTGTATCATATTTCATATAAATCCATGGTAGTAGAACTAAAATAATATAACAGAAAACATCCCAATTCGTCCAAAAGTATAGGTAACACCATGATAAGTACACGCTATGTTAGGATACTTTGGTCACTTGTATATAAACAAATAAAATCCCACACGCATCAACACTTTAGACAAATTCATCAAATCTATGTAGAAGAGGGGATCCCCAAAAAGTGAGCCTCGCAATAGGTCTACCATATTCCTAGAACAACATGACTATATAGAAGAGGATCACCCCATGAGATTCCCCATGATAGTGGACTAGGTCTATTACTAAAACATCCACCTAAGTATCCCATGATTCTCATGGGAACTATTTTCTAAATCATTTGATCAATCAATTTCATCTTATCATTTTTTTGAAACCACTTCAGATTGATTTGAAAAACCCTATTTATTTACCAAAACTAGGGGAAATACATTTTTTTAAAACCCCATTTCCAAACACATGAAATAAATAAATAAATTGTTCCATTTAATTTTGAAAATAATTAATCAAATTGGAGAAATTGGTTTCACCAACACAAGCAATAGATTGAACAAAATTCCTCAAAAATTATGTCCCACATTCCCGCAACATGATCCACCAACAAGGCAGAAAAGAAAATCCATAATGGATTCCCTAAAATCAATTTAAATAACATAAAAAACATTCAATTTAATATAAATGGTTCTTAAAGTGGATGGATCTTAAAAACATCAATGAATGAACAGGCACCAAACTACAACCAAAAAAGGAACGACCACTAGAATAATTTCACTAAATGGATCCAGAAGTAAAAAAAAAGAAGGATAACCACATGTTAATAGATATGAAAACATAATTAAATTGTTCTACCATGATAATATAAAACTAAGAATCAAAATGGATTACTCATCGTGAGAGACACTGCACAAAACTCTAATGATGAACCACCGCACAAATGAACCTGGAAGGGGTGGAGGGTCCCAAAATAATTTGATAACTCTTATACATCAAGTGAATGGAGGGATGTAGATGATTTAATGGAAAATAATCATTTTATAACCCTAAAATCCCATTTCAAAAAACATATATGGTTTGTAATCCATTTACACATCATGTAATACATGGAACTCAAGTATTCTGAAACCCCCAATTAATTTTTATTAAAACCATTATTTTCACCATTAAATGATGTTTAATAATTCATGATGTGTTTTCAGCTCAAGAAATGATCCTTGTGATCAAATACACGAGGTGTAATCCAGTTACATGGTGTGTAATTACACAAAAGACTTCAAAGACAAATGAATCTTACATGAAATCACAAACCACCTCCAGCATTTTATAAATGTAGGGAGAACCCCATAATTCCATTTAATTTTTATACCCATATTCCCTTAATTAATAAAAACATACATCCCAAAAATTTAATTCATTCACAACTTTAAATTCTCTTCATCCTTAGGAGTCCCAATATGCACCCAACTAAAAATGAAAACAAGTAATGAGATGGGAATTTCTTGAAAGTAGGTAACAAGACTTTACAAACTCCCCATTATAAGAAATTTAATACTTTGAAAGTGATGTGTATGTATAATGTACAGTAAAGAGGTGAGGCCACTACTCCCTCATCAATGGATCCCTCTCCCAAGTCTCAGGAGAATCTTATTTATTTCCCCATAACACTCTGAAAAATAGAATCAACATCCCATGTAATACTTTCACTTGAGATTCATTGATCACTTCTAGATTCTCCATAAAAGAAACATATATCTATAACTCAATCTATTCCCAACATAGAACATGAGTGGGATTAGGATGGTATTTCAAGAGATGTGATTTTTGGAAAAAGTCATGAATTACTATAAACATAACTGACAACGACAATCTATAAGAAACTATCCCAAGCCTCTTAATTTCCTCAAACTGTCCAACATATCTTGGTGTAAAATTTCTATATTCTATAAGCCAGTGGTGACATAAACATGGATAAACATTTATGAAAACTCAGTCACATGTGGTTATTTCCAATGGAATACACCATTTATCCAAATAATATTTCTGTTGACTATTTTTTGTAACAAGACATTGAAACGTATCATGAACCCTCAAAGATGTATCATAAAACAAACTCGGTTCCACCAAAGAATATTTTTCCAAATCTACCTCACAAAATGGTGACCTAAAAAATATACTATACATAGCAACAAAAGGATCCATTTTGATCATGGACTAATAAATGTTGTTATAATAAATCTCAACCATTCCTAGATTGATATCTAGAGATCCTCCAATATCCAAGACACAATCATAGAGCATATCCTCCAGAATTTGGATACTATGTTTCTTATGACCATCTATCTTTGGATGATATGATGTACTAAAGATGACATAATTCCACATGGCCTCCTGGATACTCCTAAAAAACATCAGTATAACCCTATGACATCTATTAGAAACAATGGTATAAGTATCCCCATGTAACCTCATAATTTCTTGCACATACAGCTCACCCAGATCGTCAACTTTGTTGGTTTCCCTAGTCAGAATGAAAGGACCTGACTTTTTTAACCAATCAATCACTACCCATATATAATTAATTCCTTTGGGAGTCTATATTATTCTAACAAAAAAGTTTAAGGATACCTCTTCCCATTTACAAATCATCACTAGAAGAGGAATAACAAAACTAAAAGATTAAAAATGTTATGCCTTTATATTTTGAAATATATAACAACGAGACACAAAATCAATGATATCACACTTTATACCTAGAAATTAGATTCACTATATTATGTCATAATACATATTTTTAGTGTCTAAATGAAAATCCCACAATGGAATATGGAAATAAAATAAAAATGATCTCTTCACAGACCATCAGATGAAAACCCACATAGAAAAATGAAGAATACCATTTGAAGAGAGAGACAAAACCAAAACAGGATAAGTCCACAACCTTAAACATTAACATAATATTGAGATTTAGTCAATATATTACATTTATTTAAAATTGATGATATTTTCAGGTTTAGTGTTTTAGAGAGTTATTTAGAAACTCATACATAAAACCATAAAATACAGAGTGGGAATAAAAAATATTATCCATTTTTCCCCATAATATATCAATTTTAAAATAAAAAATGATATATTTTATGAATACTCTCCATGATATTAAACATGAATTATTCCAATCCCTTATTCATTCTTAAGTCCAATAAAATATTTTAAAAATGATAGAAGACCATAAAAATATCAGTCAAAGATATAAGAACATGAAAAGTGTTATTCCATTGATATACAATAATACCCAAGAAATATTTATCATAATGCAACACTGTTCACCTTTAATAAGTAGTAAATACATTCCTTTTAAAATAATCTCAATGGATATAGTTTTTTTGATAAAAATATTACTATAATACCTGTATGATGTATATAAAATACATAAAGGAATCATGGGACCTTGTAATAATTTTCACATCTAAAAATAGAATAAAAATGGAGTCGATGTCAATACATTATTGTCTTAAGAATGTGTTATCTATATAACTAACTTCTATACCAAATATAGTGGATAGATATCACGGATCTAACCATCATTTGTTTATAATGGAACCACACATCAATGGTTTATCATGTAACCACTCGTAAAATGTTCATGTACCATTACATAATCATAACAAATTGACAAATGCAATTTTCAATATTTCACTCATAATATTTCATTTTCACTCCTAATAAAACATATCATGTTATTGAAATAAACAATTCATTTTCAAATCCCATTTTCAATAACAAAATAACCAAGATTAAAAGAAGTGTCTTCATTTCATAAAACATGTAATCATGAAAAGTAATCTATAAATAAAATATTATTTATGGGAGGAGAAAAGTCATTTTCACTGTGTATGTTTATAATATAATATTCATTTTTTCATTTAACAAAACATTCTATATAAAAAACATAAAAAGTTTCCTTTTGAAAAAATTTTAATGAAATAAGAAATATACATTTATTTCCTTTGTAATCATTTTATATCAATATAAATATATATGTAAAATAATATAAATAATATTTACATGGATAAAATTATTTTGAAATTAAATCATTAAACATGCAAAGTGTCCCATACCACATTGAAAATTTAAATCATACACCCCATGAAAGAATAAAATTTATCAAAAATTGAAAATTATATGATATTAAGTAAATTCATTTAATAAACGTCAATTTTGTTGTATATTAATATCATAAAATATTCTGGTTGTATGACATCAAAATATGCCTCAATGAATTGAGATTAAGAAGAAATAACTTACCTTGAGTTAGACTTATCACGTTTGCCTTTATATTCATGAATAATAAACTTATGTTAATTATTTATATGATTTAGAAATATTTCCATGTTTATAATCACTCTTATTTAATTAATAATTTTTTTATAAAACTAATTAGACAATTAATTTTATGTCGGGTGTTTTGATCGTATTCAGTTTATGCGTCAAGAACAACTTTTGTGAGACAACTATGGTAAAATTTTAATTATTAGAACATCTCAAAATTAATAATCATGAAATAATTATCATATTTATACATAAATTATAATTTTAAAACAAATAATATATTATGGGTATGAAAAATTAATCAACTATACAATCATGAATACAGTAGGCTATTCATATGCATTAGTAACGTTCTCATATTTCAAGGCTCATTATAGAAATAAGTTAAGTAACATTTATCATTATAAAATAATAACTATATAATAAATCCCATATTATGTAATCATATATACTTATATATATAATTATCGTGATGTGAAAATAATCATATCTCTTCGAGGAGGCGGTAGTCCACACGTCCACGAACGACGTTATCACATTTTTGTGTGTTAAAAAAAGTAATAATAATAATGATATATTGTATTTACAGAAAGATATTTTTTCATTAATATCATATATGTGTGTTATTTATATTACATGGGATTATTATGTTCCACCTTAATATATTCCATGTGTTGTTTGAATGTATCACGTCACTTTGAGGAGTTTGTAGTTCAGAGGTCCACAAACGACATTATTGTACACCCATAAAATAGAATGTATGAATGTATGTTTATATATAAATTTCATAAGAATGAATAAATCAGATATAACATAAATATATCTTATAAAATAATCATTCCATAATAATTCCCAACCATTAAAATGTAGTGAAGGAAAAATTAATGACATTGATTTGTGAGGCGGTAGTTAGTTGTACACACGAACGGTAATTTTGTTACCCATTTGATGGAATTGTGCTTGCAGGTGTAGGTAAACCCATTAAATTAACAAAATATAATTGTATTTATTATAATGATATTATTATATGATCATGTAATCATAAAAATTGATTGGTTGGATAATGAAATAAAACCTAAAATCATGTTGAAGAATGTTACCCCTTTTGTCAAGTAACTCCATTTAATTTGCACCAATATGATTCCATGGTTTTATTTTTTTCCAAAGTGAGGACTATGGGGTGATCATGGTGATTTTGGGAGATTATTTTTAAACTTTTGATATGAGAAAATTTTATTTATTGGTTTGAATATATTTGAGAAGTTGAGTTCCATTTTATAGTGGAGGAGGAGTTCCATTCTTGTGAATATGATGAGGATAACACTATTAGAATGTATACCTTAAATCATGTTCCTCAAAAAATGATCCAAATTTTATAGAAGATAAAATATGGTAGAATAATTTCTATGAAATGGGTTTTGATCATGTGTCTAGGACATTATTCAACTTAATATTAATGTTTAACCACTAGATAAAATTATTTTAACCTTAATCGATGTTATTACTTTTAATTGATTTCACTAATATATTTGGTCAAAAACTGTGTTTTCCTTATTAGAAATTAGAAATTATTATTATTAAAATTACAGAATCCATTTTTTCAAATTCCACTCAAATAATTGGAAGAAATTAATTTAAAAATAATATCATATATAAGAGGACATAGTGGGTTTTTAAAAATAATCTATTCAAAAGTTTTCTAGGTTTTTATATATATATTCAATATAAAAGTGATCCCAATGAAATTAAATGGATTAATTGATATATAATTTACGTAATTATTCTTTAAAACTAATTCAAAATATTTTTAACTATATAAATTATTTAAACAAAAAAGAAGTTTTCAATTAAAATTTACTATTATTAACTATTTATCACCATATAAATATTCTAAGAAAAATACAAAAAAATAATAGAAATTTAATTTTTATATTCCTCTTTAAAAAAATTAATTTTTGAATATAAATATTATGAAATTATAAGCATTAATTTTCAAAAAAAGAGTGCAATTAAAAGGTGATAAAAATGATTTGTAGAAAAATAGAGCTTTTATGTGTAAAACTATATTTATTCATATATTATGTCTATAAAATCTATTGGATTAATGTAATTTGTTTCTAAAAATATTTTTAAAAATAATATATTTAGTACTTTTCATTATTGTTGATACAACTATGATGCGTTAACTTCCATATTAAAAAGTAATATTAATACTATATTATTGTTCGACATTACTCAATCATGCATGCATGAAATGATTTCAAAGAAAATCGTTGTTCTGTGTTGAGTAAACTATTTTAAATAGAATCTATTTAATTTTAAAATAAATATTTATTTCATAAATATTAGCAAGTATTAAAAATAATTATTCCATCATTACTTGGGTTGTTATAGCCTTCCCCTCTTTTAGAAGTTCTGTCCTCACAATTTTATTTACTTAAAAATAGGTGGGGATATTTTTCCACCATTTCATTTTAATATTCCAATTTATCCTCTTCAACTGTACTTGTTTTGACAAAAATCAGTAACCTGGTTAATTACCATAATTCCCAATACATTCTCTCTGTCGTCGAGAATCTAAACTAGTTATTCCTCAAAATAAATATACTCTTACAACTGAACTAATTATGGTCGTAAAACATGAGATAAATATGGTAAATACTTCCTTAATATTGAAATATTAAATACATTATGTACCATGGATAAACTCAGAGGTAAATCCACTATTTAGGAAACTGGTACAACTTTCTCTATGACATTATATGGTTCAATGTACCATGGAATCGCATTTCCACTCCTTCCAAAATGCGTTACACATTTCCATGAGGATACTTTAAAAAAGACATGATCAACTGCCATGAAATAATGATTTTTTACTCTGGTTATCCACATATCTTTTTTTTTTCATTCTTTGAGCTTCCATCATGTATTGTAGAATCAACTAAACCTTCTATGTTGCTTCATCAACCAAATCAGTTCTTATCAACTTTCTTTCTCCTACATGATCCCACAATCATAGTGTTTGACACCCATTTAAATATAATTCCTTGAAAGGTTCCATCATTATAATGGAAGGAAAATTTTATTATTTAAAAAATAAACCAAATAGATATTCTAATCCCAACGTCCCTAGTAATCCATATAGAAAGAACTAATTATATCATCCAAGGTCTGAATCATTCTATTAGATTGTCAATCAGATTGAGGATGAAGAGTTGTACTGAAATTGAATTCAGTACCCAATTACTTCGGATGTCCTTTACAAAAATCAGATGTGAACCATGGATCATGGTATGATACAATGGAGAGAGACACTCCATGTAACCTGAAAATATCTTTGAAATACTATCAAGAAATACGATCTAAAGACATTTTATCTCTAATGGAAAGGAACATGCATATTTAGTAAATTAATCAAAAATAACCCAAATATCATTATTAACCTATGAAGTATTTGGAAGTCCTACAAAAAAATCCAATAATATATTTTCCCACTTCCATTATGGAAATGAACAAAATTGAATAATCCCCTTTGATGACTATAACATTTATTTAACCTTCTTGAAAGTCAAACAATTATTTGTTAATTAACCAATACCTATTTTTATTCAATCCTATTACTAACACTTCTGAATGTTTATGTACATATAAGTGATTCTCAGATGAATAAATGGATAGCTATGATCTTAAAACAAAAACTCTTTCCTCAACTATGAATCATAAGGTAGACACAATATTTTTACAGATTGTAAAACAACATTTTCATCAATAATAAAATAAGGACACTTACTAGTCTTAATAGATTAGACCTTTTCATGAAAATATTTATCCAACTTCTTAGTAATCTTAATTCCTTATAAATTTTTTGACTATATTAATCCTATAACAGAATAGAAGATGTCCCTACATCCACAAATTTTAGTACAAAATTCAATAAATCTTTTACCAAAGGGTAACATTCCAAACATCACTTAGTTAATATAGTGTTACTTTTTCAATTCAAATAACTATCCACTTTGTTTTCTTTTCTAGGATTATATTGAATCAAGAAATAATAATACATCATCATTCCATCAAAATTAATTATATAATTTTCAACTCATTATGGGTTAATATATTCATCAAACATTTTTTACCAGTATATATTTCACACTTCTCTCCATACAAATAATTCCACCAAATTTTTAATGGAAAACAATAATAGATATTTCCTATTCATTTGTAAATTAATTTAATTAATGAGGTTTAGATTGATGTGAAGCATAAAAAATTATATTATCATTATTCATCAGGAAACAATCATGTCCTTTTAATAAAGAATCATTTTAGATGAAAAAATCACCATTTCAGGAAGGAAGGGTTAAAACTGGGGAATTGGCCAATATTCCTTTTAGTTATAGAAACAAAACATCACCTTCTATTGTCTACTTAAACATAACTCCCTTTTGTGTTAACATAGATAGTGGTCTATATAACTGAGAAATTTTTTCAATTAACCATCGATAATGACCCTCTATTATAAGAAAAATGCTAATCATTGTGACTTTGGTAGGTCATGGACACTCTTCAACAACTTTTTTTAGCACAGACAACAATTATGCCATATTTAGAAATAATATAAACAATGAATTAAATTTTTGAAACCAAAATTCACTCTTACTCATCATTCAATAATGTTTCTTTTCATTTTAGGTTTTCACAAAAATCCTTAAGTTTCATTCATATTGATAATGGATTTTAGAATATACAAAAATGTCATGTATAAACATAACCACAAACTAATCCCAAAATCGATGGAAGATTCTATTCATAAGATTCATAAAAATAGTAGGTTCATTGGATAACCAAAAGGGAGTAACTAAAAAATCATAATCCCTTTATCTCATTTGAAATACTATCTTCATAATGTCAACCTCCTTCACCTTCTGCTGATGGTATCGGGATGTCATATCAATCTTTGAAAAACACTGAGATCGATGGATATGATCAAACAAATTATCGATATAATGAAAAAAATATATCCCCCTAAAACTGATGTTATTCAAGTATCTATAATCAATGTATTGTACAAATAAACCATCTTTGTTTTTTATAAATAAAATGGTATCACCCCATTGTGAAGTTATAGGTCAACTGAAACCTTTGTAAATAAATTCATGAAAAACGTTTTTCAATTCAATTATTTCTACTTGATCCATTAGATAATGGGATTTCAAAATAGTCTTAGTGTCATGAACTGAATAAAAAGTAAATTCCACTTCCCAATCAAGATATGAACCCGTAAATCATAAGGAATTTTCTTTGTAAATTTGGATGTCAATAATCAGAATAGTTTCTTTCCTTTTGTCCACATGAGCTAGATAAGTTTAAATTCCATAATTATTCAATTTATTAGATTATTGGTATGTTATAGAAGGTATAAAATTAATGAATAGTACATTATTACCTTTACAATTAACTTTTTTCATTAAAAATAAAATAAATTCACAACCAAATTGATAAAAATATCCACTATGGGAAGTTCAACAATATTTTTATGAAATAACATTCCTATAATGACCATATGACGAATCCTATAAATAATGGTTTCTTTCATACTTCCTCCTAGAGTTTTTACCAAAATATATATCTTACATTCATTATGGGGTACTCCCAATTTACTTGAGAATTTATCATAAATGAATGAATGTGAAGATCCAGAATCAAATAGAGTATTGAAATAATTAAAATAAAGCAGTTGCATACCTATTACCACATCATTTGATGGCCCAACATCAATTTCATTATAAGAAATATATTTTTTAACAACCTTCTTCTTTGGATATTGATGGTCTTCAATTTGCGTAATCAACTTCAGACACACTTTTTCATAATTTACTTACTCATTGAAACTAAAACATCATACCATTATTATTTCATTTAACCTCTAATAATCGTCCATGAATTCATGATTTATATAACCAAAATTACCACATAAAATAACATCCCATTGATTGAAATACATTATCCAGTATTAAAATAATTCCCAGAAGATGGGAATTTGGTTTTCCTTCCTCTAATATTCATTGATAAATTATTTCCCATTACATTCACCTTTGGAATTCTTATTTTTATTATTTTCATGGGACACATGATCATCAGAGAACTCCATTTAATCCTTCTCATCATATCAAAAATATCTCTCAGAGCTCTTAAACTCATGAGAATCAAATTCCCTTTGATATATTGGAATGAATAATGAGTAAATATTTATATTTCAAACAAGATATCAGATATGTTTTGGTTTGTCCCTTCAAAATAATTGAGTATTTCTTCATATGTATCCACTGAATATTCCTCCATTTTCACAATTCTAATAACTATTTTTCCATCATAAGTCAAAAACCGTATGAAAATATTTCTCCATAAAAATATTCTTAAACTCAACCTATTCCAAGGCATTAATCTCATCACTTTCCTATATAGTCATTACCAATTACCACCACTGGTCATCTTCACCATCAAAACAATAAATTGGAAGAGTTTATTCTTGGGGACCCATAAAATATGTGACATCAAATATCTTTTCTATGGCATTATTGAATCCTTCATCTAGCATGGGGTTAGAAGATCCTTTGAATAATGGGGGTGTTTTCATATTCAATAATACACTATCATCATGATCCACTATGGTAGATCTGGCATCTATCTTTCATGTATTACCCCACCATTTATAGAATAACTCAACTAAACCATCAATTAAATAAACAGATCAGTTCTAATTACATCCATCACATGATGCTGAATTGGAAGGATATTTTTCTCTTGGTTCATTCCTACTATATCATCCTTGTTTCCAATGTGGAAAACCATTATGAATAAATATACCTTTGATTAAGAAATATTATAATGTTCATATTATATCTCAATTCACATTTAAAATAAAGAGAACTATTTCAATGTAATTATACTAATATTAACCTAAACTCAAAATTTATTCAAACCATTCATTTTACACCAACTATAAGTCTTGACTATAAACACTACATAGTTTTGAATTTTAGTATAAAAAATTATTTCTTTAACATTTATGATACTTTGATGTTTGGAGTTTTATATAATTAGGCCATAACTCATATATAAAAACCATAAAAAATAATGTGGACACTTAATAATAGATTTCATTTTTCCGTAATCTATAACTTTTTAAATAAATCATGATATATTTTATCAAATATCATCATGACATTCAAAATGACTTCTACATATCCCTTACTCATCCTTATGTCCTATAAAAAACAATAAAAAATTTGGGATGATCATAAAAATCATAATAAGGGATATAAAAATATAGAAACTATTAGCCCATTGATTAACATTAAAATAGATGAAAACTGTCTCATAATGTAATACCTTTCACCCTTAAGAAGTAGTAAATACATTCCTTTGTAAATAATCTCATTGCTTACCATTTTATAATAAAATTATTACTATAAAACCAATAGCAAGAAAAGAAAACACATGAATTTATCTTGGGATATTATTATAAATTTCACTCTTATAAATGGAATAATCATGAGTTCAACTTCCATACGTGTCACTCTCATAAATGGATTGTCCATATGTCTGACTACCGTACTCAATGCATTGGAAGGACATCATGGACCCACCCAAAGTTGGTTTTTTAGGGAACCATATGTAATTTTATTATCATGTAACCACCCAAAAAATTTCCACGTACCATTATATAATGATAACACCTAAGAGAATTAAATTCTCAACATGTCACTCATAATATTTCATTCTCTGTCCTATGAAAACATTTCATGTTTTTGAAAAAATAAATTCATTTTTATAACTCTTTTTCAATAAATAAAATACCCAAAAAGGAAAATATGGGGTTTCATTTAATAAAGCATGTATGATTCTAAATGAATCTAGAAATAAAATAATAGTTGTGGTGGTGGAAAATACATTTTCATAATTTTCGTTAAGAATATAACATTTCAATTGTTTTTTAACAAAACATTTCATATAAATCATTTAAAAATATTTCTTTTGAAAAACATTGAATTAAATTATAAATAGAAATAAATTTCCTTTATAATTATATTATATCCATATAAATAAATATTTATAATAACATCAAGTATATTGAAATAGAGGAAAATATTTGTAATTGAAATATTTAAACATCTAAAGAGTCCCATATGACATTGAACATATAAATCATAAACCCCATGAAATAATAACTTTTAAATAATACATTAAATAAATTTAGAGTAAGTAAATTTATAATAGGATATATAAAAGTGGATTTATCTACTCCTAATAAAATAATATTGTTGTTTAACATCAAAATACTACTCAGTTAAAGGAGATTGAGATGAAATCCCTTAACATGATCCCAACTTGTCCTGTGATTTTTTATCATCCTGAATAATAAAAGAATGTTAGTTATATACTTCATTGAAAACATTTTTAATTTTTATCATTACTTTATTTCAGTTATTACAATGTATCATACAACTTCTTTAACAGTTAATTTTTTGTGAGGTGTTTTGACCATATTCAGTTTATGAGTCAAAAATGACATTGGTAGAACAACTATGGTTAATTGGTTCATTATTAAAATATTTCCATAATAATAAACATTAAATAAACATCACATTTATACATCAATTTTGTGTTTAAATCCAATAATGACTGATGGTTATGAAAAATGAACCAATGTTATGATCATGGTGATTATAGGTCATATATAAGAAAGGGAAACATTCACATTTTTCAATGATTTTCATTGAATTAAGGTATGTAACATTTAACATTATAGAATCATAATTATATCATAAATTCCATATTATATATCCATATATACTTATATATATAATTTTTTTTGATATGAGAGGAATCACATATCTTTGGGTAGGAATTATTCTACACGTCCACGAATGATGTTATAACATTTTTGTGTGTGAAAATGAGTGATAATTTAACTTTGAAAATATTTAGATGAAAAGGCAGTTTTCAATTAAAATTCATTATTATTTAATATTCATCAAAATATTAAACTATTCAAAAAATAAAAAAAATACTAAATTTAATTTTTATTAATTCCTCTTTTAAATTATAATTTTATATTTTCATATAGAATTATAAAATATTCAAAATATAATTATAAAATAGGTCCACCATTAAAAAATGATAATATTTTTTGGAAAATTAGAGTATTAAATCGTAAAAATGGATTTATTCTTATATTATACATATAATATATACTGGATGAATGGAAAAACATTTTATCAACATGTGTAAACTTAATATAGATAGTGTTATTTATTCATGCAGATATAATAGATAGAATATAACTTTCTTATTAAAAAATAATAGTAATATTATATTATTATTTCGTATAGCTCTGTCTTGTGTGCAAGAAAATAATTCTAAGAAACACAATGTTGTGTATCGTTTACGCTATTGTAAATAGAATCCATACTATTGTAAAATTATTATTTAATTCATAAACATTAATATATATGAAAGATACATATTCTATCATTTCCTGGGATATTACATGTAGACTTTTCACCATATATGGTTTCTATAATTCCTCCGAACTCATCATCCTATTGGTGAATATATAGAATAGAATAAATGAGATTTTTTTACAACTAAAAAATATTTAGAACTACACCTAAAACATCCTACAAGGAATTAGATGTAACTAATAAGAAATCCTTATAAGGTTCCAGTCTTCCTTTGATTCTTGAAAAACCTATGATGGCACTTTCTTACTGAGTGCATCTGCAATCACATTCCCCATCCCCAGGGTGTATGAGATCTCAAAGTCAAACAGCTGAAGGTCTTACACCCACAAAATAAATATAAGATTCAATTATTTTATATATAAGCTATATCTAAAACTCTGAATGTAAAATAAGATAGTGAACCCCTCCCAAAAAATTTTGTGTCACCAACACTTATGTTCATGCATAACTGCTGTAAGATTTGTATCATGATTGGGGTAATTCATATAATATGGCCAAAGATAAAGAGAGCTGTAAAATGATACATATTCATCCTTCATGATAATAAAAACCAAACCATCACTAAAATATTAACAAAAAACCACATACCCCTTACAGGGTTAGGTAAGATCAAAATTTGAGTTGATTTCAGTAGTCATTTTAGCTCATCTAAATGAGACTAACAATTTTCATCCCATATGAATTTCATCCATTTCATGCAAATTGTAGTAAATAATGATTTCTTCATTGAGAAAACCATATCAAATCATCAGTATCATCCATCAAGAACATTGATGCTCTGAATCTCAATGACTTTCAGTGGTTCTTCCCATAAAAAAATATTTACCTTCATATGTTCAATATATTACTCATACATAGAAATCATGTTCCCCAAGAACATTACATAATGAATCAGTAAATGGAAAGTTTAAGTACATCCATAAAAATGGTGGCTCTTCATGATTTATCGAACAAAACTGAAATGGTTATTGTTTTCATGCCTCGATCTCAAATAAACCATAATATCATCTATGAACACTACCACAAAATTTTCATGATATTGATGGAATATCCAATTCATCAAAGTCATAAAAACATTGAGAGTGTTAGAAAGTCCAAAAATCATAACAGTATATACATAACATCAATACATGATCCAAAAATATATCATTGGAACATCAAACTCCAAAACAAAGAGATGATGATATCCCTACCATAGATCGATATTTTGAACCCACTGTTTCCCTTTGACTGATCATGAAAATCGGCTACATGTGTGAACTGATACTTATTCTAAATTTTACTTGGTTTAATATTAAAAAGTCATACACAATAAATATATAAATATTTCTTCTTTTAAAAGTGAAATAGGGATACCCACAAAGAGAGAAAAGGGAAAACAAAAAAAATCACCATTAAAATGTCAAGCTGAATATTGTGCTCTTTCATCTCCACCGGTGTCATATTATAAGAATCTGTTAAAACCAGATGCATTCCTAAAACCAAGTCAACCATATACTCTAACTTCCTCTCCAGAGTAAGTGAGGAAAATAAATCTAGGAAAACATAAGTAATATATTGTAAAATTGTGATAATATCAATAGCAGAGGAAATGTCACCTGGCTCAATTGAACTGAAATAAAATAAACTCCTAAGATCTGCGAGGGAAGGTCTTGTATTAAAATACCAAAAATCCCACTCTCCCTAAAAAATGGTGAGATCCCATCAGCTACATGATATTTAACATTCCAATGAATATAATAAACATCATCATGATGAGAAAAAATCAAATCCATCCTAGTGATTAAATCAAGAAGATCCATATCAAGAATAAGATACTCCCATGTTAACTCAGCATTAGATATCTAAACTGCATAAGGAAACAACAAAACAATTCTATTTCCTCTTTCTAATAGATGTCTCTAACTCTATAACAATGAAAATGATATCTATTGGATTTTTATACATATAAAAAATAGCCATACAAAAATGAGTAGGAGACTCCAATATCAAATAAGGAAATTGTTATTGAAGATGCAATAAAGATGATATCTCTCATTCTCACTGGACATGCATCTACCTCTATAAGAAATTCATCTACTGAATGACGGTGATACACTCCTAGGACATATGGTTGGATCCATATCATCCTTGATCCCTCTTATTCTTCTGTAATACCCTATTAATCTCAAAATCCTTCACCATATCATGGTTTGGACATAGCCGTAAAAAAACCTGAAGATGACCATTTCATCCACAACCGTTGAATATATTTACATGATAAGGATAATATTTCATTTTGGGTTTGATCATTTAAAACTAATATAATGTTTTTGCCAAACCACTCACTAAAACTATATGTGTCGACGAGGACAGCTTCGATGAACCGCCCCCACCACTCCTGTGATGATCTTGTCACTTCCTCTTTTTCACAGGCATTCCCCTTAAGCAACCACTTGGTGGAAGTGAAGGGTCGTAATAACCAATATTTCCTACAATACTCATTTACGCCATCACTTCCCTATCCAATATCTCTATATAGGTCAAAATCATCAGTATAAATAACTATTATCTAATATCTGGTTGAAAACCATCCAGTTACTTATGAGTTTTCAGATGGTCATTCTTTACACCCTTTGGTGAAAAACGAACCAGATCAAGAAATTAATTTTTGTATGAAAAAATTTAATGCTCTACCTATAATAAATAGAGTAAATAAATAGACTTATCCATCATCAATGAATCTAAAAAAATCTACTAGGACATGAGAGTCTTGAAACTCTTCCAGTTCAAGTGCACATTCTTATAAGCTTTTACCATGAAATCTGATCATCGCTTACTAGAACCCTTAAGTATGAATGTTGTTCACTTCACCTCGATGCTCTGAGTTTTATCCAGGTAGTTGAAAATGTTATCAATATTTATAATACATTCATATTCCTCATGATGTTCATTCATGCCCTTAATGGATGGTGTAATCTCATGCAAGAACTCCAATGACTGATACCTATCTCTTGAAACTCCTTTTTGTTCCCCAATGACTGCCTTCTAGATTTTTGGTACATTATGGTTGATAGAACAGACTTCCCAGAAGATAGCCTTGATAAAATTATAATTCATAGTATGAATCTCTTGAGTATTATCAGCAACATCCTCCTATAGAACCCATAGAACAAATCTCGATAGAAAACTACTACACACCAAAAAAAATATACAATCAAAGATAATTATCTCACATAAAAACAAAAAACCAAAATATAAAATATAGATTAATGATAAGAACATAGAACCAGACACACATATCCCAACATCCCATGGTTAATTGAGTCTTTTTGTGGAAATAAATAGATAAGAACTAACCATAACCACCTCTCAAGTCCCAAAAATCCTATCTTTAATCTAACAAACATCCCAAGAAAATGAATCTTGAGGAAAAACATCCACTGATACCATACTGTGAATTACCCAAAGTAGATACCCCCTCAAACTTATATCTAAACCAAATTTCCATATAAACAATGGGAGTTTCCGATCACCATGGTTTGTCATCTATAACCTGGGAATAAAAAAAGAAATAGTGGTAATTATTTTACCCATCCTAAGGTAGTCAACATGAAATTAATACATATATAGATGAAACATTGGAAGAGAAAATGATTATATTTGTTAAAATAGATATAGAATAAAATAATTAAGATAACTGAAATGTAGGAAAGCAATCTCATTGAGATAAGTCAATCTGTAAAAGATAAGAAAAACTAAACAACTACTAAAAAAGTCTCTAATTGATAGAGTGGGAAAACCCCCACCATCCCACCATCCAGGTACCAAAACTCAGCTAAAATAAATCCTCACTACCTCATTGTGACACCTTACCTATCCCTTCATCGAAAGGAATAACATGGTCTACACCTCGTATAATGAGTGTATGCAGTGTGATCTAACATGATCATTAGGATATCGTCTAATTTTTTAATAAATGTTCTCTACGGAATAATATAGAAATTCTAAACATAAATGAATACAAGTAATTATATACAAACAATCAGTTTTCTATTTAAATCAGGGAAAATAATTTAATTTCCCCTTTTATATTTTTTTAGATAATATAGGTAAATTAGTTTCAAATAATTTCATATACATATATTAACCTTATATATGAAAAACACTGATGAATGAATCACATTTCGTATCAAATACATGGCATAACAATTAAAATATTGTAATCCAAAATAGCCTAAATTGTCCAAAAAACAATGGTAACATCAGACCAAGGACCAAACTAGGTCGAGATATCTGGGACCCTCATACCAAAACATATACAATCACTCATGAATCATGCCTCTATACATATGCATTAAGATATGAAAAAACAGTAAAACCATAAAAAGTTAACCTCCCAACGCATTTATCAATTCTCTATAACAACAAGCCTAGGAAGCAGTGGAGCACCCCATGAGAAAGCACCCAATGAGTGGATGAGGCATATTACAACACTATAAACATAATTAACCAATTATTACCATGTTACCTATTTTCAAAATCATTTCATCCAACCATTTTTAATATCATGATTTGAAAACCATTTCATAATAACATTTCACAATTCTTTGAAACCCCCTTTTTATTTATCAAAACCACAGGGAATCCATATTTTATCAAAAACATATTTTCACAAACACATACAAAATATATTTTTTTTAATGATGAAGTTTAGTTTAGAAAACAATTTTTCAAATCAAATATATTTAGATCACCAAATCAGGGTAGAGATAGAACTACTTATATTAGAACTCGGGTAACACACACCCGTAATTGGATCCACAAATAAGGAAAAACTAAAAAAACATGGAAATAGATTCAATATACATAAATTATAATTGATTAAATTTAACAAAAAGTATTGGTGAATAGGATTGATCTCACATACCTCAACGAATGCAAACCTACCCCCACCACAACCAATAAAGTAATAACGCTTAGAATAAAATCATTAAATTGATCTAGATGGTAACAAGAAGAAACATCACCACCAGTCAACAAATATATTAAGGAAATAAAACTATGATACTAAGAAATAAATAAATGATGAAAAATGATGGATTTCTCACCTAGAGAGACACATCACACAACCTTGATGACCAAATGCAAAACTAATCATTCTAGAATGGACGGATTTTCCCAAAATCACTAGATAATGATTCTAGGTCATGATCTGGCAGACTTCCAATGAATAAATAAAAAAATAGTCATGAATTACCCTAAAATCCAAATTCTCAACATTTAAATGGTGTGAAATCTATTAACATGTCATGTATTCAACAAAAATCATGTACACCGAAAAAACCATATCCTTTTTATTAAAACTCTACATTTCACTATTACACAATGTGTAACAATTACACCAAGTGTATTCCTTCATTATTAGTATTCAAAAAATTTAATGAGTATTGTGATCAAATGCACGTAATTTATACCTGTTAGATGGAATGTGACCTCTTAGAAGACTAGAAAGACATCCTATTATTAAATGAAAACCCAGACCAACATGGGAGTTCTCTGGGATTTGGGAGAACCCTATAAATTCCTTACATGTTTATAACCAGTCTCCATTAATTTAATGAAAAACATAAAACCCTAATCTTCAGGTCAATTTCCTTAGAAAATTATCTCCATCCTTGAGTGTCCCAAGATGCACCAAATTAAAGAGGAGAACAAGTAATGTGAAGAGAATTCCCTATAAGAGGATAACAAGATGTTGAAATTTCCTTAATTTTTAAATGTACCAATTTAATTCCTTATGCAAGGATGATAAAATAACGTATGAATCAAAAATTTTGTATTAATACATTATGTTTGGGGGAGTTCTTCCAAATATTTTTATGAAATAAATTTTTAATTTTCTGTTTTTTTATTTTTAACTATTCCCAGGGAAAGACATTTTATCATCATGTTTTTTCCAATTGAGGTAATAAAAGAGTTACATAAATATATATTACATAAATTTAGATGAATATTAAATAGATCGGATAAAAAATCGCTCCCTATTATTTTAATATTTATGAGTATGTAGATAATACATACATAATCATAATATATTATGAATGATCATCAATATCACCATCAATTATATTCTCGAATAGTATAGTTCTTAGAAATACCAGACATAAAACCTTTATTCACAAACTAGTTAATGAAAATATAATAATGGTTGAGCTTAGGTACTTTGTAAAGGAAAGAAAATAATATTTCAATAATCATAAGTGAGAATCATATAAGTACAAGGGTACGTGTAACGAACCCGGCAGGCCTAAAGCCCAACCAAAGTCGGCCACGCCCGAGCCTTTCCCTCTGGCAAATAACATACCCCCACCCTCAGGCATATAATAGGCCCCCACCTTAGACCGGCCCAGATAACACGTGGCAGGAACTGTCCCATACCTGGCTAGTATTTAATACGCCTCCCCCGCAACTCGAACCTGTGACCATAGGCTTAAAGGCCAACCGGAAAGCGTTACGAGTACCACTGAGCCAATGATATGGACACAAATTTTTCCCATAATATCGTAAAAAAATTAATCATATCATATTCCCATAGAATGGATACATGTTTTATAAACATTTCATCATAGCATAACTGATGGAAAATAAACATGTTTGAAAAGGATTCATCAGAACGTAATTAAACCATGGGAAAGAGCCATTATTCATTGAACCATATTTAAATAAAAATCATCATAGTACATTAAAAGAAAGAATTTTTTTGTATTTTAATGAATACAAATCATTAATGTCTGTAATAATACATATAATATTACTTTAAAATATAATTAGAACATTTCTTAGTTATATTAGAAAACATTATTTTATATTGATGAAAGTTTTTTTAAAAAAGATAAATTAATTATTGAGAAAATCCCATTGCTTTTAAAATGGAAAATAAAATATGTAATTTATTATTCAATGAGATGAACACTCATTATGGCGGTAAAATACTTTCATGTCATAAATATTAAAATAAAACATTCCTTTAACATTTTTTAAAAGTAAAAAATGACTTGTTTGGAAAAATGACTAATCAATAAGATTCCTTTTCAAGGAATTTTAATTCGACTAAAATTTATTTAATGTGAACATTTTAAAATATACTATTTATAGGTATGAATATTCTTAATTTTTTTGAGTATCTGTATTGAAGAAAAAGTTCATTGACAATGGACAATATAAGGTTCATTATTCATTAAAATGATTTTCTTGGTCATTTTTTTATAAATGAGAGGAAATGATAATAATACATAAAAAATCCAAAAAAAGTAGAATAACAAAATAGATGTTTCATAAAGGAAAATACCCGTATAATTTCCCTTAATGTAAATTCAATAATAAACAATCCTAATCAATTTGATATTAAAATATAATTCCCTTAGCTCACGTTCTGTCTTCCTTCATAAACATTCATATGAAATATATAATAAATATAAATTTATTATACTTATATTAATTACCCATATTCATAAATAACATAATATCTATTATTCCTTGACAATTTTAAGTTATCCTTTTATAAATAATTTATTCATTAAGACAGAAATTCATGTGAAAACGAGCCTGCTTTCCATGCATGTTTCGATTTGATGGTTTTTGTACTTGAATATTTTTTGTGGTTTTATAATATCTAGAATATTTATCATGTAATATTTATACTAATTTTCCTTTACATAAACTTTAATATTTATTTTTACAATGTGCTAATGAAAAATTAATCACATTATTATGTGGAGGTGGTAGTTTCCATGTACACATGGGTGATGTTATCTTCTTCCAATGAATGGAATGGTACAAATTTGGATATTATAATATAATTAGAAAATAATAATTATGTCATAAATATAATATATATGATTTAAATATATCATAATAACCAATAATAACTGATGGTAATTGAAAATTAATCATATCTCTACGTGGAGGTGGTGGTCCAAATATATGCATGAGAAATGATTTAATATCTAATTCGATTAAAATGAAGTGTTAAATCACTGATCCATCATCAGAAAAATAATCAAATGTATTTAAGATACTAATTTAATTATTTAATAATGGATTCCATAATGTTTTATGAGGTAGACGGAAAAAATTGAAAGTACTCAATTAATAATTATACATATTCATTAGGAAACCAAATTTGGATTAAAGATTATGACTTGGAAGGATGGTATTATAATAAATCCAGGACCTGAAGGATGTATGGATGGATTTTGGGAAGGTATTTGGGTAGGTATTTTTTTTATCTCTAAGTCTCATTAACTGTGAGGATGATAGGAAAGTTGTTATCATTTTATAAAGGTTGGAGATGATACACTTATAATTTTTCAGATGATTAAATTATAATAACATCTTACTCAAGTAAAGCACCTCCAAAATGAAAAAATTTATGATATAGTAAATCTATGTTCAAACAACCATTATCCAACAATATTCATGTATGTTTTTCTGATATTTTAAATATTTTCTCATAAGTTTATCCCCATTGTAAACTTATTTTATCCTTAAAAATTCAAACTCTTTTTTACTTTTGTTTATGATTAAATATAACTAAAAAATAATTTCAACTTATTAAATTTTATTAATTCTATTGATCCATAGTATGGAATTGATTTTAGACGATTCACATTCTCCAAGTGGGAAATTATGATTTTATAATAAGTGCTCTTACCCCAAAAAACATATTTTTTGCTTAATGAATTTTAAGGATAAAATGTAGTTTACCTACATGACATTCCATGTAAACACTATTAGATGAATATTAAAACTTTATATTGAATATATTTCTTAAAAATTTCATTTTAATAATTCAACAATACATATTTGTAAAAATTATTAAGATAAAATAATTGTGTTCGTTAAGAATTTTTTTTGAAATACAAATCCATGTATATTCAAATGAATTTATATTATTTAAAAGAAATAAATAAATTAATTAATTTTATACAAATATGAAAAATAAGTTTTATTAATTTATTTATTCAAATTCATACCAAAAAATCCAATGTCTTGGTGATAAATGACTCATTAAATTATAACATTTTAAATGTATATAAGAGTCCATTTAAACTCTGTTTTTTATGTAAATTAATAAATCATAGAACGAAAATTTATTAAAATATAAATATTTCATAAAATATCGATTTGTTAAAGTCTACTCCCTTATAATATTTAATCCATTGAAATTCTTCCACTCTGATATGAATAGTTGGGGATAATTCTTCATTATCACACCTTCAGGATCCCATGTAATATCTTTAGAATTATGGTTTCGCCACAAAATTTTTTCCATGTGGTGAACATGTTCCACAACACATTCTCTCTTAGATCTAGTTTATCAGCTGGTGGTTCCTCATATGATAGATCATTCTCTAGTTTTAAAACATCTTATTTTATTACAGATGAAGGATCATGTATATACTTCATTGAGGGAGATCCATGGAACACATCATTATATTCAGAGATAATTTTTAGATGTCCTAATAGATAATCAATTGTCCTACTTTGATAAAAAATTAATAGGAACATATATATCCAGGGCTCACAATTCAATTAATTCAAAATCTCATATCATTCTTCATTAGGAATATTCACTTGAATTCATGGTCACTAAATTTAAACAATACATCTCACCATTGATTATCTTCATTACTTTTCTATCGAATTTTTACTACCCAATTATTTTTATAGAGTTCTATAATGTTATCTTATATTTACATAGCTATAATTTAATAAAAATCATCATCTTATTATGTTGTATTTTTATACTTCCATTCATAGAGGGCTTCAAAATGAGCTATACAAATTCCCGAGTGAATTCTATTTTCATATAAAAATTTGACTTTAGAATGGTATTGATACCTGTAACTTTTAAAATCCAAATAAAATTATCTCAACATATCTTCTTCGGTTTTAATGGTCCTTTAACCATGTCCATATTTCTATGGATGATATGATGTACTTAAACTCATCTATATATCTAGATCCCACTAATAGATTCTCTAGAACATCAAGGAAAACCTCAGAACCCAATCAAATACAATTGAGAGTGGTACTCCATGTAATATACACAATCTATTAATGTACATATTGTAATAAATATCAGGATAGAAATGTTATACTATGGTAGTTAAGTGTGACTTATTTGAATGAAAACCACTAAAACACAAATAGAATTATGATCTATATATTTTTAGGAGTCCAATGATGAAACCAATGGTATTGTTTCCCCATTTTCATTCTATCAAGGGTAATTATTGTAAGAAAACCCTTATACATTAGTTTCTAAGACTTAACATATTGACATACTAGTAATTAAGATATGTACTCTTCAATATCCCATTTCATGTTATTCCACTAGAAATACACCTTTATACTCTATACATATTTTTTCTTCTAGTATGGATTGATTATGAGGAACTATGATCTTTATACAATAACCCCTTCTTCAATTCTCATATTGATGAGACACATAATCAGTTCCCAAACCATATCTTCAATAATAATCATGGTCTAAATAAAGATAATTCCACACCTTCTTCTATAGTTTTTCATCCTATATTTGTTCCTTTTTAATCCTCACATTGATGGATGGTTAAACATTTATATAAGAAATATATTCCATTTACCTTTTTTACATGATTTCATGATAAAAATTTTAAAAATGCATAAATATTTGATATATTTCAATCCTAAAAAAAATAAACAATAATGGAATTTTTTATATAGAGTATCATCCACCTTGTTCTCTATACCAGGGAGGTAGTGTATTGAGAATTCACAATCATTAATCAACTCCAACTATCTCTTTTGGTTCATACTATACTATTTTTTATGAATATATACTAAAAGTATTTATTATAAGTATATATATCAAATTGATCACCATATAGATAATTCTATTATATTCATAGAGAAAATGTTACCACCTCCAAATTCAAATCATGAATAAGGTGGTTTTTATAAAGAATATTCAATTCTCTTAAGGAATAATATTTCACTGTATCTTTCTACATTATGAAACATCTCGATCCATTCATCGATTAACCATTAATGATTTCAATCCATTCTCTGATATAAGGTAGTTTAAGTACAGGCATACTGAACAAACATTTTTCAACTCCTGGAAATTCTCATCCCAGTCATCTATCTAAATGAACATGGCTCCCTTATGAGTGAACTTGGTTATTTGACTTGATATCCATGATAAATATCTCGAAAATAATCATGGATATCCTTCCATACTAATAAAACTATGTATATGAGTTACCATAGTTATTTTGGTCCATTGGTAAATTACTTTTATCATTTATTGATCCATTAATATACCCTCAAATAATATTATATGACCAAATAATCAAACGTTAAATATCACAAATTCAAACTTGGTAAATTTAGCATACAACTCCTCCTTCATAAGGGTATTTAGAAAAATTATCATTTTATTTTCAATTTCATCCTTTACCATAGAATATATAATAATATCATCTATAAAGACTACTAAAAATGATCAAGATAATCACTAAAGAAAATATTTGAGTAGATCCATGAAGATAATATAGGTAATGGTATGTCCAAATGGAATTTCTATAAACTCATAATGATTATGCCTTGTATGGAATGGTATCTTTGATATATCCTACTTATTAACCAAAAATATATGATATCAAGAATGAAGTTCAATTTTGGAAAATTATATATCTCTATATAATTGACCAATTATGTAATCGAAATATAGTAGAGGATACTTTTTCATGATAGTGATATTTTAAAGATAATGATATTAAATTATAACATACATTAACCCATAATTATTATTAAAAAAAAATATTTTTTACCCAAGAGAGATTCACTAGGTTGTATAAATCCCTTATCAATATTCTCCTTTATTTTCTTCTTAAGTTCATACTACTCAATTATGTCCATTAAATATGGAGTCTTTGAAAAAGATGTATATCTTCGAATGACTTCCATTAAAAACACAACATCATGACTCAGTGTAAGATTTTTCACATTCTTAAAAAATAAATTATAATAATCCTAAATAATAGGAATATTTTTTTCCTTCCAAAATATTTGAGACAAATTTAATTCATGAATTGGAAAAAACACCCATATAATAGAATTAAATTCCACTATAATTTCATATTGAACCTTTCACTAAAATTTGACCATATGTTGTTCCGAAATATAAAATGTGACTTTCCTTCCTTAAAAATTGATATAAGATCAGAATAAAGAGATCCAATAGATAGCAAAACTCACATCAAATTCCCCTTGAGTTAATTGATATTAATTTTAGAAAGTAAGTTCACACAAATGTATATTGGAGAGGAGATTTACAATTGTGTATAAATCATCTTACCATTATGATTTTTTGATTTTCTCTAAACATATAGTCATTGAGGATATTAATGATCAATCATAGATACATTTCAGGATACGAATTAATCATAGGATTAAAATTTTATAAGATAATTCAATAATTGAGTATTCTTATCACTACCTCAACTTCAACATTAACGTCCCACCCACACTAATTTTTTTTTTCATGGGAATCATTCCTCATAGTGAAAAATCATGTCATACTTATAAATAATTCATAGGATCTACAAATGATGACACCATATTTTTAATCTACGACACATTAGGTTTAACCTAGTTTATTCATAATCTTCATTTATTCAAATCATTTATAAATATTCTTAATGAATTTGTAAATTTTCCAATGCATATCCACAAAGAGTGTCTATCCATTTGTATAATATTATATCAAAAAATCAGTCACCTGTAATGATTAATATAATTCCCAATCCACCCCTTTCATAGATATTACCCCTAGTAGAATATATTCTACAATGGAATCCATGTTCTAATATCTTGACAGAGACACATTTTCTAGGAAAACCACTAAATCTATTCCTTACAAAAATATTTCTATGTTATCATATACTTAGAAAAATCCCCATGGTTTTAAATGATGTTCTATAATCTTAATATCCAATGATTTACTAAATCCCACATTAATAAAAATTTAGGTGAAACAATAATTTCTTATATATATAAAATCATTTTATATGAATATTCAATATATCGTATAACAAAAAATTCCCCAGAACCATATTGTTTTAGTGTATATATAGACTAGATACCTAATAATCCAATTTCATGAATGATATTCAATTTCTGACACAAATATCATATCACATATTAAACTTTTTAGACATACCTAATAAGCAACCTACGAATATAACCTTAGAAATGTAACATAATAATGGGTATGATCAGATAGTTGGTAGGGGTAAATATAATAGATATCAATAAATATCCATAAGTGAGAAGAAATTAAGAAAAATGGTATGATAACATTATCACAACTTATGATATTCATACCAATTTATTCAATGATCATTAATCCTAAATCATTAAATAAGTCTTTTTCATAAGAAAATAAATAAGTAATAATTGTGTATAATTATTAATAAAAAATCATGATCTATGAGATCATATCATAATCGTAAGACATAATTTTTTGGAATATATATAAGAATATAAAACCATTTCATCATAAAAAAATATAACTACTAAGGATATCAGAGTAAACTTTGTTCACTCCCCATTCTATTATTTTTATAGTAATGGTTCACTCCCAAGACTATCACAGTGGATAGAGACCCATAATAAATTATGATTTCACCCTATTTCAATCATTATTATCTAATTATATATCAATCATTACCCCTATCATTGGAGTGTTATATTATTTTTTCCCACCCATAACTTAAGGAAAATCATACATATGTTTTCCATGAGATAATGAAACATTCACAATATAATCCGATATAATCCCACATAAGGGAAATAGGTTTGATAAGTATTTTATAATTCCATAATATCACAACATTTGAAATTAAATGAGTTTTATAGAGGTTTCAACATAATCTTATTTTAACTATTCAAAATAAATTATTTCTACAGATTATTCCTTAAAAACATCATTATCATATGTCATCTAGATAAAAAAAGTGGATTGTATCATAAGATCATACAAGAAGTGAGGCCTAAAAATCAATAAATAATATTTACATTGGTGAAAAATATCTTTATAATATGATTCAATCCTTTATTTGATAACCTGGGAAAATATTCTTCTCTTTTTATAACATTTTTTTACTAAAACATTCCTATAATTTTGATAAAAAAATTTATTCTAAAATAATTTTAGGAAAAAAATAAATGAATCATCATTAAAAATTATGGCCATTATGGTAGGAAATTTTTTTCATGCATATATATTAAAATAAAATAATTCCTTTCCAAAATTTATAAAAATATATAAATTATTTTTTTATAAAATTTTTTATTTAAATATTTTAATTATTAATCCTTTATAAATAAATAGATTTTTTATAAAATTATCATTTTTAAATATCATATTTATAGATTGTAGCATCAATAAAACAATTTTAAATATCATGGATATGAAGGAAAAATAACATCATCAAAGTAGAAAATAAGGTCAATATTTCATTAAAAACACTTTCTCAGAAATTGTAAGTACCAAAGGAAAGAAAATGGAAGTAATGAATACAAACTCCAGAAATAAGTAGGGGGAAGAAAGATATGGGGTTCAAAAGGAAATAAATATATAATTTTCCTTTATTTAAATTCAAGCATAAACTATCATAATTTAAATGATAGTGAAACATAAATACCTTACCTCATGTTTCATATTTCTTTGTATTCATTAGAATATTATATATAAAAATATATAGTTAATATATATATATATATTATAAAAAATAATAATAAACAAATTTTTATTTATCATACCGTCATAATTTTATGTTTTCCATTTAATAATAATTTCTTTAATAAAATGAACATCTTGGTGAAAACTGTTACACTTTTTGTGTATGTTATGGTTTAATGGTTTTGGTACATGAATAAAGGTTAGGATTTAATCATATCAAGGATATTAATAATGAAATAAATAAAACATTCATTCATAATTTAAAATCATACAATATTTCATATAAGGCGGTGATATAAATGAATCACATCACTGTATACAGGTGGTAGCCCACACATATGCATGAACGACATCATCATATTCCAGTGAAATAAAATGTAAGTAGGTAAATAATATTTTCTAATTTTTAAATAATAATTATTTCATTAATATCAAATGTATTTTTTTAATTTTTCATAATATCTATCTATGAATTATGGTGATGTAAAATGAATCATATCGCAATGTGGAGCCTGCAGTCCACACATATGAACAAATGATACTTTCATTCTCCATTTGATGTAATGGTTGTATATAAATGGTTGAAAATCATCATAATAGAAATTAAATATATTTAAGATACTTAATTTATTATTTTATAATTGATATAATATATTCATAGGAGGTATAAGAAAAAATAAAATTGAAACTACTCTGTTAAGAGCTTTACCTCTTCGTTGTGAATCATATTTTGGATTACACCTTAATCATTGAAAGGATAGTGTTTCATTTAAAAATAGAACTCAAGGATATGGGGAGGGATGTTATTAATGGATTAGTGAATGGATTTTATAATTGAAAATCCTCATGAATTGTGATAAAGATATGATATGTTGTATACTTTTATAAGGGAGGGATATGAAATAGTGGGAATTTTTCCAAATAGTCAAATATAATAATGTCCTAATAATGTAAAGTGGATAGAAAAAGAAAATGTGTTTAATATATGAATTATATTGTGGAAAAAATCAAAAAATAAAATAAAATCATGTTTTTTTGTGATATGTTAAACTATATCACTTATTTTAACCACCCCTAGAAAACTCTTCTAAATGTTAATCATTGGAACACATTGTTACTCTTTTTACTATTTATTGTGACCAAAAGATATGTTGAACGTATAAATTATATTAATTAGGGTGATTATAAATATGGAATCCACTTTAAAATTTTAATTATCCATAAGTGGTATATTTTTCTTAAAATATGATTGTGAAACGCAAGAAATTTGTTTTTAGAAATTAGCATTTTTATGTATAGAGTTGAGTTTACCTTCAATTATTTCCATGTAAAAAAAATTATAATAGTGTTAAAATATTATTATATTATGTAATAATTTACTAATTATCATTAATATATATAGGTTAATTTATTTTATTATTATAAAAACACATTGTGTGCATAAAAGTAGTTTTTTAGAAAAATATCACATTTGAAATTAAAATGATCATATTATAATTCGTAAATATTTAAAAAATAATGAAGTAATTTTTTAAAAATATAAAAAATAATTTTTTATAATTTATATTTTCATATTCATTCCCTCAATTCCAATTTATAAGTGATAACTATCACAATAAATAATAATATTCTAATATTAGATCATAGTTAATTTAAAATTAATATTTTTTATAATGAAATATATCAAAGGAATTCAATTTATTTGAATAGAAATAAATCAAAAAATCTCAAGTTGTTACACCTATCTAGAGAAACATGTCATGATTTTTTGGATTTAATTGATTTTCATGATATTTAATTATATTATTTTTGAGTGAATTTTTACATTAAATTCATTTAATTTTCAATTTTTGAATAAGGGAAAGTGTTTAAAATTTGAAATAATTAATGGTAATAAGGATTATAAATTGTGGAAACAATAATTTTGAACTCCATCATAAGTAACACTTATATTGAGAAAAAGAATAGTGAAGGGTTCCATTAAAATATATATATATATGTTTGTTAAAATTGGAGTAAAATGCGATACTGGATCTAATTTGAAATTTTGATATATAACACACCAATAAAAAAGGAACCAAAATTTTAAAAATAAAAAATTTTCTATTTATATAAAACAAATGTAATTATTGTGGGAAATATAAAACACCAAATAATTAAGGGTGGAATTTTTTATAATAATGTCATTTTGTTTGAATCAAAGATGTGGAAAATATATCTTAGGTATGTTGAACATAGGGAAGAGACATTTATGATAGCGATAATTATAAAAAAATTAATATATTAAATTATGTTTTGTTTAAAATCGTATAAGTTTCATTTATACATGAAATGTAGTTTTTATGTTTATATAATTCATAGATGATGCATGGTAGTTTTAATAAAGGATGAATCATTTTTTCTCTATTCATGTGTTTTTGTTTGAACCTATTGAGGAAAATAATATTTTTTAATAGAATTCTTTTTCTTTTTAAGAGTAAAATTTTTATGTTTGGGGGAATTTACACTGATAATATTTCTATTAATTTTTCATATAATATTAGTGTTTTTGAATCCAAAAAATCATTAAATATTAGGGTTATTGTAATTTTTTATATTATTATAATATAGTAGGTTGAATTTTGAAACCATGTTACTCATTTTTTTATCCATCTATGTTATTACTTTATAAATCCATAAATTTTAAGAATTTATTTGATAATAATTTTATAACTAAAATCAAATTTTAATACATTTGGAAATTCCAGTTCCTCCTTTAAAATTTCACTCTTGTATTTATATCATAAGATAATATACATGTTGAATCATAATATGAAATTTTTATTCAGAACAGTATGCATGTTTTGATATATATTCTATTTAAATATCATGAATATAATTATAATATTTCATGAGGATAATTTAATTTTATGTCAATAGTGGATTGGGTTCATCAATATAAATATCAATTCAATGATTAGTCTATATATTTTTCATATATATTTGGATTTTGATAAAATTTTCACCCATGTTACTAGACTGAAATAATGTATTTATTTCAATGGTAGAATCATTTAGATTTATCATTTTGAAATTAAACTAGGTGGAATGAAAATAAGGATAAATTTTCACATTATTTTCAACTTTCCCATGAATTTTTTGGAACCATACGCTCTCATCCACTCTATAGATATTTCTTATTATACATCATCTAGGGCGGTCATGGATTGTTGGTTTTTTATTATTTTATATTGTTTTCTATGAATTTACTTTCAATAATGTTTTACTTAAATTAATATTTTTTTTAAAAAAATCATTCAATTTATTTTTTTCATTTTTTCCTTATTTTATCTCCCTATTTTTTCTTCATTGGGATCTCATATACTAATTTTCTTGAGAAAATAACCCGAGTATCCTCCAATGTGATGAATCTAGGGATGAACATATGTTTTTATGAATTCTTAATTAATGCTTCTTATCTAATTTAGTTTATTATGAGGATGATTTGGTAGTGGGGCCCTACTACAATAATCTTAGTTTGGGATTCTTCAACAACTGTATTTTAAATCAATAGTGGGGTTCGATATGAATAGTACTTTGAAATAAGTGAGTGCATTGTATATTCCTAAATGCGACATGTGAGGATATTCAAGAATACAATACAGTGTGTTCAATAATTATATTTGAGGATGGGTAAGAGATAATGAATTATTACTTGGGTTGATTCTCTCAAGATTATTTCCTTCCTTTCCATCAAAATTTAACTTTTCACCATTTTATTTTACATTATTATCTTCAAGTATCACATTTTAATTCTCAAACCAAATCAATATTTATTTTAATTTATGAAAAATATCACAAAAAATTATAAGTTCTTATAAGTTATGTGTGAAGGAATAGGGAATCTATTAAAATTTGATTCCCCTAGTTAGCAACATTGATTCACTTTGATATATTAAAATTATACATTTCAAAAATCATGATATGTGTTTCAAGAAATCACTCTTCTCCTATTCTATGAATTTTTTTTGGATGTCCTTATAATTTTATAGATTATAGGTTTTATTAAATAGTTTATATATGTGTGGTACTCCCCTAGAATGTCATAGGTCAATTAAACACCTTATAAAATCATGTCAAAAATAAATTTGATATTATGAACTATTTATATTCAAATTAAAATCTTTAATCTAGATAAAAGAAAATCCATATAGTGTGTTGATTATTTTTCTTCTCTTCCAAATTTATATGGTATTAACATATCAATTTAAGACTTGATTAATTTCCATGCAATTGAAAGAAACAATAACTATAATCTATTGATGGTAATAAAAAACGTGATCTATAATTTTGTTCTATTATAATTATTTTTAAATTATTTTCTTCCTATAAATGAAAATATTCAATGATATTCACTTTTCTTAACACTTCTTCAACAAATAATATATTTAATTGAATAATAATTCTTTGATATCATTTTCTATTTAAAAATATATATTTAATTTCATTTAATCTTCCTATAGGTACATAAGATATTATGTTCAGACACTTTTAATATTTATTTATATATATCATGGTTTTCCCTTTAAATTTGTGTGATATAAAGAGTTTCATAAGACTCTATAATGGATCTATTAGAAAACAAAAAAAATAAATCATGAAAAATAATATTTTCAGAATAAATGTAATTCTAGTAAGATTCATTATTAAAAGGTAAAATAAATACCACATTTGAATTTGAAATATGAGTTTTACATGAATAATTGAAGAAGTTTAAAATGAATCAGGTCATGGTATGATTTGATGTCATTGAGGAATTGAAATTAATATGATTAATTAAATTACTTTTATTTCTTTTAAATTTCATGTAATAGATTCTTAAGAATATAGGAATCTCATTTATAACACTTTATTGTGAGATGAAAATACATAGAAAATAGTGAGGGCCTCTGGGAGAGCTTATAGTTGTGATGTTTTGATAAATGATCCAAGGATCATGGATCAACATCATATGAATTTGGGGAAGTGGTGAATGTAAAATATTCTTTAAAAAATAGTAGAAATTTTTTTCTTCACCACTGGTTAATCTATATATGACATAGAGATTTTGTTTTGTGATTCTTTTCCATGATTTTAGATTGCAATGTGATTATATAATTTCTCCTAAAAACTACTGATAAATAATTTTTTATCAAGACCACATAATTGATGTCTTTTATTGATATTTATATATTGATAATTAATCTTATTTATCCATAAAAAAATTAATTTAAATCAAGAAAAATCCATAAAAAATATTCAATTACCCTTATTATATTTTTCTCTTATATTATATGTGAACTTATCATTGGTTATCATTCTACCAGTGGTTCAACCACTGCCAAGAACCAAATTTATTTAAAATTTGATTTTTGGTTCGGAAGATCATTATTGTGGGCTTGGAATTTTTGTTTTCAGTATCATATAGGTGAGATGTTTATAGAAAATATATGTAATATGATCTAATAAGTAGGGTTTCCAAACTAGTTTATGTGGATGACGTGGGAGGGGGAAATGTTTATTTTCTAGAAAATAACAATCAGAATACGACATCCAACAAGGGCATGATGATGATAATCTATGGATGAAGAAATTTCCTAAATCATCAATGATGGGAATCAGGAAAATAGTGTACAAATGATGATAAGAGAGACCATACCATAATCTCTTTGAATTATCATGAAATACACATCATCTATTTCAGAAGAACTCATATTGCAGGGTTCGTTGTTTACAATATATAGGGTTTCAATATCCAGTTTAATATTTCATGTATTTTGGATGGTCCCACATGTCGTGCGACCTTAACATGGTAGTTGAACCATGTATAGGGATTAAAAACCTAGGTCACTTAGTGATTCTACATGTTATGTCCCAAGAGGATCATGTTATGTGGCACCATATGTCTAGTAGAGCTATTTTTAGGGAAAGAAACACCTAGGATCCCCAAAAGTTTCAAAAACCATGTTAAAATAATATAAACACATAATTCTTCCCCTATAATGTTCAACCATTCATATATACTCCATTATGACTTCGATTTTGACTTGCGAGTGGACTATTATAGGAAGAATTTTACATAATATTTGATGGTTGTATACACCTATAACAAAGTATCTAAATTTAGGTTGTCAATTTAATACATTTTTTTCTAGAAAAAAAGAGATTGTATCCCAATGTACCAAATTGTTTAGCTGTCTTGGAAAACTAGACAGAAACCTGAAACTCATATTATAAATAAAAACATACAATACAAAATAGTATTTTCTACCAATGAATCCATATTTAATCTATTTTAAAAGTACATATAAATAAAAATAAAAATGTTGGAATCATGGGGAAAGATATATATGAAATGGGTTAGGTCAAATACTTAGTAATGGTATGCATAAAATAGACACAAATAATGCATGGGCAAGTTGACAAAAATGGACGATAATCAAATACTAACATATAAATAATCTCATGAGATAGAAAATAGCGCACATATATCATAATAAATTAGATAATCACATATACAACAGTAAATAAATTCATAATGACTATGTTATTAATTTTAGACATCTAAAACATACCATTGAGGCCTTGTGCCAAGACATCTACAATAACGTCAAATCATTGTGCAAAAACATCTTTATAAATGGGTAATGCCTCATTTAAAATACAATATCGTATGTCTCCTGATACATACTGATAAATTTATGGGATATAGTGAACTAATACCATCACTTAATAACTCCAATTTATTAGTCATATAAAAATTGGAAATCACAATCCACTTAAACATTCATATTAAAAAACTAGAAAATGAAATTTTAGTATTTAAACAATTCAATAAAAGTAATCATTAACAATATAGAGTAATATAATTATGTCAATATAGTATATCCATTTTAAAACTAATCATAAACCATCCAGAGTAATAATAAGGGTGGTATGATTACATTTTATCCCTAGCAGAGCAAAACTAGAATTAGAGTTGTTGACATTGATGAAGAGCTTTTCCATAATGTGATCATTAGAAACATTCCTAAGGAATACAATCCATCAACATTTAGAATAAATTTTTTTAAACTAAATATTCACATTATATCATAAAAATAATTTCTTGAAGAAAAAATTTTATACATATAAATAAATTATTAAAACATTGAGTATTTATGACATCAAGAAATTATGATCATTCCATACATGGTAAAAAAATATTCATTTCACATTTTTATTGGAAATGTAAAAAGGTACAATGACTGGAAAAGGGAAATAGGATTACTTTTAAACATTTGTTTTAAAAAACCAATTATTTTTTAAATTTTTTTTGAAGAAAACATTTTAATAAGTAAAAAATATTCTTGAAAACATTTTCTGAAATATTGGATATGGAAGAAAATGATTTAAGACAGAAGAGAGAGCTGAAGTTAGTTTTCATTAAAAAAAATCATTTGGAAACATTTATTAATAAGTATAGAAAAAATATGTTAAATTTTTAATATATATAAATCTCCATAGTATAATTAAATTCATGTGTTTCTTGAAATATAGATCATAATATTTCATTATCAGAAACATAATGATCCTAATAAATGATGAGATTTTAACATAATCTATTACCACTTTGTTAACTTCAAAATCATAATCCCCATTAAATAAATAAACACAAATGAAATATTAGATAAATTGAACATAAATTTATTAATGATATAGAATATCAGTGGTGAAGTATATAAATCAAACAAAATAACTAAGTGTGGAATATGTAGCACATCTTAGAGAAGTAAAATTTAAAAAAGAAACCCTTACCACTTTGGTAATATTTTTAATCATAAGCCCCATTAAGTAATAATATTAAAATAATTAAAAAATTTCAGTTAAATAAGGATATCCTTATTATTAAATGTCAAAGGGGATGTATATACACAACCCAAAAAAAACAATTCTTAAATTTTTCATAAGTCTTCTAGAAAAAAAGGGTTACTAGAACCCACTTTCCATAGGTATAAATTGCATCATACATATACATATCTACTAATAAACAAATATAAATACATTATAAATTTTGTAATAAACCATACTCATATATTTAATACTGTATATTATTTACTTATAGTCTATCATGAACTATTTATTCACAATTATTTGTTAGAATAACTCTTTAAGTTGATAATTGATTCATTTTCATGTATGTATTGGTTCAATAAAATTTTTCCTTTTACATTGATAATAATAAAATAATATAAATAATTTTAACCATGATATAAATTTAAAATATAATCATTACATAAGTATTTATAATAGTCTATAAAATTTATAGATGGAATAATGAGTTATATCGATAAAGGAAAATGTAGGTTGTACTTATGAAATAAGGATGTATCTATTTTCCCAACATATAGAATGTAAGATTGGTAAATAATATTTCATCTTTCCAAAACAATTATTATATAAAATATTTCTTATATATTCATTAAATATGTAATGTCCAGGTTCCGAAAGCCGCCCAGAGGCGCCCCATACCTAGTTGTTCACATGGCCTCAAGTGCATTTCCCCGAATGCCAGAGGCTGCCGACTAGCAGCGAGGGCCTTGGGTGTGATAGTGGGGAAACAATGCCCTCATTCGCAGAGTAACACAGCGGAAGTAAACAGAATGAAATAGAAGAAGTAGTATAATACCATACAACAGTTACAGCGAAATACTAAAGAAATAAATAATTGGAGCACATATATAAATTATTCATGATACATATGTCTAGGAAAGTAGCCAAAAAAGTCAAAATTCTGGAATACAGTAATAATAAAGAGTACAAAATAAAACAAGAAAAAAACTCCTCAGCATAGCAAGCCTCAGTATGGTCCCTTTCTCTCCATCTCTAAAGCAGTCAAGTACCTGAAGTAGAAGGGTGCTTGACCTTATCTATACCTGCAACAATATAATCTGTTTGGGCGCAAAATCCTGACCCAAATAGGGTGTGAGATTAATCCCAGTCGGAATCCTCCCAAAGATCTGTGCCTAACAGTCACTAAATATATATAGAAGGCAATAAGTAAACAGAAGCAGTAAACAAGGAAGTACTCAGCAGCAAACATTCCTACAGTTCAATTTCATTCAATTCCACATATCAAGTAAGAATGTAATCAAAGCAGGTAACCCTATGGGTGTACTCATAGCCTAACCCCTCTGGTTCAACCAAATAGGTACAAGCAACCCTCTGGTCTGTACACACTGTCTAACCCCTCTGGTTTAGCTTAAACATACACTCTCTAAGGAATCACTCACCGTAAATTCCCCCAATATTTTCATATTGGAAACTAAAAGGTGATCTATGGAAGCACTTATGTCACATTCCTCCTATATCCCGCCTTGAGGAACTACAAACACTCGGAGGAAGCAATTACATTAATTCCCCCAATGGTCTTGCATTGTAATTGTAAAAAGAGACACTCTAGAAAAGCCCTCACATCCAATCCCCCTATGGCCTACTACACTAGGTTCCCATGTCCATGTGTAAGTCAATCAAGCACGTAAATGCATATAGGCCAACGTAAACCTCAAAAACTACTTTGCTAACATTCTACATCATAACAGCAAGTCATATAATATGATCACTCCATCCTATCAGCACTGGGAATGGAAAGCACTGCAGCCTGACAGGCTAACCAATACTAAATAGTCACAAATAAAACATGCATGGGAAAGCACTTCCAAAGCCTAACAATTAACCCTATACACATTCAATTATCCTCTACTCAAGCATATGATCATAAAAAGGAATTAGCATGGCTGAAACCGTAAACACGGAATACCCCGTTCGAGGGTATTTGGCACTTTTGCACATATAACTGAAATACTATCTATGTAAAGGCACAAACCCCCTACCTCGGCATTGTAGGATCATTATATGTGAACCTCAAGCCATGAATCTCCCAAGAATACTGTAAATCTATAAAAATGCTCAACTGGGGACAACTCTTGAAATTGGAGGAATCAGGAAAAAAAGCTCTAGAAGAAGGAAGAGCCTACCATGGACATCCCAATGCAATCGATGGAAGCCGAATCAGAGAATAGATGCTCGATTAGGGGCTCGGGGGAAGATCATAGTCGTACGAATGCTCTTGGATGAACTAGGTCTAGAAGAAGGTGTTTATGTCTGTCAGATGCGACCCTGGTCCGTTTAATGAAAAATAATAAAGTACACAGCATGTACTTTCCTTTTTCATCCCCCACATTAGGCGGTCTCCAGGTCCCCACACACGGCTGTGTGCACGGTCATTACTCGGCCAGCACCCGGCTTCCCGTGGTAAAAGAATAATTGGTGTGTACTCATAAAGTACATGGCGTGTACTCATAAAGTACACAGCGTGTACTAATAAAGTACACGATGTGTACTCATAAAGTACACGGTGTGTACTCATAAAGTACATGGCGTGTACTCATAAAGTACATAGTGTGTAATCTTAAAGTACATGGTGTGTACTTAGGAAATTCCAAGAAATTTCCTCTTTTTCATAAAAACCCTAGAAAAAAACATACTTGAAAAGAAGATTCAGGTTCTTACAAACTTCCCCCCATAAAACAATTTATCCCTAAATTTCCCTAACTAGACAGTGTAGAAGAAGAAACCTAAAACAGCTCTGGCCACTGCATTCGTACATCAGCCTCCCTCTCATAGGTATCATTCTGTACTCGCATCTGCTGCCATAACACTCATACCAGAGGAACAGACCGGCCATAGAGAACCTTCTTACTTCGATCAATAATCCAGATAGGATGCTCCTCGAACGAGGTGTACACCTCTAACTCATCCTCATTAGGTTGAAAAACATGAGAAGGATCTGATAAGTAACCTCGAAGGTGAGAAACATGGAAGAAATTGTGCATAAACCAATACCTCTAAGGTAACTAAAACCAGTAGGTAACCATCCCAACTCTCTCCAACACCTCAAACGGCCCAACATACCTCTAAAAAATCGTACCCTATCTCATTATCATCCTGTGTCCCAACCTTTGTGTGACATGAAGGAAAACCTGATCTCCGACCATGAACTCCAAAGGCCATCTCCATCGATCTGCATAAGACTTCTATCGAGACTGTGTAATAGCCATCCTCTTCCGAATCAACACTATCTACTCTGTGGTCTCCTGGAAAAGATGACATCCCAGTATATCTTCCTCTCCTGCCTCCATCCAGCATAAGGGTGATCAGCACGACCAACCATACAAAGACTCATAAGGTTCCATTTGAATAGTTTCTTGAAAACTATTATTGTAGGAGAACTCCACAAGAGGTATGTGCTTATCCCAAGAACCTCCAAAATCATGGATGCATGCTCAAAGCATGTCCTCAAGAACCTGACTCGTACACTCAGACTAGCCATTTGTCTAGGGGTGGTACATTATACTAAAAAGTACCTGTGTGCCAAAAACCTTCTGTATCCCCTGCCAAACACGATAAGAAAAACAGATGTCCTTTTCTGAAACAATGGAGTGTGAAACCCCTTGTAGTTGTACAATCTTCGAGATGTACAACCTTCCCATCTCATCAACACTGAAGGTCTCCTTGATTGTCAAGAAGTGAGAAACCTTCGTACGTCTGTCAATGACAACCCAAACTTCATAATTCCATTGTGTCGGTCTCAGTAAAGCTTCCATGAAGTCCATTGAGACATTATTCAACTTCCACTCGGGAATTGGTAACTGTTTTAAAATCCCTTCTGGTCGCTGATGATCCTCCTTCACCTGCTGACAGGTGGAACACCTAATCACGAAACCAGCAACATATATCTTCATACCTATCCACAAATACTAACGGTGTAGGTCACGATACATCTTGGTGACACCAAGATGAACTGCCCAAGCTGAGGAATAAAATTGCCACATCGGTTCCTTGCGTATTTCTGCTGACACCCACACACACCCCTGAAAACGCAAGATCTCATCCTCACCTATGATCCATCCAGGAATAGGGTCCTCTCCTGACACACATTACCGTAAGACTAGTCCTCCACAATCTGATAGTTTCCTCATTCATACTCGATCAAGTAGAGTAGAGGTAATATCTATAGAAAAATGAAATGTCTACCCATGTCTATCGTGCACCACCAAATGCATCTTAGAGAATAGAGTCATAAGGTACCACTCACTGCTAGCCTCCTGAACTGCCTATATATGAGTAGTCCTGCTCAGTGCATCTTCCACTGCATTGCATTTCCCATGCATGTAGGCAAACTCATATTCAAAGGACTGAAGGTACTCAAACCACCTTCGCTATCTCAAATTCTTGTCACGTTGAGTGAAGATATACTTGGGACTTTTCTGGTTGGTGAAAACCAAAAAATATTCCCCCAAAAGATAATGTCTCTAACAATGTAAAGCATGAACGACTGTAGCCAACTCAAGATAGTGCGTCGGGTAGTTCGTCCCATGTGTCCTCAACTACCGAGACCCATATGCAATGACTCTTTCTCCCTGTATAAGCACAACGCCTAGTCTGATACCCGATGCATCACAATACACAGTAGATCTTTTTCACGGCTCTGAAAAAACTTGTATCGGTGCTGAATTCAACCTTCTTTTAAGCGCTTGCAAGGCTGACTCATAAGAATCTGACCATAATAAATTATTACCCTTCTTAGTTAGGCCTTCCAGTGGTGCTGCTAAGCATGAACAGTCATGTATGAAACTTCTATAGTAACCTGCTATCCCTAGAAAACATCGTACCTCAAAGAGGTTCTTCATTCGTTCCTAGGAAACTACTACTCTCACTTTCTCTGGGTCTACTAAAACTCCTATTTATGAGATAACATGACCCAAGAAGTGAATTTGGTCGATCCAAAAGTGGAATTTTGAGATCTTAGCATATAATTGATGCTCTCTAAGTGTACTCAAAATGATCTCAATATGGGTAACATGGTCGTATAGAGTGTGAGGGTACACCAATATATCATCCATGAACACCACCACAAATGAATCCAAGTATGGATGGAACACATGGTTTATCAATTCCATGAATATTGTAAGTGCATTCGTGAGACTGAATGGCATAACTGCATACTCGTTTAGATCATACCTACTCCGGAAAGCTGTTAGAGGTACATCTGATGGTCTAACACGCAACAGATGATAACCGGATCCCATGTCAGTCTTCGAGAACACTTGGGAACCTCAAATCTAATCAAAGAGAACGTCAATCCTTAGTAAGGGATATCAGTTCTTGACCATCTACTGGGTCAACTTCTGATAATCCACACAATTCCTTAGAGTACCATCCGCCTTCTTCGCAAACAGGACGTGCGAACCACAAGGAGAAGTACTGTGTCAGATGAAACCCTCTTCTTGCAACTCCTCTAACTACTTCTTGAGATTCTGTAACTCTGGTGTAGCCATTCTATAAGGAGGAATGGACATTGGTGCCCCTCTCGGAACAAGACAACAGAAAAGTCCACCTCTCACTCTAAAGGAAAACCTGAAAAGTCCTCTGGAAAGACATCCCTGAAATGATCCACCAATGTAGGAAAGTCCATATGTGAAGTCCCCTGTTCATCTCAATATGGACTAGCGATCTGGTCTATAACTCCTCCCATCCCATGATGCTTGGATCCTTCTATGCTCTCCGAGACATCTCATTCTCCCTTATGAAGAAACGATCTACCCTTTGGTGAGGTGAAACTTACCCTACGATGATAGAAGTCAACAACTAACTGGAAGGGAACTAACCAGTCCACTCTGAAAATGACATCATAACCTATCATCTATAATACATAGAGGTCCCATAAGAAGTGGAACCCACCGACCTTGAGAGGTAACTCCTTAAACTGACGTACACTAGTCGTTCTAGTCCCCAATGGAGTGTCTAACGTCAAGATATCGGCATAAGAAAAGATTCAGAGCCCAAGGCTCTCCACAACAGCAACAGATATAAATCTATGGGAAGCCCCTATATCAAAAAGAGTATAAGATAAAAATGAGGCAACTAGAATCGTACCTCTAAGTATAGAGGGTACGGGATCTTGCTCTTGCTGGGTCTTCTCTACTACAAAAGTCCAACCTACACCATAGCCTTATGACCCTACTTGTCCACCCTGAGCTGATCCTCCCTGATGTCGCTGAATGTCTGGTGACTGAAAACCACAGTCATGACCTCAATGTAGAGACCCAAAGCTTGATGTACATGTACATTACATTACCTGTTCGAAAAAGATAATACATGACAAAAACAGATGCCCAAAGACTATATTAGTTTAGTGTCTTTGGAAACTCAGAACATAATCCTCTAATCATGGTGAAAGATCTTAAATATATCCCATAAAGATCTTCCCCTTTTGTTTTCTTATCTAAAACCTTTATTTAAATCCTGGGGAAAAGAAAACATAAAAAGGGTGAAAAACATAATGGTTACCCAAATTAACTGATCACTGGGTTTCCATGTAGGAGAACATAGGTGAAAATATGGATATGGAAGAGAAATATAACCATAAACTTCTAATGAAGAGTGGTAGAGGACATGGATATGAACAAGCCAAGAATCTGAAAACCATAAATTTTTGATGATCTAAGGTACCATCTAATTCATCGGATATAAGGTCACTAAGACAAAATTTTTCGTTTTCAAGATCATTTCCTTAAAGTGGATGAATTAAAATAAATACTAACTTGATTTTGGTACAATCTCTCCTTTGTTCGTGTCTTGAACAATTTCCACTTCATCTCTTAAAGAAATGAAGTTGAATTTTTCCTTCATGAATTGTTAGAAGATCATGCAATCGAATGATAGGTCATTCGATTTGTCTCAAACAAAAGTTTATAAAAAGTTCTTAAATATACATAAGTCCATCTATGGTGAGATTAATCATATATGGTTCCAAAAATGGACTTATACTTCATCTATCATACCTCCTAATGAAATAAAACTATATTCTACAAAACAGGGACTTCCTGTAGGCCAATGGTAGGCGATAGAGGCCTGTCGTACTTCAGTTGTGGGTTCGATTCCCGCAACCTTGTCCAACGTGACGGGTTGTCCCCCCATCCTACGGGTTATCCTTTTTCTAAAAATACATTATTATAACATTCCATCAATAATATTGAAAAAAGTTCTAGCCTTAATCAATACTAAGTTATGTCCAACATATTCCATTCCAATCTTTAGGCTTATCCAAAATACTTCTGTCCAAGCTCATAGTACAAAGATAACGATAACTAGATAGGTCATCTACCAAGCATGTGAATACCATCATTTATCTCCCATATATCATAATATATATCTTGTTGGTCACATTAAAAAATTGTGAATACCTTAATAATGTATTCTCTTGAAACATTAATTACCAAAGAACCTTAGTGAAAACATGAATGATGTCAAAGTTATCTCTTTCCACATACCAAAATCCTGAAATTTCTTTATACTCAAAACATGATATCACTTTGTTCTGATAACAATCATGAGCTCATTAATACTATCAAATATATAATTTTATCCATATCCCTTCATTATGAACATATCATCTGCATTCCAAAATATTTCAATCACTTTTCAGGGTTACCGATACCATAAAATTATTGAAAATCCCAATAAACCAATACATAGATATTCAAATATTCCACGATACTATAAATGAGATTCCACAACATTATTTGGGAATCCCGTTACATTAACACTTAATCATTCTACCACATCATCAACATCACAAATAGTGATCGCATGTGACTTCACTTTTTCCTTTTCCTTAAGAGGTTTTTGATGTCAATCTTCAATAACCCTTGGATTATGGCATTGGTTAGCATAATGCCCCATTTCCTTGCACTTATAGCATTGAAGTGTTGGTGGTGAGTTCTTTGTGGTATTTTCTTTATTCACATCATTAGCTACCATTTTTCAGCTGCTCGGTGACCTTCTTTTCCATACTTAAAAAATTTTCTAGTCCCTTTATGACAATCTCCACCATGCTTCTTTCCACACTTTGAGCATAAAGAATCATTCTTCTTCTTTTCACCATTGTTTTTAGATTTTTCCTTGAACTCCATCTTTTGTTTCTTGTCAAAACCATGAGATGGATATGTAACTCCAACTTCCAGTTCTACCTTGATAGCACAATGTACAATTTCATCATAGCTACTAAAGTCTCTTATAGCTAATGCCCTTCGAAGTCTTGGTTTTAAGCCGCTAAAGAATCGATCAACATTACTTTCAGGATGAATGATAAATCCAGATTCATACCTTGCAAGCCATGTAAAATTCACCTCGTATATACCAATATATTCATCATCCTTTTTCTTAAGCTCAAGGATCTCTTTTTCCATCTTTGTGTGAAGAATACAATGGAAGTACTCATTAAAAAACAAGTTCTTGAACTCATCCCATTCCATGGATATAATTTCATCTTGCGGCCTTGTATTTATAATTAGAGTCCACCATTGGTCAGATTCACCTTCTAAACGGTAAATAGCCAAAATGACTTTTTCATGTTCTGAACAATGAATTATGAAAAATATCTTTTCAATGGTAATGATCCATTGTTCAGCAATAAGTGGATCAGAAGACCCATTGAAAGAAGGTGGACATTGCCTCAGGAAGGACTAAATAGAATATTGTTCCTTTTTCTGCTAATTTGGAAGTCCAGAATGATTCATAGTTGTGTAAGTATAACAATAAAATATTTCACTCCATCTCCCATAAAATTGGTTTGTTCAAGAGGAAAATCATTGCATTGTCCATTACATTGATCAACACAGTTCCTTCAGGTTCCATCCATCATCTAAAACCCAAAAAGAATAGTATGAGAGGAAAAAATCATGCTAGGAAAAATGAATAATAAAGGGGGAGTTCCTTCAATATCTAACATTTTAGGTTTAATTCTATGATCATTAATATAATTCTAGGACGATAAACTATACTTATACTTAACCTTAGGGATATCCCTAGACATACCTTAGAAATATCTCTAGGGATCTCACTAAATGTTTTGCATCCTAGTTTCCAAAGGTTAACTAAACATTTTCTCTGATACCAACTGTAGAGCCCCAAATCATGACGCACATGGAAATTACATTACTTTTGGTGAAAACATAATACATGAAAAAAACAGATTCCCAAAGACCGTATTAGTTTAGTGACTTTGGAAACTCGGAACATAATATTCTAATCATGGTGAAAGATCTTCAACATCTCCCATAAAGATCTTCCCCTTTTGTTTTCTTACCTAAAACCTTTCATTATATCCTGGGGAAAAGAAAACATAAAAAAGGTGAGCTCAAATTCTTAGTAAGGGTAAACATGGAGAACATAAAACAATCCCTAAACATTTGAACGTAATAACATGAACATAAAACATCAAAATCATGAGTAATGAAATAAATCATGGCAGTACATAAAGCATAAAAATAAAGGAACATTAATCATGATAAAATGACCGAGTACTAATACATGTAATTTTGGAAACCATTAAGCACATGATATGATTTCCATATTATCCAATGAATTGCTTCCAAGACCATCATAGTGGACAAAGTGCATTACTGAACTATGTTTACCTGTTGTTCCAGCCCTGTATTACTGAACCGGATTCACTTTTCATTCAAGCCATGTCTATCTCAGGAGATATAAATATTTACCCAATGAATTGGAGGGAGATATAGGTTCTACCCATCTCATATTGAAATCATTCTTATGTGTGCCACAAAACAATCTTAAATCATTCATCATAACCCAAAGAATAAAATGGGTTTCATAAACATCATCCCACCATAACATAATCCATATAAAACAAATGGATATAATTTCATCATAAGAAAAATCAAACCATATAACTAATAGATAAATTATACATGAAACATAATCATATTAAATAATGTCATCTTAGATGGAAAATAGATTTGATAAAACACTTGAAATGAATTCCTGAGGAAAATATCCTTTCTTCTTCAAAAATAATTTTCTTTTCTCAAAATGCCATGCAATTTTAAAAGAAAAGGATTTTCCTGAAAATAATCATGAAATATTTAAGGATGCTTCATGAAAATAATGTGTTATGAAACTGTAAAAATATGTTCATGTCGTATAATTTAAAAAAATTTCTCCTCGTACTTTTAACAGAAAAGTCCAAAAAGTTCCACGTATTGTAAACAAAATAATGATTCCTTCCATAACACAATGTAAGAGACAAAGAGGGGTAAACCTGACATTAAACATACATGGATGAATATTAAACATTTTATGAAATAATTATTACAAAACATGGACATGGATGATAACTATAACCCCAGAAAATACTTACAAATAAGAAATCTCGGATAAGAACGAGATTGGAATAATTATCCCTTACCTTGGGTCTAATTTCTTCCATACGTGTCTGAAACTACTATATAGGGGGTTTAAACATATTATTAAGTTGTAAAAGAACCATAATAATATTTATGATATCATATATGATTCACATAAGACTTTATATTACCCGTTCTTTTGTCAATTCCATGTTAAAGTAGCGTTTTGGGTAAAATCGTTTCATTTATCGTACGTGTTTCGACATGTTGTTATTGATTTTATTACTTATATCCTGATTTAATTAATTATAGAATGTAAAACATGATTTATATATAATATATATTCAGCATATAAAAATATATGATAGATCAATAAATGAAATGAAAAACATCGTTCATGGAGACGGTAGGCCGTACGTACGCATGAATGCTTTTGTCATTTCCTTATTGAATTGAATGGAATAAAATAAATGAAAAATATATGTGCATAAATCCAGTATCATTATTATGTCATATCGTTCATGATTATTTATTATATATACTTTATAATCATACTTGAATGGTTAATCATGGAGAATGAATCTTATCGCATTGTAGAGACGGTAATCCGTACGTACGCACGAGCGATGATATCATTCCCATAATTATTGAATGGAATTGGAGTGGATGATATAATGTAACAGAATCAGTATGATTTTATAATAATCATATATAGATATTATTGTCACCATTATACCCATCAACGTAAGGTGGTCGTGGATAATAGATTACACCCCAGCATGGAGACGGTATTCTGTATGTACACATGTGCGGTGATTTTGTTTCATGTAGGATGGATAGAAGGTGAAATAGGTTTCTTTAATTTTTATAATAACATATCTATATATAATTAATAATTATGTTATTACTTTAAAATGAAACAACTAAAGAAGATGAAGTATAAGAAGAAAGAAACTTGAAAAAATCAGTAGAAGAGATTACCTCTTCCTCGACGTGCCTCCTTTAAACCTCCTCTTAGGGCACCATAGTTGGTCTTTCGAGAAGATCATAACCTCTATAATGAATTTATAGAGGTTTATAAATGGAATTTGCAGGGTTTTTCCGAGCTTGAAGGCTCAAGAAGTTGCGAAGAGAAGAGGGAGGAGGTGCCCTTTTATAAGGGAGGAGAGGGGCACTTTTGGAATCCCCAAAAATATTAATTTATAACAAACTCAAACCCCACTTAAATACATCCAAAATTGCTCAAATACGAATATTAGATGAGATAGGGTTTTAATCTCATAAACCAATAAAATTTAGACTGGTAGTGGATTTATTTTAAACAATATCAACTTGATTTCTCCTTATTTAATCTATTAAATTATTTTTGTGGTATTAATATTCTAAATTTTAAATTGTTATAAAAAATTACTTATGTGTTTTGAATTGTATATAATTGGATAATTTATGACATTTTAGACCATATAAATTTCAATTTATAATTTTTAAATATTTTTGTTATTTTTAAACAATTTTATAATATGTTATTTTTATAAAATTAGAATAGTGTTACTTTTGAAGCTATTTATTTATTTGAATTTAAATAAAATCCACATAGAGGAAATATTCAAACCATAATGTTTAATAGATTCCTAACATTTCATATTCATATATAAAATGTTGGATAAAATTAACTAGTTCATATAATATTTTATATAATATTTATAAAACCATTTATTTTATATTTCTCTCAATAAAAAAATTACTACATAATTTTTGTATAATAATTTAATATACTTATTATTCTCATAAAAATTAAAAATAAAATACTATGATGATTATAAATCAAATATCTTCCAAAATAATAATTTTACTGGAATTTATCATCTTAAAATCACAACATGAAAATTGTTATATTTATTAAATTATGAAGGTGACAACTTTAACATTATTTAAAATAAAATAATATAAGTGTCATAATATCTTTAATAAAGCTCCTAATGGTCAAAACATAGACCATTGGATGGTTATGGTTTGGTTATATATTAAAAATAAGTTTTGGTCAGGTTTTTGGGCCTTTTAATGTGTATTATTATTTTAATAAAAACTATATTATTGATTTTTTACTAAATAAATAATTGTTGCATCATTAATGTATAAGCTATTAAGGTAATTAAATATCTCTTAGAAATTAAAAATAAATTACCATAACAAAGAAAAACATTTTATATTTGAAATTAATATTTATAATCGAATTTATATTCTGTATAACCTTATATTAAAAATACTTTTATTATTAAAGACAGAGTGAGACATATTTCACTTTCTTTAAAAAAAAATTAAATAAAGGTCTTAATCACATCCAAGTGGGTTCCAATGAATTCCATTTCGACTAAAATATGTCTTGAGACAAAATATAATCATCCAATTATTTTAATACAAGTGTTAGGATAATTTTATAATATTATATTTACCCTTAATTACCCGATTTACCTTTAACTATGGTAAATAAAATTTACCGTAGTTACTCTTCATAGTGCCCAAAAATAAAAAGTATCCTATTAACATAATATGGACCTAATGATTCCAAATATGGAATCCATTTTTCCAAATTCAAATAACATAATTTGAAGAAATTAATTTAAAATTAATCATGTTGTTAGGAAAACTAGTTTTAAATGTTTAAACATTGCAAAAGATTGAAATGATTTTACCTATGAATTCAATGTAAAATAAATGATAATGAAATATATTATATTAAATGGTAAAAATATATTCTAATTATAATTTAAAACAATTAAATATTATGATTTAACTAAATAAATTATTACGATTAAAAAAGTTTTTTTTAATTAAAATATAGCGTGTTTTTACTATTCATTAAAATATGAAAGTTATCAGAATAATATGAAAAATTTATCCAAAGAGAATTTTTATATCCTGATTCCAAATAATAATTTCATTTTGTACAATTGAACTTTTAAAAAATATAAAAACTAGATTTAAAGTGGGTGCGCCATCAAAAGGCGGCAACACTGCATTTTTTTAAATATACTTATTTTACCCGAAAAAATCATTTTGTTCTCATAAAATGTTCCAGAAAATGTGTAAGATGAATAATAAGTTTATAAAATTCAAAATTTAGTTAATACTATTCATAACGACTAGTTCATAATAATATTATAACCATATATCATTTTTTAGTGAAACCCAGTATTGCGTACGACACATGATATCAAGGAAGGTCGTGATTGCGTGTAATCCAAGACAAGTCAGGGTTGCGTGTAGTGAAAGACTCCTTTGTTGTTTAGTACAATAGAATCCAATCATATTTCATTTATACATTGAATATATATATATATATTCACTCAATGTTGCGTAGAATAACTACTATCGAATGAACTTAAAATTGTGTGTAACACTATCCAAGAATAGTATTGCGTATACTACAAGCTAATACTGTGTTCTGTATAGCGCAAGATAATCTTGGTGTAGCGTAAAATAGAATATATGAATGAAATTAAAAAATATATATCTAATAAAATCTTGGGGTGTTACACTCAACCTCGGCCTAAACGGCTAGAATAACTCTATTTCTCTAACTGGTGAGACCCTGGTGGTGCAATTACTGAACACGGAGTCATAGAACCCATGTCACCAGCTGTTGGTGAGAAGAACGTACAGAAGCACTATAGATGACCCATCTTGCTGCTAGATTGACACTCCACTAGGTCTCTCGGGCAATGTGTCCTCATATGCATGCTCTTCCCGCACAAGTAGCACACCATCTGGCTACCAGATGATGTCTCTCGCCTCCTCGGATCTCCATGTGGAGAGTCCATCTGGCTCTTTCTGTTTTTAGTAAGAGGTATAACAACCCCGTATATTGAGCCTCCCTGGCTCACAACACCAGAATCCCCCATATTGTGCTTTGTGATCAGCGTCTGGTTGATTATCGAAGTGATGTAAGTCAACCTTAAGATTTTCACTTGAGGTCAGATGTCGTGCCTACGACCATCCTCAAAATTCCTTGCCAGGAATAACTCACCACCTCCTGGGATAGGAATGAATCACTACATCTCTATGAAATGAGACAAAGTCACCATAACAGAATGAGTACCCGGCTCCAGACTCATAAACTATCGGGCTTGATTGGCCCTTAAAGTCTCCGTGTAAAATTAGTCCTAGAAAAAATGCTAGAACTCTTCCCACGCCATAACCTATTGGCGTCCCGACTGTGAGTTCAAATCCCACCATCTCTTGGCAGAATCCCGAAGCATGTACGTAGCGAGTTTTACCCTCCTCTCTGGAGGCGTCTCTAGATTCTCGAAGATAGACAGCATAGCTTTTAACCAGGACTATGCACCCTGATGTCCTCCTTCCCCTATGAAAGTGGGAGGATGTTTCTACGGTAAAACCCACATCAACTCTTCCATAGAAGGGGAATGATGAGGTACTCTTCAGATGGTCTTTATGAACCTCATAAATCCATCTCAGAACTGTGCGTTATCACCTGTGTATGGAATAACAGTTGGTTCTAAGACTGGCACAACTAGATGATCTACTAGTAGACCTTGATCATCTAGGACCAGTGTCTGATCACTTCCCTATAACTGGTGGAAAACCGGAGGACTTCTCAGTGGCATTAATCTTCAAGGTCATGCGCATACCTTAGATCAAGATTATCAAGGACTGAAAACTAGTAGTGTAAGAAGAGAATATGAGAAATAAAGCATTCAAGTTTTTCAAAACATGGATACACAGCATGTATACCATCTACATGGTGTTTTCCCTTAATCCTTACATTGGCATGTACATCTACCAAAACTAGTCGTGTAACACCCCAAAGACACGACATGTTGTCCTAATACACAGCGTGTACTTGGATCCTCTTCCCCTGCCTGAGTTATCTTAAATGGCTAATCCAAATGGTTCTCCTAGAACAAGACTAAACAAAGTGTTAGTGCTAGAAAAAGTGTGTATTAGATGAACTTCATCGACCTGTATTGTTAGTCACATGGCCGGTTACACGACTCACTCTAGACGACGTGTTCCAAATGGACACGACATGTACCTGAAAGATTTCATCATCTCATGTTGTTATTTACACAGTCAGATACTCGGTATACACTACACAGTGTGTTCAAGATTGACATGGCGTGTACTTCCTAATTTTTCGTCCACCTGTGTCATTAGTCACATGGACGGATACAAAGTCTCTACAACACGACGTGTACAATCGGTACACGGCGTTTCCGCCCAAAGATTTTCAAAACCCCATTCCTTTTCCCACACAGCCAGTGAAATGGTTAGAGACTACATGACATGTACATATTGTACACAATGTGTACTTAAGAAAAATAGTTTCTTCCTGAACAGAAGAACACATGGCGTGTGTTCATCACTACACGTCATGTATTCTAGGTTTTTTCAGACAATAAGCCTCAGAAACTAGTCCAGAACATATAAAACACTAAAACAAACATTTAAGGTTCCAAATTTCGATCCTTGAGGGCCCATACTACTTGTGAATCAAATCTTGGAATCTTATATATGTTATAAACAAGGTTAACAGAGCAATGATCCACCAAATTCCGATCCATGAGGGCCCATAACACCTCAAAAACCAAATTTTGGTGTTCATTCAAACAAAACCATACAAAAATAAATACCCTATCAAAATTTGGTATTCTATCAAGGCATCTATCACAACAACATGCATATTTAGCAAAACCTCTATCACAACAATATGCAATCGCTAATGCACCTTAAATGGCATGACAAGAATGCATGACATGTGATTTCTAGCAAGTGCCTATATGATGCATGAGATGGAATACCCTCATCTCATTGGGTTTCAACAAAAATATACCCTCAATAACATCGATGATAATTGCACAATACATGTGAGTCACCCAACGGTGAAAATCAAATTAACTATAAAATTGAAAAACCAAAAAAATTGCAATAACGAGGTAGATTTTCTTTTCCCTGTACACAGGTTAGCTACTACCGGGAACACCTTATTACCAAGTACCTATTACATCCTATCCCTAGATATAGGGTCTAAATAGTAATTCAATAAGAAAATAATACATCTGATACCACTTTGTAATGTCCCGGTTTCAGAAGCAGCCTAGAGGCGCCCCGTACTTGGTCGGTCACATGGCCTCAAATGCATTTCCCCAAATGCCAGAGGCTTCCGACTAGCAGCAAGGGCCTTGGGTGTGATAGTGGGGAAACTATGCCCTCATTTGAAGAGTAACACAATGGAAGTAAACAAAAATAAATAGAAGAAGCCTTATAATACCATACAACAATAATAGTGGAAGACTGAAGAAATAAATAACTGGAGCACATATATTAATGATGAATGATACATATGTCTAGGAAAGCATCCTAACAGGTCACAATGCTGGAATAAAGTACTAAGACACAGTACAAAAGAAAACAAGAAAACAACTCCTCAGCATCGCAAGCCTCAGCTTTGTCCCATGATGTCCATCTCCAAAGCAGTCAAGTACCTGAAGTAGAAGGGCACTTTCACTTAACTATACTTGCAACAATATAATCAGTTTGGGCCCAAAATCATGACCCAAACAGGGTGTGAGACTAATCCCAGTATGCAACCACACAAATATCTATACCTAAAAGTCTTTTAATATATATAGAACGAAATAAGTAAACAGAATGAGTAAATAAGTAAGCACTCAGTAGGAAACATTCCTACAGTTCAATTGAATTCAATTCAACATATCAAGTAATAAGATAATAAAAGAAGGTAACCCTCTGAGTTTACTCATAGCCTAACCCCTCTGGTTCAACCAACCAAGTACAATCAGCCCTCTGGGATGTACACACAGTCTATCCCCTCTGGTTCAGCTTAAGCATAGACTCTCTAAGTAATCACTCACCATCAATTCCCCTTATAGTCTCATATTGGTAACTAAAAGGTGATCTGGGGAAGATCTTACATCTCATTCTCCCTGTGGCCCATGTCGAGGAACTACAGACACTCTGAGGATGCACTTACATCAATTCCCCCTATGGTCTCGCATCATAACAGTAAAACCAGACACTCTGGAGAATCCCTCACATCCATTCCCCCTATGGTTTACTACACCAGGTTCTCATAGCCCAGTGTAAGTCAATCAAGCATGGAAATGTGTATCAGGCAAAGTAAACCTCAAGAACTACTTGGCTAACAGTCTACAATATAACATCATGTCAGAAAATAAGATCACTCCATCCTATCAGCACTAGGAATGGAAAACACATCAGCCTAACAGACTAAGCAAGACCAAACGGTCACAAACAAAACATCCATGGGAAAAAACTTCCAAATAATAACAATTTACCCTATCCACATTCAATTAACCTCTACTCAAGAATACAAGCAATGTAGGGAATTAGCAGCGCTAAAACCGTAAACATGCAATAACCCATTCAAGGGTATTGGGAACTTTTTCACATATAACTCAAAGACTATCTATGAAAAGGCACAAACCACCTACCTTGACATTATAGGATCGTTATACGTGAATATAAATCCTTGAATATCCCAATAAAACCATAAATCTATAAAAATGATATAAACACTCAACTGAGGATAAATCTTGAAAGAGGAGGAATCATGAAACGAAGCTCTAGAATAAGGAAGAGCTTACCAGGGAGATCCCAACACAATCGACGATGGTAAAATCGTAGAATGGATGCTCAATAGGGGATCAGGGAAATAATTTGGTCATACAGATGCTTCTAGACAAACGAGGTTGAGAATAAGGTAATTCAGTCCATCAGACACAACCCCGGTCTATTTAATGAAAAAAACGTATATGACATGTATTTTAAAAGTACACGACATGTACTTTCCTTTTCCAACCCTCGCATTAGGTGGTATCCAGGTCACCACACATGGTCAAGTGCATAGTTGTTACATGGCCAACACTTGGCTACCCATGATAATAGAGTACATGGTGTGTACATAAGAAATTTCACGAAAATTACTCTTTTTCTTAGTAACACCTGAAAAAGAGAAACATACCTGAAAAAAATATTTGGGATCATAAAAAATATATCCTTTCTACAATCTAAGTAAAAATAAAATGAAACCCATTTCACAGTGCTAGAATGAGGTTGTCGCCCACACGTATGCATGAGTGATGTTATTGTTTTCCAATTGGTTGTAGGTTAAGAAGTTATATGTGATATTGTAATTAGTTATTTATATTAATATCATAAATATAAAATAAATAAGTTAAATATATCATCATATTTAGACAAGAAATGTGGTGATGGAAAATGAGTTACATAGGTTCGTGAGGTTGTAGTCTTCCATACAGACGGTTGGGGATTTCAAATCCCATCTGATTGAAGTGGAAATTCGTATTTAGTATGAAATTGAAAGAATAAAATATAAATATATGTATGATATTGGGGATATTATTTAATCATAATGTAATCAGATTATAATGGGTTAGAGGATTAAATAATGCAAAGAAACAAAGATAATAAATTTACGACTAATTTAGAAAACATTTTAGGTTAATAGCTAATGTAATTCTAGATGGTATTTTTGATCCAAAATTTTCATATATGATGTATTGAGGGATGTAAGTAATTTATTAATGTTGATATTTTTCGTTACAATAGTATTTGAGTGATTTAATTGGAGAAGAGGGTGGGTGGCCTTTTATAAGTGGGGCCAAAGACACAGTTGAATTTTTTGAAAAAAAAGTGACACTCACATTTTTTACATGATGAAAACCACCCATATTGTTAATTATAAAATAATGGATGGTATAGGGTCAAATATGGCTAGAAAAAATGAATTTAAAATTTTTCTAGGTAATTTTAACCCTTTTATTTTTTAACCCTCTAGTAAAACTTTTTAACCTAAACCACGTTATTTAATTTACTTTTTTAACTATTAATTATTAAAAAAATTAGTTGACCTTATTATATAATATTAATTAGTTTTATTTCAAATATTTAATCATTTTTTTCAAATTACATTCACATAAGTACAAAATTTTAATTTAAAATCAAACCTATAAAAGGGATGAAATTCTATTTTCCAAAGATAAATATACCATAATTATAGAATGTTTTAATATAAAAATAAAAAATTAAATTTATTGAAATGACCAAAATTGTATTTATAATAATATAATTCAAATTATTTCAATTTAAATTCAATTTTAAATGTAAATGGATATTCTAAAAGATTTAGACAGTAAGGTAGTTTTCAATATAAACAAATAATTATATTATTCAACCAAAACATAATATTTTTAAACAATTCTATAATAATAGAAACTAATGTAATTTGAATTTATGATTTAAAAAACTAATTAATTTTTTTAAAATAATGATTATTATTTTATTAAAAAAAATTAATTTACGTGTTCAATGTGTGACGTGCTCGCCTTTTGTAAAGTAGTGTTTTCAAGCAAACATTTCTATTTCTTTCAATTGATTCTTATTTAACATAAAATAAATATATAACCACTTAATTTATTTTACACAATTTTTAACCATATAATTTAATTTATTTAGTTATACCAATTTATATCCACAAATTAAATAGAATGGTAACAATTATACACTATTTTACAGTTCATTTAGACTCATGTTTGTGTGTACCAAAATCTATCTAAGGGAATAAATTTAAATAAATATATTATGTGGGTTGTTTAATATCAATTATAGACTTAATATAAAATATCAAACATAATTCTATTATTTTATAATCATGGTTTGTTACATTCTCACCACCTTTAATAAATTTATTTCTATCATTCTGAACTTTCGGTCGGAAATCATGGAGTTTCCAAATGAAAATACCTTTATTAGAAGCCCATATTGTAAATTGGGTTAAAAAGAAATCCTCTTAATATAGGGAAAGGGAAATATTATGGTTATATGTAATAAAAAATCTAGGGATCCACATTGGAGTACATTATAAGGATTTGAAATTATGGAAATGCAAGAAAAGCATGAATATTATACAGAGTGATTTAGATAATTGATCACAAGAAATTTAATGATCAAATGAATTCTATGACCAGATAACCATAAATCAGAATGAGTTAAAATACCACTGATCCATCAAATATAAAGGTAATAAGATAAATAAAAATTCCAATATCCTTCTCCAAATTTTGATTGATTATTTTAATATCTTTTTAGTGAAAATAAGGAAATAAAATTACAGTTTCATCATTTAGTTTTTCTCTGATCAATTTCAACTTCATTTCTTACTCGATGAAATGAATAACCAAGATTAATATTTTATACCATAAGAATTGATATAAACTTTTAATAATTCATAATATTCATAAAGGAGTGATATGTCTTTCAGTATCTCTATAAAAATTTACCTAATCATAAATGGTAAGAAAAAGATGTCTAGTATAACAAATTAATCCTTAAAACACAAAATCGACACTCAATAGTCATCTTAATCACTTACATAAGTATTTATCCATCGAATCATTTAAATAAAAACAATTTCACATAAACTGTAACACCATATTAGTAAGCGATGAAAACTTTTCAATATTTAGTTATGCGTTTAAGACCCATGGCCTTGAATGATTCGATGGGTTGTCATTGGGAATATTGGTTTTCCATTTTATAAAAAAAAATTAAAATAATTCCTACAATGTTACCAAAAATATGATAAATATTCTCAAAAATAACACAGCTCTTAGAATCACTTTGTAACAATAATGGTTTTCTATATGACATATTATTTTTATGTGAAATAAAATAAAAATACTTCGATATTGTTATCATAATATAAATGATCATATTGACCCTAAAGGTTATCAATACATTTAATATTATGTGAAAAAAATATAAATGAATTATTCCATAAATAATTATTCCAAAAATCATATACTGAACAAATAATTTTTATTTCCATAAATCTCTCTAAAATATCCTTTCTCTTGTTAAACTACAATAAAATGAATCCTCAATAAGGGGTGTTTAAGACATTGAACTTTTTATCAACCTTAAAATCATAAACCCATGGTGGTATTAATAATTTTACCTTTAATCCTAGATAAAGACATATGTCCTTCTGAAATTCACAAAATTCGATGATGTTTCATGATTCTTATAACCAAAATAACACTGGTAAAAATAATTCTATAACATTTTCAATGAATATAAATACATATTTAATATAATCATTCCCCTTAAGCTATATTAATATCATAATCTTCACCTTGAACACTTAGATTCATTGGAGGTATATTTCATTGATGCTTAGGGTCTTTGTTTTCTTTGTTTCCCATATCCTTACAGATGAAACTCTTAAAATTATGATCTTCTTTATTTCCATTGAAACCAAAATCTTGATTTAATTTCTCTCCAAAAAAGAATTAATATATATTTCCTTTTTTCATTTTCTAGGGTGTTTGTTTCAAAAATTATCAGACATGGGAAAATCCTTATTTCCCTTCTTCCCCTAATATATTTTTCTTTTATCCTCATATTCCTCTCTTAATTACCTTAAAATCCATAAAAATAGAGAATTAATTTTATATCTTGATGTCACAAGGTACTAGGTCCTCATATATGGTGAATTTATGGGAGGCTTGTATAAATCAAAGGGTTTTCATGATCCCGTCAAATAAACCATCATTTTTACTCTATGGATTACATACATAATTTGTAGTATACATTTCTATCTTTGTAAAGTTAGCTTTATACTTAAGAAGCATTTTCATCTTCATTTTGATTTATAATTTGGAATTTTATCTCCATATTATCTCATTTATCATGAGAGAAATATTTTTCCAATAAGAGTTCCTTATATTCCTTCCACTATATGTTTTATATTTCTTCTTCAACATCAGTGTTCTATACCAATTACCAAAATTGATTTTAAATATAATTATACCCGATGAAATATAATGAAAACCCTATACCATTCATTACAAAACATAGTTAGAAATATATTATTTAAGAAATATATATATTCCTCAGCTACCATTGAATTTTTTGCCACATTAAAATATTTTAGTTGCAAATACCTGAAGTTGTCTCACACTATTACACCTCATGGTGGATCAATTAGTTGTTCTATATGGGAAAGGTTATTTTTCAAAACCTAAGTCCGCTACCCGAATATGATTATAATTTTATCAGTTCCAGCTATATCATTTTCTCAAATAAAATTATATTAACTAGTTGTGAAATACCTACACAGGGTATGTGCATTGATACAGTTCTCATTAAATCCTAGATTATCCATTTTTAAAAGATGTAATCTGCAATATTATATCATGACATTATGAAAAATAATGTATAATTCCAAAACATTTCATACACTAAATAGAAATTTGAATATTTGTGCATACCTAATCTCATAATCCTAGTAATGGTTTCTTTGTGAATGTTTTGAAATCATAATAATATTTTAAATTACTTTATAATAGTTTTTAAATAAAATGTGAATTATACCAAGAATATCCTCTAAGAGTATCAACCAAAGCATGATCTAGGCCATATTTTTATATACCATGTAATATTTGTGTCAAGCCAGACGTGACCTTGTTGATGTTATTACCCCTAGGTTTAACAATTATAGAACCACACAAAATTTTATTAACCAGACATGGATGTATTTCAAGAAAAAAGATTATAATATATTATTCACCAAAATAATAGCATGTTCATCTATAAACACCCTCAAATTTTATCACAGAATTATGTTCCATAATCTATGTTTTCCTGATTCTGGTTCTCATGGTTTCTACTAACCTTTCTCTGATACTAGCTATAAATTCCCCAACCATATTTTCTTAGAGTCATTAGTAACATTATAACAATATCTCTAGATACATGTGGTCACATCCCAATAGAATGAAAATTTTAGTAAACAAGTAAAATTAGAAACAAACATGAATTGTGTATTAAAAATGAAAAAATAAATTATAATATAGTATTTTCATTGAGTGAATAGTTATTTCCTCTAGTATTAACCTACATATCAATCACAATACACATCTTTGAATCATGGGAAAGAGATATAAGAATGATGTGGACTCAAACGCCTAGTAAGAATATGCATTTAGATGAATCTAATGTGGCATCAAAAATATGGAAAGAATAAATGATAATAAAATAATGCCATCTAAATAATCTCATGAGAATGAAACTCCACCACATATATGAAGATAAAATAAAATAATGACATGGACAAAAATAACTAATTTTATAATAATTTATTTCATATTGACTGATATATGAAACATATCATCATGTCCTTATGCCAAGAAATCTTAAACATCGTCGAGACATTGTGTGAAGACATCTATATAAATGGGTAAGTCCTTATCCAAAAACCTAATCTAATTTGTCTCTTATGAAATATTGAGGCATTGAGGGATATTGAAGCCCAGAACATCACTCACTAATTGAAATTAATTAGACATATTATATGAGTAAAATATATTGAATATAAACATTTATATTAAAAATCTAGAATATGATATTTCAATAATTACCCCAATCAGTAAACATAATCATAAACCATAAAAAGTAATTTGAATCATAAAAACATAGTACATCCTTAGTTAAAAAATCATAAAATTTTCAGAGAAATCATAAGGTTTTTATCATTAATAAACATACCCTTTTGTTTATTTGTATAATAACAGTTATTGATATTGAGAATAGAAATATCGTAAATATATCATTAAAGATATTCTTTAGGAGTATAACCTTTCAACATTAAAAATAAACATTTTAAAATTGAATTTTTTCACAATATTTCCAAAATAATTTTATTTGAAAATATATGTTGATTCTTATAATAGAGGATTTAAAAAAATGAGTGTTCATAGATATGTATAATTCCTAATGTTAAAATAATGAATCCATTCAGAGTTTTTGTATAAAAAGTCAAAAAGTTCAATTTTTAGAAAAAATGTAGAAATATTAATTCTAATCAATTTTCTAAAAATAAAATCATGTGTTATAATTTATTTAATAAATAATTTTTTCAATGTTAAGAAAATTTTGAAAACATGTTTAGAAAACATGGATATTAAAGAAAAGTTTTTTTGACTGAATAGAGAAATGAAGTCTGTTTTCATTAAAAATATTACTTGGGTTTCTTTTGTTCATAAAGATAGAAATTTTAGATTAAAACAATTATTATGTAGAAAAAACCATAGTTTAAATAAATTATTTATTTTATTTAAATATATATTATATGGTATCATCTTCAGATATATAATCTTAAAAAATCCAGGTAATCACAGTGATTGTAACATAAGCTTTTACCAATTTGGTTAGTTTTGAATCATAATACCCATAAAATAATGATCCTCAAAGGAAAAATTAACCATAATAAATATAAATTTATTCATGATATAACATAACAATGATTTTTTATATACACCACAAAAATGAACTAAGTCATGAATATGGATTATGTCTCAGAGAAGTTAAAATGAGATGGGAAACCTTTAGTATCTTGGAACTATTTTGAATCAAAATAAAAATTAATTAAAAACATCATATTAAACTAAACATATAATGGAATGAAATATATTCATTATATTATAATTCTAATGGGTTTTATATACACAAAGAATAAAAAAAGTTGTGAATTTGGCAAAAGTCTCTAAGTAATATAATAGAGGCCATAAATCCTTTCCTTTAGGTCTCATTCATTGATATGTTCCAATAAATTTTTAATATTAAATATAGATTTATTATAAATATATTATAGAACACATTAATATTTTATGACAATATATGATAAAATTAGTGTCTTTTATAACCAATTTTTTTACAATTCTTTGTAAAAATCGCTATTTAGGTGATAATTATTATATATATATATATATTTTGGATGGGTAATTTAAATAATTTTAAATTGATAATGGTAAAATAATATCCATAATTTTAAAAATGATATAAATATAATATATAATCATTATATAATTATTTATAATAATCCATAATAGTTAGAATAGTAAGAATGAGTTACATAGTTCATCGAGATGATTGGTCGTACATTCATTTGTACGTTGTTTATATTAATCCAATAGACATAACATAAGAAAGGTAAATAATATTTCACCATTAAATAAATATTATATAAAAAAATTCATTTATATTAACTAAATATATCCTTATTACCATCAAGCCAAAATTAAATAAATAAACATTTTAAATCACTATGTGGAGGTGATACTCGACACATATGCACGAGCGATGTAATTGTTTTCTAATGGGTTAAAATGTATGAAGTAGTATGTTATATTATAATACCATAAGTTTTTTCATGCCGTTAATTTCATATAAATATTTTAAATATCTTATTTTATACTTCCTTTAATGGTAATGATGGGAAATGGTTTACATTGATTCTAGAGGTGGTAGTCTGCCATACACAAGATCAATGATTTGGTTTCTCATTTTATGGATGAGGAGATGGGTAAATTTTTTGAAGTTAACAAAATAACATATCAATATGTGGTAGATAATGTTTTTTATTATATCATAATATTTTATGTATATTTTAATGGGTTATATTAAGAAATAATATAAAGGAACATGGTTAAGTAATTTACCTATTCTTCAGACAACCTATTTTGGTTTATACATAAATCATTTCGAGATTAGATTTATAATAAAAAAGCCTATAGTTTTTGGGGAGGGATATAAATAAGATATTTGGTTGTATATTTTATGACAATAAAGGGTTTGTAATAATTAATAGGGTAGGAGAGGGTTGACCTTTTATAAGTGGGTGAGAGGACACACTTGAATTTTTTTAAAATAAAATGTGATATGCACATTTTTATCATTACAAAATGATAAAAAATGTCTAATTTTAGAACCATGGATGATATAGTGTATAAATTTGACAATACAATAGCTATTGTTCAAGTTTATAGTTTATTTAAACCGTTATCTTATTAGTATAGTCCCATGTAAACCTGTCATAACCTTAACCAAAATATTGTAATTTTTATTGGTTTTACTATTATTTATGACCAAATATTAAGTTAAAATTATTATATAATATATTTTATTATTATTAAAAATATTTAATCCATTTTCCCAAAAAAAATTACAATAGTGAAAAAGTTTAATATAAAATTGGACCCATAGATGTGAAAATAATGGTTATCTAATAAGAAAATTATCTAAGTATAGAAAGTTTTAGTTTCCAAATTAAATACTAAACTGATTTGAATGACCAAAATTTTGTTTAGTAAAATATAATTGAACTAATTTTACAATATATACATTTTTATCCAAAAATTAACTCCTATATTCTTTAAATTAAAATATATTTTTCAATTAAAATCAATACTGTAACTATTCATCGAATAATAAATCATAATAAAAATATATTAAAAGTTCACTGTAAGATAATTTTGACATGTTATTTCAAAAATTTAATTCCATTTTTAAAAAAAATTAAAATATTTGTAAAAACGAATATTATTTTATTTATGAACCTCAAAATGAAACATCCATGTAGACAAATATAGTTCTTCAAAAATAATTTCTTCTTCCACTAGAATAATGATTATTTTATTTATAATAAATATATAAAAATTGATTTTATATTATTATTATGTAAATAATATAAGTTTCATAAATTATTTATTTGTATTCATACACACAAATTTAACATCTTCGTTATAATGATATACTATTTTAGGGTTCATTTTGACTTAGGGTTCTGTTTACCGCAAGCAATCAATGAGATTAAATCGAATGAAAAATATTTCATGGGTATCTTAATCTTTGTGTTTCATATATAATATTCTATAAAAAATAATTAACATCTTTTATAATCTCATTGTGATACCATGGTTTCATTTATTTTCTCGTTAGAGATATGGAAGAAGGTTATGTGAGCAGGATGCTTCTTCTAGTGACACATAGAACACTATGGGGCACGAGTATGATTGAAAGAGCATGATTATGGGGTCATTACTATCCTAAAAGAAGACATTAACTCATTTTGAACATAATTATCTTACCCACCATCTTTATTAGGCCCAGTTTAAGGCGCCACTGACCTTAATTGATATTCCATTGACACCAAGGGTTGGAAATAAATTTAGAGGGTTTAACACAAGATCATGAGGTAGGGAAATTTTACCCATAAACACATAAAAAAAACAAAATATAAGAATAAAAAACATATTAAAAAATTAAGAGCCTACTATAAAAGGATTAATTATATAATATATGACATCTAAAATAATCAATAATAAATAATCAGATTATCTGTGAAAATAAAATAACTCAAACTACTAAGACCCAAAACTAGTGGAAGAATCCTAACCAAAGGTGGAAGCACTATAACTCTAAGAACCAAACATAAAAAAATGATACATATTTATAAATCCTTGAAAACCCCAATCAAGGTTCTCCACTATTAAATTATGTAACATATATCTTCCCTATATCATAGAAGACAATGTCTACATATTCACCAAGTTTAATATGAATGGGTGAGTTTAAAAAACTCTTAGGAAACCTCAATAAATTTCTCCACCTTGCACTAATAATAGAATAATACTATCTATAATATTTATAAAACTATTGTTTTAGTGTAAATTTATATATTAAAAATTATAAAATTATATTAATATAGTAATATTATATCAATAGAGTTTGAAACTAGAGATCATGTGATCAAAATAGTTATTTGTTTCAAAAATAAACAGTTCATTTTATTGATGTACAAAAGGCTTATTAAATATTATTGAAATATAAATTCAATAATTTTACTCACATAACCATTAAACACCTAACAACCAAAATTTACATGTAATCATGGTTACTTATTTCCATCATCCATTCCCAAATATATTATTTAAACCATCTTGGAATGAAAATTTCATGTATCCACACACACACACTCGTTGTGCATAACCAGGACCTACCGTAATGGCCTTGTTATCTTGTTATAATCCATATATGATCCAATTTTCAATATATATAAACCCATGTAACAAAAACCCTTTCAAGAACACCCAAAAATTATGCATTAATTTATAATGGTTTTTGTGTTCAAAATTAATCTTTCCAATCAACTGTGGTGTCACCCACATCCAAAAAAACAATAAAAAAACAACCAGAGGAAAAACTAGTAATTTTTTAGTATATTTTTCACATTATAATTTAAATTAAGATACAAAAATCATTCAAAACATTAAGTATTTCTTATTCTATGGAAATGTGATAGGAGGGAAAAACATCATACCTCAATTGTTCTCAACACAATGAATTTATTAAATGACCAAAGTATAACTTGGTTCCTTTCTCATTTTCATCAATAGATTCCAATGAAACTTTTTTAGAATATTTTATCAACCATAGATATGGGTATGGAAGTTCTGATCTAGTGTTCTTTATAATGAAAAACATGTAAAATAGTAATGAGAAGGAAAACCAATAGGCTGACCTTCAATTCCAAGGTCTAATACACCATGATAAAGTGTGATTATCCTTTAGAAAAAATAGAGATCCTAATATCTCATAATAATGGGATGAGGTATTAGATAAAGTGGGGATTAGATAATGATATTCATAATGAACATAAATTAAATAAATATTTTGGGAACAACCTCATTAACTATATGAATTATAGATTCACATCATGAATATTTATGTGTTTACCAATGCTAAAAATATAATCAACTCAACCTAAAATGATGATGCTAATTTAATTCATGAATAAAATTTTATGACATGAGTGAGTTTTCTGTGAAACCCATTCATGCCTTAAATGAGAGTCAGGGGGTATTCTAATAATCCATTCATGTCATGAATCACCATTCTTGTCATGAATAACAATTCATTTTCTGAATCGATTCCAGTAGATAAAATTAATCCCCCTTATAAACCATCAATAATTAATCCATAACACTATAAACATAAAATAATAACAATAAAATAATAATCTAAATTCAAACGGGGAGGTGTTACATTCTCCTTAGAAAAATGATTTTTTAATCTAAAATTTGGATGTTTTGGGAGCCTTTGTAAGGCTCCGTATATTACTCCAACATAAACAATTACATTTCCCATGTTTCCCATTGTATTTTATTATTCTATAATAAAACACATTAAAAATATATCTTCTTGAAACCCAAAACATTTTCTTCCCAATCAATAATTGGAATTGGTTCATGGATTAATGATACATTCTCATTAACCATAACATCATCCCAAATAATATTTTTACTATGATAGGAATGAATCTTTTTCAGTAGAGGAAAATGAAAGACCTCATGAAAAACAAAAAATCATGATGATAAGGATAATCGGTATACAACATCACAATTCTATTCTAGGATATCAAAAGGGACAACATACCATATAGTCAATTTCCATTTCATTCACATGTGATGATGACCATGTCTCGATTTCACCTTATTAAAGACATGATCATTCACATTGAAAGAAAAAGGATGAAATTGACGATATATAAATGAATTATTTTCGATATGATCTATAACCATCCATTTATTGATCATTTGTACATTTTAGCAACATAAAAAACCTGCTTCCAATTAGTGAAGTCTCTCTTTTTTTCACAAAAAAAATGTATAGAATGGAATAGATATCTAAGAAATGACACAAATGGGGATTTTTGTATCATAACCTAATAAAAATTATTATATGATAAGTCAACTAATGAGATGTGATCTTCCAATGAGACACAAAAGTCCATGACATAAGACCAATTCGTATCTTCTAAAAATATGAATATTGTATTATAATTTTCCATCCATCTGATGAAGATATTTTATAGTCATGGTCAATTTATTTCCAAGATCATATATCAAGTATAACAAAATCCAATATATAAACCATGGATCCCTATCAGAAAAAATTGAAAATTGTACACCATGTAAATTTTATTAGTTATTTAGTTTATACAATTTCAAGATATTCTACCATGTTAGACTCTCTCATTAAAAGAATGCTTGACAACATGGTTTTCCAATACATAATATCTCAAAATGAATCATGTTTTTGAATAATTCATTTTTGGATATTAGAAATTTATATAAAAATATACTCCCATTTTTATATAGTCATAGGCATAGATTGTACCGTACCCACTAGTTCGTGATGCATATCCTTAATATGCTTAAATTTTATAAAATTTCTAATAAGGTATAAAATCATTCTTTTCATGCCTGAACATAATAAATAATCTATTATTTTATAATACTAATTATTAATGCATAGTTAAATAACACATTTTTAATGGTGATATGCTAATTAAAGTTGTTCCTATAAATACTGAGGCACTATGATACTAATTTGAAAATGAAAATCCATTCCAGATCATTATTCCATCCATCCATGGACTCCCAACCATTTAGGGTCAAGAAAATGGTGATTCATTACAGATATGATCATTGATCCTATTTTAATAAATTGGTAAAATTAGTGACCCTTTTAATTGGGATGACAACTATATTTTCATTTTTTCCGGCAAAGACTATATGCATATTCATAATAACACTCATCAATAGTCACTGGTCTCAAGACTCTATAAGAACTTCACTATAATAATTATGAATCAAAGAATATCTTTATAAATCAATTTCTATTGTGTATAAATTATGGTGATGTTAATCATTTTTAGATACACTATTCATCTCCTTATGTGCATGTCTCCTAGAAAAAGTATTTGCTTCATGATTTGATGATCAAGGAAGACGCTAAAATTTCAACTAAATAGATTGTGGATCTATTATTTAATGGAAATGATCATTAATGATAATTCTTAGTCATATTTCATAATATTCCTTTCAAGTGTATTCATCTACACCAATCCATATGTCCATATATGATCAACCTACAGAATAACACAAACAAACTATGAGTCAAAAAACATTATAATAAACTACATAACCATGAATTTGTTCTTGAATCATGGGTATTCATATCAAATTGGGGAAATATTTAATATCCAAAAAGGATTTATTAAATTTATAATCCCATTTATATTTAATTACATTCCTTTTCCAAATAGTTATAGGAGAATAAAAATATTTAAATCTCTATCAGTGAAATAATGATAGCCTAAAATCCAAAAAACTAATTGATAAATTATTTGGTTTATTCCAAGAATTAAATTCATCAATCATCATTGTAATAACTTTATTTAATCATTGTAATGACAGGTATAAGGAAATAAAATTCTTTAATCTTGAAACACTTTGAAAATTTAGAATATAGTCTATTATTTCAAAAACGTCTCAATGAAATCTATACGACCACCTTATGGAAACTCATGTTTCTATAAAAAACTAAAATATCTTCAAAACATACCAAAAAAGGAATCAAGGTACCAATAGAGTGTATGGTTCATCAGGGACATCAAAACCACTAGTGCATCCATTAGATCAAAGGGGACGAATAATCATTTTTAATGAAAATATCAATAACCAAATGATTTCTTTAGAATATTCACTTTCCTAAATCTTATTTGGAGGTATATAAATCATAGGTAAAACTTATTAAACCACATGGAACTCCTAAATTGGTCAAATAGATCATCAATGAGTGTAAGTGGGTGTTAATTTTTTATCTTAACTTGATTAAGTCTATTATAATTAAAAAAAATTATGTGGACTATATTGTATCATTGTTAATAGAATTGAAGTATCCCTTTGTGATATAATATGTGGTACTATGTATCTGATTTACACTTAATTGTGATGGTATTTTAATTCCTATAGTTCCACTAGAGGCATTATGTATGAAGGAGCTGAAATATGGCATTTCATGGGACTAGATCGATAGTAAATTTGATTTCTAACTAAGGTAGCATCCCCAGCAAGTCATCTGTAATGACATATTTGTATTTTTCTACTATAACATGAACATTATTATTATCAAATTAATTTGTATCACCCATGTTTAGTGCTTCCAAATACCTAGATATTTTTCCATCTATTGTTACTAAAGGTCCTAAACTACATATGTTAATATTCTATCCCCCATTGAATACATTAATGAGGCCAACAAGGGATATAAAAGTTACTTTTCATGAATATAATTAAATGTGATATTTAAATTATACTAGCCAATAAATTACAAAGGTGAAATAAAAAATATTCAATTGTACAACTATAAACTCCCATAGAAAATATATTGTATCATGGGTAAAGTAAAAAATTAGGCACTTGAATACTCTACACTTATACTTCCTATGGGATATCTCCATACTAATTATGTGACATATCATCTCAACATGAAACCAAAATTTTCTAAAAATATGACAAGGGATTACGGAATGTAAGGAAACTGTATAAAAAAATTTATAAGATTCATGTTCAAAAGGAGGGTACATCAAACCATGGAGGGACCAATCTTCTCATTTGAAATAGTCTATTCAGATCCATATAGTCATTAATATACCCCCAAATAATAGTTCATGATCCCCTAGTGAGGTTTCTACTAGACCACCACGTTGATCATAGAGTTATCTAGGATCACAAAGTTATGGGGATGGGAGATATTCTTATGAGTCAGTTTTGTATAAGCATATGAGGAAAGAGTTATGTCTAGGAAATCTTATACTATTTAATTTAGATGAAAATTGAATTACTTATTAAGATTAATTTTGTTTCAATAATTCCAGGACCTCTTTATTTGTGATGTACAATCCTTCTTCAAGAGTTGATGAATTAACACTGAAAGAAACTAGGTTCCTTACTATGGCATTTTTGATAAGAGAAAAATCCAACAAATCGAATCTATAATTCTATAATATCTTGGGAGTATCCACATTCTTACATTTTTTTCATTCACTGGAGTTTCTACCCGAACTAGATGGGTAAATTTTATCCCTCCAATCAGATTTCATTCCAAATATCCCACTAAAACTAGTTCCATGTACCCTATTTCATTATTATCTATTAAATATAACGTAACTACAATGGAACGTTACACTATTCATAGTTCAAACATTAAAATATGATCCTTTAGTGTTTCATTGGCTATTAAATTATACGTGTGGAAAACTAAATGAATATATTGATAAACATATTATGTAAATGGAATATTTCTATATTTCAAATGGATAAAATATGTCATATTCATTAGTTGGAAGATGTGTAGAAAAAAAATCATTAAAAACTCCTCAAACCCATCCTAATTATGATTCTGATCCACCTTTTCCTAAATATTTAGATTACACCACTTTACTTCCATGTCTTCTACAATGTACATATCTATCTTGGATTTAATATGAATTGGGTTTCCAAGGATTCAAACATTCTATTTTTCATACTAATCTATTTCTCTATGAATTTGAGTTTAGAATCACCAGGGAAAGTTAGTGGGTTCTACATATGGAACACTGAAGAGTGATTCCAATGAGTAAGTTCATCTTCCCAAGGTCCCTTATCATCCACTTTTACTGCAAGTGCAATACTTGGAACCAACTACTGCTTCACCTATGGTTCCGGAGGAGCCACATTCTACAATGCATCCTCTCTTTGGTTTTTAATTCTACTATGTATTGAAATTTTGGATCTATAAAAGACATCCATAAATCACAATTAATTATATTTTATATATATTTATCTTGGGTTTAAACATAAATATGAATGAAATATAATTAGAATATTATAGTCACAAAATCAATTATCCTTGTGACAGTACATTACTAGTTGGAATTCATTTGACAAATGAATTATACGAAACACTCATATGTTAAACCCATGAAAATTATTTTTAAATATGCTTAAATTTTATTTATAATAAATTTTATACCTTTAATCCCAAGGTAACAAACGTTCCATCATAAAAAGGTTAGATACACCTTTGTATGATATAGATTTCATGTCCTGAAATGTCCTGTCTCATTACTACCATACTGACTCAAGGGCTGAACAAATTAATACAATTTGGAGAATCCATTCCCAACCCAATGTATTGGGCTAGGTGATACTCCTTGTACCCCATTGTTTGGAAGTAAATTATAAGGGTTTAACATAAAATCAAAATGGGTAACACTTTAACCTTAAACACATACAGACAACCATAAATAAGAATCAAAATAATAATAATAACAATAATGAAATATAAAACTATAAAATTATTTATCATATTATAGCCAAACACTAAAAATAATCCACTAGGAAAAATTAGAGTAACTATGGAAATAAATGTACAAACATAACTAAGAACCCAATGTAGTGATTGACTTGGTCTCTACGGTGAAACCACTATAACTCTATGACATGACCATTATTTATATATACATCTATATAATCTAATGAATAAAAATATTATGATCCTCCAGAAATGAAGTATGAAATTTAACCCTTTATTATATTAGGGAAGACAACATCTATATATGCACTAAGATGGATATTAATGGGTGACTATAACTACCAAGTAGGCAACCCCAATATATCGTTCCAACATGTCAATAAGATAAGAATCATGTTAGATAAAAATAAGATACAACTATATTTGGAGTATCGTAGAAAATATAAAATAATGTATGAAAATATAAATAATTATGAGGATTTTATCATGGTGGTCCTAAAACAGAGATCAGGTGATAAAAACAGTAATTATTAATGACATCAAAATTTCTTCTAAATGGTGTACAAACAATTTATCCAAACATATTGAAATATCAATTTCATTATTTTACTCATATCCCTATTCATACCCAAACCTCCCACAATGAACCTATAACTATATAGAATTTTTTCAAATATCCATTTGTAAATTGACAATTTAAATTATCTTGTAATGAAAATTTCAAATATCCCCACACGCTCACTCACTCACTCATTCATTACTCGAACCTCTAATAACGATCATATGATCATTGTAAAATTAATACATGATCTATTATAATAATTCATAAGAACACATGAAACCTAAACCATGTCATGAGAAACCAATAAACTCCATTTAATTTTACAAGTTGTTGGTTTGAGAAATATATTAATTTTACACATTTGATTTCAAAACATCCCCAAAAGAAAAAAACAAAACCAAAAGTAATAAGTGAAAGAGGTTAAGAAATGTTTTTAGGTCATTATTTACATCAATATATAATAATCATTCAGAAACAAGAATTCTTTAAAAAAATATTCAATAGGGGGAGGATGAAAAACCCGCCTACCTTGAATAAAATTGTCATGATGAATTCCCTCAATGTCCATTTCAGAACTGGCTCCCTACTCCTTTTCTTCAACAGATTCAAATGAAACATTGTCAGCATAAGTCATTATGCATATATCCTACTATTTTAGTATTAATCTAGAGTTCTACTCAAGGGAAAACTAGAAAAACAATAAGGAGAAGGAAAACCACAACACTTAACTTCAATTACTAGGTCTAATAAACAAAGGACTTATGGAATTAGGATTTGGATCCAATAAGACTCACAAAATCATATAAAGAGGGGATAGAGTTTGAGATAAAATAGAGAGAAGCCTAAAAAAATTATAGGTAATATAAAGTAAATAAATACACTGGGAATTAGTTCATTCATGAATGAATTATGGATTCAGATCAGGAATCTTTGTTTTTCTACTAACACCATCAATCAATTCACCTCGACATAAAATTTAGAAACCAATTCATGTCATGAATTGGATTTTATGACCATAGTAGATCAAAAAAGAAACCTATTGAGATCCTAAATGAGATTCATGGTGTATTAAAATAAATCATTAAAATCATGAATAACCATTCATGGCTTGAACCAATTCCATCAGCTAAAATCTAGATTTTTTTCTCCACCCCATCCCACAAACACATTCATCAATACAACCAAACCAGTCCAAAATATAGAAAAAGCACTATAAAAAAATTTCATAACAAAAACATTGATTTCTACCATGGGGTCTCCCATATAATTTATAAGCATAGGTTTGATACTAGAAATACACATATATGTGCAGGTACACTATCTGTGGAGTCAGTAATCCCTCATCATCAAGCTCTAGAAAGGAACTCAGGCTTCAATGATATTAGGCTCCCTTGATTAAGGTGTATTCATTTAAGAAATTTTTCCTTCATTATATTACAATGAGTTTTTTGGGGATAATGGAATTGGTGAATCAAAGGCTCTTGGTTTTTTTCAGATACTCATCAATCGTATCTGGTTGGAAAAATTGAGATTTATCTCTCCTAAACTAGGGATTTCTCTTTTTGGGAATATCCATGTTGGGTTTCCATACCCACTTATAAAATTGGTTGGGGATAAAATCATCTTGTTATTACTATAAAACCCATGAATTATTTTAATGTTATTTTTCATTTAATTTCTATTCATACTTTTTTTTCTGGTTTCCCTTGTATTTTTAGAGAAAGTGGTGGTTTCATCATGATTTCGGCCAAACTATGAGCCCATTTCTAGATTTAAAAACCAAAAATTTTTCTTCTAAAAATTCTTCAATTATTAGAATTTTTCACCCATTACATTTCCCACTTATCTTGCTGTGACATATTCAAACCACCATATCCATTTCAACCCCTTAGGAACTCATTATCATGGTTGATTTGAGTGATTTATTCAGGATTTGGGCCAACATGTGAGCCCATTTAATATTTTTAAAAAATAATCAATTTCTTTCATACCTCATTCAGGTTATAATATTTTCTGGTGATTCCACCTCTCAAACGAGACCAGGAACCCTAGGCGCACCCCCATGTTGCATTTTTCCTCCTTGCAGCTCATATTTATTTCAGATTAGGGAAAAATATCTCAAGGTTTTTTCATAACATCCCGAATTGATAAAGTAATTTGTTTCCTTAATAAATCATTAATATTTTACTATATTCTCACATTTTAGTCCCCACTTGACCTACTCAGTATTATCCAATCCTCCCTAATAGTTTTGGCTGCATAGAGATTAAACTATTGGTGTATTTGGGGAAATTGTATCAAGATCTATCAAGTAATTGGGTTTCATTCCATCCTCCTCCCATTTGATTAGTGTTTATTCCATTTTTGTTGTAGTTACTAATATCCAGACAGTTGGGATTCGTACCTAGGGTTTTATATTTGTTTTCTTTGTCTAATATTGGGTTTTTAGGATTGATTTAACTCCATTGTGGTGCCAAGGTAGTGTGGTTGAACTTTAGCATAAGCATTTGGTGTTATTGACACTTGTGGTAGATGATTCCATGTATAAGATATACTAGATGAGTTATCCTTTCTTGATATCTATTTTTAGCAAACACCTCCTTCATTTTTCTTACTGTGAAAATTATTTTTTGTAGAATTTGTTAAACAATTTATTTTTAAATGCCATTTATGGTGAAAATGGTTTTTTTACATGTGTGTTTCATGTTGTATCACTTGGGGATGTTTTATAATTCATGGAAGGGTTTTATTAAAAAACTATCTGCTTATAATTATGGTTTGGGGTTATACTGGTGGGAATTGGGTTTTCAAAGGGGTATTTTAGATGAATTTTATGTTTAATGTTTGGTTACATTCCTTGAAACTATTTTATGGAGATTATAAGTGGTTTATTGAGTTATATAAAGGGTGAAAAGAATGTGTAGATATTTGATTGATTTTGTCTGAAAAGAACTGATGTTTTCACTATGAAAATGGATTTTGGTAACATGTAGAAATTATTTGAGTACAGATGGGGAAGCCTGGGTATCTAGGTGGGTGGACATGTACTAGTACGCTAGTGATCGAGAGTGGTTTTATCCCTGTTTCACATAGAAATTTGAAAATTTAAAAAAATAAAATCATATAATTATGATTATTAGGGACATCTAGGTTATGTTTATGTTCCCTAATAGTGTCTCATGCCTGATAATGGATATGGTTATGGTTACTTTACACCGAGATACAAGGTACATGGGCCAAAAAACTAACTACTTCCAAGTAGTGTTATAGAGATTTGTGCTCATTGAATATTTAGTATTTATCATTGGATAATCATGTATTTGGCTGGAAAATTCATAAGAATAAATGTTTTATTGAAATTTTTTCACTCATTAAAATTTCCCTTTGAAAACTGTTTACTTTTAAAAATTTCGTTCTTTTGAAATTGTTTCCACCATTTCTTATTTATTAAAACATGCATGATTTTCTCTTGTACTGAAAAATATATAAAATATTTTGGATGTATCATATTGGGCTTAGGATCACACCCTACTTAAACCCCTTTGGTTTAATTTGACTTTATCATATTTGACATAGGTAAAGGAAATGCCTTGGGTGGTGACATTTCGGGTTGTTAGTTTCCTTCCATAGTGTAGTGTTATGGAGATGGCTCATGGGAGATGACCCCTTATCATGTGGAGTTCCTTGGTCAATTTTTATGCTAGATTTATTTATATTTGGACCTATTTTGACATGTTTAGACACATGTATTTAGTCTTGAATTTTATTTAAGGCTTATTTGGCATTAATTTTCAGATTTGGTTAATTGAATGTTTTTTGTTGTTTTATATATCCTTACTTGGGTAAATCATTACAAAACCAATATTTATGATACCTGAGCACATGTTCCATCCTATGAGGATAGGGAACACCCTTCGAGTCTTTCCATTGTAATTTTTTGGTGTCGATTTTGATGGTTACCATATTCGGTTCGTGACAAAATGGTATCAATGGTGGTTAATGTTTTTGGGTTATATTATTATTTTGGGATGAGTCAGGCTTGATAGAAGATAGGACTTTTGGGGCTCATAGTTTTGGTCAAAAGTAGGGTTATTGGACCGTACCTCTCATTACATACCTCGAGTCACCATGGGACGTTGGAATTGTTTGTTTGACTTCACTTCCATGTGAGACGTGTGGGTTGCAGACTGCATGTGAACACTAAGTGGGGGTGAATTAGTTGATTATTTTATTGTTTTAATGTGTTTGTATTAATTAAATTTTATTTTATTGATGAATATTTTCATAACTATTTTATTGATGTTTTCTCTTGTGACTGTTGCCTTTTGCAGCAGCATGCCTTCTTGGAGAGCTCACACGCACCCACAGAAGGAAGTCGGAGAGAGTTCTCCTTTGCCGCTTGACCAGAGGTTGGTGGAAGTTGTAGTTTGGTCTATTTATGATCTAGTATAAGGACTTAATCTTATTCCTACAACTTATCTAGATAGAGAAGATTAATCTGGTCCAAAAAAAGGAAAAAGTATAGGAGTTCTTAAAGAATGAGACTCATACTTTCTAAGGTAGCACATAACCCCATGAAGCAAAGGAGTTGATCGAGAATATTAAGTGCATGTTCGAGTTTCATGACGCACCTAAGGAGGTAAGGGTGAAGTGTGCATCTTTTCTATTAGAGGGTCCCACCCGAAGGTGGTGGGAATCAGTGCTTCAATCTGGGAAGCATGAACAGATGAGTTAGAAGGACTTCAAGGTTACCTTCAAGGACTAGTATTGTCCTGATGTCTTGGCATTAGCTAGATCCCAGGAGATTATGGAACTATTTCAGGGAGATAATTCAATCATGTAGTATGCCAACCGTTTTTATAAGCTAGTCTGGTATGCACCTCAAATGGTTTCCATTGAGTATATGACGACCCAAAAGTTTGAAAGGGGCATGTGGCTAGATATTTACTCTTTTCTGTTCCTATTTAAGCTGAAGACCTATGCTAAGGTTGTTCACCAGGAATATATGGTGGAGATTGAAAATATGGTGAGGTATAGTTTCTCTAGGATAGTATCAGTGATAGTAAGTGGTAGTTCATATGAAATGAAAAGGAAGCGAGAGGAGGAGGGGAAGAAAGGTGGTGGCAGTTCATGCCACTCTTCAAGGAATCTTTCATCTATGGCTTCTAATGCCACGTCTATTTTGTGACAAAAATGTGGGAGGACAGGGTACATCTGACCAGAATGAACATCTCCTCTGAAGCTATGTTATCAGGGTGGAGTTATGGGACACTTACAATATTTTTGCAGGATGGGATGTCCACTCCATAGTGGGGCAGGTTCAGTGGATTCCAGGGGAGTTCCAGCCCAGTCAGAGCCATCAATGATGGGGGGATCTCGATTTGGTGGTCATGGTGGCAAGGTCGGTTAGTCTTTTGGGAAGATCCATTTTAGGGTAGAGCCAAAATCATGCGGCCTTTCTCAGGAAGATAGTAGGTATCTTCATGTGGTGGATCAGGCACTATTGGGATCAGATGTAGGGCTTTGACAATTCGAGGTACCATCTTGATTTCATCTTCTATAGTTGCTACACATTTTGATATTGGTTCCTCTATTTCATTCATCTCTTCCCATTTTTTTAATGTTATGAATTTTCCAACCTATATTTTTTCTATTGAAATGGATTTGGTGATGTCAGTAGGAAAGAATAAGGAGCAGTGTCTCACGTGCCCGTTGTGTGCACTTTCCATGTCAGGGGTTGAGATGGATTGGGACCTACTAATCTTAGATATGGATATATTTGACGTGACAATTGGCATGGATTGGCTGGTACAATTTCAAGCACACATCTATTTCTATATAATATGAGTTAGTTTCCTGGCACCTGATGGGAGTTTTCAGGTTTTTCTTTGGGATTATGATTATAACAACCCTGCTCTTTATTACACAAGGATCATATAACATAGAATCATTCAACATAATAAGTTATTCCAAGATATAGGAATGTGGAATAAATACCTGTAAGTACCATTAAATATTTATATTTTCATAAATTTTAATACCCTTGATAGAGAAATGTGTATGGTATTCACTACACAATGGTTTTGTCATGGAAAATCACGGTGCAATTTCAACAGCATAATGACGTGACATAAAAACTAAAAAAATGGTTGATGAAAGAGAGGGGCTATATAATTATTTTTAAATTAAATGGAATATAATTGGTTCATATAGATACATGTCCCAACACATGGAATTTAGAAATATAATGCATCAAATAATAATGAAACTTGAAGAATTAGGAGAAATGGAATAACTCTTACGAAATTTCGGCATGGTAACAGGTGTACATGGGAGGATATAATTAGAGATAAAAGTGTATCTCATCATTAAAACATAAGGAGGGATGTATAAGAGAGGTGAGAAATCATATCCCAACATTTTTAATTGAAAATGAAGGGGGAATAACAGTATAAGGAAACGTGGACATAAATAATGAAGGAAGGAAAGTTAGGATACCTTGCTTGAGTGTGTGACATCAAGAGCTTGAGGAGGGGATTATTGAGAGATATGGGTTCCTTTAAATGATTATAGAGTGAATATGGAAGATTCAGGACATTCTGTAAAATTTTTTAGTGAAGATAAGTTGTATCTTGGGTGAGTTTATCTAGGAAAAGAGTGGGGAATTCTTTAATATTTCACAAACATAGGTTTTGGAATCTATATAATTAAATATTCAAAACCACAAATCAACCAAATGTTTTTTCCCATGTTTTTTTCCAAATAGGAGTGGAAAAAATTTATTGTATGAGGACAATGGCCGAACTTATTCAAATAGTATGCTTTATTATATGGAGGTGAGTCACGCTCTTAAGGAAATCATTTCAAAAAGTTAAAATATTTTATAAGTCTTGGAGGGTCCAATAAGGCACCATAAAATTAATCAAATAAATATAAAATCACATAATTTTAAATTTAAAATAAATATTGGCCGATTATCCCATTTATAGTACTTTACTACATCACTATTGGGTCATTATGATGTCATAAAACATATTATATATTAAAACAGTATTTCATTTTTACCGAAAAATTCAACATACATAGAAAATTATGAAAAATTCACTGTTAGATAATTTCAACATTATGAATCCAAAAATAATTTTCATTTTATCTAAATAGATTTCTAAATATGTGAATTTTTAATTTTCAAATTAAAACTGCCATTTATCAAACATTCTTGGGTTTTGACAAAAATAGCTTTCAAACCTTAATAAAAATTACAGTTGTAATCATAAAAATTATACAATCATTTATATTTAATAAAAATTAATTTACTAATAATTCATTATTAAAATATTATTTCATTAAATAATCGATTAATTCATAAAAATATATTTCTTAATTAAATTTAAATATTAACTAAAAATATTATTATTGATTTAAAAACCATTTACAAAGTAATAGTAATAAAATAAATGTATATTATTTATACAAATATAATGTACGTATTCATAGTGATAGGGTATTGTTACATAACCCCTTAAAACACCCACATAAGACTTAAGGGTAAGGTGTGCGATGGTGACAAACTCTTGGGGCGGCTCAGATAACATCACTCTGGTGGTAATCTCTATTAACCTCCACTAATCACGTAGGTGGTTTTGTTAAAGCATAATGTGTTGAAGCTTAGCTTGAGATTGGTCAAGAGAGAATCCCAATGACACTACATCCTTTCCAAGATCCAACAAATGGGATTGTTATAGAGAATTTCTACTCGATGAGTCTGTCACTTCCTTTTTCTGAGTAAATTGGATTGGTTAAAGCCCAATATTTATACAAATTATGTGATCATTGTTCAACGATTATATTAGCAATGGTAAAAATTATTAACAGTGTTTTAAAATCTAGAAACATAAAACCAGGTACATTCCTGTGTTTTATATAACCATCTTACCTAAAAAAATATTTAATTTGATCAATAGTAATTTTCATTAAAAAATGTTTTGGTCATTATAGGGATCCTCAGTCAGGAAACGCAGGACCTCCACTCCCAGAGTTGGGGAATCTTATCTTCCAGTTATCTTTTCTCGTGCTAGAGGATAATGGTTATTCTCTTGAAGGTGAAATAACTCATACTATGGATGAGTTTCTGGAGGTATTCCAAGATGATTTTTCAGGATTTCCTCTAGAGTGGGGTGTGGAGTTCTCGATTGATTTGGTGTCAGGAACATAGTTGATATCTTATCCCTCGTATTGTATGGCCCCCAAAGAGATGAAGGAATTAAAGTTATAGTTGGAATATTTAGAATCCAAAGTATTCATTCACCTCGGTATCTCTGCTTGGGCCACTCCTGTTTTGTTTGTGAAGAAGGCTGACGAATCCCTCCAGTTTTGTATTGATTACCGAAAGCTGAACAAGGTAACAATGAAGAGAAAATATCCTTTTCTCTGAAAAGATGTCTTGTTTGATCAGTTTAAGGGGGAAAAAGTGTTTTTCTAAAATATAATTGTGTTCGGGTTACCACCAACTCACACTGAAAGAGGAAGATATCCGGAAGATGGCCTTATGAAGTAGGTATGAACACTTTGAGTAATTAGTCATGCCCTTCAGATTGACCAATGCTTCATTGGACTTCATGGAACTCATGAATAGTGTGTTCCATGAGTATCTCGACTCTTTTGTCATGGTATTCATGAACAACGTCATGGTATACTATGGATCTAATGAGGAGCATGAACATCATTTTTGGATCGTGTTGGGCACTTTGTGGGATCACTGCCTTTATGAAAAGCTGTCCAAGTGCACCTTTTGGATCAGGGAGGTAACGTTTCATGGGTATGTGATCTCAGAGTAGGGAGTTTCGGTGGATCTTGAGAAGATCAGTGAAGTGATGTCATGGGAGGAGTTGAAGAATGTTTTTGAGATCATGAGTTTCCTCAACTTGGAATGATAATACATGCAGTTGTTTCTGGATTTCTCTTAGTTTTCATTGCCCTTGACCATGCTCACTCAGATGGGGGTGGAGTTTTTTTAGGTCCCAAAATGTCAGGCATCCTTCGAGGAGCTTAATCAGCGGTTGACTACTTCCCTTGTGTTGATATTTCTAGAATATGGAAGGGGCTATGTGGGGTAATGTGACGCTCCAAGTATGGGTCTCGAGTGCATCCTTAAGAAGGATGGTCACATGGTGGCATATGGATCCCGCGAACTTCAAGAAAACAAAAATATTTACCTGGCCCATTACTTGGAAATAGAAGCTATGATGCCTGCTTTGAAGACATGGTGTCACCACCTCTTTGGGGAGAAGTTTTTTTTTCTACTCTAATCACAAAATCGTGTCCTATATATTCTCATAAAAGGATCTCAATCTGAGATAGTTCCACCAGGTTGGGTACTTGTAGGGGTTCCAATTTGACATTTTCTATACCCTAGGAAATGGAAATGTGGTGGCAGACTCTTTTAGAAGAATATTTCCAGTGTAGGATTTGAGGAATTCTAGTGAGGAGTGGACTCTGATGGGGCTTTTGGCTCAAATACACATGGATCCCAAGGAACATATGGGAGGTATGTTCTTTGCACTCTTTCAGCTTACCCCTTCTCTTGTGTATCTAATTCAGTGTGAACAGCCTGATTATGAGATATGTTATTGGTCAAGGTATTTTCTTGATGGTGGGGAGATGTCTTCTGATTAGTCTTCGTCCCCTTAGGGTATCTTGTGCTTCAATGGCCGCTTAGTGGTTCCTTTGACTCTACACACTATGGTGATGCAGGATAGCCCCCAGTCTTAGTGGGATATCCATCTTGGTGCCACCAAGATGTTTTATGATTTTCGTCGGAAATTATGGTTTCTAGGTATGGGATGAGACATAGTTTGAATATTTTAGAGATGCTATACATGTGATCATGTGAAAGTAGAGAATCAAATGCCCTCTAGTTTTCTCCAGCCCTTACCCATTCCGACCTGGAAGTGGGATGAGGTCGCCCTATATTTTATTGTTATTTTTCCTCGTACACCCAGGGGTAAGAATTCCATAAGGCTAGTAATTGATCATATGACCAAATCAACCTACTTGATTCTGATCAAGGATACAACTAAAGTGGATGTGTTTGGTCTACTGTATCTTTGGGAGGTGGTAAGTCTTCATGGTGTTCTATATAAAGTTGTCTTAGATAGAGACCCTCGTTTCACTTCTCAGTTTTGTGAAGGCCTTTAGAAGGCCTTGGGGCTCATATTAAAATGGGCACTACATACTGTCCTCAAACGGATGGTTAGACAGAGCGGGAGAATCATATTTTGGAGGTCATGCTCCATGAATGTGTTTTGGACTTTGTAGGATCCTAGGATAGCCATTTGGGATTGGTTTAGTTTTCTTATAATCACAATTACCCATCCTCAATCTAAATATATTCCTTTGAGGCTCTCTATGGTCATCCTTGTCTATCCCCCCTGTGTTTGGCTAAGGTAGGTGGGACCTGACTGTTGGGGCTAATTTTTTAGTTGGTGAATATTGAGAAGGTCACGTGGATCAGAAAAAATATATTGATAGCTCAGATTCAATAGAAATCATACGTTGATCAAAGTCTTTGAGATCTATTGTTTTTGGTGGGTGATCATGTGTTTTTGAAAGAGGACCTTCATCTGGGTCATCGTCATTTGGGAAAGAAATGGAAGTTGACACCATGGTATGTCAAAACTTTTTAAATCACCGAGCATATTGAAAAAGTGTTAAATAGGTTGGATTTTCCTTCTCATTTTACATCCATTCATGGCATCTTCCACATCTCCAAGTTGAAGAATTACAACTCGGATCCGTCCTATGAGAAAAATTGGGAAGAACTGCAGATAGAGGTAGATTTATCAGTGTTTGAGCATCCAGTAATAATTATAGACTCCCAAGAAAAAGTTATTCAACGGAATAATATTCTTCTAGTTCGATTCTTCTAGAAAAATGGTACTGATGAGCATGAGACATGGGATCGAAATTCCTGTGACAAAGAGAGGTTTATGTTTCTCTTATCTCATCAGGCTTCAAGATGACTTTATAAGGGTTGAATGTTTTTATGGAAATGAGTATTATCAAATCCATTAAATATTTTAAATTAATTTTTCATTTAATTTTTATTATTTCTTGGTGTTTGGGTTTTTCCATGTCTTTTTTAAGAATGTGGTGGTTTCATCGTGATTTGGGCCAAACATTGAGCCCATTTCCAGATTTAAAAACAATATTTTTTTCTTTTATAAATCCTTCATTTTTAAAGTTTTTCACACATTAAACATTCAAATTGGTCTTGAATAACCTATTTAAACCACAATATCCATTTGGACCCCTTAAGAACTCATTATCATGGTGGATTTGTGTGATTTATTCAGGCTTTGAGCCAACCCGTGAGCCCATTTCCTGTTTTAGAAAAAAAATACCTCTTTCATATCTCATTCATTTTTTAATATTTTTCACTGATTCCACATCTCATGTGAGAAATATAACCCAAGGAAGACCCCACATTTTACATTTTTCCTCTTTGGAGCACATATTCATTGCAGATTAGGGAGAAATCTCTCAAGGTTTCTCAAATCATCTAGATTTCATAAGATTATTTGTTTCATTCATAAATCAATAATTTTTTTACAATTTTTCCACCATATTAGTCCCCAATTGATCTCCTCAACCTTATTCGGGCATCCCTGTCAGTTTTTCATGCCTAGATATTAAACTATTGGTGTATTTGGGGAGATTTGTTTAAGATCTCTCATGTAAGTGGGTTTCGTTCCTTCCTCCTCCAATTTACATAAAGTTTCATCCATTTTTCATGAAGTTCCTAATGTAAAGAAATTAAGGATTCGATCCTAGGGTTCGATATTGGGTTTAATGGTCAAATATTGTGGTTTTAGGTTTTATTTAACTCCCTTGTGGTGATGTGGTGTTGTGGTTGAACTTTCGCAAAAGGATTTGGTGTTTATGACACTTTTGGTAGGTGATTCCATGTGTAAGAATTAATAGATGAGTTATCCTTGTTTGATTTCTATTTTTAGAATAATCATCATTCATTTTTTTTGCTGGGAAAATTATTTCTTGTGGCATTAGATAAAAAATTGTATTTTAAATGCCATTTTTGTTTGAAAATTAGTGTTTTACATGTGGGTTCCATGTTGTACCACTTTGGACTATTTTCTAATTCATGGAAGGGTTTTATTAGAATTTTTTTCTCCTATAAATTCCAGTTTGGGGTAATATTTGTGGGAATTTGGTTTTCAAAGAGGGGTTTAGGATGAATTTTATGTGCAACGTTTGGTTACATTCTTTGAAATTGTTTTATGGAAATTCTATGTGGTTTATTGAGTTATATGAAGGGTGAAAAGCATGTGTAGCTACTTTTTTGAATGTGTGTGACCATAAATTATGTTTTTATCTTCAAATTTCATTTTTTAAAATGTGTAAATTATTTGGGAATAATGGGGGAAGCTCGGGTATCTTGGTGGGAGGACGTGTACTAGTACAGTAGTGATCCGGAGTGGTTTTGTCCCTATTTAACATAGAAAGTTGGACATTGACAACACTAAAAAAACTATAATGGTGATGATTGTGGACCAATAGGTTATGTTTATGTTCCCTTATATTGGATTGTGCATAATAATGGATATGGTTATGGTTACTTTACACTGAGATACAATGTACATGGTGCCCAAAAACTTACTAGTTCTCAGGGGTTCTCCTAAGATTAGTGCTCGTTTAATATTTGGTATTAATAATTGTATTATGGTGTTTTGGATAGAAAATTCATCAGAAATTTTTTTTATATATGTGTGTTCAATCATTGAAATTTCCCTTTGAAAACTATTTACATTTAAATTTTTTTTCCTTTTGAAATTACTACCACCATTTCCTGTTTATTAAAACATGCATGATTTTTATCTTCTATTTCTTGCTATATGGAATATTTTTTGTGTGCACTATGGGGACTAGGATAAAACCCTACTTACACCCCTTTTGTGTATGTATACATTATGATGTTTTACACAGATAAAGGAATGTCCTTGGGTGGTGGTGGTTCAGGTAGTTAGTTTCCTTCCATGGTGCAGTGTTGTGGAGATGACTCATGGGTGATGACCCCTTGTCGTGTGGAGTTACTTGGGATTTTTTTCTACTACTTTTATGTATCTTTAGAACTCTTGTGTCATTTTTAGACTATGTATTCAGTTCAAAATTTTATTTAAGTCTTGTTTGTCAGGAATATTCAGATTTGGCTTATTGATTGTTTTTGGTTGTTTTATTTATCCATACTTGAGTAAATCATTCCCAAACAAATATTTATAATACCTAGACACTGGTCCCAGTCCATTGGGATAGGGAAAGCCATTAGAGCTATTCCATGGTCAATGTTTTGTGCTAGTTTTGACAGAGACCAGATACTATTCATGGAAATTACTCACTTTTTGTAGCTAGTGGAATCCTACTAAGTATCCATATACGCATAACAACGTGGGATTTTAGAACATGAGTCGTGCCTTCTTATCATAAAACACAGCTTTGCGAATAATTTAGTGGACCTATAGTGTGTTTATTCTAATTATACAAAGTGTTTATGCCCGTATATAGTGGGAATTATCTAAATCATGAGAAGGGACCACAAATTCACCCTTAATAATATTTTTTGGTTGGGGTACTTCACATTTCTTCTTTCTTGTATTTTTAAACCATTAATACTTTATATCCTTTTTTACTCTGATGTTTTACCTATATGTTGTTAGATTCATTTTATTAATCTTTAGAGGATTCAAAATTTATTATTATCCATATATTATTATATAGAGTTGTGTGTGTTTGTATATGTACTGTTATGTTATGAAGAAACCAAAATAAACAACATAAAATATACCCAAATCATTTTTGACATGATAGAATGGAGTTCCCAATTACCAGGGAAACTTACTAGTTCCTAGGATTCAAAACAACCAAGAGGGGCCAATTCGGAAAAAAGTGAATAACAAATCATGATAATGTAGTGGTTATAAAATAATGAATATTTGGTATCACAGACACTTCTTAATGAAGGGAATATAATATTTATGCAAATATAATAATCAAAAACAATATTCCATCCCAATTCAACTGATAAAACCATCAATAAATCATCACCAGGTCCTCATGTAACATTTGGAACTCAAATTCCAATGATCACCCAAAATTCCAAAGTATTTATATTCAAGAACATCCAATACCTTCAAGTAATTTATTTCATATCCCTATACCTACTATAGTAAAATATAAAAATTTAGGAACAAAATTTTAGGGGGCTTACATCAAATCCCAGAAGGATCTCACTAGTCATTTCATAAGATATCTATAACAAATTAACTCATTTTTCACAATTTTCAAATAAACATGTAATGGAAATATTTTCAAAACACGAATCACAATGTTTTTTTCAAAACATTTCATTGGGTAATATAAAACATGTTCAAATTTTCATTTCCATAAAATTAAGATTATAGTTGAATCTTTTCCAAATTAGGGTTGAGTAAGTGTTTATATAAAAATATACATGAGAAAATCATTTAAATCAATCATCAATATGTGTAATAATTTATAATAATAAAACCACAGTTTATTGATATGGGGATATATTAATACATGGTTTCTCACACATCTCAAATAAGTAAAACTCTTAGTTTTCACACACTCCCATTAACCCATCTCTATGGGTAAAATGGGAGACTCCCAAAGAATAAACATCGTACCTCATGATATTTTAGGTAGTGTTTAATCATAAATCAATGTTTTCTTACCACCTACCTACCCATGAATCAATGTTCTTCAATATAAATTCAAACATTTATTATGCAAAAACTGAAGTAAATCAATCAAAATCATTTAAATTATTCTCTTCAATTGGCCCCGTGTTCATGTACACAAAACATGACATTCTTTTAAAAAAAACATAATTAAAATTTTTTCCTCAAAAAATCATGAAATTCATTTCATGTAATCTCATTTCATATTAAAAAAATTTCATACCTTTTCATCTATTCAAAATAGTGCTTCAAATCATTTATTTATACCAAAATCATTATACTAAAAATCAAAAAATAATTTTCAAAACCTACAGTAAATAGATTTGATCATGTACACCATGAAATTTAAAATAATTTATCAAAATACTCAACTCATGTTTATAAATAAATTGGAAATAAAATATAAAAGAAATAATGATCAATGGTTTCAAATTGGCTAATATGTACTTATAATAAAACCTATCATAATTAAATAGAAAAAAATCCCACACTAGATCCACTAACAGAGAGTTGTTTTCATGAAATCTGATAATATAATATTAGAATCAAAATTCATCACGAAAAATATATATCCGTCAATGATGTGAGGAATGATCACTCTCATCGAGATAATGGAAATATGATATTATAATCCATGATAACATTAAGTTCAATATTATCGAAATATATCGAACACACCTATCAAAATAGTGACCTATGAGGAAACAATGCTAGGAGAGCCAACATAGTCTCTTGAGATCATTCAGGGATTTTTGGGTCAAATGAAATTTAAGGGAGGATATTTTGAATTTAAATGGAGGTTATAAAATGATAATTATGGAATTGTCCTATAAAATCATATCCACGTAGGCATCATTAGCTAGTATATGAACTCTACTAGCAACATGGTCATACCTGGAAAAATATTGGGGCTACTGGAAGTCCCATGAGATGGCCATTAGCCCCCACTGTCCTACCGGTAGTCCCTTATAGTTTTTCTAGCTACAGGAGCATACTCAACCTCAAGCTATAAGTACCGACCATATTTTTTCCCTATAAGAATAGAATAAAACCATCTCTTACACCTATGTAATGACTCAAAAATTCTAAGCACATGGAAATGATAGGTATATACAATTACCATTGGAAGAAAACTATAAATCCACATGTAAAAAATTCACCATAAATAAAACATTGTTTTTACCAGAAATCTAGTAACATGATAGTACATCCTCTGCAACATAACTGTTTTCTAACCCAAAATATCCTTCTAAGAGGAGTCAAATGATATGAGGTGAGGTCACTACTCTCTTATCAAGGACTCATGATCCAATGTATCATGTAAATTAGAAGCATACATCCACAACACTAGATTCGAGTGTATTTAAATTCCCAAAATTGCATTTATCTAACAATAAAAAAACTAAACTACCTACTAGTGCATGAAAAAATTATTTTCCACATCAAGGTCCACCCATATCAAGACATGATATGGGTTTTAGAGATACTTTCAAAACTATGTCACATGTAAAAAATATGGATTTATGTCATCTAAAGTGGAAGATCACAATGGTGTGACACATTGATAATCTATTCAATAACCTAAAAATATACCATTAATCTTGTAGGTAACATCACTTATATTCCAAGACACTAGTGACTTAATCGATTTCAACCTCTAAAAAACACCAATTATGAAATATATAACTCCAAATAGTGTCCATGATGAATATCACAGGATTTATAACTAATTAGATCTTTAACCATTTTCTAAAAAAGTAACTAAATATTTTTCATTATATATTATTCTAATATTTTCCAACTAGTGAATTTTAACCAATATCATACAAGGAAATCATAAACCTACAAGACCATCCATACAAGGCCCCAAATTTTGTCATCATAATGCATGACTGGTATCTGTTTTTATAGACAAACTCAACCAGCCCCATTTTGATTACTAATACCCTCTGAATTGAATGACATAAGCTTGAATCATATCCAGAAGGATATATATATGTATATATATATATATCACATTCCACATATCCATTTTCTAATGGGTGGTATGTCATGCCCAATGTAATATGGGATCACATCGCCTCATTCAGGCATATCTAAAATTATGAAATGAACCATCAATACTTATTATAAAATATGATAGATATCATTCCATGTAATTTCATTATCTCTAACATATACATATTTTTTTTATGTCCCGTTCATTGGTCGAATGATAAATGGGAATAAAATGACCGAATTTTGTTGACAGATCAAGAAACACACATATAACATTATTTCCATTTGGTCTATATGTAAATCTAACAAAGAATTGCATTGATATCTCCTACCACATCCATGGCACAATGTAATGTGGATGTATAAGACCTATAGGCTTCTCATGATCAACATTATCCTATTAAGAAGGATAATAATGAGAAAAAAATTAGTAATGTTTCATTGCATACCTAGATACTAGAAACATTGAATTATATCTTAAATCATGTTCACGGTTCTAGGTTTTTCCTCCCACTAGGGATGATGAAATTCTACCATCACAGTTATCCTCATAGTTAATGGACTAAAAACTTGTTCTTGAATAAAATGATAACATTAGATGATAACTACCACTCACTAAAGGTATCCCCTTCATATAATGAATCCATAATCCTTCATAAATCATAATCATTTCTTTAATCCAGAATAATCATCTAAATATATGAGTATTTTTACTGAACAGTTAATGAAACAACCTTAGTCTCATCCTACTAGATTCACAAATGCATATGACAAATGAGATCCATCAAATTCCATTCCATGGAAAATTTTCATAACCTAGGATGGAATTTTCCGACTCAATGAATTGGAAAATACATTACCCCTATCAAGAGTGTAATTTTTTTTAATGTTTATGGATTTCATGTACTCAATCCAAAATGTATACAGAATATTAAACACTTTTATGAGAATATATAAATCAAGAATTTTTTACCAGAGTGGATGATAAACTACTCAAAGATAATAATAATTTATCCTACTATTTACATTTTTAATCATAACTATGAGATTAGTATCATGTATGAAACATTTATTATCATGAGGAAAAGATTTTGAGAACCATAATCCATCACATGATCACCATTACAAATAATTAATCCCAATCCTTCTGTTGATACATCATAGTATAACTTGTCTCCCTTCACATCATTTAGATGGATCGACACTGTCATTGAATTAAAAAGATGATTATACTCATCCCAATAAGTCCAATATTGTGATTCCCAAAAACAAATTTCCCCTTTATGAGTAAGATAGGTAAAATGAGATGTCAAATTTGAGGAATAATTCACAATATATGATAACATTCCAAGCCCATGAAGCTATAAATTTCAAAGAAATTATGAGGTTCTTACCATGTAATAAAATTTTTTACCTTCCCAAAATCAACTAAGATACCATATTGCAAAACCATGTTCCCTATTAACTTATCTTACTAGATACAAAATATATATTTTGAAATCTTTGTATAAATCTAAGATTTATCAATATTTCCATCACTACTCTCAAGAGACATACTTGATCCACCATAATTTTGGAGTAAAACAACATTTCATCCATAAACACCACCACTAAATAATCAAGGTACTAATGGAAAATCATATCTTCTAAGGAATAAATGTAGCATGAGTATTGGGAAAACCAAAATCTATAATATGGTACTCACAGTCGCCATACTTGATTCTGAATGTAGTCTTAGGGATTCCATACACCTTGATTCTAAAATGGTGAAAACAATTATAGATATTAATTATTGATAAACACTTATCCACATTAAAATCATCTAAAATAATCATTAATACAAGGAAACATGTATTTTTTCAAGACTGTGACTTTATTGTGATTTTGATGATCGACATAAAGGTAATGGTTCCTTTATGATATTATAGAAAAAAGAATAGGAACATCCCAATGTGTCAAAATGGTTTGAATAAATCCCTTGGAAAACATATCACCCAACTGAGTCTTTAACTTCATTAGTTCAACTAGTTTCATTCTATAAGAAGGAATAAAAAAGGTTATATACATGGTACCAAGTTGAAAAGAAACTCCACCCCACTCACTGATGGTAACCTAGAAAAGTCAAATGGAAATACATTAGGAGGCCCAACTGCTACTAGAGGTATATCATTATCAGAAGAATCATACTCTATTTTAAAAGAAATGCATGGATTTAACTATAACTAACTCTGAATGAAATAGTTCCTCTTAACGTGATGTCTGATCTCTTTGTCCACAAAAGTCATGACATGCCGGATTAAGGGTATTAAATAGGAACCAATGACGATAACCTAAAATAATATCTCTATGAGTGATCAACTAATACATCCCTAGAATGAATTATATAGGATTTATATCTATAAGAATAAATTCCCAAAAATGAAATTTTTGAAAAATAGAAAGTGAAATAGGCAAATCAATGACTCTGATTTCTCTTCATCCTAGTAGGCATATCAATATAGATAACATAAGTCATGATCTCCTTTGGTATATTTTACAGTTCCACAACATGGTTAGATATGATGGAATGAGTAGAAACCATTAGAAATAAATTTGTCAATAAAGATGAAGAAATAGTAATGGTAAGTCTCACAGTTGTGGGACCCACATTTTCTTCACCTAATAACTCATCCAATATGTTAAGTAGCTTAATTCCTGAGGCATGTGTCCAAACCCCCTTTTGTTTATTAAGAGTCTCATTTCATTGTAGACCCTCCATGTAATTTCAAGACTGTACCAGTACACATAGTGGTGAAGTCATGTAAAATCACTACATGTGACCTGAGAGTCTGGAAGAGCTATAGATAATTATTTTTTCCATCAAATTTCACTTCGAGTGCATTACATTGCCCCATTGGTAAAATATTGGTCATTACTAGATGTTTTAGAAGATTTAGAATAAGCCTACTACTGAGATCCAGCACTACAGTTTCTACTATGATACTCATCTCATTTACATTTTCCTTTAAACTAACCTCTGTATATAACACTTGGAGTATAAGGTGTAACAAAATGAAATGTAAAAAAATAATAATATCTTCATTAATGTATAAGATATGAAACATCGAGCCTAAATAAACCATTAAATAGTATTATTTAAATATGACCATTATTACATAGATACTAAATTGGTTGACATGGATGGGACTATGTAAATTATGAAATGTATATAAATGTACTAATAAATAATTATAGATTCATGTTAAATAAATTCTCAATTTTTAGTAAATATGGTTTATTTTTCATAAATATGTTTTATTGAAAAATGATGTTTATTACTCTTTAAGAGAGAATATTATAATTTATTTTTCGATCTTATATAAAGTTTTATTTTCAAAAAAATCTATTATTTTATGAATCATCATTTTGAAATTATCTTAGCTTGAATTTTTCAGAATTTTTCTAAAAAGAGTTACTTTTTAGTTATTAGTAAGAAATAAATCTTTATCTAAAACTCTCATTTCTTTTCAATGAAATAAATAATTCAAACAAACAATTATTATTGGAATTTTATTTTAATGTGAAATATGTGTTATTTAAATATATATTTACTAATTAATTATATTTATATCATATCTATAAAATATTTTTGTATAAGTTTATTTTTTAACATAAAAGAAATTTTTTCTCAAAAAAAAAATTTTTCTCCGTGTCTCGTGGGTCTAATTTTGAATTAAATTCTTACACTTTGATGAATTGAATCATGAAAAAATATTGGATATTTGGAATCACAATTTTAAAAATTGGAAAAAAGTTCCCATTTATTCTGGGCCATTACTGATATAAACTACTATAAATAATTATCAACAATACAAGATAATGTTTTGTAATTACGGTTAAAAATAATATGATAAGGACAAAAAATTACCCGTTAAACTATAATTTGTCATATCAAATGATTTTACTCTGTCCATTCCCATCCATTTCTCAAATATATAGACACATGGTTCCATATATCAATGATTTTCACCTTTATAATATTTTCGAAAAAGATAAGGATAAAATGTCACTTTCATGATGTTAATGACTATAATAATTCGTGATAATGAAAAAAATAAGGTTTGATTATAATATTATTTTGAATAATAATTCTTTTTCAATAATGGTAATTTTTTATTATTTTTTAGTAATTAAACAATTACTTTAAAAGATTACACAATGCTAACATAGTATTTATTCAATTAATGGAAAAATAATATAAATGTTGTTTAATATATTAGAAGTAACATAAATTTAGTGAATTTTTGTGTTCCCTAATTTTTAAAGATAAATATAAAATTTTATTAATTCCTGAAGGGATTATATTTTAATTCCATTGATGTCATGTTTTTCTCATTGTAAAACTAACTAATTATCTATAAAATTCACATTAATGATATTTTATAATAAATAATATTTTATTAAATGATTTAGGTATTTTTTAAAATCCTATAAAATTTGAAGTGGTTGGTATATGGTTTAAAATATCAACCATGCCCCATTTATTTGATGATTTTCCTTTTACATGAACAATGATGATCCATAATAATTAAAAAAATTATTATCATTATAATTGTCAAAAAAGGGTTAACATGAGTTAAAAGATAAATAAGGGTAAAAAACTAATGTAAAATTGTAATAAACTTATTTTATAATATGATTTTTAATATTATTGATCATATTGTTGTATTATATTTTTTTGTATCCTTTCCCATGAATATTAATTTATATTAGTTAAATATATAATTAAATTCCAAAATTTCCCCTTCGCTCAATTATAAAGGGAGTCTCTTATAATCTTTTATTCACACTTAAAAATCCTTTTGGTTTGGTCAATACCTACCCAAATTCATTCCGCACATTCATTTCCACTTTTTAGAGCCTTTTTGGAAAACCATCCATGGAAGGATTTAGGTATAATCTTAAAGATGTTGTCCAAAGAAGAGGTATCGTTCTTAGTCGATTGTTGTTATATCTTCTTTAACATCCTTAAAATAGTATTCTCCCATGATGATATAATAGTATTTGTACTTCTCATATAATTAGATTATATTTTGGTAATTTTATAACCTACATCCGTCTTGTATTCCATGAAATGGGAAATTAAACCACCATTCGGGTGTAGTGTGGACTACCACCTCACAAACTGATGTAATTAATTTTCCATAAGATCCTCTAATAGATATTTATAGTTATTTATTTAATATAAATATATTATTTCATGAAATATTGATAATTTTTTAAAATTAATATATCATATATTTTCTTACCCTTCCATTCATTGACTAATGATAATGTTATTCATGCATGTGTAGACTACCACCTCCATGAATCAATGTGATTAATTTTTCATAATCATATATTATTGAGGGTATATATAAGTATTTTTAATAAATAACTTTATTTTCATTACATAATCATCATTCTGGAAAGATAAAATCATTGTTAACTTCTTTACATTATGACTTTTGAAAAATGGAAATGTTACTCATGCATACTTACAACCTACCTTCTAAATGATTTTAATGTAGTTTAGTTTTCATAACTATATTTCATGGATATTTTTGAAATAAAAATTTATTTATAAAAATGAAAATTATATGATGATTATTATTCTAGAGATGATGAAATAATGACCTCATTGAGAAATGTATAAATTCCAAATTCTTTATGAACTTTTGAGCTAAATATCATCAAAACAGTCAACCTAAAGTTAAATGATAAAGTAATTAATAAAATAAATAAATAAATAAAATTAAAGGGATAATGAAATTGAAATTGGTTATTAATATACTAAATAATTATCAAAATTTTATTTTTCATGAAGTTAAATATTGTATGTGATGAGTCAGACACTAGGTAAGAGTCTTTTAAAAAAATATCTATTAATATTTCCCTTATATCTCTTTTTCTTCCATGTCCATGTTCATATAAATGATTAAAAAGTATCATTATGATTCAATAGATTATAAAGGTTAGTGTGAACATATTTAAATTTTTTTCAATGTCTTTTAAAAGTAATTGTTTTCTGGTTTTATGCTAGCGACAGTTCATATTAAATTCTGTATTTTAAATGTTTTAAATATTTATTTAATAAATAAATATATTCCATGCCTGTATTCATAAAATAAAATTTTTTGGTTTATTTTTATTGTTATAAATTAATTTTAATATAATTTAAATTCCTATTCTTACATCATTTAAAAGGTTTTCAAAATGAATCCTTTTTCTAATATTTTATATAGAACATTTTTAAATTTATTTACAAAAGAAAATGATGATTGTTTTTTAACGTATACAACATCAATAGATATTAATTTCACCGCAGAAATTATTTTAAATATGGATTTATTTATAATATTCCATGTTATTTAAAGGAACCCCATCATTCTGTTTTTTTCTATGAATTTTAATAATAGTTTTTTAAATGGGATGGATATTTTGATATTTTGAAAGTTGTTTCTTATATGTGTAATGGGTATATATGAGCATAACATTTATTTAGGTTATATCCATTATCTATCTAATTAATATTATATATCTTTCTTTAAAATTATGGAATTATTAAAAAATTTGTATATATTTCTCTAAAAAATATACCAAGCTTCTTCTATTTTCCATTGATTTCTTATTATATTCCTAATGTTAATTTCTCAAATTCCTTATTGATGAAATTTCAATAAAATATTATATAAGATGATATTATGTAACCCATATCATTCCATTGGTATTTATTATGAATATTCCTTGTGATTTATTTCCTTTTTTGGCACATATAATTTTGATCATGTTATAATGGGTGCTCCCAAATAGCGCTCCATTGAATATCAAAATTTTCTTTTATCAGGAGGCATTATGTATGTTATTATGCAGTAAACCTAATATACTTTGGGAATATACCCACTATGTGATATTTTCTTTTAAATTAGCCTTTTATTTAGATAATATCATGGGTTTTTATGTTATATTTCCTAGGTTACCATGCTCTTTTTGTTATAGTCCCACATGATAACTTATGAGATTATGTTTAATCGAATGTATATGTTAAATTATAAGGATCAAATGTTTGAATTATTTTAAAAATTATTCAATAAGTTTTTCATGATTGTATTGGAAGATTTATGATTTTTATTTTTCTTTTAATATTTCATGTTAAATGATTAATGAAAACATTTTAATAGAATTGTTGATTTATAATGTAATAAAATATTTATATTGATCCCAAAGTTTATTAAATTATAAATATATTTTTTATAAATTCTTGAAAAAATAGTTTTATTATTTTTTTATGTGTACCTTACTAGTATTTGTATGTAAATAACCTTTTTAAAGTGATTTTAATATATTATTAGGGTTTATTTTGGTGAAGGATGAGGTCAAGATAAAAATTTTAATGGTTTTTTATTAAAATAAAACTTTTCAAATAATAAATGTTATTTTTTGGGAAAAAATATTATATGTTTACCTACACACATTCTGATGTAATATTTATTTATATAAGGGTTACAACCTAATTCTATAAATCTCAAAACTGTAAGTATCCTAAAATTTAAAAAAATGAATCCATGGCTTAAAAATAAAAAATTCGTTATTTTTAAGGATGGGAATTTTCATTTGGTAATAGAGGATATCTTTAGATAATGTTTGAGATTAGAATTTTTCCATGCAAGGTTGACTTAAATGTTATAGATATCATTAGAGGTTTATGATTTTATGGTTTATTAAAATTTCAATTCCACAAACACTGTTTTTCAAATTTAAATTCGGGGATTTTAATGGGATTAATGAAATTTTTAGAGACATTTTTTGGGGTTGAGGTATGTCAACACTTTGGTTCAATGTAATGTATTATTTGGGGAGGAAAAATATTTTCATATTATTAATGTTATTGATAATATTTATGGTTTATATGATGTTTAATGATTGACATTATTTTAAATTATGTTCATTATATATCAATTGATGTTATAGGAATTATAGAAATATTCATTTTTAAAAATAAAAAACCTATCACTCCCTGAAATGTCATAGGTCTTGAACCCCCAACTGATGGGTGATAGGGGTGAAATTCATACCACTAGCCTATGTAATGGTTTTGTTACTATGATACTTATTTTTAGTGGAGATGTGATAGATAAATCAGAAGTTGATTTTGTGAATATAGGTTTTAGCATATATATAACCATTGGATTCAAAAATTATTAGGTTATTAGGAGATTTATGTTATTTTGGAAGTAGTTAATTTTTTCTAGAACCTAATTTAATTTAATTAAACTTAAATTTATGTAAATTTTTAGGAAAAATGTTTAAATTATATTATGGAAGAATAAATTATTTTAATGTGTCTTTATTGTAAATTGGGTTATTTATGGAAAGGATTTTCATTTATTAGATTTTATATGATTAGGGCATAAAACTTTTTCATATGAGACATTATGATTTATTAATGTTATTTGGAGAAAAATTTTAAACTTATCTTGTAAGAATATTTGGTCAATTAATTTTATTCATTGTGTTTGAATATTAGTCTATAATATTTTGAATATTTTTAAGGTTATTTATCTATCAAATGATATATATTGAAATTTGGATTTTATTATTGCGGCTTTGGAGATTATTGTTTTATTTTATCATATGATTGTTTATTAGTTTTTATAATTGTATTGTGCTAACAATTTAACCCCCCAAGATTTCATAGTACGTCATTTCTTCAACATAATTCAATAACTTCCACTACACGCAACACCGAGTTCAAGCGCATAACGACATACAAAACTAGCCGTTCAAATGTGGTTATGAATAGTATTAACTGAATTTTTTATTTTATATAATTTTTATAATTTTTTAATCCATATTATGAGTTTCTTAGACAGAATATAACAACAAATTCATTTTTTTCGATAAAAAAGTGGTTTTCAAAAAATGAAAATTTATCGCCTTTTAATGGAGAAAACTTTTTAAATCTAATATTTGAAACATTTATATATTCAATTTGACAAAATAAAATTATTCTTTAGAATCGGGACATTAAAATTTACTTTGGGTAAAATTTTGGAATTTTTTTTATAAAATTCATTTTTGATGAATAGTGAAAAAAATACTGTATTTTAATTCAAAACTACCTTTTAATATAATTTATTTATATGGTTAGATTATATTTTTAAATGGTTTTAATGTGTAATTAGATTATATTTTTACCATTTAAACCAATGATGTTCATTGGAAGAAATTTCACTTTGAAATTGGGTATAAACAAGTGTCAATCTTTTGACATATATTGTTTCTTAAAAACCCGCTATTTATTTTGACAACGGGAATTAATTTTAAATTAATTAATGCAACTTATCTCTTTATAATTTCTTAAAATAGTCATAATTTTTGAAGTCATAATTTTAAATATAGATTACACTGAATTTTTGGTATTTTTCTAAAAAACATCAATTTTTTATGAATAGTGAAACCACTAAGTAGTACTTAAAAACTGAATTTTTAATTAAAATTAAATTTTACCGCTTCTATGAATTGAATGTAAAAAATCTGACATAAATGGTTTTTATTACTATGTATAATTTGGTTCAATAAGATAAAAATAATATTTAGTGAAAAGTAACTTTTGACTTTTATTTACCGCGGTTAAAGGTAAATATTGTAGTTTAAGGTTAAAAGAATATTAGAATAATTCCAAATTACCTTAACACTTGTCGTAACCTTATTAGATGAGTCATGGCTGACGATGGGTATTTTTGGGTCGATTTGGGGACCCCATGGAGCCACTTAAGAAGGGTAATGACACCTTATTTTAATTAACTTAAAGTAAAAGCAAAAATGAAATAAATCAATATTTTTTTGAAAATTAATTTTTAAATGGGGTTATATAAGATATCATTTCAACTATAAATATTCACTAAGAGGATAACATAAGTTCCTACATCATGATATTTTTTTATTAATTTTTAGACACCATATAAATTAATTTATTTGTGACACAATAATGATGCAGTAATTACTGTATTAATGAAATATTAACATAATTGATATTATAAATACCCAAATAAATTTAATTTGAGACTTTTTATGAATTAAAATAAATTTATTGGATAATATGACATGTTAGGACTGATTTAATTAACTTTTTTAGAAGTAATCATTCTTTATGGTTTTCACAAAAATCAATTTCCAAATAGTGTTAAAGTTGACCTAAATGAGTTTTTAAAACAAATATTATATTATTAATTGATATTCTATTCCTAAAAATATAAGGTTCAGAAAATAGACTTATATAATGATATTTATATCATTAATGAACAACTTGGGGTTGTTTTGGATGTTTATAGTAATTTTATTAACCATATAATATATAAATACCAAGAGACATAGTAAATGTCAAACTAATTATCCAAGAGTTAAAACTAAACGATAAGGTTCATATAGTAACCCAGACTTATCTAAAACATATTAGATGAGTGTTTTTCGACCCATAACCACATTAGACTCTAAATAAATCATTTTGGAGCCATTATAAACTGAATATGAATTTATTATAAATTAATATTTCTAGCTTTTCCTAAGGTGCCCCTCACACCTCTTATAAAAGGGAACTCCACCTTCTCTTTAATTCACACCATCATAGCCATTTGTCTTGGCCAAACCCTGCCCAAATACTCTCCCAAATTCCATCACTTCAACCTACAGGCCTTAGTTTGATCAGAAATCCAACCTAAGGTGCCCTTTTGATCAAATCAAAAGGACGAACCCGAAAAAGAGGTAATGTTTTCACCACCATCTTTCAAGTTCCTTTCTTCTTCCACTTCTTCTTTCTTTGTTATTTCCATTATAAAATAATAACTCCAGTATCTTATATATAATGTAATGTTATTATAATTATGGTACAACCATATTCAGTATTCTATCCATCATTTTAATGTCATGTCACCATACGTGCGTAATACGGATTAAGGTTTCGACATCGTGGTGTAATTGTTATTCAATACATTATTATTTGGATGGGTATAATAATGAGTGTAACATATGTAAATAATAAATATAAAATGATTATTATTCTATATTTATGATATACCATCCAATTATATATGATTTTAATTTCAAAAAAAATGATATTGTCGTGCGTGCATACGTATCGAATACCGTCTCCACGAATAAGATGAGATTCATTCCCCATCATATCCATTAAAAAATAATTCTCATTCGATGATTAAAAATAATTTTTAAGGAATTTATATCATTATGGATATGAATAAGATACAACCTGTCCATAAAAAACATGTCTTAAGTAACATATAAAAGAAAGTGAGTATGTTAACACCTGAAACAACGATAATACTAAAATATTATTAACAAAGTAATGTTAAAAGATCATATATAATATCATATTTATGAATATATTTCTTTTATAATTTAATAAAAATGATTTAACTATTATACAGGAGGTTAACCAACCCTCGACGAAGGAAAAGTACAAGGTAAGGGTTAATTTCACAATCTCTTTCTTATCCGATGTTGTTTTTATGTAAGTATCTACTGGGACCTCTTTATCATCCAAATCCATGTTTCTTATAAATGCCTTTCAAAACATTTTTACTAGTTAATATAAAATGGGTTAAAGTCATTTATACCCTTATTTGACCTTATACGTTGTTGAAATAAATCTTTCTGTCATTTTCCAAACAAGTCCTTTTTAACCTTTTCGACAAAATTAAGGTAAGAATATCTTTTTTAACTTATACGGCAGGTGCGGCTATTTTTCGCCATTATAAAAATCATTGAAGATTCCTATAAAATCATATAAGAATATTTTCAAAGTAAATGTTTCCTTTTTACGTGACTTTTAAATGATTTAAAAAAAAGAGATATTTATCTCAAATAGTTTTTATTTCATCCATGTCAACATTCATTGATGAATTTTAAGCTTATTTGAAGATGATTTATTATGATAAAAAACGTACATATTGTATTGAAGGTTTTGTGATATGTTTGACTATGGATGTCTTATTTCATACCATTCATGGTTTACAGATAAAGTATTGACATTCGTATGATATTTTCAAATATGAATATTATTTTATGTTTAAACCTTTTCATATGAGGAATGCATTGGACTTAGTAAGTGATGGGTGGAGCCCGCTATAGCTCCTCGATGCATCGATAGGTCTCATGAGACAAACAAGTGTCTTGGCACAAGGCCTTGACAAAATATTATTTGTAGTCTTGGAACAAGGCCTTTACTATGTGGTTATGACAGTTTGGCATTATGCATTCCCTAATTATGAAAGTGGTTATTGATATTGCATGTGATTATTCTATTAGTGGAATATCCATGTGAATAAGTAAATGGAATTATTTCATTTTATCATTGTCATATTATGCTCAAGTTCATGTTTAAAAGGCTTTTGTTTTAGTTATACATTGCCTTAACTGTTTATGAATATTTATGAATGTTTCCTCTATATTGTTATCCTTACTAAGAATCTGAGGTCACCCCTTTATATGTTTTATTTTCCCCAGGATGTGAAGAAGTATTTTATGAATGACCTGTAGGGATAGTATGAGGGGATATGAGTTTGGTCTATGGATACAAGATGTTGTTGTTTTGGTAGTTTTCACTTTATAATGTAATGTAAGACTTATGAATATATCTGGGGTTTCCAAGGCTACTAAACTAATCGATCTTTCGAGACTTGATCTCTTATGATCATGCAAATGATATGTAATAATGCACTGACTCTGGGATTCTGGGGTCAGGGCATTACATTTGGTATTATAGAAAGTATAGTAATAAACCATGGAAGCTAGATTTAGATAAACTCTTATTAGAGCACGTAGCCCTAAGATAGACTTTGGCGATTAATATTGAAGAACTTCCTAGAATTTTGGTATTGTATAGATGTTGTGAGTTTTTTGAGAAATACATCCCTCTATGGATATGAAGAGGTAGAGGTGGCTCTGGAATAGATGTACCTAGGGGTAAATAGCTGAAAACACCGCTTTGAGCTAGACTCGAACGGGAACTGGTGCACAACAACGGGCCTTGCTGCACTCTTGGTTACGACACTCCCTGGGGATAAACTTAGGATAATTATAATTTTCTTTACAAACCATTATGAAGGGTTTATGAGTATATACTTCCTCAAAGAAAACATTTTTTTTCATGATTATGGATTACATCCATAAAATTTTCAATTTATGTTATGTTTTTTACATGTATGGAATTATATATTTCGATTCATAAACTAATCTAGTTTATGAAATTGTTTAGAAATTTCACCCAGTAGAAGGAATGATAACTCCAGAAATATACATGATCCAAAGAGTAAGAAGGATGATATCTTTCATGGTATTAATCCAACATTTATAAGGGAAATAGTCTCCCATGTATTCTCATCATATGAAGAAATAGTATAATGTGTTAATAAGATAAGTAAATAATTCTCTGAGTCCTATGGATTTCAAGGGGAAAAAGAGAATAAAATTATGGAAGATTTAAAGATGGATAAAGGGAAGAAGGGAAAGAAGGATTTTCCCATATGTGATAATTGTGGGAAGAAACACCCCAGGACCTTCCTGAAGGGAATGAGAGTTTGTTATAAGTGTGGGGAAAAAGGACACCATGTACGTGACTGCAAGGGTAAGAAAAAGGTTTCAAATGTATAATTCTTCATCCACAAGGAGTTGGGACACTACATGAATCAATGTCCCAGTCATCATAGTATACTGCAAAAGATGCTATTGGATAATAATCAAGTTATGATACTACCACAGATGAAGATGAATGACTATAGTTCTTATTTGTTATTAAATAATTATATCATTTCAGTGTTTTATCAATGATATACTGGAAATAAATAAGGATTGTACTGCAGTATAATTTTTTTGAGGATTTGATATTTTATGGTACTAATAAATGTTATGCTACAACGAGTTAAACTTTTTGGAAATTACATGGTTGAAGAAAAGATAAACCTTAATATGGTCCTAATATTGAGGTACTGATTTTGGAATAAGAGATGGTTTATTTGGATAAATTATATTGGATATTGTTGACTACCTTGAAACTGATTAATGATTTTTAAATTCCATCATTGATGGAGTTTACAACATTTTTGGATATAAAGAGTAAATCCAATATTCTATAAAAAATAAGGGAGAGTGAATGTAATCAATAAAGTTTTATGGTAATTCATGGTTTTACCATGTTTTAAAAGAATACATGATGAAATTATTCACATGTTATTACGTGACAAAAAAGATGTTCATTATGTTCACCTTCCCTATAAATTTTGGACTTTGAGTTTGGTCAAAAGTATTTTGGAAAACTATAATGTTTGTATGGGATTAAGTTGAACATTGGATATTATTTTTTAAGGTTAAAATATGTCTTATGATTATTTTTGGAATACTATGATACTATAGTTTTAAGAAAAGGACAACTTGTAGGTCGGGTGATAACCCGTCACGTTAGACAAAGCTGCAGGAATTGAGCCAACAACCACAATGCGACAGACCTTTATTACCTACCACTAGCCTATAGGAAGTCCCTGTTTATTAAAAAATATTTTTCATCATTTTAATGGTATGTGTTAAAATTTGGAACCTTATATTATTAGGATAAATATAATATTTTTGAGTTCTATTATCTTTTGGGGTGAAAGATGAGTTTGTGGTAAAAATTAGTTGAAAGATGAAACTCTACTTGTCAAGTATATCTATATATATATATGTTATTCTATAAAGAAATTAATTCTTAAACATTAGGGATGGGATATTAAAACAAAAAATGTGTTATCCTAATACCTTATATTTTGTTGAACTGATGAAATTTTAAATCATCATAGATTGATGGATTTGAGGCCCTCAGTTTTACACATGTTTGTGATTGATGACCTCAATCACTCCCTATAAATATTTAGGTTTTTCCTATAATTAAGTGCCTATAATTTCTAGTAGTGTTCTCCTATTCAAAACCCTAATTTGGTGGTTCCATTCTCATTTCCCTTTCCCTCTTATTGAAATTAAATTTTATTTTCCCAATTTCTGATGTGGGTTTTCCACAAAGGTATTTTCTATTTTTAACCATTTATTGTTGAATAACAATTTCAAATTGCGAGGTCACAATTTATTGATGTAGGGGATAATGTAACACCCCACGATTTCATAGTACGTTATATTTCAAAGTAAATCAATAACATCCACTACATGCAACACCGAGTTCAAGCGCATCACGACATACCAAACTAGCCGTTCAAAAGTGGTTTTGAATAGTTATAATTGAATTTGAATTTTATATAATTCTTATAATTTTAGAATCCATATTATGAGTTTCATAAACATAATATAACAACAAATTCATTTTTTCAGATAAAAGAAGTGTTTTTCAAAAAATGAAAATTTACCACCTTTTAATGGAGAAACCTTTTTAAATCCAATATTTTAAAAATTTATATATTCAATTTGACAAAATAAAATTCTTCTTTAGAATCGGGAAATCAAAATTTACTTTGGGTAAAATTTTGGTATTTTTTTTGATAAAATTCATTTTTGATGAATTGTGAAAAAATGATGTATTATAATTAAAAACTCCCTATTAATATAATTTATTTATATGGTTAGATTACCTTTTTAAATGGTTTCAAATTTTAATGTGATTATATTTTTACCATTTAAACCAATTCTGGTCATTGGAAGAAATTTCAGTTTGAAATTGGGCATAAACAATTGTCAATCTTTTGACAGATATTGTTTCTTAAAAACCCGCTATTTGTTTTGACAATGGGAATTAATTTCAAATTAATTACTGAAACATCTATGATTTTAATTTTGTAAAATAGACATCATTTTTTAATTCATAATATCAAATATATCTTAGACTAAATATTTGGTATTTTCCTAAATAAACATCAATTTTTTATGAATAGTGAAACCACTAAGTAGTAGTTTAAAAACTGACTTTTTCTTTGAAATAAAATTTTACCGCTTCTGTAAATTGAATTAAAAAAATCAGACATACATGGTTGTTATTTTTAAAAAAAATTGGATCAATATGATGAAAATAATTTTTGGTGAATAGTAACTTTTGACTTTTATTTACAGCGGTTAAAGGTAAACATGGTAGTTTAAGGATAAAAGAATATTATTATAATTCCAAATTACCTTAACAATTGTCCAAACCTTATTGGATGAGTCAAGGCCGACCATGGTCATCATGGGGTCGCTTTGGGGACCCCATGGATCCACTTAAGAGGATTAACGACACCTTATTTTAATTAACTTAAAGTAAAGGCAGAAATGAAATAAACCAATATCTTTTAGAAAATTAATTTTTACATGGGGTTATAAATGATATTCTTCTGACTATAAATAATAATTGGATAGATAAAATGATTTATTGAATCATGGTATTTTTTTTATAATTTTTAGACACCATATAAATTATTTTATTTATGACATAATAATGATGCAGTAATTACCGTATTAATGAAATATTAAAACAATTGATATTATAAATACCCAAATAAATGTAATTTGAGACTTTTTATTAATTACACTAATTTTATTGGTTAATATGACTTAATAGGATTTATTTAATTAACTTTTTTAGAAGTAATAATTCTGTTATGTTTTTCACAAAAATCCATTTCCAAATAGCGTCAAAATTGACATAAAAGAGTTTTTAAAACAAATATTATATTATTAATTGATCTTCTATTCCTAAAAATCTACGGTTCCTCCAAGAGACTTATATAATGATATTTTTATCATTAATGAACCACTTGGGGTTCTCTTGGAAGTTTATAGTAAGTTTATTAACCATATAATATAGAAATACCAAGAGAAATGGTAAGTGTAAAACTAATTAACAAAGAGTTAAAACTAAATGATAAGGTAAATATAGTGACCCAAACCTATCTAAAACCTATTGTTTGAGTGGTTTTTGACCCATCCCCAACATATCCTAGAATTAAATCAGTTTGGAACCATTATAAACTGAATAATAATTTATTATAAATTAATATATGTTGTTTTTCCTAAGGTGCCCCTCAAACTTCTTATAAAAGGGAACTCCCCCTTCTCTTTAATTAACACCTTCAAAGGCATTTGTATCGGCCAAACCCTGCCCAAATACTCTCACAACATCACTCAATTCAACCTATAGGCATTATTTGGATCATAAATCCATCCTAAGGAGCCCTTTTGATCAAATCAAAATGAAGAACCCGAAGAGGAGGTAATTATAACAACCCATACTTTGCATACATTGTTATTACTTCAAAATTGAAGCATACTTATTACAACATATAACAAAACCATGAAAGGACCGTATAGTTATAGTGTCTTTAGATACTGGGAAACATAAACAACTGGTTCTTAAAGCGTCTACACTGTGTCCCATTTATTTCATCATATCTATAGTGCCTTTGGCATATCTTACTTAATAACCTTCTTCCTGACCTGGGGAATGAAAACATACAAAAGGGTGAGCTCAAATGCTCAGTAAGGGTTAAAAAAAAGAAATATCAATCACATCAAAATAAAAACATAACATTTTGGAAATCTTACCCTGAAAAAGAGATCATAATTTCATAACATGGGATAAATCATGGAAGTGAAATGTAATCCCAATAATCATAACATAAAACATGAAACTTTGTGTCATACACACATAATCATAGAGAATCATTTCTTATTAGTCAAGACTCATTTCCAAGACTATCTTAGTGGACAGAGTCCATTTCTGAACCGAGTTCACTCATCGTTTCAGTCCTATTTCATTGAACCGGTTTAACCATCCGTTCCAGCCATGTCTATCTAATGAGATATAAAATATTTACCCAATTCATTTTATGGAGATATAGGTCCCACCCATCTCAAAATGATACCATTCTTATGTGTGCCACAAAATCATAAACCATACATCATAGCATAACCCATGTAATAAAAATGGGAATCTTAAACATCGTGACATCATAAAACAATTCATATAAGATAAAGGAATTCATAAAAATAATTCCATCACAACATAATCAAATCAATGTAATAATAGGGATAGAAACAGAACCCTTTATTATCTTAGATGGAAAATAATTTTGATAAAACACTTGAACTCCATTCTTGAGGAAAATATCCTTTCTAATTCAAAAACAATTTTCCTTTCATAAAATGTCATATAATTATAAAAAAAATAATTTGATTAAAAATAAACTTGAAAACATGTAAGGGATGATTCTTTGAAATAATTTTTTAAAAATCCATTCTTGCCATATAAGTTAAATTAAAACATTCTTCTCGTACTTTTGTTGGAAAAGTCAAAAAGTACATCGTACGAAAAATGAGAAAACATTCCTTTCATATCTTTTACAAAAAACTCACCAAAGGGTAAAATTGGATATAAAATATTGTAGAAGGATATAAATATTAAATATTGAGGAAACATGGATGTGGATGATAAAATACACCCCAGTAAATTCCAATGTATAAATAATCTCGGATAAAAATTAGATTGTGATATTTTTCCCTTACCTTAAGTCCAATTTGCTTCGTAAGTGTCTGAACCTCCTGTAAAATGATTTAAATAATGTTATTGACTTATTCCAGAATCATACAGATTTTTATGATATCATATATGGTCATATTCTTGTATTCATATTAGTAATATTTCATTACTACTTGTTATTCAGGTGTTTATTACATTTTGTTCTTATGCGTGTTTTGTCGAATGAATTCTTATTCTTCTCTTTAGGTTATAGATACATCATTTCCAGAATTGTATTAGTGTAATCTATGTCATATTTATTCATTCAATTCATTTATGTAATCATTATGAAATGAAGATAATGTAGAACGAGTTGCATCACATCGTGGAGACGGTATTCCGTACGTACGCACGAGTAATGATATCGTTCCCATGATCGTGGAATTGTATTGGAGAGTATGTATAATATTTCAGAATCAATATAACTTTACAATAATCATATATAGTTATTATTTACACCATTATACCCATCCAGTAAGGTGGTGGGGAAAATAGATTACACCATGGCGTGGAGACGGTATTCCGTACGTACGCACGCGCGGTGATTTCGTTTTCCGTAGGATGGATAGATGGTGAAATAGGGTTGTTTCATATTTATAATAACATATCAGTATATGAGTGATACTGATTTTATTACCTAATAATGAAACAACTAAATAAGAGGGAGTATAAGAAGAATGGAACTTGAAGAAAACGGTAGAAGGTATTACCTCTTTCTCGAAGTGCCTCCTTTAAACATTCTTTTAAGGAACTAGAGTTGGTCTTTTGATAATACCAGTACCTCTAGTAGGTTTCTATGGAAGTGGGTAAGTGAAATGAGCAGGGTTTGTCCAAGCTTGAATGCTAAAATTGGTGTGAGGAATAGAGGGAGGAGGTTCCCTTTTATAATGGAGGAGAGGGGCACCTTTGTAAATATAAGAAATGTTAGTTTATATTAAATCCCAACCCCATGTAAAAACTTCCAAAATGACTCATATCCAAAGATTAGATGCGATAGGGTTGTAATCGCATAAAACAATAAAATTTAGACATGTTAGGAATTTATTTTAAACATTATCAACTTGATTTATCCTTATTTATCAATTTAATTTTATTTGTGGTAATAATAATCTAAATTTTAAATTATTATAAATAATTACATATGTATTGTGAATTTTCCATAGTTTCACACTTTATGACATTTTAGACCATATAAATTTAAATTTATAATTTTTAAATATTTTTGTAATTTTTAAACAATTTTATAATATGTTATTTTTATAAAATAACAATAGTGTCAATTTTGTCACTATTTATTTATTTGAATTTAAATAAAATATATACAGAAGATATGTTCGAACTAAAAGCTTTAATAGATTCATAAAATGTCATATGTATCTAGAAAATTAGTGTATCTCATTAAATAGTTAATATAATATTTATTATAATATTTTTAAAACTATTTATTTGATATTTTAATTAATAAACGAATTTCAACATCACTATTGTGTCATAATTAATGATAATTATTTAATACCTAAAAATTATAAATAAATTTATATGATATATATAATTGTATTAGCTTTCTGGAGATTATTCATGTTAGTAGTTTCATTATGTTTATAACCAAATTAAAATTATTATACTTATAATATTTAAGAAAGTGAAATGTTGTCACATTCTTTGGTTTTAATAATAATTAGATTAGTTTATTGGAAAAAAGTCCGTTAAATGAATCTAATCCAACCCTTAGATGATATGGGTCGACCTTTAGTCATCCAATAAGATTTTGGCAGGTGTTAGGGTAATTTTATTATCTTATATTTACCCTTAATTACCCGATTTACCTTTAACTATGGTAAATAACATTTACCGTAGTTACTATTCATATTGCCCAAAAATAAAAAGTAGACTATTAACATAATTTGGACCCACTGATTCTGAATAGGGAATCCATTTTTTAAAATTCAAAACATATAAGTTGCAGTAATTAATTTAAAATAAATCTCATTGTTAAGAAAACGGGTTTTAGAAGTTAAAACATTGCCAAAGATTGAAATGTTTTTACCTATGAATTCAATGTGAAATTAATGCTAATGACATAAATTATATTAAATGGTAAAAATATATTCTATTTATACTTTAAAACCATCCAATATTATAATTTATCCATATAAATTATCTCAATGAAAAAGTTGTTTGTAATTAAAAATTAGCATATTTTAACTTTTTATCAAAATATGAAATTTATCAAAAAAATATCAAAAATTTATCCAAAGTAAATTTTTATACCCTGATTCAAAAGAAGAATTTTATTTTGTCAAATTGATCTTATAAACATGTCAAAAACTAGATTTAATGTGGGTGCGCCATCAAAAGGCGGCAAATCTGTATTTTTTGAAAAATATTTCTTTTATCCAAAAAAACTAATTTTGCTTTTATACATAATTCTAGAAAATGTATAAGTTGAATTAAAATGTTATAAAATTCATAATTCAGTTAGTACTATTCATAACGGCTAGTTTTAATAATATTTTAATAGCATATCGTTGTTTAGTGAAACTCGGTATTGCGTACAATGCAAGCTATCGAGGAAGGCCACAGTTACGTGTAAAGCAAGCCAAGCTGGGGTTGTGTGTAGTGAGAGATTATTTTGATGATATATATAACATAAAAACAAAATATTTCTCATAAAAGTCTCGGGTGTTACATTCTACTCCCCTTAAAATGAATTTCACCCTCGAAATTCTTCACTTTGTAACAAACCGATGAGGATACATCTCCCTTATAATATCCTCAAGCTCCCATGTAGCTTCTTCTAATTGGTGGTTCCTCCATAAAACTTTCACCAAGAAAGTGGTCTTTTTTCATAGGACTTTTTTGCTATGATCCAGAATCTCTATCGGCTGTTCTTCATAAGAATGATCTTGCTTCAGTGGTACAACTTCTGAGATGAGTACATGTAAAAGATCAGGTATGTACTTTCTCAGGAAAGATACATGGAACACATCATGTACTTGAGAGAGATTCGGTGGAAGCGCCAATCTGTAAGCTACCTTCCCAACACGATCCAGTATTTCGAAAGGACAGATATATCTTGGGCTCAACTTCTACTTCTTTCCAAATCTCATGACCCTCTTCTAGGGAGATATTCGTAAGAACACTTTATCACCCACATCAATCTCTAGGTATTTTCTTCGGTTGTCGGCATAACTTTTCTGTCGACTATAAGCTGTTCTTATGTGTAGTTGAATAGATCTAACCTTTTTTCCATTTCATCAACGAGATCAGGTCCTAATAGCTTTCGTTCCCCAACTTCATCCCAGCAAGTTGGATTCCTACATTTCATTCCATAAAGAGCTTCATAAGGAGCCATATGAATACTAGATTGAAAGCTATTATTATAAGAAAATTCCACCAAATGTAGGTGTTGATCCATACCACATTTGAAATATATAGAGCAAGCTCTCAACATATCTTCTAGAGTTTGAATTGTTCTCTTAGACTGACCGTCTGTCTGAGGATGATAAACAGTGTTGAAACTCAACTCTTCATCCAGAGTATGCTGAAGACTTCGCCAGAACATCATGGTAAATCTTGGATCCCGATCAGATATAATAGAAAGTGGTACTCCATGAAATCTTACCACTTCCTTTGCATATATCCTGGCAAGCTGATCCAGAGATAAATCCTCTCTAATAGAAATGAAGTGTGAAGACTTTGTAAGACGATCAACTATGACCTAGATAGAATTATATCCTTTGGATGTTTTAGAAAGTCCTGTGACAATGTCCATAGTGATGTTATCCCATTTCCATTCGTGTATGGGTAATGGTTGTAACAACCCCTTAGACTTCTGTCTCTCAGCTTTAACTTGCTGACAAACCAAACGTCGAGAGACATATTCACCAACATCTCTTTTCATGCCATCCCACTAGAATTACTCTCTTAGGTCCCTATACATCTTCATGATTCCAGGATGAATAGAGAATGACGAACTATGAGCTTCATCCAGTATCTCCTTCATTAATTCGGGGATGGGAGGAATAGAACCCCGATTCCTGAAATTTATTATCCCATCACAATTAAGGTTGAATTCAGGAACATTTCTCACCTTCTATTGTAACTCTACATCTTCTTTCTGTGCCTCTTTAATCTTCACATGTATAGATGGTTGAACATTCATTTGAGAAAGATACGATTTCCCCCTTCCATTATAATTCCATGATCCATCCTTTTTAAATCCATAAATATTGGATCTTTTGTGATCCTCATCATGGATAAACATGCATGGTCTTGTCGAATTAATGCATCTGCCACCTTGTTTGCTTTCACAGGGTGGTAATAAATTGAGCAGTCATAATCCTTAATCATCTCCAACCATCTTCTTTGGTGCATATTCAGCACCTTTTGTGTGAAAATATACTTTAAACTGTTATGATCAGTATAAATATCAAACCTTTCACCATAAAGGTAATGCCTCCAAATCTTTAACGCAAAGATTACCGCATCTAACTCCAATTCATGAGTTGGGTAATTTTGCTCATGGATTTTCAACTGTCATGAGGCATAAGCTATCACCATATCATTTTGCATGAGAATACATCCCAATCCCTTCTTGGATGCATCACTATAGATCACAAACCTTTCTCCACTTCAAGGAAGTTTAAGTACAGTTGCACTGGATAACCTTCTTTTCAACTCCTTGAAATTCTCTCTATATTCGTCCATCCACACAAACTTAACTCCTTTTCGAGTCAGCCTAGTGAGTGGATTAGATAATCATGAAAAATATTTCACAAAACGTCAATAATATCCATCCAAACCAAGAAAACTTCATATGTCAGTTACTGTTGTTGGTCACGACCATCTTTCAATAACCTCTGTTTTTGCTGGATCCACATATATCCCCTCTTTTGAGATTATGTGACCCAAAAAATGCAACTATTTTAAGCCAAAATTCACACTTGATAAATTTGGCATAAAGTTTCTCCTTTCTCATGGTCTTCAATATAATTCGCATGTAATCTTTATGTTCTTCCTTTCTCTTTGAATAGACAAGAATATATTCTATAAAGACTACCAAAAATTTATCAAGATAGTCTCTAAATACTCTATTCATCAGATCCATGAAGATAGCATGGGCATTAGTAAGACCAAATGGCATCACTATAAATTCATAATGTCCATACATTGTATGGAAATCCGTCTTTGGTATATCCTCCCTTTTGACCCTTAATTGATGATACCCTGAACGAAGATCAATCTTGGAAAAGTATTGAGCTCCGTGTAGTTGGTCAAATAAGTCATCAATTCATGGGAGAGGATATTTGTTCTTGATAGTGATCTTTTGAAGTTCTCGATAATCATTGCAGATTCTCATTGATCCATATTTCTTCTTAACAAACAGAACAGGTGCTCCCCAAAGTGACGCACTAGGGAGTATGAATCCCTTATCAAGAATCTCTTGGAGTTTCTTCTTCAATTCCTGCAACTCAATTGGGGGCATTCTATAAGGTGTATTTGAAATAGGCAAAGCACCCTGTATGAGTTCTATTGAAAACTAAACTTCACGATTTGGTGGAAGACCCGACAATTCCTTCGGAAAGACATCATAAAACTCCTGTACAATGGTCATATTCTTAATTGTGAGTTTCTCACCAACCATTTGAGATAAATAACCTTCATTAAGTTGAATCAAGACCAATAAGATGGAAGAAATTTCCACTGGAAGGTTATGTTCATCCTTGCATCGATAGACGATCATAGATTGATCTCGAATATGAAATGCGACTTCCCTTCATGGGAAATTGATATGAGATTCATATAGAGAAAGTCGATCCATGCCAAGAATCAAATCAAATTCCCCTATAGGAAGGATCACAAGATTTGCAGGAATCATTTCCCACAAACTTCAATCGGGGAAGAATTATAAACTTTTGATGCGACTGTTGTGCCATTAGGTGTTGTCACAGCTAACTCAACATCTAATTGTTGAGGTAATACGGTGATACCCTTAGAAAAATCTTCAGAAATAAAAGAGTGGGTGGATCCAGAATCAAATAACACATTTTCTACTTTAGAGTGGATGGTAAGTGTACCTTTCACCACATCGTTATCGTACTCCACATCGTTGATAGAAATTGCATGTGACTTTGTTTTGTATTTAGCCTTAAGATTTTGTTGATGTTGATCATCATCAACAAACCATGGATTAGGGCATTTATTGGCATAATGCCCCATCTCATTGCACTTGAAACATTGAAGTGTAGTAGGTTTATTCTGTGTGTCCCTTCCTTTGTTTGCATCATTAGACATCTTCTTCCCATCATTGCGGTATTCAAATGCCCGATGACCTTCCTTTCCACATTTGAAACATTTACATGTCCCTTTAAGAAAACTCCCTCCATGTTTCTTTCCACACTTTGTGCATAATGGAAAGCTCGTCTTCTTTTCAGTGTGCTCTTTAGATTTTCCTTTGAATTCCATTTTACTCTTTTTATCAAACCCATATGACTAATGGGTTACTCCAATCTCCATCTCGGCTTTGAGAGCACATCGAACGATTTCCTCATAGCTATTGAAGTCCCTTATGGCTAACGCCCTTCGAAGACTTGGATTTAAGCCACTAAAGAATCGATCGATCTTACTCTCAGGTTGGATAATAATACTAGAGGCGTACCTTGCAAGTCTTGTAAAATTTGCATCATAGGTACCAATAGATTCATCATCCTTTTGCTTTAGTTCAAGAAAATCTTTCTCCATCTTTGTTCAGAGAATACAAGGGATGTACTTATTGAAAAATAAGTTCCTGATCTCGTGCCTTTCCATGGAATCAATTTCATCCCTTTTCCTCATATTCTTAATAAGATTCCACCATTGATCCGCATCTCCTTCCAAATGATACACTGCTAGGATGACTTCATCATGTTAAGAACATTGAAGATCTGAAAAAATCTTTTCAGTATTACTAATCCATTATTCAGCAACTAATTGATCAGTAGACCCGCTGAAAGAAGGTGGACGCTGCCTCATGAAGGATTCAACAGAATGTTGCTCCTTCCTTTTCTCATTTGGAAGTCCTGTATGATTCATAGCTTGAGAACCAAGAGTAAAATTTCACACTTAAGGTCTTATCCTAGGTTATTCATGGTCATTTCTAAAACACTAAGATTGTGTTCTATGCTTAGACATTTCCTTAGGGTTCTTACAAAGGCTTTCACATCCTAGTTTCCAAAGGTTGACTATACCTATCCTCTGATACCAACTATAACGAACCATACTTTACATACATTGTTATTACTTCAAAATTAAAGCATACTTATTACAACATATAACAAAACCATGAAATAACCGTATAGGTATAGTGTCTTTAGAAACTAGGAAACATAAACAACTGGTTCAAAAAGCATCTACACTCTCTCCCATTTATTTCATCACATCTATAGTCCCTTTTGGCATATCTTACTTAATAACCTTCTTCCTGACCTGGGGAATGAAAACATACAAAAGGGTGAGCTCAAATGCTCAGTAAGAGTAAACAAAAGAAATATCAATCACATCAAAATAATAACATAACATTTTGGAAATCTTACCCTGCAAAAGAGGTCATAATTTCATAACATGGGATAAATCATGGAAGTGAAATGTAATCCAAATAATCATAACGTAAAACATGAAACTTTGTGTCATACACACATAATCACATAGAATCATTTCTTATTAGTCAAGACTCAATGCCAGGACTATCTTAGTGGACAAAGTCCAATTCTGAACTGTGTTCACTCCTCGTTTCAGTCCTGTTTCACTGAACCGGTATAACCTACCGTTCCAACCATGTCTATCTCATGAGATATAAAATCTTTACCCAATGCATTGGAGGGAGATATAGGTCCCAACCATCTCGTAATGATACCATTCTTATGTGTTCCACACAATCATAAACCATACATCATAGCATAACCCATGTAATAAAAATGGGAATCTTAAACATCGTGACATCATAAAACAATTCATATAAGATAAAGGAATTCATAAATTTAATTCCATCACAAAATAATCAAATCAATGTAATAGTAGAGATAGAAAAATAAGCCTTTATTATCTTAGATGGAAAATAATTTTGATAAAACACTTGAACTCCATTCTTGAGGAAAATATCCTTCCAACATCCAAACCACATTTCCTTTCTTAACATGTCATATAATTCTAAACTAAAAGAATTTGATTAAAAATAAACTTGAAAACTTGTAATGTAAGCTTCTATGAAATAATGTTTTAAAAATACATTCATGCCGTATATGTTAAAAGAAAACATTCTTCTCATACTTTTGTCAGAAATGTCAAAAAGTACCTTGTATTAAAAATGACAAAAGATTCCTTTCATATCTTTTAAAAAAAACTCACTGAAGGGTAAAATTGGATATAAACTATTGTAGAAGGATATAAATATTACATATTGTGGAACCATGGATTTGGATGATAAAATACACCCCAGTAAATTCCAAAGTATAAACAATCTCGGATAAAAATGAGATTGTGATATTTTTCCCTTACCTTAGGTCCAATTTTCTTCGTAACTGTCCGAACCTCCTGTATAATGATTTAAATAATGTTATTGACTTATTATAGAATCATAATTATTTTTATTATATCATATGTGGTCATATTTCTACCTTCTTATTAGTAATATTTCATTACTACTTGTTATTCGGGTGTTTATTACTTTTTGTTCTTATGCGTGTTTTGTCGAATGAATTCATATTCTTCTCTTTAGGTTATAGATACCTCATTTACAGAATGTTATTAGTGTACTATATGTAATATTTATTCATTAAATTAATTTATATAATCATTATGAAATGAAGATCACGTAGAACGAGTCGCATCACATCGTGGAGATGGTATTCCGTACGTACGCATGAGCGATGATATCGTTCCCATGATCGTGGAATTGTATTGGAGCGTATGTATACTATTTCAGAATCAATATCACATTACAATAATCATAGATATTTATTATTTACACCATTATACCCATCCAAGTATGGTGGTGGGGGAAAATAGATTACACCATGGCGTGGAGACGGTATTCCGTACGTATGCACGCGCGATGATTTCGTTTTCCGTAGAATGGATAGATGATGAAATATGGTTTTTTAATATTTATAATAACATATCATTATATGAGTGATACTGATGTTATTACCTCATAATGAAACAACTAAAGAAGAGGGAGTAGAAGAAAAATGGAACTTGAAGAAAACGGTAGAAGGTATTACCTCTTTCTTGAAGTGCCTCCTTTAAACTTTCTCTTAAGGCACTAGAGTTGTTCTTTTGATAAGAACGGTACCTCTTGTAGGTTTCTATGGAAGTGGGGAAGTGAAATGGGTAGGGATTGGCCGAGCTTGAAGGCTCAAATTGGTGTGAGGAAGAGAGGGAAGAGGTTCCCTTTTATAAGGGAGGAGAGGGACACCTTTGGAAATATAAGAAATATTAGTTCATATTAAATCAGAAACCCACTTAAAAACATCCAAAATGACTCATATCTGAAGCTTAGATGATATAGGGTTGTAATATCATCAACCAAATAAAATTTATACATGTTAGGAATTTATTTTAAACATTATAAACTTTATTTCTCCTTATTTATCAATTTAATTTTATTTGTGGTAATAATATTCTAAATTTTAAATTATTATAAACAATTACATATGTGTTGTGAATTTTCCATAGTATGACACTTTATGAAATTTTAGACAATATAAAGTTTAATTTATAATTTTTAAATATTTTTGTGATTTTTAAACAATTTTATAATATGTTATTTTTATAAAATAACAATAGTGTCAATTTTGACACTATTCATTTATTTGAATTTTAATAAAATATATACAGATGATATGTTCTAACTAAAATCTTTAATAGAATCATAAAATTTCATATGTATCTATAAAATTAGTGTAGCTCATTAAATAGTTCATATAATTTTTATTTTAATATTTTAAAACAATTTATTTGATATTTTAATTAATAAGATAATTTCAACATCACTATTTTTTCATAATTAATGATACTTATTTAATCCCTAAAAATTCTAAATAAATTTCTGTGATGTATATAATTGTATTATATTTTTTTAGAATATACATGTTCAAAGTTTCATTAATTTTATCACCAAATTAAAATTATTATACTTATAATATTTACGAAAGTGACATGTTGTCACATTCATTGGTTTTAATAATAATTAAATTATTTTCATGGAAGAAAGTCTATTAAATGAATCTAATCTGACTCTTAGGTAATATGGGTCGACTTTTAGTCATCCAATAGGATTTTGGAAGGTGTTATTGTAATTTTATAATCTTATATTTACCCTTAATTACCCGATTTACCTTTAACTATGGTAAATAAAATTTACCGTAGTTACTATTCATAATGCCCAAAAATAAAAAGTATCCAATTAACATAATTTAGACCCACTGATTATGAATATGGAAGCCATTTTTCAAAATAAAAATCATATAAGTTTCAGTAATTAATTTAAAATAAATCCCATTGTGAAGATAATGGGTTTTAGAAGTTAAAACATTGCCAAAGATTGAAATGTTTTTACCTATGAATTCAATGTGAAATTAATTCTAATGACATACATTATATTAAATGGTAAAAATCAATTCTATTTATACTTTAAAACCATTCAATATTATAATTTATCCATATAAATTATCTGAATGAAAAAAGTTGTTTTTAATTAAAAATTAGCATATTTTTATTATTCATTAAAATATGTAAGTTATCAGAAAAATATCAAAAATTTATCCAAATTAAATTTTTATACCCTGATTCAAAAGAAGAATTTTATTTTGTCAAATTGAACTTATAAACATGTGAAAAACTAGATTTAATGTTGGTGTGCCATCAAAAGGCGAAAAAACTGTATTTTCTAAAAAATATTTCTTTTATCCAAAAAAACATATTTTGCTTTTATAGCTCATTCTAGAAAATGTATAAGTTGAATTAAAATGTTATAAAATTCAAAATTCAGTTAGTACTATTCATAACGGCTAGTTTTAATAATATTTTAATAGCATATCATTGTTTAGTGAAACTCGGTATTGCGTACAATGCAAGCTATCGAGGAAGGCCGCGATTGCGTGTAAAGCACGCCAAGCTAGTGTTGTGTGTAGTGAAATAGTCCTTTGATGATTTATATAACATAAAAACAAAATATTTCTCATAAAAGTCTCGGGTGTTACAGTAATGTTTTCACCACCCTCTTTCAAGTTCCTTTCTTCTTCCACTTCTTCTTTCTTTGTTATTTCCATTCTAAAATAATAAATCTAGTATCTTATATATACTATGATGTTATTATAATTATGTTACAACCATATTCAGTATTATATCCATCCTTTTAATGAAATGTCACCATACGTGCGTATGTACGACTTACCGTCTCCACGTCATGGTATAATCATTATTCAACACATTATTATTTAGATGGGAATAATAATGAGTATAACATATGTAAATAATAAATATAACATTATAATGAATCTTTATATATGACATAACATCAAATTATATAAGATTTTAATGTCAAAAGAATGATATTTTTGCTCGTGCATACGTACGGAATACCGTCTCCACGAACGCGATGAGATTCATTCCCCATCGTATCCATTCAATAATAATACTCATTTTATGATTAAAAATAATTTTTAAGGACTTGATATCATTATGTATACGAATAATATACAACCTATCAATAAAAAACATGGCTTAAGTAACATATAAAAGAAAGCGAGTAAGTTAACACCCAAAACGATGATAATACTAAAATATTATTAACAAAGCAATGTTAAAAGATCATATATGATATCATATTTATGTATATGATTCTTGTATAATTTAATAACAATGATTTAACTATTATTCAGGAGGTTAACCTACCCTAGACCAAGGAAAAGTACAAGGTAAGGGTTAATTTCACAATCTCTTTACTATCCGAGGTTTTTTTTCGTAAGTATCTACTGGGACCTCTTTATCATCCACATCCATGTTTCTTAAAAATTTCAGTCAAAAAAATTTTACTATTTAATATACAATGGTTTAAAGTCATTTATACCCTTATTTGACCTTATACATTGTTGAATGTAATCTTTCCATCATTTTCCAAACAAGGTCTTTTTTAACCTTTTCGACAAAATTAAGGTAAGAATGACTTTTTTAACTTATACGGTGAGTGCAGCTATTTTCCACCATTATAAGAATCGTTGAATCATCCCTTACAAAATCATAATAATATTTTCAAAGTGATGGTTTTCATTTTACGTGAATTTTAAATGATTTAAAAAATGAAATATTTCTCTCAAATAGTTTGATTTCATCCATGTCCACATCCGTTGATGGATTGTAATCTTATTTGAAGTTGATTTATTATGATACAAAACATCCATATTTTATTGATGTTTTTGAGATATGTTTGACTATGGATGTGTTATTTCATACCATTCATGGTTTATATATAAAGTATTGACATTTCGTATGCTAGTTTCAAATATGAATGTTTAGATTATGTTTAAACCTTTTCATATGAGGAATGCATTGGACTTAGTATGTGATGGGTGGAGCCCGCTATAGCTCCTCAATGAATTGGTAGGTCTAATGAGACAAAATAGTGTCTTGGCATAAGGCCTTGACAAAATATTATTTGTAGTATTGGCACAAGGCCTTGACTGTGTGGTTATTATAGTCTTGCATTATGCATTCCCTTATTATGAAAGTAGTTATTGATATTTCATGTGATTATTCGATTAGTAGAATATCCATGTGAATAAGTAAATGGAATTATTTCATTTTATCTTTTTCATATTATGCTAATGTTCAAGTTTAAAACTATTCTGTTTTAGTTATACATTGCCTTTATATTTTATGCTTATTTATGAAAGATTCTGCTATATTGTTATCCTTACTGAGCATCTGAGCTCACCCCTTTATATGTTTTATTTTCCCCAGGATGTGATGAAGTATTTTATGAATGACATGTAGGGATAGTATGAGGGGATATGTGTTTTTGCTATGGAGACAAGATTTTTTTGTTGTAGTTTTCACTTTATGATGTAATGTAAGACTTATGAATATATCTAGTGTTTCCAAGGCTACTAAACTAATCGATCTTTCGAGACTTGATCACTTGTGATCATGCCGATGATACATAACAATGCACTAACTCTATGTTTATGGGGTTGGGGAACTACAAACCATATGGTTTTTGGTTATGTAAAAGTCATGAGGATGAGATTTTATACATTTTAGATTATGTGATATGTTAGAAGATCATTCTAGTGATTTCTATGCTAAAATGAATCTTGAATACTCATCATTCATAGAAAATGATGAGATTACAGTGGAAAATGATTATAGAATGAAATTTTATTTATCATTTATGTATATTTTCTTGTGTTCCTAGACTAGATGGTAAATTAATTCATTAACTATAGGTAATGGATCTTGAAACAAAATGTCATCCTTCTACCTGTATTTCGGATGATATAATTTTCTTTTTCACACCTGATATCCTTATGGTTTTTTGGTTTCAAACATTTTTTTGACCACAAACTTTCTTTTTAACAATGATATATATCACTCCAAATAATTATTTTTAAATTAGGGTTTCCTCCAAGTATATATTTTCACTTCACACTAATTTTTTTCTATTTGAAAACCTAGTTATGTTATGACATTCATATTTTTCTTTTCCCTCTCTTCAAGAGGATGTTTAATTAATACTTTTCTGAAATGGGATTTTAAAAACATATTTTAAGATTTAATTAAATTATTTAATAACCCTGAGCTCAAATTTTGAGGATGTAATTAATTAATGGTGGTTCTAATGTAACACCTGATATTTTAAAAAATAAAACCATGTTCAATACAGTATACGTCCTGAAACCCCAACCCTAAACAATGTTTGGAGTGTTATTTTTTGAATATGATTATTATAATTTATCCATTAAACTTGAAGGTATGAATATGATTAATGTTTTAATAACATATATATATATATATTTCATACTCAATATTGATAACAAAATAGTAAATAATCAGTAATTTTGTTTGAAATTTTATTTTATTCTTGAGAAATTTTTTTATTTGAAGAAGTTTTTTATTTCTTTTTGTGATAAAATATTCTATATGATTTAAATAATTTTATAAAATTTAATTAATAAAAATGATATAATTTTTAGAAATCATCACATCAAAATTATCATAGGGTGGAATTATGAATTTTCTCAAAACATTGATTTTCAGTGAATAATTTAAAAAAAACTCTTTTTTGTAAAAATTTAATTTATTTCCATTAAATTAAGGTATTTAAAAGTCACATTAGGTTTTGAATATATTTTTAATTTAATTTAAAATTTAATAATTTATATTCAATATAATTAATTTATTTTTAATCTTCATTATACTTGATTTGGGTATTGGTTCAGTTTTTGGACTTAAAAATTCGTATTCTTAAAAAAAAATTATTGCGTCTCACAAATCTATTTTTAAATTAAATTCAAACAATTATTTGTATTTAATCATGAAAATGGATTCCATATTCAGAATTAGGATTTTCATATTGGGTAGATAATTCCATTTCGTTTTTTAGCCATTATAAATTGTAACTATAGTAAATAATTATCCCCATAATAAGAGTAAGTTGAGCAATTAAGATTAAAGATAATATGATAAGGACAAAAAATTGACCTTAACACTTGAATTTATCCTATTTTATGTGTTTAATGTTTCTATATCCATACATTTCTCTAACATTTGGCCACTTGGTGTTATATTTCTTTCATTTTTACCTTTATAATATTACAATAATATATAAAGACAATATCACCACTATCATGTTTCATATACGAATAATATTTTTCTATCAGGATGAAGAAAACATATATTGAGTTATAAAAATTCATTTAAAATATAAATTATTATTTTTTCATAGTAAATTATTTTTTATTTTCAGTAATGAAATAATTTCTATAAATCTGTATGCAACACTGACACACTATTTATTCAATTAATTGATAAATAAAGTAAAAAAATAATGAATATAAAAGGTATTATTAATATAATTAATTATTTAATTCCACAAATTTCATTGATAAATATAACATGTTATTAATTTTGTTAAGTATTAGATTCAATCTCCATTATTTTCATGTTGTTTTCAATGTAAAATTAAATGAAATGTTCCAAAAATAAAATTAACGATTTTAAAAAATAATTAATATTTTATTAAATAATTTTAAATTACTAAAAATAATTTATTTTCAATTGATTTATATATGGTTTGATATATCATTCATGGTCCATTTATTGTCCAATTATCCTTTTATGGTGGCTATCCTGATGTATAAATTGTAAAAAATTGATATCATGGTAATTTTCAAAAAAGGGTTAATGCCTGTTTAAAAAAGGAATAAGAGTAAAAACCTAATCTAACTATCTCAAAATTTATTGGGTTTTTGGATTTATAACCATACTACTTATATATTTTATTAATATTATATTCGATCCTTTTTTAAAAAGAAAATTATTTTCCGTTAATTTACTATTTTATGAACGTCTAAAAGTTCCACTATAACAAAACTGCTCCAAATTTCACTTTAATATATGATTTATTAAATAAGATTACACATAATAAATCTTGGAAGATTTATAAGAATAGTGTCTTTTTCAATTATTTACATTACATAACAACTTAAAATTTGAAATACATTGTCCTTATTGAAAACATCCTTTGCATGATCATAGTATTTCATGGATTTTAAAATTTTACGGGATAACATGGGGACATACATAAGAAATGGGTGATATATAAAGAATAATAAGGGAATAAACAAGAATAAAGTTAGGATAATAATAAATTTTAGAAAATATTCATATCAATAACGAATAAAAATATTATGAATAATTATGATTTACAGTAATACATGATATAACATGATAATCATAACATTGGAAATATGGAATCAACTTAAAACACTACATCATAATCATAGTTAAAGGATAAATTAAAAAAATTGATTATGGGAAAATATAATAAATGAATTAGATTCACTCCATATCCCGACATCATATATCATGATACTAAAAATTACCCAAATCATTGGATCGCTATATAATTTTGGCTGCACCTATCACATTTGTTTCATTCTCATTCTTAAGCGTGTCACATAGATCGTACAACGTCGATTCATTAATCATCATAAATTATTAATTAATAAATTATTGTGTAATAAATATATGTAAGTACCCAATTAAAATGTGTGTGTCCATAAATGTTAGCACCCTTGATAAGAAATGGGTATGGTATCCACTACACAATTGTTTTGACATAGAAAATCACGGTGGAATTTTGGCAGCATAACGACTTCACATATTGATAAGTAAAAATGAGTTAATGAGAAATATGGTGGTCTCTAATAACATAGAAATAAAATTCCTAGTAATAGGGGAATGTGGGAACATACCCCAATACTATTAATTGGAAATAGAAGGCATATGTTAATGAAGAAACATGAATAAACAAAGGAATCCTAACTATATTTAGGCATGGTAACTGGTGTAAAAAAAGGATCATGGGACGATTAATGGGAGTGAAAGGGTTATATAATCATTTATAAATTAAATGGACAGTAAGGGCAATAATGAAGAACATATCGCTACATAAAAAATGGGATTTAATAGATATAACATAAAATAATTGCTTGACTTGAAATGGGAATAGAGAAGTCCCTTACATGAGTGTGTGACTCTATATTCATGGAAGGGGATTATTTAGAGATTGGGATCACCATGGGTGGAATCTATATATTTTATGTAAGAGTGTGGAAATTATTGAAGGTGTTTTAGTGAAGATAAATGAAAGCTTGGGTGGGTTCGTAAAAGAAATGAGGGGGATTTCATTATTATTTAGGTTTTGGACTACACATAATAAAATAACCAAACCCACATAACATCAAATTCATTCCAATATATTCTTCCAAATTTTATTGGTTATCATTATTTTATAAGTAAAATTTCTGAAATTAATAACATAATTCCCTTTCTTATATGGAGGTGAGTCACGTAATTGCAGAAATGATTGAAGAGCCGTAAAATATATTAATGATATCGTAAGATTAAGAAGGGATTTATAAAATTAACAAATTAAACATAAAATCAAATTTTTTTAGAGATAAAATATATAGTTTTCCATCGATATCTTTTACAATATTTATTACATTAATTTTGGGTCATTATGATGTCATAATAAACAAAGTATTTTTAGACAATATTTATTTATAAAATGAAAATTCCAAAATTTGATAAAATTATGAAAAAAATAACTACTAGATAATTTTGATATTCTAATCCCAAAAATAATTTCAATTGTATATATATAAATTTATAAATAAGTGAGTTTTCAGTATTAAAATAAAATTGACATTTATTAAGAAATGTTGTGCTTTTGGACAATAATTGTTTTCGAACCCTTATAGAAATTATATTAGTCTTCATAAAAATTATATGATAATTTATATTTAATAAAAAATATTTATTTATAATATTTTATTAAAATATTTTTCATATAAAAAATCCATATATTAATAAAATTAAATTCCTTAATTGAATTTGAATATTACCCCAAAATAAAATTTTTAATTGTATAAATTTAAAAAATATTTATAAAGTAACAATAATTTGATGAAAATATATTCATTATTTACTAAAAAATAATGTTTATACTCAAATTGATATGATCTCGATACATATCTCTTTAAAACACCAGAAAAATCCCTAAGTGCAAAGTGTGCGATAGTGAGACTTTGGGGGGTGACATATATGGTTGGGGTCATGATCTTGGAGAGCTTTAACTTCTCCAAAAAACTATTTTGATCATGCTTAATTAATTGGATATTATTTTTGTATTGGTCAAGGTAAAATCTCAGGGATGATATCTCCCTCACAAGCTCCAAGAAATGGACTTTATAGGGTATGATCCTACTGGATTAGTCCATAACATCCTTTTTCTATGTCAATTGGATGGGTTAGAACACTATATTAATACTAATCATGTGATAAATATTTATTGACTATATTGTCAATGGTAAAGAAATGTAAAGTTATTTTAATTCCAATTGGATATAATAAAACAAAATAATTCTATGTGTTTTCTATAACCGTATTACATAATAATATATTTAATAAAATGAAAATGGGAATTTTATTTATAACAGTTTTGGTCATTACAATATTCCCCCCATAAATAAATCCACCCTATAATTTTTCATTTCCCACACTAAAACATATGCAGGTAATTTTTTCATCACTTCCTCTGGTTCCCACATCATTTCTTCAAAATTGTGGTTTCTCCACAACACTTGAAAATGTTCATTTTCATATTTTTCTAGAAATTTTATCACTATGATTTATGATCTTCACTAGCTTCTCTTCATAGGAAAGACCTTTCTCTATTGGCACCACCTATGGATTGAGTACATGTATGGGGTCTCATATGTACTTTCTCAATATGGATACATGGAATACATCATGTACCTAAGATAGGTTTGGTGGGAGTTCATGTTTGTTGGACACCTCTTTGATGCGATCAATGATCTCAAAGGGGTCAATGAATCTTGGAATAACCTTTTCCTTCTTACCAAATGTCTATTCCATGGAGACATTTGAGCAATAAAATGTCTCAAACATCAAACTATAGGTCTCGTTGATGATTATCATCACAACTCATATATTGACTCTAAGAAGCCTCTATATGTTGTTGAATGGTCCTAATCTTTTCCACTATTTACTTTACTATTTTATAACCTATAATATCTCACTACCCAACTTCATCATAAGATGTAGTTGTTTTACATCACTTACCATAAAGGACTTCATAGGAATACATTTGAATGTTTGAGTGGAAATTTTTGTTGCAATAAAACTCAACTAGAGGTAGATATTGGTCACGTCCTCCTTTAAAGTCTATAGGAAATGCTCACAAATTTTCTTCCATTGTCTGAATAGTGATATTATATTGGAAATGAATTTGGGGAAGATAGGTCGTACTGTAGTTCATCTTAGGGTTTAGATCATATGGGAGACATTTCATGAACATATAGGTGAATCTAGGATCTTTATCAGATACAATAAATAGTGGAACTCCATAAATCCTTGACACTTCATTGATGTATATCCTTGTAAGTTGATATAGTGATAATTCATCCCTAATTTTGATAATGTAAGATATCATTGTAAGATTATCCACAACCCATATATAATTTCTTCTCTTGTATGTCTACGGAAGTTCGGTTACAAAGTCTACGGTGATTTTTTACATTTCCATGTTGGTACGAGTAATGGTTTCATAATCCCCTTAGACATATTCATTTTATCCTTCACATTATATCATAATATACACATTGATTTACATTCATAAATCTTTTTATTTTCCCAAAAATAGTTCTCTCGGGGATCCTGATACATCTTTTTCCTTCCTGGGTTAATGTAGAAAATCATACTATGAGCATCAAAAAATAGATCATTATTTAACTCTGGATTTTATGATACATATAATCATGACACAAATCTCACAACTCATTCATCATTAACATTGATCATTAAGAATTTCCCTCTCTATATTGTTTTAACTTTTATATTAATTCTCACATCATCATTTTCAGAATACTTTAACCACTCTAGAATGGATGATTGACCAAACATTTGTGAAAGGATTGATGATGTTCCTTCCTTTATGATTCCCATGTCAACCCTTATTAAATCCATGAATATTGGATTCTTATTAATTATTATTAATGATAAAATTACTGGATCCTTTCTACTTAGAACATCTATCACATTATTTTCTTTCCTAGGATAGTAGGGAATTCTGTATTCATAGTCTTTAATTATCTCTAACCATCTTTTTTTGGCGCATATTCAACTATTTCTGTGTGAATATATATTCTAGGAATTTTTATCGATATATATTTCACACTTCTATACAAAGAGATAGTGATTCCATATTTTCAAGGAAATGATCACCACATCTAACTCTTGATCATGCGTTGGGTAGTTTGGTTCATGAAATTTCAACTTCCTTGAACCATATGTTGGGACTTTATCGTTCTTTATTAACAAACATACCAATCCCTTCTAAAAAGAATCAATGAATACAACTAAAAGTTATCCAATTATGGTTTTTGTGAGCATAAGGGTGGTGATTAGCCTCTTTTTTAGTTCCATGCATCTCTATTCACATTCATCATTGAAGGAAATGTTGACTCCCATATGAGTTATCTTGGTTAAAGAGTTCCACAATTTGGAGAAATTTATCACAACTAGATGACAATACCCCCCCTAATCCAAGTAAACTAAGGATATATGTCCTATATCTTGGCCTCAATATTCCTTCAATTACTTGTATATTTTAAGGGTTCATAGATATCCTATTTCATGTGATTATATGTCCCTTGAATGACACTTCCTTGAACAAGAACTCTCATTTTTTACTATTCATAAATTATCTCTTCTCATATGGTTTTTAGGATAGTGATCTGATGAACTTCATGTTCACCCATGTTTCTGTAGTATATTATAATATCATCTATAAGGACTACATTTTTTGACTTACTCTCTAATGAATCTATTCATCATGTCATTCAGGGTTTATATATTATTAGTGAGTCTAAATGGCATTACTATGAACTATTATTGACCATGACTTATAAGAAAAGTTTTATTGAGGATATCCTCCTTCTATTACCAAGAAATGGTAATATATCGACCATAGATCCACCTACGATAAGTATTGTGCTCCATAATGATGATTGAACAAGTCATTGATTTGTTGCAAATGATAACTATTCTATACTGTGATATTTTTGATCTCACACTAATCCATGTAAAGTCACATTGACCCATACATAATCTTGATGAATAGGAATAGTGAACCCCATAGTGAAGTACTTGGTCATATGAACCATTTATCCACAATATCTATTCTATATGGATTTTTCAATAATGGTAACTCCCCAGGCATGAGCTTGATGAAAATATAAACTCTCAGCTAAGAGGAAGGCCATGAAATTTCTCAGGAAACACATCAATATATTACCTAACAATAGTCATGTCTTGAATTATTTTTATTTCTATATACTCAGTAATTTTAGGTTTATACACATTTTCAGAGTGAAATAATGTACATTCTTGTGATTTTGGTGCTAATAAATATTCATCCTCTTCCCAGTACTTATATAGAATCAGAGTTCGATTCACAATATGAAGTTTGATTTCCTTCTCATGGAAATACATTTTGCCTCTATATAAGGAAATCCAATCCATGCCCATAATTACATCAAATTCCACTAAAAGGTGTCTGAAAAAGATATCTAGGATGTTCTACCCAAAAATAGTTATAGGGCATGATTTATATAATCAGGATGCAATAATTTCCCCATTTTCTATTTTCACCGTTAATCTCACATCCATGCTTTGATGCAGTGTTTGAATAGTTTTACAACACATTGATGATATAAATTAATTCATAGAACCATAATAAAAAATTACATTTTCTATCCATGAATGGATAACTATTATAGTCATCACAACTTCTTTGTTAGGATCCACATATGAGATTGTTATGGAATAAGTTCACCCTTTCATCCATCGATGTTGTTGTTTATCTCTGAAAACCCATGGAATACAGAATTGGTGTTCAAGGTTCCCTAGTTCCTTTAAGTTGAAGAAATAAACAATTCATTGAAGGTTGACTAGAGAATTCTATTACTCCATCACATTAGTGGGTTTCTCTATTTAGAATTCATTTGTTAGGTGTCATTACTTCCCACACCTAAATTATTTTCTCATCAACCTTAAGAAATTTGTGTGGTTCTTCATTCAGAACCTTTGAAAATTGGGATGTTAATATTTAATGACACCATTATATTTCTCCCTCAGACCATCAAAATTAAACTACACATTCAACTTCTTTTCCCTGTGATACCCTTGCGATTTGATGATCTCCATTTTTCATTTTTGGGAACATCGTATAATTTCCTCAAAACAATCAATGTCATATAACACATTGGATTTTAGTATATTTTGATTTATCCCTCCAAAGAATTGGTAAAACATTCATTCATGGGGGTAATGATAAAGAAGGATGTGCATCATCCATGTCTTATTAAGTTTGCCTCATATTTTTTGTATATTTTCCACCTTCTTGTTTGACAGAAAGGAATTACCTTTCCATTTTAGTTTTGGTGTGTGAGGAAAATATTTATCAAAATACATTTTTGGGAATTAATTCTACTCTTTGATCTCATCCTCAAGATTCATATTCTTAGTCAATGTTGACCACTGAACATACTCTCCCTCTATACAATAAATAACTTGTAGATACTTCTCTTGTTTGGAACATTAAATTACTAATAAGATATTGTCAATGGATTTGATCTATTTTCCTGCAATTAAGGTATTAGATTATCTATTGAAATTCAGATTCCTTTTTTTCATAAAGGACTCAACCAGAGCTTCTTCACTCTTATGGGTATTTGGACGCTCCTCCTAAACTAGGGTTCTACTCAGAACTATATTTATCATAGAGGGTATCATCACAATGTTCATGATTCATGCTCCCATCAGGTTCGGAATCATGTTAGGTAAGTCATCACAATTCTTATCGTGTTGATTATTCAACTGAATCCTCCTATTTATATCCATTATCTATAATAAAAGGAAAAGTATGGATGATTATTTAAATTTATTTAAACACATAAATGGGGAATTCAATGAATTAAATAGATAAAATATAAATTACATTAATTTATTAATTTATTAATTTATTATTTGTCTTATTCCTAATTATTTAACTATATATTTTAATCTTAATCCTAAAAATAACTAAGATTTTTCCTTTTTTCCCCAAAAAATAACAACCCTACTATTAATTTCACATTAATACATGATTTATTATACAAGATTAAACCCATTAAAATCTATAATATTGAGAATTATGTTGTATTTAGGAATTAGTTACATTAAATAAAAACATTAATTCGTAAATATATCATCTTTATTGAAAACTTCCCTAATAGAGTTATAATATTCTATGGCTTTTGAAACTACAGAGGACAGCCTGGGAACATACAAAAGAAAGGGGTGATCTATAAATACTAGTAAGGTAATTTACATGAATTTTTAATAATATGAATATAAATAGTGCATTAAAAGAGTAGGAATCTTAATCTTGAACAATGAGACATTATATAGCGTGATAATCATAACATTTGAAATATGGAAACAATCTAAAACACTGCATCATATACATAGGTCAATGATAAATTATAAGACATAATAACATACAATTTACCATAAATCAATCAATTTAACTCCCTATCCCTACATTATGTATCATGATTCTAAACATTACCCAATGCATTAGAGCACTGTATAATTTTAGTTTCACCTATCATATTCATTTCATTCTCATTCTTAATTTTTCCACATAGATCATAAAGAATGGACTAATTTATCATCATAATATTCACAATTATTGATGACTGAAGATTAAATATATGTATGTTCAAAATAACAATGTATACATTCATAAATTTGAACACCCTTAATAGGAAATCGGAATGATATTCACTACATATTTGTTTTGACATGGAAAATATTGGTGACATTTCAGTGGCATAACGATGTCACATAAGCATTCATAACAATGTGTTGATTATAGAAAAGGGGGTCTCTCACAAAATATAAATAAAATGGGTAGTAATATGTATAAGTAAATACATATCCCAACATTATAAATTATAAATAGAAGGCTTAAGTTAATGACCCAAATAATTAAAATAATCCTAACTATATTTCAGCATGATAATTGTTGTACAAAAAGGGCCATTGGATGGTTAATAAGAGAGAATGGTGTTTCAAATAATTTATACAATAAATGGAATGTATGGTTAATATTTAAGATGATATCCCAACATAATAAAATGGAATTTAAGAGACATAACATCAATTAAGTACTTGAATAGAAATGAGAAGAGAAATATCCCTTACATGAGTGTGTGACAAGAAATGTTATGGATGAGATTCTTCAGATATTGGCTGCACCTTGGGAGAACTCTAGAGAGTTTATGTATGAATATGGACTTTATACAAGGATTTTTAGTGAATTAGAATGGGATTATGGTGGGTTTATATAGGAAAATGGATGGATTTCATTATTATTTAGGTTTTGGACTCTGCATAGTAAAATAACTAACACCACAAACCATCCCATGGTTGTTTCCAATGGTTTCTGAGAATTGGGAGTGGTTCTCATTATTTTATAAAGAAAATTTCTTATCTTAATAAAATAATTCCATTTCTGTTGTGGAGTTGAGTCGCACTCATAATGAATTGATTTAAAAACCATAAAATATATTAATGGTTTTGGAGGATTCATAAAGAAATTATAAAATTAATAAATTAAACATCAATTCACATTTTTTAAATTAAAATCAAATATTTGGTCGTGAATACATTTTATAGTAATTTATTACATCAATTTTGGTTTATTATTATGTTATAATATACAAATTAGATTTATAAGTTATTCAATTTTTACCAAAAAAATCGACTATCACAAAAAATTATGAAAAATTCACTATTGAAAATTTCAACATTATAATTTAAAAAAAACTTAATATAAATACATTTATAAATATTTTAATTTTTACTTTTAAAATAAATGTGACATTTATTACGAAATGCTGGGTTTCGTATATTAACAGATTTCGAACCCTTATAAAAATTACATTTGACTTCAAAAAAATTATATTATGATTTATATTTAATAAAATTATTTACCAATAATATTTTATAAAACGATTTTCTCAAAATTCATTAACTAATGAAAACAAATTCCTTAATTATATTTGAATATTACACAAAAATATTACTTGTGTTTTATTGTTTCAAAATAAATATTACTAATAATGAAACAATAATTGGAAGAAAATATATTCATTATTATATGAAAAATAGTATACATACATATATTTCTAGGGAATTGATACATATACTATTAATACCCCAGAAAACTCCCTCTAATAATGTTGTGTGATTGTTGGACATTCATGGGGTGGTTCAACAAACAATTTTTGGACCACAATCTTGACAAGATTGAACTTTAGAGATTGAAATAATTTTGTAAACTGTTGATATAATGCTTATGGTATCGGATATTATATTGGGCTTTATCTCGGAAAAATCCCAGTTATTATATCATCATCATAATATATGATAAATGAGCTTCATAGGGAATGATTCTACTAGTTGAGTTAATCAATTCCTTTATTTACGTCAATTACATTTGTTAAAACCCTAAAATTATAATAATTATGTGACATCTATTTAATGGAAATATTATCAACAATAAATATTATTAATTGTATTTTAAATCCAAATGGATATAATAAAATAATTAGTGCATGTGTTTTATATGACTATATTACATAATATGACATTTAATTAATTCAAAAGGGGAATTTTAATTATAATAGTTCATATTATTGAAATATTCCCCCCTTAAGAAATTTCACAGTCAAAATTTTCATTTACCACACTGAAAATGATGAGGATAATTCTTTTTCATCACTTCACCTTTTCCCCCATTGGTTCATTAAACTTTTTCTTTCTCCATAGCACTTTGACAAGGTGTTTTGTCATATTTCGTTGAACATTGTCTCTATGATCCATGATCTTCATTAAATCCTCCTCCTTGCAAAGGTCATTATTCAATGGTACCACCTTTGGAATGAGTACATGTGAGAGATTTGGTTTTTAATTTCTCAATATTGATACATGTAATATATCATGTACATGAGATAATTTAGGTGGGAGTGCATGTCTATAGGCCACCGCTCTGATGTGATCAAGGATCTCAATGTTTTCTATGTAACATAGACTAGGATTCCCCTTCTTCCAAAATCTCATAAATTTATTACCTAGAGATATGAGAAGGAATGACATGTTTCCAGCATCAAACTCCTTGTCTCATTGATGATTGTCATCATAGTTATTCTGTCAACTCTGACAATCCTTGATGTGTTGTTGAATGGTCTTAACCTTTTACACAATTTCCTCAAGAATTTTAAGACCTAGAAATTTTATCACCCCAAAATCATCCCGTTATTTTGGTGTTATGAACCTCTTCCCATAAATGGATTTATAGGGATTCATTTGGATTATTGAGTGTAAATTTTTGTTTTAAGTGAAATTTACCAGAGGTATATTTTTGTCCCATCCTCTTTTGAAGTCCATGGAATAAGATCGCAACATGTCATTCAATGTATTAATAGTATAATCAGATTGGTCATCAGTTTGAGGGTGATAGGCCATAATTATGTTCAACTCGGTGCTTATAGAATATGGATACTTTTCTAGAACATAGTGGTGAATATCAAATCTCAACAGGATACAATCGATATTTGTACACCACTCATTATTACCACTTCTTTAATGTATATCCGTTCAAGTTGATCTAGTGAGAAATCCTCACGAATTGTGATAAGGTGAGGTATCTTTATAATATGATCCAAAAAAACATATATTATTATTTCCCATAGAAATATTTAGATATTTGGTAACAAAGTCCATAGTGATGTTTTCCTATTTCCATGATTTTATGGGTAATGGTCACATCATTCCCTTAGGCTTCATTATTTCACCCTTCACTTGCAATCAAACTAGAAACATTGATGTGTATTCAGTGGTCTCCTTCTCCATATTATTCCCCGGTAGTTAACTTGGAGATCCTGATACATCATTTTGATTCACGGGTGAATGGAAAATGTTAAACAATGTGAATTATCCAAAATTTCTTTCCTTAACTCATGATTTGATGGTATACATAGTCTTGACCCAAATCTCACAACTCCTTCTTCATTAACATTTAATTCCTAGGATTTTCCCTTCTTTATAGTTTATACTTTTCTATGAATTCCAAAATTAATGTTTTTTAACATCCTTTAACCCCTCTATAAGTGACATTCAATTAATCATATGTGAACAAATTGATCATGTTCCTTACTTTATGATTCCCATGTCTATAATATATAAGTCCAAGAATATTGGATCCCTATAAATTATCAATAATGATACACATTATAGATCCTTTCTACATAAATAACATGACACTTTATTTTATTTATTAGGATGGAAGTTAACTGAGTATTCATATTATTTGATTAGATCTAACCATATTCATTAACGCATATTTAGCTCTTTCTATGTGAATATATAATTGTGACTTTTGTGATCCCTATATATTTCACACTTCTACCCAAATTGTTGACGCCTCTATATTTTCAAATAAAATATCAATAAATATAACTCCAGATCTTGTGTTTGGTAATTTTTTTTGAACTATCAACTTCCTTGAAGCATATTCTATGACATATTCATTCTCCTTTGACACACAACACAATCCCTTCCTCAAAGAATCACTGAATAGTAAAAAAACATTCTACATTTGTGGGTATTCTGAGAACAAGGGAAGGGATTAAACACCTATGGAGTTCCTTGATTCTCTATTTACATTCATCCTTCGAAGAATACATGACTCCATCACATGTTATCATGGTTATAGGGTTTGAATATCATGATAAATTTCATACAAATCATAAATAATACCCATCTATTCAAAGAAACTATGGATATATGCCACAGATGTTATCCTGGACCATCCTTCAATTGTGTCCATATTTGAATGGTATACAAATATCCCATTTCATGTGATGATAAGTCCCGATAATGTGACTTCCTCTAACCAAAAATCACATTTTAACATTGAATAATGACTGTAATTTCACATAGCTTTTAGCATAGTGCTCAGATTATCCACATGATCTTCCCTGGTTTTGGATTATATTTTAATATCATCTATAAAAAAACAAAAAAATTCTAGGTTATCTCTAGAGACTCTATTCAACTTTTTGATAAATATTCTTGACGAATTTTTGAGTCTGAATGGAATTACTATGTACTCACAGTGGAACGACCCAAGTATTTATAGAATAATACATTTTCATATCTATTGATATTTTTGAATATGATATTAATTTTACATTAAAGGATGCACTTTTTATAATAGCGTACTTCACACACAACAATGAGTTTCTCAAAAATATTACACTAGAAACAATATTGAGTTATACCAAAAAATAATACAATAATAATAATGTTATTTTAAATGGTAGTTAACTCTTAGCTATTGGAGTGAAGGGAATGAATAGTGTCAACTAAATTTTGAAATATGGTTTACACCTATTTTAATAATGATTCAATTTATTACCACATTGATTATAAATAAAAATAAAAATAAATTAAATATAAAGGATGTGTATATACGAAAACCTTTTTTGAAAGATAATAATTGTATTTTGTAACGTCCTGATTTCGAAAGCTGCCCAGAGGCACCCCGTACCCAGTTGGTCACATGGCCTCAAGCGCATTTTCCTGAACTCCAAAGGTTGCCGACTAGAAGTGAGGTACTTGGGTGTGATAGTGGGGAAACTATTCCATCATTGGAAGAGTAACACAGAATGAGTAAATTAGATATACAACAGTAGAAGTAGTAATAATACCAAACAATCGTAAACAGCTGAAGACTGAAATTAAATAGCAACTAGAGTACATATATATGAATGCATGATACATATGTCTAGGAAAGCAACCAAACAAGTCACAATGCTGTAATACAGTATAAACCTAGTACATAAGAAAATAGATAAACTCCTCAGCATCGCAAGCATCATCTTGGTCCCATGCTCTCCAACTCCTCATCCAATCAAGTAACTAAAGTAGAAGGGTGCTTGACCTTATCTATAACTGCAGAAATATAATCTATTTGGGCCCAAAATCATGACCCAAACTGGGTCTAAGAATAAATCATGGTAGGAAACCACCAAAAGATATGTTCCTAACAGTCAGTGAGTATATAGAAGGTAATAAGTAAAAGGAAGCAGTAACAAGGAAGTACTCAGCAGTAAACAATCCAAAGTTTCAATGAATTCAATTTTATATAACAGGAAAGTAGCTAATTAAAGAAGGTAACCCTCTGGGAATTACACACATATCCTATCCCCTCTAGTTCAACCAAACAAGTACAAGAAACCCTCTGGGAAGTATACACAGTCTAACCCCTCTGGTTCTGTATAAGTATAGATTCTATGAGGAAGCACTCACCATCAATTCTCCCTATAGTATAATATATAAATGTCTCTCTTAGGATGCACTCATCGTCAATTCACCCTATAGTCTATTAGTGTAAACAGGAGTCACTCTGAGGAATCACTCAATGTTAATTCCTCCTATGGTCTCAGAACGTAACTATAGACACTCCGAAGGGAGCACTCAATGTCAATCCCCCTACGGTCTCGCAGCGTGATATTATAAAAGACACTCCGGGAAAGCCCTCAACATCAATTTCCCATACGGTCTTACTACATAGGTTCTCACAGTCCTGTGTGAAACAAACGAGCATAGAAAATCATAGCGGCCAATGTAAATCTTAAGAAATACTTGGCTAAACAAACTACATCATACCATCATGTCAAAAATACAATCACTCCATCCTACAATACTAGGCATGGTAAAAACAACATAAGCCTAACAAGAAATGCTGGACCAATGGTCATAGGCAAAACATGCATGGAAAAACACTTCCAAAGCATAACAATAATCCCTATTCACATTCAATTCGCCTCTATTCAAGCATACAAGTATAAGAAGCAATTAATATGGGTAAAACTATAAACACGCAATACCCGGTATAAGGGTATTCGAACGTTTTCCCATATAACTCAAATACATTTTATGGAAAGGCACAAACCACCTACCTCGATGTAGTAGGATCGTTATACATGAACCTCGAGCCTCGAATCACCCAAGAACACTATAGATCTACAAAAATGCACACAACGTTAAACCAAAGATAACTTCAGAAAGAAGAGGAATCAGGAGACGAAGCTCTAGAAGAAGGAAGAGCTTATTGAGGAGATACCAACGCAATTGACAATGGTCGAATTGCAGATCCGACGCTCGATCAGGGGCTCAGATAAGAATCATGGTCGTACAATTTCTCCTGGACAAAGTAGGTTGAGAAGGAGGGCTTTCTGACAATTAGACGTGATACCAGTACGTTTAATGAAAAAAAGCACACGGCGTGTACATTCCCTTACCGAGCCCCGCTTTAGGTGGCCTCCAGGTCACCACACACGACCGTGTGCACATCTACTACACGGCCAACACACGGATACCCATGTTAATTGAGTACATGGCGTGTACTCATAAAGTACACTGTGTGGACTTAGAAAATTTCCAAAAAATACTCTTTTTCTCAAAAACATCAGAAAAAATAAAACATACCTGAAAAGAAGATTCAGGTTCTTACAAACTTCCCCCCTTAAAGAAATTTGTCCCTGAATTTCCCATGAAAGGTGGCATGGAATAAGAATCCTTAAAAAGATCTGGCCACTGTGATCGTACATCATCCTCCCTCTCCCAAGTCTTGTTCTACACTCGATCGTGCTACCGTACCACAAGTACCAGAGGAACAGACTAGCCATGGAGATGCTTCATACTTCGATCTACAATCTGGATAGGATGCTACCCGAATGAGGCATCCACCTCCAACATGACTTCCTCGGGTTGGAAAGAATGAGACGGGTCTGAGAAGTAATGTCGAAGCTAAGAAACATGGAAGATGTTGTGCATAGCCGGGTACCTCTAAGGTAACTGCAACTGATAGGCCACTGGCCCAACTCTCTCCAACACCTCAAACAGACCGATGTACCTCGGTGAAAGCTTACCCTGTCTCCTAATCATCCTGTGTCCCAAACTCAGTGTGACATGCAGGAAAACCTAATATCCAACCTCGAACTCCAGAGGCCATCTCAGTCGATCAGCATAAGACTTAAGATGCGACTGTGCAGTATCCATCCTCTTCTTAATCAACTCTATCTGCTATGTGGTTTCCTGGACAAGACGAGGTCCAAGTATAGCTACCTCTCCTACCTCCATGCAACATAAGTCTGATCAGAATGACCTACCGTACAAATCCTTATATGGTTCCATCTGAATAGTTTCTTGAAAACTATTATTGTTGGAAAACTCAACAAGTGGTATTTGATTCTCCCAAGAACCTCAAAAATACAGTATTCATGCTCATAGCTTGTTCTCAAGCACCTGAATTGTATGATAGGATTGGCCATCCCACTGGGGATGGTATGTTGTACTCAAAAGTACCTGTGTACCCAAATCCTTCTGAAGCCCCTTCCAGATTCAAGAAGTAAAACATGCGTCCCTATCTGAAATAATAGAGTGTGGAACCCCATGTAGATGTATAATCTCTTGGATTTACAACCTTTCCATCTCATCAACATTGAAGGCCTCCTCGAATGACAAGAAGTGATATACCTTCATGAGTATTTTAATAACAATCCAAAATGAATAATTCCCTTGATTTGACCTCGGTAAACCCATCACTAATTCCATCGCGACATCATTCTAATTCCACTCAAAAAATGGGTAACTACTGTAAAAGCCCTGATAGTCGCTGATGCTCCACCTTCACCTGTTGACCGGTGGATCACCTCATGACAAAACCAGTAACATCTCTCTTCATACCTGGCCACCAATACTGATGGTGTTGATCACAATACATATTGGTGACACCAGGATGAACTTCCCAAACTGAGGAATGAAAGTCTTGCATCAACTCCTCACATATGTCTACTGACACCCATACGCGCCCCTAGAAATGCAAGATCTCATCCTCACCCATGGTCTATCCAGGAATAGGGCCCTCTCTCGATGCACTCTCTAATAGGACTAGTCCCTCAAAATCTGATAGTTTCCGCTTTCACACTCAATCAGGAAGAGTAGTGGTAACAGCTGCAGAATAAATACATGTCTACTCGTGTCTGTCGTGTACCTCTAAATGCATCTCAGAGAACAGAGCCATAAGCTGCCACTCACTACTATCCTCCTGAACTACCTATATCTGATTCCTCCTGCTCAGCACATCCACCATAGTGTTTTCTTTCCTAGGCATATAGGAAATCTCAAAGTCAAAGGACTGAAGGTAATCAACCCACCTTCATTATATCAAATTTAGGACAAGCTGTGTGAAGATATACATGATACTTTTGTGGTAGATGAAAACCAAAAAATGATCATCCAGAAGATAGTGTCTCCAACTACTTAAAGCATAAACAACTGCAGCCAACTCGAGATCGGGCATGGGGTAGTTCCTATCATGTGTCCTCATCTACCGAGACTCATACGCAACGACTCCTTTCCCCTGCATAAGTATATCTCCCAGCCCAATACCTGAGGCATCACTATAAATATTGTATCTCTTTCCAAACTCTGGAAAAACTAGTATCGGTGCTAACGTCAACCTTCCCTTCAACTCCTGAAAAGCGTACTCACAAGAATCAGACCATAAGAACTTTCAACCCTTCTTAGTCAGGCTCGTCAGTGGCACTGCTAAGCTTGATAAGTCCTATATGAAACTAATTTAGTATCCATCCAGCCCTATAAAACTCTATACCTCAAATATGTTTTTCGGCTGCTCTATGGAAACTACTGATCTCACTTTCTCTGGGTCTACTGATACTCCAGTCGCTGAGATAACATGACCCAAGAAGTGAATACGGTCCATCCAAAAGTGGCATTTTGAGAGCCTAGAAAATAAATGATGCTCTCTCAGTGTACTAAAAACGATCTCAATATGTGTGTCATGGTCATGTCGAGGGTGAGGGTACACAAACGATATCTTCCATGAAGACAACCACAAAAGAATACAAGTATGAATGGAACACTCGGTTCATCAGTTCTATGAAGACTGTAGGTGCGTTCATGAGATCAAACGGCATAACTACATACTCGTATAGACCATACCTTCTCCTAAAGGATGTAAGAGGTATATATGATGGTATAACACGCAACTGACTATAACCAGACCTCAAGTCAATCTTCAAGAACACTCAGGCTCCTCGAAGCTGATCAAAGAGATCATCTATCCTCGGAAAGGGATATCAGTTCTTGACCATCAATTGCTTCAACTTCTGATAATCCACGTAAAGAATTAAGGTATCGTCTGCCTTTTTTGAAAATAGGATAGGAAAACCCGAAGGAGAAGTACCGGGTTGGATGAAACCCTTAGCATGTAACTCCTCCAACTGCTTCTTGAGCTCCTGTAACTCGGTTGTAGCCATACTATTATGAGGAATGGACACTAGTGTAGCTCCTGGAACAAGTTCAATAGAAAAGTACACCTATCGCTCTGGAGGCAAACCTGGAATGACCTCTGGAAAGACATCCCTGAAACAATCCACCTCTGGAGGAAAGTCTACATGTGAAGTCCCCTGGTCTCCAGAAATTGACTTGCAATCTGGGATGTAACTCCTCCTAACCCATGATGCTCGGTTCCCACTCTGCTCTCCTAGACATCCCATTAACCCTTATAAATAAAATATCTTCCCTCTGGTGATGTAAAACTCACCGTATGACGATAGCAATCAACGACTTCCTGGAAGGGAACTAACGAGTCTATTCCGAGAATGACATCATAACCTATCATCTCTATAAAATAGAGGTCCCACAAGAAGTGACACCCACCAACCTCTAGAGGGAACTCCTTGCACTAATGTACACTAACTGTTCTAGTCTCCAACGGAGTGTCTAACGTCAAGATATCAACAGAATAAAGGATACAGAACCCAAGGATCTCCACAATAGCAACAGATATAATGCTATGGGATGCCTCTATATTTAAATGAGTAGAAGATAAAACTAAGCCAACTAGGATCGTACCTCGAAAAGTAGACTGTTTGGGATCCAGCTCTTGCTAGGTCTAATCCACTGCAAAGACCTGGCTGGAATCATGGCCCCGTTACTCTGCCCGACCACTCTGAGCTGATCCACCCTGTTGTCGCTGCAAGCCTGTTGACTGACTACCACGGCCACGACCTCCACCTCGGCCTGAACGGCGGGAAGAACTCAAGTTCCCTGACTTGTGAGATATTGGTGGCACTGCTCCAGGATGATGAGTCCTATAAGAACCCATGTCACCAGCTACTGGTGAGAATATCTGACAGAAGCATTGAAGATGGCCCATCTTGCTGCAAGATCGACACTCCACTATGTCTCTTGGTCAATGTGGTATCGTATTCCCGACCTTTTCTACACTGGTAGCATACCACCTGGCTACCATAAGATGAATTGCGCCTACTCATATATCCATGTGTGGTCTCCCTACGGAACTTCCTACTATCAGCTGGAGTAGCACTAACTCTGGATGTTGAACCACCCTAGGCCACAGCTCAAGAATCTCTCATATTACACTCTGTGATCAGCTCTCGGTTGACTATAGAAGTGATAGGATTCAACCGGATGATGTTCACCAGAGGTCGGATGTCATTCCTAAGACCATCCTAAAACTTTCTAGAAATAACTTTCCACCTCCTAGGATGGGTGTGAACCATGGAATCGCAGTGAAGAAAGAGGAATAATCCATAACAGAAAGAGTACCATGCTCCAGAATCATGGACTCTCGGTCTTGATCGGCCCTCAAGGTCTCTGTATAGAAGTAGTCATATAATATACGTTGTAAATCCTTCCAAGACATAAAATGATAATGTCCCGCCTGTGAGATCGCATCCCACCATCTCTTGGAAGAATCCCATAGCATGTATGTAGCGATATTGACCCACCTCTTTGGTGGCGTCTCCAGATGCTCAAAGATCATCAGCACGGCTTCTAGCCATGATTCAATAGCTTGGGGTCCTCCTTTAGCTATGAAGGTGGGAGGATGATGCTACTGAAAGACCTGCGTCAATTCTTCCATCGAAGGGGGAGGAGGAGGTGCTCTGCTGAAAGTCTGCATCATCCTCAAAAAACTTTTCTAAACTGTGCATCAGCACCTGTATCAGGTATAACTGTTGGTACCTAGACTGGAACAATTGGAGGATTTGTAGGAAGTCCCTGATCAGTCATTTTCGTTTTCTGATCATCGCCCTGAAACTGGCGTACAACCGTAGGACGTCTTGGTGGCATGAATCATCAAGGTCAAATGAACACCGTAGAACAAGATTGTCAAGGAATGACAAATGGAAGTATGATAATGGAATAGGAGGAAGAAAATATTCAAGTTTTTTAAAACATGGATACATGGAGTGTATAGTGACTATACAGCATGTGCCCTTAAGCCTTCACATGGTCGTGTACTCCTGCTACCAAGGTCGTGTAACACCCCAAACACACGGTGTGTTGTGATAACACGTGGTGTGTACTTGAATCCTCTTCCCCGACCTCAAACCTTCTACATGACTAAGACACACAGTTCTCTTAAAACAAAACAACACGGCGTGTTCATGCTAGACATGGTGTGTACTACACGAGCTTCCCTGACCCATGTTGTTAGTGACAAGGCTAGAAACACGGTTCACACTATATGAAATGTTCCATATAAACTCGGTGTGTATAGGTATGTACTCCACCAACCTATGTTTGTAAGCTACACGGTGAGCTGCATGGTTTATACTACACGATGTGTTCTATACTAACACGATGTGTATACTTAAGTTTCATCCATCTGTGTTCTTAGTCACACGGTGGAAACATTGTCTATACGCACGTTGTGCATTTACGATACACACTGTGTCCTTCAAAGAAAAATTTCCAACCCCATGTCGATGTCCACAGAGCCTGTGACACAGTTAGAGACTACATGGCGTGTACATACAATACAGGTCATGTACTTAAGAAATGTTTTTCCTTCCCGAACATAAGGACACATGATGTTTGTTCATAACTACACGGTGTGTATTCTTGGATTTTCTAGATAGTAAGCCTCAGAAACTACTTCAGAGCCCAGAAAAACACTGAAACAAACATTAAATTCCAAATTATGATCCGTGAGGGCCCGTACTCCCTGCGAATCAAAGCATGGAATCTTATCTGTGTCATAACAAGGGGAACAATGCAATGATCCACCAAATTCCAGTCCACAAGGGCACATAACACCTCAAGAACCAATGTTTTGCATTCATTCAACCAAACCTTACACAATAAAATACCCTATCAACAAGAAGGTATTCTATCAAGGCATCTATCATAATAGCACACATATCTATCACATCATCTATCACAATAACATGCAATTAGTAATGCACCCTAAATGGCATGGGAAGAATCCATGGAATGTGATTTCTAACAAGTTCTTATATGATGCATGAGATGGAATACCCTCATCTCACTGTGTTGAAAAAGAAATAGAACCTCAATAACATCAATGATAATAGCACAAAACATGTGAGTCACCCAATGGTGAAAATCAAATCAACTGTAAAATCGCAAAACAAAAAAATTCAATAAACAAGGTATATTGGCTTTTTCATCTACATGGGTTAGCTAAACTCAAAATAAGCTTTTTACCAAGTACTTATTCCATCTTATCTCTAGCTATAGGCTCCAAACAGTATGTCAAGAAGAAAATAATTCCTTTTATACCACTTTGTAACGTCCCGATTCCGGAAACCGCCCAGAGGCGCCCCGTACCTGGTTGGTCACATGGCCTCAAGCGCATTTCCCCAAATGCCAGAGGTTGCCGACTAGCAGTGAGGCCCTTAGGTGTGATAGTGGGGAAACTATTCCCTAATTGTAAGAGTAACATAGTGGAAGTAAATCAGATATACAATAGCGGAAGCAGTAATAATACCAAACAACAGTAAACGTGGAAGACTGGAAGTAAATAACAACTGGAGTAAATATATATTAATTCATGATACATATGTATATGAATGAAAAAAAACAAGTCAAAATGCTAGAATATAGTATAAACCAAGTAAAAAAGAAAATAGATAAACTCATTAGCATCGCAAGAATCAGCTTGGTCCCATGCTCTCCAACACCCCAGTCAATAAAGTACCTGAAGTAGAAGGGTGCTTTTCCTTATCTATACCGACATCAATATAATCTGTTTGGGCCCAAAAGAATGAACCATAAAAGGTGTGAGAATAAATACCAGTGGAAAAACACCAATAGATTTGTGCCTAACAGTCTGTGAGTATATAGCAGGTAATAACTAAAAGGAAGATGTAACAAGGAAGTACTCAGCAGTAAACAATCCACAGTTTCAAAGCATTAAATTTTATATAGTAGGAAAGCAGCTAATCAAAGTAGGTAATCCTATGGGAAGTACACACACATCCTTTCCCCTCTTTTTCAAACAAAATAGTACAAGAAACCATCTAGGAAGCACACACAGTCTAACCCCTCTGGTTCAGCATAAGTATAGACTCTCTGAGGAATCACTCACCATCAATTCCCCCTATAGTCTTTTAGCGTAAACTATAGACACTCTAAGGAAGCAATAAACATCAATTCCTCATGTGGTCTCAGAACGTAAATATAGACACTTTGAGTTAGTACTCAACATCAATCCCCCCTGTGGTCTCACAGCATGATATTATAAAAGACACTCTGGGAATGCCCTTAATGTCAATTTCCCCTATGGCCTTACTACAAAGGATCTCGCAGCCCCGTGTGAAACAAACAAGTATAGAAAAGAATAGTGGCCAAATTAAACCTTAATAACTACTTGTCTAAACAAACTATAACATACCATCAAGTTATAAATACAATCACTCCATCCTAAAATACTAGGCATGGGGAAAACAACAGAACCCTAATGGGAAAAGCTAGACCAATAGTCATTGACGAAACATGCATGGGAAAACACATCCAAAGCATAATAATCATCCCTATTCAAATTCAATTAACCTCTATTCAATCATAAAATCATAGAAGAAAATTAATAAGGGTAAAACTGTAAACACGCAATACCCCGTTTAACAGTATTTGCACTTTTGCTCATATAACTCAATGACTTTCTATGTAAATTTACAAACCACCTACCTCGGTGTAGTAGGATCATTATACATGAACCTAGAGCCTTGAATCTCCAAATAACACCATATATCTACAAAAATTATCAAAACTTTGAACCGATGATAACTTTAGAAAGAAGAGGAATCAGGAGACGAAGCTCTAGAAGAAGGAAGAGCATACCGAGTCGATCCCAACACAATCGATAGTGGTCGAATCTATGATCGGATGCTTGATCGGGGGCTCAGAGAAGAATCATGGTCATACGATTTCTCCTGGATGAACTAGGTTGAGAAGGAGGGCTTTCTTCCATTTAGACGGGATGCTGGTACGTTTAATGAAAAAAAAGTGCATGACGTGTACTTTTGAAGTACACAGTGTGTACTTGCCTTTACCGAACCCTGCTTTAGGAGGCCTCCAGGTCACCACACATGGCTGTGTGTACAGCCACTATATAGCCAGTACATGGATACTCATGGTAACCAATTACATGGCGTGTACTTTGAAAATTCCCAGAATCACCTCTTTTTCTCAAAAACACCAGAAAAAGGAAAACATACCGGAAAAGAAGATCCAGGTTCTTACATATTTTTAAAATAATATCACTCTTTATGGATTTTTATTTAAAGTAAAATATATGTTATATATTCAATGTAAATTTTGAAATTCATATTATATGTTTTCTAGATATTATATAAGAACCAATTTAATTTTTTGGATAAAAAAAGTATTTTTCTAAAAATGCAGTTTTACCACCTTTTGATGGAGAAACCTTTTTAAATCTAGTTTCTATCTCTTTTATGTGTTATATTTGAAAAAATAAATTTTTTTTATAGAATTGTAACATAAAAAATTACTTTGGTTAATTTTTTGGTAATTTTCGGATAAAGTTCATTTCTTAATTAATAGTGAAAAAATACTGCATTTTAATTCAAAAATATCTTTCCATCTAATTTATTTATATAGTTATATTTTCATTATAATTGGTTTTATATTGTAATTTTATTAATTTTTTATCATTTATTCCAGTGTTGTTCATTATATGTAATTTCAATTTTATATTAGATATAAACACATGTCAATCTTTTGGTATTTGTTACTTCTTAAAATCCCACTTTTCGGTTTTGACAACGGGAATTAATTTTAAATTAATTACTGAAACTTTTGTGTTTTGAATTTATAAATATAGATTCCATATTTGGAATCAAAAGGTCCAAATTGTATGAAGATTTACCTTTTATTTTTGGACATTATGAATAGTAACTTCAGTAATTATTTTATTTACCATGGTTAAAGGGTAAATCATGTAAATAAGGGTAAAAAGCAATATTATAATAATATTAAACTACCCTAACACATGTACTAATCCTATTGGATGTGATATTTCCTAAAATGGGAATTATTGGGTCGATTGTGGGACCTCATGGAGCCACTTGGATGTGAAAATGACATGTGATAAGATTTATTTTAAAGTAAAGAGAAATATAACATAAACATGTATCTTTTACAAATAAAATTTTTATATGGGGTTCTATAATCGATATATTCGACTATATATATTCATTATAAATCTAAACATATTTACTACATGATTATATATTATTTATAATTTTTTGACATTAAATAAATAAATATAATTATGACACAATGATGATGTAGTGATTGTTTCATTAATGAAAGATTCAAATAAATGATATTATAAATATTAACATAAATTTAATTTGTATATTTTGATTCAATAAAATAATTTTCTGGATGATATTGTCATATTATATTAGAGTTGATTCCTTTTTATCAAAGAAATAAAGTTTTTATGATTTTATAAAAAATGAATTACTTTATAGTGTCAAAATTGACATAAATGAGTTTTTAAAAAAAATACTATTCTATTAAATGATATAACAGTTTTAAAGATCTATGATCTATACAACTGACTTATATAATATAATAAATTTATAAATAATCCAATTATGGTTCTCTTGGAATTTTATAGTAACTATATTTACCATATATTATGAAAATGCACGAAGAAATGGTAAGAATTAATGTTTTTAACCAAGTGTTAAAACTAAAAGATAAGATTACTTTTAGGACCTAAAATTGTCTAAAACGTATTGGTTGAGATTTGTTCTAACCAAAACAACTTATTTTTGAATCAAATGAGTTTTGGACCATTTCAAACCAGAAATCAATTTATAATAAAATAATATTTCAAGACCATGCTAAAGTGCCCCTCCTCCCTCTTATAAAAGGCCACCACCTCTACCCACTTACTCACACCTCTAAATCCCCTTGGATCATCCAAATTTTCCTAAAATAATCTCCTGAAATCACTAACTTTCTTCTGGAATCCTTACCTTGTGTATAAGGATATTCAAAAAAGCCTGTTGGCTCAAATCAAAGGGAGATACAGGTTTTAGATGCAGCGTCTTCTCTAAAGTTCCGTTGCATTATTTTACTTCTTCACTCTCTATGCTCTTATTATTCATATATTACATAAAAAAACCATATAATAAATATTCAAGGATGTTATTATAATAATTATTTGAACTAAACATACACACACCTCCAACTAATGGATACAAACATACTGTTTCTGTGTACGACGAACTACGGCCTAACGAAACGATGATTGTTCAATTTTCCCCTACCGCCTCTCATGGTATCCATTATGATGGCACTATATTTATATATGATATATATTATATTTATATTATCTTTATTATTCTATATTTTTCATTTATAAATTACCTTTATTCTTTCCATAATGTGTAAATATGATAATTTCATTCGAGGAAGTGCGGACTACCGCCCCTCAAAGTGATATGAATTGTTCATGGAATACAAGGAACGTATAAGGGATAGAATTAATGGATAAATGTAATGTATATGAAATATGATATTATACTGTAATTATTATATATCTATGTTCCATTTAATTTTCAATCCATTAAATAGGAAAAAGAAATGAAAGTAGCGGTCATGCGTAAGTACAATTTACCGTCTCCATGAACGGTGCATTTCATTTCTTATCTCAAAATGTTATGGACTATTCTAAATACATATATTATGGATCTAAATAAATTTATACTTTATCTAAATACATTTATACTATATATATATGATTCTTAAATAAGGAATTATATTCTGGTGATGATGGACTTTTGACTACATGGTTAATTTACAAGAAAACAAGTTAATTTTCAACTCAAGTACCAAATATCGCCAAAATAACGATATAAACATAAATAATTATGTAATTTTTATAACATGATGATAAGTATAATAATTTTTATAATAATATTTAAAAAGTATCTAATGAAAGTAGAAATTATCCTATGATTATTATTCAGGAATATAAAGAATGAACGAGACAAGTCGGACTCTAGGTAATGGATATCGTCACAATCACCTTTCATTGGGGCATATTTTTGATTTTAAACAACCTTATTTTATATCGTGTATAATTATAACATTTTTATTTTTATTTAATTCAATGTTTTTCAGAAGGAATATTTTTTCTACGAAGTGTTTTACTAAACAAAAAAGGGATTGTTTCTTTTTAACGTATGCACTGACAACGACCTTTCCATCGCCATGAGTATTATTTGGTATTTGGAATCCTTAATAATATTTAATGTTTTTAATATGAAAATAAATACCATATACCATTTTTACATATTTTGGTAATGAAAATTGTTTTGAGAACGAATTTATTATGTCAATATCTTCAAATGATATATTGTGATTGCAATTTGGAAATGTTATCTTTCCTTTATGCTTGTTTTATGTGTTATTAATATGTTATGGTTATTTGGAATTGTTTACATTTACAGGTGGTTCCATGATTAATCAAGGGTAGGTGGTCCTTTGATATCTCTCCAATTCCTTGGGTAATGTGAAAGTGTTAAACTTTAATGTTTCTCTTAAGATATTTAGGGAATATATTGTAATGGGTATTCCAAACGTAACTTCCTATGTTGATATGAAAGATAAAATGTAAGAATGTTATGGATACTACAAGTTACCGTAATTAATTATTATTACTATGTGTTATTAATAAATATTATTATTTTCATGAGGTATTTTAAATATGTTATGTTTTATGAGTGAAAAGTATGATTTCATTTATTTGTGTGTATTCATGGACTAGTGTTTTCTTTTCTTATTTTATAACACATACTGAGATTTTTATGCTCATACCAAGTTTTTTAAATTCATTTCATAGGTTATAAGTATGTGTAAAAGAAAGAAAAAATTTAAGAATATTTTTATCAAGAAAATAATTCATTAGTTATATTTATGTAGTTTTATTATTTTGAAAAAAATTGGACATAGTAGAACTGTCTACTTTGTAATATCTGATATGTAATGTAATATTTATGACCTAATTCTATAAAAGTATAAACCTAAAAAGATCCTCAATGTGAATTCATGACTTACCATAAGATTATGTAATTATTAATGGTGGGGCCTTATAGTTGTCATCATAGGTCGGTTTAGATAACTTTAGAGGTTAGGGTGTTATTTAAGCATAAGTGACATGTTTTATATAAACATAGTGGTTTGAATATTAGAAATATTAATAGTTATTTTAGATAAATTTAATGAGTTTTAGATAACATGAATAATTATATTTTAGTGTATACCCTCCTCATAAGATGGTATATGATTACTTTACTAAGACACTCTCATGGAAATTTTTGGTTTTAGTAAATGTTTGTATCTAGTATGCATTGATGTAACAATAGATATGAAGGAAATTGTGGTGGTTTTATTAATAAGCAACCAAATGAAATAGGATCTGTAATAAGAATGATTTTTGTTATTCTTAACCAACTATCTGGAGTCATGATTGACCACTCGAACCTTGCTGATTTTTATAAGGCATCAAATATGTGAGAAAATAATCTCTATGAAAGTTCATGTAATAATTATAAAGGTATGTATATTGAAAAACCAATGTGTCATAGATGTGGAAAGAAACACCAAGGAAAATTTTTCAAAGGGATTAGAAGATGTTATAGATGTGGTAATGTAGGTCATAAAGTAATAACCTGCCATGGAAAAAGGAAGCGTTCAGTTGACTCCAGGAAAGGGGATGAAGTTATTTCTTAGGGATCAATTAAATGTTTTAAATGTGGTTTTCATGCTCATTATGAAAATATATTTTTTGTAAAGAAGTTTTTGGAATGGGATCTGCAGGACCATACAAATATATGTTTACCAATACATAATGTCATTCCAATAGAAGATGAGGAAACTAAAAATAACCTATGAATGATATGGATTATTTCTTAGCTCATGTTTTGAAATTATTGAATATTAGGACACTATGCATTATTTTCTTATAGGAAAGAGGTATGAAAGAATAATATGGTAAAACATGGATAACGGATCATGAAGAATTTTATATGATTAAGATGGCTACATTTTTTGAATTGAAAAGTTATGTCGATCTATGGATGATGATATATTAAAATGAATTAATATGGGATTACATTAGGAGAATTTTAGTATTTTTAACCCATATGTTTTTCTTATAAAAATGTTAATTTAGGAATAATTATCTTTTATTTTATAGATAATGTTATAAAGAACCATTAGGGTTTATATGATCCTTGAATTGGAGGCCATTAAGGGGTTTTTTATGCAAAATGAAAGGTATAAGATACCCTTTGAGGTTAAAATATGTTATGGATATTTTTGAGAAAATTATAATATTTTTGATAATGTTATAAGAATGATATTGTTTTTGAAATTGTACAACCCACAAGATGGGTGACAACCCGTCACGTCCAGCAAGGCCATGGGAATCGAACCCACAACCAAAAGGTGCATCACCTACCACTGGCCTACGCGAAGCCCAAGGTTAGTATTAATTATTATCTTTAGTTCAACTAATTTTTCGGATCAATAATATGTTGATTTTGGAAATAATTTTTTATCAAATGGATATCTTTAGAATAGGAAAAGGATTTTGGGATTAAGTGATATTGTTTTAGACATTATCTCATTTGGGAACACTATATGCCAATGGAAAAAAAATACTATGGGATTTAATTTGAGGAGTAATAGTGAGTTTTATTTTGGAATATTATATGGTTTAATTGTGTAATTATTGATATTTGGGTTATTTATGGAAATTATTAACCTATATTGTAGGATATGTTATTAGCTTAATTACTTTTCAATGTGAGACTTTAAGAGTAGTCGGTGTTATTTAGAGATAAATTGTAAGATTTATCATGGAAGACTATGTGATCAAATTATTCTGTGTTTTGGGATTCAATTTTATTTGGATTATATTGAATAATATTAATTAAATTTTTGTATTTAATGGTATTTGTGGATCTTTGGGAATTTCTTTGTTGAATTTTTAAAATTAAGAGTAGTATTTCTTTTTATAAAGGATTATCATTTTTGGGGATTATCAAATATTGTACTAACCATTTTGGTTTTGGTTTATTTCTAAAGATAGGGGAAATATATAGTTCATCTTTTGTGGATTATGTGATTCTTTAGAAGTTGATTCTAACATTTTAGTTGTGATGAAATCATCTTGAATACTCATAATTTTGAGAAAAGATGAGTTTGAGGTAGAAATTTATTAACAGATGAAACTCTACTTGACAAGTAAGTATGTTTCCTTATGTTCTTAGTCAAGATCATAAATAAATTCCTCAATTTTATGAAAAGTATATTCAAATAAAAACTTTTTATGTTTAATTTTCTTACTGGGAAATCAAATACCGTTTCACCCATCACATGTTTATGGTTTTTTGGTTGTTAACTTTCTCCTGATCATGTTTCTTATCACTATCCATCAGAACTTGATAGTTAGTTTTCTCTTCCATATCAATGTTTTCAAACATGTAGCCCTAGTATTTGTTATATATAGTGACCTTTTTACCTATATTTATTTCTTTTAAAGTGGTATTTTTATTAACCCTTTTCAGATGTGTTATTTTTAATGAAGTTACCGACCCAAATTATAAAATCATGAGGAGACAATTTCCAAAATAGGGAATGATGTAACTACCCAGATATTTATAGAATAATAGATTTTCATATTTATTGATATTTTGGAATAAGATATTAATTTTACTTTAAAAGAGATTCTTTGTCCAATGGTTTACTTTACACAGAACAATAAGTTTTTCTAAAATCATACACTACACACAACATTGAGTTATACCAAAAAATAATACAGTAATAATATTGTTATTTTAAATGGTAGTTAACTCCTATCCATTGGAATAGAGGTAATGAATAATATAATATAAATTTTGAAATATGGCTTACACATGTTTAAATAATAATTCAATTGTTTACCAAATTGATTAGAAATGGAAATAAAAACCAGTTGAATTTAGATGATGCATTTTTATGAAAACCTTTTTTAAAAGAGTATAATTGTGTTTATAAAATCATATCACTGTTTATGGATTATTATTTAATTAAATATGTATGTTTTATATTAAATTTAATGTTTTAAATTCATCTGATATGTTTTCTAGATATTATATAAGAACAAATTCAATTTTTCAGATAAAAGAAGTATTTTTTTTAAATACAGTTTTACTATCTTTTGATGGAGAACCATTATTAAATTTATTTCATGTAAATTTTATATGTTCTATTTTACCAAATAAACTTCTCTTATATAATATAGACATAAATATTTACTTTGTATAAATTTTTGTTAATTTTCTGATAAAGTTCATTTTTATAATGAATAGTGAAAAAATACTGCATTTTAATTCAAAACTACATTTTCATCTTATTTATTTATATAGTAATAATTCCATTTTAATTGGTTTTCTCTTATCATTGTATTAATTTTTTATAATTTAGTCCAATGTATTTTTATGTAATTTCACTTTTTAATTGGATATAATCATAAGTCAATCTTTTGATAGTTATTACTTTATAAAAACCCGCTTTTTGGTTCTGTCAACTAGAATTAATTTTAAATTAATTACTGGAACATATGTGTTTTGAATTTTGAAAAATGGATTAAATATTTTGAATCATATGGTCAAAATTGCGTGAATATGTACCTTTTATTTTTGTACATTATGAATAGTAACTTCAGTAATTATTTTATTTACCACGGTTAAATGGTAAATCTCGTAAATAAGTGTCAAAAATAATATTATAATAATATTAAACTACCCTAACACGTGTACTAATCCAATTTTATGAGATATTTCCAACCATGGGAATCCTTGGGTCGATTTTGGGGCCCCATGGAGCCACTTGGACGTGAGACTGACATTTTATAAAAACTAATTTAATGTAAAGAGAAATATAACTTAAACATGTATCATTTACTAAAAAATATTTATATGGAGTTATATAATTGATCCATTTGACTATAAATAATAATTATAAAGATAAAATTATTTTATACACCATTATATTTTCTTTACAATTTTTAGACATTAAATAAATAAATTGAATTATGAAACAATGATAATGTAGTGATTGCTTCATTAATGAAGGATTCAAATAGATGATATTATAAATATTAAAATAAATTTAATTATAATAATTTTGTTCCATAAAATAATTTTATAGATTATATTGACGTACTATCTTTGAGTTGATTCCTTTGGTTCAAAGGAATCATGTTTCTATGACTTTATCAAAAATAAATTACTTTATAGTTTCAAAACTGACATAAATAAGTTGTAAAAAAAATACCATTTTATTAAATTATATAATAGTCCTAAAAATATAAGATTTAGAAAAATGACTTACATAATGAAACAAATTTCATTAATTATCCAATTATTATTCTCCTAGAATTTTATATTAACTATAGTTACTATATATTATGAAAATTCAAGAATACATTGTAAGAGTTAATGTTTTTAACTAAGGGTTAAAGCTAAAAGATAAAGTTATTTTTGTGACCTAAACTTGTCTCAAACCTATTGGTTGAGTGTTTTGCGACCCAAAAACATAATATATTTTAAATAATTTAGTTGGGGACCATTTTAAAACAAAAATATATTTATAATAAAATAATATTTCTAACACCTTCCAAAAGTGTCATCCTCCCTCTTATAAAAGTCCACCCCCTCTACCCTCTTACTCACACCTCTCAAGCCACTTGGATCATCCAAATTCTAGTAATAAAATCTCCCAAAGTCCATACCTTCATCCTAGAATCCTTACCATGGGAATAAGTTAATTCATGAAAGGCTTTTGGCTTAAATCAATGGAGTCACACATTTTACAGGTAGCGTCTTCTCTAAAGTTCCTTTCCATTATTTTATTTATTCACTCCCTATTCTCTTCATATTATTTTATTACATAACAAAACAATTTTCCTAAATATACTATTATGTTTTTATGGGAATTATTTGTACTAAACATACACACACCTCCGTCAAATGAATACAAACATATTGTTTCTTTGTATGGTGAACTACTGCCTCACAAAACGACGATTGTTCAATTTTCCCCTACCACCTCTCATGGTGGACATTATGATAGAACTGTATTTATATATGATATATATTATATTTATATTGTCTCTATGCTTATGTATTTTTCATTTACATCATACCATTATGCTTTCCATAATGTGTTAATACGATAATTTCATTTGAGGAAGTGCGGACTACCGCCCCCTCAAAATGATATGACTCGTTCATGGAATACATGGAATGTATAAAGGATGGCATTAGTGAACTTATGTAATGTATATAATATATTATATTATACTACAATTACAATATACCTATCTATAATTTATTTTTCATTCCTTTAAATATTAAAAATAAATGAAAGTAGCGTTCATGCGTACGTACAACTTATTATCTCCATGAACAGTGCATTTCATTTCTTATTTCCAAATGTTATGGACTATTATAAATGAATATATACTGGATGTAAATACATATATAATAGAAATAAATACATATATACTAGATATATTTTATACTTAAATCAGGAATGATTTTCTAGTGATGATGGACTTTTGACTACACGGACAACTTAAATCAAAACAAGATCATTTTCAACTCAAGTGTCGAATATCAACAAAACAGCCGATATGAAATTAAATTATTATATAATTTTTATAACATGGTGATAAATATTATAAAATTATTAATAACCTTGGAAAATTTTCTGATGTATGTATAAATTAACCTAAGTTTATTCGTCATGAATATAAAGAACGAACAAGACAAGTCGGACTCAAGGTAAGGGATCTCGTCTCAATATCCTTTCATTAGAGAATATTGTGGTTTATGCACAACCTTATTTTATATGGTGTATAATTATACCATTTTCTTTATTTAATTAAATTGTTTTCAAAATGAATATTTTTTGTACGAAGCATTTTACTAAATGATAAAGGGAATGTTTTTTTAACATACACGGTGATAATGAACTTTCTGCCGCTATGAGTATTATTTGATATTTGGGTTCATTAACAAGACGTAATGTTTTTAAATGAAAATAAATACCATATACCCTTTTTACATATTTTGGTACTAATTTTTTTTATAAATCATTTATTATGTTAGTATATTGAAATGATATATTGTGATGGCTATGTAGAAATGATATCCTTCCTTTATGCTTATTTTATATGTTATGTATATTTTATGGTTCTTGGGAATTGTTTACGTTTATTGGTGGTTCCATTATAAACCAAGGTCAGTTGACCCCAATCTATCTCTCCAATTCATTCAGTAATGTGATGAAGGAAAATATAAATGTTTCTTTTAATATATTTATGGAATATACTGTGATGGGTATTCCAAACAGAACTCCCTATATAGCTATGAAAAATACAATGTAAGTAAGTTATAGATCCCAAAATTTACCTTTAGATTTATGATTTCTATTTATTATTCATAAAACTTATGATTTTCATGAGTTATGTTAAAGAGCATATGTTTTATGAGTGAAATGTTTGATTTCACTGATTTATGTGTATTCAGGGACTAATGTATTCTTTCATTATTTTATAACCCTCCCTGAGATTTTTATGCTCATCCCATGTTTTTGAAATGTTTTTCCTATTGTATAAAAAATGGTAATAGAAACTAGGTATTCAAGAAGATTTTTATCAACAAAAGAATTCTTGTTTTTATTTAAGGATATTTATTATTGTAAACAAATTGTATAGAGTAGAAGTGTATACTTTGTAATATTTGATATGTAATGTAATATTAATGGCCTAATTCTCTAAATCTATAAACCTAAAAAGATCCTCAATTTTAATTTTTGACTTAACTAAAGATCATGTAATGTTTAAGGGTGGGGCCTTATACACAGTGCACAGACCTTGTTTAAAAAGATATATTAGGGATATTTTCCTTCATCACCCTAACATGTTAATATCTCGATTGTAGATAAACCTTGGAGAAGTATTATTCCCTAAAAATCTATCTAAAAAGGTTATAAATACATGAATGATGATACTATTATTTACTATGACATTTTTCATATCATGATAATCAATGCAAAGGTGCATTGACCCATCCTTCTTCTTGAAGAAGAAGACCATTGCACCCCATGGTGAAGCACTTGGGTGTATAAACCATTTATACAGATTCTCCTATAGTTGTTTCTTCAGATCCTCAACAATTGATATTATATACAGAGTCTAGGATATTGGTAATTCTAGATGTATATGCTCGATTGAAAATTTAACCTCTCAACTATGAGGAAGACTAGGAAATTCCTCAAGAAACACATCAGTGTATTACCTTCCAATAATCATGTCCTTAAGGACAGTTATTTTTGTTGACTTAGTAATTTGATAAAAATAAACACTCTTATAGGGAAATAAAATCCATTTTTATAATTTTTGTGGAAAATAAGATTCATCCACCTCCTAGAACATGTATATAATTATGGTTCGATTCACAATATGGAGTGTGATTTCCTTCTCTTTGAAATTAATGTTAGATATATATAGGGACAAACAATCCCTTCTTATAATTGAATAAAATTACACCAAAGGGGGTATGAAAGGGTTATCTTGGGGATTTAGGCCTAAAATTGTGATATTTAAGAATAAATATTCTATGGATGAAATAATTTCACATTTGTTTTCAAAAATTACTCAACTTCCATGATTTGTCCTAAAATTTGAATAGTTTAACTAAATTTTTTTTATTTGATGGAATGTGTATAAATTTAATAAAAAAGTATGTTCTAAATATTTTAATGAATAACTAGTGTACCTATAGCCACTTCATTGTTTGGATCCACCTCAGTAGTTGTGATGGAAAATATTTTCCTTTCTACCTTGGAGGTTATTGGTTGACTCTAAAAACCCTTAGCTTAGGTAGTTAATTTGAAAAGTTCCTTAGTTCCTTTTAGTTTAAGTAATTAACAAAACCTTGAGGGTTAATTGGATAACTACATTTCTCCATCACATTATTGGGTATCTACTATCAAATTTTATTAGCTACATGTCCTTCCTTTTTACCCCTAAATCATTACCTTATAACATTAGGGAATTTTTTTAGTTATTCTTTATGCACCTTTGACTTGTGGGATGTTTATATTTCACGGGATCATTAGATTTATACATCAGACGCCTAGAATTAAACACCAAATTCCACTTATTACACCCATCATACCCTTGAAATTCTTGGATCTCCATTTAATATTTGGGGAAAAATCAGAGAATTTTCACATAGCCATCAAAGTCATGGATCACCAGGGATTTTTGTAGACTGTGTTTTAGACCACCAAATAATAGTCCAACCTTTCATTCAAGGGTCGAAAAAATCTTGAGGAATATTCATCAAGTATTGTAATGTTTTTATTGTACACCCAAATATATTTTTCACCATTTTGTTGGATGGAGAGGAATTCACTTTCCACTTTAGTTCAGAGAGTTTGAGGAAAATATTTATCAAATTTTTTTCCAAAATTCCTCTAACTCTATTGATTCAATATCCTCTTCAAGATAAATATTCTTTATAAATTTACACCAATTATTACATTCTCCTTCCATGTGATAAATATAAAATATAAACTTCTCTTATTTAAGGAATTTAAGGATGAAGAATATATTTTTAATGGAGTTGATCTGGTGTTCCACAAATAATGGATTAAATGATCCAGTGAATGTAAGATGCCCTTTTCACATAAAGGACCCAATCCCAGCTTGTTCTCTCATATGTGGATTGGATTCTCCTCATGATCTAGATTTCCATTATGAACTTGACTCAGTTGAGAGAGTATCATCATAAATTTCATGATTCCTACTCCAATCGGGTTGGGAATCTCGTTGGGTTATTCATCACATTGTCCATCACATTGATTGTTTAACTAATTCCTCATATTTTTATCCATTGGATTGAATAAAAGTATAATTATGTATGATTATTTGAAAATATTAAACACATAAATGGGAATCCAATTACATAAAACGAATAACTTATAAATTACATTTATTACAAAACTCATGAATTTTTAGGTTTTGTGCAATGTTATTCATAATCTATTTCCTAACATATATTCCTGTGGGAGTTTTTTATTCCCTTTATAATGGTTAATATTGAGATTATGAATTTACCAAATAATATCTACTAGGTCTATCAAACTACATGCATAGTAAGGTCAATTTTCATGTACCAGGTCACACCATGTTAGAACAGGCACACCATTTTAGAGTTGTTACACCTAGGTACATCTATTCCAGAACTATGTCTACATGTATTATCCAGATAGTGAATTATTTTCTTAATATAACACATAATATATACTTAATAAAATTTATGGATGTTTTATTATACATAGTCTTGTTCCTATTTATTTTTCTATAATTTTCTATTCTTAATCTAAAAAATATATAAACTTTTCCATTGATACACACTATAATAACCCTACTAATAATTTCACATTAATACATGATTTATTAAAAAAGATTACACGCAATAAAACCTAAAAGATATAAAAGTATAATGTCTTCGGAAATTAGGTACATTGCATAACAATTTAAAACACGAAATGCATTAGCTTTATTTAAAACTTCCTTTACCTAATCATAATATTCCCTGTCATTTAAAACTACACAGGATACCATGGGTCATACATAAGAAAAATATGAGCTATAAATCTCATAAAGGGAATATAAATGGAATTACATGAATATAATAACACAAGTTAGATTATAGGAATATCAATGTGGAATAAAAAGAGTATAAATCTTAAACATGAACAATGAGACATGTTATAGCATGATAATCATAACATGGTAGATGTGGAAACAACATAAAAAACCACATCCAAAACATAAGTCAAGGATAACTAAAAATTCATACAAAAAACAATGTACCATAAAAGAATTAGTTTTACTCCCTATCCCAACCTGACATATCATGATTCAAAACATTTCCAAATTCATTGGAACACTTTTTAATTCTTAGTACACCCATCACATTAATTTCATTATCATTCTTAAGTATGCCACTTGGAAGATACAACATGGATTCATTCATCATTATACATTATTCTAAGGTTAAGTAGTATGGAATAAATATATTTAATTCCTAAATAAATAGTTATATGTGCATAACTGTGAACACATTTGATTGGAAATGGGTATGGTATTCACTACACCATTTTTTTGAACTAGAAAATCACAGGGAAAGCTCGGTAGAATAACGATGTCACATAAATAATCATAAAAATGTGATGATGAGAGATAATAAGGTCTCTCATCACATAGAAATGAAATATGTATTAATGGGAACATGTAAAAAAATATCCCAATATTATAAATTCATAATGGATGGCATAAGTTAATGAAGAAGCATGAATAAAGAAATGAATCCTAACTATATTTTACATCATAAATTGTGTACAAAAAAATCATTGTAGGATTAGTGAGATTAAAATGGGAACTAATATTTTAATAATTAAATTAATATTAAAGGGAATATATAATAAGGTATCCCAAAATAATGAAATGGAATTTAAGAGTATTAACATAAAATAAGTGCATGAATGGAAATGAGAAGAGACAAATCCATTACTTGAGTGTGTGACTCCAAATTCATGGGAGGGGATTCTTGAGAGATTGGGGAACTTTGATAGGAATATATAGAATATATTAAAGAGTATGTACAAGATACATGGATTTTTTGTGAATAAAAATGGTAGGGATATGGTTTTATATAGGAAAAAGGGGGATTTCTTTAATATTTGGGTTTTGGACACTGCATAATAAAATAACAAAAACCACAAGCCATCCCATGGTTTTTTCCATGGTTTGTAAAAAATGTAATAGTTCTTGTTATTTTATAATTCAAAGGAACAATAATAATAAAATATTCCCCTTTATTATGTTTAGGTGAGTCACACTCGTGAAAATTGAATTAAACCCCATAAAATATATTGATGGTTTTGGATGATTCATAAGGGCTTTATAAAATTATTCAAATAAACATAAAATAGTATTATTTTAAATATAAAACATATATTTGGTCATTTATACCTTTCATTATGTTTTTTAGATCACTTTTGGGTCATTATGATTTCATAATATCTAAAGTATATTTGTATGGTATTTAATTTTTACAGAAAAATTCAGTTGTCTCAAATTTTATGAAACATTCACTATTAGTTAATTTTGATCTTCTGATTCCATAATTAATATTAATTTTATCTAAAAAATACATTTAATATGTGAATTTTCAATTTTAAAATAAAATATAAATTTATTAAGATATGGTGTGTTTTTTAAAATAATAGTTTTCGAACCCTTACAAAAATTAAATTTTTCTTCATAAATATTATATGATCATTAATATTTTATAAAAAAAAAAATTTTAAAATTTTTTTTTAAAATATTTTTGATCTCAAAAATCAGTTAACTCATCTAAATAAATTCTTTATTTAAACATTAATATTACCTAAATATACTATTTGTATTTTATTGTATCAAAATAGAAATTTTTTATAATGTAACAATAATAGGATGAAAATATGTTAATTATTCTCTAAAAAATAATGTAAATACTCTTATTGATAGGGTCTTGATACATATCCCATTAATAAACTATAATACACCATAAGAGTATGGTGCACGATGGTGAGACATTGATATGGTGGTTCGACATACATGGTTTAGGTCATGATCTCGATGAGCGTGAACTTCTACAATAAATGGTTTCAGTCATGCTTATGTTGTTGTATCTCATATTGTAATTGTTCAAGGGAAAATCACAATTATTTTCCTCCCTATAAATCTATAATAAATGGGATTCGTATGGTATGATCATATTGGTTGAGGTCATAACTTCCTTTGTCTGTGTCAATTAGATTTGTTAAACCCCGATATTTATACTCATAATGTGGTCACTGTTCAATGGCTATATTCTCAATGGTAATGATAGTTAATAGTATATTAAATCCAATTACATATAGTAAAAAATATAATTTCATGTGTTTTATATATCCATATTACATAAAAATACTTTCAATTAAATCAAAAGGGGAATTTTATATACAAATGTTTGGGCCGTCACAACCACTCCCCTTAAGTATAAAAAAGAAAATACTCTCCTCATTTATACACACATAAAAATATATTTTTTCATCCAATACATTCTAAAATATTTTAGGTACCCTACAATTTCATAGAGGCCTTACTAATTTTAAATCCCCCCCCCCAATGAAGATTTTGGTGTGATCATAATGTGGTTTATGAGGACGATGTATCATTCTTTAGTGAGTGTTTTTTATTTTATTTATTATTGAAAATCTATAAAATATTTTTGAAATGAGTTGATATAAAAACATCAGTATCACCCATATAGTGTGTATCTATTATGCTAACGTTATATCAGAAATCTTTCTCCTCTTACATCAAATGGGAAATGATACCATCATTCATGTGTATAGCGAACTACAACTACATGGACTAATATAATTCATTATAAATCATCATATTTGATATATTATAAAAATTTAGGATTTAAATTAAATATATGTTATTAATTAAATATTTGTAATTATGGAGAATTTATTTATCATATATTTTCCTACCCTTAAATTAATTTATAAATGATAATGTTGTTCGTGTGTATGTGTGGACTACCACATCCACAAAGAGATATTATATCGTTAATAACCGAAACACATTGATGGTATATATAAGTTCATTTCATGGAATAATTTTTTTTTATGATGCAATGATCATTATGAAATTGTAAAATTACACTTATCTTCTTTCCATCATTATCATTCCAAAATGGATCCTCTACTCTTGGGAATGTATGAACTATCATTTCCATGATTGTAACTCAATTAATTTTTCATAAACATATTTCATTTATCGTTTTATATGTATAATTGATTTATAAAATGATAAATTTTTAATTATTACTATTTTAGGGATGATCAAATAATTAACTCATTGACTATAGTCTACCTACCAAAGTCAGTTTTGACTTATGATATGAATACCATCGAAACATCTAACATAAAGCTAAACGACTATGTAATTGAAATTAAAATGATAATAAATAAATTAAATGGGAGAAAAATTGGAAAATGATCTTAATAATGTAAATAATTTACATGTGTTTATTATTTTGGATGATAAATAATATACATGATGAGTGAGACTCAATGTAAGGGACTATATTTCAAAACAATCCTCGTTTAAATTTTTCATTCCAACTATGTTTTATCTATTTCCATGTTTTACTAAATTTTTTAAGAAATATATTATGTATGTTTTAATGTATAATAAATTCCATTTGACAAAATATTATTTTCTTATAAATATTTTGTAAATGGAATCTTTTAAATGTTTTCTGTAAGGGATACATTACATTAAATCCTTATTTTAGATGTTTAAAGTTTTTTTATAAATATTTGTCATCCATATAAATATTCTTCAAAATATTTTTTCGATGTATTTATATAGAAATAAATGAATTACAAAGAAAAGTTTAGATGACTTTTCACTTTCTTTAAATGGTTTTTGAAATGATTTTATGTTTTTATACATATTGTTTTACTTTATTTAAAACTGAAAACAAGTTTGTTTTATTTTAAGACATACGTCTTAAGCATCATTTCCTGTTATGGAAACCATTATTTAATATTTTTATTTTTTATAATATTCCATATTTTCATCAAATAAAATCTCTCCTTCCCTTTATTAATTTTTTTTGAAATGTGAGTTATAAATGGAATGGTAATTTTGATACCTGTAAATGTTTTTCATATTAGAGTGAGTGATATCTCATAATTACCCTTCTATTTAGGGTTATAAACATTCCTTATCTAACTTACTTTCTATCTATATTTAATATCATGTGATACTTTGATATCCATTATATATGTATCTCACATATATACTAGATTATTCTCCATTACTTTGATAGGATAATACATGCCTTATATTCTATTCTCAGTTTCCTTATGAAATTTCTATTTATTATGATATAAATAAATAGTATACAACCCATTTATTTCCATGGGTAATTTAAATGATTATATCATATGATTTAATTCCATTTTTATGTCACATAACTGTGAAAATGTTTTGATAGGTTTCCATGATAGTTCCGCAATTCATTAGGTAAAGCATTTATCTCATGAGATGTTATGTTTCAGATTTTGACTAATCCTAATACACTATTGTACTGTGTCACGTAATTGTAAAATATTTTTCTAGGAAAAGTGGATTCAAGGTCGAAGTGCCAACTTGGTGAAGTAATATTTATTTCTATAAGGGTTATGGCCTAATTGGTTAAAATTCTAATATATGAAGATCCTAAATTGTGGGAAACACAATTCTTGACATATAAATCCTGATTCTGTAATGTTTAAGGCGAGGTTCGTATAAGAGTAACTCACATCAAAGCGGACATTCCAACCCAGTCATGTTCCCCCATCAAATATCTATCCAAGACATCAACATATGAGTTGACCTTTAGAAAGTAATCCTAGGATGAAATATCTACCTACATACCCATTTGAAAATTTAGGGATTTTATTATCTCAATTGATACCACATCTAGTGAGAAACCAACATGAAATCTTTTTGGTATACTAATTTCGAGTATGATCATCTTGCATGAGTTTATGAAACTCCCTAAACATAGAAAACACTAACGATTCTAGATATAATTTACCCATGAAATGTTCTTAGAAAAATTTCCACTAAAATAAAAAATTATTCCAAATTTTAATATAATAAATCCCACAACATTATTCTAGGGCATTCAATATTGAATACCACACATTTTACCTTAAAAAATATAGTGCCTCTAAAAACTGATAGACCTACCCAGCCTTATTCAAATAATAATATTCCTCCTAAGGATCATTCATACCATATAATTGTGGGTGTTATACATTAATAAAGTCTTGGGGTTGATCTATTTTATTATCTCGTTAAGGCACAACCACTACATCTTGAGTAGAAATAGGTGACTCTACCTAGCACATTTCATGGACCACTTATGAAGTAACCCCTATATGGTTTTGATCAACGACATGATTATCATTCCATGTTTCATTAGTATCTCCCTACATATTACATTCCAAATTTATTCATTGGGGAATTTTATTAAAAACATTAGTACAGAATAAGGGAAAATGTCATTTAAGAGATTTGATATCATTAGATCTATCAATAAAGAATGAGATGGGAAACACAATACTCAAAGTAGAGATTTAAAAAAAATCAATTTGATAAAACAAATAATAAAATACTTTTTTCACAATAATTAATGGAAACATAATTTTTTTTGTGATGAAAATATTCCATACAATCATTTATAGGTTACCTCTTATGTCCCAAAAATGTTGTCTTATATCTACCAATAAATCCCAACTAAATACCTACATCAAGAACATTAAGAAACTCTTCTTCATAACAATATGTCCCAAATTGACCTCGATAACCCTCTTAAATAGTTTCCAAATCAGTTATGACATGACCAGGAGGGAATTACCGATCCCAATGGATCAAAGACCAGTGCCTAGGGATTAAAAAACCAAGAAGGAATTATTTCACCACAAATAATAACACATAATGATAATGAGGTGGGTATAAAAGAAAGAATAGTATGTTTTTATAACACTCAGCAAGGAATAAGGTACCACAAGTAGACAAATACTAGTTTCAAAAAATGGTATGTTAAGCCATGTCATCAGATAAAAACATCATGACATCATCATCAGATCTCCATGTAATAAGTGGATCTCATGTTCCAAAAGTCAATACAAACTTAAAAGTCCTTATAATCAAGATCATCCTCAACCAATAAGTGGTTCCTTTCTTTTCCCCTCACTTAGAATTATAAAATATATATTTTCCTAAAGTCAACGGTAAGGTGTGATAAATAATGTCTAGTAGGATATCAGTAAGCATTTTATAAAAAATAAATAAAAAATAAATGAACTTTTATCAATCTTGGATAAACATGAAATATATATATATTCAAATATAATATGATAACAATTTTTCAAACCATTTAAATGGGTTATATAAATTTGGTTCAAATGTGAATCTCCATCAAATCAAGAAGATATATACAAATTTTTTAAACCAAGAATGAATAATTATTTATTTAAAAATGAATATTTGTAAATCATTTCAATCAATATTTGTTACATATAATCATTTTCAATCATATAACCATGTTTAAGAGACCTATGGTTATATTAGTACATGGAATCACAAAACTCTTAGTGAAGTATGGCATTAGGTGGGCACACATACCCTAGATCCCGAGAACTGTGGGAATATGAGATAATTAGAAAGAATAAATTGTATTCCTTGAGGGTAGTTTATTTATCATTATCATCATAAATATATGTGATCTTCCCACATAAATAAACTATCTCCCATATGATTCAATATTTATTAAATCATTTGTTGGGTTTTCATTCAAATCAACCAATCTCAATCATTTCAACCATCCCCATGTTTATGTTTCAAAACAACATTCCATTCATTTCAAAAACTGTAACACCCCAAGATTTCACAGATCGTTATCTCTTTAAAGCAGTTTAATAGCTTATATTACATACAACACTGACTTGGCTTGCGTTATACGAAAGATTGAGTTTCTAATAAACAACACATTAGTATTATAATTATATAAAGGATATATTTATTTATCAATTAAATATTGTAATATAAAAAATAAAAAATAAATTTTAAAAGTTATTTATAATGTTTTCATAAAAATAAAACATATTTATAATGAAATTTATACGTTTTGTTAAAATAGTTATATATTTAGAAAAACTATTTTCTTAAAAGAACTACTTTTATTTCCTTTTTTGAGAAATAATAAAATTAATTTTAGACAATCCAAAAATTTTAACTTGGTAAAATAGAATTCATTGTTGAATTTGGAATATCAAAATTAAGTTAGGATGAATTTTTGGTATTTTTCTGAAAACATTCAATTTTTTATGAGTAGTTAAAAATACTACATAGTACATAAAAACCGACTTATTTATTTAAATAATTATTTTTAATTTAAATTTATTTTAAAGTAAAAATAGATACATAATAACTATATTAGTACAATTTAATTCATTAGAGTCATTTTATAATAAGATTAGATATAGAAAATTTTATTGACCTTTTTAACGTCTTTAACCTACCTTCTAGGCACATTTTCAAATTTTCATAAAACATAATTTTACAACTTTTGTAATTGAATTTCAAAAATCCGATAGACATGGTTGTAATATGTAATTAAAATGTGGTTCAATACGATGAAAATAATTTTTGGTGAATAGTAACTTTTGAATTTTATTTACCACGGTTAAAAGTAAATAGGGTAATTAAAGGTAAAAATAATATTATAATAATATAAAATTACCCCAAAACATGTCCTCATTCTATTGGATAAGTTTTTTTCGACCAAAATAAACCATAGGAAAAAAATATGATCCTTTTTGATTCAGTTGGGATAGATTAGTTAATTTATTATATTTTATTTAAAGAAGTGTTAAAAGTGTTTAATTAAAATTTTAATAACAAACCATTTTTAATATATGGTTATACATAACAAAATATTGACTATAAATATTCATTAGAAATATAAAAAGATTTCCTACATCATGGTATTTTATTTATAATTTTTAGACATCAAATAATTAAATTTAGTTATGACATAATGATGATGCAGTAATTACCATATTTGTAAAAGATTAAAATAAATGATATTATAAATATTAAAATAAGTTTCATTTGAATGTTTTTATGCCATCCACTAATTTTCTGGATTACATTGATATTTTAGGGATAATTTAATACCTTCGTATTAAATTAATCATGTTTTTATGACTTTAAAAAATCAATTACTAAATGTTGTCAAAATTGACACAAATGAGTTTGTAAAACAAATACTATTTTATTAAATGATATAAAAAATACTAAAAACCAATATTTAGACCAAATAACATGGATAGTGATAAAAAGTTTATAAATTATCCAATTTAGTTTCTCTTGGCATTTTATATTAATGGTATTAACCATGTAGTATAAAAATACAAGCGGGTATGATAAGAGTTACCTTTTTTTACAAAGGGTTAAATCTAAATGATAAGGTTAATTTTATGACCTCAACATGTATAAAACCTATTGGTTTAGAGGATTTCGACCCAAAATCATATTATACACGAAATAAATTAATTTGGATCTATTATATACTGAAAATAATTTTATAATAAATTAATATTTCAATATTTTATTAAAGTCCCCCTCATCCCTCTTATAAAAGGGAACCTCCCTTTTCTTTTTTAATTCACACCTACAAAGACTTTTGGATCTGCCAAAACCAGACCAAATATCCTCCCAACTTCCCTCAATTCAATCTAGAGACCTTACATTGAGCATAAAGCCAACCTATGGATCCATTTTTTCAAATCAAAAGGAAACACCCGAAGAAGAGGTAATTATTTTATCACCTCTTTCAAAGTTCATTTCTCATTCTACTTCCTCTTTATTTGTTGTTACCATACTAAAACAATAACTCCAGTACCTTATTCATGATAAGATATTATTATAAATATGTTACAACCATATTCATTATTCTATCCATCCTATAAATGACAAAGTCACCATGAGTGTGTACGTACGACTTTCCATCTCCACGTCGTGGTGTGGTTTGTTATTCAACACTACATTATTTGGATGGGTATAATAATGAGTATAACTAATATAAATAATGAATATAACATGGTAAATATTATTAATATATAATATAACATCCAATTAAACACTGTTTCACCATCAATAGAATGATATTGTCGCTCGTATGTACGTACGGCTTACCGTCTCCATGACGTGATGAGATTCATCTTCAACGATCACCCTTCAGAATATTTATAAAAATATATATAATTATTAATTATGAGTTATAAGAAATAATATTTCTATTGGAATAATATATATGTATATATATAAATATATTTCTTTTACTTACTTCCATACTATACGATAAGAAAACGGAAAACAACTTTCATGCGTATGTACAAACTACCATCTCCATGAACAGTGTTTCCATTTCATATATCTGTCCATTATACATATTTATATTATGAATATATATGAAATATAAATCATGTTTTATATTCGGTAAGTATTTAAATCACTATCTATGTGATACGGTCATGAATAACAAGTTAAAACATGTACGATAATGATAGCGATTATTGCGTGAAATGTTACTTTTACATGGAAATTATTATTAAATGGGTAGTGTAATGTCATAAATGAATCATATATGATATCATAAATATTAATATGCTTTTGTTATAGTTTAATAACACATTATGTTCATTATACAGGAGGTTAAACAAACCCTTGACTAAACGAAAGTAGATGGTAAGGGTTAATTCCTCAATCACGTTATTATCTGAGATTGTTTATGTGTAAGTATTCTCTGGGACATATTTATCATCCATGTTCATGTTTCATAAAAAAATAAAAAGGAATATTTTAAGTTTTATGTAAGGTACAATTTGACTATATCATCATTTAAAATGTTTTAAAAATTTATTTTTCTAAATCTATTTAATTAATTTCCATGTTTCAAAATGATTTTGTGGACTTATTTATATAGACATGATTGTTTTAAAATGTTAATTCCTTTAAAAATATTAAAATTGATATGGGACAAGTTGATTCAAAAATATCTTTTAAATGAAATATTTTATAAATTGCGTGACTTTTAAATGATATCATGAAAAATGGATATTTCCATCAAAGAGGTTTACTGATTATTTTCAACTATGTCAATATCCTTTATTGGACATTGTTATTGATTGAGGATGATTTGTTATAATAAAATATTACATATTGTATTGAATGAGGTATGATATTTTTGACTGTGGATGTGATATTATTTTACTATTTATGGTTTATGGTTAATTTATTTACATTTCATATGCTAGTTTTAATACGAATGTTTATGTTTTGTTTCAAAATTTTCATATGAGGAATGAATTGGTCTTAGTAAGTGACGGGTGGGGCCTGCTATATCCCCTCTATGCATTAGTAGGTCTCATGAGAAAAACTAGTGTCTTGGAACAAGGCTTTGACAATATTAACATTTAGGGTCTTGGCACGAGGTATTGACTTTGTGGTTAAGATGTCCGGCATAATGCATTCCATCATTATGATATTAGTTATTAATGTTACATGTGGTTATTCAAATAATTGAACATCAATGTGAATATGTAAATAGAATTATTTGATTTATCTTTTCCATATTATGATGAAGTTTGTGTTTAAATGGATTTTGTTTCAATTTTATACATTTCCATAAAAGTTTATGATTATTTTTGATAGATTCCGCTATATTGTTTATCCTTACTCAGCATATGAGATCACCCCTTTCTTATGTTTTATTTTCCATGGATTCCAAGAAGGTTTTTATGATTTATATGAATTTTTAAGCTAGGAGAATAATGTAATTATCAAAGGATTGTCTATGTTTTATTTTATGTTATAAATTATAATGTAATGTTCATATATATAATCTATTTTCCAAGACTGGTAAACTGATTGATCCTTCAAGACATGATTCCTTGTAATCATGCCAATTTATTAAAATAATGCACCGACTCTTTCCTTCTGGGGTCGGGGTGTTAAAGTTGGTATCAGAGTAAGTTTAGTAATAACCTTGGAAATAGATATAGAAAACAATGATTAAGGATCATATCTCTAAGATATACATTGAGGATAGGTATAGAGAAACCCACTAGAATTTTGATAATGTAAGGATTACGTGGATATTCCAAGCAATACATCCATGTGGAAATGGTTCTGGCACGGATGTACATAGGGGTGAAAACTCCGACAAGGTGTTCCAGGATTGACTCAGGGTAACCTGGTACATGACAACGGTCTTTATTACGCACCTGGTTTGACACTCTCTATGGATATTCTTAGGATAACTCACATTTTCATTACAAACCATTATAAAGGATATATGTATAAATATGTTGGAAAAGAATCCAGTTTTTATTATTATGAGACTAGATGTGTATAAATTTTCACTTAATACTGGTCATTTTTCTAGTTTTTTGGATTATACATTATGATATAATCTAACTGAGTGTATGTCATCATTTAGAAATGGTTCCCAGTATAAGGAATGAGAAATCTAGCATTACAAATGATCCAAAGTGTATGAAGGATCATATCTTTTATGGTCTTAAGACAACATTTAGAAGTGAAATAGTATCCCACATATTCTCGTCATATGAAGAAATAGTATCATGTTTTAATAAGATAAGTAATGAATTATCTATGTCCTATTGCATTTAAGGTAAGCAAGAGAAGAAGAGGATGGCATAAAAAAAGATGGATAAAGGGAATAAGTGAAAATAATATTTTCCCACATGTGATAACTGTGGAAAGAATCACCTTGGTAAATTCATCAAGGATGTAGGAATTTTTTATAAGTGTGATGAAAAAAATGACACCAAGTATATGATTGTAAGGGTAAGAAAAAGGTTTCAAATGCACAATGTGTCATCTAGAAGGAGTTGGGAAACTACACAAATCAATCTCCCAATCATCATAGTATACCCCAAATGATGCTTATGGATAATAATCATGTTATGATACTACCGCAGATTAAGAGGAATAATTAGTGTTCTTAAATTTCTATTAAATAATTGTGTCATTTGAGCATTTTATTAATGATGTACAAGTTATAAGAATTATAGTGTATATAATGATTTTACTGCATTACTGTTTCATTACGGATTTTAGACTGTGTGGTACCAAGAAAAGTGACTCAATGGTAGGTTTAATTTTTTTAAAAATATCTGGTTGAGATAAAGAAAAACCTTAAAATAATCCTAAGGCTGAGGTAATTATTTTGGAATAATAGATAATTGAGTTTGATAAAGTATATTGGATATTATTCACTCCCTTGGAACTAATTAATGGTGTTTTATTACATCATTGTTGGATATTAAAACATTTTTGGATTTAAGGACTATATCCAATATTATATATTTTATAGAAGGAATAATAAAGTATATACATATTCAAATAAGTTTTTATGGTAATTAAGTTTGTTACCATGTTTTAATAGAATACATGATGATGGTATTCACATGTTTTTATGTGATAAAATATATCTTCATTTTGTTATGTTGTCCTTCCTTATAAAATTTTGGACTGTGAGTTTGGACACAAGTATTGTGGATAATTCAAAAGGTTGGAACTGAGTAATTTGAACAATTGATATTTTGTTTTAGGATAAATTATGAATTATTTTATACTTTGACCTAACCTTTTGGATTTAAGTAAACATTTAGAGGATTAAGGGAATACTTGTGGACCATATGACTTATCAAATGTGCTTCAGGCGTAAAAAATCAATTTTGAACATTCATTTCCTTGTGTAAGGTATGAAGTGAAAATAGATCGAAGCACAACCAAATTATGAGAATATGATTATGAAAGGAAATGAAATAAAGTATGTTTTCTTGAGTTCTTATCTTGATAATAAATTAATCCCTCCTCTTCAAAAAAATAAAGTATCTAAAAAAATGTGTTATCCTAATACCTTATCTTTTTTTGAACCGATATTATTTTAAATCATCATAGATTTATGGCTTTGAGGCCCTCATCCTCCAATGGCCCGAAGGCCTTCATTTTTTATTTATTCTTGATAATCCACCTTTCAAGGGGTGGGGGGTGGGACCCTTACATGGCCTGTTGGTGTATGTATTACATGGTCCATGGGCCTTAGAGAAATTCAATGCCCATAGGTTTCATTTGATTATGATTGATGACCTCAAAAACTCCCTATATATTTTTATGTTTTTCCGCCAATTATGTGTCTATAATTTACACCAATTTTATACATTTCAAAATCCTAATTTGGTGATGAATTTTTCATTTCCCTTTCCCTCTTATTAATACTAAATTTTATTAACCCTATTTTCTATGTGGGTTATCCAAAAATGTATTTTCTATGTTCATCATTTTATTTTTGAAAAACAACATTAAATTGTGAGGACACAATATATTGAAGGAGGGGATAATGTAACACCTAAATATTTCATAGTACATTATATCTTTAATGTAATTTAATAGCTTATATTGCATGCAACACTGACTTGGCTTGCATTATAAGAAAGATTGAGTTTCTTTGAAACAACACATTAGTATTATAAATATTTTAAAATATATATTTATTTATCAATTAAATATTGTATGATGAATAGTAAAAAATAAATTTTAAATGTTATTTATGATGTTTTCACATAAATGAAACATATTTATAATGAAATGTATAAGTTCTATTAAAATAGTTATATATTTATAAAAACCATTTTCTTAAAAGAACTACTTTTTATGTCCTTTTGTGAACAACAATAAACATAATTTTAGACACACCTAAAAATTTTATTTGATAAAATAGACTACATTTTTGAATATTTAATATAAAAATTTCCTTAGGTTAAGTTTTTAGAATTTTTTTGAAAACATTCAATTTTTTATGAATAGTTAAAAATACTATAGAGTATATAAAAACGACTTTTTCATTTAAATAATTATTTTTAATTTAAATTTATTTTAAAGTAAAAATATATAAATAATACCTATATTATTCCAATGTAAATAATTGAAGTCATTTTATAATAAGATTAAGTATATAATATTTTATTGAACTTTTTAACGTCTTTAACCCACCTTCTAGGCACATTTAAAAATTTCCATAAAACATAATTTTACCGCTTTTGTGAATTGAATTTCAAAACTAAGACAGACAATGTTGTAATCAGTAAGTAAAATGATGTTCAAAAGGATGAAAATAATTTTTGGTGAATAGTAACTTTTGAATTTTATTTACCACAGTTAAAAGTAAATAGGGTAATTAAAGGTAAAAATAATATTATAATAATATAAAATTACCCCAAAACATGTCCTAATTAAACTAGATATATTTTTTTCGACCAAAATAAACCTTAGTGAAAAATTATGATCCTTTTATATTCACTTGGGTTAGATTAGGTCGTTTATTATATTTTATTTAAAGAAGATTTAAAAGTGTTAAATTCAAATTTTAATAACTAAACAATTTCTAATATAGGGTTATACATAAGATAAATTCAACTATAAATATTTATTATAAAGATAAAAATATTTCCTACATCATGATATTTTATTTATAATTTTTGGAGATCAAAAAATTAAATTTAGTTATGACAAAATGATGATGCAGTAATTACCATATAAATGAAAGATTAGAATAAATGATAATATAAATATTAAAATAAAGTTAATTTAATCATTTTTATGCCATACACAAATTTTATGGATGACATGGATATATTAGGGATTATTTAATTCCTTTTTTTATGTAATCAAGTTTTGATGACTTTAAAAAAATCAATTGCTAAATATTGTCAAAATTGACTTAAATGAATTTTTCAAACAAATAATATTTTATTAAATGATATAAAAATCCTAAATATCTATAGTTTAGGAAAATAATATTTATAGTGATAAAAGTTTCATATATTATCCACTTTAGGTTCTCTTGGAATTTTATAGTAAATTTATTAACCATGTGGTAAAAAATACAAGAGGAAATGGTAAGAGTTAACTTATTTTACAAAGGGTTGAATCTAAAAGATAAGGTTAAATTTATGACCTAAATATATCTAAAACCTATTATCTGAGAGTATTATACCCACACTCATCTTTTAATCAAAATAAATACATTTAGAGCTGTTAGAAAATGAATATAATTTTATAATAAATTAATATTTCAAAATTTTCCTAAAGTTTCCCTCACCTCTCTTATAAAATGCCACCTCCTTTTTATTTTTAATTCATACATACAAATCCATTTGGTTCATCCAAAAACTTCGTGAATCTCCTCCCAACGTCCCTAAATTCAACCTAGATGCATTACCTTTATAAAAAAGCCAATCAAAGGTGCCCTTTCATTCAAATCAAAATGAAACACACAAAGAAGAGGTAATTATTTTATCACCTATTTCAAAGTTCTTTTCTCCTTCTACTTCTTATTTATTTTTTCTTCCATACTAAAATAAAAAATAGATTACCTTATACATTCTAAGATGTTATTATATATAATACAAACATATTCATTATTCTATTCATCCTATGAATGACAAAGTCACCATGCATGCGTACTTATGGCATATCATCTCCACGTCGTGGTGTAGTTTGTTATTCAACACTACATTATTTGGATTGGTATAATAATGGGTATAATTAATGTAAATAAGGAATATAACATGGTAATTGTTCTTTATATATAACTAAATATCCAATTAAACACTGTTTCACCATCAATTGAATGATATTGTGGCTCATCTGTACGTACGGCATACCATCTCCACGACACGATGAGATTCATCTTCAACGGTCACCCTTAAAGAATTTTTATAAATATACATATGTTGATTAATAATGAGGTATATGAAATAATATTTCTACTATTATAATATATATTTATGTATATAAATATAAGTCGTTTACTTACTTCCATACTATATGTCACAACCCGTCCCCCGGGGCTCGTGTTGTGACTACCCCAAGTCCGACTTCCTTAGGCGAGGGGCTGGCAACTAGGACCGAGGGGCATGTTACCTAAAATGGGAAGGCATTTCCTTTATAACCTAAAAACTCACAAAAACCAAGCACACAAAAATATAAAATCACTAGAAAACTGTATAGCAAAAAGAGTGCGTACAGAAAGCAAAAGGGGCTAAAAAACAAGCCCAACTAGAAAGTAAAAGGAAACTGAAAAGTACAAGTAAACTGGAATAGCTCATGTGAACACCTGTCAAGGATCCTACTTGAAGGGTAGGTACATATGTCATACTGTCGTCTCTACAGTAAGCCTTGTCTAAGGTCCACCCCTGTGCGGCCTCCAGTCCTGGTACCCTCGTCCTCAGTCAGCGCTGACCGTCGTCTGCACCAAACCCAACAAGGTGCGGGAGTAGCCTGTGCAGGGGTGAGTATAACGATACTCAGTAGGGACCCGAGACCCTCAAATGTCTCATTAAATTATCAATGGATAAACCAAAAATCATGTAAACATCTGAAACCCATACATAGGTATATTCCCATTCATATACCAAAGTTATCATGTATACCTATCTCATTCACGAGGAGACACAAGGTCCAACTCAAAAGCCCAAAGCTCAACTATTCCACAAAGAAGGAATACCACGAAGGTAACACCACAAAGGTATGTACCACAAAAGTAATCCCACACAAAAGAATACCACAAAGGTATCAGCATCAAGGTAAGTATCCCAAAGGTACGCCACAGATAAGAATACCACCAAGGTATCACCATGAATGAATGTACCACACAGGTACACCACACAGGAGAATACCACAAAGGTATCACCATGAAGGTAAGTACCACACATGTATGCCACATAGATGAATACAACAATGGTATCACCACGAAGGTAAGTACCACACAGGTATGCCACACAGAAGTATACCACAAATGTATCACCATAAAGTTAAGTATCACGAAGGTACGCCACACTAAATAATTCCACCAAGGTATCACCATGAAGGAAAGTACCACACAGGTACGCCACTCAAGAGAATACCACAAAGGTGTCACCATGAAGGTAAGTACCACACAGGTCCACATAGAAGAATACCAAAAAGGTATCACCATGAAGGTAATTACCACACAGATATTCCGCAGAGACGAATACCACCAAGGTATCACCATGAAGGAATGTAACACATAGGTACACCACATAGAATAATACCACAAAGGTTTCACCATGAAGGTATGTTCCACACAGGTACGCCACACAGAAGAATACCACAAGGGTTTCACCATGAAGGTAAGGACTCAGCTCACACTTAGTATAAATTAGGTATGGTATTAAATATGATTATATGTAACTACTAAATCATTTTACTTTGTTAAAAGCCAGACCCACGTAGGATCCTAAATCAACATCAGACCCACATAGGATCCTAGTACATCATCAAAACCACATAGGATCCCAGTATATCAGACCCATAAAGAATCCTAGAGTTGTCCCGTATGGATTCCTAAATCGGATCCATGTCGCACTCTCAATCGCATACCCACAAAGGATACCAAAGCACAGACCCACATAGGATCCCTTTCTCATGTTATAGCCAGCTACAGGGTTCCCGCACTAAGCTCGCTTAATTCTGGGAGGGTCCGCTTATAAAGCCACAAGTCGATACTTCAACTGTCATGAAGTCCCATGAAGAAGTATCCCAAAGGTCTGCCGCGTCATAGGGGTCTCAATGCAATAGACAGTGCCTCAATCGGATGCCCGTTCTGTAAGTTATTTTCCTTTTAGTCTCGAGGGCCCAGTTGGATTCTTGTTTGATCCAACTCGATCGTACCCCAACTTTATCCAAAACTCAAGTGGGGTATTCCAAAAGGACCATCTCGATCTAAGGTATCTGATTCCATATATGGTTCATCAAATAGATTCATGTACCTCAAGATATGGACGAAAGAACAAAAAGGGTCAAATTTGGTCTGGGTCCGATCCAACCTGGTTGGACCAACCCAGCCCGACCCGGCCTGGGTCGACCTGAACCGATTCAGGTTGACCCGGTCTGACGTGGGTCTTGACCTTGGTCCGACCCAGCCCACCGGTACAGCGGTCCGCTGGGCTCGTCGTGCAGTGGCCCAAGGTGCGGAATCCCACCACGGTTGGACGGACGGTCAACCCCCTGCTCATTGGGCGCGTTATCATGTTTCAACTTCACCGGCGGCCGGCAGCGAGCCGGCTGCCCTCCTCTTTTTATCGCGGCACAAGGTCGCGGCTCTTGCAGCCGGGCAGCGCAGACGCGCCCCTCCATCCCCTTCTTGTGGTCGGCCATAGTGCCAGCCGCCATCCTTGCTTCGTCGCGGCCAACGGGGTGCCGCTCCTGAGTCCCACCGGTGCCAATCACTGGCACTGGTCGTCGTCCTCCTCTATTGTGAATAACACATCAAAAACCTCAAAGGATTGCATAGTGGTCGGGACATGTTTGTTTGGCCCGCAACCTCTGTGTTAGGGCGGTAGCAAGCGGCACAATAATTCTTAAATCACAAAGAACATCAAGAAGGGGTAAGGGGTATTCAAAACTAAAAACTCTAACTTTTCATTCATTGGAGGCGTTGAGAGATAGAAGATGAAGTCGTTGAAGAGCGTTGGCATTAGTTGCCTCCGCAAGGTGCTTCTAATCCGGGCTCGGGGTCAGTTCCTCGTTCTTCTTTGGAGAATGATCTTCGTTGGAGAGGCGTTCTTTGTTGGCAGAGAGTGGTCCTCCAAAATCTCTCATCGTTGCCAACCCTTTCCCTTGATTCCACCAAAAATGAATATCCAACATATTAAATTATGTTTTATTAATATAAAATAGAGTTTTTCATTAATTATAATGGTGTTCGCATAGTTAATTTAGAGGAAACCAAAGGGTACCTCCCTCATTAAAGAAGGCGTTCAAGAGTCGGGTGGTCCCCACCATTAAACATTCAAAATTGGGGTTTCTGGTTCAGGTGGTCATCATCCCCATAACACAAAAGGAGGGGTTTTCAAATGAATAAAAAAATAAATAAAAGGTTAAATATTCTATTTTTCTTCTTCCTCCATGAAAAGCACAAAAAATGTACTTTCACCCTCGACCTACTACGATCGAAGTGAAGGTCTCCTTAAGAGAATATCAGAGCTTCGAGTTAAATGTTGCCCTCATATTTCAATTCCGAGCACCGTTTCAAAATTTATATAACGTCACTCGCGCGTTTACTGAAGATACCCAAAAAAAAGTTCAAAAAAATTATAACAGTAACCCTTGGCCCACACTGGTTGCGGTTAGGCACTGCCTAAGTAATGAATGCCCTAAATATCCCAACAGTACTCTCGGATTTTCAATTCGAGTTACCATTTATAAGTTATGAATTTTACAATAAAATAATTGTCACTTAATTATTTTATTTACATCCAAAAACTAACGTTCACTGGTGGCTCGTGCCAAATAATGTCAGTATCTTCCTAAAGAGAGAATACCCTCACGAGTTCAGTGGTGGTCTTGTATATTCAATATGAGTTACCGTTTCTGAGTTATAAGCATTTGAAAAATAAAATAATTTATTTATTTATTTTATTTACGATTATGCCATTTTTGGGTTTTCTCACAGGAGGCCCATGCCAACTAAACACAAGACGTACCTAGGGAAAAACCACCATCCTGAATGCAACAGTGCCATAGGAGTTTTGATCTGAGTAACTGTTTAAGATTTCTTTAACTTTTTCAGGAAAATTGCTTACGCATGCTAACATATTCTTAACAAAACTTTTACATATAATTTCGGGCACTCCAGGCCTCAGAATTGCGCACCGTCAGATTTGGAGGTCTCAAAATATATCCATATAATTAAAAAATATATATACATAAATTCAGGTACATTACATTCTCCCCACCTTGGGGATTTATTTCCCCGAAATCCACAATATAGACTAAGGAAACAAATGTGGGATACTGAACATGAAACTGAGCCTCCCACTCCCATGTGTTCTCTTGGAGGTTCCTATGCTGCCGTCGAACGCGCACCAGAGGTATCAAAAGCCCATGAAGGACCCGATCCTATCGATCCTCAATATCTATAGATTCTCCAAAAACGGCACCCCATCGTGTAAGTACATCATGCCACGGTTGATAACATCTGATGGATCATGCATGCATCTCCTCATCTGTAACAAATGGAAAGCATTTTGCACCTGGTGCATCTGTGGGGAAAGAGATAGACGGTATGCCACCTCTCCCACTCTGGTGAGAATCTAGAGAGGTCCGATGATCCGGAGAGATAACTTTCCGCCTTGGCCAAATCTCTGCAACCTCGTCGAGGTGAGACCCGTAGGAATACATGGTCTCCCTCCTCCCGTTGGCATAAGTCTTTTGCCAGATCTATGCAGTATTCACTTTATAACAAGTGATACTAACTCTTCCATTACTTCCTTCATCCCTGACCATCTGTACTGATGTCGGAGGTCCTTGTACATCCTCACCACATCATGATGTACAACTGGAGGAGATGTAAGGATCTCCCTCAAAACCTCCTCTCGAAGCATCACGGGTACCATGGTGCATCCTCTGAAAAGGATGGCATGCTCCCCACATTAAGAAATTCCTTCAGGAGACCGTCATGAGGATATCTAAGCACGCCAGGCCTCACAGTCAACGTCTCAAGTTGTGCCTCCCGAATTATCTGAAGAATTGTGGGAGTGATAGTCATAGACTGGAGGTAAGATGCTCCATATTTATCCATGAAGGATATCTGCAACACGATTGGCTACTCTATTGCCTCACTCAACAACTACAGACCAGACCTCCTGCTGAGTGTGTCTACTACCACATTCCCCTTCCCAAGACTATAGACTATCTCAAATTCATATTCCTGGAGGAACTCTATCCACTCCCATTGGGAACTGAAAACTAAAAACTCCTACTACCACAAGGGTAAGGATGGCCGACTCATGAGTGATTGGTTGCACCCTCCTACTCATGAGTTTAACCAATGTTGCATGGGTTTCCATTTTCGCCAGCTAAGGAAAACCTTATCCAAACGTTGTAGATAAACCACAACCTTTTTCCTAATACAGTCAATCTAAGTATGAATTTTGGATGTCCATTCATACCCAAACTAGCTTCGTAAGGCCTTGAAACTGCCACCAAGAGATTCCAACCGAAACTCTTTCCTCAAAGGTCATATCACACCGTCGGCGTATGTGTGATTATCGAGTCTCCTCCCAAAGGTATCTCCATACGTGAGGGTAATGTAAATGTTTTACCTAGAAAATCTAGGTCTTAGAGAAGATTCGTGGAAGGAAAGAATGATTGGTATCTGTGTCTATTGATACGGAAGCTAGTATTAGACACTGACCCTACCTCGAATCATTCCTATAGCCCTTGGGTTACACTCATTGACCGCATGTAGCTACTCTCTTCCCATTTCCTCCATCTCCCTGAACATGGCAGTGACCACAAATGGGTGTGGTTGTAATATGTAGAAATGTACCCCACCTCATGCTGCTCCCCTAGCTCTTCTTCCACATCTGCAGCCCTACAGATTCATCTATCTCTAACACTTCTTATTCCCGACACATTTTTAAATGCCTAGTCTCTGAGACTGGCGCTGGTTTCCTATTTTCCCACTACTAACATTCACTGGTTGTATCCCTTCAGCCAACTAACATTCAACCGAAAAGGATCTATAGCACCCTAACATAGGTAGGAATGCATAGAGGAATAGTGCTGGCTCAGATGTCCCTAAACACACATCACTCGGAGGTCCCAGCCCTAAAACACAAACCGTACTATATTCATCGAGTACATAGGATGATCGGTACGCCTCGATGAATATTCAGCTACTGATATGTCATCTTTCCGAAGATGTAGAAGCTCTAGAGAACTCTCAACCATCTCCTCAAGCCATTCCTCATCCACCTGTGAGTCAGGCTCTCCTCAGAACCTAAGGGGTATCTGATGCTGAATCATGCATAAGGAACTAAGCCTATATGTGTCCTATACCGATATCGTCAGTTGTAACTGCTGACCAATGGGTTGTCATATAGCTGACACACTACCCAAAGGTACTATCTCGGGTAATGGTCCATGTACTGATTCCTCATCACTATACAGACCATCCTCATGTTCAGTCACTGGAAAAGACTAGTAGATAAGATCACCATCTGCTCTACTGGTGTCTCAACTAGGTAGAAAACTCTATCAACCACCTCCAGCCAACGCTCAACTGAGTGGGAAACTGTCTCGCCTTGAAACCTTGGAGGCCTCTACTACTGGAACTCGTGCAATGCACTCAATCAGCGTGAACCGTCCACTAGTACAGCTGGTGGTATCTGTTGCCCAATGGGTGGTGCTTCTGGTGGTACACCTCCCGAAGGTTCCAATATAGTAATAGGGCCCTGCATCGGAGCATCGTCGCTCAGCAGGCCGTCATCGTGCACTCTCTCGGGATTCCTAGGTGGCTATCTACGTAGCGGTATCCTGATAAGGAAAAGGTGCGCTATGGTCATTAAGTTATACCTGGTGAGCTGACTCCAGAAAACCCAAGAAAACTTTTCAAAACTCAAACGCAGTCAGTGTTTTCATGCACCGAGTCAGAAATCAGAAGTCAGGGTCCAGGTGTTTGGATACGTCGTCCCCCACACCAATACTGGATTCCATAAACTGATAACCACACTCACTGCACTTAACATTATTGCCGTTAAAAATAATATATCAGATTAAAATTTTCTACGGTAGAACTGACTCCTCTGATACCACTTTTTCATGACTCGTCCCCCGGGGCACGTGCCGTGACTTCCCCAAGCCCGCCTTCCATAGGCAATGGCTGATTACTAGCATTGAAAGGTGTGTTCCCTAAAATCGGAAGGCATTGAATTTATAACTTGAAAAATCACACAAAACAAGAACACAGCAAGATACGAACACTAGAAAACTATACAGTAAAAGGGGTGCATACAGTATGAAAAAGGGGCAAGAATACAAGCCCAACTGGAAAGTACAAAGAAAAGTGAAAAGTAAAGGAAAAGTGAAAATTACAAGTAAAATATAACAGCTCCTGTGAACACCCTCCAATGATCCTACCTAAAGGGTAGGTACAGCTCTCATATGGTCGTCTCTGTTGTACGCCTCATCTAAGGTCCACCCCCGTGCTACCTCTAATCTCGGTACCCTCATCCTCAGTCAGCAATGCCCGTCGTCTGCACCAAACACAACAAGGTGCAGGCGTAACCCATGCAGGGGAGAGTATAACGATACTCAGTAGGGACCCTGGGACCCTTCAAGGTCTCACAAAATCCACAAAGCATGTAAACATCTGAAAACCCTACTTAGGTATATTCTCATACATATACCCAAGTTATCTTGTATAACCATCTCATTCATGAGGAAACACAAGGTCCGACTCAAAATCCAAAAGCTCAACTGTTCCACAAAGAAGGAATACCACGAAGGTAACACCATAATGGTAAGCACCACAAAGGTAATTCCACACAAAAGAATACCAAAAAAAAGTATCACCATGAAGGAATGTATCACAATGTTATGCCACACAGAAGAATAACACCAAGGTATCACCATGAAGGAAAGTACCACACAAGTACGCCACATAGGAGAATACAACAAAGGTATCACCATGAAGGTAAGTGCCACATAGGTATGCCACACAAAAGAATACCACGAAGGTATCACCACGAAGCTAAGTACCACAAAGGTACGCCACATAGAAGAATACCACAAAGGTATCACGATGAAGGTAAATATCATGAAGGTATGCCACAATGAAGAATACCACCAAGGTATCGCCCCGAAGGAAAGTACCACACAGGAACACCACACAGGAGAATACCACAAAGGTATCACCAAGAAGGTAAGTACCACACAGGTATGCCACACAGAAGAATACCATAATGTTATCACAAAAAAGGTACGTACGACATAGGTACACCACATAGAAGAATACCACCATGGTTTCACCACGAAGGAATGTTCACACAGGTATGCCACACAGAAGAATACCACAAAGGTTTCACCATGAAGGTAAGGACCAACCTCACACCAGGTATAACTTAGGTATGGTAGTAAAGATGATTAGATGTAACTACTGAATCATCTTACTCTTTTGAGAGGCATACCCATGTATGATCCTAAATCATCATACCCACGTAGGATCCTAAATCATCATGAGACCCACATAGGATCCTAGTACATCATCAGAACCACATAGGATCCTAGTACAGTAGACCCCCGAAGGATCCTAGAGTACTCCCCCATGGAATCCTAGAGCGGATCCATGTGGGACCCTCAATCACAGACCCGTGAAGGATCCCAAATCACAGACACACATATGATCCCTTTCTCATGCTACAGCCAGCTATAGGGTTCCCGCATTAAGATCGCTTGATTCTAGGAGGGTCCGCTCCTCAAGCGAGAGGTCGATACTCCAACTCTCACAAAATACCAAGGGGAAGTATCCCAAAGTTCTGTCATGTCAAAGGGGTATCAACACAATAGATGGTGTGTCAATCAGATGCTCGGTTTGTATGTTATTAGCCTTTTATTCCTGAGGGCCCTATTGGATTCATGTTCGATCCAACCTGGTTGTACCCCCACCTTTATCCAAAACTCAAGTGGGGTATTAAAAAAGGGCCGTCTCAATCCAAGGTTTCTAACTATATAGATTGTTCGTCACACGGACGACCGTAGCTCACGATATGGCCGAAAGAATGAAAAGGGTTGAAGTTGGTCTAGGTCCAGTCCGACCCGGTTGGACCGACCCGGACCGACCCTGTTCGGGGCGACCCTGTAACACCCCAAGCTTCCACGTTATGCTTCTCTTTGAATAATACAATAGTGTGTGTTGTACGCAACTTATAGTTCTAACACACCACAACCAATCAAACTAGCCGTTATGAATAGTAATACCCACTTTTTAAAATTTTATAAATTTTATCTTTAAAAATTGACTTCATTTTTGGATTCAGAATATCGAAATTATCCTAGGGTGAATTATTTGTATTTTTCTAAAAACATTCAATTTTTGATGAATAGTGAAAAGCACTAAGTTATTCGTTAAAACCAACCTTTTTATTTAAATAATTATTTATTTTATTTAAATTTATTTTAGGTAAATATAGATACATAATACTTAAATACAATCAATTTAATTCATTGAAGTCAATTTATATTAATTTTAAATATATAAAAATTTTATTGAACTTTTCACCGTCTTTTACACACTTCCTAGGAGCTTTTGAAAATTTTCATTAAACATAATTTTACCGCTTCTGTGAGTGGAATTTCAAAAATCTGATAGATACGGTTGATATCAGTAAGTAAAATTTGGTTTAATGCGATGAAAATATTTTTTGGTCAATAGTAACTTTTTACTTTTATTTACCACGGTTAAAAGTAAATAGGGCAATTAAAGGTAAAAATGATAATATTTTTACCCTGAAACTTGTCCTAATTCTATTGGATAAGTGTATCTCTACCAAAAACAACCTTAGGAATAAAATATTATCCTTTAGATCCACTTGAATTATATTAGGACATTTATTATTATTTTATTTAAAGAGGAGCTAAAATATTTAAAATCATTGTTTAATAACTAAAAAATTTTAATATAGGGTTAAACATAAGTTAAATTAGATTATAAATATTCATTAGAATGATAAAAATATTTCCTACATAATGGTATTTTATTTATAATTTTTAGACATTAAATAATTTAATTTATTTATGACACAATGATGATGCAGTAATTACCTTATTAATGAACGATTGAAATAATTGATATTATTAATATTAAAATTAATCTAATTTGAGACATTTAATGAATTACACTAATTTTCTAGGTTAATATGGCATGTTAGGGTTAATTAAATAAATTTTTTTCTAAGTAATAATGTTGTTATGAATTTAAAAAAACAATATACCAAATAGTGTCAAAATTGACATAAAAGAATTTTTAAACCAAATATTATATTATTAATTGATATTTTATTCCTAAAAATATAAGGTTAGTCCAAGGGGATTAAATATTATTATATATGACATTAATTAAACACTTTAGGTTATCTTGAATGTTTATAGTATGTTTATTAACCATATAATATAAAAATACAACGATACATGGTAAATGTCAAACTAATTAACTAAGAGTTAAAACTAAAATATAAGGTTAATATAGTGATCCAAACCTATATAAAACCTATGGGTTGGGTGCGTTTCGACCCATCCCCTCCTTATCATAGAAATAAGTCACTTTGGTGCCATTATAAACCGAATATGAATTTATTATAAAATAATATTTCTAGCTTTTCCTAAGGTGCCCCTCACCCCTCTTATAAAAGGGCACTCCCACTTCTTTCTAATTCACGCATTCAAATCCATTTTGATCGGCCAAAACCTACACAAATACTCTCTAAAATTTCCTCACTTCAACCTCGAGAGCGTAGTTTGATCAGAAAGCCAACCTAAGGAGCCCTTCTGATCAAATCAAATGTATGAACCTGAATAAGACGTAATGATTTCACTACCCCTTTTCAAGTTCCTTTCTTCTTCCACTTATTCTTTATTTGTTATTTCCATTCTAAAATAATAACTCCATTATCTTTTATATATTTTGATGATATTATAAATAAGGTACAAGCATATTTAGTATTCTATCCATCCTTTGAATGACATGTCACTATACGTGTGTATGTACGGCTTACCGTCTCCACGTCGTGATGTAATTGTTATTCAAAACATTATTATTTTTATGGGTATGATAATGAAGTGTAATTACAGTAAATAATAAATATAACATTATAATGATTCTGTATATATGATATACCATCCAATTATATACAATTTTAACATCAAAAGAATGATATTGTCGCTCGTGCGTACTTACGGACTACCGTCTCGATGAACTCAATGAGATTCATTCCCCATCGTATCCATTAAAGAATAATTTTCATCAGATGATTAAATATAATGTTTAAGGACTTTATATCATTCTGGATATGAATAAGATACAACCTATACATAAAAAACACGTCTTATGTAACAAGACATATAAAGGAAAACGAGTAAGTTAACACCTAAAGCGACGATAATACTAAAATATTATTAAAAAATCAATGTTAAAAGAACATATATGAATCATATTAATGTATAATATTCTTGTATAATTTATTAAAAATTATTTCACCATTATATAGGAGGTTAACCTACCCTCAACCAAGGAAAAGTAAAAGTTAATTGTTAATTTCACAATCTCTTTATTATCCGAGGTTGTTCTTATGTAAGTATCCAATGGGACCTCTTTATCATCCACATCCGTGTTTCTTAAAAATGTATTCCAAAACATTTTTACTATTTAATAAACAATTTTTTAAAGTTATTTATACCCTTGTTTTACTTTTTATAAGATGTTGATAAAGTAATCTTTCCATTGTTTTCCAACCAAGTTCCCTTTTTACGTTTTCATCAAAATTAAGGTAAAAAGGTTTTTTTAACTTATACGGCGGATGCGGCTATTTTATGTGGTTATAAAATAGTCAAATATTCCCTTACATGCTTATAATAATATTTTCAAAATAAATGTTTTCTCTTATAATTATGTTACTTTTAAATGATTTCAAAACAGATATGTTTCTCTCAAATAGTTTTGCATCTATGTCAAAATCCTTTGCTGTATTTTAAGCTTATTTGAAGTTGATTTATTATGATACAAAACTTCCCTATGGTATTGAAGGTTTTTTGATATGTTTGACTTTGAATGTGTAATTTTTATACCATTCAGGGTTTATGAATAATGTATTGACATTTCGTATGCTAGTATTAATACGAATGTTTATGTTATGTTTAAGCCTTTTCATATGAGGAATGCATTGGACTTAGTAAGTGACGGGTGGATCCCACTATAGCTCCTCGATGTATCGGTAGGTATCACGAGAAAAAATAGTTTCTTGGCACAAGGCCTTGACAAAAACTTATTTTTAGTCGTGGCACAAGCCCTTGACTATGTGTTTATGATAGTCTGGCATTATGCATTCCATAATTATGAAAGTGGTTATTGATATGAAATGTGATTATTCGACTAGTAGAATATCCATGTGAACAAGTAAATGGAATTATTTGATTTTAGCTTTTACATATATTCCCGAAGTTCATGTTTAAAAGGCTATTGTTTTAGTTATACATTTTTTTAAATGTTTATACTTATTTATGAAAGTTTCTGCTATATTGTTATCCTTACTGAGCATCTGAGCTCACCCATTTCTATGTTTTATTTTTCCTAGGATGTGAAGAAGTATTTTATGACTGACCTACATGGATAGTCAGAGTGGATATTAGTGTGGTATTTGGAGACTATTTTGATATAGTATTTTACTTTATGATGTAATGTAAGACTTATTAATATATCTAGTGTTTCCAAAACTACTAAACACATCGATCTTTCGAGACTTGTTCTTTTGTGATTATGCCAATGAAATGTAATAATGCACCAAATCTGGGTTACTGGGGTCGGAGGATTATAGTTGGTATCATAAAAAGTTTAGTAAAATCCTTGTAATCTAGATTTAGATAAACTCTGATTAGAGCACATGGCCCCAAGATAGACTTTGAGAATTAATATAGAAGAACTTTCTAGAATTTTGGTATTGTAGAGATTTTAAGAGTTTTCCGAGAAATACATCCTTGTCTGGATACGACCAGGTAGAGGAGGCTATAGCACAGATGTACCTAGGGGTAAAACCCAAAACACTGCTTTGAGCTAGACTCGAACGGGAACTGGTGCACGACAATGGGCTTTGCTGCACTCTTGGTTACGACACTCCAGGGGGATATGCATTAGATAATTCTCATTTTCCTTAAAACCCATTGTGAAGGGTTTATGAGTGTATATTTCCTCAAAGAAAACATTTTTATTATTATGGATTATATCCATAACAATTCAATTTATGTTAAGTGTTTTACAAGTATGGAATTATGTATTTCGATTCATAAACTAATTTAGTTTATGCCATTGTTTAGAAATGAAGCCTAGTGAAAGGAATGGAAACCGTATCAATTAATGCACTCCATGTAGGTATTTCCCTCCGGATCAAGATAATTATAGTGGAGCTGATGATGCAATTGGTGTTTATCAGATAATCACCATACTGGGGCAACTCACTCGGGTTATGAATAATAACCATAAACATATGGAGCACCCCGATCCTTAACGTGGAGGACCAATGTTAGATCACTTCATGAAGAAACAACCACCAACATTTAATGGGAGTAAAAATAAATTGGTAGCTGAGCAATGGATATGGTCCCTAGAGAAAATATCTCAGGCTTTAGGTAGTAGTGAAAGGGAAAAAGTTATCATGGATGCTTATTGCCTCACTGGAGATGTTGATCAATGGTGGTCATTGATACAAAACACAAAGGAAGATGAAGAAGTATCAATTATGGAATGGAGGGAGTTTAAAGATATTTTCATAGAAAAATACTTTCCTCATGGCCATCGAGTTGATATAGAAAGGAAATTTCAAAGTCTGAGGCAAAAAGAGGTTGAGAATATCGCAAAGTATGAAGCTAACTTTACAAGGTTAGCGAGGCATGAAGTAGATTATATACGTAACCTGAGGAGTAAGATTGATCATTTCTTTGATGGGTTAAAACCATTTCTCCGTAGATCATTAGTCTTACAATATTTATCAACATACGAAGACATTGTATCATGTGCTATCAAGATGGAAGAGGAATTGTCTAAGTCTTACGAATTTAAAGAAAAGCAATAGAAGAAGAGATCTGCTGATCACTCTGGAAATGGAAATAAGGGGAAGAAGGTAAAAGTTGAATATTCATCATGTAGTAAATGTGGGAAGAAACACCCTGGTACATTCTTGAAAGGAATGCGAGTCTGTTAAAAGTGTGGTAAAAAAGGCCACCAAGCTCGTGATTGCAAGAGAAAGAAGGAATCTACTGATGTTCATTGAACAATTGCAGAGAGATGGGAAATTATGCAAATGAATGTCCTAAGAATCAGGGAAACTTACCTCAGAAGAGGCCAAGGGATCAAGGCCAAGCTTATGCTATCACTACTGATGAGGTTGAATCTCCTAAAGACGTAGTGGTAGGTAATTTAATGGTTTCCTCAAGTTTATCCAATACTTTATTTGATTCTGGATCATCACATTGTTTCATATCATCCTAGTTTACTATGAAAAGTAGATATTTCCAATTTGATTTAACAAGGGAGTTTTAATTCAAAACACCTAAGGAAAGTATCGTTGCATCAAAGTTTTGTGAATCAGTTCCCATTAGAGCATATAAATTTTCTTTATCTACTGATATTATCATTATACCCATGATTGAATTTCATATAATCCTCAGTATAGATTGGCTTTCAGACCATGAAATGAATATTTATTGTAATAAAAAGGAGGTAACAATTTTTGATGATGATAAGGAGTACCTTATCTTTAGATAAGAAATGTCACAACCTAATTCTTATCTAGATCCACCCCCAGTAGCTCAAATAAATTCAATTATTGGGATGGAAGAGAATGAAAAAATTTTGGGTGAGGAAATGAATGTTAGAATAGAGGATGTACCTATTGTGAAAGAATACGTTGATGTGTTTCCAGAATATTTACTTGGACATCCACCAGAACGAGAAATTGAGTTTTCAATTGACTTAATTCTTGGTTCAAGGCCCATATCAAAGACCCCTTATAGAATGGACACTATGGAATTAGTGGAACTAAAGAAAAAACTAGAGGAATTGAGTAATAAGGTATTTATTCACCCTATTGTTTCTCCATGGGGAGACCCAGTTCTTTTTGTTAAAAAGAAAGATGGATCTATGAGGTTGTGCATTGACTACAGAAAGATCAATGCTATAACAATAATGAACAAGTATCCCCTACCTCGCATTGATGATTTATTCGACCAACTTCATGGAGCTCAATAATTTTCAAACATTGACCTTCGATATGGATATCATAAGTTTTGTGTGAATAAGGAAGACCTTCCAAAAATAGCATTTTGAACAAGGTATGGGAATAACGAGTTTACTGTAATGCCTTTTAGAATGACTAAAGCACCCTCTGTTTTCATGGATCTAATGAACATTGTTTTCAAGTAATATCTTGATGAATTTGTAGTGGTATTTATTAATGATATCCTGGTATACTCAAAATTCTACGAAGATCATGAAAATCACTTGCGCATTATTCTAAATATTCTTAGAAAGCATGAATTATATGGGAAGTTTAGCAAGTGTGAATTCTAGCTTCAAGAGATTTATTTTCTTGGCCATATTGTCTATAAAGATGGAATCTCTGTTGATCCTTCTGAAAAAAGAGCAATCCAAGAATGTCCAGCACCAACGAGTATAACCAAGGTCCACTGTTTTATTGGTTTAGCAGGTTATTATTGACGTTTCATCCAGAATTTTGCCTGATTGGCTAACCCAATAACTAAGATCACACGTAAAGGGGTTAAATTTGTTTGGACAAAAGGGTGTGAAGAATGTTTTGAACAATTGAAGAAAAGATTATTCAATGCTCCTATCTTGAATCTACCATTGGGGAATGATGGGTTTGTTATTTATAGTGATGCCTCTATGAAAGGACTTGGTTATGTCCTTATGCACAATGATAAGGTTATTGCCTATGCATCACGATGGTTTAAATTTCATGATCAAAACTATCCCACTCATGATCATGAGTTAGAAGATATAGTCTTTGCATTGAAGATTTGGAGACACTACCTCTATGGTGAAAAGTGTGAGATTTATACTGATCACAAGAGTTTGAAGTATATTTTCTCTCAGAAGGAACTCAACATGAGGAAAAAGAGATGGCTTGAACTACTCAAGGATTATGATTTCACTATACACTACCACCTGGGGAAGGCTAATAAGGTGGACGATGCTTTGAGTAGAAAGGATCATGGAGTTTTGAACAAGATGAGAGTTGAAAGGGATCCTATTTTCATGGATCTAGTGAAGATGGATTTGGGAATAACCAGGGAAGGTGAAACATTAGTACTTTTTCAAATGATTGAAAAACCATATTTACTAGAAAGGATAAAGAGTTCTCAAACCGATGATGATGAGTTTCAAAAGAAGATTAATGCTGTTAATGATGGGAGATTGAGTGACATTGTGTATGAAGATGGAATTTTGAAAATTGGGAAGAGACTTTGTGTTCCCAATATACCTGATCTAAAAATGGAATTGTTGGATGATGCTCATAGTTCTAATTTCTCTATACACCCTGGTATCACTAAGATGTATAGAGATTTGAAGGAACATTTTTGGTGGGAAAACATGAAGAGGGAGATTACTGATTTGGTTTCAAGGTGTATGGTTTGTCAAAAAGTGAAAGCTGGAAGGTAACATCCTGGAGCGGTCATGCAACATCTTTCCTTTCCTGAGTGGAAATGGGATAATATTATGATGGAAATTGACATGGGACTACCAAAGACATGTTGAGATCCTGCACACTTGACATTCAAGGTATTGAACTTCATTTGAGCACTTCTTACCACCCTGAAACAGATGGACAATAAGAATGAACTATTTAAACCTTAGAAGACATGTTGAGTTCCTTCTCACTTGACTTTCAAGGTATGTGGGTTCAATATTTACCTCTGGTAGAATTTTCCTATAATAATAGATTTCATTCAAGTATTCAGATTGAACCATATAGAGCATTATACTGATAGAGATGTCACACACCAACCTGTTGGGAAGTTGTTGGTGAAAGAAAACTTGTAGGCCCAGAACATGTGGAGGAAACAATGGAAAAGGTGATGGTAATCTAAACCCACATCAAAGTAGCTCAAACTAGGCAGAAGAGCTATGCCAATAATCGAAGGAACAATTTGGAATTTCAAGTCAGTGATCATGTTTTCTTCATGGTATCTCTATGGAAGGGAGTTATAAGTTTCGGTAAGAAAGGTAAATTGAGTCCCAGGTACATCGGACCATTCGAAATTCTAGAACGAATTGGTGTTGTAGCTTACTGTTTGGAAATGCTGCCAAGTCTTTCTAAAGTTCAGGATGTGTTCCACGTATCACTGTTGAGAAAATACATGCCTGAACCAACACTTGTACTCACCTATGAGGAATTAGAAGTGGAACCCGATCTGTCTTATTACGATGAGCCTGTCAGGATTCTCGATACCAGAGAACAATTGTTGATAAACCGGACGACTCGTCTGGTAAAAGTTCTATGGAGAAACCATAAAATGGAAGAAGAAACATGGGAACCCAAAGAACATATAATGAAGAACCATCTGAGTCTTTTTATGCAGTAATATTCTAGAAATTTATAGGATGAAATTATTTGATGTAGGGGATAATTTAACACCCCAATCTTCCACGGTACGCTTCCCTTTTAATAATACAATAGCGTGTGTTGTATGCAACTTCGAGTTCTAACACACCAAAACCAATCAAACTAGCTGTTTTGAATAGTAATACCCACTTTTTAAAATTTTATAAATTTTATCATTCAAAATGGACTTCATTTTTGGATTCTGAATATCGAAATTAGCCTAAGGTGAATTTTTTATATTTTTCTGAAAACTTTCAATTTTTGATGAATAGTGAAAAACACAAAGTTATTGGTTAAAACCAACCTTTTATTTAAATAATTATTTATTTTATTTAAATTTATTTTAGGTCAAAATAGATATATAATACCTAAATAATTTTAATGCAATTCATCAAATTCAATTTATATTAATTTTAGATATATAAAAATTTTATTGAACTTTTCACGGTCTTTTACCCAGCTCCTAGGAGCTTTTGCAAATTTTCATAAAACATAATTTTAACGATTCAATGAGTGGAATTTCAAAAGTCCAAGAGACATGGTTGATATCAGTAAGTAAAATTTTGTTCAATGAGATAAAAATAATTTTTGGTGAATAGTAACTTTTTACTTTTATTTACCACGGTTAAAAGTTAATAGGGTATGTAAAGGTAAAAATGATATTATTTTTTCCCTAAAACATGTCCTAATTATATTGTATAAGTTTATCTCGACAAAAAACAACCTTATTAATAAAATATGATCCTTTAGGTCCACTTGGATTAGATTAGGACATTTATTATTATTTTATTTAAAGAAGAGTTAAAAGAGTTATAATCAATATTTAATATCTAAAACATTTTTAATATATGGTTAAACATACGATAAATTATATTATAAATATTCATTAGAAATATAAAAGATTTACTACATAATGTTATTTTATTTATAATTTTTAGATATTAAATAATTTAATTTATTTATGACACAATGATGATGCAGTAATTACCTTATTAATGAAAGATTGAAATAATTGATATTATAAATATTCAAATAAATATAATTTGAGACTTTTAATGAATTACACGAATTTTATAGGTTAATATGACATGTTAGGGTTGATTAAATAAGTTTTTTTCGAAGTAATAATGCTGTTATGAATTAACAAAAAAATATCAAATAGTGTCAAAATTGACAGAAAAGTGTTTTTAAAACAAATATTATATTATTAATTAATATTATATTCATAAAAATTTAAGGTTCGGCCAAAGGGATTAAATAATATTATATATGACATTAATAAACCACTTGAGGTTCTCTTGTATGTTTATAGTAAGTTTATTAACCATATAATATAAAAATACAAAGATATACGGTAAATGTGAAACTAATTAACTAAGAGTTAAAACTAAAAGACAAGGATAATATAGTCACCCAAACCTGTCTAAAACCTATTTGTTGGGTGGATTTCATCCCATACCCACCATGTCATCAAAATAAGTCACATTGGAGCCATTAGACACCGAATATGAATTTATTATAAAATAATATTTCTAGCTTTTCCTAATGTTCCCCTCACCCGTCATACAAAAGGGAACTCACCCTTCTCTCTAATTAACACATTCAAAGCCATTTGTATTGGCCAAAACCTGCCCAAATACTCTCTCAACTATCCTAAATTCAACCTAGAGTCCTTAGTTTGATCAGAAAGCCATCCTAAGGATCCCTTTTGATCAAGTCAAAAGTAAGAACTTGAAGAAGAGGTTATGATTTCGCCACCCTTTTTCAAGTTCCTTTCTTCTTCCACATCTTCTTTCTTTGTTATTTCCATTCTAAAATAATAAATCCAGTATCTTATGTATACTGTGATGTTATTATAAATATGTTATATCCATATTCAGTATTCTATCCAGCCTTTTAATGACATGTCACCCTACGTGCGTACGTACGGGTTACCATCTCCACGTCGTGGTGTAATTGTTATTCAAGACATTATTATTTGGATGGGTATGATAATGATGTGTATTTTAATTAAATAATAAATATATAATTATATTTATTCTTTATATATGATATACCATCCAATTATATATGATTTTAATATCAAAAGAATGATATTGTTGCTCGTGCGTACCTACGGACTACAGTCTCCACGAACGCGATGAGATTCATTTCCCATCATATCCATTCAAGACTACTTTTCATTAGATGATTAAAAATAATGTTTAAGGACTTCATCTAATTCTGTATATGAATATGATACAACCTATCGATAAAAACGGCCTATGTAACAAAACATATAAAAGAAAAATGAGTAGGTTAACACCCGAAACCACGATAATACTAAAATATAATTAACAAATCAATGTTAAAAGATCATATATGATATCATATTAATGTATAAGATTCTATTATAATTTAATAAAAATTATTTCACCATTATACAAAATTTTAATCTACCCTCGACCAAGGAAAAGTACAAGGTAAGGGTTAATTTCACAATCTCTTTATTATCTGAGGTTGTTCTTATTTAAGTATCTACTAGGACCTCTTTATCATCCACATCCATGTTTCTTAAAAATGTATTTCAATACATTTTTATGATTTAATAAACAATGGTTTAAAGTCATCTATACCCTTTATGACTTTTTATTAGATTTTTATAAAGTAATCTTTCCGTCTTTTTCCAAATAAGGTCCTTTTTAAGGTTTTCGAAAAAATTAAGGTAAGAATGTTTTTGTAAGTTATACGATTGGTGTGCCTATTTTCAGCCATTATAAAATCGTCGAAGCTTCCCTTACAAGCTTATAAGAATATTTTCAGAATAAATTTTTTCTCTTATAATTATGTCACTTTTAAATGATTTCAAAAAAGAGATATTACTCTCAAATAGTTTTAATTTCATCTATGTCAACATCCTTTGCGGGATTTTAAGATTATTTGATGTTGATTTATTATGATACAAAACTTCCCTATTGTATTGAGGGTTTTGTGATATGTTTGACTATGTATGTGTTATTTTTAAATCATTAATGGTTTATGGATAAATTATTGACATTTCATATGCTAGTTTTAATACAAGTGTTTATGTTATGTTTAAACCTTTTCATATGAGGAATGCATTGGACTTAGTAAGTGACGGGTGGAGACTGCTATAGCTCCTCGATGCATCAGTAGGTCTCATGAGACAAACTAGTGTTTTGGCACAAGGCTTTGACAAAAACTTGTTTGTAGTTTTGTCACAATGCCATGACAATATTCTTATGATAGTCTAGCATTATGCATTCCATAATTATGAAAGTGGTTATTGATATTACATGTGATTATTCGACGAGTAGAATATCCATGTGAATAAGTAAATGACATTATTTTATTTTATCGTTTCCATATATTTCTGATGTTCTCTTTTAAAAGGCTTTCATTTTATTTATAAAATGCCTTAAATGTTTAGGCTTATTTATGAAATTTTTTGCTATATTGTTATCCTTACTGAGCATCTGATCTCACCCCTTTCTATGTTTTATTTTTCCCAGGATGTGAAGAAGTATATTATGAATGACATGTGGGGATAGTCAGAGGGGATATGAGTGTGGTATATAGAGACTATGTTGATGTAGTCTTTCAATTTATGATATAATGTAAGACTTATGAATATATCTAGTGTTTCCAGGACTACTAAACTAATCGATCATTCGAGATTTTATATTTTGTGATCATGCACATGAAACATGATAATTCACTGACTCTGGGTAATAGGGGTTGTCGAATTATAGACCCGGTCCAACCCAGGTCTGGCCCTAGGTCCGACCCAGACCGCTGGGTCCGACCTGACCTGCCAAATAGCTGGACGGCCAGCCCCATTCTCCGCGGGGCTCAACCGCGCACCGTGCCTTCACCGGTGGCCGGCAGCGAGCCGACCGCCCTCCTCATGCCGCTAAAGCACATGGTTTTGGATCTTACACGCCATGTGGTGCAGACATGTGTCTCCATCTCCTTTGTGGGGCTGGCCGGAGTGTCCGCCGCCGCCCTTGCTCCGCAGCGGCTGACGGGCCGCGGCTCTTCTCTGGCGGCACGGTTGCGCCACCTTTGTCTTTGTGGCCGGTCGTGGCACCGGCCGCCGCTCTTGAGTCCCACCAGTTCCAATCGCCCGCACTGGTCTCTATCCTCCTCCATCGTGAAGAACACATCAAAAACTTCAAAGGATTTCAGAGAGGTCAGGCCTTGTTCGTTGGGCCCGCACCCTCCGCGTTAGGGCGGTAGCAAACGGCTCAATAATTCTTGAATCACGAAGAACGTCAAGAATGGGTAAGTGGGTATTCAAAACAACAAACCCTACCTTATCATTCATTGGAGGCATCAAGATATAGAAGATGAAGTCATTGAAGAATGTTGGCCTTTGTTGCCTCCGTAAGGTACTTCTGATCTGGGCTCTTGGTCGGTTCCTCATTCTTCGTTGGAGAATGATCTTCGTTGGAGAGGTGTTCTTCGTTGGGAGGGAATGATCCTACAAAATCTCTCCTATTTTCCAACCCATTACCCCACGTCCATAAAAAATATAAAGGAAACACATCAAATTATGTTTGATTAATTTAAAATAGATTTGGTCATTAATTATGATGGTGGTGGCATAATTAATTTAGGGGAAACCAAAGGCCACCTCCCTCAATAAAGAGAGTGTTCAAGAGTCGGGTGGTCCCCACCATTAAACATTCAAAATGGGGGTTTCTGGTTGTAGTGGTCCCCATCCCCATAACACAAAAAGAGGGGGTTTCAAAAGAAAAATATAATAAATAAAAAGTTAAATATTTTATTTTTCTCCATCCTCCGTGAAAAGTACAAAAAAATGACTTTCACCCTCAACCTACTGCGGTCCATGTGAAGGTCTACTTAAGCGAATACCGGTTCTTCGAGTTCAACGGTGCCATTAGATATAAATTTTGAGCACAGGTTCAAAAGTTATATAACGCTGTTGACGCGTTTACTAAACGTACCCGAAAAAAAGTTCATAAAAATTATAACAATCACCCTTGACCCGTGTCGGTGGAGGTTAGGCTATACCTAAGTTAAAAACTCCCTAAAAACCCAAGGGTACTCTTGGATTTTCAATCCGAGTTACCGTTTAGAAGTTATAAATTTTAAAATAAAATAATTGTCACTTAATTATTTTATTAATGGCCAAAAACTATCTTTCATTGGGGGCCTGCACCGACCAATGTTTTTATCTTCCTAAATAGATAATACTCTCATGAGTTCATTCGTGGTATCAAATTTTCAATCTGAGTTACCATTTGTGAGTTATAAGCATTTTAAAAATAAAATAATTTATTTAATTATTTTATTTACGATTATTCTATTTTGGGTTTTCTCACAGGAGGCCCGTTCTAACTGAACTTATGTCATTCCTAGGGTAAACCTGTCATCCCGAACGCAATGGTGCCCTCATATTTCTAATATGAGTAACTATTTAAGATTTATTCCACTTTTTCAGGAAATCTGCTTAGGCGTGTTAACTTAAGCTTAACAAAACATCAACGGATCATTCCAGGCACTCCGAGCCTCATAATCACATTTCGTATGATTTCAAAGTCTTGAAAAAATTCCTTATAATTAAAAAAATCGTAAATATTGAGACATTACACTATACGATAATAAAAACGAAACAATGTTCATGCATACGTACGGACTACCATCTCTATGAACGGAGTTTCCATTTCATATATCTATATATTATACATATTTATATTCTGAATATATATTAAATATAAATCCTTTTTTATATTTTGGAAGTATTTAAATCATTATCTATGTGATATGATTAAGAATATCAAGTGAAAACACGTACGATAAAGAAAGTGATTATTTCCCGAAATGTTACTTTAACATGTAAATTATTATTAAATGGGTAGTATAAAGTCATAATTGAATCATATATGATATCATAAATATTAATATGGTTCTAGTCTAATTTAATAACATACTATGGTCATTATAATGGAGGTTAAATGTACCCTCAACTAAAGGAATGTACAAGGTAATGGTTAATTCCTCAATCTCATTATTATTTGAGATTGTTTATGTGTAAGTATTTTCTGGGCCATATTTATCATCCATGTCCATGTTTCATAAAAATATTTTCAAAAGGAATCTTGTATGTTTTATGTAAGGTACACATTAACTAGATCATCATTTTAAATGTCTTAATGATTTATTTTTCTAAATCTATTTAATTAATGTCCATGTTTCCAAATGATTCTATGGATTTATTTTTATGGACATGATTGTTTTACAATGTTAATTACTTTAAAATGTTTCAAAGTTGTATGGGACACCTTGATTCAAAAATATATTTTAAATGAAATATTTTATAAATTGTGTGACTTTTAAATGATTACATGAAAAATGGATATTTCCCTCAAAGAGTTTTACTGATTATTTTGCACTATATCAACACCCTTTATTTGATATTATTCTAGATTGAGGTTTATTTATTATAATAAAATTATCCATATTGTATTGAATGAGGTATCATATGTTTGACTATGGATGAACTATTTTTATACCATTCATGTTTTATGGTTAAACTATTCACATTTCATATGGTAGTTTTAATACAAATATTTATTTTATGTTTCAACATTTTTATATGAGTAATGAATTGGACTTAGTAAGTGATGGGAGGGGCCCACTATATCCTTTATATGCATCAGTAGGTCTCATGAGACAATCTAGTGTCTTGGAACAATTCTTTGACAATATTTATATTTAGGTTATCGGTACGAAGCCTTGACTTTGTGGTTAAGATGTCCCCAATTATGCATTCCATCATTATTCGATTAGTTATTAATGTAACATGTGATTATTAGACTAGTAGAATGTAAATGTGAATATGTAAGTGGAATTATTTGATTTATATTTTCCATATTATACTGAATTTTACATTTAAATGGATTCTATTTCAATTTTATACCTTTCCATAGAAGTTTATGATTATTTATGATAGCTTCCTCTATATTGTTTATCATTACTGAGCATCTGAGGTCACCCTTTCTTTATGTTTTATTTTCCCAAGATGTCAAGAAGTGTATTATGATTTGTATAAATGTTTAAGCTAGTATAATAATGGAATTATAAAAGGATTATCAATGTTGTATTTTATGTTAAAAATTGAAATGTAATGTTCATGTATGTAATATATTTTCTAAGACTTCTAAACTGATTAGTCCTTGGGGACTTGATTCCTTGTAATGATTCCAATATATTAAAATAATGCATCGGCACTGGGCTTCTGGGGTCAAGGAATTACAAAAACCAATAATGAAATCATTTTCATAAAAAGTCATTTCTTTCATTTAAAATCATTTCATTTTAAATCATAAAACATGTTAGTTATTTTCATCCCATCAATATCATACTTTAAATAATTAATTTCAATTAGAATACTTTATAAAAGTAAAAGAAAAATTAAAACAATCTTCATTGAATGGATTTTATCACAAAGAAATTTAATTTCATATACATTATAAATACTATAAATTCATTAGTTAGAAATAAATGAGAAATCATATTTAAAAAATTGGAATGAAAAGTCTCGATTGATTGAGATTTCTTTACAAAACCACATACCTCAATGAATATCAATAACCACCCATATAGGACCCAAAAATTGTGAGTTTTTATCTTGAATAATTAGAAAATATTATAAGAATAAAAATGATTCAATTCATGATCTTTGTATATTAACAACATGATTAATCACCACTCTCAATGTGTGAGATAAATGTGGAAAATAGAATCCTGGATAAAATATATATTACATCTACCAAAAGAGATCCAACACACAAACCAACACTTTCATCCATGAATAAAAAAAAATTTAGGGATAAAAATATATCTAGAGAGCCTCCAATGAGTTTTTTATTGAATTATATTTGAATTAAGAGGATTTTAATTATAATGGAGGTGAAATCATTGAAAATCCTGATACTACCCTACCGAAACACAACCCCATCGGCACCCCTGATTATTAGGTGGCATCCAAAAGATACCCGGTGGAACCCAACTAAATGTTATTGTGAAATAATGAATGATAGGAAAACTAGTAGAATTCAACAAGTTGGTTGGAGGCATTCAAATAGGAAGCCATAACTAATAACCATCCATCGAATGGTCATCGGTCCTCAAATAGCTTTTTCAACTATAGGACAAAGACAACCACTATGATAAAAGTAATGACCACCCACTATCCTTTATAACCAAAATCAAACCCTCTCTCACTTCCCCCTAAAAACATAAAAAAGTGGAAAACCACTAGGGAAAAACATGTTTACTCGAGGAATGACATAAACAACTTGAGGTCATAATGAAAACAAATTGAACCATAAAAATTGTTTTTACCTGAATGTTTTTAATGGGATGTTACCTATATGGTAATGTCACCCATCATGTGAGGTATTATTAATATTAAATAGTGATTATAACTTATCCTATTAATGATGGTATTGGTGGTCACTCTTATAATACTATAATCCCATTAGGGGCCCTAGTGGGTTGAGTTATTACACTTAATAATCTTTTTCAATCAATTATCTAATAAAATAATCTGAAATGTAATGCTTTATACTCCCAATTTATTTTTCACTATAATACATATGAATTATAGTTACCCATTATATACTAATCAATTTGATATAAAATGGTGTTCTCCTTCATTAAATAACATCCAAAATTAATTTTTAAATATCACATTTAAAACCTATCCCTTTTGATTTAGTGGGTAAGACCTTATCTAATCAAACAATTCTCCATGGATACTTATGGATCCCCACATGATTTTATTTCATCCAAATGTTTCATTAAATTTAAATTAATTATCTAAATATTTACCTAAAATATTTATATTTTAATTCAAGATCTTTTTTATTTTTTTCAAATCCATTCTCAATATAGAATGTATAGATCCCAAAATAACCATTTCGACTTGTATAGCTTTATAGAAACCTCTAAAATACATGGAATAAAATTCTCATATGTCTAGTATTGAGAATATTTCAAACAGAAAACAAAATTATCATATCATTATTTTCATAGAATGGTACAATACTAACCCTAGGGTAGTGTTCCTCTTTGAAAAAAATGACTTTCAATACATTAAGACTATTAATTCTACTATATCTCCAAAAGCCAAATAGGTGAAACAACTTCCTACCAAGAATAAGTACCCTACTATATTTTATTTTTTTATTAAAATTTACTACCAAATTATTAAAATTTATAATCCATCATGGATTAAAAAACACCAATTTTATTAACCAGATTTCATAAAAAAACTTTCATCAATAATCAATATATAAATCTGCATCAATTTTCAAAAGAATATTGATATTTTAGATTACATTTTAACCAAATTGTTGTCTAATATGTCATAAAAAATAGATTCATACAAATTTTTAAAATTATAATTTCATTATTTGAAACCATTTTCTAATGAATATTTTACTATCAAAACATTTTACATATTGGTTGTTTTTTCTCCATCCTCAACTAAATTCACCGCAACACAAAACTTGAGGAAATAAATAGATTTATGTTCTACTATTCTAAAACCTCTTTCACTACAAGAAATACAGTCTAGATATTTCTAAACAAAACTCCTTCCTAATACAATGCCTTCTAAAACGTCCATAATATATTTGGGCATGATTATTTCTTAAACCATATCATAAAGAATCACCAAATGATACTAGTTACTTAAAAGTTCACTATACAAAACATTTTCATCTATAAAGGGATCTTAATAAGTATAATATTCTAGAAACATCATAATATGTTATAATAAACTAATTTCACCATATATCATCCAAATATATCATTAATCACTAGTTTTTGCATTAATGTTGATTCATTATCAACCATATGATCCAATGGAATTAATGTCATTATTATTCCTTTTCTAAATATGGTCTCCTTGTTTGGTCACCATGAATATATTCCTTTATGTATATCACCGATGGGATAAATAAGATGATCAACCTTATTATATTTTTAATCCATTAATCATCTCCATCAAATGAAAACATATATAACTATGATTGATAATAAATATAAATGAAAACCTCGGGATTGAAAATGATGGAATGTTATTATATATGTTCTACCATTACTTATGGAATAATGATATGGATCTAATCCCGTTTTCTAATGAATTGTCTGAAATCATCATAACAAGATACTTGAATTGATACCCTATAAGGCTTAACATGTTTTCTATGTCACCATAGGATTACAACCTATGTCTAAAGAGTAAAACACAAAAATTGGCAATTATTTCACTAAATAAATACAAATAAATAAGAAAATAAATTATTACATCCAATTAAACAATAAATTTCCTTATATTGGATATCCATTATTAGTAATGAATATGTTGAAAATTTTAAATAAAACTAAATAATTAATAAGCATGAAATACAAGAAAAAACATCCATGAATTGTATTAGCAATTAAATGTAATAAATTGGTAAATGATATGTATAAAAAGTGAATACATTGAATAGAGATGAGTAATGTGGAAACAAAATAAAATAAAATCCATGATATATATATTTATTAAAATTAAAAATAAATTGAATCTATGTTACCCTCGATGTCCTCCAAAATCAAATATCCTCAGTTTAAAAAAAACAACATAATTTCATCCATCATTGGAACCATGATCTAATTATTTACATTAAGGATTAAAAAACACACACACCAATGTGTTTATGTATACGGTGTTAGAGAAATACAAGGAGGATACAACCAAAATTACATACCATTACACTTATAAGTGAGGTCTAAAATGAACATTTGAAAAAAAAATGTTAGAAAAAATTTATATAAAATAATATTGACTGGTAATACAAATATTTTCACTTTATTTTCTAAAAATAAGTGGGAATATGAAGATTTGTAAACAATATAGAGAAATTATATGAATGATCATTAAATAATTGATTATGAAAATATATAGTGTTAAAAAATTAACCATTTTTATATATTTTTAAAATATTTGAGTCATTTGGAATATAATGAAAAAATGGAATGACTCAACATTTTAAATAAACATCATAATTAATATTTAATTATTCATATTTATATATATATTTATTACTAAAAACACAATTTTTTTTAAATTAATAAATATGTAACTCAATCATAAATTGGAATCATAAAATAAATATAATTAGGGAAAATAAAAAAATTCATTATTATCATTAATAAAAACAATTACTAACTTATCATGATCAACATGATACAATTTTAGAGTTCAAAAAAAGAAAATTTGGTTTGAAAATCATTGGAATATGTTCTATATTTTGATTCTATAATATTCATCGTTTCTATCAATCTCCTCATAACTTGACAACCCCTTTCTAGAGAATGAAAAAAAACAATGAATAATAGAAAATACCCAATTCCAATTAGTATAGAACTCATCCCTCAATTTGTATATTTTCTACCCAAGGCATCCCATATTGATTTTAAAGTGCAAAAACAATTCATGTAGCATTATATGAATATACAATCATCATTTATGAAAAAAATAAAACAAAATATTTATATAAAATAACATATTTTCCCATTCCACCCACTATATAAATATCCCCTGGATAAAAATCACATCCTTTCACATATAAAATTATAATAATAACACCAATTGAAATCCTGTGAAATAATTAATAAGGAGATCATATGACAAAATATATATTTATATATTAATGAAACACACATTAATGTTTGTGTTTAATTTTTAAAACCGTAGAACCATTCTTTATAAAATTAAACTCAAATAAAATTATCAATAAAAACATTTATGTTATTATATAACAAAAAAAGAATTTATTATATATATAATGTTATATAGAACCCACCTATTTTAATTTTATTCATAATATAAGAAAACCCATTTTTATTTAAAAATATTTGTTGAATATACCATGAAATCATTTGATTAATTATAAAAATTACATTATAGATTCCTTATAAGAGTTATCAACCTGTGGAAATAATCTTTTTAAATAAACCAAAAGTGAAAGAATTATTTGTAGTTCACATATATTTTATTAAATTGTAATAGATTTTTAAAAAATATATATCTATAAAGAACGTCTTAAAATATTATTTTTGTTTTTTAGAATACAAATTTTTATAACATAAAAAATGAAACACATAAATCCCAATTTATAAATCAATAATAAATATATGGTACTATGTTTATTAGAGTAGGAAAGAAAGATTTAGATATCAAATACTCAATTTTTAATCAAATGAAAATATGTTTATAGAAGCACCATCTTTATAAAAGTATAAATGATATTCCATAACTAGATAAGATGATGTCAGATATTGATAAGTGATCCTTAAACACTAAAAATAAAAATTTATTTATTTAATAAAAATAAAACCAAGTAATCATCCCCCAAATTAGGTTACAGTTATGAAATGATAATGTAATAAGGATAAATGAGAGAAATTGTAATAGTGAAGAGATAAATAAAAGAGAGTCCAGAGATAGTTGGATTGTCTTAAAAATGGACCTTGAACCCACTTGAAAAGTGGAGTCGAAATTTTCTAAAAAGGGTAAAAAATAAAAAAATAAAAAATTATTAGAAAATGTATAGTTTTGTTGAAACGTTTCCCATACCATGAGGAGATATTTCATTAATCTTTGCATTTAAAATTCACAACATGTATATTTTAGCTACATAGATCCAATTGTTTTACCCAAAACATGCATAAAAAAAATTAGATTTCCAGTATTTTAGTCCATAATCCAATAATATTTAATTAAATGAAAATTTATATTTAAATCCACACCATTATATCTTGGATGTGTCACACTCTAAGTATATACAAATATCATCTCTATAAGTTTTTTTATGGTACTATTTTTAATGGAAAGGGACCTATATTGGAATAGATGATGAAATGAGACATCCCATGGCTAATTTTTCTTATGTTTATGTAGTACTATAGAGGGGAAACATTTGTTACATATTTTTGAGTTATTTATGATAAATTATATTTGACTTATATGATTAGATTGATTCAAACTTGATTTCAATTAATTTTATAATTGAGATTTCTATGTATACTATTTATTATTAATTATTAATATTGAAAGTTTATTCTAATTATCATATTCCTATAATTTATTATAAATTATTTTTTATTTTGATGATCCATATTTTTTAAATCTCTCTTTAGGGTATACTTAGAGACCCTCAATATTAGTCACTAGCATTTGGTGATTGAGTAGCAGACATGATTTCATGTGGTATTTCCTCCTTGTGTCTTGGTAATTTTAGGGTTTAAAATTGAAAATTTCTATTAAATTATTTTTAATTTATAATATTTCTATATTTTTGGAAAATATTAGATATGTTAATTGGTATTGGTATTTAGTAAGAAATATATTTGTCAGTATCTATCTAGTATGACCATAGTGGAGTTATAAGTTTATAAGGAATTCATGGATTAATTTTGAATAACTTTATAAGAGTATATATGTTTCACATTAACCTAGATTAAGTCTATTAAGTGGGATGTAATTTCATAATTTCATCATATAGGTATGTGAAATGAATATTATAATGTAAATGTTCTTCATTAATAAATTTATTTAAGAATATTTTTTCATTAAATGATTTAATTATTTGAAAAATGTACTTTTCATTATGGAATAGGTTGTTTATATTAAATTGTTTAACTATAATTAATGAGATGATCATGATGATGTTGTGTAATCGATTTGGGATGATTGATTATCTTTTACTTATGTGTTATGAGTCAAATATTAAAATGAACAAATTCATATTCAATTAGCGGTATCAAATAATGAGATGTAGTGATCATTGAAACAATGTAAGATAAATTAGTTTGTTCTTTTAGAATTATAGGTTTTTTAATGACCTTGAATATGTGGAAAGGATAATGAAGAGGATATTTTACACATGGGATGTCTTCAGAATGAAATTATGGGATGTATTAATATATTCATGGCATGGTAAAAGGCGATTCATTTTGATTATTCATTAAGAAATGATTCATTGTTTTTGTGATTTGTTTAGTAATGTTGAAAATTATGTAAGGGAATGATAATTTCTAAGTTGGTATGGTGTTAAGAAAGTGTATCATGGTTGATGAGATGATGTGAATATATTTTAATTAAATTAAAATATATATGTTTGTATTTATGTTTTTTATTTAACTACATGTTATATGATAATTGTTAATATGATTTTGATTTTTAAATTATTTCAGAATTTGTTTATATTAAATGGTTTTATATAATCAGGTAATTTTTTTTAATACTATTGTGTATTAATGATATTTTTTTAAAATAAAAATTTTATCTTCGATATAAAACCATATTTAGATTTTGTGGTTGTTTAAACTAATATTTATATACAAAAATGTTCTTATAATTTTTATACAAGATTTTGGAATTATAATTTTAAAATGAGATACTAAATGATAATTGATAATTTTGTTGGTGTGTGTTCTAATAGTTTTATAAATTTTTTAAGGTGAATTTAATATAATTTTTGATTGATTTTATTCCCTTGATGTAAAATCTTTTGAGATTTTACATGGTGATAATTAATGTAAAATTGTTATAACTATAATTGCGATACATGAAATTTCTTGATGAAGATTGAAATGAAGACATAGCAGAATTGATTTTGATAATTGTGTGATTTAGTTGATTACATATATTATTGGTTGATTTGTTTATTTTATAACATTAACATATTGTTTTTAACTTTTTATTAACAAATAAATCCTTTTATTTTATGGAAATTAGTTGAATAAATCACATATAAATTTGGAAACGTGATTGTTATGGAATTTAGACGTATATGAAAAATGATGTGTGTTTTCATCTAAATTGAATTTTTGGTTTTGAATTTTTTTGAAATCATGGTTATAATATATATTGCGAAATATGAAATAATCCAACAAATATATAAAGAATGGATAAATTGTTATGGTATGATGATTTATGTGGTTATGATTATCTGATAGTGTTTTAGAAAAAGAGATAAAGAATTTTTATTTAACATTGAGGGGGATTATGATATACTCAGAATAATATTTTGAATATATAAGAAAGAAAAATATTATGTTTATTACATATTATAAAATGTTAAAAAAAAATTGAATGTAAGTTAAATTAAAATAATAATTCTAGTGGGTTTTTTCATAATATATGGTTATATTGTTATTTAATTGATCAAATAAGAGAATTATTATATTGAAAAGAAAAATGTTATGTTTTTGGGTTTTCTAAAATTTTAAATTAATCATAGTTTTTATTTTTTTAATAGAAATATATTCAATTAAAACCATTCATGTATATGGGAATTGAGTTATTATGCACTTAAAGAAATTTTTGGGTGGGTAGTTAATGAATTTATGGTGTTTTATCATTCATAAATGTTACTTTCTATAATTACAATTATTCCCTAGTGTGAATATCTTCCACATTTATTTCATGGGTGATTAATTCATCCAAATATTTCACTTCTTGATTTCATAAATACTTTAACATCTTCCATGGAATTCAGTGGAGATACTTTTATGATGGATTATAATAGTTTTGAAAATGAATGGTTTTTTCGTAGGAAATTTAGTGATATATTTTTATATTTTTCTTATGTTACTGCCATTAAAATATATAAATGATATATAATTCAATAAGATAAGAAAAAGATGTTATTTTTTATTACTTATGGATTATTTGTGTCAGGACCATGACTCAAGAGACCTGGAGCTGGTTTCCTACATTATTACATTGGAAGAGATACAAAGGTTCATATCCGATAGGGTTGATCATTTTAGCATATTAGAAGAAACAAATACATACATTATAACCATTTTATATTCGGAAAAGGAATCAAAACATACTACATAACAAAAAAATGACCTATATCCCAAAAAACCCATTCAAATATTTCTTCTTTATATCGTGCGGAATGAAAAAAATTAGGGTTAGCACAAATTATTAGAAGGATTATGTATAGAGGAATCTATAATGAATAAATAAATAATAATAAATATGGAATGTTAAATAAATGATCACATATTTCATTAAATAAATATCTTGGATATCATGATTTGTTGAGGAGTAATCAATATGCGATAGTAAATTATCGATCATGCATTCCATTTAATCAATAAACTGAGAATGAAAGGAATCCAATGATAATGTCGTTATCAAAATATCATCGATAATGATAAATAAAATATTAATTAAGTAAATTATTAATCATTGGTAATCATGTTCAAAATAACATGAGGTATCTACTATCATGACCTTTCAAAGGGATATTTAAAACTACATGTATAAACTCGTTTAATTTTGCTAACTGTTTTGTCTCATGAGTAAAACAGAACCATTGATAAAATATACTATTAAGGGCCCCACCAATCACTATACGTACATATAATTCCTCATATATCATATAATTTATTTAAATTATTAATTATATTCCTTATCATCAAATATCCATATTGAGGAAAGATTGAGTTTTTTAAAATATTTAATCAGTTAATAGAATTACATTCAAACTAACAAAATATCTTAAAATTTTATACAGTTGAGGATATAATCCTAAAAATAATTAAAGAATATTGATATTTAGTAAAAACAATTAAATTTAAAATGACAAATAATAACAATAAATAGATAATGTTAGTATACAGTTAACCATCACTAATGAAAATGACACTATAATATAACATTTACCCATTGGAAATTTTGTAATTTAAATCAAAATGAATGAAATAATTAATATTGAAACATAAAATAAACTAAATTACTTTGGAATATATATTTGACATGTAAAATGGGAAGTGCATATAATATATAAAATCAATTTTGTGTATACGATTAAAATATACCTGAATGAAGGAAATTTTAGATGAACTCTCTTACCCCGTTGTTTCCATTAAATGAACATTATTTAACCTCAAGTATAATTTTATTAATCATGTTATTAGTTTATTTTATAATAACATTCATACATATATTATCATACATGATCCTCTTATTAATTTTTAACAACCATTTTTAAATAATATTTCATTATTTTCATTATTTTCTGACTTTAAGTTCCTTATTTCTCATACATATTCTATAATAAAAGTCCTTGTTATTATGAACTGAATATATATACATTTTCTATAAAATAATATTAATGTAATAAATATAATTTTTACTCAGTATATAGTCATTTATAACCATTTATGAATGTTTTACATGGGAAATTTATCACATCACTTTGTGGAGAGAGTAGCCCATATGTACGCATGACCAACAATGTCATTCTATTAACATGTGAAAGTGTAAGGAAGTGGGTGATATATTAATTTTAAAAAGTCAATATCATTGAATATATATCACATATATTCATTAATTTTATCCTTATAACCTTCCATGTAAAGTTTATATGAATAAAAAATCACAACGCTTTTTGAGGTGGTAGTCTACTATACAGACAAGAGACGTTATTATATTTTAATTAAAATGGAATGTAAAATTGAATATGAGATATTAAATTTCATGAAGAATAATAACATCATAAATATCAGTTACATGTGTTAAAACCCTAATTACATTTTCCTTGAATAGTGGTGATGAAAAATGAGTCAAATCATTTCATGAGGCGTTAGTCCATTGTACACACATTTCACAATTATGTTTCCCATTTGATGGAAGTGGAGAGAGAAAAAAAATCTCCATTAACATAATAATATATAATTATATTATAGATACTAGTGTTTTTATATTTTATGTTATATTACATAATTCATGGTGGATAATGATGAAATAAAAAAAAAGATATTTGTTAATACAATTACCTTATGTGGAGAAACCTACTTTGGATCTCCACATAAGGACCCTAAGGATAGTATTTTGGGATGACCAAAGCACATGAATGTGAGTAATGATGTTAGAGAGAGAATATTATATGGTATTATTTATCCAAAGGTCATGGTATGTGAATATTTGAGGTGAGGGAGTGCCCTATTCTATATGGTGAAAGGGGACCTCCTTAGAAATTACTTGAAAATTTTCCAAAAAAATCTGAAATGATAATGTTCTTTACATGAAAAAAATTATTCCAATTGACCATAGATTCATATTCAGGATGGATAAGTTCTAAATATTTCCATAAAATAATATTTTTACCTATTTTTAGGTCACTTTTAACCCTATTCTTCTTTTCTTATCACCTGGTAAACTCATTTTTACCTTAATCACAGTAATTAATTTTTATTGTTTTCACTTTTTATTTAGGTAAAAAATTATGTTAAAATTATTAGAAAATATTAATTATTATGAATCCAAATATGGAATATATTTTTAAAAAAAATAATTCATATAAGTGTAATAATTTAATTTAAAATTATTCACGTAGACACGATGAAAAGGAGGGTTTCTAAAGGAAAAATTCTCATATGTATAGAATGATTTAATTTAAGAATTTATTATTAAATTGATTCCAAATACCTAAATTGTATTTAAAATTAATTAATTTTTCTAATTTTACTTTAAACTGAATTTAATATATAATTTATTTATTTAAAATATTTATATGAAAAGAATATTTTCAATAGAAAAATTTGAGTGTTTCACTATTGATTAAAAAATGAATCTTTTCAGAAAAATGAAAAACATTAAACCTAAGATAATTTTGATATTATTATTTAAAAAATGAATATAATTTTATCAAAAAAAATTAAAAGTGTCACAAATTAATTTTATCTTATGTGTATAAGAAGTGATGAAACTACTCTCTTTGAAAAAATAATGTTTTTTAGAAATTATTTCTTTTTCCTTAAAATGATTATGAATTTTAAATAAAAAATTCATAAAAATGATTATGTGTGATCTATATATTATTTCTAATTTACTTAGTCTTATTTACACCTTCCAATTTAATATCTAGGTTATAATGATAATTTTTAAATAATATTTTAATATATTATCATGTTTTGTTTAAACCTGGTATTTCATGCATTGAAATATAACAAAAAAAATTAAATTTATACTGAAAAAAATATATTTTTATGTCCTGGGGTGTTATATTATTTCCTCGTTATAAAACATTCATCCCTGAAATTACATGGATATACATTCTAACCAAATAAGGGTAGTTGTTTTTGATAACATCCTATATTTACAACATTTCATTCACTATTTTGTGATTCCATTAAAGATCTATTAGATGTAGAATAATTTGATTCCTCAATACATACTCTCTATTTTAAATACTATCAGTGTGTTATTCTTAGTATCATAGATTATGATCCAATTCTATTTCATCATAATTGGGAACATGTGTTGGGAATTGCATGTACATCCTTAACAATGATATATAGAACATATCATGTACCTTTTAGAGACATGGAATAATTTAAAAACTATTAGGAAAATCTAAAATTATTTCAAGAGTATCAAAATGCCCTATTTACTTGGGCCTATGTTACCCTTTATTACTGAACTGTATTTCACCCTTCAATAGATATACATTATAGAAAACATGATATCCCACTGGGAAATCAAAATACATCATCTGAATATTGGTATAACCCTTCTTCATACCTTTAGCTTATCTAACATGAGAATTAATATTATATACCTTTATTGTTTTCTCTTCAACACATTGTTGGTCTATAAGTTTCCTCTCACCAACTTTATCCCAATATGTTGGAGTGTGACATCTCTTTCCATATAATGCTTCATACATTTCTATTTTATTACTTAAATAGAAATTGTTTTTATAGGAAAACTCTTCGAAAGTTAAATAATTATACCACATACCTCAAAATTCATGTTAGAATGACATCAAGATATATTCCATTGTTGGAATAGTCTTATCTATAACGACCCAGATTTTCCATGTAATTGTTTTTAAATAAATTGGAATTTTACGAGTCCACAAAAATTAACGACACGTGATTCTGAGGACCGATGTCCCCATAATAAATTTATGAACATTTATTAAGGTACGTTTAGTAAACGTAAGAGCTGTTTTTTATAAATTTTGAACCGGTTCTCAGAATTGAAATCCAAGGGCACCGTTGAACCCACAGTGCCAGTTTTTGCTCAAAGAGACTTTTACATCGACAGCAGTTGGTCAAGGGTGAAATTTAGTTTTTGGGGTTTTTGTGGAAATAATAAAATAATATTAACACCCATTTTATTTTATTTTTTTGTAACCACCCTACTTGTGGATGTTCAGAGGTGGGGTCCACTAAAAAAAGCCTCCTCTTCTAGTTTTATTGTGGTGGGGACCACCCAAGTTCTAAATTACCTCCCAAATTGAATTTAGGGGCGGGGACCACCCAATCCCTATTAATGGGGGGAGAGGAAACCACTCAACCCCCCTCATTAATTTGGAGGAGCCTATTGAGCTTCCTCCACATAAATCATTCCAAAGCACCCTAATTAATTGTGCCAACCTAGGTGTTTAATTAAGCTAATTTGAATTTGTGAGAATGATTAAAGTTGGGGGAAACACATCAGTTGGCCATTTTCGTTTTGGTGGACCCTTGGGAGAAAATCTCTCCAATGAAGAACTACTTATCTGAAAAAAGATTGTGTTACTCCAACGAAGAACACCAATGAAGAATGCTGACCCCGACATCAACCTTCTTCCTCGAGACTTCCTTCGACATAGGACATCTTCGCCTATGACGAACCGACACACAAACTGATGATCGAGGAAAACGCCGATGACACCGACGTCCACCATTTTACAACGATTCATCTTCTTCCCCACGACTCTGTCGATGTATCAACCCGAGGTAGGGGATTATTGTGAATGATTTTATATACCCATGTTCTTCCCTTCTAGACCAAGGAATGCAGATCAACATTCTAACTAGTTGATCCGCATATGTTTCCGTTTGCAGGTTTTGTGAATAATCATTGGGGGAGGGTTTGATGTTCTTCATTATTTTTCTCTATCGAGCTGCTTTCTATCTCTATAAACGCGGAGGGTGTTGGACAAACAAACATGGCCCGACCCCCTCCATAGTTATTCTTTGTGGTGTTCTTCAGAATTAAGGAAGATGATGAAGGAGATGAAGGGAACGACATCGCCACCCAAGGCCTCAGTGACCTACGCCACCCCCGCAACGCCACGACCGAACTGGCCCCGCATCCTAGCTTGCACCACTCACTGGCTGAGCCACCCCGACTGCGTCGCCCGACGGCCGCACCTCCCGCCGGCCGAGCCACCACGGCCGCGCCGCTCACTAGCTGCAGCGCTCGCCGGCTGGGCCACCCCAGCTCATGCTACCTACCGGCCTCCTGAGCATCCCACGCCTCAAGCGGCGACCCATCTGAACTGGCCCATGCCCCTTGCAGTGCCTCAGCCGAACTGGCCCGCACCTCTCGCAGCACCCTGGCTAAACCGGCCCACCCCTCACGGCCTCCCGACCGAACCGGCCCACGCCCCTCGTGGCTCCTTGGCCGAACCGGCCCCCTCCCCTTATGGCGTCCCGACCGAACCAGCCCAAACCCCTCGCGGCGCCCCTGCCGAACTGGACATGCGCCCTCGCGGTTCCCCCATGGTCGAGCTTCCCCGCGGTACCCACAGGCTTTGCGGCCCCTCCCGGCCCTCATAGGCTACCAGACCACCCAGCGTACCGGGCCACATCACGAGCCATGCCTAACCCAGCGTGTCGGGCTAGGTCGACCCGAACTGGGTCGACCCATGCCAGGTCGGCCCGGACCCGGGCCCACTACGTCTCATTTACTTATTTTGGCCATAACATTGGTACCGGACGTCTATTTGACGAACCATCAGCAACACTGGAAATATAGGAAAAATTCGGTCCCTTTGACTGTACCCTACTGAGTTTTGGTTTGAGATGAGAAACTGTTAGGTTGGATCGAGCACGAATCCAACCGGGCCCCCGAGACTAAATGGATAGTAACTCACAGATCGGGTGTCTGATTGACTCGTTGTCTATTACGTTGAGACCCCTATGATGTGGAGGACCATGGAAAAACTTCATCGTGGGACTTCGTGACCGTTGGAGTATCGACCAGTAGCTTGTGAAGAGGATCCTCCTAGATAAGAGCAAGCATAGTGCAGAGACGTAGTAGCTGGCTGAGACCTAACGAATGCTGACCATTTTGACTCAGAGTAACTGGAGTAGCCTAGTGGGGATCCCCTTGGTGTCGCGGAAGTCCCACGGTAGGGAGCTCCTCTATGTGACATGGTAGACCCACGGTACTCGACAGGAGGAGTATCTCAGCGGGCTATAAGGGGGAGCACTCTTGGTGACGCGGATGACCCACGGTGGGGAGTGTTCTTGGTGACGCTCCAAATCCACGGTACTCGACAGGATGAGTACCTCAGTAGTCCATGGTTAGTGGGAAGTGTGCTTGGTGACGCGGCATGCCCACTGTACTCGATAGAGGTGGATTTCTTCAGCAACCGAGGTGTTTGACAATGTGAATGGGGATGTTACTTGATACTACCCCTAGAATAAAATCCCGGTTGAGTTGAGTCAGTAACTATGTGTTTCTTCATGATTGAGATTAATTACATGATAACTTAGGTATATGTATGGTCATATACCTATGTGGGGTTTCTATTGATTTCTTACATTGTGGTTTATCCTTGGTTGATTTTTGTGAGAACTTTAGGGTCTCAGAGTCCCTACTGAGTATTGTTATACTCACCCCTGCACGGGCTATTCCTACACCTTGTTGTGTTGGATGCAGATGACGGACAACACTGACTGAGGCTGAGAGTACTAGGACTGGATGGTACCTAGAGGTGGACCATACAGCGTGTCGGTACATGGAGGAGATGGACGGACGAGGAGTGATGAGGAGGCGATCTGTACCTACCCTTCAATTAAGAACCCAGAGAATGATCCAGTAGCTTCTTTTCTTCCTTTTTCTTCAGTCGTATTGTTTTTCAATTGTGCTTGTACCTTTACTTTTGGGATTGTATTTCGGACCCTTTTTACATTCAGCACTCTTTTGGTTATACAGTTTACTCATGTTCGTATCTTTCTGTGAGTGTTTACATGTTATATAGGCAATGCCTTCCAAGATTTAGGGAATTACGCCTTTGGTGCTAGTCGCCAGCCCCTGGCCAATGGAAGGCGGGATTGGGGTAGTCACAGCACGGGCCCCGGGGGATAGTACTTGTCAAATTGGTATGAGAGGAGTAGGTTCTACCGTATAACTAGAACTCTGATCCTTTCTATAAAGCAATATTGTTAAGGGTAATGAGTGCGGTATTCAGTTCAAGGAATCCAGTGCTGGTGCGGTGACCGACATATCCATACACCAGGACCCTGACTTGTGATTTCCAACTCAGTGCACAAAAACACTGGTTGTGTGTGTTTTTCCAAAAGTGTTCATTATGTCAGCTCACTATGTATAACTTTTTAACTACAACACACCTTTTTATTTTCAGGATTCCTCCACGCAGAGATCCGGATAGAGTTTCGAATGTTGTACGCACTGACAGCCCACTAAGCGACGTGGCCTCTGTATAGGTCCCTCTTTAGGTATATCCACCAGCGGAGGCACCAGCGGTACCATTACCCATAGGTCCACTGATGCCACCATCCCCAACAGCAGACGGTTCATGCCTCTTTTGAGAATTGCATGAGTTATAGCACCAGAGGCCACCCATATTCAGGGGAGATATGGACCCACATGCGGCTGAGGATTGGATGGAGTCCATGGTGTGATTTTTCTGACTGGTAGGGACACCAGCAGACCTCATGGTTATCCTTGCCGCCAGACTTCTACAGGCAGCAGCAGGCAGGTGGTGGAGCTTAATGCTCGAGGTTCACGACGAGGTAACGCTTCTCTGGGAAAACTTCAAGAGCCTATTTCAGGCATATTTTTTCCCAATGACTCTTCACACAATGCGCATTCAGGAGCTACTTCATCTACAGCAGGGCAGCCTGACTGTAGCTCAGTACTCAGTGAGGTTCACTTACGTTTCACATTACACCACCTATATGGTGCGGGACCCATTCTTCCGGGCCCGGACCTATGAGTAGGGACTTAGGTGGGAGATCAATTCTTCGGTGATCTCACTCAACATCCCAACACAGACGGGGCTGTTAAAGAGATCCCTCTTAGTGGAGAGTTTCATTGCTGAGCAGTCTCCAGCAGCGAGATACACCACCAGTCGACACGTAGCAATGTGTTATGTAGCTGGAAGTAGATAGATGTCATAGAAGTCAAAGAGGACCAGACCTATAGGTGGAAGAATGCATGAATCAGGATTGGTTTTGCGGGGCACTCGAAGCAGAGACATACATGCCAGGAGTGGGAAGTGATTCACATGCGGTGGGCAGGGTCACATGGCTCATGACTGTCCGACCCGTCGTACGGATGATCAGAAGACGGTCGAAGGACCGCCCAGGCAAAGACAGAGGTTAGACTAAGGAGGTCCGCAGGGAGCAGGCGGAAGTGGTAGAGTAGTTGGTCGTACAGCTGGCGGTGGACGATGATTCGAGATATTACTGTCACCACCACCAGGAGGTCCACCTCGACTGTAGGGAGCGAGTGAATAAGGGAGAGCTTATCTCCAGGCAGCTGAGGATTACAATCATGGTGCTCCGAAGATGATTCGAGGTATGATTTGTGTCTACTCCACCATAACTTCAGTACTTATAGACACAGGATTCAGTCATTCTTTCATTGCCACTTCCCTCGTTTGGATCTTGAAGATTCTGGTGGAGTCGTTGGCTCGATCCTTACAGCTAGAGACTACTAAGGGAGTGGATTCAATGATTACGCACTGGATCCGACAGTGATAGCTTACTCTAGGAGGCAAGAGCATCAGCTGGGATCTCCTAGTAGAAACATCAAGGCCTTACAACGTCATATTGGGTATGGACTGGTTATCTACAGTCCATGGTCAGATAGACTGTATTAGGTGCAAAGTGCAGTGTGTCCGCACTGATGGGACCAGGTTTACCTTCACCGGTGAAGAGGGAGCCTTTGCAGCACACGATGGACTTACTTCGAGGAGAGTGCAGCTGATCACTCATCAGTTGGGTAGCCTTACCCTCATAGCTGTTGATGTGGGGAGTCCAAGCTATCTTGTAGTGGTGGACGAGTACGTGGATGTCTTCCCTGATAATTTTTTGGGTCTACCTCCTCATAGAGAGGTGTAATTCTACATTGACTTGTACCTCGGGACAGCACCGATATCTACACCAGCATGTCGGATGTCTCCTGCATAGCTTCGTGAGCTGCGGGTATAGCTAGAGGACATGCAGGGGAATGGATTCATCCGGCCCAGTGTTTCACCTTAGGAAGCCCCAGATTTATTCGCCAAGAAGGCAGATGAGATCGTGAGACTTTGTGTTGACTATCGGTGCCTGAACCAGGTGACCGTGAAGAACAAGTGCCCACTCTCAAGGATTGATAACCTCTTTGATCAGCTGAAGGGAGAATGGTGGTTCTCAAAGAGAGACCTCAGATCAGGCTATCACCAGCTCAGAGTACGAGATGAGGATGTGCAGAAGACGTCCTTCAGGTGTCATTAAAGCCACTTTGAGTTCTTGGTTATGACATTTAGCATAACCAATACTCCAGCAGTGTTCATGGGACTCATGAATAGGATCTTTCATCTGTACCTTGATCACTTCATAGTGTTCTTCATTGATGACATTCTGATCTACTCGACTACTGAGGAGGAGCATGCCTACCATTTGCGGGTATTAATATACACGCTCTGAGAGCACCATCTTTATGGAAATCTCTCGAAGTGTCAATTATTGATTCGATAGGTTCACTTTATAGGACATGTCATCTCGGAGGCTGGAGTTGCAATAGATCCAGCGAAGATTGAGGTGGTACTTTCTTGGGAGCCACTCGGGTGTGTGACGAAGGTGCGGAGTTTCTTGGGTTTTGATGGATATTACTGGAGGTTTGTGCCAGACTTCTCAAGAGTTGAAGCACCTCTATTATCCTTGACGAAGAATGGGCAACCCTTCGTGTATTCGTAGAGATGATAGAAGAGATTTTAGGAGCTAAGGAAGCAGCTGACTAGTGCCCTCATCTTGAGGCTTTCAGAGGAGGGAATAGGGTACGTAGTTTACTATGACGCATCTGGGACCAGGCTCGGATGTGTCTTGATGCAGGAGTGAGCGGTGATCACATATGGTTCTCAACAGCTAAAAGAACATGATCAGAACTATGTTACCCATGAAATGGAGTTAGCAGCAGTGGTCTTCACCTTCAATATGAGGTGACACTATCTGATAGGTGAACTCTTTACAGTCTACTCAGAACACAAGAGTCTTAGGTATATCTTCTCTCAGAAAGACCAGAACCTGAGATAGTGACGATGTCTTGAGTTCCTCCAGGAATATGAATTCAAGATAGTCTATACTCCTGGGAAGGGGAACGTTGTAACAGATGCAATCATCAAGAGATCTGGTATACAGCTGCTAGGTGAGACGACAGAGCAGATGGCCGTTTTGCAGATATCCTTTGTGGATAGAGATGGAGGAGCATTCCTTTAGTCTCTTATAGTCACTCCCCCAATTATTTAGTGATTCATGGAGGCCCAAAATGGGGACGCTGACAGTGAGGCTCGACGTGTTCAGATATCCACAAAACAGGCACTTGATGTATTTTTTGAAGGTGGGGAGCATGCCAACCTCTTCAAAGGACGTACCATGGTACCAGTGTCACTTCAGGAAGATGTTTTGAGGGAGTACCACGGATCCCATCTAGCGGTACATACATGGGTGTAGAATATGTATCAGGACCTCTAACGACAGCATTGGTGGCCGAGAATGAAGAATGAAGTTGCAGAGTTTGTCTCTCGATAACTCACTTGTTAGTAAGTTAAGGTGGAGCATCATGTTCTAGCAGGATTGGTTCAGCCTTTAGAGGTCCCAGAGTTGATGTGGGATGGAATTTCCATGGACTTTGTGACAGGACATCCACATACATCTAGGGGACATGACTTGATTTGTGTGATCGTCGACCGACTCACCAAGTCGGCCCAATTCCTACCGATCCGGGAGCAGGGTTCAGTAGAGAGCATGGGATGCCTCTATGTGCTGGAGATTGTGCAGCTACATGGAGTACCCACGAAGATTGTCTCCAATCGTGATAAACTTTTTACTTCCCGAAAATGGAAGGGGATGTAGGAGGCTTCTGGGATGCAGCTTCGTTTGAGCACCACCTTTCATATTCAAATGGATGGCCAAACTGAGCGGACCATTCAGACCCATGAGGACATGTTGCATGATTTTTTCCTCGACTTCAATCACAGATGGGAAGATCACTTGCCTTTAATGGAGTTTGCGTACAACAACAGTTATCACTCCACCATATGGATGGCACCTTTTGAGGAATTATACAGGTGACCATGTAGATCACATTTATGCTAGACTGGCTCAGGGGAGTCAGCACTCGTGGGACCAGAGATGGTACATGCTACCATATAAAAGGTGCAGGTCATCCAGGAATGGATGAAGACACCACAGAGCATGCAGAAGTTTTATGCCGACAGGAGAATGAGACCTCTGGAGTTCAAGGATAGTGACCACGTCTTTCTACGTGTCTCACTTCGATGAGGTTTGCAGAGATTTGGTTGAGGCAGCAAGTTATCTCCGAGGTTCTTCAATCCTTTCTAGGTCCTTAGCGGAGTTAGCGAGGTGGAATACCGCTTAGCTCTTCCACCACAATTGCACTGGGTGCATGATGTCTTCCACGTGTCCTAGATGAGGAGATACGTGCACGACCCTTCTCACATCAACATCCTTGGTGAGCCGGACGTTGATGATGGGGTGAATTTTTCAGAGGTTCCAGTGGAGATTGAGGATCGATAGGAGAGGGTCCTTCATGGATGGTCGATACCTCCAGTGTGCGTTTGCTGGCAGCATAGGAACCTCTAGGAGAGCACATGGGAGCCAGAGTCTCAGATGAGTGCTCAATACCCCCACTTGTTCCCTTAGTTTGAGTTATGGCTTACGGAGACATAGAACCCTGTGGTGGGGAGAATGTAAAGACCTAGATTTTCCATTTAATTTTTTTTTAAATAAATTGGATTTTTTCGAGTCTGTGAAAATTGATGGTTCATGATTCCGAGGTCTGGTGTGCCCGGAATCAATTTATGAACTTTTCTTCATGTACATTCAGTAAATGTACAAGTGGGTTTTTATAACTTTTTAACCGGTGCTCGTAATTGAAATCTGAGTGTACCATTGAACTCGTAGCACCCGTTTTCTCTTAAAGAGACATTCACCTCCACGGTAGTAGGTCAAGGCTGAAAGTCAGTTTTTGGGTTTTTTTGGAAATAATAAAATAAAATAAACACATGTTTTATTTTATTTCTTCATAACCACGCTCCATGTGGATGTTCATAGGTGGGGTCCACTAGAACAAAACCTCCGCTTCTAGTTTTATGGTGGTGGTGACCACCCGAGTTCTCAATAACCTCCCAAATTGAATTTAGGGGTGGGGACTACCCAAGCGCTATTAATGGGGGGAGGGGAAACCACTCATCCCCCCTCTTTAATGTGGAGGAGCCTCTTGAGATTCTTCAACATTAATCATACCAACCCACCCTAATTAATTGTGTCATCCTAGGTGTTTAATTATGCTAATATGAATTTTTGCCATCAATTAAATTTGGGGGAAACACATCAGTTGGCCATTTTATTTTTGGTGGAGCCTTATTAGAAAACCTCTCCAACGAAGAACTACTTCTCTGAATGAAGAACGTGTTCTTCCAACAAAGAACGCCAACGAAGAACGTTGACCCCGACTTCGACCTTCTTCCTCGATACTTCCTCCTACGTAGGGCGTCTTTGACTATGACATACCGACACACAAACCGATAGTCCAGGAAAACGCCGACAACACCGACATCCGTATTTTCCCAACGATTAGTCTTTTTTCCCACGACTTCGTTGACGTATCAACCCGAGGTAGGGGATTATTGTGAATGATTGTATATACCCATGTTCTTCCCTTCTAGAACAAGGAAGATGGATCAATATTCTAACTAGTGGATCTACATATGTTTCCTTTTACGGGTTTTGGGAATAATCATTGCGGGAGGGTTTGATGTTCTTCATTATTTTTCTTTATGTCGTGCCGCTTGATATTGCTCTAAACGCAGAGGGTGTGGGCCAAACCAACATGACATGACACCCCTCTGCCATTCTTCTTTATGGTGTTTTTCAGAATAAAGGAAGGCGATGAAGGCGATGAAGGCAACATCACTGCCACCCACGACCATCGTGACCCGTGCGGCCCCCGTGATGCCCCGACCAAACCGGACCCACGCCCCGGCTTGCGCCAGTCGCCAGTCAAGCCACCCTGGTAGCGCCGCACGCCAGTCGCACCACCCGCCGGCCGAGCCACACTGGCCACACAGCCCGCTGGTTGCGCCCCTCACAAGCCGCCCGCCCCTCTCGTGGCGCCCTGGTCGAACCGACCCACGCCCCTCGCGACGTCCAGGACGAACCGGCTCTGCGCCCTCGTGGTACCCCCATTCCCAAGCTGCCACGCGGCACCGAGGGCTCCACGGCCCCTCCCGGCCATCGCAGGCTACCAGAATGCCTAGCAGACCAAGCCGCATCACGGGTCAGGCCTGGCCCAGCAGGTCAGGATAGGTAGAGACGAACTGGGTCGACCCACGCCAGGTCAGGCCGGGTTGGTGTGACCAGGTCGCACTGGACCCGGGAACACTATGACCTATTTACTTCATTTGGCCATAAAATTGGCATCAGATGTCTATTTGAAAAATCGTCAGCGGTCTTGGAAATATTGGAACGACTTAGTCCCTTTGAGTACACCCTAATGAGTTTTGGGTTGAGATGACAACTGGTCAGGTTGGATCGAGCACGAATCCAAACAGGACCCTGGGAATAAATGGCTAGTAACTCACAGACCAGGAGTCTGATTAACGCGTCGTATGTTGCGTTGAGACCCTTATGACATGGAAGACTTTTGAGATACTTATTCATGGGACTTCGTGATAGTTGGATTATCTACCGGTACCTTGTGGAGCGGATTCTACCAGAGATGAGTGAGCTTAGTGCAGAGACCTAGTAGCTGGCTGAGACCTGGCGACTGCTTACCGTTTTGACTCGGAGTGACTCAACTAGCCTAGTGGGGAGCGCCTTGGTTTTGCGGAAGACCCACGGTGGGGAGAGCCACTTTGTGAAGCGGAAGACACACGGTACTCAACAGGAGGAGTACATCAGCAGGCTATGAGGGGGAGTGCGCTTGGTGATGCGGCAGACCCACGGTGGGGAGCATGTTTAGTGATGCGGTAGATCCACGGTACTCGACAGAAGGTATAACAACCCATACTTTACATACATTGTTATTACATCAAAATTGAAGCATACTTATTACAACATATAACAAAACCATGAAAGGACCATATAGGTATAGTGTCTTTAGAAACTGGGAAACATAAACAACTGGTTCATAAAGTGTCTACATTGTCTCCATTTATTTCATCATATCTATAGTCCATTTTGGCATATCTTACTTAATAACCTTATTCCTGGCCTGGGGAAAGAAAACATACAAAATGGTGAGCTCAAATGCTTAGTAATGGTAAAAAAAAGAAATATCAATCACATCAAAATAAAAACATAACATTTTGGAAATCTTACCCTGCAAAAGATATCATAATTTCATAACATGGGATAAATCATGGAAGTGAAATGTAATCCCAATAATCGTAACATAAAACATGAAACTTTGTGGCATGCACACATAATCACAGAGAATCATTTCTTATTAGTCATGACTCATTGCCAAGACTATCTTAGTGGACAAAGTCCATTTCTGAACTGAGTTCACTCCTCGTTTCAGTCCTGTTTCACTGAACCGGTTTCACCTGCCGTTCTAGCAATGTCTATCTCTTGAGATATAAAATCTTTACCCAATGCATTGGAGGGAGATCTAGGTCCCACCCATATCATAATGATACCATTATTATGTGTGCCACAAAATCATAAACCATACATCATAGAATAACACATGTAATAAAAATGGGAATCTAAAACATTGTGACATAATAAAACAATTCATATATGATAAAGAAATTCATAAAAATAATTCCATCACAACATAATAAAATCAATTTAATAATAGGGATAGAAACAGAACCCCTTATTATCTTAGATGGAAAATAATTTTAATAAAACACTTGAACTCCATTCTTGAGGAAAATATCCTTTCTACTTCAAAAAAAACTTTTCTTTTCTTAACATGTCATATAATTATAAACTAATAGAAGTTGATCAAAATTAAACTTGAAAACTTGTAAGGGAATCTTCTTTGAAATAATGTTTTAAAAATCCATTCATGCCGTATAAGTTAAAAGAAAACATTCTTCTCGTACTTTTGTCGGAAAAGTCAAAAAGTACCTCGTACGAAAAACGACAAAAGATTCCTTTCATGTCTTTTACAAAAAGCTCACCGAAGGGTAAAATTGGATATAAAATATTTTAGAAGGATATAAATATTACATATTGAGGAAACATGGATGTGGATGATAAAATACACCCCAGTAAATTCCAAAGTATAAACAATCTCGGATAAAAATGAGATTGTGATATTTTTCCCTTACCCGAGGTCCAATTTGCTTCGTAAGTGTCCGAACCTCCTGTATAATGATTTAAATAATGTTATTTACTTATTCCGGAAACATACTTATTTTTATGATATAATATTTGGTCATATTATTAGCTTCTTATTAGTAATATTTCATTACTACTTGTTATTCGAGTGTTTATTACTTTTTGTTCTTATGCGTGTTTTGTCGAATGAATTGTTATTCTTCTATTTAGGTTATAGATACCTCATTTACAGAATGGTATTAGTGTACTATATGTAATATTTATTCATTCAATTCATTTATATAATAATTATGAAATGAAGATCATGTTGAACGAGTCGTATCACATCGTGGAGACGGTATTCGGTACGTACGCACGAGTGATGATATCGTTCCCATGATCGTGGAATTTTATTGGAGTGTATGTATAATATTTCAGAATCAATATCACTTTACAATAATCATATATAGTTATTATTTACACCATTATACCCATCCAAGTAAGGTGGTGGTGGAAATAGAGTACACCACGGCGTGGAGACGGTATTCTATACGTACGCACGCGCGGTGATTTCATTTTCTTAGGATGGATAGATGGTGAAATAAGGTTTTTTCATATTTATAATAACATATCAGTATATGAGTGATACTTATTTTATTACCTCATAATTAAACAACTAAAGAAGAGGGAGTAGAAGAAGAATGGAACATGAAGAAAACGGTAGAAGGTATTACCTCTTTCTCGAAGTGCCTCTTTTAAACTTTCTCTTAAGGCACTAGAGTTGGTCTTTTGATAAGACCAGTACCTCTAGTAGGTTTATATGGAAGTGGGGAAGTGAAATGGGCAGGGGTTGGCCGAGCTTGATGGCTCAAATTGGTGTGAGGAAGAGAGGGAGGAGAGGGGCACCTTTGGAAATATAAGAAATATTAGTTTATATTAAATCCCAAACCCACTTAAAAACTTCCAAAATGACTCATATATGAAGCTTAGATGATATAGGGTTGTAATATCATCAACCAAAAAAATTTAGACACATTAGGGATTTATTTTAAACATTATCAACTTGATTTATCCTTATTTATCAATTTAATTTTATATGTGGTAATAATATTCTAAATTTTAAATTATTACAAATAATTACATATGTGTTTTGAATTTTCCATAGTTTTACAATTTATGACATTGTAGACCATATAAATTTTAATTTATAATTTTTAAATATTTTTGTGATTTTTAAACAATTTTATAATATGTTATTTTTATAAAATAACAATAGTGTCAATTTTCACACTATTCATTTATTTGAATTTAAATAAAATATATACAGAAGATATGTTCGAACTAAAAGCTTTAATAGATTAATAAAATGTCATATGTAACTAAAAAATTAGTTTAGCACATTAAATAGTTCATATAATATTTATTTTAATATTTTTAAAACAATTTATTTGATATTTTAATTAATAAAATAATTTCTACATCACTATTGTGTCATAATTAATGATAATTATTTAATCCCTAAAAATTCTAAATAAATTCATATAATGTAGATAATTTTATTGGATTTCTGGAGACTATCCATGTTCGAAGTAGCATTAGGTTTATCACCAAATTAAAATTATTATACTTATAAGATTTAAGAAAGTGACATGTTGTCACATTCTTTGGTTTTAATAATAATTAAATTATTTTCATAGAAAAAATTCCATTAAATGAATCGAATCCGACCATTAGGTGATATGGGTCGACTTTTAGTCATCAAATAGGATTTTGGGAGGTGTTAGGGTAATTTTATACTCTTATATTTACCCTTAATTACTTGATTTACATTTAACTATGGTAAATAAAATTTACCATAGTTACTATTCATAATGCCCAAAAATAAAAAGTAGCCTATTAACATAATTTGAACTCACTGATTCTAATTATGGAATCCATTTTTCAAAATTCAAAACATATAAGTTGCAGTAATTAATTTAAAATAAATCTCATTGTTAAGAAAATGGGTTTTAGTAGTTAAAACATTACCAAAGATTGAAATGTTTTTACCTATGAATTCAATGTGAAATTAATTATAATGACATACATTATATTAAATGGTAATAATATATTCTATTTATACTTTAATACCATTCAATATTAAAATTTATCCATATAAATTATCTCAATGACAAAAGTTGTTTTTAATTAAAAATTAGCGTATTTTTACTATTCATCAAAATATGAAAGTTATCAGAAAAATATCAAAAATTTATTCAAAGTAAATTTTTATGCCCTGATTCAAAAGAAGAATTTTATTTTGTCAAATTTAACTTATAAAAATTTCAAAAACTAGATTTAATGTGGGTGCTCCATCAAAAGGGGGAAAACTATATTTTTTGAAAAATATTTCTTTTATCCAAAAAAACTGATTTTGCTTTTATACCTCATTCTATAAAATGTATAAGTTGAATTAAAATGTTATAAAATTCAAAATTCAGTTAGTATTATTCATAACGGCTAGTTTTAATAATATTTTAATAGCATATCTTTGTTTAGTGAAACTCGGTATTGCGTACAATGTAAGCTATCGAGGAAGGTCGTGGTTGTGTGTAAAGCAAGCCAAGCTAGTGTTGTGTGTAGTGAAAGATTGCTTTGATAATTTATATAACATAAAAACAAAGTATTTCTCATAAAATTCTCATGTGTCACATTCTACCCCCCTTAATATGAATTTCACCCTCGAAATTCGTCACTTTGTAACAAACAGATGAGGATACCTCTCCCTCATCATATCCTCAAGCTCCCATGTAGCTTCTTATAATTGGTGGTTCCTCCATTTAACTTTCACCAAGAGAGTTGTCTTGTTTCATAGGACTTTTTCGCTACGATCCATAATCTCTATCGGTTGTTCTTCATAAGAAAGATCTTTCTCCAGCGGTACAACTTTTGAGCCGAGTATATGTGAAGGATCAGGTCAGTACTTTCTCAGGAGAGATACATGGAACACATTGTGTACTTGAGAGAGATTACGTGGACGCATCAATCAGTAAGCTACCTTCCCAACACGATCCAGTATTTTGAAAGTACTAACATATCTTGGGCTCAACTTCCCCTTCCTTCCAAATCTCATGACCCTCTTCCAGGAAGATATTCGTAAGAACACTTTATCACCCACTTCAAACTCTAGGTCATTTCTTCGGTTGTCGGCATAACTTTTCGGTCGACTCTGAGCTGCTCTTATGTGTTGTTGAATAGATCTCACCTTTTCTGCCATTTCATTAACTAGATCAGGTCATAATAGCTTTCTTTCCCCAACTTCATCCCAGAAAGTTGGATTCCTGCATTTCTTTCCATAGGTAGCTTCATAAGAATCCATCTGAATACTGGAGTGAAAGCTATTATTATAAGAAAATTCCACCAAAGGTAGGTGTTGATCCCAACCACCTTTGAAATTCATAGAGCAAGCTCTCAACATATCTTCTAGAGTTTGAATTGTTCTCTCAGACTGACCGTCTGTCTGAGGATGATAAGCAGTGCTGAAACTCAACTCTGTATCCAGAGTATGCTGAAGACTTCGCCAGAACATCGAGGTAAATCTCAGATCCCGATCAGATATAATAGAATGTGGTACTCCATGCAATCTTACCACTTCCTTTACATATATCCTGGCAAGCTGATCCAGAGAGAAATCCTCTCTAATAGCAATGAAGTGTAAAGACTTTGTAAGACGATCAACTATGACCCAGATAGCATTATTTACTTTGTATGTTTTACGAAGTCTAGTGACAAAGTCCATAGTGATGTTTTACTATTTCCATTCGGGTATGGGTAATGGTTGTAACATCCCCTTAGACTTCTGTCTCTCAACTTTAACTAGCTGACAAACAAAGAATCGAGAGACATATTCAGCAACATCTCTTTTCATGCAATCCCACCAGAAGTACTCTTTCAGGTCCCTATACATCTTCGTGCTTCCAGGATGAATAGAGAATGAAGAACTATGAGCCTCATCCAGCAGCTCCTTCTTTAACTCGGGGATGGGAGGAACACAAACCCGATTCCTGAACATTATTCTCCCATCATAATCAAGGTTGAATTCAGTAACATTTCTCACCTTCTTTTGTAAGTCTACATCTTCCTTCTGTGCCTCTTTAATCTTCTCATGTATAGATAGTTGAACATTCATTTGGGAAAGATACGATTTTACCCCTTCCATTACAATTCCACGATCCATCCTTTGTAAATCCATAAATATTAGATCTTTTGTGATCCTAATCATGGATAAACTGGAATGGTCTTGTCGAATTAATGCATCTGCCAACTTGTTTGCTTTCCCAAGATGGTAATGAATTGAGCAGTCGTAATCCTTAATCAGCTCCAACCATCTTCTTTGGCGCATGTTCAGCTCCTTTTGTGTGAAAATATACTTTAAACTTTTATGATCAGTATAAATATCACACCATTCACCATAAAGGTAATTCCTCCAAATCGTTAATGAAAGGATTGCCACAGCTAACTCCAAATCATGAGTTGGGTAATTTTGCTCATGGATTTTCAACAGTCATGAGGCATAAGCTATCACCATATCATTTTTCATGAGGACACATCCTAGCCCCTTCTTGGATGCATCACTATAGATCACAAACCTTTCTCCACTACAAGGAAGTGTGAGTACATGTGCACTGGATAACCTTCTTTTCAACTCCTTGAAATTCTCTTCACATTCGTCCGTCCACACGAACATAACTCCTTTTCAAGTCAACCTGGTGAGTGGATTAGATAACCATGAATAATCTTTCACAAAACGTCAATAATATCCAGCCAAACCAAGAAAACTTCAGATCTCAGTTACTGTTGTTTGTCTCGACCATCTTTCAATAACCTCTGTTTTTTCTGGATCCACAGACATCCCCTCTTTTGAGATTATGTGACCCAAAAATGCAACTTTTTGAAGCCAAAATTTACACTTGGTAAATTTGGCATAAATTTTATCCTTTCTCAAGGTCTTCAATATAATTCGCAAGTGATCTTCATGTTCTTATTTGCTCATTGAATAGACAAGAATATCGTCTATAAAGACTACCACAAATTGATCAAGATAGTCTCTAAAGACTCTATTCATTAGATCCATGAAGATAGCAGGGGCATTAGTAAGACCAAATGGCATCACTATAAATTCATAGTGTCCATACCTTTTACGGAAATCCTTCTTTGGTATATCCTCCCTTTTGACCCTTATTTGATGATACCCTGAATGAAGATCAATCTTGGAAAATTATTGAGCTCCGCGTAGTTGGTCAAATAAGTCATCAATGTGTGGGAGAGGATATTTGTTCTTGATAGTGATCTTGTTAAGTTCTCGATATTCAATGCAGAGCCTCATTGATCCATCTTTCTTCTTAACAAACAGAATAGGTGCTCCCCAAGGTTACACACTAGGGAATATGAATCCCTTATCAAGATTCTCTTGGAGTTGCTTGTTCAATTCCTGCAACTCAATTGGGGCCATTATATAAGGTGTCTTTGAAATAGGGAAAGCACCCGGTATGAGTTCTATTGAAAACTCAACTTCACGATTTGGTGGAATACACGTAAATTCCTCCCGAAAGACATAATCAAACTCCCATACAATGGACATATTCTTAATTGTTAGTTTCTCACCAACCATTTGAGATAAATAACCTTCACTAAGTGGAATCAAGACCCATAAGATGGGAGAAATTTCCACTGGAAGGTTATGTTCATCCTTACATGGATAGGAGATCATAGATTGATCTAGAATATGAAATGCGACTTCCCTAATTTGTAAATTGATATGAGATACATATAGAGAAATCCAATCCATGCCATGAATCACATCAAATTCCACTATAGGAAGGATCACAAGATTTGCAGGAAGAACATTCCCACAAACATCAATCAGGGAAGAATTATAAACTTTTGATGCGACTAATGTTCCATTAGGTGTTGTCACATCTAACTCAACATCTAATTGTTGAGGTAATACGGTGATACGCTTAGAAAAATCTTCAGAAATAAAAGACTAGGTGGATCGAGAATTAAATAAAACATTTTCTACTTTAGAGTGGATGGTAAGTGTACCTTTCACCGCATCGTTATCGTACTCCACATCGCTGATAGAAATTGCATGTTACCTTCCTTTGTCTTTAGCCGTAATATTTTATTGATGTCGATCATCATCAACAACCCTTAGATTAGGGCATTTATTGGCATAATTCCCCATCTCCTTTCACTTGAAACATTGAAGTGTAGTAGGTTCATTCTGTGTGTCCCTTCCTTTGTTTGCATCATTAGATGTCTTATTCCCATCATTGTGGAATTGAAATACCCGATGACCTTCTTTTCAACATTTGAAACATTTACTTGTCCCTTTAAGACAACTCCCTCCATGTTTCTTTCCACACATTGAGCATAAGGGAAGACTCATCTTTTTTTCAGGGTGATCTTTATATTTTTCTTTGAATTCCATTTTCCTCTTTTTATCAAACCCATATGACTGATGGGTTACCCCAATCTCCATCTCGACTTCGAGATCACATCTAACGATTTCCTCATAGCTATTGAAGTCCCTTATGGCTAACGCCCTTCGAAGACTTGGTTTTAAGCCACTAAAGAATCGATCGATCATACTCTCAGGTTGGATAATAATACCAGAAGCGTACCTTGAATTTCTTGTAAAATTTGCTTCATAGGTACCAACAGATTCATCATCCTTTTGCTTCAGTTCAAGAAACTCTCTCTATCTTTGTTAGGAGAATACGAGGGATGTACTTATTGAAAAATATGTTCATGAACTCTTCCCATTCCATGGACTCAATTTCATCCCTTTGCCTCATATTCTTAATAAGATTCCACCATTGATCAGCATCTCCTTCCAAATGATACACTGCTAGGATGACTTTATGATGTTCAGAACATTGAAGAACTGAAAATATCTTTTCAGTAGTACTAATCCATTGTTCAGCAACAAATGGATCAGTAGACCCGCTGAAAGAAGGTGGATGCTACCTCATGAAGGATTCAACAGAATGTTGCTCCTTCCTTTTCTCGTTTGGAAGTCCTGCATGATTCATAGATTGAGAAATTTGTGTGATCATGGCTTCAAGATTTTTCATTCCAGCTCCCATAACATTTGGTTGCTCAGGGGGATAATCATTGCATTTCCCGTCTCATTCTGCATTAACACGGTTCCTTCGGATTCCAGCCATTGACTAAAACCAAGAAGAATAGTGATAGCACCACTAATTATAATAGGAAAACCACATAATAAAGAGTAAAATTTCACACTTAAGGTCTTATACTAGTTTATTCATGGTCATTTCTAAAACACTAATATTTTATTCTATGCTTAGACTTTTCCTTAGGGTTCTTACTAAGGCTTCCACATTCTAGTTTCCAAAGGTTGACTATACCTTTCCTTTGATACCAACTATAATGACCCATACTTTACATACATTGTTATTAATTCAAAATTGAAGCATACTTATTACAACATATAACAAAACCATGAAAGGACCATATAGGAATAGTGTCTTTAGAAACTGGGAAACATAAACAACTGGTTCATAAAGCATCTACAATGTCTCCCATTTATTTCATCATATCTATAGTCCCTTTTGGCGTATCTTACTTAATAACCTTCTTCCTGACCTGGGAAAAGAAAACATACAAAAGGGTGAGCTCAAATGCTCAGTAAGGGTAAACAAAAGAAATATCAATCACATCAAAATAAAAACATTACATTTTGGAAATCTTGCCCTCCAAAAGAGATCATAATTTAATAACATGGGATAAATCAGGGAAGTGAAATGTAATCCCAATAATCATAACTTAAAACAAGATACTTTTTGGCATACACACATAATCATAGACAATTATTTCTTATTAGTCAAGACTCATTTCCATGACTATCTTAGTGGACAATGTCCATTTCTGAACCGAGTACACTCCTCGTTTTAGTCCGGTTTCACTAAACCGGTTTAACCTGCCGTCCCAGCCTTGTCTATATCATGAGATATAAAATCATTAACCAATGAATTGGATGGAGATATAGGTCCCACCCATCTCATAATTATACCATTCTTATTTGTGCCACAAAATCATAAACCATACATCATAGCATAACCCATGTAATAAAAATGGGAATCTTAAACATCATGACATCATAAAACAATTAATATAAGATAAAGGAATTAATAAAAATAATTCCATCACAACATAACCAAATCAATGTAATAATATGGATAGAAAAAGAACCCTTTATTATCTTAGATGGAAAATAATTATGATAAAACACTTGAACTCTATTCTTGAGGAAAATATCTTTTCTACTTCAAATACACTTTTCATTTCTTAACATGTCATATAATTCTAAAATAAAAGAAGTTGATTAAAAATAAACTTGAAAACTTGTAAGGGAAGATTCTTTGAAATAACTTTTTAGAAATCCATTCATGTCGTATAAGTTAAAAGAAAACACTCTTCTCGTACTTTTGTCGGAAAAGTCAAAAAGTACCTCGTACAGAAAACGACAAACGATTCCTTTCATATCTTTTAAAAAAAACTCACCGAATGGTAAAATTGGATATAAAATATTGTATAAGGATATAAATATTACAGATTTAGGAAACATGGATGTGGATGATAAAATACACCCCAGTAAATTCCAAAGTATAAACAATCTTGGATAAAAATGAGATTTTGATTTTTTCCCTTACCTTAGGTCTGATTTGCTTCGTAAGTGTCCGAAGCTCCTATATAATGACTTAAAAAATGTTATTGACTTATTCCAGAATCATACTTATTTTTATGATATCATATATAGTCATATTCTTAGCTTCTTATTAGTAATATTTCATTACTACTTGTTATTCTGGTGTTTATTGCTTTTTCTTCTTTTGCGTGTTTTGTCGAATGAATTCTTATTCTTCTCTTTAGGTTATAGATACCTCATTTCTAGAATGGTATTAGTGTACTATATTTAATATTTATTTATTCAATTCATTTATATAATCATTATGAAATGAAGATCATGTAGAACGGGTCGCATCACATCGTGGAGACGGTATTCCCTACGTACCCACGAGTGATGATATTGTTCCCATGATCGTGGAATTGTATTAGAGTGTATGTATACTATTTCAGAATCAATATCACTTTAAAATAATCGTATATAGTTATTATTTACACCATTATACCCATCCAAGTAAGGTGGTAGGGGAAAATAGATTACACCACGGCGTGGAGACGGTATTCCGTACGTACGCACGCGCGGTGATTTCGTTTTCCTTAGGATGGATAGATGGTGAAATAGATTTGTTTCATATTTATAATAACATATCAGTATATGAGTGATACTTATGTTATTACCTCACAATGAAACAACTAAAGAAGAGGGAGTATAAGAAGAATGGAACTTCAAGAAAATGGTAGAAGGTATTACCTCTTTCTCGAAGTGCCTCCTTTAAACTTTCTCTTAAGGACCTAGAGTTGGTCTTTTGATAAGACCAGTACCTATAGAAGGTTTGTAAGGAAGTGGGGAAGTGAAATTGGCAGGGTTTGGCCAAGATTGAATGCTAAAATTGGTGTGAGGAAGAGGGGGAGGAGGTTCCCTTTTATAAGGGAGGAGAGGGGCACCTTTGGAAATATAAGAAATATTAGTTTATATTAAATCCCAACCCCACATAAAAACATCCAAAATGACTCATTTCCAAATATTATATGGGATAGGGATGTAATCGAATCAACCAATAAAATTTAGACATGTTAGGAATTTATTTTAAACATTATCAACTTGATTTATCCTTATTTATCAATTTTATTTTATTTGTGCTAATAATATTCTAAATTTAAAATTAATATAAATAATTACATATGTGTTGTGAATTTTCCATAGTATGACACTTTATTACATTTTAGACCATATAAATTTTAATTTATAATTTTTAAGTATTTTTTTGATATTTAAACAATTTTATAATATGTTATTTTTATAAAATAACAATCGTGTCAATTTTGACACTATTCATTTATTTGAATTTAAATAAACTATATACAGAAGATATGTTCGAAATAAAAGCTTTAATAGATTTATAAAATGTCATATGTATCTAGAAAATTAGTGTAGAACATTAAATAGTTCATATAATATTTATTTCAATATTTTTAAAACAATTTATTTGATATTTTAATTAATAAAATAATTTCCACATCACTATTGTGTCATAATTAATGATAATTATTTAATCCTTAAAAATTATAAATAAATTCCTATGATTTATATAATTGTATTATCTTTCTTTAGACTATTCATGTTCGAAGTTTCATAAAGTTTATCACCAAATTAAAATTATTATACTTATAAGATTTAAGAAAGTGACATGTTGTCACATTCTTTGGTTTTAATAATAATTAAATTATTTTCATGGAAGAAAGTCCATTAAATGAATCTAATACCTCTCTTAGGTGATATGGGTCGACTTTTAGTCATCCAATAGGATTTTGGCAGGTGTTAGGGTAATTTTATAATCTTATATTTACCCTTAATTACCCGATTTACCTTTAACTATGGTAAATAAAATTTACCATAGTTACTATTCATAATGCCAAAAAATAAAAAGTATCCTATTAAAACAAAATTTGGACCCACGTATTCTGAATATGGAATCCATTTTTCAAAATTCAAAACATATAAGTTGTAGTAATTAATTTAAAATAAATCTCATTGTTAAGAAATTGGGTTTTAGAAGTTAAAACATTGCCAAAGATTGAATTGTTTTTACCTATGAATTCAATGTGAAATTGATGCTAATGACATAAATTATATTAAATTGTAAAAATAAATTCTATTTATACTTTAAAACCATTCAACATTATAATTTATCCTAATAAATTATCTCAATGAAAAAAATTGTTTTTAATTAAAAATTAGCGTATTTTTACTATTCATCAAAATATGAAAGTTATCAAAAAAATATCAAAAATTTATCCAAATTAAATTTTTATACCCTGATTAAAAAGAAGAATTTTATTTTGTCAAATTGAACTTATAAACATGTCAAAAACTAGATTTAATGTGTGTGCGCCATCAAAAGTAGGCAAAACTGTATTTTTTGAAAAATATTTCTTTTATCCAAAAAACTGCTTTTGCTTTTATACCTCATTCTAGAAAATGTATAAGTTGAATTAAAATATTATAAAATTAAAAATTCAGTTAGTACTATTCATAATGGCTAGTTTTAATAATATTTTAAAAGAATATCGTTGTTTAGTAAAACTCGGTATTGCGTACAATGCAAGCTATCGAGGAAGGTCGCGGTTGCGTGTAAAGCAAGCCAAGCTAGTGTTGTGTGTAGTGAAAGATTTATTTGATGATTTATATAACATAAAAACAAAATATTTCTCATAAGAGTCTCGGGTGTTACAGAAGGAGTACCTCAGTAGTCAAAGGTTAGTGGGAATCGTGATTGGTGACGTGGTATGCCCACTGTACTCGATAGAGGAGGATTTCTGCAGCAGCTGAGGTGTTCGACAATGTGAATGGGGATGTTACTTGATACTAACCCTATAATAAAATCATGGTTGAGCTGAGTCAGTAACTATGTGTTTCTTCAAGATTGAGATGGATTACATGATAACTTAGGAATATGTATGAGCAAATACAAATGTAGGGTTATCTATTGATTTCATACTTTCTGGTTTATCCTTGGTGGTTTTTGTGAGTCCTTAAGGGTATTGGGGTCCCTACTGAGTATCGTTATACTCACCCATGCACGGGATATGCCTGAAACTTGTTGTGTTGGATACAGATGATAGACAGCGCTGACTGAGGCTGAGAGTACCAAGACTGGACGGTACCAGGAGGTGGACCAAACGACATGTCGGTACATGGAGGAGATAGACAGACGAGGAGTGCTGAGGAGGCGATATGTACCTACCCATCAGGTAGGAACTCGGAGGACGATCCATTAGTTGCTTTGCATTATTTTTCTTTAGTCATATTTTTTTTAATTTGTACTTGTACCTTTACTGTTGGGATTGTATTTCAGCCTCTTTTTTACTTTCAGCACACTTTTTGTTATACAGTTTACTCGTGTCCGTATCTTGATGTGAGTTTTTACAGGTTATAATGGCAATGTCTTCCCAGATTTAGGGAATTGCACCTATGGTGCTAGTCACTAGCCTCGGGATTATGGAAGGTGGTCTTGGGGTAGTCACGATATGGGCCCCGGGGGATGGGTCGTGACAATTGTCCATCAGTTTGAGGATGTTACGATATACTCAAATAATGTTTAGTATCAAGAGCCTTATTTATAATCTTCACTAATTTTAATGTAAAAAGGGGATCACATTAATACAAAATTTAATGATTTCAATCATTGGTTCCTACAACATCACTAATATAAATCCATGTGATTCACCCAAGTGGAAAAATCAAATTTTATAGAAAATAAATTCTTAGATTTTTGTAGGAGATCAATAATAACACATATTTCATCAATCATCCTAGGAGACTTTGGTAGTCTTGTAAAAATTTATGTCGTAATGTCATATAATTTCCACATAGGAATAAGAGTAGGTTTCATGAATCCTATTAGATTTTTTCTTACAACATTTAGTTGTTGAAAACCAAACATTTGGGCATATAATCCACAATTTCCCTCTTCATGTCATCTCAGCAGAAATGTTCTCTAAAATACCAATACATCTTTTTTCTACCATGTTTTAAAGAGAAATTTTAAATATTATCATTATATGACAATTCATTTTTTAGTTTAGTAGTATATGGAACACATAATCTATTTCCAAATTTCAAGACATTGGCATCACAAACAAAATCTGCAAATTTCCAAGCATTCAAGGATTTAATTTTTTTTTGAAAGAACTCATCATCTGAATATTATCTTTCTATATTTTTTAATAATTATGCTTTCACCATCATTTGAAAAGGGTGTGATTTATCCCCTTCAATAATAATTATCATATCCACCATTACTAGATCCATGAATATAAGATCCCTCACAATCATTATTTGATCCAGAAATCCATGATATTTTATAATAATGCATCTTATAAATTATTTTAATTATATATTTGGTAGTGTATTGAGAAATCATAATCCTTTACAATATAAGTTTTTCTCCATTACCCCATATTGAGCACTTTCTATGGGAAGATTTATTTTTGGATGTTAGGGTTTGTGTATATCTCACATCTTTCACCATATAGTTTATGTATCCATATCTTCAATGAAATGATTTTAGATACTTACTAAATATATTGGTTTCGACAGTTCTGTACATGATTATCAAACCTCTTTGAGTTATATTCAATAACTTTTTCATTTTTCATACAGATAAAACCTAGTCCATTAATTGATCCATTTCTATATATATAAAAATAATAATTTCCTAATGGTAATGTCAAAAATCAGATTATATTGAATATAACCATATCATATAAAAATCTGCTCATCCATTAATCAAAACGTTATTCACATTATATTGTTGAAATGAACATATTTCCTTTACATGTAATCTTGGATAACAGGTAATCCAATCAAGAAAAATGTTGAAAAAGTCATTAATAATAGATAATAATTCTAACTATACTATATACCTCTATTATGTTCCTTGGTGTGGTAAATTTACCGATTCCCTTTTTCTTCATAGGTTTTACTGATATTCAATCCTTCGAGACAATATGTACATGAAAATAAACATCTTGAATCCAAAAATAAAATTTCTTAATATCTTATATAAAACATTTCTTATAGGATTATTAGTAATAATCCTTAATTTATTTTCATGGCCCTCATATATTTTAGAATACACCAAATATATCACTGACGAGTACCAAGAAAAATCATCAAGATTATCCTCAATACTCTATTCTTTAGATCCAAAAAATAGATGATTTTTTAGTCATTCCAAATGGAATTACTAGAAACTCATATTGTATTTACCTCATTGGAAATGATCTATTTAGAATGTCTACCTCCATTACATGGAATTTATGATACCTTGAATGAAGGATATTCTTTGAAATATATTAAGTTCCACGATGTTGATCAAATAAGTTTTCAATGCATGTAAAAGGATATATTTTTCTTAATGTAATAGTACAAATTTCCCTATCATCAATGAATATCATCATTGTTCCATCATTACTATTAATTAAGATAACATGGGATCATTATTGAAAAAAACTAGAAAGAGTAAATACCTTATCACCCAAATCATATTGTTATTTATTCAAATCTAATAATTCCATAGTGTCCATTATATAGGAAGACATTGATATTGATATTGTATTATGGGTTAAATTAATTGAAAAATCAGCATAAATCTATGAGGGATTTCTAGGAAATGACCTCATGAAATACATCAATGTATTCTTATATAATATATAGATCCCCAATTTGATTTTTATATTTTCCATACTGTGATTTTTTGTCTTCTTGCCTAAGAATCTCATTCAGCTGATCTACAGGGGTAGATCTAGACATGTATTAGATGATTAGGTATCTACTCTAAAGAAAAGAAGTTATATATATTCATTATGAATCATTATTTCCTTATTAATTAAATAATGTTTTGCATCATATTTTGAATCTCAGCCCATTAGAAGTATTATAGAAGAGTAAACCATAGGCATGATAACATGTACAGCAAACAAAGCATGTTTATATGTCAGAATGGGGACATTCTGACATATCTTTATTGAAATGAGACTTTTCCTAGGAGTTTTTATTGAAATATATCTTATTAAATTAAATGGGAAATTTATAGTTTTTTGGTATAGTTGGTAGATATAATATAGCGTGACAGTCTAAAAAAATATCATTATCCAAATTTTATAGTAAGATTAATGTTTCATCCACAACATAATTATGATGTTACCCCTAATCTATTTTAATCACATAGGATTATCCTTATACTCTTATCCTCTTTTGTGGTATATTCGCATAACGCATTGTATATTGGTGTGAATAATGAGACATCTATTTCAATCTGAATAACTGGATAGAATTTAGTTGTTTCTTCCCCTTGAAATCATGATCCAAATGAATCTTATCTCTACACTTATAACAAAATCCCATTCCCATTAATAAATTCCAAAGATGATTCTTTCCATAGTCTTCACATGTTAGACATTGATTCATTCAATTATTCTTATTTGTCACATTCCCTTTTTCATGGTTCACATTCGACCTCTAATTTTAATTATTTCACATGGACATCTAGTATATAGATATATTCTTCTCCATTTTAGTGGCGCATAAATAAATTTCATTATATAATGGAAAAGTTTGAGATATGAGTTCCCTTTGAAGACTTTTCTTAAGACTTTAAAAGAAATTTTTGATCTTGTACATAGTTTTTTGTATGTAATCCCTAGAATACATAGATAAAATCTTAAATGTAAACTCATACTCAACAACATTTTCCTTTTCCCTATTCTTTATTCTAAGTAATGTTCTCTTAATTTCATTTTGTTTCACATGAAGGATATTTTTTAAAATGTCTCATTAAAATAATTCCATTCCATGTATTATATTTATTATTCCTCTATTGTATTATGGATCAATTGACACTATTGACCAGTATAAACTTTGATACAATACACTACAAATATAACCATTTTCATTTCATCACCTCATAAATCTGAAAATATATTTTCCAGATACATAATCTATTTATTAATAAACATTGGATTAGTATTCCCACAAAATGATGGGGTCCTCTATAGGATGAATAGATCTAATATAGTTGAATCACATCATGTAACATGATTCCCCATCCAAACAAGGTTATTTTTTAAAATGTGATTATGATTCCCAAATATCATCATAATTTCCTCAACTCCAATACCATCTTTATTGGCATCATCATGAGGGAAATATATACACTAAAAATGAGTATTAATACCCATATTCAATCCAGAATCCATTTATATATAGTTCCATATACTTTGTGAGATCCATAAATTATTAATTTAAAATCATAATGTATAATTATAAAAATGATGTAACACGTAATATAAATTAAAAATATTATACAATTTTATGCTCAGTATCATAAACGTTTTTTCTTTGGGGATATAATTAGTTTCAAATAATTCATAATGTTTTGTAAATAAAATTTCAATTATCCTAATATTAAAATTTGGGATTTTCAAACTAAGTGTTCAGTAAGGCCCAATTTCATTCTCCATGTGACAACTTGTTCAAGACTACTGTTCCCTTTTCAGGTTTATATCATCTGTTACCCCTATTCGAGAACCACTTTCACTTGTACAATCCGGACATAGATGTATTTATAAGAAAAAATATATAATATCTTCAGGTTATTCTAAAATTATAATAAAATTATATCATAGTATTATGTTCCCTAATATTTGTTTTAATAAGTATAGTTCCCAAGAATTCTACTAAACTTCCTATGATCCCAGCTATAACAACCCATAATACCAAAACCTAATGCTTATGGCTTAATTTATTAAATTATCATAGATAAAAGGGGTCCAACCACAATGTACCAATTAGGTTATCAATTTTCTAGAACATTATACATATATGATACACATTTTACATTGTAAAAATAAAATAAAAATAAAATTCTAACAATGTCAAATGAAATTCATCCTTGAAAACTCATTAAAATATTTATTCTACATATCATAGTGATATGAATCAAGATAGGGTTGCTCTAAAATTTCCTACAAGGTTTATGTATAGTGGATTACTACTAGTAATCATTAAATCATACTAAATATTGAAAGGTAAATAATGGAACACTTATTCCATTTAATCAATAAATGGATAATTAAATGCATACAGATATAATATCATTGTGAATATATCATGGATAATAATAACTAGATTATTAATAAATGAAATTCATAATCATTGGATATCATGTTATTTGGAACATGATACCTCTACTATCAATACGATTCAAAAGATAGTTTATAACATCAGGTAGAAACCCATTTAATTTGGTTAACTGATTTCCCTAATGAGACTTGGGGATACATCAAGTGGATACATAATTCATGGAAAAACCAATAACTAGATTAACAAGTCATTCCTCACATATTGAATAATTTATTTAATTCTTGATTAATATTCCTTATTATAAAATATCTGTATTGATTAAAGGATACATCTTTATCAATATTCACCCAATTGATCAAACATCATTCAACGTAAATACTATTTGAAAAAATGTTATTATGTTTTAAAAATAGTAATATCCAAAATAAAATAATATTTAGATTTAATATAAATTTAATATTCAATGAACAAATATCACATGAAAGTGATTGTATCTAGAGAAATGTAACCATCAGTAATGAAAGTAAAATTGTAATATATATTTTTCCACTAGGTAATTTCAATTTAAAATACCCTTCTATGAAGTGATTCAAATTGAAACTTAATATACCATGAATTATTATGGAATAATTATATTATATATAAATTTTTTTGAAATTACACCATATAAAATAAAATAGATGCATACAATCAGAATATGCCTCAATGAAGTGTAATTGAGATGAAGCCCCTTACCTCACTCATTTATTTAGATGGGATTAATTTACCCTATTGTATAATAGTTAATACATTTTATTAATTTATACCATAACATTATTCATATTTATAATATCATATATGATCATCTTATTACATTTTACCACTATTATGTTAATAATAGTTTTTTATTTTCCTTGGTATGGGTGTTAATTGCATTGTTTTCTAATGTGTGGTTTATAAAGAATTTTTTGGTCAATTTTTTAGTATATATCTCCATATTATAAATAATTTTAATAATTTTATAAATATAGTATTTACTTATTAGATAGTTTCTTAGAACCATTTATGAAATCTGGTCTTGGAAAATGAATCTCATCGCTCCATGTAGATGGTAGGTTATACGTATACATGAGCGAAAATATCATTCCCTTAATGAGTGAAAGGGTATGGAAGTATATGATATATTAATTCTATATAATAAAAATAATATCATATAAATAACATATATTCCTTATTTTAATCCTTATTATATTCCATGTAAATCATAAGATGAAAGAAATCACCATGATTTATTATGTGGAAGTTCGGTGTACACAAGAGAGAAGTTATCATATTTCAAATGAAATGGAAATTAAAAATATATATTTGATAATAAAATTAAAATGTATAATAATATCATAAATATCATATATATATTTTGTATCCATAATTCTATCAATCCTAGAAATGTGGTGATGGAAAACAAATTAAATTGATTCATGAGGCATTAATTTTCTGTACATGTGATCGAAGAATGTGTTTCCCATTTGATAGAAGGGGATATGGATAAATATTATTAGATTAATATAATAAAATATAAATTTATTTTAGATAAAATATTTTTTATATTGTATGTTTAGTTCTTAATTTATGTTGTAAAAAGAAAAGTGAAAATGAAAGATCTTTGTTAATACAATTACCTTCTCTAAGTGAAACATCATTTTGATATCCTCTTAAGAACCCTAGATATAGTCTTTAGGGAGGACCAGTTACCCTATAATGTGTATAAGGATGTTTTAGAGAAAATTTTGTGGGGTTTGGTGGAGGTAAAGGGCTTGGTAGGTGTGAATGTTTTAGGGGAGGGTGTGCTCTTGTATAAGTGGGGAATGTGCCCCTCCATAGAAATTACTTCAAAATTTTCTAATAGAATATTAAATGAAAAAGAAATTCCCAGGAAAAATGATTCACAGTGACCTTATATTCTAATTTCGGAGGGATATGGTCAAAATATGCCTTGAAAATAGGATCTTGACATGCATTGATGTTATTTTTAACCTTTATCTTCTTAGTTTAACACCCATGGTAAACCCATTTTTACCTTAACCATGGTATTTATATTTTAATACTCTCGATATTTATTTTCATTAAAAATTAAAATGGAATTAATAGATATTAAAAATTAATCTTGTTCTATATATAGAATATATTTTTACAAATAAAATTCACATAAGTGGAATAATTTAATTTAAAATTATACTTGTAGATGCAATGAAAAAGCATGTTTCCAAAGAGGAAATTATTATAAATAAAAAAGTAATTAATATATAAATTTTTTATAAAATTTATTCCCACTAACTAAATTGTATTTAATATAATATAATTTACATAATTTTACTTCAAAAATAATATATAAATTAATTTAAATTTTTAACTAACTTAAAAAAGGAACTTTTCAATAAAAAATAAAAAATTTCACCATTCATGGAAAAATGTAACTTTTCTAAAAATTAATATAAATTCACAGAAAGAAAATTTTCATATGGTGATTTAGAAAAAAATTTTTTTTATAAAATGAATTTTATAAAATTGTCACAAATTAAATTTACCATAACTTCCCATGAAGCTAAGAAACCATTCTATTTGAAAAAAATATTGTTTTCCAGAAAACATTTCTTTTTATATCAGATGGTTCATAATATTATTTATTATCAATAGATAAAAAAATTAAATTGCATGTAATATATATTTTATATAATTTATTTAGTCATATTCATATCCCCAAATTTAATATCTTATTTATAATTTTCATTTTTAAATAATATTTCAATAGAATATCATGTTTCATTTAAACATAGTGTTTCGTGTATCGTAATCTATCAATAAAATTAAATTTAATCTATAATAAATATATTGTAATGTATTTTGGTGTTACAATTTGGTTGATACATGATTTTTAGGAAATATTATAATTATATAGATGTTTTTTATTTATTAATTGGTTTTGAAACTGTTTTTCACAATAACTCAAGTATTTTTTAGGATTTAAATTTTGTATCATTGAACTGTTTTATTCTTATAATATATATGAATTATTTAATTTTTTGGGAATTGGTATGAATTTTAGTATATTTCAATTCTTTTATTTATAATATTACTGAATTTTTTTCTAAAATATTAATTCATTATATGGTTTCATAAAAATCGGGTCTTGATTAAAATAGTTTATGTTTCATTTTTTGGGTCACTAAATGATTTATGTTGTTTAAAGGGTGGTTTGAGATTTCTTAAGTCCGTTTTTTGGTGATAAGTATTTTTTATAAAATACATTAATGACACCTGTTTGGATGAATAATTTTTCCCATTTTTTGAGATCTAAATGGGTATTTGTTAATTTAATTGTGATATATTGAATTCATAAATGTTATTTAATGGTTAAACATTTTTTATGTAGGGTTTAAGTGATCTAAATTATTTTTTTGGATTATAAATATTTTTATGTTTTTTTGAATAGAATACTCCATTTTGTGGTGTAAGGGGTCGTGTTTAGTGGACATTAATGTAGTTTTAGGTATTTCATTAACATTAATATGTTTATTTTTCCTTCAAATGTTGTTAAGGGAGTTTAAAATAATTTGAGGGATATATACTAATTCATAAACCATTTGGATAGTTCTCAAAGAAGTTATGTAAAATATATTGATAATTATTTTTAGTTGATGTTTTTAATTTTATTATAATTTTCCATTTTATCTGATTATTCCATTGAAATTAATGATTTCAAATAAGTTGATGAATGTTATAGATTGGGAAATATATATTTTTATTAAGATGATATTGTTTCTAATTTATTTATTTTTTAGGGTAGATCTATTCGTGATAAAATACGTGTATTTTTTTATTTTTTGGATCTTATTTATTATGTTTCAAAACATATAAAATTCATTATTTTTATAATGAAGTTAGGAAAAAATAGGACAATACATATTTTTAAGAGGGTTTTGATAATATTTCAATATCTTATTTATAATGTGGAATGTAATTTAAGTAATTTTCAAATATTTTTTTAAAATTGTTTTTTGGGGTATACTTATTATTGAGAATGGATTATTGAATATATTCTTAAATTAACGATTATGGATTAATAAATTTGATATGTAATTTAATGTTATTGTAAAGGGATATTTATTATGTTTTTACCCTATGATAAGATGTACTATGGGGGTTGTCATTGCTAGAAATGGATTAGATTATTATTTTAGTTGTTTAGTTTTCATCTCATTCCCCAAGATGTTTCTCATGGACAAGAATCATTCTAGTAGAGATTTTGTGACATATTTTATTTGTTAATAAAATTTTCATATTTTTAGTTTAATATTTTAATAATATTTTTGGTTTGTTTTTTAGGTTTTTCATAAATTTTAATAGAATTATTCAAAGGATTAATATTATTGTTTAAAAAATAATAATAATATTATATTTAATGTAATGTCCCGGTTCCAGAAGCCACCAAGAGGCGCCCCATACCCGATTCGTCACATGACCTCAAGCGCATTTCCCAAAATGATAAAGGATGCCGACTAGAAGCGAGGGCCTTGGGTGTGATAGTGGGGAAACTATGCCCTCATTGGCAGAGTACATAGTAGAAGTAAACAAAGCATACAATAGCGGAAGCAGTAAATATCCATCAAAAATAAACAGCAGAATTTTAGAAACAATAAAAAACTGGAGCACATATGTATATATGAAATGATGCATGATACATATATCTAGGAAAGTATCCAAACATGACATAATGATGGAAATACAACAGTACCAAAACAAGTACAAAAGAAAATATAAACAGATCCTCAGCATCGCAAGCCTAAGCTTGGTCACATGCTCTCCTGCTCCAAATCAATCAAGTACCAGAAGTCAAAGTGCACTTTCCCTTGTCTATACCTACAACAACATAGTCTGTTTGGGCCCAAAAGCATGGCCCAAATAGATTGTGAGAATAAATCCTAGTAGGAAACCACTTGAAGATCTCTGCCTAACAGTCAGTGAGTATATGGTAGGTAATAGTACAGTAAGCAGTAAACAACAACCAGGAAACAGTAAGTAGTAAACAGGATGATATACAGCAGTGATAAATCCACAAATCAACAATTAGAAGTGAAGTAAATAGCTAACCACAATAATAACCCCTCTAGGTAGTACTCACAGCCAACCCCTCTGGTCCTATCCAAGAAGCACCAACAACCCTCTGGGCAGTGCACTCAGCCTAACCCCTCTGGTTTGGTCATACGAAATTATAAGACTCTTTGGGAAAGATTGCTCGGTCAATTACCCTTATAATATAGGGTAGTCAGGAACTCACTGAGGAAGATCACATGGTTTAACCCTCTTATATCTCCAAGGTCTAGAAACACTCTGAGGAATCTCACTCTGTCTATCCTCTAATAGTCTGAGGACTATCTCAGACTCTCTGAGGAAGTTCACTCGGTCAATTCATCCTCTACCCAGGAATGGTTTAAGGAAATTCAAACAAGTAAAGACTCTATGAGGAAGCTCACTGGGTCTACCCTCTTGTAGTCTATAATATCCAAGACTCTCTAGGAAGCTCACTCGGTCCACCCCCTATAGTCTATAATGTCCAAGACTCTCTAAGGATGCTCACTCGGTCTATCCCTGTATAGTCTATAGCACCAGGTTCTCATGGTCCCATGACAATCAGTTCATAATAATGCTATAAGGAGAAAGTACACCTATAGAGATACTTGGATAACTATTCTACAGCGTAACAAGCATTTCAAGAATATCATTCCATCCTACCGTCACAAGGCATGGAAAACAGGTATAACAGCCAAAGGCTAACAACACCCAAAGGTTGTAACAAGAAAAAGGCATTGGAAAAACATTCAAGCATAGAAATTATCCTCAAACATGATCAAGTTATCTCTATGCAAGCATACAAGCAAGGAAGGAAAACAACAGGGGAAAAAAGGTAAACATGCAATACCCCATTCATGGGTATTGGTGGAATTTGCACATAAAACTCAAGGACTTCGAACGGTAATCCACAAACCACCTACCTTGATGCTAGTAGATAAAAATACTTGAACCACGAGGCCTGATTCTCCTTAGAACGTTGTAGATCTACGAAAACATAGAAAACGTTCAACCCATGATATCTTGTGAAAGAGGAGGAATTGGAAAACAAGGATCCAGGGGAAGGGAGAACTCACCGATGCAATTCCAACACAATCAATGACGCTCGAATTAGAGTATGGATGGAGACACGGGGGCTCGTCAAAGATCCGTGGATGCTCGGTGCTCTCAGAAGAATGGGACCTAAAAGAAGATGTTTCTGGGGTTAGGATACAACCTCGGTCTGTTTAATGAAAAAAAATAAAAATACATGGTGTGTACTTCTTGAGTACATGGCGTGTTCTCAATTTCTATATACTCCACTTTAAGTGGCATCCACATCTCCCCTACATGGACATGTGTGTGGCCTAGACATGGCCATCACACGGCCTCACGCGGGAAGAAGTACACACCGTGTACTCATAAAGTACACGACGTGTACTTCATAAATTTCCAGATACTCCTCTTTTCTCAAAAACTCCATAAAAAGAAAAAACATACCAGGAAAGATGATCCGGGTTCTTACAAACTTCCCCACTTAAAGAAATTTGTCCCCAAATTTCCCTAACAAGGCATAGAAGAAGAAACCCTGAATAGCTCTGGCCATTGTGATTGTACATCGGCCACCCTCACCCAGGTCTCGTCCTGTACTCGCTTGTGGTGCCATAGCACCTGTACTAGAGGAACATAACGGCCTCAAAGAACCTTCGTACTACGATCGACAATCCGGATAAGATGCTCCTCAAATGATGCATCCCCTTTAAGCTCATCCTCCTCGAGTTGAAAGACATGATACAGGTCTGAAAAGTAATGATGGAGATGAGAAACGTGGAAGACATCGTGCATAGCTCAGTACCTCTGAGGTAACTGCAAGCGATGGGCAACCATCCCAACTCTCTCCAACACCTCAAACGGCCTGACATACCATGGTGAAAGCTTACCCTATCTCTAAATCCTCTTGTGTCCCAACCTCAGTGTGACACACAGAAAAACTTGATCCCCGACCTCGAACTCCAGAGGTCGTCTCCGCTAATCAGCATAAGACTTCTGTCAAGACTGTGTTCTAGCCATACACTTTTGAATCTGCTCTATCTGCTCTGAGGACTCCTAAACAAGACGATGTCCCAGCAAAGCTGCCTCTCCTGCCTCCAGCCAGGCCAAAGGTGATCAACATGGCCTACCGTACAAAGCCTCGTAAGGTGCCATCTGAATAGTTTCCTGAAAACTGTTGTTATAGGAAAACACCACAAGAGTAATATGCTTCTCCCAAGAACCGCCAAAGTCAAGAATGCAAGCTCAGAGCATGTCCTAAAGTACCTATATCGTACGCTCGGACTGGCCATCTGTCTGGGGATGGTAAGCTGTACTCAAAAGTACCTGTCTACCCAAATCCATCTGAAGCCCCTTCCAGAACTGAGAAGTAAAATGTGCATACCTTCCTGAAACAATGGAGTGTGGAACTCCGTGCAGACATAAAATATCTCGGATGTACAATCGTCCCAGCTCATCAACACTGAAGGTCTCCTTGATCGGCAAGAAGTGAGAAACCATCGTAAGCCTATCGACGAAAACCCAAACAGCATCACTCCCTCGAGGTGACCTCAGAAACCCGTTCACGAAGTCCATCGCGACATCGTTCCAATTCCACTCTAGAATAGGTAACTACTGTAAAAGGCCTTCTGGTCATTGATGCTCCGCTTTCACCTGCTGACAAGTGGAATACCTCATGAAAAAACCAGCAACATCTCTCTTCATACCTGGCCACCAACACTGGCGGTGTAGATCATGATACATCTTAGTGATGCCAGGATGAACTGCCCAAACTGAGGAATGAAAATCATACATCATCTCCTCGCGTATGTCTGCTGGCACCCACACGCGTCCCTGGAAATGCAAGGTCTCATCCTCGCCCACTGTCCATCTAGGAAGAGAGTACTCTCCTGACACACTCTTCCACAGGACTAGGCCTTCTGAGTCTGATAGCTATCTCATCCATACCCGATCGAGAAGGGTAGAGGTAACATGTACAAAAGATAGAATAGTCTGCCCCTGTCTGTCGTGCACCTCCAAATTCATCTCAGGGAACAGATCCATAAGTTTACACTCACTGCTAGCCTCCTAAACTGCCTGAATCTGAGTTCTCATGCTCAACGCATCAGCCACTGTGTTTCCCTTTCCCGGTGTATAGGCAAGCTCAATGTCAAAGGACTGATGATACTCGACCCACCTTTGATATCTGAGACTCAGGTCTCACTGGGTGAATATGTACTTGAGACTCTGGTGGTTGGTGAAAACCACAATGTGCTCTCCCATAAGGTAATATCTCCAACAGTGTAAGGCATGGACAACAACTGCCAACTCTAGATCGTGTGTCGGGTAGTTCCTCTCGTGTGGCCTCAACTGCCAAGACTCGTACGCAACAACTCCATCTCCATGCATAAGCACAGCTCCCAGTCTTACACCAGAAGCATCATAGTAGACTGTATAGACCTTTCCCAGCTTTGGAAAGACTAGTATCGGTGCTAACGTCAACCTCACTTTCAGCTCCTGAAAGGATGTCTCACAAGGATCTGACCATAAGAACTTTGCACCTTTCTTGGTCAGACCATTCAGCGGTGCTGCAAGGTGTGAAATGTCTTGTATGAAATAAATGTACTATCTAGCCATCCCTATAAAACTCCGTACCTCAACGACATTCTTCAGCTGCTCCCAGGAATCTAAAGCTCTCACATTTTCTGGGTCTACTGATACTCCTGTCTCTGAGATAACGTGACCTAAGAAGTGAATTTGACCGATCCAAAAGTGGAATTTTGAGAGCATATCATATAATTGATTCTCTCTCAGTGTACACAGAATGATCTCAAGATGGGTAGCATGGTCGTGTCGAGTGTGAGAGTACACCAAAATGTCGTCCACGAAAACCACCACGAAGGAATCCGAGTATAGATGGAACACTCGGTTCATCAGTGCCATGAAAACTACAGGTGCGTTCGTGAGGCCGAATGGCATAACCATATACTTGTATAGACAATACCTTCTCCTCAATGCTGTAATAGGTATATCTGATGGTCTAACATGCAACTGAATATAACAGGACCTCAAATAAATCTTTGAGAACACCCGGGCTCCTCGAAGCTGGTCAAAGAGGTCATCAATCCTCAGCAAGGGATATCGGTCCATGACCGTTAGCTGGTTCGGCTTTCGATAATCCATGCAAAGCCTAAGGGTTTTGTTTTCCATCTTCGCAAATATGACAGGCGAACCCCTAGGAGAAGTACTGGGTCGGATGAAACCCTCTTCCTGCAACTCCCCCAACTGCTTCTTGAGCTCTTGCAACTCAGGTGTAGTCATCCTATAAGGAGGAATGGACACCAGTGCCACTCCTAGCATGAGCTCAATCGAGAAGTATACCTCACGCTACAAAGGAAAACCTGAAAATTCCTCTGGAAAGACATCCCTGAAACGATCCACCACTGCAGGATATTATAACTACGAAGTCCTCTGGTTATCTAGATAACGACTGGAAATCTGGGCTAACCCATCATATCCCAAGATTCATTGGTCCAGCTCTACCCGCCTAGACATACCACTTGCCTCTTTGAATAAAGGATCCATCCATTAGTGTTACAAAACTCACCATGCGGCGATAGCAATCGACGACTACCTGGAAGGGATCTAAACTGTCCATACTGAGAATGACATCATAGCATGTCATCTCTAAGACATAGAGGTCCCATAAGAAGTGACACCCTGAAACCTCAAGAGGGAATTCTTTTCACTAACGTACGCTGGATGTCCACGTTCCCAATGGTGTATCAGGAGTCAACATGTCGGCAGACGAAGAGATAAAGAGACCAAGGCTCTCTACAACAACAACATAGATAAAACTATGCAAAGAACCAGTATTTAAAAGAGATGAAGATAAAAATGAGGCTCCAAAGATCATACCATGAACTGTAGAAGGGATGGGATCCTTCTCCTGATAGGTATGCTCCACGGAGAAAGATTGGCCTGTTCCGCGGCCCTGCACCCCTCGCTGACCACTCTAAGATGACCCACTCTACTTTCACTGGTGACTTGGTGACTGACCACCATATCCGCGACCTCCAACTCGGCCGAATAGCCATAAGAACTCCAGTTCCCAGACTGGTGAGAAACTAGAGATGCGTTACCTGAACGCGGGGTCATAGATGAACCCCTACCACCAGCTGTATGTGATATGATCTGACAAAAATGATGATGGTGGCCCATCTTTCCGCAATATCGGCACTCCATTGGGTCTCTCTGGCACTGAGGCTAGGTATGCCAACTCCTACCACACTGGTACAATACAACCTGGCTACCTGAAGATACATCCTGCCTACTCTGATCTCCTCGAGAAGATTCTTTGTGGCGCTTCCTTCTATCAGTATGAGGAAAACCAGCTCTGCATGTCGAACCAAAATGGCTCACTGCTCCAGAATCTCTCAGACTAAGCTCAGTGATCAGCACCTATTTGACAATTTATGATCCGAAGTCAACCTGATGATATTCACCTGGGAACGGATCTCCTGCCTGAGACCGTCCTCAAACTTCCTAGCAAGGAACAACTCATCATTTGCTAGAATAGGTGTGAAGCGTTGCAGCTCGGTAAAACGAGATGAGTACTCCATCATAGAAAGAGTACCCTTCTCTAAGCTCATGAACTCCCGGGCTCGATCGGACCTCAAAGTCTCTGGGTAGAAAAATTCGTAGAAGATTCGCTGAAACTCTCCCCAAGACATATTATGATGGCTCCCCACCTGTGAGATCACATCCCACCACCTATTGACGGAGTCTCGCAGCATGTAGGTAGAGAGTTTCACCCTCCTCTCTGGAGATACCTTCAGGTGATCGAAGATCATCCATGTCGCCTCTATCCATGACTCAGCAGCCTGGGGTCCTCCATACCCTGAGAAAGTAGGAGGATGTTGCTGCTATAAAACCTGCTTCAACTCACCCATCAAAGGGGAAAGAGGCGGCACTCCCTGAATTTTCTGCATCATCCTTAGGAAGTCCTCCCTGAACTGCGTATCGGCACCTGCAACGGGTATAACTACTGGTGCCAAGTCTGGCACAACATGAGGATCTGTAGCAGCTCCCTGATCGGCCATTTCTGGTGTCTGATCACCATCTGGCAGATGACTTACAACCATAGGACGTCTCGGTGGAATAACACTGAAATATTAAAATCACACCGTAGATCAGGATTTCAAAGATAGAGAACACAAGAGTTAATGACAGGAACAGGAGAAAATAATAAACAAGTTTTACAAAAAAAAACTACACAGCGTGTATGACATATACATGGTGTGCTATCTTAAGCCATTCACATGGGCATGTATTTCTTCCACCTCTGGTCATGTAACACCCCAGACTACATGGCGTTTTCTCCCCACACATGGCTTGTAATTGAACTCCATTCACCTTTCCGAGTATCTTTACATGGCTAACCCACATGGTCCTAATAACGCTAGACTACACGGTGTGTTCACTAAGAACATGACATGTACTAGTCAAGGTTTCGGTGATCTGTGTTGTTAGTTACATGGTTGATTACCCGGATGACCCTTACACAACGTGTTCCGAACAACCCGGTGTGTATAGGAGAAGATAACACTAACCCGTGTAGTCCGTGACACGGTCGGGTTCCTAGAACAAGGCTACATGGAGTGTTCATAACAAACACCGTGTGTACAACACGAGCTTCCCCAACCCATGTTATTAGTGACACGGTCGGGTACATGGGTCACTGCTACACTACGTGTAATGACCGTACACGACGTGTTCCTAAAAACTTTTTCCCCACCATGTGTTTCTGCTCACACAGTCATGACACGGTTTAAAACTAAATGGAATGTAGTAATGTACACGCTGTGTATTCTGGGTTTTTCTAGGTAGTAGCTCAAAAACTGCACCGATACCCATAAAAAACAGAAAATCAAACTTGGAGGTGCCAAATTCCGATCCGTGAGGGCCCAATACGCCCCGTGAATCAAGGCTTGAAATATCTTACATATCAAAACAAGGGAAACAAGTCAATGATATACCAAATTCCAATTCATGAGGGCCCATAACACCTCAAGAATCAAAATTTGGCGTTCATTTAAGTAAAGGTACAATACGAATAATTTCTCTATCAAACTGCAGGGATTCCATCAAAGCATCTATCACAACAACATGCATAATCTACACAACATGTATCACTACAACATGAAATAACTAATGCACCCTATATGGCATGGAAAGAATGCATGGAATGTGATTTCTTACAAGATCCTATATGATGCATGAGATGGAATACCCTTATCTCATCACGTTGTGACAGAAATAGAACCGCAATAAAAACAACAATCACAACACAAGGTATGTGAATCACTCTAGGTGAAATTAAATCAACCGTAAAATTCAAAACTAGAAAAATTTAATAAATAAGGTAGATTGGATTTTCCCTGTACGCGGGTTAGATACTCCCGGGAACAGATTATTACCATGTACCGAATCCATCCTATCCTTGGATAATGGCTCCAAATAGTAAATCAAGAGAAAAGAATCCCTCTGATACCACTTTGTAACATCCTAGTTCCAGAAGCCACCAAGAGGTGCCCTGTACTCGGTATGTCACATGACCTCAAGCGCATTTCCCCAAATTTCAAAGGCTACCGACTAGCAGTGAGGGTATTGGGTGTGATAGTCAGGAAACTATGCCCTCATTAGCAAAGTAGACAATGGAAGCAAACAGAGAATACAATAGTGGAAGCAGTAAATATCCATCAATAATAAATAGCGGAAGAATAAAATAATAAACAACTGGAGAACATATGTATATATGAAATGATACATGATACATATATCTAGGAAAGCAGCCAAACATGTCATAATGCTGGAAAAACAATAGTACCAAAACAAGTACAAAAGAAAAGATAGACTGCTCCTCAGCATTTCAAGCCTAAGCTTAGTCCGAAGCTCTCCTACTCCAAAGCAATCAAGTACCAGAAGTCTAAGGGCGCTTTCCCTTGTCTATACCTACAACAATATAGTCTTTTTAGGCCCAAAAGATGGCCCAAACCGAGTGTGAGACTAAATCCCAGTAGGTAACCACCCGAAGATCTGTGTCTAACAGTCAGTGAGTATATGGCAGGTAATAGTACAGTGAGCAGTAAATAGCAACCAGTAAACAGTAAGCAGTAAACAGGACAATATACAACAGTGATCAATCCACAAATCAACAAGCAGCATTGAAGTAAACAAATATCCACAACAGGAAACCCTCTGGGTCGTACACATAGCCAACCCCTCTGGTCCTATCCAAGAAGCACCAAAAACCCTCTGAGTAGTGCACTCAACCTAACCGGTGTGGTTTGGTCATACGAAATTATAAGACTCTCTGGGAAAGCTTGTTTGGTAAATTCCGCTTATATTCTAGTGTAGTCATGAACTCTTTGAGGAAGATCATGCGGTCTAACCCACTTATGACCCCAAGGTATAGAAACTCTCCGAGGAAGCTCACTCGGTCTATCCTCCTATAGTCTCAGGTCTATCTCAGACTCTCTGAGGAAGCTCACTCGGTCAATTCCTCTTCTGGACTGGAATAGTTTAAGGAAATTCCAACAAGTAAAGACTCGTTGAGGAAGCTCACTCGTTCTACCCTCTTATAGTATATAATATCCAAGACTCTCTGAGAAGCTCACTCGGTCTACCCCCTGTAGTCTATAATGTCCAAGACTCGCTAAGGAAGCTCACTTGGTCTATCCCCGTATATCCTATAGCACCAGGTTCTCACGGTCCTGTGCCGGTCAGTGAATTATAATTCTATAAGACCAAAGTACACCTATAGAGCTACTTAGATAACCAGTCTACACATAACATGCATTTCAAGAATATCAGTCCATCCTACAATCACAAGTCATGGAAAACAGGTATAACGACCAAAGGCTAACAAGACCCAAAGGTCTTAACAAGAACAAGGCATGGAAAAAACATCCAATCATAGAGATTGTCCTCAAACATGATCAAATTACCTCTAATCAAGCATACAAGTAAGGCAGGAAAACAATAGAGGAAAAAAGGTAAACACATAATTCCCTGTTCAAGGGTATTGGTGCAATTTTCACATAAAACTCATGGACTTATAACGGTAAGGCACAAAACACCTCCCTTGATGCTAGGAGATCAAAATACTTGAACAACGAGGCTTGATTCTCCTTAGAACGTCGTAGATCTAAAAAATGCACAAAAAGTTCAACCCACGATATCTTGTGAAAGAGGAGGAATTAGGAAACAATGATCAAGGATAAGGGAGATCTCACCAATGCAATTCCAACGCAATCAATGGTGCTCGAATCTTAGGACGAATGTTGAAACGAGGTATCGTCTAAGATCCACAAATTCTCAGGGCTCTCGAATGAACAAGACCTAAAAGAAGACGTTTCTGGGGTTAAGACGTGATCCTGGTCCATTTAATGAAAAAAGAGAAAAATACACGGGATGTACTTCTTGAGTACATGGCGTGTACTCGATTTTTCTGTACTCTACTTTAAGCGGCCTCCACATCACCCCTACATGGTCATGTGTGTGGCTCGGACATGGCCATCACACGACCTCATGTGGGAAGGATTACACAGCGTGTACTCATAATGTACATGGCGTGTACTTCAAAAATTTTCAGAAACTCCTCTTTTCTCAAAAATCCAGAAAAAGAAAAAAAATACCTGAAAAGAAGATCCAGGTTCTTACATTTAATTCATATGTAATTCATTTAAATATATGTTCTTGAATATATATATATTGTTAATGTTTTAATTTTAATTAATGATGATGGAGGTCATGGTTATATTTAAATTATTATTTTTATTTATATTAATTTTATTTATTTCAATATATTCTATTTTTATAAAATTCGAAGTTATTATAATTGATTGGTAATATGACTAAAATAAAGAAATAAGAGATTTTTATGTGATTTAATGTGGGGTGTGAAATGTTTGAAGTTGTAGTGTGTGGTGTGAGTGTGTTCATAGTGTATGTGGTTAGTGTCATGTGAGTATGAATAGTGGGGAATTGATACTTGATTATTTAAAAAAATCACATGATGTGTATGGATTTTTAGTAGAACATTGCTAAGGGAGTGTAAGGAATTAAAGTGAGTTGTTTGTGTGTGTTTTTACGATTTGATAAATATTTAATATAAAAAGGTTGTACATCTGGGACGTAGGGAGTCAGGGTGAGGAAGGTTGGGATGATGGCCCTTATATTTTTAAAAAATAAATCCAAATAATAATAATTAAATTTGATTTAGGGATTAAATAAGAACCCTTATCAAATCATATAGATTCCCAGTGGGCTATTCATCATCCACTATTCTATTATTCTTCTCTTAAAAATTTATCATGCCTTCCCTCTACTATTTCTCCTTTGATAACATTTAATTTAATGATCCAAATGTGATGTTGGAATAATTTCATCGAGTTTAACATAAGAACTATGGTTTCATTATAATAGATTATATTTAGCTATTGACTGCTTTTAAAATATTTTTCCCTTATCATTTAGTGAATTTCTAGAATTATTGAAAAAATATTAAATATAATTAACATTATATTTTACAAATTATAATGTTTCATAGAGCGATCAAATATCTTCAATGAATTAGGTTTTTAATTGAATGGTTTTTTATGTTTTTTTTAATTATGTTTCTTAATTTTATTAATAATATTATTAAATTAATTATGTATATAGATAAATATAATGATATTACACTATAACAATTTAATGCGTATTAAACATAGTTTTTCTTATATTCACTACAAATATATTCAAATTTTAAATTAATTTTAAATTATTGTGTAATTAATTGAATGTAGTTATGATCTTCCTATTATAGTTATTAAAGAAATTAATAATGACTTTTGGGTGCAGAAGATTTATTTATTTATGATGTATGTGATTATGAATTGTTTTTTATCTTGATAAAATTTCATATTACTATTGAGTAAACATGGAGTTGAATTACTAAGAATAAAATGTGTAAAAACAGAATTTTTGGGTTATTAAATATGTGCTTAAATTTTTCTTTCATAATTTAATATATATTTTTTATTGTCTAGAAACTGTTGGAAATGAGTTAGAATAAATAGTTAGGGTTATTGGTAAATTTTTTAATTAAGGTTACAAGTTATTGAATGATGTATAATTATTTAAAATAGTGTATTGCGTTAACAAGTGATTTTATAAATTTTAATTTTTGTTGATATTATTTTTATTTGGATTAAATAAATTCACATTGATATGATGGAAACCCACACATTACAAATTGTTAAAGTGTGGTTGAAAATAATAGTTTTTTTATAAAAAATATGAAATTTATATAGGGAACTCATGGAATCATGTAACAAAAAATATTATTTGTATACTAATTATGAAATGATAAAGTAATAGGTAAAATATGGGTTTTAAATAAAAAATTTATTGATGTAAAATGTTTCATCTAAGAGGTTGTGTTATCTTTTTTATTATTATAAAAATACTAGAATTAAACTGATGCATATGAATGCTTTGTGTTAGGCTATAGATAACCATGAGTATTATTATGTTTTGAGATAATCCTTATGTTGTGATATGTTTAGACTTTATATGGGTTCAAAATAAAAATTTATTATATGTGCTATATTTTTGGAATAGAATTTATCGATACAATAGTTTGTATTTTTTCTAATTTATTAAATATCCATAGCATAAACCATCAGTTAATTAAATAGGAATATATAATTTTTTATGTGTTTTAGTTAGCTAATCATAAATATAAGATATTAATGGTTTGTCTGAATCCTATAACTTATTTTCACCCATCACTGAATAAAAAATTAAAACCCAACTTATTCATTGGATAAATATATTTTCTACATGGATTATATCTCACTCCTATTATATACACATATAATTTTCATATAGAATATATTCATAGTATTATTGGTAATGGTTTGAGACTTATATAAATAAAGATTATTTTAGGATATATCTAGGTGTTTATTTTTATTAAAATTTAATTATACTATAAAGGGTTTTTAGGATTTTTTTTATTTTATTTTTTGTTAATAATTAATGGGATACTAGGTTTTGTTATCACAACATTATAATGATTGTAATTATCAAAAGACGGTGGGAGTCAAACAGAATATTTGAGGCTATATTGTGTTTACCCTGAACAAATCATGTGAATAAGGTTAATATGTTTCCAATTTTTAATAATGAATCAAATTCACAAATGTTAAGGCTTAAGGATGTGACATTATAATAATATGTAAAAATAATATTGAATCATGTCCATAAAAATCATTGTAGAAAACGTTAACAACATCATGTTTACGTATTAGGATCTCATGAGAGATAACACTTTTCCCAATACATTATGCTGATATTTAATTTTTTTTCTCATAAATTATGTTATAATATACTGATTTAAATTTATAGAACATATAAATAAGGTAGAAATCATGCATATAAACATGGAAAATCCTCAGAAAAAATCATGGATTTCAAAATAATATTATAACTCACATGTAAATGAATAAACATAACAGTTTCAAAAATATGATGGTAAAATATCATTATAATCATTAAACAGTAATTTTATGTTAAAATACTACAGGTAATGAATATAAGAATAAATAATATAAGAATAATCAATGATAGGATTCATGAATAAGGTCCTTATAAATAATCATTGAGTCATGGGTATGAATCTATCAAAATGAAGTATGAAGGATAAAATAACCATAAGAATAAAATGTTTGGAAAAAATAAAGTAGATTTAAAAATGATTTTAGAAGAATCTTATAGAAAATAGGGAGAAATATGGATTAAACCAGAAATAACAGCGAAGATTTTAGAATCCCCTTAACATAAGCCTCGTTTTATTTCATTATGTTTTCACCTCTCAGATAACAATTTTTTTTAAACATCAATAAATATATTATATTAATTTATGTTTTTATTGGCCAACATTAATCATTTAATCTCTTTTTATTAATCTTTCATTGATGATAACATTGCACGACAACATGTTTATTTTAATTACTACCTTTTTCATCTCAATATTACAATTCATGATCATATTAATGTATTAAATATTTAAATAAACATTGAAATAATAAAATTAAATAAAATTAATTATTCAGTAAATAAAAATAATATAAATAAACCATCGATGATGGTGATGATTTTAAAATAATTTACAACATCCTCATATATATTAAATATACCATTAATAGATCATTACCAAAAAGAAAAAATATTTTTTGGTAGGAATAGTTTATAATCACAATATAGTATCAAAATAAAATTTATATATCTAGATAATTAGGATATATATATATATATAATATATATGAGGTCATATATATATAATTTTTTACATCCCCAAAGGTGGATAAACTGTACAATGATAAGATGTTTTTATAATGAGGGAGAGAGAATATACATATATTTTTAAATTTGATTATAATATTTTAATGCTTCCAAAAAATAATTATTATGTTCATATACTATTTAGATAATTTTAGGAGTATTTTATTACAGAGTCGTAGCATAATTAAAAAATTAAGGAATACAAGTGAAACTATTTAGGCAGAAAGGATAATTCTTCTTTGAAGCTTATCCAATACTAAGGGGATAACACCTTTAAAAGTAATAAAGTGGTGAAAATAGAATGTCTCTAAGGATCTAATAAGGAGTAGAGAGAAGGAATTAATTATAGATTGTGCAATTAGAATAATTTTTGAATTGATATTATATAGTTATTAGAGGGGGTATTTATATTTTAATATTATGGTTAGCTTTAGTCAAAATAATGAATAAAATATTATTCCAAGACTAAGAATTTCAATAATAAATGTATTTTAGAAAATGAATATAATTTTCTTAAAGAACGTGAATTCATGAATTTTAAACCCTTAAACCACAAAATTTATTTTTTAAAAAAAATAAATGGATAAAGATGAAAATATTTTTTAATGTTTTATATTATAATTTTAGACTTTATAAACTACATTTTAGTAGTGGAAATTGATTTTATTTTTTAAAAATGTATTATAAATGTAATTATGTTTAATTTACATTCTTATAACCATTCAATAATTTATATTCCCATTTTTACATAAATATTATGTCATAAAACATCCAGTATTTGAAAAAAATGGATTTTTAAAATTTACCTAAATATTCATATTTCCCTTAAAATAATAGAAAAATGAACCATGTAATATTTAAAAATGTTGGTTCAAAAAATTAAATTAATATAATGAGAATTATTTTTATATTTATATAATATATATATTTATATTCTGACATTAAAATAAGGGTTTTAACAAAATAATTTAAAATAAACATTCTTCATATATACACTTATAAAACATTTGAGTTTATGAATTTTAATTTATTTTTTATTATTATAATTCTTATATTTATATAATTTATTCATAGAAATAATTATTTACAATTCAGTTTACTATTTTTATGGAATTGTTTTATTCTAATGGTCATCTTATTATTTTGATCATTATGTTACTATTCTATTGGTCAATTTATTATTCTTAAAATTATATTTCATTAACACATCCTATAAATAACATTTCCTTCCTACATTTATAATTCATTATGTTTTAATTGAAGTTTGGATATATCATTTTCAAAATTCAAAATATATTTATAATTTTTTATTTCATTTGAAAATATTAATCAAAGGTAGTATGTTTATAAATGACCAACCCTCTATAGAATTTAAAATTCTACTTATTCCAATTATTCTTTCCCATTGTATTATATTTAATTTTAATTATTATATTTAATCTTCATATTAATGATTCTATAATGATGAAATAATGTTTTATTGGTTTTATGTATCTTATATTATACTATATTCCTAAATATGAATCACCTATATATATGTATTAATATGGAATATTTCATAAAGAAATGTTTGGAGTGTCACATATATTAGAAAGAAAATAATTTAACAATTTTATACAGTGGATGTGATTATGGGATATTTTAATATATATAAAATTAATTAGAATCTTGTACAATTTTATTTAAGTATTTATTCATTATTTTTGTGAATTTCAAAATATATTTTAAGATACTGTAACTGAATAATTATTTTTGGGTTGAGATGGTTTCATTAGAGGGTATTTTATTTGATGATATAATGAGAATATTTTTTGTTTTAAATTAATTTATTATTTTCTAGTTTATTTTTTGAATTTAACATCTGTTAATTGTGTTATGTTCATAATAAAGTAAATTTTGAATATCTTATGCATAGTATGATAGAAAATAGTTTATAAATGATCATGGAATGTTAGATTGTAACCAATTAACATTTGTAGTGTGTTTTATAAAAATATTTTTCGAATTACATGATACCAAGTTTGAATTATGGTGTCTTGGAACATTAGTTTAATATGTAAGAACATTCATTTATTTGTTATGGACATTTCCTGAGTAAGAATTTTAAACCGGAAAATCCATAAAAATAGATTTAAAATTAGTTCTTTGAGTTAATCTAAGAAATTTTTTTCTCTTGTGAATTTGAAATACTTTTAACAGATGGTAAATTGTTGATTGAAATGATTATTTAATATATTACGGTGATAAATATGCGAAATAATGATTAATAGAATATAGGATAAATGAATTTGTGTTAAATGATTAATATGATACTATATTGGAACTAATTTTTATGATAATGTGATTAATTATGATCAATATTATGATTTATTGATTTGTTTTTGTTTTTGTTTTTTGATATAATTATTCATAACATTGACAAAAAAATAATAGATTTTATTTTGAGGATGTTAATAACAGATCATTCTTATAGATTTGGAAATAATTATTGATTAAATTTTTTAATGTTTATTAAAATGATTTATTTTGTAATCTAATATGAATTTTTATTTATGAAATTTGTTAACATCCAAATTATTATTTATGTTGTTATACCTTTTATTAATTGGAAATTTTTTACATATGATTTAAAAGTAAGTAAAAAATCTTATAATATTACTAGTATATTGTTTTGTGTTATTTGAAAATGTTTTTTTAATTAATATCTTATGATAGTTCATGGGTTTAAAGGATTGAATATGTGTTTTGTTGTATTTATATTTATTTTTTAAATTTTTTATCTGTTATATATTTTTAATTTTTATAAATTCATCAAAAAAATTGGGTAAAGGAAATAATTTATTATTCACATAAAGGAATGTTTGGGTTAGTATTTAATGATTTAAGGGTATTTTCTCAGTTATAGAAGCTATATAATCTGATTTTAAGTATATTTGGGTGTATAATTTTTCTAAGGTTATATAATTAGTAGATATTTCTTATGAATAAATCATGTATTGATGAAGTAAACATTTATATATTTTCCGTGGAATTTAAATTTTATTTTTACGATGGCTTAGAACTATGTTTACCTTAAATGGTTTTTATGTTTAAATTTAAATGATTTAGAGTTGTGGATTCATTTTTTTACTTTAATATATATATATATATATATTATTTATTTTCAATCAGTGATGAAAATGTAGTGATTTATATTGATTTTGGAATATTTTTATGGTTCTTAGTGGGTCAGGACATATAGATTTTATAAGGATGTTTTTTTCTCTTTTCTTGGTATTGAGTTACATTCTTTAATGTATTGGAGAATTTATTGGTATTTACTTCATTTTATTGCTGGTGATATATTTTATTCTTGAGTTAGAAATGGATTTTTTTTTAATAATTAGGCACTAAAATAAATTTATAACATTTTTAATATTGTTATATAACACCAATATAAAAATATTTTTGAAATTTTCATGCCTTATATAGTTATAAAAAAAGGTGGTTCTGATTAATTACGTTCATAATGGATTAATTTGGAAATTTAAATTTTTTTTTATTTTCACTTGAGGTGAATTTCTACATTTTTTGAATGGTTTGGTGGAGTAAAGGCATGTTTTGGATTTTTTATTAATAGGTGTTGAATGCGTAAAAGATCATTTTTGACGGTTTGAGTTTTAAAAATAAAAATATACTGATTTAAAATACCCATTAAGATTTAATAAATAAAATTTAATTTTCCATTTGTGTTTATGTTGTTTAAAGTGTTGGTTTTTCTTGAAAATAGTTTCAATTTATTTGTTTGGAATATGTAGTTTTTATATAAAATGAACTTCTTTGGCTGCATTGTATATTATTTAAAGAGTTATTTTAACATTTAATTTCATATTACACTTTATAACGGTGTTAATTTAGTTTTTAAATTAATTTAGGGGTTAATATTATGGTTTTATCCTTTTTGGTAGTTTTTAAGGATGAATGTGTATAAAATGTATTAATAATTATTTTCAATTGTTGTTCATTAAAAATATTTTCTAGTATTATAACACTCATTTTATTTTTCCTTCATAAAATTATACATTAAATAAGTGGATAAATGATGTTTATTAATAACAAATATATTTTTGATAAGATGTTAATTCTTAAGAAATTATTTTGTTTTAATATATATTTTTATTTATTGAAAAAATAATCTAATTTTAATTATTATGTTTAGATGTAGTTATTTTAATATTTCAAAAATTTATTTTTTTTCAAATTTAATTTATCACATGAAAATGGGCATATCACATGATAAAAATGGTTTTACCAATATATTACATTCATTTTTAGCATGATATAAGAGATTAAAAAGAATTGTTAAATAAATGTATTCAAATTTGTTTTTTTGTGGTATGTTTATTATTGAGAATTGATTATTGAATTTTGGTAGATAAATAATTATGGATTAATTAATTTAATATGTGAATTTAATGTGAAAATCTTAAAATATTGATTTTGGTATGGGAGACCCTATAGTGGGAAGCATCCTGAGGGTAATCATTACTAAATTTAATTTTTTTTATTATTTCATGTATGGTTTTTTGATTTCATGCTCATAGACACTACCAATGAATAATAAGATTTATAGTGGGGAGTTTGAAACATATTGTGTTTTTAAGTGAGATGTAAGAATGTTGAATTGTTTTTTAGGAGTTTTTGGGTGTGTCTATCAGATTTTGAATAAATTTACTGTAATTACACATTAGTTTTTTACTATTATTTGAAAAAAATATTAATAATATACTAAATAGATATTTAATTATAGTAAATATATATGTTAAAATATATATGTGTTTCAGTAAATATATTTATATAAATGTGTATGGGTTCATGATTTATTGTTAATAACCTTTTATAATAATAATAATATGGGTAATATTAAAATTAATTTTTAAATTAGTACTATTGATTAAATATATTTTTTCTGTAATTTTATTTGTTATTATTGATATATTATAATACTCTTAAAATTAAATGATTTAATAAATTAGTAGTATGTTAATGTGGGGCGTTGAATATGGAAAGTTATATCATATAGTTTGAGTGTATGTGATTTCAATCTGAATAGTGTTATGTGTGTGTGAATAAAATGGGAAATAATAATTTATTATATAGAATTTGATGATGTTTTAAGTAATTCACAAAGCATGGGTAAGGGAGCAAGTATATTATGGATGATCTATGAGACTTGTGTGTGTGTGTGTGTTCATGTGTGAGTTTTTATCATAATATAGAAATTTAAACATATAATGTTCGAGGGGTTGGTCCCCAATTAGTTGAGGCGTAGATGGCTAGGCTGATAGATCTTGGTTATTTAAAAATATTAAAAAAATATAAATAAATTATGAAGAAGGAATGGGATGGTGCCTTTTATTCATTCATTCAATTTCTAGGAGTATTGTTCTCCCTCACCTATATTACTATCCAACTTTAATATATTTTCATACGTTATTCCTTCTTTGTCTCATTATATACTCATCCATTTGATGAATCGTCTATAACATTGTAATCGCATTAATGAGTAAATGGTATGACCATATTTTTAATAAAAAATATATTTAATTATGTTATTGTTTTTATCTAAAATTTATTTTTTCTCTTATTTTATAGAGTTAATAGAATTTAAAATGAATAGTTATATTTTGTTAAAATTATCATGAATTAATCACTAAGATTGAGTGATGTAAGTGACCTCTTCCATTAATTTATTTTATAATTGAATGTTTTAATTTATTTTTTGAGTTTATATTGTCGATTTTAGTAATGAATGTGTATAATTAGTTGGATATCTGACTAAATGTAATGTGGATATAATAAAATGATTTAATCCGGATTTTGAATGATCTCTTCTACTATTTTTTTCTGGAAAATAATTTATATTTTTAAATAATGATGAATTCATATGAAATTAATTTAATATTATTATTTGTTCAATGTTATTATTATTAAAGTAATTAATAATGATCGCCTATGTGATTAAAATTAATGTGTTAATATTGAATTTGATTATATAGTGTTCGTTTCATGATATAATTTTACAATATTATTATGTGAGCGTGGATGAATTTATGAGAATAAAATGAATGAAAATTTGATGATCTAGTTTTCTAAAAGGTGATGGAATGTTTATTTTTGGGTAACAAATATAAATGATTTTGGGTAACAAATAAAAGAAGTGAGTTATAATAAATAATTTGTGTTATTATGGATTTGATAATAAATAATACATGTTTTAGAATGATGTATGTATGCAAAAATAGGGTTTTATAGACTGATTTCTCAAATACTATTTTATAATTATATTATTTTTAATGGTAAGCTATAATTTTTTAAAGGTGAAAAATTACAATTTTCTAAATGAATGTATTTTAAAATAATCTCTCTAAATGATAGGAATTAGCTCATTAGGTATCATATTATATGCAATGAGATCCTAACTACTCACTCCATTATTTACAAGTCCATCAGAAAGGTTTTTTACCTCATGAAAATCATGTATAATGATGAAATTCATATTTGAGTGAAGATATATGGATTAAATTCAATGTGCAGTCATCTTCATAGATATGTGATGAATTCTAGATCTGATTTCTTCCACAATAGATGTAGAGTCACCTTATACCATATATTTTTTCAGCGTTTCTATCTTTTCATCTCCACCAACTTGATTAATCCAAGTATCTCAGCTTCAATAGATGATACAATCCCACAATGGATAAATAGGTTGCTGATGAACATACCAGTGTGAACTCTAAAAATAGCTCCAAATATCACTGGATATGGATTCCCTCTTTAAGCACCAACAATATTTAATTAAATCCATCAAATAAAATTAGATTTCAAAATACCATATATGGTTATTTTAGGAGGTAAATAATTTACCACAATATCAACATGTTTTAGAATAAAAAAAATCATGTATGTAGTTTTTACAATGGTCAATCATGAAGGAGTTGGCATCCTGCACTGCCACCAGAGTTTGATCCATGGAACACTGCATGCTCATTATAGATTTCCCATTCTTATACTAATTTTTTCTCATCCAAATAACACACATAATTTATTAACTATCCACAACAACAAAAATAAAATTACTAAAAAATAGAAAGGATATCATAATCCTTGACGAGTTCCATAATTGAAGCTTCCTATGATGATCTGACCTTGAACATGTCAAACACATATTTCCATAAAGTTCATGGCGTGTAACTTCTTAGAAAATGGGGATTCGTATCTTCTTTATAATGAAGACACATGCCTCAGAAGGAGTATTAGAATATGGCCACATCCTGATCACAGGAATATACTGAGATTTTCATATGGTCCAATCTCTAAAACAGTGTGATTCTGGAGAGGTAAATCAAACTCATGTGGGATATTCTGATCTGAATACTCACCTTCCCCTAATTGGAATTTCTATAATAGAAATTTTAGTTGAAAATACTATTAATATAGGGTTCCTAGATCAATATATATTCCATATTTATGAATTTTCAATTCATAAAATTACACTTAATCAAATAAGGAATGTTGTATAAATTATTCATCTATTTTTTGATCTCCATATTGATATTAATGTCCTAATCAGAGGATCTCAGCGGATCCACCAGTGGAATTCCTATCTAATTCTATAGATTTTTTAAGTGAATTTTTCATATTAACAATATTATGATAGTTCAAATTTATTAAGGAATAGTATTTTTTATAGGCTGGATAAACTGAGGATTCAACATTATTTATATAACAAAATTTTAGCTTTCCTAAAAATATAGATTTGAATAAATTAATGGATTCTGATTTAAAATGAATTGTTTTCAAAATTAAATTTCATTGGATGGATTCATTGAAGTTACAATACTTCTTGATTCCAATAGCTCTAAGTGCATAAGGTTTAAAGAAATTCTTCAAAAGAACAGATAGGATCTTTTACTAAATATTTGACACATCCCAAATTATGTTTTTGGTGGTTGTGTTGATATTATTTATTAAAATAGCAGGAATTTTATAAACCATAAAATAGTAAACAAAATTAGAGACAATATCATGTTTCACAAGACACACTCTCATGGAAATTAAATGTGGCTTACGTTTCCAAGATTCCAAGTGTTTTCTGACCTAATAGAATATATGATTGAATTGAAAAGCTCGTTATATTCCCTAAAATAATAGATATTTAAGGTATTTAAAATCTATAACTTCTTCCTTGATTCGCATCATAATTATAATATCAACCTTTCTAGATGATGAAATATTTTTTCCCAAATAAATAAAATATGTACTCCAACTGATCACTTGGCCTAAAGAACATTCATATTATAGGATATAATTTTTGATATTTCTAACATTCACTTTGTCTCTATTAGAAAAATTGATAATTTTATTAGCATAAAAAAATTATTTTAAGTTTCATGTAACTATTTGGTATCCCAAATATTCATAAAATTAAAATTTTACACTATACATAAGAGAATCCTGTCGTGATACTCCTTTGTAATAGAAAAAATATTTGTAGATAGAGGGTATCATTTTATTAAACCATAGAACATGTAATGTGTACCTTAGGGTATCCATTAATTAGAATATAAATGTCATGTATAATCCATATAATTTCAATCCACTGAGAAAATACATCTTTAAATATTAAATTAGTAAGGACTTTTCAAATGAAATTCTAGTCCAAAAGGCCTTTGGAAGCCATGCTTCAAATAAATATTTCAACCCCTACTAGGTTTTTTAAGATGTTTCACAAATTTTTAGTCAGAGATTGGGAAGTACTTTATATTGATCACTGTAATAAATAAAAAATAGTTTTGATATATTAATTTTATATAAATTCTCTAAACTCTTTTATCTTTGATTTTGCCGATAATTTTATGAATATTATTCATAAGGGAAACTATTGTCAATAAAATTATGTATCATTCATTCTCCACTTTTTGTATGTTTACATTGAATTGGGAATTTATTCCATTTTGGATAGATCCACTTTTGAGAAAAAATGAGTAACTAACATACAAACATCATATTGAATAACATTCTAGATGGTATGAAAGAATGAATTTTTGAATGCATCAAGAGCAGTAGAGATTCTAGAATATAGATTGAAAATAGAATCATTAATCATGAAATCAAAAGTCATTGAGGTTATCATCAAATTATCATCATCTTTAATTAATTTTTGAATGATTACTTCCAAGAAATAAGAGTTATTAGTGGATCCATTAACAAGATTCATATAGAAATATGTCACATGGTTAGTAAGGGATCTCATGTCACCCAAAACATGACAAGCATTATTTAAGAGTGAAGATGATGGCTCACTATTCTATATCTTTTAAGAGAGTTGATTTCTTTTTTGTTTTGGTCACCATTATATATCCTTCTAATTTTTAATGTATATTTCTCTTGATCTCCCTCAGATTCAATTGATTATTGAGCCTGGATGAAGCCTAAATTTCATTTTCCCTAATTTTATAGAAGTCCCTACTAGTGATTCATTCTTGATGGACACATATATTTTCATAAAGAGATGAAATTTCCATGTAAAAGTCACTAAAAAAAGATTTTATCCATTATTTTAGAAGTATCTTGGGGAGTTTAATCTTGAAGATATATGATAGAGGATTGACATATTAATAACAATATTTCTATATGTCCTTGACAATAGTTTCACACTCAGAGTGAAATGACCAAGTGTTTTTGAATTTGAATGTCAAAGGAGGTTTCACTTATTTATACATAAGGAACATAATGGTAGAATGATAATCATATTTTATTCTTTCTAATGTTTCACATGAACTAGATATCCATCCATTCAAGGAATCCTCATTGGAAATTATCTATCAATCATACTATCTACCATTCTATTGATAACCTTCCCATACAATGTCTACATATATCCCACTTTGTTAATCTCAATAATTATTACAGCTTTTAATTTAATCCCTAAACTCCCTTGAGAAAATATAATTGTTCAAGTCCACTAGTTTCTCATCATGATTGATAATTGAGTTGAAATCTCAAATTAAGCAGCATAGATTATTGATTATCTTATAAATTAAGCATAATTTCATTCATAATGATCTTTGATCCTTATACCTAATAAAGGCATAAAAATGAGATTTTTTTTCACCATTCCATTTATACTAATAGGTGATTAACTTTTGACTAATACTAAATAAAGATGGAATATCAAGTCTATAGTGAACTAAAACCCAAGGTATCATAATTTCCAAATTAGATTGGTCCATTCCCATCAGGTGAAACACGCATCATTCCATAAAATAAATCCTTCCATAGAAACTCCTTTTTTAGTTCTGTCAACCCAATCAAATTAGTTTTATGAATTTTTATGAATATACTATGGGAATTGAACATTTCAGGGATTTGATAGACACTGAACATTCCAAAATATGATTTTCATTTTAATTTGGATGAAGTGGTGAAACCACTTTTATAACGAATATTGAATATTTTTACCATGTTTTATTTTAGTCTACCTTCATCCTTCTTAGATTTAGTATTAGTGCATTCATTACACTAATCATCACAAATATTGATATGATCATCATGTGTTGTTTTATATTTAATATTTTAATAGAAGTATCCTCTTTTATATTAATATAAACCTCTTTTACAGAAGTAATTTCAGTATTCTGGAGGCCATAGTGTTTAGATTTTTTGAATACATATATCACCTATTCCTCCTTGTTTCTATATGTGTCCATATCTATCTTTATACCATCCTATTGAATATAATCCACATTTATAGATTGATATAATTTGTGTTGAAAGTCATCAGTGTATAGAAATATAACAAAATAATTGATTTATTTGGCCATATTGCAATCTAGAACTGTTTCATTTACTCATTCACAAGGCGTGTATATATTTATACACTCATTTGAGGTATCCAAACAAAAATATTTATTAGAAGTTTAAAAGGTTTTTTATTACTATTCAAAAAGAAAATCCCATGATTTTATAGTAGAAATATATTTTTTCTGAGTTTTAACCATTTTTTAAAATCAAATTTCCTCACTGCCACTTTATTCTGCTGTATAAGATCAGTATTATTCCTTATTTTGTTGACCTAATTCCATTATTTGGAATCATACGCTTTCCAAATTTTCTTCTTCATCAGTATATATTTGGAAAATAAGTTCCCAAAAAAGATGAAAATATCCGAAAATATTAAATCTACAATTATTTATCATAAAAAATAATTTATATAATTTAGTTTCTATGTACTAAATAATTAATAGATAATATAACAGGTGAATATTTATTTTTAAATTCAATAGATAATTAATGAAGTAAAATATTCCAAACATGATCCTGTGTTACATATGATATTTTTATGAATATATTTTAATTTCACTAACATGTATCAAGGACTTTATTTATGAAATTAATTACCAGGGGTTTGGTAATGTTACATTATTAAGCTTCTGTTATTCTATGTTGATATTTTCCATGGATTTTAAAATCTGAATGAATGTACATTTCATGTGTTTGGAAGGGAAATTATTGATGTATAATATTAGAATTCCTCCAATTTAGAAAACATTAAAAAAAAATTGAATAAATATGACGTATGCAAATTCTTGGGTGCTTCAGTTTTCACTATTACTCATAAATACATGTTTTTTGTTTTTTATAATTAGTTAATGACTTTATATCAAAAACAAAATATAATATTAGAATATCTGTAATTGTTTGGGCCACAATGAATTATTCAATGATTATATTTCATTACCTATACATACACACATCATGTGCATATAAATTATGTGAATTGTACTACAGGTAAAGGAAAGGTATATATATATAGGTAGATATGATGATAGAAATCTATAGAAGACACTCAGTGTCTATTGTATTTTTTATCAATAAGAAGATGGCAATGAGAATCTTCTAATAAGTGATCAATTATAATATCTTGTAAAAACAATGATGATATCATGAATGGAAGAGTGAATATGGGATGAGTTAAGGAAGTGTATATTGGAAATGAACCAAGATGCATGTATGTTTTTTAAATCCATTAATCATATGGTAGACCATATATAAGTTGGATTCTGTCATATTATAATGAAAGAGATATTGATATTCTTCTGTTGAATGTTATTAGATATATATTCACCTATAAATGTTTAAATTAGTGTTTGAGTTATTGTTTAAACTATTATTACATGCGCAATAACTCATTAGAAATGATGGTCTAAGATAATTGTTAATTTTTATAAGATGATATTTATAATGATGAATTTTTAAAAAGTAATGTAATGGACTTCCACAGAGTGTTCATAAGATCTAGATATATTAAATCATTGAATTATTGGAATAAGAAGTTGAGATGTAGGTAATGGTTCTATAAAGTTCCAGCATTGTGTTTATCCATCTTGATGATATATTTTTAAACGATGTCTGAGGAATTAAAGTTATGTTATTATAGTTTAATGCATTTTAAATGAATATGAGGTGTATTGATATTATGAATCTTATCTAGAATGTGTTCAAATAATTATTGAATATGAGTTAATATTATTCTAATACTTTATAAATGGTTTTAGATAAAGTAATGTAGTTCCTATTATTTATTGTAGAAATATATAAATTGAGTGAATAAACTAGAAAATGGAAAATTAAAAGAGTTATTGTAATACTTCTCCATCATATGAGTTGTATTTTGATAAATAAAGTGTATTAAATAAGACATATAGAGTTTTATAGGAATTATATAGTTTTATATGACTTACAACATTTTCATAACACTTCAGGACTTTTATAATAACATTAAATATTCTATAAGACTTATATAATTTATATAAGACATAAGAATTATCATAGGATGCCTAAATATATTGTATAGATTTATTATAGATTTCATAAGACTCGGATAATTCATTATACTTCTCTAAATAATATTAATATTCATTAAAGATAAAAATATGGAAAATAAGCTTTGTGTATGAATTTAATTCACTTTTTGTAAGACTTTGTTTTGAAACTGTGTGATTATTTTTTCTATTTTAAAAAATATAAATAATTATTTTCTAGAATTTAAGATTGCTAAAGATAACTGTGATAACTATGCTAATATTCATTACTCCAATATCATTATTCTTATATTAAATCCATCTATCAAACAAAAATCCATGAAGATGAGTATTAAATATGGAGAACATAATATGATTTAATGGTTTTAGAGAATATTAGTAAATATTTTTTCTTCGAATTGAGATGTGGCTTCAATGTGATATATTATTTTAGAAAGATATTCATAGGATTATTGGTGTTTCAATTGATTTTTTTCATCTCATGATTTACATTATAATTGTTTAATGGTGGGATATTTTACACTACAATGTCTGGAGTCATGGAAACAATAGTTGTACTGAATTTATTTATATATATGGGACATTTTCAATGAATTTGTATTTTATATTGGTCTGGAGAAACATAGAGACAAAAAAGATAATTATAATTATTTTTTTGTGAATAAGACTAAAGTTTTATTGTTGTTTGAGTAAATAATATTGAATTGGAATACATAAATATCAAGGAGATATTCTACCACAAAACAAATAATATTTAATAATTTAAATATGTAAATATTCTTTTATGACATTCAATTTAAAAAAGGAAAAAAGAAGAAATAAAAAGATAGAGAGACCTGATATTGTTATTATATTTAATATGTACTGTGTCGATGAAGGAGATGATATTACATCATGTTATAATACTAGTGTATTGATTTAAGAAGGAGTAAACTCTAAAATCATATGGAATACATTATATTCTGAATATCAAAGTGAAACAACAATACTATAAGGGTTGATACCAAGCATTTAAAAATAATAAGATGAGTAAGAGAGAGATTTTACTATCATATGTAGATTATTATTCAATAGGAAGAAAAATAATATTGGGAATCCTAGCCTAAGTTGTAGAAATATTTTATGAAATAAATAATTAATAGGTTACCCAATGAGTTCCCTATTAAATCTAACATGGGATAGATGTATTAATTGTAACGCCCCGACCCTAGTTACCCAGATTCAGTGCATTATTACATAACATTGGCATGATCACAAGAAAGATCAAATCTCGAAAGACCGATTGGTTTAGTAGCCTTGGAAACACTAGATATATTCATAAGTTTTACATTACATCATAAAATGAAAAACTACTACAACAACATAATGTATCCATAATTCACACTCATATCCCCACATAATATCCCTGAAGGTCATTCATAATTTACTTCTTCACTTCCTGGGAAAAATAAAACATAGAAAAGGGGTGAGCTCAAATGCCCAGTAAGGATAACAATATAGTGGAAACTTTCATAAATAAGAATAAACATTTAAGGCAATGTAAAACTAAAACAAAATCCTATCAAACTTGAACTTTCAACTTTGTATGGCATAAATAAAATGAAATAATTCCATTTACTCATCCACATGGATATTCTACTAATCAAATAATCACATGAAAAATCACTAACCACTTTCATAATGATGGAATGCATAATGCCAGACTATCATAACCACAAAGCCAAGGCCTCGTGCCAAGACTACAAATAAGATTTTGCCAAGGCCTTGTGCCAAACACTGGTTTGCCTCATGAGACCTACCGATGCATCGAGGAGCTATAGAGGGCTCCACCCTTCACATATTATGTCCAATGCATTCCCATATGAAAAGGTTTAAACATAACATAAACATTCATATTAAAACTAGCATACGAAATGTCAATATTTTCACCATAAACCAAGAATGGTATATAAAAAATTGCACATCCACAGTCAAACATATCACAAAACCTTCAATACAATATAAAAGTTTTGTATCTTAATATATCATCCTCAAATAAGCGTAAAATCCATTAAAGGATGTTGACATAGATGAAATCAAAACTCTTTTTAAGGAAATATCACTTTCTATTTTGAAATCATTTAAGAGACATATATTAATAAAATAAAACAATTTCTTTGAAAATATTCGTATAAGCTTGTAAGAGAAGCTTTGTTGATTTTATAACAGTGGAAAATAACCGCACCCGCCGTATAAGTTAAAAAACATTCTTATCTTAATTCTGTCGAAAAGGTTAAAAAGCACCTTGTTTGGAAAACGACGGAAAGATTCCCTTATAAACCTCTTATAAAAAGTCAAACAAGGGTATAAATGACTTTAACCCATATTCTTTTAAATATTAAAAATATTTTGAAATACATTTTGAAGAAACATGGACGTGGATGATAACGAGGTCCCAGTAGATAATTATGTATAAACAATCTCGGATAATGAAGAGATTGCGAAATAAACCCTTACCTTGTACTTTTCCTTGGTTGGGGTAGGTTAACCTCCTGTATAATGGTGAAATAATTATTATTAAATTACACAAGAATCATATACATTAATATGATATCATATATGATCTTTTAATATTGATTTGATAATAATATCTTAGTATTATCGTTGTTTCGGGTGTGAACTTACTTGTTTTCTTTTATATGTTTTGTTATGTAAGCCATGTTTGTAATGGATAGGTTGTATATTATTCATATCCAGAATGATATCAAGTCCTTAAAAATCATTTTTAAATCATCAAATGATAATTATACTTGAATGGATACGATGGAGAATGATTCTCATCGCGTTTGTGGAGACGGTAGTCCGTACGTACGCACGAACGCTACTTCCATTTAATTTTTCATTTTAAAAGAATTGAATCCAAATGATACATAGGTATATTATTATTCCAGTATAATATAATATTTTATATATGTTACTTATGTTAATTAACACCATTATTTATACGTTCCATGTGTGGTATGAACGAGTCATATCATTTTAAGGGGGCGGTAGTCCGCACTTCCTCAAATGAAATTATCGTATGTATATAAAACATGAAACGAATAATGGTATGAAATAAAATGGAATTACAGAATCTTATATATAAAATATGTATCATTAATATCACACATAATTACAGTGCCATCATAATGGCCACCATGAGAGGCGATAAGATGTATTTGAACAATCATCGTTTCGTGAGGCGTTAGTTTTCCATTCACAGAAACATTATGTTCATCATCCATTAGATGGATGGGTGTGTATGTTTAGTTCAAATACATCTTATAAAAACATCCTAGTATATTGAGGATACTTTTGTTGTTACAAAAGAAAGGAAATAAAAAGATTTTGGGGGTTGGAGAAGCAAAATAAATGAAAATAATTTAAGAGAAATCGTTACCTTTAATTTAGGTAACTCACTTTGGTTGGAACCAAAGGACTTCTTGAAATGCTTTATGCCTAAGGGGAAGCTTCAAGGAGGTAGAGAGGGATGTGGGGAGCTTATTGGGGCAGGTTTTGGACGATCCAAGTGGCTTGAGAGGTGTGAGGAATGAGTAGAAGTGGTCTCCTTTTATAAGGGAGAGGAGGGGCTCTTTAGGAAAGAGTGGAAGTATTACTTTATAATATAATTATATTCGGTTTATAAGGGTCCAAAAATCCTTGAGGTCGAAGATAAGATGACTCATATTCTAAATAACATCAACCAATAAGAATTGGACAGGTTTTAGATAATATTTTAATCATTATAATCTTATTTATTTAAATGATTTATTAATGAGGTAAACATTGTATCATTATTGTGTCATTAATAATTTAAATTATATGATGTCTAAAAATTATAAATAAAATATAATTATGTAGGAAAGCTTTTTAGCTTTCTAATGAATATTTATAATCGAAAATCCAAAATGTATAACCCTATGTAAAAATTGTTCTTCTAAAAGATGTAAGCTTATGCCATTTTTATTTTTATTTTAACTTTATTAATATAATGTGTCCCTACCACATACAAGTGGCTCCAAAGGGTCCCCAAATCGACCCAAGGATGCCCATGGTCGGGTATGTGTCCACCAATAAGGTTAGGACACGTTTCAGGGTAATTTTGTATTAATATAATATTATTTTTTAACCCTTATTTACCGGATTTACCCTTTAACCATGGTAAATAAAATATTTACCGCAGTAATTATTCAAAATGTGTAAAAATAAAAGTTACCTATTTACATAATTTGGACATCATGATTCCAAATATGTAATCCATTTTTCCAAATTCAAATCATAGAAGTGGCAGAAATTAATTTAAAATTAATTCCCGTTGTTAAAATAAAAGGCGTGTTTTTAAGAGATAATAACTATCAAAAGATTGACACTTGTTTATGTCTGGTTTAATTGTGAAATTATGTCCAATGACAAACATTAAATTAAATGGTAAAAATATATTCTAAATATACTTTAAAACCACTCAAATTCATAATTTATAAATATTAATTATTTTGATTAAAAAAGTTGTTTTTATTTAAAATTTAGTAATTTTCACTATTCATCAAAATATAAAAGTTATCCGAAAAGTACCAAAATTTCACCCTAGGATAATTTCGATATTCCGAATCCAAAAATGAAGTCCATTTTGAAATATAAAATATATATGATTTCAAAAAGTAGGTATTACTATTCACCACGCCTAGTTTAATTAGTTGTGGTGTGTGTTAGAACTCGAGGTTGCGTACAACACACGCTATCGCATTATTCGAAGGGAAACGTACCGTGGAAGCTTGGGGTGTTACATTCTACCCTCCTTAAAATAATTGTGCCCTCGCAATTTCTAGGGTATTACTGCATAAAAAGACTCGGGTGGTTCTTCATCATAAGTTCCTCAGGTTCCCACGTTGCCTCTTCCATCTTATGATTTCTCCACAATAATTTTACCAGACGCGTCGTCCGGTTTCTCAGTACTTGTTCTCTTGTATCAAGAATCCTGACAGGATCATCACAACAAGATAGATCGGGTTCCAGTTCTAATTCCTCATAGGTGAGTACATGCGTTGGGTCAGGCATGTATTTTCTCAATAGAGATACGTGGAACACATCGTGAACTTTGGAGAGACTTGGCGGCATTGCCAATCGGTAAGCTACAGCCCCAATTCGTTCTAGAATTTCGAAAGGTTCGATGTACCTGGGACTCAATTTACCTTTCTTACCAAAATGTATGACTCCCTTCCATGGAGATACCTTCAGGAAAACATGATCATCGACTTGAAATTCCAAATCCTTCCTTCGATTATCGGCATAGATCTTCTGCCTACTTTGAGCTGCTTTGATGTGATTTTGGATTACTTTCACCTTTTCCACCGTTTCCTCCACCAGTTCTGGGCCCACAAGTTTTCGTTCACCAACGTCATCCCAAAAGGTTGGTGTACGACATCTATTTCCGTATAACGCTTCATATGGTGCCATCTGAATACTCGAATGGAAGCTATTGTTATAGGAAAATTCTACCAGTGGTAAATATTGATCCCACATACCCTGAATGTCAGGTGATCAAGATCTCAACATGTCTTATAAGGTTTGAATAGTCTGTTCTGATTGTCCATCTGTCTGAGGGTGGTAAGAAATGCTCAATTGAAGTTCAGTATCCAGGGATTTTTGAAGACTTTTGCAAAATCTTGAAGTAAAACGGGGATCACGATCAGAAACAATCGATAGGGGTACTCCATGAAGACTCACAACTTCATTAATGTATAGTCTTGCTAGACGTTCCAGGGGTAGATCTTCTCTTATAGTAAGAAAATGTTCTGACTTGGTAAGACGATCAACAATAACCCATATTGCATCATTCCTTCTAGGAGTCTTTGGTAGCCCCATGACAAAGTCCATCGTAATATTGTCCCATTTCCACTTCGGTATGGGAATAGGTTGCATGACTCCTCTAGGCCGTTGCCTTCCAGCTTTCACTTGTTGACAAACCATACATCTTGACACAAAATCAGCAATCTCCCTCTTCATGTTGTCCCACCAAAAATATTCCTTCAAATCTCTATACATTTTGGTGCTCCCAGGGTGTATAGAGAAATTGGAACTATGAGCATCATCCAGCAATTCCCTTTTTAGATCAGGTAAATCGGGAACACAAAGTCTCTTCCCGAATTTCAAAATTACATCTTCATACACAAAGTCTCGCAATCTCCCATCATTCACAGCTTTAATCTTCTTCTGAAATTCTTCATCAGCGGTCTGAGAACTCTTAATCCTTTCTAGTAAAGATGGTTTGGAAACCATTTGAAAAAGCACTGATTTTTCACCTTCCCTGGTTATTCCCATGTCCATCTTCACTAGATCCATGAAAATTGGATCCCTTTCAATTCTCATCATGTTCAAAACTCCATGGTCTTTTCTGCTCAAAGCATCTGCCACCTTGTTTGCTTTCCCTGGGTGGTAGTGTATCGTGCAATCATAATCCTTAAGTAATTCAAGCCATCAACTTTGCCTCATGTTGAGTTCTTCTTGTGAGAAAATATACTTCAAACTCTTGTGATCAGTATAAATCTCACATTTTTCACCATAGAGGTAGTGCCTCCATATCTTCAAAGCAAAGATCACAGCTGCTAACTCAAGATCATGAGTAGGATAGTTTTGTTCTTGAATTTTCAACTGTCATGATGCATAGGCAATAACTCTATCATTCTGCATAAGGACACAACCAAGTCCTTTATTTGATGCATCACAATAAATAATGAACCCATCATTCCCTGATGGTAGAGTCAATATAGGAGCATTGACTAATCTTCTCTTCAGTTCTTCGAAACATTCTTCACACTCTTTTGTCCAAACAAATTTAACCCCTTTACGTGTGAGCTTCGTTAATGGGTTAGCCAATCGGGCAAAATTCTGGACGAAACGTCGATAATAACCTCCCAAACAAATAAAACTACGTACCTCAGTTATACTCGTAGGTGCTGGCCATTCTTGGATTGCCTTGGTCTTAGAAGGATAAACAGAGATTCCATCTTTAGAGACAATATGGCCAAGAAATGAAATATCCTGAAGCCAGAATTCACACTTGCTAAACTTCCCATATAATTCATGCCTCCTCAGAGTCTTCAAGATAATGCGCAAGTGATTTTCATGATCTTCGTAGGTTTTGGAGTATAACAAGATATCATCAATAAATACCACCACAAATTCATCGAGATATTCCTTGAAAACTCTATTCATCAGATCCATGAATATAGAGGGTGCATTAGTCAATCCAAACGGCATTACGGTAAACTCGTAATGCCCGTACCTGGTACGAAATGCTGTCTTCGGAATGTCTTCCTTCTTCACACAAAACTGATGGTATCCAGATCGAAGGTCAATCTTTGAAAAGTATTGAGCTCCATGCAGTTGGTCAAATAAATCATCAATACGACGTAGGGTATACTTGTTCTTTATTGTTATAGCATTTATCTCCCTGTAGTCGATACATAACCTCATAGATCCATCTTTCTTTTTAACAAAAAGAACAGGGTCTCCCCATGGAGAAACACTAGGGCGAATAAATCCCTTATTACTCAATTACTCTAGTTGTTTCTTTAGTTCGACTAATTCTACAGTGGCCATTCTATAAGGGGTCTTCGATATAGGCCTTGATCCAGGAATCAAATCAATGGAAAACTCAACTTCTCGTTCTGGAGGATGTCCAGGTAAATCTTCCGGAAATACATCTACAAATTCATTCACAACAGGTACATCCTCTATTTGAACATTCCTTTCCTCACCGACAACTATTTCATTCTCTTCCTCCCCAATAATTGAATTAAGTTGAGCTACTGGGGGTGGATCTAAATAAGAATTAGGTGGTGACAATTTTGCTCTAAAATTAAGGTGTTCCTTATCATTATCATCAAGAATTGTAACCTCTTTCTTCTTACAATAAATCTTAGCATCATAGTCCGAAATCCAATCCATACCGAGGATTATATCAAACTCAATCATAGGTATGACGATGAGATCAGTAGATAACGAACATTTATGTGCTCTAATGGGGACTGATTCACAAAACTTTGTTGCAATGATACTTCCCTTAGGAGTTTTAACTGACAACTCCTTTATTAAATCAAATTGGAAATATCTAATTTTTTTAGCAAACTGGGAAGATATGAAACAATGCGATGATCCAGAATCAAATAATGCATTTTCTAAACTTGAGGAAACCATTAAATTACCTTCCACCACGTCTTTCGGAGCTTCTACCTCAGCAGTAGTGATAGAATAAGCCTGGCCTTGATCCCTTGGCCTTTTCTGAGGTAAGTTCTCCTGACGCTTAGGACATGCATTTGCATAATACCCCATATCCCTACAATTTTAGCACTGAACGTTGGTAGCTTCCTTCTTCCCCTTGTAATCACGAGCTTGGTGGCCTTTTTCACCACACTTGTAACAGACTCCCATTCCCTTCAAGCAAGTACCAGGGTGTTTCTTCCCGCATTTACCACATGATGGATATTCAACCTTTCCCTTATTCCCCTTATTTCTATTCCCAGATTGATCAGCAGGTCTCTTCTTCTCTTGCTTTGCTTTAAAGTCATAAGACTTAGAGAATTCCTTTTCGGTCTTGATAGCACATGAGACAATGTCTTCGTACGATGAAAAGGATTGTGAGACTAATGTTCGACGGAGAAATGGTTTTAACCCATCAAAGAAACGATCAATCTTACTTCTTTGGTTACGTATATAATCACTAGCGTAACTAGCTAACCTTGTAAAGTTAGCCTCATACTTTGCGACATTCTCATCCTCCTTCTGTCTCAGACTTAGAAATTGCCTTTCCATATCTGCTCGATGGTCGCGAGAGAAGTATTTTTCTAAAAACAGATCTTTGAACTCCCTCCATTCCATATTTGATACTTCATAATCTTCCTTCATGTTTTGAATCAATGACCACCATTGATCAGCATCTCCAGTGAGGCGGTAAACTGCCATGATAACTTTTTCCCTTTCACTGCTCCCCAAAGCCTGAAATATTTTCTCTAGCGAATTTATCCATTGCTCAGCTACTAAGGGATTTGTACTCCCATTGAACTTTGGTGGTTGTTTCCTCATGAATCGATCTAACATTGATCCTCCACGTTGTGGATCTGGGTGCTCCATACGGGTAAGGTTATTATTCATAACTTGAGTAAGTTGTCCCAGTATGGTGATTAACTGATCGGCACCAGTTGAATCACCAGCCCCACTATAATTATCTTGAGCAGGAGGGCAATCCCTACATGGAGTGCGTGCATTGATACGGTTTCCATTTCTTCCAATAGGCTCCATTTCTAAACAATGGCATAAACTAGATCAGTTTATGAATCAAAATACATAATCCTATACTTATAAAACACTTAACATAAATTGAACTATTTATGGATATAATCCATAATCATAAAAATGTTTTCTTTGAGGAATTATATACTCATAAACCCTTCATAATGATTTGTAAATAAAATGAGAGTTATCATAAGAATATCCCCCAGGAGTGTTGTAACCAAGAGTGCAGTATGGCCCTTTGTCGTGCACCAGTTCCCGTTCGAGTATAGCTCAAAGCGGTGTTTTCGGGTTTTACCCCAAGGTACATCTGTGCCAGAGCCGCCTCTAACTGCTCGTATCCAGACAGGGATGTATTGCCCGGAAAACTCACAAAATCTCTACAATACCAAAATTCTAGGAAGTTCTTCTATACTAATCCTCAAAGTTCATCTTAGGTCTACGTCCTCTAATCAGAGTTTATCTAAATATAGCTTCCAAGGTTTGTACTAAACTTCCTATGATACCAACTGTAACGCCCCGACCCTAGTTACCCAGAGTCGGTGCATTATTACATAACATTGGCATGATCACAAGAAAGATCAAATCTCAAAAGACCGATTGGTTTAGTAGCCTTGGAAACACTAGATATATTCATAAGTTTTACATTACATCATAAAATGAAAAACTACTACAACAACATAATGTCTCCATAATTCACACTCATATCCCCACATAATATCCCTGCAGGTCATTCATAATTTACTTCTTCACTTCCTGGGAAAAATAAAACATAGAAAAGGGGTGAGCTCAAATGCCCAGTAAGGATAACAATATAGTGGAAACTTTCATAAATAAGAATAAACATTTAAGGCAATGTATAACTAAAACAAAAGCCTTTCAAACTTGAACTTTCAACTTTGTATGGAATACATAATATGAAATAATGCCATTTAATCATCCACATGGATATTCTACTAATCGAATAATCACATGAAAAATCACTAACCACTTTCATAATGATGGAATGCATAATGCCAGACTATCATAACCACATAACCAAGGCCTCATGCCAAGACTACAAATAAGATTTTGCCAAGGCCTTGTTCCAAGACACTAGTTTGCCTCATGAGACCTACTGATGCATCGAGGAGCTATAACGGGCTCCACCCGTCACATATTAAGTCCAATGCATTCCCATATGAAAAGGTTTAAACATAACATAAACATTCGTAATAAAACTAGCATACGAAATGTCAATACTTTCACCATAAACCATGAATGGTATATAAAAAATAGCACATCCACAGTCAAACATATCACAAAACCTTCAATACAATATAAAAGTTTTGTATCATAATATATCATCCTCAAATAAGCGTAAAATCCATTAAATGATGTTGACATAGATGAAATCAAATCTCTTTTTAAAGAAATACCTCTTTCTATTTTGAAATCATTTAAGAGACATATATTTATAAAATAAAACATTTTCTTTGAAAATATTCTTATAAGCTTGTAAGGGAAGCTTTGACGATTTTATAACGGCGGAAAATAACCGCACCCGTCGTATAAGTTAAAAAAACATTCTTATCTTAATACTATCGAAAAGGTTAAAAAGCACATTGTTTGGAAAACGACGGAAAGATTCCCTTATAAACCACTTATAAAAAGTCAAACAAGGGTATAAATGACTTTAACCCATATTCTTTTAAATATTAAAAATGTTTTGAAATACATTTTGAAGAAACATGGACGTGGATGATAACGAGGTCCCAGTAGATAATTATGTATAAACAACCTCGGATAATGAAGAGATTGCGAAATAAACCCTTACCTTGTACTTTTACTTGGTTGGGGTTGGTTAACCTCCTGTATAGTGGTGAAATAATTGTTATTAAATTACACAAGAATCATATACATTAATATGATATCATATATGATCTTTTAATATTTATTTGATAATAATATCTTAGTATTATCGTTGTTTCGGGTGTGAACTTACTTGTTTTCTTTTATATGTTCTGTTATGTAAGCCATGTTTGTAATGGATAGGTTGTATATTATTCATATCCAGAATGATATCAAGTCCTTAAACATCGTTTTTAAATCATAAAATTATAATTATACTTGAATGGATACGATGGAGAATGATTCTCATCGCGTTTGTGGAGACGGTAGTCCGTACGTACGCACGAACGCTACTTCCATTTAATTTTTCATTTTAAAAGAATTGAATCCAAATGATACATAGGTATATTATTATTCCAGTATAATATAATATTTTATATATGTTACTTATGTTCATTAACACTATTCTTTATACGTTCCATGTGTGGTATGAACGAGTCATATCATTTTAAGGGGGCGGTAGTCCGCACTTCCTCAAATGAAATTATCGTATGTATATACAACATGAAATGAATAATGGTACGAAATAAAATGGAATTACAGAAGCTTATATATAAAATATTTATCATTAATGTCACACTTAATTACAGTGCCATCATAATGGCCACCATGAGAGGCGGTAAGATGTATTTGAACAATCATCGTTTCGTGAGGCGTTAGTTTGCCATTCACAGAAACATTATGTTCATCATCCATTAGATGGAGGTGTGTGTATGTGTATTTCAAATCCTTCTTATGAAAACATCCTAGTATATTGAGGATACTTTTGTTGTTACAAAAGAAAGGAAATAAAAAGATTTTGGGGGTTGGAGAAGCAAAATAAATGAAAATAATTTAAGAGAAATCGTTACCTTTAATTTAGGTAACTCACTTTGGTTGGAACCAAAGGACTTCTTGAAATGCTTTCTGCCTAAGGGGAAGCTTCAAGGAGGAGGATAGGGATGTGGGGAGATTATTTGGGCAGGGTTTGGACGAGCCAAGTGGCTTGAGAGGTGTGAGGAATGAGTAGAAGTGGTCTCCTTTTATAAGGGAGAGAAGGGGCTCTTTAAGAAAGAGTGAAAGTATTACTTTATAATATAATTATATTCAGTTTATAAGGGTCCAAAAATCATTGAGGTCGAAGATAAGATGACTCATATTATAAATAACATCAACCAATAAGAATTGGACAGGTTTTAGATAATATTTTAATCATTATAATCTTATTTATTTAAATGATTTATTAATGAGGTAAACATTGCATCATTATTGTGTCATTAATAATTTAAATTATTTGATGTCTAAAAATTATAAATAAAATATCATTATGTAGTAATTCTTTTTAGATTTCTAATGAATATTTATAATCGAAAATCCAACATGTATAACCCTATGTAAAAATTGTTCTTCTAAAAGATGTAAGCTTATGCCTTTTTTATTTTTATTTTATCATTATTAATATAATGTGTCCCTACCACATACAAGTGGCTCCAAGGGGTCCCCAAATCGACCCAAGGATGCCCATGGTCGGGTATTTGTCCACCAATAAGGTTAGGACACGTTTTAGGGTAATTTTGTATTATTATAATATTATTTTTTAACCCTTATTTACCGGATTTACCCTTTAACCATGGTAAATAAAATATTTACCGCAGTAATTATTCAAAATGTGTAAAAATAAAAGTTACCTATTTACATAATTTGGAAATCCTGATTCCAAATATGAAATCCATTTTTCCAAATTCAAAACACAGAAGTGGCAGAAGTTAATTTAAAATTAATTCCCGTTGTTAAAATAAAAAGCGTGTTTTTAAGAGATAATAACTATCAAAAGATTGACACTTGTTTATGTCTGGTTTAATTGTGAAATTATGTCCAATGACAAACATTAAATTAAATGGTAAAAATATATTCTAAATATACTTTAAAACCACTCAAATTCATAATTTATCAATATTAATTATTTTGATTAAAAAAGTTGTTTTTAATTAAAATTTAGTAATTTTTACTATTCATCAAAATATAAAAGTTATCTGAAAAGTACCAAAATTTCACCCTAGGCTAATTTTGATATTCCGAATCCAAAAATGAAGTCCATTTTGAAATATAAAATATATATGATTTCAAAAAGTAGGTATTACTATTCACAACGGCTCGTTTAATTAGTTGTGGTGTGTGTTAGAACTCGAGGTTGCGTACAACACACGTTATCGCATTATTCGAAAGGAAATGTACCGTGGAAGCTTGGGGTGTTACATTAATTGAAAAAGAAGAACCAAAATGAAAAATATACCATGAAATTGAGAAGGGACTCAATAAAGAAACAGTATAATTAAAACTCACAACTGATTAAAAGTGATCAAATTGTATATCATTCATTTATATTTTTTATAAAGTATTTCTTGAAGAATGTTGTGATGACACTAAATAAATTTAATGGATATATAAATAAAAATAAGTCTAAAAATGAAAATAACCTAATGAAGAATATAATTTCATTAAAAATTAAAATTTAGTTGTTAAATGCACCAACAAAAATTTGGAAAACCAATCTATATTAAATGATTAAATACTCATACATGAATATGGCGTAAAAAATGTATTATGAAAAAGGCCATATAGAAGATCCAATAATAGGTGGGGAAGATAAAAAATTTATAAATTACCATGACTAGTCAAACGATACATTAAAATAAATGAAACAACTTTTAATCAAATAAATATAGTCACATTAATGTGTTTCTATTTTAAAAGTATGGAGGTGTAGATCACCCAACATGTAGATGAGAGTGAATGTTTATAGAATAGTTTTAAAAATTGTGATCACATATGTATATAATTCCAAAATTGTAGGAGCCCCTTAAGTGTAGTGACAGGGGATATTGATGTAATGTGTTATAGTTTTGAGAGTGTGTGTCTCGACACAATTAATGTCATAGAATAATCTAATAAAATTATAAAATAAAAAAACAAACACATTTAAATAAGTAAATATTTTCCATGTTTCTCAATTGGGGATCAATGCTATGAATATTATTGGGATTGAAAATATACTACATGAAAAGAACCGGGAGGATTAAAATCAAGTAGAGAATATTAAAAATGAGTGAAAATTAAAATTAAAATTATTGGTTTATGATAAAATAATTTTAAATATAATGCTTATTGAATTCGATGTAAAATATGAAAATTTGGAAACCAATCATGTTGAGACGTTACAATCAATTGAGAATATATTTTTAATCATAGAAAATTCAAAATAGGAATATTTTTTAAAAATGATTATCTAATGAAAAAAGAACTTGAGAAAATCCAATTATAAGTTTATAGAAATATCAATATATAACATAGAATCCATATTATTAAATTATATTTTTTCTGATACTAGCTTCTAGTACAATGCATGTTAAAAAATAGAAATGATTATATGATTTGATAAAAAATGGTGAGGAACCGAACACTACATCTGTGTTGGATTTGTGAATCTCTACTATAAAATAGCTACTATATACGTCCAAAAATAATGGTGTGTGTTCCAAACAAAATCATGGATTAAAATATTTTTAGCATATAATTAATGTAAAGAAATCAAGGTTTTCTGGATACTGCAAGTGTTGTGAATGGTTAGTGGATAAGGATTTAGATTTTTGTCCTAATTTTTCATCTTATGATGTTTAAATAAATCCCATATAAAGGGGGGAAGTGTAAAAACCTATCATTTTAATATATGTTTAACAATAATTGAGTGAAATATGTTCGGTATCTTGAACCACACACAATACCGAAAAAATTGAGATAGTGATATATTTAGACAATTTGAAATTTGTTATTTAATTGGTATGTATGAATACGACTATTTAAATTTGAAATATATTAACTTATATATAAATATTGTTTATTTTAAACAAATTCAATTGATTCCATATTGTGTTCAAGATTCTATTTTTTATGTGATATAATTTCTATTCAATAAAACTATTTATATTATTGTTAAATAATTTTTTTTAAATATATATCGGTTGATTAATTATTGTTTTATTATTGTTTTATAGAAATTTTGAATATGAACAACTAGTATTTTAAAATTTATTTCCCAATATAAATATTTTATAATTGTATTTTAATTAAAATTTAAAATATAAAATTCTAGAAATTTAATGATAGAAAATAAACTTCTTTATTTATTTATTATAAATAACATGTTAAGATTAATGTTTTTTCTAGAATTTTTTTAGAGTAAATAGTAAAAAATAACATTTTTATAAGTATCTAGACTTTTGTGACACTATTAGTATATACATATGAATTTAATATTGTTGAAAAATTTTCTAACTGTAAATATTTATCATATATGTGATTTTATAATTTTAAAAATGTTTTTTTAATCTATAAACCCAAATTTGACACTTTATAACTTAACTTATATGTTTGAGAAAGATTATTTTCTTGACTTAAAGTAATTATATCTAAATATAATTTTTAGATTTTATATAATATTAATATAAGGAAATTAATTTTCAATCAATAATTTCCAAATAAACTTTTGATAAATTTTATTATTTTTATAAAATAATTCATTTTTTTACATGAATGGTTAATGATTTATTTTTTTCCACTACCGTGACTTTTATTATATTATTAGAATATAATAAATACATAGTGTTTAATAAAATATTTTAATTGATAAAATATATTTTTAAGGAATAATTTTATGCATTTAATTTTTTTTATATTTATAAAACCTATGTTTACCCTTATAAAATTAAAATTTATATTTTATTTCTAATAAAAAATAATTTTTTGACTTAAAAATTTTTTTGGTTAAACTCTATTATGGATTGATATTTCAACCACAATACCGTATTTTGATTTATAATAAACCAACTCATGTATTGAAAGTCTTAAAACATGGAGAATCATATCCCACACTTAAATTTTCATTTTAGAATGAACTTTTTTTATGAATCAATTTTTATCAATTATGTGCACTAATACTAAACTTATATTCTCAAAATCATAGAATTTTTATTTTATAAAATAATTTATATATTGAAAATAATAATTTTAAAATTATTACATACTTTTAAATTTTATATTTTTGCAATAAAAATAGTTTCCATGGAGAGTGTGGAGTGACCACATTTTGTAAATTAGGGTAAAAGTTGTTTAACATAATATGAAAGACTGAAAAATGTTAAAAAAATATTTTATATTGGATGGTGGATGGGGGATATACACTATCTATTTTCCTGAACCATTATTGGCCATTTTTTGGAGTATTTTACTTTAAATAAGAGAGTGATATTATTGAGAAATAATGAATTTTTTCAATAGTGTCATTTTCTTCACTTATAAAAGGAGACAACCTCCTCCCCATTTATATATCTATTCTAAATAATTTTTCTACCAAAAATATTAAAAATCCTCTCTAAAAAATTTTAAACATTCCATTGAATCATTTCCTTTACATAATGTCCATGGTAAGGAGTCTTAATGACTTACCCCAGGGAAAAGTGCCAAGGGAAATGTAATGCTCTCAACAAAACTTTTCAAAAAAAAATTTTTTGGTCAACACCAATAAATTACGCAAAATACATAAGGCTATGATAAAACCCTAATTTTTAATATGCTAAAATTTTATTATTCTACTTTAATTTCCATCATATAATTTCCACCAAAACCAATAATAAAAATAAAAACATTGGGATGTGTGTGTGCGGACTACCGCCTACATGAATGACATGTTTTGTTTTATATAATCACCTAGAATGGATGGATTTAATTATTTATTATGTATGAAAAAATAATATTTTTAGCACCATTAATATTTTATAATGATAATAAATGGAATTCTATATATATAAAAACAAATTTATATTAATTTTAACCGCCTTAAATAGACTTTTTGTGGTACCTTACAAATTTTTATGTTTTTGGGAAAACCTTTAAAATAGTATAAGTATTGTAAAAATGAAATAATATGTTTCATAATCCTATTAAATTGCATATATCATTATGTTATCCTAAAATATATCTGGCTATGTTCAACATAGCAATATTATTATGATGAAATTAACTGAACAACCTCAAGAAAATGAATTAATATTAATATAAATTAAAACTAAAAAAATATAATATATAGACCATATGAAATTAAATATAGATGAATAATATTATATTTTATTTATATAATGAACTTATTTTAATTTATCTATAATTTAAGAGGATGTGATGAATTCTTTCAGACACGATGTAAGGGTTTTCATCTCAATTTCTCTTCCTTGAGCATGTTTTAATTTTAAGGAAAAATTTAATTTTTATATGATGTATATATAATCAAAGAATGTATTTTGGAAAAAATTATGAATTAATTTATGATATTTATATAGAAATATTATTCCCATTCTTCTAATTAATTTTTATTCAAAATTACTATAGTCGTAAGGGTTTCATCTCAATTTTTCCTTCATTGAGGCACATTTTTGTTTATCCACATAAAATCTTTGAAATGGTGTGTATAATTCCAATTTTATATAAGATAACATGACATAAATTTTTTTCCTGGTAGATGAACATAAATGAAATTCTATCTCTATTTTAATGGGTTTTATTACAATTTTTCTTAAGTCTCAATGGGTCTTCTGTACAACCTTCATTACTATTGAGTTCCATGCTACTATTTTTTTCCATTCAATGCACTCTTCATGCCATGAATTTCATCTGTTTTTGTATATAACTATTTTATATATGAATAAATTTAAATATAATTTTTATTTATGGGGTGATACATGTTTTTGGTTCCCTTAGAAATTCCAACTTCTATGTAAACCCTTTTAAATATATCTTTCAAATTTATTGTCTCATGTCAAGGATAACACACATAAAATGTTTTTAAGAAATGTATAGACAATAAAAACCATTCATATTTAATGGAGAAACCAATTGGTTCAATTTTGGTTTTATGTTAAATACCATTCCTTTTTGCATATTTAAATGATCTTTTATTATTTCATAATGATTCACCCATGTAATATATTTTTATTATTTCTTCTCATAGATCCTTCTCATGATTTTCCATGGCGGAACTCCATGTTCATAGACTATGATACTTTTTAAATTATTAATATGTATAACATTTCAACTCCTTATTCCCTTGGAAATTATTATGATAATATCCGTATATTATACCATAAACTGTAATTATGAACCCCACTTTATTCTCATGGGGTTGATCGGTATTATGATTTATGTGTGGAATATTTTCTAAAATTTAAAAAATATTCAAGTATATTTTATGATGTGATAGGGGTCCATTTTATCCCTATAATGCATTGGGTAATTTTAATATCTCATGAGATACCATGTGTGGTGGATGTGCAATTAACCTAAGAAAATTATGTATCTTGCATATGTGGTTTTACTAAGAACACTATGTTTTGAGATTAGTGATCTGGAGGATATGATGATTATGATTGTGGTTATCCCTTCTCATTTTTTCATAGTGGTTATCCTTGAAATATTCTTATGATTTCAATATTTAATATTATTCCACGTTATTATGATTCCATGATATTGTCCAATAATTTTCCTGTACCATTATTTCATGATTATGATCACCCTATTTAATAGGACATGATATGACTATAGACTCTCATCAGGTTCTTTATTTACAATTTTATTCCCATACTGTTATTTCTAGGTCACCCTTTTCCTTTTTATTTTCCCCTTGATATTTTATACGGTTTTAGAAGATCTGTGGAAGTTAAGATCATTATGAATAGTTTTAAATAAATATGTGGTTATTACATTTAAGATGACAAGTTTATGTATCTAATTTTCAAAAACAACCAGACCTATTTTTATTTGGAATGTATTTTTTGGTAAGTTATGTTTTAAATCATGAATTATATTGACTTTAAGTCTTGGGTCTCTATAGTTGGTGTTAGTGTATGGTCTATTTTTTTTAGATATTAAGATTATAGACCATTGGTGAAATCCCGAGGGATAATTCGTAGGGATAATCCTCTGTATTAGAGAACATCCTAAAATTTTGTAAATGTATATATTTTCAATTTTTGCATAGAATTACATCCCTATTTGGATATTGGAATGTGGATTCAGGCCCTAGCATAATTTTACCTTTGGGTAATAACCTTAAAGAGGGTGTGTTCTTTATTAACTAAATCATGACCTAGTGAAAAAAGAGGCCTAATTATAAACATGGAAAAAAATCGTGTGGAATATTCGTAGTCAATTACATTTTCTATATGAACCATTTTTATTGATTTATTTCCTAATTACCTTAATAAATTATGTTCAGATGTATCAGATAACACCATTTAATGTAAACTAGGTAGAGGAAAGTAATTTATTCAATTATCTATGTATGTAATACTGGAAATTAATGTATCGTAGGAGGTAATGAAGGTTTCATTATAGAAGACATATTACGTCTGAGCATTTATATTTATTTAATTTTATTCTTTTGTTTATTATCATAACCATTTTGGTTTTACTACTTGGTTGATATTGGATCATAAGGATTATGGTGATAAGGGAATATGTCCACAAAATCCCACTATATCATATAACCGAATATTGAACCATACATAATTTTTTTAGAGTCATAGTATATTCCGACGATTATAGAAAATTATAGATTAATAGTTTTACCAAAGATAGTGAGTTTGATACCAAAATATAAAGATATCTTGGATAATCATTTCTATTTACATTATTGATTGATACTTATCAATAGTATATTGGTATATTATAAAAGTTATAAGAGTTATATGAAACATATATGGATTGTTCGATGCAATTTCTACTTTAATAGCTTGGAAACATATATTAAATTGAATCAGTATCCTTGAAAAGTTATTTTATATTAAGGCTATATTTTTTGGGGATAACTCTTAAGGTTAATATAAGATTGATGTTGAGGTAAGAAGGGGTTTATTAATTTTTATATTAGTGAGTTATAAGTATTTATAAACATGGAATATATTGTTGGAAAAAGTGATCCATGACATTTTTATGAGGTTTAGATCATTTTTGGTATTTTGATATATATTGACTCTTGATTGTACTTATAAAGTAGTGGTTAATACCATTTGAGGAGTAAATATTGAATTAATATTTTAGTGTAATATTATATTTCACTATGGTTTTGTGATTTAGATACTTAGGTAGTTTTGGGAATGGTGTATATTGGAGAATGTTTGATTTTGGTATAAACTATACATGTTTTTTGAGGAGAGGTAAGTATGTTGATCTAAATTATGATAGTATGGTGGATTTAAAATTGTATGTTTTATTAAAAATAATAAATATGTAAATAATACCCTATCATGGACTCATTAGTGGTTATAATTAAAATTGAAAGGATTGAATTTATTTACAGAGGATAAAATGTAATGACTTGAGATTATAATATATGTTTTCCTCTATGTAAGTGGAATATGTTTTATAGATTTTTCCACACACATAACCGAAATAATGTGAGTTTTTGATATGTTTATATCCTTAAAAAAAATATTTTGAATTTTTAGGTACGAATATGAGTAGTTAATTTATGAAATAAATTAATTTATATTTTTATATATTATAGGTAATTTATATGTAGTAACTAATTACATTGTCATGTTTAAGAATATTAATTTGTAGACATTGAAATTTTTATTAAATAAAACTATATATATTATTTTTAAATGATGATTTTAATAAAATATAATATTTACTGATTAATCATATCATTATTAGTGTTACATGGAAATTTTGGATAACAACCAGAATGTTAAAAGTTATTTTACTATAAAAATAGTCTATAATTTTATTTTTAATTAATCATTTAAAAATTAAATTATTGATATTTATTTTTACTAACTAACCTCAACATTTTATTTATAATTTCAATATCTTTTTAAGGTCAATATTTGGGATCTTTCTAAAAAACAATTAGGTGAATTATGAAAAATAACATTTTTATAAACCCCAAGACATTCATGACTATATTATTAAATAAAAATGTCTTGTAAATTGATAATAGCTTTTTCAAAGACAAAATATTAATTTTATAAAATTATTTATAATTGTAATAAAATTAAATAATAAACCCGTATTTTATATTTTAAAACATATGTCATATTTTCAAAAACAAAATTATTTCATTTTAAGAACATTATCTAAATTTTTTATCACTTATATAGGATGAATATAATGACTTCAATTTTTTGATTCATTATGTTAATGTGATCATATGATTAATTTTTTGATTTTTCCAAAAAAGATTATTTTTTAAAATGAATAGTGGCAAATATAGTTTTTGAAAGAATGGAGAATATAATTATATTATCATAATATAAGAAATACTTAGTGTTTTATAATTTCGATGATCATGTAGCTATGTTACATAGGATCCTACTTGGTATCCAAAATACCCACGTTCATAACCAAACAAGGGGTGGATTTTTTAGATATAGTAGCAGTACTATAGTACTTACTGTAACAATGTTACTATTCACTCAATTAGGGTTAATGGATTATATTTTAGGGCCATTGGGATATAAGGACATCAATGAAACCATTGAATTTTGGACCATAAGGCATCCATTCTACCACAGAGTAGTAGGGGATGCCAAGTTCCCTACAGATCGGTTTAGCGTATCATGTAGGCAGTGTTTCTTAGCTTCTAGCAGCATTGTAGGGTAGGAAACATGAAATTGTTATTGATGAATTGGAACCTTTCAACTATCCATATAACAATTTGGGATATAGGGGTGATCTTACACATCATTTTAAATATCTATAAAACATTATGGTTCAAGTAAAATGGAGTGTCACATCATGTAAATGCTGAAGAACAGACTGGAAAAAACGCAAATATTGGTAGGTAGCATGGCATGGAGACATGAAGTTGTTATTGGGTTTGATATTTTAGAGAGTGATGAGTGTTCTATAATTATGTGGTTGTTTTTTATTACTCTTTTCCACATCCTTTTTTATATTTTTATTGATTTTTTGATTTCAAAAAGTATTATTTTGTTAAATAATTAACAATTATTGTGTTTTTGCACATTGATGTGTAAAATAATAATTTATAGTATAAAATATGTATTTTATTGATTATTTTTTAAATTTTAAATAATTTTAAAATTAATTAATTCATTCATCTTACACTTTTTGTTTTTCTTTATATTTTAAACTTTTAGTCTTTTATTATCTCATGTATTTTGTTTTTAAAAAAACTATATATTTTAATTAGTTTATTAATTTGTTCAATTTAGTAATTTTTTTTTGCAATTAATTTTCAATTCATTAATGTAATCTTTTATTCATTACCTTAATTATTTATTTATTTTTAATAAATAATTTTTTTCACTTTAATATTGATTCTTAAAATAATTAAATTAATCCTAATAAAATAATTTAAATCATTAAATCATTTATTATTTAATCATACTGTAGTTCTTTCGTTTAATTAATTCATTAATTAATATCACCACTTCTCAATCCATAACTAGATCTGGTTACCTGAGGTCGAATGTGAGCCCTTCGACTCACCTGAAGACCTCTTCGGCGTCACTTTGTCTTCAGATCTGCACTAACGCCGATCTATTCTTCTATAGTCTCCACAACCAAGATGCTTCTGTACCTCTCTACCATGAAGCCAATACACCGCCCTGGTTGTTCCACGCTCCTCTGTTCGCTATCGCGAGATGACCCCTATCTCGCCACCTCTCCACACAGCATCCCCTGTCTGCGAACCCACTACCGACCTCACCACCACGAACCCCCTTCCTCCCTCAACCCATGCGCGTCACCATTCCCCCTATTCCGTTCTATTTTCTTTTCATTTTATAATATTTTTAATATAACAAATATTATATATAATATAACATTTAATATATAACATAATTTATTTTACGAATATTATACAAAATATAATATAATACAACTAGTATAATATATACTATATAAAAATAATAATACATATATTAATAATAAATATAATTTATTTACTTATAATTATTATGTGTATTATATATATATATATATATTATTAATAACACATTTTTTTAACAATAATTATTATTATAAATTATAAGGAATTAATACCATATATATTTTTAATATAACAATTGTTAATAGAAAAATAATAATTTGTTTGTTCTTTTATTTATTTAAAAAAAAATTCATTTGTTGTTTATAAATTATTACATTACCCTTAATAATAAATATTGGTTTTCTTATTTCATTTATTTATCTTTAACTATTATATGAATATTTTAATAACTAGCTTAATTTTCATTATATATTTATTTTTATTATTTTTATTTTTAATACTTTCTATAAATTAATTATTTCATTTCTTTTATCTTTTTATTATAAAATAATATGTTATAATAATAATAATGAGTTTTAATTTTCTACATTTAATTCAAATTATTTTGTTTGAATATTGTTGTTTTCTGTTTCATGGGGGATCATGACTCATGGCAAACCGTTTTTCAGTCTGTTACGAGGATCAACTTCAGTGACAGTTGAGGGGGAAATGAGATTTCGAAATCACGACCTAGAGGTTAGGGAAGACTTCCACATGAATCAAGATACATTCATTCATGGATTAGTGGGGACAAGCAAAACATTTCACATTCATCCACCACTTCTATACTTCTGGCGAGGCGGGGGGAGATCATACTAATGGACACTCACTTCCGCTTCAACACATCCATTGACAAAGTCCAGATTCATCCACCACTTCAACATCCAAAACTTCACTTGTAATTCCCCGACCCCAATTACCAAGATTCGGTGCCTTATTACATAACATTGGTATGATCACAAAACATCAAGTCTCGAACGACTGATTACTTTAGTAGCCTTGGAAACACTAATATATTTATAATTCTTACATTACATCATAAAATGGAAAACTACAACAACAACGTTTTCATAGACAACAATGAGATCCCATAGACTATCCCTCCAGTTCAGTCATAAAATACTTCTTCACATCCTGAGAAAAATAAAACATAGAAAGGGGTGAGCTCAGATACTCAGTAATGATAACAATATAACAGAAACTTTCATAAATAAGCATAAACATTTAATACAAAGTATAACTAAAACAAAAGCCTTTTAAAAATGAACATCAGCATAATATGGAAAAGATAAAAATCAAATAATTCCATTTACTTACTCGCGTGGTTATTCTACTAGTGGAATAATCACATGAAATATCAATAAACAATTTCATAATAATGGAATGCATAATGTCAGGCTATCATAACCACATAGTCAAGGCCTTATGCCAAGACTAAAAATAAGATTTTGCCAAGGCCTTGTGCCAAGACACTAGTTTGTCTCATGAGGCCTACCGATGCATCGAGGAGCAATAGTGGGCTCCACCCGTCAATTACTAAGTCCAATGCATTCCTTATATGCAAAGTTTTAAACAAAACATAAATATTCGTATTAAAACTTTCATATGAAATGTCAATACCTTATCCATAAACCATGAATCATATAAAAATAACACATCCACATTCAAACATATCACAAAACCTTCAATACAATATGAATGATTTGTATCATAATAAATCAACATCAAACAAGTTTAAAATCCATTAAAGGATTTTTACATAGATGAAAATGATTTATAAAACTATTTGAGAGAAATATCCCTTTTTTAATGGAATCGTTTAAAAGTATCAAAATTTATAAAGGAAGTCATTTAAAAGAGATTTTTTGAATCAAATTTCCCCATACCACTTTGAAACTTTTGAAAAGAATTATCATTTCAAAACATTCATGTCCGTATAAATAAATCCTTAAAATCATTTTGAAAACATGGACATTGATTAAAAGTGTTTAGAAAGATAAATCATTAAAAAATTTAAAATTATGATCTAGTTAAATACAACCTCCCATAAAACCATAAAAAATCCCTTTTGAAAACATTTTTATGAAATATGGGTATCGATTATATGTATGTCTCAGAAAGTACTTACACGTGAACAATCTCGAAAAAATAATGAGATTGAAGAAATAACCCGTACTGATTTGGTCTCTTACGAAATATAAACCCCATGAAAGATGGATCATGAAGATGTAAATACCCATAAGTTAAAGTATATAACCCAAATAATACATTCATGGGTAGTATATACTCCACACAAAAGGAAATAGTGGCAATTATAGAATGGATCTCACAAGAATAAAAAGTGAGATGAAAACACATTACCTTGTACTTTTTCTTGGTCGAGGGTAGGTTACCCTCCTATATAATAGTTAAATCACTGTTATTAAATTATACAAGAATTGTATACATACATATGATATCATATATGAACTTTTAAAATTTCTGTGTTAATAATATTTTACTATTATCGTCGTTTTGGGTGTTAACTTACTCACTTTCTTTTATATGTTAAATAAACCGTGTTTGTTGTGGATAGGTTGTATATTATTCATGTACAGAATTATATCAATTCCATAAAAATTATTTTTAATCATCAAATGAGAATTAGTCTTGAATGGATACGATGGGGAAGGAATCTCATCACGTTTGTGGAGACGGTAGTTCGTACGTACACACGAGCAACAATATCATTATTTTGATATTAAAATAATATATAATTGGATAGTATATAATATATAAAGAATCATAATCATGTTATATTTATTATTTACATCAATTACACATCATTATCATACCCATACAAATAATATTGTATTGAATAACAATTACACCACGACGTGGAGACGGTAAGACGTACGTACCCACGTATAGTGACATGTCATTCAAAATATGTATAAAATAATGATAATGGTTGTACTATATTTATAATAACATCACATTATATATAATATACTAGAGTTATTATTTTAGAATGGAAATAACAATGAAAGAATAAGTGGAAGAAGAAAGGAACATGAAAGAGGGTGGTGAAAACATTACCTCTTCTTCGAGTTCTTCCTTTTGATTTGATCAAAAGAGCTCTTAAGGTTTTCTTTCTAACTAAAGGAGGGCCTCTAGGATGAAGGGAGGTTAGTTTAGAGTGTATTTTGGCAGGGTTTGGCCGAGCCAAATGGCTTTGAATATGTGAATTAAAGAGAAGGGGGAGTGCCCTTTTGTAAGAGGGGTGAGGGGCACCTTAGAAAAAGAGTGAAATATTAATTTATAATAAAATCATTTTCTGTTTATAATGGCTACGAACTGATTTATTTCAAGTTTAAGGTGGTGATGGGTCGAAATACACTCAACCAATAGTTTTTAGATAGGTTTGGGTCACTATATTAACCTTATCTATTAGTTTTAACTCTTAGTTAATTAGTTTGACATTTACCATGTCTCTTTGTATTTTTATATTATATGCTTAATAAACTTACTATATACATCCACCAGAACTCCAAGTGGTTCATTAATGATACAAATATCATTATATATGTCTTTTGGCAGAACCATATATTTTTAGGAAAATAATATCAATTAATAATATAATATTTGATTTAAAAACTCTATTATGACAATTTTGACACTATTTGGTATTTTGATTTTGATAAAATTATAACAGCATTATTAATTCTAACCCAATTAATTTAATCAACCATAACATGTCATATTACCCTATAAAATTTTTGGAATTTATTAAAAGTCTCAAATTATATTTATTTGGATATTTATAATATAAATTATTTTAATATTTCATTATTAAGGTAATAACTGCATCATTAATGTGTCATAAATAAATTAATTTATATGGTGTCTAAAAATTATTAAAAATACCTTGATGTAGGAAATATTTTTATATTTAAAATTAATATTTATAGTCGAAAAGATAACTTATGTAACCTCAAGTAAAAATTAATTTTCTAAAATATATTGGTTTATTTCATTTTTTCCTTTACATTAAGTTAATTAAAATAAAGTGTCATTATCCATCTAAAGTGGCACCATGGGGTCCTCAAATCGACCCAAAGATGACCATGGTCGTCGATGACTCATCCAATAAGGTTAGGACAAGTTTTAAGGTAATTTTGAATTATTATAATATTCATTTAACCTTAAACTACCTTATTTACGTTTAACCGCGGTAAATAAAAGTCAAAAGTTACTATTCACCAAAAATTATTTTCATCTTATTGAATCACATTTTACTTACTAATAACAACCATGTATGTCAGATTTTTGAAATTCAATTCACAGAAGCGGTAAGATTTCATTTTAATGAAAAAGTCAATTTTTTAACTACTACTTAGTGGTTTCACTATTCATAAAAAATTTATGTTTTTCAGAAAAATACCCAAAATTAAGTTTAAGATATATTTCATATTCTGAATTGAAAAATGATTTCTATTTTACAAAATTCATAATATAGAAGTTTTATTAATTAATTTAAATTTAATTTCCGTTGTCAAAACAAATAGCGGGTTTTTAAGAAACAATATCTATCAAAAGATTGACACTTTTTTATGCCCAATTTCAAAGTGAAATTTCTTCCAATGACCAGAATTGGTTAAAATGGTAGAAATATAATCTAATTACACATTGAAACAATTTAAAAATATAATCTAACCATATAAATAAATTATATTAAAATGGAGTTTTGAATTAAAATACAGTATTTTTCACAATTCATCAAAAAATGAATTTTATCAGAAAAAATCAAAATATTACCCAAAGTAAATTTTGATGTCCTGATTATAAAGATGAATTTTATTTTTTTTATATTTAATATATAAAAGTTTTAAATATTGTATTTAAAAAAGGTTCGCCATTAAAAGGCGGTAAATTTCATTTTTTGAAACATATTTCTGTTATCTGAAAAAAATGAATTTGTTATTATATTATGTCTAAGAAATTGATAATATGGAATATAAAATTTTAAGGATTATATATAATTCAAAATTCAGTTAATACAATTCATAACTGCTTTTGAACTTCCAGTTTGGTATGTCGTGATGCGCTTGAACTCAGTGTTGCGTGTAGTGCAAGTTATTGCATTACTTTGAAGAAATAACGTAATATGAAATAATTTGGTGTTACATTCTCCTCTCCTTCAATAAATTGCATCCTCGCAATTTGATTTTTTTTCTAAAATAAATAGAAAATACCTTTGTGGAAAACCCACATCTGAAATTGGGTTAATAAAATTTAGTTTTAATAAGAGGGAAAGGGAAATAAAAGGGTCCCTACCAAATTATGATCTCGATTAGGAGAACATTAGTGGAAATCATAGACACATAATTGGAGGAAAAACATAATATTTATAGATAGTGATTGAGATCATCAATCACAAACAAGTGTAAAATAGAGGGCCCCAAATCCATTAATATATGATGATTTAAAATACCATCGGTTCAACAAAACATAAGGTATTAGGATAACACATTTTTGGTTTTAATATCCCTTCTCTAAAGTTTAATAATTAATCAATCCATTGAATAAGAGGATATATATATATACTTGATAAGTAGAGTTTCATCCATCAACTAATTCCTACCACAACCTCACCTTTCACTCCAAAATATTTCAAAAAAATAACGACTTTATAATTCATCTACCAGATCTTAAAAACTACATTATTCAATCCAGGACATCACATGGGCCTGTGGTAGGTGATACACCCTTGTTTACCTTCGGCTGCGGTTTCAAGTCTCGCGGCCTTGCTTGACGCGATGGGTTGCTGCCCAACCTCCGGGATGTCCTTTTTATGACAATCCAATAATAATCATTAGAAATGCTTTAAACTTAACAATAGAATCCAATGTCAAAAAAATCCATTCAATCTTTTAGAGTTATCCAAAATACTTCTTTCCAAACTCACTGTCCAAAATTTATATAGATGGTAAACATAATTAAGATCTTTTTCCACGTAATAACATGTGAATACATTCGTCATGTATTATTTTCAAACACAGCAACATCCTGAATTACCATAAAACCTTATTAATTACAGTCATGATCACTTATTATTTATAGAATACATGATATAATCCTATCCAAAAATGATGTAATCTCTAACAATGATTAAATAAACAACTATTAATCAGTTTCAAGGTACTCAAGAATATCTAATATAATTTATCTAAATCAACCATCTATTATTCTAAAATTACTACCTTAGTATCAGGACCATATTAAGGTTTTTCTTTCCTCCAACCATGTATTTTCAAAAAAAAATGTTTAACTTGCTGTCGAGTCACTTTTCATAATAGCATATAATCTCAAATCCTCAATAAAATAGTACTGTAGTACAATCCTTATTTATTTACATAATTCATATTATCGGTACATCATCTATAAAACACTGAAATGACATAATTCTTTAATAACAACATAAGAACACTAGTCATTAATCTTCATCCGTGGTAGTATCACAACGTGATTATTATCCAATAGAATCATTTGCGGCATACTCTGATGACTGAGACATTGATTCGGATAGTGTACCAACTCCTTACAAATGAAGCGTTGCACATTTGAAACCTTTTTCTTATCCTTGCAATCATGTTCTTGGTGTCCTTTTTCTCCAAACATATAAAAAACTCCCTTTCCCTTCAAGCATTTACCATGGTGATTCTTTCCACAGTTATCACATATGAAAAAAAATCCTTCTTTCCCTTCTTCCATTTATCCATCATTCTATATTCCATCCTTTTCTTCTCTTTCTTCCCTTCAAATCCATAGGACTCAGATAATTCATTACTTATCTTGTTAACACATTATATTATTTCATCATATAATGATAAAACGTGGGAGGCCATTTCCCTTTTAAATTTTGGATTAATACCATAAAAGATATGATCTTTCTTACTCATTGGATCATACGTATTGCTGGAGTTTTCATTCCATCTACTGGGTGCCTTTTCTAAACAATGGCATACACTAGGTCAGTTTATGAATTATAACGAATAATTCGAAATATGTAAAATACCTAACGTAAATTGAACAGTTCATGGATATAATCCATAATCATAAAAATGATTTCTTTGAGTAAGTATATACTCATAAACACATAGTTGGGGTTTGGCTTAGTGGTAAGAACCCCTTAATTCTACATAAAAAATGAGGGTTCAAAACCCATTGGGCGCAGGTACTGAAGCAGTACTGTAGCGCATTGTAGCAGTGGCGGCACTGTAGCAACGGCGAGCACTGTAGCGGCAGCAGAGCATTGTAGCGGCGACGGGTACTGTGCAGAACTGTAGCAGCGTGGGTACTATAGCAGTACTATTCACAGAATGGGATTTGGGCCAAAAAAATCGGCATACGGGCCATGTAATGGGATAAATGCCCACTGGACCTTCGAGCTATGTAATGGGTCTCCCTCTACCCAGTTAAAGAGGTATTTTCTTTGCTTTAATAATAAATGAGGCTTCGTCCCCAACCTTTTAAAAAAAATATACTCATAAACTCTTTATAATTATTAGTAAAGAAAATGAGAATTATCCTAAGCATATCCCCTTTGAATTCTTAATTAAGGAATTGGGATCCTTCTTTCCCCGCTCGGTGATGCCCTAGGGTGATGACCATCGCCGAGACCCCTCCCCTAGCCGAGAGGGAGGGGGATCCTTCGACTCTTGATTGGGCACAAACTCCTTCCTTCCCCAACCTCACTTCTCTTCCTCCTTTCCTAGAAATTGAGCTTAGCCCCAAAGTGCCAGACCTTTATGACGGATTTCTGAAGCTCGTGATTTCGACATAGGAATTTTCAGAGGCTTCGACGCTTCTCATCCTGACACTGGTGGCTCAGATCAGTAGATATTGTCCATCGATCGAGTTTTTTGATAATTTTATTCCTCAAACCTGGGGTTTACATAACTTGGAAACCATATGGCTTCTTGACATGCGACATATTATGATTCGGTTCTTCTCTGAGGATGATCTGATTTCAGCATGGTCTAGATTCCCCTGATCTTGTAACGGCTCCCATTTCTTTCTCTTCCAGTGGTCTTACGATCTTCATATGAAACGGGATTCTCCGACTACAGCATAATGGGTAAGACTTCCGGAACTCCCTCTTCCGTTTCAAAATTCATCAATTATCCATATGTTGGGGAACTTGGTTGGCCGTTTCTTATGTTCAGACAGTAGAACAAACAAGATCTGTCACCCTATTTCTCCCCGGATTTGTGTCGAGGTTGATGTGTCCAAACTAGCGATTGATTGGCTCTAGATTATGGTTGGTGAAGAGTTTCGGTGCAAGCAAAGGGTGGTCATTGAGAGCTAGACAAAGTTTTTCTCTTCTTGCAGGCGGTTGGGCCACTCCATTTCTTCATGCCAAAGTGGGATCAGAAACCTTAATTGTTTGCAATCACCTCACCTTCCAATCAGGACAACTAGTGAGGACACCTCCGCTAATCCCCAGGCTCGCGAGTTTGATCTCAATCATGACACCCATATTGTTAAACCGTGCAATTCGATCCCTGGCCCAGGAGTCATGGATATTTTTTCTAAACTGAGGAGTGATCTGGATTATGGTAAGAAGGCAGAGAAGGTCCCATAGGCTGGACCTTCTTATTCTGATAAGGTGAAGCATGGTGGTATGGAATATGGACAGGAGGTTGAACCCTCTATGGTCTCCAATGCTGATGATGCCCATGCAGATTCACGGGGGAAGTCCGAGGTGCATGTTTCCTCTGGTCTGAATGCTTTTTTGTCCATGTTTCCTGTTGTCCTATGTCCGAACATAGTTCCATCTCTGAGTTTGCGACCGCTTGATCAACAGGATCCTCCAGGTTCTATTCAGACCCACAATCAGTTCACATGATTGAGTGCTAAGGGGAAGGAAGATGCCAACCCAAAAGGATGGAAAACACACATTCTAAGTTGGAAACGCAAACAGGGCTTGACAAGGCCTTTTGAGGATACCGAACCAAGCGACAATGAAGAAAACTCATTGGCGTCGACAGATTATGAGCAAGACCCTCATGGCCACATGATGGTTGGGCCTGGCTCGAGAAAGGGAAAGCAAGGGAATGTTGTCTCCGAGAATTTCCCTGTCCACAAGGGAGGGAAAAAGGCAAGGCCCCGCAAAGACTACTCGAATACCCCAAAGACAATTGTTACTATATCTTCAGGGCAGTTTAGAAATAATGTGACTGTGGAAAGAAGGGGGTCCCAAAAATTATTGAAAGTGACAGACACGTGTATGGAGAGTTGGGTGAGCAAGTTTTATATAAATAAATCAAGGCCCCTGATGGTGAAATCAAGGTACCAAACATTGAACCAATACTAGATGGTACTGAAAGAAGTCTGGTAGACAAGGTGGAAGCGGGGAATGAGGAATGTTTATAGATTGTCTTACACTCTAAGGAGGAAATGTTATAAGGAACTTTTATGATCAATGCCTCGAAGGAGGTTATCCACAGAATTTGTAACACCCCGACCCTAGTTACCCAGAGTCGGTGCATTATTACATAACATTGGCATGATCACAAGAAAGATCAATTCTCGAAAGACCGATTGGTTTAGTAGCCTTGGAAACACTAGATATATTCATAAGTCTTAAATTACATCATAAAATGAAAAACTACTACAACAACATATTGTCTCCATAATCCACACTCATATCCCCACATAATATCCTTGCAGGTCATTCATAATTTACTTCTTCACTTCCTGGGAAAAAGAAAACATAGAAAAGGGGTGAGCTCAAATGCCCTGTAAGGATAACAATATAGCGGAAACATTCATAAATAATAATAAACATTTAAGGAAATGTATAACTAAATAAAAATCCTTTCAAACTTGAACTTTCAACATGGTATGGCATAAATAAAATGAAATAATTCCATTTACTTATTCACATGGATATTCTACTAATCGAATAATCACATGCAAAATCAATAACCACTTTCATAATGATGGAATGCATAATGCCAGACTATCATAACCACATAGCCAAGGCCTCGTGCCAAGACTACAAATAAGATTTTGTCAAGGCCTTGTACCAAGACACCAGTTTGTCTCATGAGACCTACCTATGCATCGAGGAGCTATAGCGGGCTCCACCCGTCACATATTAAGTCCAATGCATTCCCATATGAAAAGGTTTAAACATAACATAAACATTCGTATTAAAACTAGAATACAAAATGTCAATAATTTCACCATAAACTATGAATGGTATAAAAATAGAACATCCATAGTCCAACATATCACAAAACCTTCAATACAATATAGAAGTTTTGTATCATAATAAATCAACTTCAAATAAGCGTAAAATCCATCAAAGGATTTTGACATAGATGAAATCAAAACTCTTTTTAGAGAAATATCTCTTTCTATTTTTGAAATCATTTAAGATCCATATAAAATAAAACATTTTCTTTGAAAATATTCTTATAAGATTATAAGGAAAGCTTTGAATATTTTATAACGGCGGAAAATAACCGCACCCGTCGTAGAAGTTAAAAAAACATTCTTACCATAATTCTGTCGAAAAGGTTAAAAAGGACATTGTTTTGAAAAAAACGGAAAGATTCCTCTTATAAAAATTCAAACAAGGGTATAAATGACTTTAACCCATATTATTGTAAATAATAAAAATGTTTTTAAATAAATTTTTAAGAAAACATGGATGTGGATGATAAGGAGATCCCAGTAGATTATTACATATAAACAACCTCGGATAATGAAGAGATTGTGAAATAACCCTTACCAATTTGGTAACTTATGAAACATACAACCCATGAAAGAGGTTTAATAAAATGAATATGTAAATACACATAAATTAGAGTGTATTACACAAAGAATATAATTATGGGCAGTACATACACCACACAAAAGGTGATGGTGGCAATATGGGATGAATCTCACGGGAACAAGGAGTGAGATGAAAACCCCTTACCTTGTACTTTTCCTTGGTTGGGGTAGGTTAACCTCCTGTATAATGGTGAAATAATTTTTATTAAATTATACAAGAATCATACACATTAATATGATATCATATATGATCTTTTAATATTGATTTTATAATAATATCTTAGTATTATCGTTGTTTCAGATGTTAAATTACTTGTTTTCTTTTATATGTTTTGTTACGTAAGAAATGTTTACAATGGATAGGTTGTATATAATTCATATCCAGAATGATATCAAGTCCTTAAACATAATTTTTAAATCATCAAATGATAATTATACTTGAATGGATACGATGGAGAATAAATCTTATCGGGTTCGTGGAGACGGTAGTCCGTACGTACGCACGAGCGACAATATCATTCTTTTGATATTAAAATAATATATAAATGGATGGTATATCATATATACAGAATCATTAACATGTTATATTTATTATTTACATGAGTTACACATCATTATTATACCCATCCAAATCATATTATATTGAATAAGAATTACACCACGATGTGGAGACGGTAAGCCGTACATACGCACGTATGGTGACAAGTTATTCAAAGGGTGGATAGAATACTGAATATGGTTGTACCATATTTATAATAACATCACAGTATATATATGATATTGGAGTTATTATTTTATAATGGTAACAACAAAGGAAGAAGAAGTGGAAGAAGAAAGGAACTTGGAAAAGGGTGGTGAAATCATTACCTCTTCTTCGGGTTCTTCCTTTTGATTTGATCACAAGGGATCATTAGGATGGCTTTCTGATCAAACTAAGGCCTCTGGGTTGTATTGAGGGATGTTGGGAGAGTATTTGGGAAGAGTTTTGCCGGACCAAAAGGTTTTGAAGGTGTGAAGAAATGAGATGGAGGAGTGCCCTTTTATAAGAGGGGTGAGGGGCACCTTTGGAAAAACTAGAAATATTAGTTTATTATAAATTCATATTCAGTTTATAATGGCTCCAAAGTTGATTATTAAAATTTTAAGGTGGGTATGGGTCGAAAAAAACTTAACCAATAGAATTTAGATAGGTTTGGGTACTTATATTAACATTATCATTAAGTATTAGCTCTAAGTTAATTAGTTTCACTTTTACAATGTCTCTTTGTATTTTTATATAATATGGTTAATAAACTTACTATATTCATCCAAGAGACTCCCAAGTGGTCCATTAATGATTAAACTATCATGATATAAGTCTCTTGGGAGAACCTTAGATTTTTAGGAATTTAATATCAATTAATAATATAATATTTGTTTTAAGAACTCTTTTATCTCAATTTTGACACTATTCAATAGATGATTTTTGTGAAACTCATAACAGATTGATTACTTTGAACAAAGTCAATTAAATAAATACTAATATATCATATTATCCTAGAAAATTAGTTTAATTCATTAAAAGTTTCATATTATATTTATTTGGGTATTTAAAATATCAATTATTTTAATTTTTCACTATTATGATAATTACATCATCATAATTGTGTCATATATAAATGAAATTATTTAATCTCTAAAAATTGAAAATAAAATATCCACATTTAGGAAATCTTTTTATCGTTCTAATTAATATTTATAGTCGAGAATCCATCATATATAACCCTATGTAAAAATTGTTTTTCTAAAAGATATATACTTATGTCATTTTTGTACTTATTTTAACTTAATTAAAATAAAGTGTCCCTATCACCTACAAGTGGATCCATGGGGTCCCAAAATCGACCCAATGATGCCTATGGTCGAACACGTATCAACCAATAAGGCTAGGACACGTTTTAGGGTAATTTAGTAATATTATTATATTATTCTTTAACCCTTATTTACCGGATTTACCCTTAACCATGGTAAATAAAATATTTACCGCAGTAATTATTCAAAATGTCTAAAAATAAAAGTTACCTATTTGCACAATTTGGAAATCCTGATTCAAAATATGGAATCCATTTTTCTAAATTCAAAACACAGAAGTGGCAGAAATTAATTTAAAATTAATTCCCGCTGTCAAAACAAAAACTATGTTTTTAAGAGATAATAACTATCAAAAGATTGACACATGTTTATGCCCGGTTTAATTGTAAAATTATGTCCAATGACCAAAATTATATTAAATGGTAAAAATATATTCTAAATATAATTTAAAACCACTCAAATTCATAATTTATCACTATTAATTATTTTGATTTAAAAAGTTGTTTTAATTAAAATTTATTAATTTTCACTATTCATCAAAATATTAAAGTTATCCGAAAAGTACCAAAATTTCACCTTAGGCTAAATTTGATATTCCGAATCCAAAAATGTAGTCTATTTTGAAATATAAAATATATATAATTTCAAAAAGTAAGTATTACTAATCATAACAGCTAGTTTGATTTGTTATGGTGTGTTAGAACTCGGTGTTGCGTACAACACACGCTAGCGTACCGTGGAAGCTTGGGATGTTTCATTTTAAATTTTTGATGTCCCCATTTAGTCAAAATTTTAAAATATAGTATTTAAAAAGGGTTCACTATTAAAAGTTGGTAAAAGTGCAATACTGAAAATGAATTCGTTCTTACATTATGTCTAAGAAACTCATAATATGGATTCTAAAATTATAAGGATTATATAAAGTTTAAAATTTAGTTAACACTATTCATAACCTCTTTTGAACAGCTTGTTTGGTATGTCATGGTGCGATTGAACTGTTGCGTGTAGTGAAATTTATTGAATTATTTTGAAGAAATAACACACTATAAAATCTTGGGGTGTTACATTCTCCCCTCCTTCAATAAATTGCGTCCTTGCAATTTGAAATTGTTATTCGAAAATAAAAGTTTGAAAATAGAAAATATCATTGTGGGAAAACCCACATCGGAAATTGGGTTACTAAAATTTAGTCTTAATATGAGGAAAAGAGAAATGAAAGGATCACCACCAAATTATAATCTCTATTAGGAGAACATTGGTGGCAATTAGAGACATATAATTGGAGGAAAAATGTAAATATTTATAGGTAGTGATTGAGGTCATCAATCACAAACAAGCATAAAATTCAGGTCCTTAAATTCATCAATCTATGAGAATTTGAAATACCATCGGTTCAACAAAACATAGGGTATTAGGATAAAACATTTTTGACATTTCAAAATATCTTAGTTGAAATTCCACATCGAAAAATGAATTAATGAGGCCTCTATTTAAAATAAAGAGTGGAAAGTGTGAAGATTACCGAAAATAACACATACTAGGGTTCCATGTAAGAAAATATGGATATGGAAGAGAAATCTAACCATCAATTATCTGATGGAGAGTGGTAGAGAACATGGCTATGAAAAGGCCAACAATTCCAAAGCCATAAATTAGTGATGATTTAAGGTACCATATAGGACAACATTTTTGTTCAATGTTCCTTTTCTTAATGTTGAGGAATTTATTTATGATATTGGATAAGATCATAAGGAGATATACTTAATTTATAATTAGAGTTTTATCCATTTATAAATTTCTACCAAAAACTCATCTTTCACTCTAAAAGATAATAGAACGTAAAAAAAATTGTATTTATACTATTCATATAGGGTTCCAAAATAAACGAATTTATAATTCATCTACCAGATCTTTTAATAAAAACTACATTATTTAATCCAGGAAATTTCATGGGCCATTGGTAGGTGATACACCCTTGTCTCCCTTCGGTTGAGGGTTTAAGTCTCGCGGCCTTGCCGGTTGCGACGGGTTGCCGCCCGACCTCCGGGTTGTCCTTTTATGGCAATCCAAAATTAATCTCAAACTAGAATTTATCCAAAATACTTCTGTCCAGACTCACAGTCCAACATTTATAGGGAAGGTAAACATAATTTAGATCCTTTTTACCCCGTAATAGCATATTAATACCTTCATCGTGTATTCTTTTAAAACACTGAACCATCCTGAATTACCATAATCCTTATTGATTACATTCATGCTCCCTTATTCCATATAGAATGATGGATATACTTCATCAATCCAAAAATGTTTTAAACCCCAACAATGATGGAATATACAAATCATTAATCAACTTCAAGGTAGTCAAGAATATCCAATATAATTTATCCAAATCAATCATGTATTATTCTGAAATCACTACCTCAGTATCTGAACTATATTATGGTTTATCATTCTCTCAACCATATATTTTCCAAAAATTTATCCAGCTATTGAGTCACTTTTCTTTGTTCTACACAATCTCAAGTCCTTAATGAAATAGTATTGTAGTACAATCCTTATATACTCCCTAATTATTATAACAAGTACATTTTTGATACAACACTCAAATGACATAATCAACATAAGAACTCTAATCATTCATCTTCATCTGTGGTAGTATCATAACTTGATTATTATCCAATAGCATCATTTGCGACATAGTCTGATGACTGGGACATAGGTTCGCGTAGTGTCCAAACTCCTTGAAAATGAAGCATTGTACATTTGAAACTATTTTCTTACCCTTTCAGCCACGTACTTTGTGCCCTTTTCCTCCACACTTATAAAAAACTACCAATCCTTTCAGTCAAGTTCCAAGGTGTTTCTTCCCACAGTTATCACATATGGGAAAATTCTTCTTTTCCCTCTTCCCTTTATCCATCTTTCCCTCTTCCATCCTTTTCTTCTCTTGCTTCCCTTCAAATCCATAGGACTCAGTAAACTCTTTACGTATCTTATCAACACATGATAATATTTCTTCATATGATGATAATACATGGGAGAATATTTCTCTTATAAATTCTAGCTTAAGACCGTGAAAGATATGATCCATCCTTCTCTTTGGATCATGTGCATTATTGGAGTTCTCATTCCTTCTACTGGGCGCCATTTCTAAACAATGTCATACACTAGATCAGTTTATGAATCAAAATACATAATCCCATAATTATAAAACACATAACATAAATTGAGCTATTTATGGATATAATCCATAATCATAAAAATGTCTCATTTAAGGATGTATATACTCATAAAACCTTCATAATGGTTTGTAAAGAAAATGTGAATTATCCTAAGCATATCCCCCGGGAGTGTCGTAACCAAGAGTACAGCAAGGCCCGTTGTCGTGCACCGGTTCCCGTTCGAGTCTAGCTCAAAGCGGGGTTTTTGGGTTTTACACCTAGGTACATCTGTGCCAGAGCCGCCTCTACCTGCTCGTATCCAGACAGGGATGTATTTCTCAGAAAACTCACAAAATCTCTACAATCCCAAAATTCTAGGAAGTTCTTCTATACTAATCCTCAATGTTCATCTTAGGTCTACATGCTCTAATCAGATTTTATCTAAATCTAGCTTCCAAGGCTTGCACTAAACATCCTCTGATACCAACTGTAACGCCCTGACCCTAGTTACCCAGAGTCGGTGCATTATTACATAACATTGTCATGATCACAAGAAAGATCAAATCTCGAAAGACCGATTGGTTTAGTAGCCTTGCAAACACTATAAATATTCATAAGTCTTACATTACATAATAAAATGAAAAACTACAACAACAACATATTCTCTCCATAATCCACACTCATATCCCCACATAATATCCCTGCAGTTCATTCATAATTTGCTTCTTCACTTCCTAGGAAAAATAAAACATAGAAAAGGGGTGAGCTCAAATGCCCAGTAAGGATAACAATATAGCGGAAACTTTCATAAATAAGAATAAACATTTAAAGCAATGTATAACTAAAAAAAAAGCCTTTAAAACTTGAAATTTCCACATGGTATGGAATAAATAAAATGAAATAATTCCATTTACTTATTCACATGGATATTCTACTAATCGAATAATCACATGCAAAATCAATAACCACTTTCATAATGATGGAATTCATAATGCCAGACTATCGTAACCACATAGCCAAGGCCTCGTGCCAAGACTACAAATAAGATTTTGTCAAGGCCTTGTGCCAAGACACTAGTTTGTCTCATGAGACCTACCGATGCATCGAGGAGCTATAGCGGGCTTCACCAGTCACATATTAAGTCCAATGCATTCCCATATGAAAAGGTTTAAACATAACATAAACATTCGTATTAAAACTAGCATACGAAATGTCAATAATTTCACCATAAACTATGAATGGTAGAAAAATAGTACATCCACAGTCAAACATATCACAAAACCTTCAATAAAATATAGAAGTTTTGTATCATAATAAATCAACTTCAAATAAGCGTAAAATCCATCAAAGGATGTTGACATAGATGAATTCAAAACTCTTTTTAGAGAAATATCTCTTTCTATTTTTTAAATCATTTAAGAGCCATATAAAATAAAAAATTTACTTTGAAAATATTCTTATAACCTTGTAAGGAAAGCTTTGAAGATTTTATAACGGCGGAAAATAACCGCACCTGCCGTATAAGTTAAAAAAAAATTCTTACCTTAATTCTGTCGAAAAGGTTAAAAATGACTTTGTTTTGAAAACAACGGAAATATTCCTCTTATAAAAAGTCAGACAAGGGTATAAATGACTTTAAACCATATTCTTGTAAATACTAAAAATGTTTTGAAATACATTTTTAAGAAAACATGGATGTTGATGATAAAGAGATCCCAGTAGATTATTACATATAAACAACCTCGGATAATGAAGAGATTGTGAAATAACCCTTACCAATTTGCTAACTTATGAAACATACAACCCATAAAAGAGGTATCATACAATGAATATGTAAATACACATAAATTAGAGTGTATTACACAATGAATATAATTATGGGAAGTATATACACCACACAAAAGGTGATGGTGGCAATATGGCATGAATCTCACAGGAATAAGGAGTGAGATGAAAACCCCTTAACTTGTACTTTTCCTTGGTTGGGGTAGGTTAAACTCCTGTATAATGGTAAAATAATTTTTATTAAATTATTCAAGAATCATATACATTAATATGATATCATATATGATCTTTTAATACTGATTTGATAATAATATCTTAGTATTATCGTTGTTTCAGGTGTTAACTTACTTGTTTTCTTTTATATGTTTTGTTTTGTAAGACATGTTTATAATGGATAGGTTGTATATTATTCATATCCATAATGATATAAAATCCTTAAAAATCATTTTTGAATCATCAAATGATAATTATACTTGAATGGATATGATGGAGAATGAATCTTATCGCGTTCGTGGAGACGGTAGTCCGTACGTACGCACGAGTGACAATATCATTCTTTTGATATTAAAATAATATATAAATGGATGGTATATCATATATACAGTATTATTAACATGTTATATTTATTATTTACATTAGTTACACATCATTATTATACCCATCCAAATGATATTATATTGAATAACAATTACACCACGACGTGGAGACGGTAAGCCATACGTACGCACGTATGGTGACATGTTATTCAAAGGGTCGATAGAATACTGAATATGGTTGTACCATATATATAATAAAATCACAGTATATATATTATACTGGAGTTATTATTTTATAATGGTAACAAAAAAGGAAGAAGAAGTGGAAGAAGAAAGGAACTTGGAAAAGGGTGGTGAAATCATTACCTCTTCTTCGGGTTCTTCCTTTTGATTTGATCAAAAGGGATCCTTAGGTTGGCTTTCTGATCAAACTAAGGCCTTTAGGTTGTATTGAGGGATGTTGGAAGAGTATTTGGGTAGAGTTTGGCCGAACCAAAAGGTTTTGAAGGTGTGAAGAAATGAGAAGGAGGAGTGCCCTTTTATAAGAGGGGTGAGGGGTACCTTTGGAAAAGCTAGAAATATTAGTTTATAATAAATTCATATTCGATTTCTAATGGTTCAAAAGTTTATTATTTAAATATTAAGGTGGGTATGGGTCGAAAACAACTCAACCAATAGAATTTAGACAGGTTTGGGTACTTATATTAACCTTATCATTAAGTATTAACTCTAAATTAATTGGTTTCAATTTTACAATGTCTCTTTGTATTTTTATATAATATGGTTAATAAACATACTATATACATCCAAGCGACTCCCAAGTGGTCCATTAATGATTAAACTATAATTATATAAGTCTCTTGGCCGATCCTTAGATTTTTAGTAATTTAATATCAATTAATAATATAATATTTGTTTTAAGAACTCTTTTATGTCAATTTTGACACTATTCAATAGTTGATTTTTGTGAAACTCATAACAGATTTATTACTTCAAACAAAGTCAATTAAATCAATCCTAATATATATTATTATCCTAGAAAATTAGTTTAATTCATTTTTCATATTATATTTATTTGGGTATTTATAATATCAATTATTTTAATTTTTCACTATTATGATAATTACTACATCATCATTCTGTCATAAATAAATTAAATTATTTAATCTCTAAAAATTGAAAATAAAATATCATCATGTAGGAAATATTTTTATCTTTCTAATGAATATTTATAGTCGAAAATACAACATATATATCCCTATGTAAAAATTTTTTTTATAAAAGATCTATACTTATGCCATTTTTTTACTTATTTTAACTTAATTAAAATAAAGTGTCCCTATCACCTACAAGTGGATCCATGGGGTCCAAAAATCGACCCAAAGATGCCTATGGTCGAACATGTATCAACCAATAAGGCTAGGACACGTTTTAGGGTAATTTAGTATTATTATAATATTATTTTGTAACCCTTATTTACCGGATTTACCCTTAACAATGGTAAATAAAATATTTACCGCAGTAATTATTAAAAATGTATAAAAATAAAAGTTACATATTTACACAATTTGGACATCCTGATTCCAATTATGGAATCCATTTTTTTAAATTCAAAACACAAAAGTGGAAGAAATTAATTTAAAATTAATTCCTGCTGTCAAAACAAAAAGCGTGTTTTTAAGAGATAATAACTATCAAAAGATTGGCAATTGTTTATGTTCGGTTTAATTGTAAAATTATGTCCAATGAGAAACATTATATTAAATGGTAAAAATATATTCTAAATATACTTTAAAACCACTCAAATTAATAATTTATCACTATTAATTATATTTATTAAAAAAGTTGTTTTTAATTATAATTTAGTAATTTTCACTATTCATCAAAATATTAAAGTTATCCGAAAAGTACCAAAATTTCACCTTAGGATAAATTCGATATTCCGAATCCAAAAATGAACTCCATTTTGAAATATAAAATATATATAATTTCAAAAAGTAGGTATTACTAATCATAACAGCTAGTTTGATTGGTTATAGTGTGTTAGAACTCGGTGTTGCGTACAACACACGCTAGCGTACCGTGGAAGCTTGGGTTGTTTCATTTTAAATTTTTTATGTCCCCATTTAGTCAAAAAGTTTAAAATATAGTATTTAAAAAGGTTCACTATTAAAATTTGGTAAAAGTGCAATACTAAAAATGAATTTGTTCTTACATTATGTCTAAGAAACTCATAATATGGATTCTAAAATTATAAGGATTATATAATGTTTAAAATTTAGTTAACACTATTCATAACATCTTTTGAACGGCATGTTTGGTAAGTCATGGTGCGATTGAACTTGGTGTTGCATGTAGTGAAAGTTATTGAATTATTTTAAAGAAATTACACACTATACAATCTTGGGGTGTTACAGAATTTATGAGAGGTCGCTAAGTGTTGAAACTAATGAAGAACAAAGTGAGTGGATCACCAAATAGGACTGCATCCTGGCGTGGGGTTTCAATGAAAAGAAGATCACCGCGAAATAATTAATCCTGACCTGGGACAAGATGGCAGATTATTTTTAAGGTCTTCTCAGGAATAATCCGAACACGAAGGCATCTACTCTGAATAGGAAGCATTGTAGGGTGGTTGACTTGAATATCCTTGTCTTGTTTTTAACAACATTGTGGGATCATTTTGTGGTTAACACCTTTACATTGGACATGTGTGGGTTTTCCACTTTTTCCTCAAAAGTGCTTTGGAATAAAAATTTAACATTCAGGCCTAAGAATATCCCCTGGGAGTGTTGTAACCAAGAGTGATGTAAGGCCCATTGTTGTGCACCAGTTCCCATTCGAGTCTATCTCAAATCGGTGTTTTCAGGTTTTACTCATAGGTACATCTGTTCTAGAGCCGCCTCTACCAGCTCGTATCCAGACAGGGATGTATTTTATGGAAAACTCACAAAATCTCTACAATACCAGGATTCTAGGAAGTTCTTCTATATTAATCCTCATAGTCTATCTTAGGGATATGTTCTCTAATCAGAGTTTACCTAAATATATCTTGCAAGGTTTATTACTAAACATCCTTTAATACCTAATGTAACTCCCCGACCCTAGTTACCCTGTGTCGGAACATTATTACATAAATTGGCATGATCACAAAAGATCATGTCTTGGAAGACCAACTAGTATATTGGCCTTGGAAACACTAGATATATTAATAAGTCTTACATTACATCATAATATGGAAAACTACAACAACAATATTTCCATATACGACACTGAGATACCATAGACTATCCCTACAGGTCAGTCATAAAATACTTCTTCACATCCTTGGAAAAATAAAACACAAAAAGGGGTGAGCTCAGATGCTCAGTAAGGATAAAAATATAGCGAAAAAATTCCAAAACAAGCGTAAATATTTAAGGAAATATATTACGAAAACAAAAGCCTTTAAAAATTGAACTTTAGCATAATATGGAAAATATAAAAATCAAATAACTCCATTTACTTACTCAAATGGATATTCTACAATCGAATAATAACATGTAATATAAATAATCACTTTCATAATAATGGAATGCACAATGACAAACTATCATAACCACATAGTCAAGCCCTTGTGCCAAGACTACAAATAAGATTTTGTCAAGGCCTTGTTCCAAGAAACTAGTTTGTCTCATGAGACCTACCGATGCATCGAGGAGCTATAGCGGGCTCCACCCATCACTTACTAAGTCCAATGCATTCCTTTTATGAAAAGGTTTAGATATAACATAAACATTCGTATTAAAACTATCATACGAAATGTCAATACTTAATCCATAAACCATGAATCCTATAAAAATAAAACATCCACATTCAAACATATCACAAAAACTTCAATACAATATAGAAGATTTGTATCATAATAAATAAACTTAAAACAAGTTTAAAATCCATTAAAGGATTTTTACATAGATGATAATGATTTATAAAACTATTTGAGAGAAATATCCCTTTTTCATGAAATCATTCAAAAGTATCACAATTTATAAGGAAGTCATTTAAAAGAGATTTTTTGAATCAAAGTTCCCCATACCACTTTGAATCTTTTAAAAAGAATTAACTTTTCAAAACATTCATGTCAATATAAATAAATCATTAAAATCATTTTAAAGTCATGGACATTGATTAAAAGGGTTTAGAAAGATAAGTCATTAAAACATTTAAAATGATGACCTAGTTAAATAGAACCTCCCATAAAACCTTAAAATATCCCTTTTGAAAATTTTTTTATGAATTATCGGTATCGATTATAAGTATATCCCAGAAAGTACTTACACATGAACAATCTCGGATAAATAATGAGATTGAGGAAATAACCCTTACCAATTTGGTATCTTACGAAATATAAACCCCATGAAAGACGAATCATGAAGATGTAAATAAACATAAGTTAATGTATATTACCCAAAGAATACAATCATGGGCAGTACATACATCACACAAAAGGAAATAGTGGCAATTATAGCATGGATCTCACAGGAATAAAAAGTGAGATGAAAACCCATTACCTTGTACTTTTCCTTGGTAAAGGGTAGGTTAAGATCATGTATAATAGTTAAATAATTGTTATTAAATTATACAAGAATCATATACATAAATATGATATCATATATTAACTTTTATCATTTCTTTGTTAATAATATTTTAGTATTATCGTCGTTTCGGGTGTTAACTTACAAACATTCTTTTATATATAACGTAAGCCATGTTTGCAATGGATAGGTTGTATCTTATTCATATCCAGAATTATATAAATTCCTTAAAAATTATTTTTAATCATCAAATTAGAATTATTCTTGAATGGACACGATGGGGAATGAATATCATCGCGTTCGTGGAGACGGTAGTCCGTACGTACGCACGAGCAACAATATCATTCTTTTGATATTAAAATAATATATAATTGGATGGTATATCATATATACAGAATCATAATCATGTTATATTTATTATATACATCAATTACACATCATTATCAAACCCATCCAAATAATAATTTTTTGAATAACAATTACACAACAACGGGGAGACAGTAAGTCGTACATACCCACGTATGGTGACATGTCATTCAAAGGGTGGATAGAATACTTAATATGGTTTTACCATATATATAATAACATCACAGTATATAGGAGATACTGGGGTTACTATTTTATAATGGAAATATCAAATAAAGAAGAAGTGGAAGAAGAAAGGAACTTGAAAGAGGGTGGTGAAAACATTACCTCTTCTTCAGGTTCTTCCTTTTGATTTGATCAAAAGGGATCTTTAGGTTTTCTTTCTGACTAAAAGAGGGACTCTAGGATTTAGGGATGATAGTTGAGAGATTATTTTGGTAGGGTTTGTCTGAGCCAAATGGCTTTTAATGTGTTAATTAAAGAGAAGGGGGAGTTCCCTTTTATAAGAGGGGTGAGGGGCACCTTAGAAAAAGAGTGAAATATTAATTTATAATAAAATTATTTTAAGTTTATAATGGCTCCAAACTAATTTATTTCGAGGATAAGGTGGGGATGGGTCGAAATAGACTTAATAAATAGGTTTTAAAGAGGTTTGGGTCACTATATTAACCTTATCTATTAGTTTTAACTCTTAGTTAATTAGTTTGAAATTTACCATATCTCTTTCTATTTTTATATTATATGTTTAATAAACATAATATATACATTAAAGAGATCCCCAAGTGGTTAATTAATTATACCCCTATAATTATATAAGTCTTTTGGCTGAACCTTAGATTTTTTGGAACAAAATATCAATTATTAATATAATATTTGTTTTAAAAACACTTTTATGTCAATTTTGACACTATTTTGTATTTTGTTTTTGATAAAAACATAACAACATTATTACTTCTAACCCAATTAATTTAATGAACCATAAAATGTCATATTAATCTATAAAATTCGTGGAATTCATTAAAATTCTCAAATTATATTTATTTGTGTATTTATAATATCAATTCTTTTAATATTTAATTATAAAGGTAATTACCGCATCATTATTGTGTCATAAATAAATTAATTTATATGATGTCTAAAAATAATAAAAAACTACCATGATATAGGAAAGATTTTTATATTTCTAATTAATATTTATAGTCGAAAGGATAACTTATATAACCCCATGTAAAAATTAATTTTCTAAATGATATTTGTTTATTTAATTTTTTCCTTTAGTTTAAGTTAATTAAAATAAAGCGTCATTATCCCTATTAAGTGGCTCCATGGGGTCCTCAAATCGACCCAAAGATGCCCATGGTCGGCCATTACTCATCAAATAAGGTTAGGACAAGTGTTATGGTATCTTTGAATTATTATAATATTCTTTTAACCATAATGTACCTTATTTACCTTTAAACATGGTAAAGAAAAGTAAAAAGGTACTATTCATCAAAAATTATTTTCATCTTATTGAACAAAATTTTACTTTCTAATAACAACAATGTCTGTCAGATTTTGGAAATTCAATTCACAGAAGTGGTAAAATTTCATTTTAATGACAAAGTTAGTTTTTTAACCACTACTTAGTGGTTTCACTATTCATCAAAAAATTGATGTTTTCCAAAAAAATACCCAATAATCAGTCTAAGATATATTTGATATTGTGAATTAAAAAATGATGTCTATTTTACAAAATTCAAAATATAGAAGTTGCATTAATTAGTTTAAAATTAATTCTCGTTGTCAAAACAAATAGCGGGTATTTAAGAAACAATATCTATTAAAAGATTGACACTTGTTTAAGCCCAATTTCAAAGTGAAATTTCTTCCATTGACCAGAATTGGTTTAAATGGTAAAAATATAATATAATTACACTTTTAAACCATTTAAAAATATAATCTAACCATATAAATAAATAAGATTAAAAGGGAGTTTTGAATTAAAATACAGTATTTTTCACTATTCATCAAAAAAATGAATTTTATCAGAAAAATACCAAAATATTACCGAAAGTAAATTTTGATGTCTTGATTCTAAATATGAATTTTATTTTGTCAAATTGAATATATAAAAGTTTCAAATATTGGATTAAAAAAAGATTCACCATTAAAAGGCGGATATTTTTCAGTTTTCTAAAAATATTTCTGTTATCTGAAAAAAAATGAATTTTTTTTATATTATGTCTAAGAAACTCATAATATGGATTCTAAAATTATAAAGATTATATAAAATTCAAAATTAAGTTAATAATATTCATAACTACTTTTGAACGGCTAGTTTGGTATGTCGTGATGCGCTTGAACTAAGTGTTTCGTGTAGTGCATGTCATTGCATTACTTTGAAGAAATAATGTACTATGTAATATTGGGGTGTAACACTCCCCCCTCCTTAAATTAATTGCGTCCTTGCAATTTGAAATTTTTCTTCTAAAATAAATAGAAAATACCTTTGTGGAAAACCCACATCGGAAATTGGGTTAATAACATTTAGTCTTAATAAGAGGGAAAGGAAAATAAAAGGGTCACTACTAAATTATGATCTCGATTAATAGAACATTGGTGGAAATCAAAGACAAATAATTGGAGGAAAAACATAAATATTTATAGGGAGTTATTTATGTCATCAATCACAAACAAGTGTAAAATTGAGGGCCACAAATACATCAATATATGATGATTTAAAATACCAACGGTTCAACAAAACATAAGGTATTATGATAACACATTTTTGGTTTTAATATCCATTCCCTAAAGTTTAAGAATTAATTTATCCATAGAATAAGAGGAAATATATATATATATATACACTTGATATGTAGAGTTTCATCATTTAACTAATTCCTTCCACAAACACATCTTTCATTCCAGAAGATTTCAAAAAAATAATGACTTTATAATTCATCTACCAGATCTTTAAAAAAACTACATTATTCAATCCAGGACATCACATGGGCCAGTGGTAGGTGATACACCTGTGTTGCCCTTCGGCTGTGGGTTCAAGTCTCACAGCCTTGTCGGACGCGACGGGTTGCCGCCTGACCTCCGGGTTGTCCTTTTTATGACAATCCAATAATAATCATTAGAAATTATATAAACTTAACAATAGTATCCAATGTCAAATATAATCCATTCAAACCTTTAGACTTATCCAAAACACTTCTGTCCAAACTCACAGTCCAAAATTTATAAGGATGGTAAACATAATGAAGATCTTTTTTCCACGTAATAACATGTGAATACTTTCATCATGTATTCTTTTAAAACACTGCAACATCCTGAATTATTATAAAACCTTAGTAATTACAATCATGATTCCTTATTCTTTATTGAATATTGGATATACTACTTATATCCAAAAATGTTGTAATCTCCAAAAATGATGAAATAAACAACCATTAATCAGTTCCAAGGTAGTCAAGAATATCTAATATAATTTATCCAAATCAACCATCTCTTATTCCAAAATTACTACCTCAGTATCAGGACCATATTATGGTTTATCTTTCCTCCAACCATGTATTTTCAAAAAAAAATTAACTTGCTGTCGAGTCACATTTCATAGTAGCATATAATCTAAAATCCTCAATGAAATGGTACAATAGTATAATCCTTATTTATTTCCATAATTCATATGATTGGTACATCATCTATACAACACTGAAATGACATAATTCTTTAATAACAACCTAAGAACACTAGTCATTTCTCTTAATCTGTGGTAGTATCATTGTAACATCACAAGTAAGTAGTGAACAATAGATATTCTTATCTATGTCTATTTATGAATTTGATGGTGTTTTAGAGGCTTAAAATGAGAATAAATCCAATATTAAGCATGGAATACACTAATATTTTTAAAAGATTGTTTTACTGCCTTTTAATGGAGAACCACATTTAAATCTATATTTTGACAATTTTATAATCTATATTTGTCAAAATAAACTTATTATTTATTATTGGGACATTGAAATTTACATTGGATTAATTTTTGGTATTTTTCTGACAATGTCCATTTTTTAATGAATAGTGTAAAATACTGCATTTTACATCAGAACAACTTTTTCATGTAATTTAATTATATGGTAAGATTATCTTTTTAATTGGTTTTAAAGTGTAATTAGATTATATATTTACCATTTAATCCAATGGTGTTAATTAGAATTAATTTCACTTTGGAATTGGGCATAAACAAGTGCCAAACTTTTTATAGATATTGTTTCAAAAAAACCCGCAATTTGTTTTGACAATGAGAATTATTTTTAAATTCATTATTGCAATTTATATGGATGGAATATGGTATAATGGATTCCATATTTGAATCAGAAGGTCCAAATTATGTAATTAACACTCTTTTGTTTTTGGATATTATGAATAGTAACGACGGTAATTATCTTTAATTATCTTGATTAATTAGTAATCAGGTAGTTAAGGATAATAAAATAATATCATAATAATAACAAATGACCCCAACATGTGTCTTAATGATACTGGTTGTGTCATGGACGACCATGGGATGCCTTGTGCGAAACATTGGGACCCCATGGAATCACTTTTGGGTTAAAGTGACACTTTATCATTTTATTTTTTTTAAAAAAAGAATATCACTAAAGAATGTATCACCTGAGTAAAACATTTTTAATTTTTTATACATAAATGATCTATTGGACTATAAATAGTAATTGGAAATATAAAAATATTTCCTAAATCATAGTATCTTTTTTATAATTTTTTGACATTAAATAAATTAAATTGTTTATGACATCATGATGATGCAGTGATTACATCATTAATGAACAATTTAAATAAATTGAAAATATAATGTAAAATATAAGACTTAAACTTGTCAAATACATATTTTCTGAGTATATTTAGAACCCTTATCACCTTATCCTAGAAATATATCAATTTGGGACCTTTAAAATCCGAAAACCATTTTAATATAAAGTAACATTTCAGAACTTTCCAAGAGTGCCCCTCCTCTCCTCATATAAATGGCCCCCAACTCTACCTCTTTACACACACCTCTCAAGAAATTTTCTAGGCAAAAATCTGATAATTTAATCTATACACATCCCTCTATTCATCTTAGAATCATTACCTTAGGCAGAAATATCTTCATCAAACCCTTTTGTTACAAACCAAGAGGAGTTAACCGATTTAAAGGTAAAGTCTTCTCTAATGTTCTTTTGTTTTATTTTGCTTCTCCAACCCCCTAAAATATTTTTATTCATTTATTTTTTAACAAAACTAGTATCTTCAATATTCTATGATGTTTTTATAAGATGTATTCTAGCTACACTTACACACACCTACATCTAATGGTTAAAGAGCATATTGTTTTCGTGGATGGTGAATTTCTACCACACGAAACGATGATTGTTCAATATTCTTCTAACACCTTCAAAGGCGGCTATTAAGATGTCAGTATATTTATATATGATATATTATATGTTTATTTTTTCCTTAAGATTCTGTATTTTTACATTTATGGCATACCTTTATGGTTTCCATTATGGGTAAATGCGATATCTTCATTTTAGGAAGTGCGGACTACCACCCCCTCAAAGTGATTTGATTCGTTAGTGCCATATGTGTGACGTATAAGGGATGGAGTTAATAATATTATATATTATATTATACTGGAATTATAATATACCTTTATATCATTATTATTCTATTCTATAAAATACGAAATAGAAATTAAATTAGCGTTCATGCGTACGTACGGCTTACCATCTCCATGAACGGTGCATTTCATTTATTACCTATAAATGTTATGTAATATTATAAATACATGTTTGTACTGGATAAATATGAAATATATGATATCTACATCATGAATATAATTCTTGATATAATAGATATTTTACCACATGAACAACTTGTAATTATAAAGAGTTTATTTTTGACTCAAGTACCAATGATCGACAAAATGACCATTATTAACATAAATAATTACATAGTGCTCATAACATGGTAATAAGGGATATACAAGAAATAATGAACTTGAAAAAGGTTCTTAAGAAAGTATAAATTAACTCAAGTTTATTATTCAGGACGTTAAAGAACGATCGAGTCAAGTTGGACCCAAGGTAAGGGACTTCGTCTCAATCTCCTTTCATTGAGGCATATTTTGTTTTATACAGAACATTCTTGTATATGGTGTATAAAACCCTTTGACTTTTATGTTTACTCAAAGGGAATATTTTTTGTATGAAGCGTTTACTAAACGAAAAAAGGGAATGTTTTTTTTGTCGTACGTATGCAGCAACAACGACTTCTCCACCGCCGTGACTATTATTTGAGTTTTGGCTTCCTCTACAAGCCATAAATTTTTTTTGAAAAATGAATACAATGTTATACTTTTATTTTATTTTGGTATTTAAAATGGTTTTGATAATAAATTTATTATATCAATTTTTTATTGATATCATGTGATTAAAATGTGGAAATGTTATGTTTCCTTTATGCATGTTTTATGTGATACGATTATGTTATAGTTCTTGGGGATTGTTTATAAAGATGGGTGGTTCCATGATAAACTAAGGGCGGGTGAGACTGATATTTCTCTCCAATGAATTGGGTAACATGAAGGGGTTAAATGTTAAGGTTTCTCTGAAGAGATTTAGGGAATATACTGTGATTGGTATTCCAAACGTAACCATTAGGGTTACTCCCTACGTAAGAATGTTATGAATTCCTCAAGTTACATTTATGTATTATGATTTCTATGAGTTATTCATAAATCTTATGATTTCATGAGGTATGTTAACATGCTTATGTTTTATGAGTAAAGTATGATTTCATTGATTCTTATGTATACATGTACTAATGTTTCCCTTACGTATTTTTATATCCCTTACTGAGATTTTTATGCTCATCACAAGTTTTTGAAATGTTTTTCACAGGTCAAGGGAAATGTACATGATGTGATGATAGTATCAAGGAAGTGTCATGAAAGAATCTATGTTTTGTTTTAAATATGTTTCCGTTGATTGGAAAAAATGAATATTATCTTTTATATAAACCACTTTGTTTAAATGTCGAATGTAATGCATGATTTATGATCTAATTCTCTAAAACTCTAAACCTAAAAAGATACTCAACATGTACTCTTGAAATAAATCAAGATTAAGTAATGTTTAAGGCTGAGGCGTTATAATAATAACTTGATTATTATCCAATAGAATCATTCGTGTCATACTCTGATGAATGGGACATTGATTCACGTAGTGTCCCAAATCCTTGCAGATGAAGCATTGTAAATTTGAAACCTTTTTCTTACCCTTGAAATCACGTACTTGGTGTCCTTTTTCTCCACACTTATAACAAACTCCCATTCTTTTAAAGAATTTACCAAGGTTATTCTTTCCACAGTTATCAAATATGGGAAAATCCTTCTTTCTCTTCTTCCCTTTATCCATATTTCTCTCTTCCATCCTTTTCATCTCTTTCTTTCTTTAAAATACATAGGACTCAGATAATTTTCTACTTATCTTATTAACACATGATACTATTTCTTCATATGATGATAATACGTGGGAGGATATTTCATTTTTAAATGATGGATTAGTAAAATAAAATATATGATCCTTTTTACTCTTTGGATCATACATATTACTGGAGTTTTCATTCATTCTACTGGGCGCCATTTCTAAACAATGGCATACACTAGGTCAGTTTATGAATTGTAATGAATACTTCCAAACATGTAAAATACCTAACGTAAATTGAATAGTCTATGGATATAATCCATAATCATAAAAATGTTTTCTTTGAGTAATTATATACTCATAAACCTTTCATAATGGTTTGTAAAGAAAATGAGAATTATCCTAAGCATATCTCATGGGAGTGACGTAACCAAGAGTGCATCAAGGCCCGTTGTCGTGCACTAGTTCCCATTAGAGTCTAGCTCAAAGCGTTGTTTTTGGGTTTTACCCTCAGGAACATCTGTTCCAGAGCTGCCTCTACTTTCTCGTATCCAGACAGGAATGTATTTCTTAAAAAACTCACAAAATCACTACAACACCAAGATTCTAGGAAGTTCTTCTATACTAATCCTCAAAGTCTATCTTAGGGATATGTGCTCCAATCAGATTTTACCTAATTATAGCTTCCAAGGTTTATTACTAAACTTTCTCTAATACCAACTGTAACGCCCTGACCCCAGTTACTCAGAGTCAGTGCATTATTACATAACATTGGAATGATCACAAAAGATCAAGTCTCGAAATGCCGATTAGTTTAGTATCCTTGGAAACACTAGATATATTTATAATTCTTACATTAAATCATAAAATGGAAAACTACAACAACAATGTTTCCATAGAAAACAATGAGATCTCATAGACTATCCCTGCAGGTCAATCATAAAATACTTCTTCACATCTTGGGAAAAATAAAACACAGAAAGGGGTGAGTTCAGATGCTCAGAAAGGATAACAATATACCAGAAACTTTCATAAATAAGAATAAACATTTAAGGTAATGTATAACTAATACAAAATCATTTTAAACATGATCATCAACATAATATGGAAATGATAAAAATTAAATAATGCCATTTACTTACTCACATGGATATTCTGCTAGTCGAGTAATCACATTCAATATCAATAACCACTTTCATAATAATGGAATGCATAATTCCAGACTATCATAACCACATAGTCAAGGCCTTGTTCCAAGACTAAAAATAAAATTTTTCCAAGGCCTTCTGCCAAGACACTAGTTTGTTTCATTAGACTTACCGATGCATTGAGGAGCTATAGCGGGCTCCACCCGTCACTTACTAAGCCCAATGCATTCCTCATATGAGAAGGTTTAAACATAACATACACATTCATATTAAAACTAACATATGAAATGTCAATAATTTATCCATAAACCATGAATCGTATAAAGATAACACATCCACATTCAAACATAACACAAAACCTTCAATACAATATAGAAGATCTTATCATAATAAATCAAATTCAAACAAGTTTAAAATCCATTAAAAGATTTGTACATAGATGAAATTTATTTATAAAACTATTTGAGAGAAATATAACTTTTTCATGAAATCGTTTAATAGTCTCACAATTTATAAAGTCATTTTAAAGACATTTTTTTAATCAAAGTTCCCCACACCACTTTGAAACTTTTGAAAGGAATTATCATTTCAAAACATTCATGTCCATAGAAATAAATCGTTAAAATAATTTTGAAAACATGGAAATTGATTAAAAGGGTTTAGAAGGATAAATCATTAAAACATATAAAATGATGATCAAGTAAAATAGAACCTCCCATAAAACCTTAAAATATCCCTTTTGAAAAAAAATTTATGAAATATGGGTATCGATTATAAGTATGTCCCAAAAAGTACTTACACATGAACAATCTCAAATAAATAATGAGATTGAGAAAATAACCCTTACCAATTTGGTATCTTACGAAATATAAACCCCATGAAAAATGGACCATGAAGATGTAAATACCCATAAGTTAAAGTATATTACCCAATGAATACAATCATGAGCAGTACATACACCACACAAAAGGAAATAGTGGCAATTATAGCATGGATCTCATAGGAATAAAAAGTTAGATGAAACCCTCTTACCTTGTCTTTTTCATTGGTCGATGGTAGGTAAACCTCATGTATAATAGTTAAATCATTATTATTAAATTATACAAGAATAATATACATAAATATGATATCATATATGAACTTTTAACATTTCTTTATTAATAATATTTTAGTATTATCGTCGTTTCAGGTGTTAACTTACTCGCTTTCTTTTATATGTTACACAAGTCATGTTTGTTATGGATAGGTTGTATCTTATTCATATCCAGAATTATATCAATTCCTTAAACATTATTTTTAATCATTAAATGAGTATTAGTCTTGAATGGATATTATGGGGAATGAATCTCATCGCGTTCGTGGAGACGGTAGTCTGTACGCATGCACGAGCGACAATATCATTCTTTTTATATTAAAATAATATATAATTTGATGGTATACCATATATACAGAATCATAATCATGTTTTATTTATTATTTACATCAATTACAAATCATTATCATACCCATCCAAATAATAATGTTTTGAATAACAATTACACCACGATGTGAAGACGGTAACTCGTACGTACCAATGTATGGTGACATGTCATTCAAAAGATGGATATAATACTGAATATGGTTGTACCATATTTATAATAACATAAAATTATATATATGATACTGGAGTTATTATTTTATAATGTAAATAATAAATAATGAATAAGTGGAAGAAGAAAGGACCTTGAAAGAGGGTGGTGAAAATATTACCTCTTCTTCGGGTTCTTCCTTTTGATTTGATCAAAAGGGCTTCTTAAGTTTGCTTTCTGACTAAAGGAGTGACTCTAGGATGAAGGTAGGATAGTTGATAGAGTATTTTGGAAGGGTTTGGACGAGCCAAATGGCTTTAAGTTGTGAATTAAAGAGAAGGGGGAGTTCCCTTTTATAAGAGGGGTGAGGGTCACCTTAGGAAAAGAGTGAAATATTAATTTATAATAAAATCATTTTCAGTTTATAATTGCTTCAAACAGATTTATTTAGAGGATAAGTTGGTGATGGGTCGCAATCCACTTAAAAAATAGGTTTTAGACAGGTTGGGTCACTATATTAACCTTTTCTTTTTTTTAACTCTTAGTTAATTAGTTTGACATTTACCATGTCTCTATGTATTTTTATATTATATGGTTAATAAACATACTATATACGACCAAGAAAACCCCAAGTGGTTCATTAATGATACACCTATAATTATATAAGTCTTTTGGCCGAACCATTGATTTTTAGGAATATAATATCAATTATTAATATAATATTTGTTTTAAAAACCCTTTTATGTCAATTTTGACACAATTGGGTATTTTTTTTTGATAAAATCAAAACAAAATTATTACTTCTAAACCTTTTTTTATCAACCCTACTATTTCATATTATCCTATAAAATTTGTGGAAGTCATTAAAAGTCTCAAATTATATTTATTTGGGTATTCATAAAAACAATTATTATAATATTTCATTATTAAGGTAATTACTGCATCATTATTGTGTCCTGAATTAATTAATTTATATGGTGTCTAAAAATTATAAAAAATACCATGATGTAGGAAATATTATTATATTTCCAATGAATATTTATAGTCGAACCGATAACTTATATAACCACTTTTAATAATTCATTTTTTAAAAGATATTGGTTTATTTCATTTTTGCCTTTACTTTATGTTAATTAAAATAATGTGTCATTATCCCTATTAAGTGGCTCCATGGGGTCCCCAAATCGACCCAAAGATGCACATGGTCGACCATGACTCATACAATAAGGTTAGGACAAGTGTTAAGGTAATTTTGATTTATTATAATATTCTTTTAACCTTAAACTACCTTATTTACCTTTAACCGCAGTAAATAAGTCAAAAGTTACTATTCATGAAAAATTATTTTAATCTTATTGAACCAAATTTTACTTACTAATAATAACCATGTATGTCATATTTTTGAAATTCAATTCACATAAGTGGTAATATTTCATTTTAATGAAAAAGTAGTTTTTTAACTACTACTTAGTGGTTTCACTATTCATCAAAAATTGATGTTTTTCACAAAAATACCAAAAATTAAGTCTAAGATATTTTTTATACTATAAATTAAAAATCCATGTCTATTTTAATTAATTAAAAATATATAAGTTGCATTAATTAATTTAAAATTAATTCCCGTTGTCAAAACAAATAGCGAGTTTTTAAGAAATAATATCTATCAAAAGATTGACAGTTGTTTATGCCCAATTTCAAAGTGAAATTTCTTCCAATGACCAGTATTGGTATAAATGGTAAAAATATAATATAATTATTCTTTGAAACCATTTAAAAAGATAATCTATGTATATAAATAAATTAGATTAAAATGGAGTTTTGAATTAAAATACAATATTTTTAACTATTCATAAAAAAATGAATTTTATCAGAAAAATACGAAAATATTACCCAAATTAAATATGGATGTACCGATTCCAAAGATGAATTTTATTTTTCCAAATTTAATATATAAGAGTCTCAAATATTGGATATAAAAAAGGTTCTCCATTAAAAGGCGGTTAATTTTCATTTTTTGAAAAATACTTCTGTTATCCGAAAAAAATTAATTTGTTCTTATATTATGTCTGAGAAACTCATAATATGGATACTAAAATTATAAGGATTATATAAAATTAAAAATTCATTTAATACTATTCATAATAGCTTTTTAACGGCCAGTTTGGTATGTCGTGATGCGCTTGAACTCAATGTTGCGTGTAGTGCAAGTTATTGCATTACTTTGAAGAAATAACGTACTATGAAATCGTGGGGTGTTACATCACTTCCAGGTCGAGACATTAATATAAAAAATGATATCCAAGAGTAGATCAGAGCATGAGATCTGAGTAGACTATTTATATTCTCGATTCCCAGGGCGGGAGATTGAGAGCACTTCATCTCATCCACCCCGCAAGTGGCATAGATCAGTAGTTGATATCCTTAGGAGATCGAGCAAGGACCCTAAACATTAAATTTCTCTTGTTCTATGATTTTGTACAACTCATTACAACATGAACTTCTTTTTTCTTAAATTTTTAAATATGTTGAATTCAATCAATACGTCCAGCTAATCTTTCTTGGGAAAATAGGCAGGTCAGCTAGATATATTTTTCTCTTGTTTTTGCACTCATCTTTTGCTGGTTGTGTGTATATCTCTCTCTCACTCATGTTTTTTAGACATTAATATTTTCAAAATATCAAGAATTAGTGAAAACTAATCTTGATCATATCTAAATTAAGCAGTTTTCAACTTGAGGATTCAACAGAAAAGTGGATCGAGCTCAAGATATAGAGGTATTCACTGTGTTCAAAGGTCAAATTGAATAAAATGACTTTTTATTTACTCATTATTGGTCAAATGATTTCTTCAATTGAAATAAATGTTGAGATTATTTAGTCACAAGTTGACTAGATGAAAATTTTGACCAATAACTTTTGATCAGACCTAGTTATTTCAATTTAAGTGCATGAACAAGGTAAATCATATTGAAGACGGTAACTGACTTCCCACTCTCCATCATATTTTTTGTTCAATCGTGTTGATGTTATTAATATTTTCATGACTTATGATATACCCCCTTTACTTATTTTATATGAAATGTGCATAATTTGTGTGAAATATTAATATTTTAATACTAAGTATAAATTTTGAGCATTTTTAGAAGTAGTCCAATTGATTTATTTTACTATTTTACTTATAACACTCACCCTACTGATTCAAATTGTGTGGTTCTTGTTATTTATGATTCCTAATTACATATAAAACATTTAATTAGAAGGGATCATGAGCCAATTCTGCCATTTGAAGGCTCATATGGACCACACAAGAGGGCCTACAGAATCTATGAAGAAATTGGACCAACCATGAAGATTGAATTACTGGGCTCCATCTAGAATCTAATATTCTTTAATTATCATCAAAGGTTATGGGGACAATGTAAGGAGACGTGGATAAAAATTTCAAGACCCAAATCCAATTACAAGGGGCACAACCGATTTATTTAAACTCATCCCACCATTCTGGACGAGAATGAAAATCAGTACATTATTTATGACATGTATCCTGATCTAGTAATCAAATCAAGCTGATATTTTTCATTTTTAAATAGGATACATATGTGGAAAACTTTTTTGAAGAAATCATTCATATTTGAAGACATCTTCCTATTAAAAAATCCATTCACAGTTTGGCCATTCAAAAAGCATGGATTGAAATGGACAGTTTACTTTGTTTAATCAAACCGCCATAACTTTGGCTCCAAAGGTCCAAATGACTCCAAACTTTTATAGAAGTCTGAAAATATTATTATATATGACTTTAAGGAATGATATATCTCGCGATTCGGATGTATGGATGTCCAAATCGTCAATCCAAGTGGAGGGACAGATTGGGAATGCCAATAGTCCACTTCTTTGGGCTATAAATACATCCCCTTCCTCTCCTTGCAATGGGTTGGAATTTCAGAAGAGAATATCGCATATTGGCACAACCAGAGCCTTTCCAATGTCTTGGGAGGACCTTCCATACTCATGGTTTCACTTGAGAGACCTTTCCTCCTCTTGTTGATTTCATTTACTTTTTTGTTCATCATTATTGTAATCTTGTAAGTCTCTTTCTTTGTAATTCTGTTTCAATGTGTGTTTCTTCTTCAATATCTCTTATTATCAACCACCATATATAGTTTCATATTAATGTTCTTAAAATAGTTTAAATATAGTTGAATCCCCTTCCCTTATTTTTCTTCCTCATTTAATTGAAAGTCCTTTTTTAATTATCATCTTTGTTCGTGTGTGTGTGTTCGACGCACCACTCTTTTCATGTATATTTTTTTTATTCTCTTGTTAATTTATCAACATAATAATTATAACTAGATTATTAAACACCTGAATGGACGTGTAAATCTATTATTGGGGTGAGTCAAAATTTAGGGATGTTAAATGATTGAGAGTATTTGCTCGATGAATATTATTTAATTTAACATTGTGTATGTTGGACTTAACATGTCATAGATTAATGAATTGTTTTGTTTAACATGTGGTTTCCATGGATTATTGGAACCATAAATACACTACCATCAACAATCTCTAATTTATATTTAAACCCTATGTTATGTTAAGGCTTGGATTAAAGCCTTAACACTTAGGAATTCCAATCAACGATATCTTGTGAAGTGGGTATTAAATTAAATGCAATATATAGCAAAGCTCAAGGATATCACAAGATTAACTACCTAATGATGAACTCATCCCAATATTTATAAAATTTTTAAATCAATATTAATAAATCAATCATTTCAATTAATCTCTACAAACAAACCCCCAATCAAAATACAATCAACTAAAAACAACCGACTATTAAAAAGTATCATCACTGAAGATTCGACCCAAGTGCTGTTATACACATTAGCAGAGCATTGGAACATTTATCGGTCGATAGGAATAAATTGGACGTGTGTTTCACTTGTTCTCACTTTTTATTTGTCTACTCTAACTATTATACCTACTCATTCACATTCACTTCGTCATACACAATTTCATTCACTTCACAGTGACATCATCACCATCATTGTTTTTTGTGTGTTTTTTGGTTTTGGTTTGATTCTGTTTTTATTGGTCATTAAGCACAACATCAGTCATCCCTATGTTTTGAATCAGTCTTACCATTAAACTAAGTAGTAAGTAGGTTATATTAATTATAATTTTTTCTATTGTGGTCAATAATGCTTGGTGTGAAAATTTTGGCATAGTTGTTGGGGAGTACACATGAGATCATAAAATAACAAAAAAAGAAAAAAAAATGTTAAAAAATCATAAATTAAAAAAATAAAAAAACTATAAAATTTCACAAGAAAATTAATAAAAAACATAAAACTCTTGATGTAGGCTCACAAGGTCAATTTTTGAGACTTTAGAACCTAAAAACCCTAAAATTAAAAATCACTTTAATGACATGATAAATAACAAAGAGAAAATCAAAATGGAAGATAATAACGAAGCTAAAAATTTAAACATGAATAACAGACCTCTTGAAAACATTAACCCACCTGGAAATGAAGTGGTCAACAGGCACAGTTTGAGAGAATTTATACCTAGAAAGTTATTCAGAGGTAAGAGCCTCTGACCATATATAAAATAAAAGGAAAAAGAGTACAGTCATACAGTCATCCATAACCAAAAATAGAGGCAACCAGAAAAGTGAAACTACATATCATAGTAACCATAGTCCTCACTATATCCATAGACATCCTCCACAGTAGCTGATTCCCACTCCATGTTTGTTTCATATTTCTTAAACACCTTGGCATACCTTCTTTTAAGCTACAGTTTCTCCACCGAGATTTTCTCCATACATGGTTGATTGTTGACGTGGCCCTTCTTAATGGTAGGGTTATCCCCTCTTTCCTTCCTAGACAATGACCTGGTCGATACCGGATTCATTTGGTATGAATAGTCCTTCCTTGGCCTCCTCTTTGGTGGAGCAGTAATAGCACCATCACATTCAGAAATCTTATTCTGTCCACCTTGAACAATATCACTATATGAAGGTCTTGCGGCACCTCCATCATTCTCTTTATCACTATCAGAGATATTACCCCATTTATCAGTGATATTTAGAGAAAAAAAACTCTTACAGCCAACATCATTCTTTCCCACGACGTCATCTGAGGTTTTCAGAGACTCTCCTCCAGTCTAAGAGAGCTTATTATGATCAATCACAACAGGGCAATGAGGGTTCAACTCACTGACAACACCACCAAGTGACCCCATTTGTGGGATATACACTACGACACTTTCTTTATTATTAAGACCCTCAAGATCCTACAGGTCAGACATCACAATGAGTGACTCCTTCTGCTCTAACCCTTAAAATCTATTACCAGAAGAGGCAGATAATGGTTGTGTCTTTTGATTCCTCCACGATGATGTCCTAGCTCATATGAAGACGTGTTCTGCTCCCCCTCCCAACCAGAGAAGGGAGTTTCGCGGCCGCTTCCACATGAGTAGGGTAGGCCTTTCTATCTGTGCTCTTGTCCTGATTCGCATATGCCTTTTTTGAGGATTCAGCTCACCCCGAAGGTTCCAGATCTTTTCCAGGAGGCACCGTAGCTTTCCCTTCTACCGGCAGAGATTAATGGTGATGCGGACCTGTAACACCCTGAGATTTTATGAAAAATATTTTTTTAATTTCATTGATGTCTTGTGTTGTACGCTACACCAAAAGGATCTTGCACAACACGGATCCCTGACTTGCCGTGCATTACACGCAATCACGACCTTCCTCGATAGCATGTACGCAATACCGAGTTTCACTAAACGACATATTATTATAATATTATTATGAACTAGCCGTTATGAATAGTAATACCCACGTTTTGAAATTTTATAAATTTTATCTTTCAAAATTAACTTAATTTTTGGATTCATAATATCGAAATTAGCATAGGGTGATATTTTGGTACTTTTCAGAAAACTTTCATATTCTGATGAATAGTGAAAATTACTAAATTTTAATTAAAAACAACTTTTTTAATCGAAATAATTGATAGTGATAAATTAAAAATTTTAGTGGATTTAAAGTATATTTAGAATATATTTTTACAATTTAATACAATGTTGGTCATTGGATGTAATTTCACATTTAAACCAGACATAAACAAGTGTCAATCTTTTGATATTTATTATCTCTTAAAAACATGCTATTTGTTTTGACGACGGGAATTGATTTTTAAAGTAGTTAATGTAACTAATATGTTTTGAATTTGGTAAAATAGAAATCATTTTTGAATTCATAATATCAAATATAGCTTAGGCCTAATTTTTGGTATTTTTCTGGAAACATTCGTTTTTTGATAAATAGTGAAAGCACTATGTGGTAGTTAAAAAAACTGAATTTTTAATAAAACTTAATTTTACCACTTCTGTGAGTGGAATTTTGAAAATCAGAGAGACACAGTCAATATCAAGGCCTAAAATTTGGTTCAATGAGATAAAATAATATTTGGTGAATAATAACTTTTTACTTTTCTTACCACGGTTAAAAGTAAATACGGTAATTAAGGGTAATAGTGTTATTATTTTTACCCTAAAACATGTCCTAATTATATTGGAAAAGTGTAATTAGACCAAAAATCAACCTTAGTAATATAATATGACCATTTAGGCCCACTTGGATTAGATTAGTACATTTATTATTAATTTATTTAAAGAAGAGTTAAAATAGTTGAAATCAATGTTTAATAACTAAATAATTTTTAATAAAGGGTTATACATAAGATAAATTAGACTATAAGTATTCATGAGAAATATAAAACGCTTTTATACATAATGGTATTTTATTTGTAATTTTTAGACTTAAAATAATTTAATTTATTTATGACATAATGATGATGCATTAATTATCTTATTAATGAAATATTGACATAATTGATGTTATAAATACCAAATAAATGTAATTTGAGACTTTTTATGAAATCAAATAATTTCATATGTTAATATGACATGTTAGAATTGATTTAATTAACCTTTTTAGAACTAATCATTCTGTTATAATTTTCGAAAAAATCAATTACCAAATAGGGTCAAAATTGACATAAAATAGTTTTTAAAACGAATATTTTATTATTAATTGTTATTATATACCTAAAAATATAAGGTTAAGACAAGATACTTATATAATTATAGTTTTTTCATTAATGGACCACATGGGGGTCGCTTTTATGTATATTGTAAGTTTATTAACTATATAATATAAAAATACAAAGTTACATGGTAAATGTCAATCTAATTAACTGTGAGTTAAAACTAAAGGATAAGGTTAATATAATGACCTAAACTTGTCTAAATTATATTGGATGAGAGAATTTTGACCCATCCTCACCTTAGATTTTAAATATATCAATTTGGAGGTATTAAAAACCGAATATGACTTTATAATAAAATAATATTTTTTGTTATTCCAAAGGTGCCCCTCTCCTCCCTTATAAAAGGGAACCTCCTCCCTCTCTTACTCACACCACATTGAGCCTTCAAGATCGGCCAACCATTGCACAATTCTCTTCTCCACTTCCCTAGAAACATCCTATAGGTCCTGGTATTCTTCAAAGACCAATTTTAGTGCCCTAAGAGGAGGTCTCAAAGAGGCGCTTCAAAGAAGAGGTAATGTCCGTTACCGATTCTTTCAAATTTATTTCTTCTTCCACTTCTTCTTCTTTGGTTGTTTCATTATGAAGTAATAACATCAGTGTCACTCATATACATATATGTTATTATATGTATGAAACAAAAATATTTCACCATCTATCCATCCTACAAAAAACGAAATCACCTAGCGTTCGTACGTATGGAATACCGTCTCCACGCCGTGGTGTAATCTATTTTCCACCACCACCTTACATGGATGGGTAAAATGGTGTAAATAATAAATATATAGGATTATTTTAAAGTGATATTGATTATTTAATAGTATACATACACTCCAATAAAACATCACGATCATGGGAACGATATCATCGCTCGTGCGTACGTACGGAATACCGTCTCCACGACGCGATGAGATTCATTCTCAATGATTAACCATTCATAAATGATTATAAAGTATATGTAATAAGTAATCATTAAATATATGACATAATAATAATACTGGATTTATGTATATATATATATATATATATGTATGTCATCCAATTAATTCCATTCAATTCAATGAGGAAACGAAAACAACATTCATGCGTACGTACGGCCTACCATCTCCATGAACGGTGTATTTCTTTCCATTTATCGATATATTATATATATGTATATTCTGAATATATATTATATATAAATCATGTTTTATATTCTGGAATTAATTAATCATGATCTAAGTAATCATATGAATAATTACAAGTCAAAACACGGACGACAAATGAAACGATTTTACGCAAAACGCTCTTTAACCAAAGAACGGGTAATATAAAGTCATAAGTGAACCATATTTGATATCATAACATTGAATATGATTCTGTAATATGTCAATGACATTATTTATATCATTATACAGTAGGTTCGGATAAGTATGAAGCATATCGGATCTAAGGTAAGGGATAATTGTGCAAATCTCATTTTTATCCGAGATTGCTTATTCGTAAGTATTTACTGAGGTTATTGGTATCATCCATGTACATGTTTTATAAAAGTGTATTCATGTATGTTTAAATTCATTTTTAACAATTTTGACTTTTACCTCATGGTATGGAAGGAATCTTTCATTTATTTACCCTACAAGGTACTTTTTTACTTTTCCGACAAAAGTATGAGAAGAATGTTTTTTAACGTATACGTCATGAAAGAATTTTTAAGGTTTTATAAATCCTTATTTTCATGAAGCTTCCACCAAAATATTTCATGACTATTTAAAACAAAAACCTTTTCTTTTAAAATTGAATGACATTTTGTTAAAAGAAAATGATTTTGAAGAAAAAAGGATATTTTCCTCATGAATTCATTTCAAGTGTTTTATCAAAACCATTTTCATCTAAGATGAAATTATTTTACATGTGTATGTTTCAAGTATCATTTCTGTATGATTTAAATGGTTTCACTTTTCTTATGATGAAATGTCCATTTGTTTTATATGTATTATGAAATTATGGGATGATGTTTATGAAACCCATTTTATTCTTTGGGTTATGATGAATGTTATAAGTTTATTTTGTGGCACAAGTAAGAATGATTTCATTATGAGATGGGTGGGACCTATATCTCCCTCAAATGCATTGGGTAAAGATTTATATCTAATGATATAGACATGGCTGAAATAGCAAGTTAATCCAGATCAGTATTACAGGACTGGAGCGTGGAGTGAACTCGATTCAGAAAGGGACTTTATCCATTAAGATGGTCTTGGAAGCAATGCCTTGGCTAATATAGAAATCATTACATGTGCTTAATGGATGACACAATTACATGTTTCATTCCCATGTTATGTTATCATGATTTATGTTCCATTATGATCTATGCCTTATGTACTTCCATGTTTTAAGTCGTTGCTCAAGATTTTGATGTTTAAACATTATGTTCATGTTTTTAAGTTCAAATGTATATGGAATGTTTTATTTTATCCATTCTTACCCTTAATGAGCATTTGAGATCACAATTTTTTTGTTTTATTTTCCCCTAGGATTAAAATAAAGGTTTTAGGTAAGGAAACAAAAAGTGGAAGATCTTTATGGGATATGTTGAAGATCTTTCACCACGATTAGAAGATTACGTTCCATGTTTCCAAAGACACTAAACTATTACGGTCCTCGTGTGTCTGTTTTTGTTATGTATTATGTATTCCGAAAAAGTAAGGTATTTTCCATGTACATCAAACTTCGATTCTCTAAAGTTGGTATCAGAGGAAAGGTTTAGTCAACCTTAGGAAACAAGGATGCGAAAATGTTAGTGAGATCCCTAGAGATATTTCTAAGGTATGTCTAGGGATGTCCCTAAGGATAAGTATACTTATAGGATATAGTCCTAGAACTACAGTAATGATCTTATAATTTAACATAAGATGTTAGATATTGAGGGTGCTCCCCCATTACTATGTTGTTTTCCTTAGCATTATTTTTTCCTCTCACACTATTCTTTTGGGTTTTAGAAAATGGCTGGAAACAGGAAGATTCCTGATAATGGAGGACATGACGGACAATGGAATGATATTATTTATGAGAAACCAAATGAAACGGGATTTGGAAGTCCAAACATCATTATTATTCCTAATCAGCAATCTCATAATATGATCAATAATCTCAACTTTGGTAAGTTTCTCGACTCAGATAATAAGAGAAAGATGGAGTTTCCTGATGATCATAGAGGAATGAAATTTCAATTTCCCTCATGTAAATCATGTGGGAAGAGGCATCAGGGAGATTGTTTAAAAGGAACTGGAAGATGCTTGAGGTGTGGAAAAGAAGGACACAAAGCTAGTAAGTGCAAAGGAAAAGGTTTAGTTAACACCATGGATGACGATAATGGTATTTCTATGACATCAACAATGGTTAAATGTTTTAAATGTGGAATGTACGGGCATTATGAAAACCAATGCCCTAAGGGAAAGTCTCATGAAGAGAATCAGTATGGTTGTATGGGTAATATTTATGTTGATGATGATGAAGAGACTACAAATGACATGTGAGATGAAAGAATTGTTGAAGCTCGGTCAATGGTTTAAGAAGGTAGTGGAATGATTACATGTTTATCAAGTGTAATGTTGTATAAGTAATCTCATGGTACTATGGAATAAAGAGACATCTAAGGGTTTTTACATTGTTGTCTTTCCTTAAGTTTTGAAAGTGTGTGATGAATGGTACCAGTATTTTTGGAATGTAGATGATATGCGCATAATGAATGGATAATGAGAAAATTAAATGTTTGATAGTATTCATGAGCTCATTACTGATATAATGATAAGGTTATATCATGGTTTGAGTATATAGAATTTTTGGATTTTTGTATGTGGAAAGAGTTAAATTCTGACAGCATAAAATTTTTCACTAAGGTTAAATGGATATTCATTTTTTAAGAGAATACATGATTAAGGTATTCACATGATTGGAATGTGACCAACAAGATAATGGGGGATAAATGATGGTTGGTTGATGACATTTCAAGTAATCGTTTTCTTTATACTATGAGCTTGGACCGAAGTATTTTAGATAAATATTGGAATGGATTATGTTGGACATAAGATATTATTGTTTAAGGATAGAAGTTTTTTCGATATTATTGATGGGATTTTATAGTAATGTAGTTTTAGAAAAAGGACAACTTGCAGAATGGGGAACAACCCATCGCGTCGGACAAGGCTGTGGGAATCGAACCCACAACCGAAGTGTGACTGGCCTTTATCACCTACCACTGGCCTACAGGAAGTACCTGTTTAGTAGAAACTAGTTTTATTATATTAAGCAGTATGATATATGCAGTATAAGTCCATTTTAGGAACCATATATGATTAATCTCTCTATATATGGACTTATGTATTTTTTGATAACTTTTGTATCCTTTTTGTTGGAGACAGATGGAATGACCCATCATTCTATCACATGATCTGCTAACACATCACGAATGACAAATTCAACTTCATTTCTTTAATATATGAAGTGGAAATTATCCAAAGAACGACCAATGGTGGGACTGTACCAAAATCACAAACGTATTTCTTCTAATTCCAATTTCATCATCTTTAGGGAAATGATCTTGAAAACCAAAAATGTTGTCCTAGTGATCTTATATCCTATGAATCAGATGGTACCATAGATCGTCACAAATTTATTGCATTGTGATTTTTGGCTTTTTCATATCCATGTTCTCTACCACTCTCCATCAAAACTTGATGGTCAGATTTTTCTTCTATATCCATATTTTCACCTATGTTCTCCTATATGGAAACCCAGTGATGAGTTACTTTGGGTAATTGTTACATTTCATACTTTAGTTTTTAAAATTAAGTTTTAGTATTCCTTTTTACAATGTGGGTTTCTATAAATAGTAAACTATTTATAACCCCGACGAATTTCGAGGGTGAAATTCATTTTAAGGGTGGTAGAATGTAACACACCGAGATTTTATGAAAAATATTCTTCTAATTTCATTGATTTCATCTGTTGTATGCTACATCAAAAGGAGCTTGCACAACACGTATCCCTGACTTGCCTTGAATTGCACGAAATCACGACCTTCCTCGATAGCGTGTACGCAATACCGAGTTTCACTAAATGAGATATTATTATAATATTATTATGAACTAGCCATTATGAATAGTAATACCCACTTTTTGAAATTTTATAAATTTTATTTTTCAAAATGGAATTCATTTTTGGATTCGGAATAATGAAATTAGCCTAGGGTGAAATTTTGGTACTTTGCGGATAACTTTCATATTCTGATGAATAGTGAAATTTCTAAATTTTAATTAAAAAAACTTTTTAATCGAAATAATTTATAGTGATAAATTAATAATTTGAGTGGTTTTAAAGTATATTTAGAATATATTTTTACAATTTAATACAATGTTGGTCATTGGATGTAATTTCACATTTTAACCACACATAAACAAGTGTCAATCTTTTGATAGTTATTATCTCTTAAAAACATGCTCTTTGTTTTGACGACGTGAATTAATTTTTAATTTAGTTAATGTAACTGCTATGTTTTGAATTTTGTAAAATAGACATAATTTTTGAATTCATAATATCAAATATATCTTAGGCCTAATTTTTGATATTTTTCTGCAAACTTTCATTTTTTGATGAATAGTGAAACCACTAATTGGTAGTTAAAAAAACGGAATTTTTCATAAAACATAATTTTACCACTTCTGTGAGTGGAATTTCAAATCTCCAAGAGACACGGTTAACATCAAGGACTAAAATTTGGTTCAATGAGAAGAAAAAAATATTTTGTGGATAGTAAATTTTTACTTTTTTACCACTGTTAAAAGTAAATAGGGTAATTAAGGGTAAAAGTGTTATTATTATTACCCTAACACATGTTATAATTCTATTGGATAAGTTTAATTTGACCCGAAAACAGCCATAGGAATAAAATATGACCATTTAGGCCCACTTGGATTAGATTAGGACATTTATTATTAATTTATTTAAAGAAGGGTTAAAATAGTTAAAATCCAAGTTTAATAACTAAATAATCTTTAATATAGGGTTATACATTAGATAAATTCGACTATAAATATTAATTAGAAAGATAATAAGATTTCCTACATAATGGTATTTTATTTGTTATTTTTAGACTTAAAATAATGTAATTTATTTATGACACAATGATGGTGGAGTAATTATCTTATTAATGAAATATTGTCGCAATTGATGTTATAAATACCCAAATAAATGTAATTTGATACTTTTTATGAGTTAAAATAATTTTATATGTTAATATGACATGTTATTATTGATTTAATTAACTTTTTTTGAACTAATCATTCTGTTATGATTTTCACAAAAATCAATTACCAAATAGTGTCAAAATTGCATAAAATGGTTTTTAAAACAAATATTTTATTATTAATTGTTATTATATTCCTAAAAATATATGGTTCGGCCAAGATACTTATATAATGATAGTTGAATCATTAATGGACCACTTTTGGGTCTTTTGGTTGTATATGGTAAATTTATTAACTATATAATATAAGATTACAAAGTGACATGGTAAATATGAATCTAATTAACTAAGAGTTAAAACTAAAATATAATGTTAATGTAATGACCTAAAAATGTCTAAATTATTTTGGTTGAGAGGATTTAGACCCATCCGCACCTTATCATTGAAATATATCAATTCAGAGTTATTAAAAACTGAATATTACTTTATAATAAAATAATATTTTTAGTTATTCCAAAGGTGCCCCTCTCCCCCCTTATAAAAGGTAACCTCCTACCTCTCTTCCTCACACCACTTTGAGCCTTCACGCTCGGACAACCCCTGCCAAATTCTCTTCTCCACTTCCATAGAAACATCTTATAAGTCCTGGTATTCTTCACAGACCAATTTTATTTCCCTAAGAGGAGGTCTCAAAGAGGCTCTTCAAAGAAGAGGTAATGTCTGTTACCGATTCATTCAACTTTATTTCTACTTCCACTTATTCTTCTTAGGTTGTTTCATTATGAAGTAATTACATCAGTATCACTAATATATTTATATGTTATTATATTTATGAAACAACAATATTTCACCATAAATCCATCCTACGGAAAATGAAATCATCGCGCGTGCGTACGTACGGAATACCGTCTCCACGCCGTGGTGTAATCTATTTTCCAGCAACACCTTACTTGTATGGGTATAATGGTGTAAATAATAACTATATATGATTATTGTAAAGTGATATTCATTTTGTAATAGTATAAATACACTCCAATTAAACTTCACAGTCATGGGAATGATATCATCGCTCGTGCGTACGTACGGAATACCATCTCCAGGAAGCGATGAGATTCATTCTCAATGATTAGACATTCATAAATGATTATAAAGTATATATAATAAGTAATCATGAAATATATGACATAATAATGATACTGGATTTATGTATATATATATATATTTATGTCATCCAATTAATTCCATTAAATTCAATGAGGAAACGAAAACAACATTCATGCATCTGTACGGCCTACCGTCTCCATGAACGAGGTATTTCTTTCAATTTATCGATCTATTATATATATGTATATTATGAATATATATTATATATAAATCTTGTTTTATACTATAGAATTATGTAATCATGATCCAAGTAATCATATGAATAATTACAAGTCAAAACAAGGACGACAAATGAAACGATTTTACCCAAAACGCTCTTTAACAAAAGAATGGGTAATATAAAGTCATAAGTGAACCATATATGATATCATAACAATGAATATGATTCTGTAATAAGTCAATGAAATTATTTAAATCATTATACAGGAGGTTAAGATATGTACAAAGCATATCAGACCTAAGGTAAGGGATAATTGTGCAAATCTCATTTTTATCCGAGATTTCTTATTCGTAAGTATTTACTGAGGTTATTACTATCATCTATGTCCATGTTTTATAAAAGTGTATTCATGTATGTTTATATTACTTTTTACCCATTTTGACTTTTACCCCATGGTATGGAAGAAATCTTTCTTTTATTTACCCTACAAGGTACATTTTGACTTTTCCGAACAAAGTACGAGAAGAATGTTGTTTTTAACGTATATGGCATGAAACAATTTTTACAGTTTTATACATCCTTATATTCATGAAGCTTCCTCCAAAATATTTCCTAAATATTTTCAACAAAACCCTTTTCTTTTAAAATTGCATGACATTTTGTGAAAAGAAAATGATTTTGAAGAAAAAAGGATATTTTCCTCAAGAATTCATTTCAAGTGTTTTATCAAAACCATTTTTATCTAAGATGAAATTATTTCACATGTGTATGTTTCAAGTATCATGTCTCTATGATTTACATGGTTTCACTTTTCTTATGATGAAATGTCTATTTATTTTATTTGTATTATGAAATGATGGGATGATGTTTATGAAACCCATTTTATTATTTGGGTTATGATGAATGTTATAAGTTTATTTTGTGGCGCAAGTAAGAATTATTTCATTATGAGATGGGTGGGACCTATATCTCCCTCCAATGTGTTGGGTAAAGATTTATATCTCATGATATAGAGATGGTTAGAACGGCAAGTTAATCCGGTTCAGTATTACAGAACTGGAACGAGGAGTGAACTCGATTCAGAAAGGGACTTTGTTCATTAATATAGTCTTGGCAGCAATGCCTTGGCTACTATGGAAATAATTACATGTGCTTAATGGATTCCACAATTACATGTTTTATTTCCATGTTATGTTATCAGGATTTATGTTCCATTATGATCTATGCCTTATGTACTTCCCTGTTTTAAGTCGTTGCTCAATATTTTGATGTTTAATCATTATGTTCCTATTTTTATGTTCAAATGTATATGGTATGTTTTATTTTATCCATGATTACCCTTAATGAGCATTTGAGCTCACCCTTTTTATGTTTTATTTTCCCCCAGGATTAAAAGAATGGTTTTAGGTAAGGAAACAAAAAGTGGAAGATCTTTATGGTAGATGTTGAAGATCGTTCACCACGATTAGAAGATTACGTTCCAAGTTTCCAAAGACACTAAACTATTATGGTCCTCGTGTGTCTGTTTTTGTTATGTATTAAGTATTCCGAAAAAGTAATGTATTGTATATGTATGTCAAGCTTCGGGTCTCTACAGGACCTTTGCAAGCTCACCCTTGTCGCCCGATTTCATCCTTAGCGCCCATCGGTTGATGAGTTCAAGTGTTTTGTCTCTGACTCACGGGAGCTTCAAGAACACACAGTTTCCAGTCTTCTTGATCAGAGGTATGTCATGATCTGATTTGGGTCGAAGGAGGATTTGATTAATGCCTGGTCCAGGGCCCCGTGAAGATGCAAGGGATCTTCCTTCTACCTGATTTGTTGAAGCTTTGATTTTCATATGCGGTGAGATCCATCATCAATCAAAATGTGGGTAAGTCTCCCTGTATTACCTTTGTCCATCCAAAATATCTCTATTCTATGTGAAATCGGAAATATGATTGTCCGGTATTAATGTTCCGACCGGCAAACAGAGTCTGTGTGTCACCCAATTTGTCTGCAGATTTATGTGGAGGTAGATGTCTCAAGGACAATGGTGAATCGTTTCTGGATCACAAAAAATAAGGAATTCCATTGGAATCAAGAATTCCTCTTCGAGTAATGGATGCACTACTGTGTGCACTACTGTAGATTTGGTCATGCTGATTTGGTTTGTCACAGGGGAGGAAATAATGGATCCTCCCAGGTGATGGAAACATGATGCGATATTAGTGGTGTTGTTTCTGGATCAGCTCCCATTCTAGTTATGGGTAATCCATTAGACCCTTTGAATTCACGAGGGGGTATGGTTAAGGACAGGGATGCAGAGTGTGTTGCGAGTGTCGACACTGGCATTGTTGATCGGGGTAACCACATGGGGACTCCATGCCTTAATGATGCACTGAATTCTACAAACATTGAGAGAATTTATATTTCATTCAATGTCTGGTAAACGTTTATACATTAAGCTCTCTTATAGTTCAAGAATTTACAAAATCAAGAAATCCATGCATTTCCATTTTCAGACCTTCAATGGGATTCCTAGTTAATAATCCCTTTACATCATTAGGGATTTCTATTGTAGTTTCCAGCAACTTCCCTTGAGAGGCCTTAGTGAGGAAGGGATTGATTTGAAGGTGTTTCTCTTCCGCCTCAAGGGATATTATTGGACATGGTTCTAATAGTTATAGGAAGAAAATATTGTCCCCTAGGATCAAGTCTACAATTCCTTCACCAGGAAGTTATATCCTTGGAGGTTGATATCTATCATTATGAACAAAATCACTGGATTCCTTCAAGATGAGGGAGATTGGTTTCATCAATCCTAGGATTGGTTTATTGGTTTCTTATGTTGTGTCCAAATCACTAATTTACACCCTAATTCCTTATGGAAACCTTCTATAATAGTCTCACCCCTTACCACCAAACCATAGTGGATCAGTCGGCTGGAGGTGACTTTAGTTATAGGACAACTGAAGAGATTAAACAAATATTCAACACAATAGCTCAAAACACCCAACCTAAGTTTTCTATGGGGAGAAACATTGTTAGGAAGGAACCCAATCCTGCCCCTCAAGATTATTCCCAAGCTGTTGGGTTCTTTAATGATAATACCCACACCACCCTTAGGGATCAATGCCACCACTGGGAATGTATGGCCATTCACAAACTTGTTGTCCAAACATTGACATGCCTATCCAAGCCCATGATACTTCTAGTTTTTCTGGCTACAGTCATAGTATGAATACTAATATAGAACCATCTTCAAACACGTGAAATCAAGGGTATAGGATCCATCCAAACATATCTTAGAGGGATCATGGATTTATTTGACCTATTTCCCTTATGGGATTCCAATGGCCTCCTAGTCAGTAGTTCTAACCCCAACCACTACCCAAGGCTGACTCATCCAATTCCAAATATAAGGTGAAGGATATGTTTCATCTGTTGATAGAAAGATTTGAGGAAAAAAAGGGAAAAAATGATTTTGGTAAAATTCAAATGGATTAAAGAATGAAATACATAAAAATTAAATTGGGGCAGTTGGCTAGGGATGCTAGCAGTAGAGAAAAAGGTAAGCTACTCAGTAGCAATAAAGTCAACCCTAGAGAAACTTCTATAGAATCAACCACTATAAGTGGTCTCCAAACCCACCAAGAGTTTATTAAAGAACCCCAAATTTATAAAAATTAAAATATGGATGAGTCTATAAAATTTAATCTTGAAAAAATTGAATCTAGAAAATTGGATAGTAGCCTTGGTATTCCACTAGTCCCTACTGTTCTAGATAATAAAGTAGGAAATTTTTAGAAAAACCAAAAAAATAAGGGGAATTATTTTTTGAAGAGGAATTTTTTGGGATGCCCCCAATTGTGGGAAATTCCCCCCCCCCCACTAATTCATTTTCCTGAATGAATTCAAAAACCAACCCATGATTCTAAACTAAAAAACATTCTCAATGTTTTTAAGAAGTTGACCATTGATAGCCCTTTCCCAGAAGATCTCCTTAAAATCCCATCATACATAAAATAACTCAATAAAACCAACTCCAAAAAAAGACCTTGAAAGAATTTTCCACATATAGATTGAAAAATGAGTGTAGTGAAGTATTGAAAAATAGGATACTTCCTAAACATTAGGACCTAGGGAGATTTTTCATCCCCTATACCTTTGGTGATATAGGTTGTAATTTAAACTGTTTGTGTGACCTTGGTGATAGAATTAATCATATTCCTTTATCACTATTATATCACCTAAGATTCAGAGTTCTCCAACCCACCACTATTGTTCTACAGCTTACTGATAGATCCATTACTCACCAAGTGGGTAGGGTTGATGATCTTCTAGTGGGAGTAGGAAAACTCATTCTACCTGCTGACTTTTTGATTCTTGATATGGAGTGTGACCAGGACGTTCCTATCATCCTTGGTAGGCCCTTCCTGGACACATGGGTAGTTGTAATAGATTTATCTAAGGGTAAAATAATTATTAATTTGGGTGAAAAAATAACAAGAATTCAATTTTTGAATAATATTAACGAACCAACCCACCCAATATTTCCCAAAGATGAGCTCCTAGTTATTGAGGGTAATGTTGATGTGGAGGAATAGGATTTTATAAGGATAATAGTGGAGATCAATGGTGAACCTAAGATACCTGTTGTAACATTCATGGGGATCATCTCAAGTATGGAGATAGAATCTATAGATGTGTTTGAGGGAGAGTTTGTAAAGAACATAGATGAGTTTTCTTTGAAAGATATTCTATCTCCAAGAGAAGATTTTAAGTGTGAGGAATTTTTTTAGAAGATCTAGTAATGTGGAGGAACCTTTAATTAAAATCTTTTTCAAGATGTAGCATGAAGACCTTTGGCCACACAAGCTGAAGTGTCTTCCCTCAAGTGAGTCACCACCCATTAATAAACTCAAAACCCTCCCTGCCCATCTCAAATACTCATTTTTAGGAGAGATTTTCAACCTTCCTGTGATCATTTCAACAAATCTAGAGGAAATCCAATTAGAAAACCTATTTTGTTTTTTGAAGAAATATAAGCATGTGATGGGGTAGAAAATAGCTGACATTAAATGGATATGTCCAGCCATCAGCATGAAAAAAATTCCCATGGAATCTAAGTGTAATCCTAGACTGGAATCCAAAAGGAGACTCAATACAAACATAACATACGTATTTAGATAAGAAGTTATTAGGATGCTTGATTCTAGGATTATTTTTCCCATTTCTGATAGACATTGCATAAGTCATATCCATGAGGTCCCCAAAAAGAGTGGTGAGACAGTGGTCACCAATGAGAAGAATGAGAAAATACAATGTAGGTTAGTAAATGAATGGAGAGTATTTATATAATATTGGAAGAAAAATGCTTCCATAATAAAGGACCACTTTACAATGCCATTTTTGGACCAAATTTCAGAGAGGTTGGTAGGCAATGTGTATTTCTATTTTCATGATGGTTACTCTGGTTACAACTAGATTGCTATTTATCCTGAGGACCAAGAAAAAACCACCTTCACTTTCCTTTTTTTACATTCCCTTAACAAATAATTCCATTTGGATTGTGTGGTGTAACTTACACTTTTCAAAGATGTATGTTGTCAATTTTATCATATATGATTGAAAGAATATTTTAGGTTATTATGGATGATTTTTTTGTTGTGGGGATAAATTTTGAGAATTGTCTGGAAAATCTGGAACTTTTGCTGGAGTGATTCCAAGAGAACAATATAACATTAAAATATGAAAAATTACAATTAATGGAAATTTATTGTATTGTCTTGGGTCACAAAGTATCTAAGATACGGCTAAAGGTTGATAATTCCAAAGTTGAGGTCTTCCAAAATTTTCCCCTACTTTCAAATATCAATGGAATTATATGTTTTTTTGGACATTCTGGGTTTTACATGAGGTTCATTAAGAAATTATATATGATTAGTATACCTATGTTCTCTTTTCTAGTTGAGGACACTCCCAAATTCCATCTACACACCAATCCATATTACTTAATGGATTGGTGGTCTTCTTCAACCTAGAGATGACACTCTGATACTCCATCTCCCACTCCTTCTTCCATCCTCTATTCATGATCTGTTTTTGGGTTTTTGTTTTCTATTATGTAAATACATGATGCTCCATGTTTGTGATTGTTGTTGAGTTCTGTTTGTTTTAATTGTCTTGTTCACATTCGTTCTTTCTCGTATCATTTTTTATTTTAAATCTCTAGAGATGGAGATCTAATTAATGAGGATAGATCTAGGTTATAAAATAAGATGCAACCTAGATATCTAAGCATTAGTGCAATCATCATTTCTTCTTGTTCACCTTATCAGATCATTTTTGTGTGTTTGACTAGAAAAAGTGAAACCATGCATAGATTCTGTTTCCTACTTTCTCATTTCACATATTCTCCCCTCCGTCTCTCAGTTTATTGACTGATAATTTGAGATGGGATGTGTATGTTGATGATCTCAATATAATCATTCTTCCTTGTGAGGATTTCTTTCCATAATGACTTCACTATGGTATTCATATTGCATTTCATAGGGATTCTACAGTGCTGAATAAATTCATTGTTCATGTGTTCAATTTTATGTGAGATTGGTGTGTGATCTAAGCCATCATTTATACATTAAGAGGATTGATTTTTTTTATTCATATCATTTTTAGATCTATGATGGTATGTTGAGGGTGGATCAAACTAGATCTGGCCATGTTCTCACTAACTATCTGTTTTATAATAATTTCATTTTTTTATTATTTGGGGTTTTCTGCATTGTGTTTTGTCAATCTACTATATTTTATTATTAGTTTTTTATCTCATGTCTTTTCTTTTACTCACTATTCTTTCATTGTTTCCTCTGCTATCATTTCTTATTACTTATAATTTTGTCATATGTTTCTATGTTTCTCAAGGTTGTATTGGATTCCTTGACCTAGATCTAGCCTCAAAAATTAGATCTCCATATTTGGAGATTTCAGATCATGAAATGGGATGATAATTAATGAAAACAAACAACAAAATTTGAATAAATAGTCTTCAATAACAGTCACAAACATTCATCATGATGTATTTATAGAACAACCAAAAAAACAAAAAAACCAGAGCATGAGTGGAGGATGAAAGATAGAGTGGGGGGTTGAGGAGCATAGTCTCATCTCTAAGTTGAATATGATCCCCATTCCCTGAAGTGGTATAGAGAAGCTAATTACATTCCCTGTGATCACTACCCCTGACTGGATGCTCCTATTTTAGGTAATGTGTGATGATGCGATTTAGATGTAGGAGCTATTTTGGGGTAGAAAAAAGATAAGAAGCTACAAGTAATTTATTATACCAGCAAGTTGTTGGATGAATACTATAAGAACCACTCATCCATTAAAAAGGACTTAGCTGCTGTGATGTTTACTTTGGAAAAGTTCAGGCAGTACATGATAGGGTCTAGAGTTATCATTTACACAGACCATGCTTCCCTTAAGTACCTGGTGGATAAGAAGTATTATAAACCATGATTTGTGAGATAAAAACTACAGGTTTAGGAGTTTGATTTGTTAATCAAGGATATGAAAGGAGATGAATATGTAGTGGAAGATGAACTATCTAGGCTGCCAAATTCCCAAAGTGAGGACCCAAAAGAGATAAACATGTCATTTCCTGATGATCAATTTCTTTATACTTCTTTGCAGCTTTATTCTTTTTTTATAGACTATGTGAAATTTTTGGTAGTTGGTTTCATGACCAAGGACCTCTCACATAACAAAAAAGTTCATCTCTAAATTAAAATATTATTTTTGGGATGGACCTCTTCTCTTTAAGAGGTGTACTGATGGTATTTTTATGAGATGTTTGGTCAAGGATTAGATGTTTCCCATACTTTATAACTATCATTCATCCCCCTAGGGTGTCCACCATGTAGGAGATGTAACTAATTAAAAGGTTCCATAGGTTTATTTCTATTGACCTACGCTATTCAAAGTTCATAGGAGTTTGGTCATACGCTGTGAAAAGTACTAGATGCGTGGAAATGTAGGAAGAAGGAAGGAACTACCTCAAAAAGCAATTCTGGAGGTTGAAATATTTGATGAATTGGGATGCGACTTCGTGGAACCATTCCCATCCTCTTATGGAATTGAGTACATTCTAGTTTCTGTGAACTATATATCCAAATTGGTTGAGGTAGTAACTCTAACCAACAATTCAACTGCTACTATTGTGATGTTTATCAAGAAAAAAACTTTTCTAGGTTTGGTGTGATAAGGGAATTCATCACTGAAAATAATACTCATTTCAATAATTTCATGTTCAAAAGTTTGATTGGGAAATATGGATGATCACATTGGACTAGTACTACATACCAACCACATTCTAGTGGGTAGGAAGAAGTTTCAAATAGAGAGATTAAGCATATTTTTGAGAAAATAGTTTCTAGATCTAGGAAGGATTGGTTAGTGAGGCTAGATGAGATTATTTGGGCCTAAAGAATTACATACAAGACTCCTCTAGGAATGTCACCATATAGGCTGATTCTAGGGAAAAAATGTCATCTACCTATTGAGATGAATCAAAAATATTATTGGGTAGTGAAAGCCATAAACATTGATTTCAAATATGTTGTTGAGAGAAAACTATTAGAACTGAGTGAGCTGGATTAGATTAGAATAGAGTCCTATGAAAATGATGAAATTTATAAACAAATAACCAAGGATTTTTAGGATTGAATAATTGAAAACATGAATTTTATGGTTGGTGAGGGGGTCCTCCTTTTCAATTCTAGATTGAATGTTTTTCTATATAAGTGTAAGACCATGTGGTCAAACCATTTACCATTTTGTGAGTCTTGGTTAATGAAGTTGTATAGCTCATTGATGAAGTGAAAAGTCCTATTTTGGTCAAAGATCATAGAATAAAATATTTCATTAAAGTTAAACCAAAGGGATTGGACTCTATCTACCTTTTGGAAGAATGAGTTATCTCAAGTATAAATGAGGACTACAAACTAAATGTTTCATGGGAACAAACCCATGGTTTCATTGTTGTTTTAATTTTATTTTTGTTTTTTAATAAAAAATAACTCATACTTCTTGTTCCTACAGTTTCTAATCATTTTGGGTTGATGGTGTCTCATTACCTACAACTACTTGAGAGTATTAGTGATTCTAGAAACACATCAAGGGGGAATAAAGGAACATTCAAATACATCATATTGATATCAGTTATTTCACTCATCCCTTGGTTTGATTTTTCTAGAGCTTAAAATTTTGTATTCTTATGTTAACTTTCTGAACAATCGGGTAATTAGGAGGAGTCATTGCTTGGTGATTCAAAATAGGATATCTCTTGAATGAACATTAAATGTCAAAGATCCAATTTTTCAGGGAAGTGACTTTTTGCTTTTCCTGTTTAGTTATTTGATATTATTTTAATTCAAGTATTTCTATGACTTATGTGGGGGGGGGGGGGTTCTCCTTTGTTTTTTCTAAATGTAGAAAATATTATTTTTTCATAGGGTGTTAGATGCTTTAATACTAGTGAGTTGTAGACTTAGTTGAACTAAATAATGAAATCACCTTAATAGTCATATGGATTATTCTACTGCTGTTTACACTATGCAAGTATATTTATAGATGTGAACTTGAATACACACATAGAGATCATTTTTTTTACTTTTGAATATATGTTTCTTTTATCTATTCTTTTTCTTTTTTCATGTGGAATATATTCTTTTGAACATTCATGCTACCCATCAACATTTTTTTAATGTGCTGATTTGAATGAAAATTTATCCTACCAAAGAATCCAACATTGTGGTCAATGTTTAGTTTAATGTGTGGGGGAGATGAGTCATTCTGTTGGCCATTTCAAATTCCCTCTTGATGTTAAAAAAATGGTCAAAATAATATCAATTTAAAAAAACATAAAAAATATTAAAATTATTTCATAACTTGGGGGAAATTTGATGTTTAGTTAGTACTTCAATTCTATATTTCCTAGTGGATTATTATTTTCTACATTTTGAGAGTTGAACTTAGACATAAAATGTCAAGGATGAGTTTTTGTTGAGTTGAATTTTTCATTGTCTTATGGAAATTCTATTTAGGAACTGAGGAAAGGAGTGTGACAAGATAGTTCTTATGGAATTAGGATCCTAAACAAAGGTAACTAGAAATTTTTACTTGAAACTAGGGGTCTCAAATTTTTATTAATAAAAATATTTAATCACTTTAGTAATTTAACTAAAATGATTATTACTTAAGTCTTTAGTTATTGGAGTAAAATGGGAAAATGGAATCCACATTGAGTATATGAGAAGAGGTGAACTGGGTACATTTTAGTGAATAAATAAATGACAATTTCACTTTGAATAAGTGCTTTTCACAGTGCTCTAGACATGAAATATGGATGGAAAAAATTAGAATAAAGTTCCCTTGAAAAAACTGAACTCATTAAGGTGAGGATAATTTTGAACCCAGATGGAAAAGGGAACTGTTGACTTAGTTAAAATTCATTTGAGTTGAATCAATAAAGTGATGAAATAAACTGTATTTAATTTTTGGAACCTAGGAAAATGTGATAATTAAAGGTGATTTTGGTTATGATTTCATTTTCACTTAATTTAACATGTATCCACTCCTTGAATTAGAACATGAATTGGAAATTGAAGTAGGATTGATAATGATTTAATATAGAAGGCATGACATACTTGAAAGTGCATGACTCTATGAGACCTTTGATTTTGACTTACTTTTTGAAGCTAGTCAGGAACCCACCCCTGAACTCACCTTTAAAAAGACTGACCCACTGTTAGATTCCATGCCAATGATTTTAATGTCCAAACAGGCTTCATTTTTTAGTTCACTAAAAAACCATTCATTCTATTTTGAATGCTCAAAGAGAATTCATTTTTATAAGGGAAAACAATGTTTTATGAGTGGGGTAGTTTGATATGGTTGTTTTTTACTACTCTTTTCCACATCTTTTTTTTATTTTTTTATTTATTTCATAATTTCAATTTTATGTATTTTGTTAAATAATTGACAATTGTTGGGTTTCTGTACATTGATGTGTAAAATAATATTTTTTATTGTAAAGTATGTATTTTATTGATTGTTTTTGTCATTTTAAATAAATTTATAATTAGTTCATTCATTCTTCTTCCAATTTTTGTTCTTCATTTTATTCTATTATTTTATTATTTTATTATCTTGTGTATTTTTTTTGAAAAATATATATGTTAATTATTATATTAATTCATTCAATTTATTAATTTTTTTAATTTATTATAAATTTAATAATGTTCAATTCATTAATATACTGTTTGATTCATTAATTTAATTAAATAATTATTTTTAATAAATATTTTTTTTCACATTAGTTCTAATTCATTAAATAATTAAATTAATACTTATAGTATAATTAAATTATTTAATTATATTAGTATTTAATTTTAATTTAATTATTTCATTTGATTAATTATTTAATTTATTTATTTTTCAATTGAGATTTTTGTTTCTATTTTTTAAAAAAATTAATTGTTAACAAAATGTAATCTGCATTTAGTTTTTTATTTATTTTTTTGAGATAGTAATTTAATTTAATTTTTGTAGTTATTTAATTTACCTATTTATTTGAACTATTTATTTTATATAATTTATATTTAATTGGGTTTGTTTATGTGTAGATAACACCACCAACCACCTTTTGGTGACTCATAAGAGTCACTGATGCCATGAGTCACAGATGCCATGAGACACTGATGTTAAGAGTAACTATTACATACCCCATCAACCTACTGTCACCCAACTCATAAATTCCCAAATTTCTCACTGTCACCTATCATTTAACCATATGAGTCATTGACATCCCCACTTCCCCTGTCTCACCGATGCTACATTGGTGGGTTATTTTTCTTACCGACAGCTCCTATTGGTGAGTCATTTGGGTCATCGATAACACATCCCACTACTACACCTTCCTTGACCTATAGATAAACGTCTCACCATCACTCCCCATTGAAAAAACCTACCAAAAAACTCCACCACACACGGACATCCCTACTATCGTCATGTCTCACCGATACACTCTATCCAACATACTACTACCACCACCACCTCTCCTCAGTGAACGATTCATGTTGAATCACAACACTACCTCTTCACTCCTCTCGCCAGTAGGATCACACGCCAAAATAAGAAAATTCCACCGGAAAACCACAATCAACCAGCAACAAACAAATTAAATAGGAGAAACATAAATTTTAAAAACCCGAAGAACTACAACAAATCAAGGTCGCAATTCAGCAACACCAAATCAAAAGAAAAAATCAGCATAGGTTTTCAAAATCAGAAATTTAAAAACTTCCTTACTCATCCATATTAGAAGAACACCCAAACCATATCCATACCCACCTCATCTAATTCCACCACCAGATCTTCTTACCTGAGGTCAAATCTGAATCCCTCACCTCACCTTCAGACCTTACCAGGGCCACCCCATCTACAAATCCTCACAAGTGCTAGCCTATTCCTCCACAATCTCCATGTCTGAGCCACTTCTATTTGTAAGGGTCCCAATCTGTGATGTTTGACTCTTTGCATGTTTTTCAAGACATGGGTTCTCAGAGGAGTCTCATAGGAATTCTGGAGGAGTTCGGTTGTGAGAAGATTGAAACTGAGGGGCTACACAACATAAACAAGGGGTTCATGACATGTATTGTTTCGTGTTTCAAAAAAATAAAAATTCCAAGTTGAAGGATTTTTCCAAGGAACCTGAACTCAAGGAAGTACACGACGTGAATGGGTAGTATATGTCATGTTTTGAAAATCTATTGTATGTTTTAAAGACATACCATCTGCTCGGGTCTTTCCAACCCAATAACCAAGGCTCCCCTCCATATCTTTCTAGGTGAACCAACAGATGGAACCATGGAATTTTATAGATCTCATCAACTAGGATCAGTATCGAGCTTCATTATTCGATTTGTCTTTGATACTAGCTGAGATCTACCTCTGTTATTGTGTTTTCTTCAACCTGTTTTCTCCCATTTCTATTTTCTATGAGATTGCTCTTAATATCAATGGTTCTAATGGAGTTATCTTGGTTGTTGGTTGCTTCTGCCGCATCCTCGGGTGGATGAATTCATTGTGGGATATGTGATTGTGATCCATTGTGTTGGCCCGTTCTCATGAAAAAACATTGGAAACCCTTTGAGGTAGGGGATTTATTATATCTCTTTTTCCTACATGCAATTGTATAGATTTCATTTTTTATCCCTTGGACCATAATTAAATCCACCCAATTATTACTTGAACTGGTTTAAAGAAATGGTATCGATCGTATGTTGTTTCTTTATTCTTTGATAATGGTTTGCCTCTTGATTTTCTAGATAGTTTGTTATCCACGATTTCCTTGTTTATCATGTCGTTCTTGATGAAAATTGGTAAAGAACATAAAACCTTTATTAATTGTAAATTGTTTGGCCAAAGAAAAAGAGGCATGTTAATGAATCCTGTTTTTTATGTAATTTTATGATTTATAAAATTGATGCAGATGTGCATGTTTACTTAAACTAGTCGATATACCTTAATCATGTTTATTCTTGTTGAATTAAATGCATGTGTAAACAATTGTTTAATTAATTGTGAAATATATGATAGATTTCTGTTTAGGTTTCCCACAGTTAGAACCTACTAATAATGATTTTGTTCATTGAAAAAATATAATGCTTGGTAGGGTTTTAAGTTTTGTTCTTGATTGTAAAGGACAAGATTCTTATTCTCAGAGCAGTGAGTGCCTGTTGTGTGTGAAGGTTGGATTTCTTGCTTAGGGAAAATATCCCAGTTTCTTTGTTTGTTTTAATGCATCTTCTGATGTGAGACCGAATATGGATGAGCCTGGGAGGCTATTTTGATATGTGGGGAAGGGAGGCTCAGAGGTTCTGCTGGCAGCATTCGACACCTAGAGTGGCGAGATGCATCTGTTTATGCATGTGGGTGTTGGGGAGGAAACCAAGGATGATGGAATGGGATGATGCTAGGATTACTCATTGATGTGATTGTGTTTTCTTATTGAATGTATTTTTTTGTTATCTACATTACTTTCCCCACCTATTGAGGTCACTAGTCTTTCCTAACCTCCTTCCAAAATAATAAAATATGCATGGGGTGTGAAATGTTATTTTCATGATTATCTTTTAGAGGATGGATGAGTCTACACTCTTGCTATAGGTGGAAAATAATCGATAGGTAATTTATCTACTCACTATGTTTATCCCCTTGTGTTTGGTACCTTTTAATGGTTTTATCTAATGCCTAGAATTTCATGAAGATATAATGATTAATAGATGATTGAATAAATCATGTCAACCCTTTGGGTTGGAGCTTGCTAGGATGCAATGCTGAGGTTGTGCTTCTAAGGAACCGTGGACTTAGATTTGATATTCCTAGAGGGCATAAAACTCAATTTTGATTCAAGTTAAATATAATGTAGAATATTGTAAATGGTTAATTAGTGACTAAATAATTAATTAACGTAAATTTAGATTGATGAAAATTGATAATGGTACTTATTTTTTTTATTTATATGGTTGTGTGCTTATACGATATATAGTCTTAGCAGTGGACGCCAAGAGTCTGAGAGACTTGAGATGTGGTAGAGTCTAAAAAAATGTTCTTCCCATAGTGTGGTTGTGAGATATATTATATTACGTACTTTTTATGTTTCTATACGCTACTCCACCTTGCCAGTTAGTGAAAATTATACCCCGAGGATTCTAATCCCTGGGTGTGTTTTCCCCAATATCCTGGTGGTTGGATGGATGACTATCATCCCCCTTTTCCCAAACTCTCTTCCCATGGTAGTTACTTGAGCTGGTAGGCATGGTGGTTAGTTTTCCCCATATATGTTTTAAGAGGTCTGTAATGGCTTGTGTTTATTCACATATATTTTGGATATAGTTTCCTATGGACTACTATAGGTGTAACGTGTATAGGCTGTGATGGATCGAGGATCCTTACTCGGGGTATGAACTGTAATGGCTTGAGGTATAATATCTGATGTATGATACATGTTATGCAAGATGTGGTGGATCCTAGAAACTACCTGGTTACATTGGTTATGTGGACGTGGTTGTTGTGTTTCATGAGGTGCATGTTGCGGTGCTTCGCCTAGGTGTATGTGAGCAATCCTTTTAGAGAGAGAAGAATAGGACGTGCGATGTTGGGGAAAAGTGGAAAACTTGTGGGGAAGTGGTAGCAGGGTACCCTTTATAATCATTATTATATTATATAGTCTTGTATGCGATACTTGTTGAGAGTATCAACTGTGAGGCTGGGAACATAGTATACCTATTTAGGTGTCGAGATATATTTACTTGTTGTTCACTGTACTTTATCTTGATTTCGTTACATTTTCATGAGAAGCTTTGGGGAGGATCATACTATGTATAATATTATACACACCCTATGTTATATAAAATATTTTTCAGGTCACATGGAGTAGGTTGGAGTCCAGGATGGTTACTACTGGCTTTGGGTTTCAGGAGTTGTCCGGGCTTCGTGGTCGCTACTGTTTTACTTTCTTTTAGAACTTACATTTTCCCTTTCAGTTGTAGTTTTTCTTGAATTATGTTACATATGTGTACTTGGTGTTTCTTTTATATTGAAGTCTTAGTTGGATTTAGTTGGTGTCTTTTTTATCTCTCTCTTTCACATGTTTCTCTTAGAGGGTAATGCCTCACATTTGTGTGTTTACTATACTCTCGGTGATAGTCTCCAACCTGTGGCCTAATGGAGGTAGAAATTAGGGTCCATTATCTCTCTTCTCGCATTTCAAACCCAAGAGGGGTACACCTTGTGGGGAGGGGGTCGTGACATTGTGGTTTCAAATCTATGGTTGAGGGATAGGATGGATTTTGGAGGTAGGAAGAAGTGAGGTTTCATGGGTTGGTAGGGAAATAGTGTTATCTAAGTTTAGAAAGAACTGTAAACACGATAGACTGGATGAAACAAGAGTATTTAGGGCCCCCAATGATCTGATGCATATCCCTTTATATTTACTATGGATAGTAAACAAAGTGATATTGGTTGAAGGGTAGAGACCTATGAAATGATAATGCATCATTAATATTTCTGCTAGGGTTTTAATGGGTAGACCATGGGACAAGTTAACCTAAAATGAATGAATGAAAAAAATAATAATAATGACTTTTCTATATTCTAGGTTTAGGATATCTAACTATTTTTTATTTTTCAGGTATGAATCTAAGTTGAAATTCTCGTCAGGTTATCTCAAATGTTGTTTAGAAGGGTTTTCCAGCTGATCACTATAGAGTAGTGGTTGACGGTGATGACAATTGGAGGAGGAAACTCAGAGAGTTTGAGTTCCAGTGTCTTCCGAAGTATGAGGGATCCATTTCATATGTAGTCATAGAAGACTGGTTGGAGAAGTTTGAGATATCTTTCAGCTCAATCTGTACATGGAACGAGCATTAGGTGTCGTTAGTTGTGACGATGCTACGTGGGTTAGTGAGGTAGTGGTGGTCCTTGTTCCTCTAGGATCATGGGGATATAGAAGTCTCATGGGAGGAGTTTCAATAAAATTTTAGAGTCGAGTTTCTTTCTTCGATTGTGAAGGCGGCTAGTCTCTAGGAGCTGCTTACCCTTTGAGAGGGGATCTCTGGTGTGTGGGTGTTTGGAATCCATTTTAGGAACCTTTTGTGATATAATTTAGACCTTTTTTCCGATGAGGAGGCTTCACATCCATAGTTCTATAAAAAAGTCACCCCATTTATGATGAAGACATATCAAGAGGTGATGGAGAGGGTAGAGGTCATCAAGATGATGTTAGCCAGAACTAGATGATCACAAGAGGGGAGTCATTACGATTCCTCGTTATGTAGAGTTGTGATCCGAGGATCCTATTTTCTAGGGAAGATAAGTTTTCGTTCAGCGAGAGGTAAGTCCCGACCCTTAATGACTCGTTTCTCTAGTGGTAGGAACTCTTAGAAAAATTCCTAGTGATCCTGAGCTTGTTTTCCTTATAGAGGTGATGGTCATTAGTATCGATATTTCACGAAATTTCAGATCAGTCAGCTTGTATCATGTGTCCTACTCTAGGTAAATATGTTGAGGCAGTTCTAGATGAGGATACAGTATAAGGTTGCACCATCTTTGTATCAGTAGAGAGAAGATGGGGTAGGTAGAGTATAGCCATGGGATTCTCCCCATCCTCATAGAGCAAATAATAGAAGTGGTGGTGGTCTTAATCAAGGTTAGAGAGGCTATGGAGTAGGTCATGGCCATCTTCATTCTTTAGAATTGTCAGCTCCCGGTGAGCCAGACATTTTTCAAGGTACCCTTTACTTGTTTTCTACTATGGTGTATGCCTGGTTTGATGTATAAGTGATGCACTCCTTAATATCACCTACCCTTTTCCATGCTTTGGGACTTGAGATAGAGAGGCATCCAGTTACCTCGACGTTGACAACACCAAATGGAGGTCAAGCTACCATTTTTTTGGAATGTAGAATTTATGAGCTAGTGTTGGGGCATCACAACTATTGGGGAGATTTCCTTTTATTATAGATACAACCATATTATTTCACCCTTGGAATGGTTTGTTTTTATTTAGTGCATGCTATAATGGATTGGTTCAGGAGGTAGGTGGTTTTATTCGATGATGATGGAGATCCATTTGTTTATTTTGCTGAGTGGGACCCTCAGATGGTTCAGAGGCGAGTTACTTCCTTCTCATCCTTGATGGATGAGCTGATGTTGAGTTCTTTAGAGGTTGACCATTCTCCATTTCCTAGGGTCACAGAAGAGTACCATAATTCCTCTCTAGAAGAGGTTATAGTGTTACCCCTAGATGAGAGATCACGTTCGAGATCGAGCTATAGCTAGTAATGTCTCTTATCAAGATGTCTTCATATAGGATGGTGCATTCTATATTTTGGTAGCTCTGTATACAGTTCGATGTTCCATAACAATGTAGTTTTGTTCATCTGATTGTGTCACTGTGGGGCACACCGGTTTTGTTTATGAGTATGGATGATGGTAGTTTGCAGTTGTGTATTGATTATCATCACTTTAAGGGGTGAAATTGAAGAACCAATATCATCTTCCATGGATTTATGAATTGTTCGATCAACTGAAGGGTTCAAGGTGGTTCTCAAAGACCGATTTACAGTATAGTTATCATCAGATGCATATGAAGGATGAGGATATCCTAAAGACTGCTTTCCATTTTTTTCATGGGCATTATGAGTTTTTTGTGTTGTCGTTCGGTGTGACAAACTCTCTAGCTACGATCATACGATTGATGAAAGTTGTGTTCCGTGAGTTCATATATATGTTAATGGGGGTCTTCATCGATGAAATCCTTATGTTCTCTATGTCTAAGGAGGAACATTCAGAGCATCTGCAAGCCATTTTTGGGAGTTCTTCGTCGACATCAGCTATTTGGGATGTTTTTAAAGTATGATTTTTTGGATTTAGAATTCGGTTTCATTGGAGATGTTGTTTCCCTGTAGGGAGTATCTATGGATACATTAAAGATAGAATAATTTTTTTTATTAGGAATCATGGAAGACAGTGGTAGAGATGCGAAGTTTCCTTGGTCTCAGAGGATATTACAGGAGGTTCATACACAATTTCTCTCAGGCTGAAAATTCTCTGATAGTTTTGACTAGAAAGTATCATATTTTTTTCTGGACTGATCAGTTTCAGGTTGCTTTTGAGTATCTGAATTAAAATTTGGTTAGTTCACATGTTCCTTCTCTTCCGAGAAAAGGGGTTAATTTTGACATTTACTGTGATGCTTCATGTATGGGGTTAGGCTATGTTCTGATGTCGTAGAGATTGGTCATTTCTTATGGTTCTATTTAGTTGAATCCTAATGAACATAAATATGCAACCCATGATATAGAGTGTATAGAAGTGGTATTTTCTCTAAAATTGAGGATACATTACCTCATCAGAGATCACTTTGTGTTATTCAATGATCATAAATGCCTCAGGTATCTTTACTCCCATTGTGACTTGAACGTGCGACAACGTCAGTGGATGGGGTTCTTATTGAATTATGACTTTGAAATATAGTATACACCTGGTAAGGGGAATTTTTTAGCTGATGCGCTAAGAATAAAGTCGTGTAATGATGAAAAGCATAAATTAGATGATTCCAAGGGAATAATAGAGGAACATTTAGCATTACATATCGATATGGGACATGTTTGGGTAGAGGTTTTCTTTTTTAGATGATGGTTCAATCATATTTGGTGAATAAGTTCAAAGATTCCCAGTACAGGTATCTTGAGGTAGAGTTCTAGATAGACCTAGTTGTTTATGTTGAGTCCTCTAATGGTTGGTCTAAGGATGAACAACATCGGGTGTTGTTTTAGGGAAGAGTTTTCATTTAATTGATGATGTAGGAGATGATTCTTATGGAGGTACATATTTCTTCTTTAGCGGTACATGCTGGTTTGACAAAGATGTATCGAGCATTGAGGAATCCGTTTTGGTGGCTTATGTTTAAGCATGTAGTTGCAGAATTTGTGTCTCGATGTTTGGTTTTCCATAAGGTGAAGGTTGAGCATCGTGTTCCTGATGGTTTTCAATAGCTGTTAGATGTTCCTCAATTAATGTGGGAGGACATCATGATATAATTTTTTACTAGTTTATCTTGAGATCAGGTAGGCTATGATGCTATATGGGTGGTAGTGGATCGCATGACGAAGTCTTCCAACATTATAGAAATCAAGGAATCGAGCTCAAGGGATGTTTTTTCAATGTAGTATTTGGAGTAGGTGGTGAGACTCCACGAGGTCCCTAGAATGATCATTTCAGATTGATATCCTCATTTTACATACAGGGTGTAGAGAGGTCTCTGGCATGATTTTTGTTCCCAGCTACACCTTAGCACAATTTTTATTTCATATATGGATAGTCAGACATAGAGGACCATCCAAACTCTTGAAGACATGTTATACTCTTGTGTCTTAGATTTGGGAAGTTAGTGGATGAGGCATTTACCATTGGTAAAGTTCACTCGCCACAATAATTTCCACTCCAATATCGGTATGGATCCTCTTGAAGCCTTGTATGGCCGACCATGCCATTATCTATTATGCTGGACTGGGGTAAAATATTTAATAATTATCAATCCATAACATCTATAGAATATGATAGTGATGGTTCAGGTGATTCTCAAGAGGATTAAGGAAGAACAAAATCATCAACAGTCCTATGACGACCATAGGAGGAGACCTCTAGAGTTTGACTTTGTGGATCACATTTTTTTGAAGGCCTCTCCTCATTTTGGTAAATGATCTTCTGGTCATGGGAGTAAGCTTTCTCCCAGGTTTTTTAGACTTTTGAAGTGTTGGATCATGTTGGAGTTGTGGAATATGTTGTAGCACTTCCCCTACAGATGAGCAGGATGCAAGATGTATTTCACATGTTGCAACTCTGTCATTATCTTCACAATGACTCCCAATTCATCGATTGGGGTTCGATCAATATTAATGATGATGTGACCTTCAAGGAGCGGGCTATGGAGATCCATAACCGTAAATAGAAGGTGTTATGTGGGCGGAAGTCCTATTAGTTAGTGTCTTTGTGTCATCACGATGTTGTGGAGGAGGGTACTTGAGAATGTGAGTTGTAGATACACTATTTGTTCCCTATGCTATTTTATGTTTAGCTATTTTATTGTAGTGATGTTCATTTTGTGGATGTAGACCTTTATGAGTTATGAGCATGGTTTTCTCTTGGTGTTTGTTGTGTTTTTTCTCTTTTGAGATGTATCTCCTCTAAGAGTGTGTTTGGGATCTGGTTGTGGTAATCGTGTGGTTTAATTTTTTTCTTTATCTAAAGAGGTTGAGATTCTATGATGGAGAGAGATTTGAGAGGCATCTCACGGGGTGGCTATTTTGACAACCCCTTCCTTTCATTTTGGTCTTCTCTCCATGTTTTTTTTGGATTCTCAAGGATGATAATGTTTTGAGAGGCATCTTATGTAAGGTCCTGAATCCACGAGGATCGACCCTTTACATGTTTTTGAAGATTTGGGTGCTTGGAGGAGGCTCGAGGGATTTTTGGAGGAGTTTGGACATGAGATTCTGGAAATAGGGGGATACACAATGTGACCAAGGGGTACATGATTCGTTCTCTTTCAGGTTTTTTAAAATAAAATAAATGACAAAGTTACATGTTTTTTGGTGGAAACATACCTCAAGGCACTACACAACATGAATGGGTAGTACACATCATGTAATGACCCACCTCTATATATTTTAGAGACACACCAGACACTCAGGTCATTCCAACTATATAGCCAAGGCTCCCCTCCCTCTCATCCCAGGTGACCCAGTAGATCCCTTAATGGAATTTAAGAGATCTCTTCGATGAGGATCGATCTCAGGCTTCCTTCTTCAATCCATCATTGAATCGAGGTGAGATTTACCTCTATTCATGTGTTTTCTTCAACCCATTTTCTCCAATTTTTCTTATATAAGGGATGGATCTTGATCTAAATGGTCATAATGGAGTTTTCTTGGTTTTTGGTAGGTACGGTTGTGTTGTGGCATCCTTGGGTTGATGCAGTCTTTGCAGCAGAGGTGACCATGATCTGTTGTGTTGGCCAGTTCTCATCCATTGAATGTTGGAAACATTTAGAGGTATGGGATTAATTTATTCTCTTTTTTCCTACATGAAATTATTGAGATAACAAGTTTTAACCCTTTCATAACAATGAAATCAACCTAATAATTACTTGAACTGGATTAATGAAATGGTATTGATCATATGTTGTTTCTTTATACCGTGATAACGGTCTGCCTCTTGATTTGTGGGGTAGTGTGTTATCTATGAATTTATTTTTTAGCATGTCGTACTTGATGTAAATTGGTAAAGAACATAAATACAATATTAAGGGTAAATTGATAGGTCAATGATAAAGACGCACGTGAACGAATCTAGATGGTGATGTAATTTGATTATTAATCAAATTGATGCAAATGTGCATGTTGAATTGAACTAGCTGAAAACCCTGAACCATTTTTATGCATTTGTAATTAAAGGAATGTAGAAATAATTGTTTAATTCCATGTGATAGTTATGATAGCTTGTTGGTTTGGTTTCATGTAGTTGGAAGAAACTAATAACTAACTGGTTATTTGATAAAACATAATGCATGATACGGTTCTGAGTTAAAATATTTATTGTAAGGGCTTAGAGCCTTATTATTGGAGCTATGATTACTCGTTGTGTGTGAAGGTTGGAATCATTTCTTAGGGCCAATAACCCAGTTGCTTTGTTGTTTTCTTCCTACTATTTGTGATGTGACCCCGAGGAAAAATGGGCCTGGAAGGCTATTGTGATATGTGGGGTAGGGAGGCCCAGAGGTTGTGGTGGAAATAGTCGATTCCTAGAGTGTAGATATGCATCAATTTATGCCTGTGGGTGTCGAGGATGACACCTGGGATGATGTAATAGGTTGATCATGGGATTACCCATTGATGTGAAAGTGGTACCTTGTTGATTGTACTATTTGGTTATCTGATGTATTTTCCCCATTTCTTGAGGCCGCAGGTCTTTCTTACCAACCTTCCAAAAAAGGAAAAGACACACAAGTTATTCCATGTTATTTCCATGTTTAGCTTCTCGAGGATGGATGGGTGTATGCTCCTACTATAGGTGGAAAAGGCTTGATGGGTAGTTCATCTACTCATCGTGTTGATCCACTTAAGTTTGGTAGCTTAATATGATTATCTAGAATGCCTGGAATTATGGGAAGTAATAATTATGTTAATAAATGATTTAATAAATGATGGTATCACATGGGGTTTGAGCATGCTGGGATGGAATGCTGAGGTTGTTCTTCTGAGGAACCGTGGACATGGTTTGGTAATTTCGGGAGGGCATGAAACCATTTTGTGATGATAATGAAATGTAATATGGAATAATGTAAATGGTTAATGAATGTTTAAAAAATTAATTAACATAAGTTTAAATTGATGAAAAGGGATAAATTAACTTATTGTAGCTCTTTAAATGGTTATGTTCATATATAATATCTAGTCTTAGTAGTGGCATCCGGGAGCCCGAGAGATGTGAGTTGTGGTTGATTATATAACTATGTTATGCCCGCAGTGTAGTTGTGAGATATAATATATTTTAAAATTTTTGTGTTTCTATATGATACTATACCCTGTCGGTTAGGGAAACTGACACCCCAGGGATTCTGAGCCCTAGAGGGTGTTTTCCCCAATACCTCGGTGGGAGGATGGATGTATGACTTAACCCTTTTTCCATGCTACCTTCAATTGGTAGTTACTTGTGATGGTAGGCATGGGAGTTAGTTTTCCCCACATATTTTTGTATAGGGATTTAATGGATTGTGGTTATTAAAACACATATATTATTTATATAGTTTCATATGGACTACTATAGGTGAAATGTGTATAGGCTGTGATGCCTTGAGGAGCTTTACTCGGTGTATGGGCTGTAATGGATTGAGGTATAATACCCAATGTATGATACATGTTATGCGAGCTATGGTGTCTCCCGGAAACTACCTAGTTTCTTGGGTTATGTTAACATTACGGTTGTGTTGCATGAGGTTCATGTTGTGGTGCTTGTCCTAGGAGTCTTCGGGAAAGCCTTTTTGGAGAGGGATTATTAGGACGTGCGATGTTGGGGAAAAGAGTAAAACCAGTGGGGAAGTGTTAGTGGGGTAACCTTAATATTCATTATTATATTATATACTATTTTATGCAATACTTGGTGAGAGTAGAAATGGTGATTTTGGGAACATAGTGTACATGTTTAGGTGATGAGTTAGTTTCACCTGTTGTTTACTATTATTTAGCATGCTTTATTTAATTTTTTCATGAGAGGGTTCGAGGAGGATCCAACTGAGTATACTATTATACTCATCCTATTTTATATAAACTATTTTTAGGTGACTTGGAGAGGGTTGTAGATCAGGAAGGTTACTATGATCTTGTGTTGTAGAAGCTATTTGGGCTTCATGGTCACTACCATTTTTCATTATTTTTATACTTGAATTTTTCCCTATCAGTTGTAGTAGTCTTTTCCTGACATTACATTCGTGTACATCAAATTTATTATATATTTCAATCCAAGCTGGAGTAGTTTGGTTTCTAACTTATCTCTCTATTTCACAAGTATTCTCTTATAGGGTCATGCCTACCATTTGTGTGATTACTATACCTACGTTTCTAGTCGCCAACCCAGGCCCTATTAAGTGAAAGACTTGAGGGTCATTATTTATCTGCTCACATTCTCGACCTAGGAGGGGCACACATTATTGGGAGGGGGTCAGAACACTATCCCTCTATCCCACGAAGATGATCTTCCACCCCTGTCCTTCTCTGCTCCTCTGTTCGCCATCGTGAGCCGACCCCAGTCTCACCTCCTCTCCACGCTGCATCCCCTATCCATGAACCTACTGTCGACCTCACCACCACGACCCCCCTTCCTCCCTCAACTCGTGCACCTTACCTTTCCCCCATATTCCCTTCTCTTTTCATTTTGTTTTATTTTATTTCTAATATAATATATTTTATATATAATATAACATTTAATATATAACAAAATATATTTTAATAATATATATATATATAATATAACATAATTATTATAATTTATACAATATAAAAATAATAATACATATATTAATAATAAATATACTTTTATTTACATATAATTATTATATGTATTGCATATAATAATTATATTAATTTATATATATATATTATAACTAATATTTTTTTAACAATAATTACAATCATAAAATATAAGGAATTAATATCACATATATTTTTTATATAACAATTGTTAATAGAAAAACAATAACTTGTTAATTCTTTTATTTATTTAAAAAACTTCATTTGTTATTTATAAATTATTACATTACACTAAATTAAAAATATTAAATATATTATTTCATTTCATTGAATTTAACATTTATAAGTCTTTTTATAAAGTAGCTTAAATTTCATTATATATATATTTTTTATTCTTGATTATTTTTAACACTTTCTATATTTTAATTATTTCATTTCATTTATCTTTTTTATTATAATATAATATGTTGTACTAAAACATGTAGTTTTTAATTTATACATTTAATTCTAATTATTTTCTTTTAATTTTGTTGTTTTCTATTTCTGGGGGATCATGACTCGTGGTGCACATTTTCTCAGTCTATTATGAAGATCCACTTCAGTGACTGTTGAGGAGGAAATGAGGTTGTGAAAGCACCACGTGGAGGCTAGGGAGGAATTCTGCATGATTTGAGATAATTTCATTTGTGGATTAGTACTGATATGAAGAACATTACAAATTCATCCACCACTTCCATACTTCTGAATGGGAGAAGATCATACTAACAGACACTCTATTACACATCCACTCTTCTATCAACAGCGTCCAGATTCATACACCACTTCTATATCCACAACCTCACTTTTTCATTGAGACATTCACTTCCACAAGGAGATCCCGGAGAAGATTGTAGTAGTAGATTAGAGGAGACCATTTTGACTCTCAATTCCTAGGTTGTGAGATTGAGAGAACTTCATCTCATCCACCAGTGAGCAGCAAAGACATCTAGTTGAGAGCATCATGAGATCAAGCAGGGAGATGAAACATTTATTTTCTATTCTGCTCTATTTTTCTACAACACATTACAACATGAACTTCATTGTTCATAACATTCTTAATGTGTTGAATTCAATCACTGTGTCTGACTAATCTTCCATGGGGGAATAGGCTGGCCGGTTATATCAATTTTTCACTTATTTTTTCACTCATCTATTTCTGGAAGTCCCTATCTCACATTTTATGGATAATTATATTTTCAAAACATAAAAAATCTGTGAAAAATATTCTTGATCAACACCTAATTCAACTATTTTCAATTTTTGGATTCAATTGAAAAGCAAATCAAGCTCAACAGAGAGAGTGATTCACTATGTTCAAATGAAAAATTGAATCTAGTGACTTATGATTTAATCATTGTTGATCGAATGATATTTTATTAAAAATAACTATAGGGGTTATTTAGTCACAAGTTGACCAGATGACAATTCTGGCCAACTACTTTCATTCAGATCCATTTATTTTTATTTATGTTCCTAAATAAAGGAAATCATATTGAAGCCAGTAGCCAAATATCTCTCTCCATCATATTGTTTGTTCAAGCCTATTCTTACTGCTTGTCTGTCTGATCTTGATGTTTTTCCTACTCACTCACTCACATTCACTTCTTGACACACAATTTCATTCACTTCATAGTTACATAATCACCATATTTTCCTTTTCTTTTTTTGTGTTTTTTTTGTTTTTTTATTTTTTATCATTAATCACAACATAAGTCCTCCCTTTGGATTGACCATGTCTTTCCACTATACTATGTAGTATGAAGGTTATATAAATTTTAATTTGTTTGCTAATGCTCAACGATGAGCGGTGTCCATAGAACATATCATCTGTACATCTACACTGAAATGGGTTTTAGAGGGATTCTCTTCAATGCCTTTATGGTGGGGAATTTCAAAGCAATGACTGATGTTAAGGGGGTGTCATAGTGGGAAAATTGGGATCATGATGTGATGTTTGGGTCCCCAGTATTTTCCTTCAATTCACAGGTCCTTCGAGCAATTAAATTATAACGGTCCTTCAATCCACCAAACCTTTGGGTCATGTAAGGGTTATATCTATGCCATTTTTAATAGAGTCCTTTCATTCTTTACTAAAAAGTGTGTTATTTCCCTACCTATTAAAAAACATAGAATTTTATAAAACATTTTAAATGATATAAAATTTATTTAAATAACAATTTTCTTCATGTTAATTAAATATTTTAAATTAATAAAACATATGTTTAAACTTATAAAATAAAATTATTATTTTAATCCTAATGAAAAACTTTTTTGGGCCATTAAATTTGATTGAACATAATTTTATAAAACTTATTTATCAGATTACAGTTAAAGAAACATTAGATATTTTTCTTCTACAATAATATAATTCATATTTTTAAAAATAAGAAACATTGATAATCATATTCGACAAATAAATTTGATGATTAAAATGACCTTTTTCTCTCATATGGTTTTTACATGTTATATGATGCAATACTAAAAATAATTTCTCTAAATAACTGAATGATTATTTTATAAAATAATTTACATATTTAATATAAAAAATTTTAATTTAATTAAATAATGTCAATTTTATTTTTTCACAGTAACATTTATTTACATGAGTAAATGTTGAGTTACCACTATAATAGAAAATTAGTATATAAGTGGATTGACATTGTGAAAGAGGTTGAAATATGTGAAAAATTTGTTTGATATCATATGGTGGATAATGGATCGATCATATTATCTTCCTCAATCCATTATTTTACATTTTTATCCTTTTACCATGATAAATGGAGTCAGATTTGTTTATTATTTTTTAGTTTTGATAATTCTTCCCTTTTCATTAGTTTTAAAAGGAGACCACATCCTCCTCATTCCTATACCCATTCTAAATACTTATATCTAATGATACTCAGACCTAGAGTATTCATGAAACCATCCCCATTAAATTTAATTCTTGTAATCACCAAATAAAAATATAAGATGTATAATGGAGTTTCTAATGGGATAACTAGCAAGGGAAACATAATATTCTTAACCAACCATTACTTGTATCCCATATGTTAAAGCTTATATATATTCATACATGTTAGAAAACCTATATAAAAAATATAAGTATAATAAATGTATTATAAATCCATAATTATATACATTATGACATATATTATTTTATTATAACATCTTACCCCCTTTTAATTAACTATTCTTTATCAAAATCACTGTTTTATGTGACAATTGGTTCATTTTTCATACATGTTTTGGTTTGGAAGTCTCAGTCATTATACATTGGTCATAATTACATCTTCTACATAATTTTAAAAATGATATTAATATCATTTATATTCTATATATATTGAAAATTCCATTTAATTTTGAGAATAAAAAATAAATTACACCATTTTTAGAGACAATTGGTCGTAAGTACCCATGTATAACATATCATTTTTTTGATTATCATGATAGAATGAAATTATGCATTATTTTAACATTGAATGATTATAATTATATCATAAATACCATATTATTTCAATAAATAAACTTATATATACCATCAATTCGATGTGGTTATGAAAAATGATTTACATCTCTTTAGAGGGGTGGTAATCCCCATAAACGCATGAACACTGTTATAATTTTTTAAATTATATAAAAGTAATAAAAACATGAAATATTATCTTTTAATATTATAATTATGTAATGAATATAATATATAAACATTAAATCAATCATTATAACCAACCTTGAGAGGCATTTATTGAAATTTAATTATGTCGGTCTGTGTGGTGATAGTTCGCCATACACGTGAATGAAGATTTTAATCCCAATCTGATCAAAGAGGAGATGAATATAGGTCATAAAATTAACATAATAAAAAACTATTATATGGAGTATAATGTTTTTTATTATTTCATAAGGTTTGAATAATATTTTGATAATTTGGGAGATGAAATAAAACTAAAACATTCGGTTAAAACATTACATCTTCTTCAGACAATATCCATTTTATTAAACCTTATTCCATATAAAGTTGGTATTATAACTAAAACAAGACCTCTTTATCGAGGGTAGTTATTATAAAATGGTATTTTGGGAGGTATTTTTAGAACCAAATAGTTATTTATTTTTTAATAAATGAGTAGTAGAGGTGCCCATTTATATGTTAGGGGAGTGGATCTCTTGGAATTACATAAAATAATATATTAATATAACATATTTTTATTTAAAAAAATTCTCAAAATTTATATAAAATATAGGATAAGTGTGGTTTTAAAAACTATCATAAAATATAAATTTCAAATGTATATATTACTTTTTTAACCTTATCTCTTTATTATAACCGTTGTTAACCCCTTTAGATAATTACTATGATAATGATGTTTTTACACATCATGGGTCAATATAATAACTATAAATGCAAAATTGGTTCATAAATAGACCTTGGATGATATTTTAGACAAAAAAAGTCACTTTTATAATTATATGATATCTATGAAAGTTAAAGAAATTAAATAAATCATTATTTACTATATAATATCAGTAATAAATATTTTATATCTATTCATTTACATTGACATTCATAACATCAATAAAATTATAGAATTAGAATATAATTAATTAAAATTTCCCTAAAATGTAATATATATCTAAAAAAATATCCTATAAAATTATTAATTCTTATTATATTACTTTTAATATATCTTAATTCATTTATTTTATTTATCTATTAAATGAATAAATACTATGTCAGCATTGCTTAATAATTAATGAAAACTATTGAATCATTGAAAACTAGATCTAAATTATCATGATAAAATATTATTTTCATTTCAAATAAATATTTAGAACTGAACATACATTCTATTTAAACCTATTTAAAAAAAATTAAAGTATAATAAAACAATGAGGAAGATATGTTTAACTTTTCTTTACATAAAATAATATTTATATCAAAATCCTGGTCAAATGGAATCAAAAGGTAGAATATTATAATTTTTTAAGGTAATGGATGAATTACACATATGAAATAAAATAATGGAAAGTGATAAGTTCAGTTTTTATTCTTAGCACCTTAGTTTAATCCATAATTAATATATCTTACATTTACCGTGGTATCAAATTTTACAATGATTACCATTTATAATGAATTACTATAAATGGGACATAATCTCTTAATTAGTTCCTCCTAATTAAAAATATATAATCCATAATTTGGATTCAATTTATAGAAGTTATTTAATTAAATAAAAAATAATCCTTCAAAAGGGAAGGGAAAAATAATTTTTTTTAAAAAAATTTATTTTATGTACAAAATATTCTTTGATATCAAATTCAAGTAATAAAATTCATTACTATGAATGTAATTAAATTTTTATTAATAAAAAGTATAAATTATCATTTTGAATCAAATCTAAAATATATTTTTACTTTTTAAATAATTTAAAATAAAATTTATTTTCTATTAAAAAATCAGTATCATTCAATATTAATTGAAAAATAAACATTTTTCAGAAAAATTTAAAAATATTAACAAAATAAAATTATGATATGAATATATAAAAAAATATTTCCTTTTATCAAATATAATTTCTAATGTTCTGTTAAATAATTAAAATATTTTCTCACAAAAAGGAATAAAAACATTTTATATAAAAATATATTTTTGAAGAATACAAACACTTTAATAAAAATAATGTTATTATTTACTAAGACTTTATATATTTATTTATATTTATTAGGACATATAAATATATTTCAGAAATAATATAATCCTATTCATTACCAACAATGTAATAACAATGTTATAATGACCATTTTTAAAATAATAATACTTCATGGTTTATTTCGGTTCAGTGTTGGGTGTTGTATTCTCTTTAAAAAAATAAATATTTTTAAACTATTAGGGTGTTAAAACTATCCATAATACTCTTTCCTCGAAAAATAATTTAGAAATAATGAAAACATCTTCATGTGTGTGTTCCGGAAACCACCTCCATGACTGACATGTTTTTTTTCCACTACCACTAAACCTAGATGACATTAAAAATTTATTTAGTATATAAAATTATTTTTTTACAACATAAATATTATTCAATGATAATATATAAAAATATATAAGAAAAAATAATAGTAAATTTTAATAGTAACTTTAACCACCTAAAATTTACATATCATGGTACCTTTTATAATTGGGATCCTTTTTGGATAAACCTTTAAACATTATTACTGTTGTATTAATTGAATAATAAAGTAAATAAATCTATATAATTATAATGACCATGAAGTTATTGTATAACATCTTTGACCATAGCCTAACAATGGAATGTGTTATGGTGAAATTGATCGAATAATCACGAGTAACAATATAAGAGAAAATTGTATTAAATATAATTAACAAAAAATAGTAAATGAAATGTAGTAAATAAAATATATATGAATAAGTTTCATGGGTATAAATATAATGAATAATATTTAATTATTAATGAAGGTAAGTGAAAGTTCATAATTCTTTCAGACATAGAGTTAAGGTAATTATCTCAATGAATCTTTATGTTGACACATTTTAATATAGTCCATGAACTTCTTAAATCTATTTTGTATATAATATATTTGAATATATTTTCAAATAATCCAGGATTTAATACATGTAATTTATTGAAACATATATATTGGAAACTTCCAATTACCTTTCATTCAAAAAATAGAAGTCATAAGAGTTTATTTTCAAAATTTCATTCTTTAGAAAAAATCTTATTATATATAGCTAATTAATTTTAAAAAGTTATTATACTAAAAATTATATATATAATATCATATATTTTCTTTAATCATGGTACTTTAAGGATAACTTCAATCTATCTGTCTTTCAAGGAGTTTTTATTAAAAAATTTCTTAAGTCCTAAGGGATCTTCTGTACCACTATAATTGATTTTGAGTTATATGATCCAATTAATTTTGCCCCTTTCACAAAAACCTTAGTCATATTATTTTAATAAATTTCAATATATATTTAACTTACATATATAATATTTGAAATATCTTTTTCATATTTGGGTTTATACATTTTTTTAATTCCCATGAACATTCTCACATTTAAGTAAACTCGATTTACAAAAACATTAAAATTTCTTATCTCATGTCATGAATCAAACCATCAAATGTTTTTAAACAATGTATATATTATAAAATAAATATTTATTTTATTTATAACCATCTCTATTCAATTTTGTTTTTTTAGAAAATAATATTCTCTTTCTTTCTTTTAAAATATCTGTTACTTATTCCACAAAGCTTTACTAAAGGAGTATATTTTTATTTTTATCCTCCTAGATCCTTTTCTCTAATTATCTATGTTCGAAATTCATGTCCAATACATGTGTCGATTTTTTAATTATGAATATTAAAAATTATTTAATCCCTTATTGTCTTGGGAATCCATATGATATATACTTTAGTTCTTCAGCAAACCTGAATTATGAAACCCACTTCTATCTAATGGGTTTGGTCATGCCTAAGATCTATGTATAGATTGATTTATCTTTTGGAAAACATATTTATTTACATTTTATTTTGTAACTTTTGGGTTTGTTATATTTCTCCAATGAATTAAGTAATTTTAATGTCTCCTGAGATACCATTTATGGTGCCTGAGAAGTTAGAATAGTCACATTATCTATTTTGCATTAGTGGTTATCCAATGTACACTATGTGATGATGGTGGTTATCAAGAGCATAAGATGATTATATTAGTGGTTAGGCTATCTTATGTTGTATTTGTGGTTATACATGATTTCTTTTTATGATTTCATACTTTAACATGTTGTCACATTCATATTATACCATTAATAGTTTATTTCATTACTATACCATTATTTCATGAATAATATCATTATATTTATGAGATAATGTAAGGACACTTGACTCTCATGTTATTATTTATTACAATTTGTTTTTCCTTAATGGGATTTATAGGTCACCATTTTCCATATGTATTTTCCCCAGGGTATCGAATGTATTTTTTGAATGGCTATGGGAGTTAGGAGCACTATGTAGAGTCTAAAATAAAGATGGTGTTATTACATTAAAGATGTTGTAGTTTTGTATATAGTCTTCCAAATATATATGACCATATATCCATGGAATCTATTGTGTAATTATGTTATAAATAATTTGGTTTAGTGTTTTTAATGTTGATCCTCTCTAGGATTTGATAGAATGATTTAAAACAAAAAAACTAAATGGAAAAAATACATCTATATCAAATAGGTTTGAGATTATTGAAACATTCAATAAAATATGAAATGAAAGTGTCTATAGTGAATATGAATACAAGTTCAATGAAAATAATCTTATTTAAAAATTATAGTGGATAAAATACCACTGTAATTGAAAAAAATGTACATTAAATGGGAAAAGTAGACGAAACACGCCAAAAAACATTTCCAAGAAGTTAAAAAAAGAATAAATCTAAAAGTTCCTTCAGTTTTATGAAAAATAAATCTTTTATATGGGGGAAATAATTTTCTTTAAAGAAAACCAAGAATTTATATTAGTATTCCATAATTAAAAATAAATACATTCATTATCTGTGGTAGAAGATGATATTATTAGCCATACTAGGTTAAACACCCATAAAGGGGGGTCAATCAGGGTATGGATGATTAAAAAAATTTCCCCTTAAAATATTATTTATACAGTAAAAAAACAAATCTCTCCCTAAACCATAGAAATTTATGAATAGATATAAAATAATGCAACAAAAACAACAATTTTACTTTGTTCACACTCACTGGGCTAGTCTAAGGTGGATTTAACTACAATTTTTCTATTTACTAAATCCACTAAGGATCAATGCTAAATTATTGTTTGGGATAGATCACTTCTATTCCAAGGCTCATTGACTTAACATATTGTTGGGATAACTCACTACTTCCCAGGGGTCTCTCTCTAACTCTCTTTTAATGGATCACTCTAGGTTGAAAGAATCACCTTCTTCCTATTCCTTTGCTCACTACTCAAGATGGGATCCACTAACAATTTATATACATATAGGTCACTTAATAGAAATTAATTTAGACCCTCATATATAGATATATTTTATATTGAAGTACAACATTCATTCACTTGATGAACAATGATTTACCACATATTTACTGGGAAATAAATCTTGAACACTTTCTTGATGCTCATTGACTCCACGAAACTCACATCCTTTACAAAACTGCCCAGTTCTTTAAAAATATAAACTACTTACTTGAACACCACAACATTCATGAATCTCACATATATCTTAGAGCTCAAAAGAATTCATAAATTTCACTTAACCATTGTGATTCCCATAAATTTTGGCTAGATTTTTGTATCATTTTCAAACATTATTTCTTCATGAAATTTTTTACAAGAACAACTTTTTCGAATCTCCTTCATTAATATAGATACATTGAAACACTATTATGCATTTTTCCTCCTTTATGATGGGTATGGGTGAATATTTATAACTATTTCATCCAATTCCAAAAGCTTCTACGAACATCATCATTTTGAAAAGCTCTCGCAACTCGTTCGTGATGCTCTCTATTTTTGAAAATCACTATGGGAATTTATCTTTTGTGATCATTCTCATAGTCATATATATTACCGTCAAACCATTGTGATTTTTTATGCACCACTCACGGTTATCCAGACCTTTTATAAACCCCTTTCTGTAAAACCAATCTTCAAAAAACACATATCATTACCATAGTTTTACATAGCCTTTATGGAAATCCAAATTTCATGATGATAGATCCATCATCCAAATTTTGGACCCAAAAATTTGGAAAACACTAGAAAGTGACACAAAATTTTATATGAATTTTATGTAATACCTCCAATGATTCCATTATTTTATCTTTGATCATTTTCATATAACATGTCATGAATCTATCTAGAACTCAAAAACCTACCTTGGAAACCTGATTTATCAAAAAATAAAAATGATCCCAAAAATACAGCAATGTTACCATGAGGGGTTTTTCCAAACATTTTCCCCTTTGATTTTTTTTGAAAACTCTTAACATTTTGATACCACATATAATCTTCTTCCATCATAAAACAATATTCGGTTCACAATATTTACATAGAAATAAAATATTTACTCAACAAAAACTCTAATCCCACATGAGTCTTGCTTAGTATAAGAAACCAATGAAGCCTGAAAACTTCAATAATGAATTACTTCATTCCAAAACCAATCAAATGCTTTCATCACATACCTCATTTACAGGATATAAAACATTTGATCGATCACCTTTTAGCATCATCGTATATAAAAATAACCCTACTTCAGTGCCCCCTATTAGTTTCTCCCTATTCTTGATTAAGAAATTGTCTCCCCTTTTATATCTAAATCACCCCTTTTCGATGAACCCTAAGGTCGCTTTGTTATGGTCTACAACAATGTAAACAAATCATATCATATCACTAGGTTAATACACACCATACCTCATGGAGAGGGGGTCCCACATCCACACGTTTTCAAGTGTGGGGAGTCAAATGAACTCTAAGAGATAATTAATGACATTAAAATGCTTCTTTGGGTCAGGATATTATTATAATGTCTGCAACCTATAGTTATAATATAATATAATAAATATTTAAAATACCTCACTCCACTTTATCCTTGATCAATTGATAATTTAATTCAATGTTATTTTTTTACTTGAGTGATGGATTGAATTTTCTCTAATATTTAAAGAACATGAATTATCAAAATGGATTATAGTAAGAGGCTTTACTTAAACTCCCATATCATTAACTTGATGCATCATCTATAATAAGTAAGCATATACATGAGTATCTATAATATATTCCGAATATATGGTGCTTAATAAAATGAAATATTTTTTCTTTATTATCCAATAAATATACAATCCACCAAGATAGATTGCACCACCTGATGATGTTTTCTTATCATTTGATGATCTTGCCCAATATACATCTGTAAAGACCAATAACTCTTTCTAAGAATTTTTATTGTAAAAAAACCAAAATACACCATTAACATAATATAGCGAAGTATTTTTTTTCAATAAAATATAGAGAACTTCCTTGAGACTACTTTGATATCCTTTTTACTTGGCATGTGGAAAAAACAATATCAGGTCTTGTCGATGTCAAGTACAATAGACAGTCAATAATTTTCCTATATTTTGTGAAAATAATTTTATTTCCTTCATCATCCCATGATTGTTTCATCCGAGTCACCAGAAAATTTTTCAACTCCTTGTAACTATCCATTCCAAATCTTCTCAAAACCACCTTTTCATATTTATATTGATAAATTAATGTTTCATTCTTTCCTTGTGTCACTCGTAAATAAAGGAATAATGTCAGCTCACTAATAATTAACATTTTAAATTAATTTTTCATGAATTATTTGAAATTTTTATACTAATATTATTCTGATCCACCAATAATTATGTTATTTATATAAAATATAACCATCATCCTTTTACTTTTGTCATTTTTTAATGATAGATTATAATCAACTATAATTTTCTAAAAAATGTGTTTCTTCAAAAACTGATCAATCTTGGAGTACCATACTCTAGGTGAATACATAAATCCATATATTTCCTTTATTATAAAAAAAATCTATTCTATTCTTCATAAATGAGAAAACCATATGGCTTATCAATATAAACTTCTTCTTCAAGAACCCCATTTAGAAATGCTAACTTTACATCCATCATGGAAACATTGGACATTCGGCCAAATCCTTTTTTGGTATTTTCAAATAACCACTTTACGGAAAAGTGGGAACCCTACAACACAAGTTTCAAAAACACACATCCCGCCATCTCCATAGAAAAGTATTTCAAATTCAAAAAACCCTAACTTAGACCGCTTTCCAGTTTTCAGTATGCATATCGCCCGACATCTTTCCGAAGAGCCACCTCGAGACACGAGCGTAGAAATCGCACAGCCACCGCAAATCGTGCCGATGTCGAAAACATCATCCAGTCAACATCCAGTCCCCATCATCATCATGCTCCTCGAAACTACCACCACCGTCGTCGTCACCAGAGCACCTCACCGTCGTCGCCGGAGCATCATCACCGGAGGTTCCAAGAAAACCATCATCGACTTCACCAGAAAACGCCACCTTCACCATTCCAACATATTCAAGACGGAAGAGCCCACCATAATCCCCTTCGGCATCAACTTCAGCATCACAACCCCACATACATTCATCTATTCGCAAAACCACGAAAAACCACGCAAACCATACAGCATCACCGCCACATGGAGGGCAGAACTCCCAATCCATCAGGGAAAAGAAAAAACCCTAAAACGAACCAAACAAAACCAGAACAACGAAAACAGAATAAGTTTCACCAAGAACCGAATCACACCGTGAACGAAAGCACAACGATCAACACCCTGATACAAAAGATCCCTCCGCCACCGACCAGTTCGACCGCATCAGGTACAATAGAACCCCCCCCCGCACTCACCTGAGAAGATTCGGGACCCCCAAATCGCTGGCGCATGAGCACACACCTCAACCGCTGAGAAACTCACCGGAGGACAACAACAATCTGCATCGAACAAAACCAAGAGTGCTCCGGAGAGTATGCCATCGACGAAGACCGGTCTTACACCCACAGATCTGAACCAGAAACCACCGACGTCCATTGTGCATCTCCACAGCCAGAGAGGAGCCACGAAACGCATAACGCCACAGTAACAGGGATCCTCCACCAAGCCACCAAGCCCGAGGACGAGCGTCGTTCCATCCGCAGTGGAGGAGCCTGCAGCGGCCGGAGGAAGACCTAGAGAGGGAGCCCTTTACGGGCTCATTTCAAAAGGTAACATTGGACATTCATTTAACTATTACAGAAAAGAATTATCTAATTATATCTAAAATTTAAATAGGATAAAATATTTTATCCATATAGATAACCTCTATCTAGGTGTACCATTTTCATACTAGTTTTTCTTGTTTTTTTGAATCACTTCACCATCTTCATTTATCTTGTTGCAAAAAACACATTTACTCCTGATGAAATTATTATTTGTTGACCTTGAAAAAATATTCCATTAAGGATTTTCCATAATATGGATGTTCTCATAATTTATAGGAATAATCCTGTTATCATATTAATCTGATTCCTCCAAAAATTAATGTCGTATATGTTATAAGAACGATACTTATTGTAGGGTCTTTATACCCCTTTTTTTCACTAGCAATGTCTGATCACCTATTATGTTTTTTCTATAAATTATGGATATTCCGTTAAATTTTTGTGTAGAAACTAGTTTATGATCATTTATTTCATTATATAAATCATCTTATAAATCATTATCTAGAATTAGAATATCTCCTAGGATTTTTATCTCTTCATCAATATCCTCCTGTTATTGATCATGCATTTTCTGAATATTGTACTCATTCTATATTAATGTTTCATCACTATGTTAAAAAATATTTCCTAGATTCTTATTGAAACATTAATATTATGGGATTTTTCCTCAGTTTCCCCAGAAAATCCATATACCTTGACAAGATTCGAACTTCCCATGTTCCTCCTAATTGAGAATGAAACACTTACTTCCAAATAATCAAAATTACTTAAACATTGGCTTCTTACTATATAATAGATGATATAATGTCATATCTTATTTCAGATATAATAACATTATATTTTATGTATATACTAAATTTATTTCATCTTATATGAAATAAATCTCCTTAAGGTACTTCTCAATGGGCATTGTTTTAGCCATGTTGCTAATAATTCAATTTCTTCTCTTAACTAATCCATTTTTCTGTGGAGATCATACATTGGAAACATGGTTCCATATCTCATTTTTCTAAAGATAACCCCCCACTTGGATATTTGGTAACTCTATTCTATTATATATTTGGATCTTATAGATTATTTTACCTATCATCTTTTCAACTTCCCTTTGATAATTTTTTATTCAATATAACACCTCATACTTGTGAGTACTGACTGAAACTCATTCCATTTTTCTATAATCATAAACAAAGAGAACATAATATCTCCTCCCAAAAATATCCGATGGTGAAATAGGTCCACACATATTAATATTCACCCAATCATGTTCTTTTATTGACGATTTTTCTTTTTCCTTATATGTCTTCTGAATGATCTTCCCTTGTTGACAAGTATCACACATATTGGTATAATAATTTGATAATATGGGGAGGTCTTTAGCAGCATCAAATTTCACATAATATTCCAATTATGTTTGTATAAAATTTCAAATATGATTATTCCATAAGTTTTCCCCCTTTCTTAGATAAAGTCACTTATCTTATTCACCACTTACACGGTAGAGATTCCACTTCGTATTCTTTCCCTACAAAAAAACTACATCATATTTTTTTCGTAGTGATACTTAATTTCATTAAATAGATTATGGAATTCCCTCAGTTACATAGTTTATTTTAACATAGAATGTCGTAAATGATACCTTCAATAGCCAAGACATCTGCATGTCTCATGTCTTTCCCCCAAAACATGGATTTTCCTGATCCAATAATTTTCATGCCTTCATCATTTAAAAATATTACAATACCTTACTTGTATTATATCATTCCTATCACTAGTTTCATATTTCCTATCATATAAGAGCTTCATCAACTATAAATTACATATATTTCAATATGATATGATGCTTTAAAAATAAATCTCTTCAACCACCTCATGTTCATCTCACATTATTTTGATCTATTTTTTTTAATTCAGACACAATAGGGATTGATAATCATGTTATTCCTAAAATTATTATGGAACATCATCATATTATAGATATTTCAATTTATTTCTCTAGCCCAAATAATTTTAATTTTTTCTAATTTTTATAAGCATAGTCAGAATTTCTTATCACATTAATCTACATTTTTTGATGAGAAATATCATTCCATATGTCTGATTTATTTACACCCAAAATAGTGACTATTAAATTATATAATTGAAGATTTTGTTTGGTATGGATACCACATTTTTTATTTTTCTATTTGATACCTCTTTCATATGGAACACTAATTTTTTTAGTTCCCTATATTTACACAAAACTAGAAATCTAGTTTGGGTTTAATTTTTGTGTGTCATTACTGCACTATTGATTTTATATTGTGTTCTTTGAATCCTCTAGTTCTGATTCACATCCAAATAAATATTCAATCTCAGGGTGGGTTCTTGTGGTTTAGATTCAAACATTACTACTTTCTATTATCACTCAAGCCCTATAATAGCTGTAATATTTGAATATACAATTTTCTTTTCCTGACATTCCTTCTTTTGTTTCATAAGAGAATTGAACTCTATTTTTACATTTTCTACTGCAATTATGAATTTATTTTCAAGCTTAAATAGTTTATCTTAATTTTCACTTTCATTTGTAGTCTAATAATATCCTACCTATCCTTTTTTGATGAGTTTTTCTTGATCTTTCACTATATTATTGGAACCATCGATCACCATTTTATATTCATCGTCTTTGAGCTTGTACTCACTAATCTTATTTGAGTACCCAATATTTCAAGACTAAATAATTTCAATTTACTCTATTATCTAATAATTATATTATTCTATATCCTTTATAAATAGTTTCTCATCTTGAACCAACTTTTTGTATTTCTTGGATTTGTCTCTCCAAATGTCTATCTCTTCAAGTAAATCTTCTAATTTGACCTGATGGTCAACTCTTCCTTAGACTTATCCTTCTTAATTGTACCTTTATGCCATTATTTGGGAATTTATGAAATCTTCCATCATATTATTTTCTTCACGATCCTTATAGGACTAAAAATCTTCTTACCTAGATTATTCTAAAATTTAATCATATTTTGAAAGGAGACTCTTCATTTTGAAGAATTGTTTCTTATATTTTTCATGTATTTTGCATTGGCTGAATAATTATTCATGACAATTTCAACATCATCCTTATCTTCATCTTAATTATTCTTAAGGAACTTCTTTTAAATATTTATAACCTTTACACATTTGAAATGTGAAATATGTCATTTCCATTTTAATATTACATTTCCTATTTGTAAAATTGATGAATGGAATGATATGAATTCATCTGTCCCTTCTTCTACCTGACCATATTCAATAATTTCTCTGAGAACATTCCTGTTTTCCACAAAAATATTAACCCAATAAATTAATACATCAGCAAACACATTATTATGAATTTTGAGATCCTTATACTTGTTCCCTAGAACCTAATGTTTTTCTTCTCCAACTTTTGAGTCTCCCTAATTAATATTAAAAAATAACTCCCGTATATAATGTGATGAAATAAATGACATATCATTTGTATATATTTCATTGGATAGGCTTGACTTAAATTATTGAATCCTTTATAATCATCACCCAAACATCATAGGGCAGTTTCTAATAATGCCACAATATCAATATTGACTAGAATTCCATTCTTAACTTTTGTAAGGACATCCATTTATAATGAAAGGAAGTAGTGATGCATCTTATTATTCAATAATTTATTGTCTTTACTTGATGATTATAATTACTATATGGTTAATGTCCTCTATTTCCTCTACTAACAGAGAACAACTAACATTCAACCATTAGCTCTGATAACAATTGTTATCCTAACTAGATTAAATACACTTCGAGGGGGTGGGTGAATCAGGATATGAAAAATTAAAATAACTACCCCTTTGGATATTGTTTCTTTATTAAAAAAACACACCCTTCCCTCTTTATAATAGTTTTATATAAACATAAATTAAATCATGCATGAGACACAGAAATATTTCTTAGTTCACCATCACTGGGCTAGTCCAAAGAGATAACTGTATGAATGTGTCAATGTAAAAAATCCACTACAAATCACTAATAAATTAAGGTCTGGTCTATATCACATAAATTCATAGGCTCATTACATTTTCACAGTTTATGGACAACACACAACATTCCAACTGTCACTTCCCGGTTCTCTTTTGATAGTTTACTACCATTGGAATGGATAACCATCTCCTTCTTCCATTTCTCATTGCTTTGGATGGTATCCACATGATGTTTATGTAAATTTAGGTCCCATAATTAGTCAAAATGAATATATATCCTCTTTTTTACATAGATTCCCTATTGAGGATCAATATTCATCGACATGATGAATACCAATTTACCCCAAATTTACTGGGCAATCTTTTTTGAACACCTTAGCAATGCTCACAACCTTCTCACATCATTTGTGAAATAGACTAGTTTTTCGGATGTATAAACTACCTCCACAAACCCCACATCATTCATGAATATCACCACTATCACGATTCTCAAACACATTCGTGATGTTAACTTAGCCTTCATGATGATCACAATGTTTGGTCATCTTTTTATTGACTTTGAGAAAATTATTTATTCATGATTTTTTGCAATAACCACCTTCACAAATCACCCTCACAAATATAAATCCTTTTACTATTCATTAAGTATTTCTATACTTTTCTTAGTGGGGTATATGAAGATTTATCGGTTTTGTCTCCCATTCAAACAGCTTCTGTCAAAATCATCGTAACTTATCAAAGCTACCCAAACTCATTCACGGTGCTCCCTATTTTCATGAATCACCATGGGAATTTCCTATTCATGAAGCTTCTCCTAGTCATTTATATTACCATCAAACCCTTATGAATTCATGATACCCCAATCACGATAATCCATACTTTCATGGAACCCCCTTCATGAATCCCTTTCTTTTTGAAACTCATTACATTGAGATATTTTTACATGGAATTCATAGAAATCCAAACTTTTATTTTATAGAACCATCTTCTGAATTTTAGACTCCAAATTTTTTTAAAATAATGGAAAATTGTGCCACTTTGTATGCACAATTTTCAGAGTTTCCTATAAATAATACATTCCTCTCTCTTTGATCTTTTCCAATAAAGCATGCCAAAAATATCTCTAGAACACTATAAATTACCATGTAAACCCACATTTTCATTAAAAATAACCATCCCAAAAATAATTAAATGTTACCTTGAAGGATTTTTTCACATAAAATACTCAAACAAATTTTAAAAACAAGCCTTATGTGTTTGTATTAATAGAATAAAAAAATAATATAATATTTTAAATATCTAAGGTAAATTAGATATTTATTTTTTATTGAAATGATTCATAATAATACTTGTGGAACATCCAAGATATTATTCAATATTTTTTGTGGAATGAATATTCATATGGAAATATCAATTAGAAATGGAAAGAATAATTGATGATGAAAATGTGATGTAATTTGAAAAAGTGAAGGAAACAATTCCACATGATGAAACAAAAATTCATGTGTGCTCTTCAAGAACTGATAACCCAATAACTAAAAAGAATATTTGTGATATGTTTATTCAGATTGGGGAAAAATCAGATGACTTATTTCTAATTCTACTAGAATACGTGTAATTTCTAACTAACTCAAAAAATACCAATATATGAATGATCATTTATGTCTAGTGAAAGTACGAAAATAAAATAAAAAAAAGATGATAAAGCATCTGATAAGGCCATAATATCTATGTAGAATCATGTCAAGAAATTTAAAAGAGGAATCTTGATGGGTTCCACCAAACCTGGAAATAAAAAAGAAAAGAGAATATTGGTTTAAAATAAATACTCAACCTTACTGATCTCACTAAGGAGATATGGGGTTCCACCATTTTCCCATATATCATGTGATTATTGTTTCTATATGGTAAAATCAGGATTATATATGTTCCCAGGGAGTAACTAATAAATTTGATAATATCGGAATAACTATTCTAGTCTTGGTGAATCCAACCATCTTGGGATGATCTAACAGTTGGTATCTTGTGGACTATTTTTTAAAAATGATAAACCTTAATGAAGATAATATGTTTTTAAGGTAAAGAGGACATTTTATGTTAGCAACTTTGTTTAATATCAAAAATTGGTATTCAAAATCATATTCAATGTATAAATCACTCTTAATGAAGTAAATATGGAGTTCATCGAATGATGGGGTAAATTGGAGAAGCTTCTAAAACTTATCTATATCATTCAATTATATATTAAGGATGGTGATTAAATTATTTCATTTAAAAGTTATGTTTCGATATTCTCCCAATTTTAGTTTAACAAATTATATCCTTTTATCAAGGGGAGAAATCTATCAAGTCAATGACATTGAATGGATTAAATTTGGGGAAGCTTTGCGGATATTTTTTCCCTAATACATACTAGTTGTGTTTGAATGTTCTTTACATGTTTATTAATATGTTTGAATGATTTTTAAGTGGTAATACTAAAAAAATATACTCATTAACTGGTATAAATTTCCTCATCCCAAAAATATTTTATCACTCATTGAGAATTATATAATGTGTTATATTTTTAGTCTGTATCAAATTTAGATTATCAAATAGATATCATCATTGTCAAGATTAAAACCTCTTTCTTAATACACCATTAATATATCACAAAGAAATAGATTTGAATAATTGAGGGAAATTTTATTAATATTTAATTTATTTCATCATCTATAAAGTGTCCTTGTCTATATTATCAACAATAAGGATAGATAAGAAAATGAAAAATAATATATTGACATGCCATGTTTCTTCAACTAGGGAGAGAGAGAGAGAATAATAAAAAATAAAAACATGTTCACATACTATTTTCAATATTGTTATTGAAAAGAAAAAGAAAGGTGTATATTGTAAAAACCATTTCATATCAGGTTATATTTTTTATAAATAATATTTAGGCAATATGATGATGTCAATATGCGATGAATGAGAACAAGTTGAAATAAATATGATGTTCCCAAGAATGAAGGTGTAATTATGTGATGAGTTGAAGAAGATATGATATGATATTCACCATGAGGATTATAAGATGGTTTCTTATTCATATAAACTACTAGATAAAAGTGAGAATCATTCATATTCTTATGATAGAGAAAGTTAAATATATTCATTTGATATTATTGGAGATACCTTCACATATAAAATGTGGAAGATGTATTTGAGTTGTTTGAAAAATTAATATTTCATAAGGAATATAATATTATAATAGTTGGTCTATAAAATCTCACAATTATTATGAGAATATTTTATTCATGATGATTTGATGAAAATTAAGTAGATGATTTTTTTAGATTGATCATATGTGGTGGATATATTGATTCTATATGGAAAGTAAAAAAGATGTCGAAAACAAGGTAGTGATTTTGTGATGTTCCAGCCATATGATTATTATTATAGAAGAAATATTTTTGGCAGGTGTTTAAATAATTAAATCCATATTGTCTTAATTAAAGTCCCATTGAATTAATATATGGATTATATATATTATATATATCCTTTGAAAAATATTCCAGTAATTACTGAGGATTATTTGAAGTAATTCCAATTTATATTAAAAGGTTTAAAATATATTGGAGATGTTTTATTTGTTTTATTAAATTAATCTATAAATTCAGTAATAAAGCTATAAAAAGGTGAATTTCTAGAGTTTTTTAAAACTTTTGGATGATTAAATAGATATTTTTAAAAAGGAATAATATTACCTAATATAAATTGAATTTTATAAGACTTATTTAATCACATAAGGTCTATAAAATTCGTATAAAAATTATGGAACTTCATAAAACTTTTGGAGAATTTATAAGACAAATAAAAAATTTCACTACTTTTTAATTCTTGAAATAATACTTATTATTTTATAATGAATTTTTTAAAATTTATTATGGCTATGAGATTTCATAATAATATTTTTGATTTTTTAATATTATTTAGTTGGGGAAATTTGGAAAAGACACTATATGGAAGAATTTTTTCACCCTATGTAATAAATTAATATTAAATTATAAGACTTTGTTTTAGAGTTAAAAATTATACAATATATGAATTGTTGGGTTTCATTAGTTATGATTCATAATGATAAACAAGGTGATTCTTTGTTAATTTCATTACTTAAATATCATGATTCTTAAATAAAATTTATTTTTTTAGTGACAAACAATTCGGATGAAAATCAAATATGGTGACCTGTCCATAAATCATATGTTTAATAGAATATCAATCAATGGTGGTTCTTCTGATTGAGATGAATTCATTTGGTGATATTTGATCAAGAGATTATTGTGGAGGGATCTTTGGGTAAAAATATGAGATTTTCATGATATGGTATATAATTAAAGAAGTTAATTGTGGGAGATATATATGATGAAATAAATGGATCTATGTATAATAAACTTTCACTATATGTCATCCTAAAATAGAGATACTTTTAAAGAATATGTATTTCTTAGTTTTTTAAATAAGGGAATAGTATTTGATTAAAATTTTCAATATGTAGTGCGAATAAATCCTATGTTTCATAAGTGTTTAAATGAAGTAATTTGGATTAGATTAATGATGAATTAAGGTGATAAACTAACTAAAATAAATAAATATTTCTTTATATTTTATATAGAATTAATCTCACGTGACACTTAATATAATGGTAAAATAGCATATTTAATGATACACTGATTTTATGTTTCTGATTTATTTAGAGTTCTATTTATCAATGATGGAGAGGATATGACATCAAATGTCAATCGTAGTTTATTTATGAATTAATTAGAAAAATCTAAAATAATATTTTATTCACTAAATGTCAATGATCAAAGATAATATTCATTATAGTTGGGGATAATCACATGAATTAATGAAAAATGAAGAATATGAGTAAGTAAGAGATCAACATGCCATCTATTGATCGATATTCAAGTTGAAGAGGAATAATTATAATAATCACATCATATGATATTCTTATATAATAAGATATAAAAAAGTTAATGCATAGATTTTTTATTATTGTATTTTGATGGTGAATATTAGATCCACAGTATTTCTGAGGGATATAAGACTATATTATTGATCTTTCTTCATAGAGGTGCATTTCCTTTTATAATATCTAATAAAATGAATGTGGGTGATTTAATTTTAACAGGTCAGTTCAAGGATTACAGGTCAATATTTATCCCATTTCTCAGGCTACGTATTGATAAAAAGAGGTGAGTTATGTATATATTGGAGATAACCCAAAACACTTTGGCATATTAGTCTTCCATATTGGAGGTAAACCTTATTAAAAAATTATGGTTCCCTGATTCCTTTACATTCTATCGTTAATTACATGAATGAAAAATGAGGGTGTGTAATTTCCAGATATCTATATCTTGATGAGGTAAATATGTATAAAGGGTAAAGGATTAAATTAATTAAGATATATAAACATTGTTTCACCACATCTCAGTGTAGAAAATTCCCCAATGTCGTCCTAACTAAAACAAATTTGGGTGATTTTCATATGTTGTCAGAGTACAATGGTGGGGAAATTTTTGTTACATTATTCTTAGTTAGTTTAGTTTTATTATCAATGAATTATATATTTGTTTTTATTAATACATTTTCAAAATTATTGTGATCATCTGAAGATATTTGGATACATATTAGAGTTTACTATTGATTTCAATACTCTATTTTTTTCTTAGATTATTTTGATTTAATTTTTTATATATAATAATATGTAGAATATAAACATCTCCCATATAGAAACATATAGACACTCCACCCTCATCACCATACTTAGGTGATTAGAGAGAACACATGATTATATGTGGAATTGTATATCAAAACCAATATCATTTATGGGTGGGATGTTACATCATAATCCTGATTTACACATATTAAATGTTTTTACTAAACCCTCTCAAAGATATTACGACATCAATGATTTAGTTAAAGAATCATTCAATCCATTTCTTCTTCTACATAATCATTTATTCAAAAAATGTTATGTAAGACTCGAGTTTTTCTTTCTTCACCATGTTATATACCTTATGAAAATCAAATTTTCTTCCAAATATAATTAGTGTATTTTAAGCACATCACTTTCATTTAGATAAAATTTTATTATTCAATGGAAATTAAATTTTAATACATTGAATTTTTATTCTATAACTTTTGGTCTAACTGTAACACCCCAGGTAAATAAAGAATATGACATTTTTATATTTAGCCCTATTTGTGAATAAAATGTCAATATTAATTTAAATGGAACGCTATGCTCGATGGCTTACCCAATATGCAACAACGAGTTCCTTTGAAATCATATGTTGCACTCTAATAATAAAGTAATATTATTTTAAATGGTAGTTAACACATAGCCGTTGTATTGTCAGTAATGAATATAAATAACTAAAATATGATTATATATGTTTGATAAATGTTTTTACTTTTTTCCAATAAATTTTATAGGCTTAAAATACAAATGAATCCCATCATAAGCATTGAATACACTAGTATTTTTAAAAGATTGTTTTACAACCTTTTGATGGAAAACCATTTTTTTAAATCATAATTTTGAAAATTTTATAAGCTCTATTTTTCAAAATAAATATATTATTTATTATTGGGACATTGAAATTTACTTTGGGTTAATTGTTGGTATTTTTCTGACAAGGTTCATTTTTCAATGAATAGTGAAAAATACTGCATTTTACATCAAAACTGCGTTTTCATATAAATTAATTATATGGTTATATTATCTTTTTAATTTGTTTTAAAGTGTAATTAGAATATATTTTTACCATGTAATTAAATTATGGTCATTGGGATTAATTTCACTTTGGAATTATGCATAAACAAGTTCCAAACCTTTCATAAATATTGTTTCCAAAAAACCCGCTATTTGTTTTGACAACAGGAAGATTTTTTAAAAATAATTATTGCAATTTATGTGTTTGGAATTTGGTAAAATGGATTACATATTTGGAATCAGAAGGTCCAAATTATGTAATTAAGACTCTTTTGTTTTTGGACATTATGAATATTAACGACGGTAATTATCTTTAATTATCTTGATTAATGAGTAATCAGGTAGTTAAAGATAATAAAATAATATCATAATAATGAAACATGACCACAAAATGTGTCCTAAGGATACTGGTTTTCTCATTTCCGACCATGTGATGCCTTGTTCCAAACTTGGGGGCCCCATGGAATCACTTTTGTGAGGAAGTGACTTTTTATCTTTTTATTTTTAAAGAATGTTAAATGTAACAAAGAAGGTATCACCTAAGTAAAATATTTTTAATTTCGTTTACATAAATTATATTTTGGACTATAAATATTAATTGGAAATCTGAAACTATTTCCTAAATCATAGTATTTTTTTATAATTTTTAGATATTAATGAAATTAAATTATTTATGACATCATGATGATGCAGCGATGACCTCATTATTTAACGATTTAAATAAAATGGAAAGATAGTGTAAAATATAAGACCTACACATGTCAAAAACCTATTGTATGGGTGTATTTCAAACCCTTATCACCTTATCCCCGAAACACATCAATGTGGGACCCCTAATTTCCGAAACTCATTTGCAAATAAAGTTACATTTTATACCTTTCCAAGAGTGCCCCTCCTATCCTCTTATAAAAGGCCCACACCTCTACCTCCTTACCCACACTTCCAAAGCCTTTGGCTCAGCCATACCCTACCCATTTTCTCTCTCCCCATCCCTCTCTTACTCCTTGAAGCCTCACTTTGGGCAGAAGTCTTCCCAAGGAAGCCTTTGAGCTCAAACCAAAGGGAGTTACCCCATATTAAGGTAATGTCTTCACTTGAGTCCTTTTGTTTTATTTTGCTTCTCCAACCCCCTAAACTCTTTTTATTCATTTCCTTTGTAACAACCCCATTATATTAAATATAATAGGATTTTGTTATAAGAAGTATTCGAGCTACACTTACACACACCTACATCTAATGGTTAAAGAACACTCTGTTTCCGTGGATGGCGAATTTATTCCTCCCGAAACGATGATTGTTCAACATTCTTTTAACACCTTCAAAGGTGGACATTAAGATGACACTATACTTGTATATGATATATAATATGTTTATGTTTTACTTAAGCTTCTGTATTTTTCATTTATATCATACCTTTATGGTTTCCATTATGGGTAAACACTATATCTTCATTTAAGGAAGTGCGGACTACCGCCCCCTCAAAGTGATTTGATTCGTTAATACCATATGTGGTACGTATAAAAGATATATTTAATGATATTATATATGATACCATACTGGAATTAAAATACTATTATTTATCATTATGTTTTAATTCCATTAAATATGAAATAGAAATGGAAGTAGCGTTCATGCGTACGTACGGCCTACCGTCTCCATGAACGGTGCTTTTATTTTTTTATCTCCAAATGCTATGGAATACTATAAAATGAATATATACTGGATATATATGATTTATGTTACATCTAAATGATTAAAATAATTCTGGAATTAAAATATACATAACTCTCATATAGTTTTAATTCCATTAATTTGACATAGAAATGAAAGTAGCATTCATGCGTACGTACGGCTTATCGTCTCCATGAACGGTGCATTTCAATTCTTTCCTCTAAATGATTATGTGATATTATAAATACATGTATATGATGGATATATATGATATATATGATATCCAAATCAAGAATTTCATTCTAGATATAAAGGACCTTTGACCCCAGGAACAACATGTAATTGTAAGAAGTCCACTTTCGACTTAAGACCCAAATATGGAAAAAACAAACATTATTAACTTAATGATTACATAATGTTTATAACATGGAAATAAGTTATATAAAAGGAATAATAAGATTGAAAAAGGTTCTTAATCAAGTAGAAATTAACTCAAGTTTATTATTCAGGAGATTAAAGAACGATCGAGTCAAGTCGGACCCGAGGTAAGGGATCATACTCCTCTCTTTCTTTTTAAGTACACTCTTTTATGTCATTACTTTTAAATCTCATCTTTCATGTTATTGGGATGTTCTTTTATATTAATCTTACTGTAATTTTTTTGTCCATGTTATGAGAGACCATATTCTCTCTCATCAATCCATTTTGGAAGTTTTAAGTGGCGCTGTTAGGCTGCCGAGTTTTCGTAATGGATTTTTCATCTCACTTTTATTCCCGTGAGATTTATGCTACATTTGCCAAAATTTCATTTGAGTGGTGTATGTACTGCACATTATTTTACTAATTGTGTAATATACTTTCATTTATTAGTATTTACATCAATGTTGTATTGTCCTTCTTTCACGGGGTGTATGTTTTGAAAGATACCCATGTCGGTAAGGGAACCTTTCACCCTCCTCTTTTTAAAAGACTTCTTTTGTTATGTCTTTTAATTCACATACTATTATGTTGGGATATGTTCTTCTATATCCTTATTGATTTAAATTTTATGTCCAAGTGATGAGATACCCTTTATCTGTCTCATCAACTCTTTTTCTAAAATTTGATGTGACGCCGTTAGGCTGTCAAGGGAACTTCTTAACCCAATTTCGATTTCTTTGGGTTCACCATGTAGTTATTGAATATGTCATCCTTTGAATATGTGTGAATGAACATTGATTTTTTTACACTTGATATCAACTTATATTGGGCGTATTTATATTTTTCACACATAATTATGAGATTGATTTATCCTTGATTTAAGGATACCTTCTTTATAGGGGATTTCATCTCATTTTACATTTCTATTGAGACTTCATTGTTGTTATGCACCAATTCACTCTTATATGATGTATATACTGTCCTTTGGAATATTATATCATGAATTCCTTTATTCTCAGGATATTATAAAGTTATGATTAAATGTTATTCCTCAATTATTATATTCAAGTGTCTCTCATTTTGTTAAAAACCCTTTAACTAAAATATGGTTTTAAATATTTTAATGATTTATTCTTATAAATATTTTTTTTTAATATCAATGTTTTCAAAATGGTTTTAAGGATTTATTTATATGGATTTTAATGGCTTAAAATGTTAAAACCTTCAAATTGGTATGAGACACATTGATTTAAAGATCTCTTTATTAAATGTTTTAAATGGTTTCGAAAATGGTTTTTTAGAATGGATTTATTATTTCAATATCTTAAAATGTTATATTGGTATTGCAATATGGGAATGTTATATTTATTTTTTGCTTAAGTTATATGCTATGATTATGTTATGGTTCTTGGGAATTTTTTATGAAGACGGGTGGTTCCGTGATAAACTAAGGGCGGGTGAGCCCGATATAGCTCTCCAATGCATTGGGTAACACAAAGGAGTGAAACATTAAGGTTTCTCCGAAGAGATTTAGGGAATATACTGTGGTGGGTATTCCAAATTTAACCAAGATAGTTACTCCCTACGTAAGAATGTTATGAATTCCTCAAGTTACCTTTTATGTCTAATGATTTATATGATTTATTCATGATTTTATGAGGTGTGTTAATGTGCCTATGTTTTATGGGTCAAGTATGATTTCATTTTTATGTATATATGAACTCATGTTTCCTTTACATATTTTTTATAACCCTTACTGAGCTTTTTATGCTCATCCCAAGTTTTTGAAATATTTTTCACAGGTCAAGGTAAAGGTACATGATGTGATGATGGTGTCAAGGATGTGTCAAGAAAGAATCTGTGTTTTATTTTAAATATGTTTCCGTTGATGGGAAGAATGAATATTGTCTTTTATGTAACCACTTTGTTTAAATGTGGAATTTAATGAAAGTGTCATGATCTAATTCTCTAAAACTATAAACCTGAAAAGATCCTCAATGTGTAATCTTGTAATAACTCAAGATTAAGTAAGGTTTAAGGCTGGGGCCTTATAGTTGGTATCAATGGTCGGTTTAGATAACATTAGAGGTTAGGGAATTTTTTAAGCATATGTGACATTACCATAATGGTTAGGAATTTAGAAAGAGTACTAGTTTTAGCTAAAGTGAATGAGTAAGTATATCTTAGGGTTTATCTTCCTCATTAGTAAATGATGGTTTTGTTGATGTACTCCCACTGAAATTTTTGGTTTTAGTAAATGGCTAGATCTAGCAGGCACCAAAGTAACAGTAGATATGAAGGAAACTATGATAGTTTTTTGAGCAAGCAACTGAATGATATGGGAGCTGAAATGAGAAATCTTGTGATTATCCTCAACCAACTATTTGGAGTCACGATTGACCACCTTATCCTTGGTGATTTCTCTAAGGCATCATATATGCGAGAAACATATCCCGACAGAAGTGCAGGTAATAATCATAAAGGTAATTGTGTTCAAAAACATATGTGTCAAAGATGTGGACAGAAACACCTAGGAAAATGTTTCAAAGGGACATAAATATGCTATATATGTGGATATGAAGGTCATAAAGCAAGAACCTGCCATGTAAAAAGGAATCATCCAGTTGACTCGAGGAAAGGGAAAGATGTTCTTTCTGAGGGATCAATTGAATGTTTTAATTGTGGTGTGCATGGTCATTATGCAAACACATGTCCTCTGATGAAGTTTCGTGAATGGGATCAGCAATATCATACAAATTTTTGTTTACCAATACCTAATGCCATTCCGATTGAGGATGAAGAAACTGACAATGACCAATCAAAGGTATGGATTATTTCATAACTATTGTTTTCCTATTTTGGAATCTTAGGATATGATTCATGATTTTGTTTGTAAGAAATAACTATTTCAGAATAAGTTGGAAAGGAATGGTTAATGGATCATGAAGAATGTTGAATGAGTAAGAAGTCAACATATAAGGGCTTCAAGAGTTATGGTGAAATTCTTAAGATTATTAAGTCTCTTTTGATAATGGGGTTACATTAGAAGACTTTCTATAGTAGGTGTAACCCTGATGTTTAATATATGAAAATTTTATTCAAGGAATAGTTATCTATTGTTTTGTGGACATAGTTATAAAGAACTATTTGGGTTTATATGATCCTTACTTTTGAGGTAATTATGGGTTACTATATATTATGATGGAAGTGAGAGGAATGAGATTAAATTTTGGTTAAATTATGTTATGGTTATTTTTGATGATTTTATCTATTTTTGGGAATGATTTGAGAATTATATAGTTTTGGAAAAAGGACAACACGCAGACCATGTGACAACCCGTCGCGTCGGACAAAGCTATGGGAATCGAACCCATAACCATAGTGCGACTGGTATTTATCGCTTACCACTGGACAACATGAAGTCCCTGGTTAGTTTGACTGATTCTTTTTAGTTAGATGATTTTATGAATTAAGAGTAAGTTGATTTTGGGTTATCTATGGAAATTTATTAACCTATCATTGAGGATATGTGATTATGTTACTTACTTTTCAATACGAGACATTAAGAGAAACTGATGTTGTTTGGAGATAAATGTTACGATTTAACTTGGAAGACTATGTGACTAAATCATTAAAATATTTGGGTTTAAATATTAGTTTGGTTTACTTTGATGAATTTTATAGACAATTTATTTATCGAATGGTCCTCGTTGAACATTGGGTTTTTTTGGACAAATTTTGGAGATTAAGAATAGATTTTCTTTTTATAAAGGGTTATCTTATTCTGGATTATCTCATCTCGTACTAACCTTTTTTGTTGGTTAATGTCTAAAGACATGGGAAGTAGATAGTTCTCTTTTGTGGATTAGGTTATTCTCTAGAAATTTATTAAAGTACTCTTAATGTGAACAATTCTTCTTAAATACTCGTCTTTTAGGAAAAGTATGAGTTTGCGTAATAATTCTAATAAAAGTTGAAATTCAACATGATAAGTAATTATGTTTCCTTATGAATAAATTTCTCAATAAAAAGTAACTTAAAACAAAAATGTTGTCTATTAACATTTCCTACTGGGGAATCGAATACCGTTTAACCCATCACAAGTTTGTGATTTTCTTGTGGTTAACTTTCTCCTAAACATGTTTTCTATCACTCTCCATCAGAACATGAACCTATGTTTTCTCCTCTATGTCCATATTTTTATACATGGAATCCTAGTATGGGTTAACTCGGGTGACCTTTGTACTTATAATTCTTTATTTTAAAGTGATTGTTTTACAAACTCTTGTTCCGATGTGGGACTTTCAAGGATGTTTCCAAGCTCAATTTTAAAATTGCGAGGACGTAATTCCCAAAAGGGGGGAAGGATGTAACACCCCAGGTAAATAAAGAATATGACATTTTTATATTTATCACTTTTTTTGAATAAAATGTCAATATTAATTTAAAGGGAATTCTATGCTCGATGGCTTACCCAATACGCAACAATGAGTTCCTTTGAAATCATATGTTGCACTCTAATAATAAAGTAATATTATTTTAAATGGTAGTTAACACATAGCCGTTGTATTGTCATTAATGAATAGAAATAACTAAAATATGATTATATATGTTTGTTAAATGTTTTTACTTTTATCCAATAAATTTTAGAGGCTTAAAATAAAAATGAATCCCATCTTAAGCATTGAATACACTAGTATTTTTAAAAGATTGTTTTACTACCTTTTGATGGAAAACCATTTTTTTAAATCAAAATATTGACAATTTTATAAGCTCTATTTTTCAAAATAAATTTATTATTTATGATTGGGACACTGAAATTTTATCTTGGGTTAATTTTTGGTATTTTTCTGACAATGTTCATTTTTCAATGAATAGTTAAAAATACTGCATTTTACCTCAAAACTGCTTTTTCATATAATTTAATTGTATAGTTATATTATCTTTTTAATTTGTTTTAAAGTGTAATTAGAATATATTTTTACCATGTAATTCAATTATGGTCATTGGGAATAATTTCACTTTGGAATTATGCATAAACAAGTGCCAAGATTTTCATAAATATTGTTTCCAAAAAACCCGCTATTTATTTTGACAATGGGAAGTTTTTTTAAATTAATTATTGAAATTTATGTGTTTGTAATTTGGTAAAATGGATTAAATATTTTGAATCAGAAGGTCCAAATTATGTAATTAAGACTCTTTTGTTTTTGGACATTATAAATAGTAACGACGGTAATTATCTTTAATTGTCTCGATTAATGGGTAATCAGGTAGTTAAAGATAATAAAATAATATCATAATAATGAAAAATGACCACAAAATGTGTCCTAAGGCTACTGGTTGTCTCATGGCCGACCATGGGATGCCTTGTTCCAAACTTGGGGGCCCCATGGAATCAATTTTGTGAGGAAGTGACTTTTTATCTTTTTATTTTTAAAGAATGTTAAATGTAACAAAGAATGTATCACCAAAGTAAAATATTTTTATGTTTGTCTACATAAATTATATTTTGGACTATAAATATTAATTGGAAATCTAAAAATATTTCCTACATCATAGTATTTGTTTTATAATTTTTAGACATTATATAAATTAAATTATTTATGACATCATGATGATGCAGCGATGACCTCATTATTTAATGATTTAAATAAAATGGAAAGATAATGTAAAATATAAGACCTACACATGTCCAAAACCTATTTTATGGGTGTATTTCGAACCCTTATCACCTTAGCCCCGAAACAAATCAATGTGGGACCACTAAAATCTGATACTCATTCGCAAATAAAGTTACATTTTATACCTTTCCAAGAGTGCCCCTCCTCTCCTCTTATAAAAGGACCCCACCTCTACCTCCTTACCAACACTTCCAAAGCCTTTGTCTCGGCCAACTCCTGCCCATTTTGTATCTACACATCCCTCTCTTACTCCTTGAAGCCTCACTTTGGGAAGAAGTCTTCCCAAGGAATCCTTTGAGCTCAATCCAAAGGGAGTTACCCGATTTTAAGGTAATGTCTTCACTTGAGTCCTTTTGTTTTATTTTGCTTCTCCAACCCCCTAAACACTTTTTATTCATTTATTTTGTAACAACTACAGTATCTTAAATATAATAGGATGTTTTTATAAGAAGTATTCGAGCTACACTTACACACACCTACATCTAATGGTTAAAGAACATACTGTTTCCGTGGATGGCGAATTTCTGCCTCCCAAAACGATGATTGTTCACCATTCTTTTAACACCTTAAAAGGGGGACATTAAGATGACACTATACATGAATATGATATATAATATGCTTATTTTTTACTTAAGCTTTTGTATTTTTCATTTATGGCATACCTTTATGGTTTCCATTATGGGTAAACGCGATATTTCATTTAAGGAAGTGCGGACTACCGCCCCCTCAAAGTGATTTGATTCGTTAATACCATATGTGGTACGTATAAAGGATATATTTATTGATATTATATATGATACCATACTAGAATTAAAATATTATTATGTATCATTATTTTTTAATTCCATTAAATATGAAATAGAAATGGAAGTAGCGTTCATGCGTACGTACGGCCTACCGTCTCCATGAACGGTTCTTTTATTTTTTATCTCCAAATGCTATGGAATAGTATAAAATGAATATATACTGGATATATATGATGTATTTTACATCTAAATGATTAATATAATTCTGGAATTAAAATATAAATACCTCTCATATAGTTCTAATTCCATTAATATGATGTAGAAATGAAAGTAGCATTCATGCGTACGTACGGCTTACTGTCTCCATGAACAATGCATTTCATTTCTTTCCTCTAAATGATTATGTGATATTATAAATACATGTATATGCTGGATATATATGATATATATGATATAAAAATTAGGAATTTCATTCTGGATATAAATAACCTTTGACCCGACGAACAACATGTAATTGTAAGAAGTCTACTTTCAACTTAAGAACCAAATATCAACAAAACAAACATTATTAACTTAATGATAACATAATGTTTATAAAATTGAAATAAGTTATATAAAAGGAATAATAAGCTTGAATTTTTTTTAATCATGTATAAATTAACTCATGTTTATTATTCAGGAGATTAAAGAACGATCGAGTCAAGTCGGACCCGAGGTAAGAGATCCTACTCATCTCTTTCTTTTTAAGTACACTCTTTTATGTCATTCCTTTTAAAGCTCATATTTCTTGTTATTGGGATGTTATTTTATTAATCTTACTATAATTTTAATGATCATGTGATGATAGACCCTATTCTCTCTCATCAATAAATTTTGGTTGTTTTAAGTGGCGCCGTTAGGCTACCGAGTTTTCGTAAGGGATTTTTCATCTCACTTTTATTCCCATGAGATTTATGCTACATTTCCCACAATTTAATTTGAGTGGTGTATGTACTACCCATTATTTTACACATTGTGTAATATAATTGAATTTATGAGTATTTACATCAGTTTTGTACTGTCCTTCTTTCACGGGGTGTATGTTTCAAAAGATGCCCATGTCGGTAAGGGAACCTTTCACTCTCCTCTTATTAAAAGACTTATTTTGTTATGTCTTTTAATTCACACACTATTATGTTTGGATATGTTCTTCTATATCCTTATTGATTTAAATTTTTTTTCCAAGTTATGAGATACCCTTTATCTCTCTCATCAACTCTTTTTTTAAAATTTGATGTGACGTCGTTAGGCTGTCAAAGGAACTTCTTAACCCAATTTCGATTTCTTTGTGTTCAACATGTAGTTATTGAATATGTCATCCTTTGAGTATGTGTGAATGAACTTTGATTGTTTTACACTTAATATCCTCTTATATTGGGTGTATTTTTATTTGTCACACATAATTATGAGATTGATTTATCCTTGATTTAAGGATACATTCTTTACAGGGGATTTCATCTCATTTTACATTTCTATTGAGACTTCATTGTTGTTATGCACCAATTAACTCTTATATAGTGTATATACTGTCCTTTGGAATATTATATCATGAATTCCTTTATTCTCATGATATTATAAAGTTCTTATTAAATGTTATTCCTCAATTATTGTATTCAAGTGTCTCTCATTTTGTTAAAAACCCTTTAACTAAAATATGGTTTTAAATATTTTAATGATTTATTCTTATAAATTCCTCTCGTAAACATCCATGTTTTCAAAATGGTTTTAAGGATTTATTTATATGGATGTTAAGGGTTTAAAATGTTAAAACCTTCAAAGTGTTAATGGACACTTTGATTCAAATATCACTTTATTAAATGTTTTAAATGGTTTTGAAAATGGTTTTTAGAATGGATTAATTATTTCAATATCTTAAAATGTTATATTGTTATTACAATATGGGAATGTTATGTTTCCTTTATGATTAAGTTATGTGCTATGATTATGTTATGTTTCTTGGGAATTGTTTATGAAGACGGGTGGTTCCGTGATAAACTAAAGGCGGGTGAGCCCGATATAGCTCTCCAATGCATTGGGTAACACGAAGGAGTGAAACGTTAAGGTTTCTCCGAAGAGATTTACGGAATATACTGTGGTGGGTATTCCAAACGTAACCAAGAGGGTTACTCCCTACGTAAGAATGTAATGAGTGCCTCAAGTTACCTTTTATATCTTATGATTTCAAGGATTTATTCATGATTTAATGAGGTATGTTAAAGTGCCTATGTTTTATTGGTAAAGTATGATTTCATTCTTATGTATATATGAAATCATGTTTCCTTTCCATATTTTTTTTAACCCTTACTGAGATTTTTATGCTTATCCCACGTTTTTGAAATGTTTTTCATAGGTCAAGCGAAAGGTACATGATGTTATGATAGTGTCAAGGATGTGTCAAGAAAGAATCCATGTTTTATTTTGAATATTTTTCCCTTGATGGGAAGAATGAATACTTTCTTTTATGTAACCACTTTGTTTAAATGTGGAATGTAATTTAAGTTTCATGATTTAGTTCTCTAAAACTCTAAACCTGAAAAGTTCTTCAATTTGTAATCTTGTAATAACTCAAGATTAAGTAAGGTTTAAGGCTGGGGCCTTATACTAACAAAAGGAATATACCGTATGAGGTGGGGGGATTTATGTTTTATTGATTTCCAATGTCTCCTACAATATTATTGTCTTGGAATAAAATAATAGACTCCTATATCTCAAAATGAATATAAAAGTGTTAATTAATGTATAGATATATAGATGTGAATTTTATTTTATTCACCCATGTTGGATTTTTTCTATGGAGAACACAATATAAATGTGTCAATATAGAAAACACACTATTATAATTTCATAATAATAATAATTTCTGGGTGGCCGCACTGACCCTATAGGTTTTCAATCCTCATTATATAAATAACTCTCTAATAAAATTACATTTAATGAAAACACTACCCATATAGTGTTAGCTTTCTCTTCCATGAATAAGAATATAGATTTCACATATAGTGATATACAAATATGCTCCTCCTTCATTAATGTGTTGAATCTTAATTACCACCAGTGAAATAGAATCCTATATCACTATGAAAAAAATATAAATTTGTGTCTTATTTTTATTTCAATGACATTTATGAACATTATTAACTCATTTACCTGATGTTTCTTAAAAACATCAGTAAATTGGGTATCACTAAATTGTCGACATTTATAAATTTTTATAATTAAAAACACCTCATTTACAGATTTTTTTAAGAAATGGTGGTAAATAACATCTCATTTTGATACATTTCAAAAAAACAGAAGTATTTATATTTTTTATTTTTTTAAATTCCTATATTATTTTATCCTTATATTTTAAAAAAATTAAATTATCAATTTTTTTATTCTGGCATCCCCTAACCACTCTCATACACCCAACATCCTAGGGACCCCTACCTTATTCTGCCAGGATCTTCCTAGATGAAACTGAGGCCCTCTACTATCCTGACCTCTCCTATAGTCCCATCACCCCACCAACCCTTCCCTTTCCCAACTAAACCTACAAATGTGAACTCCTATCTCCTAATTCTTTCCTCCACATCTGTGTTCCCAACACCCTAGTGACCCTAGCCTCTCCCATACAACCAACATGATTATGACCAAAATCCCCATCCCCTCTCATATTCCCACCAATGCATGGCCTAAAAATTTCACCACAAGGAGTCAAAACCTTTACACCAAGCACCCAACTATAAGAGCATACCAACTCAACTACTACAATTTTGAGTATTCAATTATATTTTATTGTATTTATATATTTTTAAATATATTGAAGTATTCATAAAAATCATACTATATATATATATATATATTAGTGTGTGCTTATATTTTATGTTTATATATATATATGTTGATATTATATTATATATATATGATTATATTTTATATATATGTTTCTATTTTAAATTATATATATGTGTTTATATTATTTAAATGTTTATGTTTATATATATTTTGTATAAAAATGTTTATATCATATGTTTATTTATATTTTCATATTATATATATATACATATATTAATATTATATATATATATATGTTTATACTATATATATGGATATGTATATATATATATTATATGTTTATATTATGATATAAATGTGTAGTTATATGTGTATTTTTTATCTTTATAAATATATATGTGTATGTAAACTTATATATAATTATAATTATAATTATAAATATATATATATAATTATAGATTTTTTAAAACAATGGTAAAAACATCAGAAAAATATAATCATTTTATTAAAAATGAGACTAAATTTAAAATTTATATATGTTTTTTATATATAAATATATATATACACATATTTATATATATATATACAAGTGTGTGTATATATATATAAATACATATATTTATATATATATGTTTAAATATAAATATATAAATATATATATTTTAATATATATATATATATATCCCAATATATATTTATATCAATATGGGTAAATGAGCTATATAAATATATATATCTTTTAGCGGTGTTTCCTCTAAAATGTTGATAAATCTAAAATTAGTCATGTTTTTAAAAGATGTGACTAAACTATGGTTTTTTTATTGATCGTATCTCCCTACTTCAAAAAATTATTTTACAACTATACACTCTCTATTGAACTAAGATAATATTCCTATCTTATCATGGATATGTATATTTTTTCTATCTTAAGAGAATAACTGTTTATTCATATTTTAATCTTCAATTTTCTTGATATTAGTGGGAAATTACATTTAAATACTCCTTTGAATTTGAGTCAGCCTCCATCAAATCAAGTAACCTGAAACTCCTAAAAGATATGAACATTTTATTTAAAAAAACATACCTAATTAGTTTTGGTCTTTGTATAAACCATTATATCATGATGCAATTCCCTCCCTCAACCATGTACTATGAATATGAATTATTCAAAAACAATTATATTCACAGTGAAATGAGTAAATTATCATCACAATTTCAAATAACCAAAGGAATCCCTTCAAATATTCCGGACATCATTTCATGTAGAACATTTATAAAAAAGCCAATGAAAATTAGTTCATATGGCATGAAACTCTCTATGGTTCACTGATCACTTTTTAGGAGAGCACCATATTTCTATAGCCTTTACTCCACATATAAAAACATTCTTCAAAACATATTATAAATTTTTATGGTTTAATCTATGATAAATATCCAATAATTATATCACCAAAAAATCATGGTTTTGACATTATTTCATGTCCATCAACTACAAGAAATTATTTCCAAAAAATTAATCTTACATTTCAATATCATGGGGTGATTTCATTACTAAGGGTTTACCAAATAGTTATCTTCATACTCTATATTTTCTATGTTTTTTGTGACATATAAACTTCAATCATGATATCAGTTGTACTCAAATAAATTTCCCATCATACTTGAAATAGTTTCGGACTTCATGGTATCAATTTTCTATGATTCCTTGCGTCTTTTTATATGATTCTCCATATGATATTGAAAAAATCACGACCAAAATTTGTATTAACCAAAATTTTCCAAACAATAATTTCTTATTCTATTACACTAATGAAATTTTTATCAAATAATTATTTTTGATTCCATAAATAAACCTTACCAAAAACAACACTTTAGTAGTATGCCATTTAATATAATTACTGTCATTGAATATGTGAAACCCATTTACATTGGCTGTGTTTTACTTCTCCAAACTTCATCATTATTAGATTCTCAAATAATAAAACATTCTCATTTTATACTTCTTATTACAACCTATATAGTCTCAAAAAACTTATGAGGGGGATAAATAAGTGTGTAAGATAATTTTATCAAAATATTTCAATTGGTTCATATTCCAATGATAAAAGGATCATGTTAATCTATAATACATATCAAATAAGAATATCATCAAAATAATGTTCACCCAGGGGAATAAATACAAGGTCCATGAACAAGGAAATGTGAAATTATACTAATGAGTCACTATTGAGTTATTAAAATATTTATGAATAGTACACTACATAGATCCAAGGACACCCTATCTTCCTTGATATGAAGACACTAATTTATGATTTGGATAAAAATATGAATCAACTCATAGAAAATTATAATTAATTAATAAAGGTAATTAGAAAACTACACCAAGATATGAGTTTATGTTTAGATTCATGGAAATTGTATTGATATTATTTCATTCTCTATTATTGAAATTCCATGTGGTGAGGAAAAATCTAAATCAAAAGTTCCTATATTCATGTATTTTCCTCTCCATATATATATATATATAATTCATTTATCTCTGACATCTATTTTAAATTACATATTAATTTATTTTTAAGATCATCTAATCAAGATATGATAGTACATGTTGTCTTCAACATCATCTCCATGTGTTATTGTCAATAAATGTATTAATAAATTATCCATTAATTTATTTCCATTATCTAAAAATCATAACTATAGATTCCAAAAATTATAGAGTTATAAATTTGCAATTTTTATTAACATAAAAAAACCATATAATGGTTATATTGTCACATGAACATGGCTATGTAGTAATGATTTTGAAAAATTCTTCTGTTACATGGATATTCAATCCTTTTAAGATATAAATAATTAAATATCATGGAATTTAGATCCTAATATTACCATGTAACCATCTCGATCAACATGGGATGGTTCTCTCAACCAACATATCAGTTCCAAAACTATATATAAAAACCAAAAAATCATAATTGATTGATTATACAATTTATATTAAAATTAAAAAGTGATATGGTGTGGTGTTATCCAACTCCCCATGTCATCTTGGGACCCTCCAAATTTAAAAACCATGAATCATGGTGCAGTCTCTATTCTTGGTAATTTAGGATTGTTAGGGCCTGTGAAATTAATTTTAGCGATTCCTTATTTAATTTTGCAGTCTCATTGTCTTTCCATTTTAGGCTATGATTTATAAAAGTATATCATTTTCTATATTCATATCCATTGAATTGATTCACCATGAAAAAATATTTGATAATGAAATTATAGAACCTCTATATAAAAATTACTAAAGTTATAAAATATTTCATCCCTCAACATTATGGTTTTATTACTCTTGGGGTGGTTGTTTAGGTTTTTTTACATAGTGATCAATCCATCCAACATGTGATGACATATATAAACCAAAAAAAAATAGTTAGTTATATAATGTAATTAAACCTCTATCGTATGATATATCTTATTTTAACTCCATCTTCTCTTAAATATCATTCATTCCACTTAAATACAATTTAAGAACCCATGGATGTTATTGTTTCCAAAATATTCAAGATCTGTTACATATTGGTGAGTTTTGGTTATTATATTTATTAACAATATTTCTTTCAGTTTTCATTAGTTATTATGGTACTTGATATAGTTTTTATGTCATTATATATCATTGAATAAAGGGTTATGGTGCTATAAAGTAATTTGATAAGTGACGAAAGATAGCTAAAACAATTCTTATTGAGTTTGATAGAATATTGGATACACATTTCCAAATTAGAGAAGTGAAAATTCCCCTCTATGATTCAAATCAAAACTTGTTCTTTATAAGAATATTGGGTAACTACTTTAGCCACATAACTATATGTTTCACATAGAAAAATGGTCGGTGTAGGTGTTATTGGAATTCACATAGAAGTTTTTCAATATAGGTGATTCATGAATCCATCTGAGTCATAAATCCATTTTTTATATATGAATTTAACATAGACATTTGAGACACATAGTTGATTTCTATTGGGAAGGATTTATTTAATTAGCGATGTACGTGAGTGTAAATTCACATATATAATATCTACATAGTAGATTTTTCTCCATGTAACTGATTTATAATTTACAAACCATGTTTATTAGACTTTTGAAATTTTCTAGAAATAAAATACACTAAGGATAAATAAATATGATGATGTTTTAATGGTTTTTAATGCTTTTATAATCATACAATTTTATTCTAGATCCATGATTCTATCATGTTTTTAATTATTTTACAGTGGTTCTCAAGGATATTTAAATTGTAATTTTATTTTTCAATGAAAAATATTGGTCCCAAATAAAGAGAATGTTTTTGAAATATATTATTGAGATTAAGGGGTGATCATATTATGGATATCATGGTATTATCCTAATATAGAGATCATAGGGTGATTATAATATTGAGATAATGGGGCATTTTTTATATAAGAACACTTCAGTGTAATAGTAAAGAGATATTGGGGATCATTGGGAATTTTAAATACATCTCCTCTTCATAGTAATAGAATAGAGAGATTATGTTATTAGTATAAGGAATATCATGTATGATAGATATATAAAATAAGGAGGAGAAAAAATGATTTTGTGATATTTTTAGCTACGTGGGATAATTGATGGAGAAGAGGATTATGAAGCTGATGTTAGAGATTTATTGACCAACATCTAAATAAAAATTTCCTTTATGAGATTATATTTTAGTTTGAGAATATAGGATACACAAAATACAAGTCTACACATGGATTTATTCATTATGGAATATTCTAGAGGCTCATGGATGTGAATATTTAAATTTTGTTCCAATTTTGTTTCAAATATCCTTCATTTTGGAATCATCATTTATACTTTAGTGTGAAGCTATGATGTTGGGTAAGACTCTTTAAATTTGTGGTCGGAATCTTCATGAATGCGTGAAAGAGAATTTTACATGGGGTTATAGTGAAAAGAATCTATAATTGGGGGAAAACCGTCCATCTTGAGGAGTCTCATTCCACATTGGATCTAATCTTGGCAAATATTTGGTTTTCCATTCCCTTTCTTTTTATGCATGATCATGTGAGTTTGAGTTACTTATTTCATTAGGGGGTTTTACTCTAACATGTAAATGTGTATTATTTCTATTGGTAATAAATATTAAAAACAACCCTCTACTACTTCAACTCCCCTTATTTGTGGGGGAAACTGACCATTCCAAGGATATAAATTGGTATCAGTGCCTAATTACCTTTATAGTGTCCATGAATTAATTCTCTGATCCATGGATAAGATTAACAAAATTAATATAAGTGGTGTGATAACATCAATGAAAAAACATTATCATAGTTGGAATAATTGAATGTTGTAATATCATTTATCTATGGGTTGGAATGTTCATGAGGTAGTGAGAGAGGGTTATTCCCCATTTTTAAATATTAGCCAGATGATGTTTTTTTGATAATTGGAATATGTATGTTAATATTAAAGTGAAAATTTATATTTTCATGTTGTTATCATTGAATGTTTACAATAAATTTATGGGTTTATAAACCCCAAAATAAATTTCTGATATGTTGGAGAGTAGTTATGAAGGAAATGTGTAAGTTAAAGAGGTAGGGTTATAGATCTGTAGAAGAAAATTTGATAAAATTTAAATTATAGAATACAAACTTGTTGATGATTTCATTACTCGATTAAATGAAATCATTAGTAATATTTGAGGCTTTTGGGATAAATTGACTATTAAATAATTGTGAAGTAGTTTTTAATAAATTTTCATGAAATATTTGATCTAAAAATTATATCACATAAATATAGTGAATATATTTATATCTATGAGTTATAAATTATTATCATTGTGTAATGATTGTGAAAAAATATATCATTCAAAAATGGTGAAACAATGTATGGATTTTTAATACAAAAGGAATATAAAAATTTATAATTATGATGATTTTGGGGACTCATGTGTTTCTAGGAATGATGAAGAATATAAAAGAGTTATTTAATTAATTTTATAAATATTTAAAATGGATATATATAAGAATGATTATAAATACTATAGTACATATTATAAATTAAATATCCTTGGAAACTATATAATTAATTGACCAATTAATAAATCAATATATTATGATTCTGATAGCGATGAATATATTCAATGAATATAGTGGAGGAACAGCTATAAAGAAGCTTCCAAAGATGGTGGAAGGAAAATTTGATTTAAAATAACCAAAATAATAAATTCCCTGAATATAAAAGTTTAAATTAATTATATCTCACAAAGAAATTCTAATTAAGAGTCACAATAAAAATATAAAAATTTTATGTTTCATGTTCACGATATTTTTGATTCATCTATCGGTGATGAATTGATTCACAACCAATAGAACATGAATACATGCTTGAAGATGAACATGAGAAATGTCATGAGAAAAAAACTATGATAACGAAATTGATTAAGGAAATGGTAAAATCAAATAGAAAGGTGGTATATGAAAAGGGATAGATATATAAAATGGTAAAAACTCTTACATTAGAAAATAAAAATCTCAGGTTGAAAGTTGAAGGATATGAGATGAGGATCAATGATATTGAAGAAATACTATCCAAAAGGGATGAAGAACTATCAAGAAACAACCTGTATTTTTTATGCATAGGGTGATTTGAAAATTATCAATAAGTATATAAGAAGATATATTGAAGTTAAAAAGAGAATCCTCTGGAAATGATTTAAAAAATTATGGTAAAACCCCCTTTTATAAAATATATTTCAAAATAGAGTAACACTACAAATATAGGTATAAATATTTATTATATTAAAATATTGAAAAAGATAAATGTAGAGAAATTTTATATAAAAATATATAATGAAATATGAATATTTAATCATGCATCCTTCTTTAATCAAAGAAAAAATTATCCCTATATAGTTCACCAGATGTCAAATTCTAGAGAGAATGTTTTTGGATAAAACTCTAGGATTTCATGAAATATATATATATAATTTGGGTTATTTTATAATGCTATAAAATTTTGTTACATAATGTATATAGGTGTTAATATAACATATCTATACCTAGAATAATTAAAGATCCCAAGCGTAGTAGTTCCAGTGAGAAGAAAGAAGATTCTCAATGAAAGTGGGTAGAGATGGAATGTGGATACAATATGAAAACATGGAAAAAAAATTATTATATTTAATAGCATTGTGGAAGGCATGATAAAAATAGAAATAGATTATAATAATTCCTAAAATATTACATTGTATGTTTAGTCTTAATAAAAATTTAAAATATGTTCAAGTGCATAATAAAAAAACTTATTCATTCTAGAAGTTTGTTTTTAAGAAATACAAAACACAAAGGATTGGACACTTTATTGTGGGTGTTCCTCCCATATGATTGGTGATTCTAATATTCTTAAGCATATTTAGAAACATGAAGGATTTATTTTAAATTTTGATAATTAATCTTCCCGGAAATTCACTATGATTTTAAAAAGTCAAAATTATATTATGATTTTGAAATATGACGATGTTATTCATCTTGGGGGGATAAAACATTACTTGTTGAATGTTAGTCAATATTATGATAATGGGAATTAGTTAATACTAAAGATAAAATATTTCAATAGTAAATTTATAAGTGATGGAAGAACTATCTATCAAGGTAGTATAAGAAGTCGAAATTTTTTCTTGATTGGTTATCATTACAATACATGTTTAATGAACATGAAATACTAGAACATGTTCTATCATGGAAGATGTGGGAATATTTTTCAAAGTTCCCAGACTAGGATTTTAAAAATTTATGTCGTAAAATATTTACCCATGCAAAGAAGAGATAAAAATGGAATATATATATGACAATTTATAAGGTAAGGATATCTTAAAAGACTCATAAAATGTAGATATTAATCACACAAGACCATTGAAATTTGATCATACAGATCCTTACTATCCCATGAGAGAAAAATATACCATAGAGTATCTTTTATTCATTAAATTCCTAGATGAATTCACTCTAATGAATATATTTTTTTCATTACAAAATGATTGACACTATTAGGATGATTAACTATAGAGAAGAAATGTTCAAAACGAGCTTGGTTTTTATATCAGAAAACTGAGATCTGATAATGGGAATGGAAATAAGGGTGATGCATTGGAAAATAATCTTATAAAATAAGGAATAATACATTAGTATAGGACACTATATACAGTACAAAAAATTAATGTTATAGAGAAGAATAATATGATCAATGTGGAATAGGGGAATAGAATGCTATCTAAGAAGGATATTCCAAAACACATATAGCGAGAAGAATAATATACTGAAGTGTATGTTAGAAATAGATATCATTTGAATCATGAGACACATGGTACACCCTATAATATTTTTTATGAAAATAATCCTATAGTGGAACATTTTATGGACTTTAGAAGTCTTTATTATTTTAAAATCAATGGAATTGTGATGGGAAAGATTAAATACAAGGCTAATGACAATGTCATTACGTGATATTTATCTAATGTGAATTACTATAGATGTTGGAATAAGATATTTCATAAAAATATTTTGTGTTTGGATTTGAATATTGATGAAAGTTTATGGAAATTAAGTTAGCATATTCAAGCATATTTTGGGTATCCTGTCAAAAATAGCAAGTCTATTTCTATGTAAATTATTAAAAATATTGCTGGAATCTGACAAAAAACATATGATGATATTTTAGAAGGTCCCATTGGTGATTTATAATGTTTTTATAAGATAAAAAATAAGTTTCAATGATTAAATAAACATGTATATGTTGAGAATATCATTTAGGATTAAAACTCACTAACTGAAACTAGAAAGAGGCTATGTTTTTATAAACAAAAATCTCTTGTACAACATGATGAAAAAATAATAGTGGATGAGGTAATTAAACCATAAGAATGGTTGGAATATATGAAAGATGAAATAAGTAAAATTGAAGAGTCCCTTATATATGAACTTGTGGAAAGAAAAAAAATATAAAAAAGTGATTGGAATAAATGGGTTTTCATGAGACACATGAATTGGAAAGGATAAGTATCATAAAATAAGGATAGAGATTTTTTAAAATGATATTCTACATTATACGTAATTTAATTTTAAGATACTTATGCACATTTTTCTATTCTATATTCAATAATAATTATCATAGAAGTGGAATCTCATAAAAAATACAATGTTTATTAAAAAGATATAATGCATGTATTTTTGAATGGTGACCTTGAAGAATATTTTTTATTGTTTTTGAAAAACGAAAGGAATAACAATTTAATATTATGGAAAATGGTCTAAAAATTGATGAAATCAATATATGCCTTGAACAAATATCTAATGACATATAATTAAATACATGAATACTACTTTAGAAAATAGGGTTTCATCAAATAAAAATTAGACAAAAACTTGTACTTGAATAAGGATTCCTCAAACCTACTCATGTTTTTTTATATGTGGATGAAATAATTATTTATAGTAAAAACTATTTCTTGTGTATATAATTCAAAAAACGGATAAAGAATCAGTTTGAGATGTCTATGTTGGGATAATTAAACTATATTATAGGCTTACAAATTAAGAAGAACTATGATTATGGATTTATTTTTCAAACAAATTAGGCCAAATATTTGTCGATAAGGTATTGAATTAAATATTATAAAGTGTTTTATTCACCTATATTTTATGGAACTAAGTTTGGAAATGGTTTAGTAGGTAGGGAGTTTTATTAGAATAAATTTAGAAGCATGATTTGCATCCATTAACTGTTACAGTGTTCTGACCCGATATTTCCTTTCTAGTGTCTCTCTGTGCAATGTATCAAAATAAACCAATGGAGTCAAATATTCATGATGTTAATGCAATCATTATGTATGTAAAATCCATAGTGAATTATATAATACTAAATATATTCACTACAGATCTAATAATCAATGGATACATTGATTCATAATCACTAGGATGCTCTAATAACTATATATACACATCTGGAGAAGTGTTTATAAATGGTGATAGTTGTGTTGGATGTTAAATTGTGTAGTACATTTCAGGGACTATGAGTGTATATAAATCAGATAATGGGGCAGCTACACATGCAATATCATAGTCACTACGTATGTAGGTTCAACAACCAGATTTTTGGGTTTATTTTCAGAGACTGCTAAATCTTATTTTTATAATCAATGTTACACAGATCTTACAAAAAAAATACTTCACCGTCCATATTCAAAACATATTGAAATTTGATATTATTTAACTAATGAAAATATAGGTTTATGTGAAATCAACCTCATTTTAATTTGAATTAAGGAGATGTTTCCATATATCATTATATAAAACATTCAAATTGAGAGATTTTTAAAATTAAGATTGAAATTTATTATTTGGCATTATCCATACACATGATAATCATTCAGTCACATCTCATTGTCCTTTTGATTATGTTTTCAAAATGGGAGATATGCCAATGATTAAGGGGTTGTGTAAGTGAATGGGGGAGTAAAATTTAATGGGGTGTATGACTTCTTAAAGTAGTTTAATTTTAGTCACTTGTCCTAACATGATTATCACCAAGGGATATAAATATCTTAAAAAAATTGTCCCATAGTGTACTATTAGATAACGTCTCATTCATATTGTATGTAATTTTATTTTTTATGTGTTGGTTCATGGTATGTTAAGCGGTTTAAAATTAAAGATGGGGCGTGGGTAGAAGAATACATATAACAGAATAGAGAGAGAGAGAAAAAATTAATTGTCATTGATAATGATTTTGTGAGAGGATTTCTGGGTGATAAAAGTGAAGAAGAATATGATTTTGAAGATGAGGTTATATATTTAGTGATTATCATCTGATTAAACTAATGTATTTATAAGTGAAGATATGAGTTCGATATTATATGTGTAGTGAAACACCAGTATACATTATGGGTTAATTTTCATGCATATTCTTGAGAGTCATGGATGTGGATATTCATCATTTTTTCTAGACTAACCATGATTATTTTGTGATCTCATTTAATTTTTAATCTATTTTTTAATTGTATCATTATGTTATGATGTTGGGTGTTACTCATAACAAGTGTGGCAGGATTCCCCACAAATTTTGGTAATTAAATTTCAATTGGGGTTATAGTGAAATTAATAAATTCTTAGGGGGGATAAGAAACCACAATAATGATTAGGTTTCCAAATTAGATCTAATCCATGAGATAATTTTGTGTTATTTTATCTTTTATCTTCATAATGATCATGTAAGGTTGATTTGATTAGTTTTTGAGTGGATTAAACTCTATTAAGGACTATATGTTTATTTATATTAAAAATAAATTTTAAAAACTACCCTCTATTGATTCATCCTCCCTTCTCAGTGGATAAAAATGATCATGTTTGGAGAATTAAGAACATTAACCATATTTTATATTAATAATAATCCATGAATTTATAATAAATACAAATCTATATTTATTCTCCATTTGTTATTAAAACACTCTTATCACATTAATCATTATTCCATATATAATCCAATATTTATCACTAAGGGTTCAAAAGAGTTCAATGTCTTCAAAATTGTGTTCTATCTATGTGGAAGAATAGAAAATAAATTCAATATGGTCTACTATGAGAGTGATGGGGAACAATTATGTAAGAATAACTTGTTTTAAATCGTCCTAGATTTATATGTACCTTATAATATCATTTTATATAAAATACATTAAAACTATAAAACTATAAAATATCCCATGGTGTGGTCTTATGTCTCATGGTACAAAGTAGAATTAACTTCTCTTCTAAGACCATGAACATTAAAACTAACACAAAATTTCCAAAATGATAGTCAAATATTGACATTAACAAAATAATAATAATATTTATTTTAATTATAAAACTTATCTATAAAGACAAATGTCTTTATAGAATGAACTCTATGAAGATAAACATAAAACTCACATGAATAAAAATAAATCCAAAACTAAGCATTAACACCATAAAATTAAATAACATCTAGTAACTTCTAAATCCAACTCAACCATTCAATCTAGTAAACCAAGGTTCTTACTTTAGAAACATAGAATGGAATTTATTAAATTATTATTTATCTTCTTTATTCACTATCCAATATTCAAAGTGACTAAAAAATGATATGTATACATTTTGAGAGAATCTTGTTTTAAATTTTATCTTAACAGGAAAAATAGCAAATATTAAATCCCAATGTTGTTTTAAAAGTACCTCATTCGATTGATGGAAACATAATGAGAGAAAAAATATTTACCAAATATATTGATAAGAATGAAAACTCAACGATTAACTATAATCATAAATGATTCAATATTAATATATAAAATAAGAGTAAATTATAAGTTTTGTAATACCATATTTATTTAATGAAAAGATTACAAATTAAAATACCAAATGCATGATAATAAATTCCCCTTAAGTTGAAAATCTACCATACATCATATATGACCTACTTCACCATATATTTATCCCCCTTATTCTCCATATGTATTAAATTCATTATTTTTTCTTATATTTGTAAACCCAAATATGGGATTCCAAAAAAAAAGCAAATAATAATATCCAATATTAATATTTTGGGGATACATTATATCCATTTTAATTAACATCAAGTAGGGGGTAGAACACCAATCTTCAACTAGTTTTTCTTAAATGATAGACCTAATAATGTCCTAGATGAAATGTATTCCTGTTGAAAAATCATTCCTCTATATTCTACATTCATAATATATTTTTCATTTTCTATTTGAAAACATTATTTAATATTTATGTTTAATTTATCATATGGTGGTTTGAATGATTCTTTTGTAGATTTATTTGACCATTTATTATATTTTAAAATTGTCATTAGTACATTCAAAACTTCTCTGAGATTATATAATTAATGATTTATTCAAATAAATTAGGTAAATTATTTTATTTTAGGGAAAATTTTAACCTCAATAATATTAAAATAAATTTTATTTTGTTAATTTCTAAGCCCTAAATAAAATTTATCACCAATAAAAAATCACAGAATACATTTTTATCTTCAATATAAAATCATATTTTTTCTAAAGACACAACTAAAAATACTTAATTTAATGAATTTTTCTTACAACTTTATATAGTTTTCCATGTCTTTTACATCACTCATTAGCCTCAAAAGTATCATGATTTTTTCCTGCTTAGTAAAAATACAAAATATATATTTAAAATATGATAATAATTGATATATGGATGAGTTATTATCAAATATGTCAAATTTTTAAATCCTTTTCTATAAAAAACAAACTATAATTTTATTTTTCACTCATACTAAACATATTTTCAATAATAATTCGTGTTGAAAAAACAATAATTTCATGTGCACAATATTATTATAATAATTTATTAGCATATTGTTTTTGGATTTAGAGTCCTTGCACCAAATATTTGTAATTTGTATTTAATATATATTAAAATAATTGAGAATTAATTAAAAAATTTCATAAATAGTGGTCATTATTATCCATGATTTTAATGAAATAATTTCTTATTGTATCAATCCCAATGAAAATGGGAAAAACTATTCCTTACTATGATGAGAACCATGTAATTCAATTATGATATTATTAAACCCAGTTCTATAGTCCGATAAAATTCGATAATGGGGTATATATTATTATAACTATCGTGTGTGAGTACTCATAAGTGGATGAGACTTAATTTCATTATGTTCACAAATGGTAATCTCCATAATGGGTGATTATAAGAAGGAACCACCAATGGGAATTCTTAATGTTTATGTGTCACTGGGTATTCAGGCCTATGAGTGTTTGTAAAGGTTATTAGACATTTTGATTATTATTAATTTGTTTTATGACTTGATCCCTTGGATTTACATACCACAACATTGACGCTATATGCTCATAGGATGTAGTCTATATTTGGTGCATAATGAATGTCATGTTATTAAAGAATATGTCAAGGATGGATTTTCCACTTCCATATTTATATAATTTTATGACAAAACCCATTTATGGAAATATAATTGTTTCATTAAATTTCATGGACATTGAGTAATGATAATATTATTTAAAATAGTAAATGAAATATGTTCCTCGCATATAATTTGATGATACAAGACAACAAATTTCTAGATTATGTATTATTGAAATAGGATTGTACTACAAAATGTGTTCTCATATGTGGTTTTAAATTTCATAGGATTTATTTATTACTCTTAGGTCACTTGACCTATTTCTAGAAAAAAATCATAGAGTTTAGGAAATCCAACCGAATGACAACAAGAAATAATAATTAATGGTCACACACTATGTTTTTCCACTTATATCAATTAAATTCTATTTGATATTATTTTTTATAATAAATGTTATTCTCAAGACCTAGGAACAATTTTATTCATAAATAATAGTAACCTAAATTATATAAATATTTATATGTAATGAAATATTAATATAATATAGATATATAATTTTTTTATATTGAATTTATAATAGCTATATATTCGTCATACTATGAATAGAATATTTATTTTAGAAAAAATGTTGAATTAAATATTTAATCATTTATTTGATAAATTTTATAGAGGATGAGTTGACCAAAATTTTGTACGGTGATAAATATTATTTTGATAGATGGTAAAAAAATATGTATCTTTTCTCCAGTGAGGGTACACTATGGAATAAAAAAATATATATTATCATTTTAATACATGTTAGGGGGTCATACATGTGTTTATCATTTTTTAAGGTTACATGTGTACTTAATTAAGTTATGAACTCTAACAATGGGTCTATAAATATATCAATTATATATTCTATGAAAGGATAATCAAAAATCATTGTGTAAAATAGTTTATTCTCTAGAATCCTTCTCTTACTTATCACATCATATCATAAATGAGAATATGAGGAGAATTTATTTAATACTAATGAAATATTAACTAATAAAGATGAACTATTCAATAATATTAGTCAGACACTATAACACTTAGTGATTCATCAGTTTCATTCAGAGACCGTAAGAGCACATTTGGATCATCGCGATAGGGATTTTACACATGGATCCTAAAAGTGAAACAAAAAATTAACAAAATATTTTATAGATGATAAATATCCATTTCAACCCACAATTTTCATACATATTATATCCTAATATTTGAATACTTTTTACATAATATTTCAATCCTTTCCATAATTGTTAAGGTATATTATTTTTAGAAACATGAAAAAAACAAATGGTTAATAAAATATCTAAATCATCTCCAAATTATTTCATCACAATTTGAACCAATGTTAGACATACCTTAATTTATACAATTATTTATGGAATGGGGAAATTAAAAATAATAAAATGGTGATCACAGATGCTATGTAAGGGTAAACAAAGGATTTATCGATGACTATATTATAATAAAATGAGAAAAATGGTATAAGAACATGATATTAACATTTGAAAACCATATTTTTCATATCATAGATAATAATATAGAGTCATGACATAAATCATGGCAGTTTATAAGACATTAATAATAAAAGAATCAACAAAAATAATCCATAATATCATAACATTGACATAAGACATGGAATTATGGAATACACATAAGAATATACAATTGTTTAATTAGTTTTCAAGGATATTTCCCAAGACTATCATATTGGAATGGGTTCACTCAAGAAACCATATAAGTAGTCAATTTTCACTCCCAAGACTATTTTAGTGTACATAGACCATTACTAACTTATGTTCACTTTTTATTATAGTCTAGTTTATCTAATGAGATAACAATCTTTACCAAGCACATTGTTTGGATATATAGGTCCCACCCATTGATATGTCTATTTCATGAATGTAGTTTAATGTGTTTTAATGTGTTGATTTTGTAATTTATTGAATAAAATTTCTATATTTGGATGAAATTTATTTGTTTTATTAATGGTTTCATAAAATGATAGATTTATTAAGAAGGAATGAAAAGTGGATGAAAAATGGGGCGGCACTGAATTTTTGTGGAAAAGAGAAGCTGGAAAATAGAAAAAACAAGGATACATGTTGTGTACCACAAGTACACGTTGTGAATTCATCGGAGAAGTAGGTTTCCACCAGAATAATTTGTGACAAGCAAACTCACTGTGAACTGTATGTACACATCATGTATCTTCAGTACACGACGTGATGGAGGTCAAACTTCAAATTTATGAACAAGATTTACACAAGATTCTCGCAGATGGATTGGTGATGCAGACAAGGTATAAACGATGCGTAGTCCAAGTAAAAATTGTGTAGATGGTAAAATTTATAGAATCACACCTAAGATCCATGCATAGGTAATGCGTGGATGAAGGGGTATTCTGGAGTTTGAGGAGGCGTCCAAATCCTGGAAGCAAAGCTACTGTGCCTCCCCAAGTTATTTCATTAATTATTTTTTATTTTCTATCTCATTTTTATTATCTTTGTCACTAGGATGAGGTGTTAAACCCATCATGTGATATGGTGATATAATCAAAGGGGGAGGGTTCATTAGATTTTATCATTTTTATTATTCATGTATTTGGTTTGTTGCAATATGTATTTCAACTTCCAATCCATTTATTTTTCTTTTATCATGACCATTGGTAATTGAATCTAAAAGGAATATTAAAATTACACAACTCACTACCCTAATGATGGAATTACCATTTTCAAATGAAGGGGAAATTAGGTGTAAACATGGTATTGTGACAAACTCGATTGGGAGAAATCAAATATTACCACACCGAGGGAAATAAGGGATTATTGCATTGAGGAGGAGATACCATGACCATTGGATCTCCCTCATCCTGAATCCAACAACAATCATGAATTAATCAACCTATCAAATCCAATTTCACCTGAACTTGGAAATTAAAAAACCCCCGTACGCTTTCCAAAACTATTTTCCCAAACCAACCAGTATGCTTTTTCATTGTCACTTTACTTTCTTCGAATCTATTAAACAAGACTTTTATCCCCACCTTTTCCAAATTAATAAAATTAAATAAATTTACATTCTAATAAAACTAATTTTTTCATCTCTACATGTTTGAATCCAAACATTCATAATAATACATTTTTAATTAATTGAGTAGCATAGTTTGGGTTTTTATAACTTTTTTTTTCATATTACCATCGAGAAATAAAGATGAATTTTTGGCCTATCAAACTGGTGGGGATGAAAACTTCTTAGTTTTTTAGGATTTCAATTTTTTTATATTAATATGTTATTTCAATTTCTCTTTTTACTCTTGGTGTGCTCATGCTATGAATTTATAATTTTTAATGCATGATTAAAATAGTGGATCGAAGAAAGAAGATATCACTGAATCAACCCAATATTCCGAACCAGGCACTGAAAGTAAATTCACTATGACCATGGTGGGTGCAGAAAAAAAATTATTCAAGGTTATCAGGGGCTTCAAATGCTCACTGACTATGAGCGTCCAACAAACACAGGATTGAAACCGAGCATCCTAAGACCCCCTATTACTGAAAATCATTTCAAGATCAAGCTATTCATAATCTCAATGATCACAAACACTGTACAATTCATTGGGATTCTGCATGATGATCTGAAAAAAACATATGGGATACTTTCTTGAGCTCGGCGACAATTTTTAATTCCAAAATGTCTCATGTGACATGGAAAGACTTCATCTTTTCTGATTTTAATTACAAGCACGAGCACGAACTGGATTCAGATGCTACTTTCCCATTCCATCACTACATGGGATGCGCTGGCTAGGAACTTTATCACCTGATTCCTTCCACCATCCAAATTAATGGATATGAGGGTAAATATTTTAAACATTTTTCAATTTGATTATAAATCAATGTATTCTTCAAGGTAATGGTATAAGGATATGACTTGTAAATTCCATCATCGTGGAATAGAACTGTGTCTACTAATTAAAAATAGGGGTGGATGAACATGACTTGTAAATGCCCTCATTATGCTCAAGAGATGTGATTATTTTTTAATCCCCACATCACTTAAATACAATTAATAAGTATTTCTAAATTATATTAAATTATATTAGTATCACTATAGAATGGTAAAGTAATACTTACCTTATTTCCACAATAATCATTAAAAATGGAAATATTACTCATGTGTATGTACGACTTACTATCTAAATGATTGAAACATAGTTCATTTTTCATAATTATAATTAATGGATTTATTTAAAAATATAATTAATATTTCAAATTATTTTTTATTTCTTGAATATTATTGTAGAGATGATGTACAAATGACCAATTTTAACTGTAGACATCATACCAAAGTCATTTGGACTCATGTACTGAATATCGAAAAATATCCAACATGAAATTAAATAATTAATTAATTGTTATAAAATGATAATAAGTGATATAAAAGGAATAATCAACATAAAAAATGTTATCAAGAATGTATATAATTAACATAAAGTTTATTATTCGGGAAGGTAAATAACATACCTGACGAATTGGACTCAAGGTAAGGGACTTCATCTCAATCTCATTTTATTAAGGCATATTATTATATTATACAACACTTAATTTTATGAGGTTTATAGAAAAAACATTTTAAATTTAATGTCATTCAATAGTTTTCAAAAGGAATCTTTCTATACGTAGTGTTTGAAATTATTTAAAAATTATAAAAGTGATTTTATTTTTTAATTTACATGATGAAAAAAAATTCTCTACCACTGTGACTATTATTTGATATTTGGATTCCTCTAAAAGCCTTTATGTATTTAATATAAAAATAAATCATTTATTCAACTTTTTTTGTATTTTTGTATAGAAAATGGAATTGAAAATTGAATTTTTATTTCAATATCATGAAATGATTTCTTTTTATTATAAATGAAATTTTATTAGTGGAGTTCAAAAAATTTCAATCATTTTTGTGTTATTATTATATAATAGAACATTGAGATTTTATGGTTGTTTACATGATAAACCTAGGACGATTAGATCTGTTAAAAAACATGAATGGGTGTTTACATTATAACCTCCAATTAATTGGTTATAGATGTTTCCCATATGGTTATTCCATTTTGTAAGAGTGACATGTATGGAAGCCAGCCTCATGGTTATTCCGTTTAAGTATAATAATATCCCAGTTTACCTTTATCTGTTATATATAATTTATGTGGGTCTTATGGTAATATTTTTGATTAAAAATGGGTAATAAATGAGATTATTTTCACGGGAATGTATTTATTGCTTCATAATGGTGAAAATTATTACATTATGAAAAAGTATTCATGGGTTTTCATATCTTCAAAAGACTAATAGTTTTCCTTCAATGTTGATCATTTACCATGATTTTTGTTCCAATGTTTTAATATATTTTTCATAGGATTTAAGGGAAAATTGAGACAAGTATCAGATCAAAGGTGATGATTGAACCTGAAAAGAAACCGTGCTTCATCTTAAAATTTTTTGTTTTGTGAGAAAAATTGATATTTAGTAGAAGTGTATACTCTGTAATATTTGAGTTGTTATGTATTAATTATGGAGGGATTAACTAAATATATAGATCTTAATATATCATCAACATTAAATATAGTAAAATTATTGACTTAACTCAAGATTATGTAACGTTTTATGGATGGTGCCTTATAATATATGTAGGCTGTTGTGGTTGGTTTGCAAAAATTGGTAAATTATTGATTATAACATGATTTGGTCATGTGATGGTGTGAAAAATAATAACAGTGAATGAAAATGGATTTTTATAGTTTGGTAACTTTTGATAAAAAGAAAACTAAATGGTATTAGTGGTGGATGTGGGTATTATGAATTCTATTATTTTAAGAAATTACACAATCTCATATGGTATGGTTGTGAATTATAGTTTTAATGGTTGATAGGGTCATGTGTTAATATTTAGTAATAAAATATAAAAATAGTTATGATACTTTGTGGGAATGAACATCATTGATGGAATCATGGGACATTCAAAAAAATTTATTACATAGGAATTCCTTTAGAGTGGATATATACTATCATAATAGAAGAAATGTATCAATGAAAAGAGGGAAAATTACACTATTATTGACACAATGACATTGTATGATGAATCAATATCTATGTATTACCTAGTATGAATGAGTTTGGAACATTGGTCTCTATAAAATAATATTTATATTTTTTAAAACATAGAAAATTATTAGGTATACCTTGACAAATACATTTTGAGTTGTATGTAGCACTTTACCAATTAAATCAATGACATGGTTGAAAAAACTGTTCATGGACGATCTGTGTGTGAGATGAATACAATTCATGAGTCTCACATTGGACATAGAAGGTTCTAGTGATACCTTGAATAATATAGGTGTTCACATCACTCAAATAGAAGGTGTTTTCTTATTATGTGTGGGGTCCCAATGAAAAACAAAATGGTTTTACTTGGAAGGAAAGGGAAGAGAATTTAATATTGTAGAGTAATAATGGGATAGAAGAAACTTGTAAAAAGAGATATTAGATCTGGTCATGGGATTACATTTATTAAATCATTTTATGAGGGTGAATTTTTGAGTCGTACATAGTGACTACCCTAATTGACCTATGACATGGTAGAAAATTACTCCCATAGATGATCTTTGTGCATGTCACATATAATTAATGACTCCCACATGGTGTGTGATTGGTTTATGTTATATACCAAATAAAACTGGTGTCTACATATCCTATATATGAGGAATTTTTATATGATTGGTGGGTTCCCTAGGGAAAAAACTACGTGTATTTGAATGATAGTGCATATATGTGTGCACCCTCCCACATTTGATCTATGATATGAAATTATCCACTCTATCATTACAAGAATAAAATTTCCATTCTTCTTAGGTAACCCACACATCACTGGAAAGGGCCTAGTTTCTATGTTATGAGAATTATTTTATTATCATGTGTAACACATGAACCTTCCACACACTATGTGGCACTCGGGACTTGTACAAAATGCACAAAAAAATCATCCATGGGGAGATTATTAATCTATTTCGTATATAAATTAAGAAAGTCCTTAAATATAACTCTATAATATCCCCCTTAGAATATAAACTAATATATTTAAAATTTCAACCAGCTCTGATATAATTTTTAATATCTCCATGTCTTCCAACTAGTTCTCTCTTATATGAAATTTTCTACTTTAGCCTATTAAACCCCATGATTTTTTCAATAGGGAAACAAAAAATTGTATGAAAATTCCATATATATTGGTGATGTGAACATCATTAATATTTATAATGACACTTTATCCTTCTAATCCCAATATGAGACTCATGACATTTACACATTTCACATATAGATCATCCACACGAGGAATCATTATCCACATTACAAATATTTTATGTTAGATAATATATTTTTCTCAATAAATATAATTAAATACCCATTATAATTATGGTCATTCCATATAGACAGTGGATTATTATGATACTCTGGGGGATCTAAAATACCATATTAATGAGTTTTCCTTAGTTTTTAAACCCCTTACACATGATATTAATTATTTTTATCAGTGTTGTTATAATTATTATAATTATTACAATATTTATCATCACTACAAAACTATTTTTTGAAGAATAATAAATATTATACCCCTAAGAAGTGGTCTATTAATGTATTTCTAGAGTCCTCCATATAGAAGTCACAATTTATAAAAAACACTCAATTCACCACTACCCCTACGCACCCCACCCCCTTCTCGTCATTATTCATCTACCCTAATTTCTCCATCACTAATCGATGACCATTGATCCACACTAACAAATTGAGTCCAAATACAATCTATATCGTCCAACCATTGACATTCCCCTTTTAATAATCAGTTTCTCCCTCATTTTATAGAATTTCATATGACACCTCTCCCCTCCTCCAATGGACCGAAGGCCTTCATTTTTTATTGATTTTATCATAATCCACCTTTCAAGGGGTGACGTGGAACCCTTAAAAGGCTCGTAGGCATAAGTATTACATGAACCGTAGGTCTTGGAGGAATTCATTTGCCCATAGGCTTCAAACATTATATAGAACCCAGACTAATGACTTGGAACTGCTCCTCCCCAGAATCTTCATCATGAAATCAGATATCCACCTTCACATGGCTATTCGGCTAGGCATTCCCGTGCATGCACAGGCGTGTCCCGATGGCAGGTGCCATACCCTCTCATTCTTGCAATCAGTTTAGCTTCTGATATGGTGAAAGCTCCTTGCTCATCCTCCTTGTAGATCGTGTTCCTCATAGGTCATCTGGTTTGCATCAGCACATAAGCTATCCCGAAGGCCTTGAGGTGGCCCGAAGGCCTTACTGACCGGAAGGGCTGGGTGTCCTGAAGGCCTTAAAGGACTCGGGGATGAAATCGGCGGCCCAAAGGCCTAAAAGGGGGCATATTCCCGACTTCTAGAGTGCCAAACAGTACCTAATACAGTTTACGCTACAGTACCTACTATGGTACTACTACAGTACTGCTACAGTACTGGAAATAATGTCTCTGCCTGGATTTGATCCCGAGTCTCCCGGATGCACTTTTAGAGTCCTTACCAACTGGGCTAAGGCTCATGTGTGACACCTATCCCCTATAAAACCTTTTATACCCCATGATAAAATCGTCTCAAACACCACTTCCCTATGGGTTATCATTTCTAGGTAAATTTCTATATTTTTAGAATTATATTTTGAATTATCAATAAATTTTGTGAGTTTTACCAAATAAATCGACCGAAATTTTGTTTTTATTCATTTTCATTACTTTGACCAAATAATCATAATATTTTAAAAATAAAATAAATTCTTTTGTAATCACTTGTAATAGAGTCAGAGAGTGTGACTACGATCCCATATGGTCATCTTGATCAGTTATCATGGAAGAGAAAAAAAATCATTTGGGTCCCTTAATAGCTAATAAAGGTTAAACCCCAAGTTATTTTAATTTAATTAATTTGATTAATCCATTTTTAAATTTATTTTTTCAAATATGGTTTTGTTCTTTTTTTATTGTAATGATTTTACTAGGTATGTTCATATTTAAATTTTTTATAAAAATAATTCAGGATATTAATTTTTATGCATCATATTCAGTTGAATCCACATGGGGTTTAGTTCAATTATAATTTGAATGAAAATTACTCAATTAATTTTATATAATGATTTTTTCCATGTATACTTAACTAAAAATTTAAATTTTATAAATAAATATGGTTTCTCATTATCTGTTATATTTTTCCTTTTTTATTTCATTTGATGTGATTTTATTTTTTTGAAATTGCAAAAAAAATATTTCTGTTTTTGTAAAAATTGTAATTATCTTTTTATGTTTTTGATTCTAATGTACTATTGGAGATTTATGAGTCTTTTTAAATTTCCTAATTTTTTGATGCATCATATAAGTTTAAAAATGGTCAAAATATCATTAATGTTTTATTTTTTATTTTTTTTATTTTATTGAATGGTGTTTAATTGGGTAATATGTATCTATAAGGAATATAAATTTCATATTTGTATAGATTGTTGAGGACACTGACTATAGTTCCTTATAAAATTTCATGATGCTATTAATAATAAGTCATTATTCGATGATAATTATACCTTTTAAATTATGTTAAGTCCATTATTTTTTTCTATTTAATTATATATAACATTATTTTGGACCGCTTGTTGACTAGAAACCTCTATTTCTTATAAAAAATCGTGATGGGAAATTTTTTTTAACATGAAAATAGATCTAAAAAAATTGAATCATGATTTATTGAATAAATTGTTATGTAGATTATTTTTGAATATTCATCTAAGTATATTTTTCAGAAGTGAAATTATTTTTTAAATTGACTTGAATGGTGTGTATTTTTAAATATTAAAAAAAATTATTTATGAAATTATAGTGTTATTAAAAGATGACTTCATTAAACGATTATTAAAATTATATGGTTTCCCTAAGGTTAAAGATTATTTTCTAAAAATGTGTATTATAAATAATATAAATCATTCTGTTTCCAATTTGGGGATGATTTTTTTTTACATTCTCATCACCTATTATGACTAAATATTTCAATGGTATTCTGTAAAATATATATTCTTGAGTGGATATTGACCATTTTCAAGATTTTTTTAGAGAACTTTCTAAAAATTATTATAAAAAATATCATTTGGGATAATCATTTTAAAAAAATAATAAATTTAAATTCTATTTCTAAAAAAGAAATTACACTATATTGTTGAATAAAAATTCAATTATCCTGTTATTCTGGTTAACAGTACCGCATATTCAACATGAAATTATTTATTGATTTTTATATATTTATTTTAGTATAAATATTTAGCATTTAACCATCCTATTATATTAGAAGAGGTCACAAAAATTCCATATCATGTTGATCTTGGATTTTGTAATTTAATTATTTTGTATTAGATTATTTATCATAAATTTGTTGAGACTGTGTACATTATATTATTATTATTTACTTGTATATTTGGGTCTCTAAATATATTAATATTTTTTTATTAATTTTATGATTTTGTGTACATATATTTTTTATTTATTATGTTTATAGAATATTATACAATTTTCATTAAATAATTAAAAAAATTTATATTTTTACTAAATTTTATGTCTACATTAGTTGGAATGATATTATGTGTAAAATATTGATTAAATGAAATTTTCATGTTAAAATCATGAACCGCATGATCAATATAGATAAATTGAGCTTATATGGGTTTAAAAATATAAGATAATGATCCGGAATTTATTTATATCTTAATGGAATAAACCAAAAATCAATATAACATATAGTTTAGATACAATGTATAAAAGTTATTTTTTAATTAATTTTTTTCTATTTAAAAACAAGTTGCATACAATGAAATGTAATTAAATAATTTAATATTTACTTAATTAAATTAGAAAATGATTATAGATTTATTTTTTTAACTTATAAGAACAAACCAACTGTTCATCTGATGTAAGTTATGTTAAGAATGATTGAAACATTTCTTTTACAATTTAAGGATTGGTTATAGTTTTGTAATATTCACTAAATCTGAATTTTTTTTCCAAATATACATATATTCATATTAAATAATAGTAAAACAAATATGTGATATATTACCTGTCGAAATGTTTTTCATGAAAAAAATGCAGTGGAGTCCAGTGTTATTGGGAGAATAATTAGTTTGAGTTTATGAATTATAAATATAAATGTATTATTTGACATTTAAGTCATTAAACACATTCAAAATCTGTTATATTTTATTAAAAAATCCAAGAAGTCATTTTTTACATGTTGGATCAATCAATGTATTACACTGACACTAATTTTTTTATAAATTAAAAAAATAATAAATTAATTCTCATTTTTTCTTAAATATTATAATTATTAAAAAAATACCATAGTGGACATTGATATCTATAAAATTGAATAAAATGAAACCTGGTGGGTTTTTTAGATGTTGGGATGTGTAGTTTGTGAAAATAAAACTCAATTAATGTGTTTTATAAGAAGAAGATATTTTGGTCCAAAATTATTATATAAAATGTTCACTTTGATGTAAAAGTATCCAAACATGTTCCAAATTTCATAATATATTGGTAAATGATTATAGGTACATTATTTACCTATATGATTGATTATTTTATTAAATTAACACTGATGGTGTTTTAAATTGAACAAATGTATATATTCATTTATTAGTTTAGAAGTTGTGATAAAGGTTTAAAACTACCCAAAACACTCTAATATATATGAAATTATCACATAGAAACACTTAGGGGACTTATGAAATGTTCTGATATATGGAGTTTGAAACCAAAACTCAAGTTATGTGTTATTTTAGAATAATAATTTCAGTGTATAATTTATAACATAAAATGATCTCTTTGATGATCAAAAATTACTAAATGTGCCTTTCTTCTCATCATATTTTGGAATAACCTTCCTTAGATCACATTTGAAATGAAGGATTGAATTACGTTCTAAACTAACAACTGCGGTTTCATAACTTGAAAAACATAGAATCTACATATTAATATTTGATAATAAACTGTTTTAACCATGAAAAACTAACAAAAAAGACATTGATATCCATAAAATTCATTTAAAACTACACTTATGGGATATTTGGTTGATAAGGTTGTGATTTTTTAAAACATTCACTTATATAGAATGTTATTTGTGAATAATTAACTTCCATGTATAATATATAATAGAAACTATTTTATATAAAGGTTAATGGTTTCATAAAATTATTTAAAACCCATATTATTTTTTGATAATGTTCCTTGAGTTATGTTTAACCTATAAAAATAAATGGAAAATTAAATAAATAATCTAGTTATTATAATTTCTTTAAAATATATATGTGTATTTTTATAAGATTATAAATTATGATAGATGTGTAAATTTATCCTAAAAAAGTATGATATCCATAAAATCATTTTAGAACAATTGTTGAGAGATTTGTGAAAAAATGATATGTGTGTTGTGTGAAACCAACAACTAGGTCATTCATTTTCAAATAATAAATACTTTGGGTGAATAATTTATAACTTAAAATTTCAAATTTAATTCTCAAATGTCACTAAATGTTCTATAAATATAAAAAAATTAGGTAAATGTTTCTGGGGTAATTATCATCATAAAAGATCAAATGGAATGATAAATTGGAAAGTGAGGTGTCATCAATAAAAAAAGAAAATAAAGATTTATATTGGTCTATAATTTGAATTAATTTGTCAACACTACAAAAATAGATATGAATATCTTTCAAATCATAGCATAAAAAATTATAGGATATATAACCTATTAATATATGAGTTTTATAAAAAATACACACATGCCATTGCATTATCTACGAATAATCAGTTTCAGTTCATAAATTACAATATAATATATCATCTTTGGGAATTAGATTTTTCAAACATTCTCTAAATCATTTAATTTTTTTAAACATTCCCTTTATTATTCATGTCTTCTAAGGCTGAAAAATTTATTAATACAACACCTAGGGTTTCATTAATTTCAAAAAACATATACATATTCATATTAGTCCATAAAGGGTTTCATATGTTCAATACTATATAACTAAAATCTAGTACCCATTATATAATAGGATAATGAAACTTATGGAATATGCATCCTTTAAGGATTTTTAGCTTGAAAAAAACTCAAATCACTTGTTATATAAAAATAAGAAACATTTTTACATAAATTATAACTAAAAGTATCTTATTTAATGTTGAACAGTCAGAAAACACACTCTGAATACTGTAAAATTTTGGGACAACATTTCTCTATTCATTTTTGACCTTTTGGATTTAAATGAATATTAATCATACACCATAATTTTTTAAATTGAAAAAATGTACAGATTTTTATTACTCCATAATGTTTTTTCAATGTGAAATAAATAATAGAGGATTTTTTTATCTAAAAATGTACACATTGATATAAAAAATATGGAAATGAAACTCTAGATCAAAATTAATATTTGTAGATGTTATTTCATGTTATTTGTGACCAGTCAGATCAAACAAAATGCTAATCTTACTCATGATGGATTCTAAATTTGGAAAAAACATATATTGACACATATTAGTCCAAAATATGTATTAGATATTAAAATAATCCCAACTATACTTGGATATCTATGAAATTATAGGTAAATATACATTGGGTATATTTTACTTTTTAAGATGGGAAAAATGGGAAAAATGGGAAATAGGATCCAAAGCCACATGTTAGTTGTGAATTAACAATTTATATGTATATTTATAAAATAATATTTTCTTAGGTGGTAAAAAAATTTCCCAACACCTTCAATATCCAATATATATTTTTTACATTATTTTAATTATTGTTTACTTTTAGGATTTAATAATGATTTATAAAGACAATATATATGACTTAAATTAGAAAAATATAATACATAAATTTATATTAGTCAGTAAATTTGGGATCAAAGTATCACATTAATTTAAATTATTTTCTAATGTTTTAAATTAAATTTTAATACTATATAACTTTTAATAAATAATATTTTCAACTTTTATTGTTGATATTACTATTTTCACGTCACATAATTAATCAATACGGTATTTCATGGGTTTTAGGTGTGCCGGAGATAAACTTTTTGTAGTAATATAGGGTATGCATGTTAGATTTTATTATATATTGAGGATTCGAATATATTTAGGAAATTAACATGTTATAGATATTTTATTAATACAGTTTATTATGTTTTATTATTTAGTGTTATTCTTATAGATTTTTGTGTGACTAATTTGGTGTGTTTTGACATTTAAAGTTGTTTATTGTGTAAATTTAGTTTGTAGTTTAATTATTTTAATCTCAATACATCATTTATTTTTTTTAAATCCACTCATATTAAATTAATTTTTTATATAATAGTGGTTTTAGTGACGATAATTGGTGGTCATAAATACATTTTATTTCCCACTAATTTTGATTGATCAAACTCATACATATGATGAAATTAAAAAATATATGGTGGATATAATTAAAAATATCTAAATCCCATTAGCGACATAATGTGACAACAATTTTAAAATGAAATTTCAAAAGTCACCCATGTTCCTAATAAATCTTTTAGTAACATCTAATGATAATTCCAAATGGCGAAAATTATACTACTATATTAAGGGAATAAAAAAATTAAAATCATCTAGATATGGTGATCTGATGGTGAATATGGATATGTATAAATTTCCTGACCATTATTTCTAATGAAGAAATTAAAATAATGTATTTTCATAGAATATCTAAATTTAGAATCAGAAAGCACATGAGTATTGTCTAAAATTCACAAAATTTTAAAACATTATTTTAATAAAAAAGTGATATTTTTCTTTAATGGGATTGGTTGATAAGTGGGAAAAAATATAAAAAAGTATTAAATGACAAAAAAATATTTGACTAGTGCTCAACCCACAGCTTTCAGAGGCTGACCAAAGCCAAGAAATAACAAAATAAAATAATAAAAAGGATCGAAGTGTGACAGTAACACCCTATTATGGAGATACTTTCAAGAAAACATGATCTACCTCTTGAAATTCCAAATCCTTACCCCAGTTATAATCAATGATATTTATCCTTATTTGAGATTCATTGATATGGGTTTTAATATTATTTACCTTTTTTCTTATCTCCTCTATATGTTCTAGTCCCATAATCTCCCTTTCACCAACATCATCCCAAAAATTCGGAGTACAACATCTCTTATCATGTAATACTTCATATGGTGCCATTTGAATACTTGAATGGAAGGTATTGTTATAGGTGAATTCTTCCAAATGTAAATTAGGATCCCATACACTTTATAGTCAATAGTTCACAAACTCATCATGTATTATAATGTCTGAATAGTCCTTTCAGACAACCAATAAGTCTGAGGGTGATAAGCGGTTCTCAATTGAAGCTTAGTATCAAGAGCCTTATGAATAATTTTCATGAAATTAAATGTCAACAGTGGAAGACAATCATATAAAATTGAATTTTGTGCACCATTAAGTCTAACAAATTCTTTAATATTGATCTATTCAAGGATATCAAGTGGTAAATATTTTCTTATATTGATGATATGTATATATTCGGCGAGGTTATCAATAATAATCCATATTTAATCATTATTTATAAGAGTATTTGGTAATCTCATGATAATTTCCATAGTAATTTCCTTACTTTTCAACATAGTAATATGTATGGCTTTCATGTATCATCTTGGATTTTGTCTATAATCCTTCACATATTGAAAATCCTATCATCTTGAAACATAATCATAAATTTCCCACAACCCATTATCCAACAAATAATGTTCCTTAAAATATTCATACATATTGGTGCTATAAGGGTGTATAGATAAATTAGACAAATGAGGACCATCCCAAAATTCAAATTTTAGTTCAATAAAATATGGCTCACATAGTCTCTTTCAAAAAATTTGAACTCTCTCTTCATAGATCAAGTCTTCCAATTTCCATTCAATTTTAAAATTAGTTTTCTTTTGAAACTTATTATCATATTCTTGACATCATTTTCACATTTGAAAAAAATATTGTTTGAAAATAATTTTAAATAGTGATATATTCCCTTAATTAATAATTACCATATTCATATTTAATTGATCCATGAACAAATGATCTTTATCGATCCTCATATTTGTTATAATCCATGATCATTCATGAACAATGTATCTAATAACTTATTTTCCTTCCCTAGGTGAAACTGGTATAAGAAATCATAATCCTCGAATAGCTTGATCCATAGATTTATCCTCATGTTAAGATAATTATTAAAAATATATAATTCAAAATCTTTTGACCCATGTATATCTCAAACATTTCACTATAGAGATAATGTCTCCATTTCATAAAAAACATATTATGAATACCAACTCAATATCACAGGTTGAATATTTTTGCTCAGGGATATTCAACCACCTTAATGAATTGGAAATAAATTTATCATACTACATAAGGGAATAACGTAGTCCCTTAATTGATTCAATACTATTTATCAGAAATCAATAAATTCGTAATCGTAGAATCAAAATTGATGAATTCATAATATCACCCTTTAATTTTTTAAAACATTCATCATATTCCACTATATATATGAACTTAACCCCTTAACATGTAAGCTTAGTTAAAACGTTTATCAAATAAGGTACAACATTATCAAAATATTAATAGTAACCTATAAAATTATCATAACTATATAGCTAAGTTATGTTCATTGTTATACACAATTCATGGACTACATTTTGTCTTATATGATCAACTATGATTCAATCCATGGAGACAAAATGGACAAGAAAAGAAACAGTTTTAATCTAGAAATCACACTTTCTAAATTTCCCATATAAATATTTTCTTATAAGAGTATCAAGAAGGATCCTCAAGTGATTCTCATGTTCCTCACAACTCTTAGAGTACATTAATATATCATCAATTAATACCACAATAATGTTATAAATATATTCCATGAATAATATTTCAATCAATTCCATGACTATAGGAGGTTAATTAATGAATACAATTTAAATTACTATGATCTCATAATTTACATACCTCATTCAAAATGTTGTATTTGGAATTTCATCTTTATTTACTTTCAATTCATGAGACCTTGAGTAAAGATCAATTATTGAAGAAAATTTATCTCCATGAAGTTGATCATATATATCATCAATTAGAGGTAGATGATAATTTTTATTTATCATATTAACATTGATTTCCTTTTAATAAATGAACAACCTCATCAGTCCATCATACTTATTAATGAAATTAATTTGGACTGCCTAAGGCAAAATACTAGGGAATATAAATACCTAATCACATAGTCATCTAGTTATTTATTCATCTCCACAAATTTCACATAGGTTATTATAGAGGAAATATTTAATATATGAATTTCTTCAAGGATTACATGAATGGAAAACTCAAATTCATTATTTAGTGGGTTCCTGGTAACTTCCTCATGAAATACAAAACTTTATTTTATAATAATATGTATATCCTCAATTTTGATATTACATTTTTCATCAGGAGATTGTGACTTCTCTTCTTCCCCAATAATCTCATTCAAAATACCTACTCGGGGTGGATCAATATATGACCTATATTATGGGGTCTCCCTTCTAAAGATAAAGAACCCCACATCTTCGTTCGGAATTGATATTTACTTCCCCTTGAAATAAATGTTTTAATATGGTACTGAAATATAGTTCATAATAAGGATTACACAAAATGAACAATTGGTATAATGATGAAGGAAAAAAATATGGTGCATTTATGTTTCATAATTTTAATGGATTGGAACATCCTTATTGTAGTGACACTTCCACTATTATTCTGAACTGATGAATCACTTATTAAGGTGTTAGGTAAATATCAAAATTTAATGAGAAACATGGATTATATATATTAGTGTGAAGATCTAGAATCAAATAAATAAATATATAAATATGAAAATATGATTAAATTACCTTCAACCACACTATTAGAAACATCAACCTCAAGTGCTGTGATTTCATAATTTACAACATTCTTCCTTGGCCCTTTCTATGAGATATTTTCTTGATTCCCAATAAAATCATTTTCAATGTTCCATATCTCCTTGCAGTTAATGAATATCACATTAGCAACATCTTTTTCACCCCTTCAAATAGAATACTAGTGTCTTTTATCTCTAAACTAATAAGAAACTCCCATTCCCATCAAGAATGTTCCATAGTGTTTTTCACATTTAGTAGAATAGAGAAATTCAACCATTCCCTTCAACCATTTTGTGGTATTTTAATTTACATAGTTCTATGAAAACCATTTCTCATGTTTCATTCATTATAATTAATAATATATATATTTTTATATCTATTTTTTGATAGAGTATGAAATTATTTCATAAAATGATGGTAAATTTTTGGGGACTAGTTCCCTTTGAGGAAATGTCTTAAGCCAATCAGATAAATGTTCAATCATTTTATTTAGACAACATACGTAATCTATATAATTCCTTGTTATCCTTGTACTATTTTATCAAAAATAGAAACATTTTCATATTCATTTTGTTTTAGACTCGAGGATTGTCTTTCCATATCCACTTCTTATTTGTGTGGAATTTTTTTTCCATGAAGAGTACACTAAAATCCTTCTCTTACATGAATTTTATTTCCACCTTATTCTTAGTGTTTTTAATCAAATACCAATAATTATCCACATATCTTGGCAGATGATAAACATCCATAAAAAACTTCTCCCTTTAATTAATTACGAATAGTGGGAAATATCATCTCTTTGTAACATATCCCTTACTTTCTGAAAAAATGATTTATAGTCCCAGTAAATATTTTATGGGTTATAATTCATAATGTGGTCATAAATTGGTACACAACATTTTTTATTATACTTCTACTCCATATGGTAAAGGTTATTGGTCATTACTTTACCCATAATCCCCAATATGGTTATAATTTTTTTTGATCAAGCTATAAATCCATCTCGAGCATCATTATCTTTTCTAAAAGGGAAATCCCTACATGTATTACATGCATTGACACAATTCAAATTCCTTACACAATGAACCATTTCTAAAAAATTTCATTCACTAGAGTAGATCATAAAATTATGAAACATAATGTATAATCCTAGAAATAGTGAGACACATAAAGTAAATTTAAAAAAATATGTATATCTAAAATCATAATCATAAAAATTCTTTATTTTTGAAAGTATTCACATAATAAAATTATATTAAAATACTTCAAAATGGTTTGTAATGAAAATGTGAATTATCCCAAGAATATCCCACCTGATTTTCAAAATAATTGTGCATCAAGGTTCGTTCTCAGGCATTATGTGTCAAAAAAATAAAATACCAATGCATCCTTTTCAGTGGTACAACCCCTATATATAACTATATCATATCTACATCAACTTTTAGTATCAATAATTATATTTATTATAAGGAAGTATATATAATATCAGACTTCAAATACATTAGTATATTATCCTATACATAAACTTATCCTCAAATTTATTCATAGAGAAATGTTCTTTAATCTATGTTTTCCTAAACCTAGATCCCAAGCTTTCTACTAAAATTCCTCTAATTCCAACTAAAAAGATGTCGAACCTTGAATCCTAGATTCTGTGGTTACTTTATTGAATTCATACTATATATAAAGAATCACATTTCAAAAGATGGAATAGTCTATTAGTTTTGTAAAACAAGATACAAAATTTAATTTCACAGAACTTATGAAAACAATACATCATTTTTTTATTCATGAACACTACTATTACCTTTATCATATCATTGTATATCAATCATGATAATTGTATTGGAATCTTGTGGAATGGAAACATAAGAAACAGGTGATCTCAGATACTCAATAAGGGTATACATACACTAGATTCTATCATGAATAAATAAGTCACAATCTTTGTGTAAAAGGAAGTATTTTAAATCATATTAAATTTAATCAATAACATGGCCATAAATTATAATATGCAAGGAATAAATTATGATCAAATAATTTCATATAAATAATCACATTAGCATGAAAATATCCATGGATAACATGTCTAATCAAATATTCATGTGGATATCAATAAATAATCACATAATTAGGGAATTCATAATGTTAGTCATCATAATCATATCTTCAATGTCTCATTCCAATACATATTAAATAAATGGGTAAGTCATCAGTCAAATACCCAGGATAGACTATCTCATGAGACCTATCGATGCATTGAGGGGATGTAGTGGGACTCGCCCATCACTTACTCAGTCCAATGCATTCCTCATACGAGTGGGGTGAAACATAATCAATATGAAATTTCATAATGGAAAAAACTATCATACTAAATTTTAATAATTTCCCCAATAAATAATCATAGTAATAAAATACGTAGAGTATTATGGATAATTGTATCAAAATAGTAAATCCCCAGTTAAAATGATCATAAGAAATAAAAATAAATAATAAGGATGGTAGAATTAGAACATATACATAGTGGATAATATATAAAATAATTTTATTTTTTCATTTATTAATTGAAAAACAATAAAAAATATCGTTAAAAATATTCTTGAAGAAAACCCCCATATAAATTTATAACTTACTTTTAAAAACTAATATTTTATAGAATATTAATAAAAAAATTATCTGAAAAGAATCATAGAATCTTGTAAAGTATTCTTAAAATAAAATATCAGTCGTTATGTGGGGAAATTCCATTCATGTGTAGTATGTTAAAGCAAGGATTCCATTCAATTTTTTTGAAAAAATTAAAAAATAAACTCATTCAGAAAATGAAAGGAACAGTCCTTTTATACCATTTTGTAAAATGTCAAAAATCGCCAACAATAATTTTAAAAATAATATAAGAATAATAAAAAGTCAATTTTAAGATATTTGTAGAAAACGTGAATTTGGATGAGAATGGATTTTTATCAAAATAGAAAAGCGATGACTTTTTCCATAAAATTATATTTTTGATCATTTGTATATAAAGATTGAAAAATGAAGGAATTATTTTAATTTTCATAAATAACCATAGTGGAATAAAATATATTTTTATTAATAAATAAATATAAAATTATTACCCAAATGGATAATTAACATATACAATCCTGAATAATGAGCATATTGTAAAATAAACCCTTCCCACTTTTGTACCTTTAGAATCACAAGCCCCGTAAAGGAAATAACATTTTATGGACATGTATATCTAATAATTTCAATGATAAGAATCTTAAAATAAGTTCATGGTATTTATATACACCATTAAATGAATAATGGTTGTGTATAAGGGATATGTCCCACAGAAACAAAAGTGAATAAAGAATATTGTAACACCCCAAGATTTCATAGTGTGTTATTTTTTCAAAATAATTCAATAACTTTCACTACAGGCAACACTGAATTCAAGGACACCATGACTTACCAAAAAAGCCTTTAAAAGATGTTATGAATAGTATTTACTAAATTTTAAACTTTTTATAATCCTTATAATTTTAGAATCCATATTATGAGTTTGTTAGACATAATGTAAGAACAAATTCATTTTCAGTATTGCACTTTTACCAACTTTTAATAGTGAACCCTTTTTAAATCCAATATTTTAAACTTTTATATATGCAATTTGACTAAATAAATTTAATTTTTAGAATGGGGACATCAAAAAAATTTACAATGAAAGATCACAATCTTCCACGGTACGCTCTCGTTTGAATAATATAGTAGTGTGTGTTGTACGCAACTTTGAGTTCTAACACACACCACAACCAATCAAACTAGCCGTTATGAATAGTAATACCTACTTTTTTAAATTTTATAAATTTTATCTCTCAAAATGGACTTATTTTTGTATTTGGAATATCGAGTTTAGCCTAAGGTAAAATTTAAGAACTTTTCGGATAACATTTATATTTTGATGAATAGTGAAAATTACTAAATTTTAATTAAAAACAACTTTTTTAATCGAAGTAATTTATATTGATAAATTATGAATTTGAGTGGTTTTAAATATATTTAGAATATATTTTTACCATTTAATACAATGTTGGTCATTGTATATAATTTCACAATTAAACCGGGCATAAACAAGTGTCAATCTTTTGATAGTTATTATCTATTAAAAACACTCTATTTATTTTGACGACGGGAATTAATTTTTAAATTAATTAATGCAAATGATATTTTTTGAATTTGGTAAAATAGTAATCATTTTTGAATTCATAATATCACATACATCTTAGGCCTAATTTTTGATATTTTTATGGAAACTTTCATTTTTTGATGAATAGTAAAACCACTAAGTGGTAGTTAAAAAACTGAATTTTTCATAAAACATAATTTTACTGCTTCTATGAGTGGAATTTTGAAAATCCAAGAGACACGGTTATTATCAAGGAGTAAAATGTCATTCAATGTGATGAAAATAATTTTTGGTGAATGGTAACTTTTTACTTTTATTTACCACGGTTAAAAGTGAATAGGGTAATTAAGGGTAAAAATGATATTAATATTACCCTAACACATGTTCTAATTCTATTGGACAAGTTTATCTCGACCAAAAAAAATCTTATGAGTAAAATATCATCTTTTAGGTCCACTTGTATTTGATTAGGAAATTTATTATTATTTAATTCAAAGAAGAGTTAAAAGAGTTAAAATCAATGTTTATTTACTAAAACATTTTTAATATAGGGTTATATATATGATAAATTATATTTTAAATATTAATTAAAAATATAAAAATATTTCCTACATAATGGAATTTTATTTATAATTTGTAGACAATAAATAATGTAATTTAGTTATGACACAATAGTGATGCAATAATTGCCTAATTAATTAAAAATTCGAATAATTGATATGATAAATACCCAAATATATGTAATTTGAGACTTTTTATAAATAAAAACAATTTTATAGGTTAATATGACATTTTTGGATTGATTTAATTAATGTTTTTAGAAGTAATCGTTCTGTTAGGATTTTTACAAAAATCAATTATTGAATAGTGTCAAAATTGACTTAAAATAGTTTTTAAAACAAATATTATATTATTCATTGATATTAAATTCCTAAAAAACTAAGGATCGGACAAGAGACTAATATCAGGATTTTAGTATCATTAATGGACCACTTGGGGGACTCTTGGAAGTATATAGTATGTTTATTAACCATATAATATAAAAATACAAAGAGACATTGTAAAAGTGAAACTAATTAACTAAGAGTTAATACTTAAATATAAGTTTAATATAATGAACCAAACTGATATAAATTATATTTTTTGAGTGGTTTTTGACCCATACCCTTCTTAACCTTTAAATAATCGATCTTTGGTGCCATTAAAAATAGAATTTGAATTTATTATAAAATAATATTTCTAGCTTTTTCAAAGGTACCCCTCACCCCTCTTATAAAAGGGCACTCACCCTTCTCATTAATTAGAACCTTAAAAGCCATTTAGTTATACCAACCACTTCCCAAATACTCTCTAAACTTCCCTCACTACAACCTAGAGGCCTTAGTTGGATCATAAATCCAACCTATGGAGCCCTTTTGATCAAATCAAAAGAAAGAACCCGAAGATGAGGTAATGTTTTCACCACCCTTTTTCAAATTCATTTCTTCTTCACTTCTTCTTTCTTTGTTATTATCATTATAAAATAATTAATCCATTATCTCCTATATAAATTAATAATATTATAAATATGGTACAACCATATTCAGTATTCTATCCATATTTTGAATGACATGTCACCATATGTGCGTGCGTACGGCTTACCGTCTCCACGTTGTGGTGTAATTGTTATTCAATATATTTTTATTTCGATGGGTATAATAATGAAGTTTAATTCATGTAAATAATAAGTATAACACGATAATTATTCTGCATATACGATATACAATCCAATTAAATATTATTTTAATATCAAAAGAATGATATTGTCGCTCGTGCGTACGTACGGACTACTGTCTCCAGGAACGTGATGAGATTCATTCTCCGTCCTATCCATTCAAGTATAATAATAATTTGATGATTAATAATAGTATCTAAAGACTTGATATCATTCTGGATATGATTATCATACAACCTATCCACAACAAACACGTCTTACGTAACAAAACATATAAAAGAAAATGAGTAAGATAACACCCGAAACCACGATAATACTAAGATATTATTAACAAATCAATGTTAAAAGATCATATATGATATCATATTAATGTATATTATTCTTGTATAATTTAATAAAAATTATTTCACCATTATACAGGAGGTTATCATACCCCCAACCAATTAAAAGTACAAGGTAAGGGTTATTTCACAATCTATTCATTATTCGAGGTTGTTTATATGTAATTATCTACTGGGACCCCTTTATCATCCACATCCATGTTTCCTGAAAGTGTATTTCAAAACATTCTTATTATTTTACAGAATAGGGGTTAAAGGTAATTTATACCCTTTTTTGACTTTTTATAAGAAGTTTATAAAGGAATCATTCAATCTTTTTGCAAACAAGGTCCTTTTTTAACCTTTTAGACAGAATTAAGGTGAGAATGTTTTTTTAACTTATACGGAGGATGCAGCTATTTTCCGCCGTTATAATATTTTCAAATCTTCCCTTACAAAATTATAAGGATATTTTCAATGTAAATGTTTTATTTTATAATTATTTGACTTTGAAATGATTTCAAAATAAATATTTTTAGAATTTCTGAAAGGTAATCTTTATCAAAATCATAATTTTAAATGTTTTAAAGATTTATCTTTCTAAATATTTTTAATTAATGTGCATGTTTTCAAAATTATTTGAAGGATTTATTTATATGGACATGAATGTTTTGAAATTACATTTCATTTCAAAAGTTTCGAAGTGGTATGGGACACTTTTATCCCAACCTCTCATTAAAATTAATTCTTTAATAAATGTGTGACTTTTAAATGATTTCAAAAAAATGAGATATTTCTCTCATATAGTTTTGATTTAATCTATGTCAACATCCTTTAGTGGATATTAAGTTTATTTGAAGTTGATTTATTATGATACAAAACTTCCATATTGTTTTGAAGTTTTTGTGATGTGTTTGACTGTGGATGTGTTATTCTTATACCATTCGTGGTTTATGGATGAAGTATTTACATTTCATATGCTAGTTTTAATATGAATGTTTATGTTCTGTTTGATCCTTTTCATATGTGAATGCATTGGACTTAATATGTGAGGGGTGGAGCCTGCTATAGCTCCTCGATTCATCTGTAGGTCTCATGGGACAAACTAGTGTCTTGGCACAAGGCCTTGACAAAACATTGAGGATTAGTATAGAATAACTTCCTAGAATTTTGGTATTGTAGAGATTTTGTGAGTTTTCTGAGAAATACATCCTTGTCTGGATACGAGCAGGTAGAGGCGGCTCTGGCACAGATGTACCTAGGGGTAAAACCCGAAGACACCGCTTTGATATAGACTCGAATGGGAACTGGTGCATGACAACGGGCCATGCTGCACTCTTGGTTACGACACTCATGAGGGATATACTTAGGATAATTCTCATTTTCATTACAAACCATTATGAAGGGCTTATGAGTATATACTTCCTAAATGGAGATATGTTTATGTTTATGGATTATATCCATAAACTATTCAATTTATGTTCTATGTTTTTCAAGTTTGGGATTAGGTATTGTTATTCATAAACTAATCTAGTGTATGCCATTGTATAGAAATGGCACCCAGTAGAAGGAATGAGAACTCCAGAAATGCACATAATCCAATGAGAAAGAAGGATCATATATTTCATAGTCTTAAGCCAGAATTTATAAGAGAAATATTCTCCCATGAATTATCACCATATGAAGAAATAATATCATGTGTTGATAAGATAAGTAAAGAGTTTACTGAGTCCTATGGATTTTAAGGGAAGCAAGAGAAGAAAAGGATGGAAGAGAGAAAGATGGATAAAGGGAAGATGGAAAAGAAGAATTTTCCCATATGTGATAACTGTGGGAAGAAACACCCTGGAACATTCCTGAATGGAATGAGAGTTTGTTATAAGTGTGGAGGAAAATGGCACAAAGAACGTGACTGAAAGGGTAAGAAAATGGATTCAAATGTAAAATGCTTAATTTGCAAGGTGTTTGGACACTACGCGATCCTATGTCCCAGTCATCAGACTATACCGCAAAAGATGCTATTGGATAATAATAAAGTTATGATACTACCACAGATGAAGAAGAATGATTAGAGTGCTTATGTTGATTATGTCATTTGAGTGGTGTATCAACAATGTACTTGTTATAATAATTATGGAGTATATAATGATTGTACTACAATACTATTTCATTAAGGACTTGAGATTGTGTGGAACAATGAAAAATGACTCAATAGCATGTTAAATTTTTGAAAAATATATGGTTTAGAGAAAGATAAACCATAATATGGTTCTAATACCGATGTAGTGATTTTGGAATAATACATGATTGATTTGGATAAATTATATTGGATATTCTTGACTACCTTGAAACTGATTAATGATTTTTATATTCCATCGTTTTTTGGGTTTACAACATTTTTGGATTGAAGGAGTATATCTATTATTCTTTAAGGAATAATGGATCATGAATGTAATAAATAGCGTTTTATGGTAATTCAGGATCTTGTAGTGTTTTAAATGAATACATGATGAAGGTGTTCACATGTTATTACACGGAAAAAAGGATCTTCATTGTGTTTACCTTCCTTATAAATTTTGGACTGAAGTATTTTGGATAGTTCTCGTTTGGATTATTTTGGATTGCCATAAAAGGACAACTCGGAGGCCGGACGGCAACCCGTCACGTCCGTCAAGGCTGCGAGACATGAACCCACAACCGAAGGGTTACAAGGGTGTATCACCTACCACTGACACACGTGATGTCCTGGATTGAATAATGTCGTTTTTTAATGGTTCTGCTAGATGAATTATGAATTCATTTTTTTAACCCTATATGAATAGGATAAATAGAATATTATTTTTAAGTTCTATTATCTTTTAGTGTAAAATTAGGGTTTGTGGTAGAACTTAGTTAAAGTATGAGACTCTACTTGTCAAGTATATATTTTTCTTCTTCTTCTATTCAATGAAGAAATTAATTCTTATACTTTACTGAAGGGATCTTAAAACAAAAAAAAATGTGTTATCTGAATACCATATGTTTTGCTGAACTGATGGTATTTTAAATCGTCATTGATTGATGAATTTAAGGCCCTCAATTTTACACTTGTTTGTGATTGATGACCTCAATCACTACCTATAAATATTTACGTTTTTCTTTCAATTATATGTCTCTAATTTCAACCAATGTTCTCCGAATAGGGATCATAATTTGGTGGTAACCCTTTCATTTCTCTTTTCCTATTATTAAGACTAAATTTTATTAACCCAAAATTCTGATGTGGGTTTTCCCACAAAGATATTTTCTATATTCAACCTTTTATTTTTGAAGAACAATTTCAAATTGCGAGGATGCAATTTATTGAAGGAGGGGAGAATGTAACACCCCAAGATTTCATAGTGTGTTATTTTTTCAAAGTAATTCAATAACTTGCACTACACGCAACACCGAGTTCAAGCACACCATGACTTACCAAACAAACCATTAAAAATATGTTATGAATAGTATTAACTTAATTTTAAACTTTATATATTCCTTATAATTTTAGAATCCATATTATGAGTTTCTTAGACATAATGTAAGAACAAATTCATTTTCAGTATTGCACTTTTACCAACTTTTAATAGTGAACCCTTTTTATATCCAATATTTTAAACTTTTATATATTCAATTTAACTAAATAAATTTACTTTTTAGAATGGGGACATCAAAGAAATTTACAATGAAACATCCCAAGCTTCCACGGTACGCTTTCCTTTGAATAATATAGTAGTGTGTGTTCTACGCAACTGCGAGTTCTAACACACACCACAACCAATCAAACTAGCCGTTATGAATAGTAATGCCTACTTTTTGAAATTTTATAAATTTTATCTCTCAAAATGGACTTCTTTTTTGTATTCATAATATCGAATTTAGCCTAAGGTGAAATTTTGGAACTTTTCGGATAACATTTATATTTTGATGAATAGTGAAAATTAAAAATTATTAATTAAAAACAAATTTTTTTAATAAAAATAATTTTTATTGATAAATTATTAATTTGAGTGGTTTTAAAGTATATTTAGAATATATTTTACCAATTAATACAATGTTGGTCATTTTACATAATTTCACAATTAAACCGGACATAAACAAGTGCCAATCTTTTGATAGTTATTATCTCTTAAAAACACGCTATTTATTTTGACGACGGGAATTAATTTTTAAATTAATTAATGCAACTGATTTGTTTTTAATATGGTAAAATATACATCATTTTTTAATTCATAATATCAAATATAGATTATGGCTAATTTTTTGTATTTTTCTAGATACTTTCATTTTTTGATGAATAGTAAAATCAACAAAGTTGTAGTTAAAAAACTGAATTTTTCATAAAACTAAATTTTACCGCTTCTGTGAGTGGAATTTCGAAAATCTGAGATACATGGTTAATATCAAGGAGTAAATGTGGTTCAATGAGATGAAAATAATTTTTGGTGAATAGTAACTTTTTACTTTTATTTACCACGGTTAAAAGTGAGTAGGGTAATTAAGGGTAAAAATGATATTAATATTTCTCTAACACATGTCCTAATTCTATTGGACAAGTTATGTCGACAAAAAATTATCTATGGAGTAAAATATTTTCTTTTAGGTCCACTTGTATTAGATTAGGACATTTATTATTATTTAATTCAACAAAGAGTTAAAAGAGTTAAAATCAACGTTTATTTACTAAATCATTTTTAATATAGGCTTATAAATTTGATAAATTATATTTTAAATATTCATTAGAAAGATAAAAAGAGTTCCTACATAATGGTATTTTATTTATAATTTTTAGACATTAAATAATTTCATTTATTTTTGACACAATAGTGATGAAGTAATTTCCCAATTAATGAAAAATTAGAATTATGGATATTATAAATACCCAAATAAATGTAATTTGAGACTTTTTATAAATAAAAATAATTTTATAAGTTAATATGACATGGTAGGATTTATTTATTTATATTTTTTAGAAGTAATAAATCAGTTATAATTTTAAAAAAAATCAATTATTGAATAGTGTCAAAATTTACATAAAAGAGTTTTTAAAACAAATATTATATTATTAATTGATATTAAATTCCTAAAAATCTAAGGTTCAGCCAAGATACTTATATCATGATAGGAGTATCATTAATGGACAACTTGGGGGTCGGTTGGATGTATATAGAATGTTTATTAACCATATAATATAAAAATAAAAAGAGACATTGTAAAAGTGAAACTAATTAACTAAGAGTTAATAATTAAAGATAAGGTTAATATAATGACCCAAACCTGTCTAAATTCAATTGGTTGAGTGTTTTTCAACCCATCTACACCTTAAACGTTAAACAATACACTTTTGAGCCATTATAAACCGAATATGAATTTGTTATAAAATTATATTTCTAGCATTTCCAAAGGTGCCCCTCACCCCTCTTATAAAAGGGCACTCCCCCTTCTCATTAATTCACACCTTCAAAGACTTTTGGATCGTCCAAACCATTCCCAAATACTCTCTCCACTTACCTAACTACATCCTAGAGGCAGTATTTTGATCAGAGAGCCAACCTATGGAGCCCTTTTGATCAAATCAAAAGGAATAACCCGAAGAAGAGGTAATGATTTCACCACCCTTTTTCAAATTCATTTCTTCTTAAACTTCTTCTTTATTTGTTATTATCATTATAAAATAATGAATCCAGTATCTCCTATATACATTAATATTATTATAAATATGGTACAACCATATTCATTATTCTATCCATCCTTTGAATGACATGTCACCATACGTGCTTACGTACGGCTTACCGTCTCCACGGCGTGGTGTAATTGTTATTCAATATATTATTATTTGGATGGGTATAATAATGAAGTGCAATTCATGTAAATAATAAATATAACATGATAATTATTCTTTATATAATATATAACATCCAATTAAATATTATTTTAATATCAAAAGAATGATATTGTCACTCGTGCGTACATACGGACTACCGTCTCCACGAACGCGATGAGATTCATTATCCATCGTGTCCATTCAAGTCTAATTATAATTTTATGATTAATAATAGTTTATAAGGACTTGATATCATTCTGTATATGATTAATATACAACCTATCCATGACAAACACGGCTTACGTAACAAAACATATAAAAGAAAATGAGTAAGTTAACACCCGAAACAACGATAATACTAAGATATTATTAACAAATCAATGTTAAAAGATCATATATGATATCATATTAATGTATATGATTATTTTATAATTTAATAACAATTATTTCACCATTATATAGGAGTTTAAACTACCCCCAACCATGTAAAAGTACAAGGTAAGGGTTATTTCACAATCTATTCATTATCTGAGGTTGTTTATACGTAATTATCTACTGGGACACCATTATCATCCACATCCATGTTTCTTGAAAGTGTATTTCAAAACATTCTTACTATTTTACAGAATAAGGGTTAAAGGTAATTTATACCCTTGTTTGACTTTTTATAAGAAGTTTATAAAGGAATCATTCCGTCATTTTCCAAACAAGGTCCTTTTTTAACCTTTTCGACAGAATTAAGGTAAGAATATTTTTTTAACTTATACGGAGGGTGCGGCTATTTTCTGCCATTATAAAATTTTAGAAGCTTAACTTACAATATTATAAGGATATTTTCAATGTAAATGTTTTATTTTATAATTATGTGACTTTTAAATGATTTCAAAATGAATATTTTTAGAATTTCTGAAAGGAACTCTTTATCAAAATCATAATTTTAAATATTTTAAAGATTTATCTTTCTAAATCTTTTTATTTAATGTCCATGTTTTCAAAACGATTTTAAGGATTTATTTATATGGAAATGAATTTTCTGAAATGATATTTCTTTTGAAAAGTTTTGAAGTGGTATCGGATACTTTGATCCAAAAATCTATTTTAAATTACTTCCTTAATAAATGTGTGACTTTTAAATGATTTCAAAAAAAGAGATATTTCTCTAAAATAGTTTTGATTTCATCTATGTCAACATCCTTTGATGGATATTATGTTTATTTGAAGTTGATTTATTATGATACAGAACTTCCCTATTGTTTTGAAGTTTTTGTGATGTGTTTGACTATGGATGTGTTATTCTTATACCATTCCTGGTTTATAGATGAAGTATTTACATTTCGTATGCTAGTTTTAATACGAATGTTTATGTTATGTTTGAAACTTTTCATATGGTAATGCATTGAACTTAATATTTGATGGGTGGAGCCTGTTATAGATCCTCGATGCATTGGTAGGTCTCATGAGACAAACTACTATCTTGGCACAAGGCCTTGACAAAATTTTATTTGTAGTCTTGGCACGAGGCCTTGGCTATGTGGTTATGATATTCTGGAATTATGAATTCCATCTTTATGAAATGGGTTATTCATATTGCATGTGATTATTCGATTAGTAGAATATCCATGTGAATAAGTAAATGGAGTAATTTAATTTTATTTTTTCCATACTATGTTGAAGTTCAAGTTTAAAAGGATTTTGTTTTAGTTATACATTGACTTAAATGTTTATTATTATTTATGAAAGTTTCCGCTATATTGTTATCCTTACTGGGAATTTGAGCTCACCACTTTTTCTATGTTTTTTTCCCAGGATGTGAAGAAGTATTTTATGAATGTGCTATAGGGATAGTATGATGGGATATGAAGACAATATATTGTTGTAGTTTTTCACTTATTGATGTAATGTAAACTTTATGAATATATCTATTGTTTCCAAGGATACTAAACTAATCGGTCTTTCGAGACATGATCTTTTGTGATCATGCCAATGTTAGGTAATAATGCACCGACTGTGGGTAACTGGGGTCGGGGCATTACAAATATCATACCATAGGTTCAGCTTCCATCATACATGTTAAAAAACCATGTTTAATTTATACAGATTTATTATAAATCTATTATAGATCCATAATCATATATATCATTCCATCTTTAATTTATATATGATTTTTAATCACTGTTGATTCCCATAATTGTCTTATACGCACTTTTTAATTAAATATTTTAGAACTATGAACACTATGAAAAAATACTGATATATTTTTCATGAAGGACTTGGATGAGGAATTATTGAAGAAAAATAGATTATAATGGGTAAATTTTTTAAAATAATATCCTTTATTTAATCCATTATATATACATTATTTATAACATTCTCACTCGGGTAACCTAAGGTAGAAAAAATTGGCCAACCAAGTAAAAAGTATTCCAAGTAAACCAAGCACACATTGAGGGGTATCCTCAACTACACCATGGGGGAAAGATAGTTTGAAATCCAAGTGATGAGAGTGGGTGATCAGGGATCATGTGGTGTGCACAGAGGTGTGTGTGGGTATACATCTGTGGGTCATTCAATGGGAGTGCGTGATCGGTAATAACTTGTGGAAATGTGGTGGGTACCGACCCAACTACCGGATCGAAAAATATATTTTCTTTAATGATTTATTAATAACTCCCTAAATAGATTCTAAATCAATGTGGGATGTGGAAAGAATGAGATATTGTTCCTTTTTTAAAATTATATGGAAACAACTTCCTCTATCTGATCTAAGCACTATGCATCATCTAATCACATCACATGGTCTTCTTCAACCTCTTCCCATATACAATGACGCAAAAACCCCTATATTGATGTTTTTGTGACACTTTACATCACCCCCTGCTTGAATACCACCTTGTCATCCTTCTCTAGACATCAACCAGAGATAAAGGATATATTCTCAGCACCAAAGGGCCATGTGTGAGACTCTTTTTCTTATATAATACTTATGTAAAACTAATTAGAAGCATCATATTTAGTTGTTCCTACAACAATGTGAAATCCTTCATGGGGGTTTTTGAATATCATGAAATAGATGGTGACAGTCATGTGATGACTTTTGGATATCACCATGGATTCTCATAAAGAAGAACATAACTCAAATTGAGTGAGCCTCCTATATGTGGATCATTTGAAGCTCCACCATCCTAGCATCATGCGTTCCAAGGAATGATTTCCCAAATCCAATAATCAAATCCCAAGAATTTATTCATGTTAAGCCTAATGACTTTCAATCATGACATCATTGAAACCCATCTTGTTTTCATGTGAATACTTTTATATGAGGCCTTTAATGACTCCATCTAATGCATGTGGAACACTCACCATGTAAGGAAACATCAACCACAGATGGTCTATTCCAATATAAATACTATATCCTCCATATGAAACAAACAAATTTGGGTGTAAAGGAGTGCACCGACCTCTTCTCCCCAGATAACATAATCATGTGATCCCAAAAACCTATCACATAGTCTCTTGAGGATAAGGTGATTTAATGATGAATTGAACATTATTTGATGCCTGGTTCATATACAAGATACCACCACTAGATTGGTGACTACGCCATGAAATACTACCATCCAATCATACAACTCGGGCGTGTACCCTCTGTGCATGTTCACAAGACCTCCCTTTGGGGTACACGAGTGCATGTATAATAGAACCTCATGTTACACAATAATGTAGGACCTTGGACATACAGATCACCCATTATGGGTTTTTGAACATACACATATGAAACCTCAGTCTCACCATGTCATAAACCCATTTTCTCATGATGCTCACATGCAACCCTAGACGTGGTTTCATTGACATTATACATCCCTACAGATACCTTTACATACAATTAAAACATCATGGACATGTTTCCTTAATCGTCTATGCACCCAACCTCTCTATAAATTGTACACCCTTATCCATACATAATTCATCAATTGACATTCCCCTAAACATTATTGTATAACCCATCATGAGACCCCCTTTCGTGGTCATGAAAATCAAATGAGTAATGGAGATTCATGAGGCTCCATCTTGTTGGCACAATATTGGAAAATATATAAACTCATGGGAAGGACCTCCCTCTATCATATAAGCCCTAGGAGGTGAGACTATGCGATAAACAAATTTTCCATGCACTCTCCTTCCAAAATGATATTATCCATGTGGTCTTGTTGTATGATCCCATAGGTCATACATCATCAACACTTGGATTGGTGTGAGATTATAAAATGCTTACAAGACCCTGCTTCATGATGTAATTAATGTCACGTGGTCATAAGACTCTTTACATATCTGATGATGTCCTTGGATAGTCTCAGAAGTGTCTCTTTGGTCACAAGGCATGCCTGGGATAATTCGAGTTGGTTATGCGACAATTTTTGACATGCCTCTATGGATATATGATTTTATATGGACAATCTAGGGTGATCCCATGAAATATTATTGACAAGTTTGCATGGTCATGAAACTACCTATAGAAAAGTCTTCTTTGGATAAGCAATTCCTCTTTTAAATGAAATCATTGATCATGTGGAGATATCCTACAATGTCAAATTATCATTTGAAGACATCCAAGAAAATTCAATTGATCATATAAAATACCTGGTAGATGTTCTCTTTCATAATGAGTAGACATCCAAGACATGTCAATTGATCAAATGAAAGAAAATGGAGATGTCCACATTGATCATGAAAAGATATCCAATACAATTAAATTGATTATGAAAAATTCCCTAGACATATCATGTTTGATCATGAAAATACATCCAAGACAAGTTGATCGATCATGCATAACAACTTAGAAACATCAAATTTAATCATGTGAAACATCATGGACATATCTGGAAGAGAACCATTGATGTGTCTTCCATATTCGACTGTCACCCCAGACATGTCAGTCGAAAATCAAGACATGTCTAATATAAAACCAAGATATGTTGGGATGATCCATGAGAAAATGTCAAATATGTATGGTAGATACAGTCGGACATATAACATATAGGCCCCAATCCAAGAACCATAGTCCACATACCCTCTTTATAAGAGGAGTTTCCCTATGGGGTTAGGGTTATACACTCATACGACCCTATCTGTTCTATGCTCTCAGAAGTTACCTCCATGTCATACTAAGAATATCCAATAGACAATGAATGGTATCCATCTCTATTTATCCGTTGAAAGATATATAATGAAAATGCCCAAAGAAATCAATCATGTTATAATCTCCTATATTTTCTAAAGGCTTTGGGATGACAATAATGTATCTGAGTATAATCACCCACCTAACTGATCAGTGTGTTAGGCAGTTACTGAACTATGAGGTCTCTGATTCCTTAAAAAATAGGATATGTAGGATGCCTTCCTAAGGCCTGAGATCCAATGGAAATCCAACTTAGTTTAATTCCATCCATATCCAAAATATTCCGGTCTCATGGTAAAAATTCTCCCACAATTCTTCCATTATTCATCTTCCATCAGTGGATGTGAAGAATACTCACACATGAACATCATTTTAAATGTAATCCATAACCATGTCCTCAAATAACTCAAACCTATCAGCAAGACAGAGAAAAACTTATCTATGATGATGATAATTCTTATTATAGACATGATATATAATAAACATTAGTAATTATCGAGTTCCATTCCATATCCTTAATGATATTGGTAATCATACCTCTCTAATGGAATCTTTAATGTGTAGGACCCATGCGAAGATGAACTCATGTAATGTGTTCACTCTATACTATATCTTATTTCTCACACTGAGAATGACTCACATAAACTTAGATACTATAGATAATTTTACCAATTTCATGGTAGTGATGCCCACAGTGTGGACCCTTGATCAGGACATAAGTATGATTACATGCAATCTTCACTCAATGGTACATGCTCTTGATGATGAAAACCAGGGCAATCATATATGAATATGTCCCACTCAAGGCCTCTATTAACACATATTTCATTAAATAGTTTCCCATAACCTGAACTGCAAATAATTTTATTCCTACCATAATAGGATATGTAGGACACTTCATCGAGGCTCATGTTCGATATTTACGTCCTTATCGCATGATGTTAAAGTGCATGGATCAATCCATTCATGAGACCTTAAACTATATCAAACAAACTACAAGTTTTTTTATTCATAATATCATTTGATATGTAGGATTCCTCATAGAAGTTCATTCCCACCTCAAAGACACCAACTTCTTCCTTAGAAAGCAACAATCTCTAGATTTCATGAAGATGAACATAAACACTAGCATCATAAATGAATAATGGAATGGTGGAGAACATGCAGTATACACACAATTGTTCTCATTAATAAAATATGTTAATAAAAATATTGAAATAGGGGTAACAATTCCCTTATCAATGACTAGGAGTAATTTTGTGAATATATTTTAACTCTATAAGTGAGTCACAAAGTAAGAAAACAATTCTCAAAAACATTGTTGTGATGAGAGTAACATCTCATCCACTCGACAAATTTGAGTTCCTATGTGTCATTGGAACTGAAACCCTATTTGAATTCCTGAAATTCTAAATAAGTTACATACTCATATATGAATGTGGGAACCATTGGGTGTATCTATGAATGGAAAAAGTGGTGATCCTAACATGATGAATTTTTAGCACAATTAACCCACCACATAACCAATTGACAAGAATCTCCAAAACCCATCCTCAATAGGAAACACAAAAATGGTGAACCGAACATGAAATTATTTCACTATTTTATCCCTTTTATAGGTAAAAAAGTATAGAATTTCTTATAAGTATTGGGTCATTTTGTTCTGTATTTTTCCCAAAAAAATGATCCACCCAACATGTTTTTTTACTGCACTGAACATTGTATAAAATGTAGTGACTACCACTTTATCCTTCAACATTGAGTATAATTGATCAAACATGTACTATGATATAATGTTTCACTAAAAAGGTGCCTTATTTCCTCTATAGGAATTATAATAATCCTTACAATCAAAATGACATCAGTGAATGTACCACCTTCTTACTCTACCTATGTTATAGACGATTGTACCTCCTCCTCCCTCTACTGTGGTAAAAGAATGGATGACAAATATTTATCATACATATATAAATGGAATTACTAGAAGTGATATAATTTAAAAGGATAATGTCAATGGATCATATGGAAAGTGATAATCGAGGATTCAATCTCTAGGGTCCACATTGAGATGCCCATCATTAGCCTCTCACCCTTCCATTGACAGATGATATGGTGTTTTAATGGATCCAAACAGTCACACCTATGAAGATAAAATGGAAATTACTATGAAATAATGGATCACTAAAATTTTAATGGAGGATAAAGATCTATAGGAAATAATTTTTTACATTACTCTGGGATCTATTCACCAGAATGATTTACAATAACCTCCGACAAAAAAACACCATACAGTGAAGTGCCCTAGCCCACGGGTCTAGGGGAATTTTCGTATTTCTCATCCCCTCGTCGAGTGAAATCAAGAAATTGTTCCACCTCACCACATCCAATAGTTTTGGGAGAATTTTCATATTTTCTTGACCCGTAATACCCCATGGCTGTGGTCCTTTAAATATTTTCCACCCCCTTATTGAGAGTGTTCTAGAATCTATATGTCATAAATCATTTCCATAAAGCCTCCAAGAGAGTCTGTTTCCTTTAATCAGTGGGAAATTTCTGTAACATCCAAGGATCCCAATTACTCAACACTATCCCCTTGACTAATAAGTGCCTCGACTCTCCCCCACTCTGAACATTTCCATGCATCGATGCCATTAGGTGTATAAATAACATATCGGAGAAGCAACATTGTATCCCCTCCATTGAATATAGACAATAAAGGGTATTGTAACACCCCGATATTTTATGGATATTTTTTTGAATAAATTATAATTTTCATATATATATTTCAATGAACAATGTCAAACCTTCCTTTCACACTAAACAGACTTTTCATATGTTACACACGATAGCGAGTTGGCCTACGATATATGCAACACTGAGTTTAGATTTTGTTCAATTAATAAAAGAAAAATGTTTGTATTATGTTATATGAAACAAAAAAGGAACATTTCACAACAATCAACACTAAATTGGATTTCATTAAACAAAATATCAACCTTCCTTGATAGCTTGCGTTGTACGCAATACTGAGTTTCACTAAACAAGGATATATTTTTGAAATATTATTATTTAATTAGATATAAACTAGACATTATGAATATTATTATCCACATTTTGAAGTTTATTTGACATTAAAATTCATCATATATATTTTCATGAAATGATATATGAACAAATTAATTTTTTTCGGATAAAATAAATATTTTTCAAAAAAATGCAGTTTTGACACCTTCTAATGATTCACCCATTTTAAATCTAGTTTTAAAACTTTTATATATTATATTTGAAAAAATAAACTTATTATTTGTAATCAGGACATCAAAATTTACTTTGGTTGAATTTTTGGTATTTTTATGATAAACTTCATATTTTAATGAATAGTGAAAAAATACTACATTTTAATTCAAGACTACCTTTTCATCTAATTTATTTATATATTAAGTATATATTTTAAATTTTTTAAAGTGTAATTGGATTATTTTTTTATCATTTAATAACATTTTGTTCATTGGATGTAATTTAACATTTAAATTGGACAGAAACATATGTCAATCTTTTGATAGTTTTTATTTCTTAAAAACCTACTTTCTGGTTTTGATAACGGGAATTAATATTAAATTAATTTCTGCCAATTTTCTATTTTGAATTTAGAAAAATGGATTCCATATTAGAAATCATGAGGTAAAAATTATATAAATATGTACCTTCTATTGTGGACATTATTAATAGTAACTTCAGTAATTTTTTTTATTTACCATGGTTAAAGGGTATATCAGGTAAATAAGGGTAAAAATCAATATAATAATAATATAAATCTAAAATAACATGTGTTATGATCCAATTGGATGAGTCATGGGCGACTAAAAAAGCCTTAGGTCGACATTTTGGCATTTGAGAACCACTTGGGTGTGAAGATGACATGTTATAACAATTTATTTAAAGTAAAGGGAAATATGACATAAACATGAATCTTTTTACTAGAACAAATTTATTTTGGATTATATAAGTTATATATTAGACTATAAATGTCACTATAAATATTAATATATTTCCTACACCATGTTATTTTATTTTTAATTTTTAAAAATTTAATAAATAAAATTATTTATGACATAATGATGATGTAGTGATTAACTTATTAATAAAATATTCAAATAAATGATGTTAAAAATACTAAAATAAATGTAATTTGAAAATATTGATTCCATAAACTAATTTTTTGGATACAATTTACATGATATAGATTTATAATGCCTTTGGTTTGAAGAAATCATGTTTTTATGAATTTAGTAAAAAACAATTACTAAATTGTGTCAAAATTGATATAAATAAGTTTTAAAAAAAAAATAATATTTTATTAAAGAAGATAATAGTCCTAAAAATATATGATTATTCCAACTAACTTATATAATGTTTAAAATTTCATTAAGGATCCACATGAGGTTATATTGGCATTTTATAGTAACTATATTAACAATATAGTATAAAAATACAAGAATACATGATAAGAGTTAAATTATTTATCAATGGGTTAAAGGTAAATTATAAGGCTAATTTTTTAACCGAAACACTTAAAAAAAATATTGGTTGAGATAATTTAGACCCATACTCATCATATCTTTGAAATAAAAGAGTACGAGGCCATTAAAAACTGAAAATAAATTTATAATAAATTAATATTGAAATACTTTCCTAATGTGCCCCTCACCTCTCCTAAAAACGGGAACTTCTCCTTCTCTTTTAGTCACACCATTAAAACTCATTTTATCAACATAAACCTACCCCTTTACTATCCCAAATTCCATAAATTCATCCTAGATGCCACTCTTTGGTAATAAATCCATCCTAGGGAGAAATTGTTTGAAAATCAAAAGGAGATACTTGAAAAAGAGGTAATTGTTTTATCACCTCTCTCAAAATTATTCTCTTCTTATACTTACTATTCTTTTGGTTTTAAAATAATAAAGTAATAAATATATTATTTTATACATTATTTTATTTTATTATAAATATGGGACAACCTTATACCTCCTTTTATCCACTATATGAATAACAATATCACCATGCGTGCGTACGTACGACTTACCGTCTCCACGGTGTGGTGTAATTTGTTATTCAAAAATACATAATTTGGATGGGTATAATGATTAGTTTAGTGGATTTAAATAATGAATATAACATAATAATTATTCATTATAATTATTATATCATCCAATTTCATTTCATTTAACCATTAATTGAATGATATCATCACTCGTGCGTACGTACGACCTACCGTCTCCACGACACGATGAGATTCATTCTCCACTTTAACAATTAAATAATGATTATAAAGTATATATAATAAATAATAATTATACTAGATTTATGTATATATATTTCATTTATTTGTTTCAATTCAATTCAATAAGGAAACAGAAACAACGTTCATGCGTACGTACGACCTACCATCTCCATGAACGGTGTATTCCATTTCATTTATGTATATATATTATATATATTTATATAATAAATTTTTTTATATATAAATAATTTTTTATATTCTGGATGTATTTAAATCATGATCTATGTAATAAGATCAAGAATAACAAGTCCAAACACTTATGATAAATAAATCGATTATTACCCAAAACGATGCTTTAACATATAATTGATGAATAAATGGGTAATATATTGTCATAAGTGAATCATATATGATATAATAGATATTATTATTGTTATTGTATGAGTTAATAATATGTTTAAACTCACTATATAGGAGTTTTAGGCACATACCAAAGAAATAATACCTTATGTAAGGGATAATTCTCCAATTTTATTATTATCCGAGATTGTTTATTTGTAAGTATTTACTAGGGTAAATTTATCATATATGTCCATTTTTACAAACTATATAATATTATTTCTATTCTTATACTATTTTTTAAATTCAAATTTACATATTGGTGAATTTTTATTAGACTATATGGAAGGAATCTTTCTTCTATTTTCCATATGAGATACTTTTTTACTTTTCTGGAAAAGGGATGAGGAGAATGTTTCTTTAGCTTATATGGAATGAATAGATTTTTACGTCTTATAAGTGCCTTATTTACATGAAGATTCATTTAAACTATTTTATTTTTATTTTGAACTAAATTTTTTCTTTTAAAATTTCACATCATTTTGAGAAAAAAATATTCTTAAAGAAGAAAGAATATATTCCTAAAGAATTAAGATCAAGGGTTTCAGAAAAATTATGTTCCATATAATATGACGCTTTTTTAAATAGGGTTATATTTATATACCTATTATTACTATTATTTGATTCTCTTAATGAAGGATTGATATTTTATATGGATTATTTTATTAGTTAATGATGTTTAAGAAAGCCATTTTATTTCTTGGGTTATGATATGATGAATGATTTATGTTTTTGTGGAACATGTAAGAATGATTAAATTATGAGATGGGTAGGACCTATATCTCCCTAAAATGAATTGGGAAAAGATTTATATCTCATGAGATAGAAATTATTGGATTTTCATTTAAATACGGTTAAGTAACACAGATATGGAATGAAAAGTAAATCTAGTTTAGTAATACATGGCTGGAACGACAAGTAAACATAGTTCAGTAATGGACTTTTTACACCATGATGGTCTTGTCAGCAATTACTTAGCTACCTTGGAAATCATATTATATACTTATTTTTTTCCATAATTATATGTTTTATTCCAATTCTATTTTATCATGGTTAATGTTCCTTTATGATCTATTCCTTATGTACTGCCAACATTTCATTCATGACTGATGATTTTGATCTTTAAACATTATGTTCATGTTTTTACATTCTTATGTTTATGGTTTGTTTTATGTTCTCCATGTTTACCCTTAATAAGTATTTCAGCTCACCCTTTTTATGTTTTCTTTTCCCCAATATATAAATAAATGTTTTAGATAGAAAAATAAATGGGGAAGATCTTTATGGGAGATGTTGAAGATCTTTCACCATGTTAGAAGATTATATTCCATGTTTCCAAAGACACTAAACTAATAAAGTATTTGTGAATATATTTGTTCAATGTATTAAGTATTCCACAAAAGAAATGTAATTTCCATGCAATTCAGGCTTGGGTTTTTAGAGTTGGTATTAGAGAAAAGGTCTTGTTAACCTTTGGAAACATGGATACAATGACTTCAGTGAGATCCCTAGAGATATTTCTAAGGTATGTCAAGGGAGGTCCCTAAGGGTAATTCTAACTATAGTTTATGGTCCTAGAATTATGGTAATGATCAAAAATAACCTATGATTAAACCTAAGATGTTATATATTGAAATAAATCCCCCTTTATTATGTTGTTTTCCTTGTATGATTTTTCATCTCACACTACTATTTTTGGGGTTTAGAAAATGGATGGATCCCAAAAGAACCACGTTAATGCTGGATTCGAAGGGAAATTAAATGATATTCCTCCTAAAAAACCATATTTTATAGGAGCCCAAATATAGAATATTGTTTCTGTGACTGAAAATCCAGATAGGATTCCAAATGACCAAATGTGGGAACACAGTTCTCTTTAATATTTCTTAAGGAAACATCCACCTTATCTTAGTTGAATGACCGATCCACTAGTTGCTAATAAATGTACATATACCATTGACAATATATTTTCATTTTTTTGTTCATAACATGAAATGTTTATGTTGGGAACTTATTTATTGGAAGTTAAAGCGAATCAGTGGTGGAATTTTATCACAAATACAAGGGACAAGATAAAACTGAATCTTTGTATTTTTATGAGTTCAAGAACTTTTTTTCATTATGTACCTTACTTGTATTATTCTTACAAAAAGGGAGATTGCAGTTTCTCATCTATCTCATGGTTATGATAAAAAAAGAAGGATAAAATTTAAAGGAAATTTTATAAATTATGAAGAAAATAATATTATATTTTCTTTATGCTCAAAGTGTGGAAGGAAACATGGAGTAAATTTTGTTAATGTGATGGATAAATGTTTTATGTTTGAAAAATAAGGCCATCGATCATTTCACTACTAAATTAATGGGAATAAATAGAAATATCCAAACAGTGTACCTCCAAAAAATCTTGGTTACAAGTGCAAGGAAATGGGGTATTATGCTATCCAATGACCCAATCCAAGGGTTGTGGATGATTATCAATGTAAAAACACTCTTAAGGCTGGAGACAAAGGAAAATCACATGCGATATCTATTGGATATGTTGAGTATGACAATGACGTGGTGGAATGAATAAGTGTTTATTAATGGGATTCCAAAATAGTGTTGTAGAATCTATTTTATAGTATTATGAAATATTGAAATATCAATTGGTCCATTAAGGTTTTCCATAATTATATGGTACCAGTAACCATGGAATGTGATTGAAATATTGTTGGAAAGCACATGATATGCCCATAAAGAAGTGATAAGGAGATAATGCTATACATAATAGTATTAATGACCTCATGAATGATATACGTACAATGTAATATCATTGTTTTATTATTTAGAATTTTTGGTAGTTTTGGTGTGTGGAAGGAGTTGATTTTGACAGAATGCATGTTTTCACTATGTTTCTATGGTAATTCATGTCATTATCATGTTTCAAGAGAATAAATGATTATGATATTCACATGTTTGGAATGTGACAACTAAGAACTAACTTATGAGATATGGGAGATAAATGTCAAGTCGATTTAATTCACCTCTTTCTAAAGTTTAATATATTTAGTTTTTGGAAGGATTGTAATGTTATACATTTATGGATTGTATAAGTTATATTCCAGATGCATTTTATTAGATTAATATATTATCTCACTGTAGGCGGACTTATGCATATTTGATCACCTGTGCTAACCATTTTGTTGAGACAAATTGAATGAACTATCATTCTATCACATAATCTTCTGACAATTCAAGAATAACATATCCAACTTCATTTATTTAAATAAGAGATGATGTGGAAATTGGTCAAGGCACAAAAAATGTTAATATTTTACCAAATTCAAGTAAGTATTTATTCTCATGAAAAACTATTCAACTTTAGGGAGAGGATCTTGAAGACAAAAAAATTTATCTTCGTACCTTCTTACCAGATAAATCAGATGGTCCCTTAAATAATTTCAAATTTATGGCTTTTTGGTTTTTAGCATTCTAGGAATGTTGTTCTCTATCATTATCCATCAGATCTGGATGGTTATATTTTTCTTCTATATCCAAGTTTTCACTTCCCACCTATGTAATGCTATGTGGAAACCTAGGGACGAGTTACTTTTGGTTACCATTATGTTTCTAACTTTTATTTTTTAAAATTATGTTTTAGTATTCCTTTTAATGATGTGGGATTCCATGAATAAAACTTTCCAATAGTAAACCTTTTACAACCCTGATGGATTTAGAGGAAGAAATTCATTTTAAGGGGGTATAAAGTAACACACTAAGATTTTATGGACCATTTTTTTCAATAAATCAATGTTTTCAATTATATCTTGCAATGAACGAATTCAAACATTCATTACACACTAAACCGACTTGTCGTATATTACACACGACACCGAATTGGAATACAATATACAGCACACTGAGTATAGATTTTTTTCAATGTATAAAATAACAATGTTTGAATTATGTCATACGAAACACAAAAGGAACCATTCAATACACATAACACTAAATTGTCTTGTGTTTCACACAAGAGTAACCTTCATTGATAGCTTGTATTGTTCGCAATACTGAGTTTTACTAAAAAATGATATACTATTAAAATATTATTATCTAATTGGATATAAAGTAGAAGTTATGAATAGTATTAAACAAATTTTTAATTTTATATAACATTGACATTCATATTATTTATTTTTTAGGCATGATATAAGAATAAATTCAATTTTCGGATAAAAGAAGTATTTTTAAAAAAATGATGTTTTGCCAACAATTAATGGCGTAACCATTTTAGATATTGTTTTTAACATTTTTATATATTATATTTGAAAATATAAAATTATTTTGTGGAAGCGATAAATCAAAATTTACTTTGGTTTATTTTTTATTATTTTTCTGATAAAATTTATATTTTAATGAATAGTGAAAATACCACGTTTTAATTCAAAACTGCCTTTCCACCTAATTTATTTCTATATTTAGATTATATTTATAATTGGTTTGAAAGTTTAATTGTAATATTTTCTATCATTTAATATAATTTTTATCATTGGAAGTAATCTCACATTTAAATTGGACATAAACACAGGTTAATATTTTGGTAGTTTTTAATTCATAAAAACACACTTTCTGGTTTTGACAATGAGAATGAATTTTAAATTATTTTTTTCAAATTATATGTTTTTAATTTAGAAAAATGTAATTAATATGTGTAATCATAAGTTCCAAATTCTGTAAATTGGTACTTTTATTTTTGGACATTATGAATAATAACTTCAGTAATTATTTTTATTTACCATGGTAATGGGTAAATAAGGTAAATAAGGGTAATGAAATAATACTATAATAATATAAAACTACCCTAACATATGTCATAATCCAATTTGATTCATCATGGGAGACCATAATAATCCATGGGCCTAAATTTTGTCATTTTAGAACAACTTGGGTGTAGAAATGACATGTTATAATAATGTGAAGAGAAATATAACAAAAACATGTACCTTTTTACTAAAACAATTTTATTTTAGTTTATATAAATGATATTTTAGACAATAAATATTAATTATAATGATAAAACTATTTCCTACACCATGGTATTTTATTTATAATTTTTAGGAAGTAAATAAATAAATTTATATATGAGACAATGATGATGCAATGATTACCTTATTAATGAAATATTCAAATAAATAATATTATAAATATTAAAAAAAATGTAATTTTAGCATTTTGATGCAATAAACTAATTATTTTTATGACATTGACATGTTAGAGATGATTTAATTAATTTTTTTCTAAGTAATCAAGTTTTTATGACTTTTATAAAAAATAATTACAAAATAGTCTGAAAATTCACATAAATGATTTTTTAAAACAAATACTATTTTATTAAATGATATAATTATCCTAAAAATATATGATTAATCAAAATGAGTTATATAATGTTAAAAATTTCATTATTTATCCACATTATGTTATATTAGCATTTTATAGTAACTATATCAACCATATATTATAAAAATACAAAAAGACAATGTAAGAGTTAAATTATTTAACTAAGGGTTAAAGCTAAATGATAATGTCAATTTTGTGGCCTAAACTTATCTAAAACCTATTGGTTGAGATGATTTAGACCCATAATCAACTTATACTATAAATAAATGTATTTCATGACCATTATAAAGAAAAAACTAAATTTATAATAAATTAGTATTTAAATACATTCCTTAAGTTCCCTCATCTTTCCTATAAAAGGGAACTTCTCCTTATCTTTTAATCGCACCACTAAATCCATTTTCACGGCCAAAACCTACCGATTTACTCTACCAAATTTCTTCAAGTAATCCTAAAGGCCACAATTTGGGAATAAATACATCCTAGGGAGTCCTTTTGTGCAAAAAAAATGAGATACTCGAAAAATAGGTAATTGTTTTATCACCTCTTTCAAAATTAATTTTTTCTACTACTTCATATTATTATGTGGTTCCCACACTAAAGTAATAAATCTAGTGTACTATACATTTTGAGATGTTATTTTATTATTTTAAAACCTTATAACTCCATTTATCCATTCTATGAATAACAATATCGCCATGCTTGCATACGTAGGGCTTACCGTCTCCACGTCGTGGTGTAATTTGTTATTAAAAAATAATTAATTTGGATGGGTATAATTATGATTATAATGAATGTAAATAATGAATATAACATTATAATTATTCTTTATAATTAATATACTATAAAATTCCATACCAATTTACTATTAAGTGAATGATATCGTTGCTCGTGTGTATGCACTGCCTACCATTCCACGACGCGATTAGATTCATTCTCCAAATTAACCTTTAAAGAATTATTATAATTTATATATAATAAATAATAATGAAATAATTGAAATAATAATTCTATTTTATTTATGTATATATAGATATTTCATTTACTTACTTCCATTAAATTCAACAAGGAAAAGGAAACAAAGTTCATGCGTACGTACGACCTACCGTCTCCATGAACAGTGTATTCCATTTCATTTATCTACCTGTTATATATATTCTTACAGTAAATATTTTTGATATATTAATCATGTTGTACATTTTTAAAGTAATTGAATCACTATCTATGTAATAATATCAATAATATAAAATCAAGACACGTACGATAAGTAAAACGATTATTACCCAAAATGTTGCTTTAACATTGAAATGATAAGTAAACAGGTAATATAAAGTCATAAGTGAATAATATATGATATCATAGATATTATTATGGTTCTATTACTTGTTAATAATATTTTTAAACACACTATATTGGAGTTTCAGACACGTACAAATGAAATTGGACCTCTGGTAAGGGATATTTTTCAAAATCATTATTATCCTAGATTGTTTATTCCTAAGTATTTACAGGGGTATATTTATCTTCCATGTCCATGTTTCCTAAATATATAATAGTATTTTTATTCTTATACTATTTTTAAGGACATTTTTTACCATTTGTGATGTTTTATTAAATGGTATGGAATGAAAATTTCTTTCATTACCATACAAGTTACTTTTTACTTTTCCAGAAAAAGTATGAGGAAAATGTTTTTTACTTATACAACATGAATTTTTCTTACATATTCTTAACGACTTATTTCCATGAAGTTTTCTATACATTATTTCATGTTTATTTTCAATTAAACTCTTTTCTTTTAAAATTTCATGGAATTTTTATAAAATAAAACATTTTTGAAGAAGAAAGAATATTTCCCTCAAGAATTCAGTTCAAGCATTTTATCAAAATTATTTTCCATCTAAGATGATGATCTTCAAATAGGGTTATATTTATATCCATATTTCAACTATTATTTTATTTTTATAATGATTGAATGATATTTTAATGGATTATGATTTGATGGAATTATGTTTATGAAACCCAATTTATTTCTTCGGTTATGATATGATGAATGATTTATGTTTTTTTGGAACACGTAAGAATGAATTCATTATGAGATGGTTGGGACCTATTTATCCCACCAATGAATTGAGAACAAATTTATATCTCATTATAGAGACATGACTAGGGTAGAATTTAAATACAGTTTAGTAATATAGGCCTGGAATGGTAACTAAATCAGGATCAGTAATACATGGACGGAACGGAAAGTAAACATGGTTTAGTAATGGACATTGTCCACTATGATGGTTTTGCTAGAAATGAGTTTTCTAATATGGAAATAATATTATGTACTTATTTTTTCCCATAATTCAATGTTTTATTACAATGGTATTTTATCATGGTTAATGTTCCTTTATGATCTATGCCTTACGTACTGCAAAGATTTATTTCATGACTCATGATTTTGTTCTTTAAAATTTATGTTCATGTTTTTACATTCTTATGTTAATGTTTTCTTTTATAGTACCAATTCTTACCCTTACTAAGAATTTGATCTCACCCTTTTTATTTTTTCTTTTCCATGTGATATAATGAAAGGTTTCAGGTAGGAAAACAAAAGGGGAATAACTTTTTTTGACATGTTGAAGATCTTTCACCAAGTTAGAAGACTATTTTACATGTTTCCAAATACACTAAACTAATACGGTATATGGGTGTATAATTTTTGAATGTATTAATTATTCCATAAAATAAATGTAATGTACCTTTATGTCAATCTTGGGTCATTAGAGTTGGTATCCGAGAAAAGGTTTAGTCATCCTTTGAATACTAGGATGTGAAAACTTTAGTAAGATCAATAGTGATATTTATAAGGTATGTCTAGAGATGTCCCTAAGGGTAAGTATAACCATAGATTACAGTCCTAAAATTATGGAAACTATTATGAATTACCTAGGATTAAACCTAATATGTAAGAGATTGAAAGTACCCCCCCCCATTGATTATGTTGATTTCCTAGTATGAATATTTCCTCTCACACTACTCTTTTTCGGTTTTAGACAATGGTTGGAACCCAAAGGAACCACGTTAATGCTGGATGTGATGGGAAATGCAATTATTGTCCTCCAAAACAAATATTGTTTTTGGGATCCTGAATAAATATTCTTATTTCTATGACTGAAAATCATGATAGGCTTCCAAATGACCAAAGGTTGGAAAAACATTCTTTTGAATCATTATTAAGGAAACATCCACCTTATTATAGTGGAATGATCGATCCACTAGTTGATGAGAAATGGTTTTGTACAACTGAAAATATATTTTTCATTCTCGATTGTTCAAAACATGAAAATGATAATTTGGGGACTTGTTTCTTCGAATGTAAAGTGAATCTATGGTGGAACTTTACCAAGAATATGTGGCAACAAGATAAAATTGACTCCATGGATTGGAATGAGTTCAAGAACATATTTGTTAGTATATACCTTCCTCACATTATTTATAAAAAAAAGGGAGATTGAATTTTATCATTTATCTCATGGTTATGATAAGAAAAGAATTATATAATTAAAAAGAAACTATAAAAATTACAGATAAATTAAGTTTATATTTTCTTTATGCTCAAAGTGTGCAAGGAAACATGGAGACCATTTTCTTAAGGGGACTGATAAATGTTTTAAGTGTGGGAAAGAAGGTTATCGAGAATTTTACTACCAAAGTAATGGGGATTAATAGAAATATACAAAGAGTTCACCTCCCAAAAATCAGGGTTACTAGTGCAAGTAAATGGGACACTATGCCAACCAATTCCCTAATCCCAGGTTTATGGATGTTTATCAACATCATCAACCTCTTAATGCCAAATGAAATGGAAAATCACATGCAATCACTATTACAGCTGTTGAGTATGAAAACAACATGGTAGATTGATTAAGTGTTTATGTAATGGGATTCAAAAATAGTGTTGTATAATCTCTTTTATAGTATTATGAAATAATGGAATATCTATTTGTTCATTGTAGTTTTCCATATGTATATTGTATCTGTAACCATGTAATGTGATTGAAATATTTTTAGAAATCCCATGACATGAACACAATGAAGGGATAATGAGATAATGATATGTTTGATAGTTTTAATGACTTAATGACTGATATAATTACAATGTGATATCATGGTTTGAGTATATATAATTTTTGGTATTTTTGGTGTGTGTAAAGTTTTAATTTTGAATTAATTCATGTTATCACTAAGGTTCTATGGTAATTCATGTTATTAAAATGTTTCAAGAGAATACATGATTATGGTATTCACATGTTTGGATTGTGATAACAAAGAACTAACTTCTGAATTATGGGAAATAAATGTTAAGACAATTTAGTTAACTTCTTTATAATGTTTATTATTTATAGTTTATGGAAAGATTATAATGTTATCTATTTTTGGATAATATATGTTATATTGCTGTTGATTTTTTTTAGATTAATGTATTATCTCACTATAGGTGGACTTACACATATTTGATTATCTGTTCTATAATTTTTGTTGAGACATATAGAATGTCATGTCTTTCTATCGCATGATCTGCTATCACATCAATAATAACATATTCAACTTTATTTCTTTTAATAATTGATGAAGTGAAAAATTGTTCAATGCATGAACATTGGTGAGATTGTTCCAAAATCAAGTAATTATTTATTGTCATGAAAAAATATTCAATGTTAGGGAAAGGATCATGAAATGTTTTTTATCTTATTACCATATTACAAGATGAATCCAATGATCCCTTAAAAAATCACAAGTTTGTTTCCTTCTGGTTGATAACGTTCTCCAAACCATGTTCTCTATCAATATCCATCATAACTTGATTGTCAAATTTTTCTTCTATATTCATGTTTTCACATCCCACCTATGTACTCTTATGTGTAAAACCATTGATGTGTAACGTTGGTTAACCGTTATGTTTCTATCATTCCTTTTTAAAATTATGTTTTAGTTTTCCTTTTTATGATGTGGGTTTCCGTGAAAGAAACTTTCCAATAGTAAACCTTTTATAACCATGATGAATTTCAAGGGGAAATTTTTTTTTTATGGGGGAATAATGTAACACCATGAGTTTTTATGGACTATTTTTTATAATTAATTAAAATTTTCATTTATATCCTGCGATTTACTAAGTCAAACATTCCTTTCACACTAAACTGACTTGTCATATGTTACACACAACACTGAGTTGGCATCCGATATACGCAAAACTGAGTACAGATTTTGTTCAATTCATAAAATAACTATGATTGTATTATGTTATAAAAAACCAAAGGAATCATTCACTATACAAAACACTGACTTGGATTGTTTTACATGCAATAGAGACCTTCCTCGATAGCTTGCATTATATGAAATACTAAGTTTCACTAAAAAATTATATTTTATTAACATATGTTTATTTAATGGCATATAAACTACCCAATATGAATATTATTAACCATATTTTTAATATTATATAACATTAAAATTTATATTATGTATTTTTGAGACATGATATAAGAATATATTCAATTTTTCAAATAAAAGAAGTATTTTTAAAAAAATGAAGTCTTGCCGCCTTTTTTTGGCGTAGCCATTTTAAATATAGTTTTTAACAATTATATATTATATTTGAAAAAATAAACTTATTTTTTGGAAATAAGAGATTAGGATTTACTTTGGTTGAATTTTGGGTATTTTTCTGATAAAATTCATATTTTATTGAATAATGAAAAATACTGTATTTTAATTCAAAACTACCTTTTCATCTAATTTATTTATATAGGTAGATTATCTTTTTAGTTGGTTTTATAGTGTAATAGAATTATGTTTTTACCATTTAATACAATTTTTTTCATTGGATTTAATTTCATATTTAAATTGGACAATAACACTTGTCAATCTTTTAATAGTTTTTACATCTTAAAAACCTTCCTTTTGGTTTTGACAACTTGAATTTATTTTAAATTAATTTATTCCAATTATGTGTTTTGAATTTAGAAAAATAGATTCCATATTATTAATCATATGTTATAAATTGTTTAAATAGTTTCATTTTATTTTTGGACATTATTAATAGTAACTTTAGTAATTATTTTTATTTACCATGGTTAAATGGTAAATCAGTTTAATAAGGGTAAAAAAGAATATCATAATAATAAGAAACTACACTAAAGAATGTAATAATCTTATTGGATAAGTCATGGACGAGCAAAAAAATCCTTGGGATGAAATTTTGGCATTTTATAATCACTTGGGTGTGAAAATAAAATGTTATAATAATTAATTTGAAGTAATGAGAAATATAACATTAACATGTATCTTTTTACAAAAACAGTTTTATTTTGGTTTATATAAATTATCAATTAGACTATAAATAGTAATTAGAAATAAAAAAATATTTCCTAAACCATGGTGTTTTATTTATATTTTTTAGACATTAAATACATAAAATTATTTATGATACAATGATGATTCAGTGATGACCTTATTAATGAAATATTCAAATAAATTATATTATAAATATTAAAATAAATATAATTTGAGCATTTTGAGGCCATTAACGATTTTTTTTGATTAAATTGACATATAATTGATTAGTAAATTACTTTTTTTATACGTAATCAAGTTTCTATGAATTTAACAAAAATAAATTACTAAATAGTGTCAAAATCGACAAAAATGAGTTTTTAAAACATATAATATTTTGTTAAATTATATCATATTACTAAAAAGATAAGAGTATGAAAAATGTATAGTATAATGTAAAAAAATTCATTAATTTACCTGTTGAGGTTCTCTTGGAATTTATATTATCTATATTAACCATATAGTATAAAAATACAAGAAGACTTGGTAATAGTTAATTTATTTAACTATGGGTTAAAGATAAATGATAGGTTAATTTTTTCACTTAAACTGGTCTAAAAACTATTTTTTGACAGTATGTATACCCATAATTATATTATTATATAAATAAATGAGTTTCAGACCATTATAAACAAAAATTAAATTTATATTTAATTAATATTTAAAAGATTTCCTAAAGTTCCCCCACCACTCCTATAAAATGGAACTTCTCCTTCTCTTTTATTAACACCTCTAAAGCACATTTTATCAGCCAAAACCTACCCATTTACTCTCCCAACATCCCTCATATAATCCTAGAGGCCACAATTTCGGCATAAATCCATCATAGGGAGATCTTTTCTGCAAATCAAAAGGAGATACTCGAAAAAGTTGTAATTTGTTTTATCACCTCTTTCAAAATTCATTTGTTATTCTACTTCCTATTCTTATGTTGTTACCAAATTAATGTAATAAATACAGTATATTATACATTATGAGATGTTATTATAATAATTTTACAACCTTATACCACCTTTCATCCATCCAACTAACATCAACTTCACCAAGCGTGCGTACGTATGACTTACCGTCTCCACGTTGTGGTGTAATTTGTTATTCAACAATACTTTATTTGGATGGGTATAATGATGAGTATAATGATAGTTATAATGGATGTAAATAAATAATTTAAAATTTTAATTATTTTTTATAGTTAATTCAAAATCTAATTATATATCATTTAACCATTAAGTGAATGATATCGTCGCATGTGCATGCGTACAATCTACCATCTCAACAGCGCGATTAGATTTATTATCCATGTTAACCATTAAAGAATGATTATAAAGTATATTTAATAAATATGAATGAAATATATGACATAATAATTATACTATATTTATTTTTATATATATATATATATTTTACTTTCTTTCATTCAATTCAATAATGAAACGGAAATAGTGCTCATGCGTACGTACGACCAACCGTCTCCATGAACGTTGTATTCCATATCATATATATATCTATTATATATATTTATAAACATAATATTTATCATATATAAATCATATTTTACATTTTTTATGTATCTAAATCATAATCTATGTAATACTATCGAGAATAACAAGTCAAAACACTTATGATAAATACAACGATTATTACCCAAAACGTTGTTTTAACATAGAATTGATAAATAAAAGGGTAATATAAAGTCATAAGTGAATAATATATGATATCATAGATATATTATGATTCTTTTTCAAGTTAATAATGTTTTTAACCAAACTATACAGTATTTTTGTATACATATGGAAGAAATACGACCTAAGGTAAGGGATAATTTTGTAATCTCATTATTATTTGTGATTGTTTATTCGTAAGTATTTAATGGGGTATATTTATAATCCCTATTCTTGTATCCTAAATTTGTAATATTAATTATATTCTTTTTCTATTTGTTTAATTCAGTTTTACCCGTTGGTGAATTTTTATTAAATGTTATGGAAGGGATCTTTCTTTCGTTTTCTATATGATTTACCTTTTGACTTTTCAAGGAAAAGTACGATGAGAATTTATTTTTAACTTATACGACATGAATGGATTTTCACATATTCATAACGCATTATTTCCATGAAACTTACTCCACATGATTTCAAGTTTATTTTCAAATAAATTATATTCTTTTAAATTTTCCTGAATTTTTGAGAAATAAAATCATTTTTCAAGAAGAAGGGATATTTTCCTCAAGAATTAAGTTCAAGTATTTTATAAAAATTATATTCAGTCTAATATGACACTCTTTAAATAGGTTTAAGTTTCTATCCTTATTATTACTATTATTTTATTTTTTAATAATTTAATGATATTTTATATGAATTATGTTATGATGTAATGATTTTTAAGATACCCATTTTATTTCATGGGTTACGATATGATGAATGATTTATGTTTTTGTGGAACATGTAATAATAATTTCATAACATGATGGGTGAGACCTATATCTCCCTCCAATTCATTGGGTAAATATTTATATCTCATGAGATACAAATGACTGCAATGGATAATATATATGTTTCAGTAATATAGGGCTGGAATGACAAGTAAATCATATTCAGTAATTCATGGTTGGAACGACAAGTAAACCTTGTTTAGTAATGGAATTTTTCCACTATGATGGTCCTGGAAGCAACGACTTGGATACTATAGAAATAATATTATGTGTTTATTAGTTTTCCATAATTCCATGTTTTATGCCAATCTTATTTTATCATGGTTAAGGTTCTTTTATGATCTATGCCTTACGTACTGCCATTATTTATTTCATGACTCACGATTTTGATATTTAACATTTATGTTCATGTGTTTACATCCTTATGTTTATGGTTTGTTTTATTTTCTCAATTTTTACCCATATTGATCATTCAAGCTCACCCTTTTTATGTTTTCATTTCCCGGAGATATAAAGAAAGGTTTTTGGTAGGAAATAAAAAGGGAAATATTTTTATGGGATATATTGAATATCTTTCACCAAGTAAGAAGATTATGTTCCAGGTTTACAAATACACTAAACTAATACAGTCATTGGGCATATATTTGTGTAATGTATTAAGTATTCCAAAAAAGAAATGTAATGTCTATGTACATCAAGCTTGGGTCATTAGAGGTATACTCATTCTAATCAAAACATGTCCCTAGGTACTTTTATTATTCCATGGATAATGGGTTGATAGATCTCCCAATGATTAGGAATCTCAGTGACGTATGACTGATAGGTCATTAAAATTACAACCCATTCCACCTATGTCTAGAGAACAAAAAAGTGTGGTTTATTGTTTTCTATGATTGCTCATAGAAATAGGTAAATGAAGGCTTTATGGGGTTAAAGAATCTGAAACTCAATAAATGTTCATAATATTTATCCAAGTCCATCATAAAATTCACACACTTATCAGGTTATAAACCTTCATCTTAACTGCATGATGATAAAATTCATAGTTGTTGTCATATTCATATAATGATAAAATTCATGACCATGACCTAGTCACATAAAGATTAAACTACATTATACATCTGAGTCGCATGACGTTATACTACATGATGAATCCTAGTCACACACCATTAAACCACATAAAAACATCCATACAACATGATGTGAAACTATATATAACACATCTTTGTAACATGATGGTAAATTTTATGACACATTGATATATGGTAGATGTTGTTAGAATTATCTATAAATTACAACTAACAAAAGTATCACTATGATTGAACAATTTTGATCCCAACTATACCAAAAAAATTAAAATACCTATCAGTCACGTGTTGAGGGTATTATTTGATAGAATACCTCCCCGAGAACTCAGATATAGGCATCAAGGACACCTTTTCAGATGTGGAAAGATGCAGACCATAGTGAGAATCCTCATATCCCTGATAGTTCAAACGAAGTCTTCTATCATATAAGGGTAGTAAGAATGGGGTAGAAATAGATCCAATCCCTCAGGAATATTTGGATTCCACAAAGTGGATAGGGGTTGGCATGCTTCCTCACTTTAATAAAAGTCATTGACAAATAATACTAGAAACTAATAACGTACATTCATAAATTCATGTACATACAATTTTGAAGTGCCAGATAATTGTGGCAGAAATAGAGGATCTCTACAGGTATATTTTGGTGATGATGCATGGACATATATATATTCTTATATCGATTTCCTGAGATGTACAAAAATCTGATCAGTATTAACAAGTGTCTACTCTGGTGCAAGAGCACATCCTTGCCCTTGTCCTGGAGGATTATCGATATATTTTGATAAAGGATGTGACATAGGACTAGGATCATTTCCCCATTACAATAGTGGAACACCATGTGATGGTAGCATATGCCTTGGGATATGAAAATATTCCTATTAAAAAAGACCAGTAACATACTCCGAAGGCACAGGACTAGGATCATACCCTACATTAACTTGGCCTCACTATGTCAAAGTGGTACATTCCTTGGGAAAAGCTTAATATAATGTTGAAAAGATGGTCGTCATACTCCAAAGGCACAAGACAGAGCTTAAACCTCATTCCAACTAGATATCACCATTCTAAGAGTGATGTATGACTCCGGAAGAGCTCATATTCCTATTGAAAAAGTCCAATGGCATAATCCAAAGGCACCAGACTGGGTTCACATCCCTGTTCCAACTAGGGCTCCCCATGTGAGAGTGTCACGTGCCTCGGTATAGGCTCATATTTCTATTAATGAAGTGAATCTAAATATTATAGTATCTTACATAAAGAGTCTCATATCCCTTCTCCCATTATATAGATTCAACGACATATTCTGATGGGAAGTGAATATAAGATTAGGTCTCATATCCTCTCTTCATAAAGAATTGATTTTCATATTCCAACAACCACCTATAGTAGGATCATACCCTTACCATAAATATAGAATCTCACCAGAATTATTCATATGCATTGTAGTAATAGACACATATCCCCATATCACTGGGAAGTTATCAATATATTCTATAATCCATAATGGAGTAGGATCATATCCCTACTCATCCCCAAAAGGAAGGTTGGAATATTCTTGACCTAATGTTGAATGAGTCTTATATCCTTGGTCTCATCAATTATGGATTTCCTTGAGTATATTTTACGAATGTCCCCAACACCTCAATGTTCCATCAAAATTTCAACTCAATCTAATGCTGTTCAGTACCATGATAGTCCTCCTCATGGTTCCGTAGAGATAGGTTTCATGGAATCTAATCATAACATCAATTCTGGTCAACCCCCTAATCATGATATCACTACTATTGAAAATGAAATACTCCACTATCCCATACACCATTTTATATATAGGGTCTCAGAAAATCAGACTACTTTATGTAAAGTGGTTCCCTAAATGTCAGGGTTAACCATATATATTAACCGAACAATCATATGCGAAGCCTCCCCTCGGTCATTAAGAGTCCTAGAGAGGAAATTTTTTTGGTATAACCTATTAAATACATATATCTCTGATGAAGAAGTGAATAAAATGGATATATATAGAGAGTCAGTTGGAAACAACCTCTCAAACATGTCCTTGCCCATTTCCACTTTTAGTTACACAATCCCAAATGGCTCAAAAATGGGGTGCATGATTTATAATCGCCTGAATATATAGGTGAAATTTTATATATTGGAGGATATAAACCTCCATTATTAGAGACATTAGGGTTTTAAAAAAATAATAAATACACTCCATTGTATGTGATTCGTGGCCTCAGCCTCTATAGCCCTATATATTAGATCGAAAGAGCACAAATAACACATATGTTATGTTATCTCTACATCGTGGAACCTCTATAATTTATTGAAAAAATTCAATCAACTCACTGTATCTAATGATCTATAATATATGAATTTCTTACCAAATTTATATTCTTCTTCTCTCCCTGATGACATCATACGAGAAAAAATCATCTATAAAATATCTCTTTGATGACCCAGGTAGTTGATGATGAAAATATCATTTCCCTTGGCCTATATTACCTAGAATGTGGTGTAGGTGTCACCTAATTATCCACCATGTCACAAAATGTCTCAGTCGTCCCATAGATGGACGAAAAAGTGGATTCCCTTTGAAATAACACTCCCATATTTGAGGATTTTATCTCCACCACCATCGATGTGCTCATAAAGGTGAATCTGGGAAAGGAAAATGACTCAAGACCTATATAAATTAATACTTCCTTGCTTCTCAAGGATAAGTACGTGTATATTTAATTTATAATGAAATATCGAAATGTGTTAGCATAGAATTGAACAAAAATTCCCAATATGAAACCCAATGTGGATATACCCCATTTGTACATACCTGATGACCATTAAGGTTTCTAGAAGAAAACTAGGGGAATGAACTCCTCTTAGGATACAATGTCCTGGAAATGTGACATTAAACTGCACAAATTCATCCTGAACAAATGATATTAATCTATATAGATTAGGATCACCATCTCACATCATGACAACTTGAAATTAAATTGTAGAGATCATGTCCTCACCACTTGATAGTAAACTGCATAGGAGAAATCTTCACCACATGCCATTAAACTACGTGGGATACATCCTTACCCCATGATGTTAAATATCATGAGAGGAATCATCTCACCGATGAATCACTTCCCGTGAGCTATAACCATGGAAAGTAGAAATGAAGTTTCCCTATCCCCATGTGTCAGTCAGATCGACATATAAAATTCCCCATCTCAGAACTATTCATGTCATTATTACTACCATCACAAGATATATAGTGACCCCAAATCCCAAATCATAGGTCCAACCACAATATATTTTTCTTGGTCATATGAAATAAGACAATTCTGAAATATCCAATCCCTATTTTTCACATCAGGTAAATGTATACCTTACCATGGTATATTAAACCGCATGAAAAATATCTTTACAGCATGATACTAAACCAAATAGATTTTTTCAGAACTACATATATCTTGATTCTCACCGCATTGAGATACATAGGGATGACAAGATCCTATATCTTGGTCCTATCTCAAAATGATATTAAATTCACTTGTCCTTTAATTTAACTATCTCAATGTGGTGAGGGAAACCTTTTCCATTCCTTATTTATGACACAGAAAATGGCTCACAGAGGCTTCATAACTTTGGTAATTACTTCCCAACATGATAGAGACATATCAGTCAATATCACGATTATCATAATATTGGATGCAAGATTTTAAAAGGAACACCACATCTACTTGCCCCATGAATTAAAATGTCATGGTTGATGTCCCTTGTATGACATAAAGCTGCACGTCACTCTAAACCTCACCTCATTGGAACACTGTCCATGGTGTCAAGATCCTGCCACACCTCTATTCCACAACTATATGTTTTTTTATTCCTTTCATCACAAGATATTGACTGAAAACCATATTTCCAATCCTAGGCCTAATAGAAACAATTAATGTAAACAGTACCCCCTCTGTGTATGGGTTAGACCTTTGTGGAGGGTTTCTCATTCTATAACAACATGTGGATTGATTTAGTTCATCAAATGATACAATGTTACACCAAGATCCCCATTCTTGTGTTTGACCGCAATATTTCATTTTTCACATCGATCCACATATTTCCATGCAACATGAATTTAAATTGTGAGGTTTCTTAGTATATAAGGCTCAGACCTAAAAATATTACATAATCTTTAGTTAATTTGAGAATTTAATTTCATTAACATTGATGATATTGTCATGTTTATTATTTTATCGAATTAGTCCATTATTCAAACATAACAACTCAAATATTAAAATGTAGATATATCTACTCAATATACATTTTTCTCACAAAACCAATACTTTTTAAAATGGAACATGGTTGATTTTCATGTTCAATGATCATAAATTCTCCCTTGATACCATACATTTCTCCATTATACCTTTAATACTTTTAACACAGTTTATAACATAGGATGATTATAAAAATCATATTAAGGGATACATGAAGATGGAAAACTGATAGTTTTGTGAAAAAAAGAGAACTGATGAATACTTTATCAAAAAGTAAAAAAATTACACCCTTTAGAAGTACTAAATACATTCTTTTGAATTTATGATCATCTCATACCCTTTTTGTAACATAAATATTACAATTAAACCCATAGTAAGAAAAGATGAAACAAAAACGTAACATGAAACTTAATTACACATAAATTGAATAACTATGCAGCCAGTGTCCATACATTTCACTCTTAAAAAATGGAATAACCATACTATCGACTTCCATAAACATTAAATTGGAAGTTATATTGTCACCACCTATCTATGGTTTGTCAAAAAATCACCCAATCTTTTCTTATCACATAAACAGCCATCAAATTTTCATATACCATTATATAATCATAACAAATAAAATATTGCAATTTTCAGAATTTCACTTTTAAAATTTCATTTTAAATAACAAGAAGTCATTTGCAGATATTAAAATATTTAATCCATTTTCAAAAACATTTCAAAAAAAACCTAAAAAGGAAAGATAAGGTTTATTTAACTTTTCAAAACAAGAAGGCATGTAGAGGAAGCCAAATAGAAAAATCATGTTAGGACGACATACAAGTCATTGTCGCATATATATTAAGAAAAAGAGCATTCCTTTTTAAATTTGTAAATAATGTAAAATTATTAGTATCGAAAACATAATGAATATTCATATTTAAAAACCTTCTAATGAAATTAAATTTCAATGGGGTTTTTTATACACCTCATAAAATAATGTGGTTTATCAATGAAAGGAACTGATACAAATCCCCTTACCTTGAGATTGATTCGTCACATCATTTCATTATATTACTAAGTAGTAAAAATATGATAATTATATAATTTGTTGAGAAACTTTTAAATGTTTATTATTCCTTTTAATATCACTTATTAAAATTTTATAACAATTATATAATTAATTAAGTTCACATCTGACGTTTTGATGATATTCGGTACATGAGTACAAAATGACTTTTCCAGGATGTCTAAAGTCAAAAGTGGTCATTATTCCCTCATATATATAATAGTATTCATGACATAATAATCAAATTTTCAAATTAATTATACTTTTAAATCATTCCATTACATATGGATATGAAAAATGAACTATGTTACAATCGTGAAGATAGTATTTTCATACGTACAAATGAGTAACATTTCAATTTCTCAATGGTCATTATAGAAAGAAGGAATGTAAAATTTTATCATCCGAGAATGATCATAATATCATTAATATAATATTAATAATTTAAATATATGTATATATATTATTCAAGTGATATGGTTATTAGTAACGAATCACATCACTTCGTGGATGTTATAGTTCCCAAACACACATGAATGATGTAATCATTTTTATGTTCATGGAAAGTAAGAACGTAATTGGTATATTGTTATCTTCTAAAGATAAAAATGTAATTAATTTCATATATAAAAATTAATTTCAAAATTATCACTACTCTTGACAAATGGTTTTGGAAAAGGAATTATATCGGTTCATAGAGGTGATAGTTCACACGTACGCACAAACACTTACTTATTTTCCCATTTGATTAATGTGGAGTTTGATTTAGGTGATGATATTAACATAAAAGCATATCAGTATATTTGGGATACTATATTTATTATTTCATCATGGTTAAAGTGTAACACCCAGAGATTTTATGAAAAATATTCATTTAATTTAATTGATGTCTTGTGTTGTATGCTACACCAAAAGGAGCTTGCACAACACGCGTCCCTGACTTGCCTTGCATTACACGCAATCGCGACCTTCCTCGATAGTGTGTAAGCAATACCGAGTTTCACTAAACGAGATATTATTATAATATTATTATGAACTAGTGGTTATGAATAGTAATACCCACTTTTTCAAATTTTATAAATTTTATCTGTCAAAATGGACTTCATTTTTGGATTCGTAATATCAAAATTTGCTTAGGGTGAAATATTGGTACTTTTCGGAAAACTTTCATATTCTGATGAATAGTGAAAATTACTAAATTTTAATTAAAAACAACTTTTTAATCGAAATAATTGATAGTGATAAATTAATAATTTGAGTGGTTTAAAAGTATATTTTGAATATATTTTTACAATTTAATACAATGTTGGTCATTGGATGTAATTTCACATTTAAACCTGACATAAAAAAGTGTCAATCTTTTGATAGTTATTATCTCTTAAAAACGTGCTATTTGTTTTGACGACAGGAATTAATTTTTAAATTAGTTAAGGTAACTAATATGTTTTCAATTTGGTAAAATAGACATCATTTTAGAATTCATAATATCAAATATAGCTTAGGCCTAATTTTTAGTATTTTTCTGGAAACATTCATTTTTTGATGAATAGTGAAACCACTAAGTGGTAGTTAAAAAAACTTAATTTTTCATGAAACTTAATTTTACCGCTTCTATGAGTGGAATTTCGAAAATCCAAGAGACACGGTTAATATCAAGGAATAAAATGTGGTTCAATGAGATGAAAATTATTTTTGGTGAATAGTAACTTTTTTCTTTTTTTACCACGATTAAAAGTAAATAGGGTAAATAAGGGTAAAAGTGTTATTATTATTACCCTAAAACAAGTCCTAATTCTATTGGATAAGTTTAATTAGACCAAAAAAAACCTTAGTAATAAAATATGACCATTTAGGCCCACATGGATTAGATTCGGACATTTATTATTAATTTATTTAATGAAGGGTTAAAATAGTAAAAATCAATGTTTAATAAGTAAATCATTTTTAATATAGGGTTATCCATAAGATAAATTCGACTATAAATATTCCTTAGAAAGATAAACATATTTTCTACATAGTGGTATTTTATTTGTAATTCTTAGACTTAAAATAATTTAATTTATTTATGACACAATGATGATGCAGTAATTATCGTATTAATGAAATATTGAAATAATTGATGTTATAAATACCAAAATAAATATAATTTGAGACTTTGTATGAATTAAAATAATTTTCTATGTTAATATGAGATTTTAGTATTTATTTAAATAACTTTTTTAGAACTAACCATTCTGTTATGATTTTCACAAAAATCAATTACCAAATAGTGTCAAAATTGACATAAAATAGTTTTTAAAACAAATATTCTATTATTAATTGTTATTATATTCCTAAAAATCTACGGTTCAGCCAAGATACTTATATCATGATTGGTGTATCATTAATGGACCACATTGGTGTCACTTGGATGTGTATGGTATGTTTATTTACTATATCATATAAAAATACAAAGTAACATGGTAAATGTCAATCTAATTAACTAAGAGTTAAAAATAAAAGATAAGGTTAATATAATGAGCTAAACCTATATAAATTATATTTTATGAGAGGATTTCGACCCATACCCACCTTATATTTTAAATATATCAATTTGGTGCTATTAAAATCCGAATATTACTTTATAATAAACTAATATTTTTAGTTATTCCAAAGGTTCCCCTCTCCTCCCTTATAAAAGGGCACCTCCTCCCTCTCTTTCTCACACCACTTTGAGCCTTCAAGCTCAGCCAAACCCTGCCAAATTCTCTTCTCCACTTTCCTAGATTCATCCTAGTGGTCCTGGTCTTCTTCAAAGACCAATTTTTGTGCCCTAAGAGGAGGTCTCAAAGAGTCCCTTCAAAGAAGAGGTAATGTTCGTTACCGATTCCTTCAACTTTATTTCTTCTTCCACTTCTTCTTCTTAGGTTGTTTCATTATTAAGTGATAACATCAGTATCACTAATATACTGATATGTTATTATATGTAGGAAGAAACACTATTTCACCATCTATCAATCCTATGGAAAATGAAATCACCGCGCGTGCGTACGTACGAAATACCGTCTCCACGTCGTGGTGTAATCTATTTTCCACCACCACCTTACTTGGATGTGTATAATGGTGTAAATAATAACTATATATTATTATTTTAAATTGATATTGATTCTGTAATAATATACATACACTCCAATAAAAAATCACGACCATGGGAACGATGTCATCGCTCGTGCGTACATACGGAATACCGTCTCCACGACGCGATGAGATTCATTCTCAACGATTAACCATTCATAAATGATTATAAAGTATATATAATAAGTAATACTAAAATATTTGAAATAATATTGATAATGGATTTATGTATATATATATGTATGTCATCTAATTAATTCCTTTCAATTCAATGAGGAAACGAAAACAACGTTCATGCTTACGTACGGCCTACCGTCTCAATGAACGATTTATTTCTTTCCATTTATCGATCTATTATATATATGTATATTCTGAATATATATTATATATAAATCATGGTTTATATTTTGGAATTATGTAATCATGATCTATGTAATCATATGAATAATTACAAGTCAAAACACGGACGACAAATGAAACGATTTTACCCAAAATGCTCTTTAACAAAAGAACGGGTAATATAAAGTCATAAGTGAACCATATCTGATATCATAACAACTAATATGATTCTTTAATAATTCAGTGACATTATTTAAATCATTATACAGGGGGTTCGGATACGTACGAAGCATATCGGACCTAAGGTAATGGATAATTGTGCAAATCTCATTTTTATCCGAGATTGTTTATTCGTAAGTATTTACTATGGTTATTTCTATAATCCATATCCATGTTTTATAAAAGTGTATTCATGTATGTTTAAGGACATTTTTACCTATTTTGACTTTTACCCCATGGTATGGAAGGAATCATTCTTTTATTTACCCTACAAGGTACTTTTTGACTTTTCTGACAAAAGTACGAGAAGAATGTTTTTTTAACGTATACGGCATGAAAGGATTTTTATGGTTTTATAAATCCTTTTTTTTTTCAGGAAGCTTCCTCCAAAATATTTCATGACTATGTTCAACAAAACCCTTTTCTTTTGAAATTGCATGACATTTTGTGAAAAGAAAATGATTTTGAATAAAAAAGTATATTTTCCTCAAGAATTCATTTCAAGTGTTTTATCAAAACCATTTTCATCTAAGATGACATTATTTCACATGTGTATGTTTCAAGTATCATTTCAATATGATTTACATGGTTTCACTTTTCTTATGATGAAATTTCCATTTGTTTTATATGTATTATGAAATGATGGGATGATGTTTATGAAACTCATTTTATTCTTTGGGTTATGATGAATGTTATAAGTTTATTTTGTGGCACAAGTAAGAATGATTTCATTATGAGAAGGGTGGGCCCTATATCTCCCTCCAATGCATTGGATAATGACTTATATCTCATGATATAGACATGGCTGGAATGACAAGTTAATCCAGATCAGTATTACAGGACTGGAACGAGGAGTGAACTCGATTTAGAAAGGGAATTTGTCCATTAAAATCATCTTGGCAGCAATGCCTTGGCTACTATGTAAATCATTTCATGTGCTTAATGGATTCCACAATTACATGTTTTATTCCCATGTTATGTTATCCTGATTTATGTTGCATTATGATCTATGCCTTATGTACTTCCATGTTTTTAGTCGGTGCTCAAGATTTTGATTTTTAAACATTATGTTCATGTTTTTAAGTTCAAATGTATACAGTATGTTTTATTATACCCATGCTTACCCTTACTGAGCATTTGAGCTCACCCTTTTTATGTTTTATTTTCCCCCAGTATTAAAAGAAAGGTTTTAGGTAAGGAAACAAAAAGTGGAAGATATTTATGGGAGATGTTAAAGATCTTTCACCATGATTAGAAGATTACGTTCCAAGTTTCCATAGACACTAAACTATTATGGTCCTCATGTGTCTGTTTTTGTTATGTATTAAGTATTCCGCAAAATTAATGTATTTTCCATGTACATCAAGATTCGGGTCTCTATATTTGGTATCAGAGGAAAGGTTTAGTCAACCATTGGAAACTAGGATGCGAAAACGTTAGTTAGATCCCTAGAGATATTTCTAAGGTATGTCTAGGGATGTCCCTAAGGATAAGTATACGTATAGGATATAGTCCTAGATCTAAAGTAACAATCTTATAATTTGACCTAAGATGTTAGATATTGAGGGTGCTCCCCCTTTACAATGTTGTTTCCCCTAGCATTATTTTTGCATCTCACACTATTCTTTTGGGTTTTAGAAAATGGCTGGAAATAGGAAGATTCATGATAATGGATGATATGACAGACAATGGAATGATATTTTTCATGAGAAACCAAATAAAACGGGATTTGTAAGTCCAAACATCGTTATTATTAATAATCAGCAATCTCATAATATGATCAATAATCTCAACTTTGGTATGTTTCTGGACTCAGATAATAATAGAAAGATAGAGTTTCATGATGATCATAGAGGAAAGAAATTTCAATTTCCCTCATGAAAATCATGTGGGAAGAGGCATCAGGGAGATTTTTTCAAAGGAACTGGAAGATTATTTGGGTGTGGAAAAGAAGGACACAAATCCTGTAAGTGCAAAGGAAAAGGTTCAGTTAACACCATGGATGAGGATAATGGTATTTCTACGACATCAAAAATGGTTAAATGTTTTAAATGTGGAATGTACGGGCATTATGCAAACCAATTCCGTAAGGGAAATTCTCATGAAGAGAATTAGTATGGTCATATGGGTAATATTTATGTTGATGATGATGAAGAGACTACAAATGATATTTGAGATGAAAGATTTGTTGAATCTCGGTTAATGGTTTAAGAAGGTAGTGGAACGATTACATGTTTATCAAGTGTAATGTTGTATAAGTAATCTCATGGTACTATGGAATAAAGAGACATCTAAAGATTGTTACACTATTGTCTTTCCTTAAGTTTTAAAAGTGTGTGATGAATTGTACCAGTATTTTTGGAAATTATATGATATGCGCATAATGAAGGGATAAGGAGAAAATTAAATGTTTGATAGTATTCATTATCTCATGACTGATATAAGGAGAAAGTTATATAATGGTTTCAGTATATAGAATTTTTGGATTTTGGTATGTGGAAAGAGTTAACTTTTGACAGCATTCATGTTTTCAGTAAGGATTAATGGATATTCATTTTTCATGAGAATACATGATTACCGTATTCACATGATTGGAATGTGACCAACAAGATAATGGGGGATAAATGATGGTTGGTTGATGACATTTGAAGTAATCGTTTTCTTTATACTATGAGCATGGACCGAAATATTTTAGATAAAGATTGGAAAGGATTATGTTGGACATAAGATAGTATTTTTTAAGGATAGATGTTTTTTCGATATTATTGATGGGATGTTATAGTAATGTAGTTTTAGAAAAAGGACAACCTACAGGATGGGCGACAACCCATCGCGTCGGACAAGGCTTTGGGAATCGAACCCACAACTGAAGTGCGACTGGCCTTTATCACCTACCACTGGCCTACAGGAAGTCCCTGTTTAGTAGAAAGTAGTTTTATTATATTATGTAGTATGATATATGAAGTATAACTCCATTTTAGGAACCATATATGATTAATCTCACTATAGATGGACTTATGTATTTTTTGATAACTTTTCTTACCCTTTGTTTGAGACAGATGGAATGACCCATCATTCTATAACATGATCTGCTAACACATCAAGAATGACAAATTCAACTTCATTTCATTAAGAGATGAAGTGTAAATTGTCCAAATAATGACCAACGGTGAGACTGTACCAAAATCATGAATGTATTTCTTCTAATTCAAATTTCTTCAACATTAGGGAAATTATCTTGAAAACCAAAAATGTTGTCCTAGTGCTCTTATATCTGATGAATCAGATGGTACCTTAGATCTTCACAAATTTATGTCTTTGTGATTGTTTTCTTTTTCATAGCCATGTTCTCTACCACTCTCCATCAGAACATGATGGTTAAATTTTTCTTACATATCCATATTTTCACCTATGTTCTCCTATATGGAAACATAGTGATGAGTTACATTGGGTAATCGTTACATTTCATACTTTAGTTTTTAAAATTACGTTTTAGTATTCCTTTTTACGATGTGGGTTTCTATAAATAGTAAACGATTTATAACCCCGACGAATTTTGAGGGAGAAATTCCTTTTAAGGGGGGTAGAATGTAACAACACGAGATTTTATGAAAAATATTCTTTTAATTTCATTGATGTCTTGTTTTGTACGCTACACCAAAAGGAGCTTGCACAACACACATCCCTGACTTGCCTTGCATTACATGCAGTCATGACCTTCCTCGATAGCGTGTACGCAATACCGAGTTGCACTAAATGAGATATTATTATAATATTATTATGAACTAGCCGTTATAAATAGTAATACCAACTTTTTGAAATTTTATAAATGTTATCATTCAAAATGGACTTTTTTTTTGTATTCAGAATATTGAAATTAGCTTAGGGTGATATTTTGGTAATTTTCAGATAACTTTTATATTCTGATGAATAGTGAAAATTACTAAATTTTAATTAAAAACAACTTTTTTAATCGAAATAATTGATAGTAATAAATTAATAATTTGGGTGGTTTTAATGTTTATTTAGAATATATTTTTACAATTTAATACAATGTTGGTCATTGGATGTAATTTCACACTTAAACCAGACATAAACATGTGTCAATCTTTTGATAGTTATTATCTCTTAAAAACACGCTATTTATTTTGACGATGGGAATTACTTTTTAAATTAGTTAATGTAACTGATATGTTTTGAATTTGGTAAAATAGACATCATTTTTTAATTCATAATATCAAATATAGCTTGAGCCTAATTTTTTGTATTTTTCTGGAAACATTCATTTTTTGATGAATAGTGAAACCACTAAGTGGTAGTTACAAAAACTGAATTTTTCATAAAATTTATTTTTACTGCTTCTGTGAGTGGAATTTCAAAAATCCGAGAGACCCGGTTAATATCAAGGAATAAAATTTGGTTCAATGAGATGAAAATAATTTTTGGTGAATATTAACTTTTTACTTTTTTTTACCACAGTTAAAAGTAAATAGGGTAATTAAGGGTAAAAGTGTTATTATTATTACCCTAACACATGTTCTAATTCTATTGGATAAGTGTAATTCGAACCAAAACAACCTTAGGAATAAAATATGACCATTTTGGCCCACTTGGATTAGATTAGGACATTTATTATTAATTTATTTAAAGAAGGGTTAAAATAGTTAAAATCGAAGTTTAATAAATAAATAATTTTTAATATAGGGTTATACATACGATAAATTTGACTATAAATTTTCATTATAATGCTAAAACGATTTACTACATAAAGGTATTTTATTTGTAATTTTTAGACTTAAAATAATTTAATTTATTTATGACACAATGATGATGCAGTAGTTATATTATTAATGAAATATTGACATAATTGATGTTATAAATACCCAAATAAATGTAATTTGAGACTTTTTTTGAATTCCAATAATTTTATATGTCAATATGAAATTTTATTATTGATTTAATTAACTATGTTAGAACTATTCATTCTGTTATTATTTTCACAAAAATTAATTACCAAATAGTGTCAAAATTCACATAATATAGTTTTTAAAACAAATATTATATTATTAATTGTTATTATATTCCTGAAAATCTATGGTTCAGCCAAGATACTTATATCATGATAGGTGTATCATTAATGGACCACTTGGGGGTCTCTTGGATGTGTTTGGTAAGTTTATTTCCTATATAATATAAAAATACAAAGTGACATGGTAAATGTCAATCTAATTAACTAAGAGTTAAAACTAAAAGATAAGGCGAATATAATGACCTAAACTTGTCTAAATTATATTGTATGAGAGTATTTCGACAAATCCCCACCTTATCTTTGAAATATATCAATTTGGAGATATTAAAAACTGAATTTAACTTTATAATAAAATAATATTTTTTGTTATTCCAAAGGTGCCCCTCTCCTCCCTTATAAAAGGGCACCTAATCTCTCTCTTCCTCACACCACTTTGAGAATTCATGCTCGGACAACCCCTGAAATATTATCTTATCTACTTCTCTAGAAATATCCTAGATGTACTAGTCTTTTTCAAAGACCAATTTTAGTGCCCTAAGAAGAGGTCTCAAAGAGATGCTTCAAAGAAGTGGTAATGTCCATTACCGATTCATTCAACATTATTTTTTCTTCCTAGGTTGTTTCATTATGAAGTAATAACATCAGTATCACTCATATACTGATATGTTATTATATGTATGAAACAACCCTATTTCACCATCTATCCATCCTACAGAAAACGAAATCACCGCGCGTGCGTACGTACGGAATACCGTCTCCACGCCGTGGTGTAATCTATTTTCCACCACCACCTTACTTGGATGGGTATAATGGTGTAAATACTAACTATATATGATTATTTTCAAGTGATATTGATTCTGTAATAGTATACATACACTCCAATTAAACTTCACGATCATGGGAATGATATCATCGCTCGTGCGTACGTACGGAATACCGTCTCCACGACGCGATGAGATTCATTCTCAACGATTAACCATTCATAAATGATTATAAAGTATATATAATAAGTAATCATGAAATATAATACATAATAATTATACTAGATTTATGTGTATATATATATGTTTGTCATCCAATTAATTCCATTCAATTCAATGAGGAAATGAAAACAACTTTCATGCGTATGTACGGCCTACCGTCTCCATGAACGGTATATTTCTTTCCATTTATCGATCTATTATATATATGTATATTCTAAATATATATTATATATAAATAATGTTTTATATTTTGAAATTAAGTAATCATGATCTAAGTAATCATATGAATAATTACAAGTCAAAACACGGACGACAAATGAAACGATTTTACCCAAAACGCTCTTTAACAAAAGAACGGGTAATATAAAGTCATATGTGAACCATATATGATATCATAACAATGAAAATTATTCTGTAATAAGTCAATGACATTATTTAAATCATTATACAGGAGGTTCGGATACGTATGAAGCATATCAGACCTAAGGTAAGAGATAATTGTGCAAATCTCATTTTTATCCGAGATTGCTTATTCGTAAGTATTTACTAAGGTTATTGCTATCATCCATGTCCATGTTTTATAAAATTGTATTCATGTATGTTTAAATTACTTTTTACACATTTTGACTTTTACCCCATGGTATGAAAGTAATCTTTCTTTTATTTACTCTACAAGGTACTTTTTGAATTTTCTGACAAAAGTATGAGATGAGTGTTTTTTAACTTATACGGCATGAACGGATTTTTACGGTTTTATAAAGCCATATTTTCATGAAGATTCCTCCAAAATATTTCGTAACTGTTATAAAAAAACCCTTTTCTTTTAAAATTTCATGAAATTTTGTGAAATGAAAATGATTTTGAAGAAAAAATAATATTTTCCTCAAAAATTCAATTCAAGTGTTTTATCAAAACCATTTTCATCTAAGATGACATTATTTCACATGTGTATGTTTCAAGTATCATGTCTCTATGATTTACATGGTTTCACTTATCTTATGATGAAATGTCCATTTGTTTTATATGTTTTATGAAATGATGGGATGATGTTTATGAAATCCATTTTATTCTTTGGGTTATGATGAATGTTATAAGTTTATTTTGTGGAACAAGTAAGAATGATTTCATTATGAGATGGGTGAGACCTATATCTCCCTCCAATGCATTGGGTAATGATTTATATCTCATGAGATAGACGTGGCTGGAACGGAAAGTTAATCCGGTTCAGGATTATAGGACTCGAACGAGGAGTGAACTCGATTCAGAAAGGGACTTTGTCCATTAAGATGGTCTTGGCAACAATGCCTTGGCTACTATGGAAATCATTACATGTTCTTAATGGATGCCACAATTACATGTTTTATTCCCATGTTATGTTATCATGATTTATGTTCCATTATGATCTATGCCTTATGTACTTCCATGTTTTAAGTCGCTGCTCAAGATTTTGATGTTTAAACATTATGTTCATGTTTTTAAGTTCAAATGTATATGGTATGTCTTATTTTATCCATGATTACCCTTAATGAGCATTTGAGCTCACCATTTTTATGTTTTATTTTCCCCTAGGATTAAAAGAAAGGTTTTAGGTAAGGAAACAAAAAGTGTAAGATCTTTATGGGAGATGTTGAAGAACGTTCACCACGATTAGAAGATTATGTTCCAAGTTTCCAAAGACACTAAACTATTACGGTCCTCGTGTGTCTGTTTTTTGTTATGTATTAAGTATTCCTCAAAAGTAATGTATTGTCCATGTACGTCAAGATTTGGGTCTCTACATAAATTATATTTTAATGAATTAGAATATGAAATAAAACAAAAACACTTAATTAAAAAGTATACCTCTTCTTAGGGTGATTATCTTTGACTATAAACTTATCACATCTAAGGAGGGTGTTCTGCCCAAAATGAGGCCTCTAGAATTTGGTGAGAGAGTCTAGGAAGGTATTTAGGAAGATATTTTATGATTAAAATTTTTTTATGTGTGAATATGTCATAATATGTAGTGCCTATTTATATGAGTTGGGAGCTGAACTCTTGGAATTCATCAAAGTATTAAAAAAATATAAATTATTTTTATATTCCAAGTAACTCCAGAATGAATTATTAAGAAATTATGATTAATATGGCTCGAAATATATTCATCTAATAAAAAATATACACGCTTTCACTATTTTTTAATCATTATCTTTTTATTTAAACCCTAATTTTATACTTTTTACTCTTAATGTGTTATCATGTAATTTATAATTTGAGGGTTAATATAATTACTATAACCTTCCAATATACCAAAAAATAATTCATTTATAACATTTTTTGACTTCACAAAATTATTTGGATTAATCTTATATTTTTTGAAATTTTATATCATTTAATAAAATATTTAATATTTTAAAATACCATTAGGGTCAATTTTGACACAATTCATTACTTCTGTTTTTTAAAATAACAAAAAAATATATATATATTCAAAAAAAATTTAACATATCAGTTACATGTAAATTTCGTCCAAAAAATTTGTAGATGACATAAATTATATCATATTTTATTTACTTTAAAATTTTTAGTATAATTTTTTGATATTTCATTTAATTAAACAACTAATACTTCATAATTGTGTAAGACATTAAATTAATTATTTATTCCATAAATAATATTAATAAAATAACATGATGAATATAAATATTTTAATTTTAAAAAGTATTTTTATAGATTAATTTATGTTCTCTATAACCAAATTTTAAAAATATTTCACTTGTTTAAAACGAATGTATGATGAAATTGACTTTTTTTATTAAAATAATAGAAATGTCTAAAATTCATCCAAGTGGATCCATGAGCTCAAAAAAATCCCAATGATTATTTTTGTTGAAGATAACTCATCCAATGAAATTTAGACACTTTTATGGTAATTTTATAATATTTAATTATATTATTTTTACACTTAATTACCTAATTTACCCTCAACTGTGGTAATGAAAATAATTACTAATGTTAAATTCATATTTTCCAAAAATGGAAGGGACCTATTTATTAAATTTTGAAAATTTGATTCAAAATATGATATTGATTTTTCTAAAATTCAAAACATATAAGTGGGTAGAATTAGTTTAAAATAAAATATATTTATGGATCAAGAAAATGGTTTTTTTATACTAAAAATGTTCAACTGTTCACAAAGATTTTATATTCAATTTTAATTTGAAATTAATTCTAAAGAAATAAATTTTATTAACTGATATAAAATAATTTAATGATACTTTAGAACTAATGAAAAAAATAATTTAACAATGTAAATAAATTGGATGAAAAATAAGTTTTGAACTAATGTTTTGTATTATTCACTATTTATAAAAATTTAAATGTTCTCCGAAAAATACCAATCATTCACCCAAAATAAATTTTGATTTTTGGTTTCCAAAAGTGAAGTATAAATTTTCAGATTCAAAATTTTAAAAATAAAATTAAAAAATAATATGTAAAATGTTTTCTCTATAAAAAGGCAATAAAACTACTTTTCAAAAAATATTAGAGCGTTTTATGCTTAAAATTATATTTATTTCTAATTTAATCCTATAAAATTTATTTTACGAATGTAAAAACATTTAATAAGAAATGTTAAACATAGAATGTTTTGTTCTATTCATTTTTTCTGATACAATTACAACTGGATAATTATATTAGCAATATATTATTTTTTCAGTATAACTCAGTCTTGTATGCAAAATAATATTTTGAAGAAACTTATTGTTACTTGTGACGTACGCTATTGGAAATATCATCCCCATTAAGTTAAAATTTATATATAATTTATTAAAAAAATTTAAATATGAAAATACTTATTCTATAATTACCTGGGATTTTACATCCTTCCCCCTTTTGGAAATTGTGTCCTCACAATTTTATTCACGTATAAGATTAGGGGGATATTTTTATCTCATTGTATTTTTAGATTCTCATGTTGTTAATTCAACCATATGGTATTTCCATAAAACCATAACCTGATGAATCACCTTATTTATCAAAACATTCTCTCTTTAGTCAAGAGCATGAACTGGTTGTTCCTTATAAGAAATATTCTCCTCCTGCTAAACTTATTTAGGGATAAAAACTTGAGATAGATCCACTAAAATTTTTATTAATTTTGAATCATTAAAAAGAATGTGTACTTGGGATAAAATTAGTGGTAAATCCAGTAAGTATGAAACTTTTCCAAGTTTATCTAGGATTTCATATGATCGAAGGAACCATGGAATCATATTCCCCTTATTACCAAAACACAACACACTTTTCCATATAAAAACATCTAGAAATATATGATCACCTACCTCCAAAGAAATACCCTTACCTATATTATTCGCTTAAATTTTCTTCATCCTATGTGATATCCTAATGTGTCTCTAAATCAACTAGAATTTCTCTGTCATCTCCTCTACCAACTCTATTCCCATCAAATTATATTCCCCAACATCATCCCAAAAATCTGGTGTCCGAAATTTCTTTCCATATAATTCCTCAAAGGGTTCCATTTGTATACTAGAATGAAAAGTATTTTTATAAGAAAACTAAACCAATGAAATAGTATGAACCCAGAATCAATGTAAATCAATTTAAAAATGATTTAGAATATCTTTCAAGGTCTGAATTATTCATTCTAACAACCCATCTGATTGGGGATGAAAAATTGTACTGAAATTTACATATGTACCTGATGACTTCTAAAGTCCTTTCCCAAAGATTGAGATGAACTTGGGATAAAAATCAGATACAATGGAGAGTGTAACTCCATATAACCTGACTATACATTTAAGATAAAACAAAAAATATTGATTTAGAGAGATACTGTCTTGAATGGAAAAAACTGATATGATTTATACAATCGATCAACAATAACCCAAATCACATTTTCACCTATGGAAGAATTTGATAATCCATCTATGGTGGCCATATATATATTTTCCCATTTTGATTATGGAATTGGAAAAGGATAAAGCATTATTGTATGAAAACGTTCATTCTACTTTAACCTTCTAATAAGTCTAAAACTTCATAGTAATGTCAACAATATCTATTTTGGTTCTATAAAACCAATAATACTATTGATGGTCTTTGTACATTTTAGTACTACCCAAATGAAATAAAAATGGAGAACTATGAGATTAAGTTATCAAATATTTCTACAAATGTGAATTACAAGGAACATATAATATCTTCCCGAACCTCAAACCTTAATTTTTATCAATATTAAATTTAGGAAACATACAATTTTTAACCAATACTTCCTTTTTTTGAAGCTCATCGTAATCCTTCACTACATTTTAAATTCTGTATGATAAAAATTATTGCATAAGAAACTAAAATAAAACATAGTAATTTACTTAACCAACAACATCAAATACAAAATTCATCAAATCATTAACCCAAGGCTCACACTCCAAATGTAACATGGTCAATATAGCATTTCCTTTTCAGTTGAAACCATCAGCCACATAATTGTTTTTTCTGGGATAGTAATGAATCGTTCCATCATAATCCTAAATTAGTTCTATCCACCTCCTATTTCTCATGTTAAATTATCTCTGAATAATTTTATACAGCAAAATATTTTGATCAGTATATATTTCACACATTATTCCATAAAAGTAATAACACACAATTTTTAATGAAAAGACAAAAACATCTAATTAAAAATCACCTGTAAGGAAATTCAACTCACGGGGATTCCACTAAAAAGAAGAATAATTAATTACCTGATCATTATTCTTTAGGACACAACCACTTCCATTCAATGAAACATAACTATATATAAGAAATTCACCATTTTTTGGAAGGATGGTCCAAAACTAGATAACTTTCCAATACTCTTTCAATTCCTAAAAACACTCAAGATATTATTTTTTCTAGATTAAATTCACTCCTTTACATGTTAACATAGTCAGTGGTATAGTTAACCAAGAAATGTTCTGAAAAATACTTATATAATTACTCATTAATACCTGAAATCTATTAATCTTTATGAAATTTGTATGTCTTTCCCACTCTTCAACAACTTATTTTTATGCTCAAATGGTTATACCGTATTTAGAAACAATATTTCCAAGGAATGAAATTTTTTTGAACACAAATTATATCTTACTAAAAATTCCATATAGTTTCTTTTCATTTTGGTATTTCAAAAAAATCCTTCACTACCTCTCATTTTTCTCTTATATTTTATAATATAACAAAATATCATCTATAAATGCATAAAAAAAACTAATCCAAAAACTGATGATAGTCTCCACTCATAGTATTCTTAAACACATTAGGTGGATTAAATAACCCAAAGGGCATAATAAAAAACTAATAATGTCTATATCTCATCTGAAATTTTGCCTTTGAAATGTCATCCTCCTTCACCTTCATCTAATGGTACCCAAACATCAAATCAATATTTGAGAAATACTGAGCTCCTTGGAGATGATCAAACAAATCATTAATGTGAGGAAAATAATACTTATTCTTAATAGTGATGTTATTCAAGGCTCTAAATAAAATAAAAATTATCATAGAAATATCCTTATTTTTTATAAATAATACCAGTGCACCCCATGTTGATGTGCTAGGTAAAATAAAGCCTTTATCAAGAAAACCATGAAAATGGTTTTCAATTCCATAACTTCTACATGAACCATTAGATAAGGGGATTAGAAATATGATTTTTATCAGGCACTAAATCAATTTTAAATTAAACTTCCCAATTTTGGATCCCACCAAGAAATTAATTAGAAAAAACATATATAAATTCATCCACTACTATGATGTCCCCAATCCTAACTATTTCTTTATTTTCAATAATATGATCTGGAAAACATTCACTACAATCTAAAATGAATATGCCAACATCTTGGTATGTTATAAAATGTATGAAATTGTCTAATAAAAGATTCTTGGATTTGAAATTTATTTTAAAATGATAAACTAAAATATAATCCATACCCAAAATGATATCAAACTCCACTATAGGAATTTCAACAAGATTTTTACGAAAGAAAGTACCACCAATGAAAATAGAAAGGTTCATATAAATACTGGTTTCTAAAATAAATCAACCAAGAGTTTTTATGAAATGTTATATACTAAATTAAAGGGGAAACATTTCCAATTTACTTATAATGATCTCAAAAATGAACGAATGTGTAGACCCAGATTAAAATAGATTATTTAAATATTTCAAAAAAACTTGTAACATGCCTATGACCACTTCATTTTTTATCCTGACATCAACCACAGTAGTGGAAAATGATTTTTCCACACACTTTTTATTTCGATATTGCTGGTTTATACCCTGTGTAATAAACTTTGGACACAAATTGTCATAATTCCCTAACTCATGTCAATGAAAAAATATTACTGGTGTATTTTCATTGCTTTTTTGGTCATATCCCTTCTAGAAAAGTTAAATATAACCATTATTACCACATTAGAAGCACATCCCAGACTTTGGAATACATTCACCCAGATTCTTTTTACCACACTTATCACAAGATGGGAATTTACATTTCTTACCTCTAAATATCTTTGATAAATTATTTCCCATTTCCTTCCAACTACAATTCTTCCTTTTCATGTTCTCATGGGACACATGATCATCAGAAAACTCTATTTCTACCATCTCAGCACATCGAAAAATTTTCTCATAGAATTTGAACTTTAGAGAATCCAATTCCCTTAAATATATTGGATAAAATCCTCATTAAAACCAATTTATCTTAATATCAATATCCAAGATAAAATTTGTTACACACCTTAACAAATGTGTGAAATGTTCTTCATATACAGCCCTCGAATGTTTCTCCTTTTGTATCAATTCAATGAAATTATTTTCCATTATACGTCAAAAAGCCCTAGGAAAATATTTCTCAATAAATATATTCTAAAATTCATTCCATTTCATGGAATAAAACTCATCACATCATCTCATATTTTTAACCATTTAAAGCCACTAATTTGAGTCACCTTTAAAATGATAAATTGCAATAGATAACATTTGGTGATCTGAACAACCCTTGATGTAGAGCATCTTTTCAAGGTCTTTAATCCATCCTTCAACTAGCACAGGTAAGTTGAACCTTTTAATTATGAGGGATGATGTCATATAAAATTCTTAACTGTCCCCATGTTCCTCTCTAGTAGATCAGGTTTCTCTCTTGTATGGACACTATAACCATTTATCACCTAATTAAAATTATCCATCACTGCAAAAAACTACTCAGTTTTAATTTTGAACATCTTAGGATTTAGATTTGGAATGATGGTTTCCTCTCAGTTCCTTATCACTATGGTTTCCCAATTTCTTCTATGTAAAACCATTCAGAATATACATATTTTAGACAAATTAACATGGAATTCTTAAAATTCTTTAATATTTTAACTTTACCAAAAGGTAAAATATTTAAATCTTATGTTATTAATATTATCGTAACATATAAATTTATCTAAACCATTCTTGGATACCAACTATAAGTCCCCTATATTAAAACATTACTTAATCATGAGTTAAGTAATGATTTTAATTTCTTTCAAAATGATTATCTTTTCATGATTATATTCGTAGAAAATTATACCCTAATAAATACATAACAACTCAAATATTACAATGTAGACACTTGTAATTAGTATCCATGTTTCTCAAAAAACAAAACTTTTAAAAATGAAATGTGGCTTCTTTTTATTTTCAATCATCATAACTTTTACATTGATCCCATCCTTGTTTCTATTCTCCCTTAAATCATAGGAAAATAATTTAAAACATTGGATGTGTAGAAAAATCACAGTAAGGGACACACAAAAATGAAAACTGTTAGTTTTTTGAAAATATTCAATCCCATGAATATATTATCATAATGTAAAAAATTCCACCATTAATAAGTGGTAAATACATTACTTTTAAAGTAATCTCAATAAAAACCATTTTTAATCAAAATACTACCATTAAACCCATAACAATAAAAAGATAACACATAAAGGTAGCTTGGGACATAAATATACTTATATAGAATAACCATTCTCTCGACACCCATACATGTCACCCTTAAAAATGGAATAACCATATGCTCTAATTGTATACCCAATGAATTGTAGGTTATAATGTAACAACCCTTCCTTGGTTTATCATGAAACCACCCTTTATTGGTTTATCACATAGATGCCCATAACTGTTTCAAGTAATATTATATGGCGATAACATAGAAATGATTTCAATTTTCAGTATTTCACACACAATCAAAATAAATAATTTATAGATGTTGAAATATTCAATCCATTTTCAAATCCATTTTAAATACTAATCATTCCAAAAAATGGAAAAGGGTTTCTTTTCCATTTAAAAACATTATGGATTTTACAGGAATCCAAATTGAAAATACATTTCACTACATCGTTGAAGTCAGTGTCACTATATACGTTAAAAAAAGAGATTTGATTTTGTCATTTGTAAAGAAAGTAAAACAATAAATATATAAAAAATTATATTATTTATTTTTTAAAACCATTAAAGGGTTTGTTTATACAGCTCATAAATGAAGGCAGTGTATAACATTAAAATATGACTCAACAAAAGGAGAACGAGACGAAGTCCCTTACCTGAGGTCTTATTTTTCACATATGTTCTATATAATTATGAATAATAAACATATGATAATTATTTAATTACTTTATAACCTTTTTAGGTTCATTATTCCTTTTTATATCACTTATAACTAGGTTATAACAATAACTTAATTATTTATGTTCATGTGGGACATCATGATGATATTTGGTACATGAGTCCAAAATTACTTTTGTAGGATGTCTAAAGTGAAAAGTGGTCATTAGTCCATCATAACTTGGAGAATATTCATGACCTAATAATAAATTTTATACAATAATTATAATTTAAAATACATCCATTACATATGGATATGAAAATTGAATTATGTTACAATCATGGAGACGATAAGTGGTACATACACGTGAGTAACGTTCCAATTTTCAATTAGAATTATGGAAAGAATGTAATTATTATTTTATTTTACAGAATGATAAAAACATCATTAATATAATATTAATAATTTAAATACACACACACACACACACATATACATTCCATGTTATTTGCTGATTTAAAACGAATCACATTACTTCATGTAGTAGAAATTTCAAACGTATGCACGAACAACATTGTCATTTTTCTGTTCATGGAAACTAAGAATGTAATTGAAATATTATTTTATTATAATGATAAAATTTTCATGAATATTATATATAATAATTAATTAACTAATTATAATTATTCATGAGATACGTTGATGGAAAATGAGTTATATCGATTCTTGTAGGTGATAGTTCACCCGTAAACACAAACAATTAATTTTTTTCCAATTTGATGGATGTAGAGATGGATTTAGGTGATGATATTAACATAATAACATTTCAGTATATTGGGGATATTTTTTTATGTCATCATTGTTTAATAATATTCTAATGATGTTTAAGAATAAATAAAATATAAATACTTAATTAAAAACAGTACGTCTACTTCTGGAAATTTCCTTTGATTCTCACTTTAGAACCCATAAAGAGGGTGTTATTACAGAACTAAGTCATCTAAAATGTGGGTATGGATTCTAGGATGGAATGAAGGAATATATTTACCAACCAAAATTATTTTTGAACTGTGAATAAATGATTATAATTAGTGTCCTTTTATAAGATAGAGAAGGGGCACTCTTATAATTCTTCAAAGTATTAAATTAATAAAAATGTATTTTATACTAAAAGTGAAAAAAATGAGCTCTTTATAATTTATTGTGTGTATGGGTGTAAATAAAATCCTAAAATGTATTCTAGACAAGTTTTTTTTTACTTTCTTAATCATTGTATATTAATGTTAACCCTTATTTTTACACTTTTAACTCTTACTTTTTTATCGTGTAATTTACACCTATATAGTTATATAAATACAATAAAATACCAAAATCCACAAAATATTACATTTATGATATTTTAGGACATATCCCAATTATTTTTTCAAATTCTAGATTTGATAGATTTTATATCATCTAAAAAATACTTTATATTTTAAACTTCCATTAGTCTTAATTGTGACAATATTATTTCACAAATTTTTAAAAATATCATAATAACATGATATATTAAAAAAATTATTTTAACATATCAATAAAATGTGCAATTAATCTATAAAATATTTTTATGAAATTAATTATATTAAATAGAACGTCCACATTTTTCGTTGTGCCCCTATGCGCAACCACCTTCCACCTATGGAATACAATGATTTGAGATACACCTACGCACACAATGAAACACCTTGAGTAAACATATTCCTCTTGGTTTGTTTCCCATGTAGTGAGTTGAGAGTCTCATCATCCATTCCCCGTGTACCTTGAGTCAAACCATTCCCCAAGAAACTCCTCCAAACCCCATCACATGGCTCCTACACCAAGTGGAACCAAAAAGGACCGCCCTTGTGTAAGTCCCAACACCAACCATTCCTAGGCACCTTATACCAACATTCCTATCTACATGACGTTAAATTGTAGTGCAACCAATGTTCCAAACATAGGATAACTCTTTCTCCAAATAAGAGATTCCTTATGTACCATGAATAAGATGCTAACAGTCCTATATACATGACTTTAAACTGTAGTAATCCCTATGTGCCAAACATAGGACGCCTTTTACTCTAAATGAGATATGCCTTATGCTCTAAGCATGAGATGCCAACAGTCCTCTCTACATGACTCTAAACTTTTGTAAACCCAATGTTCCAAACATTGGATGCCTCTTTCTCCAAATATGAGATGCCTTATGTTCCAAGCATTAGATGCTAACAGTCCTATCTACATGTATTTAAACTGTAGTAATCCCTATGTGCCAAACATAGGATGCCTCTTACCCCAAATGAGAGATGCCTTATGCGCCTAGTGTGAGATTCCAACAGTCCTATCTAATGACTCTAAACTGTAGTACACCCTATGTTCCAAACATAGGATGCCTCTTACTCCAAATAAGAGATGTCGCATGATCCAATCATAGGATGCATATGGCCATGATCACAATGGCATAATTCCGAGAGCGTTGGAATCTGTTCAAACATTCCATTACTACAACTCACACTTTTCGTGTCCTTCATTGGGATCATCATCCACTTCCATGTCTGAAGGGACCCCCTAAAGGCCTGGTCCCATGCCGCATCGGCTCAGCTACCATCATGGGCCAACGCCCTGGATGACTTTGGACAACACTTTGAGTCAGGTCCTGTCTTTCGAACACGGTAAACAGTCGACCCTCATTTGTTTTCCCCATTTCAGGCTAATGTGATATGTATGATGTGCTTCAAACACGGAAAATAGTTATCCTCCATCGTCATGCCACCCTCACCGTGTTACGAATATTGTGCATGTGATTCACACTTTTCATCTCCATTTGTTCGTACTGATTCCAATGCCCTTGGCATTATACCTCTTGTGCACTAGCACAATGGGGAAGGCCCCAATCCACCAGTGGGTTGGGATGCCCTCATGGATGGACATGAGGAAGACATTACGGGAAGCTTCCTTGCATAAACCCCATCCACGAGTTCCACTCCATAGTGGCACCCGGGCAGCTTCCTTGCATATGCCCCATTAACCATTTCCGCTCAATAGAGGCACATGGGAAGCTTCCTTGCGTAAGCCCCATTCACCATTGCCGCGACATTGCGGCACCTGGGTAGCTTCCTTGCGTAATCACCATGCACCATTTCCTCTCCATAGCAGCACTCGGGAATCATCCTTGTGTATTCCCCAACCACTATTTCCTCTCCATAGTGGCACTCGGGCCTCCATTCTTGTGTAAGCCCCAACTTCTTGGGCTGATATCCACGCGTAAGCCCCTGTTTCCTCTTTGGGAGGCCCAGAGCCTAAGCCCCATTTCACTTCCCACGAACGCACCTTTCGTGATGTGATCATTAGGTCCCTACTACCTCTTGCTTCTCACAACGAGCATGACTCACGTGGGATTAGAGTAAGCATTAACCATGACACCCAACCTCCATCGTCTGAGCTGCAGGACGCTAAACTGCCAAGCACCCCCATCCCGCAAGACATTAAACTGTATGTCATTCTGCATGACATTAAAATCTATTCCATCCTGCATGACGTTAAACTGCATGCTGTTCTACATGACATTAAACAGCATCCCGAACTACGTGGACTTTCATCCCTACCTTCTAGGAAGGGTACGTAGGAAGCCTCCATGAGGTTCAATCCCACCAATCGATCATTCCGGTCATGTTGATTCACCAACCACCTGGGCAGCCTAGAGTTTAAGCCCCACACTATCCCAAACTATGAGGACTTTGATCCATGTTAAGGAATGGTACGCAGGAATCGTCCACGAGGTTCAAACCCCACCACTTGGGAAGCCTAGAATTTAAGTCCCACACCATCTCAAACTACGACAACTTTGATCCGTCCTAAGGCAAGGTACGTAGGTAGACTCCATGAGGTTCAAGCCCCACCACTTGGGCAGCCTAGAGTGGAGTCCCCACACCATCCCAAACTATGGGGACTTTTATCCGTGCTAAGGCATGGTATGTAGGAAGCCTCCACAAGGTTCAAGCCCTACCACTTGGGCACCCTAGAGTGTAAGACCGAAACCATCCCGAACTATGGGGACTTTGATCTGTGCTAAGGACTGGTATGTAGGAAGCCTCCATGAGGTTCAAGACCCACCACTTGGATATCCTAGAGTGTAATCCCCACACTATCCCGAAATACGAGGACTTTGATCCGTGCTAAGGAATGGTACATAGGAAGCCTCCATGAGGTTCAATCCCCACCACTTGGGAAGCCTAGAGTGTAATCCCCACACCATCCTGAACTACGGGCTATTTGATCTGTGCTAAGGTATCGTACGTAGGAAGCCTCCACAAGGTTCAAGCCCCACAACTTGGGCAGCCTAGAGTGTAAGCCCCACACTATCCCGAACTTCAGGGACTTTTATCCGTGCTAAGGCATGGCACGTAGGAAGCCTGCATGAGGTTCAAGTCCCACCACTTGGGCAGCCGAGAGTGTAATCCCCACACCATTCCGAACTACGGGGACATTGATCCATGCTAAGTCATGATACGTAGGAAGCCTCCATGAGGTTCATGCCCCACCACTTGGGAATCATAGAGTGTAAGACCCACACCATCCCAAACTACGGGGACTTTGATCAGTGCTAAGGCATGGTACGTAGGAATCCTCCACGAGCTTCAAGACACACCACTTGGGCAACCTAAAGTGTAAGCCCCACACCATCCCAAACTACCGGGTCTTTGATCCATGCAAAGTCATGCTACGTAGGAAGCATCCATGAGGTTCAAGCCACACCACCTAGAAAGCCTAGAGTGTAAGCCCCACACCATTCCGAATGATGGGGAATTTGATCCCTGCCTCAAAGGAGGGGTACGTAGGAATACTCCACAAGGTTAAATCCCACCACCCGGTCGTTCCGGCCACCTTCACATCAGTTCTCCCCCATCCCGCATGACGTTAAACTGTATTCTCCATCTCAACTACGTGGTCTTTGATTCCCCACCATGGGGATGCGTAGGAAGCCTCCCAAAGGCTCAGGCCCATCACACATGTCTCATCCTAATCTATCCCTTGAGCCTATGTGTCTCAGGAAGGTCATTCCACAAACTGGAGGTTCCACTTCCTCTAGGTCCCATCCATGTGCCCATTCTCACGGGTCACCTCTTCAGGTGTCCCATCATTCCATCGAACTACACAGACTTTGATTCCCCATCATGGGGATACGTAGGACGTCTCTTCGAGGTTCAAGCCCAAATCCATAATCCATCTTGATTCTTACCTGGGCCACAACATCTCAGTGGGATCATGTCATCCTCCCTCCTCGCTGATCCTAGCAGTACTTGGGCCACTATCCACGCTTAAGCCCCAGCATGTATTCAGGTTGTTGTCCTCTGTGTACACCATGATTCATCAGCCCTTCGAACTACGTGGGTTTTGATCCCTATCCTCTATACAGGGTATGTAGGAAACCTCTATGAGGTTCTTTCCCAGCCAATGGTAAACCTTGGGGTCCCCCATTCTGGGGTGCACTCTCCCTGATCCACCCTCAGTGGTCTTCAGATTAGCCATTACGGTATGAAATCTCCCCTCCATAGGGCGCGCCACATCAGATTCATCCTCATTGGGAATTATGATCCATCCACCTGGTAAACCTTCTAGGTATTCCATCCTAGGGATGTACCAATATGATCTGTCTCTATGGGACATCCTGATCACTCTCATTCCATCTCTGATGGATGTTAAAATTGTGGCATAACCTATGTTAAACATGAGAAGCTGAGTAAAACCTCCGATACATGACTATGGCATATGATTCCCTGCATTCGCCGTGGGATACCTCGGGTTCTGCACCCTTGAGATGCCCTCTCATGTGGAAGAATACTGGTTCCCCAATGTCTACGCATCAAGATATGCTTTGACATTACTGATGTTACCGTCCACTCTGACTGAAGGTTGCTACCATGTCAAGACCCCATGGAATGTCCTGACGGAAGTGTTGTAATTAATCGACGTCCATGAAGATATGGAATCAAGAACGAGATTCCCAAACCACGACTTAATCATTAAGGGAGACTCAGACTAGGTGACGAGTTCCGAGGAGGAGTCCATGGAAGGAAGAACTAACATCGCATCATCCTATTTCGATCAAGGAGTAGATGTCCCTAAATAAGGAGAGAATGTCGCCCGCCTTTGGCAAGTGGGAATGTGGGGCAACAGAACAATGCAGACGTCCCCCAAGAGAGACAGATGCGCGCGCCCTGGGGAAATCATCGTAAATAGGTGTAACACAGTCGTGCATGAAATGTCAGATTTTGAAGAAACTAATTGTTGCCTTTCATATATGCTATCTAACATAGAATCCTCTTTAAGTTAAAATTACTATATAATTCATATATATTAATAAATATGAAAATTTAATATTGTAAAATTACTAGGGATGTTACATAGTAATTATAGGTGGCTTGGTTCCTATCATCAAATGATACACAATGATGCACATATCCCCAATCCTAGGCCCGCTCCAAATAACAATAAGTAAAATACCCCTTATGTATGTGGGTCAAACCTGTGTGAGAGTTTCACATTTGATAAAAACATATTTATTTATTCTTATTACCATAGGATATTTATATATTCTTAGATTACTAACCCTGGGTCGAGATGAAACATAAAAAAATAAAATATGTCCCCATCCCTATTCATGGCTCGTAGCTGTATAGAGAACTTTTCCTACCCTAGTCACATGATGAAAAAATGTATGAAAAAATTTATTCAAATTGAAAGGACAATAAAATTACCACCTAAATATTTTTAAATAGTCCTAATTTGTATAGTATTATTCTTTCTATACAAGACATAGATCTATGTAATCCTATTTTTCATGCATAATATGTATAATAAAGACGAGATTTAGCATATGGATAGTCACCAATAATCCCATGGATGAATAAAATATGCTACCTATATCTAACTTCACCTAAATTGTTCAAATTAATCCTAAGTATTTCTTTTAATGTTATCATATTAGTTCCTATTTCCTTACCACATGACATTAGACTCAAAGGAAGGGAAAATTTTCTTACCAAATAACGTTAAATTGTATGGAAAATGTATGGGCCTCATGCAATTAACAATACACAACAAATAAATTTGAACTATATAATGTTTAAATTTTAAGGCGATAACCCATCATCATACCTTATCAAAGGACCACATGAGCCTCACCCCGTTAAAATAGTGTAATGGGTTATTTTGTTTTAATTTAATACTGTAATCCCATATATCAAACATCATGCTTTGAGTACATAGGGCTAACAAAATCCTTTCATGGCTCTAGGAAAATAAAAGATATCTCTCAGTTTGAACATTCTATTTACTCATAAGTTATTTGACCTACCAACCAAATATATCATGGTCATGTAGGAAGGGTTTTTTGTTTTGGGGATCCTGACATAATTGTGGTAGGAATAAAAACCTAAGTGTATTATAGGACATTACCAACATGATTTTCCCATATCATTACTCATGACCTGATAACATTGATCCATGATTTACCACATTTTCATCTCCACCCTAGAAGGATGTTGAAGTGATCTTGAACATGGGTATCTTAATTAGGTTATTATGTAAAATTACCCTCATAACATTCCCATTAGTGTCATTCCCATAAACTTCATGCAATTTGATCAATGTTTTATGATCTTAATATTAATCCCTTGATATCCTGTATCATATGACCCTGACCTACTACTAAAAAAGAACAAAAAAATCTGGCATATTGAAAACATATAGAGTTATGAGAAAAATTAATGTCCCCACACACTAAAATATTCATCTCAAATGTTTTGAAAAAAGATAGTGTATAAATGAATTAGGCATAGTGCTCATAGGGACCACTTGTTGGCCTTAGTAAATGAAAATCGATTCTCGCTAGAACCCTTAATATTGAAAAACGTTATAGTGATGATTTGTTACGTCTCCTTACCATTATAAAATGTTAATTAGGTAGAAAAACAACTTTAAGGGTGCTTGAACCCTCCCATGAATATTAAACTTTTCATACACCAACACCCTACCTTGGAATCCTGAGATGACGCAACCAGTTCCTTGAGTTGGTATCCTTCTATTGGAACCCCATAAACCTTTGGATTATTTTCTATTTGTTTGTCCCTATAGAAGACTAGTAACAGGTAATATATAATCTATATAGTACCCCTCTAGAATTCATTATACAATTCACAACTATTCCAAAAGATCATGTTCGTATTGGATGTTTGGTCCCAGAGGTAAGCCCCCCGGAAATCCTGATGTTCTTAACTTGACCGTGTGGAACATTATGATCTCATACCATTATCATCAATGGAATTGTATCAACTAGTTCCCACCTAAACATAACACATATATTTATACATCATTATTTACAATCTCTATATCCATACTATTCAAGTGTATTAGACATCCTTATAATTGCTTCACTATGTATTATACCTATTCTCAAAGGAGGAATATGAAACTCTATTCCAAAATCTTTTGGTGGTCCACACCATATGATTTGAAACCATATGGAATTGGTTCTAAGCCTTTCAACCATAAATCTAAGATAACAAACAACAATAGAACCCTTCCTCGATAGACCTTTTGTTCATTCCTTACTTCATAGTCTAGACATTTGAGTCTTCAAAAATCCTTCAGGGACAATGTAAAAGAGTGGGGTTCCCATTCACATGAACATTCTTATAATCCATATGGGATTATGTATATGGGGATTCTTGCCTACCAACTTGTAACACCCCAGGTAAATAAAGAATATGAAATTATTATATTTATCCATATTTGTGAATAAAATATTAATATTACTTTAAAGGGGATTCTATGCTCGATGGCGTACCCAATACGCAACAACGAGTTTCTTGGGAATCTTACATTGAACTCTAATAATAAAATAATATTATTTTAAATAGTAGTTAACACCTAGACATTGTAATGGCGGGAATGAACAGAACTAACTAAAAAATGATTATATATGTTTGTCAAATATTTTTACTTTTTACAATAAATGTTAGAGGATTTAAAATGCGAATGAATCCAATTTTAAGCGTAAACATTCTAATATTCCTAAAAGGTCGATTAACCGCCTTTTGATGGAGAACCTGTTTTAAATCCACTTTTTGAAAATTTTATGTGTTATATTTCACAAAATAAAATTCTTTTTTATAATTGGGACATCAATATTTACTTTGTGTAAATTTTTGGTATTTTTCCGATAAAGATCATTTTTTTGAATAGTGAAAAATGTTGTATATTAATTCAAAAACTCTTTTTAATATAATTTATTTATATGATTAGATTATCTTTTGAATTGGTTTTAAATTAAAATTAGAATATATTTTTACCATCTAATCCAATAGTGGTCATTGCAATTAATTTCACTTTGAAATCGGACTTAAACTAGTGTCAATCTTTTGATACATTTTGTTTCATAAAAACACGCTATTTGTTTTGACAGTGGGAATTAATTATTAAATTAATTAATCCAAATTAAATGTTTTTAATTTTGTAAAATATACATCATTTCTGAATTTTTAATATCAAATATTTCTTAGGGTGAATTTTTGGTAATTTTCTGAAAAACTTCAATTTTTGATGAATAGTGAAACCACTAAGTGGTACTTATAAAAATTGATTTTCCGTTGAAAAGAAATTTTTCCACCTTTGTGTTTTGAATTTCAAAAATCCAACACACATGGTTGTCATTAAGAAGTAAAATTTGGTTCAATGGGATTAAAATAATTTTTTGTTGAATAGTAACTTTTATGTTTTTAATCACGATTAGAGGTAATTAGTGTAGTTTAAGGTAAAAATAATGTTTTAATAATATGAGATGAGCTTGAAACATGTCCTACTATCATTGGATGTGTCATGGAAGACCAGGAAAATCCATGAATCAACTTGGGGACCCCATGGAGCCACTGTTTTTGGGAAATGACATAAATAACTTTTTATTTAATTTTAAAGTAAAAAAGACACAAACATGATATGTTTTACTAAAACAATTTTTACATGGGCTTATACATGTCAGATTTTTGAATATAAATATTCATTAGAAAGATAAAAATATTTCCTACATCATGATATTTTTTTTAAAATTTTTAGACATTAAATATATTAAATTATTTATGACATAATGATGATGCAGCGATTACCTCATTAATAATGGATTTAAATAAAATAAAACAATAATGTAGAATCTATGTCCTACACATGTCAAAAACCTATTGTATGGGTATATTTCTAACCCTTAACTCCTTACCCTTGAAATATATCAATATGGGACTTTTTAAATCGGAAAATAATTCAAAAATAAAGTAACATTTCCTTACTTTCCAAGAGTGCCCCTCCGCTACTCTAATAAAAGGCCCCCACCTCTACCTCCTTACACACACTTCCAAAGACTTTGGCTCGGCCAACCCAGGCCCATTTTGTCTCTACAAATACCTCTATAACTCTTAGAAGCCTCACTTTGGGCAGAAGTCTTCCCAAGGAAGCCTTTGAGCTCAAACCAAATGGAGTTACACGATTTTAAGGTAATGTCTTCACTTGAGTCATTTTGTTTTATTTTGCTTCTCCAACCCCCTAAACTATTTTTATTAATTTCTTTTGTAATGACTCTAGTATCTTAAATATACTAGTATTTTGTTATAAGAATTATTCGAGCTACACTTACACACACATTCGTCTAATGGTTAAAGAACATACTGTTTCTGTGGTTGGTGATTTTTTGCCTCACGAAACGATGATTGTTCAATATTATTTTAACACCTTTAAAGGTGGCCATTATGATGTCAATGTATTTTATATATGATATATATGGTATTTTTGTTTACTTTATGCTTTTGTATTTTATATTTAAAACATACCTTTATTCTTTTCATGTATTGTAAATGCGATAATTTCATATGAGGAAGTGTGGACTACCACCACCTCAAGTGATGTGACTCGTACATTCAATACATGGAATGTATAAAGAATGAAATTAATGAACATATGTGACCTATATAAAATATATATAATACTAGAATTATAATATATATATATATATATCATTTATGTTTACTTCCATTAATATGACAAAGAAAAAAATAAAAGTAGTGTTCATGCGTACGTACGGCCTACGGTCTCCATGAACGGTGCTTTTCATTTTTTTATCACCAAATTATATGGAATAGTATAAAATGAATATTTACTGGATATATGTGATATTTTAATCATTAATACTATTCTGTAAATTATTTACTTATAACTACATGGGAAATCATTTTTCAAGAAAGTTCATTTTTGACTCATGTACCAAACATCGGCAAAAACATCTGATATGAACTAACATTATAAAAAAATTATTATAACATTATAATATGTGATACGAACTGAATAATAATATTTAAAGGATGTCCTTAGGAAATTATAAATTGACCAAAGTTTATTATTCAGTAATATTAAGAAACTAACAAGACAAGTCAGACTTGAGGTAAGGGATCGTACTCCTCTCTTTTTTTTAAGTACAATTTTATGTCTTTCCATTTAAGCTCATATTTCTTGTGTTTGGGATGTTATTTTATATTAATCTTACTGTAATTTTTATTTTCATATTATGAGAGACGATATTCTCTCTCATTAATCTTTTGGAAGTTTTGAGTGGCGTAGTTAGGCTGCCGAATTTTCGTAAGAGATCTAACCTCTCTCCTTCTTTTTAAGTACTCTCCTTTATGTCACTTATTTTAAGCTCCTCTTAGTTATGTTGGGGGATGTTATTTTATATTCAACCTACTGTAAACATTATTTTAATATGATTAGAGACCCTATTTGATCTCATCAATCCATTTTTTGAAGTTTTAAGTGGCGTCGTTAGGCTGCCGAGTTTTCGTAATTGATTTTTCATCACACTTTATTCCTGTGACATTTATGCTACATTTGCCACTATTTCATTTGAGTGGTGTATCTACTGCACATTATTATACACTTTGTGTAGTATAATTTCTTTTATGGGTATTTCCATCTTCATTGTATGACCCTTCTTCCATGGGGTGTACGTTTTGAAAGTTACCCAACTCGGTAAGGGGACCTTTCACCCTCCTCTTTTTAGAAGACTTCTTTTGTTATGTCTTTTAATTCACATAATATTATGTAGGGGTATGTTTTTATATATCCTTATTTATGTAAATTTTATGTCCAAGTGATGAGATAACCTTTTTATCTCTCATCAACTCATTTTCTAAATTTTGTAGTGAATCCGTTAGGCTGTCATATTTTTGCAAGGGAACTTCTTAACCCAATTTTGATTCTTTGGGATAAGCTTGTACTCATTGAATATGTTGTTCTATGAATATGTGTGAATAAACCCTGATTTATTTACACTTAATATACACTTATATTTGGTGTATTAGTTTGTCACACATAATTATGTAATTGATTTATCCTTAATCCAAGGATACCGTCTTTGTAAGGGACTTCGTCTCAATCTCCATTCATTGAGGCATAATTTGTTTTATACACAACCTTATTTTATACGGTGTATAAAACCCTTTTACTTTTACATTTATCCAAAAGGAATCTTTTTTATACGAAGTGTTTTACTAAACGGAAAAAGGGAATGTTTTTGTCGTACGTATGCGGCGACAACGACTTCTCTGCTGTCGTGACCATTATTTGAGTTTCGACATCCTCTACAAGCCATACCTTTTTTAAAGAAAAATAAATACCATGTTTTACTTTTATTTTATTTTGGGATTGAAAATGGTTTTCATAATGTTTTTATATCAATGTGTTGTATTGATATCTTGTGATTGAAAAGTGGAAATGTTATGTTTCCTTTATGCATGTTTTATGGGATACGATTATGTTCTGGTTCTTGGGAATTATTCTGAGGAAGGGTGGATCCTTGAAATACTAAGGGCGGGTGAGCCCGATATAGCTCTCCAATTCATTGGGTAACACGAAGGAGTGAAACGTTAAGGTTTTTCCGAAGATATTTAGGGAATATACTATGTTGGGTATTCCAAACGTAACCAAGAGGGTTACTCCCTACATAAGAATGTTATGAATGCCTCAAGTTAACTATATTTCTTATGATTTTTATGATTTATTCATGATTTGATGAGGTATGTTAATGTTCTTATGTTTTATGAGTAAAGTATGATTTCATTGACTTTTATGTGTAAATGAACTCATGTTTCCTTTCCATATATTTTTATATCCCTTACTAAGCTTTATATGCTCATCCCAAGTTTTTGAAATGTTTTTCACAGGACAAGGGAAAGTTACATGATATGATGATAGTGTCAAGGAAGTGTCAAGAAATAATCCATGTTTTATTTTAAATATGCTTCCATTTATAGGAAAAAATGAATACTATCTTTTATGTAACCACATTGTTTAAATGTGGAATGTAATGCATGCTTTATGATCTAATTTTCTAAAACTAAATACCTGAAAAGATCCTCAATGTGTAATCTTTTATTAACTCATGATTAAGTAAGGTTTATGGCTGGGGCCTTATAGTTGGTAACAGAGGTTGGTTTAGACAACTTTAGGGATTATGAGTTTTTGTTAGACACATGATTAGTCCCTATATATATTATTTTAGTTAAATCCTTGTTTTATAACTTTTTTCAGGTCAAGTAAAGTCGGTTCGAATAGAAGGAGAAGGATCTCAAACGACATTCCTATCTCTTCCTGATGACATGCTTGCAATAATTATTGCAAAGTCATGTTCGGATGATTGTTAAACTTTTTCTAGAATACAACTCACTTGCAAGAAGTTGTTTGATATATCAAACACCTCCACTATACCTCGTTATCATCTTGGATCATGGGTTGTTTTTAAACAAATACTATTTCCACAATATTCTCATATTTTCAAGAAAGGTAAATATTATCAAGTTATTTTCAAATATTTTACCTTATCACAAGAATTTGAAGCATATTATGATTTTAAAAATGGTGCTGAGGAAGGAGACCCTTGTGCAACCTATTTATATTTTCTTTTAAAATATAGTCTCTCAGCATATACTTATGGTATTTTAAAAGGACCAATAATAGAATGTTTCAACTCAAATTCTGTCTGACTATTTTATAGAAATCATGTTTTATCAGATGTTTTGTAATTATATGTCATACATGATTATTTTCCAAAACGGTTTTTCTGTGAACACCCATATGACCCATGTTATACAAGGTGTATTTGGATGGCAGAAGAAAATGATTTTGAAATATCTCTAATTCATTATTGTAATGCATGGGACTTCTACCTACGTGAGCAAGATAATGATGAAACTGAGTGGACACCATGACTAAGGTATGATGTTATTCATTTTGGGAATCGTTTTATTTTATCTTATGGTGGTGAAATAAGACTTCAAGAATTAAGATGTTGAGATCGTAAAAAATTTGGATGAAAATGAGAGGTATAAGGAAACAATTGAGGTTAAAACATGTTAGGGTAATTTTTAGTGTTTTATAAAAAGGACAACACGCAGACTATGTGACAACCCATCACGTCGGACAAAGCTGCGGGAATCGAACCCACAACCAAAGTGTGACTGGTATTTATCACCTACCACTGGACTACGTGAATTCCTTGGTTATTTTGACTGATTCTTTTTAGTTAGATGATTTTATGAATTAAGAGTAAGTTGATTTTGGGTTATCTATGGAAATTTATTAACCTATCATGGAGGATATGTGATTAGGTTAATTACTTTTCAATACGAGACATTAAGAGAAACTGATGTTGTTTGGAGACAAATGTTATGATTGAACTTGGAAGACAATATGACTAAATCCTTCAAATATTTGTGTTTCAATCTTAGTTGGTTTACTTTGAAGAATTTTATGGACAAATTTTTTATCGAATGGTCTTCTTTGAACTTTTGGTTTTGTTGGAAAATTTTTGGAGATTAAGAATAGATTTTCCTTTTATAAAGGGTTATCCTTTTCTGGATTATCTGATCTTGTACTAACCTTTTTGGTTTTGGTTTTGGTTAAAGTATAAAGACATGGGAAGTATATAGTTCTCTTTTGGGATTAGTTGATTCTCTAGAAGTTGATTATAGTACTCTTAATGTGAACAATTCTTCCTAAATACTCGTTTTTTAGAGAAAATATGAGTTTGTGTAAGGAATCTAATAAAAGTTTAAAGTCAACATGATAAGTGATTATGTTTCCTTATGAATAAATTCCTCAATAAAAAGTAACTTAAAACAAAAATGTTGTCTATTAACTTTTCCTACTGGGGAATCGAATACCGTTTAACCCATCACAAGTTTGTGATTTTCTTGTGGTTAACTTTCTCCTAAACATGTTTTCTATCACTCTCCATTAGAACATGACCCTATGTTTTCTCCTCCATTTACATGTTTTTCCTATATGGAATCCTAGTATGGGTTAACATGGGTGACCTCGGTACTTATCTTTCTTTATTTTAAAGTGATTGTTTTATCGACTCTTGTTCTGATGTGGGACTTTCAAGGATGTTTCCAAGCTCAATTTTAAAATTGTAAGGACGCAATTCCCAAAAGGGGGGACGGATGTAACACCCCAGGTAAATAAATAATATGACATTTTTATATTTATCCATATTTGTGAATAAAATATTAATATTACTTTAAAGGGGATGCTATGCTCGATGGCGTACCCAATATGCAACAACGAGTTTCTTGGGAATCTTACGTTGCACTCTAATAATAAAATATTATTATTTTAAATAGTAGTTAACGCCTAGCCGTTGTAATGGCGGGAATGAACATAACTAACTAAAAAATGATTATATATGTTTGTCAAATATTTTTACTTTTTACAATAAATGTTAGAGGATTACAAATGCGAATGAATCCAATTTTAAGCATAAACATTATAATATTCATAAAAGGTCGATTAACCGCCTTTTGATGGAGAACCTGTTTTAAATCCACTTTTTGACAATTTTATGTGTTATATTTTCCAAAACAAAATTCTTCTTTAGAATCAAGGCATCAAAATTCACTTTGTGTAAATTTTTGGTATTTTTCCGATAAAGTTCATTTTTTTTGAATAGTGAAAAATGTTGTATTTTAATTCAAAACGTCTTTTTAATCTAATTTATTTATATGATTTTATTATCTTTTGAATTGGGTTTAAAGTCAAATTAGAATATATTTTTACCATCTAATCCAATAGTGTTCATTGGAATTAATTTCACTTTGAAATCGGACTTAAACTAGTGTCAATCTTTTGATACATTTTCTTTCATAAAAACACGCTATTTGTTTTGACAGCGGGAATTAATTATTAAATTAATTAATTCAACATAAATGTTTTGAATTTTGTAAAATATACATCATTTTTGAATTTGTAATATCAAATATAGCTTAGGGTCAATTTTTGGTATTTTTCTGAAAAACTTCAATTTATGATGAATAGTGAAACCACTAAGTGGTACTTATAAAAACTGATTCTCCATTTAAATGAAATTTTTACACCTTTGTGTTTTGAATTTAAAAAATCTGACATAAATGGTTGTCATTAAGAAGTAAAATTTGGTTCAATGGGATTAAAATAATTTTTTGGTGAATAGTAACTTTTATGTTTTTAATCGCGATTAGAGGTAATTAGTGTAGTTTAAGGTAAAAATAATGATTTAATAAGATGAGATGAGATTTACACATGTCCTAGACTAATTTTATGTGTCATGGCCGACCACGAAAATCCATGGGTCAACTTGGGGACCCCATGGAGCCACTTTCGTTGGGAAATGACATAAATAACTTTTTATTTAATGTTAAAGTAAAAATGACACAAACATGAGATGTTTTACTAAAACAATTTTTACATGGGGTTATACAAGTAAGATTTTTGACTATAAATATTTATTATAAAGATAAAAATATTTTATACATCATGATATTTTTTTATAATTTTTAGACATTAAATATATTAAATTATTTATGACATCATGATGATGCAGTGATTACCTCATTAATAATGGATTTAAATAAAATGAAACGATAATGTAAAATCTATGACCTACAAATTTCCAAAACCTATTTGATGGGTATATTTTGAACCCTTATCACCATAGCCTCGAATTATATCAATGTGGGGCCTTTTAAATCCAAAAATAATTCTAAAATAAAGTAACATTTCCTTATTTTCTAAGAGTGACCCTCCCCTCCTCTTATAAAAGGCCCCCACCTCTACCTCCATACCCACACTTCCAAAGGCTTTGGCTCGGCCAAACCCTGCCCATTTTGTCTCTCCACATACATCTATAACTCCTAGAAGCCTCACTTTGGGTAGAAGTCTTCCCAAGGAAGCCTTTGAGCTCAAATCAAATGGAGTTACCCGATTTTAAGATAATGTCTTCACTTGAGTCATTTTGTTTTATTTTGCTTCTCCAACCCCCTAAACTCTTTTTATTCATTTATTTTGTAACAAATAAATTATCTTAAATATACTAGGATTTTTTTATAAGAAGTATTTGAGATACACTTATACAAACCTTCATCTAATGGTTAAAGAACATACTGTTTCTGTGGTTGGCGATTTTCTGCCTCACGAAACGATGATTGTTCAATATTCTTTTGACAACTTTAAAGGTGGACATTATGATGTCACTGTATTTTATATATTATATATATGGTATTTATGTTTAATATATGCTTCTTTATTTTATATTTAAAACATACCTTTATTCTTCTCTTGTTGTGTAAATGCGATAATTTCATATGAGGAAGTGTGGACTACCACCCCCTCAAGTGATTTGACTCGTACATTCAATACATGAAATGTATAAAGAATGAAATTAATGAAAATATGTGACCTATATAACATATATATTATATTGGAATTATAATATATATATATATATCATTTATTTTTAATTCTATTAATATGACAATGAAAACAAATGAAAGTAGTGTTAATGCGTACGTACGGCCTACCGTCTCCATGAAGGGTGCTTTTATTTTTTTTATCTCCAAATGATATGGAATAGTATAAAATGAATATGTACTAGATATATGTGATATTTTAATCATTAATACTATTCTGTAAATTATTTACTTATAACTACATGGGGAATCTTTTTTCAAACAAGTTCATTTTTGACTCATGTACTAAAATCGGCAAAAACGTCTGATATGAACTAAAATTATTATAAAATTATTATAACATTATAATATGTGATAAGAACTTAATTATAATCTTTAAAGGCGGTACTTAGGCAATTATAAATTGACCAAAGTTTATTATTCAGGAATATAAAGAAATGAACAAGACAAGTCAGACTTGAGGTAAGGGATCCTACTCCTCTCTTTCTTTTTAAGTTCACTCTTTTATGTCATTCCTTTTAAGCTCATCTTTCTTGTGATTGGGATGTTCCTTTATATTACTATTACTGTAATTTTTATGTTCATATGATGAGAGACCCTATTCTCTCTCATCAATCCATTTTGGAAGTTTTGAGTGGCGCCGTTAGGCTGCCGAATTTTTGTAAGAGATCTAAACTCTCTCCTTCTTTTTAAGTACTATCCTTTATGTCACTTATTTTAAGCTCCTCTTTGTTATGTTGGGGGATTTTTTTTATATTACTCTTTATGTTAACATTATTTTAATATGATGAGAGACCATATTTGATATCATCAATCCATTTTTGGAAGTTTTAAGTGGCGCCGTTAGGCTGCTGAGTTTTCGTAAGGGATTTTTCATCACACTTTTATTCCTATGAAATTTATGCTAAGTTTGCCAGTATTTCATTTGAGTGGTGTATGTACTACCAATTTTTATAAACTTTATGTAGTATAATTTCATTTATGGGTATTTACATCTTCATTGTATGACCCTTCTTCCATGGGGTGTACGTTTTGAAAGTAACCCAACTCGGTAAGGGGACCTTTCACCCTCCTCTTTTTAAAAGACTTATTTTGTTATGTCTTTTAATTCAACATAATATTATGTTGGGGTATGTTCTTATATATCCTTATTTATGTAAATTTTATGTCCAATTGATGAGATACCATTTTTATCTCTCATCAACTCATTTTTTAAATTTTGTAGTGACGTCGTTAGACTGTCAAATTTTTGCAAGGTAACTTCTTAACCCAATTTTGATTCTTTGGTATAATATTCTACTCCTTGAATATGTCATTCTATGAATATGTGTGAATAAACTCTGATTTTTTTACACTTAATATACACTTATATTTTGTGTATTAGTTTGTCACACATAATTATGTAATTGATTTATCCTTAATCCAAGGATACCATCTTTGTAAGGGACTTCGTCTCAATCTCCATTCATTGAGACATATTTTGTTTTATACACAACCTTCTTTTATACGGTGTATAAACCCCTCTGACTTTTACATTTATCCAAAAGGAATCTTTTTTATACGAAGCGTTTTACTAAACGACAAAAGGGAATTATTTTGTCGTACGTATGCGGCGACAACGACTTCTCCACCGTCGTGACCACTATTTGAGTTTCGGCTTCCTCTACAAGCCATACCCTTTTTTAAAGAAAAATAAATACCATGTTTTACTTTTCTTTTATTTTGGTATTGAAAACGGTTTTCATAATGTTTTTATATCAATGTGTTGTATTGATATCTTGTGATTGAAAAGTGGAAATGTTATGTTTCCTCTATGCATGTTTTATGTGATATGATTATGTTATGGTTCTTGGGCATTATTATGGAGACGGGTGGTTCTGTGAAAAACTAATGGTGGATGAGCTCGATATATCTCTCCAATTCATTGGTTAACGCGAAGGAGTGAAACGTTAACGTCTCTCCGAAGTGATTTAACGAATATACTGTGGTTGGTATTCCAAACGTAACCAAGAGGGTTACTCCCTACGTAAGAATGGTATGAATTCCTCAAGTTACATTTATGTATTACGATTTCCATGATTTATTCATGATTTTATGAGGTATGTTAAAGTGCTTATGTTTTATGAGTAAAGTCTGATTTCATTTATTCTTATGTGTACATGTACTCATGTTTCCTTTCCATATATTTTTATATCCCTTACTGAGCTTTTTATGCTCATCCCATGTTTTTGAAATGTTTTTCACAGGTCGAGGGAAAGGTACATGATATGATGATAGTGTCAAGGAAGTGTCAAGAAAAAATCCATGTTTTATTTTAAATATGTTTTCGTTGATAGGAAAAAATGAATACTATCTTTTACGTAACCAATTTGTTTAAATGTGGAATTTAATGAAAGTTTTATGATCTAATTCTCTAAAACTATAAACCTGAAAAGATCCTCAATGTGTAATCTTGTATTATCTCAAGATTAAGTAAGTTTTAAGGCCGGGGCCTTATACAACTAGTGTAATATCCTCTATGTAATTAAGGAACTACAATCCTCATGAGCCCTAGTGGTACTATGGTAGAATAAATACCTTAGGGTGTTTTGTGTTATCCTTGGTGCATCTTCCATATTTCATGTTCACTGATTCAAGATCATGGACATGTGACTTACACAACCCATATTCCAATAATCCAAGTGGGCCATGAATTCATAGTATTTCACCGTACATCAATGGGAATATTAGACAGGTTAAATGGTGTGACAATGTATCATTAATACTTAGACCTCATGATTTTTATAGGAATTTGGGGATTAATAACGCTACATGATTATTCATTCATCAGAATATCAATTAAAAATTCAGGGTATCATAACCCTTTATGGAAACTCAATCTTTATAATTCCACAAAGGATACAAGGATCTTGAACCCTTTAGGAATACCCATCCTCCACTACTAATAGAAGATATAATCTAGAAGACCATAAATTACACTAATAGAATGTCAGATCCGAAATACCATAGAACATAATAATATAATTTATGAGATAAAGACTCTATACTACTAGTAGTTGAAATTATAATCATAAAGACTCTAAACTAATGGTAATGGAAATTCTGATCATGAAGACTCTAAAGTACCAGTAATAGAAATTATGATCTAATATAATAAAAACTACCTCTAATAGATTGTCTAGGATATGATACCCTAAAAAACAAATGGCTTGACGTAGAACAGGTTAAACTACTATATCAGAAGATCTAAGCTAGAGGAATCTAAAATAAATCACATCAATGGTCAAGTTTTCATTTACATACATCATGAAACTAAAGATGGAAAAATTCCCTCAAGGGTGATAACCCACAAAGGGTATCATGGGAAAAATTGGAGTCTCTAAACATTGGACCAACACTTTGTGTGATCTAGGAAACATTGATCATTTATAAAGTGGAAGAGGCATAGAAATTTTCAGGTCAAAAAAATTTAGAAGGGCATACTGAGAAAAATAAAGGTCCACACCCACTTAGGCTTCCCCTATAAGAATATTATGATTTAATTGAGTAATTATACATAAAATAGTACTATTATTTTAGGGATCATTAATTGAATGTATTAAATTTCAATCTATGGTCATTGTATCCACTAAATTAATAAGGAACTAAAGAATTATCCCTATGGTACATATATCTTACCCAAATAATCCTTGTAATCTAGGTAATCTCAATGGTAATGGAGTAGGTACATCATTGTGGAGTCTTGGGTTATGGGCATTCAAGATCATTTATTAGAAAAAATATTTTGATACATAGGAACTCAAATATTAGTTTTTGTGTCTTTTCAGTGTTACACAATGGATGGGTATCATTGATGATATATGAAACATCCAGACCAAAACATGGTTCCCTACCTAGGCTTTGTTTAAAAAAAAGTTAAATTCACCTTCTAAGGTATGAGCTAGATATAGTTAAGAGTACTCACCTAATAATTCCTCATCTTTGAACCTTTGTTCCCTATGCATGAGCTTGATATACATAGTAATATATCTCAAAACTATGTATAACTTGATTCCCATTCTCATTGGATATGTAGTAATGTCCAAGTACCTTACTTAAGAGCTATCCATAAGTTCATTTCCACCAAAATTACACTTTTCAACAAAGTGATCCCAAGATGATCAAATTAGATATACCAATTAAGAATCTCATTTTAACAAGAATTCTAAGAATTTCACAAGAAACATATATTATGATTAAGATGTTTAAATCAAAATGGACGGTTTAAATTTGTATTTTGTGAATGATATGTTGAATTGATGGTACATATGATTTACATTAAATCCAAGTGCTCGTGGTCAGAAGTATCCTCTTAACAACACCGTAAATTCCTCAATCAACACATTATAGAAAAATACTCCCATGGGGATCAATATCAAAGAATGTTAGATGAGAATATATAAAGGAAAGTTATATATGGTTACCATAGAATTATATTATTTTATTTCTTAATGAAACCAATTTTCTGAGGACATTTTTTGACACCCCTAATAGTTTTATATGATATTTTCCACAAATTAGTTTAGAATATTCAAGGTAATGAAAAAAATACTAATATATTTTCCATGAAAAAATAGAGGTGAAATTATTGAATGAAATTATACGGGAATGGGTATAACTAAATAAATTAATATCATTTATTTTATAAATTCTAGATAGATTAATTTTTTTAAGTGATTGTAGGATTCTTTAGAATAAAAAATTTGGCCAACCAGTCAGACTGATCAAAAAAGGGTGCTTGCAGGAGCCTCGTCAACTATTCCCTAGCAGAAATCCAACCATCCACCAAACAGTGAGAGTAAGAAACCATGTCTTACATGGTGAATGCATGAGTGTGTATAGGAATTACTAGATACTTGACACATTATGAGGCTATAGCTGGTGAGGGCTGATGGAAGTGTTGTGGGTACTAACTCAATTACTAGCTTTAATAATGGATGTTGTTGGTGGATTTATTACATGCTACCCAAATAGGAATCAGATCGATGTGGGATGTTGAATTGAGGAAAAAATATTCCTCTATTTAAAAACATATGGAAATATTTTATGTTGTTTGATTAAGGCACATTGCACCATCCGATCACTCCAAACGATCATCTTCAACCTCCGACAACCTGATTCACCTCAGAAACCCATTGTTTGATGGTACCAAGACACCAAACATTTCCCAACCACTCAAATTCTTCCATGCCAGGCTTATCTGGTGACCAACAAGAGATGAAGAGGATAGGATCGACGCCCTAGGGCCATGCATGATTCTTCGTTTGACATACATTACATCTTTCAATGATATCATAATTTCAACATGAATCTAATCCTACAACCAAATGAAATATATCATGGTAGCTTATGAAGATCACGCGATGTATTATGATAGTTTGGATAGGTCATTTGGACATCACTGTGGCTTTTCATATATGATAACAAAACTCCCATCACAAGAGGATCTCATCTGTGGATCATATAAAGATCCACCACCTCATAGTCATGAGTGAAAAAGAATTATCTCATGAAGCTAGTCATGATAATCTGTTAGAGCATATCACGTGAAGCTTGGTGACTATCGATCATTCCATCATGAGAATCCACATCATCATTACATTATTCTTTTCTTGTGAATCCTCTACTACCTCAAACCAATGCACATGGTACACTCAACGTGTAATGACATCCACACATGATATCTAAATATATAAACCCTTCCACCCCCATTAAGAATACACACATGTGGTATGAAGGGATAAGAAAATAAGCAGAGGACACTAGACACCACCCCTAGAGAACATCCCCAGGATATTGTAAAAACATGTTTCATGATGTATTTAAGATCCTAAAATCACATTATGAAATTAACATCTTGAGGATCTCGGTTCATATGTATGATACCACACTAGATCCATGACTCCACCATGAATTACCTCCATCAATGTATGAAAACCTAATGTGCACCTTCTGCTCATGTTTGGAAGATCTCCCTTTTGGACATGGCATCACATGAATAATATAACCTCATTTGACATGTTAGTTAAGAACCTCAAAAATAAGATTCACCTATACTAGTGTTTTTGGACTTACACCCACATCCCCACAGTCTCACAATGTCACAATCCCCAGTCTCCTGGTGCTCACATGAAACCATGGATGTGGCTTCCTCAACATGTTGCATCCTTTTGGATCCCATTCCATATAAGAAAATCACTATTGAAATGACCCCCCATATTCCATGAACCACTCCTCACCATGAACTATACACCCTAGTTTATATATATGACATAAATTGATTGTCCCAAGAGCATGATTAAATATCCCATCACGATACCCCCTTTTGAGGTCATGAAAATCACGTGAGTAATGGGGCTTCAAGAAACTCCATCATGCATAAACCCCCATGGAATACATATAAACTCACAGGAAGGCCCACCCTTTGATATAAATACCCTAAGAGGTGCTTAAGTAAATTCAAAACATTAGTTGTGAACTCTCCTTCCATGAAAATAATGACTATATAGTCTTATTGCATGATCCCTTAGGGAATGTGTCTTTAACACTTGGATAGTCATGAGATCATTAATTTGTTTGAAACATACCACCACATAATTAAATTAAGTTCACATGGTCAAAATATTCTTCACCAGTCTCATAGTGTCCTTGGATGGCCTCATAATTATCACTTTGATCACATGGCAGACCATGGATAATTTGGGTTGCTTTTGCGAAAAATGATTAACATGTCAGCACTATCATATGTTTGTCTAAGGAAAATCCAGGTTGATCCCATGACGAAATATAATCATTTAAAAATATTCATGTGATTTACTATAGACATGACCACTTTAACTATACGAATCCTCCTAGAAATGTCACCTTTGATCATGTAAATACATCTTAGAAAATTTAACTGATCAGGTGAATACATAAAAAAACAATTAATAATATAATATACCATGGACATGTCATCTCTGATAATGTGAATAAATACAATAAAGGATAGGTAATCATATGAAATTCCTTATACATGTCCTCTTTGACCATGTGAATACATCCAAGATATGTGAGTTGGTCTTACAAAATACCTTGAACATGTCCTCTTTGATTATGTGAAGATATCAAAGTTAAGTAAGTGGATCATGAAAAAGATATTAGAATATCATCAGATTTCATGTGAAACATCTTAGACATTCTAGGAAGAAACCCTTGGGAAAGTCCTATATATCATACTAACACCCTAAAAAGGTCAAGTGGACAATAAATTCATATCTAGCAGATGACCAATACATGTTGGGTAGATCCCTTGGTTAATGTCAACAATATCTGGTAAACCCACAATGACTTGTACCATATGGATCCCTACCCAGGAACCTTAATATACATTCCCTCTTTATAAGAGGAGTGCCCTTAATGGGTCAGGTTTACACAACCATATGACCCAATATGTTTCATAATCTCAAATGGGCCCTCCATATCAAACCAAGCATATCCAACATACCTCGAATGGTTGATAAGTATTTTTATATTTCAAAAGATAGACAATGAACATTCAAAAGGGAATCTATCCTGATATAATTCCCAAGAAATCCTAAAACATCCAGGATGACAATAATGTCCCTGATCATAATATACTACCCTAACAAATCTGTAGGTTAGCAGGTCACACAATTACGAGGACTCTAATTACATTCCAAACCTGATACTTAAGATTCCTTCCTAAGACCTGATCTCTAACAACAATCTCCCTTGGTTAAAGACTCTCTATATGTCACGACCCGTCCTCGGGGCCCGTGCTGTGACTACCCCAAGCCCGCCTTCCATAAGCCAGGGGCTGGCGACTAGCACCAAGGCGTAAATCCTGGAAATAGGGAAGGCATTGCCTTTGAAAAGAAAACAAGCACCACAGAGTAAGCAAGCGGGAAAGTAAACACTAAGTAAAAACTCTAACAAGCTGTGCTGAAAGTAAAAGGGGCCGGAAATACAAGCCCAACTATAAAGTACAACTGAATGGGGAAAACAGCAACTGAAAGGAAAAGCTGCAGCACCGAGCCGTCCTCTGAAGGTCCCACTTGAAGGGTGGGTACAGATAGCCTCCACAGCTCCTCAGTCCAGTCGTCCGCTCCGAGTACGTCCCGCCCTGTGGTCTACCTCCAGGTACCGTCCTGCACCGCAAGCCTCCACCATGATCAGTGCTGTCCGTCGTCTGCAACCAACACAATGAAGTGCGGGCATAGCCTATGCAGGGGTGAGTATAAGCTACTCATTAGGGACCCCGAGTCCCCCGAAGGTCTCTCAGAATCCAAAAAGGATAATACACAATGGAAAGATACAATCACGAAGTAACAACCGACACTGCTTAGGTTTATTCCCATACATATACCTAAGTCATCAATTCCCGTTCGGCTCCAACGTCCGAGCCCAAGCACAACCCAGTCCACACAGGAAAGGAAACAGTAATCCACATAGGATGGCTCAACACAATCCGCAAAGGAGAGTAAACAGTAAATCCACACAGGATAGCTCAACACAATCCACAAAGGAGTGTAAATAGTAAATCCACACAGGATAGCTCAACACAATCCACAAAGGAGAGTAAACAGGATTCTGCTCACACAGGTATACTTCTTGGAATGAAGATAATGATGATCACTGATCCATCTAAGTAGTCGGACCCACAAAGGATCGATAGATAACTAACCCCCGCAAAGACCCACACAGGATCGGGCCCACACAGGACCTGTAGGCGTTGGCTCACACATAAGTGCTAAGCGCTGACCCACACAGGATCGGACCCACACAGGATCAGGCCCACACCGGACCTGTAGCACTGATCTACGTAGGATCGCTGAGTGCAGCAGTCATCGCAGTCCACTGAGGATCTCTGCCCAGTCGTCGCCGCAGTCCACTGGGGATCTCTGCACGGTCGTCGCTGTTGAAGTAGCAGTCGCAGCAAGCTCTAGGGTTCCTGCACATAGCAAGCTCGTTCAGGAGGGTCTGTTCCACGAGCCGAGAGGCTGATACATCAACTGACACAAAGTCTGAAGTTTATGTATCCAAAAGTTCTGTATCGCCAATAGGAACTCAACGTCGCAGACGGCGCGTCAATCGGACGCCCGGTCTGAGAGTTATTGGCTTTTTCATCCCAGGGGCCCGGTTGGGTTTTAAGGCAAAACCAACCCGACCATACTCCACCTGCGTCCAAACCTTGGGCGGAGTAAGCCAAAAGATCCGTCTCACTTAGAGGAATTTAACAAAGCCGACGACACGTCAATCGGACGTCCGTAGCTCAAGATATGAGCGTTTCCGCTCCGAAGGCCCGGTTGGTTTCGTGTACGAACCAACCTGGCCGAACTCAGAGTATTCCGAAACCTTGAGTGCGATATACCGAAACGACTGTCTCGATCCATGAATCGTGTTGAGGCTGACGGCGTCTTTTGGAGGCCCGTAGCTCAAGTTACGGGCATTTGACCGAAATCGGTCCGAAAACGGGGGGTCCGGGCCCAGGCCGACCCCCCCCTGGGTCGGCCGAACCGTGTCGACCCGAACTGGTCCGACCCGGTCGTACCCGGTCCGGCCCGGCTCGGCCGAGCGGCCGAGCGACGTGGGGGGGAGCCGCCGCCCCCGCGTGACACCCCCGCGGCACCCGCGGGGTGTTGCCCTGGACGACCCAAGCGACGCATGCGGGAGCCGCCGCCCCCGCATGACAACCCCGTGGCACCCACTGGTTGTCGCCCTGGACAGCCGGACACGGCTTCAGCCGCGTCCCGCGCGCGCCAGACCCGCGCGACTGCTGGTCAGCGGGCGCCGCCGCCGCCGGCTTCCGCGGGCCACAGGAGTCGCTCCAGTGGTCCGATTCTGTTCCCGTCTGCGCCGCTGCTCCTCCCGGGACTCGTTCTTCACTGCGGAACCATCAAAATTCTGTTGCGGCACATTTCGTCGCCGCCCGTCAAATCCGCACAACAACGAAGAATGACGGAGGGTTGTCGGGCCGTGTTCATTTGGCCCGCACCCTACACGTTAGATAAAAACAACGGGAGGAATATAATCAACACATGAATCAACAATTTTAATAAATTAAAATTGTTCGTTTGCATCTGGTTCTTTAATTTTAATGAAACTTCCATTGGAATAAAAAAACAAAAGGGGTATTTCCAAAATAAATCCCTACCTCGTAGTCGTTGTCGTATTCATGTTCTTCACAGATTTTCTCGTCATGGAATGAGGGGATCGTCGAGTCATCGGGGAAAGGCGTCGCATCGTCACGGAATCTGGCGTTGCATCGACGAACTCAACGGACCAAGAAACAACATATTTAATTATAAATAATTAAATCCGTGTTTTGTAAAAAAACACAAAGGATATTTTAAGAATCACAAACACTCACCTCAACGGAAGATCGAAGGATCTTGTCGTGGAGGAAGGAACGTCGCCGAAGAACGTCTCAGATGAAGCGTCGTCAAACTCCGAGGGTGACAGCGTTCTTCGCGTTCTTCGCATTCTTCGTGAAGGAGGATGAAGGCTCAAGAATTCCGTCAAGCCTCTCAACGTGTAATCCTCCAAAAAGACTTGTTAGTCTTATTTTATTATTACGCCAACAAATGAAAAAGGTAAGTAACGATCCATCAATTCATTGAATTAATTCAATGAAAGAAACCGCCCATTTAATTCACGAAATAAACTGCCCAATTAAATGGTGCATTAAGTATTTAAGAAAACGTGTTAGTTGACTTTCATAATGACGGGTTTTAGCGGGTGCGTTACTTAGAGGAAAGAAACGGCGGGGCTCGTGCGGGCCCCACCTCACAAATATCCTACCAAGGGGGTAGGATATTTCTGGATAGCACCCTATCCGTTTTAACTCAGTTTAAGTGGCTTTCAAGTGGCTTCAAGTGGCTTAAGTGAAATAAAATAATGTCTGTCGAACATGTTATTTTACTTCTAAATTTTAAGCCCAAAAATTAAAAACCACACCCGAGCAAACGCAACTCCAGAAGAGGTGTTTCTAAGAAAATATCGGCCCTGTGATTTCATCGGTGCCCTCAGAATTCGATTCCGGGCACCGGTTCAAAAGTTAGAAAAACCCGCTCGTCCGTTCACTGAACGTACCCGAGCCAAAGTTCGTAAAATGATTCCGGGCACACCGGGCCTCGGAATCAGGTGCCGTCAGAAACTGCATTCTTGTAAAATTCCAAAGAAAAGTAAGAAAAAAAAAATTCATTGAAATTTATGGGTCTTTACATTACTCCCACCATAGGGCTTTACGTCCCCGTAAAGATACATCAAAAACTAGGGAAACAAATGTGTGTACTGAGCATGCATCTGAGCCTCCCGCTCCCAAGTGCTCTCCTGGAGGTTCCCGTGCTTCCATATGATGTGCACAAGAGAAATCGATCGCCTATGTAGGAACCACTCTTGTTGATCCTCTATCTCCACCGGGACCTCCGCAAAAGTCACCCCATCATCCACGGCTAGCTCCCCATAGTCAGTGATGTGCGTCGGGTCATGCACGTATCTCCTCATCTGAGATACGTGGAAGACGTCGTGCACCCGGTGAAACTGAGGTGGTAGAGCCAGGCGATAAGCCACCTCGCCAATCCTACTAAGGACCTGGAATGGTTCAATGAGGCGTGGAGACAACTTTCCGCCTCATCCAAATCTTCGTAAACCACGTCGAGGTGAGACCCGCAAGAAGACGTGGTCGCCATCCTCGAACTCTAGTGGCCTCCACCTCCTGTCAGCATATGACTTCTGCCGGCTCTGAGGTGTCCTCATCCGCTCCTGGATGACCTAGACCTTCTCTATCGTGGCTCGGACCATCTCTAGTCCCACGAGGGCTGACTCCCCAGGGACTGTCCAGCACAAAGGAGATCTGCAAGGTCTGCCGTACAACGCCTCGTATGGTTCCATCCCGATGTTGGAGTGGTAGCTGTTGTTGTACGCGAACTCCACCAAGGGTAGGTGGTCCTCCCAACTGTGACCAAAGTCAAGGACACATGAGCGGAGCATGTCGTCGATAGTCTGAATGGTCCTCTCCGTCTGAACATCCGTTTGAGGGTGAAAGGCGGTGCTCAGACGTAGAAGCATCCCGAACTCCTCCTGCAACCCCTTCCAAAGCCGGGAAGTAAAACGAGCATCCCGATCAGAGACGATAGTCGATGGCACACCGTGAAGCCGTACAATCTCCTGAACGTAGAGACGCCCCAAGCTCTCCACTGAGCCCTGCTCTCAGATGGGTAAGAAGTGTGCCGACTTGGTGAGTCGATCAACAATCACCCAAATGGAGTCGTGACCTCTGGAATTGCGTGGAAGCCCAGTCACAATGCCTATAGATATCTCATCCCACTTCCACTCTAGGACCTCCAAGTGATGTACCAAGCCTGCTGGTACCTGGTGCTCTGCCTTCACCTGCTGGCAGGTGAGGCATCGAGAAACGAACTCCGCCACAACCTTCTTAATGCCCGGCCACCAGTGTAGTCGTCTGAGATCCTGGTACATCTTCGCCACTCCAAGATGTACCGCCAAAGGAGAAGTTTGAAACTCTCTTAGTACCTCCTCTCATAATGTGACTATTACCAAGGTATGTCCTCTGAAAAGGACCTTGTGCTCTTCTCCAAGGGAGAAACCATCAGGTGCATGTTCCGAGGATATCTGTGCATGCCGTGTCTCACAGTCAGCGTCCCCACACTGTGCCTCTCTGACCCGCTGCAGTAGTGGAGGGGTGACTCTGAGAGACTGAAGGAAGGTTTCTCCATCTCTATCCACGAAGGATATCTGCAAAGCGGCTAGCTGCTCTGTCGCCTCCTCAAGTAGCTAGATGACCGTCCTCCTGTTGAGGTCATCGGCTACCACGTTCCCCTTCCCAGGAGTATAGACTATCTCAAAGTCATAGTCCTGGAAGAACTCGAGCCATCGCCGCTATCTCAGGTTAAGGTCCTTCTACGAGAAGATGTACCTGAGACTCTGGTGGTCAAAAAAGACTGTAAAGCGCTCGCCCATCAGATAGTGCCGCCATGTCTTCAGAGTGAAGACCACTGCTGCTAACTCCAGGTCATGGGTAGCATAGTTCTGCTCATGAGGCCTCAAATAACATGATCCATAGGCAATCACGGCCCGCTCCTGCATCAGGACACACCCGACTCTGGTCCCTGATTCTTCGCAGTAGACTACGTATCCAACTCCCTTCTCAGGAAACTTCAAGATAGGTGCGCTGGTCAATCTCTGCCTCAGCTCTTGGAAGCTCAACTGACATCTGTCTGACCACAAAAAGGGTTTCCCCTTCTTCGTCAAAGCTGAGAGTGGCGCCGAAACTCTGTAGAAGTCCAGCACGAATCTCCGATAGTATCTGGCTAGCTCCAAGAAACTTCGCACCTCCATCACGCTCATGGGTGGCTCCCAAGCTAGCACTACCTCGATCATCGTGGGATCCACAGCAACTCCCACCTCAGAAATGACGTGTCCCAAGAAGTGGAACTCACGTAACTAGAACTGGAACTTCGAGAACTTTCCATAAAGATGGTTCTCATGGAGTGTGTCTAGCACAACCCGCAAGTGGTAGGCGTGCTCCTCCTCGGTGGTCGAGTACACCAAAATGTCGTCGATGAAGACTACGACAAAACGATCGAGGTATGGCTGGAAGATCCTGTTCATGAGGCTCATGAACACTGCTGGAGTGTTAATTATGCAGAAAGGCATAACCAAGAACTCATAGTGGCCATACCGGCACCTGAAGCCCGTCTTCTGCACGTCCTCATCTCGAACTCTGAGTTGATGATAGCCTGACCTGAGGTCTATCTTCGAGAACCACCGTTCTCCCTTGAGCTGATCGAAGAGGTCATCAATCCTCGGTAGAGGATACTTGTTCCTCACTGTCACCTAGTTCAGGCGACGATAGTCTACACACAGTCGCAAGCTCCCGTCCGCCTTCTTGGCGAACAATATCGGGGAAGCCCAGGGTGAAACACTGGGTCGGATGAACCCTTTGCCTTGCAAGTCCTCCAACTGTACCCGTAGCTCTCGAAGCTCAGAGGGGGCCATCTGATATGCTGGAGTGGATATCGTGGTTGTCCTGGGGTACAGATCTATGTAAAAGTCTACCTCTCTGCGAGGGGGTAGTCCTGGAACGTCGTCAGGGAAGACGTCCACATACTGATCCACCGCTGCAGGAAAACTAGGACTCTGCACGTCAACTTCTCCAAGGATGAGGCTAGCCAACTGATGAGTGATGGGATACCCTCTCCTCTGCGTGATTCCATCCTATGCTGCAAAGGCTCCCTTCTCTCCGGTGAAGGTGAACATGCTCCCGTCGGTGCGTACACATCGCACCTTGCGCCTAATTCAGTCAATCTGTGCATGGACCGTAGATAACCAATCCATGCCCAAGATGACGTCGTAAGGCCTCGATGCCGCTACAAGAAGATCCCAGCCGAAGCTCTCGCCTCCTAGAGTAAGCTCACACTGCCGACACCAGTGCATAATCGTCGAGTCTGCTCCCGTAGGGGTCTCTAGCCGTAAGGATCGAGCCAACGGCTCTGTCGGAATCTCCGAGCTCCGAACAAGGGCAGCAGCTATGAAAGAGTGACTCACCCCTGTCTCTATAAGAACTGCAGAAAGGGTGGAATAGACACAGAGCATCCCTCAAATCATCTCTGGCGCGCCGTGGTCATAGGCCTCCGCTGCCTGGAGCTGTGCCTGTCTCTTCCCGCCAGCTCCCAGTGGTCGGGGCGGACCTCCTGGTGGTGGTGGTGGCAGAGCTTCAAAGCGTCGCCCACCACCTGCTGCTCGGCCAGCTCCTCTGCCTCGTCCGCCTCCTCCCTGTAGACCGCCACGGTTGACCCTCTGCCTCTGCCTGGGTGGCCCTTCCACCGTCTGATGCTCCTCGGTACGGCGGGTCGGGCAGTCACGATCCATGTGGGCCTGTCCGCCGCACGAGTAGCACTGCCTGCCTCTCGGAAGACTAGCTCCATGCTGTGTGCCCCACACTGCTGCGCCAGTGTCTTGAGGTCGTCTGCTGGAAGGTCTGGTCTTCCTGGAACCCTGCGTCATCCGTCGGATACCTGCTGCCAAAGACTCCGCTACCTGCCACCCTGCGGTAGGTCTCGCTGTGGACTCAGCCAGAAAGCTCTCGATCAGAAGGGCTCGCTTTTGCACTCCTTCCTGGGTCGCGATGCTGAGGGAGATCAGCGATGACCTGATCTCGTGTCTCAATCCCTGCTCGAAGGTCCGGGTCCGGAAGAAGGGGTCCCATACCATGTCGGTCGAGTAGCGAGAAAGATCGGTGAACCTCACCGCATACTGGGCGACCGTCAAGCTGCCCTGCCGCAGCTAAAGAAGCTCCTGAATGCGCACCACACGGAGGGTGGCCGGGAAGAACTCTGAGCGGAAGAGGCTCTCGAAGTCCGCCCAGATGAGAGAGGCCCCATCGTGCACCTGGAGCATCAAGCTCCACCATCATCCCGCTCCTGCGTGCAGTAGGCTCGCCGCGAGGATCACCATGAGGTCTGTCGGTGTCCTCACTAGCCTGAAAACTCGAACGACCGCCTCCAGCCAGTCCTCGGCTGCCTGGGGGTCCGTCACCCCAGGAAACCTGGGTGGTCGCTGGCACTGGAACTCGTGCAGAGCTCCGAGGCGTCGTGCATCGTCAGCGGTCGGTGCTGGAAGCATCGGGGGCTCGGCGGGTAAAGGTACTGCCGGTGCCTCTGCTGTCAACGGGCCCTGTACTGAGGCATCGTCGCTCGACGGGCTGTCGTCACGCTCTACTCTCAGAACCCTAGCTGGCTGCCGTTGTGGGTCCATCTTGAAAAGGAAACAAGTGCGACACGGTCAGAACAGTATACCTGGTGAGCTGACACAAGTAATCACAAAGAAAACGTGAAACACACAAGAAATCAATGTTTTCGTGCATTAAGTTGGAAATCAGAAGTCAGGGTCATGTTGTATGGATACGTCGGCCGCCGCACCAACACTGGACTCCCTGGACTGATAACCACACCCAATACGCTAAACACTATTGCTTCACATAGAAGAACGATCAGAGTCTGCAGTAGAACCGACCAACTCTGATACCAATTTGTCACGACCCGTCCTCGGGGCCCGTGCCGTGACTACCCCAAGCCCATCTTCCATAGGCCAGGGGCTGGCGACTAGCACCAAGGCATAAATCCCGGAAAAAGGGAAGGCATTGCCTTTGAAAAGAAAACAAGCACCACAGAGTAAGCAAGCGGGAAAGTAAACACTAAGTAAAAACTGTAACAAGCTGTGCTGAAAGTAATAGGGGCCGGAAATACAAGTCCAACTGTAAAGTACAACTGAAAGGGGGAAATAGCAACTGAAAGGAAAAGCCGCAGTGTCGAGCCGTCCTCTGAAGGTCCCACCTGAAGGGTGGGTACAGATAGCCTCCATAGCTCCTCAGTCCAGCCGTCCGCTCTGAGTACGTCCCGCCCAGTGGACCACCTCTAGGTACCGTTCTACTCCGCTAGCCTCCACCACGATCAGTGCTGTCCGTCGTCTGCAACCAACACAACGAAGTGCGGGCATAGCCCGTGCAGGGGTTAGTATAAGCTACTCTGTAGGGACCTTGTGACCCCCGAAGGTCTCTCAGAATCCACAAAGGATATTGCACAAAGGAAATATACAATCACGAAGTAACAAACGACACTGCATAGGTATATGCCCATACATATACCTAAGTCATCAATTCCCGTTTGGCTCCAAAGTCCGAGCCCAAGCACAACCAAGTCCACACAGGAAAGAAAACAGTAATCCACATAGGATGGCTCAACACAATCCGCAATGGAGAGTAAAAAAGTAAATCCACACAGGATAGCTCAACACAATCCACAAAGGAGAGTAAACAGTAAATCCACACAGGATAGCTCAACACAATCCACAAAGGAGAGTAAACAGGATTCAGCCCACACAGGTATACTTCTTGGAATGACGATAAAAATGATCACTGATCCATCTAAGTCATCGGACCCACAAAGAATCAATAGGTAACTAACCCCCGCAAAGACCCACACATGATTGGGCCCACACTGGACCTGTAGGCGCTAGCTCAAACAAAACCGCTGAGCGCTGACCCACACAGGATCAGACCCACACAGGATCTGGACCACACAGGACCTGTAGCACCGATCCACATAGGATCGCTGAGTGCAGGAGTCGTCACAGTCCACTGAGGATCACTGCCCAGTCGTCGCCGCAGTCCACTGAGGATCTATGCACGGTCGTCGCTGTCGAAGTAGCAGTCGCAGCCAGCTCTAGGGTTCCAGCACACAGCAAGCTCGTTCGGGAGGGTCCACTGCACGATCCGAGAGCCTGATACATCAACTAACACAAAGTCTGAAGTTGATGTATCCAAAAGTCCCGTATCGTCAACAGGAACTCAACGTTGTAGACGGCGCGTCAATCAGATGCCCGGTCTGAGAGTTATTGGCCTTTTCGTCCCAGGGGCCCGGTTGGTTTTTAAGGAAAAACCAACCCGACCGTACTCCACCTGCGCCCAAACCTTGGGAGGAGTAAGCCAAATGATCCGTTTCACTTAGAGGAATTCAACAAAGCCGACGGTACGTCAATCAGACGTTCGTAGCTCAAAATATGAGTGTTTCCGCTCCGAAGGCCCTGTTGGTTTCGTGTACGAACCAACCCGGCCGAACTCAAAGTATTCCGAAACCTTGAGTGCGATATACCGAAACGACCGTATCGATCCAAGGATCACGTTGTCGCTATCGGCACGTCGTTTGGAGTCTCGTAGCTCATGTTACGGGCATTTGACCGAAATTAGTCCGAAGACGGGGGGTCCGGGCCCGGGCCGACCCGGCCCGACCCCCCCCCCCCCCCTTGGGTCGGCCGAACCGGGTCGAACCGAACCGGTGCGACCCCGTCGGACTCGGTCCGGCCCGGCCGGTCGGACGGGCCGGGCTCGGCCCGCCCGGCCCGGCTCGGCCGGGCGGCCAAGCGACGCGGGGGGGAGCCGCCGCCCACGCGTGACACCACCGCGGCACCCGCGGGGTGTCGCCCTGGATGACCCAAGCGACGCTGGGGGAGACGCCGCCCCCACGTGACAACCCCGCAGCACCCGCAGGGTGTCACCCTGGACAGCCGGACGTGGCTTCAGCCGCGTCCCGCGCGCGCCGGACTCGCGCGGCCGCGGGTCAGCGGGCGCCGCCGCTGGCTTCCGCGGGCCACCAGAGTCGCTCCGGTGGTTCGATTGTGTTCCCGTCTGCGCCACTGCTCCTCCCGGGACTCGTTCTTCACTGCGGAACCATCAAACTTGGGTTGCAGCATGTTCCATCATCGCCCGTCAAATCCGCACAACAACGAAGAACGAAAGAGGGTTGTCGGGCCGTGTGGGTTTGGCCCGCACCCTCCGCGTTAGATAAAAACAATGGGAGGAATATATTCAACACATGAATCAAAAAATTTAATAAATTAAAATTGTTCGTTTGCATCCGGTTCTTTAATTTTAAATAAAATTCCACGGGAATAAAAAAACAAAATGGGTATTTCCAAAATAAATCCCTACCTCTTTTTCGTCGTCGTACGCACGTTCTTCGCGGATTTGCTCGTCGCGGAAGGCGGGGATCGTCGCATCGTCGCGGAAAGGCGTCGCGTCGTCACGGAATCCGGCGTTGCGTCGACGAACTCAACGGACCAAGAAACAACAGATTTAATTATAAATAATTAAATCTGTGTTTTGTAAAAAAACACAAAGGAGATTTTAAGAATCACAAACACTCACCTCAATGGAAGATCGAAGGATCATGTCATGGAGGAAGGAACGCCGCCGAAGAACGTCTCGGATGAAGCGTCGTTAAACTCCGAGGGTGACGGCGTTCTTCGCATTCTTCGCATTTTTCGTGTTCTTCGTGAAGGAGGATGAAGGCTCAAGAATTCCGTCAAGCCTCTCAACGTGTAATCCTACAAAAAGACATGTTGGTCTTATTTTATTATTACGCCAACAAACGAAAAAGGTAAGTAACAACCCATCAATTCGTTGAATTAATTCAACGAAAGAAACCACCCATTTATTTCACGAAATAAACCACCCAATTAAATGGTGCGTTAAGGATTTAAGAAAACGCGTCAGCTGACTTTCATAATGACGGGTTTTCGCGGGTGCGTTACTTAGCGGAAAGAAACGGTGGGGCTCGTGCGGGCCCCACCACACAAATATCCTACCAAGGGGGTAGGATATTTCTTGATAGCACCATATCCGTTTTAACTCAGTTTAAGTGGCTTTCAATTGGCTTCAAGTGGCTTAAGTGAAATAAAATAAAGTTTGTCGAACAAATTATTTTATTTCTAAACATTAAGCCCAAAAATTAAAAACCACATCCGAGCAAACACAACTCCGGAAGAGGCGTTTCTAAGCAAATACCAGCGCTGCGATTTCATCGGTGCCCTCAGAATTCAATTCCGGGCACCGGTTCAAATGTTAGAAAAACCCAGTCGTCCGTTCACTGAACGTACCCAAGCCAAACTTCGGAAAATGATTCTGGGCACACCGGGCCTCGGAATCAGGTGCCGTCACAAACTGCGTTCTTTTAAAATTCCAAAGAAAATTAAAAAAAAATTCCTTGAAATTTACGGGTCTTTACACTATATCCAAAATATTTCTATCTCATGGGACAAAATTCTCCAATAAATCTACCATTCTTCATCGCCCTTCAAAAGATATGAAGTGGGATTACACACATGCATCATTTTAAGTGTAATACCTGTCTATGCCAACAAATACCTCAAACTCATCAATATGTAATGGAGATATTGAACTATGATTACTATGATTCTAGTTTTATATAGGATACACATGAATCCTTCTAAATCACTAAGACCCATTCCATATCCTTCAGAAGACTAGTAATTATTCCTCCATAAGGGAAACTTTAATGTGTAATCCTTGTGCGAATACTCTCTTGGAATGTGTCTTATCTTTTTCTATCTCTTGTTTCTCACACAACACATGACTATCACAGTCTTAGAGACTAGTGATGATTATACAAATAAAGTGGTCGGGATTCCACCAGTGTGGGAACATCATTGGGATGTATGTATTATTACATATCATCTTCACTCAACGGTCCAAACTCTATATAAGGAAATCCATGGCACCCATATATAAAAAATTCCCTTCCAAGGAATCTTTTGTCACATGTTTCATGATGAAGGGACTAGTAACATGAACTATGTTGTCTCTGATTCCAATATTAACCAGATATGTAATATTCCTCATCGAGACATTAGAATGATATTTATGTCTTTACCACGTGATATTAAATATCATGGATTAGTCAAGTCACACGACCATAAACTATGTCAAAAAAACTATATGGGTTTTGATTCCTGGTCTCACATGATATGTAGGATGCCTCATAAGGGTTTAATCCCAACTCAAAGACACTAACTACCTCCCTAGAGAATAATAAACTCTAGATCACCTAATGATGGCTATAAAGAGAGGTTTCATAGATTAATTAGGGAATGGTGGAGAATATCGGGTATATTCATAGTTTTCCACAACAACACATGAACATAACCATGTTATTAACACATGGGTAACAAGTCTCATATTGGGGCCTAGGATGCATTACATGAACATTTCTAAAATCTATAAGTGATTCATGGAATAGGAAAAAAATCCCCCCTAAATGGGTATGAGGAGTCATACCTGCCATAATCTATCCCAATGTGAGATCCTGTGTTTCATTGGGTCTAAAACTATTATTGACCACCTGGCATTGGAATGTAGGTCTGTACTCATATATGACTGTGGGAAACATTGGAAGTTTCATTAAAATGTAAACATGATTATCATGATGTGGTGAATTCTGCAACACATTCAACCTCCTAATAACCATCCATTGGTCATCATAAAACCCCATTTTACAAATGAAACAATAACCCATTTATTAATAATTCTCCATAAAAATCACTATTGTAGGTGAGAACAACTTTTTCTCATGATTTTTTGGATATGTTGTTTTGTCCCATGAACATTGAACATGGTTCCATAAAATATAGGATTTATTTAATGATATAAATATCATATTTATTCATTTCAAACATGTTTATAGTCATCAACAAAATGTAGATATGATAAAATAAATTACACCATTCATGGATATGGTATGTCATAAGTATAGATGAGCATTGTTTCTATTTCTAAACAGATGGAATAATAGAATGGTAAACAATTTTTAACCTGAAAAAATTACTATTATATAATATTAGTAATATTTATCGACAAACTTATCCTAATAACCATCCATGTAAAAATAAAATTAATTTTTTTCACATCGCTATGTGGTGGCGGTAGTCCACATGTACGGATGAGAGACGTCATCATTTTCAAACAGTTTGGAAGATATAAAATTAGTGGTGAATATATAATTAAAGATGTATAATTATATAATAATTATCAAATATATATACATATATATTAAATCTATCATTATATCCATCTTTGAGATTCTGTGATGGAAAATGAATTGGTTCGTGCGGTGGCAGTCCGTCGCCCACACAATTGATGGTTTTATTTTTTATTTGATCTTAGTGGGAATGGATATAGGGAATGAAACTAACATAATAACATATCAGTGTTTGTATTATACTATCATTATAAATATATAATATTTGGATAATATTTTTTAGAAGAATAAATAAAATTGACATGCAAGGTCGTGAACCATACATCTTCTTCAGAGAACCTCTTTAGGATTATACTAAAGGCCTTCAATGGATTAATTCTTGATCAAAAAAGGGAATCTATGAAATGGGAAGGGATGTAGTAAATGGATTTAGGAATTTATTTTCCAAACCAAATGGATCATGAAGTGTGGTGAATAGTGGATAGGTGGAATCATTTTATAAGTGTGGGAGTGGACCTTCTTGGAAACCAAATGGAAATTTCCAAAATGAATACAAAAATATAAAGTCATTGTTAAGAAAAATAAATCATAATTACCATATATTAGAATATGGGATAGGGTAACTTGTAAATATGTCCATCCCATATGATTTCTACATTCTTAATTTGTAAAACTGCACTTATTTATTCATTTTCACCCTAATAAACTCATTTTAACATTAACCATGATAATTATTTTTTTTATTTTTTTCATTATTAATTATCACCAAAAAATTATTTAACCTAATTAAATTATATTAATTATAAGATATAAATATATGTAATCCATTTTATTAATTTCAATTCATGTAATTAGCATAATTTAATATATAATTAAACCCACAAGCGTGATTAAAATGTGGTTTTCCATTGAAAAGTTTTTCTTAAGTAAAAAAATATTTTACATCACAAATCAACATAAAATTTATTATAATACAAGATATTGTATGAATTATAATATTATTAATCAAATTTTACTTTTAAAACAAATTTTAAAAAAATTTCCCTTATTGATTTTTTTAAAATAAATTGTAGTTTTCAATAAAAAACTGTTTTTTCACAATTCATCAAAAAAACAATATTTTCTAAAAATAATCAACAAATAATTTTTTATATGTTTATTTCAAAAATAATGTTCATTTTTCAAATAATTATTGAAAAAATTGAATAAAATTAATTTTCAACTATGATTGGAAAGCATGACGAAATAGATTTTTAGGAAAAATATAGTTTTCAAGGATAAAATTTCATTCTCAGTCAAATGATTTTTATTTTTATTTGTATCAAATTTATAACAAATTAATTTATTTATAAATATTTAATAAATATATTTCCATTAGTCTAGTTCATAAAAACTATTTTAACAGTATGATTTATAACCGTATATTGTATTACAGTTCAATTAGACTCGATGGTGTGTCCACCACATTCTATCGAAGAGATAAAAATTATGGAAAATGAAATATTTCATAAAGTGACTAGGTTTTACATTGGTTATACATTTAAGAGACATGAATTACGATGTAATATATATGGGACACAATAAAAAAATTTATCATGTGTTCTCAGACTTATACAATATGATTATCCTTAATTACATCCTTGTGTATTCAAGGTCAAAGGTAGAATATGCAATGAATTTAAAGCCTATTTTAAATATTATTTAACAAAATTAGTTTTAAATTACGATATATAAGTTCTAGGTTTTGATTAATTATTTTTATTTTTTAACAAGTCAATTATCAATATAGTGTATTTTTTGATTCTTTAATGATTGAGGAGGTCGATTCTTGTGTAACCCTAAGAATGTTGGAGAGGATTACCATTTTATTGGTATTTCATTAAACTATAAGACATTTTTGCCAGATTATGGATTAATTATGGCACTATTTATAGATTTTACTAGTAAAGTCCAAGATTATTTATATAAAAATTATTTCAAGGAGGTTTTTATATACCCAAAGGGGAACCAAATCAGTTCTCCCATTCTTTAGTTATATAAAGAAGGAGTTATGTTTAAGGTCTATGGTGGTACTTCTCATCTTGGGCAAGGTTATTCCTTGATATATGGGTGAACTAAGATGAACCAAGCATAACATACATATATATTACATCATTTTATCTTAATATTCATTACATCTCGTAAAAAATCACAACCCTTGACCTATAGGATTAGTGTATTTTTATATTAGATACAATACCAAAATATTTTACAAAAAATCTTCAACATCTCCCACAAATAGTCTTCACACATGATACCCCTGTATATATATCACACATAAAACTATTCTTCATTACCTAAGTAATGGAAGAATAATAAATGTGTGAGTTTAGATTCTTAGTAAGGTTAAACATAAGAGATATCATTCAAACAACATAAGTAATGTCATGACCCATCCCCTAGGGCCCATTCCGCGACTACCCCAAGCCTGCCTCCCAAAGGCCAGGGGATATCAACTATCGTCGAAGGCATTATCTTGTAAATGGGAGTTATTTTCCATGTACCTGTAAACAATCACACACACAAACTCACAAACCCTTCCCAAAAAACTGAAAAGTAAACACTAAGTAAAGGATAACTAGAGTACTAAATCATGTAATGTACATGGTGGTACAACTAAAATAGTTTACACGCACACTAATGAAAAGACAGTACAAGAAAAACCATGAGTCTCCAATAACCATTCTCTGGAAATCATACATGAATGGTAGGGGAGAGTAGCTCCCTGAAGTCATAGGAGTACCCCTCATCTGTTTACTCTCACTGATCACCACATTTTCCTGGTCCTCTCTGGACTCCGTCGAAGATTCATTCGTCTGCCCAGGACATGACATGTGTGGGTAAAGCCCTTGTAGGGGTGAGTAAAATAATACTCAATAGGGGACCCTGAATCCACATAGGTAAAACTAAAGAGGGGAACTATAAATAAATGCACAGTCAACTGTACACAGGTATATGACCTTAAATATGACAAGAACCTCTTGATATACCCTTCACAACCACTAAGAAGCATAAGGTCTAACCCTATTTACAGTACCAATATTCTCACAAAAGGCTCATTGTGTAACACATAAACTAGGAGTAGATTCTCCATGATCATTTCATACATGATGCCACCTATCTGAGATATACACTCCATCAGATATAATCTTACCATTCCTAATGGTACGCCTGCGAGAAAGTTCTCCATTGAGAACACTATACGAGGTCCAACTCTAATGTCCAACACTAGAGGTCTAGTAATCACAATCTTGCACCCCATGCAAGATTATGGAAAACCATGTGAAGAGTCCTACCACTCCCCACTGATTAGAGTTGAGGGAGAACTTCTCCAGACTAACCTATGATACCTCAGTCGCTCCTATAAGAAGTGGCATGCACCTCAGTCTTGTCAAGGGATCAATTTTTCCTACTTAGGTATCGATTATCCTCTAGTGGATGGCCCAACTCCTCGTACCTATGTTCGATAGTCGAGGGATAACACTCTCTTACAGAGGACCCACTTCTCCTCACTACATGGAGACAGGATACTACTACTCTGTACATGAGGATCCATGCCCCTATTCCAACAATGGAGTACTACTAATGTATAATCTAAAGTATGGAAAGAAAACTATTAGTCGTAACACTGAACACCTTGGAAAATTTAGGTACTCATCCCAGATGAGTACCATGGGTCTACTGGGTCACACAGAGCCACTAGGACATTATCCACATAGGGTCGCCAGGAGATGATCCAGACAGGGTCGCTGAGAACTGATCCACACAGGGTCGCTAGGAGCTGATCCACACAGGGTCAGTAGGAGCTCATCCACATAGTTTCCCAATGAGGTGATCCACACAGTGTCTCTCAGAGCTGATCCACATAGTTTTGATAGGAGATGATCCATATAGGGTTTCTAGGAGCTGATCCACATATGGTTTTTATTATTCAGGTCTCAGCTAGCTGCAAGATTCCCGAATGAAGCGCACTTGATTATGGGAGAGTCTACACCTCAAGAAAATATTCATGTATCAACTTCCATTAACTCTTTGATAGATCATTCCTAAAGAAAATCCTTGTCGCGAGGGTTCCAAAACCGTAAACAGCTCGTCAATCAGATGCTCAGTTTGAACGTTATAGAAGTTTTTCAAAAAAGTGGATAGTCGGGTCTGGGTATGGGCCAACCCAGTCGGACTGACTTTCCCCGGGTTCGACTAGGACCAATGGGACTAGACATGACCTATTGGGCTCATCCCAGCCTAGTAAGCCGTGAGTCTGGCCCATTAGACTGTGGGTCCAGACCGCGGGTCTCGCTCGTCGGGATGCGGCTCCAGCCTACTGGCTGGGTGAGGCCCACTTGCTGGGTGCGGCCCACCAGTGCATGCCCGAACCACCATTTCAAGCTACCATTTTAATCTTGGATGTAGAAAAACCACATCCCTTATATCCCCATGTAGATATAGCTAGTTCCTCCACATCAATCAACTGATCCGCGTAGCGGATCAGGTCTTTCGGAGTGAGTCACGGCAAAGCCGCCGGTCCAGGTGGTGCTGGGGATGTAGAACAGGAATTCCTTCACGTGGAAGCTGAGAGGCTACCACTGCTAACTCCACTATGGTGTGCCGCCCCGCTGTCATTCATGTGGCCACCACTACTGATGCACCGGTAGCGTCTTCTACAGACCATTAGACATGCTTCAGTGGTCCTTTTTTGGATCTGGTGGCTTTGATAGAGCCCTCAGGTTTCCCCCATAACTTCCTTGGATTCAAATCCTCGTTGTGATCCTTCACGAAGTAAAGACATTTTAGTGATGATATTTCCCACACCACCTCGTTCAGGTCACCACCACCATCATCACACCGTCGTCGTGCCATGTTCATCCCAAATCCACGATATCATATTGATTACACAAAGACTGATCGATCACCAAGCGTTGAGTCGTGGGAGAACTGAAGGATGTCCGTGAAGAATGAAGAAAAGAGGGAGGGAAATGAAAAAATCAACAAAGATTGAATGGGAAACGATCGATGTTTGTGTCTATTGGGATCTTTTATATTAGAAGGTTTAACCAAAAATTCATCAAGAAGGTATCCCATTAAACCCCCGAAAAATGATCCCTCCCTCAAGAAAAATCAAACTGCAGGTCATCCGGTTCATAGGATGATCCACAATCAACATTAAAAACCATGAACAAGGAAGATAAATTCAAATAACAACCCCTACCTCGATTCTGTTCTTTCACTGTTGATGAACATCTCTTCAATTCAATTGTTCATCTACGTTTGATATGAATCATTGATCTGTCGTTGTTGGCGTTCGTAGATCGTTGGTCCGATATTTGATCTGTAAAGGTGTCATTTCCACTTGTTGATTCATTATCATTCATCATTGGAGACAATCCCTCCACCATCCATTAGGGAAATTCAATATCCAAATCTATTTATCCAACCCAGACACCTCATTAATGGAAAAATGTATCACACTATTTAGGTTATATTGTGTCGTCGTGTCGTTACAATATTTTTTAAATGAAACAGCATATCAGTTACACTCAAGATGGAAATTGGTTCTTTGAAATGATTTTGAATTTTCAAACGAAATAAAATTAATAATGATTATTTTATTTATCTTTTTCTTAAAAAATTCAAAAATATAACATTTTCGACCGACACGTTCCATTCAATGTTACGTCTTTTCTAGGTGAATCCCGCTGTTATATGTTCAATGGTTCCCTCATATTTTTGATCTGATCATTGGTTCAAAATATAAAAAACATGTTTATAATTAAAATTTCTTATAAAATGTTCAAAATTCCATTCTGGCCAATCCGGGCCTCAAAATATCATTCCTTCCTAGACCCTGGTCTCTTAAAAATCCCATTTAATTTAAAAAAAATACATGAAATTATTGTCCATTACATTCTCCACACCTTAATAATTTTTGTCCCTAAAAAGCAAAAGACTATTCTCAAGGGAGTAAAACTAAGTTCATCAAGGGTCCCAGTGCTTCTTATAAGAACGCACCTCGACGAACCTCCTAGATAAACCATTCTCATGTCAAACATCTACTAGGACAAAATCATCCAATAGTAGTCACATTTTTCTTTAGCTGTGACAAGTGTGAATTCACCAAGCACTATGATCCATCTGTGGTCATGCGGTCTAGAGGCTCACCTATATGCTAACATAATGCAGATATTTACAAACACCCACAGTTTACATCCACCCTTGGATGAACTATGCTAAAGCCTCCATAAGAGTTTTTCATTTAGGGTTGATGCTCAACACGTAGGGGTATTTACGAGCGAAACAGGGATGCCCAAGAGCGAACGTTGGGTCTTACTGGGCCCTTTATTTATAACCTCTAGTGGCCACACAACATTCCAAAATTGGAACATAGCCCAAATCCCTAGTGGCATCCCAGGTGAGTATGGATGGTATGAAACCATTCCATACTGCGAAAACATCATGGGGTATAACTCTATCACCATAGAACGATCCGAAGCATGAATCTTTGCAAGAGTCTACCATGTGCTGCCTGAGTTTTCCTTTCATCAGAAGGAAAACATATTTTCACCATCATGGACACACAAAATCCTTTTCCTAATACACCCAATATGGATATGAAGGGTAGTATTCTATTCCAAGAATGATGTCACAAGTCCTCAATGACATGACTAAGAGATCCCAAACATAACTCTCACCTCCAAGAGTCAGGTCACACTATTAGTGCCAGTTTGTGATTAATGAGTCCCCTACAGTAGGAGTCTCTATGAATGATGGTCAGGTCCATGTTCTAAATGAAATATGAATGTCTCAAACATAAATCATTGGAAAAGGAGAACAACTAGAACTTCTATCTATCTAAAATGGAATCCAAAATAAAAGACACAGATCGGACCTTGAACCTATCCAGGATCTTCATGGTCATAAGACATGACTTCATGCATCTTTCCAGGACCACATCCTTTAACTACCTAACCCTGGTGTGGACCACCTCCTGCTACTTATCTATCTCCTCTTCCAATCCTTCCATTTTGAGTAACTCCTTTATCCAAGCACTGTCTCTGCCAAGGTGGCTCGTCAGCTGATTCCTTCTTAGAGAAACGGTTTGTCGAACAATCCCTACCTTGATGTCCTCATCCATTGAAAGCATAACACTAACTATACTGTGGATGATATGCTCCTTGGTGCTAATATTGAACCACAAACCGGCATATTTGTGTTCGGGCATGGGTATGCCTCCTATGCCGCAATCCTATCACCTATCGTCTAATAGCTCCAGTAGGTGCCCCTACCTCATGACCTCTGTTGTAGGTCACATCCATATTCTCCTACACCAGGAAACTCTAAACCACTAGGGCTCACTTCAGCACCCGAATATATGTCAGAAAGCTAAGGGGTATCATCAACTCCCTGATCTCCTGGAGTAGTCCCAGCTCAAATGTTTGGGCCCTGATGTATGGATCCCGCACCTTGTCTTTAGAGTAGTGATAAAGATCTGTGAATCTCTCTGAGTATTATGATACTATCATGATGCCCTGTCGTGGGTACAACAACCCGTGTATACATATAGAGCATAATATATTCAGAAATAACTCCTAACTAAGATCCAACTAGGTGAAGGTTACCTCATCATGCTTCTAGATCACCAAGATCCACCATCTCCCCACTGAACCTAGAAGAAGTCTCATGACTAAGATCTCTATATGATCGAGAGGAATCCCCACTTGGTGGAAGACTCATGTAACTACATCAAGAAAATCATCACCTACATGGGGATCTATCTAATCTAGAATCCTGGGAGGTATTTGTCTCTGAAACATGTGTATCACACACATCCTGCACGCATCCTAAACTAGTATCACTAGTAGAAACTGTTGATCGATGGGTGGTGGAATCACCAGTTCACCAGCTAGACGTAACGCCTCAGAATTAGTGCCTTTCACTGAAGCCTCTACTCTGGGTAGATCGTCCTTACGATCACACTAGATAATCCTATATGGATTTCATCATGGAGGCATATTGAAATGAACTAAGATGATCCATGGTTAAAAGAGTATATCTGGGAAGCTGACTCAAGAAGGAAATGTAAGGAACAACCATTCCTACATGATTCAAGTACCCTTTATTTCCCCCCAACTAGTGTTTCCATGTACCGAGTTAAAAAGAATGTGTCCAATGTCATTGTGTATTGATACGTCAGCCACCACACCAACACTAGAGTCCCTGGCCTAAATGCCGAACTAAGATCAATCAAAACTATTTCACAAAACCAAAAAATAGACCTTTGGTATTTTAGGTAGAATCGACCACCTCTGATACCAAGATGTCACAACCTACCCCACCCTACCCATACCACGACTACCCCAAGCCCCCATCCCAAATTCCAAGGGCCTACAACTAGCGCTGAAGGAATTATACTAAAAATGGGAGTCATTATCCAAGTACCTATACACACATACAATCACAACCCCAACCCACAAAGTTGAAATGTAATCACTAAGTAATGGATAACCAGAGTACTGCAACAAGTAATGTACAATGTGGTAAAACTTGGATAATATAAAATCCCACTAATGAAAAGATAGTACAAGTAAATCCCTGATTCTATGATACTCATCTGCTAAAAATCCTACCCGAAGGGTAGGGGAGGGTAGCTTCCTTAAGTCATAGGATTACGAATCATCTGTCTACTCTCACTGAACACCACCTAGCCCTGGTCCTCTCTAGACTCCGTCGAAGCATCAATCGTCTGCACAAGACATGACATGTACAGGAAAAACCCATGTAGGGGTGAGTAAAACAATACACAGTAGGGGACCCCAAAACCACACAGGTAAAATGCAAGAGAAGAACCCAATGAAATGAACAGTCAGCTCTACATAGGTATATAGACATAAATATACCAATAACATATATATATATATATACGTGTCTTAACCACTAAGAATCATATTTTCCAACCTTATATCCAGTACCAATATTCTCATAGAAGCCTCAAAGTGTAACACTTAAACCAGGGGTACACACTCGAAGAGCTTTCCCTCCCTAATGGAACCTTTCCAAGAAGGTACACTCCATTGGGTATAATCCTACCATTCCTAATGGTAAGTCTGAGAGAACGTGTTCCATCTGGAACATTCTACTAGGTCCAACTCTAGTGCCCAACATTATAGGTCTAGTCATCACAGTCTTACGCCCCATGCGAGACTATGGATACCCAAGTGAAGAGGCCCACCCCTCACCATTGATCAGAGTTGAGGGAGTATCTCTCCAGACTAACATGTGATAGCTCATTCACTCCTATAAGGAGTGGACCTCACTTCAGTATCATTGAGGGAGCACATACTCTTACCTAGGTATCGATTATTCTCGAGTGGATGGGCCCAGACCCTATAACTGTGTTCGACAGTCGATATAAGCACTTTTTCCTATGGAGGACTTGCTCCTTGTAGCTACTCAGATACGAGGGAGTAATACTCTGTATGTGAGGACCCGAACCCTGGTTCTAAAAGGGGAGTACTACCTAGGTATAATCTAAAGTACATAATGCATGAAAATCAGTCGTAACACTGAACACCTTGGACTATTGAGGTACTCATCCCAAATGAGTACCGTGGGTCTGTTGGGTAACATAGATCCACTAAGAGCTAATCCAAACATGGTCTCTAGGAGATGATCCACATAGGGTGACTAGGTTTTGATCCAAATTAGGTATCTAGGGGATGATCCACATAGGGTTCTAGGGGATGGTCCAAATAGAGTCGCTAGGAGATGATCCACAGAGGGTCCCAAGGATATGATCCACATAGGGTTTCTAGGACATTATCTACATAGGGTTTCTAGGAGCTGATCCACATAGGGTCATTAAGAGATGATCCACACAGGGACGCTAGTCTTTGGGTCCCAACCAACTGTAGGATTCCCGTATAAAGCGTGCATTATTCGGAGATAATCTACTCCGCGAGCCAATATTCTTGTTTAAGCTTCCATTAAAGTCCCCTTATTGCATTTCAAAAGAACTGCCTCATTAATTGAGTTCCAACTCTGCAAACATCTCCTCAATCTGATGCACAGTTTAAATGAAATATTCATTTTTATGAAAAGGGGTTGGTCGGGTTTGGGTCCCGTCGGACCTGGTCAGACCAACCCAACCCAGTCAGACCTACTAGACCGAATATGGCCCAAAAAACCATCCAAAGTCTGACCAGACCCAATGGGGCTAGACCAGACCGGCTGGGCTCAACCCGACCCTCTAGCGCATGCCTAGCCCGCCATTGCGGGCTGAATTTCCCATCCTAGACGCAGCACAATCACATCCGTTTTTCCCCAGGGGGCGTAAAATTGTGTCAGCACATGAATCAACCAGTTCTTATAGTGGAAGATGTCTTAAGCCGTGACCTGTGGAAAAGCTGCGGCTCTAGGTGGTGTCATGGCCGGAGGCCACAATATCCTTCATGCGGCAGCTGGGCTACTGCCGCCACCCGCTCCATCGAGGAATGTCACCCCACTGTCCGGCAAGTGGCAGTTGTCGCCAGTGTCAGCGCACCGACAACATCTTCTACAGACCACCAGATGTGCTCTGGTGGTCCGTTATTTAATCTGGAGGCTTTAACGGTGCCCTCGGGTCACCCCTTATCTTCTTGTGGTTAAAATACTCATTGTGATCCATCCTATCACAAATTCATTTGAGCAACGATATTTCATGCACCACCTAATTCTGATCACCACAACTATTGTTTCACCTTCGTTACTACATGTCCATCCTAGATCCATGATATCAGATCACTGTTCTATGTATTTCTTTTGCAATGACTGATCGATCTCCAAATGTTTATTTGTGGGACAAGTAAAGGCTTCCCATGATGAATGGAGAACAGAGGGATGAAAATTAAAAAAATCAACAAATATTGAATGAACCTCGATCGATGTTCATGTATATCGGGTTCATTTCCATTATAAGGGTTAATAAAAAATTAATTAAGATGATATCAAATTAAAACCACAACAAACAAACCGTCCTGCAATAACGATCGAATCGCGGGTAAACATTTTCATGGGTTGATCTGCATTCATCATTTAAAACCAAGAACTGGGTAGATAAATTCAAATAAAAACCCCTAACTCAATTCAGTTATTTCAATGATGAATAGAATCTCTACATTTTCATCGTTAGTCCATATTTGATGTGATTCATTGATCCGTTGTCATTAGCGTTCATTGATCTATAGTCCCAGATTTTATTTCCAAAGGCATCTTCGCCACATCTTGATTTGCTGACATTCGTTATTGGAGAGAAACCCTCTACTTTTTGTCAGAGAAATTCCATATCCAACTCTGTTTCTCCAACCCCAACACCTCATTAAGGGTGGAACACGTCACATCACTTCTATTACATTGTGTCATCACATCGTTACATTATTTCATAAATGAAACATCGTATCAGTTATACTTTGGTGGAAAATCATTTCATTGAAAAGATTTAAAATTTTCAAACAAAATAAAATAAATCATGATTATTTTATTTAAATTTTTTGTTTAAAAAGTATGAAAAATAACTTTTTGGCTATTGGAAGTTTAGTCCTTTCTAGGAGAATCCCTCCATTCATAGTTCAACAGTGCCCTCAAATATTCAATCTAGATAGTAGTTCAAATGGTAGAAAACCCCACTCGCACGTTTAATTAATAAACATAAAAATGTTCAAAATTTCATTTTACCCACTCCAGGCCTTGTAATTTCATGCTGTCTTAGATCATTTTTTCCTAAAAATCGCTTTTAATTTTGAAAATAATTCTATGGACTTCTGGGCCATTACAGGTGAGCATAATATGAACTGGTCAGTTTGAGAACATATTCAAGGAACTTGAACATAATATATGAAAATCCTGTACAATAAAACATGGACCATTATCCAAAATTCATGAAATAAAACATTTAATATTTCAAGTGAAATGACGAATACAAATGTGGTATTTATAAATAATACTCATAATCCTTAGAGACATAAATTGAGAATGTGGTATAATATAGAAATGAGGCATAAGAATATGGATTATATATAAGCATGGAAATTATTTTTTTATATCATGTCTCCCTACCAAGACTATCATAACATAGTGGATAGGGTATGATAACATAGAAAATTATGTTTACTCTATATTCCAATATATATATATAGTGGACAGTTACCCATATTTTATTAGGATTACTCCCTTTTCCAAAAATCATTATTCACAGAGTCCAATAATGGATTAAGTTCACCCCCATCCCCTTACATATGAACTCATGATATGTAATTCTTTATAAAATATATTTAAGGGATATATAATTCATTCACCACCACTAACATAAGTAAAACAACTGTACATAAACATTCCACATAGACAATATTATACTTATAATTCCATCATTTATTTGTTAAACCATGAGAAAAAATGGGATATATAAAGATTTATCCTATTCATGATCATAATCCATATAGAGAATTAATATGTATAGTGTTACACCCCTAAAATTACAAGGTACTTTATGTTTAAAATTTAGTTTAATTATGTGTATCTTTATGAGTTCCAGAAATTTATAGGTATTAGTTGTAACCCTAGATCATGTTTTAGGATATCATATCGGGTTAGAGTTTAAATTATTTAGCAGGTGGGTTATCATGATCTGATGATTGAAAGTTACAATGTGATGAGAATAGAATCCTTGATCACCCCATGGCCTAAGAGACTACATGGAGTAAAGGATTTATAAGGATAAAAATTTCATAGTGTGGAAGAAAACATCACACCCTGAGACCTAGAAATTCTAGAATGGAAATTACATAGAATATAATGGTTTTCATACATGATGTTTTAACTTATTCATAGGGGCCATGTTCATAAGGGTTGAGAATTATGGGAGTTCATGGTGTGGAGGATGGTCCCACAGAATGATTTCATGGATATGGGGAGGCTCATTGTGTGATCGTGGGGGGTTTAATTATGTGGCCTACATGAGGTGGGTGAATCATTACATGACTGCCATGGTAATACCGTAATGAATATTTTCTGATGGTTCTGGATCTTAATCTATGGTGGATACATCATGAGTCACACAGTCTATATTGTGTTGTGGCCATGTGGTTTATGCATCACTCTGTGACCATTATAGTAATGTTGTGACTAAATAGCATGATTTTTTTATAAGGGTAAAGAGAACAAAATTAATCGATGTTCCATTTAACCCCTCTTCACTTTTTTCCTCATTGCACACTCGATCATTCATGAGGTTGGATAGTATCTAGGGATTTCAAATCTCTTCTACTATCTTATCTTCTCTTTCTAATGCATCATTTTTTAGGAACGTATTCTCTTTGTTAGTCTATCACCATATATTCCATTGATGTAATTTCTATAAATCAAGTCTATTCCATATCAAAATAATAATTATGAGAGTTTGGGGATGATTTTCCGGCATCATGGGATTATATATGGATCTATGAGAACAAATTAGCAAGTGTTCTCTATTTATTTTTGTATAGGAACTCCTTACCATGTCAAAATATTCATGCATAGTTTTATATATTTTCTTGAATATAGGTGTGTGATTTAGCCCTATAATCTTCTTCATTTAGTTTATAAAGTGATCACATGGGTATATGTCGATGTGTTTTACCCATTTAAGGGGTAGTTACAGGCCCAATGGATTGAATTTTAGAATCTTTCATCATGTAATTGTTTTAGCTGTAATTATACGCTAGTGTTTACAGTTCATATATTGGGTTATAAAGGCTCAATTATGGAATGTGAGTCCATATTAGATTGTATTTGGGTATGTTTTATGATTACCCTCACATAAAAAAGGAGTTTGAGTGTGACTTTAGTCACATGAGAAACATTGATTAGTTTTTAAGATATAAAATATTTAGTATATAAATATTTGTTTATATTGCTTTATTTTTTATTCTAATTGTGTATCATGTAATAAATTTGGAAAAATGGCTGGGGACTAGTTTGGAGATAGATAATAGTGGGTTATTATTAAATAATACATGGTTTTGGATGTCGGTCCAATGCTTATTGAGATTTTTGGGGTATGAGATGATGGAATATGGAAACACTTGGTGAAAATGTTATAGTTTGTTTATTAGTAGATGGATTAATACATGATTTCTTACCACCCAAGAGTGAAAAGGTGAGGTGAAGAGTATAGAATAAATTTCCATGAGTGGACTCCCCTTGTGAGAGGGGATTGGCCATGTGCCTAATGTGGGAAATGGATTGGTATGTGTTGTAGTGCTATACCATGAATGGGAAGGAACTGGTTTTGATTTGGATTGAAATTTTATATTAGTATGTATCTTCCTACTATAATGGACATAAGCAAGTACGGTCCAAAGTTTATGGTTTCATGGTCAGTGCATGTCGACCTGGTGGGTTTTTTTATTTTTATATATTTATTTTATTATTGCATTTACCTTAATATATCTTTAAATTTTTTTGACAAGAACCTGTCTATAGTGTAAAACTAGATTTATTACTCACACATTGCATCCACATCTCAGTGTGCATGTAAGAATTATTTTTTGGGATTCTACTGAATCCATAGGATTTATGTGGGGATACAGGTACCATGTAGTGGTTGGGTATTTGACCTAATTCCATTAAATGCACTCAGATATTTTTATTATTATTGCAATAATATTATTTGGTTTTTTCACTTATTTTATGTATTAATCAACCATATGTGGTGATAATTTTGACTTCAATATGATTAGTTGTATTTAATTTTTTTATTATATGAGATACTATTCTATTTTTATTCTTGTATTTTTATTTCCAGCTATTTCTTTCCTTATAATTTCTTATGTTGTGTTGATGACTATTTTACATTAGACATGATGGATAAATACTCCTTATATACTAAATTAATCCCTCACACCTAGTTGGAAGACACATTCATATAGGTAGGAATGCCTGAGTTCATTTTCCACATTGGATCAGGCATGGGGTTCCATTATAGGGAATTAATTTTTTTATCAGAGAACCCTTTTATTTTATTATTATTTAGGGGCATGGTAGAACTAACATATAATGATTACGTGATAAGTATGAATATTTACTTATACCTAACCATCTTCTAAATAGTGGACATCATACTTTCTAGGTTCACTGGGTTTCATTTCATGGGTATACTTTAATAGTTTCATATTATTGTCCAAAATGTCATTATATAGATATGGTATATGGGATTTTATTACTTCTATAGTTGTTTGGAGTAAGTGAGTAAATTTATCATGGATAAACACATAGCTAAACATATCATACACATGATTTTACATGGTTGATATTTGATCAAATTAACTAAATAATTATATTAATATATTTTTTATTAAAAATACATTGTTGGTGAAATCTAATTTTTATTTTTAGATCATGTTATTGATTCTTATTTCTATGAATATGACTAATGTGAAGCATCCAATATTATGGGATTAGGTCAAGGTTGAGTATTGTGTGATTTTGTCTAGCGGTTGTGCATATGACCTTCAGTTATGTCCCCAGACATTTGTGTTTTTCTACTTGAAAATTCCCAAAATTTTATATATATTTATGTTTTTATGGTAATTTATATGTTTCTATATATAATTTTAGAAAAATTTCACATATACGACATCCCACCATACCACCCATTATATAGATTTAGGTTTTCCCAGAGGTAGGTAATGATCTGGTTATACCTATAGATGTCTCAAAAGATGGGGAAAAGAATGTTACAAAGGATGTCCTAGTGGTTTAGTAAGCTAGGATACTCTTTCCAGGGGTGTTTTGTCTCATTCAAGATATATTTAGTCATCCTCCTTTGGGTAGTCGTATTATGGTATACATTTCTTAGGTTTTTTATCTACAACACCCACTCAATTTACAATGTACGAGTATTCCTTGCGAATTTTTTGATTGGATTGATTTCATTTGGGGGATATTACAACTGGTGGAGACACCCAATTATGTGTGGGTGATACTGGAATCCTCTATGAATTAGGTACCTTTTAGGAGTTGGTTGGGTGTTATGGTATAGACTAAGACACATGAGGTATTAATGTGGGTGGCCTTAAAGGAACATTCATTTGAGTTTTTCTATTTGAGTTTCTAAATATTTAGAGATTATAGGATTCTCTAGAACGTCAATTAGGGGACTATGTTTGTGATTTTTTATGTAATATTATTCACTGAGTTTTTATTCTAGGTATATTTATATTAATTAAAGAGTTCCAAAGTAACATAGATTTGATATTGTTCTTTGATAAGAGGTGAGGAGACCGGTCCTGATGTTCAGAAAAATTATTACTTTGTTTTGGTTTTCATGTCCCTCACCATTGAGAATTGATTTGAATAGGATAGTATAGAAATGACTTCATCTTTTATTCAATGGTTAGATAGTGTTCCTTACAATTTATTAGTTGGTTCCTCCTTTAGGGGTAGGAAATATATATGAGATGAGATGTTCTAGGGTAATGAGGGATATTATGGGCAAGTTAGTGGTTCATCACTACCTCTAATATGAGGACATTATGATATATTCTATTTGTATGGAATGACAGACCAATATAAAATATCATGTATGATCCAAACAAAGGATTACCATGTGTGTGATAGGATAGTGATTCTATAAAAATTCTACAAGAGGACGCCTCAATTACATTTGGTAAGAGGTTTAAAAAAGATTTATACGTCATGTTTTTAGTCATAGGTACCCCAAAATGATAGAAAAGACTTGTTTCAAAGGATATGTTTTGGGAACACTGAGGGTTTCAGTGGCTATAACATTTTCAGGAACATTTGGGGTCGCTTCCTTATGTGATATTGGGATTGTAGGGTTAGGGACACATATTTGATGTTTAATACATATATTCCTTGGACCAAGTTCTAAAATATGTAGCAAAATATCCTTTATAACTAAATTTATTAGTATGATTGCATTGATTCTTTCAATAACATTATATGATATATGTGAATCCCATTAATTTATTTCTTCTTGAGTTGGGGATGTGTTGGGTATAGATGTAGATTTTTCACCTAGAGTATAGTATCTTGAAGAACCTCTTATAATGATGTTAGAACGTGTTAAGAGGTTCCTAGAATGAACTGTAGTGGTTTCCGGCTATATATGATTATGTGATTTACTTGTTCAAGATATGATGAGTTCTAACACAATCAATGAGATAAATTGGATAACAGGTTTCTAGGATTAAAATTTTTTTTGTTAGAGGTATGTTTCCTTCCCTTATGGGATAATATTTTCTTATTATGGTAGAGTGCGATATGGATTTAGGAATAGTATAACCAGAAATTTTTTAGATAAGATCCATAACAACATCTGTGGTTGTATGGTTATTATATTAGATTTTGTGATAGTTTTGGAAACTTTTCCTATATTGGAGGAGTATTCCAAATATTTATTCTTAATGTAATTATCAATAATTATTCTTATGATAGTGATTGATTTAACAATTGATCCCATGTTGATCATAGATCCAATATTGATCACTCATTATCAAATGGAATTGGTTGTGTTGATAAACCATAAGATGATTCTCATGTATCATGGGGAAACAGTAATTCACATGAGTGAATATCTTTCAGATGGTCCAATTATATTTTAAAATAAACTATTTTATAGAACCAGGTTGTTTATAGATTCCTAAATGTTGAATCACCCACCTACCTACCAATAATAATATATATTTTTCTAGGAAAACCCAATTTTATATATTTTTTGTGAATCCTCACATCACCACTATACCATTACATGAGGATTAATATATATAATAAATTAATAGTATATTCTAGTAAAATATTAAGATTTTAGATCCATGTACCCACTAATATTACACCCTAGATATGTACTCACTGATCTCATGGTTATAAACTCATACTCTACATAATGGATTCAATAAAAACTATAAATTCTCAAACATATATACAGGACATACAAAATATTTTTAACATAATATATCAAGGTCCATTATCTTTAAATATTATGATAATTAGGAAAAATAATAAACATAAAAAACCCATGTATTTATTAACGAATAGATATTATTCCAATTATATAAGAAACTACTTAATCCATAATAAGTCCACAAAATCTCCCATAAATTCACCACATAATATTTCTTCTTGTATATATAACCTGTAATATGTTTCTATATAACCATAGGGAATAGAAAAATAGGAATGGGAAAGCTAAAATTTTCAGTATGGGGAAACATAAAACATTGGAAATCATGGAAGAAACATGGCGTAAATATTATGAAAAAATAGATAATTAAAAATAATATCATAGTAGAATTAAAATAAAAGATTAATATATCCCTAGATAATAGTAGAAAGAAATAAATCACATGGATATCAATAAATAGTTCCTTAGAAATTAAATTCATAAGGTCATATAGATAATTCTAATCCCAAATCTAGGATATCATGATCATAGAAATCACGATCTTACCATCATGTCCCTAGTTCAATGCAATATCATAATCATAGAATGAATGTACCAAAATACCCAATCATTGTTGTATTATTCGTCCCACTAATTCATCAAGGGAATCTATAATTATAGTCCCCAATTTTCACTTGTTTATGTCTAATGAATTCATCATATGATTAAATGTGAAAATGGTATATAATCAACTATAACAATAATCATTTGTATATGTACAATAACATGCAGAATGAAAATATAATTCTCCTTGTCAATAAAATGGATAAAATTATCTTAAACCATATGAGGAAATATGGTGGATGGTTGAAAACTACATTGTTCACTTCCCTGAGTGATCAATAAACATTTGTGCTGGAATAAATAAATATGGATTTTCAATAGCTTCTAAACAATAAATGTAATATATTTATATATAAGGATACCTGAAAAATACTTGTATAGAGAATTTATTATATGTCCAAATAAGTATCTATAATAATAAATCTACATATGACATTTAGTTAAATACCATTCAATAATTGGAAGGAAATATATATTTTCCATTGAAGAATGTCATTGAAATGAATGTCATTCCTATAAAAGAGGATTATTTGGAAATAAAATCACGGTGATAGATCATATCTTTGATAGAAAATAACATTACATAAGGTATCTAGATAAATTGGTTGGATGGTTGATAAATAAACAATCACTATTATATCAAAGGAATCACAAACAGATGTTCATGTAGATGAAAAATATCTTTGAAAAACAATTCCTCAAAAGATATCACCCAAGATAGGATCAACAATTTAACTATTTGATACTATGATTTGAATCACCAAAATATAAATAAATATTTTTTTAATGTAACTTAAATATCATGATGGTAAATCCTTTTGCATATTAAATGGAAAATGGAGGTGAAATCATAAAATATCTTTTAGAAAACATTTTTAAAATTTGTCTTAAAATACCACCTTACATGTCACACAAAAAAGTAAAATTTTGAAAATGAGATGTGGGATATTTTTAGAACATTTACTGTCATAAATAATATAAAATACTGGGACCATAAAAATTACATAAATATTTCTATAATAAAGGTATATCCAAGGATGAATAATTTTATTATCAAAGGAACCTTTTTAATACACTGAAGTTACCATAGTTGAAAACCCACTTTGTAAAAAAGAGTAATAAGACATTAATTATGTTAAAACATAATTTTTTCCAAGCGGATTATAAGATACCATAAAATTAGTTATTAGGGTTTTTTAACCCAATAACTAAAAAAAATTAATATATAGCATTATAACTCAAAGAAAATAGATTTGAGCTACCAACATCACTGACAAGAAACATACTTAATAAAGTATGAAATATTTAAAAATGGGTTTATTTAGTACAAAATTGATGAATTATAAATTACCACATAATAAAATATAATGGAATAATATAACCAATTTATATTAAATAAGTACAAGGGAATGATCATAACTCAATTAAAGAAAATCCAGTTACCAAAAACTCTTATGACTGTCATACCACTTGATTCGAATGATATTTGTGGAAAAGAACATTATTTGTATTAGTATTTATAAATAATTAAAGATAGATATTTAATATAATATTAATGGGACCTAAAATCAATATAATATAATAAAATGGAAATATGGTGACAAATTTTTAACATCACTTAAGGAATCATAATTGATACTAAATAAAACCTTACATTCTATCATGAATTCCACGAATGAAATTTAACATCCAATGTTAAGAAATACATATATTAATCATTTAATTTATAAAATTAAACATATCACTTCTTTTTATTCTCTTCATATATAGTTATTCTCTATATTAATTCTTGATATTATTTTCTTACATATTTCCCCACATCATATGTTTATAATTTCTCAATTTTTACTAGTTTCATAAAAATGGTGTTGGTATTACTTATATAGAAACATTTCATCATCCAAATATCATTAAATGCATATAAATAAATGTTACATAATTTTTATAATGTAATAACTTCATTATGAGGTAGTTTTGGTTATAATTCAATAAATTTTAATCAATAAAGATCATTTTTCGATGATTCTAATAGAACAAAAGGTGCTTTATTAATTACTGATTTTAATAATAATGTTACTATTATTGAACCAAAAAATAATTATTTACATATTAATATCATATTATAAAATTAATTATGTTAATATATTAATTCATAATATAAATTTAGATCATTTTTTATGTAGGTCGTTAAACCGATCAAAATATGAACATGCCGTGATTAATGGTTTATTATGTGGCAGTGTAGTTGTAAGAAAATTATAACAAAATAATAATGTTCTTATTTAGTAATTATTATTGTGGTATATCATAAATATATTTAATTATATGAATAATTGAACCTATATAATTCCAATTAATAGTACAAAGATTCCGATTTCTATTCATAAAATTATCTTTTGGAAGGATGAATTTTTCACTGTTGTTTATTTCTTATATTCTTTACAGGTTTTATAATTATCCATTACTAGACCATTATAATTTTATAAGAATATTATTTATTCATTAAAACCGTTATCATGAATATCCATGTATTGTATTTATGAAAATAAAATATAAATCAATCGTTCTATGGAGGTGGTAGTCCACAGGTATGCAGAGACGATGATTTTATTTACCATAGACTTGGGAAAAGGATTAATATAGTACATAATTTAAAAATATAGAATATGGAATAAATATAATAACTATATATTAAATTATTTATTAGGATAATCCTTTTAGGTAGGTGAACTAAAATAAATCATGTTTTATCATTGTAGTGGAAATCTAAACAACACATGAATGGAGATTTCATTTTTCTTAATAGAAAATGGAAATGTGGTTAATTATTATAGAAAAAATATAATGGAATAAATGTATATAAATTTTACATGTTTTATCATTTTTATATGGTTTAAATTAATTTAATGAAGAATAAGTTCATATAATGAAATATCAATTAGAAAAAAGTGGTTAGAAATTTTTATCTCACTTCATGGATTTCCCCCTTTAGAATGTGTTTTAATCCATTAAGATATTGTAATTTATGATTAAAAAACTATTTAATATGTATTGAAATGTTTTGGAGAGTATTTAGAATATTTAGGTCCAAAATAATTTAGTTTTTTCGTGAGGGTAAGTGAGGAGTAGAGAACCAGTTTTTTAAGTGAAAATGGATAATAATTTTTTATATAGCCAAAACAATTTTATATTGGGAATTAAATCTAAATGAATGTAGATCAAAAAATTTAAATAATGTATATGGGAATAGATATGTTTTATAAAGGCCTAAAAACCCATTATAAAACATTTTTTAAAATATTTTGTGTCTTTCTCTCTTAGTTAAACACTTTTTACCAGTGTTGATTTTTACCGAGGTAACTTATTTTTAGCAAATTAGTTTTTACATTATTCCAAAAAATAAATTTGCCCTTATTTATTAATTTTGAACTAATAATTCCAAATTTTCTACCTATTTTATGTTTTTAATTTTATTACAGTGATAAAAAATTAATTTCAAAATACTAAACATATAATGTATAATTTATTTTTTAAAATAAATCTTGTGATACAAAATGAAAAATATTTGTTTGTAAATTGATTTTTAGGATTATAAATTTAGTTATAAAATACATATTTGGATAGAGAAAATGGATTCATGAATTAAAAATTCTTAATTATATACAAATGATCTCAAAAAACTCATGTTATTTGTAAAAATAGTATTTTCCATTATTCACTAAAAAATAATCCTTTTAAAAAAATCGCAAAATTTTATCTTATAAACATATTATAGTAATGAATAATAAATTAATCTTTAATGAGTATAATTAAAATTATATATTTTATAAATTTAAATTTTAAATAAAAATAATATATATAATGAAAAATAGATGTTGTATGAAAATAGATTTTTTTATAAAGTTAACCACTCTCAATAATATTTCTTATCATTTACTATTTTAACTATTATTATCAAATTATTTATATAAATTATATTCAGTTATCATTATTAAAAAATTTCATGAAATAAAAATTCATATAGCATAAAATTGAATTATTTAGAAAAAAACCATTTCTAAGAAAAAAATTATCATATTAGTCATTATAGGTATAACAATTGAATTAAATTCATATTAAATGTATAATTTATTATATTTCTAAAAATATTTCAGAATGTAGTTACTCCTATTAATTCCTACTATTTCAATTGATAGGATAAATGGTGTTAATAAATATTAATATTTTATCTAAATTTATCATGGTTTTGATTATGTTTAGTGTTTCATATGGAGAATGATAATGAAAAAATGATTTTTTTGTATGTAATCATATGTTAAAATCATAGTGTTATACCCCCCATTTATAAAATGTTCCCTTTTAATTTTCATTATCACTCACTGATGAAATTATGTGATGGCGTCATTAACATATTTAACATTCAGGATATTCCTTCTAATATGAAATCTACCATGGCGACTTAAACTATATACGGTTATATGTATTTAATAAAACAAAATAAAAATTTTATAAAATCATATTCTAAGGTTTGTATTTACCAAAATCATAAATTCTATGAAATTAACATTTCCCAAAACCATATGAATCAAAAAAATAGACAGCCACAATAAAACCAGAAATTTTTAAATAAATTAACACTATATTAGACATGAAAATAAAATTAGACACTATTTCATAAGGTGAAACACTAGTAAATATATATCAAATTCTTATAAATGAGATAAAATTTAAAAAAAAATATTGGATCACATTTTCATTAATTCAATAATCTATTATAAGGATATCAATTCAATCTATCTCACTTTTCTCCACAACAAACAATTCTTTTTTTTCTAAACATCATGCATTTTTTAAATTTAATGGTTATCCATACCTCAATCATTTATTCCCTAATGTTTTTTTCCAAAAAATATAAACTTTTCCTAAAATCTATTTTCAAGGTTATTTTATCCCATTTAATATTTTTTTCAAACCTCTAAAGTAAAAATATTGAAGAATAATCAATATATGTTTCTTATATTCCTAAAAACTATTATAAAATACAAGAATATCATTGGTAAACATCTCTCACTAATGAATATAGTTATGTGTTTCACAATTAAATCACTATTAAAATATCAAACTCACTTATTTAGTTAAGACTATGAAAAAAATTTCCTTCATAATAAAAATATACTATAATTTCAACCCACTTATGTATGCTTCATTATTTAGTTATTAAACACAATTCTTTCAAGATGAATACCTTGTAGTGAAACATAATCAAGTAAATAATACATAAAAACTATCATGATAATATCCCAAATATGAATATGAAAACATCAATATGAATATTCTATTGCCTATGACTCCTTATTTTGACATAAAATGATTTTAGTTCAACCTTGGGATATATTTGTTAAATACTTGGTTTTACATGGTAATTTTTCTTTTTTTTTCTCCAACCTAAGTAGTTAAAATTATACTTATATAATTTATAATGGTTAATAATGAAAATATTATTATTCAAATTATATCCCCAAGGGTATCAAACCTGGTGTGTAGTTATTACAGTTTTCATTATCCATGTGACAATCGAGTCAACACCAAACTCTCACATTAAGTGGTAATTACCACTAGTTAAATCTATGCTAGAGTTTTATCCACTTGTTTTATTTGGATAGGGAGTCAATTTCTGTTGATCCAGAAAATCAATAAATTACAATAACATTATGATATTATCCTATTAATATAATACTATATTTTACATATCCCTTGGGTGTTGTATAAATTTATCTTCTCATAATCCTTAAAATACTCATCATTGACTTAATTAACCAAAATGGTTCTCTATACCTTTGAAATTATGATCAAAATTAACATTCCATCACTTAAATTATCCTCATCAAATATCTTAATCTATTATGTTATCTAAACCATGATTTTATACCAATAGTGAATCCTCAGACTAGCACTCTGAGATTAGGTTTTCATAAACTCGTACTCCTTGAATTATATTTGATAATAATTATATATTATTGTACATAACTATCAAATAGATAATTGAAATAAAACAATCATTTCATTAAATAAATTCTTAATAACATTTACGCTTAGTGATTTAGGTAATTAGGGAAAAAAACTAAAAACCCATTGTATTTATCAAATAATATATAGTTTTACACCATATAATATACTAATTAATCCATTCTTTAGAATAAACATCAACCAAAAATTCTCTATACAAGTTATCATTTTAGAAAAGTCACGTGTAACAATCTTCTTTATAACCGAGGTAAATAGAAGCATAATAGGGGTGAGATCAAATTCTTGTTATGGGATAACATACAAATGAAGAAACCATTGAATAATCATAGATTAAAAATTATTTCAGGAATATATAATCCTAAATAATTCTACAGTAAAATAAAATTGAGATCATAGTATATAAAAAAATAAATATTGAAATAAATATATCTCATGGATATTAATAAATTGTTTCCTAGATATGAAATCCATAATTTCAGATAACTAATTCCTTGAAATAAGAAAATATCCCTAGATCTTATACCCCATGGTCTTACCATCAAGGACTTATGCATACGAAATATCTTGTTTTAGGAAGGTATTCACTAAAAAACAAAAACATGTTTGTCTCAAGATAGCTAATTTTTTTCAAGGGGATATATAATTTTAATCCCCACTAATAACCTATTTATCTATAATTCATTCATCATATGAAAAATTAATATACAATATATAATCTCCTTTCCCATATTCGTCGTATTAGAATAAAAACATATGGAATGGAAATAATTTTACTTAAGTCAATAAAATGGATAATGTGATCATATCTCATCTAGAAAAAGAAGCTGGATTTTTTAAAAACACACAGTTAACATTCATGTGTAATAAATAAACATCCCTCAGGGAAGAAAATATATATTTATTTTCAAAATCTCCCCAATAAATTAATGAAATATATTTCTATGTAAGAATCTATAAAAAAACACCATATGGAGAAATGTGTACATGGTAAAGTATTTAATTTACCCAATAAACTTACATATAGAATCTAGGAGAAAACAATTCAATAAAATATGTAAATATATAGTGTTCATTGGGGGAAGGAATTAGAAGACAAATAATGCCTATAAAAGAGGATTATTTTGCAAGACAAAGATAGAGATTGATAATTTTTTTGATAGAAAAGAAAATTATAGAAGTAATATAAAGAAAGAATTTGGATTATTGAACAAAAAAATATCCCCAATATAATAAAGGAATTGAATAAGGATGATTATGTAGATGAAAACCATCATTGAAAAATAATTACTGTAATTAAATCACACCAGAAGTGATAACCCATAAAATAGTCTGAGACCATAATTTAAATACCCCCAAATATATATATTTATATTTAATTTAACCTGTATCCCATTTTAGTGTATAATTTTTAATATTAAAATTAATGTGGATGTGAAAAAATAAATGATATTTTTGAAAAAAATAACATTGATGTAAAGTACCAACGTATATGTTACATTCAATAGTAACATTTTAAAATATAAATTGAAATATTTTTAAAACATTTTCTTTTAAAATTGATCTCCCATGATGGATCCCTAAAAATGACATAAGGTTATAAATGATATATTTGTATCCAACGATAAATAATTTTATTATGAACAGAACATTTTTAAAACATTACATTTTCCTTTATTGAAAACCCAAATTATAATATGTGTCATAAAACCTTATTTGTGTTATAAAATCAATTTTTAAAAAAAAAGTAATATAAAATTACATATAATAAAATATTAGGTTTGGATAACCCCGGCGTAGATGGAAAATGTTCATAATAAAACTTCATAACTAAAAAAATGATATTTGAGCTAACAATATCCCAAATTGAAAACACTCTTCATTAAGAATAATATATATTAAAATTTTATTAGTTGGTAAAAAAAGTATACAATGAGAGAACATAAAATAATAAAATAGTATTTTATAATTCACCCAACATGTATAAAATATGTTCAAATGAAATATTTTTACTCAATTGAGAAATAATTAGTTACCAACCCCCTTATGATTATGATAGAACTTTATTCAGAAGAAATTTGAAGAAAATAGATTGATTTGGATTATTATTTTTTGGTAATTGCAAGGAAATTTATTTAAAAAATTAAATGGATTTTAACTCAATTTAACAACATATATAGGAAACTGGCCTTATGACATCCCACATTTCTAAAAAAATCATATTCGAGACGAGGGAAAATTTTAACTTCTTTTCCTCACTTGCAAGAATATAATTTAAACTCATGTATCAAAAATATACACATTGATAAAATTATTTATAAACATAATTATATAAATTTTAATTTATAAAATTCTTATATATACAATCTCTATATTAATTCTAGTTATTTTTTATATATTTTCCAATATATGGTGTTTATTGCTTGATCATTTATACTAGTTTCTTAAAAAAGTGATGGTATTCATTATTGATTAAAATATCATCATTAAAATATCATTAAAGATTTTATAATTTATTTTCCATTATAGTTATAAATTAATAATTTCATTATATTGTATTTTTTTATAGTCTATTAATATGAAATTTATGATGACCATGTTGCGACGATTCTTAACAAACAAAATGAATTTTCATAATTAATTAATTTAATTAAAAAAGTTAATTTTCAAAGATAGAAAATATATTATTTCTATATTTATATCATATTATAAAATAAATTATGTTTCCATATTCATCCATAATAAAAATTCATATAATTTTTCAAGTAGGTGGTTAAATAGACCCAAACATAAATATTACATGATTATGAGAGGATTGTGTTGTGGTTTAGTTGTAATATAATTATACTTGAGGCATAATAATTATATTTAGTTTCTAATATCATGTTATATCTAAATTATAGGGAATCATTAGAATAATATAACCTATAATAATTTATTTCACAGTATAAGAAAACTCAATTTTTTAAAATGATATTTTTGACGGTTTAATTTACCACAATTTTTATTATTCATATTGTTAATGGACTGCAATGTTTGTCTTTATTGAACTCAAATAATTTTATAAACATAATTTGATATATAATAAACATATTATCATGACCATCCATGAATGGTGGTATTGAAAAAAATAGAAATCAATCATTTCATGGAGGTGGTGGTCCACACGTATACATGGATGCTGATTTCTTTTCCGATAGAATGATAAAAAGAAGTAATATGGTTTAACATTTAAGAACCTAAAATATGACATAAATATAATGATTATATATGAAATTCGATAATTTACACATCCTTTTATTATGGTGAAGTTAAAATAAATGTTGAGTCATGTAGGTTGTAGTCTGTACATAGCACACATGAAAATATTTTTTTATTAATAGAAATGGAATAAGTGGTTAATTCATATACCATAATTATAACAAAAAGTATGAAAATTTTAATTATTTAACTATTAAAAAATGGTTTAATGGATTTTATATAATAAAATAGTTTTCATAAATACATAGATATAAGAAATAATCTATTAGAATTTTATACCTCACTTCTTCGATTATCACCTTTTCTACAGGGGTAATCCTTTTATAGATGGTATCTCGTGAGGAAAATAAGTTATTGATTTTTTATAGGAATTTTTATGCGTGTTATGGGATTATTTTTTTCCAAACTATGTGGTTTGTTGTGAGAGTTGATGTAAGAAATGGAGTTCATGTATTATAAGTGAAAAATGGTGGATTTTTTTTGTAAATAACCAACACATTTTAATAATGGGAAGTCACATTCATAGAATATAGCCCCAACATTTGGAAATAATGGAGAGGCGAATATATAATGTCAATAATGTTCTAATCCACCCATTCAATGAAATATTATCAATAAGTTTCTATTCATTACCTTTTGGTTAAAACTTTTTTTACCCCATTTAATTTTTTAAAACTCAAATTAAAAAATTTATAAATTTAACTTTTAAATGAAAATAATATATATTTCAGTACTATTTTTATTGGAAAATAATTTTTTATAATATAAAACATTTTAATATATATTTTCTATCACTTAATAATTAATTTATTTTTAAAAAAATTATTCATATAAAATATATTTTATCATTATTATTAAATTTTTTATTTAAATATAAATTCATATTTTATTAAAAACCAATATAAATAATAATACATTTCTAATCATAAAATTATCATATCATTAATTTTATAGATAACCTATGAATTTAACTCATATTAAAATTAACATTTTTTTATTTTTATAAATATTTATAATGTAGTTATTCTTATTCTTTATGAGTAATTCAATGTCTATTTTTAAATTGTAATAAACAAATATATATTTATTTTTCTAAATATATTACATTTTTTTCATATTCGGTGTTTCATGTGAAGAATGTTATCAAACACATTTAATTTTTTAAAGGTAATTCTATATTAACATATCATGGTGTCAAAGATATAGGCTCAATTTAATTTATCTTTCCTTTATATCTAGATATTCTTTATCTGGTACCCAAAGAAATAAAAAATCTTGTCCTAGGTCTTGATAAACTATTTTAGTTCGATCATTCGTTCATTGAATATTTAGGAAAAAATATGATCTTTTTTCATGATCCATGAAACATTTTACTAATTTGTGACATATAATATATCTATTTTATATGTTTTATGAGAATCCAAAATTGAGGTATTGGTATTCAAAAATACTTCAATCATCTCATCCATGAATTTTTGTAACCGATGAAAATGGTTGTTGGTTCTCTTCAATCATACCCTATGAGTTGATCCTTGAATACCCTTGGATAAAATGATTTTCGATTAATAAAATATTTGAAAGGCCCCTCAGTATCCATAATTCCTTCCACCAACCATCATGTTTCAATCTCAGTAGTGTTTAAAAAACTATTGTATGTTCTCTATAAGAGGGATATGAAATATATTATTAAAAAATTAAAATTTTCAAATTCCCTCAATTTTAATGTTTAGTTGTAATATGACATTCAAATGAAGTTGAAAATTATAAGTGTTTAAGTAAAAGAATCAATAGTTTATATAATTTGGAATTATATATATTCTAATCATGTTATTAAAACACATATATAAAAATTATAAATACAATTCATGGAGTGTCAAACCATAATTCAAACATCCATAACAAGTATAATATAAACCCAAATTGTTCTACCCTTAATTATTAAAGTAGTATGTAAACCCGAATTTAGGAATCCCATATTTTAAACCTATAATATGATCTATAATCCTATCCTTAAATTCTATTGATACTTACAACAATATGTTCTATCATTCTATCCCCATAATCCCTTTATATGTTGGTCAGTTTCACGCATCACCCACTAGAAGCATTGTATTTCTTATGAGAAGCTCATGATCTGAATGATCTGGAAAAAAATATTGCATCTAAAAAACTAATGGATTTTCCAAATCAAACCTCAATAAATGATAGCACTTCACCAAATTTATTAGAATATCTATTTACACTATTTAGAATGAATCTCAAGGAAAAAAGATATTTCTCTGCTTAAAAATGACCAGAGACTTTTTAGAATCATGTAATATTTCATCATGTCACATTAGTACCTTTTCAATTCCACTTCTCTACTAACTTCTTAGTCTATTTGTAGAATTCTTTATAACAAACTCTAATTTTTGAATTCAACTTAATTTTTGATAATTTTTAACTACATCAAGGTCTTTATTTTGATCTAACAATATATATAACATATACATTTATCTTCTCGAGAATTTATATCTGCACCACTATAGTGGTAATATTTTCGATTAATATTATCTATCATGTGAAATTAAATCACCAAAATTTAATATTAAAATCATTATAATTTCATTTATCTAAAACTATGATCAAAAATAAAATAAAATATAAATATAAATATAAAAAACAAAAATATAAAAAATTCTAATAAAAAATATTTGAATTTTAAAAAAAATTTAAAAAGTGATTAATTAACTCGATAATCTACCCCATTTTTTAAAACACAATAAACATAGAAAATATTGACAATATAAAATAATTTTAAAGATAACTCCCTATATAATATGATGAAATAAACTTCTTCCCTTTAAAATAAAACACATAAACATATTTAATATATAAAAACATGATGAATAAATAAATATTCCCATTTATAAAATAAAAAAATTATATTTCATACCCATTATTAGAACTCAGATTTTTAACACTTTTTCTCTTTATGATAATGGTTTTAATAATTATTATGAAAGGGATAAATTCTAATTTTTATCTCACTTTTTTATTTTTTTAAAAAAGATGGAAAGAATTAATAGTTAGATAAATCCCACATTGAAATAATATAATATCCCACCCATAATTTCTCAATAACTTCATATGAGTATGGAAGAAATTTCAAAATTTATTTTTTATAATAATTGACCTCCAAGAAGTTATAATTTTTACATGGATGATCTTCATCTTCTGAGGATGGTTCTAGGAAACAATTAATTTAAAATTTCAATATTCCATTTAATGTTGTTTTATAGCAAAAATGTAAAATAGTATTCACCTTTTATTTTATATGTTAATTAAAATACTATTTTAAGAATATAATTTAATGTTATGTAATAAATAATGTATCATCTAAAACTATATATTACATTTAAAAAATATTTACTCCCTTTTGTTAGGAGTTTTTCAGTTCTAATAGATATACTATACTATAAGTGTATTGATGGAAATTTGATATTGATCATTCCCATATTTTTTATGTATTTGAATATATTAGGGTTTAAGTTTTTTTAAACTATTATCAATTATTTTAGTTCTAATAATATCAAGAATAATATCTTCTTTTTGTGCGCGATCCCAAAGGAAATAGTGTGTTATATCTTTTTTATTTTCACATGAGTGATGTGATATGTTATTAAATAATGAGTTGGAACATCTGCGACCATAAATAATTAAGTTAGAGTGAAATCAAATAAAAAATCCATGAGTTTTGGTTTCACCCAACACACATGTTCACAATAACATCCAACTACTACATATTTTTCTTCACTAGAGGAAATTAAAATTTTAGTGATTCTTATTTATAGAAAATTGGACTAAATATTACTCAAATAAATGATTTTTTTTGGAATTACATTTCCTATCAAACTTACATCCTCCGAATTCAGTGTCAAAGTATATTTTCAATAATAAATAATTTCTATAAAATAAAAATTAACTATGATACAATGTTCTACTATGGTAATAGAAATTTCATTTTACCACTTTAGGAAGTGGTTTTGTTTGATTCACATGGAATATCTATAAAACAAACTAAATATATATTTTTTCTTTTTAATTATATTTTAGAAACAGAAAACTTCAAATCGTACATCTATAATGTTTATGATCAATATCGTTCCCATATTCATCAAAATCATGTCTGATAAAAGATTCTGAAGGAATACTTATACTTGAATCATTGCAAAAACAAAAAAAAATTCAGTAAATTTATAATATATTTTGTGAGTTAAATTATATCCTAATAGTATTTTATTGATTTTAAAACCATTTAAGAAATTTAATATCTTACATTATTATTATCTCAAACTCATTATTTATAATTTCAAAAAATATATCAAAATGTATTTTTTATATGAAATATAAAAAATCTCACAGGCACAAATTTGAACAATGATGGTGACTTTAAAACCCATTTTTATATTGTGACTTGGATATTTATTTCCATTAATAGAGTTATTTTAATGTAAAAAATAACAACAATATATCAAGTAATATGTGGTTTCGTATTAGTAGAGTGATTTGTTATGTTTAAATACATGTACTATTGATTTAATTTCATAATATTTTGGGTTGTTCAACATAAAATCCTTCCTAAAAAATTTCAATTAGGATATAATTTTTTTAAATACTTTTAACATTTTGTGAAATATTGATGTATTGAAAGGGCTCATAAGATACATATAAATTAATGTATAGCCACTATATCAAAAGTCTCACCAAAATATATGAATTTTTCTTATCCATAACAATTTTCACCAAAAATTTACTTCTTCCTTACTAGATTTACATTATCACCACACTTATTTCAATAAAATTATTTTACTCCAACATCTAGATGTTCTTTATAATGTTTATCCATAGTCCCAATTTCAATCTATTGAAAATTATTTTTCACATCTTGTATATTACTTATCCAAAATTATTCACACATTATATCATCTATAATTTGTGATTCTAATTGGAATATTAATACATGTTACAATTGCTAATTTCTTATTGAATTTCTCATTTTTACTGGTTGGATTATATCTCCAATGGTATTATTTGAGGGATGTATCCTTATAAAAAACTGGTCATTCAGAAATATGATAAGCTAATTCACAAATATTAGTTGATAATTAGATATAATAAGCAGAAAATATATATTTTGGAAACAAAATCTAGTGTATATAATCTAAGAATAAAAAAACAAAAAAAAATGATTTTCACAATCATTAAAAGAATAATTTCATTAAATTTATATATTTATTTATTAATTTCCATAAAATTAATAATATATATTGAATTTATAATGGTAATTAATTCATTATCCTTATTATAAAATTAAAAAAAATAATATTTATTCTTGAGAATGAATATTTATATCCAATATTTATAAAGTATGAATGATTTATGTTTCTTTTGATCCATAACTCATAAAAGTGTTTTTAGGAAGTGGATGAATTAAAAAATAATTGTTATTATAGATTTCATTACTCATTTCCTCATGAAAAAAAATACTTTGATAACACTAACCTAGAAAAGTATGAATAATTCCCAGGATAATTATATTTCTTCATTCTACTACTCCATGTTCTTGTGTTGTTCTTACTATTAAAAATCTATGAGTAATACCTTCCATAGTACAAAAAGTCTCATAATAATATTATAAAAACTCACCACCAATATATCATAAAATTGTAACTAAAGGTAGGTTTTCCTCATTTTTAAAAGAATCATGAAAGGTTTTAAAATTGGAATGTGCATCATATTTTCATGATAGAAAATTGACACGTATAAATATAATGTAATCATCAAACAGGACACACACAAAACGTTTCCCCCCTACTATCCTAGTCTTTTAAAAAAAATCCATGAGATCTAACTATAAATATATAGAGGTCTATACTTCAAATTTATGTTTAAAAATATACTTATGTTTCCTTCTAAATTAAAAAGGATCATTGATTCTTAATGATATAATCATTAGTTTTGGTAATTCCCTATGATTTATTTTCCTAGAATGTATAGATATAGTCTAAAACTTATAGTTTCTTAATGTGGTATTTAATATCCATGATAAATTATTAGTTACATTAAGGCAAGTTAAATTCATATTTCATATGTCTTTTTATGTTATGTGTATAGACATTTCCAATCATAATATTTAATGAATGTACATTGTAACTTAAGAATTGTATATTTATTATTCCTAAATTCATTAGGTAGACCTCATCATATAACTAGATAATGTTGATTATGTTTTTTAAGTCATTTATGTAATAAAAATTGTAAATTAAAATTTTCCAACGAAATGAAACAACACCATTTACGATAATTTCACTCTTTGTGTTGACTCCAAAAGAGATCAACCCTCCATGAAATATTTTAATATTGATGAAGATGGTATTGTCTCCAATCATATGACATGGAAAAAACTATTTATGTCATTTTCTCTAGATTGTGATACTCATCTTATTTCACATATCCATGAGGTATTTTTTTAGTAATCAAAATATTTGAATAAAAACCAATGATATTTTAACTATTTCAACCACTATAATTGGATAAAAATTATAATTTTGTATCACCTTCAATAGAACTCATGTTTTCAAAACCATTAAATATATTTATACATCAACTCAATGAGTACATTTTTTATATCATTCTTCTACAACACAATTAATATTCGAGGGAAATATTGTGAATATTTCTATAAAACAACAAGAAATTATAAAAAATATTAATTTCATATAGATATAGAAAATATTACCAAACATTATATGAGAAAAAATGATATTATTCATAGATACCATTACAAAATTTCTCTGAAACAAAGTTTTTTCCTAAAATAATAATGGTATAATAACTAATAGATGTTTTGAGTTTTAGTTTAAAAATAATATACACTTTTTGATTCCCTTAACTTTTATGTTTATTATTAATATGATATTACAATATTGTAAACATTTATGAATGTATTAGTAATATAACATGTAATCAATACTATCAAAAATAATATGTATCAAACTAATTCATAGATCACCACAACACAATTAGAACACCCTTAAAAAGAATATTATAAAACCATATTTGTTTAACCATAAGAAATAATTATGTCTATAAATATTACATTGGGTATATTGGATTTCAAACCTATTGGATGGTCTCTATCCCAACCCCTAGAATCCATTGATTTATATGTGTAGTTGTAAAATCATCCTAGTACTATTATCCCATGATATACATTTTGGTTGCACACAACATAAGCTAATCATCCATATGAAAATATCTAAATCTCAATGATTGGAATAGAATTTATTATAATAGATAAAATTATAGTTTTTTAAGTAAATCCTCACACTACGGTATCTCATTTCCAATAATCTCAAAAATAATATTTAAATTGATTAAATAACTCTCAATGCCATAAGAAATTTCTCATATTCAAAATGCCAACATAAATTTCTAGAATCAATTAATATTTCATCCTTTCAATTCAGTACCATTTTGAAAATCCTTATTAATGAAGTTGTGCATCTATTTATATACATCATTTAAATATACACCATTATTAAAATTTCAGTTTCTTCTGGATCAATTGTACGTCCATATAAATAATGATCTTCTATTATTGAGAAACATAGCATGGATCATTTACATCTTAAAGAACTAGATTTTTACCATTATAGTGATCTTATGTATAATAAATTTAATCTATCATGTGTCTTTAGATATCAAAATATTTATATTATGTTCTTCAAAATTTCATATACTATATATTTATTTCCAGACATGAAAGAAAAATGGAACAAGACTATAAATTATATGTAATTATAAAAAAGTGTATTTTAAGTTCAAAAACAAACTAATAAAGTGATTCATTGTCCCAATAAAGGTAAAAGTGGTTATTTTCCAGTGACTTCTTTAAAAAACCTACCCCAATGTATGGATATTTAAAATGTGTTCTTTATCCTTAAAATTTCTCCATCAATCTGGTCTGTGTAATTTTTGGAAGATTGTAATAATTTCCATATTTATATTTTTCTTTAATTTGTTATGAAAATAACATCTAAAATAAAATCTTCTGACATTATGGATTATTTGTCTTATATAGTTGAGATTCAAAATAGGACAATTTTAATTATAATTAGAGACATAATATATTATATCATTATACCTTAATGTTAATCATTATAATTAGTGGATACCTCTGAATAAAACAACTCTACTTTATTATCCTTGGAGTCCATAACACTGGATTTCTTCCTCTTGTACATTGACTTAAATGATTAAAATCTTCAAAAACAACATTAAAAAAGTTATTTTTACATATTTAATCAAACCTAATATTAAACTTTACTTATTCACTAGTCTCATACTCATCGAGATTGGCATTAGAGGATGTTGTATAAGACAACCCATATACTTGTTAAAAATTATTTTATGATTTATTTCAAAAAAACAGTAAATAAAACCCATAATATCAAATGTAAAATTGTATTTGGGATTGTATGTACATAACCTGTCATTATAAAATGGGAATACAATTACTTTAGTGAAATGTTCCTTAACATGTGTAAAAATTTATTCCGCTCTTCTAAAACTGCATGGGATAACTTGGGGACATAAAAAAGGATGGGGTGATGAATAAATAAAATGAGGATATAAAGAAATAAATAAATAGGTTAATGAAATTCATATTAACCAGTTGGTATAAAAATGTAATATAATACTTGAGAATCACAATCATGAACAATGAGGCATAAACAAATATAGTAGCCAAAAGGAAACTTTAAAATTTCGAAATAATATTAAACATGGAATCATAAAAATAAGTCTAGGTTACACACCAAGAAATTATAACATAATTATCTTAGGATAAACTATCTTTCTACATACATATAATATAATGGGAAAAAAATATAACCCAGTGCATTGGAGTGCTATCTGGGTGCACCCATCATAATCATATCATGAACATGCATAAGTGTTCCACATATATCATATACTATAAGAATATAATCCATATATTTTAACCACGATATTGAGTAGGATAGGTCACGTACATGGATTTCCATAATAAAATATGTATACATACATATAGGTGAATACCCCTGATAGGAAATGGATATTGTAATTCACTTCACTATCGTTCACTATGAAAATCATAGGGAATTTTTTATAGCATAATGACCTTATATAAATATTCATAAAATAGTAAAATGATAAATAAAGGGGTATCTAATAATTTTATCACAAAAATTTATTTATGATGGATGTTTAATACATATCCTAACATTAGTAATTGAAAATAAAAAAGGCACAAAATAAATATTTTTCTTTAATAAATAAGAGAAGGAGATGATATCTTACCATGAGAGGGTGCTTACAAAAGCTTGGGAGGATCTTCTTGAGATCATGGGGGAACATTTTTTGGTATTTATTGGTGGAATGGAAGATTAATTATATGATTAAATATTTTTTTAGTGATGTTATGTGGGATATTGTGTAGTTTTATATAAGAAAAGAGAGGGTAGTTCATTATTAATTTCTATACATAGGGTTTCCACTCAAAACAATAATGTATTGCAAACCCTAAACCATGCAATTATTTTTCCCATGTTTTTTATAATATAGTATTTGTCTAATTATTTTATAATTTAAAAAACCTAAATAATTAAAATGATAACCTTGGTGATGTTTAAGTGAGTCATGTTCATAAAGAATTGATTTTATAGCTTTAGTATATATTGTAGGTTTAGAGGATTCATAAAAGACATTAAAAAGATAATAAAATGAAATAAAAACATAACTTTTAATGATATAAAAAATATTTTGTAATGGATACCGTTTATAGAATATATTTCATCCCTTTTGGGTAATTTTGATGTTATAATACATAGTGCATATTTATACTGTATCTAATTTTTACCTGGAAGTTTGACTATCCATGAAAATTATGAAACATTAACCATTGGATAATTTCATCAAGATAAATAAAAATATAATATGTATTTCATACAAATAAATCTCAAAATATAATAATTTAAATTTTTAAATAAGAATCCCCATTTATTAAAAAAATACTAGTTTTTTAAATAATAGTTTTCTTACACTTATAAATATATTTTTTACTCTCTAAAATTATATAATAAATTATAATTATTAAATATTATTTTATAATAAATTATTTTTAAAATATATTTTATTTTTAAAATTAATTAATCTCTTAAAAGAAATGACTTAATTGAGTTTTCTTATTAACCGAAACTACAATTCAAGTTTTTAAATATGAAATCTACTTGTTATCAAACTCATTATTTAACCATTTATGAAGTAAGATAAATAGTAAATAAATATAATAATTATTTAATATAAAATAAAATATAAATATTAACTTTCTTAGGATAGATATACAAAACCCTTTACTACACTAGAAAACCCCCTAAGGGTAATGTGTGAGACTATGAGATTGTATTGTGGTGGTTTGAAAAACATGGTTTGGGTCATGATATCAATGACCTTAAACATCTCCCATAAATAGTTTCCCTCAGGATTTAATTTTTCAATATCATCTTGGTATTGGCCAAGCGAAAATTCCAAAGATTCTATCTCCCTTGGAAGATCAGATAAAGGTGAAGTATATGGTATGGTTATACTATACAAGGCCATAACATTCATTGTCTGTTTGAATTAGATTTGTCATAAACCTTAATATATACTAATAATATGATCACTATTCTGTGGAGATATTGTCAATAGTTATGATTCTTAATGGACTAATAAATCTAATATTATAGAATATTTAAAAATAATAATAAGTTCATGTGATTTCTTTAAAATCATTACCTAATAAGGAATTTAATATAACAATATGGGGAATTTTATTTGTTAATGTTTGGGTTGTAACATTGTATCTCTGTACCCTTCTTTATTACTATAGAGACTACTAGAACTAGTTTAATGCATATTTATATGACCACGAGACCATTCAAAACCCTCACGAACATAAGGGACTAGAATATAGAAGCCTATATTATAATGAATAAATAATCCTTTTGAACATCGTGAAGGATATTATTGGTTATACATAATGAAACTATGATTGGGTTATAATAAGATTTGGTTTAAGCTAGAAGATGTACTGAAGATGTTATTTGAGAGAATATATGGGATATAAGAGTATCATTAGATTACATTCTGGTTTATGAATGTGTTGGCATTCTTCATGAACCAAATTTATCATCCCCACATGGACTATATCATTGTGGTGTTCATTGATGACATCTAGGTTTACACAAAAAACATGGAGGTGTATGTCAAGAAACAAGATATCATATTTTCTATTAATTGAGATCATATCATTTATGCCATGTTATTAATGTATCAATTTTTTTTATCCATGAAGCGAACTTCCATAGACATGTGAGCTTAGAGGAAGAGATCTCAGTTGATCCTGAAAAGGTGGATGCGGTGATTTCTTGTGCACAACACATGGATTTTCTCAACATTAGATTTTTTTTCTTAGGATTTTTAACTATGAAAAGTAGTTCATCTCATATTTCCATCACTTAGTTGTTCATATTATTTTTCTATCCATAAATGAAGTGAAATTCTAGTGGAATGGTATATATGAAAAATCCTTCCAAGGTTAGAAGATAAGGTTAATGCCAATGCCGATAATGATTCCTTCAAATCCATTCCTTGGTTATATAGTGTATTTTGATTCTTTAGGGGTTATTTTTGGCATTATTTTGACATAGAGTGATATTGTGGTCACTTATGAGTCACATTAGATATGATACCATGATATGAACTTCCCTAAACATGAATTGTTGACAGTAAAAGTGGTGCACAAATTGATGTTTTGGTGTCAGTATCTCCTAGGTAATAGGATTACAATCTACACAACCATAAGATCTTATGATACATATTCCACTTATGGGACATGAATTAATACCATATTAGACAATTTTAGTACCTACATTTCTCTTATATTGAGATGGAATATAGCCCATGAATGGGAGGAATATCATCACTAGTTCCCTTAACAGGAACACTCAGAGATAGGTAATTTAGATATTTTGTGACGACTGTATGTTGGTGATCTCTCTGTTAAATTTGAAAATTTATCTTTCCAATGGTTGGGATACTATGAAATGTGATCCCTTTCATACTACCACTCTGTTTTTGTAATAGATAATGGCTATAAATGATCCTAATTTGGATTATATTTATACTCAAGAACATATCATTGGAGATGGTGCCTTTATAATAGGGTCTCAAGAAGATTATGGATTTATTTATATCCATGAGAGATTGGTTGTACCCATTTCTATGATGGATGAGACAATGAGGAAATAATATTCCTTGTGATGTTTTGTATATCAATTTATGAATAGAAGGCTTCATGAAATTAGGTGTCTTTTATTATGGATTAGTTCAAGGAATAATATATATCATAGTATTATCATTCATTTACTTTTTTCATCAGATGATAACAGTTGACCATTACAGTCTTTGTGATTTACGTAAACCACTACTAGTTCTAGTTTGGATGTTTTATGAGTTTACTATTTAAATTTTCATGGGACTACCAAGGATTTCAAGAGGTCACGATACTTTTTTTGAGACGTTATCTATTTGATGAAATTTATGCTCATCGTGAAAATTCAAGAGAATCTCATAGTGGATGAGCTTACTAAGATTTATGTGTGGATTATATTATTTATAAATGTGGTACTAACTATGAAAATTGTGTTAAATATGTATGAAAATTTCATTTTTAGATTCTAGAAGGACCAATTAATGTCCATTCATGTTCATCTAATGCTAATTAAAGCATATCACATACAGAAAAACATATGGTTTAAGAGAGAGAGATATCTAAACACATGAGGATATGGTCCATATATTTTTTGTATTTGATCCATATGGACCCATTAAAAGATTTTTATTGTAGTTCTTGCAAGTAATTTACATTTTGGTTAGAGGAATTTGACTCAGTATTGATAAGATCAAGCATGATACAATAGACATGAAAGAAGGTATAGTTCATCCAAACGTGTTTAGTTACTTATTCAAGTAGAAAATCATAATATTCTTACAAATGGCTATGAACCTTGGTGTTTTTTTGGGACTAGGTACTCTTGTGGATATCAAATTGATTGGAGAATATAAGTTTGAGGAGGCATGTAATTCTTTTTCAACTATTAATTAGTCTATTTGAGATCATGGAGTGTATTGGAGAAGATTATTACTATTTGACTTCTCCTCCATGACCTAAATAATTGAATAATCTAATTCATATATCATTGTCTAGATATATGATCCGGACCATGTAGACATGTTAGATTGTATCGGTCTAGACCTAGAGGTGGATACATCATTTGAGGAGAACCCTCTGTGTATAGAATAATATAGTAAGAATGTATTTTGAGACAAGAAAAGTGCACTTTTATGATATTTATTGAAGAACATATGGATTTAATTATAGACAATGGAATATCAATTGGATAAGTAATCAAAATGTATGTAGTTATTTAGCAAGAAAACCGAATAATTCTTATCAGGGGTTAAAAGACATAGAGGTTATGTTTTGAATTAAAATTGAAATTAATGTTTTGTTTTGTTTTTAATTTTGTTTATTTCTGTGTATATTGATGACTTAAGGATTTTTAGTTGTGTTAATGGTGGCCCTTGATCTATTTGTTTGAAATTAGATGGGGATAGAGATAAAATATTTCTACAAAAAGTTCATCATGGAACGATGCTAAGAGTCAAAGGCATGATGAGTGGTTGATCAACGATCATGTTATATCTATATATTAATGTTGGTTTTAATGTTGTATGATGTATATATTCATGTAATATCAAATATAATCATGACGTGAGGACTAGAAATAGAGAAATGTTACAGTCATGGTACGTATGGGTTTTCATGCCTATGGGTTTACCCTTACATGTGGGGACCCTATATGCAAGGGTAGAGGAATGAGGTCATGGTGTAGTAGAGGGATATAAGAAGTTGTGGACAAAATCTAGGTACTCTTATGATGAAGATGTTTTAGGTTACACTATGAAACATCTACGGTTGGATGCATTGTAGCTAAATTATAATGGTCAATACCATGATTATGATTTATTAAGAGGGTAAGTCATATATATAGGGTAGATGGATCATGTCTGATAGGGGCCATACCATGAAGTTACACTTTTTTCAAAAAATAATGGGGTAACCTATATGTTTATTCTATAACCAATCTTGTAACACTTGAGATTATATTATAGTAAGTGAGCTTTGGTATCTAAAAGAATAAGAGCATAATACTCAAAGATTTATTCAAGTATGTAATTAAAACCAAAATTAAAAAAATTATAGACTTAATTGAATAAATTAATATCATTTTTAAATTAAAAATGTCAAAATTATCTTAGAATTAATTTTTGATATTTTTTAGAAATAGTTGACTTTTATATGAATAGTGAAAATTCCAAATTTACAAAATTATCACTTTTATGACATTATAATGATTTAATAATAACTAGAATGTTTATGAAATCATTTATAATGACTAGATATATATTAAATAATTATTATAATTCATATAAAACATAAAATTAATATTATAAATAAGTGCTTGTTATTTTTAAAATCTAGGCAATGTACTTGTTCAAATAAAAACTATTTTTATCTATTTCAACTTAATATAGTATTTATAGCACACATTTCTATTTCTATTACATTTTAAATAAAAACAGTACTCCTTCAGTTTAAAATATTTCACATTATTAAATTGGGATCAATATTATACTAGATTTTTTTTTGTAAATTTATTTTTATGACTAAAATATTAATTTCTCTAAAAACAGGCTTCGATGCATTTTGAGAACAAAAAATATATTTAATTTTCACACTTCCAACATTTTAATTATGTATATTTTTTCTATATTTGAAATCAATAAAATTAATTTTTTCTTATAATACTAACTAAATTTTTTTCATAAAAAATAGTAACTTTGATTTAAAATTAGTTACCATGGTAAGACTCAACGTTGGTTAAATGGGTTTCAACGGGAATTATATGTGAAACAATGATATAAAAACTTATCTAAATCCAAATTCAGATTCATACTATAATCATGCGGTATTCTAATATGATTAATGTTTTATCTATTTTTCTTCCAGAATGTTTTATTATATTCTAATATTTTGAAAATTTCCAAATGTGTCCTCGCCCTCACTTACAGAAGGAAACCACATATCATCTCTTATACAAACATAAATATCCTATTATCTCATAAAATACATACAAATATCCTATCCCAGCCGCCCTACCAATGTGAAAGAGGTATTTGTTTCAACATAATACCACCCTAATAGGGAGTTATGTATAAACATAAGGAGGTTTTAGATACAAGAGGCGTAGTTCTTAACATAGTTTTTCTTTTTTTATTTCCCCTATTACCTCCTTAAATTTTTTTTAATCATTATGATATAATAATATCCATATATCAAAAAAAATTGAAAAAAACTATGTTTCGTTTATAACCATCTTCAACTAATTATCTGAAAAATGAGAAAATGACACTTGTGAATACGTATGACCTACCGTCCCCACATAATAATGTAATTTGTTTTTTATCACCACATAACAGGGATGGAAATACAGATGGAAAAAATATATTTATATATTATATTTATGATAAGATTATAATTATTTAAATATAATATAACTTTTTTTTTCATACCCGCGTACCCATTAAAAATGTTAATGTCTCTCATGAGTATGTGTGGATTACTACATCCACAAAGAAATGTGATTCATTTTTAATGCCTCCATTTAAAAAATTATAATAAAAATTTATAAAATAATATATAATAGAGTTATATCACTATTATTATTATATATATAATGTATCCATGATTGACATTCCAAGATCAAAACATCCAAACCAAAACACAGATGAAAAATGAAACAATTAACATAGAAATTGGCGATTGTAATAAAGAATTATTAATAAAAGGGTGTTGAAATGTTGTAAGAGGATCATAAATAATAATATAATTTTTTATATGGTTATTATATAGAATTATAATAAATTTACATTTATAATATATGAAGTTTAAATCAATTAGAAGCCTTTTAAAACTTGAGGGAAGGGATTTTTGTTACAAACTCATTTTATTTTGACATTGTTTATATTAACATTTCCTTCAAAAATATTAGAAGGGCCTAAAATCATAAAACCCATTTTTTCTTCTAATACAGTTATAGATTGGGATTCAATTTTTTTCTCCATTTTTTTATTTTTGGATTAGAAATCAAAAAATAATTTATATGTAAGGGACTTTATCATATAACTATCATTTTTTAGGATTTCAATCAACTATTTTTCTTCAATGTATATATTTCATTTATAATGTTTTCATGAATTTTTTTACTATTGACCAATGATTTATTAAATTTATTTTTACCCATGGTTTAATTTCTATGATTTTTTTAAAAAAAATATTCCTGAAATTTTTCTAATGAGGCTCACTTTATCAAAGGTTAGAACAAAAAAAATTTTAATGTACAACACATGAACAGAATTTCCTACCTTCATGATTAATCCATGCTTTAAATATTAAATTACAATTTTTTAGGGTTATTTCCAATTAAAATATTTCATTCAATATTTTATCCTGGTTAATTTAAATTATATAATAATATATAGATATAATTTTCTTTATGGAATGAGGTGATTTTTAAATTTTTATTTTTAAATCCATTCTCACTTGAAGTGATAAGGAATTTATTTTTAATATATTTAGTATAGTTTTTTATAATGGTTATATTTTACTAATTGACCATTATTTGTGATTAATTGAAGGTATTATTTTTCAACTAATGGATTTTAACTTATTTCAAGATCATTTATTTTCATTTAATTAGTTTCTCTATCACTCTCCATTATTCATTAAAAATTATTTTCTCTTTCATGTCTAAATTTTTAATATCATGGATATATTTAAAACAATTTCTACTAAATTTATTATTTATTAATTATATACAATTTTAATATATTATATCAAATGAAGAAATATTATAAATTATTTTATTTAATTTACTATGAAAATATCGATATTATTAATTCTTGATTTGATATAGACAATAATTGATTTATAAATTACATTGAAAATGAATTTTATTGAACATTAAATTTATTAAAAATGAATAATACACATAAGTGACAGATCATATTGGATTATAGATATCCCATTAATGCATCGATAATTATCATGAGGAAAAATAATAAGAATTTTATATTTTATGGGTAGTTATTTTACACCTACACATTAATTATGAATGATTTATTAGTTGGGAGGGAATGACTATGGGATTCATGATATCTTGGTTCAGAGGTCTTGGACATGGGGGTCTTGAGTTATTCATTTCCCTTTGTTTATCCTTGTTATTTTTATATTGATATGATACACTGATTTTTATTAAAATCAATTTCTCGATTGAGTGGAATGAGTTTTTAATATACACTATTTAATATACATTATTATTTATATACACATCATAGATTTCATTGTAAGTAACCCTTACTAAGTGTATAATGTCTCTATTTATTTTATTTCCTTTCTCTAGGATATGAATAATGATATTATTAATACTTTCAATGATTAACTAGTCTTTATTACGATATTTGTTTTGTATTTATTTTTTAATATGGGAATTTTATATATATCTTGTTTACCAAGGTTCTTAATATATACAATCTTACATAGTGAGATACCTTGTATCTTATACCCATGATAAAGTATAAACATCGGCTTTGATTTGCTGGAGTCAGGATATTACTATTTGTATCAAAGAATGCTTAATAATAACATTAAGATCTATATGTTAAATAATAACAGACAACATGGTAATTTGATAATCTCACTGGGTGTTTATGATATTTTATGATTATAGAGATTTTTATTTTATGGGTCATTATTCATGATGATTTTGAGAAATCTATGTGTGTTCCATTATTTAAATATTTATGAATAAAGAAGAAATGGAATTGACACCCATAGTCATTGTAGGGATTTCCTTACTAAGAAATCCAATATAGATTATGTTGGAACTGAGCATAACATGGACATATTAGGGTAGATAACTCCAGTTATAATGGATAAACATTTCAGTATGGATCAAGATATTGTACAATAACATGATTCACCTATATTGGATCACTTTATACGATAGAATACTCCACATTTTAATAGAACTATTAATTAATTGGTTGCTGAAAATAGATTAAGTCCCTAGAAAATATATTCTTATATTTTGGAAGTAGGGAAAGTAAAATCATTATTCTCGAATTTTATTTTTTCAAATAATATCTCAATAAATATATTTCATTGATCTAGAATATAAATGGGGTTTATTAAATAGAATTTATGGAATATAAAATTTATATGGTTATATTTTTCAATAAAAAAATTCCCTAATAATATTGAGATTAAATGGAGAGGAAGATCCTCACATTAAAGTATAAAGAATCAAATTTTTTATAGATTGTAAGGCTAAATTTACATGATTTTTCATGTATAATGAAAACTAAATTCATAATCTAGCAAATGATAATTATAATTTTGTTGATGGTATTAATATGAATATTATAAGTGTACTAGATTCTAAAAAAGTGCGTTATATGATAATAGTGTATAAAGTGACATGAAGATAGAGAATTAACGTTATATTTCATATATCTTCAATGTAAATCATGAAAAGAAGAGGTGAGCTAAGAACTAAGGGAAAAAATGATTCAAAAAAGAATAAAGAATAGATGGGATTTCAAAAATATAATTTTGGAATGAAACATTAAGGTTCATGCTTATTGTGAACAATATTTTCTCTAATTTTCGAGGAAATGATTCATGTGTAACTATAATTTGATGAAAATAATAAAACTCTATTATCCATTACTTCAATTGTAAAAATATTGGGGATTATTAAAACTAAAGTCTTAAGTTCAGGGTAACATCCTATTGAAGATTCAAAGGGGATATGTCCAAACATATGTGTTTACTATAGATAAGGTTAAATATCCTAAAGAATCGGACGTACATTCTTTGATAAAAAACTCAAGTTTAGTTTACTCTTTATTTGATTTTGGATATTGTCACTATTTTATATCTTCCATGTTTTCTATGTAAATTATTTAGTTCCCTATAACCTTAATAAGGGAGTTGTCAATAAGTACTCATAGTGGAAATAATATTCAATCAAGAATGTGTTATCCATTTCCCTTTATGAAACATTAGACTACATTATTTTAATACTAGATTATTAATCCTATTATTGAGTTTCACATAATTCTTGTTATGGATTGAATTTCAAATTTCAATGATAAAATATATTTTTAAATGGAAGATATTATTATTCATGATTGAGATATGACATCCATTACATTAATAGGGGAGACTACATCATTTAAAACATGTCTGGATCCACCTTCAATAGGTTTTCCTGAATAAATTATTTGATAATGAGAGTATATGAAATCGATTAATAATAATTTTATCGATATAATAGTGGATGTTTCCATTGTGTAGGAACATTGGGATGTTTTTATTGAAGCAATACCTAGTTATCCTCCTAAGGGTGAATTTGAGTTGCTTAATAATCTCATATTTGATGAAAAACCAACACTTAAGACCCCCTATAGGATCGACATAATGGAATTAATATGAATAAATAAATAACTGCATGATTTTTGCGATAAGGTATTTATATTCCCTAATGTTTCACCATGGAGAGGTCCTACTCTTTATGTTAATAATAAAGATGGATCTATGAGGTTGTGCGTTGATTATAAAGAAATAAATTCAACTACTATAAAGAATAAGTATCCTCTAATATGAATTGTTGAATTTTCTAATCAACAACAATGAGATTAATATTTCTCAAGTATTTTTTTCACAATTCTAGGTAACATCACTTATGAGTAAAGAAGGGGGTATTTTAACGAAGTCATTCCAAATAAGGTATAGACATTATGAATTTATAGTAATTCCCTTTGTATTGACTAATTCACCCTTTGATTTTATGGATATGATGAATAGAGTACTGAAGGATGATCAAAATAATTTCAATGTGGTGTTTATTGATGCTATATTTTTATAATATAAAACATTTCCTGAAAATAATATTCATTTATGAAAATTTTTTAGTTTTTTTTAAAACGACTTCAATATAAAAATTAGGAAATATGAATTCTGGATTCAGGAGTTTCTTTTTCATGTCCATATTGTCTCTACGGATGGAATATCAATTGATCCTTCAAATATAGAGAAAGTGATAAAAACTAATGAATATAATGGAGGTAGTTATTTTCCTTGATTATTAGGTTACTATAATTTTTTTTCCAAAAAAATCATGATTAGATAACTCATTAACCAAGTTGACATGTAAATGGGTAAATTTTAAGAGTATGGAATAAAAAATGCTTTTAAAAATTTACGAGGAGTTTGGTCAATGCACCAATATTAATTTTTTATAAGGGATGAATTTGAGAAATATTTTGATTCATTAAATAAGTGACATGGTTGTTTCCTTATAAATAATGATATAATTTTTACTTAGGCATTAAGGAAAGTGAAGATACATGAATAATATTTTTTAACCCATGATCTTGAGTTAGAATATATAATCATTAAATTAAATATTTGGATCCATTAACTTTATAAATAATGATATGATATATATAATGATCAAAAGATCTTGATATACATCATTTCATAGGAAGATCTGAACATCAGTTAATGTTGAATCCAAGAGCTTCCCATGGATTTGGATTGCTAAATACACTACCAACCTAGTAAGGATAATAATTTAGTTAATGCATTGCGTATGAAAAATAATTTAGTTATGAAAAATACATGGAATGAAAAGGATTTAATATCTATGGTAATATAAAATTCAGATATGTGAATTATTATGGAAGGGGAAACGTCACCCATCTCCCAAATTATTGTGAAACTATCATTATTGGAGAAGGTAAAAATTTACAAAACTTGAAGATAGTTCTATTTGAAATAAAATCAAATCCATTAATGAAGGAAAGTTTGTAGAGTCCATCAATGAAGTTGGTTTGTTGAAATTTGGGAGGAGGATATATGTTTCAAACATTCATGAGAAGAATATTAAAATATTAAATGAATCCCAATGCTTGAATTTCATTATACACCTATGTATTAAAAATGAATCACAATTTGAAGAACATTTTAGAGAGAAAATATGAAATAGGAAATTATAGTATTTTTATCAAGATTCTTATTCTTATATAGTTTAATGTTGGGAGACAACATCCTATACAATTCATGAAACCTATACATATTCTTGTGTTTAAATGGGATTATATTACTATGTAATTTGTCACTATATTTCTTATGACTATAAGAAATAATAAAATTTTATAGGTTATTCTTGATCACCTTACAATTTTTTCACATATACATCATGGGAACCTCATGTAAATTAATATTATTCTAGTTTGTGAGACTTTATGGTGAACCTATTTTGATTGTATCTGATCATGATTTGTGGTTATCTTCAAAATTATAGAAAGTTCTATCATTTTCCTCTCTACGTTGAGCAAGATCTGAGCATTGCTTCTCATCCTATGACATATGGACTGTCTGAAAATATATTTCATGAGGTTATTCCCACATTACATTCAAGTTATCTGGGATTACTATTTACCATTATTATAATTTTCATATAATAATATATTACATTAATGTATTCATATGGAAATGTATGAAGAATTACAATGGATAATATATCATACTCTAACAAGTTCATATGCAGTTGGTGAAAGGAAAATTTTATGCCCATAGTTTGATGAGGAGACATTGAAAATAGTGAGAAATATTCATATTCATATCATGGAATCACAAATCGGGAAAAATATATATACAGATAAAAAGGGTGGATTTATATTTTCATGTGGTATAACATGTTTTTTTGAAGGTTTCATCATGGAAGGTTTTTATACAGTTCAACAAAACAGGAAACTAATCCCCAAGTACATAGAACATTTTTAAATTATTAAATTAAATTTAGATGAGTCATACCATTTAGCCGTGCCACCTTAACTCTCTTTAATTTGTGATTTGACCCATATATCCTAATTGATGAAGCACATGCCCTACCCAATTCAGGTTCTCATATTTTAGGAAATTCAATTATAATTTTTTTTATTACTATGAGTAGACTATCCACATTCCTGGAAGTACTATACGATTTTTGTGGAATCCGACGAATCGATTTGTGAGGCTACTTAGGAGAAATCCTAAAATAGATGTGTAATCATGGGGTCCTAACTATGTTGTGATGAAGAACATTACACCTATTTTAATGTGGTGACATTATCAAAATTGCATATAATAAACCTTTAAATGATAGAAAAAATGTAACACGTGAGATTCAATTATAGTATGTAATAACTTATTTCATATAATCTAAAGCGTAATGCATATTACATTTTTAAAGAATGTGATAAAAAAATAATATAAGATATTCTATAAATTAAATTTGAAAAAAATAATTTTATTTTAAAATGAATAAAGTATAGATTATATTAGGATGTGTTTTTGAAATTTATCTTAAATATTTCGTTTTTAGGTTAATAGTGAAAAATATTAATTTTACAAAATCTTCACTTTTCTGACATTATAATGATATTATAATAAATTGAATGTTCCTTAATCATTTTATATATAACAAAAATATATTATATAAACAATTTAATGAATATATATATATATCAAATTTTTAACTTATAAATTCATTCTTATCATTTTGGAAATCTAAGTCATGTTTTTTTAAAAGATTTTGGTTATTTTATTATATTCATTATTATCTGGTTAACATTTGATTATAATTTTTTTAAATAAAAATGATTAATCATTTATTTTGCATAATAAAATTAATTCTATTCAAATCATTAATTTAAATGAATTTTTAAATTCATTTTTATGCTTAAGAAAAAATTTTCTAAAAATGGTTTTCATTATATTTTGAAAACATATACTGAAATTATTTTTTGTCACTTATATTAGTTTAACTATGTAAAATTGTGTCTGTATTTGGAATTAGAGTAATTCATATTTGGCAATAAGTTAATTTTAACTTTTTATCATAATGAATAATCACTTTTGAAAAAAAAAATCAATTACTGTATTAAGAATTAAAACTTGTTAAAAGGGTTAAAACTAAAATGATAAGTGTTAAAATGACCAGAAAAATAACTAAATATAATTATATGATCATATCTAGGCCCTATATCATTAAATATTTTAATATTAGTCACATTGGATCCATTTTTCTTTAATAAGGCATTTATATTTTTTTAATGTTTTGAAAACATCCATGTATGCCCCCCTCACTTAAAATAGGACACCACATCTCTTCTATTCTCCATACGTTAGTATCCTGGTATATCAATCAGTATCTACCCAAATACTTTCCAAAACCCACTGCACATCATATATGTCCGTTCATGATCATAATCCCTTCTTAATCGGACATCAAGTATAAATCTAATGATGCTTCCAATGATGACGAATTGTTCTTAACCAAGTGTTTACTCTTTATTTCTCAATTTACCCCTATAAAAACTATCTTAAAAAATTGTATATAAAAAAAGAAGAATAACAAATATAATTAAATATTATTTTATTAATTTCAAAACATTTTTCATCTAGTTACCCGCTTAATTGAAAATGAAAACATCACCAGCACTCTAGTTTTCAAAATCATTAGATAAACATTCATATTTAGAATCTCCTTCACTGGCACTCTAATTTTAAAAATCATTAAATATATGATTACATCAAATTAATGATTAATTTTTTTATCATTATTTTAAAAACAAATTAGTGTGTTAAGGAGTTTTTTTAATATTTATATAAAATAACTATAAATTATGAACAGGTATAATTTCATGTAAAAATAAATGTTACAAAAAATCTCTATCAGTCAAAATAATATTATTCATAGGATCCATTAGAAACACTCAGTAATTTTTTTTCTTAAAATAATAATGGTATATGAACTATAATAAGGGGTTAATTGTTGATTAAAAACAACATAATTTTTTTATATTCCATCAAGTTTTATGTCAATTGGAAATACAATCTTCCAATAATGTTTCAATTTGTGAAATTATTATAAAAGCATAAGTAATAAATACTATCAAAATTATTATAAAATTTGATTAAGTACATAAAACACATAAAAAAGGTATCAAAATAATGAATAGATCACAAAAACACTATTTCAACACCCCTAAAATGAATTTTATAAAACCGTCTTTATTTAACCAAATATAATAAGTAATTCTATAAATTTGAATTTAGGTATATTGTATTTAAAACCTATTAGAAGTTATCTCTATCAATACCTATAATCCATTGTTTTATATTTTTATTTTTAAGATATTCCTAGCATAAGTATCCCATGATATATAGTTTGGTTGCATGCAACATGTGGCAGAGGCATTATCTTCCTTATTAGACAATCTCAATCTAAATTATTGAAATAAAAAATTATTAAAATAGAGAAAATTAGATATCTTTTAAGGAAATCCTCATATAATGGTAGCTCATATCCATAGTTCTAAAATTTAAAATTTACATTTATTAATGAGCTCTCAAGTCCACAAGCTATTTCTCATATTCGGAATTCCAATATACCTTTTTAGCATCAAGTAAAATTTCATCATTCCACTTCAGTAACTTTTCATCTATCCTTTATAATAATGTTGTGCATAAATTTATATACCTCATTAAAAAAAACACCAAAATTATAATTTATGTTTCATGTAGATCAATTGTAACACCATCGAATGATTCATTTTCATCTATTGGTAAATAGTGATTAGCTCATTATCATCTTTTGAAGATTTTTTTTCTCTACTATAATGCTTATATGTCTAATAAAGGTAATCTATCATGTGTATTTAGAACAAAAAATATTCATATTTAGTGCATAACAATTTTATTTACTTAAATTATATTACTCAACAAAAAATAAAATTGGAAATGAACTATAATTTTAAAATTATTCTAAAAAAAGTTTTTTTTTCAAAATAAATAAATATAGTGATTCGTTGACTCAATAAAGAAAGAACTGGTTATTTTAGGGTATATTATTTATTAGACCTACCCCTATGTATAAATATTTGAATTTTTTATTTATCCTTGAACTTTCCTCATCGATCCAGTGGGAATAATTTTAATAAGGTTAGAATATTCCTTCATAATTCTATTTTTATTTAATTTGATAATAAAATAAAATCTAAAATAAAATCTTCCCAAATTATGATTCCTTGTTCCGACACAATTCTGCTTCTAGATAAGTAAATTGTAAACATAATTAGAAACATCCTATAGTGTATCATTTATTACTTGATGTTCATCATTAGACTTAGTGGACACCTCTGAATTAAATAAAATCAACTTTATCATCTAGGGGATCCTTAACACTTGATTTCTTCCTCTTGTACATTGAATTAAAATATTCTAATTCTAATAAAACATTACACATGTTATTTTTACCTAGTTACTCAAACTTATTATACACCCGAACATATGAAATGGTCTCCTACACATCAACATTACCATTGTTGGATGTTTTATAAGACACCCCATATATTTATTACCCGTTAATTTATGATTTAATACATAAATTCACACATAATACAACCCATAAGATCAAGAGTCCAATTCTATTTGGGATAGTAGGTTCACAAAAAAAATCATAAAAATGTGATATAATGAAATTATTGAAATGATCCTTAACATGCTCTTAAATTTACACTACTCTTCAATATCGAAACAGGATAATCTGGGGACATACATAAGGATAAGGTGTGATATAAATAAAGATAAATAAATAAATAAATCAAGGAATATGGTAATAAAATAAAAATTATCCAAGTGGAATAACAATTTAATATAATTTATAAGAATCATAATCATGAACAATGAAGCATAATTAAATATGAAACCATAAAATAAAAATGAAAATGGGTAAACAATATTAAACAAGACATCATAAGAAAAAGTAAAGTTTAAAAACTAAGAAATTATAACATAATGTTCTAAGGATAACCTATCATTCACTATACATGGAATATCTTGTGACAAAAACATTATCCAATGCATTATAATTCTATCTCGGCACACCAATCATAATCATATCATGAACATGCACAAGTGCGCCACATATATCATATAACATTAGAATAAAATTAACATATTTTAACAACACAGTTGAGTATGGTAGGTTACATTCATGGATGACCCCAATAAAAGATTTATATATAGATATATGATAATGAAATTGGGAGGAAATAGATATGGTAATTCATCTCACAATCGTTTTTTATGAAAAATCACAATTAAATTTTTACAGCATAATAATATTATATAATTATTATAAAATTGTATAATGAGTGAGGAAGGGGTCTCTAATAATTTTAACATAACAATTTATGTATTATTTTTTTTAACACATATTCCAACATTATTAATTGGAAATCAAAAGGCACATAATAAATAAGTTTCCTTAATAAATAGGAGAAGGAGAGGATCCCTTACCCTGTGAGGGTTCTTCCAAAATCATGGGTGGGTGTTCTTAAGATCGTCGGGGGAACCTTGGGAGGGATATACATAGAGAATAAATGATCAATAACATTCTAAAAGGTTTCTTAATGATGATATATAGGATCTTGGTGGGTTTTATATCAGAAAATACAAAGTTGTTCTATATTGTTTCCTATACTTAGGTTTTGCACTCAATAAAATAATGTTATCAAAACCATAGACCTTCACATTATTTTTACCATGTTTTCTATGTGATGGGAGATTTTTATTATTTTATAATTTAATGAAACTAAATAATTAAAATATTATCCTCAATGATGTGTAAGTGAGTCATGTTCATAAAGAATTGATTTTATAGTATTAATATATATTATTGGTTTTGGAGGATTCATAATGACTATAAAAAATTAATGAAATAACTTAAAAAATTATTTTAAATGGAATAATTTATATTTGGTCATGTATACCTTTTATAAAATATATTTCATCACTTTTGGATCATTATAACATCATAATACATAGTTCATATTTATACCATATTTAATTATTACCTGGAGATTTGAATGTCTTGGAGAATTATTAAAAATTAACTGTTGGATAATTTAAGCAAGTTGAATAAAAATGAAATACATATTTTATCCAAATAATTTGAAAATTTTATAGTTTTAAATTTTAAATAAAAATACCCATTTATTAGAAAAATATGGGTTTTTTAAAATAACAGTTTTCTACCACATATAAAAATAATTTTTGAATTCCTAAAATTATATAATAAATTATTATTAATAAATATCATTTAATAATGAATTTTTATTAAAATATTTTTTATTTTTGAAATTAATTAGTTTTTTAAAATTAATGACTTGATTGATTTTTTTTATTAACTAAAAATACAATTGAGTTGTTTTCATATTGATATTACTTGTTATCAAACTCATTATTTAACCATTTTTATAGTATGATATATAAGGAATAAATATATTAATTATTTAATATATAATTTCATATATATATTCATGTTATTAAAATAGAGATACATATACCCTTATTACATCAGAAGACTCTCTAAGGGTAAGGTGTGCGAATGTGAGATTTTATTACGGTGGATCAGAAAACATGGTTTGGGTCATGATCTCAACGAGCTTAAAAATCTCCCATAAATAGTTTCCATCATGACATAATTTTTGGTACTCATCTTGGTATTGTTCAATGGAAAATGATGAAGGTTCTATCTCCCTTGGAAGATTCATTTAATAGACTTTAAATGGTACGATTCTACTAAATGAGGCCATCAATTCCTTTGTCCCTATCAGTTGGATTTTTTGTAAACCTTAATATATAAAAATAATTAGATCACTATTAATTGTAAATATTTCCAATAGTTATTATTCTTAATGGAATAATAAATCTAATATTACATAATGTTCTCAAAAACCCAAAAAATTTCAAGTGATTTTTAAAACATCATTACATATTAAAGAATTTTACATAACAAAAAAGGGAATTTTATTTTCAAATGTCTAGGTTATTACATTGTATCTCTATACATTAGAACAATACTATCATGACTATTAGTCCTATCTTGAATCATATTTCCATGACAATGAGACTGGCTACAACCCATAATACCACAAGGTACTAGAATAAGGAAGCCTATATTATAAAGAAGATATAACCCTATTGATAATCATGATTGATATTGTTTGTTCTCCATGATCAACATATGAAAGGGTTATAATAATTTGTGGTTTAGGGTTGAATATTTTCTCAAGATGTGTTCTAAGAGAAGAAATTGTTTATAAGAGTATCTTTTTATTACATTCAAGTTTATGAATTTGTCATTCTTCGGGAACCAAAATTATCATCCCTACATGTACTCTTTCACTATGGTTTTCATTGATGGAATCTTGGTCTACAAACAAACCATGGAGGTGCATGTAACGAACCTGAATATCATATAGTATATTCTTCAAGAACATTGAATTTGTTGCAAGTGAGCAATGGGTAAATTTTTTTATCCATGAAGTAAACATCCTTGTCATGTGGTCTCAGAGGAATAGATCTTAGTTGTTCCAAAAATGGTGTAGTTGGTGATGTCTTGTGCACAACACATGAATGTGTTTAGGATTAGAATTTTTCTTAGCATTTTAATGTATTAAAGTTAGTTCATATCATATTTATCTCCCTTAGTTGTTCCTATGATAGTTCTATGCACAAATTGAATAAAAGTTTAGTAGAATGATTTATATTAAAATTTCTTCTAAGGATAGAATATAAGGTAATTGTCTATGATGATAGTGATTACATAAAATCTATGCATTGGTAACATAGTGTGTTGTGATGCCTTAGGTTTTATTATAGGTGGTATTTTGACATATAAGGATATGGTGGTCATTTATGGGTCACATTAGCTATGATAAAATGAGTTTAACTTCCCTACCCATTAATTCTAGATTGATTTTTTTTTAAAACTTGATGTTTGGGTTTCAGTATCTCTTAGGTTATAGGATTGTCATCTACACAAACCATAAGATCATGTGATAAAAATGATACTAGTCAGACTTCAATGAATTCCACAGAATATAGGTTGAGTACCTACAATACTTTTAAATTGAGATAGAATATTCCCCATAAATGGGGGGAATATCATCACGGGTTCCCTTGATTGGAATATTCAGAGGTAGGGAATTAAGATGTTGGGTGAGGAGTGGATGTTGGTGAGCTCTCTCCTTAATTGTAAAATTTATTTTTTAGATGGTTGCGAGACTATGAAATGTTCTCCCTTGTTTATTACATCTTTATTGGTTACTAAATAATGGATATAAAGGATCATAATGTATATTACATTGTTCTTCAAGAACATATCATGGGAGATGATACGTTCCTAATATTGTCTCAGGAATAGAATGAAGTTATTTAGATCCATTAAATATTAGTTGTCCCTATTTCAATTATAGAGGTGATGATGAAGAAATATATTCTTAATGATGTTTAGTACATCCTTCTATAACTAGGATGATTTATGAAATTACTTGTATTATCTTGTAGCTGAGTACAAGGAAGAATATTTTTGGTTTTTCATTCATGTCCTTATTCAAGAGTAGATAATAGTAGAGCAATAGGGTATAGCATAATTAATGCAAACCCTTCTAGTTTCAGTGTGGAAGTGGGTTGAGGGTATCATATGATTTTCTTGGGACTACCGAGGAGCCTCATAGGTAATGATAACTTTTGGAGGATAGTTTTATCTTGATGAAAGTTATATACATCATTACAATTCAAGAGACTCTGATAGTATATGAGCCAACTAATCCATATGAGTAAATGATATTATGTATATAGGATGTGGTACCAATGAACATTATATCAAATCAGTATGAAAATTTCATTTTGAGATTCTAGAAGGGCCTATTAAATTCGATTTATTATCATCTATAGAGGATTATAAAATATTACATATAAAAACTATGTGGTTTGAGAGAGAGATATGAATACTTGGTGATATTCACGAATTTTGTATGTTCCATTTTCGTAGATTGTTGGAAGGACATCTAACCAATGTATTTTTTCAAATAAATAAATATTTTATTATTTTATCCCTATGGATAACGTTAAGGATTTTTATTATAGGTAATGATGGTCATTTTCACATTGGTTAGAGGAATGTGATTCAGCATCGATTGGTTCAACCATGGTACAAAAGACAAGAAAGAAAGTTTAGTTCATCAAAAAGTGGTCAATGAACTCTTAAAGTAATAAATAATCATATTATTACCTGTGGTGATAAACTTTGGAGTTTTTTAGGGACTAGATATTCTTGCGGGTATCGACTTGATTAGAGCAAAGACATTTGAGGAGGTAGGTAATTCGTGTGCAACTATTTTTTAGTCTATTCGAGATCAAGGAGTATATTGGATAAGTTTAATACCAATATCATCTTCCTCCATGAAAAAATTATGAATAATTTGTTTCACATAACAAGGACCTAGATATACAATCTAGACCATGTACAAAGATTCGATAAAGTTGGAATAGACTTGGAGGTGGATACATCATTTGAGGAGCACCCAGTGTGTATAGAATACTAGAGAAATAAGGTTATTTGAAAGAAGGAATTTCAACTTTTCTTAGTGTTATTGAAGAACATATGCATCTATTAGTAGACTATGGAATTTTAATAGGATATTTAATACCAATGTCTATAGTTGTTTAATAAGAATCCCTAATAATGATTGTTGGAGGATAGAATCCCATAGATGAGATGTTTTTAATTCACCTTGAATCTCTTGGTGTGTTTTGTTTTTAATATTGTTGATTTATGTCAATATTGATTACAATAGGATATTTGAGTGTGGTAATGGTTTCCTTGGATTTGTTTTTTTTGATATTATAGGGGGATGGAGCTAAAATTTTGTTGCAAGTAGTTCATCACAGCATGATTCTAGGAGTTCAATGCATAATGAGTAGTTTATGCATTATAATTCTATATTCATAGAGTTATAATGGTGTAAAGATTGGATAACATATATATTCATGGAATAACAAAGAGGATGACAACATAAGGACTAAAAATATAAGAATCTAAAGGTAATTGAATGTATGGGTTGTCATGCATTTGGGTTTACTTTTATATCTGGGGACACCATATTTAATGGTATATGAATGAGGTCATAGTTTTGTCGAGGGATCAAACAAGTGATGGCCCAAATTTGGGGATTCTTATAATGTGGAATTTTTAAGTTACACTATGAGACATTTGTTGGTGGATGCATCATATCTCAATTATCATGGTTAACACTATGATGGTGATTTGTTAAGTGGATAAGCAATTTTTCTAGGGAACATGGATCATTGAACATCGAGGTCACACTATGAAATTTTTCTTTTGTGAAAAAAATCACGTGGTAACAACTATGATTATTATATAACTAAACCTGTAACAAATAGGATTAAATTATATTAAGTGAACTTTTGTTTCTAAAAAAATTATAACGTAACATATATATATTTATTCATGTTTGAAATTAAAATCAAAATTTCAAAATTTTAGAAAATTTAGTGAAATATATTGATATCATGTTTTATTAAAGATATCAAAAATATTTTATAATTATGTTTTTTTTATATTTTAAGGAAATAATATATTTTTATGTGAATATTGAAAAATACCAATTTTAAAAAAATATCCATTTTAGGACATTATAATTTTATAATAATAACATGAAACTTTATGAAATATTTTATATAGATTAAATATATATTAAATAATTATTATAATTGATTTAAAAATATAAATATAAATAAATAAATTTTTGGTTAACATTTTTGAAATCTTTATAATGTTTTTTGTTCAATTTTTTTACTTATTCTAATTTGATAAAGTATTTATAGAACAAATATATATTTGGGTTTTATTTTAAATAAAAATAATACTCATTCTATTTTAACCACATGAAAATTATTAAATTGGTATCAATATTATACTTTATTTTGTTGAAAATTTTGATTTTATGCTTAAAACATAAATTTATTTGAAAACAGTTTTTGATTCATTTTGTGAACATATAATAAAATTAATTTTTCCCACTTACAACCTTTTATTTATGAAAAATTTATTCTATAATATATATAAAAATAATTAACATTTTATGATAATATAAGCATAATATTTTTTTCATAATAACTAGTAACTTTGATTAGAAATTAGTTACCATGGTAAGAGTTAACATTGGTTAAAAGGGTTTAAACTTAAATTATAAGGGAAAAATGATCTAAAAATTGTCTAAATCCAAATTTAGGGTTATATATTTACCACAATCCATATATTATTTTAATATGAGTAATTTTTTATCAATTTTTCTTCTTTAATATATTATTATATGTTAATGTTACTAAAATTTCCAAGTGTGTCCTTTACCTCACTTGAAGGACACTACATATCCTCTATTATACAAACATAAGGATCCCAAAAATCATAGAATATACCTAAAAAATACCTTCCCAACCTTCTTACTTACTTCCTTTATTTGTTTTTGTGATCATAATACCATCCTAATTGGACATTATGTATAAATATAACGTGTTTTTACATAGAATATTTATAGTTCTTAACTGAGTTTTCTTTTTTATTTACCCTTTCAAATCCTTCAAAAATCACTTCAAAATTGTGATATAAAAATATCAATATCTCACATAAAATAAAATTTTATTATTTTAATTCTATAAACACTTTCAATTACATATCCATAAAATGGAAAAAATAAAATGTCACTTGTTCATGGGTATAACTTATCGTCTCTACGTAGCGGTGTAATTCATTTTTCATCACCACATCTCAGGGACCGAAATACATATAATATATATATATATTATTTATGATAAAATTATTGTTCTTTAAATATAGTATATCTATTACTTTCTTACCCCTATACCCATAAAAATGATTATGTATCTCGTGACTTTATGTGGACTACTAAATCCACAAAGCGATGTGATTCCTTTTTAATGCTTCCCTTTACAAAATGATAAGAAAAATTATATAATTAATATATATTAAATTTATATCACCATTAAAATATTACATATTATATATCCATTATTATTATTCTATGAGGAAAAAAACCAAACCAAACCATATTTGAAAAATGAAATAGTTAACATAGATAATGCTAACTATAATAAAAAATTATTAATAAAAGGGTGTTGAAATGTTTTAAGTGGATCATAAAGGATATTTTAATGTGTATTGTTCTTTTAATTAATTATAACTAATTTAAATTTTTTATATATGAGGTTAAAATCAATTACAAGTCTTGTTAAACTTGAGTGAAGGTATTTCTATTACGACCTCATTTTATTTCGAGATCGTTTATATTCATATTTCCATTGAAAAGATTATATAAACCTAATATCATAAAAACCATATTTATTTCTAAGAATATGTTTACAAATTTTGTTTATATTTATATATTTCCATTTTTTATATTTTTGGATTAAAAATCAACAAGTAATTTACATTTAAGGGACTTTCTTTGAAAAATATTGTTTTGACGTTTTAGTTAATCTCATTTTCCTTCATGTCTATATTATATTTATAAAGTTTTGATGAATGTTTTTATGGTTAAACAATAATTTATTGAAGTTATTTTTACCCATTTTTTAAATTCAATGATTTTTTCCAAAATAATCTTCATAACATTTTTCTAATGAGGTTCTCTTTACCAATGGTTAGAGCATATTCTTTTTTTAGCATTCCATGCATGAATGAAAATTTTCATATTCATGACTAATCCTTTCTTTAAATATGTCATTATAATTTTTCATGGTTATTTTAAATTATAAAATTTTAATCCTTATTTCTAGATGTTTTATTTAACAATATATAAGATGATATAAGTATTATTTTCTTAATGGAATGATAATATTTTAGGAAAGTGATTTATAAATCTATTATCACTTGAATTGATGAAGAAATTTTTTAATTTATTAAGTTTATTTTTTATAATGGTTATCTTATACTGAGTACCCTTGATTTATAATTAATTTATTGAATGAATTTTCAAATAATTGATTTTACCTTGTTTTTATATCTTTTATTTTGTATTGATCATGTTCTTTATCACTCTTTTATTATTCAATGGAAATTATTGTTTATTTCATGTAAAAAATTTAATATCATGAATGGATTTAGAATAATCTCTATTAAATTGACGATGTATCTACCGTATAACATTTCTATTTATGGTATCATATGAAGGAATATTATTAATTAAGTTATTTAATTTACAGGGAAAATTCTGGTACTTATTATTCTTGATTCGATACGAATAATTGTTGATTTATAAAGAATATTGAGAATTAATGTTATTGAACATTCAATTTTTTTGAAATGAATTGGACAAATAAGTGATGGGTAAAATCTAATTATACATATCTCATTGATGAGTCGATAGTTATCATGAGGAAAAAATGATGAATATATTATTTTATAGTTATTAATTTACACCTACACATTAATTATGAATGATTTCATGGTTAGGATGGAATGACTATAAGATTCATGATATCTTGGTTTAGAGGTATTCATCACGGGTGTCATGAATTATTCATTTCTATTATTAATAATTCAATTACATTTATCCATGTCTTTTCTATATTGATATTGTACATGAATTTTTATTGAAATTATGTTTTTGATTGAGTGGAATGTGTTTTGAATATGCACTATTCCATATAGATTATGCCTTATTTAATCATCATAGATTCCACTCTATGTAACCCTTTTTGAGTATATAATGTCACAATTTATTTTGATTCCTTTCCTTGGGATATGAATAATGATATTACTAATTCAATCAAGGATCAAAGATTCTTTCTTATGATATGTTTTTATATTTATTTTTAAATATCATAATTTTGTATATATCTTATTTTCCAAGGCTCTGAAACTATTAAATCTTACCCGGTGAGATCCCTTATATCATATACCCATGTTATAAAGTAAACATTGACTCTGACTTCTTGGAGTCAGGATATTATAGTGGGTATCAAATAATGTTTAATAATAACCTTAAGAACTATATTTTAAATAAATATAGACAACATGGTAATTTTGATAATCCCTCAGGGTATTTAAGATCTTTTTTGATTACATTGATTATTATTTTATGGGTCATTATTAATTATGATTATGGGAAAACTTTTTGTGGGAAATTGTTTAAAGATTTATGTAAGAAGAAGAAATAGAATTGACACCCATAGTCAATGTAAGGACTTCCATAACAAGAAATCCATTATATTTTGTGTTGTAACTGAGCATAACAGGTCCATATTAGGGTATATGACTCAGGTTATGATGAATAACCTCGACTGTAGGGATCAATGTTTTATACCATAACATGATTCACCTATTTGGATCACATCTTACTTTATAATCCTCCACATTTTAATATAAATAATAATTCATTGGCAGCTAGAAATGGATTTAGTCCCTTGAAAATATATTCCTATATTTTGGATATAGGGAATGTGAAATGGTTATTCTGTAATTGTATTTTTTCAAAGCATATCTCAATCAATATTGGTCATTGATCCAGAACATAAATGGGATTAATCAAATAGAATATTTTTAATGGAGAAAGTTTAATGTGATATTTTTCAATAAATAATTTCCCAAATAATATTGATATGAAATTGATAGGATGTTCCTCACGTTAAATTAGAAGTAAGAATAATATTTTACAATGTCTGATGCTATGTTTACAAGACTATCCAAGAATACTATAGACTAAATTCAAATTCTAAAAATTGATAATTATTATTTATTTGATTACATGAATTTGATTATTTTAAGGGTATTGGTTTTTATAACATTTGAATCATATTATATTATAGTTTAAATTTACATAAAGAATGAGAGTGAACTATATACGTCTTATATCTTTAAGGAAAATCAATAAATGAAGGTGTAAGCTAATAACCAAGATAAAAAATATATGTTTAAAAGAAGAATAATGGGATTATGGTATTTATAATATATAATTTTTTAAAGAAACATAAGGGTACATGCTTAATTTGAACATGGTATTCATTCATGTTCAGGGAAAGGGTTCATAAAGATATTTATTGTGATGATATGAAATAAACCTCTACAATCTAGAGCTTCATCCTAAAAAATATGAGGAATTATTCCAACTAAAGTATAAAATTCAAGGCAACCCCACGTAGAATAATCCCAGGGGGAAATTATATCATTATGTGTTTAATATAGATAGGGTTAAAGATCCTTATTATGGGTACATATGTTCGTTGATAAAAAACTCAAGTTTAGTTTACTCTTTATTTGATTTTTAATATTATCACTCTTTTATAACTTCCCTTTTTCCATGTTAATTATTTACTTCCCTAGGACCTTAGGAAGGGAGTTATCAATAACGACTCATTATCGAAATAATCCTCCAATAACGATGTGTTATCCAGATCCCATTATGAAGCATTTTGTTACCCTATATTCAAACAAGATTATTATTCCTATGGATAGGTTCCATATAATATTTTTTATTTAATGAATTATAAATTTTAATGAAAAAAATTATTTCCAAATCAAAAACATTATGATTCATAATAGAGATACGAAATCCATTACATTTCTAGGGGTGACTACATCATCTAAAAAATGTTATGATGCACCTAAAATTTCCCTTCCAAAATAAATTATTAGTGAACGAGAGTAGGAAAAACCTTTGAATGGGAATGGTATCCATGGAACAGTTCATATAACCATTGTGTAGTAATATTTTGATATTTTTACTGGAGCAAGACCTGGATATCCATGTGAGTGTGAAGTTGAGTTGTTTATTATTCTCATCCCTGATGTAAAACCTATATCTAAGTCTCCCAATAGGACATGGAAAATGGGATTAGTATAACTAAATAAAAAAAGGCATGATGTGTGTGATAAGGTATTTATATCCCCTAGTGTTTCACCACGGGGAGCCTTGGTTTTTTTGTTAATAATAAAGATGGATCAATGTGGTTGTGCATCAATAATAAATAAGTGAATTCCAATACTATAAATAATACGTATCATCAAACCAAGATTGTGGAATTTTGGAACGAACTACACTAAGATTAATATTTCTAGATAATTTTTTCTTCATTATTGGAATCATAAACTATTATTAAATAATAAGGATAAATTAGAGAATACATTCTATATGAGGTATAGAAATTTTGAATCTAAATTAATTTCATTTGGATTGACTAATACACCATTTGATTTTATGGATCAGATGAATAGAGTATTGAAGGATAATATAAATAATTTTATTATGGTATTAATTGATGATATATTTTTATACACTATTATATTTGATGTGACCAAGTTTCATTTATGAATAATTCATACAAATCTTAATGAAAACTACTTCAATTGGAAATTTACAAAATGTGAATTCTATATTCATATGTTTTTGTTTCATGTCCATTATATTTCTAAGGATGGAATATTAGTTGATCCTTAAAATATAAAGGTAGTGATTGACATCGATGATTATAATGAAGGTATATAGTTTCCTTGATTAAAATGTTATTATTTATTTTTTTTCAATATATTACTTGATTAGCTAATTCGTTAACCATGTTGAGATATAAAGGCGTTAATGTGACATGGATAGAAGACTGAAGAAATTAGGAATTAATGATGAGTTTGGTCAATGTACCCATATTAATGTTTCTATAAGGAAGGGATTGATTTGTAATATATTCATGATTCATCAAAGAAGGGATGTGGATGTTTCCTTATATATAATGATAGGGATATTAAATATGGATCAGGGAAACTAAAGATACATGAATAGTATTATTTAAACCATGTTCTAGTGTTTAAACCCATAATCATTACATTATTTTTTTAGATCCATTTAATTTATTATGAATGATGTGAAATATATACTGATCACAAGATCTTGAAATACATATTTTGATAAAAATTCTTAACATTAGTTAATTTTCATTCCTAAAGCTACCGAAGGATTAGGATTGATCAATACACTACCAACATAGTAAAGCTAAAAAGTACTTGATGAATTGAGTATAAAAGATCATATCATTTTGTAAAAATTCTGGAATCAAAATGATTTTATATTTAGGGGAATAGTAAAGTCAGATATGTGAATTATTAGGGAAAGAGAAACATAACACATTTTTTTAAATTATCGTCAAAACATCCATGTTGGAAAAGATATAATTTTTCCAACTCCACGGTAAGAATATTTGAAATAAAATAAAATCCATTAATGATATGAAAATGGTAGAATCCAAAAATGAAGATGGTATATTGAAATTGTTTTTTGAGGCTATGTTTTTCATCCATTCATGAGATGAAAAGAGAATTATTAGATGAAACCCATTGATAAAATGTCATCATACACCAATGTAGTACCAAATAGAATCATGATTTTAAGAACATTTTAGTCACAAAATATGAAATATATAATTACAGTATTTGTATCAAGATGGTTATTTTTATATTGGTTAATGATGTAAGACATATTCCTAAATGAGTCATGAAACCGAAACACATTATTGTGTGGAAATAGGGTTATACTACTATATAATTTTTCACAATATTGGTACAGAATCTTTGAAAAATAAAATGTATAAGGGATATTTTTGCTTTTCATACAATGTTTTCAAATTACCTCACTTTAAGGGGATATATAAATCTTAGGTACCACATAAAGCTCAATATTGATGCTTTTTTGAGAATTCATGGTGCACCTCATTCGATTGTATCTAATCCCGATCTATGGATGACATCAACATTCTATAAAATTCATCATTACCCTCTCTATTATGAGCTACATTTGATCACTGATTCTCATCCTCAGACCTATAGATAGTCGGAAAATATTTTTTTGAGATTATAAGGAATCCTGATTTTGTGATCACTTGATTAAGCACATTCCATACCCAATTCATGTACTCACCTCTGAGTAAATATAATTAGAAATTTTTTTATCTTACTGTGAATAGAGTATCTATTTTACTGGCACTACTGAATTGGTTTTGTGGAATCAGACGACTCGATTGGTGAGGGTACATAGGATAAATCCTAAAATATAAGTGTAATCATGGGAATCTAAATATGTTTTGATGAAAATGATTCCAATGATTTTTATGAGGTTAAATTCTCAAAATTATATAGAATAAACTATTGAATGAGGAAAGAACATAACACCTAAGATTCAATTAGAATATGTAGAAATTTCTTTCTAAAGAAACTATAACATAATTCATATGATATAATTAAACAACGTCATAAAACCACAATTTAGGAAATTTTATAAATTGAATTTGAAAAAGTTAATTTTATTTTAAAATTAATTAGGTAGATATTATATTGGGATGTGTTTTTTTAAACTGTTCTAAAGTGGTTATTTTTAGGTGAATAGAAAAAAATATTGATTTTAAAAAAGTTTTCACTTTCATAAAATTATAATGATAAAATAATTAATTAAAATCTAGTGAAAAACGTTATATATACAAAATATAAAATATAAAAATAATATAATCATTAAATAAATATAATTGTGAACATATAAATTCATTCTTATCAATTTGGAAATTTAAGTAATGATTTTTTTCATAAATAATTGTTATTTGTTTATTTATTTTATTAATTTATTAACAAGGTACCATTTTCTTATGGTTTTTTATTAAATAAAAATAATTATTAGTTTATTTTACATAATAAAATTAATTTTATTAGAATCATAATTATAATTTATTTTTTTAATTCATTTTTATACTTAAAACAACATTTTTCTAAAAATAGTTATCATTTAATTTTGAAAACATATGTTAAAATTTACTTTTATCACTTACATGGGTATAAATAGGTAAAAATGAAATCATTTTTGGAATTATATTAATTAATATTTTGTAAAATTTCCATTTTAACTTTCAATCATAATGGATAATCTATTTTGAAAAAAAATCAATTACTACATTAAGAGTTAAAATTGGTTAAAAGGGTTAAAACTAAAATGATATGGGTTAAAATGACCAAAAAATTGTCTATATCTAGTTAGAAGATCATATTTTGTCCCTGTATCATCTACTATTTTTATATTATTCACATTGAATCCATTTTTATTTATTATTTAACTTATATATGTTAATATTTTGAAAACTTCCATCTATGTCCTCCCCCTCACTTATAAAAAGACACCACATCTATTCTATTCTCCAGACATTAGTATCCTCTTAGATCAACCTATGTTTACCCAAATAATTTCATAAAATCTCTAAACACAATATATAGAAAATTTCTTGATCATAATACCTTCTTAATAATACTTTATGTATAAACATAAAGTTGTTTCCCAAAGAAGATGAATTGTTCTTAACTGAGTGTTTTATTTTTATTTCACATTTTACCCCATCAAAACACTCTTAACCATTGGTATATAAAAAAAAGTATCACCCATGTACATAAATATTATTTTGTTAATTTCATAACCTTTTTAATCTACTTACCCATCTAATTGAAATTAAAACATCTTTCGTGCATACATACGACCTACTATCAGCACGTATTAGTGTAATTCATTTTTCACCACCACTTCACATGCATAGTAATAAATATATAACATATTAATAAGTATGATATTTATTAAATATTTACATTTAATTAAATATCATATATCATTTACCTTATTACCCTTCCATCCATTAAAATATGAAAATATTGCTATTCTGTATGCATGGACTACCACCTCCACAAAGTGATGTGATTAATTTTTTATGTCCTCATTTATAGAACGATTCAAATCATGAATATAAAAAATATATATGATTTTTATATCATTATAAATATTTATGAGATTATGTTAAAATGATAAATATTCAAGGATCAAAACTATTAAACAAAAATAAACATGGGAAATGAAACTGTTAAGAATTAAAAATGGAGATTTTAAAAAATAATTATTAAAAAAATGGTGTTGAAAATTTATAAATAGTTAATATATGATAATATATGTATGTATATTTTTATATTATATAATTATTATAATTAAAAAAAATTATACAGGAGTTTGAAGTAACATATAAAGAAAGATAAACTTGAGGTAAGAGATTTTTTATGATCTTATTTTATTTAAGTAATGTTTATATTGATATTTCATTTGGAAAATTATATGTTCATAAGATACTAAGCTGCAAATGTTTCTTATACTTTGGTTATTTTTCTGTTTTACATGTTTAATTCCTATTTCTTTACTTTTTCTATTATGAATCGATAAATGAGTTTCATACAAGTTACTTTCTTTTAAAAATATTATGTTGAATTTTTCTATAAAATGAATTTTTCTTCTATGAACATATTTTTTGAAATGTTATCCAGAATATTTTTACTATTCTAAAAAAAATTAATAAATTTATTTTTACCCATGAATGAATTTATATATGTAAAATTATTAAAATTAATCTTCTTGTCTTTTTTTGAATGAGGTATTCTTCACCAATGGTGTGAATTGAATCATTATCTTAACAAACACTACATGAATGAAATTTTACACCATTATGAATTCACTTCTTTTAATATTACATTACAAGTTTCCATTGTTATTCTTAATGAAAATCATTTTCTCAATATTTTGGAAATATTTATATAATATGATATCAGAAGAAAAGTGTATTATTTTATGTAGTGAATGAAAAGGATTTTGAAAAGTGATTTTTAAATCCCTCCTTACATGAAGTTACAAGTATTTTTTTAATATAATGACCGTATTTTCAATTCTATTCTTTTATTTTTAGTAAAAAATATTCATATATGATGAATCGATGGTCTTCTTTTTCTCATAATAGGTTATACATTATTTTGTGTTCATTCGTTTTCTTGTGATTTTGTTCTCTGTCACTCCGAATCATTCATTCAACATTATTATTCTCAATAATTCCTATATTATTAATATTAAGGATGAATTTAAAATAATTTATATTACATAAATTATGTTTAAATTGTATACCATTTCTATATATAGATCAATATAAGCTATATTGTAACGTATTTTATTTCATTTACTATGGAAATATTAATATTCCTTACCCTCAATTTAATATTAATAATTATTTATTTATAAGGAATTTTGAGAATAAATTTTATTGATAATTAAATATATGAGGAATAAATAGGTTGTGAATTTGATGGGTGTGTCCCAGTTATAGATATCCCCTCTATGAATTTACAAGCCTCATTGGAAAAACAACTCGCATGGCATATTAAATTGGGGTTTGGTTTCCACAAACACATTTACTAATAATGATTTATTTGTTGAGAGGAATTGACAATAAGATTCTTCATATAATAGTTTAGAGTCCTTTATCATGGATGTCCATAATTATGTATTTATTTTATTAATTATTGAGTTTTAATTATCCATGTGGTTCTTAGTTGATTTTAGTCATGGATGTTTATTAAGCCCATGTTTTTTATTGAATGGAATGTGTTTTTATTACCCACTATACCATACTGGTTAGGTATTATTAACTAATCATAGATTCTATTTAGTATAACCATTAATGACCATTAAATCCCACCCTTTATTTATTTTCTTTTCCCTGGTATATAAAGAAGGAAATTATAAATGATTTGAAGGTTTAAAGAGCATTTATTTTTTCTAATTTTTATATTTCAAATGTAATATATGAATCCTATAAGTGTCTAGTTTTGAAAAAATATAAATAGATTGATACTTCATGGTGAGATCCAATATTTCTTGTACCATTATAATGAATTAAATACAATATCTATGATCCTGGAGTTAGGATTTTACAACAAATTTGGGGAGTTATTTAAGGTAGTATACTTATAAATTTATTCTTAGACCACATTAACCCCTTCTACACTTCCTTATTGAGACTGACTCGATCATAAAAAACATTATAGATTAACTATACAATTCAATGATACTCTATTATCTTAACATTTCTAAATGAATAATTGTTTATTTTTAAGGTCTTCTATTAGAAGGTATAATTCTATTCATTCCCATGATGTCTTCTCCTAATCTTCATCCACTATTTCCATCTTAAAACCTTAAATATTAGTGTTTTGGATTTTTTTTGGGTTTAAGATGATCATATGCCAATCAAAGTGTGGGTGTTTTCCAGTTTTATCTATTAATATTAAGGCATTATGTATCAACCAAGTTATAGAATTTGTATACAATTTTATTCCTTGACATTCTTGCAAGTGTGTGAGTTAGAACTATAGTGTTATACAATTAGTATCAAAGTTATTGAGTGGTTCTATATTAGTGATATTGACCAATTTTAGTAGTAGTGATGGGTAAAATATCTAAGTACATTACAATCCAATGTCATATAATAGTTTGATGTAGGTTTTTTTCCATGATGAGTTAGGAATATATTGAGATGTCTGGTCTTGTTTAATAACTATGATATAATGTCAGGTTGTATTTAGTTACATGTGATGATTCACCTCACTAGTGATGGTGTTGGGGTGGGACTATGGACATGGAAATTCCTTGAGTGGGTTTAAATGGAGATTAAAATTTGGAATAAATTTAATTTTTTATAATAATTTATTTACAAGAAATTTTGTTTGATATGTAATGCATTGATTCAAATTGTTATAGAGTGTTCAATAGTGGTGGAAAAGTAGGTTTTCATTTTGATGGTATGCATTTTTGGATGTTATTCTAATCATGAATGATAAGGTTGGGATCAAATATAATATAATTTGATATCCCTATGTGAGAACGGTATGCTCTGGCACTTGATGTTGGAGATGGAGTGGTATATAAATTGTGGAAAATATTGAGTGAAAAGATGTATTTGATAACCAGGTATGATTTTTGGTGGGTGGAATTCCTTGGTGAGAGGGGAGTCACCTATTTCCTAATATGGAATCTCTCTTAGTAAAAGATGCGGGGTCATACATTGAGTCAGAAGTTACATGTTAGGTTTTAGATTGTATGTGTTACGTGGTATGGATCTTCATTTTGACATAGATCTTAAGCATGTATGACTAGGGTTTCTCAGTGACCAAGTTAACGTATTATGACCTGGTGGCGTTGTGTTCATATAATTTATTTATTTATTTCAATGAATACACCTTTATATATCTACTGCACATATGTTAAGGATGTGTTAATGGTGTCAAATTGGGTTTATTACTACTGCTATTTATAGGAATCCCAGTACATGTGAATAATTTATTTTTAAGGATTCATACAAGGTAATTGGACTTATTCTATACTTATAAGCTTGTAGAGTGGTTGGGGATTTGCGGTGATATGTGGAAATACATTAATAAATTATTATAAATTATTTTTTCCTTTTCATTATTATATAGATTTATACACCACATGTGTGTTTCCTTTTAACATATATATGAACTCTTTTAAATTATTTTTATATTTTGGGTTATTTTCTTATCTTTTAATTTCTTTATGACATTAACTATATGTTTATTATTTTATTTATTATTTCTTCTTCTATGTTGTTGATTTATGGTTATCTGATAATGTGGTCATAGTCCCCTTTTTTCATGACATAAGACCATTTTTCTCGTTTGAAACCTCTAACATATTGGGATTCGTGAATTAGGTAATGTGTCTAACTAGATTAGACCTAGTGATCCGAGATAGAGAATTTGATATTGTATCATCAGACCATATTCCCATATAAGGAAAAGAATCATTAAAAAAATATATTTATAGATGAACAACATGGTATAAGAGAATTATAAAACGATTTTGAAAAATAATAAGAAAGGTAGAAACCCCAACTATAGTAATCCAGAGATGGTGTTCACATAGTTACATTGGTACAAGATAAAATGGGTCTTCCCATATAGGTTTTATTAGTTCAGTTTTTTGGAAGAACCAGACGCATATATAAATTCCGTATTACATTGGAAATATAAAATACATGGCATAAAAAACATTCTAGCATTCTTGATATTATTCCTTATATCCATCTTCATAACATTGGGAAAAGAAAACAAACAAAGGGTGAATTTAGATGTTTAGTATGGTTTATAAACAATAGAATATTTCATGAATCGGTAAGGAAAAGTCAATATATAAATTACAATAAATTATAACACATTCAACTTAATTAATAACTTTATCATGAAATTCATCCTTAGATAATATCAATGCAGTAATGTAATGGATAATAATTACTAAATTCTTAGTAAAGGAAATAATTAATATTGGACATCAGGATTTCAAACATAATGGTATTTATATCATCAAATACTTCTTAGAGGACAATATAATCAATGGGAAGGTATACACCCAAAAATCATTTAATTAGCCAATTGGTCTTTCCCATAAGACATGTCGATGCATCGAGTAGCTATCTATTAGAAGACTTCACATGTTAATTTATGTCTAAAGTACTCCTAAATATTTAAATATCAATTTATGTTTTTATACAATATTACAAATCAGTAAATTTTATATTGAGTAAAATATATAGAATATAATGATTTTTCAGTCAATCAAGAAATATTTATTGTAAAAAATCATATTTAAAACTGTTATATGGTTTAGGTAAAAATCAAATTCATGATACAAATAAAATTGATAATTATGATAATTTTATTTTCCAATTAAAAATAATCTTAACAATGTGAATATTTCAAGAAAAATTTAACAGCCTCAAAATTAATAAGAGTTAAAATATGACCATAAATTACTAAAAAATATAGGCTTTTAAATAAAATCATTTCCCTTAGGGAATAATTATAAATTAAATAAAAACATTAACATAAAACTTCATTAAGTAATTTTATATTAAAACCCATTTAAAAACTATAGAATAATATAATATAGCATAAAATAGTTTTGGTGGTGGTAAAATCTATTAAGAATGTTTATGATAAAAAAGAAATTTTAACATCAACGATCACAGCCCCCTTTCTTTCTTTAATGGATTCGTTCATTATCTTTAATTAGATCTGGTTTATCCAATTCTATAGAATCAAAATCACGGCCACCCCGCATGATACACAAAATAGAGAGGCGAAGGAGAAATTCCCTACTTGTTGATAGATTATCGACATTTAGGCCGGGCGCAGAACTTTACGTATAACGATGCAATGCGCCCGATGCACCAGAAGCTGTACTTGAAAAGCCACGATCGAGGAAAGGAGAAACCACGACAAACCCTTAGTTTATAAGATCCGCACACGGTTGAGGTGAGAACACGAAACCACATAAGGTGTAGGTGTCGTGGGTTGACCACGTGGCTGGGCAGTTACACACGGAGGTCTCTCGGGATTTTTAGGAATTAATTATGGGCTTTAAATGGTTTTAAAAGGATTAAAAGCATTAATTCACATCCAAACTTACGTTGTGGGAGCGGAAAAGTCTGGTACTGGAAAAATAACAAAAAGCTCGGCGAGGGGACACGGTGCCACCGTCACGTTGTCACCCTCACGGTGCCACCGTCATGGTGCCACCGTCACGGTGGCACCCACACAGTGCCTCCGTCACGGTTCCACCCTCACGGTGCCACCGTCACGGTGCCACCCTCACGGTGCCACTGTTTTGGTGGAGCCTCACTTCTGGCAATGTAATGGTCTAGGAGGGTCTGAGCCATTACAAAAACATTGGAGTATTGATAATTAAATCCATAAAATCATAATAATAAAAAGGACATGGAGGGGAAAGATTCACGTCAAGAAGAAGAGATTAAGTCTGTTCTATTTATAAGTGTCTTTTCGTTAAAATTATGGTCTAATGGGTTGTGAAATGATTTGAATATTTTTAACAAAAAATTTAACCATATTAGAATAAAATATTTGGGGTTATATAGTGAAAAGGACATAGTTTCCTTAAATTAGAATTTAGGATTTGAATGTAAGACTAGAAACGAAGCATGTACAAGAAACATCAACCTAGTTAGACTCACTCTAACTCTTAATATAATATATTTCGGTTTGTTATCAAATGTATACGAAACAATTTATTTTTGAATTAGTTAATTACATTTATTTATAATTACATATTACAATATAATAATTGTTTATAATTAAAATTAATTTTCTTGTGTTAACAATCCTGCTTTGCCACACATGTTTCGGTTTGGATATTGTAGTCCTCACATATTTATCATTTGAGTGTCAACTATATTATATTAATAAATTATTTAAATACGTGTGTAATATAGGTTTACATCCACATTTTCATTTTTTTAAATTATGGTGGTGGTTTTAATGAAATTATTAATAATATCATTATCTGTGATAATTGAATAAATAAACAGTTGAATTTGTTGGTTAATATATATTGTAATATCATCATTACAATATTATTAAAAACATTTTAAATTAATAATTATTAGCAAATATTATCATTTTATATCATTTAGTATTCATTCAATATGTAAACATTGTAACATAGTTCATGTAGGTGGTAAAACGGACTAAAATTAGAACACATTATAATAATCGAATGGGTAAGAAAATGTTAGAACATAGTAAAAATATTAAATTTATATATTCATAAATATTTCAAAAATATATATGAATTTTATAATATATCTATCATAATATTTGGCTAAGGATATAAATAATAATGTCTAATGACAGGTGAATACTTATAATGAATACATGAATTTTCACTTAGAGAGCCTCTATGATATGTGGGATTTTAGACGGCTTCTTATGAATAGAGGCTCCAAAACCGATGATGGGATTTTTTGGGAAATAATTTCAGTTAGGATTAATTATGAAAATAAGTTAATGATGTTTATTTATGTTGGGATAGGAGGGGTCCTTTTATATGTGAGATTAAATGGAATTTTTAAAAATACCCTTCCCTTAATATGTATTTATCACGTTTTTACAAGTAAATTAAATCCAAAGTGGAATATAATTGAAAATATTATAATAGAAGGCCTAAAATTTCCTCATCCACACAATTAGTGATAATATTTCGTCATATTTTATGGATTAACTAATTATTTATACCATTTACCTCATTTTACATTTACTATAGTAACTTTTACCTAAGTAACTTTTTTTTAAACCTAAAATTTAAATTGATCATATTACCAAATTTAGATTCGACGATTAAAAATATGGAGTACATTTAATCTAATTCAAATTCTAAATATTAGATATTTTGAATTTCAAATAGAAAAATAATATATATATGAATTTTTTTTATAGAAATATGAATTTTTAAATATTCAGTGTTCTTAATAATATTTAAAATCTTTTAATGATTAAATTAGTATTAATCAATTAGTTTATGAATTTTATAATTTAATTTTAATATAATATTTATTTAAATTTCAATAATTTAATTTATTAAGATAAAAAATAAAGATTACTTTAAAAATGTCTTTAAAAATAATACAATTTCAACAATAAGTAATTTCAATTATATCCCATTTCTTTATTTATAATCATAAAATATTGTCAATAAATCAGTATTAAACTATTTATTTTAATTTTATAAACACGTTAAAAAATTATTTAAATAATAATAATAATATTTAATTAATAAAAATCCATATCTTTATAATAATCCAATTTATATTATTGATATCTTTTTATTTCATTATATAATTTTTTATTATAGGTGAATTATACTATTTTTAACTTGTTAGAAATAATTATGCAACATCCATTTAACTATTTGATACAAGTATATCCAAAAATTATATATATAGCTTCCATATATATATCAGCCTTATATCCAATGAACTTATATATAATAGTCATATTACATCCCTATAAATATCCTTATATACATCTATGAAATCATTCATCTTATTCGTCAATTTTATTTTCAAGAAGTTTAATAGATTTTTAAGGTATTATATTCATTCTCTAGTTAACATTAGTAGTATGAAAATCATATAAGATTATGATCATGAAAATTTTAACCATAAAACATTTTAATTTTTTAATGTTTCATTACTTTATTAATTTTACTAATTATGTTTGATTTTTTATTTCAACATGTATTTCAATTTTTTATTATTCTAGTATAATGAAATAAATAATTATTCATTTTATTTTTGTGTTTTATGTATCTGTATCTGAATCTATCTAAAAAATGATTTATTTATATGGAAACAAATACTAAAATTTTTTTATGTTACATAGAAAATGATATCTTATATATTTTAGTATTAACATCCTTAGGTTCATAATTATCCAACCCATGATCACTTACTTTTAATTATGATGTTCACTATAATGTTTTTATGTAATTAAATTTTGTTAAGTTGTTTTTTCTGTGTGTAAGTCATAAAATCCTATAAAATATTATCTATAAAATGGATTTAAATTTTTTTTAGTTAGTGTGGGTTGAGTTACCACTATATTATGAACATGAGATCACTAATTAATGCTTCTTGAAAATAAAACATGAAACAAATTTTCTATGTAGAAAGATGGAATATGATTTTTATCACGGGGATCTATATGCATGGAGGATTATGGATGATATTATGTCTTTCATAATAATTAAGATTAAAATTTGTGGTGGAACTTTCTATATCATATTACAGTGTATTTATCTTTTGATTTAGTTGGTAGAGGAGTCCCAACTAGGATATACTTATATTGATGTTTCGAGAGATCATCCTATTTATATATAAACACTAAATGGATTGTTAGAGAATATATAACTTTGTGTTTTGTTTTGAGTGATGTTTCTTATTCCATTGTTAATATAGTATATAGTTCTATGTGATTTTAGTATCCAACCATTTGTTATATATCTTATTATTTCAAATATATATAATTCTATAATAGATTATTTTTGGAGATCTAGTATAGAGAGTCTAGTGGCTGATTTTTTTATCTCGATACTATGTTTCTAAATGAGGGAAATTAAAGAATCAAAATCCAGACATTCCATTACATTCCTTTGATGTCATCTAGAAAAAATTAAATATAATTAGGGATCTTGAAACTAGGTTTCCTCATGATTTTAGTGGATTTTTTTCATCCAGTGTAACAACCCGAATTGTTATTAATAAAATCTCCCTTGAAATTTTAATTGAATGTATTATTATGTAAAATGGTTGTAGAAAAAACATTCCCTTATTTGGTTTTATTATATTCTATGGGTATTAAAAATAATGTTAACGTATCATTACCATTGACAATATTGTCATTGAATAGTGGTCACATTGTTAACATAAATATATGGTATTAATGATTTCAATTGACACAGACAATTTAAGTGATGGCCTTAACCAGTAGGATCATATCCCATAAATCCCATATATATGATATTATGAAGGAGAAAACATCACTATCCTTTTCCCTCGACCAATCATATGCTGATATCCAATAACTTAAGAATGAGAGAAACTATTTATGGTAGAAGTTCAAACTTATCGAGATCATTTCCCAAACCATGTACCTCAAACAACCCCATGAATGTCTCACTGTCACACACCTTACTCTTAGGGTGTTTGTAGAGTCCCAAAGATTGACGTACATAGACATTACATTACTTTTGCGGAATAGTTAGTACATAACAAAAACAAACACACAAGGACCGTAATATTTTAGTGTCATTGGAAACTTGGAATGTAATCTTCTAATCGTGGTGAAAGATCTTCAACATCTCCCATAAAGATCATCCCATTTTTGTTTCCTTACCTAAAATCTTTTTTTTAATACTGGGGGAAAAGAAAACATAAAAAGGGTGAGCTCAAATGCTCAGTAAGGGTAAGCATGGAAAAAATAAAACATACCATATATATTTGAACTTAAAAAAACATGAACATTAAAAAACTTGAGAAACAACATAAAACAAGGAAGTAAATAAGGCATAGATCATAATGGAACATAAATCATGATAAAATAGCATGGGAATAAAACATGAAATTATGGCAACCATTAAGCACATGATATGATTTCCATAGTATCCAAGGCATTGCTGCCATGACCATCTTAGTGGACAAAGTCCCTTTCTGAATCGAGTTCACTCCTCTTTTTAGTCCTATTTTACTGAACCGGTTTAACCTGACATTCCAGCCATGTCTATCTCATGAGATATAAATCTTTACCCAATTCATTGGAGAGAGATATAGGTCCCACCCATCTCATAATGAAATCATTCTTACTTGTGCCACAATATAAACATAAATCATTCATCATTACCCAAAGAATAAAATGGGTTTCATAAATATCATTCCATCATCACATAATCCATATAAAAGAAATGGATATAATTTCTTAATAAGAAAAGTGAAACCATGTAAATCATTGAGGCATTATACTTGAAAAATACACATATGAAATAACGTCATCTTAGATGGAAAAATGGTTTTGATAAAACCACTTGAAATGAATTCTTGAGGAAAATATCCATTCTTCTTCAAAATCAATTTCTTTTCACAAAATGTCATGCAATTTTAAAAGAAAGAGATTTTGTTGAAAATAGTCATGAAATATTTTGGAGGCAGTTTCATGAAAATAAGGCTTTATAAAACCGTAAAAATCCGTTCGTGCTGTATAAGTTAAAAAAACATTCTTTTCGTACTTTTTCCAGAAAATTCAAAAAGTACCTTGTAACGTAAACAAAAGAAAGATTCCTTACATACCATATAGTAAAAGTAAAAAATGGGAAAAATGTAATTTAAACATACATGAAAACACTTTTATAAAACATGGACATGGATGATTGAAATAACCCCAGTAAATACTGACGAATAAGCAATCTCGGATAAAAATGAGATTTGCAAAATTATCCCTTACCATAGGTCCGATATGCTTCGTACGTATCCCAAACTCCTGTATAATGATTTAAATAATGTTATTGACTTATTACAGAATCATATTAATTTTTATGATATCATATATGGTTCACATATGACTTTATATTACCCGTTCTTTTGTAAATTCCATGTTAAAGAGCGTTTTGGGTAAAATCGTTTCATTTGTCGTCCATGTGTTGACTTGTAATTATTCATATGATTACTTAGATTATGATTACTTAAATCCAAAATGTAAAACATGATTTATATATAATATATATTCAGAATATACATATATATAATAGATCGATAAATGGAAAGAAATACACCGTTCATAGAGACAGTAGGCCGTACGTACGCATGAACGTTGTATTCGTTTCCTCATTGAATTGAATGGAATTAATTGGATGACATACATATATATATATACATAAATCCAGTATCATTATTATTTCATATATTTCATGATTACTTATTATATATACTTTATAATCATTTATTAATGGTTAATCATTGATAATGAATCTCATCGCGTCGTGGAGACGGTATTCCGTACGTACGCACGAGCGATGATATCGTTCCCATGATCATGTAATTTTATTGGAGTGTATGTATACTATTAAAGAATCAATATAACTTTATAATAATCATATATAGTTATTATTTACACCATTATACCCATCCATTTAAGGTGGTGGTGGAAAATAGATTACACCACGACGTGGAGACGGTATTCCGTACGTACGCACGCGCAGTGATTTATTTTTCCATAAGATGGATAGATGGTGAAATAGGGTTGTTTAATATATATAATAACATATGAGAATATGATTGATACTGATGTTATTACTTCATAATGAAACAAACTATGAATAAGAAGTGGAAGAAGAAATAAAGTTGAAAGAATCGGTAACGGACATTACCTCTTCTTTGAAGCGCCTCTTTGAGACCTCCTCTTAGGGAACTAAAATTGCTCATTGAAGAATAATAGTACCTCTAGGATGTTTCTACAGAAGTGGAGAAGTAAAATGGTCAGGGTTTGGCCAAGCTTGAAGGCTCAAATTAGTGTGAGGAGGAGAGGGAGGACGTGCCCTTTTATAAGGGAGGAGAGGGGCACTGTTGGAATTCTTAAAAATATTAATTTATAATAAATCTAAACCCACTTAAAAACCTCCAAAAATGACTCATATCCTAAGATTAGATGGGACATGGTAGTAATATCATCAGAAAATAAAATTTAGACATGTTAGGAATTTATTTTAAACATTATCAACTTGATTTATCCTTATTTAATCAATTTAATTATATTTATGGTAATAACATTCGAAATTTTAAATTATAACAAAAAATTACTTATTTGTTGTGAATTTTCCATATTTGGATACTTTATAACATTTTATACCATATAAATTTATAATTTATAATTTTTAAATATTTTTGTGATTTTTAATCAATTTTATAATATGTTATTTTTATAAAATAACAATAGTGTCAATTTTAACACTATTCATTTATTTGAATTTAAATAAAATATATACAGAAGATATTTTAAAACTAAAACCTTAAATAGATTAATAAAAGGTCATATGTATCAAGAAAATTAGTGGATCATATTAAATAGTTCATATAATAGTTATTTTATTATTTTTAAAAACCATTTATTTGGTTTATCTATTTATAAAGTAATTACCACAACATTTTTGCATAATTATTTAATATACTTATTTGTTGCATAAAAATTAAAAATAAGATCCTATGTTGAAAATAAATCTATTAACTTTCACAATAATACTTTTACTCGAATTTATCATCTTAAAATAACAATATTTAAATTGTTATATTTATTAAATTATGAAGGTGACAACTTTGGCATCATTTAAAATAAAATAATATAAGTGACATAATTGCCTTAATAAGGATCCAAATGGTCCAACATTTGGCCAGTGGATTATTAGAGTTTATATATACACTAATAATAAGTTTTGTGCATATTTTGGGTCCTTTTGATATGTATTACTATTTCAATAAATACTATATTATTGATTTTTCACTAAATAAATAATTTCTACATCATTAATGTATCACTATTAATGACAATTATTTAATCCCAAAAAATTATAAACAAATTATCATGATGTGGATAATTTTATTATCTTTCTGGAGACTAATCAGGTTCAATGTTTTATGATGTTTATCACTAAAGTAAAATTATTATACTTATAAAATTTAAGAGAGTGACATGTTGTCACTTTCTTTGGTTTTAATAATAATTAAATAATTTCCCTTGAGAAAAGTCCATTAAATGAATCTAATCCGACCCTTAGGTGATATGGGTCGACTTTTAGTCATGCAATATGATTTTGGCAGGTGTTTGGGTAATTTTATAATCTTATATTTACCCTTAATTACCCGATTTACCTTTAACTATGGTAAATAAATTTTACCGTAGTTACTATTCATAAAGCCCAAAAATAAAAAGTTGCTTATTAACATAATATGGACCCAATGATTCCAAATATGGAATCAATTTTTCCAAATTCAATACACAAAAGTTTCAGAAATTAAATTAAAATTAATCCCGTTGTCGAAAGAGAACGGGGTTTTGTTTAAAACATTGCAAAAAATTGAATTGAATTAACCTACGAATTCAAAGTAAAATCAATGCTAATGACATACATTATATTAAATGGTAAAAATATATTCTATTTATACTTTAAAACCATTCAAAATTATAATTTAACAATAGAAATTATTGCGATGAAAAAGTTGTTTTTAATTAAAATATAGCGTGTTTTTACAATTCATCAAAATATGAAAGTTACCAGAATAATATGAAAAATTTATCCAAAGTAAATTTTTATATCTTGATTCCAAAGAAGAATTTTATTTTGTCAAATTGAACTAATAAACATGTCAAAAACTAGATTTAAAGTGTTTGCGCCATCAAAAGGCGACAAAACTGCATTTTTTTAAAAATACATATTTTACCAGAAAATTTATTTTGTTCACATACCATGTTCTAGAAAATGTGTAAGATGAAATAATAATGTTATAACATTCAAAATTTAGTTAATACTATTAATAAAGGCTAGTTCGTAATGATATTATAACCATATATCATTGTTTAGTGAAACCTGATATTGCATATAACACACGCTATCGAGGAAAGTCGTGATTGTGTGTAATGCAAACCAAGTCAGGATTGCGTGTTATGAAAGAATCATTCATTGTTTCATATAACAGAATCCAATCATATTTCATTTATACATTGAATATATATATATATATACACTTAATGTTGCGTAGAATGATTATTATAAAACGAACTTGAAATTGTGTGTAACACAATCTAATAATAGTGTTGTGTATACTTCAAGCTAATACAGTGTGGAGTATAACACAAGATAATCTTGTTGTAGCATAAAACAAATGACATCAAATAAATTAAAGAGAATACTTATCATAAAATATCGGGTTGTTACATTATACCCCCCTTATAATAAATTTCGTCCTTGAAATTCGTCGGGGTTATAAATCGCTTTCTATCCATAGAAACCCACATCGTAAAAAGGAATACTGAAGCATAATTTTAAATACTAAAGTATGAAACGTATCGATTACCCAATGTATCTCATCACTTGGTTTCCATATAGGAGAACATAGGTGAAAATATGGATATGGAAGAAAAATCAAACCATCAAGTTCTGATGGAGAGTGGTTGAGAACATGGCTATGAAAAAGCCAACAATCACAAAGCTATTGATTTGTGATGATCTATGGTACCATCTGATTCATCGGATATAAGGGAACTAGGACAACATTTTTGGTTTTCAAGATCATTTCCCTAAAGTTAATGAATTAGAAGAAATACTTGCATGATTTTGGTACAATCTCACTATTTTTTGTGAATTGAACAATTTCCACTTCATCCCTTAAAGAAATAAAGTTTAATTTGTTATTCGTGATGTGTTAGTAGATCATGTGATAGAATGATGGGTCATTCCATCTCTTTCAAAAAAAGGTTAGTAAAAGTTATGAGTCCATCTTATGGTTAGATTAATCGTATATGGTTCCAAAAATGAACTTATAATTCATATATCATACCACTTAATAAAATAAAACTAGTTTCTACTAACCATGGACTTCCTGTAGGCCAGTGGTAGGCGATAAAGGCTAGTCGCACTTCGGTTGTGGGTTCGATTCCCACATCCTTTTCCGACGCGATGGGCTGTCCCCCGTCCTACAGGTTTTCCTTTTTTTAAAACTATATTACTATAACATCCAATCAATAATATCTAAAAAACTTCTATCCTTAAACAATACTAACTTATGTCCAACATAATCCATTCCAATCTTTAGGCTTATCCATAATACTTCAGTCCACTCTCATAATATAGTGAAAATGATTACCAGAGATTCAATACCATCGTTGATCCCCATATATCATAAGATATGTCTTGTTGGTCACATTTCAATCATTTGAAGGCTTTAATCATGTATTCTCTTGAAAAATTAATACCTAATGAACCTTAGTGAAAACATGAATGCTATCAAAATTTAACTCTTTCCACATTCAAAAATCACAAAAATTATATATACTCAAATCATGATATGACCTTCTCCTTATATCAGTCATGAGCTCATGAATACTATCAAACATTTAGTTTTCTCTTTATCCCTTCATTATGTGCATATCATATACTTTCCAAAAATATATGAATAACCTTTCACGTTCACTGGTACCATTCATCATATACTTTAAAAACTTAAGGAAAGACAATAGTGTAACAGTCCTTAGATGTCTCTTTATTCCATAGTACCTTGAGATTACTTATACAACATTACACTTGATAAACATGTAATCATTCCACTACCTTCTTAATCCATTGACCGAGTTTCAACAATTCTTTCATCTCACATATCATTTTTAGTCTCTTCATCATCATCAACATAAATACTACCCATACGATTGTACTGATTCTCTTCATGACACTTTCTCTTAGGGCATTGGTTTGCATAATGCCCGTACATTCCACATTTAAAACATTTAACCATTGTTTATGTAGTAGCAATACAATTATCCTCATCCATGGTGTTAACTGAACCTTTTCCTTTTCACTTACTGGCTTCGTGTCCTTCTTTTCCACACCCAAAGCATATTCCAGTTCCCTTGAAACATTCTACTTGATGCCACTTCCCACATGATTTACATAGGGGAAATTCAACTTTCTTTCCTCTATGATCATCATGAAACTCTATCTTTCTCTTATTAGCTGAGTCAGGAAACTTACAAAATTTGATTTTATTGATAATATTATGAGATTTCTGATTCGGCATAATAATGATGGTTGGACTTCCAAATCCCATTTCATTTGGTTTCTCATGAATAATATCATTCCATTGTCCATAATATCCTCCATTATCGTGAATCATCTTGTTTCCAGCCATTTTCTAAAACCCAAAAAGAATAGTGTGAGAGGAAAAAATCATGCTAGGGAAAACAACATAGTAAAAGGAGAGTATCCTCAATATATAACATCTTAGGTTAAATTATATGATCGTTACCATAGTTCTATGACTGTATCCTATATGTATACTTATCCTTAGGTACGTCCCTAGACATACCTTAGAAATATCTCTAGGGATCTCACTAACGTTTTCGCATCCTAGTTTCCAAAGGTTGATTAAACCATTCCTCTGATTCCAACTGTAGAGACCCAAATCTTGATGTACATAGACATTACATTACTTTTGCGGAATACTTAGTACATAACAAAAACAAACACACAAGGACCGTAATAGTTTAGTGTCTTTGGAAACTTGGAACGTAATCTTCTAATCGTGGTGAAAGATCTTCAACATCTCCCATAAAGATCTTCCCATTTTTGTTTCCTTACATAAAATCATTCTTTTAATCCTGGGGGAAATGAAAACATAAAAAGGGTGAGCTCAAATTCTCATTAAGGGTAAGCATGGATAAAATAAAACATACCATATATATTTGAACTTAAAAAAAACATGAACATTATAAATCTTGAGCAAAGACATAAAACATGGAAGTACATAAGGCATAGATCATAATGGAACATAAATCATGATAAAATAGCATGGGAATAAAACATGTAATTTTGGAAACCATTAAGCACATGATATGATTTCCATAGTTGCCAAGGCATTGCTGCTAAGACAATATTAGTGGACAAAGTCCCTTTCTGAATCGAGTTCACTACTCGTTTTAGTCCTATTTTACTGAACCGGTCTAACCTGTCATTCCACCAATGTCTACCTCATGAGATATAAATCTTTACACACTGAATTAGAGTGAGATATAGGTACCACCCATCTCATAATGAAATCATTCTTACTTGTGCCACAACATAAACATAAATCATTCATCATAACCCCAAGAATAAAATGGGTTTCATAAATATCATTCCATCATCACATAATCCATATAAAAGAAATGGATATAATTTCATAATAAGAAAAGTGAAACCATGTAAATCATATAGACATTATACTTGAAACATACACATATGAAATAAAGTCATCTTAGATAGAAAAATGGTTTTGGTAAAACACTTGAAATGAATTCTTGAGGAAAATAGCATTTCTTCTTCAAAATCAATTTCTTTTCACAAAACATCATGCAATTTTAAAAGAAATAGATTTTTTTTAAAATATACATTAAATCATTTGGAGGAATATTTATGAAAATAAGGCTTTACAAAACCGTAAAAATCCATTCGTGCCGTATAAGTTAAAAAAACATTCTTTTCGTACTTTTGCCGGAAAAGTCAAAAAGTACCTCGTAACGTAAACAAAAGAAATATTCCTTACATAACATGTAGTAAAAGTTAAAAATGGGTAAAAATAACTTTAAACATACATGAAAACACTTTTATAAAACATGGACATGGATGATATAAATAACCCCAGTAAATACTGACGAATAAGCAATCTCAAATAAAAATGAGATTTGCAAAATTATCCCTTACCTTAGGTCCGAGATGCTTCATACGTATCCGAACCTCCTATATAATGATTTAAATAATGTTATTGACTTATTAAAGAATCATATTAATTGTTATGATATTATATATGGTTCACTTATGACTTTATATTACCCGTTCTTTTGTAAATTCCATGTTAAAGAGCGTTTTGGGTAAAATCGTTTCATTTGTCGTCCGTGTTTTGACTTGTAATTATTCATATGATTAATTAGATCATGATTACTTACATCCAGAATGTAAAAAATGATTTATATATAATATATATTCAGAATATACATATATATAATTGATCGATAAATGGAACGAAATACACCTTTCATGGAGACGGTAGGTCGTACGTACGCATGAATGTGGTTTTCGTTTCCTCATTGAATTGAATGGAATTAATTGGATGATATAAATATATATATACATAAATAAATTATAATTATTTTGTCATATATTTCATGATTACTTATTATATATACTTTATAATCATTTATGAATGGTTAATCATTGAGAATGAATCTCATCGCATCGTGGAGACGGTATTCCGTACGTTCGCACGAGCGATGATATCGTTCCCATGATCATGGAATTTTATTGGAGTGTATGTATAATATTAATGAATCAATATCACTTTATAATAATTATATATAGTTATTATTTACACCATTATACCCATCCAAGTAAGGTGGTGGTGGAAAATATATTACACCACGGCGTGGAGACGGTATTTCGTACGTACGCACACGCCATGATTTCTTTTTTCGTAGAATGGATAGATGGTGAAATTGGGTTTTTTCATACATATAATAACATATCAGTATATGAGTGATACTGATGTTATTACTTCATAATTAAACAACCTAAGAAGAAGAAGTGGAAGAAGAAATAAAGTTGAATGAATCGGTAACAGACATTACCTCTTCTTTGAAGCGCCTCTTTGAGACCTCTTCTTAGGGCACTAAAATTTGCCTTTGAAGAAGACCAGGACCTCTAGGATGTTTCTAGGAAAGTTTGGAATTGAAATGGGTAGGGTTTGGCCGATATTGAAGGCTCAAATTGGTGTGAGGAGGAGAGGGCGGAGGTGCCCTTTTATAAGGGAGGAGAGGGGCTCCTTCAGAATTCTTAAAAATATTAATTTATAATAAATCTAACCCCACTTAAAAACATCCAAAAATGACTGATATCCGAATATTATATTGGATAGGGTTGTAATCTCATCAACCAATCTAATTTAGACATGTTAGGAATTTATTTTGAACATTATCAACTTGATTTATCCTTATTTAATCAATTTAAGTTTATTTATGGAAATAACATTCTAAATTTTAAATTATAACAAAAAATTACTTATTTTTTGTGAATTGTCCATAATTGGATAATTTATAACATTTAATACCGTATAAATTTAAATTTAAATTTATAAATATTTTTGGGATTTTTAAATAATTTTATAATATGTTATTTTTATAAAATAACAATAGTGTCAATTTTGACAGTATTCATTTATTTGAATTTAAATAAAATATAGATAGAAGATATGTCGAACTAAAAGCTTTAATAGATTCATAAAATGTCATATGTATCTATAAAATTATTGGAGCACATTAAATAGTTCATATAATAGTTATTTTATTATTTTTAAAAAACATTTATTTGGTTTATCTCTTTATAAAATAATTACTACAACATTTTTTTAGAATTATTTAATATACTTATTTGTTTCATAAAAATTAAAAATGAAATCCTATGATGAAGATAAATCTATTACCTTTCACAATAATACTTTTACTCGAATTTATCATCTCAAAATAACAATATTTAAATTTCTTATATTTATTAAATTATGAAGGTGACAACTTTGGCATCATTTAAAATAAAATAATATAAGTGTCATAATTGCCTTAATAAGGATACAAATGGTCAAAAATTAGTCCAGTGGATGATTAGGGTTTATATATACAGTAATAATAAGTTTTTTTCAGATTATTGTTCCTTTCGATTTGTATTACTATTTCAATAAAAACTATATTATTGATTTTTCACTAAATAAATAATTTCCGCATCATTAATGTATCACTATTAATGAAAATTATTTAATCCCAAAAAATTCTAAATAAATTATCATGATTTAGATAATTTTATTATATTTCTGGAGACTATTAATATTCTAAGTTTTATGATTTTTATCACTAAATTAAAATTATTATACTTATAAGATTTAAGAGAGTGACATGTTGTCACTTTCTTTGATTTTAATAATAATTTAATTATTTCCATGGAAAAAAGTCCATTAAATGAATCTAATCCGACCCTTAGGTTATATGGGTTGACTTTTAGTCATCCAATAGGATTTTGGCAGGTGTTAGAGTAATTTTATAATCTTATATCTACCCTTAATTACCCGATTTACCTTTAACTATGGTAAATAAATTTTACCGTAGTTATTATTCATAAAGCCCAAAAATAAAAAGTAGATTATTAACATAATTTGGACCCACTGATTCCAAATATGGAATCCATTTTTGAAAATTCAATACACAGAATTTTCAGAAATTAAATTAAAATTAATCCCATTGTCGAAAGAAAATGGGTTTTTGTTTAAAACATTGCAAAAGATTGAATTGATTTAACCTACGAATTCAAGGTAAAATAAATGCTAATGACATACATTATATTAAATGGTAAAAATATATTCTATTTATACTTTAAAACCATTCAATATTATAATTTAACCATATAAATTATTGCGAGGAAAAAAGTTGTTTTTAATTAAAATATATCGTGTTTTTACTATTCATCAAAATATGAAAGTTACCCGAATAATATGAAAAATTTATCCAAAGTAAATTTTTATTTCTTGATTCCAAATAAGAATTTTATTTTGTCAAATTGAACTTATTAACATGTCAAAAACTAGATTTAAAGTGGGTGCACCATCAAAAGGTGGCAAAACTGCATTTTTTGAAAAAACAAATTTTACCCAAAAAAATTATTTTGTTCACATACCATGTTCTAGAAAATGTGTAAGATGAAATAATAATGTTATAACATTCAAAATTTAGTTAATACTAATGATAAAGGCTAGTTCGTAATAATATTATAACCATATATCATTGTTTAGTGAAACCTGATATTGCGTATAACACACGCTATCGAGGAAAATCGCGATTGCGTGTAATGCAAGCCAAGTCAGTGTTGCGTGTTGTGAAAGAATCCTTCGTTGTTTTGTATAACATAATCCAACCATATTTCATTTATACATTGAAAATATATATATATATATATACACACACTCAATGTTGCGTAGAATGACTTTTATAAAACAAACTTGAAATTGTGTGTAACACAATCTAAGATAGTGTTGTGTATACTTCAAGCTAATACAGTGTGGCATATAACACAAGATAATCTTGTTGTAGCATAAAACAAATGACATCAAATAAATTAAAGAGAATACTTATCATAAAATATCGGGTTGTTACAATTTTCATGGGTGAATCAAAAAGATTTGTATCAATACACTATAAATATGATTTAATATATTAATTTTAAGAGAATAATGAATATATTTTCATCGAATTATTGTTTCTTTATAAATGATTTTTATTTTGATAAAAAAACAGAAATAGTATGTTAAGTTAATATTCAAATTCAATTAAGGAACCTATTTTTATAAATTAATGAAATTTTTAAATAAATAATTTTTTAATAAAATATTTCAAAAATAATTATTAAATATAAATGATCATATAACTTTCATAAAGTCTTTTGTAATTTTTATAAGCATACGAAAACAATTATTGAAAAAAATCCATCATTTCTTAATAAATGTAAATTTTAATTGAAAATTTAAAATAAACATATTTATAATATAATATATATAAAAGTCATATTATTTCTAGAAGCAGAATTTTAAAATTATCCAATAGTGAATTTTTCATAATTTTCAGGGATAATCAAATTTTCTGGTAAAAATTAAATATCCTGTAATTATACTTTGTGTATTATAACATCATAATGACCCAAAAGTGATATATTAAATACTATAAAAGGTATCCACAGACATATATATTTTTTATTTATAATAACGATATTTTATGTTTATTTTATTAATTTCATAAATCCATTATGTATCCTCCAAAACCATTAATGTATTCTATGGTCTTAAAATCATTTGTTTTATAGTATGACTCACATCCACATAAAAAAGGGTATTATTTTATTGTTATGAATCCATTGGTCATATTATATAATTAAAACCAATCCCATTTTTTATAAACCATGGTAAAAAAACTATGGTAACAATTGTGTTTTTGGTGTTTTTATTATATAGGGTCCAAAACCTATGTTTTGAGAAATAATAAAGAAATACACGCTCATTTCCTATATAAAACCACATAATGTCCTATTTATCTTTAGTAAAACCCCCTTTTAGAACATCCTTACTCTTCTTTATCCTCTCTGGAGTCCCACCAGGGTTCCCTAGTCTCTCAAAAATCTTCCCCCAAGCATTCAGAGTCACGTACACAAGTAAGACATCGTCACCTTATCTTCATTATTCTAGTTTCGGTATTATCTTTTTCCTTCCATTTTCAATTACTAATATTGGGAAATTTCGTTTCATGTCCCTATTCCATACGATTTTAGTTAAAAAATATTAGAGACCCATTTTTCTCTTATCCACCAAATTTATAATTTTTTAAGAGACGTCATTATGCTCCCAAAATTTCATTGTAATTTTCCATTCCAAAATAATTGTATAGTGAATACCATACCCAATTACTATCACATTTTTTCACCTATATACACTAATAATTCATTTAATTGGAACTTACAGGTATTTATTCCACACACTGTAATTGTGTAATGAAATTTGATGGTGAATTAATCAATGTTCTATGATCTATGTGGGCCAAATAAGCATGAGAATAGAATGAAAGTGATGGGTGCACCAAGAATCATATTGTTATCCAATAAATTGGGTACTATTATTTTATCATGATATGTTATATAGGGATAAGGATTTAACCCTATTACTTCATGGGACTGTTTCTTTCCTGATTTCTTGGTAATTATCCTTGACCGATAATTATGACACATTGTTTTAAGTTGTTTCCACATTCCCCATGTTATGATTATCATTCTATATCATCACTTATTATTGATGTTCCTTTTATTCCCCATTGATATATATATTTTATGAAATTTTATAACATATTCCATTCTTATTCCCTTACTGGGATTTATATATTACCCTTTTTCTATGTGTCTCCCCGGGTAATCTTGTGCGGTTTTAAAATCCATTGTATATTTTGATCTTCTTAAGGAAGTTTTCTATAAATATGATGTATTTCCTATTTTAAGTTGTTATTTAATGTAACTAATTCCAAAATAAACTGGATTCATCAATCTACAGGGTTTTATTAGGTTTAATCATATGTAATTGATTATTTATAAATTTTAAATAAAGAGAAGGGTTTTTATAGTTGGTATCAAAGGAATAGTTTAGTTATTTTTTGGACTAGGATAACAAAACTACACCAAAAACATTAGGGATAAGAATAAATAAAAGAAAAAATTCTTAAATTTTGGTAAGTATATAGTATGTGGTTTACCAAGAAAAAAATACATTTTTAATTTAATCATGTGGATGTAGTTATGGAAAAGACGTACCTGGTGGTAATAACTCCAACAAGGTGCGTCAGACCAAACTCAGCATAACCAAGTACATGAAAATGGGCCTTACTATACACCTGGTTGGATACTCCTAGGGGATATGATTTTGTAAAATCAAAACCTCATTCTAGAGAATCATTAAGGTATCAAAAAATTCTCATAAGTGTATATGTTAGGAAATAGATCATGGATAATATAGATTGATGCCTATAAATTCATAAGGTAAGGAAATAAATGTAATTTATAAGGTATCACTTTAATGTCAATGGAATCGTCCTTTATGTGTTTAATAACTTAAAAATAATTATCAATAATTTTACTTTTATTTTATTCAATGTCCTAAAAGAGGGGGAATCAGGTAAATAATCAATGCAAAGGGAAATGAAATGAATTAGCCAATGAGATACCCAACCCCATGGGAGTGGGAATTGAAAACATTGTTAAGATACTCTTTTAGTTGAATGGGGATTTAAATAGATACTTGGATCATTAGGAGAACATGATTCCCCCTCAGAAAGAACAAGCTATAATCCAAACCTTTATATGAAAAGTGAATCTATCTTTCAATAGATCATTCAATCCCTTAATCATGGAACAATGGATCTCTTGCATTGAGAATATCATCTAAAACTTTAAATATTCTGAACAAGAGGTGGTTCTTCTAGATCTTCATAAAATGAATGGAGAAGATTATTAGTGCTATAAATTGATCAATAATATAAATCCTGATTATGAGATCAAATCAATATGGTAGAATGAATTCTATAAAAAAATTGATAAATATTTTCCTCACACTCTTAAATATAAAATGGAAAAGAATTTCCTTTCATTCAAGCTGAATGATGATGAATCTATCGAGGCATTTAGGTCGAATTCAAAAGACATTAATGATATGACTCTAGCTTTATTATTACCCCTGAATGCACGATTGAGCACTAATTTTGTGAGATTAAAGCTATTATAAGAAACACCCGGATGATTTGAGTCTTTGAGAGTTGTCAGTAATTTTTTTGATGTTCCCTCAAAGTAGAGATGAAGATGGTTGAATATCAAGGGTATCAATGGGTTAATATGTGGAATGTGAAGTTTAATTCGGATGGTCTAATGGATAAATATAATGAATATAATAAATTTCAGCATTCCACTTATAAAAGGATTGGAAAGAAGACCCTCATAACTTACCAAAGGGGGGAAATTAAATACCTTAGGTGTGGGAAGGAAGGGTACCTAGCTAGCAATTTTCGATAGGAGAAACCCACTAATGGCTGGGAGGAATGGAATGCTCCATTAAACCATTATAAAATTGTTCATTACCTCAACGACAATGAACCAATACACTTTTCAATACAATTCCCTAAGTTATGGGTTTTTTGAGACAACCATCAATTTACACAGAAGCAAGGGATAACTCTTTCCATCACAACTGGGAAGATGGATCTCCATAAAAACAGGGTAGAAAATACACTAGTTATTCATTAATGAATAGTGAACATACTTTTATATTCTATTTCTATGCATTCCTTGATATGATGAATGTTTAGTAAAACTACATAAATACCACCATCAATCATGTAATTAATGTTATAGGTGAAAATAGAAAATGGGGTAATTATTCTATCACATGTATATGACTCCTCCGCTATAAAAATTTGTGTGTTGAAATACTAGAAAAAAATTTAAATTATCCCATTGGTTAAATTTGATGAAATTTTAGGTATGGATAACATTTCACAGTATAGAGACAACATAAATTACAATAATAAGGAAATCACTCTCCATATTGTGAATCAAACCCAAATTCGGTCCAAGTGCAAGGAGGAGGATTAATAATATTTAGCACCAAAATCTCAAGAATGGATATTTTTCCTACAATAAAGTGTATCTAGATGAAATGATTAAGTCTAAGGAATGATCTATTCTAAAATAATTTCTTATTTATCAGGAATACACTCATGTGTTTCCTTGGGAATTTTCAAGTCTTCCTCCTAGCTGATAGGTTGAATTTTTAATTGAGCTTATACATGGGGTATTTCCATTATCCAATAATTCATATAGAATGGATGTTTTGGAACTTGAGGAGCTAAAGGAAACACTACTGAAGAATATAGATAAAGGGTTAATATGCACATTTTATTCACAATGCGCTGCACTAGTCATATTTTTCAAAAAGAGGGATGGGTCAATTCTAATTTTTATTGATTATTAGAGAAAAAAAGATCATGATAAAGAACAAGTATCCACTTCCATGGATTCATTACTTTTTCAATAACCTACATGGAGCACAATACATCTCGAACTTGGATCTATAGTTGTGATATTGCAATGTTTGGGTGAATATGGAGGATAACCCCATGAATTCTTTTTGTATAAGGTACAAGAACTATGAGTTATTAGTAATTCCATTAGGACTCACTAATGATCTAGAAATATTCATGGCCATGATGAATAGTGTATTTGCCGATTAACCTAGAAAATTTGTGGTAATATTTATCAATAATATTCTAATATTCTTGAAAACCAAGGAGGGGAATTGGGGGAATCTAAAAACTATTATAAAGACTTTTGAAATCGGATTATTTATGAAAAGTACACTAAATATGAGTTATTTTTTAATAAAGTCTTATTCTTGGGGAATATCTTCATAATAAATGGGTTATCTATGGACCCATCAAAAAAGAGTCAGTTGAAGGATGACTGAGTCCAAATACTTGTTTGATATTTATAGTTTCCTTGAGTTAACTGGGTATTATCATTGATTTGAGAGATTCTTCTCACTACGTTCAAACCATATAACCAATATAACTCAGAAGGGTTCTCATGTTCATGGATTGATAAATGTGAATAGGTATTCAAGGATCTTAAAAGGAGGCTTATCACTACACATGTGCTAACAAAACCAATAATTTGAGATCTTTTTGTGGTGTTTAGCGATGCTTCAAAGTAGGTATTGGGCTATGTGTTAATGCAGAATAAAAAATTCATATCCTATTCTTCAAGGAATTTGAATGTTCATGAATAAAATACACAGTGGATTATCTATATTTGTAAGTAGTGATCTTCTCTTTGATAATATAGATGAGTTATCTCTTTGGGGAGATGTGTTAAATATATACTGATCACAACATCCACAAGTATATATTTACATATAAGGAGTTTAATATGTGCCAATGAAGATGGTTATAACTGATCAGGGAATCTGAATGCTCAATAAACTACCATCCTAAGAATGAAAATAAACTGTAATACTCTCTACATAGAAATGATCTAGCAATTATATCATTCATTAGAATTGAGAGGGATCTGATCTTCTTATATTAAAAAGGGGTGAATATGGTAATCATAAAGGAAGGAGCATCATCAATCCTTTCACAAATGAATTCTCAACCATACACTATAGAGGGGCTAAAATATGCTCAAATGGATGATGTGGTAATAAAGAAGAATGTGGAAACTATAAGAAAAGGAAAATCCAAGGAGTTCAATGTTAATGAAGATGGAGTTGTGAGATTATGATCATGAATATGTGTACCATGAAATCCTGAGTTAAAGAAGTTACTATTTGATGATGCACATAGTTCAACATTATCCATTATCCCATGAATAAAAAGATTTATCAAGATCTCTGATATCACTATTGTAGGGACAATATGAATAACGAGATCACTAAATATAAATAAATGTATATGGTATTTCGGTATGTGAAGCCTGAAAGGAAGAAATATAAGGGGATGATGTAACCATTACTCATACCAACATGTAAATGGTTAAAAATCACTATAAACTTAATCATAGGACATCCAAAATACATTCATGTGGAACAATTCTATATTGATTATTGTGCATCGTCTTACAAAGACATATAAATTTATCACAATTTGAGAGGACTTATCACTAGATCAACTTGAACAGATATACATTAGAGAAGTGGTAATGCTACATGGAGTACCGTGTTTGATTGTATTTGATCAGTAAATGAGATTCACCTTCATGTTTTGAAAAATTCTCCAACAGTCTATAAACCCTGAGATGAACTTTATTATACCTTATCATCCTTGAACTAGTGTCAAATCTGAGAGGACTATCCAGACACTGCAATACATGTTGATAGAATGATTTTTAATCTTCAACGGAGGATTGGACCTACATCAACCTTTGGTTGAGTTCACTTACAAAAACAATTTCCACATATGTATGTAAATGAATCCATATGAATCCCTTTATGGGAAGAGGTGAATAACAATGACATGCTAGGATGATGTTTGGGAACAAAAATTGTTATGTACTGAAATGGTCAGGCAAATAGTGGTGAATGTTTAGACCATTTAGCATCACATCAAGTATATTATGATTCAAAAAAAGATATGTGATGATAATTGTCAATGATACCTATATTTTGGTCTTATTCATATGGTATTCCTATTCATATCACCATAGAAAATGGTTATGAGGTTTTGGAATAAGGGAAAGCATAGTCCAAGATACATCATCCCCATTGATATCATTTACAACATGAGGGTGATGGCCTACCGAATTGGACTCCCACATAACCTACCACAAGAACATGATATATTCCATATAGAGATCTCGGGAAAGTACATACTTGACCCCTCGCATGTACCTAATCTAGAGGTTTTACTGTTGGAGAATTGCCTTTCCTATTAGGAGTACCCGCAGAAGATCTTAGATAATAGAGACCATGTTCTATGAAATATGACTATGAACCTTGTCAAAGTGTTGTGGAAAAACAAATTTTTGAATAAGAGATATGGTAACTAGAGGAACTGATGAAACAGAGTTATCCTCATCTATTTTAGTGAGGTAAATGAAAATTTCTAGGGAAAAATTTCTTAAGGATGGAAGACTATAACGACCTAAACTCTTATAAATAAAAGTTTCCATCAGATATTAATTAAATGTCCTATTATGTAATAAGGTTATAGAAAGTATATTAACTTATGTGGTTTTATTATATTCTATAAAATTAAAAAAATAGGGTTTCATTTACATTTATAATATAGGTGTTGAATAGTGGTAACATGGTTATTATAAATATATGATTTTAATAAATCTTATAGAGAATGAAAAATGAAGTGATAGCCCCAACCAGTAGGATCAGAGCCAATGTATACCATTTTTTGAATATTTTTAGGGAGATATCATTTATCGGCTTTGAACTTGACCAATCCTAGGCCGATATTCAACAACTTATGCATGAGTGAAACCATTTACAGGAGAAGTTCAAACTTAGTGAGATCACGGATCAAACCGTGTACACCATACCACCCCATGAATATCTCATGGTCACACACCTTACTCCTAGGGGATTTGAGGGTTTATTAAAGGGATATGTAGTAGGACCTTGAAAATATGAGTATGTACATTATTTTTTAGAGAATAATGAACATATTTTAATCCTAATATTATTACATTATAAATGATTATTATTATGATAAAATAAAATAGAAATAGGAGTTTTGGGTAATATAAAAATTAAACTAAGGAACATATTTTGATGAATTAATTTATTTTCTAAATAAATAATATTTTAATAAAATATTATAATAATTTTTCATAGAAATAATAGATCATATATCTATTACGAAGAAAAAATTAATTTTTATAAGGGTTTGAAAAATGTTATTGTGAAAACAACCATCATTTCTTATTAAATGTAAATTTTATATTAAAATTGAAAATTCACATATTTATAACATAATTTAGTTAAAATATAGATTAATTTTGGAATTACAATGTCTAAATTATTAAATGGAGTTTTTTTCAAAATTTTGTAAGACAATTGAATTTTCGGGTAAAAATTATATACTCTATAAATATAATTTCTATATTATGACATCATGATGACACAAAAGTTTCATAAAAAATACTATAAAAGGTATCCAAAACCAAATCTTTTTTTATATTTATTATAATTTGATTTTATGTTTAGTTTATTAATATCATAAATCCATTATGAATTATCCAAAACCATTAATATATTTTACAGTCTTAAATTAATTTCTTTAAGAGCATGAATCACATCCAAATAATCAAGGTTATTATTTAATTAATTTCCTAATATGGCCTTATAAAATAATTAAAACCACTTACATTTCGTATAAACCATTTTAAATAACCAAGTTAATGTTTGTGGTTTTTATTATTTTATTATATTGATTAAAAAATCTATCTTTAAGACCTAATAAAGAAATCTCTACTCATATCCTATATAAACCCACCAATATACCATTTATCTTCACTACAATTCTTGTAATCACGTCTTTAATATTACTTACCTTCTCTATAGTCCTCCCATGGTGCCCCCAATCTTTTAATAAGCTCCTCTAATGCATTTGGAGTCGCACTCTCATGTAAGGGATCCTCACATTCTCTTATTTATTCGTGTCTCTTTATTATGTTATAAATTCCATTTCCAATTACTATTGTTGGGAAATGAAATTCCATGTCCCTATTACTATCAATTTGATTTAAAAATTAATATAGACCCATTTCTCTATCCTCAACCAGTTATATTAATTTTTATGTGACGTCGTTATCCAGCCAAAATTTCACCATGATTTCCATTCTAAAATAATTGTGTATGAATACCATACCTGATTCCAATCAGGTGTGTTAACCTTTATAAACATAAATTATTTTTAATTGGGACATGAATTTATTTATTCCAAACTCCTAAAATATGGAATAAAATATTACTATGAATGAATCCATGTTGTATGATCGTTATGGAACACTTCAGCATGGGAATTAAATAAAAGTGACGGTGCACCAGTAATTATATAGCACTCCAATTAATTTTGTAATATTTAGTTTCATGATAAATCATGTTGTGACATGGATTGAACCTGATTCATTTATTTGACTTTTTCTATCATGGATTCAATGAAATTATCCTTAAATTTTTCATATGATACAATGTTTTATGTTGTTACCACATTTACCATGTTATGACTATTATTCTATATAATTCATTATTATCCATTTCCATTTTATTCCCCTTTAATATTTATTTTATCTATCATGTTTACATTAATACATGCTTATTCCCATACTGGGATTTATATCTCACCCCTTTCTTATGTGTTCCCCATGTTATCATGTGCAGTTTGAAAATCAAAGAATATTTTGATCACGCTAACGATGCTTTCAATAAATCTGATGTATTTCCTATTTTAAATTGTTATGGAATGTACATAATTCTCAAAGAAACTATAATTATTGATCTTATAGGATATACTATATTTGATCTTATGTTAAAAAACGTGTATTAATGTGAAATAAAGTTTATGGTTGTCATATCTAGGTAGTTATGGATATTTTGAAAAAGTCAACTCGTCCCTTGGATATTATGGAGTTGAGTGTGGTAAATGATTTAGGATGTATTTATATAGAGGAGTTAGGGATACATCATAGGTTTTAAGGATTATTATATCTAGTTAAGATCCATGACTTTTCTCAAGAGTGTTTTATGAGTTTTAAACTTTATTTGGGATCTTTTTTATGAATTATACTACCTATTCATCCTTGGATAGAAAGGAAATGTGGGTGGACTATTCAGACACTATATGATATATATTTTTTATTTATTCATGTTTTTTATGATCATGTATGAATCATTTTGTAATATCCCCAAACATACACTAATAAAATCTGGTTCATAAAACATAATCTTTATATTTTTTTATTTGATACAAATAAATGTTCACCATTTTCAACCATCCCGAACATAAAACATCCAATGTAAATATAGGATCATTTATATAACCAAGGACCTATTTGGATTATAGTTTTATTTAATTATGATAAATTATTATATAAAACAACAATGTTTTTATGTAAATTTTTTTCACTATACCTAGCTTTTCTTATTCAACATTAATTATTCAAAATATATTATAAAATATTTCAATTATGGATTATTTATAGACATAATTAATTTATCATAAATATTCCCAACATATATATGTGTAAACCATAATAATGGTGATCTCAAAAACTCATTAAGGTTAGACATAATCATTAAAAATTGAATTCCATATGTGATCAGAAGATGGGAATAAGGTTATGATGAAATAAAAAAGTGCTTTATCATAACATAAGATAATTCATACCCATCGTACAGGAGGATCTGGAACAATTATCTCTACACACTTAGTATTTTCTAGCATACAGGAGTCTATATCATATCTAGAAGCCACTATTGTAGTTCCTTCAGTGAGTAAAGTGTCCAACATCTATTTTTTGAGGGCTACTGGGCCAAGCGATTAAGGATGAGTATAGGTCGTATCACGAGTGTGAGTATCTAGGTTTTCTCATGGTATAAATTTATTTCTCTTTCATTTCATAATGTAAGGGATGGAAGTACCAAGATGGAATCTATATGTATCATATTTGTAGTTGGTTGTTGGTGCCTTTAGTCTGCCTGAAATAAGTCCCGATTTGAGGGTCTTAATTTCTCTTGTTTGGCCATTACATTCAGGGAATGGTTCTTGGTGGTCGACATCATATGTCAGGAAAAAATCTAAAATTAATCTTCTTCAATCCATGCTGTGACGTTACATTGTTCTCCTTGAGTTCCCATTCCACTTCCCCTTCTTGGTCAATAGATTCACAGGCCTCCTCATGTTTTGGTTACGAAACATAATATGGATGGGTCATGATTTTTTGGAATGATGAGGGTTGGAGGTATCATGAGCGATGTTAATGGATCTGTGGTTAGCACATTCTCAACATATTTTTGTCATGTAGATTCATTTTAGGCTAATGTTAAGGCCATGATGGTTAGTCTATAGCTATGTAAAGAGAGGAATATATGGTTGTCTGTTGTTGAAAATGATTCTTTGTTGTTATTTAACTCGTTGTTGGGTTATATATCTATACCGTAGCCCATTATTTACTAGGTTCACTTGTTCATAAATTTTATTGATGATGAGATGTGTTTCACTCATACCTGATGAGATGGGAATAAGTTAGCGGTCTTTCTTGCTTCTAGGGCTCTAACATCTAATGGAATTTTTATTTTCTTCGGTGTGGGATTAATTCTGTAGGAGGGTTCCATTTTTGTATCTAATTATTCCATGGGTCTTCACTATTATCGGCCCCCTTGATCTATGCTTATCTAATCCCAGGTTGTAGGGATACCACAAATCATTAATAATAATAATGATTGAAATTATCACATCACTACTACAATCACACTTAGTAATGGAATAAAATACATGATAAATTCCAAAAATCTCATTGGTCAATGTGAGAACATGTTAACTCCCTCACATTACCCATTACAATGAAGGGATATAATGAATCCACTAGTCCTTAGTTTATAACGTAACAACCTGAACAAGGTTTATTAGAGAACCACCCATCCAAGGTTTATAATGGATAAACCAATAAAAAGAATTAATTTATAAGAACCATAATAAGAATAAAGTTCATAGATATTTCATTTCAACAAAATACTCAGAGAAAAAATCATTATTCATTACAAAACAAGATTAATCTATGGAAAAGAAGGGAGTTCCCTGAAAATATCTTTGAAAAAATTATAATCCTTTTAGATATATCATATGTATGATATTATAAAATAATACATCGTAGATCATAAGTTGCATCAAGTGTTGTTGTCTTTGGGGAATATTTATACCATTAAAAGTTCATTAGAATATATTTTGACGAAAATTCCCATTCCACTTTGACAATTACTTTTAAATCCTATTAATTCAAAAAATATAAAAATAATTTTTTTTTGAAAATAAACATGTAAATTTATAAGGGAATATTAAGGAAAATTTCAATAGGAAAATATGTTCATGTAATAAATGAATTAAATAAACCTTTTTATAAACATTTTTGTAAGAGACTATAAAGTGAACCACGAAGAAATCATTAAAAAATTTACAAATAAAACAATATAAATTAATAAATTTTCTTATGTAAAATAACATTGAAAAAAAAATATTTTTAGAAAACACGATTATTGAAATTATTTTGAAAACATGTATATGAAAGATTAATATTCTTTATCTAAAATATGTTATAATATAATTATCACATATTAACAAAATTCATGACGGTTTCTAATCAATAGTGGATGAAATTAAGAAAACCAATAAACCATATTCTTAAACATAGTATAATAAATGATATACGATTCAATAAAACAAGATCATGTTATTTCATCAAAAGGAATATTTATGATAAAAAATTTCATAAACAAATGAGATTATAACTTATAGAATTTTCATATTTCGTACATTTTAAATAAAATTTCATTGAAAGGAATATTATTATATGGATCATTAATTGAAATAATGTTAGGTACTTAATGTCCCAAGATTCATTAATTAGGTATTAAGTACAATATAAAAGTATATTATGGTGCACAAAAGAAATTAACCATCCTGAAAAATGAGATTGAGAAAAATAAAACCATTGCAAAGATCATAACTCTTAAAGGGATAAGTAATCAATTATGTTATTATGTGAACTTATATAATACCAAATAAAATATTGGTAAAAAATAAAATAAATTATATAAAAATTGAAACATAATAATCTCATAAAAAAGACTACAAAGATGATTTATAACCTGATGAAAGAAATTGGATTGAGAAATACATTATTGTTTGGGCATTTTCAAGTAAAATCTCCTTGAATGAAATAATTTGAATTGAATCAGAAAATAAAATTAATTATTAAGGTTAAATTATAAAACTCATAAAATGTTATTATATCAACCATGCGATTGAAATTAGGTTCATAACAATAATATATTCATAAATTATGTGAAATTGAGACAAAATCCCTTACCCGGATTCCATACTAGCTATGAATGTCTGTTAACACGAGTATAATAAACTTGTATAAAATTTTCTTCATAATAAGATTTTACATGATCAATCCGTTATCCTTAAATAATTAATTTCATTTATTTTAATGAACTATTTAATTATATAATCAATTATGTTCTAATTGTATGTTTTGAAAAAATTTGAATCATATACCCAGAATGGCAGTGCTAGGTGACTATGGAAAAATACGTAATTATTATATACTATATAGAATAAAAATAATGTGATAATTATAATTTTTATATATAAATTATTTTTCTAAAACCAACTATTGATGATTGTTTTGAAAAATAAATTATGTTACAATCATAGAGACTATTGGCATATATATTGATGTGAAACATTCAACTTTTCAATGAAGAAGATGGGAATATGGTAATTATTATATTAACATTACATAGTTATTATTATATCATAAATATCATATTATATCTTCAAATAAACTTATATATACCGCAATTTTATTTTGTGGTGAAAAAACAAATTAGATCACTTCGTGGAGGTGGTAATCCACACATGCCCATGCATGATGTTATCATTTTTCAAAAAATGGGAATGTAATAAATCCATGAAATATTTACTCTTATGATTTATAATTATGTCATAAATAATATAATTATATATTAAATTTATATGTTATGGTAGAAAATGTATTACATCGGTTCGTCAGGCAGTCATCCATCATACACACAAATGATTGTTTCATTTCCCATTTTATGTAAGAGGATAACGATATAGGGTACCCCATTAACATAATAAAATATCAATATATATAGTATATTTATGTTATTGTTTTATAATTTTTTTGAATAACATTTTATGGTGTTATGATAATAAAGAAATGAATAATTCTCGATTATGGACTATATATCTTCTTCAGAAAAAAAAATTTCTTTACGCCTTGAAACCTCTATGAATGGTATTATTCCAAAAATAAGTCCTCTAGAATCTATTAAGGTAAAATAGGAAGGGAATCCAGTATGTATTAGCTATACTGGGGAACATAGGATGTATATAATGGTATGATTAAATAATCAAGGTATATAAGAATAATATAATAGAATTCACACCCATAAAAACCTTAATAATTAAAAACATGACATTTAATTAATGGTTATAAAATACAAATATCTTATGAATCTAAAATAAATTTACATTTTTTGATAATATTGATTAAATTTAACTTTCAAACCAACAAAAATCATAATGAAATTTTGTTAGTAACTTAGAACATCATATTCATATCATTAGTAAAAATGGAATAATCACAATGTTTAATTTTAATAATCCATTTCGAGAAACCTATAACCAGTTAACTTCATATCTTGACACAATTCATTGGAGGTCTATAATGGAAAATCCAATTTTTGGTTTACAATGTAACCGACCACCATTGGTTTATAATGGAACCACTGATAACGAAAAATTATGTCGAATAACTATAATAATAACAAAGAACCTAAATCTTTTATTTCATCAAAAAACTCACGGAAACAACCATTATTGATTTCAAAACTAGATTAAACTAATGAACATAAATGGGTTCCATGAATGAATATTTGAAAAAATTATAATCAATCCAATGAAATAATAAGGATTACATCATTAAAAAATATCCATAGTGGATCAAATTAATATTAAGGGTTGTTTTCATTAGTCAATATAAATACCATTAGAATATCCTTAAAAACATTCTGGGAGGAAAATATTTCCACCTTGAACATCAATTTTATAAATTAAAAATAAAACCATATTCTGAAGATCCATTTATTTGAAGATAACCTTGGAAAATAATAATATAATCTTAATTAAAAGTAATTGTGGAAAAATACATTATTGTTGTAAACGTTAAAAAGAAACATTCATTTATAACATTTTTAAAAGAGAGTTAAAATTGAACAATATAGAAATTTTTAAGAATTTAATTTTAGATACTTTTAAAAAAAATTAATTATAATTTAAAATATATTTAAGAAAAAATTTAGGAATAGAACGTAACCATCATGAATTTGTTTTGTAAAACATGGATATTGAAGTGTAAGATTCCTCATCAAAAAGAATATACAAGATTTATATCATTTACAAATAAAATTCATGATGTTTATTTAAAAAATAATAGAATAAATGTAAATTAAACATATAAATCATATTCATAGTAATAGGAGAAGAAAAGATATTTGTTCAACAAAATATGGGAATATTATTTCCTCTAAAGGAATATTGAAGAGTAATGATTTTAAAAAGAGAGGATATTGTAAAATAATGCTATTAACTCTTTCGAAACTATCGAATCAAAAGTCATTAAAATAAATTGTTTGGTATATATATTTAAATACATTGAATTTAATTAATTAATATTAAAAAATCACTCATGAGTATGTAAGCACACCACATAGGGAAATCCTAGTGCATGACATGAATCATGTATTATGAAAGTGAGATTGAGAAAAATAAAACCCATGAAAAGATCATAAATTTTAAAGTGATCATTTCTTAATGAATTGATGATGTGAAAATATTTAAACAAAAATATTTTTTTTAATATAATAAAAAAAAATTATATATCCATCCACACATAATAATGGTATAATAATGTCATTGAAGAAGAGTTAAAACCCAGTGAAAGAAAAATGGGTTGGGAAATACCATAACCCTTATTAACTTTCCATCCAAATACCCATCAATGAAATAATTTTAATTTTAGTTTATAATACCATGAATTATTAAGTGTACATTATATAACATGTAACCGAGAATTATATTAACCTTATAAAATAAATTTGGATTGTAACATTAAAATGTGCCTCAATAAAGGGAAATTGAAACGTAATCCAACACATGAAGTATAGAATTGTAATGTATTTCCTCTAACGCCTATAAAATAAACATATATAAATAATTTTAATTTCTAATAACATTTTATAGTATTATTCCCTTATCCTTAAACCATTTTTATACATTAATTTTAATTTCATATTTAATTATATAATCAATTAAGTTCAAATATCGTTTTGAAAATATTTGGATCATATGTCCAAAATGACTTCGGTATATTGACTATAGTTAAAGTGGTTATTAATATATAATATAATGAAAAAATAAAGACCTAATTATAATTATTATATATAAATTATTTTTTGAAAAACAACCGTTAGTTATTGTTATGAAAAATGAATTATGTTGCAATCATGGTGACAGTAAGTCATACATATGCATGAATAACATTTCCATTTTTAAAAAACATGATGTAATGATGGTAAGTATTAGAATAAATTTTAATAATGACGATTATATCATAAATATAATTTTATTTATTCAAATACACTTATATATACCATCCATGTGAAGTGGTGGTGAAAAACGAATATCATTGCTTCATGGAGGAGGTAATCCAGACGTATGCATGAACGACATTATGATTTTTTAATAAATTAAAATGTATAAAAATATATTATATATTATATTTAAAAATTATAATTGTTATATTAATATAATATCTCTAACTTAATTCCATCATTATGACCATCCATGGTTAGTGGTAATTGAAAGGGATTACATCAATTCGTGAGGTGGTAGTCCTTCGTACACATGAATTATTGTTCGACATACCATTAGGTGGAAGAGCAGTCCAATATAAGTAATTAAATTGAAGTAATTATATCTTTTAATATGGAAGATTATAAAATTATTATTTCATCACGTTTGAATAGTATTTGTTGGAGTTAGAATATGAAATAAAATTAAAATTCTCAATTAAAAAATATACTTCATCTTTAGACAACATCCTATTCATTAAACCATATGACCTCTAAGTATGGTATTTTTTATAATACATGAACCATATAATGTGGTAATGGATATTAAGGAATTATTTTATAATTTATTAGTGGGACCAAATGTATTTTGACGACTTAATAATGGGGGTTAGTAGGTTCCCTTTTATAAGCTAGGGAGGGATTCTCTTAGAATTACATAATTTTTTAAATTAATAAAAATTATTTTTCATTAAAAAAATAGCTCTAAAATGATATAATTTTAATATAATATTAGTAAGAGTATTAATACTCTAAATAATTAAAATTTATATATGTTTATTTTATTTTATTACCCTTATCTCATAGTTTTAACGCAAGTTGACCCTTTTGAGAAAAACAATGATATCAATGTTTTTTACTCATCAAGGGTCCAAAAAGTTACTATACAATGATAGGTGGCCAATAAATGGAGCATGTTTTATAATTTTTACCATATCCCATTCACTTGGTTGAAGATACAATTTTTATCATTTTTTACATAATTTACTAAAAGTTTCACGAACCAGCCTATAAACCCTAGTGCCCTAGTACCCAAGATTATACAAACATGGCCCAAATGGAATTTTAATCCCCATGGGTTGAATACTATCACCTTTTATCCCCACATGGAAATTATTTATCCACTAAACTAGTGTAATAAACATATAAAAGTCAGCATTCCCAAAAGAAAACACAATAGGGAGAACAATACTAGTAGTCAAACTTGTATATAAACATAAAGAACCACAATAATGTACCAGAAAATGAAATATAAAAAAGAAAAGCCCCAAAAGAAACTACAATAAAATCCCAGATATCAATAACCTCCCACCTCCAATAGGTTCATTAACATTTCTTGAAAATGGGAGTAGAATAATAGAAATAATTGTGGGAAATGGTAAGATGTGAGGAAAAAATTTGAGTAGGGCCAAACCAAAGATTACATAATAATATACCACATTAATTAACGAAATAAATATTTCAATTTTAAATAACATTTCTTTGAAGTACAAAATCATATTTAAAAAACTAATTCATTGAATTTAAATTGATTGAAATATTTGAAAAAATGGGAATTTAAAGCATTATTTGTTTCAAATATGATTTTATACTATCCCTTATGTTTATTTAAATTTAAAATTCTTATTTGGTTAATTAATGTAGAATATTATAATGGAATCCTTGGTGAGATTATGCTGGGCTTTTAGCTCACACCCTAACTTTTACCTTGGTTGTTTGTATATTTTCTATTACTCGGTTTGAGAAAAGGGAAATACCATCTTGGTGGTGGTTTTTATTAATATCTAAGATTATAGTGTGGTATATGCTGGTACTTGGGATCTTTATCTTATAATTTATATTAATATTATTAAAATTAGGATTTTTATACCTATTTGAATTATAGTACTATTCTCCATGTGTAGTTTTTATTTTCAGAATACCGACTTGAATTTGATTCTTCCGCTTCTTGTCTGTAAAATCCATTCCAAACTTTATATTTTATCTGTGGGGATAGGGAATGTCCTTCTATCTATGTAGAGAACAACTCAGGTATTAGGGTCCCAGGGTATCTAGGCCAGTTCACGAAAAAGTGGTATCAAAGGTGCAGGTTAAGAAATATTCCTTCATGTCATTATGTAGTTGTGTAATAATGATGGGAAATAAGAAGTTGATACGATTGAGTACATAGTCATCTATCATAATAATGATCCTTAAGTCACCAGGGGTGGTTTCTAAAATTATTGTTGATTATTAGTTCTAGTATTTTCCCTAATTTCATTTTGTATTTATCAAAATCCAAATCCTGTATATCTATCTGTTGGGATTAATTATCCATGTTTCTCTTATTTGAGTGTTGACTTGAGTATTCTTTTTGATGAATTAAATGTTTTATGATAATTTTGTGTATCATCATGCCCCTGAGAACGAATTTTAATAGGATCTTGAATGGAGCTGCTGATGAACACGATAAATAAAATCCTATATTGGAACAGAATCTAGTTGAAGTTGTATTACATGCTTTCCAAGCCCATGGATAGGAACCTACACTTGTTCTTATTTAGGATCTAATTATGAAACCTTAGAGGGGTGAATTCAAAATTATTTATCAATAATTCCTTCTCTAAAATCCACCAGTATTCTGAAGCTCAAACGATCCTCATGAGGATGAGGATTGGTTGAGTAGGGTTGAACTTTTATTTGAGTTCTTCAAAACACCTGATTCTATCAAGGATAAATGTTCCACCTTCAAGATAGAGGGACTTTTGAAGAGATGTAGGGACACTAATGTGAGGAAAAATAATCTACATGGATTAGATTGGAAGGAATTTTAATGTCTTTTAACTAACATGATCTATCCATAGTCGATGGTGTTGGCCAAGGCTCTATAGTTTTTCAAACATGAATAAGTCAATAGGACTGTGAAAGAATATGAAAATGGATATGATAATCTTGTCTAGTTAACACCTGAGATTTTATATAATGAGAATTGAAATACTCAATAGTTTTATATGGTACATAGATATGATATTTATTCTCAAGTTTACTATTTGATGCTCCCTTCTTATTCCAGTATTCTAGATAGGTAATTGATGGTTGGGATGGACCTTCCTGGAAAGTCAGTGTTGAAAATAATCCTTTTCTCACAGTGCATGTTCGATGAGTTCCCATAAATATAAGAGTAAGTGTGATGATTTTTATTAGGGTTCTTAATAGAAAGGTCCTTCTAGACCTGTTTATGTTCCTGGTAGAATCCATTTGATTTTCTACTAGTGTGGAATGCCTTTTCACTCAAAATGGGTTTCCACTGAGGCACTGACGGTATATGGTTCATGTGGATGCTTAGGTGACTTGAAAAACATATTTCATATCTATTATTCTACCAAGAGCAGAATGAGATCATCTATTCCAAAAATTAGTATGGTGAAATTATATTATTTATGCACTAAGGTGTTCCAACCACATGTATCAACAATAAATATTCATCACACAGTATAAGATTCTATAGATGAATCAAATATTGGTTTAATGATATGGAGAGGTACCATCACTATTATTCATCTTTAGTGACTAAATTATTTGATACAGTGAATCTCATTCATTCATTTCAACCTGTGTTGTGATTCATTTAAATTTTCATACATATATTTTATCTTATGTGATGGTTATTACTACACCCCTAAAAAAGTGAGAGATAAGTGTCTCTATTATCCTACTTGTGTCATCTATTAATCAGAGATTTATCTTTCTTGGGATTTTTTGGTTCTTATAATAAATCCTCTTGAAATAATATTTTTGATGGAATGGATTATTGCTAATAAATCCCGAGTTGATTTTCATCTATGGTATGTCACCTTAACTAAAACCTATAGAGTGTTCTATATCCACTAGGGAGAATGGTTCCCAAGATTGAGAAGAGATATACAATGTTATATAGAGTTTTGGAGAATAATATTATTGTTCCAATTTTATCTATAGTGAGAATATTTGAGTTATGATCTACCTCCAGTTATCATCGATCTTCCTGGAATTTTATCGACTAACATCTCAGGTATTTCCAATAGTCAGAGAGGTGTAGTTTTGTATGGATTTAGTATATGGTACTCAGCCAATATCTCTTTCTTCTTACCACATGCCACAACATGAAATTAATGAGTTGATGTCTAATCTAGATGATTTTTTAAAAAATGTATTTATACGCCTGAGTGTGTAACCATGGGAGGATCTTGTTTACATTTCTAATAAAGATGATGGGTAACTTCTCAATTGTGTGGAATTTCTGAAAAACCCAATAGAGTTATGTAATGAAAAATTATAAGTTTCCACATATTAAGGATCTATTTGACCAGTTTAATGGGGATAAGTGGTTTTCAAATAATATTCTTTTATCCGGTTATCACTAGTTGAGAAGAAAAGAATCTAACTTTCAAAAAATGGACTTTTAGAGTATGTATATCCATTATGAATACATTTTCATGACATTTGGTTTAACCAAATCTTCTTCAATATTTATGGATTAAATGAACATGATTTCTATAAGTATCTTGAATCCTTATTGTTTTTTTAATGACAAACTTGTTTACTCTAATTATATGGAGGATCATGTGTGGCATATGATAGTAGTTATAGAATTGTACAGAAAAAAATATCTTTATGAAAAGATATCAAAATGTCATTGATTGATTCGGGGAGTGAATTTTATGGGACATGTGGTATCTAAACATTGTATCCCATTTCATCTTGAGAAGGTGAAATATGTTATTACTTCAAAAAAACATGAAATGTTTTTGAGATTTGGAGCTTCATGGGTTTTGCTGAATATTATCAGTGGTTTCTAAAGGAATTATCAAAGATGGATTCTCTAATGACTACTCTAACATGGAAATGAGTAATTTCTTCTTAGGTTGAAAAATTTCAATGTCATTTTGTTGAGAAGAAACTTTTATTGACTATTATTCTTGTTATGACTCTTCTAGAGGACATGAAGGGATATGTGGTATTTTTTGACAATTAAAGTTTAGGTTTCTGATATTTTTTATGCAGGTTGATCATATCATTTCCTATAACACTCAGATTCTTAGGCCAGACAAGAATAATTATCTAACCCATGACCATTAACTCGAAGCGATGATGAACATGCTAACGTGTTTGTGGATAAACCTTTTTATAGAATTATTTTCATGTATTCTGACAATAAGAGCATGAGTTATATCTTCTCTCAAAAATATTTGAATCTTTTATATAGGGATTGGGTGAAGTACTTACAATCTTTTTATTTTGACATCAAAAATTGTAACGCCCCACCCCAGTTACCCTGAGTCGGTGCATTATTACATAATATTGGCATGATCACAAGGGATCAATTCCCGAAAGGCCGATCAGTTTAGTTGCCTTGAAAACACTAGATATATTCATAAGTCTTACATTACATCATAAATTGAAAAACTAAAAATCATCTCTTGTTAATATCCCCTCATACTATCCCTGCAGGGTATTCCTAATATACTTCTTCACATCCTGGGAAAAATAAAACATTGAAAGGGGTGAGCTTAGATGCTCAGTAAGGATAACAATATAGTAGAAACATGCATAAATAAGCATGAACATTTAAAGAAATGTATAACTAAAACAAAATCCTTTTAAACTTTAACATCAACATAATATTGCAAAGATAAAGTTAAATAATTCAATTTACTTATTCACATAGATATTCTACTAATTGAATAATCACATGCAATATCAATAACCACTTTCATAATAAGGGAATGCATAATGCCAGATGATCATAACCACATAGTCAAGGACTTGTGCGAAGAATACAAATAAGATTTTGTCAAGGCCTTGTATCGGGACACTAGTTTGTCTCAAGAGACCTACTGATGCATCACGGAGGTATAGCGGGCTCCACCCGTAACTTACTAAGTCCAATGCATTCCTTATATGAAATGGTTTAAACATAACATAAACATTTGTATTAAAACTGGCATACGAAATGTCAATACATTACCCATAAACCATGAATGGTATAAAAATAACACATCCACAGTCAAACATATCACAAAACCTTCAACACAATATGGATAATTTGTATCATAATAAATCAAATTGACATAATCTTAACATCTATCAAAGGATGTTGACATGGATGAAATCAAAACCATTGAAGAGAAATATCTCTTTATTGAAATCATTTAAAAGTCACATAATTATAAAATAAAACCTTTACTTTGAAAATATTCTCATAATATTGTAATGGAAACTTCGACAATTTTATAACGGTGGAAAGTAGCCGCACCCGTCGTATAAGTTAAAAAAAATACATTCTTACCTTAATTTTGTCGAAAAGATTAAAAAGGACCTTGTTTGGAAAATGACGGAAAGATTAATTATAAAAAAATTATAAAAGGTCAAAAAATGGTATAAATGACTTTAAACCATAGTCTATAAAATAGTAAGAATGTTTTGATATACATTTTTAAGAAACATGTATGTGGGTGATAAAGAGGTCCTAGTAGATAATTACATATAAACAACCTCAGATTATGGAGAGATTGTGAAATAAACCCTTACCATGTACTTTTCCTTGGTTGAGGTTAGGTTAACATCCAGTATAATGGTGAAATATTTGTTATTAAATTATACAAGAATCATATACATTAATATGATATCATATATGATCTTTTGACATTGCTTTGTTAATAATATCTTAGTATTATCGTCATTTCGGGTGTTAACGAATTCGTTTTCCATTATATGATTTGTTATGTAAGACATGTTTATTATGGATAGGTTGTATATTATTCATATATATAATGATATGAAGTCCTTAAAAAAATTAATCATCTAATGAAAATTAGTCTTGAATGGATATGATGGGGAATGAATCTCATCGCGTTCGTGGAGACGGTATTCCGTACGCAAGCACAAGCGACAATAGCATTATTTGGATATTAAAATCATATATAATTGGATCATATATCATATATAAATAATAATTATAATGTTATATTTATTATTTACATAAGTTTTAGTCATTATTATACCCATCAAAATAAAAATGTATTGAATAACAATTACACCACGACGTGGAGACGGTAAGCCGTATAAATGCACGTATGGTGACATGTCATTCAAAGGTTGGATAGAATACTGAATATATTTGTACCATATTTATAATAATATCATAGTATATAAAAGATAATGGATTTATTATTTTATAATGGAAACAACAAAGAATGAAGAAGTGGAATAAGAAAGGAACTTGAAACAGGGTGGTGAAAACATTACCTATTCTTCAGGTTCTTCCTTTTGATATGATCAAAATGGATCCATAGGTTTGATTTCAGATCAAACTAAGACCTCTAGGTTGAAGGTAGGATAGTTGAGAGAGTATTTTGGAAGGGGTTGGCCAATGTAAAATGGCTTTGAAGGTGATAAATTGAGATAAGGGGGAGTGACCTTTTATAAGATGGGTGAGGGGCACCTTAGGATAAGCTAGAAATGTTATTTTATAATAAATTCATATTCGGTTTATAATTTCTCCAAAGTGACTTATTTCTAGGATAAGGTAGGTATGGGTCGAAAACCACCCAAAAAATAGGTTTTAGACCGGTTTGGGTCACTATATTAACATTATCTTTTACTTTTATCTCTTAGTTAATTAGATTCACATTTACTATGTCTCTTTGTATTTTTATATTATATGGTTAATAAACTTACTATATACTTCCAAGATAACATCAAGTGGTTCATTAATGATACACCTATCATTTTATAATTCTCATGTCCAAGCCTTAGTTTTTTAGGAATATAATATCAATTAATAATATAATATTTGTTTTAAAAACTCTTTTTTGTCAATTTAGACAATATTTGGAAATTGATTTTTTTTAAAACCCTAACAGAATGATTACTTCGAAAAAAGTTAATTAAATCAATCCTATCTGGTCATGTTAACCTATAAAATTAGTTTAATTCATAAAAAATCTCACATTATTTTTATTTGTGTATTTATAATATCAATTATTTTAATATTTAATTAATAAGGTAATTACTGTATCACCATTGTGTCATAAATAAATTACATTATTTAGTGTCTAAAAATTATAAATAAAATACAATTATATAGTAAATATTTTTATATTTTTAATGAATATTTATAATCGAATTTATCTTATGTGTAACCCTATACTAAAATGTTTTACATATTAAACATTGATTTTGACTCTTTTAACTCTTCTTTGAATTGGATAATAATAAATGCCTAATCAAATCCAAGTAGACCAAATAGGTTCATATATTATTATTAAGGTTTTTTTTGTTCAAATTATACTTATCTAATAGAATAAGGACATGTGTTAGGGTAAAATAATATCATTTTTACCTTTAATTACCCTATTTACTTTTAACCGTGGTAAATAAAAGTAAAAAGTTACTATTCACCAAAAATTATTTTCATCTCATTGAACCACATTTTACTTACTGATATCAACCATGTCTCCTGGAATTTTTAAATTCAATTCACAGAAGCGGTAAAATTATGTTTTATGAAAATTGGCAAAAGCTCCTAGGAGGTGGGTAAAAGACGGTAAAAAGTTCAATAAAATTTTATGTATATAAAATTAATATAAAATGACTCCAATGAATTAAATTGAACTTATATAGGTACTATATAGCTATTTTGACCTAAAATAAATTTAAATAAAATAAATAATTATTTAAATAAAAAGTCGGTTTTAACTAATAACTGAGTGTTTTTCACTATTCATCAAAAATTGAATGTTTTCAGAAAAATACCAAAAATTCACCCTAGGATAATTTCGATATTCCGAATCAAAAAATGAAGTACATTTTGAAATATTAAATTTCTAACAATTCAAAAAGTGGGCCTTACTATTCATAATGACTAGTTTGATTGGTTTTGGTGTGTTAGAACTCGAAGTTGCCTACAACACACGCTATTGTATTATTCCAAGAGAAGCATACCGTGGAAGATTGGGGTGTTACATTCTCCCCTCCTTAAAATAATTTCATCCTCAAATTTTCTAGAGTATTACTGCATAAAAATTCTCGGGTGGTTCTTCATCATTAGTTCCTCGGGTTCCCACGTTGCCTCTTCTATCTTATGATTTCTCCATAGAACTTTTACCAGACGAGTCGTCATGTTTCTCAACACTTGATCTCGGGTATCAGGAATCCTGACGGGCTCTTTGCAATAAGATAGATCAGGTTCAAGTTCTAATTTCTCATAGGTGAGTACATGCGTTGGGTCAGGCATGTATTTTCTCAACAGTGATACATGGAACACATTGTGAACATTGGAGAGACATGGAGGCATTGCCAAAATTTAAGCTATAGCCCCAATTCATTCTAGAATTTCAAAAGGTCCAATGTATCCGGAACTCAATTTACCCTTCTTACCGAAACGTATAACTCCCTTCCATGGAGATACTTTCATGAAAACATGATCACCGACTTGAAATTACAAATCCTTCCTTTGATTATCAGCATAGCTCTTCTGCCTACTTTGAGCTGCTTTGATGTAGGTTTTGATTACCGTCACCTTTTCCATCATTTCCTCAACAAGTACTCGGCCTGCAAGTTTTCTTTCACCAAAATCATCCCAACAGGTTGGTGTGCGGCATCTCTTTCCATATAATGTTGCAAATAGTGCCATCTGAATACTTGAATGGAATCTATTGTTATAGGAAAATTTAACCAGAGGTAAATATTGATCCCATATACCCTGAAAGTTATGTGAGAAGGATCTCAACATGTCTTCTAAGGTTTGAATAGTTCGTTTCAATTGTCCATCTGCTTGAGGGTGGTAGGAAGTGCTCAAATGAAGTTCAGTATTCAAGGCCTTCTGAAAACTTTTCCAGAATCTTGATGTGAAACGGAGATCCCGACCAGAAACAATCAATAGGGGTACTCCATGAAGTCTCACAACTTCATTAATATATAGTCCTTCTAGACGTTCAAGTGGTAGATATTCTCTTATAGCAATAAAATGTGCTGACTTGGTAAGATGATCAATAATGACCCATATTGCATCATACCTTCTAGAAGGTTTTGGTTGACCCTTGACAATGTCTATTGTAATATTATCCCATTTTCACTCAGGTATGGGAAGAGGATGCATGAATCCTACATGCCATTTCCTTCCACCTTCACTTGTTGACAATCCATTCATAATGAAACAAAATCAGTAATCTTCCTCTTCATGTTGTCCTACCAAAAATGTTCCTTCAAATCTCTATACATCTTTGTGCTACCAGGGTGTATGGAGAAATTGGAGTTATGGGTATCATCCAACAATTCCCTTTTTAGATCAGGTATATTGGGAACACAAATTCACTTAATCTCCCATCATTCACAGCTTTAATCTTATTTTGAAACTCGTTATCATCATCTTGGGAACTCTTTATCCTTTCGAGTAAAGATGGTTTGGAAACCATTTGAAAAATCATTGATATTTCACCTTCCATCGTTATTCCCATATCCATCATTACTAGATCCTTGATAATAGGATCCCTTTCAACTCTCATACTATTCAAAACTTCATGATCCTTTCTACTCAAAGCATTTTCCACACTATTTGCCTTCACCGGGTGGTAGTGTATAGTGCAATCATAATCCTTGAGAAATTCAAGCCATCTCCTTTGCCTCATGTTGAGTTCCTTGTGTGAGAAAATATATTTCAAACTCTTGTGATCAGTATATATCTCGCATTTTTTACCATAGAGATAATGTCTCCATATCTTTATAGAAAATATTAAAGCTGCTAACTCAAGATCATGAGTAGGATAGTTTTCCTCATGGATTTTTAGATGTCGTGATGCATAGGCAATAACCCTATCATTATTCATAAGGAAACAACCAAGTACTTTTATTGTGGAATCACTATATATAACAAACCCATCTTTCCCTGATGGTAGAGTCAAGATAAGAGCATTGAATAATCTTCTCTGCAATTCTTCAAAACATTCTTCACACTCTTTTGTCCAATAAAATTTAACCCCTTTACGTGTGAGATTTGTTAATGGGTTCGCCAATTGGGAAAAATTCTGGACAAAATGCTGATAATAACCTACTAAACCAATAAAACTGCATACATCATTTTTACTTGTTGGTGATGAACATTCTTGGATTGCTCTTGTCTTGGAAGGATCAACTAAGATTCAATCCTTAGAGAAAATATGGCGATGAAAAGAAATATCCTGAAGCTAGAATTCACACTTGCTAAACTTCTTGTGTAATTCATTTCTTTATGATCTTTGTAGGTTTTGGAGAATACCAAGATATCATCAATAAATACAACTACAAAGTCATCAAGATATTCCTTGAGAACTCTATTCATTAGATCCATGAAAAAAGGGTGCATTAGTCAATCAAAAAGGCATTAATGTAAATTCGTAATGCCCGTACCTGGTTCAAAGTGCTGTTTTCAGAATGTCTTCCTTCTTCACACACAATTGATGATATCCAGATCGAAGGTCAATCTTTGAAAAGTATTGAGCTCCATGAAGTTGGTCGAATAAATCATCAATGCGAGGTAGGGGATACTTTTTCATTATTGTTATAGCATTGATCACCCTATAGTCAATGCCCAACCTCATAGATCCATCTTTCCTCTTAACAAAAAGAATAGGGGCTCCCCATGGAGAAACACTAGGGTGAATAAATCCCTTATTATTCAATTCCTCTATATGTTTCTTTAGTTCCACAAAATCCACAGTGGCCATTCTATAAGGGGTCTTTAATATGGGACTTGATTTATGAATTAGGTCAGTGGAAAACTCAATTTCCTGTTCTGGAGGATGTCCAGGTAAATCTTCTGGAAAAAAATCAACATATTCTTTCAAAATAGGTAAATCCTATATTCGAACATTCCATTCCTCATCCATAGTAAATTCATTCTCTACCTCCCCAATAATTCAATTTAGTTGAGCTATTGGGGGTGGATCTAGATAAGAATTAGGTGGTGATGTTTCTTCTCTAAAATAAGGTACTCCTTATCATCATCAAAAAAATTTACCTCCTTCTTCTTACAATAATGTTTCACATCATGGTCTTAAATCCAATCCATATAGGGGATTATATCAAATTCCATCATGGGTATGACGATGAGATCATCAGATAAATGACATTTATATGACTTAATGGGAACTGATTCACAAAACATTGTTGCAATGATACTTCCCTTAGGATTTTTGATTGACATCTCCCATGTTAAATCAAATTGGAAATATCTAATTTTCTTAGCAAAAAGGGAAGATATGAAATAATGCGATGATCCAAAATCAAATATATCAATGGCCAAACTTGAGGAAACCATTAAATTACATGCCACTACATCTTTCGGAGTATCCAACTCTGCAGTAGTGATAACATAATCTTGGCATTGATCCCTTGGACACTTCTGAGGTAAGTTTCCCTGATGATTAGGACATTCATTTGCATAACGTCCCATCTCCCTGCAATTGTAACACTAAACATCAGTAGCTACTTTCTCCCCCTTGCAATCATGAGCTTGGTGGCCTTTTTCACCACACTTGTAAAAGACTCCCATTCCCTTCAAGCATGTACTGGGGTGTTTCTTCCCACATTTACTAAATTATGGATATTCACATTTTCCCTTCTTCCCTCTATTTCCATTTTCAGAGTGATCATCATATCTCTTCTTCTCATGCTTTTCTTTAAAGTCGTAAGAGTTAGAGAATTCTTTTTCCATATTGATAGCACATGAGACAATGTCTTTGTATGATGAGAAGGATTGTGAAACTAATGATCGATGAATAAATGGATTTAACCCATCAAAGAAACGATCAATCATACTCCTCGGGTTACATATATAGTCTGTTGTATGCCTTGCTAACCTAATAAAGTTAGCTTCATACTTTGCGACATTATCATCTTCCTTTTGTCTCAGACTGAGAAATTGCCTTTCTATATTTTCTCGATGGTCAAGAGGAAAGTATTTTTCTATGAAAATCTCTTTAAACTCCCTCCATTCCATAGTTGATACTTATTCATCTTCATTTGTCTTTTGAATCAATGACCACCATTGATCAGCATCTCCAGTGAGGCGGTAAACTGCCGTGAAAACATTTTCCCTTTCACTACTCCCCATGGCGTGGAATATTTTCTCTAAGGAATTGATCTATTTCTCAGCTACTAGTGGATTTGTACCCCCATTAAACGTTTCTGTTTTTTGCCTCATTAATAGATCTATCATCGATCATCCATGCTGTGGATCAGGGTGCTCTATATGGGTAAGGTTATTATTCATAACATGAGTCAGTTTTTATAGTATAATGATATGCTGATCGACACTACTTGTATCACCAGCTCCACTATAATTATCTTGAGCACGAGGGAAATCCCTACATGGATTCCGTGTGTTGATACTGTTTCCATTTCTTCCACTAGGTGCCATTTCTAAACAATGGCATAAACTAGATTAGTTTATGAATCGAAATACATAATTCCATACTTGTAAAACACTTAACATAAATTAAACAGTTTATGTATATAAGTCATAATCATAAAAAGGTTTTCTTTGAGGAAGTATATACTCATAAACCCTTCATAATGGTTTATAAAGAAAATGATAATTATACTATGAATATCCCCTGAGAGTGTCGTAACCAAGTGTGCATCAAGGCCTATGGTCATGGACCAGTTCCCATTCGAGTCTAGCTCAAAGAGGTGTTTTCAGGTTTTACCCCTAGGTACATCTGTTCTAGAGCTGCCTCTACCTACTCGTATCGATACAGGGATGTATTTCTTGGAAAGCTCAGAAAATATCAAGAATACCCAAATTCTAGGAAGTTCTTCTATACTAATCCTCAAATACCATCTTAGGGTTATGTTCTCTAATAAGAGTTTACCTAAATCTAGCTTCCAAGGTTTATTACTAAACTTCCTATGATAGCAACTGTAACTCCTTGTCCCCAGTTATCCAAATTCGGTGCATTATTACATAATATTTGAATGATCACAAGGGATCAAATCCCAAAAGAATGATTAGTTTAGTAGCCTTGGAAACACTAGATATATTCATAAGTCTTACATTACATAATAAATTGAAAAACTACAACAAAATCACTTCTTGATATCCCCTCATACTATCCCAATAATTCATTCATAATATACTTCTTCACATCCTGGGAAAAAATAATACATTGATAGGGGTGAGCTCAGATGCTCAGTAAAGATAACAATATAGCAGAAACTTGCATAAATAAACATAAACATTTAAGGCAATGAATAACTAAAACAAAAACCTTTTAAACTTTAAATTAAACATAATATGTAAAAGATAAAATAATAAAATTCCATTTACTTATTCACATGGATATTATAATAATCGAATAATCACATGCAATATCAATAAACACTTTCATAATAAGGGAATGAATAATGCCAGACTATCATAACCACATATTCAAGGCCTTGTGCCAAGACTACAAATAAGATTTTGTCAAGTCCTTGTTCCAAGACAGTAGTTTGTCTCATGAGACCTACCGATGCATCGACGAGATATAGCGGGCTCCACCCATCACTTACTATGTCCAATGCATTCTTCATATGAAAAAGTTTAAACATAACATAATCGTTCGTATTAAAACTGGCATACGAAATGTCAATACTTTACCCATAAACCATGAATGGTATAAAAATAAAACATCCAAAGTCAAAAATATCACAAAAAAATCAATAAAATATGGAAGATGTGTATCATAATAAAGCAACTTCAAATAAGCTTAAAATCCATCAAAGGATGTTGACATGAATGAAATAAAAACTATTGAAGAGAAATATCTATTTTTTGAAATCATTTAAAAGTCACATAATTATAAAAGAAAAAATTTACTTTGAAAATATTATCATAATCTTGTAAGGGAAGCTTAGACAATTTTATAATGGCGGAAAGTAGCTGCACCCATCGTATACGTTAAAAAAATACAATCTTACCTTAATTTTGTTGAAAAGGTTAAAAAGGAGCTTATTTGGAAAACGACGGAAAGATTCCTTTACAAAATCTTATAAAATTTAAAACAAGGGTATAAATCACTTTGAACCATAGTCTAGAAAATAGTAATAATGTTTTGAAATACATTTCTAAGAAACATGGATGTGGATGATAAAGAGGTCCTAGTAGATAATTACGTATAAACAACCTCGAATTATGAAGAGATTGTGAAATAAACCCTTACCTTGTACTTTTACTTAGTTGAGGGTATGTTAAACTCTTTTATAATGGTGAAATAATTTTTATTAAATTATAAAAGAATCATATACATTAATATGATATCATATATGATCTTTTAACATTACTTTTTTAATAATATCTTAGTATTATCGTCGTTCTGGGTGTTAACTAATTTTTCTTCCCTTATATGATTTGTTATAAAAGCCATGTTTATTATGTATTGGTTGTATCTTATTCATATATAGAATTATATCAAGTCCTTAAACATTATTTTTAATCATCAAATGAAAATTAGTCTTGAATGGATACGATGGGGAATGAATCTCATCGCGTTCGTGGAGACTGTATTCCATACGTACGCACGAGCGACAATATCATTCTTTTGATATTAAATTCATATATAATTGGATCTTATATCATATATACAGAATCATTATCATGTTATATTTATTATTTACATAATTTATACTCATTATTATACCCATCCAAATAATAATGTATTGAATAACAATTACACCACGACGTGGAGACAGTAAGTTGTACATACGCACGTACGGTGACATGTCATTCAAAGGATGGATAGAATACTGAATATGGTTGTAAAATATTAATAATAACATCACAGTATATAATATATACTGGAGTTAATATTTTATAATTGAAACCACAAATAAAGAAGAAGTGGAAGAAGAAAGGAACTTGATAGAGGGTGGTGAAAACAGTACCTCTTCTTCGGGTTCTCCCTTTTGATTTGACCAAAAGGGATCCTTATGTTTTCTTTTTGATCAAACTAAGGCCTCTATGTTGAATAGAAGATAGTTGAGAGAGTATTTGGGTTGGGTTTGGACGATCCAAATGGCTTTGAAGGTGTGAAATTGAGATAAGGGGGAGTGCCCTTTTATAAGAGGGTGGGGGCACCTTAGGAAAAGCTAGAAATATTATTTTATAATAAATTAATATTAAGTTTATAATGGCTCCAAAGTGACTTATTTCGAGGATAAGGTGGGGATGGTTCGAAAACCACCCAACCAATAGGTTTTAGACAGGTTTGGGTCACTATATTACCCTTATCTATTAGTTTTAACTATTAGTTAATTAGTTTCACATTTACTATGTCTCTTTGTATTTTTATACTATATGGTTAATAAACATACTATATACTTCCAAGAGAACCCCAAGTAGTTCATTAATGATACACGTATCATTATATAAGTCTCTTGAAAGAACCATAGATTTTTTTGGAAAAGAATATCAATTAATAATATAATATTTGTTTTAAAAACTCTTATATGTCAATTTTGACACTATTTTTAAAATTGATTTTTTGTGAAAATCATAACAGAATTATTACTTCAGAAAAAGTTTATTAAATAAATCCTAGAATGTCATATTAACCTATAAAAGTATTTTAATTCATAAAAAGTCTCATATTATATTTATTTGGGTATTTATAATATCAATTATTTTAATATTTAATTAATAAGGTAGTTACTGCATCACCATTGTGTCATAAATAAATTAAATTATTTAATGTCTAAAATTTTTAAATAAAATAACCTTATATATGAAATATTTTTATCTGTCTAATGAATATTTATAATCTAATTTATCTTACGTGTAACCCTATAGTAAAATGTTTTAGTTATTACACTTTGATTTTAACTCTTTTAACTCGTCTTGGAATTAAATAATAATAAATGTCCTAGTCTAATCAAAGTGGACCAAAGAGGTTTATATTTTATCAAAAATGTTGTTTTTGGTCGAATTATACTTATCTAATAAAATAGGACATGTGTTAGGGTAAAAATAATATCATTTTTACCTTTAATTACTCAATTACTTTTAACCGGGGTAAATAAAAGTAAAAAGTTACTATTTTACAAAAATCATTTTCATCTAATTGAACCAAATTCTACATACTGATATCAACAGTGTCTCTCAGATTTTTGAATTTCAATTCACAGAAGTGGTAAAAGTATGTTTTATGAAAATTTACACAAGCTCCTAGGAGATGGGTAAAAGACGGTAAAAAGTTCAATAAAATTATATATATCTAAAATTAATATAAAATGACTCCAATGAATTACATTGAACTTATATAGGTATAATATATCAATTTTGACCTAAAATAAATTTAAATAAAATAAATAATTATTTAAATAAAAATTCGATTTTAACTAATAACTTATTGTTTTTCACTATTCTTCAAAAATTTAATGTTTTCAGAAAAATACCAAAAATTTACCCTAGGATAATTTCGATATTCCAAATCAAAAAATGAAGATCATTTTGAAAAATAAAATTTATAACATTTTAAAACGTGTGTTTTACTATTCATAACGACTTGTTTGATTGGTTTTGGTGTGTTATAACTCGAAGTTGCGTACAACACACGCTATTGTATTATTCAAAGAGAAGCATACCGTGGAAGCTTATGGTGTTACACCAATACCCCATGGAAATAGAATTTTTTGAAAATGAATTTAGTAGGAAACTTCTAACCCATGCCATGAATGAATTATTGGAATTTCATATTTCTGTATTTGAGTCTAGTAAACAGGGACCCACATTTCCATGGATAGTGTTTTATTGACCTCTACTCTTCACAAGACAATTCCTTTAAAATAGTAGCTTGATGATGGGTTCCATATAATTAAAGAAACTCTTAATAATTGGTAGACCATTGGTGAGTCGTTATTCTCCATGGGGAGTATTATATACTCTTATAGTCATTTTTTGCACCATTAGTGACAAGAGGAGCTGTTATGGGGGATTTCTATGATTCTATGTGGTAATTGAACCCCAAAATCACAAAGATGTTCAGTGACATGCAGTGAAGATTCTAGTGGATAGATATGAGATGGGGCATTGTGGATTTAGTCTCTCATTTTGATACATGCTAAAAAGTAAACTCCATGCACCAGAGACCTCTGAGTTTTCATCAAATACTTTTTGTGCCAAATTGGACGTGGGATGATAGATATAAAGACTTTTTAGTAGGGTTTCCATGTACCTAGAGAAAGAAGAAGCGATATGGGTGTTGACTGATTGGCTAACCAAATTGAACCACTTCTTTCCCATTTGAGATATGAGCAATGTTAAGAATATGGGAAGTATCTATATAAAAGAGATTGGTCGTTTTGAAAATTTTCCATATTTTATAGTGTTTGATAGGGAACCTAAGTTTACATATCACTCTTAGAATGGCCTTTAGGAGGAACATGGATCAAATGTTCATTTGAGTATGGCATACCATCTATAGTCGAATAGATTGATAGAACTATCATACAAAATTTTGTTGAAATGCTTCATGACCGTGTTCCCGACTTTGGTGGGTCTCGGGATGAACATTTAGTTAAGGTTGTGTTCACTTATAGAAATATTTATTAGTCCACAACTATGATGCCTACTTTTGAGGAATTGTATGGCCAGCCTTGTAAACCTCAATTTTGTTTCTTGAATTTCAAGAATGTTCCTTGTTTGGAGAGAGAATGGTTCATGAGATGAAAGAAAAGATTTAGTTCATTCATCGAATAATGTTAATGACATAGATCCAGAAAAAGTCTTCTGTTTATCGTCACCACAGACTATTGTAATTTTTATTTGGTGTGCTAGTGTTCTTGAACGTTTCATCTCTATTAGGTCTCCAATGAAATGGGAGGAAAGGAAAACATGATCATTATTATAAGGACCCTTTTTTGTTTTTTTAGAAGGTGGGTAAAGTGTCTAACCTTTTAGAACATTCACAATAGTTGATGTCAACACACAACATGTTCCGTGTTTCTCAGCTATGAAAGTATCTTTCTGATCCATCTCATGTTTTGAGCTAAATTGATATTGATGTTGTTTATAATTTATCAGTGAATGAGAATATAGTCATGATTGTTGATTCTAAAACCAAGGAACATAATATGAGGATGACAAATTTGGCTTCAGTTCTATGGAGTCTCGGTTATGATACTCTTGTGACATGGGAGAGATAAGAACTTTTTAGATATTAGTAACATCATTTTTTGACAAGAGCGCTTCTTAACGAGATTTATAGGGATGTAAGGTTTCAATGGTATGGATGTTGTAACATACTGCTTCTATTTTCAGGTACTCCTCAACTAATATTTTTATCATCATTTGGTTGGGACTCATTTAGGGGTGCATCAGGTGAAATTTTGAAAATTTTGTAAGGATCTTTGGCGATGCATGAATAGCAAATGGTTTTCCCAAACCGTGTGCCAGCTAGTGGAAACATTCAAAACCAAGGAAGTAAGGGTTTTCATAGTTGGAACATGATTTAAAAAAACATGCACCCACATAGTTGAAACCATACACCCCTTCAGATGGGTTCATGGTTAGGCCACATGGTTAGAGAAGTCGTGTGGCCCCCTCTAGGAAACCATGTGTGTGAATTTCATTCATTCCAAGAATTAAATTAAAAATTACCAAATCCCAATATATCCCCCACTAAAACTTAAATCAGGATTGGATGATTCCCTAGGTATTTAGAACTCCCGAGAAAAATTTTTGTCTCCTCAAGACCCTCTCCATGATTGATCAAATATAAAACAACATCATTCAATATATCTTTTATAAGAGTTCTTCTTTAATCCTTTATCTTCCACTCTCTTCCTATCAACCCCCATAGGGTTTGATATGTCTCTAAGTTAGTGTAGGATCTAATATTATTATTTTGATCTTCAATGATGGTTTGATTCTTAGATCTATATTTCTGAAATTCTTCATTGGACATTCCCTTTGTAGGTGCTGGGAGAAATGATCTCTTTTCTATAGTAGGTGGTTCCATTTATAATTGGAAAATTGATTTAAGCCAACATTTCATGATTTAAATTATATTATATTATATTATATTATGAAAAACGTAATCCAAATATATTTGGGATATGAATTTTCTTTGGCATGAAATTTGTGGAAACCCCTAATTCCAATAAATTGGGGCATCATTGTTGTATTTTATGGAAATTATGAAATAAATTTTTGGATTTAAATTGTGAAATTGGTTTCTCAAATTGATTTCAAATTTTTATTCAAAAAAATGGATTTATTTATTTTTATAAGAACCTTGGTTGGTGTTATCTTCGAAAATTAATGAATTGATTAAAAACACATTAATGTTTCTAAATGAAAATTGGTATATTGAATTGGTAATGGAATTTTGATGAGTTTTGAGATAAATGTTTAGTTTATTTATTTTTTTAGCACATAAAAACATAGTTAGATAATGTTTTATTTGGGAAAACACTCTATTAATTCATTATGACTCTATGAAAAAATTGTGCATCAGGTCACATCCTTGATGGGATACTGATGAGTCCTCTTTGACCAGTTTCTGATGGATGTGTGTAATCATATTGTCGTGATCACCTATTCAACTGTGTGGAGATCGAATAACCTAGAAATATTCTACCTATAATAGTATTACCATGTTTCTCATTTGTGATTATTTTGATATATTCTATTATTTTTAAATTGTATTACATAAGTTGTTTGAATATATATAAACTATTTTATATTAAATATTTATTAATACACTTTTTGAAATAATTCAATAAATTTAAATGTAAAGCATAATTTTTTTAGATATTAATTTTTAGTTTCATACTTATTTATTAAAAATATAAATCAGTATCTAGTTAATTAATGTGTCATATCATTATTGAATCCTTTGTGAGAACCTATTGGGATTTTAGTTCACACTATACCTTTTCTCTTGGGTGTTTGTAGATTTTATCCTATCATGTTCGAGCAAAGAGAAAGCACCTCTTAGAGGTGGAAGTTGTTGATCTATGGGCTTGGGTTGAATTATCCATTGGGACATGGGTTGTTTATATTTTATTTTATGAATATTTTCTGTTATACATTCGGTTTATATACTGTTTGACTTCTTGAATTGTTCTATCTATGGATATTTGTTAGAATACTGACATGTATAAGTTTCTTCCTTTTCTTATATGGAAAAACCATTCCCACATTTGTCTTGTATGATTCCAGGTGCTAGTCACCAACCTGTAGAAATTATTAATTACCTTAATTCAATGTATAGATCAGGTTAGGTATCATATTACCTGGGTATTTGGGCCGGTCCGTGATAAAATAATTATTCATTATAGAATTTCATTCAGGTAATTTTAGAATAGTTCATACAATTTTACGTTAAAAAACATGTAAATAATGTATTCAAATGTAAACTATTAAAAAATATAGAATATTTTATAATTATCTAAAACATTTGTGTAAAACATAAAATCATCCAAAAAATATTACATTTATAGATTTTAAAATCATATACTTGATTTTTCTAATCCTTGCATAAGAATTGTGTCTACATTGCATAAAAATATAAAAAATCATTTCGTTTATAAAAATTACAAATAAATGAAAATCATTAAAAAATTAAAAAATTATTGTCGATATAAACCTTGATATTCTAAAAATATATATACTTAGTCTCATATATTTCATAATAACTTATTTATTATCTTATTTTAACTTTTCTTGTCTTACAGAAGCATTGCACAAGCACTTGGATAAGATTCTTGTTATATAACTCTAAAATTAGAAAAAAAAGAATAAAAATAATCATTTATACATAATATTGACTGAAAAATTATTTCAATTAATTTTTACATCTCAATTACTATCATTAGAATACCAGATTTGACTTTTCCATTATTATTCATACACTCCATCATCACTATAAATTATTTTAATATATATCATGAAAAAAAATAATTTTTATATTTTGAAATATTTAAATGTTATATTTTTAGTATATTATCATTATTTATATTTCCATTTGTTTAAAAAATATTTAAAAAATATTTATGTATTGGAGATTTGATAAAACATATTGTATTTCATAAAAACTGTAATTTTTATCATTCAAAAAAAAAATTATCTTCTTCCATAATATCTGAAAAATTTATATTGAGAAAAAATGAAATTTATCAGAACAATAATTACTTCCATTTGATGAAAATAATTTTATTTAATTGGAATTATTCTAATATAAAGGTGTAAAACGAAATGAAAAATAGTTTTCTAATGTGTTTTTTTGCTCAAAAAATGATATTATACCAAAATATAGTGGAAAGATGATTCTCATTTAATTAATTATAATATTTAAATCTTGATAAGGCTTATCTTAATTTAATATAAAATTAAAATCTTAATTGGTATTTTTGATGAAAATAATTGATTGTTTTACCAATATCAATATTTTTCACTATTCATAGAAAAATTTAATCTTGTCAGAAAAATACCAGAATATCACCATAAGATAATTTTTCTACAAAAATTTAACAAAAATCATAATTTTTATTAAGTAAAATATAAAATATAGCATAAATTAATTATAATATTTTATTAAGAAAATAGATAAAACCAATTCTTGAAGAAAATATACTATTGAATCATAAATTGACATTACAAAAAATTGAATTCATATTTATTTAGAATTTATGAATACATTTTTTATTAAGTATAAAATTTATATGTATATTTCATAATATTGTTAATACTATTCATATCTACCAATATAATGGCTAGGTTATAGCTATAACATTTAGATATTAATATTTACTAGTTCATTTAATCTTGATGTTGCATGTTGTATACATTATCAAACATTGTATTATTTTAAAATATAATGCTATTAAAAATTTCTTTTAGTTGAGATATTGAATAATAAAACCCATTCAACAATTTTTATGGATTTATATGAGGTATTTTATAGACAATAGTATAGATCACAGTTGTGTTGGAATGAGTTTGGATATTTTTTTATCGTTGGATCAGATTAATTGTACAGTGCAATAAATATATTGTCGATAATTTATGAGTGGATGATGGCTACTATAGACTATTATAAGTCATATTCATATGAAACAATGATATAATTAGCATATAATTTTAGTGATAAGGTCTATTTTAATGTTTCTCCCCATCATGGTCTCTTAAGGTTTGGTAAAGGCTATATGATCTTTCCATACATTGTTGGACCTCTAATGGCGTTGAAGTGAATCACTAAGATTGTGTATATATTAGAGATGCATCTTCATATGAATCATGTTCACAATAAATTACATGTCTCATATCTTTATAAATATATTAATAATGACTCATAAACCATTGATTGAGATGATTTAGATGTTAAATAGAATAAAATGTTCAGGAAGTGGCCTATTAAGATATTGGAACCTCAATATTAGAAGTTATGAGGATAAATCATTCCGAAAGTGTGGGTTTTATATATGCATGGTGGTTTTGGGTCATATAAATGGGAGTGATAATCACATATTTGGGCTCAATATATAGAGTTATTCTGAAGCAAGATCTAGAGTGAATATTGAATTTTATATTTCTGGCCATGTTATGGATGTTGTACAATTTTATCCTTGGGTTGGTATTGAATGATTAAAGGATTTGTGTTTTAGAGGTATAATAAATGTTTTTTGAAGTTTTGATGTTGTTCTTTTCTTATAGGGTTCATTTTCATTCTCGATAACAATAATTAGTTAATAGGTATCGAAAGCAGTATCATGATATTTAATGATCTTATACTTTGTGTTTTGAAAAAGTTAGCGGTGGAATATGTGTTCCATGATGAGTATTTTGGGTGAAAATTTGTGTTTTAAGATTCATTGTAAAACAAAATATGGTATCACCACAACACATCGTGGTCGGTTTCATTTTTACATGTATTTGGATTAGCATATGTTGGTGTGTCCTATTTTTGATATGAATAGTTTAAATTGAATATTGCCAATATGGGGTAGGGTTATAAAAAAGTTATATACTGAAAGCTGATTTAGGTGTGTTCCTAAATTTTTATTCATGGGTTGGTGTGTAATTTTAGTTAAATTATTTTCCCCCACAATATGGAAAATGGAAATTGTTGTTTATATTGCTGGAAACATTGTGTAGCATCGTGAATATCACAATGTAGTTTTTTCATGTGTATATAAAGATATTAGTGAAAACATCAATGCTTCCTATTATCCATTTTTTATCTTATTCAAATCTAGGTTTTATAAATTAATAGATGGAAAATAATTCAGAACTCATCATTTTGACATGCAATGGTTTTCAACGAAATGTTTAATAAACTAAACCATGTAAGAATTTTAGTCTACCTTTTTATTTTTTGTTTCAAAAGGTTTTAATTATTATTATTCCCTTTATATATTATTTGGATCTCTATAAAATTTGAAAATTTTAGGGTGTTATGGGTCACTTCCTGGGACATTTTAAAAAAAACATGGTGGATTGTTGAGTCCACACCTTTGTGAGATCAAATCTTTTCAATATAAAAAATACTCTTTTCTATTTTCATATATTTCACTTGTTCTTTCCTTATTTAGGATCTATTTTAGAAATAAATGAATTGATATAGTGGAGGATTGATGTGTCTGTGATGAATTATAGGTTATTGAAGTTATTCCTTAAATGATTATGCATGCCTAATCATCCGTTTTTATCTATTATTTCTTGTTATATTATTTTGATCTTTTTTATAAATAGGAAATTAGGATTATCTCTTTATTGTTTAATGTATTCATATATATTAATAATTAAAGAGATTCCCTTTGGAGAATATTGGGAATTTTCTTAACAAATGAATATCCTAATTGACTTTAATTAAAAGGGATGTTGGTAAAATAGGGTTTATGTTATTTATTTTCTTATTATTCATTTAAATGAATATTTTTTATGGAAAAATTTTATTACTATCATTTAAAGTTATTGTTTAAGGGTTTTAGTGTATTGAATATTCAAAAATTATAATTTAATGATTTATTTTTTTAGCAATCATAAAATGGTAATTATCTCAACCATAAAATTTTTTCATAAAGAACTCATTCAAAATATAAATGGAAATATGTTAAGTAGTATGATATAGTGGATGCAAAAATCATCAAAACATTAAAAATTATTACATGAAAATATGATAGTTAATGAGGAAATAATAATCTCAACCCTATCCTCTTGATCTTCAATGACTACTAATAAATATTCCTCCATATTCCCCTCACACCAATTTTGTTATATTTTAGTTTTATAATCAATACATTAATTTCACTTTTGGATGGTGTAAGACACTTTACAATGAAAATGGGTGGAGTTACTCATTTATCTAATAATGGATATGGATCAAGATATTTGAATTCAAATGTGATTCCACATTCCTTGAATATTTAGAGGCCTAAAATCAGGATTATCACCTCCAGTGAGAGGGGATTTTCATCACCTAGGAATACATTATAATGTATGATCACTTAGATTACTGAGTCCATTATGAGGCCACTTTTTCTTAGGATGTCATTGACATAGGAACCATCTATATTTAACATTAATCCATCTTTTTGGGAAGAAAAAATGATTATATTTCTTTGATGGAAACAATAATAGGTCTCACAACATGCAATTATTTCATCATCTGTTTATTCAAGGTTAAATAAGATCATTGTCCATCAAACATGACTACTAGTTTGTTATTCAAAGAGGAAGGTTTATGTTTTAAATTATAAATTTCCAACTTATGTCCCACCACCCTACAAATTGTTTAAAAAAACTAGATATTTTAAACCCTACCATTACTATGATTTTGAATAAGAGTACTTCATAAGTTTATGCAATAAATTTGAAATAAATATATTGAATTCCAAATATTAATCTTGATGTCAACATTGTTTTACAATAATTTATAGATTTGGGAAGAAACATTCCCTTGTTGGAAAATGTTGGATATTTACTTTTTCTTTGTATAATAGAGGAATTCATATTTGGATTTTTTAATGTAACGCTACAATCAATCTCCATATATATGGAAAATGAGTTTTTGATAATATTTTAGATTTTTATGGATATTATTCAATGAAAATCACAAAAAAATATAATCATATTTAGTTTATCCTCTTCTTGATGTGGTTTTTGGATCCTTTACCACCAACCTAGATCTAATGAACCTATTTAATTTTGATTGAATATAAAGTAGTAACCCTTATTAGAGAGGTAGATATTTTAGTTCTCCTTATATTGATAATAATCTAGAACATCCTATATGAGGTCTATGAATTAAAGTACTTAATTCAGAAAAATATAATGTCATGGGAATCCTGGTAAAATAATGATTTCAAAAACCAATGTCCTTAAAAAAATTTTGTATCTCCATTCTCAACGATCCAATTTTATAGGTCATAAATTTTCTATATACATCCAAGAAGATTGTATGACACAGTGGAAGGAATTGGGTAACCTTTATAAATATCTTCCACAACAAAACCATCTTTTCCATTTATATGGTATGCCTAAAGGTAGATATCTCCTAAGTACACCAATACAAAATTTTCTTATAAATTATAAAAATCTTACATGATGTTGTTGATGATAATTCCACCAAGACAGAGGGTTTTTCTGACTCTTCTACATTTTTTCTAGTGATATCTTCTCTCATATCGAAGAAGCTATATGAATTTTTTTTAAAATACATTCAAATAGTAGGATCATATTCTTAGGTCCATTACCACCAAAAAATTATTGATGTTCATTGATGAGATAAAACATTTAATAGATAGCATATTACCTCTAAAAGATATGATATGGATCTTCAGGTTATTAACTTGATTAGAAATTTTGGTAACCATATATTCGAAGTGGTTATTATGAATCCTCCCATTAGGTATATGTTCTATATGATATTTTATAGGGATATCCATATTTTTATTTATCATAGACCATTTTTCATTTAGATGAGTCATATTAGAAGAGTAATTTTTTGACATATAACTCCTTATTTTTCTTATATTCACCCCCTAACCACTCAAGTAATCATAAAACTCTTAATTATTATTAAAAATTTTGAGAGACCACAAATTGTAATTAATTTTAATTATTAAAGAATGTAATAAAAATATAATAAATGCATCAGGTTTTAAATATACCCCTTAAGGGTACCATGGAACCAATTATTAATTTAATTTTGAGATAATTTTTTAATATATATTGTGACAGGAAAAATACTCTATGATAGAGAGGATATATTTGTCTTATCAAATGATTCAACTTGAATATTACAAATTTTTTACTTGTATGAGATATAGAAAACCATGAGTGGATTTGAATATTCAAAATAGTCTATGACATATAAGATATAATTATCTTCCCAAACTCAAGGCATCCTATGATCAGAAGCTTGTCCAACCTGATATCCCTATTCTTTAACAACATTCTATGTGGATCATTGGAAAAGGTGAAGTGAGTTATTAGTTTTAGAACCATGTTAACTTAGTTTTGGGTTTTCCATTTTTTCTCCCCTACTATCAGCTCATAGAGACTAGTGTTTATCCTGTTCTTATCAATTCCACTCTGGATGTCAATCATTGGAACAATTTTGACAACATCCAGCTAAATAATTAATAGGATTGTTGTGTTCTCACATGGTCAGTTGAAGGTAATTTTAATATTAGTGATTTTACTAAAATTCATTATGTGGTATCTCATTAGGACCCTTGGGGAGATCTTCTATGGTGAAAGGAGATTCCTTTGATGTAAGTTTTCCTATTATGGAACATCTGGTATAATGTGATGCCGACCGAGGATAACTTATAGTGGATTGGGAATAATTTGGCCTCCAAATGTTGATGTGGCAGGAAATTGATGTATGAGTCCTTTTTTAATTTCTTTTACAACGAGAGGGATATGGTTGCTTGGGGGTATTTTGGACAGTTTGGTGGGCATCAGGCTGGTGCATAGTCTTTTTTGGCTTTCCTCCAAAGGTAGTTCCATGGAGTGGATATGCCAAATCCAGAACTGAAGTCCAGGACTTTATGTTTTACTATAGGGTGATGGGTTATGTAGTTTTCCATGAACATGGTGATTCACTAGTCCATTATTTTGTCCAGTACCAATATTATTTTTAGAACCACAGTGTTACTTCTAGAAATGGGTAGCATGTACAGAGAATTAGCCAATGGCCTTTCTCTCATGGCTCATAGGTCCTTGGTTCGATCAACTATCTATAGTAGGTTTGATCAGTGTCATTGGGTCAAGTGGAATCCACATAGCTTGGGTTTCAAAATTAAAACTAATGGATCATGCTTCTTGGGATCAATGCGTAGAGGGGGAGTTGTTCGTGATTCTCTTGGAACAGTGGTGGTGGGATTATCAGCTTATTTTCCTAATAAATATTCCCTTCATGTAGAGTCTCTAGAAACACTCACTTGTTTGATTCTCTATAATCAGATGGAAATTCCTATTTAGGTGGTGGAGGTTGAGTCTCTCAAAATCATCAAGGCCTTATCTGGAAAAAGTTCAATCACGTGGAGCATTGAGTAATCGATTAGAAAATGCAAGTGGCTTTTAGATAGCCACACGTCTAACCTTCATACATGGAATGAGGTTAATATTAGGGATTATTTTCTAACTAGTAAAGCTACCCTGAATGATAATATATTCGTTTTTTCTAGTCTTGGATCCTTTCCTTCAAAAGGATCCATCTCTGTATGGGATAATTCCCTTTGACTTCACTATTTCTCACCACCTTATATCCTTTTTTGTATCTCATTCATCTCTATTGTTTAATATAATAAAATATCTTGGTGGATATGGAGGACCTAAAATTTTAAATTAATGTTCATATACTCATGTAGAAAATATAATGGAATGAAACGACTATGGGATGAAGCTGAATTCAATATGATTTTAATCATTCTGTATTTTTTCCATTATAATGATATTACCTCCTCTTACCTTTCTATCAATGGTATCCACCACATATTTTGATGGATAAATATAATTCTTATTCATCCAACACCTAACAAACCTTTGTTTCTCTTTAGATTAAAATATATGAGGGATTTAGACCAACCTATCATCGCGTAATTTATCAAAGATTTTGAAAGTTATGTTATTCAATATTATTGACTAGAGTTGTTGGAAGAATTATATGTTCTTGTAATTTAAGATAATCACCACCGTGGAAGTTCAAGTGAATCCAGGTATTGATCCCCTCTAAAGTAATGTTACACCACTTTAGTTATGTTATGTTTGATGAAATCACATACCACGATATAGAGAGATCCTGTAAATCCTTTTGTCCATAGTATATAATTTGAATTTTAGAATTTAATGGATCTGGGAAGTCTCTCTCATTTAGAATTAATTCCAATATATCATTTTCTTGATAACTGATAAAAATAGTAATGGTAGTGAAGATAGATTAATTTATTTTAGGCCTCTAATTTCCTTGATCTTCAGAGCTCCTAACATCAAATGTTTCTATTGGAATTGAATAATGTTCCACTAGCTTATGACCAAGAATCTGTACTTCACTCCTAAAAATATCTACATCAAGTTAAATTTTTATATTATCAATATATTTATTTCATTTTTTGAAATAATTGAAAATGGATGAGTTCAAATCTTTCACTTTTAGACATAACAAAGTAGAATTATCTCTCATCAAATACTCCTTTATAATCATAATCTCTAAAATGATCATTTTACTCATTAATATTATACTAATTAATCTCATGTTAGATTTAATTTTTGAAGAAAAAATATTTTTATATTTCCTTTGATAATTATTCATATAGTATTTTGGTTGTTTTTTGAGATTATTCACATTGGTTTAATTTAGTTTGGAGATTCCTAATCATATTTTATAGGATCTTCCAAGGACTCTCCATCATAGGACTAATATATGATTCATTAATAACTTTCATGATTCCATTTTTTTTCATTCCACTTTCTTAGAGAAGTGAAAAAATAGCCCAGGGATGATAGATCCCCTTGATTTAAAAATAATGATAGTGATCCGAAAGATCCCACATAAGATGTTACAAATAAAATTTTGGATATTAGGATAAAATAATTATATTTGAAAATAGTCTATCAAATCGGGACCAATTATAATTGTTCCCATAATTATTATTACACCATGAATATTAACCACCTAAAAAATCTATGACCATTTATTTATTTTTTTCTATACCATAATTGATGTTTTCTATCACATTCATTATAAAAAAAACCTTTAAATTTTTTTCTTAATCATATAAATGTAATTGGATTACCCATGGGTAGACTAAGATAAACCCCCTATAAAAAATCAATAGGAATATCCAAAGTTATTTTTTAATCAATTTTGGAAATGGAATAAAAAATAATGATATGATTATAAACATGTCATAATCTCTTAGTGTCCCCAACTAAGGTGATAAATAGTACAATTATAACTCTATATTGGGGTTCTAGAATACTACATTCATTTCAGTGTGGTAGATATTTAGGTGGAAATTTAATTTTTTTTTGTTGTAGTATCTTGATATGTTTGATGGGGAAGGGTTTGGTTTCTTCCCAAGATATAGAATTTGATAAAACTGTTGCAACAATTAAATAATGTGTGATGGAAATGACTTATTTTGGGATAATTTAGTGAAAATAAAATAAAATTAAATTATTACAATAATGATGTTGTAAATGAATATTACTGATAAATTTTTTGTGTAGATAACAGTGTTTCATTTGAGTTACGATGTCACCATAATTAAGGTTCTTAACAAAGATAATGTGTATAGTAGATTGTATTGTGGTACTGATTATAAATAATATAAAATGTGGATATTCTTGATTATTTTTTAGTAGTGGTTTCATTGTTTTTGTGCTGTTAGATGTGGAAATAATATATGTATTTCTGGTGATGGTGATTGAAGTATATGGTTATACAGGTCTTTTGGATTGGAATTGGACCATATGTTGAGATTGTGTTATTCAACATGTATATCATCTTATATTTTTATATTTCATATGGGCCACCACCTAAGTTGGCCAACCAAACAAACACCTTTATGAGGATTTGGGAATTTTTTGATCCCATAATATCCAGGATGTGGGTTATGCTAAAGGGTAGCTAATTCTTTTACCTAACTCTATATTCCAAAACTAGTGTGTTTAAGATGCATGGGGATTCAATTTGTGGATTTCTTCATAGTTTTTGGAATTTCACTATGGTATATAGATTTGGTATTTGTGCGATGTATATGTGTTAGTGGTTTTCTAGTTATAGTATCCAATATTTGGATATGATCTGTTGTATGTTACTTTGGGATTTGGATGTGGTGTGCTGATTTATTATACAGTGGCAATATGAAGATATGGGATGGGATTGAAGTGACATGATTTTTTTTTATTTTTAAATGTGCATGACTAAATCAGTGTAAAAGTGGGTACATAGAATCATTCATGATATATTTTCATTTTCTAATATATTATGAAATTATAGAGATTTAGTGAGTAAATTTTTTGGGATATGGGTTTTTGTTGACCTTGGTTAGGGAACATGATAATTTTTTTATTTATTAGAAAACACAATAGTATACTTCCCAGATATTAGAAATATAGTTTATTAGTATAAACATAATGAATATTCATTTGTACTAACCTATAATTCTATAAAGTATTTTAAAATATTTTCAAAATAAATTCGGTGATTAGTTTGGTCATTATTTTTTTTATTATATGGTGTTTGGCATGAATTGGTGGTGTTTATACCACATGAGTTATTTCCAATTATGGTATTTACAATGAATACATTATACTTTCTTTTTTTATATTCCATGAATATTTTATCATTTTTTGTATTATAATTTGTATTATTTTATGAAGATGGCATGTACTAGTATATATGTTCTCTAACTTAGGACTAAAGGAGGTAAACACCTCTTTTGTTATATTTGTTATTCCCATGGTGTTAGATGTCATCCTTGGGTATATTGGTAGTGGTTTAGAGGGTATATATTATAAATCTAGATCTATATGCATTAAAAATAATACCAACGTTATCAAATTATTATAACATCACATTATAAGGATGTTTATCAATGAAAAATAAAATTTAAATCTATTCTAATTGAATGGGTTACTGAAAAAAATAAATGTTGGAAATATTCATTACGTGAATTCAATTTTTATTTATTCTAAGAAAATTCATTTTATTTTTATTATTAGTTCATGAAATATATTAAATATAAATTATTGATGTGAAATTATTTTTGGGATTCTCTATTAGAACTTTCACATCAATATTATCATATTTCTAATGTATAAGTATCCGTAATATAAGGCTTGATATCAGTTGATTGTTTTTCATCAGACTAAGAATGTGATTCTAGAATATCACAATTTTTTGAGGATATTCATATTTTGGTTATATAATAAATGTAATGTTGAATTATAAATGGTTTTATAAAATTTTTAATTGTATCCCTTCTTAATCACCTCACTGGTCTACTCATTTCAGAAGTTCCAGGATAGAACCTATAAAAATATTTATCTATTCTTAAATTAATATATTTCAACATTGTTATATGTTATTTACTTTTTGATTTAGTTTTGGTTGATATGATTATTTTTTAAATTAAGAGATGATTTATCCCAACATCTTTTCATTTTCAAAAAACATGAATTTTTTTTATAGATTTTCATGTTTTATTTATTTGAGTTAAAATGGTTTTAAAAAATTTACTTATTTATGTAACTCACTCTCTATTTATGAATTTATCTTTTTTTTTAAATCTAATTTCATCAAAAGAATCAATTACATGCAACATTAAGTTATAATTAACCATGAATAAATATTAATATTATTATTTAAACATGAACGTTATTACCTAACCATTAAACATGTATATACTAACAAGAATAAAAATATATTAAATATTATGTATAGTGGTTTTATATAAAGAAAAAATATTAATAAAAAAGTAATTAGTTTTTGGTAAATTCTTGATAGGTTTGGAAAATACTAATATCTAAAAAAATGTATTGGATTTTTTAAACAATAATATATAGAATTTTATTAATATTATAAAATTAAAATAAAAAACTTAATTTTTTATTTAATAATATGAAAATTATCCAAGATTATTTTTTGGAGATTTTTATGATAATAATAATTTTTCGATGAATTATTAAAAATAATGGGTTTTATTAAGAAAATCCATTTTGATTAGAAATATATATAAGGATCCATTAATAAAAATGGGATTAAAAGATTTATTTGTTAAATAAAATACTTATCCATCAAATTTGGTCATTTTAATCATTTTAAAATTTATTTTGTATATAAATGGATTTTATTGAATTGAAACCACTCTCTCTATACACTAACATTAATTTGGGCTTCTTTTCAATGTTTGGTCGTCAGCATATGGTTTTAATGAGGATTTATAATCCTTATCAACAAAAACAATTATAACCTTTTTATATACCAACTATGAAAACCCATATCTTTTATAAACCTTATTTCATGATTTATTATATAAAGATACACATAACACAATATCAAAATATAAAGAGTTATATAGTATTAGTGAAAATTGATAAATATTACAATAACATGAATCAAATATACAACTAAAATATTTAAATAATATATAACATTTCCTTATATTACATTGATCATCTAATGCTACATAGGATAACTTGAGGATGTATATTAGAAATGGATGAGCTATAAATCCCAGTAAGGAAATAATCAAAGAATATCATAATGTAAATCATTAAATGTGAGTCATGTAGAATAACAATATGGAATAGAAATTTGATATTCATAATAATAACATTGAAGCATGGCATAATAATATGACATCAAGGAACTATTGAAATTTTGAAACAACATAAAAAATGACATCATAATAATAAGTAAAGTGTAACAAAAAAGATATCATGTAATGAACCAATCATCTCTTACATAAATATTACATATTAGTATAATAATATTCATTACAAAATTAATTATCCATGTCTTAATTTTTTAGGTATAGTTCCATTGGAAACTAATACACATAAATTGGTCTGTAAGTGAGCTACATAATCACCCACTAAGTTCATCATAACAAGAACACTTCTTAAACATATCATACATAATAAATCTATTCATATACATGGAAAAGAAAACCTATGAAAGGGTGAACACAAATTATTATTAAGGGTAAACAAGGTACATATCAATATAAAATTATTATAATTGAATTGGAACATATTAATAACATTTGAAAACTATAACCTATATACTATATATAATAATCTAGTGTTATGGAACAAATCATGGAAGTTTATTGTATATGAATAATAAATTACTCAATAAACATAGACCATGATTTATTAACATTGGAATAATAAATATTGTTGTTCCAAACAAGTTAACATAGAAAAATTTATGTCCTAGATACCCACCAAGATATTCACAATGTCTTAAGATTTGTATAACCACCTATTTACCAGATTCTATAATGGAATAACCTCCCATATACCCTATAAGTTCACAGAATATAAATTATTACCCAATGAATTAGTGGGAGATATAGGTCCCACCCATCACATAATCTATACATTTTTATTCTATAAGATCATAAAACAATCATCATATTAGAACACATTTAATGAAATGATTTTTATAAACATTTCACAATAGGAAACCCTGTGAAAAATAAATATTTTTCGTAAAAAGTTATTCATTTTATTATTACCTAACCCATGAAAAAAGAAACAGGTTCTATAAAAAACATTTAATCATCAACATAACCCATTTATAGATAGAATAACAATATAATCCATGGATCATAACCCTGTTAAATAATAATTTACAAAAAAGGATTTCATCCTATATAGAAAATGATTTTCAAAGATCACATAGAACATTTCCTAAGGAAAATTCACTTTCGAATTTGAAAAACACTTTTGGAAACATAAGAAATATTCAAAATCCTTTTATTTGAAAATAAACTTGGAATAATATAAAATAATATTTAAATATTAATTAAAGTAATACCAATGGAAAATAACCTTTTAACATTAAAAAATTATTTTCAAGACATAAAATATTTTTAAAATATTTTTATTTTTAAATAACCTTGGAAACATATAAATGATTCTCTAAAATTTACATAAGAACATTGTTGAGGAAAATATCCTTTACACTATTGATTTTTTAAAAACATTAAAAAATTTCAGAATATTTTACTTTGAAAATACCACATCAATCTTATAAAGGATGATTTAAAAAATTATTGATCATAATAGCATGGAAATACCATTCCTTTTATACATGTTAAAGACAATGATTCATTTAACATATTCAGTAAAATACAAACAAGACTTTTTTTTGAAAATTTCATGATAATTTATTTTTTAAGAAAAATTTTAAATGTTATAAATGGTAAAAATAAATTTAAAAATTCTATATCGAATATTGAAAACATTCTTCAATTTTTTTTTACAAATTTACAGGGGATAAAATTAGTTTCTGACATAAGTGAAAAATATAATTGGTTTTATTAAAAGCATTATTTTTGAATATCAAGTGAATAAAATAGTAAAATTAATATAAAAAATGTATTCTGGATATTTAGCCATAGGAGAATAAAATTCATGATTTTATAGAGGGATAGATCATAATATTTCATCATCAGAAGAATAAACATAATCAATCTCAATAAAATATGGGAAAGCATAATATAACCCTTATCGTATTGGAAAATTTTAACTATAAGACACATGAAATTGATATCCTTATATATATATGTAGATAATCATAATATTCAGGATAATCAACTTAAAATAAATTCATGGATAATATATACACATCATAAAAGAAGCATATGGTGAATATGGCTTCCCTCATAGAAATTAAAAATTAAATGGAAATCCCTTAAATTAGGTCTCAAATTCCTTCATACATGTTAAAAAATCATGTACAAAAATATAATTTTTTATAAATATATTATATAATGATAATTATATATATTTAATACCAAATATTTTTTACATATATAATTTTATTACCTATTTATAGAAAATTCTATGTTAGAATCATGTTTCCGGAAATAACTATTTTTTTTCCGTGTCTGTTTTTGATTTTCTATTTCTGGTCTTATTAATATGATTATGGTTATTTCATATAAATCATATTAACCATGATATAAATATAATATATATTCCTTATATATTTATTTATATAAATCCATAATATTTATAGATAGAAAATGAAATACATAGTTCATGAAGACGGTATGTCATGCGTACGCATGAAAAATATTTTCATTCTCTTGGTAGATACATTGAAACAAATGTAAATAATATTTTACCTTTCTATAATAAATTTTATTTAATAAATATCACATATATAAAATAAATTTAACTTTATTACCTTCCATTAAAATCATTAGAGATAAACGAATCACATCGTTTCGCGAGGTGGTAGTCTACCGTGCACATGAATGGTGTTATCGTATACTCAACAGAATGGAAAGAAAAAAATTTATATGTGATATAATAATTAAATTAATAATATTATTATAAAAAAAATAGTAAATATTAATTTAATATACCCTTATTACCATACAAGTAATATCTTAATGGAAAACTCATCATATCAGTTAGCCATGTGGTAGTTCGCTGTATACAAGACCGATATTATAGTTTTCCAAAAGGTTGGGTGGTAATAGGGTAGATGTGTAATTACAATTAAATATAAATAATAATAACATAAAAATAAATTATAAACATTAAATCCATAATTATCTCCATTCGTGAGTGGTAGTGATGGAAAATGTATAACATCGGTTTGTAAGGCATTAGTCCACTATACACATGATCGACAGTTTCATTTCCCATTTTATTGAAGAAGATATGGATATATGTTATTAAATTAATATAAAAACTTTTAATTATAAGTTAAATACTTATTTTTGTCACAAAACATCCCCCTAGGTCCATGTCGTGACTCCCCCAAGCCCAACTCTAGAAGGCCAGGGCTTGGGGACTAGCACCAAAGGCATCAACCAGTAAGTCAGTGAAAGTTGCTTGAGTACCTGTACATGCACACACACAACCAAAACCTAAAACCCGAAGAATCAAAAGCATGAAACTAATTAACAACCACTGAGTATGAGTACATTGGAAGGTCAAATTGGCTAAAATAATAACAAAACCAAAGACCAGTGAAAATTTAAGAGTATAAGAATTTTTTTTGAACAAGACGATTGTTGTAAACCCACCTAATGGTAAGAGTATGGTAGCTGCTGGAAGTTGTGGAAGTACACCCTGTCTTCCTGATCTCACTGGGCCCTTCCTGGTCTTAGGCAACCAAATCCACCATCGATACATCCGTCTTCTGTGCAAGGCAAAACACGTGCGGGCGAAGCCCATATAGGGGTGAGTAACATAACACTAAGAAGGGGACCTCGGTCCACTAAAGAAAAATACCACAAAGAAACCACAAATAAAATCCACCAAGAAAGGGAACAAAGTAAGACTACAATGTAAAACCAAAATGTATGGAATGATCACAACATGTACAATCTAAATCTTAGGAATATGGTTAATCGACTATAGTGATGAAAGTTTTGTGCTATTGAGGGACTCATCCTTGATGAATCCCTACTCGTTTGTCGGGCCACTAAGGATCCACACGGATGCAACTCATCTGGTAGGACACTATGTATCCACACGGCTCCTGCTCATGTTTTGGGCCACTAAGTATCCACACAGCTGCTACTTGTCTTCCAGGCCACTGAGGATCCACATAGCTCCTGCTCATATGCCAGACCACTAAGGATCCACACGGCTACAGATCATCTTCTAGGACACTAAGGTTCCTCAAAAATTCTTGTCAATACATCATTCATACCTCAACTTCCATGAATTCCAACATTGAATAACCTAATGGACCATCTCTTCAAAAGGGATCCAATGAAAAAGACGGCGCGTCGAGCAGATGCTTGATCTGTAAGATATGAGCATTTTAGTAAAAAGGACCTTGTTGGATTCAAGTCTAATATAAACAGGCCATAAACCAAACCCTTCTAAAAATACCATATAGTATCTCATAAAGACCAACTCTTTCCATCGGTTCTCATGCCGGAGACGGTGCATCAATCGAACACCTAGTATGTGAGTTATTGACATTTCAGTAAATAGGGGACAATTGTGTTTGGGCCTAGTCCAAACCGGTTGGACCTACCCGACCAACCCAGTTGGACCGACCCAACCAACCCAAACCAAGGCCCAACATACCACAGTTTAATTTTAAAAACTTGACCTGGCTCGATTTAGGTCTGGGTCAGTCCGGCTGGGCCTGTAGGAGAGGCCCAATGGGCCCCACTAGACCCGGTCCAGTTAGGCCGGGAGTCCAGCCCACTGAGTCGCTCGGTGACCCGGTATCACTTGGCTCAGCACAAAGGGTGCAGGCCCGGACTACTGGCATTAGTCCGGCCTACTGGGCATAGGTTCATCCCGACCCACCTGTAGGATTCTGGTTCGACAGAGGCAGACCGGTGGCGTGCACCCGGGACACGGCAGCTGCCACCACGTCCCTTCCCTGTTTGAACGCGTCCCACAAGGGGTGCGCCACTCCTCCCACATAGTACCCGCCTAGTGCTGTGTCTCACATCTTCCACAAACAATGGGTTGCGGCCTCCCCTCAGCCATGGTCAAGTGGCCATGGCTCACCGTGTCCCTTAGGCGGCCTGGATGTGGGTCGTCGCTCCTCCATGCCACTACGGCCAGCCGGTCACGGCCTCTTGCAGCCGCGACACACCGATGGGTACACCACCTCCCTTTACTAGCAGCCACCGCCGCAATAGACTGGATTTGCTCTGGTGGTCCCTTTCTTGATCTCCTTGTGCTTATGAACCTCTCAGGTCCCCGCCATCACTATCTTGGCCTCAGATTCTTCTTTCCATTGATTTTAGTGTATGGATAGGAAGAACGCACTTGCGGAGGGACCCAAGTATTTTTCATGTCATCCCACACCCTTTGCATTAGAGGAATAACATATCGGATGGTTCGGGGATTACAATATTGTCAACAACAACAAAAATTCAAAATAGTAAACACAATAACGAAAACCTCCCGCCAGAATGCACAATCCATGGATTAACTTGTTATTGGGTTAATCCACGTTCGTCATTTTGAAATAGAATGAGGAAAATCATAACACCAAAATCAATCCGCTGCCTCATTGACATTCATTGCCATAGCGCTTCATCCTTGAGGGTCCAAGTGGTCAATGGGATTCTTCATTTTTTGAGGTACGTAAAAGTCGATGATGTCCCACTAACATTCGTCATTCTTCGTTGGGGAGGAAATCCATTTTAGTTTCGTCATATAATCCTTACATTTTAATCCTCATTCCACCAATGCGTCAACTATTAAAAATAAAACATGTCGCAGTGTTTCTGTATGATGTGACGTCGTCGCTGCCTCGTCGCTGCACTGCAATGTCACTGTTTCACCACTTTTTGGTGAGAAAATAAATAAAATAGCATTTTATGTTATTTTTTTATTTTTCTCTAAAGTTCCGAAAGTTAACAATCTCATTCGGCTTGTGTTTGTCAAAGTTAAGTCTTTTCTATGAGAATCCTAGTGTTTTGAGTTCAATGGTGCCCTTGGATTTTAGATCCTATCACCGGTTCAAATGTTATAAAAACTCTCTCACACTTTTAGTGATTTTACCATAAAAATGTTCAAAATTTGGTTTCGGGCTCACCATGGATTGGAATCACTTTCCTGCAGAGCATGTTGTCTTGAAATAATTCCTTATAATAAAAAAAATTACAGAAAAATTCTAAGACATTAAATTATCTCAACTATAGGGATTTACATCCCAGAATGCTAAAACAAGGGATAATCAAACAAATGGGGGGTATTGAACATGAATCTGAGGCTCCCTATCCAATGTGCTCTCCAAAATATTCTTGTGCTACCACTAAAAGTGCACCAGAGGAATTGATAGTCTACAAAGGTCCCACTCTTTTCGATCCACTATCTCCACTGGGAACTTCGCAAACGTCACCCCATCATCAATGCCCAGGTCACCCCAATCGATGTCATTTGATGGATCATGCATGTATCTCCTCATCTGAAACATGTGGAAAGCATCATACACCTAGTGCATTTGTTGGGGAAGATATAAGTGGTACTCCACCTCACCAAATCTGCTCAGGATCTAAAATGTTCTGATTAACCTCAAAGATAACATGCTTCATTGGCCAAATCTTCACACTTCCCATCGGGGTGAGACCCGAAGGAACACAAGGTCTCCCTACTAAAACTCCAAGGGTCTCCATATCCTGTCTTCGTAAGACTTATATATGCACTATTATGTCCTCATCCACTCCTATATGATATGTACCTTCTTAGTGGTAGCTAGTACCATCTCTAGATCATTGATTGTTGACTCCCCTATGTCTGTCTAGTATAGAGGTGATCTGCAAGGCCACCCATACAAGGCCTCGAATAGTTCCATTCCAATGCTGGAATGATTGTTGTTGTTCTATGAAAACTCAAACAGAGGTAGGTGGTCCTCCCCACTATGACCAAAATCTAGGACACAAGCACGAAACATTTCTTCAAAGGTATATATGGTCCGCTCTATCCGGCCATTTGTTTGGGGATGAAAAGCTGTGCTCAAGCATAACTGAGTTCCAAATGCCCCCTATAATCACTTCCAAAACTGGTATGTAAAGTGTACATCACAGTCTAAGATGATCGTAGAAGGAAACACGTGAAGCTACACTATCTCCTGAACATTGAGTCATCCCAAGACATCTACATGTTCTACTCCCGGATGGGTAGGAAGTGAAATGACTTGGTGAGTCAATAAACAGTCACCCAGATAGAATAATGGCCACTAGATTTATGTGGAAACCCCATCATGAACTACATATAGATACCATCCCATTTCCACTCTAGTACCACAAGTGGTTGAGCCAAGTCTTCCAGAACATGATTCCCAGCCTTCACTTATAGACAAGTGAGGCATCGTGAGATGAATGAGGCCACTTCTTTCTTCATCCTTGGCCATCATTTTTGATGTCGGAGGTCCTGGTCCATCTTTTTGATTCATGGATGTACCGCCAAATGGGAATTATGGAACTCCCTCATCACCTCCTCCCATAACATCACATGTTCTATGGTGTGTCCTCTTCAAAGGATGATGTGCTCCCACGTTTTAGAAAATCCTTTAGAAGCCTATCCCGAGGACATTTGAGCACGTCAGGCCTCGTAGTCAACATCCACAAGTTGTGCCTCCCTAACTCACTGATGGAGTGGAGGAGTGACATTCATAGACTGGAGTTATGCTTCTCTATCACTATCCACAAAGGATATTTTCAACTCAGCTAGATGCTCTGTGGCCTTTCTCAGCAGCTACAAACTAGCCCTCCAGCTGAGTGCGTCCGCTACCATGTTCCCCTTCCGAGGAGTATAGACTATATCCAAGTAACATCCTAGAGAAACTTTATCCATCACTTATTTATCAATTTTAGTTCCTTATGGGAGATGATATATGTGAGAATATTGTGATCAGAGTAGTCTATAAACCACTCACCCATTAGGTAGTGTCACAACATCTTCAAATCAAAGACCACTACTACTAACTCTAGGTAATGGGATGTGTATTTCTTCTCCTGTTGACTCAACTACCATGTGATATAGGTAATCAGTACTCTCTCCTTCATTAGGAATACCAAATTCTTGTCTCTAATGCATCGTAGAAAACTACATACCCAACACCCTTTATGGTAGTCTCAAGATGGGGGAACTCGTCAGTTTCCACCTCAGCTCATGAAAACTCTACTGGCATATCTCCATTAACATGAAGGACTGCCTCTTCTAGTCAAATACAGTAAGGGTGCTTCTATGTTAGGCATGAACCTCTGGTAGTACCCAAAAACCCTAGGAAACTCCGCACCTCGGTCACGTTCCTAGGTGGTTCCCAAGATTCCACTACCACTATCATTATTATTTCCACTGCAACTCTAACCTCCGAGATGACGTGTCCCAGAAATTGGCATTCCTGTAACCATAACTGGCACTTTGAGAGTTTAAAAAAAATCCAGTTCTCTCTAAGTGTATCAAGTACTATCCATAGGTGTGTAGCGTGCTCCTCTTTAGATGCTGAGTACACCAAGATTTCATCAATCCTAAGCTATGGATACTTAATCTTTATGGTCACATGGTTCAGGAACCAACAGTCCACGCATACCCTCAAACACCCATCTACCTTCTTGGAAAACAATACTGGGGTTGCCCATGGTGAAAATTTGGGCCTCATGAAGCCCTTCTCCTACAAGTCCTTCATCTGTACCCTCAATTCACGATGCTCTTCGGGATTCATCTGATATGATGGTGTGAATACCAGTGTCCTCACAGGGTATGGATCAAAGTATAAGTTTAACACTCAATAGAGAGGTAAAAAGAGAGCATCTTCAAGGGAGACATCCTTATACTCTATTGTCACTAAGGAACTTGAGGACACATTACATTCACTAAACTGTGGTTTGAACTAGACAACTGAATAGGAATTGGAAACAACCTCCTCTTCCTAAGTCAATCAAGAGGAGTAAGGATTTTACATTGACCGATAAATGGAAATTTGGTTCAATATCCAAGGATAAGCCACATCATTTACCTAATACAGTCAATCCTATCATGAAAGGTACAATTGTATACCAATAATGACGTCATAAGGACTTAAAGCTACTACCATGAGATCCCAACTGATACTACAACCTCTAAGAGTCATGTCACACTATCGGCACCAGTGTGTAGTCATCGAGTCTCCTCCAGTAGGTGTCTCTAAACAAGAGATTCAAATCAACTGTCTTAACCAGAACTTGTTGGTATCAAACTAGAAGAATTGGGGGGAAAGGGAAATAACTAGTACAAGTGTCTATCAATAATGCAGCTAATGTAGAAATATTCACATCATACCTTGACTCATCATCGGAGTCATGGAGTCATAAGCCTCTATTGTCTGCAACTATCTCCTATCCTACCCTACATCGTGAATGGTGGGACAATCTCGCATGAGATGTCCCTATTCATGAAAATCATAGATAAGACTGCCCTTCTGGAAACTAGCTTGATCCCTCCTATGAACCCTTTGGTTCTACAACTTACTTTGCGTACCTAGAATACATAGGTCCTGCTGACCCTGCATCTTGGGTGATTTTTTCCTCAGATGCCTGTGACACACATTCGAACCCTGTGCCTCATCGCTATGTTCCAAAAGATTCATCCACGACTGTCACAAACCAACCCAAGTCGACCCTGAACCGGTCACCCGAGCCGGTCTGCGACTTGGACAGAGAGGTGTTCCCGATCCTCCCGGGCTGGCGACAAGTTCTAGGGAATCAACAGAGGAAGTGGGAATGATTAATCCCTGTTAAAATAAATAAATAAATTAGCAGAAATATAACAGAGTAGCGTAAAATAAATAAAAAAAATGTAAAGTAACTATACAAGAACAAAAGACAATGAAACTAACTGAAATATACAATCACTATCTCTTTGTGACCTCGTGAGTAACTCCCCAACTCTGGACTAAATGCCACCCATGGTGAAAGCACCCAAGCTGTAGCCTACACAAACACTAAAAATAGAAAAGAACCATAGGCGTGAGTATTAAATCTCAGTAGGATATCCCGATATCTATTCCCAATGCACTACCTTTAAATAATGAATTTACCAATTTCGGATTTGAGCTATATTATATAAAATATTATTTTCCACACACACTTTCATTTCTAAAACAAGAATCAACGAATTTCCTTTTTTAATTTAAAATAAGTTTAATGTTTAAATGGAACAGGTGTATAGAATTTTAAAACATTCCTGCGTGCAATTTAGAACTTCAAATTTCAATTGTTACTCAAAGGGAAAACCACACACAACACACCACACACACTAATGGAAATGGAAATAAAGTGGCACATAGTGGCCAGCTACTGAACTAGACCTCTCAATCGTCCACCACATACAAATAAACACTAAAAGAAACATGGGTCTAACAAAGGAGATCGTGAACAATTCTAAACATACAATACATCTAACTCATCATGAAGGCATGCCCTAACTCGATGATGTCATAATGCCCTAACTCATGGCATAACCCTACATGGCCTAACTGAGGGGCCCAATCCCCATAGGAGTAATAACTTAGTATTCCCCTGCTATGGGGCCACTATCCAGTGCGTAGTCTAAACTAGTTCAACAATCATTCTCATAAGATTCACCCACTATGCCAGGTTCCCATGTCAACACATATAACAAAAGAGGGGTGAGTCAACAATGCCAATAAATTAGTCACGATGCACAAACATCACATACAGCTCATGCAATCAACGCACACCAAAGATCACCCCAGAATGGGTTTTCCAAAATAATTTATTTTATTAAAGTTCCAAACAGGTCTTCACTAATTTTTAAGAAAAACCTCATTTCTCAAAAAACACAAAACACTTGTTCAGACGAAATAATTTATCTTTAAATATAGAAGTAAATTTGAAATTCCATGGACTATGTTTAATGTCCAAGTAGTTATTCTTTCAATACTAGGTGTCCTATCATCAAGAAAATGTTTCAAGTGTTTGGTATAAAATAAACGGCTCTTTTCACACCAAATAACCATTTAAAAAATTAATTATCTTATATTATTTCTCATTCATTAAAATTAATAAAACAACAAGCAATTAATAAATTCTAAATTTAAAGGTTAGTGCATTGGGGGACCTACCTCGACTCGCAGCTTGGTTATGACGACGATGCGGTACGTCCCAACTTGCGCACAAGCACACGCCACTTTCTGAAGACCATAATATCACAAATAAACCATGACAATGCACTCCAACAATGAAATGTATCTAAAAAAAATGAAACACTGTCTTAAAAAAATAAAAATGAAAAAACAGAGTAAAACCCACCTTGAAACTGGTGCGGGTGAAACGCAGCGAACTCGAAACATGTGGTAAAACAAGGTGTGCCCTGTAAATAATGGTGAACAATACAAAGTAATCTGAATCGGTTTTCCTTCAGTGGCAGCAGACGGAGCGTGGTCTGACGTGACCTGAGACACCCTTTGTGAACCCAATGAGTGGATTCGCAGCCCATTCGGAGCAACACCCTACAACAACTAAACAACACCCAAAAAAATTAATGTGGAAGGACCAAAGCATGGCAAAAAGGTATCAAGGACTAACATAAACCAAATGCACACGTCATAACACACAATGAAATTCTACCAAAAAGATTTATATTCAAAACACACCCCGATCCATTTTAAAAACCAATAAATATTTCTCAAACAACATAAAAATTACACCAAATACTAATTTCTAACCAATTACATCAATGCCAAAACATCATAAAATGATAGACGACAATAGCATAGGGATGCGAATTACATTTAAAAAAAATATCAAAAATAATATTTGGAACCTAAACAAACAAATCATCGTAGACACAAGCTGATATGAACCAGGAACTCACTCCAAACATATTTTTAACAACATAAAAAATATTCATGAACACTATAGCAGGCTAAATAAAGGCATAAAAAAGCTGTGAATGACGTTTTAAAACTAAATGAAAGAGCGCGAGCATTAGCAGAGTTCTCCAGAATGAAATACCCAAATTTTCCTACCTCAGTGGTGCGCGAATACAACAACACTTTAATGGGAGAGGGAAATGGACTTTGCATACCAAACACATCCCCTAGAAACCAAGCCAAACACACGAATAAAAAACCATGAAAAAAAAAGTTTGGTTAACATGAAAAAAAACCAAATTAGATGAAATCAAATATACCCAAATCAAAAGATGAGAGGATTTCCGATGAGGAAGATTGCGGCCACGCCGGAGCAAGGTGGAGGCACTGCAAAAGAGTTCGGGCTGCGATGGAAAACCACCAGACAAGGGGTTTGGGTTCACGGGAGGGTGGTTCTATCCCGGATGAGAGGAAACAGTTGGGGGTGGGGTTCAATTGGCCATTCGTGCGAGAAGTGAGGTACAACCGGACGGGAGGTCAGTTGAAGTGTCTCCGGAGGAGGGGTCTAGAGTGGCGAGGTCGAGCCACCAGATAAAGGGAGGAGGGGAGGGATTCTCAGCTGTTGGTCACCGGACAAGGAGGGCGGCGCTGCGGGAAGCCGGAACAGGAGAAGGGCTAGCGGGAGGCGGAGTGCGGGGGCGATGTGCGAGCGTGGGTCGGCGTCGGGAGGGAAGGGAGAAGCTAGGGGAGGGCGTTGTTGCATGGCAGACGAGAGAGGGGAGAAGGGGGGGTGTGGCCCACGGCCTACAAGGGGGGAAGAGGGTAGCCTAGGGTTTATATTTTTTTATGACAATAGTTATAATAATAATATAAATAATAATTATAAATAATAATAATAATAACAAAACCATGATAGAAATAATTATAATTATTATTATAACCAAAACATAACGATAATTATAATAACAACACTAGAATTGAAATAGTATTCTTTCTAAATAATAATAATATTATAATTATTAGTAAAAAGAAGATAACACTATTAATAATATTAATAAAAACCAAATATTACTAATATAACAGAAAAGGTATTTAAAATTAAATCTTTATTTCATTTCATTTTGGATATTGAAAATAATCGGTCAACCACACAGTCTCTAGGAACGAACGCATGGTCGCCGCTAGTGGTGCGATGACCGCGCACCAGCCCAAGACCTGCAAATAATATAAAACTTCGGAAAAGTTTAAACAAGGACCCAAATAAACCTCATCCAAATGACGTGAGACCAATAAAAGAATAAAATAACTGGTGTCAGAGCGAGGTCGGCTTCTAGGGGACCTCAAATTTTAGAGCACCATTTGTTATTTGGGATGTCCAGTAGATAGAGATTAGGATTTTCGGGGCTCAGGAGGTAGGTTATGGGTCGGTGCCTATTCACCACTGCTCGTGACTTGACCTGAGTTACCAGGGTTATTCCAGGATTTGAGTCTCTTATCTTTGGTTTCTTTGGATTGTGGGATGAAAATGGAGGTGAATCATTTCACTTTGCGGACTCACATGGGGTGGTGACCCATGTGGAGTCCAAGTGACCGGCTCAAGGTCCTGTTAGTGTTATTCTTTACCTGGGACATGGCTCCCCACCATGTCACTGGGTCAGACATATGCACTAGTTTCTTATACTAGTGGGTTATTACGACTTGTGTTTTGTTTTAGTCTTAGTTGATTTGAGTGCGCATTAAAAGTGAAATTGTTTCTTAAAATGGAAAATTGTTTCTTCCAAATTGTACATGAAATTACTAAATTGGGTTTTTAAAGAGAGGTTGTATTGGTTTGGAAAAACATGATATTTTTTGGAATTTGATTAGGAAAATAAGTGTTTGAACCTTGGAACTCCTTATGGAGGGTCACACGTGCGTGGGTATGTATGGAAGTGCGTGGGGGAAATTGTTTGCAGATGATGTGAGCGAGATTTAATAAACACACGAGTGATGGTTAAGAAGGTGGCATAGGTGAGTTTTTAGAATTTTGAAGAAATAATGGTTTTGGAAAAGTGATTTTTGCTTGGGGTTTTATATGTTTGGCATAGGGTCCTGTTTCCCCTTGGCTTATGTTGTTTCTCTGATTGAGTTTTGGCTTGATTCCGGTTTTCATGGTGTTTTTTCATGTTGTCGTGTGTATGCCACCCAGAAAGCCTCAAAAAGTTGTTAATGAGTTATACACAGTTCTCAGTTCCCATTTTGTGTTTCTTGCTTTTCTAGGTAACTGAAGGCTGTTAGAGGTAGTTGTATTGTTCTGAAAGATAGTGTATCTTATGTTTATTCAGAACTCCCAGGGTAGTTAATGTTCATACTTCCTTAGAGTTATTTGAGGGTTCAGTTTTGGACAAGTAAATATGAAACGTCTCATCTCTGTTAGAGTCTTAGGTGTGATTAACGATGGTCGACATTAGAGAAGGTTCCCCACCTAGCAAAGAATGTGGGCCGGTGGAGCATGTCTCCAAGAAATCATCCTTATCGGTACTGACTCTTAGTTCATCAGACCGCTCTCTTGTGCATCACTAGTATGGCCAGTCCAGACATTCTAAGCCATCATGTTGAATCCCTTTGAAAATGTATGACCATTGTGGTTGTTTGAATCGTCGAAAGGGAGGAGTTATAGACCAGAAGATGAAAATGCCTGATTGTGAGGCAGGAAATGCTTCAACTATCAGGGCCCCAACCACAGGTCTCAGGGTGAAGCTCGTCCATAGTCAGGAGTTGCCAAGGGTGTGTGGAAACTCATTCCAGATAATGTCTTCATCTTTGGAATGGAAATATCCAAAATTTCCATTGTTCTATTCTCATCACTGTCGTAATCTCATCCTTGTTGTAGTAGCGTGATGAGCTCATTCCCCCACAATCCAAGTGGTCTTATCTACTCTCAGGGTGGTTGTTAAGTTGTTTGGCCTATTTGAATGGTGTGGGCCCGTGAATAAAGGGACATGTTCTATATTTTAGTTGTTCTCAGGTGTGTTTGTTAGGGAGGTGTTCGTTTCATGAAATTGATGGGAGGTGTTGAGTGAATTTCTCATCCTCAAGATGCGGGATTGTTCAATAGCAAGATTTTCATCATGTCTCAGGTGTGTTGTTCCATATATGTGGGGAAATGAATGAGTTTGGTTTGGGAGTTCCCGTGTTGACCCCCCTGTGGGGTAGTGTGTTCGAGTTTCATGGGTTTCCATGTTAGTGAATTCTTGTGGTGGGGAGAACCCTCCAGTGATCTCCCCTCAACTTTAGGTAATTATTCTTTATGAGTTGGTCGGGTGTGACGTGTGTTGGTAATGGTCACCCAGAGCCTCTTGGTTTCTTCTGGTTTGGTTTGGTCTCAGACTCAAGTTGTGTCAACTATTGGCTTGGTGACTTTCTAGGGGCAGAAAGTGTCTGTAGTGGGGAGAATTGTCACACCCTGACCAAAAACACCAATTATTTTATTCTTTTATTGGTCTCACGTCGTTTGGATGAGGTTTAGTTGCATCCCTATTTGAACTTTTCCGAAGTTTTATATTTTTGGAAGGTCTCGGGTTGGTGCGCGGTCACCACACCACTAGAGGCGACCATGCATTCAGTCCTAGAGACTGCACGATTGACCGGTTATTATCAATATCCAAAATGAAATGAAACAATGATTGCATTTTAAATACCTTTTGAGTTATATTAGTACGATTTGGTTTTTATTAATATTACTAATAGTATCATCTAATTTTTACTAATATTATTATTATTATTATTGAGAAATAATTTTAATATAATTCTAGTGTTGTTATTATTATTATCATTATGTTTAGGTTTTTATTATTATTATTTCTATCATTTTATTATTATTATTATTATTATTATTATAATTATAATTATTTTTATTATTATAACTATTGTGATAAAAAACCTAACCCCAAGTTACACAGCGCCCCCCCCCCCTTCCCCCCTTACAGGCCACGGGCCGCACCACCCTTCCCCCCTCTCTCATCCGCCGCGTGACAGCCCCCTACCACAGCTTCTCCATTCCCTCCCGTCACCGACCCATGCTCGCACAACATCCCCGCGCTCCTCCTCCTGCTTTCCCTTCTCCTGCACCGGCTACCCGCACCGCCGCCATCCCTGCCTGGTGACCAACAGCGGAAAATCACTCCCCTCCTCCCTTGCTCTAGCGGCTCAACCTTGCCACTCCGGACCCCTCCTCCGCCGCCACTCCGGTGACCTCTTGTACTGTTGTACCTCACTTCAGACGTGAATTTCCAATTGAACACCCCGAACTGCTTCCTCTCATCTAGCATAGAACCACCTTTCGGTGAACCCAAACCCTCTGTCTGGGGGTTTTCCATTGTGGCCCGAACTCTTTTTCAGCGCCTCCGCCTTGCTCTGGCATGGCCGTGATCTTCCTCGCCGTCAACCCTCTCATATTTTGATTTTGGTATATTTGATTTCATCTAATTTGGTATTTTTTTCTTCAAGTTAACCAAACTTTTTTTTCATGGCTTGTTTTTCAATTGTTTTTCTTGGAGGATAGGGGATGTGTTTGGTCTGAAAAGTCCTTTTCCCTCTCCCGTTGAAGTTCTGTTGTATTCACGCACCACTGAGGAAGGAAAATTTGCGTATTTCATTCCAGAGCACTCTACTAATGCTCGCGCTCTTTCATTTAGTTTTAAAACTTGATTCACTGCTTTTTTATGCCTTTATTTATCCACCTATGGTGTTCTTGAATATTTTTGAAGTTGTTAAAAATATGTTTGGAGTGAGTTCCTAGTTCGCGTCGGCTTGTCTATGCGATGATTTTTTTGTTTAGGTCCCAAATCTTATGATTGATATTTTTTAAATGTAATTTGTATCCTAATTCTATTCTCGTGTGTCGTTTTGTGATGTTTTGGCATTGATGTAATTGGTTAAAAATTGGTCTTTGGTGTAATTTTAATTTTTTTGAGAAATATTTTTTGGTTTCTAAAATGGATCGGGGTGTTTTTTTAATATAAATCTTCTTGGTAGCATTTCATTGTGTGATATGACATGTGCATTTGGTTTATGTTAGTCTCGGATACCTTTTTGTTCTTGTTGTGGTCCTTCTGTATTAATTGTTTTTGGGTATTGTTTAGTTGTTGTAGGGTGTTGCTCCAACATGGCCGTGAATCCCTTCACTGGTTTCACAAATGGTGTCTCGTGTCATGTCGGACCGCGCTCCGTCCAACGCCGCTGAAGGCGAAGCGATTCAGATTGCTTCGGATTGTTCGCCTTTATTTGCGGGGCACACCTTGTTTTACCGCATGTTTTGAGTTCGTTGTGTTTCGTCTGCACCAGTTTCAAGGTGGGTTTATCTCTGTTTATTCATTTGGATTTTTTTAAGACAATGTTACTATGTTTTTAGATACTTAGCATTGTTGAAGCGCATTGGAAATGTTTTTCAGTGATATTACGGTCGTCGGCAAGTGGTGTGTGCTTGTGCGCAAGTTGGGACGTACCGTATAATCGTTGTAACCGAGCTGCGAGTCGAGGTAATTCCCCACTGCACTAACGTTTAAATTTAGAATATATTTATTTCTTGATTTTTTATTAAATTTAATGAATTAGAAATAATATAAGATAATTAATTTTTTAAATGATTATTAGGTGTGAAAAGGGCCATTTATTTTATATCGAACACTTAAAACATTTTCTTAATGAGCGGACACCCAGTATTGAAAGAATGCCCATTTGGCCTTTAAACATAATCCATGGAATTTCAAATGTACTTCTAGGTTTAATGATAAATGATTTCTTCTGAACAAGGGTTTTGGGTTTTTTGAGAAATGAGGTTTTGCTTTAAAATTGGTGAAGACCGGTTTAGCACTTTAATAAAATAAATTATTTTGGAAAACCCATTCAGGAGTGATCTTTGGTGTGCGTTGATTGCATGAGCTGTATGTGATGTTTGTGGATCGTGACTGATTGATTGGAATTTTTAACTCACCCCTATTTTATTATATGTGTTGACATGGGAACCTGGCATAGTGAGTGAATCTTGGGAGAACGATTACTGCACTAGTTTAGACTACGCACTGGCTAGTGGCCCCATAGCAGGGGAATACCATGTTTTTGCTACTATGGGGATTGGGCCCCTCGATTAGGCCATGTAGGGCAATGCCGAGCATTAGGGCGTTTTGATATCATTGAGTTAGGGCATGCCTTCAGGATGAGTCAAATGTATAGTATGTTCTGGATTGTTCACGATCTCCTATGTTCGACCCTTGTTTCTTTAAGTGTTTATTTGTATGTGGCGGATGATTGAGAGTTCAATTTTGGTATCTGGACCCTATGTACCAGTTCTTTTCCATTTCCCTTAGTGTTTGTGGTGTGTTGGGTGTGGTTTTCCCTTTGACTAAGAATTGAAATTTGAATTTCTAAATTGCATGCAGAAATTTTTTAAAATTCTATACACCTATTCCATTCATACATTAAATGTGTTTTAAATTAAAAAGGGAAATGGGTTGATACATATTTTAGAAATTAATGTGTGTGTAGAAAAAATATTTTATATAATTTAGTTGAAACCTGAAATTGATAAATTCTTCATTTAAAGGCATTGCATAGGGAATAGATATCGGGATAGCCTACTGAGTTTTAATACTCATGCCTATAGTTCTTTTTTTAGTGTTTGTGTAGGCTACAGCTTTGGTGCATTTCCTTTGGGTGACATTTGGTCCTGAGTTGGAGAGTGACCCGCGAGGTCACACAGAGATAGTGGTTGTATCGTTCGGTAAATTTCATTTTCTTTTGTTCTTGTTTAGTTACTTTACTTTTTTTATTTATTTTTTGCTACTCTGTTTTATTTCCGTTACATTATTTATTTATTTTAACTGGGAAAAATCGGTCCCACCGCCTCTGTTGATTCCCTGGAGCTTGTCGCCAGCCCAGGAGGATAGGTAACGCCTCTCGGGCCATGTCGCGGACTTGCTCGGGTGACCCGTTTAGGGTCAACTTGGGTTGGTTCGTGACAACAACTCGGTCTGGAAAGCTTCATCCACCTGAACCACAGAAGGTGGGACTACTAGCTGATCAATCGGTGGTGGTAAAAATAGTATACCACCAAGTTGGGCCAACCCTAGCACTGGTCCCTAAACGGACTCCTTGACTCTAGGCGGACTTTCCACCCGGCCATGTATTAGGAACCGAGCTGGCTGTCAACGTAGAGGTATCCTGAAATAGATCATGATGGAACAAGATCAATAGATTATATCTGGTGATCTGACTCTTACACAATAGATCATAAATTGACTGTTATTCGACAACTATTTTCATTTTTAGATCAGAAATATAGAATTCAGGGTCCCGGTGCATGGATATGTCAGCCACCACACCAACACTGGACTCCTCAGATCAGAAAGTCAAACCGGAGACACTCAACACTATTGACCAAAAACAAAACAACTGACTCCTAGTCATTGATATTGAATAATCCACCTCTAATATAACATTTTCACAACTAATACCCCGATCCCCATGCCATGACTCCCCCAAGCCCACCTCCCGAAGTCCAATGGTTGGAAACTAGCAGTGGAGGCATCAACATTGAAGTGGGAGGCATTTTCCTGAGTACATGTACATTCACACACACAACCATAACACAAAAATGGAAGAAAAAAAATCATGCCACTAAAGAATAACCACTAAGTATGAGTACATTGGAAGGTAAAATGGGACAAAATAAAATCCCAACAAAAGAAAACAAAAAAATGAAGAGTACAAGTAATAACTGTGAACAAGATTGATTCTAAAAACCCCGAATGATGGTAAGAGTAGGGTAGCTACTGAAAGTTGTGGGAATATTCCCTATTTTCTTGATATCATTAGGCCTCACTTGGTCCAATGCCAATAAGTCCACCATCAAAATGTACTCCATCTGGACAAGACACAACACGTTTGGGTGAAGCCCATATAGGGGTGAGTAACACAATACTCATTAGGGACACCAGTCCACTAAGGAGAAATACCACAAATCAACCACAAAGAAAAGACACCAAGAAAAAAAATTATGACTCCAAGGTAAGACAAGAAAAAATGGGCAGCTCACACGAGGTACAATCTAAATCATAGGAAGAAGGTTCATTTTCTATAGTTATGAATGTTTCTTACTATTGAGGGACTCATCCCTGATGAATCACTGCACATCTGCCGGGCCACTAAGGATACACACAGGTGCTGCTAGTATAATGGGCCAATAAGGATCCACACGACTACTGCTTGTCTACAAAGCCACTAAGGGTCCACCTGACTGCTAATCGTTTGTCGGGCCACTATGTATCCACATGTCTCCTGCTCGTATGTTGGGCCACTAATGAACCACATAGCTCCTACTCATATTCCAGTCCACTAAGGATCCACACAACTTATACTAAATACATCATTCATAATTCAACTACCACGAAGTCCCACATTGAATAACACATAAGACCATAACATCGTAAGGCTTCCAGTGCAATAGACGGTGCCTCGAGCAGATGCCAGATATGTAATATATGATCATTTTATTAAAAAGGATAAGGTTGGATTTGAGTTTAATCCAACCGAGCCATATTCCAACCCCACCAAAACTCCCATATAGTTTCTTAGAAATAACATTTCATCATAGGGGTCCTTTTGTCGTAGACGGCATGTCAATCAGACTCCTGGTCTACGAGTTATTGACATTTTTGATAATAGGGGAATGTTGCGTCTTGGCCCAGTCCAACCCGGTCGGACTGAACTGACCATCCCGAACCGAGGTCCCACATACCCCGGTTTAATTTGAAATACTCGACCTCACCTAATTCGGTTCTGGGTCAGTCCGTTCTGGCATGTCCAGTGGGCCCATCCCAATGGGCCTCACTGGACCAGACCTAGTTAGGCTGGGTGTCCAGCACACCGGGTCACCCGATGACCCGGTCTCGTTCAGATCATCCCAAAGGGTGAGGTTCTGGCCTACCAGTGCGGGTTTCCCCTATTGGTTATGGGTCCGGACCGTTGGGTGCGGGACCGGCCTGACTAGAAGTCTAGGGTGTGGCCCGCTAGAAGAAGCTTGATCTGCCAAAGTTGGAATGGTGGCATTCGCCTGGGACGCGACAGCCGCCGCTGTGTCCCTTCCATGTTCGAATGTGGCCTGAAAGGGGTGGGATACTACTCCAAAATATCACTGGACTAGTGTTGTGTCTAGAATATTCCACAGCCGATGGGTCGCAGACTCCCCTTTGCTGCGGTCGAGTGACCACGACTAGCCTGGTCTCTCGGGTAGCTCGGACTTGGGTTTCCACTTCTTCTTGCCACCGCGGCTAGCCGATCGTGGTGCGCCGATGGGCACACCACCTCCCTCCACCACCGGCCACCACTAAGGGCCAATGAAGTTGCTTCGATGATCTGTTTCTTGATCTGCCTATGCAGACGGACCTCTCGGTCCCCTCCCATCCCTGCTTTGGCACCTGATTATTCTTGCCACCGATTTGAGGATACACCCACAGAGAAGGCATGTGTGGAGGGACCCAAAACTTTTTCATGTTGTCTCATGCTCTCCACGTTAGAGAATTAATATAAGATATGATATGGTGATTACAATTCAATCAACAATAAAATTAATCCCGAATAGAAAACACAATAATTACACCCTCACCCCAAAACAGACGCTCTGCAGATTAACCTGTTTTTGTGTTAATCTGAATTCTTCATTTAGAAAAATAATGGAGAAAATCATAAAACCAAAATCAAACCCATACCTCATTGATGTTCATTTCCTCATTGCTTCGTCCTCAAGCGTATAAGAGGTCGATGGCGTTCTTCATATTTTGAGGTTACGTCGATGTCGACGACGTCCTGACGACGTTTTTCATTTATCATTGGGGAGAAAATTTGTTAGAGGGTCATCAGAGAATACATATAGTTTAATATTCATTCCATTATCACATCTACTATTAAAAATAAAACATGCTATAGTGTTTCATTATGCTGCGACATCGCGTCTTTACATTGATTAATTTATGAAATAGTGTCGTTGTTACAGATCATTAAAGCTTCATTACACTACGTGTTTCTGATCCATTAATGAGATCCAATAATGTTCCATGTCACTTCCTCGTCTCTACACCACAACGTCATTGTGTCTCCACTTGTCGATGAGAAAATAAATAAAATTACTTTCTACGTTATTTTATTGTTTTTATCAAAAAGTATAAAAATTAAATTTTCCTTTCCGCCCTTTCTAGCCGAAGTTTTTTTCTATTTTAGGTGATTCCTGGCATTCTAAGTTCAGTGGTTCCCTTATATTCTCAATCCTAGAATGAGTTCAAAAGTTATAAAAATCCACTCACATGTTTACTGAACGTACATTAAAAAAAGATCAAAAATTCAATTCTAGGCTCACTGATCCTCGGAATCACGTGTCGTTAGGGTGTGTAGTCACGAAATAATTCCATATAATTAAAAAATAATTTATTGTAAATTTCAAGATATTAAAATTTTATTATTTAAACACAATTTAAAAAATATTATTTTTATTTAGAGTTAGAAGTTAATCAAAAACACAAAGAATAAAAAATTGCATCTTATTCCGAAAACATCTTTAGGTTTAACCTAAATAATTCCTAGAATTAATTTATAATATAACCAAGGATTATAATATGTGGGGAGGTAATTAATATATATATTTGGTTAGGTATTGTCTGAAATGATTGATTTTTTATTTGTGAATATGAGAGTTTAAGGGGTATCCTTTTATAAGTGAGGGAGAGAATACATATGGAATTTTTCAAAAATAATAAAGTCTACCTTTGTTTTTTACATGAAAAAGAGATCCAAAATGGTCCATTAGTAAAACATAAAGGTTATAATGTCTAAATAAGGTCATCCAGTGGGGTTTGGACACGTTTCTACATCCTTTTAATCCTTTTAGATTTTGTTTAACCCTTGTTAAACTCTTTTCAACATTAATCATGATAATTAATTTTTACCATTTTTACTATTCATTAAGTTAATAATTAAGATAAAAATTTATATAATATTAATCATTATAATTCAAAAAAATTATTCAATATTTTTAATTTACATTCATTGAAGTGGAAAATTTTAATTTAATATTAATACCACATACAAAATGAAAAAGTGCTTACCCAAAGAGAACTTCTTCATAATATTAAAAAGAAATTATTTAGAAATTAAAAATTAAATAGATTCTAATGAATCAAAATGGAATAAAAAATATAAAAATGATCTTATGTTACTTTTAAAACAATATCAAAAAAATATTTTTAAAATGCTTCAAAAAAATGATAGTTTTTAATAAAGAACCTATATTTTCACTATACATCAATGAATTTATATTCTCCTAAAGTTATAAAATATTAAACATATTATAATTTGGAAATGATGATTTAAAAAAATGATTTTATATTTGTAAAATAAATTTTGGAAAATTTAAAAATTTCTACCCAAAATGAGATAGAACTACTTTTCAAAATATTATATTTTTAAGCATTAAATTCGATTTATTGTTATCTCTTGCGTAGAAAAGGAAAAAGTTGAACATTAAAATCCTATATCAATATATAATATATAAATTTCATTAAAATCATTCAAAAAATATTCAATTATTTATTTTATTGAGACAAAACATATTTGTGCTCATACATATTGTTTTTTATAAAATGATTTCCTTTATTATCAAATGGTTTATATTTTCATTTCTTATTAATCCATAAACAAAGATTTCATTTTATTTATAGATGTTTTCCATATAATTTCATAGTTTAGTTAATCCTATTCATAACTTCCATTCCAATTTCTAGGTGATAACTACCATAATAAATATTTTTATAGTATATCATGTTTCATTTTAATTTTATGGTTTCTGTAATTCATAATCATATCAATGTTGTGTGTAATGAAAGATAATCTTGATGTCGCATGTAACAAGTGATAAAATCAATGTTTCTTGTATTAAAAAAAAGAAAAAATTTAAATTAATTTTGAAAAAATAGTTATTAATATCTTGGGGTGTTACATTCTACAATACTTAAGATGAATTTAACCCTCAATGTTTCTTACTTTGGTAAAAAAAATGAGGATACTTCAACCTCATTACATCCATAGGTTACCATGTCGCTTCCTTAACCTGGTGGTTCCACTAAAAACCATTGACCAAGTGAGTGGTATTGTTTTGTAGAACATCATATATATAGTTCATAATCTCCACCGATTGTTCCTCAAAAGAAGGATCATTATCTAGTGGTACGACCTTTGAGTTCAGTGTATGTGATGGACCAGGAATGTAATTCATTATTATAGATATGTGGAACACATTTTAAACATGACAGAGGTTTAGTGGAAGTTCCAATTGATAAGACAACTTAATGATATGATTAATAATTTTAAATGATCCCATATATCTAGTTCTCTACATTCCATTAAATCATAAGATGATTTTCAACCTTTGGTTGTGCATCGATCAATTTCAAAATCATCCATTAAATTAATATTCATGATGATTTTTTCATTCCTAAATAACTAAATACAACATAATATCCAAAATTTATTTTTAATCCTATAAATATTCATAGAAACCAAAATAGTTATCACATGTTTTCCAATAACATCCAAAGATCAACATAATATATTCCATGAATTGTTATCCTTATGGATCCTCCATGTCTAACAAAAATTGAAATTAAAAAACTAGAATAAATGTAATTAAATGTCAATGTATAAAATTTTCATTAATCCCTAAAAAACTATAATGTAAATATTAATTTTAAAACATAAAATATGTCAATAAATTTGTTTAATATTGTCATGAAGCATGTAAATAACCAGAATTAACATAACAACTATATATAAACACATATTCATACTCATTTCTTAAATTAAACCATATATTATTGAATATATTAAACAAATAAATAAATGTTGTAAACTTGATTAATAAAAACATAAACCATATTTTATCAAATCATTAACCAGTTCAATGGTAATTAATAACGTCCAATTTACATTAACCATATCAATATTATCATTATCCCAACATGATTATCTCAACATCCAGAAAAAATTAATGGTTATATTTCCCTTATTTAATTTTTTCCCTAAAATATAACGTTAAATTTTTTTTCACCTTTCCAGGTTATCAGTACGATTCAACATATTCTGTAAAATCCTTAATGAAAAACATCTACAAGAAAATTACTTATACATTTTATAATTCTTGAATTCCAATAAATTAACACTTCAATAATTCTACTTAATTCATAAACAATTAATTGGGATTCATTATTTTTTTACACAATACCTTAATCATTTAATATGTTCTTTATAGTCTCCTTATAATTACAAAATATTACCATTACTTATAAAATTGTGTTGATTATCACCATGATCATTCCCACTAGGAAATGCATTTGCATAATTCCCATACTTTAAAAATTTCAAACATTTATATATTGTTAAAATATTAGGGGGTATACTATTCCCATCTATTATGTTAAAAAAATAATATTTCCTTGGTAATTACTTTATTGGTTCCATTATTCTCTACACATAAATCATATTCTCTATCTATTGAGTTTTTCTTCCAATATTTTTAACATTTTGGAATCTTAATCCTCTTTCCTCTATGTTCTCCATCACCTATGCCCCCCGTGACCTATTTTCTTCTCTTAATTAGTGAGTCCAAGAGTTCGTTAAATTTAATGTTTTATTCATATATCTTTGATAACTGATTATGAATAATAACAATATCATTCACTCCTATCGTAATTCTATTTTGTTTCTCTTCAACACATTATTTATAAAAATAATTTTTTCCCATTTCATTCTGGTTCCCACCATTTACTAAAACAAAAAAAATAGTGTGAGAAAAATATTCACATTGTAGAACCAAAATATCATGAAAAATATTTAATATTATGCCTAAATGATGACACATTTTTTTGATCTATGACACCTTGTGATTAAAATAGTTCATTCGTGATTATCATCTATTAAATTCCTTTATGATGGTTCATAAAGAGTTTGTGATTTCAAAAATAATATCCCTAGAGAGTATCAAATCATGTGCATATTAAAGATCATTGTTATGTACTAGTTAAAACTAAATTCATGCTCAACATACCGTTGTGTAGTTATTATCACAAGGTACATATGTGCTATAACTATATCTACCTGGAGTATCCATACGGATATTTAATTGCTTATCAACCACTCAATATATCCAACACTGATATTCTAGGATATTTTCGTATTCATAAAATTATCCTTATTCTTATCATTAGACATATCCCTAGGGATCTGACTAATTTTTTCTCATTATAGTTTCGAAATTTTAACTGCACCTTAATCTAATACCAATTTTAAAGACCCCAACTTCTCATATATAAATATTAAATCATAGTTGATGAATATCTATTATATTACAAAACTATCCACATGAGAATCATTTAGGTCTCATGCCTCTGGAAACATTGACGCATAAACAACTAGTTCATATGTGAGATATATCATCTCCAACATAGTAATTCATAACTAGAATCTTTCTTTGACATATTATACATAATACCTTTAATCATATACAAGGATAAGGAAACATAAGAGAGGGTGAGATGAGATGCTCAGTAAGGGTAGATAAGGGATATATCATTATAGCATGAGAATATAGTAAAGGGAACATGATAATTACATTTGAAAATAATACCATATATATCATAGATCATTAAAAAGATTCCTTCTATAAATCTTGTAAATTTAAAAGACAAGAGTAATAGTGGAATTAAATAAAATATTCCATCATATAATAACATTGGTATAAGACACAGAGTTTTCAAAAACAAATAAGCATAGAAAACCATATGTTGAGGCTACCCACTAATAAAATCATAACATGTTAGGATTTGGAGTAAAACCCATGTTCCAAAATAAGGATTAGGATAACCTATCATATACCATCATTTTATGATTAGGATAACCTCTCATGTACCCTTTGATATTATAGAACAATAATAATTACCCAATGAATTAGAGGGTGATATAGGTCCCACACATCACATAATCCATACATTTATATTCCATAACTCCATATAACATTCATAAAAAAAAACGTAAAATGAAATGGGTATCATAGAAATTGTTTTGTAGAATAACTTGTGTAAAAGAAACATATTTCATAAATGTTTTCATCATTTTATAATAACATAACTTTTTGAAAAATTAATAGGTTTCATAAAAATGGTCATAAATATAAACCATTTAAATAAATATCATGAATGGTATCCATGGATAATATCCCTATTAAATTATATGTTATGAAAAATTATTTAATATTGGATGAAAAATTATTTTTAAAGATCACTTAGAATATTTCTTGAGAACAATAACCTTCTGAATATGAAAAAAAATTAAAACATAAAACATATTTAAAATCAATTTCATTGAACATGACCATAGAAACATAAAAAAAATTAATGATAAATTAAGCTGTTTCTAGAAGAAAACAACAATCCCATATTGTTTTGCAAACATAAAAAAGTATTAAAATCCTTTTATTTTAAATTAACCTTGGAATATTATAATGGATTATTTGAAATTCACTTAATACATTTATTGAGGAAAATTTCATTTCTTGTTTGATAAATATTTACAGTATAAAATAATTTCAAATTTCATTCCTATGAAATTTACGTTAGAAAAATATAAATGAGGATTTAAATCATTTAGTACACACGATAGAGGGAAAAAACCATTTATCCCAGACATGTTAAAAAATTATTCCTTCCACATATTCAGTGAATGAAAAATGGACCATATTATTGAAAATGTCATGAATATTAATTTTAAAACATTTTTTCAAAAGAAAAAATGTCTAAAAAATAATTTAAAAAATAATAAGAAATTATTAAAAATATTCTGTATAATTTTTTTAGAAAACATGGAGACTAAATAAAAAGGGTTTCTGTCCTAAGAGAGAAATAATGGTAGTTTTATTAAAAAAAATTATTGGTAATATTTATTAAATAAAGAGTGAAAAATTATGTCAAAACATGTATTCTCATGAAATAAATAGAGAATAAAAACTTCCATTAGTTTCTTGAGAGATTTATTATAATATTTCTTCATCAAAAGCATAAACATAAACAATCCTGATAAGTGATGGGATTGTATAATAAAACCCTTACAACATTGGTTACATTGAATAATAAACCCCATGAAAGAGAGATAATCAAATGGATTTTTAAATCCCCATAATTTTCAATAGGAGAATTATAAATGGAATTCAATGTTAGTATATAGACCAAATAATATAATCATGTGCTATATATGGCATGTGTCTCCCAAAAAATAAATGTGAGACGAAAATATGTTTCTTTAAGTCTCATCTTCCAAAGTAAACATTTAAAGCACCTTTATAATTAATATATATTTTTATTAACATTTTAAATAACCATAATTATATATTTCATGCCATGTATTTTTTACTATTGATATTTTATTACCTATTTATTAATAACTTCAAGTTAAAATCACATTTTAGGCAATAACTATTTAGTTTTTAATGTTGGTTTGGATTTAATTTTAGGACTACCATATTAAATCTAGTACCATAACATATATAATGTAAAACCAGATATAAATATCATATATATTCATTATATATGTATTTAAATTAATATATAAAATATAGAGGTAGAAAATGAAATGTACATTTTATAGAAACGTTTTATCATACATACACATAAACATTATCTCCATTTTGTCAAAGGATTAAATGAAATAAATTAAAATAATATAATACCATTATAGAATAATTTAAATTTCATATATATCACATATATTGATTAAATTTACCGTAATTAACAACCATAAAAATCCTTGGTGATAAATGAATCACATCACATCGTCAGGCGGTAGACTATCGTACTGACAAATGACGTTATTTAATCCTCCGCAGAATGGAGAGAAAAAATTTATATGTGATATAAAAATAAAGAGGTATTATTATGTTAAAAATATCATATATATTATTTTAATATAATATTATTACCATCCTAGTAAAATTTAAATGAGAAACACATCACATCAGGTGGTGAGAATTTTTGTTCGTCAAACACACTAGTGACATTATTGTTTTCCAATGGATTGGAGTGAAAGAATTTAGATCTATTATTATATTTTCAGAGGTATAATAATATTATAAATATAATATAAAACATAAAATACATCATTAAACACCTTCATGATAGGTGGTGATGGAAGCCAAATTAAATTGGTTCACGCGGTGGTAGTCTGTCATACACACATTCGATGGTTTTCTTTCCCTTATGATAAAAGTGGATATGTATATAAGTTATTATATTAATATAATAACATATAAATATATGTGAGATTTTATTTTTATTATATCAACATAATTTTGTAATATATGAATTATTTATAATAATAAGTAAAAAAACTGCAAAGTTTAAAACATTACCTCTTCTTTGAAAAACATATTTATGTTTGACCTAAATCATTAATATATTGTCTTTATAATCTAAAATATGACTCTAAGACATGGGGAGGGATGTGAAGAATTTATTTTCGTAGGGAATATCTAAACCAAATGGTTATGGATGTGTGAATAAGAGAGGATAGTGAATGACATTTTATAAGTTGGGGGAGGAAACACGTGGGATTTTTTTAAAGAATAATGTGCAATCACGTTTTTCTCATTCCAAAATATAAAAAATGGTCCATTATTCACCCTTAAAGGTTATAATGTATAAATATGTCGATAAAATTGGTTTTGGAAAAGTTTCAATTCCATTTTTCAGCTTATTTTGTTAGTTTGACCCCCTCCCTTCAATAAACGGATTTTATCCTTAACCAGAGTAACTAATTTTTACTATTTTTATTTTTCATTAACATAAATTATTTATTTGAATTAATTATATAATATATATTATTAGGATTCCAAATATTTAATCCATTATCTAAATTAAATTCAATGAAGTGGAATTTTTTTATTTAAAAAAACCAACATATGTGACAAAAAGAGGGTTTTAATGAGAAAATATTCAAGTGTTAAAAATTTCATATAAAAATTTAATATAAAAGTGATTATAACGGATTAAATATAATAAAAAATATGTAATTAAACTAATTTTACTTTTTACACCAATATAAAAAAAATATTTTTTTAAGTGCACTAATGGAAATGTCAATTCTTAAAAAAACACTATGTTTCACTATTCGATGAAACAATTATCTTCTAAAAAATTTCTAAAACAATTCACATTAACATAAATTTGAAATTATGATTTAAATTACGCATTTAATTTTTTCAATTACATTTTATAAACTATAACAATTTAATTTTTAAAATAATTACATAAAATGTTTTAAAACAACTTATTTATAATGATATAATTTTAATCATAAAATTGGATTTATTATTATCTCATTAATATAAAACAAATAATATGAATTTTAGAACATTATATTAAATATATACTATAAAAATTTAATTAAAATCATCCACAAAATTTATTTAGTTAATTTATTGAGATAAAATGTGTTTGTACACATAGAAATAGTTTTTCATAAAATAATTTCATCTATTTTCAAATATTTTTTATTTTAATTTCTAATTAATTAGTAACTGGATAATTCATTTTATATATAGGTTTAAATCATATATTTTCTTAATTTACATAATATTATTAATAACCATCATTTCAACGGATATGCGATAACTGTCATATTAAATATTTTGATAGTATTTTACATTTCATTTAAACTTGGTGATCCATGTAATGAAAACTGAGCATAGTGTTTCATGTAATATATTCTAAACTAAATGTTTTTTGTGTTTTAAGTTAAACATTATGTATCATGTAACCCAAACTATCAAAAAAATAAAAATAATTTTAAAAACAAATATTTCATTTAATATTAGGGTGTTAGAAATCATAAAGTTGTGTTCTTAGGATAACTATTCATGCATTATACATGGTATCTAATGAGATAAAAACATTAACCATTTCATTGGATGGAAATATATTTTTGGATCCACCAATCACATTCATATCATGTAGATTCATTTGTGTCCCACATTGATCATAAAACATAAACAAAACATCAATCACTTGTAATCCCATGATTATGGTGTTTGGTTTATATAAATGGATTTCATCAATTAATGAGGGATATATATATCTAAAATATTACCCTAGAGTGTAATTGTTGAGGGGTATTCACAACAAGAGATTTTGGCATGAGAAGTCATGAGATAATTTACTCAGTATAATGTGTGTGTATAAAGTTTCATGGAATGGCTTAATGAGAGGAAACGGTGGAATCTCATGAACTAGAAATCATACAAGTAATAATGTGATATGTGAAAAAAACATCACATCATGAAAAATTTGAAATCAAAAGGATTAGTACAAATAAATTACTTGAATAATAAGTAATTTGAGTGAATTTCATACATTTAATGGGTTCTCATTAAAGATTCGGAAGATATTTTTAAGAGCACAGTAAATCCATTGGAGGGATTTAATGAGGGAGAGGGAGAGTAACTTCATGCTCAATGGGTTTTGAGTGAAGATAAATGGGATATTGGTTGAGTATTTGAATAAAAAAATAGGGGGATTCTATTTAAAATTCGTAAACATGAGTTTTCATCATAAATGATAAAATCATCAAAACCCAAAAATTTCCCTTGTATTTTTTCCACTGTTTCTACAAAATAAGTCATTTTTTAATTATTTTATCTACCCATGAACGTAAAAAATTAATATAATTCCATTAAGGGTGTGTAAATAATTTGTGTTCATAAGTAATTATTTTTGAAACCATAAAATGTAATATGGTTTTTGGATGATTCATTATAGGTTTTTAAATATAATCATATAACATAATAAACATATTATATTAAAGGTGAAATCTATTTTTGATCATGGAATCATTTAATATCATTTATTGTCTCAATTTTGGGATATTATGATATCATATACATCCTGTATTTAATTTACAATAAAAAATCTTGTTATCTTAGAAAATTATGAAAATTCACTATTAATGAATTTCAATTTGATGATTTCAAAAGTAATATTTATTTTAATGAAATAATTTTATAAATATCACAATTCTTAATATTATATTATAAAACTTATCCACACTAAAAACCTAATTTTTTTTACTCTAACAATATTCCAAACCATATAAAAAATTACATGGTACTTCCACAAATTATATTATCAATTATATTTAAATAATTATTATTTAATAATAATATGTTATTAAAATAATATTTATTTCAATATTATGTAATTTTTAAAAATGAGTGTCTTAATTGAATATATATATTGCCCCAAAATTAATATTTTAGTTTCTTTATATCAAAATATTGTATTTATTAAACACATTATATAATTTTGTATATATATAAAGTGATAATAAAATGGGATAAATATAATAATTATTTTATTCAAAAAAATATATAAATACTCATACTACTTGGGCCTCGATACATAACCCTTTTTTACACCATCATATTCTCTAAGGGTAAGGTGTACGACTATGGTACTTTCATGGCGTTGTTATGTGAGCATTGTTTTGGAGGTGATCTCTAGGAGATCAAAATTCTCTTATAAATCAATTTTCAAATGTTTTAGTAGTTGAATCTCGACTTGGTGTTCTTGAAGGGGAATGCCTAGTGATGGCATATTTCTTGGAATGTCTAATATATAGGATTTATTGGTTACCATCCTACCGGTCAAGGTCGTCAATTCTTTCTTATTTTTCAATTAAACATTATTATAAATATAAATATATAATAATCATTATGGATACTATAGAATGGCTATAATTTAAATGTTTAGGATTCTTAATGATATATTAATTCTGAGAGACTATATTTTATAATGGTCCAAAATAACTCATATAGTGCATGTATTTTCTAAAACTACATTACATAATAAGGAATTTATTAATTCATATGAAAATTAATTTTATTAAATTTTGGTTCATTACATATATCTTGTGATATGAGGAACAATGGTCTTAAATGAAATATGATATAACATAGAAATATTATTTAAATATGATTTTTAAAAATAATTTGTTTGTTTGGCGGATCTGAATAGAAAAAACTATATTACGAAATATATTAAAAATGTTTTTCTATAAAAAAATTAATAACCATTCATACATTGATTATCAGTTTCTTGTAAATGATGATTAAATATTTTAATGATCAAGGAGATATTATTCACACAAAAATATATGAGAAATAAATTTTAATCATAATAAATTAAATTAATCAATATTTTTAAATTATTATAATTAAATAAGAATATTTAATATCAAGATTAATTAATTAACATTTATGTAATTGTATTTTTTTGAAATGGAATGATAATAAATTCATTCTTTGATTCAAATCTACATTTTCTTTGAAAATAGGTTTTATTATATTTTATAAGTGAATATTATATTCAATTTATAAGATGTTATATATTTGATTATAAAAGGTTTTTTTTGAAATAGTCATGGAATGATGGATTTACATTGAATTTCTTTTTATTTTTGGGAAATATTAATTTTTGAGTGAATAGTGAAAAAGGACAGTATTTGAAAACATCTATTTCTTATATTTAAATCATGTAATTTTAAAGTCCCCTTATATTATAGATTTATTTTTAAATTAACATACTTATTAATTGATTAAACATAATCTTATTAATTCCATATTAATCTTCATTACAATTAATTAGGTATAAAATCATTTTCGTGATTTATTACTCATTTTTTCTAATTTTCTTTCATTGTGTTTTGAGATCATATTTTAAAATTAATTAATTCCCCTTATAAAAATGGAATCATGAAAAAATGATTTCATATTTATAATAAATATTTTAAATTTTTTATAGTTCTATTCTAGTTTTGGTCAATGTGAATAATAACATTGATAAAAATATTGTCACCACGGTAAAGGTAAAACATATAAAATTTGTTTAAAACTATGAGATATGTCATAAAATATCGATAAAACATTTCTTTATTTTTTATGAGTTTTTTAAACCCTAAACATATAAGATTATAATATTTCTAAATTTATTTTATCTTTATGTAGATTATAACATTTATATTATTTTATATAAAGGATAATTACAAAAGTGTCACCCGCTCACTTTAGATTTATCATATATGTTTTTGTTATTATAAAAAGATTTTATTAATGAATTTAAAATATAATTTTAAACCAAAATAATTTATTTTTTTATAATAATTTATTTTTTTATTTTCAGTGATTTTATACTTACCAAAATTCTTATTCAACATTGTCATAATGTTAGTGAAAAAAGTAGAAAATGTAAGTAAATGACATTAAAAAAATTAAATGAAATTATTTTTTGATGAATAATGACATCCAATGGATTTATTTTATAAATATATTTTATAATTGATAGAAAATGAGTTTATAATTAATTTACACTATTATATTGATGCCATTAAATGAATTTTTTTAGTAGTCCCAAATATGACTTTAAATATATTTAATGTTAAATAATGTTATATTAATTAATCTAAAAATTAAAAAAATCCTAAAATATAAAAATTGGAATTGTAAATTGTATAAATTTTCATCTTGTGACCATTTATGAGTTACAATCCATTATAAAGGTAAATTTTTAACCCATAAGGATTGAATATGTTGTTACCAAAACTAATGTTAAAATGTGTTTACACTAAGGTTAATCCAAAACATAATGTTCAAAATTCCCAGTAAACCAATTAATTATTTTTCTATTGTAATTATTTTGATATTTACTGCTACAATATTCTAAATTATGATCACTTAGTTCCATATGAAATGATTAGGATATTTATTTTATTTTTATGTTATTCCAAATTACAAGTGTATCCTTTACCACTGTTATTAAATAACATCACTTATATTCACTTATGCATGATGATTGAGAATTTTAGTTGGAAAAATTCTTAAATAAAAAAACTGTCAAATTTCCTCCAGTCATCGTATAATCCATGTATTAACCATAAGATAGACCTTTTAATGCATAAGGTGTAAGACAACAGAGTTTTTCTGAAGTAGATGTTTAACTCTAAACAATGTATTCAAATGTCTATTTCTGCTTTTACCTCCTTTAAATATTCTATAGAAATATTTAAAAAATTAAATAACTATCTTATATATACATAAATTCTATTGTGTTCATTTGAAACCAGTTTTAAATATATTTTCCTTCCTCATGTGTAATGAAAGCATCACTATTGTGTATGTATGGACTATCGTCTCCATGAAGTGATGTATTTCATTATTAATAATTAAATTTAATGAATGTTCATTATGATGGATATAATATTTATAGATTATATTTATGTAATTTTGATTTTATTTTAATTAAAACATTTTATCTGACTTCTTATCATCCCATTTGTTGTAAAATGATAATGGCTTTCATGCATTTTTGTGGACTACAGCCTTCACGGAGTAATGGGAATTGTTTTTAATTTATCATTTATATAGATGATGATAAGGATTTATTTAAAAATTACATATGGTATATATTACATAATTATGAATCTATGATGCTGAATTATTATTTACCATTCTTTTGTTTCATCTATAAAAAATTTGAAACAACTCTCCTGCATTCGTACAGACTACCATCACCCCGATGTGATGTAATTCGTTTTTCATCACCATGTTATAAGAATCATTATAAAATTATATTTAATGAAGAAATTTAATTATTATAAATTTATAGATGATGAAACCATAAATATGGTTCAGGGATTGGAATCGTTGAACTGAAACATTCACAGAAAAAATACATGTTTTCACCGGAATCTTGATTTTAATGAAGAATTGTTGATAAAAGTATAATTATAAATAACAAGGGCATAAAATATTGTAATATATATATATATATATGTTAATAAGGTTATTTATTTTATTTATAGTAAATAAATATTTTTTATACATAAAATTTTAATGTGTATAAATAAATACTGGAGTTGAGGTAAGGGTTTCTCGTCTCACATTTATTTCCTTCAGACATATGACATATTATCCACATGTTTCATTAATATGGTGTATATACTAAAAATGAGTTTATATTATGATTATTATAATTAAAATAATTATTATTTAATAATATATATATATTTATCTCTTTCATGATGTTTTAATATGAAGATTTCTAAAGAGGTAATGGTTTATGTTCCAATATCATTTCTTTTCGGGATTATCTATACTAAATTTACAAAGAGGGAAATTATATTTATCTCATACTTTAAACCCCATATATTTTTCTTAAACTCTAGTTATTCTGGTAATTTTTTTAGTACCATTTTCCACAATTTGTCACATAAAAATATAGAGAAAATATTTTAAAGAAAAACCAACATTTTTTCCTCTATAGTCAAACACCTATTTCTTCCATGTACATGTTATTTAAAAAATTAGAATATTCACTTCTATGATGAAATTAATATTTTATTTCATTTTAAACCATATTATACTATTCTTTCTAAAGTTTTAAAATGGATGTTCTCGTTTTTTTAAGGTGATATTTTTGAATATTTACAAAAAAGTATGAAAGGAGTCATTATTTTAACATTTACCAAACGAATGAGTTTTCACACATTCATGAATTTTATATTCCTTGATTGATCCTTTAAACTTTTCCATAGTTATTCTAAATGATAATATTTTTCTCATTGTTCTATGAATTTTTTGTTTTATTAAAATTTATGAAAATAAAGGGGATTTTATCACATGATTTTCTATGTATATTTTAAATGATTTTATACTTATCTTATTACCTTATGGTGCCAACCAATTTTCTTGATGACTTATGATGATGATGATAATCATAGAATTATTTAATGAAACCGTTTTCTTTCCTATGGGTTAATTATTCTATGTTGAGATAATAAATTATCTTATGAAACCATCCAATTCCTTCCTATGAATGGATTCTCATTTGCAGTGATGAAATATTTTTTGAAACAGGTTTATTTTACATAAGTTATGATATTATGATATGATTAAAACTTTAAAACTTCATGGAACATATGTATATTGTTTTAATTATTCCATTTCGGGTCCTAAAATTACATAGTCCTCAAATATATTTTATAATGATGAAGATTTCAATAATCTCCTTAGAGACAATGAAGTTAAGAATCCCATTAGAGATGATGGAGTTATTAATCACCTAAGAGTTGATGGAGTTAAATAGATATAAGATTAAACTAAGGTAATGTGTAAATTAACATAGTATTGTAAGTCCCTGATTAATGTTTGATTCCAAAGATATTATTATGATTTTCAATTCTTAATGTTAAGACACACATTTATTATGTCATGTTTTTATGATTATGATATGCACTCAGGGCTCAGGATTGATCAATGTTAATTCCTCACTCTTATGATTCATTTATTTTGAAATGATAAAGATTTATATTATCACCAATGTTTTACGATATTTTTTATATTAGGTATGAATTATATTACCTAAAATCATATACTATTATATTTATCGTATTATTGCATATGATCGTCAGTTGATATCTCCCATGTTTACCTCCTTGAGCATCTGATCTCACCCTTTCTCATGTTTCTATTTTACCTAGGTTATAAATATTGATATAATTTAATATTGTTCTAGAATTTTATCATTTTTTTAATTTTATTGGACATATTTAAATACACATATGAGAAAAGAAAATCTTGTTATAAATGGAAAAAATCCCTTTTGAGGTGAGGCACATGGGTTTTGTTATGAATGCTATTCTTCTTAATTCCCAAAAGATATAAAAATTAAAATTTTTAGATATAAAAGTGGCTCAATTGTATCTATTTATATAGTAATTAAGGATAGTTATATTTGGTTTGTTTTATATGGTATCAAACTAGTATGTTATGAATACATATTTAGATCTTGATCTAGGTTTATGGGTATTGGAAATTAATATGCTGACTAAATTTATGTTTTATTTTCAATAAGTAGAGGGAAATATATCTCTCATTTATCATTACCAAAAGTTGGAGGAATCCCCTTATTCCTAAAGATAATATTTTTTTGTAACACATATTCTCTCCGGTTATTTTCCACTGTAACTCTATTTTCAAATTATAAATAAAATATTTTTAATTTGTCCTCTTACATGTGTTGTAACCTCCAAAATATAGGGATGAAGGAAGAATCCTTGATTCATGGGATTGTAAGTGATGGTCGTGGCTAGTATAGGATAATTGAATCATGTGGATCATCATTTTCTCTAACACCATCATAGATAGTGACATTGTTAGTGGTTATGTGACCGCACAACCACCCACAGTAAGTGTTTTACACTCTTTTCCCATGGATCATTATACCATTCTTTTATAATTATTCTTAGCTAATTATCGGGATATTTTTTTTAATCCCCAGAGGATCATGATATTAAAAAAGTAATTATTTAATTTAGTGGTCTGATTGGGTGACTCATTCACTCTTGGGAGAGCTACAATGATCAATAAGGTGTTGTATTTCAGATTATTTATCACTTTCGATGAGAGATATGTGTGAATCTTGAAATTGATAACAATGTTCCATGGTTTTTGTACAAATAAATTTCAAATTGATTGAAGAATATTTTATAAATTACATAAACAAAATCCTTAAAACCATAATAGTTTAATACTATTCAAAACTGGGATAAAAAACTTCTAGTCTTGTGAAACATTTTTATTGTTTCCTATAAAGATGTCCCCTATAAGTATTCCTACCTGAAAACATTCTTTATATCCTATGGAAAAGAAACATATGAAAAGGGTGAGATTAGATTCTTAGTATGGGTAAAAATAATCATAAATCATAAGTACATAAACAAAACATTTTAAAATCCTATCTTGTATATCAAATATGATGATATGGTTTCATGGAATAAATCATAAAAGTCCATAAAAGGAGAAAATTAAAATATTCTATGACATCATAACAAAAGAAATGAAATACTGGAATACACATTTGCATAGAAAATTATTTCCACATTATTAAAGGATCATTGAAAAGACCATCATTGTTGAAAAAATACTTTATTGAACTAGGTTGGATTCCCATTCTGTCACTCTCTTACTAAATAGGGTTTACATCTCGTTCCATCCCTGTATTAATGAATTGATATTATTTACTATTACAGTCATATCTATCTCATGAGATATAAGTATTTTACCAATGAATTGGAATGATATATAGGTCCAAAAAATCACATAATTAAAACCTTACATATGTGTTACACAATAATATAATTCATTCATTATATTAAAACCTATGAAATGAAATGGTATTCATAAACATCATTCAGTCATAAAAAAATAATTTCATAAATATCATTCCATACTAAAAAAATTAAATAGTATAAATAATTGTGTTTGTATCCACGTAAAATATCCCCATTAAAATATAAGTAATATCAATTAATTTTAGCATTGATTGAAAATAATATTGAGATATCCTATTGAGGATAATATCCTTTCTTCTTTGAAAAATTTGTCTTTTTTATAAAATGTTTTGAAATTTACATGAATAAATTTCCATTTAAAATTCCCATGTAATCTTATAAGTTAGATTCAGGGAATGCATGTATCATGAAAGATAAAGAATATTTACCTTTTATATAAGTTAAAAAAACATTCCTTTTCCAATTTTTCTGAAAAATCAACAATGTAACTCATTAAGAAAATGGAAAAATATATTGTATTCATATTATATAGTAAAAAGTTAAAATGGGTAAAAATGAATTTTTAAATTTAGAAGACTAATAAAACTATTCTGAAATTTATTTTTATGAAACATGGGTATGGAAGATAAATATTTTCGTACAAAAATTTACATGTGTGGAATCTGGGATAATAATTAGATTGTGGGATTAAGAATTAAACCTTTATAATAAGTAAAATAATATTCCCTATGAAATAGAAAAAGTTGTATGGAAATTAGAATAGCATAATATTCTTGATTATAATCATAAACGACATTTATATGTAGTATCATTACCACAGATAATAAATAAGTATTGTATAAGGCATGTGTCCCACAAAAATAAAATTGAGAAAAAAATCCATTACCTTAGGTATGATTTCCTTCATACGTATTTGAAACTCTTTTATAATGTATTCAACAATGTTGTTAACTTATTATAGAACAATAATAATATTTATGTTAACTTATATGATCATATTTTCACCAATTTGTAAATAATATTTCATTATTTATCTTCTTTTCGGTGTTATCTACTTCATTTTTCTATACATGTTTTGTCGTAGAAGTCTCAAATATTATACAGAGGATATAGTTAAATATTTAAAAAAAACTATATTGTGGTAATATATACCATATTTATTCATTTTTTAAATTTATATAATCATACTTGAATGGTCAATATGGAAAATGAATCACATCGTGGAATGGGGATGGTTAACTGTACATACGCAGGAGCGGTGGTGTCATTCCATTAATGGTAAACGGGTAAGAATTTTGACGGTATATATTTTTTTCTAGAATAAATATCATGTTATAATTATTTTAAATTTCTATTAATTTTATCATTATACCCAAAAATGTTATATTGTTATAAAAAAAGATTACACCACGACGTGGAGGTGGTAAGCCGTACGTACACAGACAACATGGTTTTTACATAATCATAATAACATATAAGAATATAACTGATATTGGATTTATTATTGTATAATGGAAAAACACTAGAAGAGGAAGTGGAGTAAGAAATAATCTTGAAAGATTCGATAAATACGATTACCTCTTCATTTGAAAACATTGTTTATATCACCTCTTATGGACATCAATGTTGGTATTTTCAGAATACCAGCATATCTAGAATGTATCTAGGGAATTTGATAAGATAAATTTGTAGGGGATGGCCTATCTTGAAGGCTCAATGTTATTTTAAGAATTGATGGAGGAGTTTACCTTTTATAATGGCGGTGAAGGAATATTTTTGAATATCGAAAAATATTAATTTATAATAAATTTAATTTAAATAAAAATACTTCAAAAATTATATATATAAGAAATAATATGAAATAGGGTTTTAATAACTTCAAAAAGAATAATTTATACAATTTTGTTATTATTTTAAATCATATCATTTTGATTAAGCATTAAGTAACCTATTGTAATTTTATCTAAGGTAACAAAATTATCAATATTAAAAGGTATTGATTATACATATGTGATGTAAAATAAATCACAAATAATATATTTATAAAATTTTAGAGAATATAATATTTTTCTAAATATGTTTCATAATTTTTAAATAACTAAATAAAATATTATTTTTATAAAATGACATTGGGGTCAATTTTGACTCTATTCGTTATTTAGACTTTTAAAAATATCAAGATAATAATTTAACTCCAAACCTTATATTTTATTATATCTTTATTATGTAAAGGTAATCTAGAAAATTCATTAGTTATATTAAATATCTAAAATTATATTTATTTAAATATTTTTAATAACTTTATTTGATATTTCCATAATCAAAATAATTACTACATTAGTGTTGTGTAATTATTTCATATAATTATATCTTTACTAAAAAAAATAAAAATACCATCAAAAATAAATATATTATAGATTTTAGGAGAGTATTTATAGTCTAATAAATATTTTGGTCAACCTTATTTTAGAAATTTTATATTATTTAAAACATGAATTTAACATCTTTAAATGTTTATTAAATAAGATTTTAAAAATTCCATAGTATCATCTAAGTTAACCAAAGAGTAAAAAAATAATTTGAAAACATAAAAAGACGTTTATTAAGATTCAATTTAAAATTTTTATTCTTTAATAACATAACTTTTCTCTATGTGGACACATAATCGATATTAATGACAAAGAAACTGACATTTTTTGACTTTCACTGATTTGAATATTATATCAGTCTTTCTCTTCGAAAATTTTCCCTTTAATGAGTTATTTTTTATACTTTGGTTTAATGAGTATAATTTTTTTCATAAAATACTTTTTTGAATGTGTTTGGATTATATGATAGTATTTATCATTTTATTTTTAACTCAAATTATCCAAATTTCCATTTACTGTGGTAACAAAATTTAGCACGTATACTATTCATATTAGTGAAAACTAAAAGGGAATTATTCACCAAATTTGGAAAATAATTATCAAAATTTGGTATCTATTTTTTAAAATTCAATACACAAAATTTCTATAATTTAAAATAAAACTGATAAAATGCAATGAAAATTTGTTTTTCTGAAAAGTACCTTTTAAAACATAAAATATTTTTTAAATAAATTTGTTTTAAAAATATTTTTTTCAAAACCATAATTGGATTATTATGAATTAAAAAAACTAATTAAAAATAGAAACTCATAAAAAACATAATTTAAACTTGTAATGACTTCAAAAGAACTTACATTTTCCAATATATATCAGTATTTTCATTTTTCATCAAAAGATGAAATTTTGTAAAAAAATCACAATATTCAACCAAAGTAAATTTTGATATTCCTAATTCAAATAATTATTTTAATTTTTTGATTATAAATTTTCAATGTGTAAGAAACTATATTTTAAAAAAGTGTTCCATTAAAATGAAATTAAACAGGTTTAAAAAAATATTTTAAATCATAAAACTCAATTATTTTTTATATATAATCTATAAAACACATATAAATAATTTTAAACATTATCATTAGTAATATATATATATATATATCATTACTATAATACAACAAGAGAGTTGTTTATTTTATAAGTAAACAACACACTTCTTGGCATTTAAATAGTTTTTCAGAAAAAGTTATCCATTTAATTTTAAACAATACCTTCATAATTATGTAAATATTGTTCATAACCACCATTATAAAAGATAGGTTATAATTTTATTATTTAAAAAATGATCATAATCAAATTATTTTTTTCTAGAAACACATTATATTGTGTAACTCATTCTATGATGGTGATGCGTATAGATCAAGCTTAACATGGTATAACATGAAATGAAATATATTAAAATAATATTATTATTTAAAAATATATTTCATAAAAATATCAGTGTGATACATTCTACCAATATTAAAAATAATTTATCCTGTGAAAATTTTCAGGGACATCAAAGTTTAACACTTAAATGTTTTGTTTATAGAAACCCACATCGAAAAAAAATAAAAAAACCTTCATTTAAAAATAGAATGATCTAAACATAATGGTTACCCATGGTAACTCATAACAAGGTTTACACATAGGATAAATTATGTGGAAAGTGAAAACATGGACAAATAATAAAAATGTAACTATAAATTTCTTATGGAGATTGACAAAGAACATGGTAGGAAAAAGTTAACAATCACACATCCATAATTATGCGATGATATAAGGGACGATTTGATTTATCAAAAAAAATTCTTGATTTCAGGGAACTTCATATGAACAATATCATCCTTTCTTAATTTCTTGATCAACTTCCACATCATCTATTATTCTATGAAATGAATGTGGATATTTCATTCTGTAACTATTACCATATCATGAGATCCATAAATAGAATTATTGGATTTTCCATCTGTGTTTGGATAAAAACACACAAAAATGTTAACATAAGTTATCCAAAATTCATAAATCCTCATATATAGAGACAATACTTTAGTATCTAAAACATCATTCAAATTTCAATGAAATCAATATCATAAATGGTTGCCTTTATAGTCCTTCAAAAATATTAAAATCCAAAACATTCAAAATAAATTTCAGAAATAAACTTTTCATTAATCCCACAAAAAACATGACGTACCTATTAATTGACACACACTAAACATGTGAATACTGTTGGATTGAATATGTAGATGTATATGTATATTAGATGAAACAATACAAGTGGGGGTGAATTGTATGTTTAAAAACATTGTGTTAAAACACTTAATAAATTAGTTTAAGTGATCTTAAACTAATACAATTCACAAAAAAAACAGTCAACTACAATTATATTGAATATAAATGTATGATATGATGTAATACTATAAGTAAAGAAATTGTATTCAAGATGAATAGAATAATCAGAGTAATACAAAAGTGTAGTATTCTACCATAAAGTTTATAGAATCAATGGAAACAATATGTAACAGTATGAATGTAATTGATACAATTACAAATGAATATGGAATGAAGAAAGAAAAAAATACAATTCCCTTTCTCAAAACAAACAGCAGCGGAAATGTAAAAGTATTACAATTCTTTTGACCCAAAGAGAAGGGTTATCCTTTCAAATGGATAAGTGGTCTGTCTTACCACCACCTTGGTAAGCCCTCGATATGATGATCAATACGTCTGTCTTGCTATCCCCGCAAGCCCTCAATACGATGACCGGTATATCTGTCTTGCTATCCCAACAATCCCTCGATTTTGTAGGTAATCGACACCACTATCTTTTAATCACTTGAAAACCCTCGATATGATTATCGGTAGCACCGTGTGCCTATCCCTGGAAGCCCTCGATTGTTATCACCTTATCGGACACACAAAGCAAAACAAAGAACTTATGGAAATACAAAAGCTAAGAACAAGCCGTTCAGGTTTTTTAATCTCAGGGCTTTCGCACGACGCAAGAGAGAAGTCACAGTATCTCTGTCTAGAACTTGATATAACCAAAGTCTCAGACACACCTATGTTCTTGGCTTCAAATGACCTCCTATTTATAGGCCTCAGGTTCTGATGATCATATTTCCTCTAATAGTCATATTTCTCCAGAAAACTCAGATGGACTTGGACACCTGTCATTATAACGGTCATATTGAAATAGAAAACACGACATAATTTTAATTAGTTTATAACTAACTCCACGACATCATTTTGGTTAAAACAACAGATTTATGAAATGATAAACACAAGTAGGATTAATATGAAACATGTGTTTTTGACTAAGGACCAAAACAAGCATGTAATGAAAGTAAAAAATGAGTACTATAGGTATTACCAAGTGATTATGATTTATAAAAATTAGTATGATTAATAGATTTAATACAATATCCAGAGTCATTAGGATAATTATAGTCAGTACGATCAGCATGGTCAGTATGATCAGCATGTTCAGTACGATCAGCATGGTCAGTACGATCAGCATGTTCCATAGGATCTGCATGGTTAGTACGATCAGCATGGTCAGTACGATCAGCATGATCAGTACGATCATCATGGTCAGTACGATCAGTATGGTCAGTATAATTTGTGGTTCCCAAAACAAGACATAAAAGTCAAAAGATAACTTTTGACTCAATAATCCCCCACTTTTTGGAAAGTACAAAGCACAAAGTAAAAACAAAAATAAATACTTATCTCCCCCTGAGTTATTGGAAACTCTTATGAATATGGAATTGAATACAACTAACTCCTCCTTAGGTATGTGTTTTCCTAAGGATTGTATTCGTAGATTTTCCTAGATTTATAAGTGTTTGGTTTTAAAACATTCTCACCGTTTGAAAAACATTCCCCCCCTTTGTAAACCATTCTCCCCCTTTGTGATTTATAGAAAGAATGGGGAAATGTTTAGTTTCCTGAAAGTGTTAGAGAAAAGAAAAGCATGACAGAGGAAAGGATAACATAAATCTCATTACGATAAAAAAAGTTTATAGAGTTCATGAAAAGAAAACATAAACAAAAATCATTTTTTTTTCTCTATCCTTTTCCTTCTTTATCAACTCATGATGAATGAATTTTATCTTTTTGATTTCCTTCTTGTCTTCAGAGATAGAATCACCCTGAGATCTGAGAAACTCTTGTTGGTTAGAAAAAAGCTGATAGTGATTCTTGATGGTCTCCTCCTAGACTCTGATTACTTCTTCAAGGTTATCAATTTTGTTTTGTAAATTCTTGTTATATTTGGATAACACATAATTCTATTTCTTCAACAAGACTAATTCATCATTGAAAGATAAATCCTTTAAAAACTCATACTGAAAAGCATTCATTATTTCTTGCAACTCTTTCACTGAAGGAATATCGGCTCCATGGGTATTTGACAATTGATTCAGACTTTCAATAGTTTCTTTGTCAAGAATATTGAAAGAAATTGAAATATCATTAGAAATCATCATTAAGTCTTCAATTGACACTTCCTGATCATTTCTTGAGCTCTATGTTTTGTATGAACGCTTAGTCATTCTATTGCAAGCCTTCTTATGAGCATCAGAACTTTCAAGTAGAACATTAAAATTGGCTTCAAATGACAAAACTCTCTTTCAAAATTCTCTTACAAAACCAAACTCCTTTTTCTGATTGTCAGTAATGAAATAAATTTTTCCCTAAATCCTAGGAAAGTCAAGAATTTTCTTCTCAATTATCCTTAAAACATGAATAATGTAATCAATTTTCTTAAGAGAAATTTTCTGTTCTGAATCTGTATCCTCATCGTACGAATCCAGTGCATTTGATCGGCTTGAGTCTATAACTGGCTATTTTCCTTTTGATTTTTCAATCCCCTTTCTTTCTTCTTCCACATTAGCACTGATACTTATTGTTTTTTTTCATATGATAAGATTGAGGATGTTGATTCCATTGCAAATGACTTCTTTTTATAGTTTCAAAAGATTCAGCTGGTGCTTGATCGGGATGAGGAGCTTGTTGAATCCATTCACTTTGCCTTTGGATAAATTCTTCTATACTCTTCTTTGAGCTCTGAAGGAATTCCAAAAGGAAATCTACTTCCTCTTCTTCAATTTCCTGAATTTCTTCAAGAATTTGTTTCCATTTCTCTTTCTCTGGAAGACTCTGTACAATTGGTTCTTGATATACTTCTTCAGTTAGTTGAGCACTATCATTCTCAACCATTTTCATGAATTTAGAAATATCAAAGTCTTGAGATTTTCTTTTTAAAAGAGTCTTCTTTTTTCTTTTCAGCCTAAAGGGTATCCTCAACCTTTATCCATTCAACAAAGGCTTCAGCTGGGTCAAGACGAAACTTCAGATCACCTTCCATTCTCTATTCTCTTTCTTTCCTCCACCTTTCCATGACCTCTTTACTGTCATTAGGATTCTTCTTTGGATTTGAATTAGTTTGAGGATCTGACTTTTAAAGAGAACCAACTGATGTATTGTCTTTGACTGGCATAGGTGTCGATTGATTATATACCGATTCAGCTTCTAAATACTTAACAAAGAACTTTGAATTCTGATCAAAACAAACATTCAACTTCTTCAAAGTAATCTTACTTATCAAGGAAGGTGTCGGCTCTTTCAATTTTCATTTAAAAGAAATATTGTAAAACTTCATGCTCTCAAGAATGAACTTTGTAAGAATATCTGGATATATGAACAAATGAGACTTAATTTCTCCTGACTTAACATTCCTGATTGTTTTGAAAATGTGTCCCATCAGATTTACTTTTCTCATGTTGACAAGATAGTCAAGCACAATGATATCAGAAACTTTCAGAGTTTCTCTATCCCCTTTCCTTAGTATAATAAAACCTTGCATCCAAAGTACCACAAATCTATTATTTGGAGAAAGATGAGCCACTTTCCCCTTTTATTCATTTATAAGAAACAAAGACTTTTCAGCACTTTCTTTGTTAAATGTACCAACTTCCTCTGGTAGTTTATGAGATGGACAATAAAAATCACCTTATGTAGGAACATTCAGAAAATGGGCTGCTTGTTTCACAGACATAGAAATCATTTTATCATACAGAGCAAAGCTGATAGTTATGTTTTTGTCAAAAGACACAGTTTTTTAGAATTTACTGACTTCATCAATAAGAATCAGATCTTGAGATACTAGTTTTTCAACACACAAATACTCCCAGCCTTGAAACAAAATGATTATTTTGACTGTAGAATTGTACGTATCAAAAAATTCTTGAGAAACTATCTTTTCTCTGAAAAAATATTTCTCTAAAAAAGCCTTCGAAGACATATCGACATGAGTATTGGCAGAGGACTGAGACATATAGGTGAAGCCAATGGAAGATCGTATAGATTCTTAAAACAGGGAGGCCGAGTTTCACCACAAAATCTAAAAAACCAGTGTGGGTTTGGGGAGGGGGTGGCTATTTATAGGCAACAAAATAATGACTATTGGTATTCTATGGTTGAGATTAGAAGAAAAGAAATAAATAGATAGGATTAGAAGGAATTTTGTTTTTAAAAAAAAATAAGAACGTATGTACCTTCCAGTGATCATAAGGTAATTGTTGGTTTAAATAATATTAAAAGTGAAAGAAAACACAAGTGTATGAAGATAAAGAATACGATTAATTATCATGCCGATGGAAAATAAAGTCATTACCATTGACTGACGTACCGATGGAAAACAAATTCGTTACCATAGACTGACATGTCGAGGGGAAACAAACATGTTACCCTGAACTAACGTGCCGATGGAAAACAAACATGTTATCATGAACTATCGTGCCTATGGAAAACAAACTTGTTACCATGAACTGATGTGCCGATGGAAAACAAACTTGTTACCATGAACTGACGTGCCGATGGAAATCAAACTTGTTACCATGAACTGACGTGCCAATGGAAAACAAAGATTTTACCATGAAATGACGTGCCGATGGAAAACAAACTTATTACCATGAACTGACGTGCCGATGGAAAAGAAACATATTACCATGAACTGACGTGCCGATGGAAAACAAACATGTTACCATGAACTGATGTGCCAATGGAAAACAAACTTATTACGGTAATCAGGCAGACAAAACACAAATAGAAGATAAATTGTAACTAATCAATCAATACAATAAAAAGAAATGTAAATAAAGATAAGTAAATAGTCAATACGATAAACATAAAGACAAATAATGATAAGTAAACAGCCAATATGATAAACAGAAAGAAAAAAATACAAACCAGAATAATAAACAGATAAAAATAATATCAAGTAAAAAAATGTTCTCGAGCTTCTTAAGAGGAGTTTTTTTAATGTAAGGAGTGGTACAAAAAATGGAGTAGACATGAATGATTACTTTAATGTAATCATTCCTAGCTTCTGTTTTATAAATTAAAATCTATCAGAAGGTAATGGTTTTGTAATAATGTCAGCAAGTTGATCTTGTGTTCCGATAAACTGAAGAATGATATCTCCTCTTTGTGTGTGATCCCTAAGAAATTGATGCCTAATATATATGTGTTTTTCACGAGTGTGATGTGGTGGGTTTTTACTAAAATATATGGCACTATTATTATCACATAGAATTTGAGTTTTTGAAAAACTCAATCCATAGTCAGTGAGTGTGTGTTGTATCCACAACACTTGAGAACAACAACTTCCAGCTACTAGATATTCAGCTTCATCAGTGGAAATTGCTACTGAGTATTGTTTCTTCCAGAACCAAGAGACCAGGGAATATCCTAAGAAATGACATGTTCCAAATGTACTGTCTCTATCCATTCTACAACCACCAAAGTCAGCATCTGAAAAACCTTTTAAGACAAAATCTTTTCCAAAAGAGTAAAACAGTCCTAAATCCAGACTTCCTTTTAAATACCGAAAAATTCTTTTCCCAGCTTTTAAATTGGACTCTTTTGGATTATATTGGTATCTTACACATAAGCATACGGAAAACATTATGTTTGGTTTACTGGATTTCAAGTATAACATACTTCCTATCAAACCTCTAAACATTGTTTGATCTACTGGTTTCCCGGTTTCATCAAGATCAAGTGTATTTGAGGTAACAATTGGAGTGCTAATACTTTTATTTTTGTCATAACCATAATTTTTGGGTAAATATTTTATATACTTACATTGAGATATATATAATCCTTCTGGTTTTTTTGAAATTTGAAAACCTAAAAAGAATGTTAACTCTCCCATCATACTATTTTTGAACTCAGATTTCATTATGTTTTCAAAATAATCAATTAGGGATTGATGAGTTGATCCAAATATGATGTCATCATAAATTTAAACAATCAAAACATTTTTATGTTCAATTTTTATAAAAAGGGATGGATCCGCTGTACCTTTTGCACAATTGTTTTATAAAATAAATCATATAAGTCTATCATACCACGCTCTAGGGACTTGTTTAAGACCATATAAATATTTGGTAAGTTTAAAAACATGATTAGGATATTTTGGGTCTAGAAAACCTGGGGGTTGTTCGAAAAAAATTCTTCTTGAACAAAACCATTTAGAAAAGCACATTTAACATCCATTTGAAATAGTTTGAAATTAATGTATGGTAAAAAGGCTAATAGAATATGAATAGATTCAAGTCTAGCTACTGATGCATATGTTTCTTCGTATTCTATTCCCTCTTGTTGATTATAGCCCTTAGCAACAATTCTTTCTTTATTTCTTACAATGATTCCATTTTCTTCACATTTGTTTCTGAAAACCCATTTTATACCAATTACAGTTGTTTCTTTAGGTCTTTTAACTAATGTCCAGACATGATTCCTCCAAAATTCATTTAGTTCATCTTGAATTGATTTAATCCAATCTTCATCACCTAAGGCCTCACATGGACTTTTAGGTTCGACTTGGGAAAGAAAATCAAGATGTTCTATTTAATTTCTTAAGGAATTTCTGGTCCTTACAGGTTGATTTACCACACCAATGATATTATCATTGGGATGATTCCTAAGAATCAATTGATTTGGGTTTTGTAAAACATGTTCATCAACATATGATAGAAAATCGTCTGAGTAAAAGTTTCAGGAACACTTTTTGGTACATTTTCCTTATCAGAAGGATATTCTAATAGAGGTTGATAAATATTTTTAGAAAACACATCTGAAAATGTAGGTTGGGTTTGGTTGAAAACAAAAGTATTGGTTTCATCAAATTTAACATGTACTGTTTCTTTAGAAGTACAATTGTTTTTATTAAAAACTATATATGCCTTAGAAGTTGTAGAACAACCTAGAAAGATTCCTTCATCAGATTTTGGTGCGAATTTGTGTAGATTATCTTTAGTATTCAGAATGAATACTTTTCACTCAAATAAATTGAATTATGAAACATTAGGTTTTCAACCAGTCCAAAATTTAGAAGGTGTTTTATTAAGAATGGGTCTAGTTAAAACCCGATTTATAGTATAACAAGCAGTACTCACAGATTTAGCCCAAAATTTCTTAGCAATTGAGTATTCACTCAACATGGTTCTTGTCATTTCCTGAAGAATATGATTTCTTCTTTCAACAACACCATTTTGCTGAGGGGTTCGTGGGGTGGAGGAATTGTGAGTAATACCTTTCTTACTACAAAAAAGATAAAAAATATGAATTTTGAAATTCACCACCATGATCACTATGAATAGTTATCAATGGTAGGTCTTTCTCATTTTTAACATGGTCTCTCAAGGTTTTGAAATAGGAAAAGGCTTGATATTTCCTCGATAGAAAATTGACCCATGTAAATCTAGTAAAGTCATCAACTAAAACAAATACATAGTATTTTCCTCCAATACGTCTAGTTTGTGAAGGACCAAAAAGATCCATATGCACTAGCTGTAGCGCATTAGAAGTTGAGACCTCATTAATTGATTTAAATCTAGTTTTATATTGCTTACCAAATTGACATGGATCACAAACTTTTAAAGAATTATATCTGAGATCTGGTAGTCCCTTTACAAGTATTTTCTTTTAATGTTTTCAATCGTTTCTCAGGATGTAGTGTCCTAGCTAGTCTTCTATGCCATAACCGTGATTGGTCTTCTATTGCACTTAAGCAGGGTAAATTTTGGCTCCCAAGGTCTTCTAAGATAATAGTGTATACATTCTCTGGCCTATGGGAAGATAGAATGAACTCATCCTTGGAATTGTGTACTAGACTCTTATCATTTCTAAAATTCACAAGGTAACCTTCATCACATAATTGACTTATGTTGATGAGATTGTGCTTAAGACCTTTAACAAACAAAAAATCTGAAATAATAACTTTTCCAAGGAAAACAATATTATATATTCCAACAATCATTCCTTGAGCATTATCTCCAAAGGTAACCTTTCCACCTTTTGTTTTAATAATCTTTTCATAGAAATCTTTGTTTTCGGTCATGTGCCGAGAACAACCGTTATCCATGTACCAAATGTTCTTGTTGGTACACTTCTTATTTTCCTGAAAATGAAACAATTAGTTTTCCAGAATCTAAACTTGTTTTGATCCAGAAGGGTTAGATAAAAGAATTTTAGGAATCCACATTTGTTTTACAAAATGTGCTTTATGAAATCCTAAAGATTGAGTTCTATTAAGAGAACAATTTATTTTTCAGTGTCCCCCACATTGACATTTAGTACAAAAAGGGTTATTTTGAGGAACAAAATAGTTATTACTAAACACCGGTTTAGAATGAGTATAACCAAATCCATAATGATTTCTCAAAGGTGGAATTTGGGAAAACATTTTTTCAATGTTTTCCTTGCATGATTAAAGTTTGAAAAACATTTTTTCAAGGAAAAAATTTCTGATTTTAGTTTTAAAACTATGTTTTTATCCACCAAAATATTTTATTTTGAACTCGAGTTAGGATTGAAAATATTTTTCTTAGAAATTACATTTTCTAGATACTTAGAATATTTATCCTTATCATATTTGACTTTCTAAAAGATTTTTAAAACATTTTCAAAATCAGATGTTTTCGTATCAAGATCATTAGAATGATCTGATACTTCATTTATTAAAATCTAAATTCTAGAATTTTCTTTATCAATCTTTTTATTGAGTTTAGAATTTGCATTCTCAAGTAATTTAGCAAACCTAGATACTTCTTCAAAATAAGGTAATGTATTATCATCTGATGATGAATAATCATTTGAAGATTCATAATACGTATTATTAGTATAATTTTCTTTCAAAGAATCATTTGTAATAGCTTCAGCATTGTGTACCTTAGCCATAAGGCAATGATTTTCAATTAGTAGTCTGGATATAAGTCTAATATTCATTTGTCCTGACGATTCGTACTGTCAAGAATAATCTAATAAATCACTACAACTTGAACTCCATGTACCATTTGCCTTAAAGAAATTCGTTGTCTTTTTCTTGTAATATTTTTTCTTATTTTTATCATAATTATTCTCATTTCTATCTTTTCTCTTCTGTAATGGACAATCGGGTCTTATATGACCTACTTTCTTACATTCATTACAAGTTACCTTTGAATATTTCTTGTCCTTCCTATCTTTCTTTTAGAATCTTTATTGGAAGTATTTCTTTCCAACAATATTGTTCATCCTTCGAGCAAGATTGGATAACTCATTATCTGAAAGATCACAATCACTAGAATCAGACATAACAACTTTCTTAGCTTTGGATCTTGTTATCATTTTAGGTGTGTTAACTTTAGATGTGGTAGTAAAAGCTACACTTCAATTTCCATTTTTCTTCTCGTTGAAATCAGCATCTCTCTTCATTTTTGTCTCGTTCTGTAGAAGAGTTCCAAAGAGTTCATCAAGAGTAATCTGGGATAATTTTCTGTTTTCATCAATAGTTGTCCTTTTTGACTCCCATTCGTTCGGCATTATATCAATAATTTTGTCAACAAGAGCTTCATCATCAAGGCCTTTTTCTCCCATAGCTTGTAAACTGTTGACAATTTTCATAAATCTTTGTTTCACTTTACATATCAGTTCTCCATAAGGAAAAATAAATCCATGATACTCTACTCGAAGCATTGCTCTTCTTGTCTCTATAAACTTGGTTATACCAAAATGTGTAACTCCCAATTTCTTCCAAATACAGTTGGCTTCTTCACAAGAAGATATCTGGCTGTATATATTCCTGGTCATAGAACATACCAAAGTATTGTGTACCTTGTAATTCAGTTGATATTCTTGCTTCTCTTGATTAGTGAAAGTACTGACTTCTTTGTCATGAATTTTTTATCCTCCAGTAAGAATAATAAAATTGTCTACACCAGTATTGATAACGAATGTCTTCATTCGATCTCTACAGTACTCAAAATCATTCGCATCAAAGATAGGTGGTCTAGAAGGATTTAGATTTTCAATTGTCCCAATATTTATTACTACCATCTAATAAAATAAATCTTTTCCACCTCACACGTTAGTGTATTAAATGATTGAAAAAGTAATATGATCGAATAAGAGATAGTAATACAAATCCGTGGAAACCTGCTCTGATAGCAATTATTAGATAAAATATGTAGATGTATATGTATATTAGATGTAACAATACAAGAGGGGGGAGGTGAATTGTATGTTTAAAAACTTTGTGTTTAAATACTTAAGAAATTAGTTTAAGTGATCTTAAACTAATACAATTTACAACAAAACCAAACAACTACAGTTGTATTGAACATAAAGTTATGATATGATGTAATAATATAAGTAATGAAATTGTATTCAAGATGAATACAATAATCAGAGTAATAAAAAAGTTAAGGATTCTACTATAAAGCATATAGAATCAATCGATATAATATCTAACAGTATGAATGTAATTAATACAATTAAAATTGAATATGTAATGACGAAAGGAAAACAATACAATTTGATTTCTTAAAACAAATAGCAGCGGAAATGTAAAAGTATTACAATTATTTTGATGCAAAGGGAAGGGTTATCCTTTCACCTAGGATAAGTGGTCTGGCTTACCACCACCTTGGTAAGCCCTTGATACGATGATCAGTACGTCTGTCTTGCTATCCCGACAAGCCCTCGATACGATGATCGGTACGTCTGTCTTGCTATCACTGAAAGCACTCGATTTTGTAGGTAATCAGCACCTATATCTTTCAATAACTTGAAAGCCCTCGATATGATTATCGGTAGCACCGTCTGCCTATCCCTAGTAGCCCTCTATCATTATCACCTGATCGGATGCACAAAGACAAACAAAGAACTTATAGAAATACAAAATCTAAGAACAAGCCGTTCATGTTTTGTAATCTCAATGATTTTGCACGAAGAAAGAGAGAAGTCACATTATCTCTCTCTAGAACTTGATATAAGAAAAGTATCACACACATGTATGTTCTTGGCTTTAAATGACCTCCTATTTATAGGCCTCAGGTTCCAACAGTCATATTTCCTCCAACGGTCATATTTCTCCGGAAAACACAGAGGGACTTGGACACCTGGCATTAAAACAGTCATATTGAAACAGAAAACCTGACATCGTTTTGATTAGTTTATAAGTAAATCCATGACATCGTTTTGGTTAAAACAACAGATATATGATGATGAAAAAAATGAGTACGATTAATATGAAACATGTGTTTTTGACTAAGGACCAAAAAAAGCAAGTAATGGAAGTAAAGTGTGAGTACTATAAGTATTACCAAGTGAGTATGATTTATAAAACTTAGTATGATTAATAGAGTCAATTCAATTTCCAGAGTCAGTACGATAATTATAGTTAGTAAGATAAGCATGGTCAGTACGATCAGCATGGTCAGTAGGATCAGCATGGTCAGTACAATTAGCATGGTCAGTACGATCAGCTTGGTCAGTACGATCAGTATGGTCAGTATGATTTGTGGTTTCCAAAACAAGATATAAAAGTCAAAAGATAACTTTTGACTCAACAAATACCATTATCATGTATTCTCCTGAAATATGGTAATAATATGAATCACCATAAAATCTTAGTGAAAACATGAATTATTTTAAAAAATAACTCTTTCCTCATGCAATAAATCCAAAAATTCTATGAACTCAATCCATGATATCCTAAACCACAGTATCATCCTATATTTTCCATAGTAATAAATACTATCCAAACTATTTTATCACAATCGAACATCTCTATATTTTATTATCCATCATTTTTCACAAATTAAGTGTTATCCTTCCTTTAATCATGCGTTTTCCAAAATGTAGCCTTACTATGTCAATCATTTTTCATGGTTATGAGTGATATTCAAAATATTTAATTAAATAATTATGTAAAAACTACAATAGATCAATACATAAAAATTTCATTATTCCATAATACCATAAAATCACTTATATAAAATTATTATTGAATTCCATTACATAAACATTGAATCATTCCACCACTTCATGATTGTAATCTACATCGCCAAGAGTGATCGTATGTGATTTCCATCTTTAATTGGGATTTAGAGGTTTCTGATATTGATCATCATCAATAACCCTTGGATTAGGGCATTGGTTAGCATAATTCCTATTTTCCAAAAAAATTAATCATTAAAGTATGGGAGGTGAATTCTTTGTAGCCTCTTCACTATTTTCATCATTACCTATTTTCTTCCCATCACATCATCAGTCAATTCCCCGATGCCTTATTTTCAAAACATAAAACATTAACAGGTTCCCTTAAGACACTTTCCTCTATGTTTCATTCCACACATTGAGCATAAATGAAATCTCATCTTATTTTCACTATGGTTTTTATATTTTACTTTAATCTCCATCTTAAATTTCTTGTCAAAAAATGAGATTGATATGTAACTATAACATACATTTCTACCTTGATAGCACAACACACAATCACTTCATACCTACTGAAGTCTCTTATGGATAAATACCTTTGAAACTTGGTTTTTATCCCCACAATAATATATCAACATTAATTTCAGTTTGGTTGATAATACCATAAGTATATTATGTATGTATTTTAAAATTGGCCTCATAGGTACCAATAGATTCATCATCCTTTTGTTTAAGACCAAGGAAATCATTTTCAATCTGTATAAAAAGAATATGAGGAAGGTAATTATTAAAAAATAAGTTATTAAACGCATCCCATTTAATGGATTCAATTTCATATTTTTTCCTCTATATTCTCAAGTATATAAAACAATAGGTCTGATTCACCTTCTAAATGATAGACAACCAAAATTAAATTTTCATGTTCCGAACACTAATGTATGGAAAATAAATTTTTAGTGGTACTGATCCATTATTCAATAGGAAGTGGAACAAAAGACCCACTGAAATAATGTGGTCGTTTCCTTATAAAGGACTCAACAAAAATTTGTTCCCTTCTCTTATAATTTGAGATTATACATTGATTCAAAGCATGTGTATGTATAAAGATATGATTATACACTCCAACTCCCATAAAATTTGGCTGTTCAGGAGGAAAATTATTTCATTTCCCATTTAATTAATTTTTAACACAGTTCATTTGGGTTCAATCCATTGACTATAACAAAAAATAATAGTGTGATAGACACTAATAATTGAAGTGAAACCATATAATCAAGGGAAATTATATATAATATTCCAATCGACTAGACCTTAGGTTTAATACCAGGTTATTCATGACTAGTAAGAAACCTCTAGGATTGTAACCTATATATCGATTTATTCTGAGAGAAAACCATAGACATATCCATTAAAATACCTCTCAATATTTTGATAAATATTTATCATTCTTGTTTTCAAATGTTGACTAAACCATTGTTTTGATACTAACTATAATGACCCAGTATTTTGATACATAGAAATTTCGTCATTTTTGTATAATATTTATTACATTACATAAAAATAATCATGATGTATATAATATTTTAGTGTATTTAGAAACATGGATCAAAAACTGATAGTCTATTGAATGATATTTAAGGTTTCCCACAAAGATCATCCCCTTTGGTATTCCGACCTAAAACTATTCATTGTAAACTGGGGGAAAATCATATGAAAAAGGTTATCTTACATCCAAAGTAAGGGTAAACATAATCATAACTAATATGTAAAAACCATTTGAAAATCATATCACGCAAATCAATGATCCTGATATCATGTCATGGAATAAATCATATAAGTCAATAAAACAAAACAAAGAACATATTCCCTGATAGAATACCATAAGACATGAAATTGTGGTATACACATAGGCATATAAAATCATTTCCATATTAGTTAACGATAATTTTGATGACCGATATAGTGGAAAAATTTCATTACTAAAAAGTTTTCACTCAGTGTCCTATCCATGTGTTACATAATCTGGTTCACTTCACATTTCAGCCCCGTATTACTTAACTGAGGTCATTTCACCTTCCATTCCTGTATATATCATAAGATATAAATATTTACCCAGTACATTTGAGGGAGATATAGGTCCCACAATATAGATACATGAAACCATACATATCTATTACACAAGAACATAAATCATTAATCATATCATAACCCATGGAATGAAATGGGTTTCATAAACATCAATAAATCATAACATAACTCATGGAAAAAATGGATTTCATAAATATCATTCCATAATAAATAGAATACAATTATAAAAATATTATAGATAGTATCCTTGAAAAATATCCCCATTAAAATATAATTATCATCAAATAATATTAGTATAGATAGAAATAATTTTGATATATATTCTTGAGGAAAATATCATTTTGGTTTTGATAAAGTTCTCTTTTTATAAAATATCAATAAATTTTAATAGAAAACATTTTCATTGAAAAAAACTCATAATCTAGTATGGTAAGCTTCAATTCATGTATGTTTATTGAAATCTAAACATCTATACATTCCATATCAGTTAAAAAATCCCTTTCGTAAATTTAATGGAAAAGTAATAAAGTACCCCATTAGGAAAAAAAATATTCCTTTGAATGAATTTAGTAAAAATTCAAACATGGGTAAAAATTAATTTAAAATTTTATATTAATAGTAAATATATTTTGGAATACATTTTAAAAAAAACAAGGACATTTAATATAAATAATTTCCTGTATATATTTATGAATAAACAATCCTGAATAATAATTATATTTTTGGATTAATCCTTATAACATTATAATCATTAAAATCATATACCCCCTGAAAGTAATAAAATTATATGGATATTAAAATTAAAAAATATTCTTGATAAGACGCATAAAATATATTTGGGGTTATTATATTCACCACGTACAATAAATAAGTAGCGTATAAGGCATGCGGCTCAAAGAAATAAAAGTGAGACAAAATTACATTACATGGGGTTTGATTTCCTTTATATGTATTTGAAAATAATGTAAATGGATTAAGTAATGTTATTAACTTATTATAAGGACAAATTAATATTTAAGATTTCATATATGATTATATTATCACCAGTTTGTTAATAATATTTCATTTTTACTCCTCTTTCGGGTGTAAATTTATTCATTTTCCATTGTATATTTTGTTGTATACGTAGAAATTATTTTTCATAGAAAATAATTACATTATTTCCATAATTATATTAAAGTATTATAAAACACATTTATTCATTATATACATTTTTATAATCATTATTTAGTTTTGACTATGGAAAATATTTCGCATCTCTTTGTAGAGATGGTAGGTCGTACGTACGCACGAGAGATGGTATGATTCATATAATAGTAAAATGGAAAAGAAGTGGATGGTATATATTTTTTTACAGAATAAATATAATGTTATAATAATTATAAATATTTATAATTTCTACCATTATAACCATATAGGTAAAGTAGTGGTGAAAACAGATTACACCACAACGTGGAGACAGTATGTCTTACATATGCACGCGTGGTACCTTCGTTTTCGTGGGATGGATAAAATGTGGAATATAGTTCTTATATAATCATAATAAAATTACTTCATATATTTGATAATAGATTTATTACTTTATATTGTAATCAACATAGTAATAGGAAGTAGAAGAATAAATAATCTTGAAAGACATGATAAATAAGATTACCTCAACGTTGGAAGACATTATTCACATCTCATATTAATGAAACCAATATTGGTTTTTTAAGAACCCCAACACCTCTTTAATGTGTCTAGGTAATTTTATAAGATAAATTGGTAGGGTATTGTGGATATTTAATGCCCAATGTGTTGTGAATTTGTGAGGGAGGAGGTTACCTTTTATAATTGAGGTGAGGGACACTTTTTTAATTTCTAAGAATATTTATTTATAATAAATTCAATATTAATATGAATACCAAAAAAGGCCATGGATTCAATTATATGTTCTGATAATGTATACATCTCAACAGCCAATATATTTTATTCATTTTTTGGTATTATTTTTAACCTTTTCATTTTGATTGACTTTTAAGTAACCTATTTTAATTTTAACTAAGGAAACAAAATTTTCACTATTAAAAGTGTGTACAATTTACTTATGCGGTTAAAATTAAATAATAAATGAAAAACTTATAAAATTTTGGACTATATTATATTTTTAATTTTTAATTATGCTTTATGATTTTTAAATAATATGATAAAATATTATTTTGATAAAATTACATTAGTGTCAATTTTTTCACTATTCATTATTTGGATTATTAAAAATAAATTTTAAAATGTTAACATAAAACTAAATATTTTATTGTATACCTATGATGTATATTTAGTCTATAAAATAAATTTATCACATTAATTATTCCAATTATGTTTATTTTATAAATTTTAAAAACTTTTATTTCTTATTTCAATTCAAAAAATAATTACCACATCTACATTGTGTAATTACTTAATATATTAATTTATTAACTAAAAAATAAAAATAAAACACCCAGAAGAATAAATTTATTCAATATTTTAGAATAATATTTATAGTCTGATATTTCTTTATGGGTATCCTCATATAAATACTGTTATATTATTTAAAACATGAATGTGACATCCTTAAATGTTTATTAAAAAACATTTTATAAATACCATAATCTCATATAAGTGACCCAAAAAGTAAAAAATAAATTCATATCATTAAAATATGTTTATTTAGTTGAAATTTTTCAGTTATATTCGTTCATAAATTATCACTTTCATCATGCCTAAATATAAGCGATGTTAAAGGCAAAGAAAGTAACATTTTTTTTACTTTCATTCATTTCAATATTATTTAAGTCATTTTAATGAAAACGTTTCAATAAAAAGACTTAATTTAGATGCTTATATTTTATGGGTCAAATATTATTCATAAAATAAAATTTTACAACTTTTTTAGTGTTATTTTATAGTCTTTATCATTTTATTTTTATCCAAAATTACCAAAATTACCCTTTATCATGGTAACAAAATTTACCATGGTTACTATTATTATTTTCAAAAAATAACAGTGTATTATTAAATAAATCTTGACCTAATAAATATTAAATTTTATCCATTTAAAAAAACATATATTATTTTAAATAAAACTGATTAAAATTCAATAAAAATTAGTTTTTCAAAAAAATTCTCTTTTAAAAAATTAAATTTTTTTATAATAAAATTGATTATAAAATATTTTTCAAAAACCATATTCAGATTAATTAAATTCAAAATTAACTAATTAAAATACCATACTAATCCAAAATATAAATTTAACTTGTAAATAATTTAATAGAAAATAATTTTTTCAAAACAAATCACTATTTTAATTATTCATCAAAAGAAGAAACTTATAAAAAATATACAAAAAATTAACCAAATTAAACTCCGATATTAATCATTCAAAGAATAAGTTAACTTTTTCTAATTTAATTTTTAAAATTCTAATCATCTATATTTTAAAAAAAATCAATTAGAAGATAATAAAATTACTTTGTTTAAAAAAATATAGTTTTTAGACATAAAACTGGATATATTTTTATATATTCTTTAGAACAAAATAGGATGAATTTCAAAAATTATCTTCTATATTATATATATATTTCATTACAATATTACTAAAATTGTTATTTTTTTACTTTACTTTTATAAAACATGATTTATGCATTTAAAAAAAATTTGGAAATTATTTCCTTTTAATTGTACACTATATTTTCATAATTCAATTAATATTATTTATTACTACCATTATAATAGATTGGATATAATTTTCTTATTTAAATATTTAAGATAATAAAATTATGTTTCATCGAAACTCAGTTTTGCATGTAACACATACAAATTCGGTGTTGCGTGTAATGCTAGCTTACCATATTGCAGCATGCAATCCAAGCTATTAGAGAAATAAAATTGTTTAAAAATTTATTTCATGGAAATATCCATGTTTTATATTAGGAATTTATTATTTTAGTTATCTATAAGGTCTAATCCATATGGAGATCCATGAATGATATTTTTTTAGATGATTGACATGGATCTTGTCCTATTTATTACTAGCTTATAATTATTTCAATTTTCTTTATTATACCCATTTCCGGTTCCTTTACATTGTTTCCACTCCACTAAAATTATCTACCATTTTCATCATTGTTTCTATATTTTTTTCATTTCCTTATTTCAAATATATAAAAACAACAATATTTTAGGAAGATCACTAGAATGTTTGATAGTTATTCCTTATGAATAACCTTGTGGTTAGACACTATGTTATATCAATGGAGTTTCCAAATTTATCTCTAATTATCCCTTATGGTGTAGGGAATCATCATATTCCAAAATATGGTGACACTCCAAATATAAGTTGTTTTTTGGGATACATTGATAATATTTCTAGAATTACCAACACTTCTTCCTTGAGAAGGACCCATGGGTTAGCTACACACCACATCTTATTTAGTGAATGAGATATGTTTGGTTTGGATACATTTATGGAGATGTTATGCAAGAATATATATCCTCAATAGATTCTCTAAATAAATTATATGATAGTGGGGATAATAGTATCCTTTTTAAAGTATGTATGGATGACCCGACCACATTTCAAGAAGAGGTGTTAAGGTAGTTTCACAACACACCTAGGGCGGTACATCCTACAGTATAGAAGATGTAACAAAACATTATGTGGTTGTTTTGGTTGGTTATAAATAAGTTGATTATTGTCGTATTAATTTCTTAATTCCTCACAAGTCAACAAGTGAAATAAGAACAAATTTTTATAGCTGGTTAGACCCAATATCTTTAGATCCCATAATGAAGTGTTGTGGAATATCGATAGTTCTTTTTATGAGGTTTCCATGTACAGTGATAGGCCACAATCCTATCTAGGTGATTTATTTATTATATTAACATGTCAGAACACATTATTTACATCTAATATCCATGTAAATATAATATTTTGAAGTTATTATATGTGCAAGAGATCCCCAAGCTTCGTGGGATACCCTTGAATTTTTTTATTCCTATGATGCATGGTCATATCATTCTTGTGGAAGAAATTTTAGGATGCCTTTTAACCCAATCATGTAAGAACATTGATTATCACCAATATATATATGTCCATACTCAAAAAACCATTCATATTTTAGAGATCATATTGTGATCATGCCTGTTATACTTCCAATGGAGCTAGGAGGATCACTTACCATTAGTGCAGTTCTCTTATAAAAATAGATATAACTCAATTAACAACATAAGAAGTATTCAAATATTTTTATGAGAAACTGTATAGATAACTATTGTGATAAAATTATATTTTAGATTAATCTCTTATTAGACTATAGATAGTGTAGGTAATGATTGAGAAGGTTCAAGTGAACTACAGGCCTTTGAGGATAGCAATAGGTTTATAGAAATCTTATACATACCAACGTCGTTGGCCTTTGGAGTTCATGAAGGGAGACCATTTCTTATTTAATGTCTATCCATGAGGAGGATTATATTGATTTTTTTAGGTTAGAACGTTTTCCTTTAGGCCTATCAAGTCATTCCAGATACTATGTACCATTAGCGAGGTTTTATTTTACTCGACCTTACCCTCTTAGTTGGGCCGAGTGCATGGAATATTCCATGTGTCACAAATGATAAGATATGTACATAAACTCTCAATCATTATCAACATGGGATAAATATTCATTGAGGATGGATTCAACCTTTTGTAATATCAATCAAAGTTTAAGGATATATAGGATAGGATAATTTTTGGGTGGACCATTAAACTAGTTCAAGTTATTTTCAAGAATGGGAACATCCATTAGAGCTCCTGGGAGCAAGAGAGACAAACATGGGCTCAACAACATCACTTATTTTTACATCTTGTTATTTCAGGTTTAATATCCATTAAGGATAAGATAATATAAAAAAACTATTTTTCATTATTAGAACCTTTTAATAATTACATATATATGTCTTCTTTTTTCTCAGAGTTCGCGTGGTGATACGGGTGTTGTTAGGCCCCAAAATTAAAATATAAAATATATAAAATCAAAGGAATAAAATATTTAGAAACAAATGGATTTATCATTTAATAAATTCTCGGATGATGAATCTGAGACCATTGTTGATTTCAAAACATTGTGTTCCCTGATGTATAACATTATGCTCCTTGATATCAGCCCTTTGATTGACACACAGTCAGAAAGGAATGTTAGTTAAAAGTAATAAAATAAAATAAATTATTCAATTTTTTGGTCTACATGATTTAAACCGAGTTTAAACCATGTAATTTTAAATGCTACAGTTTATTCAGATAACCTTTTGAATTTTATAGAGGTGGAGTTCTCTTATTGGGGTAATATTTTTTAGATAAATTATGCATGATCAGGGATCAATGATAATTTTTTCATAGGGTTTGTCATCAATGATGAAGTATGTAGATCTCACTAATGATGAAGGTGCATAAGTTTTCTTCATCAATGATCAATCGGAACCCATGTTAGGGATTTTTAGTTTTTTTGGTTCTTTGATAGTTATATATGAATTCAAGAATCGATATTGTATCTATCTAAGATTAATAATTTTTATGTTTTTATATAATTGCATTGATTTTTGGTTTCCCTCTCAACCATTAATTGTTACATTTCCTTGATATTATCATTTTTTTTTTCAATGGTTTTTATTAAGTTATGGGTTTGTAAAACAGATCGATTAACTCACCATGTTGATTGTGCCTTCCCCCATTCAGTCTTCATGTGTTCATCATCGAACTATGGTAGGCCAATGATTATTATACTTGTCTAATTGAAGATAAAATTTATTCATTGACCCACATTAGTTTTATTGTTTGATGATGAATATTTTTTTTCTTAAAGTGTAAAATATCTGTGAAATATTTATGATAATCAATGAAGGGTAAAATTCTTCTTTGGGGATGGTGGCACCATAGAATTCACACATGTCAAAAGAGATATATTTTGTTGGACATTCGAGGCCATGGATAATTTATTGATTATTATTTAATATGGAATGGGTTCTTGGATATATCAATATATGAGATTCATGGTGTAAATGGATAATACATGATGATCTAGGTCATCATACATTACTATCTTTAAGAAACCCGACTACACACCAGATGTTTCAGAAAAACACATGTTTATTTGTATGGTTATGTGTGGATGATGGAATTTCTATGGTGATTTAAATATAACGCATGTGCTTCCAAGCCCAGACTATAACAACTAGGCACTACTAATACCACATGCACCCCTCCATAACATGGTCATACAGTCGGGGCATGCGGAGTACCACTATTTTTTCGACATACATCTGGTTTCCCCTCCATGGGGAGCACCCACCTACCCAAATGGATCATTAAATTAAAAAATTCCCCCATAGGAAATCATATTTTCTTTCATTGTTCTTATTTCCCACACACTCTCTCCCTCTCATTGAGAATCGTAATAGGAGGTCACCCATCCTAACACTACTCAAAGCCGAGCCTTGATTAACTATAGGGTTCAAATTAGGAATTCTCTTGAATATAATGGTTAACCATGTTCACATGGGTATTAAACAATTTTTATGAATAAAAATAATCATTTTGGGAGTGTTAAATTTTAAATACCATTATCTTTTATACATATATTCATATCCAAATAGTTTAATGTTCATTAATATAATATTATGATCCATGCCAGAATCATATAGTGTAATGCCATAAGAGATATGTATACATAAACAACTTGTTCATAAGTAAATCACACATTTCCCACTATGTTCTTCATAACTGGAACAATTTTTTGAAATATCATACACTATACATTTCTTCATGACTTGGGGAATTAAAACATAATAATGGGTGAGCATTGGTGCCCTGTTAAGGTAAAAAAGGGATATATCAATTATCATATAAACACAGAATGATAATATATGTATGATAACATGAGAAAAAAAATTTCAAAAAATAAACTTCATATTGTATATAATAATATTAAGTCATGGAATAAATATTGGCTGTTTGTAAGACATGAATCATAAAGGAATTAAATAATACGAGCAATGAGATTATATCATTGAAATAAGAAATAGTTCATTTATTACATATAAGAATAGAAAATTATTTTCATATTAGTCAAGTATTACTACCATAACTATCCTAATATATTGGGATCACTCCACAAATCGTCACAGTATTTAAGGATTACAGAACTAGGATCACTCCATGTTCCATCCCTATTTATCTCATCAGATATCCATCTCTACCCAATGCATTAGAGGGATATATAATTTTAGGGCCACTTGTAATAAAATTTAAATAAATAATATTTGTTCCATAATTTCATAAATCATTCATCATATCCTAACCCAAGAAATGTAAATGGGTTCTAAAATCATTTTTCAATTTCATCCTAGCACAACCATTGGAAAATAAATGGGTTTCACAAAATCATCCATAAGTCAGTATAATCATATATAATCAAAAGAATTAATGTGGATGGTATAATTGGATAATATCCCTAGTAAATCATAATTATAATAAAATAATTCCATCATATATGAAACTACAGTTAAAATAAATCAGAAATATTTCATGAGGAAGAAACCTTTTAATTTTGGAATCAATTCATTATAATACAAAAAATAACAATTAATATGGAAAATTTTTATTCTAAAAAATGAAATAATTTAATGTAATTGTAAAATATTTTAATGGTTGTTATTATTGAAAATTCAAATAATTTTTTATAGGTTAAAAAACACTATATTCACGCTTTTATAAAAAATTCAAAAGGTACCTCCTTCATAAAATGAAATGAATATTCCTTTTAAACATTTTTCTAAATATTAAAATTGGTAAAAATGAATCTAAAAATCATATATGAATATAAAAAATATTCATGGAAACATTTTAATCAAAATATCCGTATTGAAGAAAAAGGATTTTTGACTGAGGAGAGAAATAATGTCAATTTTACTTTAAAAAATTATGTTGGTATCTTATGTTTGTTAAGAGGGTAAAATGGATGAAAAAATGTAAGTTATATAAATAAATAGTTTATAATGACATATACTATAATTTTTCGGGGTATATCATTAAATTATTCATTTGAATCTTATTCATAAATAACCCTAGTCAACAATGAGGTTATAACACAAAACACTTACCTTGCGTCCACTTGCATTTAAGGAAATTTATCCTCATTTATAATAAATTATAAATTATTATAATTCAATAAAGTAGAATTTAAAATACTTTCAGTATCATATATTATACCTGAATAACATTACAATTCCCATTTATCAATAATTCCTTATTAAAATCTTCATTTCCCAGTGTTAATTGTTTTATTTATTAATTTGAAATTAGTTATGGTTTCTCTTATACTTATAATATGATAATGGTTCTATTATATCTAGAATTTTAATAATGATATAGGTATAATACATATTCATTATATATAAATTTATATTCTTCCAATTATTTTTTAGATGATAAAATGAATTATATAACTCATGGACACAGTAGACCGTTCGTACTCATGAACATTGAAATCACTTTTCAAAAAATAGAGAAAAAAGGTAAATAATAATTCACCAAATTAGAATAATTATAATATCATATAATTCATATATATTAATCAAATTCATACTTATTACCATCCATGTGAATGTGAATTGAAAAATGAATCACATTTCTTCATGGAGGCGGTATTTCACACATACGGACGAGCGACGTTATCATTTTTCGAAGGATTAGAATATAGGAAGATAGATAGGATATTGTTATTAAAAATTCATAAATGTGTTATTATTGTCATATATAAATTTTAAACACGTCAGAATGACTATTAATTTAATATGGTGATGAAAAATGAATTGTATCCCAACATGGAGACATGAAGCTGAACCCACACATAAGTGATACTTTCACATCACATTTGAAGGTAGTGAGAATGGATAATGGTGGATTCGTAATAATAATAAAATTTATTTATATTTAGGTTAACTAATTAATTATCTTATGATAAATACCATAAATTTTTTATAAGTAAAATAATATTGAAAAAAGATAACGGTTAAGGGGTTTACCTCTTCTTTAAAAGTACTCATTTGGATCTCCTCTTAATGACCCTAAAGTCGGTATTTTTGGGATTTTAGAACCACTATAATGTCTATAGTGAATATTATAAGAATATTTTATTTGTTTTTCTCAATTAATAATGAACAATGTGATATTAATATGAGAAATGAGGTGTGTCCTTTTATAATGAAGGGGGAGGTAACACATGGAATTTCTAAAAATATTAAAATATAATAAATTAATTCTCAATAAAAATGATCAAAATGTAAATAAATTCTAATAAAAAGAGTCTAGATTATAAATAACATCATTCAATGAAATTTAGATAGTTTTCAGTGACATTTTAAAACATTTTTTTGACCAACCACTTTATTAATCATTTATGACCTTAACAATGGTAACTACATTTTCAATATTAAAGGGTTAATAATGTTCACATAATTGATAAAATGAATAATAAATGGACCAATAATGATATATTAAACCATATTACATTCACATGGTATAGGATAACATTTGTAGGAATTTTAAACCATTTAATAAAATATTATTTATTATAAAATATCAATAATGCCAATTTTGAAACTATTCATGTCAATTAACATTAAAGACACCAAGAATCAAGTATAATTATAATATAATCATTTTTTTCATACCTATTATGAAATATTTATCTAATATATTTATTGGAACAAAAAAAAATACATAATTGTTTTTAAATTTAATATTTTTAAAAATAATTATTTTATTTTTCTATTAATCGAATAATTATTGTATCATCATTGCATTATCAATTAAGGTAATTTTTAAATAACCAATTTTTTTAATTAAAATACTATGATAAAAATAAAAAATATATCTTTAAAATAAACATTTATAACTAAACATATCATATTTTTATCCATATATATCATTTTTTAGATTTTAAAGTCAAGAGAGTAACATTTTTTATTTATTCTTTTTTCAAATTAATATAAATGACATATTCAAACAAATATGGAAAAAATTGACCATATATTAAATATATGGATTTAAATTCATGAATTAAATTAATATAATATGATAAAGTTAAGTATTATATAAAATTTAAATACTTATTTTAACTTTTTAATCCTATTTTACACATTTTACCCATACCAAGGTGAAAAAAAATTCCCAAGGTTACAATTCATACAATAAAAAGGAATATATTAACCAAATTTAGAACTCCATATTCAGAATATGGAATAAATTTTCATAATTCATTTTTTAGAGGTTATATAAATTATTTTTAATGTAATTGAAAAAATACACAATGAGAACAATTTAAAAATAATTTTTAAGCATGCAACTAGATTTATTCCTATCTCGTAAATAGAAAAAAAGGAGAATGATTAAAAAATAATTTAATATTTCATATATACATTTCACTAAAACCATTAACCGATAGAGAAAAATATTATTTATAAAGATAAAAACACATTGCGCTCATAATAACATTTTTTCAGAAAAATTATATCAATTTTTGAAATAACATTTATTTTGATTTATAATTCATTAATAACCAAGAATCAATTTTATACATATGTTAACCATATATTTTTTAATTAACTCAGTCTTATCCATAACTACCACTCTTATAACTATATGATATATATCATATTAATTTTTTAAATAGAATATCATGGTTTATTTAAACTCATTGTTGCATGTAAAGAAAGATATAAAATAAATGAAACAAAAATATAAATAATTACATGATAAAATTTTTGAGTTCGTACATTATACAACCCTTAATGTTAATTTCACCTTCAAAATTATTTGCATTATATATAAAAAAATTATGATATATATGTTCCATTATATTATCATGTTTCCAAGTAGCTTCTTTGAATTTATGATTCTTTCGTAGATCATTAACCAATTGAGTTGTCTTATTAATAGAAAATTTTCCCCACCATAAAATATTTCAACTATTTTTTGTTAATAGTAATTATCATTATCTATAGGTATAACCATAGATTTCATTACATGTGAAGGGTCAGGTATGTAGCTCCTCATTAGAGATAAATGGAACACATCATGAATATGATAGAGGTTTAGTGGAAGGTATAATTAATAATTTACCATCCCAAATCAATAATAATTATTAAAAGTGACAATATATAGGTATAAACATTCCATTCATCCTAAATATCATAACCTTATACAATCGAGAAATTCATAGAAACACATTCTCATTAGTTTTGAATTTTATATGTCACTGACTATTATTAAAATAACTTTTCTGTCAAATCCCAGCTACATTAATGTGAATTTAAATAGAACTATTTTTATGATATTTACTTATCTAGATAATGTACCAAAATATTTATTCATTAAATTCATCATATTAATTTGGTGTTTAATACCTATTTTTATAGAGGGATACAAAGTAACCCATTTGAATTCTCAAGTGAAATCTATTATTTTAAGAAATCTCGAGTAGAGAAAAATTCTGTTCCCAACTACCATTAAAATCCATAGAATAATATCATATCATGTACTAAAAGGTCTCAATGGTTTTATCATAAATACAATATTTCTGAAGATGATACAAATTATTGAAACTCAACTCTATATCAAGATCCCACTGAAGACTTCTCTAGGACATAATGGAAAACCTATGATCTAGGTCAAATACAATATAATTTGTTACTCCATTCAACCATACCACTTTAATAATTTTTTTTGAAATATGAACGAGATGGAAATAATATATAATAGTATTGAAGTGGGATTAATTTCTTTGCTGGATGACTATAACCCAAATAGCCTTTTGGACTTTAGGCACTTGGGGAAGTCTAATGACAGAAGTCTATGGAGATGATTTTCTATTTACATTTCAGTATGGATAGTGCTTGTAACATACCATTTTATTTTTGTCCCTATGACTTAAAATTTATATATACCATGCACTAAGATACATACTTCACAATATCCTATTTCATTCCATCCCACTATAAATGCACATTTATATATACATACACATTCATATTTATTAGATGAATAGAGAATTATGAACTATGAGACTCAGCCAAAAACTCATTCAAATATGTTATAGATGGTACACATAAACCATTTGTAGACCATATCATTCCATCATAATCAATGTTGAACTTAAGAATTCATTTGACCTCATTCAATATTTCCATATGTTTGGTCCATTTCAATTTAATCCTCACATGGATAGATGGTTTAAAACTCATTTGTTAAATATAATATTTCACCCTAACATTAAATATTTCCATATCCACCTTTTAAAAATCTATAAATATTCCATCTTTTATTATACTCATCCTAAAAAATCGAGAATGTTTCTTTCAACTCAGGGAATCTACCCCCTTTTTCAATTTCCTAGGGTGGTATTATATTGAGTAGTCATAATATTTAATCAATTCAAACCATATTCTCTAGGAAGTATTCACATATTTATAGTTGAATATATTCTTTAATCCTTCATGATTAGTATATATATCAAAATTTCATCTGTATAGATAATTCCTCAATATCATTAATGAATAAATTACCACATCTTCCTCCTAATCAGGAGTCGGGTAATTTTCACAAAGAACATTACATTCTTTTGAGTCATAACCTATCATTATCTATTTCTATGTGAGAATGCATCCAAGTCCCTTCTTTAATGAATCACTATATATTACAAAATCTTCTCCATAATTGGGTAATGTATTCATGATTATGTTAACAAACATTATCTTAATTTCTTTAATAATTTCATCACATTAATATGTACAAAGGAATATCTCTACCTTCAAAGGTAAATTTGTGAGTGGATTAGAATGTTTTGATAAATCCCCTATTTTTTGACATTATCCTTAAAAACCATGAAAATAATGACCCTTAGTAATAGTGGTCAGTCTGGGTTGACATTCGATAAATCCTGTCATTGATAGTTCCACCGATATACCCTGTCATTTTATTATATATCCTTATAATCAATAATTTTGTATGAAAAATACACACTTTGTAAAATTTTAATATATATATTATTTCCCCATTTCTTGTAGTAAAATCCATAAAACATCTGCATGATCTTCCTTTATCATTGAATATATAATAATATCATCTATAAGAAATACCATAAAATTATCAGGGTAATCTTTGAAGACTCTATTCATTAAATCAATTAATATTTTCAGTGGATTTGTAAGACCAAATGGAATCAGTATATATTCCTAATGTCTATAACATGGATGAAATGTTTTCTTAGATATATCATCATTTTTGGACTATAATTGATGATATACAAAATGAATATAAAACATGGAAATGTATTTACCTCCATGAAATTGATCAAACAAGTTATCAAAACAATGTAGATGATACATATTCACCATTATGATCATGGTAAGTTCCTGATAATCAATTATGGATTCATTGATCCATATTTCATTTTTGAAAAATACTAGGTTCTCCCTAAGGTGATTCACATGAACTAATGAATATCTAATTATGATTCTCTTGGAGTTTATTCATTAATTCCTACAACTGAATTAGGGCCATTCTACATAGAGTCATTAAAATAAGTGTACCATGGGGTATTAATTCAATTGAAAACTCCACTACACTTTATTTGGAATAATAGGAAACTCTTACATAAAACATTAGAAAACAACCTCACAGTAGGTATATCAACAATTTTGAGTTTTCCACACACATTTGAGATAAACAACCCTTTTGAAAAGGAACTATGACCCATATAAGGGATACTATTCCCATTGGATCTTCATATATATCATAAAACTGAATAATGATCATTGGTCAGTTTTCAGTAAAAAAGGATACTTCCTTTACTTGTAAATTTACCTGAGATTTATATTTATAAATCTAATACATGTTGAAGATAACTTCAAATTCCACCAACGTTAGAATAAAAATATTTTTAATAAGCACAATCCAATAAACATCATCTAGAGAATGATCATATTCTTGAGATGTCATCGTCATTACAATTGGGTTATCCCTACTAATTAAAAATATAATAATTGGAGGGGAATTTATAAAGACTTATAGAATTATTCAGATATAAAATTTTGGGTTAATTCTGATTCAAATAAGATATTAGATGTTTTAGAGTGGATGGTAAGTACACCTTTCTCCATGTTAGTAAAATACCCCACATAAGACATAGTAATCACAGGATAATTCTCATTTTACCTTTTGTTAAGAGGATGATAATGTCAATCATTATAATTAACATTTATATTTGAGAACTAGTTAGAATAATGCACATATTTCTTGAATTTGAAACACTGGAGTGTGGGTGGTGCATTTTATGGTTACATATCTTTATTCATATAATTAGATAAATTATTCCCATCGCATCATCATTTGATTTCCCTATAAAATTGCCTTCCACGCTTAAAAATTCACCAGTAAACTTTAGATAATTTCATCCACATTTCCTTGGACAAATATTTCATAATAAAAATCTAACATTATTCTATAAATGGTTTTAGAATATATTTTTAATTCCATCTATATTTTATTATAAAAACCATGATATTGATGGGAAACTCTTATCTATATTTCCACCACGAATACACATTGAATTTCTTAATCATAGATACTAAAGTCCTTTATAGATAATAACACTTAAATACTTGGTTTTGAACCACATGAGATTTGAGAAACCATACTTCTAGGTTGGATGATAATTATAGAAGATCACCACACAAGTCTTGTAAATTATACCTCATTGTTACTAACAAAATCACATTCCTTATTATTCAGATTGAGTAACTATTTCTCTCTTATCAAATTAGTAATATGCTGTAACTACTAATTTAAAAATAATATCTAAAACATAGCTCACTCCATGGAGTGAATGTATTTTTTTCTCATATTCTTAATAAGATTCCATAATTGATCTATTTCTCCTTCCAAATGATAGACATTGAAAATGAAGTTTCTATTCTATGATCAATGGATAACAAAAAATATATTTTCAGTGGTATTGATCAATTACACAACAATTAGTGGATAATCATAACCACAAAATGAATTTGAAAATTACCTCAATAAGGACTCACCATAATATTGTTCCCCCCCTTTTCACATTTGTATGTTTAACATGATTCATAGCATAATAAAGATAAAAAAGAAATGAAATATGATTTTTAATTCCATATCATATACCATTATTTTCAAAAGAGAACAATCATTGAATTATCCAAAACATTCACCATTAACATGGTTTCATCAGGTTCCATAATTTGACTAAAACAAGAAACCATACTACATAAAATAGTAATCATAGTGGAAAATAATACAATAATGGAAAATATATTATAAAATGTTTGAATCCTGAAAAATTATTTTCAATGTATGAATCCTTAAGATATATTGAGGTTATTTATGGTCATCATTTATTCAAATCCTTCATATTGGATCATAAATAAATTTGAATTATCCCAAGAATATCCCCCTGGAGTGTCAAACAAGGTTTGCAGTAAGGGAACACCCACCATGTGCCAGAATTATTGTTGATATATACTCGACCATCTGTTTTTGGGGTTATTACTAATATATACTTATTTTCCAAAACAATTCCCACATATACTATCTATATATGGATTATTTACTAGGAGAACCATAATATTTTTTTACTATAATATTGGTTTATCTGTAATACTTATGATTATCCTATGATTTGTCACAAAAGATATCTCCTCCTAGCTTCCATTAGATAATTAATCATTTCTATAATACAAAATTTTTTGAACCATAATTTTCAAACATATATATATTTATAAATCATATTTTAATATAAGAATATTCATTATAATAATATTATGTTCTTTTCTAGAATCATATGTGTCTAGTGCCTTAGGAAACATGGATACATAAAAAAATGGTTCATATGTAAAACACATCATATTCCACAACATTATTCATAAGTAGAACCCTTCCTATACATACCATACATAATACAATTATTTATAACCCTATGAAATGAAAAATAAAATAATGTATCTTATGATGCTCATTATAGGGGAAAAGGGAGATATTAATGATCACATAAACAAAACAGGGGCATAAGTGTATGAGAACATGATCATAAAAGTTGAAAAATATACCCTTAATATAATAAATCATAATCTTGATTCCTGGTATAAATCATGGCAATTCATAAGATATGAATCATAACGGAATTAAATAACATGATCCATGAGTTTATAACATTGGAATAAGACTTATGTTATATATATATATATATATATATGAATAGAAAATAATTTCATTTTCAATCAAGGATTACTACCAAGAATATCATAGTGGCTTGGTTCTACTCCCCAAACCATTATATAATTAACGGTTTAGTCCCAATACTATCAAAGTTGATACAGATTCTTGATATACAAGTTTCACACTCTATTCTAGTCTTATTTATCACATGATATATCCATCTTTACCGAATGCATTTGAGGGATATATAATTCCAAGAATACCAATCACATAATGGAAATCCTAAATATGTGTGAAAAAAATAAAAAAGTTCATTCTTCTTATAATATCCCATGAAATAGTAATATTTTTCATAAAAAAATTCATAATTTTATCAAAGCATAACCCATGGAAAACAAATATTTTTCGAAAATTAATAGACTACTAAAAAAGACATGGGTTTCATACAATCAAAAATAAATCATCATCGTAATAATGAATCCAATGAATGAAATTATATGGAACCATTGGATTATATACCTTGTAAAAAATAAGTAATATCAAAGGTTATCATCCTATATTATAATTTCTTTAAAAAATATTAGGAATATTTCTTGGGTAAAATAAAGATTTCATTTAGAAAAAAATTAATTAAAATTGAAAATATTTTAAAAAAATTATTTTAAATGAACCTTATAAAATATAATTTTATCTTTAAACCATTTAATGTTCATGATGGTAGGATATTCCATTCATTTTGTATAAGTTAAAAGAAAACATTCATTTATAGTTTCGAAAAAAGTCAAAAAAGTGTCTCATTTAGAAAAAAAAAATAATATTCATTTTGAACCATTTTTTAAAAGTTTTACATAAGAAAATTACTTAAAAATCATATAATAATTTTAAAACACACTTTAAAACATTTTATTGAAAAAATAGACATGGAAGAAATTGGGTTTTTGGTCGAAGAGAGAAATAATCTTGATTTTCCTTTAAAACATTATTTTTGTGTCTTTAGTACATAAATAGAGTAAAATTAAATGAGAACATATAATTTATATTAATAACTATAGGAAAAGAAAATTTATATGATTCTAAAGAGTTATATCATAAAATCTATCAATGGAAACTAAAACAAAAAAAAATCTCGATAAACAATGAGATTATAATGTATAACCCATGCCCCGTGTTCCACTTACATTGAACATTATATAACATTCTATATAATAAATTTCAATTTAATATAATTATATAATATAATCATGAAAATAGTTATGAAATCTTAAATTATCCCTTTCTGACATTTCCACACCCAATTATCGATAATTCCAAATTAAATGAGTTGTTTCTAAGTGTTAACAATTTTGTTTTATCATAAGAATTTTAGTTCATTAGTTGTACAACCTGTACATTTATCAGGTATTATTCATAGCCAATATGTCAATAATGATATAAATAGTAACAATATTCATTATAAATTTATTTTAATTCACCCATAAAAGGAAGATATTGAAAAATTAATTATACCATTCATGGAAATAGTAAATCAATTGTATGAATAAACCCTATTTTCAATTTTTCAAGGATGGAATAATAGAGGGGTATAAAATAATTCACCATTATAGAATGATTAATATACCATATGAATTATATATACTCATAAAATACATCCTTATTACCATCCATGTAATATGGAAACAAAAACATTGCATTGCTTCATGGAGGTGGAAGCCAAGAAGTACGCATGAGTGATGTTTCCATTATTCAATGTATTATAGGGTAAAATGGTAGGTAGTATATTACTATTCAAAAACTCACCATTGTATAATAATGATCATATATAAAAATTAAACCCATCAAAATTCCCATAAATAAATGATAGTGATGAAAAATGAATTGTATCACTATGTGGAGATGGTAATCTATATATACGTATGAGCGAAGCATGAAATTATCATTTTATTGGAATGTGTGTGGATAAGGATAATTTCATATTAATAAAAAATTTCAATATATTGAAGATAATTAATATATTATGTTTTTAAAAATTTAATATGTTTTGAGGAGTAAAAAATAAAAATATATAAGAAAATGATCGGCTAAGATGGTTACATATTCATTAATATAACACTATTGTAACTTCTTATAAGGACCATTGTGATGGTATTTTTAGATACTACATCATCAACAACTTGTATAATGTTGTATAGAATATTATAGTATTGTGGTTGGTGAAGATGTGAGGCACAATGTTGTGTGAAGAATGGAATGAATGGGTGTCCTATTATAAGGGAGAAGGAGGGCACACATGGAATTTATAAAAATATTAAATTATAATAAATAAATTATGAATAGAAATTATACAAATTGGACATTAATTTGATGAAAAATAATCCACGGTCGAGACAATATCTTCCATTGAAATTTGGATAGGTTTCTCTATCATTTTATACCATACCATTTTTATTGTCCACTTTGTTAATAATTTTTTACCATTACATTAGTAACAACTCTTTCAATATTAAAGGGTTAATTATATTTCTATAAATGAAAAAACGAGTAAAACTTTTCTTTTTCATTTTTGATATATATCTAGTAATATTTTTTGAGCTAGGTGCTGATTCGGCCTGAGATTCCGAGGACTGGAGTGGCTCCGTATTGATATTATATAAAAATTAATTATACTGTATCAAACATACATATATTTATTAATATAATTGATTAAATCTTTAATTTAGTGTCATATTAGAATTATGAGATATTTATTTAATTTTTAATATAGGTTATGCCCTATGTGTGACATAACCATTGTTGGAATCTGGTGTTATTTTAAGGGTAGTCACCGACACAAATAATAAAATAAATTAATTAGTGAATTTATTCTTTCTCCTTCATAAAATCTACCTAAATATAATCTATAAATATTTTATAATTCGAAATCCCTATGCTCAACTGCATAAAACTGGGATTGATAAAGGATATGTTGGTTGAGAGCATATCGAATGAGAATAGATTGGGGATCAAGATTGATTTATAGAGGATCATTTCACTAACGGAATTTGTTGATCTCATTAGGGAAGATGCAGTACCTATTTAAATATTAATAAATACAAATCCAAGGTTAGGAATTCTATTTTATGTTTTTAGTTCCCCTTTTATTTCCCTATGATAAACATGAATCAATTCTTTTAATAATTTGATTCACAGGACGATCATATTGTTGTGGGTGTGGGTTTATTAACCTATGGTTGTTGAGTTTTTATGGGTTTTTATGTGATAATATTTTTTCAATACTCTAATGGAAATGTATTAAGGAATAACTAAATAATATATGAGGTTCATTCCTCTTTTTTTTTGTTTTTTCCTTGTTTCATTGCCTGGTTGGTTTCTTATATTTCGTTAGATGGCGGTTCACCAAAAAATTGTTATTTAATTGTTATGTGACCATAATTCATTGTAACATATTGATACCATAGGATTGGGTTTGTGGTTGAGGTGGTGATCATGATGTTGTGATAGTGGTGGGTGATTGGATGAGGATTGAGATAGGATTAGTGATTCTTGATTGTGGTTTGGTGTGTATCACGTGGCTTTGTGAGATAGTAAATAACTCCAAATCAGTTTTCATGGACAAAAATTGTCCACCAGAGCTGGATATCTCAGTAAAAATAGATATAACATTTTTGGGTGATATTTGCAGTGGATTTTGAGTGAACAATAACATGGTAGAACACATGGAGCATTCCAAAAATTTTATAAAATTCTTGACTATAGGATGTAATGTACCGTAAATAGATTTCATGTAGAACCAACCCATCAGTGGCTAAGGTTTAAGGAAAATTAAAAATTATGCACCCTATGACATGTGTCATGTTCCATGTAACCTAGTGTTAGTGGTTCCATGTGTACCCTAGAGGTACAATGACATGAACATGACCAGGCACATGGGAACAAGTAGTATACACAGGAATAACCCAATACTCAAAAAAGGTCAGTTATACAGTCTACACCATAGTACATCAACATGGCTAGATGTACAAGGGCATGGTCTGTCATCACACTGAGTTTTAGCTCAAACTCCACACATCATGTACCCCATAATATATGTCATTTATTTTAATAAAAACACATCATGTGTAATAAAGATACATAGGAAGGACCATGTATGGTTTTAAAGGCCTTGTACCCCCCAATACATGTTCTTTACTTTTTTATGGCAAGTTGGGGCCCTATGACTCTTCATTTTGGACAAATATAAATTATGTTTTTCCCTTGGTTAATTGCTATGAGGGAACATTGGGTCATTTCATCCTCAATATAGGATTAAAATCCTCTATATGGGTGTTGTATCAGATATAGATCATGTTTTCCTCCATGAGACCAATGTGGGATCCTCTATTATATCACATTCCCTAGGTGGGGTTTTTGGAATCTTTATGAAAATCATACACAGGTGTATGATCCCCTACTTAGTAGGTTATTCTATATTGGGTTTCTCTTTTCCCCCACTGATCATCGGGGTGATCCTGTTTATGTGTGTCGAGATCATAGAGAGCAGATGCATACTTATTTGGAAATGAATAGGAGTAAATTATCTTAGATGATCTCCATCATTGATAACATGGCTCTTGGAGTGAGTACTCTTGGAATAAGAATTACCATGAAGCCTTTATAAAAATCATGTGGTCGGATGTATGGTTGAGAACTATATGAGAATTTTATTTTTTTATGATTATATCTAGGTTTTATTAATGTAATGTTTCATTTTATGTGGATATAATCTCGAAATGATGTGTTTATTACTCCCTTGATGCTTATGTTTGGTTAATTTTTGTTACCTAATTAGTATTCTCATACTCACCCATGCATGGTATCTTCCCACACATGTCATGTCTTATGTAGAAAAAATTACATTTGAAGGAATACTAGGTTTTTTGAGAGAAGGTAGATCATAGTGAGAAATCCATGTCTTGGATTGTATGATGTAGGGAATTTACATCAGTCCCCGCATTCTTAGTAGGTAAGACACTTTTTTTAGTGTTGGATTTCTTGTATTTGGCCCATTTCTTTCTATTACTTTATGACATACAATGATGTGGGATAGATGTTATGCATGATTTCTGATATATGTTATTCATTACCCTTGATCATTTTATGGGGATTTGGAGATGTGTGTTTTTTCAGGTATATTATGCTCATTATTTCAAAGTGTGTGATATTCTAACTTGATGCTGGTTACCAACCCCAAGCCTATTAAAGGAGAGCATGTGGAGTCAAACTCAACCTATAACTAGTTATGTGTTATTTGTTGGTTTAGATCATAGAAACTTTACTCATAAATAGACTATTATTGATATGATAAACCATATTTTATTATATTTTAAAAAGATAAATTTTTATTAATTATAAATCATTTAATAAAATATTATTTATTATAAAATATCATTAATGTTAACTTTCTAAGTATTCATTTAATTTGACTTTTTGTAGGACATGAAAAATATATTATTTCAATATAATCTTTTCACACATTACTATTATGTCACATTTATCTAAAATTTTCATGGAAAAAATATTTTTCATAAATTATAATACTCTTAATATTATTAAATTCGTTTTTTTATTTTAATAACAGAATTAATAATTAGTCTACATTGAAAGTTGTTTAAGGTAATTATAATTCACTAAAAATTATAAATATATTACTATGAAAATTAAATAACGTATATTTAAAATAATCATTTATAACTAAACCTATTCTCGTTCAATTGTTTTGTATAAACTTTAGAGATAATAAAGTAAAGAGGGTGGCATTTTATAATTATTTTTTCATAAATTAATATAAAGGGAATAATCAAATAAATTTGAAAGAAATGTTTTATATGTTCAATTATTAGATAGAAATGGTTGAACTCCAGTGATCCAATAGAATAACCTCAAGTTATAGATAAATTTTAATGCATTATCCAAACCAATTTACCATCTTTTACCCATTTTACCCTTACGAGGTGAATTTTTTTTACTATATTTACTTTTAATATAAAAATATAAAAGGGTATTATTAATCAAATTTAGACCACTTTATTCCAAATATTTAATAAATTTTTCATAATTAAATTTATATATGTGGAATACATTCATTTTAAAATAAATGCACAGAATGAAATGAAATTTGTTTTTCTAAAAATAAATTTTTAAACATAAAAATAGATTTATTTCTATCCCATAACTATAAAAACCTTATATGAATGTTAAGAAATTTATTTTAATGGAAAATATAAAAATTATTTAGGATCATTCGCCAATGGTGATTCAATTAATTTTTTGAGATAAGAACCTATTACTAATATAAAAACTATTTTTAGAAAACATTTCATTTATTTTCAAATGATTTTTTATTTTAAATTATAATTAAATTATAACCAATAAATTAATTTTATAAATAAGTAAGTGATAAATTTTTCAAAATATAGCTTGTTATTTTCATATCATCCAATCTAACAACTATGATATAACTTCAAAATTAAATATTTTAATTTTACATCGCAGTTCATTTACTTCATAGAGAAATTACACAAGAGGTTCTTGGTGTTTCTAGGTAGGTGCATAGTTTAGGAAATTTATGTGGGTGAATGATTAAACCATACATGCAGAGATACAAAAAAACATAGTTGGTGCATAGTTTTTCATACCATGCGGCCCAAATATGTGAGGGGTGGTTTGAAGATAATAACATGTTCTTTGTTTACACATAGTTTCCTAAACCAGGTAGCCAAACCAGGTTTTGTGCATTAATTTTTTCTAAAATTAGAGTTTAACATGGTTTTTATCCCTTATACCCTGTTTTTTCTCCTATATAAGGCTCTTGAACACCTATTTTTATCAAATCATTCTTGGTTGTTCCTTTCAACCAGAAACATGTTTTAACACATCTATCAAATTGGATATATATAATCAATGGTAATCCTATATATTCTCTATTTTTATTTAGATTTCCACATATTTTCTCACTCGGAATTCCAGATCTAATCTATCTAGGATATTTTTATGATCCAATATAAGTTTTTATAAGATTTTGATTTTAGGTATTGAACGGAATAGGTTTTCAATGTGAATTTAGAGGATTCGTTGTGTCTATCATAGTTATTGTCACATGTTGAGTGGTAAGTGTCTTCTTTACAACTCGATTAATCTAGAATCTAGTGTCTTGGATCTTCATAAATCATTCTTCTATTCTGGTTTGAAATTCTTGGGAAAATACTTAATTCAAATCCCTATTTTTGAATGATTATAAAATGAAATAATTTAAATAAGGAGAAAAAAATTTTCTTCCAAAATAGATTTTTTAACAATGATATTTTGACGAATGATTTAATTAGCATTTTGTCTTATTTTGGTGTGTGTCTATTTATTAGGATGTATCATGGTCATGAAGTACACTTTTCAAATTTTGATTGAGCATGGTTTTGAAGTACAACTATCAATTTGGGTCATCAAGTGAAGAATTGGTGACTGGATGAATCCCCACTCATTATTATAAGGAGTTACAATGAATGTGTGTGTATATTTTTTTTAAAAAGAGGTATATGTTCCCTATTTAAAGAAATAATAATATGATTTGATTAATCTTCTCTTACATGGACAACAATTATGAATTTTTATAAAAAAATTCCCTACAAACCATACATTTTATATAAAATTTTATAAATTGTTCTTGTCCAAGTGGAATGTGTTGGGATATATATAGGGTTTCTTACAATGTGTTATACATAGCCCATACTAGGGAAATATTGTTTATTTTAGATGTTTTTACAAGGAAATAATGGAGTTAAAGGTGTCATACTTCTTTAGGTATATAACAAGATATAGTGGGAATGTGTGTAGAGTAGTAACTTAGAGATAGACCATCATCATCATCATCATAAATGATCAATTTATTTGGAAATGGAGGCAATGAAGAGCAGTGATTAGTGGAAAATCATTATAATTTTTGGTTTTATAGTCTTCAATGGCCACTTTATCCTTGTATTTCAACCATAATCCAAAGGATATTTTTATCTGTTTAATTATACCACATGTTAAGAATAAATAAATATATCATTTAAATAAATATGCACACTATTTGGAATTTAGGGAAGTTGAAGTGAAGATATTTCTATTAAAGGGTGTTTATTTCACAAAATAAAATTGAAAAAACATGGAATAGATACTGTTGAATTATCTATATGTTGTAATCATATGAATAATATTAAAAAATCATGGGATTATAATTTTTTAGGGTTTTGAATCTTAAATAATTGAAAAATTGAATATGAGAGTGCAAAAACATGGTTACCAGAAGAACAATTTCTATAGATTTTAAAAAAAATGGACTTTATATAATATAAAGGTAAATAATTTTGAATATATATGGTATAAATTACTAATTCTCATTCTAAATGGTATAGGGTATTTTCATATAATTTATTCTTATTCTTTAATTTTTAAAAGTTTCTATGTGTATAAATGTCAACTTGAAACTAAGTTTCATTCATCTTCAAACATGGTATATAAATTTTAATCCCTTTATCTAAAATAAATTTAATAGACAAATATATATATCGGTTCATGAATTGAATATAAAATTTTTCACCCTCAAATCCTGAGTGAAAGATGAATCATGCATTCTGGTTCATCGTACATTCGAGGACAACACTACGAAATTTAATATTTTTCCTTAATAATGTCATAGAAGATGATAATATTGATTGTACATCTCTCAACTCTATTATTTTTTACAGAATAAAAATAAGAATGAAATATATATTGACTATGAATATAACATTATTTTTTGAAATTTTTATAAAATTGTTTAGTATAATGTTGTAAATTTTAGAGTGGTTCATAGGATGAAAGTTTTAATTGAAATACTAATACATTTATAGACTAGAATTATTCTAATAAAAATAAAGCTAAGTAGAAAATTAGAAACAAAAATCAGATTAAAATGATTCTAAATCATACAATATAAATTGAAAATCATTCATGGTCCCTGAAATTTATTTTGGACGAAAACATTTGAAGGCTAAATAAGATGATATTGGGAATCAATAACTAGCCATTGGTGGGAAATAGCATGAAAAAGAAGGTAATTATGTAATAGATGACATGATTAATAGAGAATGTTTTTTTAATAGAAAAAAATGTGACAATGGAAGATGAAAATCATAGTTAAATGGTGGAGGATGGTGAGAAGGATTAAGTAGATTAGATCCCCTAAAAATTGATTATTGAGGAAATCATTGAAAAATAAAATAAGAATAGTGATAACATGTTTATATCTAAATATTATATTTTTGATTCAATATAAATTCCGATAATTGATAAGATTCAATTGCGAGATAATAATCTAGAATATGATTTAGTGTTTGAGAAACCATATCTTAAAGGGACTATTGATAAGTTTCCTTGAGTAGAAAACAATCAATGATGAGACTTTAGTGACATCCAAATAAACTGATTCAAGTTAAATATAAGAATAATCTACATCGACTCATGGTATGGTTCATCAATTTTGAAATATGTAAGGTAATTATATGGATTTAATATCCATGAAAATCCCCATATATTTTTTAATAAGATTTAAAAACGTAAATATATCTCTAATAAATATTTCACTCTTTATTTTTTAGGTCTATTTAATTAAGAAACTATTAAAAACTTATGTAATAATATTTTATAAATATAAACATCCTTTCAATGTATAGGATGATCCTATGGTTCATTTAAACAAATTTAGAGTAATTAATCTTTCTAGATTATGATACAAAATTATTACTGATAGTTCTTATACAGATACTAGGAAACAATTCAATTGATTTAATATATTAAATTTGATATTACTTTAGTAGTGAATGTTATCCATTTGGTAACTAGATGTGAATTTGTGGGATCTTGGCGATGAACCATAGCTCATGATCACAGATGAATTCCCCCCATTTCTGGAGGTGGGCAGGGGGAGGAGGTTCTACTTCCATGACCTCCGAATCCACGGGCGGTTTTTGTACCTTTCTCTAACCCTAACTTTTTCCATGATTTTCCTTCGATTTATTAGTGTTTGAAGGTTTTAAACCTGCATCTCAGGGACCCTCAACTCTTGATTTTTATTTTGGAGCTCTACACGGCATCAAATCTCCTAAACATGACCCTTGTGGCTCGATATAATCACTGAAGACCTTCATTTGATGATTTTGATAGGTTCGTGTTTAGTAAATGGGATTTTCAGGATCGCGCAGTGGTGGTCTTGCATGACAAGAATTATCTGATGATACGATTCTCCTCGGAGGAAGATTTATTGTGCGCTTGGTCTAGAGCTCCTCACCTATGCAGTGGATGCCATTTCATTCTCCTACGATGGACTTTTGACCATTTCATGAATTGGGATTCACCCTCAGCTACAACCTGGGCTAGTCTTCCCCATATTCCTTTTCCATTCTACAATCCATCTATAATTTGTATGATTGGTAATTTGGTTGGGAAATTTCTCTACTCTGATGCTCGCACTTCGTCTGTAAGACATCCTGTCAACCCGCGGCTCTGTGTGGAGGTGGATGCTTCGAAGCCGCCAGTAGAATGTATTTTGATTACGATTGTTGAGGAATTCTATTGGAAGCTGGCGGTGGTCTTTGAATATTGGTTTGATTATTGTCCGAGGTTCCATTGTCTGGTCATTGGGACGGTCACTGTTATAGTGGAGCAACTCAGGCTCGGTTAAGCATTGTGGTAAGGGTGTTGTCTAGGGACAGATGATTGGTAATGATTCTAAGGCTTGAAATGGCTTGGGTGGCTCGGCCTCGGGGAACCCATCTGTTGGGGTGGTGTTTGAGAGGCTGAAGCAGGACCTCAGGTATGGTGCGTGCCAAGCGACTAAAGATGATGGTATTCCTAGAGATGGTGTTAGGCAGAAAGTTGTGGTGGAAAAAGGTGGGTGTGTTTCTAATGCTGGACAAGAGGATAATGAAACTAGGCCGTGTGATGTTAGTGTTGTTGAAGAAACATCTATTTTGAAGGCAGATGGGTGTGTTTTTAGTGCTGTTGAATACACTGCTAGTCTGAAGGAAGATGGGAGTCTTTTAAATTTGGATGGTTGGAAGCAGCCCAAAGCTACATCTCCTCCTGGTAAGGGGTCCAAGATGAAAATTCAATATGTTGTGCTTGGAAATGCTATTGAGGCATGTAATCAGTTTCAAGCATTGGTGACTGAAGAGGTTTTCAATGGGGAGGGGGTTTCCTCAATGAATGAAGATAAATCTTTACAACTAATTTTAGTTGATACAGTGAAGGAAATCAATGTTAGACATGATATTGTGGGACAACCACACTTCTTGGATATGGTTGATTGTAACAGCTAGTCTGCAGCCCTAGCGGTTGTTGATGGTTCCCATTTCGTCATCACTGGAAATTGGGGGGATGTCACGAATAGTGACAAAGAAAATGGAATGGTCAGGACATTTTATAGTGAGGTCCTAAAGGATGGGAAGGGGGTGTCCGGAAAGGAGGTGTCCTTCAGAACAAGCCGAACGCCAAGGAAATACTAATCTGATTTTCCGAAGCCACTTTCTACTCAGTACTCCTTAAAGAAGTCTTCAAAAGAGCTGATCTCGTTAGAGAAGTTGAACCTCAAAATTAAGTATTCCAAAATCCTTAAGCACTATGAAAGCATGGAATTGGAGTCAGCTACTGCGGAGAAAGTCTATCATGGGGATGGTAATGGGTATGATATGTATGACATGTAATTAGTTTTTTTCCTTGTGGTGCGTGGTTTCTATACTTTTCTTTTATTTTAATAAATAGTCAGGGGTCCACCTCTGACTGAATTTTCTGGTAGATGTGAATTTGATCATAAATGATTCATTTATTCTTCTTTTTTATCTATTATTTCAAATAATGTCAATAAATAAAAACATTATAGTAGAATATTTAACTCATTATTCAAAAAACTAATTCTAATTTGAATATGAATAGAGAATTTAATGCTTTAATGGAACCATTGTATAAGATTTTATCATCTTTAATTTTCATATCATACTAAAAGAACAAAACATGCATGGATAATAGTCGTATCTCAAAGGATATATTTACCAGATTAAAATACACATATTATAGTATTAATATTTTCTAAATATAATAATGTTACCTCAATATGAAATTTATTAAGGGTAAATTATTGATTTCTGGGGATTCTATTAATTCTATCACTCTATAAAAAGTAAATTCAAATTATCCTCCCTTTTTGTAATTGAAGAAGAAATATTTCCCTTTTTGATTTTATAATTATTTTCTCAAGGGGTAAGAATATAATTCAATGGTTCTGGATTTATTAAATACTATTTTTCATATAGATTAAATATTAATGTTTTAAGTCAAAGAAATAATCAATAGAATATTTAATTATTTAATTAAAGATAAATATATTGTTAGTACCATAGAGTTACTCAATTATATTCAATGAAAAAAAACTCAAATGAATATTTATAAATTTGATTTGAAAAAGGAATTTGATCTATCTAGTATATTAAAATATATAATTAAATTAAAGATGGATAAATTTAAAGAGGGTTAAATGGTTAAATGGTTCAAATAAGACCATAAGAATACGTATATATTTCATAAAATGTAAAACTCTACTAATGTCAAAAACCACTTACATATATTTGGAATTGTAGAGGAATTTTTTAAAATAATATATAGCTGTGGAATCACTTTTTTTATTATTGATATATCTTCCATGAATTATTTCTGATATTATCACAAATGAGGATAACCAGCCTCATACGAAAATTCCATTACATATGGAGATTAAGAAGGTTTCTTTGAATTGAATACATATTCTGTTACAAGTCCTGAATGATTTTTTATTTAGTTTTCTACAATAATTTTCAGATATTAATCATTTTGATAGTGAGACTGAGATTAAATCATTATTTATGAGTGGTAATATTTCCAATGGAATTAACTTCAAAATTTCAACACTAAGTCACAAATTTCCCAATGTTAATGAGATTCCTCACTTCGGGCTTATATCTATCTCTAAGTATATATACAAATAGTTAAATAAATTTTATCTAATTACCTTTCTATGTTGATATATATTGTTTTCCAACCTAACAATTTTGGTTTCATTAATGGTAAAAAGATTCAATACCTTTTAATATCTACTTCATAGTTTTTTAATAAATTTCATAATAAAATTAGAAATAAAAATTTTACCTATAACCTATGTTTTTGAAATATTTTAATTCAATTAATTAGAGTTTTTATTTCATTTTTAAGGATTTATGTATATAATAACACTTTTATTTACTCGGTTATTATCTTATTTAAAGTTGTTATGATTTCTATTCTTATTAAAGGAGGGCTTGATTTTTTTATTATTCTAATGGGGTTATGTAGGATTATCCTATCATTGATATTCACCTTACTATATATAATAATTATTTTAGATTCTTGATTATAAAAATATTGGATATATGTTTATTTAAAAGAATTCTACTGGCTAGAGTATTGGGTAATATGTCTTATATTGTCTACGAAAATGACCTCATTATCTTTTAGTTGAATTTTAAGAGGAAAATTAACAATATAAATGATATCTATAAATATTATGATATGGTATCTAGCCAAAATATTATAAAAAATACTTATTTTCTTTCTTTATCATTGATTTCATTAAATCAAAGAAGCATAAATTCCAATTTACTCTCGGGGTCTAACTAGGCATGAGGCTTCTGTTACATCAAACAGTCTCATAGAAGTTTATAATATAAATTCCAAAAATTACTTATAAAAAACTATAAATAAGTAGTATATGATATGAATGTTTATATGATTAACCCATGAGTAATCGGAACTTATAATTATAAATGAATCCTATTCATTACTTCCTAAAATGAAATTTATGACAACCCTGCTTTTTATTACAAATTAAACATGCTTTATTACATAAAACTTCACTTGATACAACAAAGAAGATCGAGAGGTTTAGTGTCTTTGGGGATTAGGATCATTACATAAAAACTTTAAACTTGAAATACAACATCCTTATTGAAAACTTCCTTTACATGACCACTACATTCCTTCGTACTTAGCATTGCATGGGATAACCTGAGGACATGCATAAGAAAAGGGTGAGCTATAAAGCCCAGTAAGGGAGTACATTATGAATAACATGAGGAGTACAATACATGTTAGGAAATAGGCATATCAATAGAGCATAAGAGAGAAATGAACATAAAGGCATGATAAAGCATGATAATCATAACATGGAAATGTGGCAACAACACTTAACATTGAATTAGCATGAGCCAAGGCTCATTGCACATGGAGCATGAGTAAACCCTCATTGCACTTGAAGCACGAGTAAACCCTCGTTGCACTTGAATTAGCATGAGTCAACACTCATTGCACATGACGTATCATGATACTATACTTTACCCAATGCATTGGAGCGCTATCAGGGCGCACCCTTCTTAAACATTTCATTTCATGCATAAGTGTGCCACATGGATCATAAAACATGGATTCATAAAACATAATCATTTATTCCACGATAAAGGAATGTGGAATTCATACATGAAGCTTTACAATCAATAATTAAATGTGCATAAAGGTGAATACCCTTGATGGAGAAATGGGCATGGTATTCACTACACAAAGACATTGGCTTAGAAAATCGGTGCGATTTCGGCGGCGTAACGGCGTGACATAAGAATTCATAAAAAGGTTGATGAGAGAGAAAGGGGTTCCTCATCATATTTACATGTAATGGACAGTAAGGAGATCATATATATACATGTCCCAACAATAGAAATGGAATTTAGATTCATGATACAAAAGTATTGCTTGAATATAAAAGAAGAGAGAGAAGCTCCTTTCGGAATTTCGGCATAGTAACGGGTGTACATGGGAGGCATTTAATGAGAGAGAAAGGGGTCTCCCATCATTCAAACAATAAGAGGGCAGTATGGGGGAGGTGCGAAACCATACCCCAACATTCATAATTGAAATTAAAAAGGCAATACAACTTAAAGAAAATTGACAAAAATGAGAAAGGAAGAAAAACCCTTACTTGGAAGTGTGCTTCCAAAGGCTAGAGAGAGGCTTGTGAGAGGCTTCTTGGGAGCTTGGGGCACCTTGAGAGGATTCTAGAGAGAGTAGGGCAGAGGTTGGACGAACTTCAAGGGCTTTGAGTGAGGAGGAAGTGGGAGCTTGGGTGGGTTTATATAGGAAAGGTGAGAGAATTCTTTATTATTTAGGTTTGGGACCCCTTATATTAAAATAATCCAAACCACAAACCATCCCATGGTATTTGCCCATGGTTTCTGGAAAAGGAGAGAGGAAAATAATATTTTATAAGGCCAAGGTCCGAACTTATTAAAAAATTAGGGTTGCTTATGTGGAGGTGAGTCACACTCCCATGGAAATTAATTTAAAAAGGCAAAGTGTTGAATAAGTCTTGAGGGCTCCATTAATGCTTTGAAAAGTGAGTCAAACAAACCCAAAACCTCATTATTTTAATGATAAAACATATATTGGCCGAAACTAAGGATTATGGTATTTTATTACATCACCATTGGGTCATTATGATGTCATAAAACACATTATATATTTAAATGGTATTTAATTTTTACCCAAAAATTTGACTGTCTCAGAAAATTATGAAAAATTCACCGTTGGATAATTTCGACATCCTGATTCCAAAAATAATACTTATTTTATCTAAATAATTTTCTAAATATGTGAATTTTCACTTTTAAAATAAAAACCGACATTTATAAAAATTCACGGGTTTTGACAGAAATGGCTTTCAAACCTTAATAAAAATTTTAATTGCATTCATAAAATTATAAGATCATTTATATTTAATAAAAATTAATTTAATATTAATAATAATATTTTATTAAAATATTATTTAATTCAAAAATCCTTTAATTTAATAAAATATAATTCTTAATTAAATAATAACTAAAAACATCATTTGTACTTTAAAAACTAATTACAATGCATCAAAAATGACTAGATATTATATTCATTATTATATACAAAAATAATGTACATGAACATGGTGCTACTTATTTGTTACATAACCCCTTAAAATAGCCGCATAAGACCTAAGGGTAAGGTGCGCGATGGTGACAGACTCTTGGGGCTGCTCGGATAACATCGCTCGAGTGGTAATCTCTATCAACATCCATTTTTCCCGTAGACGATCACGTTCGAGCTTGACTTGATGAAGCTCAGCTTGGGCTTGGTCAAGGGCAAAGCCCAAAGACGCCACCTCTTTACCGAGCTCCGACAAATGGGCTTCGTAAGGGGCAATTCTACTGGATGAGGCCATCGCTTCCTTTGTCTAAGTAGAAAATTGGTTCGTTAAAGCCTTATATTTAAACTACCCAGATGATCACTGTTCAACGGCTATAAAAGTAACGGTCACAAATCTTAACGTTAAACTAAAGAAGTTGAAATCATATAAAAAACATAAAGAAACATTTAACTGGATCAAGAGGGATTTTCCATTAATGAAATTTTGGGTCGTTACAACATTCCCCCCTTAAGAAATTTCGCCCTCGAAATTTTCCTTTTCCCACTCTAAAACAAATGTGGGTAACTTAGCTTCATCATATCCTCTGACTCCCAAGTTGCTTCTTCAAACTTGTGGTTTCTCCACAACACCTTGACGAGGGGTATTGTCTTATTTCGTAGAACTTTTTCTCTACGATCTAAGATCTTCACTGGTTGCTCCTCATAAGAAAGATCGTCTTCTAATTGTACCACCTCGGAAGAGAGTACATGTGAAGGGTCTGGTATGTACTTCCTTAAGAGGGATACATGGAAGACATCATGCACCTTGGCCATAGTAGGTGGAAGTGCTAGTCGATAGGCCACAGCCCCAACACGATCAAGAATTTCGAATGGGCCGATGTACCTTGGACTTAACTTCCCTTTCTTTCCAAACCTCATGACCTTCTTCCACGGAGATATGCGTAAAAACACCATGTCTCCGACTTTAAACTCAAGGTCTCGTCGACGATTATCTGCATAACTCTTCTGTCGACTTTGGGCTGCCTTGATATGCTGCTGAATGGTTTTCACCTTCTCCACCATTTCTTCGACCATTTCTAGTCCAAGCAGCTTACGTTCACCGACCTCATCCCAACATGCCGGTGTTCTACACCTTTTCCCATACAGGGCTTCATATGGTGCCATTTGGATGCTCGAGTGGAAACTATTATTATAAGAGAACTCAACTAGGGGAAGATGTTGATCCCATCCTCCTTTAAAGTCCATTGAGCACGCTCTCAACATATCCTCAAGTGTTTGGATAGTCCGCTCGGATTGGCCATCAGTTTGAGGATGATAGGCCGTACTGAAGTTCAGTTCAGTATTCAGAGCATGTTGAAGACTCTATCAAAACTTAGAGGTAAATCTTGGATCTCGGTCCGACACAATAGATAGTGGTACTCCATGCAACCGTACCACTTCCCTGATATATATCCGTGCCAGTTGATCCAAAGAGAAATCCTCTCGAATAGCAATGAAGTGTGCAGTCTTTGTAAGACGATCCACAATAACCCAGATTGCATTGTTGCTTTTGGATGTCCTTGGAAGTCCAGTGACGAAGTCCATGGTGATGTTCTCCCATTTCCATTCTGGTATGGGCAATGGTTGCATCATCCCCTTAGACTTCTGCCTCTCTGCCTTCACTTGCTGACACACCAGGCACTTTGATGTATATTCGGCGATCTCCTTCTTCATATTATCCCACCAAAAGTTTTCTCGGAGATCTCGATACATCTTTGTGCTCCCTGGGTGAATAGAGAAATTTGAACTATGTGCATCATCTAAAAGTTCCTTCTTCAGCTCCGAACATGATGGGACACATAGTCTTTTCCCAAACCGCACAATTCCTTCTTCATTAACATTAAACTCTGAGGATTTTCCCTTTTTGATAGCTTCCACTTTTTCTTGGATTCTCGCATCATCCCTTTGAGCATCCTTTAACCTTTCCAAAAGAGATGGTTGAGCAATCATTTGTGAAAGGATTGATGATGTTCCCTTCTTTATGATTCCCACGTCCATCTTCATCAAGTCTAAGAAGATTGGATCCTTCTCAATTCTCATCATTGATAGAATTGCTGGATCCTTTCTACTTAGGGCATCCGCCACCTTGTTCTCCTTCCCAGGGTGGTAATGTATTGAACAGTCATAATCCTTTATGAGCTCTATCCATCTTCTCTGGCGCATATTAAGCTCTTTCTGTGTGAATATATATTTAAGACTCTTGTGGTCAGTATATATCTCACATTTCTCCCCATAGAGATAATGCCGCCAGATTTTCAAGGCAAAGATCACCGCCGCCAACTCCAGATCATGCGTTGGATAGTTTCGCTCATGGATTTTCAACTGTCTTGAGGCATAGGATATCACTTTATCATTCTGCATCAGCACACATCCTAAGCCCTTCTTCGAAGCATCACTGAATACCACAAAAAGCTCCCCACTTGTGGGTAAAGTGAGCACAGGTGCAGTGATAAGCCTCCTTTTCAACTCCTTGAAGCTTTCTTCGCATTCATCACTCCAAGCAAACTTTACTCCCTTTCGAGTTAGCTTGGTAAGAGGGTTGGACAATCGTGAGAAGTTTCTCACAAATCGTCGATAATATCCAGCTAACCCCAAGAAGCTACGGATATCAGTTACCGATGTTGGCCTCGGCCATCCCTCAATTGCATCTGTTTTGGAGGGGTCCACAGATATCCCATTGCTTGTGATGATATGGCCCAAGAATGAGACCTCCTTCAACCAGAACTCACACTTGCTGTACTTGGCATAGAGCTTCTCCTTGCGCAAAGTCTCCAGTACAGTTCTTAAATGCTCCTCATGGTCCTCCTTGGTTTTGGAGTATATTAGAATATCATCTATAAAGACTACCACAAATTTATCTAGGTAATCTCTAAAGACTCTATTCATCAAGTCCATGAATATTGCTGGAGCATTGGTGAGTCCAAAAGGCATTACTATGAATTCATAGTGCCCGTACCTTGTACGAAAAGCAGTCTTGGGGATATCTTCCTTCTTCACCCTTACTTGATAATATCCCGACCGCAAGTCGACCTTGGAGAAGTATTGTGCTCCACGCAGCTGATCAAACAAGTCATCGATTCTTGGGAGAGGATACTTGTTCTTTATCGTGATTTTGTTAAGTTCACGATAATCGATGCAAAGCCGCATTGACCCATCCTTCTTCTTGACGAAGAGGACTGGTGCACCCCATGGTGATGCACTTGGGCGTATAAACCCTTTATCCAGATTCTCCTGTAGTTGTTTCTTCAGTTCTTCAAGCTCAACCACAGCCATTCTATATGGAGTCTTGGATATTGGTAGCGCCCCAGGTATAAGTTCAATTGAGAACTCAACATCTCTTCTTGGAGGAAGACCAGGAAGTTCCTCGGGAAATACTTCAGCGAATTCCCTCACAATAGGCATTTCTTCAAGGGTGGTTTCTTCCTTGGACTCAATCATCTGAGCCAGATATGCGTGCTCATAAGGCAGTAATATCCATGCTTGAGATGATGGAGCTAAAGGAGATTCATCTTCCTCCTGACACTTGTAAAGAATCGGGGGTCGATTCTCCATATGGAGTGTGATTTCCCTCTCCCGACAATTTATGTTGGCTCTATATAAGGAAAGCCAATCCATGCCAAGAATTGCATCAAATTCCACCAAAGGAAGTATGACGAGGTTCGCCGGGAAATTCAATCCACATAATATAACAGGGGAGGACTTATACTCATGGGATGCAATGATTGCCCCATTTGCCGTACTCACCGACATCTTTACTTCCAGGATTTGTGGTGGTGCAGGGATTGTTCTACTAAACTTTTGAGATATAAAAGAATGCGTAGAACCTGAATCAAAAAGTACGTTCGCTATTCTTGAATGAATAACTAGCGTACCTGTCACCACTTCGTTGTCGGGGTTCACTTCGGCAGAAGTGATGGAAAAAGCTCTTCCTTGCTGTCTTGGAGGTTGTTGATTGCCTCCGATAACCCTTGGATTAGGGCACTGATTCGCAAAATGACCCGGTTCTTTGCATTTGAAGCATTGAACAACGCGTTGAGGTTCGAACGGAGCGTTCCTCCCCTCCGTCGCAGCCGCGGGTCCTTCTTGCTGACAGTTAATAGCTAGGTGCCCTTCTCTTCCACACTTGAAGCATTTTCTTGTCCCCCTAAGGCAATTCCCAGGGTGCTTCTTTCCACACTTTTGGCAAGTGGGGTGCTGGAATTTCTTAGCGCCGTTGGATTTATCCATCGGACCACCAGCATTGAAGTCCACCTTCCACTTCTTGTCCCCATGATACCCCTGTGATTCTACGATCTCCATTTCAACCTTAAGGGCACATCGGACAATCTCCTCATAGCTGTCAAAGTCACGGATCGCTAATGCTTTCCGCAAGCTAGGCTTCAGCCCACCAAAGAAGCGGTCAACTTTGCATTCGGGGGTAACGACAAAGCCAGAAGCGTATCGTGCAAGCCTTGTGAAGTTTGCCTCGTACGCTCCCACAGATTCTTCATCTTTCTGCTTGAGGGAAAGGAAGTCCCTTTCCATCTTAAGACGGAGGGTGCGTGGAAAATATTTATCGAAAAACATCTTCCGGAATACCTTCCATTCCAAAGCCTCGATCTCCTCCTCAGGCTTCGTATTTTTGATCAATGTCCACCATTGATCAGCTTCACCCTCCATACGATAAGCCGCCAGGAGAACCATCTCTTTTTCAGAGCATTGGAGGATGGAGAATATCTTCTCAATGGAGTTGATCCATTGTTCAGCGATCGTGGGATCAGATGATCCACTAAAAGTAGGAGGCCTTTGTCTCATGAAGCTTTCAATAGTGACTTGTTCTTTCTTAGGGGGGGTTGAACGTTCCTCTTGACCAGTGTTTCTATTCAAAACTTGAGTTAGATGAGAGAGAAGCGTGACAAAGTTCGCGATTCCCGCTCCCATCGGATTGGGCATCTCATTAGTACAATCCTCACACTGATCTTCACAACGGTTGTTAGCCCGAGTTCTCCTATTACCGGCCATTGGCTGGAATAAAAGGAAAGTTAGGGGTAACACATAAAGGGTAATCCAAAGACAAAAGTTGATGACTTATAAATAAACTTTAATCTCTTTAACTCATGAGTCTATAGGATTCAATCCAGGCTTTTCATGATCTTCCTTCTAACATATATTCTTAGGGGCATTTTTCCCTTAATAAGGGTTCATACTAAGATTGCGAATTTATCAAAACATATCCCCCGGGAGTGTCGTAACCAAGAGTGCAGCAAGGCCCGTTGTCGTGCACCAGTTCCCGTTCGAGTCTAGCTCAAAGCGGTGTTTTCGGGTTTTACCCCTAGGATACATCTGTGCCAGAGCCGCCTCTACCTGCTCGTATCCAGACAGGGATGTATTTGTTTGATAAACCACTTACTTAGTATTTACCAAAACATAGGGATGTTTTTATTATGATTAGTCTTGTATCTAAGGCTTTACTAGGGTTTCCTAATCCCAAAAATAACTAAACCTATCCTCTGATACCAACTATGACAACCCTGCTTTTTATTACAAATTAAACATGCTTTATTACATAAAACTTCACTTGATACAACAAAGAAGATCGAGAGGTTTAGTGTCTTTGGGGCTTAGGATCATTACATAAAAACTTTAAACTTGAAATACAACATCCTTATTGAAAACTTCCTTTACATGACCACTACATTCCTTCGTACTTAGCATTGCATGGGATAACCTGAGGACATGCATAAGAAAAGGGTGAGCTATAAAGCCCAGTAAGGGAGTACATTATGAATAACATGAGGAGTACAATACATGTTAGGCAATAGGCATATCAATAGAGCATAAGAGAGACATGAACATAAAGGCATGATAAAGCATGATAATCATAACATGGAAATGTGGCAACAACACTTAACATTGAATTAGCATGAGCCAAGGCTCATTGCACATGGAGCATGAGTAAACCCTCATTGCACTTGAAGCACGAGTAAACCCTCATTGCACTTGAATTAGCATGAGTCAACACTCATTGCACATGACGTATCATGATACTATACTTTACCCAATGCATTGGAGCGCTATCAGGGCGCACCCTTCTTAAACATTTCATTTCATGCATAAGTGTGCCACATGGATCATAAAACATGGATTCATAAAACATAATCATTTATTCCACGATAAAGGAATGTGGAATTCATACATGAAGCTTTACAATCAATAAGTAAATGTTCATAAAGGTGAATACCCTTGATGGAGAAATGGGCATGGTATTCACTACACAAAGACATTGGCTTAGAAAATTGGTGCGATTTCGGCGGCGTAACGGCGTGACATAAGAATTCATAAAAAGGTTGATGAGAGAGAAAGGGGTTCCTCATCATATTTACATGTAATGGACAGTAAGGAGATCATATATATACATGTCCCAACAATAGAAATGGAATTTAGATTCATGATACAAAAGTATTGCTTGAATATAAAAGAAGAGAGAGAAGCTCCTTTCGGAATTTCGGCATAGTAACGGGTGTACATGGGAGGCATTTAATGAGAGAGAAAGGGGTCTCCCATCATTCAAACAATAAGAGGGCAGTATGGGGGAGGTGCGAAACCATACCCCAACATTCATAATTGAAATTAAAAAGGCAATACAACTTAAAGAAAATTGACAAAAATGAGAAAGGAAGAAAAACCCTTACTTGGAAGTGTGCTTCCAAAGGCTAGAGAGAGGCTTGTGAGAGGCTTCTTGGGAGCTTGGGGCACCTTGAGAGGATTCTAGAGAGAGTAGGGCAGAGGTTGGACGAACTTCAAGGGCTTTGAGTGAGGAGGAAGTGGGAGCTTGGGTGGGTTTATATAGGAAAGGTGAGAGAATTCTTTATTATTTAGGTTTGGGACCCCTTATATTAAAATAATCCAAACCACAAACCATCCCATGGTATTTGCCCATGGTTTCTGGAAAAGGAGAGAGGAAAATAATATTTTATAAGGCCAAGGTCCGAACTTATTAAAAAATTAGGGTTGCTTATGTGGAGGTGAGTCACACTCCCATGGAAATTAATTTAAAAAGGCAAAGTGTTGAATAAGTCTTGAGGGCTCCATTAATGCTTTGAAAAGTGAGTCAAACAAACCCAAAACCTCATTATTTTAATGATAAAACATATATTGGCCGAAACTAAGGATTATGGTATTTTATTACATCACCATTGGGTCATTATGATGTCATAAAACACATTATATATTTAAATGGTATTTAATTTTTACCCAAAAATTTGACTGTCTCAGAAAATTATGAAAAATTCACCGTTGGATAATTTCGACGTCCTGATTCCAAAAATAATACTTATTTTATCTAAATAATTTTCTAAATATGTGAATTTTCACTTTTAAAATAAAAACCGACATTTATAAAAATTCACGGGTTTTGACAGAAATGGCTTTCAAACCTTAATAAAAATTTTAATTACATTCATAAAATTATAAGATCATTTATATTTAATAAAAATTAATTTAATATTAATAATAATATTTTATTAAAATATTATTTAATTCAAAAATCCTTTAATTTAATAAAATATAATTCTTAATTAAATAATAACTAAAAACATCATTTGTACTTTAAAAACTAATTACAATGCATCAAAAATGACTAGATATTATATTCATTATTATATACAAAAATAATGTACATGAACATGGTGCTACTTATTTGTTACATAACCCCCTAAAATAGCTGCATAAGACCTAAGGGTAAGGTGCGCGATGGTGACAGACTCTTGGGGCTGCTCGGATAACATCGCTCGAGTGGTAATCTCTATCAACTTCCATTTTTCCCGTAGACGATCACGTTCGAGCTTGACTTGATGAAGCTCAGCTTGGGCTTGGTCAAGGGCAAAGCCCAAAGACGCCACCTCTTTACCGAGCTCCGACAAATGGGCTTCGTAAGGGGCAATTCTACTGGATGAGGCCATCGCTTCCTTTGTCTGAGTAGAAAATTGGTTCGTTAAAGCCTTATATTTAAACTACCCAGATGATCACTGTTCAACGGCTATAAAAGTAACGGTCACAAATCTTAACGTTAAACTAAAGAAGTTGACATCATATAAAAAACATAAAGAAACATTTAACTGGATCAAGAGGGATTTTCCATTAATGAAATTTTGGGTCGTTACAAAATTACTTTATGTAATCGATGTGAACTTGACTTCCCCAAAAACTAAAAAGACAGGATGAAGGGAAGGCATCTAAATCATAGAGTAATTTTCATTTAAATGATCAATTTATCCCTACTCATGAAGATATGTCATATCATTGGCTACAATACTACCATGGGTACACAGTTTTATCTCTATATATAAACTTGAACTACCTAAGACAACCAACCCAACTCTCAAACTATTCTATAACCTTCCTAGGATCATTATAATTGATCTCAAAATTGAAGGTGGAGTAAAAGTAATCAGTTACCTCCCAAATCCCCTAAAATAAATTGGATTTACTTAAATATAAATAATAAATATCTCTTGTCTATAAATAATAAGATAAGTAACAAGTATTATTTTTATAACATAAATATATGAAATATCATAAGAAATACAGAATTCTGACTGGTTTCAGACACTCCTTTCAATACTTTCTACCCCCTCCAAGGACAGTTGTCCACTCAAGTGTTAGATTTTATCAAAAATTAATAAACTAATATTCCATATAAGTGGTAATAGAGATTTTATATTTAAAATAAATCTATTTAGTAATAAGTAAAACATAGTTTAATTCCTATGGACACCCAACATAGGTGTTCACTTTCACACAGTGAAAAAAAAACGAAAAAAACCAATAAATGAAACATCATGGTTAAAGATAAACTAAATTTTAATCTATAATTCTAATGGTTTTATATATATCTTAAAATTTTATTCCTATGTTATAATTCTATATAATCACTTGATTATATATATTAAGCACCACATCATACCCTTTAAATTAAAGACTGCAACCACTATGTATCTATTTTCATATATCATATATATTTTCCTTTGACACCTTCAAATATATGTCGTATCTCCCACCATTTCCCAACATGTACCCCATGTTTCATGATCCACTAAACTCCCTCCAAATATATCATGTAATATCTAGGAGATAGTTGTGATCAGGCTATAAATCTTAATATTTATTATATATCTTATGTTATATCTTTTATCTTCCATTCTTATCTATCTAATATATATCCTATATTATAATCATTTATATTCATATAAACCTCCTAAATCATGTGTAATATTATAATGATAATGTCTCTATGTATCTCTATCAAACAAATCATCATTATAAGCATGGGATTAATCTTTGTGCTTTAATATATATATATATAAGCATATTTTTTTGGTTATGTAAACATAGTGTGGAACAATGATATATCATATCTCAATGGGAATGAATAGACTATTAAATTACCTTATTCCCATGATACAAGCAGTTAGACACCATTCCTCTTTCCCTCTATCAAAATCACAACATTCATCTTGTATTCTCAATCCCATGCTAGAATTATTATTGTTTAACTTTATGAAATCTTTAGAAAACCCTTGTGTATCATGGATCTTGTTATATTATAATATATATATATATATATATATATCCATTAGATATGAGGACCATTAAAAGCCTTTTCTTTGGTTATTAATCTTATAACATTGAATGAGACTTATGGAAACAGAAAAATAGTGCCACTACCTCATCTAAATCTTCTGGGATGCAATGAACATCTACAGTGCAACCTCAATCAATAAATTTTTCATCATTATAAACCACAAAAAAAATTAACCCTATGAGTTCAACTACATATTTTTAATATCCTAATAATGTAACATGAGGAAAATCATGGACTTCCACATAGACATACTTGATAAGGAAACATGGCTAAATAACACTCCCATAGACAATAGTAGTTATATAGCTCAATGACAATGAAAATATAGAAGATTATGAATCTGAGATAAATGATCGACTTGTGACAGATAATGACATTAAAAATATTATATTGTGTGTGGTACCCCAAAATTTGTTTCCCTGCATCAATGTACATATCTAGAGAGATGTTAATAGTATATATTATTGCAACATCCATCGTTTTGAACTAGCATGACTAGGTGTCAGTGTTTTCCCTGTATCCTTCCTTTCCACCCTTCATGTGAGAGGATAAACAACTCCTTATAAGAAATTCATCACCATTTCTTGGTGATATTTATATGTCCCATTAGGGGATCCTAATATCCCAAAAGCTTGTGTGTTGGAATAATTGTATCACCTACACAACAAAAAAATTAAAAAAGAAAAATTATAAGAAAATACTATTATTTATTTAATTTTTTCCAAAATTTTCATTAAAATTAAATTTCACATAAAATTAATTATAATATCAATAAATGGGAATCGGAAATTATTTTAAATTCATAAATTAATGGAAATTAATTTAAAAAGTTATGAATAAAATATGTTTATCAAATCCCCCACACATAAACCATTATTCCCCTTAAGAATATAATCTAAAATAAAACTAAAGGGGAGGCTCATAAGGCCAATATTCAAATTCCAAAGAAACAAAATTAAAAAAATTCAATGGTAATATCAATAATTGTGTATTTTATAAAAATATTATTTAATTAATAAATTTTAAAAGAATAAATAAAACACGGATTTTAATTATCCTTTATTAAAATGTTGGGACTTCCCATAAATTCCATTCATGAATTATAATTTGTTACTACTACGCTTGAAACTCATAATATACCTTAATTTAATTTTTTTTTCTCATCAATGAAGGTAAAAATTTTTAGTTATGATCATACCTTAAATACATTCTCTTTACTATAGGCTTAAATACATAATCCCTTCCATACCATATATCACATCTCAAATATCTACTTTTTAATGAAAAATATCACAAATAATTATGAGGTATTTTCAATTAAGTATAAACTAAATAAAACACTCTTTCTAGGTAGGTAATGATGTAAAAAAATAAAATCTCAAAACATGGTTAAATTATAAGAAATATTTCATAATTATAAAATCTAATGTACAAAAAAACTCCATTTCAAAGTTACATATCCCTACATCCCAATATAATGTTATAACTCATCAATACATGAATTCATAATGAATTTTATCCTCTTGTTTTTAATAGTTTCCCACAAAAAAATAAATTTTAAACTCTATTTTTCCATTATTTTAAAAGTTAAATATAAAAAAAGTTCCACATCCACCACTAAAGCCCAAATGACTAGTATCATTAGTCAAGAAATTCTGATTTTGACACTCTAAATACATAAAAAATTAGTTTCTAATCTTTTTTCCATTTTTATATTTTCATCCTTATTTTCATCTTTTTAAGAGGGTTATAAATTATTATACAGTGAAATATATAATTAATATTTCTCAATCCCATTGACAACACTCCAAAACTAATGGTTTTAAAGAAATCACATCCCTTCAACCATGGATAACCTCTCCCACAAACTTAAACCCATGAATTTCATGAAAAATACAATGATTTGGGTTAGAAATGGTGAATTAGTATTAAAACATGGGTCTAACCTATCAAAGAAAAAACATGGATTCTACTGGTTAAATAGAATAAAATGTAAATTTAGGCCTCAAGGATAAGGTATTTTAAATAAAAAATTACTCAATCATTTAAAATGTGATTTTTTATAAAACATGCATTAATAAGAAGACAATGAATGTTCTGGAAAGTAACATTCCTCAAGTCCTATAAATAAATATATATAGAATTATGGGAAATATATTAAGAAAATATTTTTAAAAATTAAAACATATAAAATTATTCAGTCACTCATGAAATACATAATAATAATAAACTAATCAACATTAACTTCAGAAACTCAAAAATTGAAAAATTAAAGGAAATTTCATCTACATAAATCAACTAGAATCCTTAAATAATTATTCATAAAATCAATATTAATATGTTTATCTATATTCATTTAATCCCCCAATCTCTCTCATTTAATATCATTAAAATTGAAAATTAAAACATGGAATATTGGGGTTCCTATGTAATTCTTATATCATCAACCAAAAAGTGTGGAATTTTTTTTAGTGTCAGGTATATTTAATTCATTGAAACTCAAGAATAGATTTCAAAATATAGATGTAGTTGAAAGATAATAAATATAAATTCAGTAGAAATTTCAACTTGTAACACTTTTTTTCACTTAGTCCTTGTTGTTTTTTCCTTTTCACATCAAATTCCTACAAAAGAAAAAAAAATTGAAATAATAAATGGTATATTCTATTAACTGTGGAAATATATTAATTGAATTTTACCACACAAAAATAAATTCATAAACTACATAAATATTTAATTACAAATAAATAAATTAAAATACTCTCAGTGCCTCCTGAAATGATATTTTATTACAATCCTTGATCTTGAACTTATCAAGTTGAGTTAAATAATTGTAGTATAGTATAAATATAATTATAGATTTACCATATTCTAACATTAAATTTATCTAGTTTTATTAAACTTTTACCTTTATGTCAATATTCTTAAGACATTGAAAATAATTAAACCATGGAGTTTCTATCTTTGGAGGTTGATAAAAAAGTTACTTTTATGTCCAAAATTGGAAATATTTTTCGTCTTCCACTTCATGTGGTTGTTCTCCAAAAAAATATTATTTAACTTCAATTTAATTAGATTCCACCTAATTAAATTTTACTCTATTATCTTTTTACCTGATAATCTAAGGAGGTAACCAAAACCTACACACTTTAAAGATATGAGAAATAACTATTGGAAGTTCTATTCATGGAAATTATCCTTTTAGAATCCTACTTCAAAATGATCTAGAATTTGGGGTGGATGTTATTATTCATTGAATTTGTTTGGGCTCTATGGTCTTCTCCTATATCACTCGTATCATGTTATTTCAGATGGAAACACCTATCAAACCCTCATCTTTATCATTATATTATTCCTTAATTGAATCTTTCTTCTCTTTTATATCCTCTTTAGAAGTTGTAATGATTGTATTTTCAATTGAAATTTCAGAATTAATATCAAAATTACAAATTACCAAAGATTTTTACTCACACTAAGAAACTAATTTGGGAATCTCTTTAGGTTCTTCTTCATCATTGGCATCCTCTATTCTTATTTTCCTTGCTTCCTTAGTTTGTTTAGTCATGATCTCCTATAGTGAAATAACTCATTGGGTGTGATTTTCATTCTTTTTAGATCCTCTTAGGAATATAAATGTGGTTGTGGAACCCATTTTTGATCTTTTTACTCCCATCCTTGTTTTTTCATATACCCTTTATCATCTAGTTTTATTAGGATATATTGTAAAGTTTAATTTCTATCTGGATGTGGGCCATTATGATGCATTATCATAATACTAATAACCAAAAACAACTAGGAATTAAATAAAATAAAAAACATTTTATATCAATGATTTGGAAATATAAAAGAGGGAGAGAAAATGCATGTATTGAATCTTTGATAATGTTATTACTACTACATGGAAATGGTTCAAAAAACTACACTATGCATGTAAGTGTCATTACATCCTATTACCTTGAGTTAGTTTATAATTTGTAAACAAATAAATATCAGTCAACAAAAATAATAATAATAAATATAGGATATGAAATTATAGTGTCCATAACCATAAGTAATATGAACAAATAATTCAAAAATAATGAATTCTTATCATTTTCGAAAACTAGATTACAACAAATAATGTTTGTGAACTAGACTGACTCAGAAAATAAATAAATAAAATAAAATGAATGAAACTAAATATATGGATAGTTGATCATTAAAATTATTAATTTATCCATACTGATGATGATAAGTGATAATATTATCCACAAGACATCTTGGGGTTACCTAGTTCCACCACTCAGAATAATTTAGAATAACCTAAGCCGAGTGACCCATATCTCAATGTAATTTATAACACACCAAGAATCATTAGAATAAATATCAAAATGAAAGGTGGAGTTAAATCCATTTATCAATCCTCTGCCCCCACAACTAAATTGAATGTAATATATTATAAACAATCACTCTAAAATGGAAATAAAGAATAAGATAATGAATAAGGCTCACCGTAGTACTAAATAGATATGAATCCTCCTAAATTAAATAGAATTATAACATGTCACACACATTGGCTTTAGTAATTTCCACCCTCTCATATGACAACAACCCACTAATGGAAGAGTGTTGCTCAACCATTAATAAACTAATAGTTTGTAGAAGTGGGAATGAATATGTATAAACAATAATAAAATAATTTTGAAGTAATTAAACATAAATTATTTATTATGGAAAACCAATATAGGATCTCCTCTTTTACACAAGGTAAAACAAAAAGTAAAAAATCATTGCTTTGAATCATCATGGTTGGAAAAAGATCACTCTCCACTAATTCTCCAAATGTTGGATAAAGATCTTACAAATTACCTCTAATGTTATCATTATATTGAATCCTTTTTTCAAGTTCAATTTTACATTGAATCAAATCCTTCTATTTACATACATAATCCTCTTCATGTATCTATTTTCAAATCCACATTTTCTTATCTTTTATTCCTCAAAATATATATCGTACAATCCACTATATTCCTATAAATTCCACATGTTTAATGATCTCCTTACCTACCTAGAAATTTATATTGTATTCTCTATGAGAGAGAACTCGTTGAGTTTTAAATCATTAAATCTGTTTTTTATCTCACCTTGCATCTTTTATCATGCAACCTTTTAATCAAAGTTGTCTCCTTTTTTATCATTTATTATATCCTTATCAACCTCCTAAATTGCGAATGGAGATCTTAAATATAGACACTAATGTATCTTTTTTTATAAGATAAATTTTATGTCAACAGAATGATTTTTTTTGGTTTTATATCAAAATATATAGATTTATGAAACCAAATGAATATCTTATGGTTCAAAGTTTTCTCTTCTATTTATGGGCATCCATGGACTATAGTTCAACCTTCTTACCATGAAACTAGCTTCTATGATATATTCCTTCTTTACTATAAACATTTTGAAACATCCATGATGTATGATCAATCCCATATTACATCCATAATCTTTTAACATTACAGAAAGATATTTATACACTTAAATAGATTGGTTATCCTCTTCTATTGACCTTTAGTATTATTCTATTCAATCAAAGTACAATTTCTTAGACTCTTATGTGGAGAAAAATATTTAAACATGTTTTATCACATCTTGAACCCCCATACCAGATGAACTATTGTATATGAACCTTCAACAATGCCAACACTATGATGAAACCTCACGTATTAAAATACTCATCACTATAAACAATAGTGTGTTCCTAAACCCCATGATTAAAATACTACTTTGTAATAGCCTTATGATATTCCATGAGGAAAATTAAAGCCTATGGAATGGAAATACTTTATAATAAAATGTTACATGAGATCACTCCTAATGAAAATGGTAGTTCTACGGTATAGTGGTTATAGTGAGGTTGCATATAGTGAATCTGAGAGATATGATGAAGATGGGACACTAAACAATGTAATAAATTGTAGTAGTGCATTGGACCTAGAAATGAGGTTGTCCCACATCAAGTTAATCTCAGGTTGGTTGAGCTTAAAATATGATGTCATAGAATATATTTCTTAGAAAAAGCCTGACTATATACATGTGTTCTCCATTTATCCTCTTTTTCCTCCCCGCATATTAGATCTTAAACACAATCATATGCCTATCATGTCCTATCATCTTAGTGATTATGGACTAGAACATTGGGCCTACTTGATCTCTCAAAAGTTTTTTTGAGGGAATATTTTTATTACCGACACAATACATATAACAACTTAATAAAAATTATACTAGAAATATTTCTTTATTTATATTTCAAAATTTTCAATTAAAACTCAATTTTGAATAAAATGAATCTTAAAATTAATAAATAGATATAAAAAAAATTTAAATTCAAATATTAAGGGAATTAAATTTAAAAATTTATGAAAACATATAACTATAAGGGTTATAGATGGTTTCTCTTCATTCAAATTTTGGGACATGACCCTTTTTTATGGGAAGGTGGAGGCATTTTACTTGGATGAGATTTTTCTTCACGTTCTTAATTAGATAGATTCTTATAAAGAAAAATCTCTCACCATGAATATTTATTTTTTCATTGATATTTTGATGAATTTAAAGCCTATGTGTTTTTATTATTATTTATAAGTGGATCATTTCCTTTATTAAAAGGATTAATGTTTATAGTATTATTTTTTTGGATTGGTTCTATTGGTTAAAATAATCAGAATGTGATTCCATGGAATGTTTATAGTCACACTATCACTAATATTGGCCTTGGTAATAAAAATTTAAAACTTTTCCATGACTCATCACTGATTAATTATATATAAAAAATTATAATAGAATACTTTGAGAATAAATACTTCTTGAAATTCATATTTTCTAAAAGATTATCTAAGACCCATGGAAAAAAAATATTTGAAAATGATAAATGTTACTACCCTTTTCAATAAGGTGCACCATTTTTCCAGAGACTGTCTAATTAGATTTCCATAATTAATAACACTTTTCCCATAGTAGTTATCATAATGGAAGACCTTCTAGGAAGTTTTCGAGGTGTTGTGTTAGTAAGAAAAATGAAAATTTGAAGAACATATGTTGGCCTGTTGGGACAATCAATAGTTTTATAAGAGTCCCCAATGGTAATAGCTTGTGGTATTCTATGAATGAAAATAATTTATTACAGGATACCCATTCATCAAGTTAACTAGGTCTATTTCCCATGGATGTACATCGCATTAAAAAGGTATCAAATCCAATACCCATCCATATGTATAGATTCACCACTTGTGTTTTATGTATAGGGTCCACACCGAGGGACCTTCTTGGAAGTTTCCTTAGCTGTGTGTGAGGGAGGAAAAAGAAAACTGGAAGAAAATGTATTGGAATATTGGGATAGTCATTAGTGTGATAATTTAACCCAATGGGTAACAGAGTGTAGTGTCATTAGAAGGAAACCAGGGTATTATAGGATATCTGTGGTGTTGGGTAACTAAGTTCACGGTTTGTGTATTGTAATCTCATGAAAAATGGAATCAGAGATAATAACCAACATTAATTATTGATTGACATACTAGGTTTTAAGTGTGGAGATCACAACATGGGAATTGTTCATTAAATGGGGAGAGTGTAACACCCCTATAATAGTGGGAAATAAAAATCTATAGTTTACTACCCACATCAAAAAGATTCAAATTTCTCTTCAGGAGAATAACTGTTTAGAACTCCAAATTTATGTGTGGTATTTATAGAGTAGTGATCAGGATGAATGACCACTAAAGATGTTTCTTAGGGTGTGTGTGAATAAGGATAATGAAAAATGAAAAAACATGTGTTTTCCACAAGGGAAATTAATTTTTCAAATAAGATACCCTAGTGGGTAACATAATTTGGTGTTCTATGAAGGCAACCAATTTATTACAGGAGACCCATGGGGTCTCGTGACTAGGTTTAATGCATATGGATTGTATTATCATGTTAAATTTATGACACCCCCATGCTATGGTATTGTTTTTTTGTATTATATTATATTATCATGGATGGTTTTGAATTTTTTTTCGTTCAGTGGTAAACATTAATGCCTTTTGAGGATTTTTAGGAGGAGAACAATTTTCCCACATGGATATTACAAATTGTGTTATGTCATGTTGGTGGAAATTTCATTTTGATAGATCCATTATGCATTGGTTATGAATGTTTTTTTAAAAATATGGATCTCCCATAAGTCATGTGGGGTCTTGGGTGTTTCTGAGGTAAGGCACAGAACTTTTTGAAACTATGTGGAACCCTATAAGTGATTGTGTGGCCACGTTATCATATGAAGAGGCTAGATTATTATTGGTTATTTATTGTTCAACTATGTATCCGACCCATGATGGTTTCATGTGTATGGGTAGTGGGATACACAAAATAGGCCCTTGGTTTGGAAAACCCTAGAACTAAACTATTTGGTGTGTCCATATTCTTAAATATTGGGAATTTTCCAATTTTACCTTATCATGTTAAAGGTATTTTCACCTCTATTCTCCCCTAAATTATTTCAACCAAACATTGGGAGCTCAATGAGTAGCTCCACCGTCCTTCACATTTGATTCATATATTTCCTTTGATAGTTTCAAATAGGTTTTGAAGTATTTTCCCCCATTTCCGTCTTCTTACCGTCCCCCTCTCTTCTCTCAAATTTTTAGCTTCCCTAATTAACTATAGATATTATGTGGTTGATTTCAGTGTTTTTTGTGCATATAATGTTGGTTTTTTTCTATATAGTGTTTGTAGATATAGTTTTAATCACTATTTGTGTGGTCTCCTTTAAAGACTACACTTAATGAAGTGTTCTATATTGGATTCCACTTCTTCCAATGAGGTATATCTTTTAAGTTACATCCTTTTTAAATTCAAACAGTTCTTGTTCATTATAAATACCTTTTTATATAATATGTGTGCATATGTGGTATCTTTGGGGTGATTTGAAACCATCTCAATGTGTTCTATGCTATGAATAACTAGTTTTTCATGTTAATTGCACGTTTTCTTGATTGAAATGTGATTTTTTGAAGGTGATATGATTTTTAGAAATGAACGAGTGGATTTGGAAATTGTATTTTATGAAATCATTTCATTTTGATCTAGTTTTATTTTTAAATAGTGTAAACTAGTTTTTAATGGGTTTTTTTGATTTAAAGTGAGTTATTGGACTCAATTTTGTTCAAAAATGGATACTTATGATATTTTTAATGGTTATTTGAAATTTTTGTGAGGGTTTTCACTTATGTAAATGACATGTTGTCTTGTTTTTAATTGGATTGATATAAATGGTGGACCATTGGCCTTGTTTTCATTTTCAAAGAGGAATAGTCTAATTTAAAATGGTGCTTTTGGAAATTTTTAAATGAAGTGAGTGATATACATCATATTAAATGAAATTACTAGTGTGGAATGTTATGAAATGTGAAAGGTATTCATATTATGAGCCATGTTTTATTAATAAAGGACATGTTGGACCTTTGGTTTTAAAATGGTGGTTTTGGAAGGAAACCATTGATTTCCCCTTCTTCTATTTACCTATTATGATTATTCCTAATTACCCTATGATGTTTGTTTTCTCCCTTTGTTTGGGAATGTAATTGTTTACATAATGGTTCATTTTTATATATTGGTATATTCATACATTAGTGTTAGGGGTGAGGGTATATATGGTAATTTCATGTGTCTTTGACTTGGATTGTTTATTCCTAAGCCTCAATTATTTTAAAAGACATGGGAACCATAATCATAGTGGAAGATCTAATTGGTTCTTATAGTTTGTTCACAAACTAATAGATTCTAATACATAATTCTAGAAACATATTTCAAGGTGGGTTTTTTCATTACTGTGATTCTTGTGTTAGTTATTTTTATGAATTGTGGTTTTCACTCCAGCGCATGTTAGTAGATAGTTCACAGGTTGTTACACCACTATACGGTTTGGTTCTTCAAACGTAAGGGTTCCTAGGGTAGACCCCATGTCATATTCAATTTCATGGATAGTTATGTATGGATGTGATTTTTATCTAGTTTGTCTTTGTGTCGTTTCCCTTACTTTAATTATTGTGGAATCATTCCGTGTTTATATTTTGTTCTTCATCAGGAGATATATTGTGCATCTTTGATGTGATTGAACCTTGAGTGTGTTGGGAAATTTCTTTTGGAATTGATCTTTCAAAAATGATGGAAAATCTATTTCAAATTCAAATACTCTTTTTTGGTTGATTTGATGTGGATTTAAAAATGGTTTTTTTGATTTAAAGGAGAATTTGAATGGAGAAATTTTTCTATGTAAGGATATTAATTTAAATATTACAAATGAGTTGTTTTTAAAAAATGTGAACAAATTAATGGTTTTGAAATGGATTATCCTGGTGGTTTTATTTTCAAACCATGTTATCAGTATTGGAAAAAAGAGAAATTTATTGAAAATATAATAATGATATGTCTAGTTTTCCATGACATATACATGAAAATCATAAATTTAATATTCTATTAAAAATAAAACATATATATTTAATTATAAAACATATACCATAAATTTGAAAGGTATAGTGACCTATTGGGATCTTAATATCATGCCTATAAATTTCAGGTTCGAGGTTTTTAGTGGGACCTATCATTCTCTCATCATGGCCGACATCGGGTGAGTTTGGAGGTGGTGGGAAACCATTTTTTTCATGGAGATGGTTCAGTCTTATATATAGTTGGTTGGTAGTTGTTTTATATTTTTATAGTCTTATCTATCATTATTGTTTATATAATTCTATTTATGGATGTTTTTTATGTATATGAAAATAGGTTGGATCACTATATTTGGTTGTGACAAATTTTGAATGTTTACTTAATTTGGTTCTTGTATTTATTCATTCCTCAATAATTTACCTCTACTTTTTTTGAAATAATTCTAAATGGAATTTATTTGAATCCTAGGATGTATCTTCCATCCCATGGGGATTAGTAATTACCTTTGGGCCATATAGAGAGATGGGAAAATTTCTAGGTTTGGTGGAAACCCGGACCATTTCATTACCAATTAAAAAAGGGAAGTTTTCACTATTGTATCCCTAATTATTTAATTTTCAAGGACAATATTCTTAATCCATTATGCAGAATTATAGATGGATGGATTATCCAATTTCTACTCCTATGTTCTGTATGGATAATTATATTAATGTTATACTCACTCAGATGTTGTAAAAAGTTCTCAATATTATTGTTTTGATATTTTTATTTTTCAAAATATCTTTGTCTCTCTTTTTGATTTAACTATTGATATTAAGTATGTATTTTAAATAAATTATTTCATTTTTTTATACATTCATGTTTGGGGATATATATTAATGGATTTATCTTTTCACAACCCCCTCACTACAAAGATACTATAATGAGGGAAGAGAGATGGAGACTGCCCATGTCCCACCTTCAGTAAGCCCTAGGTTTGTGACTGCCAATAAGGGTATAATAAACCGGAATATGGGTGAATTACCCTCAAAGATAAACATATATAATAGAGAAATAATAATGATACACCAGTCAACACATTCATAGAAAAATATATAAAAATAAAACACAACTGAAAACAAGAATTTTTATGTAGTACTAAACAACTGAACAGAAATATACAAGTACCCAAGAAGGTAATGATGATAGTGAACAAGAAGCCCCAAAATATCTTATAAGACCATGATCTAGTAATATCCAGACCAATCTCTATCATATATTTGTTGACCCAAAAATTAGTTTATATATGCATAGGGTGATCATAATAGTATACGTAGTAGGATACTTCAAGGAACTTCTCATGAAAAAGATTAAGGAATCATGATTAATCATAGTGAACCTAAGTCAAACTAACTCATCACATCAAATTGCATACTAAGTTCCCAATTTCATCATGGAAAACACTCACCATATATCACTTGCAATTTAGAATATAATATAATAATGGAACAACAAGGGCACCCAAATCCCACTCCCGAAATGGTTTTCTCCTCTGCCCTAACATCGCACGTCATGAGCCATATCCCTCTAAAAGTAAAACATCTTGGAGACAACTAGGAAAGGTTCTAAATAATTAACCTCATGCATCACACCATCACATAATTCCATCCACATATCTATATATAGTGACAAAGTTGTTTCTGGAAACGAATACAGCATGTATAACATGTATCACACATTGGGTATTATATCACAAGCCATTACAACCCATAAAAAATGTAAGGTACCACATGACATCACTACCTATATATGCCATATCTGTAATTATCCATTAGAAACTATATCCCAGAATTCATTTGTCTGAAATAACAACAATCCATCACATCCCTCTATACACGTATATCTAAAAAACTATCTTCTATGCTCACCATCACAATTAATATCCAAGATAAGAAGGCGAGGCCAAAGGAGGTAGTAATTCATCTATCCTCTACAAGGGTTGATGGAAAAAACATCCTCCAAGATTCCACTGGTTGTCAGTTTCCCAAATTGACATGGGTGCGTAGCATATGAAATCCTTGAATATATATGATATATTATATATCATAACCATACTATAGGAATAACCTAAAAATAGAATCAAATATAGCTAAAGAATCTTATAATCTCATATTACACTACTAAGACAATATATCATATAAAAAACAACCATTAAAATATATAAATTAGACTACTTCTTTACTTTTTCTAATTTTATTCTATTATTTATTTATTTATACACCAATTTACGAATATAATTATTCAAAATTAAATTACATTGACAATAAAAGTAAATTATATTCCCTCTAGGAATAATCTAAATCAAGGATTTGGTATATCATGATTAACACCTTTTAGAATATTCATTCCAACATTAGAAAACACATGGGTTATGTATTATTTATTCAATATTAGTATAATTCTATATCTACTTACTATAGGTAAACCAACCTAAGATACGTCCAAGAGGAAACATGAATCCATGAACTTCCAATTACATCAAGGACACGTTAATGGAATGTAAATAAAATAATAAAACCAAAAAACGACCATTAATCAAGCGGGGTTACCATCTCTTAGCATTACATCAATAGGTAAACCCAGCATCAACCTATTACATCAACACTACTGTCATCCATGACACCCAAATGCATATAAAAATTCATCTCACTATCATACGTTTCAATTGCAACTGGATCATCTGATCCTCCCCACTAACACATCCCATTAGCCATCGCAGGCTCAGCCATCCCAGACTCATATCACATTCGGGCCTCCGTATCCCACATCACAAGGCTTGCATCATGTGTAGATCAAAAAAATAGCAGGAAACAAATAAATATATATAATGTGTAAATCATGGCCCTAAAACAAGGTGTCCAACCTTCACTAATAACTAAGATCTCATGGCTCCAACATAAGGCACTCATCCTTCTAAAGTATATGGGAAACATAGGCCCTATAAATGATATTTATTAATATTACAGTTCTTATTCAATATTGAGATAAGTTAGTCATTATTCACATGTTCTATATATAGGAAAACTACGACATCAATCTATCATAAGCAATCAAAATATAAAAATGATCTTAGTTTTTAACTAATTTCAACAACTATGAGAAGAACCATTCTAAATTAGAATGCCTTTTAATTTTTTAACAAGAATATCAATGCACCATATTATTTATCATTTCCATTAATCAAATATAAGATCAAATTTAATTAAACATTTAGATTATCATCAATTTTATCATCATAAAATTTCAATAATCATCAAATTTTAAAAAAACATATTTTAATTCTAAAACTTTTAATTATCAATTAATTTTTTTATGTTATTTACAAACTTGTATCAAGAACAAAAATCTGACAAGGAAATGCATAGATATCACACTATCTATAAAATAAATAGGCAAACTACTATCATTGTATAAAGAAACAACATTTTCAACATGTGATTGCAACCATGTTATTTAATCCAGTCCAATAATTATTAGGTTTTTTTCAAATCCATCCAAAGGGATACAGAATATTAAATTTACAATTTCACGTAAAAAACATAGATTAAATGAATCTTAAACCTCAAAAAAATCAATGTTACATTAAGGAGAATAAACTAATGTTATGTATATCCAGTCACTTGTCCCATAAAAACTGCACCCATCAAAGGATGTTGCAGAATAACAACACCAAAAAATAGGCAAGGAAACCACATTAGAGACATAGGAGATGACCTTCAATCACATTTAAAGAATAAATTAGAGGATAGAAGACCAAAAAAGGATGGAAACATAATAAACGATGATATAATTCACTTCATCTCAGAAATGATCGAAGAACTATGTCTAAGGATCAATCCCTGTCGAAGAAATCCCAAAAACTCCAAAGAGAGGTTTGCTGGATCGCTTAGAACTCATGAAAATATTCATGGTTATGAGTAAACTTGAGGCCCCATTTAATATAAAATTCATGCTACATAGGGAAATTGCATAGTGTGTAAAGATTACACATCATGTAAATATTGGGTTTCATATCTCACAAAAAATTGAGTTACCTTAAAATATTGAATCCTGAATTATTAAATGCCATTAAGGACACTATTAACCATCCTTAACAATCCATGAACTTTTCATACATGACATGAAACACTTAGACAAATTTTATTATCCAATATTCATGTTTTAATATATGAAACCCTCTAGAATCACTCAAAGACCTCCCTAGGAACCAAGAGCCTCAAAAAATGAAAAGGGTATGACTATGCGGGTGCAGACCCTTATATTAGATATCTTAAAAAATATTATCATACTTAGGAATCCAAAACCAAAACATATAGAAACAAAAGTTTTCATATGAATAGACACCCCATTAGAGACCTTATAAGGATATTTCAATCTTTGGAGCCCGACCACCTCACTCATAGGAAAAATAATGCAAAAACCACATAACAATAACCAACATCTCCTAAATACTCTACCATGGGAGATACCTCAAAAATGAGAGTCATTACCCAATAAGAGATAAGAGGAAGCCATCTCATAAACAAGAAATGTCCACATCCACAAGGGAAAATTGATAAATGAGAAAATCTACACACCAAATAACTTGGGGTACTATGTATGAATCTGTGACTCACATTCCTAGGTACTCTCATCTATTCCACTATTTCAGCACAAGGCACAAACTAGGAAAATATCACACTCGTATAACAACTTATTCTGGATGTTTTAGATATCTATAGGTCACTCGAAAAATGTGACATCATCATCAACATTGATCTCATACCAATATATGACATGAGAGTAAACATGAATATAAGGAAAAATATGTTACACATAAAAAACATCATGAATCAATCTCATCAATGGGGGAACTTCTCTTTGGCTCACAATGAATCAAACATTATCCAACAACTTAAAAGACCCCAAAAACTAGGTAGAAAGCTTACTCCCAAGTCCAAACATTTTCTCACCATTATGATGTGTTACCTTTCAGAACACATGATCTCTAACATCATACTCATGATGTATCTTATTATGATCATCATAGTATTTCTGGTGGTCATGTTCTACCTTCATCCTTTCATGAATTAGATGAACCATCTCTGTTGTATTCTATTTTAGTAATGGAATGAGAATTTATACCAATATAACCTCAGTCCAGCACAATGTAGAATGGAATGTTCATCCATAAAGTGATTCAAATTGATCCATACTAATAGTAGAGTGAAAACTATTATTATAAGAAAACTTAACAAAGGGTGGGTACCTCATCCACCAACATACAAAATCTAGGTCATATGAGAACAACATGTCTTCGGGATAATGGATAGTCTTCTCCGTCTGATCATTTTTATATGTATGAAAATTAGTGCAAGGAATAACTGAGATCCAAAATCATATTTGAGACCACTCCACACCATACAGGTGAAAATATTATCCCAATTAGAGATGATTGTCCTCAAAACTCCATGGATTATCATTGCTTCCTCCTGATACTTCCTCCCCTAACCTTCCACTGAGCTCCAATCCCGGATCATTATAAGTGGGATAATTTCATAAAATGTTCCTCTAGCACGCATATAACAACATATCCTCCATTATATTGATGTAAAATAGTAAAGAAGTTGAATATGATTTCCTACACATCCACTTGGGAAAATCTAATAGCTAGAGATAACCTCCTGGAATACTATTCTTGGACATCACCTTCGGGTAGACAAAACATCGCAAAAAAACACTGCATCCTCATGATACAACCCATGATTACCAAAACTAATAACTCAATGCCCATTGGATCTTGGCCATTCAAAGATATACCTCCAATGGATAACTATTAAACTCCTAGATAACTATCTCACACATCACCAAAATAATGAAAGGACTTCCCTAAAATAATAATTTTTGTTTTCTATCCTCATACTGCCCATTAGGTTCATCACAAAAAAAATCATTCCCTCTAGATATCTACCTCTTAATCTACACCACCACCTAATGCACCCAATATTTCTACACCATCATCTAAAAAAGTCAACATCTTCCTATAACCTCTACCATATCATGATTTATCACTACAATTTCTTCCATCACTCTCTAGGAATCTCTAGATTCACACAAAGTATTTTTACACATCCTCCTACTTATAACATCGACTAAAAAATTTCCCTTTCCCGGAATATACAAAATAATGATGTTATAATACTATAATAATATCATCCAATGATGCTTATAGAAGTTCATTCCAAATTGGGAGAAGATATACCATAGGCTCTTATTATCCATAAAAATTAGAAAATGCATGTCGATGATGCAATCTCACCAAAACATCAATGAAAACACAACTTATAGAAACTCATGATAAAGGGAAGAATTGATACACTCATGTGGACATAATTATTATTACCCATAAGAAACAAATGATCTATAATACATTAGAAAACAACACAATCCAAGACGTGAATCATTATTAAAAATCTTCAACAGATCTCCCAACATTAGAAAATGAAGGATTTGGGCGTTGACTATCATCTCCTTAAGGTACTAAAAAGTTTTTTGGAACTATTTAATCCACAAGAATTACCGATCCTTATAGTTCATGTCTGATAGAGGTGTCACAAACTAAGAGATATTTGATACAATCCACCTGTAATAGCCTATAAAACCAAGGAACCTTAGCACCTCAACCATTGTGTTGGGGTCTTCCCATGAAAAAACTTCCTCTTTATTCGGAGGATTCATTTCTACTAACTACTAGGAAACCACATCCCACTTGAAAAAGAATTCATGATTCAAGAATTCACACTTAAAAAACATCCCAAATAGCTACTCATGACTAAGAACTCCCAAATTGGATTGATGATTCTCTTCATGCTCCTAATCATATATGCAATTCACAAGGATTTCATCGATGAAAACAACCACAAACTTATCCAGGAACCCTATGAACACTACCTTAATTAATCCTATGAATATAGATAAAGAATTCATCACACCCAACAACATCAAAAAAAATCATCTTGCCTATGAAGGCCATAGAAATTTTTCTTCTAAATATCATCATCGTTCACCAGTATCGGATAATATCCTAACTAAAAATAGATCATCGAGAAACCACATTCTCTTTTCATCTGATGAAATAAATAATCAATCTATCAGATAATATTTTTGTTCTTCACATTCAATTCATTCAAGTGAAGATAATAAATTTAAAGTTGATTATATACAATTATCCATCATTTTGAACAAAACTAGTGCACCTCAAGGTGACACACTCTGCCAAACAATAGCTCATTATAATAGACATTAGATCTCTACGCACAGTTCTCAAAAATCAGAATGCACCATACTATATGAATACTTTGAGATAGGATACATGCCTGGTTGTACCTTAATCCCAAACTCAAACTCCCATAGAGGGGTAATTATACAGCCTCCTTTGTAAATACATTAGGGAACTATACCAAAATATTGGTAAAAACCAACTAGATCAGTATCTTCTAATCAATCAATGAAGAAAAGGAAGGAATATGTTACTGACCCATTCGAGCATCTCTCTCTCTCTCCAAAAATCATCACTGGCGGTCCATCAACATCATAAAAAATAACATTTCTCATAAATAAATATATGATGTCCCAAAATCAATACAATAAATCCATTGTAATGATGATGAAAAATGGATGTATCTACAAACATAGGAAATCTCCCCAAGAGCGGTGCATCCCAAGAACTAGCTCACAGTCTCTACATAAATCATACAAGTTAGCTTGACCTCTAACTACTGTAGTCAGTACCATGGGAACATGAATCATTTATACCTAAAGTCCCAAAGAATTGATGAGGGAAGTTGATATAAATGATGGTGTTGATGTTGAATCAAAAAAAGAATACAACCATGTAGAAAATAAGAAAAGAGTACCTCTAATGATTTCTGACTCACCCGATGCTAAAAAAAATAATGCCCGAAGCTAACCAAAAACTGTTCCACTGCCTATCTGACCCTACTGATGACCACCTACAAGGTTTATCTCTTCTCCCAGAGGATTAGGTTAATTTTATATATGCACTCGGCCTACCACATCTCCTCTCTTATTATCATAGACACCAACAATTGCTACATCTACCTTAGCTAAAATTGACTCAATGAAGAAAAATGAAGAGGAACACCTGGCACACAATAGGTACACATAAAAGTTATGTGCTCTCTCCGATGATGAAATCATCCTACATAATAAATAAATGTCTATGAACTCTTAGAATAGGTTTGATAGGTTACTATCCTAGAGAAACAAGATAATGATGGGGGGTACCTACCCCAGGCTGACCAAAAACTCGTCAATCCTAAAAACTAGGAACCTATGACCATATATTTTCTTCATGAGGAATCCTGAAGACTCCCCTATCATTAAAATATGAGTCTTCATAGTTTCCTCTCTATACAATCTTCTCTCACAGTACCTCATGATAAAAATTTTGTATAAACTAGGTCACATGGCGCTAAATATCTGGATGGAAAGCCTCCTCAAATTGCATCTCCCTAGCCTCCTCATATGGAAATAGGTTTGAAGAATATGGAAGAAGGGTCCTGAAATAGTTCCTACACACTAACACATAAGAACTCCCCTTTAGAAGGATATGTATTGGCATGTGACTGGCCACCTTCACAATTGTTGAAAGAACCTTTTCTTGACATTTTCCTCAGAACCTCTATAATAGCATTGTTGACTCCTCGTATTCTATGAGGAACATGAATCACCAGTGCCTAGCAGCTCCATGAAACTTCATCATAGCCAGCAATACCCAATCCTCCTTCTTATCACATATCATACTAAAAGCTATCTCAACCTCATCCAACCAATCTTCAGAGACTAAATCTAAAATATATCCCTCATATTTCAACATACTCTAGTTTTGAAACACATAGATTTTCTTCCTCTATGTGTCATCATCGATGAACTCCACTATGTGGAAATCATCTAGAACATCCTACATAACATATTCTCTACAAACTTGACTTGGATGATGTCTTAGAGCCATTCCTATAAAATAAAGAAAAAACTATTTTCCTCATAATCCTGTAATATGGGATATTTAACATTAATTAATTAATTAATTATTATTTTGTTTAATGTTTTAACCTATCCCTAGGTCTACCCATTAAAAATATAATAGAAATGAAGAACGATGCAAGATCATTTTATCGGTCTCTACCATAAAACCAATATCACTTAATTTAGTAGGCTAAGTAAACATAATGGTTCATGAATCATACCACAAGGGTGTATAAATACCCATGTCTCTATCGATCTATCATTTTTACATCACCAACTAAATATAATTGATATTGTTTCCCTACCAACCCATGTAACCTCACGTGTTCCTAACTCAAAAATCATTCATATCACTCATCCTGAACCTTTGCTAACAGTATTTCAAAACTCCCTCCCAACAATGATACCGCATGTAGGGGAGATATATGGTGACTAACTATGTCCCGCCATTAGCAGGCCCTAGGATGGAGACTAACATGGATGGTATAATAAACATGTTTATGAGAGTCAATTCCCTCTAAGTGAATCATGTAGATGATATAGGTAAGAAGGATAAACTAAAAATAACTTATCATATATATATATATAACCATGTTCTAAAATGAAATATCACATAGTAATAGATAACTAAATGGAAAACTAAAAGTACCCAAAAAGGTAAGGATGAAAATGTCCATGAAGCGCAAAAAACTATTACAAAACCACGGTCTAGTACCATCTAACTTGGTCTTCAATCGACTCTATATGACCTAAAAAGAATTATATATTTGTAGTGTGATTATAATATTATACTCAATTGGATATTACCTAGAACCTCCCATGAAAAAAATATTGAATTCATTGAAAATCAAAGTAAAAAAGAAAAAATATCTCATCACCTAAACAAGTATACTATGTTCCCAGTCTCACCATTGATAAATCTTACCAAATAATTCATAAAAGAGATAAAAAATAATAATAATTAAACATTAAGGGTACCCCAATCCTGCTCTCCCACATGGTTTTCCCCTCTTCCCCAATTTCACACATCATCCTCCATTTGTATATAAAAGTAATTCAGCCCGAAGGCACTTTTTCAATGTGCAAAAAATGTACCTCATGCATCATGTCATCGCATCATCCCATCCACATATCCATATATTATAACAAAGTAGTTTCTACAAGCCACCATAGACTATATTACATATATCATATATCATGTATTATACCTCAATACATTACAACCCATATATCGAGTAAGGTACCACAAATCCATCACATCCTATACACATCATAACTATAATAATCCATTAGATACTATATTCGGAAGTACATTTTCTGAAATAACCACAAGCAATAAAATTCTTCTAGAATCATATATATGACAAACTAAAATTCATTCATACCATCACATGTAACTATAATGAAATGGGAGTGGGACATAATGGGGTAGTCAAAAAACAATCCTCTCAATAGCATTTTAGATAAAACACCCTCCCATAGTCCACTAGGTGTCAGTTTCTCTAACCGACATTGGTGGGTTAGTGTATGAGATCATAGAATATTCATGATAAAAAATAGTTACTATCCACACTATGGGAATAACCTAGTATTTGAATCCACTGCAGCTAATGTTTCTTGAACTCCCTAATTCTACTACTAAAAATAGATATCATATAATCACACAATAATTTAAAGAGATAATTTATAGTAATTAATTCCTTTTTATAATTTACATTAATTATTTATTTATTTATAAATTAACTAAACATTATTATTATTCTGAATTAAATTAAATTATCCATTAGAGTAATGCCCATACCATCTAGTCATAATAGCAATTGAGGATTTGGTTTATCAGGAATAACATCTTTTAGAATTTTCATTCCAACAACTCTAACCCTATGGGATAGGTATTTTTTTATTATTAGAACCATTTTATATCCTTGTACACTAGTTAATATATCTTAAGATACCACCAATATAAAACATGCAACTAAGCACATCCAGCTACCTCATGTAGTGGAATATTGAATAAAAATAAAATAAACAACAATGCCAATGGATATTAAACAAATTCATAAGTGAGCATACAAGATCTCAACATTACCTAAATAGGTATGAATAGATTCCACCCATTATATCATCTTGTTTTTCATCCTTGACACCCACAATCATATACAAATGCATCTCACTATCACATGTGTCAACTGTTGTAACATCATCATGGTCTCCCTAACCATGTATCACATCATAAATTTGAGGCTCAACCATCCATGGAACAAATCAAATATAGGCCTCCTGACCCTATATCACGAGGTTCATATCTAGATCACATAAATAAGATATGAACTAAACAAGAAAAACTGACAGAGAAATCTAATCCCTAAAACAAGGAATTTAAAATTTATGTTTTTATAAACTATAATGGATCCAACACAAGGCACCTGACCATTCCAATTAATATGGAAACATAGTCCCTATAAACTATCCTTATATGACAACATATTCTTATTTTATATTAAATCATCTGATTCCTTATTCAATGGTTCCAGCTATGGTTAGCCTATGACAGCAATCTATCACAAGCTATCAAAAGTTAAACATTTTCATTGCATTCATCCAGTTTCACAAACTGTGAGAAGAACCATTTCCAATTAAAATTACTTTTTAATTATTATAAATAAGCATAATCATTCCCAATATTATTTTATAATTTATTTATTTCATGAAATATCACATTTAATTAAACATTAATACTAGAATGAATTTGGTCATCATTGAATTACCACAATCACCATATTACCAACATGCCTCTGGTTTTAACCCATAAGACAATTAATTATCAATTAATTCCATATTTAATTCCATTATCAATTTCCATCTATAATTTAATTCTAAAAATCATATCATAGATATCACACTGTCTAAAAAATCAACTGGAAAACCACTATCATTGTACAAAGTAACAACATCGTTAACATGTTTTCACAACCAATTTATTTAATTTGGTTCAATAATTATTATTTTAATTTCATTTCCATTGAAATTGTAAAATAATGAACTATTTATGATTTAATGTAAAAAATGAGAATCAATGAATTCCCTTACTCAATGGTATCAACATACATTACAAGAGAACAGAACGACAATATAGATCTATAGTCACCTCCCCCTCAAGAACTACACCCATCAAATGATTCCATGACATAATGGCACCAAAAAACATAAAAATCATTTGAAACATTGGAGATGATATTCCATTGAATATAAATAAGTAAATGGAGGAAACGAGATCAACACATGAAGGAACCATACAAAACAAAGATAGAAGTCACCTCGGATGACCACACATCAAAGACAGAAGGACAAGGATCAATCCCCATTGATGGAATCCCAAAATAACAAAGAGTGGGTTTTCAGGTAACCAGTAATTCAAGAGAACACATAGGGTTTTGAGGAAACACAATTCCCCCTTATATTTATAATCTATAATACATATGTAATTTACATAATGTTTAAAGATTACACATCATTTAAATTTCAGGATTCATATCTAGTCAAAAAATGTGTCTCCTTAAAAAACCTAATCCAAAATTATTACATGTCATGAACCACCCCATGAACAATCTTTAACAAACTATAAATGTCGAATACATGACTTGAAACTATTAAATGTTGTGTATTCTCTCATCATCCACCTTTCAGTATCTAAACCCCTCCAAACTCACTCCAAGCCTTCTTCGAGCACTACAAGCCTCGAAAACACGGAAATGGTAAGACTACATGGATCTAGTCGCTTATATATCTATTCAAATGAATTTTATAAATATATTGATTGAATGAATGTTTGATCTATGATTTGGTTAATATTTTTATTAAAATAATGGATATTTCTAAAAAGGTATATTATTATATGGAAGATTTCAGATGCATTTTTTTCCACTGAATCATGTATTAATGGGATCATCATACCAATTATATCTATGTGTGTACACTGTTTGTCTATGGAATAATATACTAATCAATTATACTTTCATTATTCCATTTTAATAATTTCATGGAGGGAATTATTTGATATGTTTGAACTACCATTTATATATAACAATATATTATTATAGATACTATCAATATCTATGTGAAATAATCTCTTCGGGGTATGATATTCAAATTTTCAAACGTTATCATTTTTAATATACTCTACCTTGTTTGCTGAAACAATAATTCCATAAATTATGTAAATAAAATTTCATCTTTATATATAGAACACTCTCATATTATTGTTTATTACAAAAAATATAAATATTTTCAAAATATCCTTATTGGGAATCTGTTACATAATTTATATATTTTAATTTTAATAAAATAATATAGGTAAATTTAAGAATATTTTTAATTGATTGAATATTATACATAAATTTAAGAATAACAATGGATTCATTAATTTTTTTTGAGTATGCTCTTGGAAAATGGGAAAACTTGATTATAAATCCTATAGATAATGTGAATATAACAGATTATAGAAATTTTAGTGCCTTCAAGAACATTCAATATGATATTCTTTCCATATTTTTTATGTCTTGTGGTAAATGAATTTCAATAAATGATGATATTAATGTTTGTAAAACATTTTTTTAGAATTAGATTAATTTATAAAGATATTTTGATTCAAACACTCTTATTCATTCTATAAAATCCAAATGTATAGAATATTCTTGAATACTTTTGAAGACATTAATATAAAAGGTGGATTTCTTATCCAATAAGGAAAATATTATCATTCATGCCTATATATAGGCTCATGTTTTGGATCAATCACTTGAAAATATATATTGAATTTATTTATTTAATTTTTAGATCATATTTATTTATAATGGACTAATATATTATATTTGGATATGTTAGAAACAAAAATATTGTGTTTCTATTCAATTTTACTTTTACGAGGTCTTAAATTCTACTTTAGGAACTATTTCAAGCTCCCTACTGGTTATTGTTCTTTATTCATTAAAATTTTCTTTAACCAAATCAGGTCCAACCGAAACTATAAACTTGATTGAGGCCATAGAAATTCTTGAATGGAATTCCTATTCTCCATAGGCTATCAAAGAGTGTTCGGGAATCAACAACTATCTTTAAGAATTGTTTTTCTATAGTAAACCAAACAAACAATAGTTAGGTTATAAGAAATAATCATGATATTCTAGTAAAAATTATGATAGTATAATTCAACGATCAATGGGAAAAAATATGTTCCATACTAAAATAGGTAACCCAAATTACGTAAATAAAAGGAAACTCATATCCATGTAGTATGAAAGTAAATATCCCACTATATCACCACAAAAATACACACCCTCCGAACATAAATAACTGTGTCCACCATGTGGTGGCTTTACATTACCCATTTTGGAAAAAATGGTACCAAAACACTAGAAGGTATGTTTATAGTGTTATAAAAACACTATTAATAGTATTCCACAATGTTTTAAATAAGTAGTAGGTATAAAAAACCAAGTATTCTACTTTAAATAAATATAAGGCATGAAATATAGCTTTACACAGTCTTTAATAAAACATGGAAATCTACCCTAAAAATAATTTATAAAACATGAATAAAAAACCCATTTTAAATTCATTTATAAATAGTCAATTTATTAAATAATTTATAAACTACCAATCCAAATTGAAGCTCCATGGAAACTACTCCTAGGGTAGTTTAGGTCTGATATATCAAGTATATAAACCCTTCCATTTATTACACTTTAATTGGTGATTTATTATGTAAGATTACACTTAATACAATCAATAAGGTCAATAATTATTAGGTATTTGGGAATTAAGTACATTAAATAACCACCTAAAAATAGTAAATACATCATCTTTATTGAAAAAATTCTTAACTTTCTCCTACTATTACAACATTCTTAAAAGTTAATGGGATAGCCTGGGGATATACAAAATCAAATGGGTGAGATATAATTCCCAGTAAAGGAATAAAAATGGAATAACATGAAGAAATTAATACATGTTAGACAATAGTCACATCAATGGGATATAAATGGGGTAATAATTATAAAAATGATCAATGATACAAGATATATCATGATAACATAATGGAAACATGGGAAATGTGACAACAATGTAATACACAACAACATAAACATAGATCCTGGATCACAATAGAGAAATAATAATAGGAGAAGTCCTATGATGGAATAATGTTCACTCCCTATACCAAAATTATGTCTCATGAGACTAAACAGCACCCAATGAATTGGAGTGCTATGTAATTATGGGCTCTCCCATCACATTCATTTCATTCTAATGCTTAGGTGTGAGACATATATCGTATAAAGTGGAATAATTTATCATAATATTTTCTCCCATGATCATATAGTGTGGAATACATATATTAATGTCCTCAATCAGTAATTATCAGTGCATAAAGATGAACATCCTTGATAGTAAATGGGAATGGGTGTTCACTGCAAAATTGTTTTAAATGGAAAATCATAGTCGAATTTCAACAACGTAATCACGTCACTTAAAAATTCATAAAATGTGTCCATATGAGAGAACAAGGTATATAAACAATTTTTTACAAAAAAAAATCAAGTAATAGGGACATATAAAAACTTATCTAAACAATAGGAATTGAAAATATATGGAAAAAGATAACGAAAAACATTAATAAATAGGAGAAAGAAAAGATACCTTACCTTGAGAGAGTGACTCCAAATTATTGGGAGAAGCTTCTTGAGATATTGGAGGCACATTGGGAGGACCCAATAGAGGGGAGGATAGATTTTTTATATTCTATAATAATTATTAGAGAATAAAAATGAGAGATTTTGTGGATTTATAGAAGAAAATAGTGGGTAATTATTTATCATTTCTCAAACATAGGTTTTGGATCTTATAACACAAAATAAACAAAACCACCAACCTTCTACTATTTTTAGCAAATGTTTTCAGATACAAGGGTGTGTTTTTAGTTTTTTTATATGTAAAATGGTCTAACGTGATAAAATAATACCCTTTTGGATGTGTAATTGAGTCATACTCCTAAATAAATGATTATAAAACCTTAAAATATATTAATGGGTTTTGTGGATTCATAAAGGACTTATAAAATTATTAAAATAAACATAAAATCTCATTATTTTAAATTTAATACATATATTTTATTTATAAACCCTTTATAGTATTCTTATATCACGTTTGGGTAATTATAATGTCTTAATACACACCGTATATTTAAACATTATTCAATTTTTCCCAAAAAATCCGACTGCCTTGGAAAATTATGAAAAATTCACCATTGGATAATTTCAATGTTATAATTCCCATAATAATATTAGTTTTATAATAAAACCCCTCTATGTGTAATTTAAATTTTAAAAAAAGAGACATCATTTATTGAGAAATGATGGATTTTTTTGAAAATAACAGATTTCAAACCCTTCTAAAAATTAAATTTTACTTCGTAAGATTTATATGATAGTTTATACTTAATAATAATTATTTAATAATAATATTTTATAAAAATATTATTTATTTAAATAATTCATTAATTCATGAAAATAAATGTCTTATTTCAATTTTAATATTACCAGAAAATAGCTTTTTGGTTTTATTGAATAAAAATCCAAATCATTTATAAAGTATAAATAATAAAACGAAAACATATTAATTATTATAAAAAATATATATTTCAATTTTATTGGGGTCTTGATACATATCACATTATGACACTAGAAAACTCCCTAAGAATATGGTGTAATATGGTGATACTTTCATGTGCTGGTTTAGTGTACATGGTTTGGTTTATGATCTTGATGAGCTTGAACCTCTCCCATAAATAGTTTCCCTCATGCATAATTTGGTGGATCTCATATTGGGCTTTTTCAAGGGAAAATAATAGTGATTCTATAACCCTCATAAAATTTGATAAATGGGCTTCATAATGCATTATCCTACCAGTTGACTCTATCACTTCTTTTGTTTGTGTAAATTGGAATTGTAAAAACCCTATATTTATACAAAACATGTGATCATTTTTCAACTGATATATTATCTAAGTTAATAATTATTAATAGTATTTTAAATTTAATATAATAAAAAATGAAAAACATATTTCTTTTTCTATAACCTTAAAAAATAAAAAAAAAATTAATTTATATGTAAAGGGAATTCTATTTATCAATGTTCAAGTCGGAACAATCTACCCCCTTTGGAAATTTCACTATCAAAATTTTAATTTCCCTCACTAAATAGATAAAGTTATTTTTGTTTCATAATATCCTCTATTACCCACATTTCATCATCATACTTTTGGATTATCTATGTAAATTTTACCAGGTGCATTTCTTTATTATGTATAACTTTGTCTCTATGATCTAAGATCTTTACAGGCTGCTCCTCATATGATAGATCATTCTCCAATGGCACCTCCTCTGGATTGAGTACATGAGAGGGGTCTTGTATATACTTCCCCAAGAGAGATACATAGAATACATCATGTACTTGAGATAGTTTAGGTGGGATTTCTAGTCGTTAGGCTATTATTTATATGCAATCAAGGATCTATAAGCGACCAATGTATCCTAAACTAAGATTTACCTTATTTAAAAATTTCATTACTTTATTCCATGGTTATATGTAGAGGAATAATATTTTTCCAACATCAACTCTAAGACTCATTGAAAATTTTCTGTATATCACTTTTTCGACTCTGAGAATCCTTTATGTGCTGGTGAATAGTGTTGACCTTTTCCACAATTTCCTCAACCATTTATGGACAATGAAGTTTGTATTCCTAAACTTCATCCAAACATGAATGAGTTATATAAACCATCCCATAAATGGATTTGTAAGGATTCATTTGGATGATTGAGTGGAAACTGTCAATATATGATAACTCGAATAGAAGAAGATGTTGATCACATCTTCCTTTTAAGTAAATTTAGCATTGTCCCAACATGTCCTCAAGTGATGGGATAATCCACTAATATTGACCATCAGTTTGAGGGTGATATGTCGTTCTGACACTATACATGGTATGTAGAGTCTATTAGAGACTCTTCTAGGACATGGAGGTAAATCATGGGTCACGATCTAATACAATTGATAGTAGTTTTCCATTCATCCTCACAACTTCTATAATTTATATCCTTACAAGTTGATCAGTGGATAATTAATGTCAAATCATAATGAAGCATTCAGTCTTTTTATAATTATCAACCACAACCCAAACATGATTATTACTAATTGATTTCTTTGAAAGACCCATGAAAAAGACTATGGTGAAGTTTTCCCATTTCTATATAGGTATAGGTAATGGTATTATCATCCTCGTTGATTTTATACTTTCCTTGTTCAATTTCTAACATACAATTCATCATGATTAATATTCTTTGATCTCCGTCTTTATATTTTCCCACCATTATAGATCTTGCAGATCTCGATACATATTTGTTTCTCCCTATATGGATGGATAAGGTCGAGCTCTGTGCATCATCCAACATCTCCTTCATTCTATCAGGATTTTTTAGTATACATAGTTGTGACTTGATTCCAACAACTCCTTAATTAACATTCAACTCTTTGGGTTTCTCTTTTCATAGAGTTTACGCTTTCTTCTAAATTCCCACATCATTTCTTTGAGTATCCTTTATCCTCTCTAGAATGTACGGTTTGGAATAATTTCTGAAATGATTGATGATGTTCCTTCATTTATTATTCCCATGTTTATCCTTTTATAATATAATATGAGCAGATCCCTCTCTACTATCATCAACGATATAATTAATGGATCCTTTCTACGTAAGGAATCTTTCAATTCATTAACTTTCCTAATATGGTAGTGAATTTATTAGTCATAGTATTTGATCATCTCTAATCATATTATTTGGATAATATTAATATATTTTTGTGTGAATATACATACATGAGGCTTTTATTATCAATGTATATTTCACACTTCTCCACGAAGAGATAATTATTCATTATTTTCAACACAAATATCACTAAATCCAACTATATATCATGCATTCAGAAGTTCTAATAATGAAAATACAACATTCTTAAAGAGTAGGCCGTCACATTTTCATTCAACATTAACAAATAACCCAAGATTTTCATTAAATCATCGTTGACTACCATAAAAGGTTATCCACTTTTGGGTAGTGTGAGTATAGGTGCGGTGAAAATCCTCCTTTTCAACTCATTTAATATTTATTCCCATTAATAATTTAAAACTATTTTTACTCCCTTTCAAGTTATCTTGGTTATATGGTTTTAAAATTATGAGAAATTTATCACATATCTATGATAGTACCAACCTAATCCAAGGAAACTGTGTATTTCTATCAAGGTTTTTGGACACATCCATCTTTCAATTGCTTCTATCTTTGAAGCTTCCAGAGATATCACATTTTATGTAATTACATCCTTAAACTATAACTCACATTTTTTTTACTTAGCATACATATTCTCCTTTCATAAGGTCTCTAGCAGAGTGATCATTTTATCCTCATACTCCTCTTTTCTTTGGAAGAATATTTTAATATCATTTATAAAGACTACCAAAAAAATTCTAGGTAATATATAAAGACTCTATTTATCTAGTACATAAAGATTTCTAGATAAATAGTGTGTCTATATGAGATTTCTATGAACTCATACTGCCCCTAACTTCTATGAAAATAGGTCTTGGTGATGTCTCCATTCTTCACCCTAACTAGATAATATCCTAACCATCGATCCAATATGAATAATTATTATGATTTTCATAGCTAATCAAATAAGTCATCATCAATAGTATACGATACTCGTTCTTTATCATGATCATTTTGATCTCACAATAATTAATGTAAAGTCACATTGACCCATACTTATTAATTATGAGGACCGTTTCACCCCATGGGGAAGCACTTGGGAGTATGGACCACTTATCCATATTCTCTTATATATGATCATTCAGATCCTCATGTTCTATAACAGTCATTCCATACGGCGTCTTTGATAATGGTAAGCCTACAGGTATAAGGTCAATTAAAAATTTAAACTCTTAGATAGGTATAAGAATCATACATTCTGTAGTACACACATCATCACATTTCCACAAAATAGGTATGTCTTCAAGTATTATATCTCCCGTAGACTCAATCATTTGAGAAAGATATGCTTACTCACATGTAAATAATATCTGTGGTTATGATGTTGGTTCTAAAGAAGATTCATCCTCATCCTTTCACATATAGGGTCAAGGGAAGATTATCATTATATAGAGTGATTTATTTATCATAGAAATTTATATTGGAACAATACAGGTAAATCCAATCCATAACCGGAATTGTATCAAATTCCACCTCAGTGGTTGTGTTGAAAAAATCTCTCTCTTTTTTCCTTAGAGTTTTTTTCTTGTCTCAAAAACCCCCTAGATTGTGAATTAATTTGAAAAGTGCCCAATTTTCTTACAGTTGAACCAAGGAAAAATGTGTTGAGGGTTGACTGGAACATTAATTTTCCCATAAAATTAGTGGGATTCTCTTTTTAGTAATTTATAGCTTGTTTTCCTTCCTTCCCACAACTAAATAATTTCATAATCCCCCTTAGTTAGTTTTTGGGGTTCTTGTTTCAATGCCTTTGAAAAGTTGGATGTTTAAATTTCTTATCATTTCTAGATCTCTCCACAGGATCTCTAGAATTAAACTACACTTTATTCTCCTTAGTCCTATAATACCCTTGAGATTCTTTGATCACCATTTTTACTTTGAGGGCACACCATAAAATTTTACCAAAGCTATAAAAGTCTCATATCATTGATTATTTTTATATACTAGGTTTCATCCCACCAAATAATAATTCAACCTTTCAATTGGGGTTAAAGATAAGTTCAATGATGTATATAACATGTCTTGTGAGTTTTTCCTCATATTCAAGATTAGATTCATTATATTTTTTTTATGACTATGGAAATCCATTTCCATTTTACGTTATAGAGTGTGAGGAAAATATTTATCAAAAAATATTTTCCATAATTCCGTCAACCCATTTTATTCAATATCTTCCTTACACCTCATATTATTGATGAATGTCCACCACTGACCAGATTTTTCCTCTATATGATAAACAACTATGATAACCTTTTCTTCTTTAGAATATTTAAGGATGAATAATATCTTCTCAATGGATTTGATCAATCATTCCTCAATTAAGGGACAATCTTATCCACTGAAATTCGAAGGACATTGTATCATAAATCCCTAAATTAAAACTTCTTTATTATTAGATGGATTTGTAAATTACTCTTCATCTAGGTTTAGATTCATATCCTGAGTCAACTGAGAGAGTGTCATTTAAATGTTTGTGATTTCCACACCCATCGGGTTGGGCATCTCATTGGGGAATTAATCACATTGACTACCACATTGATTTTCTACAAAATTCCTTCTATTTATAAACATTTTATATAATAAAGGGAAAATTAGGGATGATTATTATAATAATATTAAATTCATATAATGGAACCAATGACATTAAAGAGATAAATTATAAATTACTTGTGTCTTATTAACATATGAATGTCTAGGATTTATTCCATGTTATCCATGATCTATTTCAGAACATAGACACTTATGGGAATTTTGTATTCCTTTAATAATGTCTCATAACAATTCTATGAATTTACCAAAGCATATCACTTAGAAGTGTCAGAATAGGACTACATTAAGGCTCATTTTCATGCCCTGGTTCCTAGTCAAGTCTATATTAACTTGTTCTTTTTTGAGTTTTACCCCTATGTACATTTGGGCCCAATACACATCCACTTATAGTATCTAGAAAGGGCAGTATTTTATTGATAAAACACTTACTATATAATTAAAAAAAATTAGGTATGTTTTCATAAACATAGTTTTATCCCAACATTTTCTAGAGTTTTCTAATCCAAATCCCAAAATAACAAAACTTTTCCTTTGGTACAAACTATAACAACCCTTATCTTCATTACACATTAATTAGTGATTTATTATATAATATTACTATTAATATTACTCATAATATAGATAATTATTTTGTGTTTGGGAATTAGGTACATAAAAAAACAACTGGAAATGGGAAATACATAATATTTATTGAAAACATCCTTTACATGCTCGTACTATTCCATCATACTTAAAACTGCATGGGATAACCTAGTGATATATATAATAATGAGGTGATCTATAAAGCCTAGAACAGGAATAAACATGGTATAAAATGAATAAATTAATAAATTTTATACAATAGAAATTTCAAGGGGACATAAAAGGTGCGAGATTTATAAACATGAATAATGCGGAATGATATAACATGATAACCTAAAAGAAACATGGTAAATGTGGAAACAATTTAAAACACTACATCATAAAAATAGGTCATGGATAACTACCAAGACATAATGATGGAAAAATTCCGATAAAGTAATCACTTTCACTCCATGTCCCAACATGATTTCTCATGAGACTAAACATTACCCAATGTATTGAAGTGTTATATAATTCTGATAGCACCCATCACATTCATTTTATTCTCCTGCTCTTGTGTGCAACATAGATCATAAAAAATGGAATAATTTTTCATCATATTTTATTTAATTTTAATTTATTATTGAATTCATACAATTAATTACTTAATCAATAAGTATAAGTGCCTAAAGGTGAACACCCTTGAGAGGAAATGGGTACAGGTATTCACTACTCAGTTATTTGGCATAGAAAATCGGGGTGGATTTACGACATCATAACCATGTCACATAAATATTAATGAAATGGGTTGATGAGAGTGAAATGGGTATATAATAATTATTTCATAAAATTGATATTAATAGGGGAATGTAAAAACATATCCCAATAATAATAATTGTAAATATAATTCATAAGATATTGAAGAAACATTGATAAATAAGAGAAGGGAAAGACCCCTTACCATGAAAGTGTGACACCAAATCATTGGTAGGATCTTATTGAGAGCATGGTATGACCTTAGGATGACTCTATAGAGGGGAGGGTAGAGTAAGCATATTCTAAAAGGATTTTGAGTGACGATAAATTAGAGCTTAGGAGGGTTAATATAGGAAAATAGTGGGGAATTATTTATCATTTCTCAAACATAGGTTTTGGACTCTATATAATAAAATAACAAAAATCACTAAACTTACCTTGTTTTTTTCTCAATTTTTATACCAAAAGGGAGTGGTTTTAGTTATTTTATAATGAAAAGGGCCTAATATAATAAATTAACACCCTTGTTGATGTGGAATTTAGTCATACCCTGAATGAAATGATTTTAAAACCTTAAAATATTTTAATGGTTTTGGAGGAATCATAAATGCTTTATAAAATTAAAAAAATAAACAAAAAATAACATTATTTTAAAGGGAAAACTTTTATTTGGCCTTTTGAAACCTTATAGTATTGATTACATCACTTTTGGGTCATTATGATATTGTAATAGACATCATCTATTTATCCGTATTTAATTTTTACCAAAAAATTCGATTCTCTCAGAAAATTATGAAACATTCACCATTGGATATTTTAAAAATTATTATTCCAAAATTAATATTCGTATATCAAAATAATTTTCTGAATATTTTTTTTATATTTTAGAAAAATAATCTACATTTATAGATAAATGGTGGTTTTTTTCACAATAACAGTTTTCAAACCCTTAAAAATTGAAAGTTGACTACATAAAAATTATATGATCAATTATAATTTATAAAAAGTATATAAAAATTATATTTTATTTAAATTTTATTTATTTAAAAAGTACATTTATTTAGGAAAATAAGTTCCTTAACTGAATTTTAATGTTACCCAAAAGTACAAATTTTTTATTGAATAAAATAATAATTTATAAAGTAATAATAATAAAATGAAAATATATTAATTATTATATACATTATATATTAATTTTATTTGTACCATGAAAAATAGCCCTTTAATACACCTGTGAACTCCCTAAGAATAAGTTGTGTGATGGTAAGAGATCTATGGGGTGGTTTAGTGTACATGGTTTGGGACATGAACTTGATGAGCTTGAACATCTTCCGTATAATGGTTTTTATCATTCTTAAGTTGTCAAATCCAAACTTTGGATTCATCATGTAAAAACAAAAGTGATTTTATCTCCATATTTAGCACGAAAAAATGGGCTTCATAGGGTACAATCCTACTGGTTGAGGCCATCACTTCCTTTGTCTATGTCAATAGGATTTGTTAAAATCCTATTTTTATAACAATAATTGGATCAGTATTCTATAGATATATTGTCAATGGTAATTATTATTAATAGTCTATTAAATCTGATAGGATAATAAATCCAAATTAGTGCATGTTCTATTTAGAAACATAATACATTAACAACATTTAATTAAATTATAGGGGGATCTTATTTATAAACGATTAGGTTTTGTAGCTCGGATCCTCACAATCAAATGATAAAATGCTTTAGTGTTCAATTATACCTGAAACATGGGTGTAAGGATAGAATATTACCCAAATATGTGAACCCATATCATAATAATGTTTAGATAGAGTTGTATCATAAATATATATAAAGGATCTAAATACCATCCTAGCATACATGTCTAAATGTATCTCCCTTTTAAGTACCCCAGGTTCCCATGTTTGTAACACCACACATATAGGCTTACAATTTCAAAAAAAAACCATTCATATAGGATCCTAATTTCATAACTTAAATCATTCAATGGTAATTTAGAACATAAACAATAAAATTACCATTAAATCAAACTAATAAAAGATTTGAAATCCATTTCCATTTTCAATACAAAAGTGGATATCCATTTTATGAAAGAACATAAAATAATCAATTATTCACGAATTATAAATCATTTCATGGAATTCTTTTGGAAAACCAATTTAAAATTAGAAATAAATAATGTTTTATAAATATATAATTTTATTGAAACCACCCAACTTAAACACTATGAATTTCAACAAACACAAAATATCCACACCAAGAGAAATAAATATTCTATATAATAATAGAATACTATAATCCATAAAATACATATCAAGAATCCATGATTCAACATTCCTAGGAACAACTTAGATATGGATGACCGCTTTCCAAGAAAATTACATGAGTAGATCAGGTTTCTTTCTTCTTCACCACAATGGATCTTCTAAAAAAATTATTTCATAAAAAAATCAATTTATTCGGCCATAAAATCCCAGATATATGGTTCCTTTAATAAAAAATATTGGATATCTAAAATAGTGGACTATAATAACAAAGCAATGGATCTTACCTTAAATTTCATAAATCTAACATCCAAATATACATTGGAATTTGGGTCTAGATGATTTCAGATCTCCAAAATACCAAACTAGAACCACTAGATATGAGATCCTAGGATATATGGATATGAATGAGACCAATGGTAGATGTTTCAGGTTCAAAATGATATTTTTTAAAATTTTAATTCATGTCATAGAGTTTGTTTTTACGACTTAAAAAACTGTGTGCCGACTTGTGTGCAAAGGGGAGAGTCACAAGATTTTTCTACATGGTTTTAGTAACCTTGTAAAACACCATTTTCACAAAACACCCTAAGCCACTCATTTTCATGGGAATGATTCAGGGTTTTTCCATCCAATGTTCTAAATATGAAAAATCCCATAAATCTCCAAAATATCTAATAGAAAAGCCAAAATATCCTAAGAATATTCCAAAAAAAATAATTATAAAAAATGGTAAACACTCTTAATTTTGAAATTGGTGTGTGATAATTGGAATATATGGTATTGAGGTATTTATGCGATAGTGGAAATATAGGTTATCCCCTAGATATAGGACTCATATAATTTGATAGATTTATCTCATGACATAATCTTGGAAATAAATCAATTTTTGGTTAGTGGATACCTCTCTTGTTTTGTTGGGAGTGATAGTTACATGAATATACATAATGAAGCATTGGAACATATAAGGTAAAATATAAAAACTGTGGTCAATTATGGTGGTTTATTAAATTTCACCTCATTTTTTTGAAGCTATTCCTAATAGGATAGTTAGGAAATGGTGTACGCACCTCATCCTAGAAAATCAATACCCAATTATAGAATGATCAGTGATATGTAAAATTCAATTATCATGATGTCTTTCTTCAAATGATGATAAAAACATTTGAAAACTAGAATAAGTGGTATGTTGGTTTCTCATATTTTGGGTTTATTATATTGAAAATTTGTTTCAATAGGAATTTTTTTTCTTATTATGTTCCCATTTGATGATTTCAAGAGAAAATATTTGGGGTTTCTCCCATATAAATCTAGGTACTCACTATATTTAAGAATCAGATCATAAATTTTTTTAATTTAGTTTATGAAATAATCAATTTTAGACTTTTATTTAAATTATTGTGCTAAAAAAGATATTTTGGAACATAAATATTATTTATATTTATTATTGGAATATAAATATGAATTTATTGGACAAATGGATTATCTCACATTTGGAATTATACTAGTTTTTAGTATGAAATGGATTTTACCATGAATTAAATAAATTAATTAGTTATATCTATAAGTGATAATGATATTTTTCAAAAAATAAACTATCATAAATTGTTTTATTTTTACTTAATGTTTTAAACTACTGTACACTGTAAGAAAAATCCTCAAATAGAATTTATATATTCATGTTATTCACAAATAGTATATGAATTGAGTGACTTTAGTAGAAGTAAAATGAAAAATAATCAAGGTAATGTTTTACATGAAGATAAAAGTCATGAAATTACTAGAAATGTTATTTTTTGTGAGGAAAATGTGTAGGTTCTCTATGATAAGGTTCAACATAGATAGTTACTCAAAATGAGTAATGGAAAGTCATTAAAAATCATCAATGATGAATGTGAAATATTTTTTATGGTACCTATTTAAAATATAAAAATTTATGGGTTCTTTATAAGGATGAATGGGTTGATAATGGAAGTGTTTTGGAACCAGGAACTCATGTTGAAGATTACTATATTGTAAATAGAGGCACAATTTGAATTGAAATGGCTATAGTTGAAATAAATTCTTATCCAAGGAAGTAGATGAGTGTTAATAAGTATCCTATTTTGGAATCAATAATATCATATGAATCCATTTAGGGGTGGAGTGTGTTTTGTAGTAAGATGGAATTGATTGAAATAAAATCCTCTCATGGGTAGGATATATACATTAATTTTCATATAGTTTATGTTGATTATGATAAATAATTAGAATCTAATAGAATTTAATATAGTTGGGAATATGTGATTGACACATAAGAATATACAATAAATTATGGAAATGATACTACCATTCCTGGTGTTTCAATTGACTATAAAATTTCTCTTATGAATGAAAAAAAAGTGGTTGAATACTTAAAAACAATGGTTACTAAAAATGAAGTAAAACGAGATATTATTAACATTATAAAGGAATAATTTCTAGTAGGTCCGATAATTTTTTTCAACTCACACCAGTGGAATAATAACCAAGATATATCAAATTTAGGGTTTTATATGGGGAATCGAATATAGATGAGTGTAATGACGATACAAAAAAAAATTATTTTAATATAAATTATTATTTTAGGTGTTCTTATCCCTTTATTGGTTGATTTTGTAGGTTTTTTTGTTCCTATATATGTTTCCCATGAAAGGGGTGATGTATTTAATTATGATGTAAATATTATTAGTTAAAGGATGTGTTCCAATAGATTAGATTATTTCTTAGTGGGTACATTTTGTTGTTAAACATATTTAATGATAGGTATTTTTCATTAGGATGCCTATTTTAATCCCCACTCTTTATATATAGGTTTTTATTTATTTTTAATGAAGGGTTAGGGTATATTTTACAAGGTCACTTGTTGAACCATTTCTATATATTTATTATTATTGTCATCCTCATCATCATAAGCATTATTAATATTGTTTAAATGATCCCCCACCTAGGTGAAATTTTTTGGGGTTTTCATCAAATGGGTGATAGGATTAAATCCAAGCCTCTATAAATTTACCTTAGATTTATGAAGGTTGTAGTGTGAATTATGTTTTTGGCGAAGAAAATGATTTTGGGTTGTTTAGATTTTTTTAAGAGTGTGGTGAAGGATTTTCTTAAATAGGTTTCATGTAGATGATTATATATATTGTGTAAACACTTATAGTGATGGATTCATTAGTGAAAAACTATTGATTCATATAAACTATTTGCAACTAGTTTGGTGATAACAAGGAAGTTTATTTACTTTTATAGAAATAAATTGATTAGTTTTTCTATTATAGATTGTAGAGAATTATTTAGAAATGTTCTATGAAGTATGCACGAAAAATCCAGTTAACTAAATTTATGTGGGTGTCCGAAGCTAGGTGGGTTTGATAGAAAAAATCATGTTTATGCATTTATTTACTATTGGATTTTGTGCCAATTTATATTACTCATATATTGGGATTTCATATAATCACTACTAATATTTTATCTTTAAAATAATAATGGATTTATATTCATCATTACTAAAAATGTGTTGATATTTCTATTATTGATAAAAATTGAGAGGTTTTTTCAATGCTAACAATATCACTTAAAAAATATGATTTTTTAGTATTCATATATATATATATATATATATATATAATTTTGGCGCTGAAAGAGCTTTTTATTATGAAATCAAATACCTATTTTTCTGGGTAGATGGATACCCATTACATAGCCCATATGACCAAGGCTATGTGGCCTATGAACATGGCCTAAAGTCCCAGTGTAGTGTCGTGTCTATATCATCAAGCCTACCCCATGCATGCATAACTAATTGAATCATAAATCACCAAAAGGGATTTCTAATATTTTAAACCTGGTAATTTAGATGTTGGATATTTTGGTTTACCACTCGAGAACCTCCCTAACTGGTACAAAATATCATTTTTTCCGAGTTAAAACTAGTGCTGAAGAAACATACATTTATCAATGTTATCCCTATCACTGATAAAAGTTATCAACTATAGTATTGTGTTTCCATATGAGAAACAAACATAAATATAAAAATAATTAAATTTTAATTAAATTTTTTAAAAAATAAATTATAATAAATTAGATGATTATAAATAAATTTACATTATCAATATTTCAATATAATATAATTTCATAGATATATACAAATTATTAAAAATATTAACAATTTTCTACCAAATCAAAAAAAATTAACATGTAGTGGATTGGATGGAATTTTATTCCACTATCCTTGTAAACCCCTTTTAATATATCCTAATGGCGCTACTCATTTTTAAACACAATACCCCCATCTTGAGAAAAACAAGTGAGTACATATAATAAATACAACATGTATTTTATTAATACTCTAATTAAATGAATAAAACATAAAATATGATAAAATATAATAATAATAATAATAATAATAATAAAATGAATGATAAAACATATTGAAAAAAATAGGATAACATAATACATAAATAAAGTATATTATCAATTGATTGGGCATTCACAACACGTTTTCTTTATTTTGAGTATGTGGTGCACTTTGCGTCTTACCAAATACATCATTTGTAAAATTGAAGTGAGGTAAACTGATACACATCAAATACAAATTATCAATATTTTCCTAAAGTATTAAGATAATAAAAGTGTCTTTTCACTGTTATAAGTTGTGACTCTCGTTTTTAACTAAATTTTTCTTTTAAATGAAATAATTATTTTAGTCGTAATGGCCACACAATGTGTCAAATTGATGCATAGTTAATTCCTACACATCAAAAATATTTTTTTTTATATTTTTAATTTAGTATCAAGGCAATCTATGTTCATTTTATCAGTTTAGTGTATGTGATAAATGTTTTGAAATAATAATTCACTTTTAAACTGAATAAACTCACCATCATTGAAATGGACTACACCATGTATCCGAAAGAAATGTGGATAAATTGTAAAAATCTATCACACACCAACCCGTGTGTAAATATTTATTTAATTATTTTTTCCCTGCCTTTAAATATTTTTTTGGGGTCCGGGGTGAGTCCCGGACAAAATTTCTGTGTTTCTGATAAAAAGTGTGTATCATGGGTTCGACGCCATTGGACGCATGAGTAGAGCGGGACACCGCGTGGATTCACCCAGGAAACCATGTGTCCTTTTCATCTTTGAAGAATTAAAATGGTTAAATAAATTTTAATTTATTGCGTCATTTAAAATTTTCATGGTTATTAAGGATTTTAATATTTTTATTTTAAATGAAAACAAAAATTGATAATTTTATTATTATTAAAATGATATGACTACACATTTTTATTTTATCATTAAGGTTATTATTATTTTTATAATAATTATAATTATTATTATTATTATTATAAAAATTATTATTTTTATTAAATTATTTTTATTATTAAAAGAATTGTTTGTCATTATTATGTTTTTTTTAAAGTAATTAATATTATTTTTATTATTATTAGTATTAATAATAATAACAATAATAATATTTTTTATTTATTTAATTTTTATTTTTCTTATTCTTTTTCATTATTTTTTTTCCACGTGGTTTCTTCCTCTCCATGTTCCTCTTCTCCCTCAACACCTGCCCTCTGCTGACCTCGCCTCACCCTCCTGCAACAATTCGGCCCCCAACTACCTCACGGCCTCCTGCTCTGGCCAATTCCCACCTTACCGCCTACCTCTAGTGGCCCCTTCACCTCTTACATGGAGGACCCCGCCCCTAGTTCGCTCCCTAGCCTCCATGCCCAGGCCTTCCGCCATCGCCTCATCCCATCACCCGACCCCCTTCTTCCTATTTCAGCACCGTAGCACCCCTGGAACTTTATGGATCCCATCACGATTCCCTCTCTATTCTCCCTCCCCCTAGCTACAGAAGTGGAGACCCCTTGGCCAACCCTGCACTGCGCACCCCAGTGCCCTCCTGCGTGCTTCCAGTCGCCCAACGTCATCCTGTCAGACTCGCCTGACCGCCATGAAACCCACCTCCATCAGCCATACACTACACCGGTCTCCCTTTTGACCTCACCCCTCCTGCTTCTCCTTTCCTAGAAGCGCACCTCCCATATTCCTAAAGTGCTCCCCGGGCATGCCCCGACCTTCCCCGCTCGAACCTACAGTGCCCCGCTCCCTTCACCTGCCGCGCACCAGCTATTTGTGCTTCCCTTCGGCCACCGTGCCCCAGCTGTCTGCCCTCCCCTCATACACCATGCACAGGTCCCAATGAGAATCCTACGCTGCACCCAGACGCTAGCCTCCCGACACTCCACCTGCACCGGACGCACCTACCACGCCTCGTACCTGCTTCATCCAGCCACCGGCACCCCGACCTCATGCCTTCCACCGGCCGTGCAACCAGTAGGCATCACACTCCCTCCCTTTCCTCTGACCTATGCTGCATCTCCTTGAACATGCACAAACAGGCCAACCTCCTGCCATCCGCACATGTACCACCGGTGATCTCTCCTGCCAGTGTCGGCTCCTCCTTCCCTGCTTTGTCTAGCCAACAGTGGCACAACCCCCAAACGACATCCCCCTTCACTACACTAGCCGCAGAACTCCTTTCAGCAGCCGCACACCCACTTGTCCTCCTTCCGGCCGCACGACCTTTTGTTTCGCACCATTTTAAATCCCATGCGGTGTCCAACCGGCCCCGCTAGTGCAAAGTTCATGCTTTCGGCCAATGCACCTCTTGTCCGGCCATCACACCCCCTCCCAGACAGGCCGCACTCATAAATGGCATCCTCTCCAGTCATTTCATCTTTCACACAATCCCATTGATCGAGTGCACCCCCACACTGATTCTTTCTTCCTTCTCTCATGTCGTTTCACCAGCTCTGATGTTTAGGTGAGTTTTTGTGATTTTTGTTCACTTGAATTATTTTGAGTTATTGTTTGTTTGATTTAGTTATTTTTCGGTTGCTGCAACATATTGGCGGGTAATTCCGTGAAACTGGAGGTATCGGCTTACACATTCTTGTGTGCATGTGTGAGGCATGTCACGTCATTGTGTTCGAGCTGCGAGTCGAGGTCGGTCACCCACTACACTCGACTTTAAATTTAGAATTTATTAATTATTTTATATTTCATTAATTTTTAGTAAATGAGAAATAGTATTATATAATTATATTTGGAATAATTACTTAATGTAAAAAAGAGATATTTATTTTATAAACGACACTTGAAATATTTTATTAGTGAATTGACACACAATAGTGAAAGAATTCCCTTTTGGCTTTTGAACATAATTCACAACAATTCAAGTTTAGTTCTGGTTTAATGATTAATTGTTTCTTTTGATGCGTGATCAAGTATTTTGGTTCTATTGAGAAATGAGGTTTTTCATTAAATTTTGTTAAGAACTGTTTGGCACTTTAATAAAATAAATTATTTTGAAAACCCTCTTTCGAGTGACTCGGGGGTGACCTTGTTGTGACCGTTGATTTTTTGTGAGTTGTGTGTGATGTTTGTGCATCGTGACTTGTTACTTGATTGAATTTATTCACTCACCCTCCTTTTCATTACACAAGTTAACATGGGAACCTGGCATGGTAAGTGAATATTCTAAGAGTGATTGCTGCACTAGTTTTGATTAGACAATGGCTAGTGGCCCATAACAGAGACATGTTTTGTTATTATTGTTTTGGGATTGGTCCCCTCGATCGGGCCGGGTAGGGAGATGATCAGGCGTTAGGGAATTCTGACTTCATTGAGTAGGGAATGACTTTAGGATGAGTCACATGTATCATATATTCTGGATTGTTCATGAGGACCTAGGTTTGACCCATGTTTCCTTTAATTATTATTTGTTTATGGCGGATGATTTAGAGGTCTAGTTTAATTGATGGCCTCTGTGTGCCACTTTTTCTATTTTCCTTAGTGTGTGTTATGTGTTATGTGTCATTTTCCAGTTGGCTAATAACTAAAAATTGGGTTTTTAAATTGTTCATGAAGATGTTTTCAAAATGTAATACACCTTCTCCTTTCAAACATTTAACTTGTTCTTAAATTAAAATGAGCAATGGACTGTGACTTGTTTTAGAAATGAAATTGTGTGTTGAAACCCATTTTTTATATAATTTAGTTCATACCTGGAATTAGTAAAATATATATTTAATGGTAGTGATTTTGGTATAGTTCGTTGGGCACACCTACAGAGTTTTAATACTCACGCCTATAGTGTTTTCCTAGTTTTAGTTTTTTTGAAGGCTTGACTCGAGCTTGTTTGTCATGGGAGAGACTTGTTTATGGTTTGAGGAGTGACTGTCGAGGTCAAGAGGAGTTTTGGTCATGGTCAGGTAGTTTATCGTTGTTGGTCGTTCTTTTTTTTCGTGTCGTTTATTTACTTTGTGTGGTTCTTTTTTCTTTCTGCTACTTTAATTATTTTAATTGCGAGAAATCATTCCCATTTGTACTCTATTGATGCCCTGGTGCTTGTCACTAGCCCTGGAGGATCAGGAACGCCTCTCAGGCCATATCACAGACAGGCTTGGGTGATCGGTTCAGGGTCGACCCAGGTTGGTTCATGACAAATTAAAAAATTAATTATTGTTCCATTACATAAATTATCATCAATATATGAGTTTTTTTTCATAGATTTCAGTATGTAGAAAGTGTTCTGAAATAAAAGTTCACTTTTAAACTGAGTGCATGGAAATTACTCCATATCATCCACACCATGTTTTGTATTGACATATTCCTAATCCATAAATGTAAAAAAATGTTATTAATATTTTTCCTAAACAATTAAACCATCTATGTCTGTGGGATCATTTTTTAGTATGTGATGTACATTTTAAGCTAAAATGTGAATTTTAAACTGAAAACAAAAAAAATTCAATAACACCAGACAAAATGTGTGTCTAACATTTATGAGGTTAATTATTAAATGTTTAAAATTATTAACAGATATTTTCTTAAAGTATTAAAAAAATTTGATCATGTATTTATTATTATTTTTATTGAATTTTGAAAAAAATGTTAGACTAAATATTAGAACTTTTTGTCCCATCAACTACACTATGTGTCAGAAAAATATGAGGATAATTCCTAAACATAAAAAATGATTCATATATATTTTTAATAACATATCAATATAATGAAATCACATTTTCTCATTTTTTAGTATGTGATGTGTTTTTAGAATAAAAAAGTCAATTTAAAATGAAATCATACACTTTATATCATAACAACCACACCATGTGTTGGATTGATGTGAGGGCAATTCCTACACATAAAAAATTATATATATATATTTTTTAAATTATCAATAATACATGATTTTATTTTATCTTTATTGACTATGTGATGTGTGTATTAAAAATAAATGTCACTTCAAGTGAATACATGAACTTTCAATCATATTAGAAAAGATATGTGTCCAATTTTGTGAGACTAATTCATATATATCAAAAATAAATTATCAAATTTTCTTAATAAATTATCAACATAATTTAGTGTGTATTTTATGTCGTGAGTATGAGATGCATGCTCTGAACTGAAATTTATCTTTTAAATGAAAACATGAACTTTCATTTATAACAACCACACCATCATTCAGATTGATAAAAAAATAATTCCTACCACTAAATAATTATTTATTGATATTTTTTTAAAATTATCAATATAATTTGAGATTTTGTTTCTTGGTTTTGAGTATATGACATGTGTTTTTAACTAAAAGTAGCTTTTAAACTTAATACATGAAAATTCATTTTTATTAGCCACACCATTTGTTATATTAATGTTTGGTCAATTATTATATTTATAAAAATAAATTATATATATTTTCCCTAAATTATAAATATAATAAAATAATTATTTATTGTTTTTGAGTATGAGAAAATTGATTTGAACTAAAATGTCACTTCTTAATAAAAACACACAATTTTAGTCATAAAAAGCACACTATGTGTCAAATTCATATGATGTTAATTAAAATTATAAAAAACAAATAACCAATAATGGGCCTAAATTATTACGAAATTTGAATTCAATTTTATTGGTTTTAATGGTGTGATGTTTTTTAACAAATTTATTATTTTTAATGGAAAACACAAAGTCGTACTGACCACATTGTGTGTCTGATTTATATGATGTTAATACCTATAAATCAAAAATTTACTGTTGATATTTTTTCTAAATTGTTATGGAAATCACAGAGGGATTTCTTGGTTTTGACTATGTGACAAAATTGTATAACTAATATTTCCCTTTAAAATTAAAGTATCAACTTTCAGTTATACCAGCCACATCATGTGTCAAGTAGGTGTATGGTTAATTTCTACATATCATAAATAAATTATCAATATTTTCATAATGTATTAATGCATTCTAAGTATTTTTTTCTTAATTTTGAGTAGGCCATGTGAACATTGTATGACAACCCTGCTTTTTATTACAACTTAAACATGCTTTATTACATAAAACTTCAGTTGATACAACAAAGAGGATCGAGAGGTTTAGTGTCTTTGGGGATTAGGATCATTACATAAACACTTTAAACATGAAATACAACATATTTATTGAAAACTTCCTTTACATGACCACTACATTCCTTCGTACTTAGCATTGCATGGGATAACCTGATGACATGCATAAGAAAAAGGGTGAGGTATAAAGCCCAGTAAGGGAGTACACAATGAATAACATGAGGAGTACAATACATGTTAGGCAATAGGAACCTCAATAGAGCATAAGAGTAAAATGAACATAAAGGCCTGATAAAGCATGATAATCATAACATGGAAATGTGGCAACAACACTAACATTGAATTAGCATGAGCCAAGGCTCATTGCACATGGAGCATGAGTAAACCCTCATTGCACTTGAAGCACGAGTAAACCCTCATTTCACTTGAATTAGAATGAGTCAACACTCATTGCACATGATGTATCATGATACTATACTTTACCCAATGCATTGGAGCTCTATAAAGGGCGCACCCTTCTTAAACATTTCATTTCATGCATAAGTGTGCCACATGGATCATAAAACATGGATTCACAAAACATAATCATTTATTCCATGATAAAGGAATGTGGAATTCATACATGAAACTTCATAATCAATATGTAAATGTGCATAAAGGTGAATACCCTTGATGGAGAAATGGCCATGGTATTCACTACACAATGATATTGGCTTAGAAAATCGGTGTGATTTCGGCAGCGTAACGTCGTGACATAAGAATTCATAAAAATGGTTGATGATAGAGAAAGGGGTTCCTCATCATATTAACATGTAATGGACAGTAATAATTTCATATAGATACATGTCCCAACAATTTAAATGGAATTTAGATTCATGATAAAAAAGTATTGCTTGAATATAAAAGAGGAGAAAAAGGTTCCTTTCAGAATTTCGGCATAGTAACGGGTGTACATGGGAGGAATTTAATGAGAGAGAAAGGGGTCTCCCATCATTCAAAAAATAAGAGGGCAGTATTGGAGAGGTTTGGAACCATACCCCAACATTCATAATTGAAATTAAAAGGGCAATACAACTTAAGGAAAATTGACAAAAATGAGAAAGGATGAAAAACCCCTACTTGGAAGTGTGTTTCCAAAGGCTAGAGAGAGGCTTGTGAGAGGCTTCTTGGGAGCTTGGGGCACCTTGGGAGGATTCAAGAGAGAGTAGGTCAGAGGTTGGATGAACTCCAAGGGATTTTAGTGAGGAGGAAGTGGGAGCTTGGGTGGGTTTATATAGGAAAGGTGAGAGAATTCATTATTATTTAGGTTTGGGACCCCTTATATTAAAATAATCCAAACCACAAACCATCTCATGGTATTTTCCCATGGTTTCTGGAAAACGAAAGAGGAAAAAAATATTTTACAAGGCCAAGGTCCGAACATATTAAAAAATTAGGGTTGCTTATGTGTAGGTGTGTCACACTCCCATGGAAATTAATTTAAAAAGGAAAAGTGTTGAATAAGTCTTGAGGGGTTCATTAATGCTTGGAAAAGTAAGTAAATCAAACCCAAAACCTCTTTATTTTAATAATAAAACATATATTGGCCGAACATAAGGATTATGGTATTTTATTACAACACCATTGGGTCATTATGATGTCATAAAACACATTTTATATTTAAACGGTATTTAATTTTTACCCAAAAATTTGACTGTCTCAGAAAATTATGAAAAATTCACCATTGGATAAATTCGACGTTCTGATTCCAAAAATAATATTTATTTTATCTAAATAATTTTCAAAATATTTTAATTTTATCTTTTAAAATAAAAACCGTCGTTTATAAAAAATTCACGGGTTTTGACAGAAATGGCTTTCAAACCTTAATAAAAATTTTAATTGCATTCATAAAATTATATGATCATTTATATTTAATAAAAATTATTTTAATATTAATAATAATATTTTATTAAAATATTATTTAATTAAAAAATCCTTTAATATAATAAAATATAATTCTTAATTAAATAATAAGTAAAAACACCATTTGTACTTTAAAAACTATTTACAATGTATCAAAAATGATTAGAAATTATATTCATTATTATATAAAAAAATAATGTACATGAACATGGTACTACTTATTTGTTACATAACCCCTTAATATAGTCTCATAATACCTAAGGGTAAGGTGTGCGATGGTGACAGACTCTTGGGGTAACTCGGATAACATCGCTCGAGTGGTAATCTCTATCAACTTCCACATTTCCCGTAGACGATCACGTTCGAGCTTGAAATAATGAAGCTCAGCTTGGGCTTGGTCAAGAGAGAAGCCCAAAGACGCCAGCGCTTTTCTGAGCTCTGACAAATGGGCTTCGTATGGGGCAATTTTTCTGGATAAGTCCATCGCTTCCTTTGTCTGAGTAAAATTGGGTTCACTAAAGCCTTATATTTATACTACTCATGTGATCACTGTTCAACGGCTATAAAAGTAACGATCACAAATCTTAACATAAAACCAAAGAAGTTTACATCTTATAAAAACGTTTTTCATAAAGAAACATTTAACTGGATCAAGAGGGATTTTCCATTAATTCAACTTTGGGTCGTTACAATATTACCCCATTAAGAAATTTCACCCTCGAAATTTTCCTTTTCCCACACTAAAACAAATGTGGGTAACTCAGCTTCATCATATCCTCCGACTCCCAAGTGGCTTCTTCAAACTTGTGGTTTCTCCACAACACCTTGATGAGGGGCATTGTCTTATTTCGTAGAACTTTTTCTCTACGATCTAAGATCTTCACTGGTTTCTCCTCATAAGAAAGATCGTCTTCTAATTGTACCACCTCGGAAGAGAGTACATGTGAAGGGTCTGGTATGTACTTACTTAAGAGGGATACATGGAAGAAATCATGCACCTTGGCCATAGAAGGTGGAAGTGCTAGTCAATAGGCCACATCCCCAACACGATCAAGAATTTTGAAGGGGCCGATGTACCTTGGGCTTAACTTCCCTTTCATTCCAAACCTCATGACCTTCTTCCATGGAGATATGCGTAAAAACACCATGTCTTCGACTTTGAACTCAAGGTCTCGTCGAAGATTATCTCCATAACTCTTCTGTCGACTTTGGGCTGCCTTGATATGCTGCTGAATGGTTTTCACCTTCTCCACCATTTCTTCTACCATTTCTTGTCCAAGCAGCTTACGTTCACCGACCTCATCCCAACATGCCGGTGTTCTATACCTTTTCCCATACAGGGCTTCATATGGTGCCATTTGGATGCTCGAGTGGAAACTATTATTATAAGAGAACTCAACTAGAAGAAGATGTTGATCCCATCCTCCTTTAAAGTCCATTGAGCACACTCTCAACATATCCTCAAGTGTTTGGATAGTCCGGTCGGATTGGCCATCAGTTTGAGGATGATAGGCCATACTGAAGTTCAGTTCAGTATTCAGAGCATGTTGAAGTCTATTCCAAAACATAGAGGTAAATCTTGGATCTCGGTCAGACACAATAGATAGTGGTAGTCCATGCAACCGTACCACTTCCCTGATATATATCCATGCCAGTTGATCCGAAGAGAAATCCTCTCGAATAGCGATGAAGTGTGCAGTATTTGTAAGACGATCCACAACAAGCCATATTTCATTTTTGCCTTTGGATGTCCTTGGAAGTCCGGTGACAAAGTCCATGGTGATGTTCTCCCATTTCCATTCTGGTATGGGCAATGGTTGCATCATCCCCTTAGACTTCTGCCTCTCTGCCTTCACTTGCTGACACACCAGGCACTTTCATGTATATTCAGTGATCTCCTTTTTCATATTATCCCACCAAAAGTTTTCTCAGAGATCTCGATACATCTTTGTGATCCCTGGGTGAATAGAGAAATTTGAACTATGTGCATCATCTAAAATATCCTTCTTCAGCTCCGGACTTGATGGAACACATAGTCTTTTCCCAAACCGCACAATTACTTCATCATTAACATTAAACTCAGAGGATTTTCCCTTTTTGATAGCTTCCACTTTTTCTTGGATTCCTGCATCATCCTTTTGAGCATCCTTTATCCTTTCCAAAAGAGATGGTTGAGCAATAATTTGTGAAAGGATTGATGATGTTCCCTTCTTTATGATTCCCACATCCATCTTCATCAAGTCTAAGAAGATTGGATCCTTCTCAATTCTCATCATTGATAGAATAGCTGGATCCTTTCTACTTGGGGCATCTGCCACATTGTTCGCTTTCCCAGGGTGGTAATGTATTGAAAAATCATAATCCTTGATGAGCTCTATCCATCTTCTCTGGAGCATATTAAGATCTTTCTATGTGAATATATATTTAATACTCTTGTGGTCAGTATATATCTCACATTTCTATCCATAGAGATAATGCCGCCAGATTTTCAAGGCAAAGATCACCGCCTCCAACTCCTGATCATGTTTTGGATAGTTTCTCTCATGGATTTTTAACTACCTTGAAGAATAGGATATCACTTTATCATTCTGCATTAGCACACATCCTAAGCCCTTCTTTGAGGCATCAGTGAATACCACAAAAAGTTCCCCACTTGTGGGTAAAGTGAGCACGGGTGCAGTGATAAGACTCCTTTTCAACTCCTTGAAGATTTCTTCGAATTCATCACTCCAAGAAAACATTACTCTCTTTAGAGTTAGCTTGGTATGTGGGTTGGAAAACCAAGAGAAATTTCTCATAAATCGTCGATAATATCCAGCTAACCCCAAGAAGCTACGGATATCCGTTACCGATGTTGGCCTCATCCATCCCTCAATTGGATCTGTTTTGGAGGGGTCCATAGATATACCATTTCATGTGATGATATGGCCCAAGAATGAGACTTCCTTCAACCAAAACTCACACTTGTTGTACTTTGCATAGAGCTTCTCCTTGTGCAAAGTCTCTAGTACAGTTTTTAATGATCCTCATGGTCCTCCTTGGTTTTGGAGTATATTAGAATATCATCTATAAATACTACCACAAAATTGTCAAGGTAATCTCTAAAGACACTATTCATCAGGTCCATGAATATTTCTGGAGCATTGGTGAGTCCGAAAGGAATTACTATGAATTCATAGTGCCCATACCTTGTACGAAAAGTAGTCTTCGGGATATCTTCCTTCTTCACCCTTACTTGATAATATCCCGACCGCAAGTCCACCTTGGAGAAGTATTGTGCTCCACACAGCTGATCAAACAAGTCATCTATTCTTGGGAGAGGATACTTGTTCTTTATCGTGATTTTGTTAAGTTCACGATAATCGATGCAAAGCCGCATTGGCCCATACATCTTCTCGACGAAGAGGAATGGTGCACCCCATGGTGATGCACTTGGGCGTATAAACCCTTTATCCAGATTCTCCTGTAGTTGCTTCTTCAGCACTTCAATCTCAACAACAGCCATTCTATATGGAGTCTTGGATATTGGTAGCGCCCCAGGTATAAGTTCAGTTGAGAAATAGACATTTCTTCTTGGAGGAAGACCAGGAAGTTACTAGGGAAACACTTCAGTGAATTCCCTCACAATAGGCATTTCTTCAAGGGTGGTTTCTTCCTTGGACTCAATCATCTGAGCCAGATATGCATGCTCATAGGGCAGTAATATCCATGGTTGAGATGATGGAGCTAAAGGAGATTCATCTTCCTCCTGACACTTGTAAATGATCGGGGGTCGATTCTCCATATGGAGTGTGATTTCCCTCTCCGGACAATTTATGTTGGATCTATATAAGGAAAGCCAATCCATGCCAAGAATTGCATCAAATTCCACCAAAGGGAGTATGACGAGGTTCGCCGGGAAATTGAATCCACAGATTATAACAGGGGAGGACTTATATTCATGGGATGCAATGATTTTCCCATTCTCCATACTCACCGACATCTTTACTTCCAGGATTTGTGGTGGTGTTGGGATTGTTCTACTAAACATTCATGATATAAATGAATGCGTAGAACCTGAATCAAATAGTATGTTCGCTATTCTTGAATGAATAACTAGTGTACCTGTCACCACTTCATTGTCGGGGTTCACTTCAGAAAAAGTGATGGAAAAAGCTCTTCCTTGCTATCTTGGAGGTTTTTGGTTGCCTCCGATAACCCTTGGATTAGGGTACTGATTTACAAAATGACCCGGTTCTTTGCATTTGTAGCATTGAACAATGCGTTGAGGTTCAAACGGAGCGTTCCTCTCCTCTGTCGCAGTTGCGTGTCCTTCTTGCCGACAGTTAATAGCTAGGTGCCCTTCTCTTCCACACCTAAATCATTTTCTCATCCCCCTAAGGCAATTTCCAGGGTGCTTCTTTCTGCACTATTCGCAAGTGGGGTGCTGGAACTTCATAGCGCCGTTGGATTTATCCATCGGACCACCAGCATTGAATTCCACTTTATGCTTCTTGTCCCCATGATACCCCGGTGATTCTCCGATCTCCATTTCAACCTTGAGGGCACATTGGACAATTTCCTCATAACTATCGAAGTCACGGATCGCTAATGCTTTCCGCAAACTAGGCTTCAGCCCACCAAAGAAGCGGTCAACCTTGCATTCAGGGGTAACGACAAAGACATAAGCGTATCGTGAAAGCCTTGTGAAGTTTACCTCGTACGCCCCCATAGATTCTTCATCTTTTTTGTTTGAGGTAAAGGAAGTCCCTTTCCATCTTAAGACGGAGGGTGTGCGGAAAATATTTATCAAAAAACATCTTCCGGAATTCCTTCCATTCCAAAGCCTCGATCACCTCCTCAGGCTTCATATTTTTGATCAACGTCCACCATTGATCAGATTCACCCTCCATACGATAAGCCACCAGGAGAACCTTCTCTTGTTCAGAACATTGGAGGATGGAGAATATCTTTTCAATGGAGTTGATCCATTACTCAGCGATCGTGGGATCAGATGATCCACTAAAAGTAGGAGGCCTTTGTCTCATGAAGCTCTTGATAGCTACTTGTTCTTTCTTAGGGGGGGTTGAACGTTCCTCTTGACCCGTGTTTCTATTCAAAACTTGAGTTAGCTGAGAGAGAAGCGTGACAAAGTTCGCGATTACCGCTCCCATTGGATTGGGCATCTCATTAGTACAATCATCACACTGATCTTCACTATAGTTGTCAGCCCGAGTCCTCCTATTACCAACCATTGGATGGAATAAAAGGAAAGTTAGGGGTAACACATAAAGGGTAAAACGAAGAAAAAATTTGATGATTAATAAATAAACTTTAATCTCTTTAACTCATGAGTCTATAGGATTAAATCCACACTTTGCATGATCTACCTTCTAACAAATATTCTTAGGGGAATTTTTCCCTTAATAAGGGTTCATACTAAGATTGTGAATTTATCAAAACATATCCCCCAGGAGTGTCGTATCCAAGAGTGCAGCAAGGACCGTTGTCGTGCACCAGTTCCCATTCGAGTCTAGCTCAAAGTGGTGTTTTCGGGTTTTACCCCTAGGATACATCTGTGCGAGAGCCACCTCTACCTTCTTTTATCCAGACAGGGATGTATTTTTTTTGATAAACCACTTACTTAGTATTTACCAAAACATAGGGATGTTTTTATTATACTTAGTATTGTATATAAGGCTTTACTAGTGTTTCCTAATCCCAGAAATAACTAAACCTATCCTTTGATACCAACTATGACAACCCTGATTTTTATTACAACTTAAACATGATTTATTGCATAAAACATCACTTGATACAACAAAGAAGATCGAGAGGTTTAGTGTCTTTGGGGATTAGGATCGTTACATAAAAACTTTAAACTTTAAATACAACATCTTTATTGAAAACTTCCTTTACATGACCACTACATTCCTTCGTACTTAGCATTGCATGGGATAACCTGAGGACATGCATAAGAAAAAGGGTGAGCTATAAAGCCTAGTAAGGGAGTACACAATGAATAACATGAGGAGTACAATACATGTTAGGAAATAGGAACATCAATAGATAATAAGAGTAAAATGAACATAAAGGCATGATAAAGCATGATAATCATAACATGGAAATGTGGCAACAACACTTAACATTGAATTAGCATGAGCCAAGGCTCATTGCACATGGAGCATGAGTAAACCCTCATTGCACTTGAAGCATGAGTAAACCCTCATTGCACTTGAATTATCATGAGTCAACACTCATTGCACATGAAGTATCATGATACTATACTTTACCCAATGCATTGGAGTGCTATAAAGGGCGCACCCTTCTTAAACATTTCATTTCATGCATAAGTGTTCCACATGGATCATAAAACATGGATTCATAAAACATAATCATTTATTCCACGATAATGGAATGTGGAATTCATACATGAAACTTTATAATCAATTATTAAATGTTCATAAAGGTGAACACCCTTGATGGAGAAATGGTCATGGTATTCACTACACAATGATATTGCCTTAGAAAATCGGTGTGATTTCAGCAGCGTAACAGCGTGACATAAGAATTCATAAAAATTGTTTATGAGAGAGAAAGGGGTTCCTCATCATATTTACGTGTAATGTAAAGTAATAAGGTCATATAGATATATGTCCCAACAATTGAAATGGAATTTAGATTCATCATACAAAACTATTGCTTGAATATAAAAGAGGAGAAAATGGTTCCTTTCAGAATTTCGGCATAGTAACGGGTGTACATGGGAGGCATTTAATGAGAGAGAAAGGGGTCTCCCATAATTCAAAAAATAAGAGGGCAGTATGAGAGAGGTTCGAAACCATACCCCAACATTCATAATTGAAATTAAAAGGGCAATACAACTTAATGAAAATTGACAAAAATGAGAAAGGAAGAAAAACCCTTACTTGGAAGTGTGTTTCCAAAGGCTAGAGAGAGGCTTGTGAGAGGCTTCTTGGGATCTTGGGGCACCATGGGAGGATTCTAGAGAAAGTAGGGAAGAGGTTGGACGAACTCAAAGGGATTTTAGTGAGCAGGAAGTGGGAGCTTGGGTGGATTTATATAGGAAAGGTGAGAGAATTATTTATTATTTAGGTTTGGGACCCCTTATATTAAAATAATCCAAACCACAAAACATCCCATGGTATTTTCCCATGGTTTCATGAAAAGGAAAGAGGAAAACAATATTTTACAAGGCCATGGTCTAAAATTTTTAAAAAATTAGGGTTTCTTATGTGGAGGTGAGTCACACTCCCATGGAAAATAATTTAAAAAGGCAAAGTGTTGAATAAGTCTTGAGGGGTTCATTAATGCTTTGAAAAGTAAGTCAATCAAACCCAAAACCTTATTATTTTAATGATAAAACATATATTGGCCGAACATAAGGATTATGGTATTTTATTACATCACCATTGGGTCATTATGATGTCATAAAACACATTTTATATTTAAACGGTATTTAATTTTTACCCAAAAATTTGACTGTCTCAGAAAATTATGAAAAATTCACCGTTGGATAAATTCGATGTTCTGATTCCAAAAATAATATTTATTTTATCTAAATAATTTTATAAATATGTGAATTTTCACTTTTAAAATAAAAATCGTCATTTATAAAAAATTCACGGGTTTTGACAGAAATGGCTTTCAAACCTTAATAAAAATTTTAATTGCATTCATAAAATTATAAGATCATTTATATTTAATAAAAATGAATTTAATATTAATAATAATATTTTATTAAAATATTATTTAATTCAAAAATCCTTTAATTTAATAAAATATAATTCTTAATTAAATAATAACTAAAAACACCATTTGTACTTTAAAAACTATTTACAATGTATCAAAAATGACTAGAAATTATATTCATTATTATATACAAAAATAATGTACATGAACATGGTACTACTTATTTGTTACATAACCCCTTAAGATAGCCGCATAAGACCTAAGGGTAGGGTGTGTGATGGTGACAGACTTTTGGGGCGGCTAGGATAACATCGCTCGAGTGGTAATCTCTATCAACTTCCACTTTTCCCATAGACGATCACGTTCGAGCTTGACATAATGAAGCTCATCTTGGGCTTGGTCAAGGGCGAAGCCCAAAGATGCCACCTCTTTTCTGAGCTCTGACAAATGGGCTTCGTATGGGGCAATTCTACTGGAATAGTCCATCTCTTCATTTGTCTGAGTAAAATTGGGTTCGTTAAAGCCATATATTTATACTACTCTTGTGATCAATATTCAACGGCTATAAAAGTAACGGTCACAAATCTTAACATAAATCCAAAGAATTTTACATCTTATAAAAACGTTTTTCATAAAGAAACATTTAACTGGATCAAGAGGGATTTTCCATTAATGAAACATTGGGTCGTTACACATTGAACTAAAAATTATCTTTCAAACTAAAACATGCACTTTTTGTCATACCATCATGACATGTTTCATATTAATTTAAGATAAATTAATACATGTCATAAATTAATTACAAATATTTTTTCTAAAGTATCAATAAAATGATAAATTTTTTATCATTTTGATTATGTGGTAGACATTGGAAACTAAAATATTACTTTTGAATGAAATCACACACATTTAGTTATATCGGTCACACCATTTTTTAGATTGATGTGTGGTTAATTACTATATATAATAAATAAAATATCAATAATTTTTCTTAAATATCAAGATAATAAGGGCACATTTTCCATATTTTGAGTCTGTGATGTGTGTTATGAAATAAAATGTTACTTTTAATCTAAAAACACTCACTTAAAATAACACTATACACTCTATGTATTGAATTGAACTTATGGGAGACATCTGCATTAATATATTTATAAAATTAAAAAAATGAAACTAAATATAGAAAATAATTTTTTTGTAATAACGTGGGCTCTCAATCTCACTTGTGTAATATCACAGTACAATCCCTTAAAAAACAACACCCCATATATTCTTCATTATCCTTACTAAGATATAAACTTTTCAATTATGAAATATTTCTATGTAACACTTACTTAAAATGATAATAAAATTAAATAAATAAGGTGTATAAAAACCAAATATTCATGATGTATATTAAAAAAATACAAATGTGATAGTAAATCACTAATTTATGATATATGTATACATTCTGAATCTATTCAATTTTCCCACTCATTCCTTATTTTAATATATGGTTTTTTGAAATTACTTTTAGTACTATAAAAATATAGATAAGTAAACATTTAATAATTATTTTAAATTAAATTGTTATTATATTAAAAAAATACCTCTTTGGGGATTCTATTTTGTGGTTGAAATTTGACATATTTTATATATTTACAACTATTAGAGAAACCATAGAAGCATTGGAAAAAGTATGAAATCTATTTTCATATATATTTTGATATTTAAATTTATTTTATATACCCTAATACCTTTCTAATTATTGAAATGTATAGGTTTCCTCTACACACTTTTCATCATCACATATAGTTTTTTGATAAATAAACATTTTTGTATAATTAAAAAATTATTAATAATCATATTGTAAGACATTTATTATGATATTTTACTGTAAATTTTTGAATTCAGTGTTTTAAAAGTTCATAAAGGATATCTTGTGTGACGATTTGTTGGATATAAATTCGCTGGATCCAAAAAATATATCTTTGGAGTATTAAAATTTATCAAAATGTGTGTCATGTGTTTCTTAAAAATGTGAAAATGAATATATAATGGAATAAAATGAAAATATTTTTGATATGATTAGAGTACCCCTAAATTTCATGTCACGATCCAAGTCGGGGTCCCATCCAACCCAAAACCTGACCCGGCATGAGGCGAGTCCTGAAGGGAATTTGTGATCCCCACAGGAAGGAAATAAGTTTCAGCCTTAAAAAATCTATATAGGAATGATTTTCATAGAAAAACGATCAAATTAACAAAATAGAACATGTTGTACAACTAACAATTGATCCTCAACAAATAAAAAAATTAATCTAGATTCAATAACTGATAAACAAAAAAAACTGAATAAAAAACTAAAATATAACCACAAAATATGATCTCTACATGATCTCTTGGTCACCAGCAACCATAATACCAACCTTCTCCAATGGAAAACTGAACCAAAATCCTGAACTTGCAAAATAAATCAAGTCTACGGATACCAAGTTACACGAGTAGGGTTTGATCCTAAAAATAACAATAGTTAATCACCACAGATTCCATGCATTTAATTTGTTGAAATATTCCACAAACACCAGGTTAAAATACATGAAAAATCAAGACCATTAATCATTTGAAACAACCCAACACAACATTCCTCAAATTTCCTTTCTGAAACCACACTCCCTTCTTTCCTTTTCAAAAATGGTTTCACATTCAAAAACTGATTTTATAAACCTAATATTGAATGTGGAAAGAATACTAGGTAAGAAAACTCCCTTCTGAAAATAACGATAAAAATACACGTGATGAAGATAAAGAATACAAAACAAGTAGGGATAATATCCAAACAAGAATTTTAAAATAAATAAAAAATACAGATTGTAATCATTGGAACTACGTAAAAAACTCTAGAGTAAATCCTTAAACATAATCAGATTGGAAACACCTATCAGCATATTGTTCAGCTCCATAGTCAATAGTCAATTGGTTGCTCTAAATTAGTCATCTTGTGGGACGTCCCACCTGGCCTCTCAGAAAATCCTGTGGGTACCAACCCATCGAATTTAGGGAAAAAAAGAATCCATTACTCAACCCCCTAGATAATGACCAAGAATCACATGATAATAGTACATGGTGAATGGGAAGGCCCCCAGATGCTTGGTTCAACAAAAAACCACTACCACCATACTTTCATGACCTAAACACCGACACCACCTATTTAATGCCACTCTCTTTGAGGAATCATCCATAGAGGTTCCTGTATCACAACCAGTCATTCACATGTGGAAATTGGTTCATCAAATCATTTGAGTTTCAAAAATGACAACCTCAATCATTTTAAATACCATCCAGGCCAACTCTACCAAAGTTATTAACCCATTTTTCAAAAAATTCCACATACCCACCAGGCCCATACATCACATGAGTCCCAAAAAAATTTCAAAAACATCATATAGTGGTAATTGGTCCTTCACATAGCCTCACATAACAACTATCTTTTCAAAGACAACACAATGTGCCAATTGGCCTATTAACATTTCCAATAAAAATAAACTGACAAATCTATTTTCACACCTTTTACAAAGTCAATATAAAACCACACTTTCACATGCACAATTCCAAACATGCCTTTAAATTACAAATCCAAAACCATTCTCAAGATAAATTGAAAACATGAAATAACATGAAAAGTTCCAAATGGTCCTTTTTTACCACATACTTACCATGTATGCCTTAAAGTTCCAAACATGAAATTATTCCAATACATCACCAAACGATATCTCAAGACTCCAAATGTTTATGATTTCAAAAACACATTTGAATCCACACATAAATCCACGTGTAGCAAAAACACACTACATATAAATCATGTAACCATTTTAGAAAGAAAAAAGAGATAAAGAAGAATAAGATTTTGAAAACAATGGTTTATGGAAGAACCCATTTACATCAATGTCATAAATGGGACTCAATTAACCATTATGAAAATAGATATTTCCCAAAGAAACAAACATATCATTTGTAAACCAAAAACAATTTAGAAACTCATTTAAGAGAACCCAAACCAACATTCAATGAAACTATTAAAGTACCTTTAAGAACACATTTCACACCTTATACACAATCCATTGAAAAAATTTATAAAGCACAAAAAATAGGAATTTTTGAAACATGATCAATTTCATTTAGGAACCCTTCTTACTCACAAGAGCATTTTAAATCACATTGAAAATGCATTTTCAAATAGAATCAGTTTCTTTTAAACCAACACAACTTTCCATGCATAAGCATTGCAACATAAAAGTCACAAATTCCCACATACAACATCCAATTCAAATTCAAACCATATTACCAAACATAACAAAATGAAAACACCACCTAAAGCATAAAATTTCACTTTCAATGATCAAAATACATTTCCTAAAAAACTGTATTTTCATTTAAATATCGTCATAATTAACGAAAACCTTTGGAACCATTTTACACCCAATTTAGAACATGAAAATACCAAACAAAATTATGTTAGAACACCACATGAGAGATTATCACATTTTGAAAACAGCCAAGGAAAGCTCAATCATCAAAGGAATTTTTTGGAAAGGAAACTGATGGAAACACCTACCTCAACGGTATGAGAATGCGGTGAAACTTTAGAAGGAGGGATAATATACTCCAAGAGATAATCATCTCACCCTAACATCAAATAAAACAAACCACGCATCAAGATTAACCTTTAGGGTTCAGAGAATGAGGATACACAACCAAGAGAAACCAAGAACTCAATAGAGAAGGGATATGAGAGGATGAAATCAACCAAAAACCCAAATAAACTTATATAAGAACCTTCATGAATCTTAAATGGAAGAAAGATAGAATGGGAGAAGAATCTTGGAGGAACCCAGGGTGCACCTAAGTAAGATAGTGGAGAAAAATATAGAATTTAGGTTAAAACATTGGAGGGAGAAAGTGTAATTTCAAACATTTAATAACCTATGCAACTCGCACATTTTGGCCAAACAGTTTTCTTGACCATGTTCCCCTCACTATCCAAGAGGAACATGTCGAATGGTTATTCCAAATGGTTTACCAAACCTTTGTACAACTATGTGGTTACTACTATGCAAAATGAACACTTTCGACATGGTTTCCCATTATGTCATGCATGGTTTTTCTTAATGTGTGTCAACCATTTACCAAATGATGTCAATCCCAAAATCTCTATTTTTCAACAAAAAACACATCTGAAAACTTCCAAAACTCAAAAATTCCTATTGATAACTCAACCCAAAACTAAACCAAAAGATCCAAAGAATATATATGAATAAAATGAAATAAATCCCAAGATCAAGGTGTGAAATTTAAATCCACCCAAAAACATTCTTCCCCTATAGTGTCACACGTCTACATAAGAGGAAATGATTAATTCAAAATGGGGGTTCAAAACCCATTGGGCGCAGGTACTATAGTAGCACTGTAGTGCTACTGTAGCATCAGAGATATTGTAGCAGCTGAGATACTGTTGCAACAACGGTAGGGGTACTGTAGCGGCGGCAGGGGCATTGTAGCAGCGGTGGTACTGTAGTTGGGTGGGTACTGTAGTAGTACTATTCACAGAATTGGCTTTGGGCCAAAAAATTGGGCCTTCGGGCTATGTAATGGGATAAATGCCCATTGGGCCTTCGGGCTATGTAATGGGTCTCCCTCTACCCAATAATAGAGGTCTTTTCTTTGTTTTAATAATAAAAATGAGGCTTCAGCCCCAACTTTAAAAAAACAAATTGAACCATGAATCCCGATGTGACCTATCATTCCACTAGTCACATCCTGGAAACTCTAATAGTGTCATCAGTGAAACAAACTAGTAAAAAATAGTATGGTACCCCCCCCCCCAAGATCACTATAACCACCGTGGTGCGAATTCGGACTGGCCTGACATGGGAACTCCCAACATGAACTACCCCAACCATCTCTAGGCAAGAAAACCCACACTGCCATCAGAACAAGGAAGTACCAAAGACACCACCGTGGGACAAAAAACATAGGAAATCATCTAAGAGAACAAAAAAACCTCCCACACTAAGGGGAAACTCATAGAACGCATCATAGACAAATAGAGAACAAAAACCACAATTCATCATTCCCATAAAAATCTAAGAATATTCCAACCAATCACAATTGGAATTCAGAACTGGTTTTCAAAATTATAATAACACACTAAATATAACTATTAATTAAATTCAGGTATTTATAGAAATGGAAAACCACTAGAATTCTAAAAAGAATGAACCGTAAAAATTCTTAAAAAAGGGAACTCACAACAGCAGAAAAGACCGCTAGAGAGAAACTTCAATTATCTCCACTCTATCACTGTGAAAAATTCCAATATTCCCCACACCCATGGAAAATCATAAATTATTGAAAATTGTCACTCTGAGGAATAGATATGGAACCCTAATGTATTATAGAATCTACTTCCCCACATCCAGGAGTGGAAGTCCTCTTATTAATTCTTCTTCCTTGGTAAATTCTTCTTACAAAACTTCTTCAAATGACCCAAACAGTTGCAAAAATGACACACTATCAAAGGATTATGAAAACACATATTTCAATTCCCAAACTAACCACACTGTAAACACACAAGAAAACGATTTGGTAATAAATATTATGAAACCTATGAAAGATGATTTGAAGGAACCTATTTTTCTGGCACACACCGCTCACTAAATGGGAAACTGTCATGAATGTTGAGATTGATAGGTTTATCAACCACCATTGACTGTACCCATAAATCCGATTCATCCAAGAATATATCATCAATTAACTTTTTGAAATGTGGATCCTCAACGTATTGAGCTTGCCATTTGATCTTTATATGAAGAACCCAAATTAAAAGGGAATCTTCTTGTAGATCATGTTATGCTACATCTAGAGAAAAAGAAACCATCCCTTCAAGTGGTCAACATAGGCCTTTATTTTTCACTAGACTTGATGAATACTCTTGATCTATTATAATTAATTCCTCTTCATCACCATAGGTGGAAAAATCCAATGATAGTGGTATTGAACACCTCATAAGTCATCCCAAATTGCAACAATTTTGGGACGATCACCTTCCATTGATCAGAGGATTGACCCTCAAATTAATAAAAAATGGCATGGGTCCTCACAGATTATTTATTTCCAAATGATATTAAGACACTATCAACTAACTCAAGCCATTCTACTGCCTTTAATAGACCTCAATCACCATGAAAAATATGAAACGTCCGGGAAGAACTCGACCACGCCCCTCCACAATGATCTGGATAGGGCCATAAACTAAACAAGAAACTCTATAAACCATAGATAAATTTTAGGGTGGAAGACTGTGAGAGAAATAAAAACATATAACTAGATCCAACATCAATCGAAACATAATAAAGAGACCATCTCTTACTAAAGGAACTGTGTCATAAGAAAAACATTACAAACACAATATAAATCCTATGTTCAAAAACAATTAGTAATTTCAATTTCAAAACACGTCTTTCCAAGGCCAAATTCCAAATGAAAAAACCATTATCCCATTCAAAAAAATATATATAAAATTCCACTTATATAAAACAATCATGCCAAAAGTTATTTTCTATTTCTAAAAATGCTTCTTCAAAAATCATTTCCCTTTTTAAAGACCCTTGTTCAAAAAAACCATTTACCCCTTAAAAATTAACCCACACCAGAAAAAACAAACCAAATGACACCTCACACCAAAAAAATATCACATCACATTCCAACAAACACCAACCCATAAAAACTCACATCAAACACTAAGGATGAGGAATAAGTTTCCATTCATACCTCTACAACATGGTTAGTGGGACATGCCCAAAGTAAGCACCAATAACTAAGAGGATGTTAAACTATGTACTCAGACTCCACATGGGTGACTACTTCATTTGATATCACAAAATAACACTGGCTCACCTCCATTGTCAATACTCATCTATACAAACCAAAATAAACTAAACAATAAAATCTTGGGCTACCCCATGTAATATGAAGATTAGTTAGAAAAAGGGTTCATGATGTCATTCAAAATAGATCGGGTCTACTGAAACTGAGTGAAATAAGTAGGGTGTCCGCTTAAACAACTCGATCGGTAGTTACCACAGTTTCCATGAATTTACATTCCTAAGTTGTTCACAAATACGATATTCAAATATATGCCAAAAAATAATTTTAATCATTTGAAAAAAAAACATATATTTCCACAAATTCCATTTTTAAAACCACACATGCTACTTTTCTTTTCAAAAATGGTTTCACATTCCATATCCCAATTTATAACCCCAATACAAAAATCAAGAACAAACCCAGGTAAGAAAATATTCTACTAAAAATATATGGAACAATACATGCGATGAAGATAAAGAAGATAGAACAAGTTGGGATAATATCAAAACAGTTAGAAGAAAATAAACAGAACATATAGATAGTAATCATGGGGACTTCCAAAATATCTCTAGACTAAATACCTAGTTATAATTAGTTCAGACTCACCTTCTAGAATATGGTGCAGCTCTACAGTCAATAACCATTCATCTCCTCTAAACTACCCAATCTAGTGGCACATCCCCCCTACCCTCTTAGAAAATTCAAGGGGTACCAACCCATCAAATTTGGTGTCAAAAATAAAGATTCACTCAAACCTCTAGATGATTACTAAGAATCTCATGATAGTAGTACTTGGTGATTGGTAAGGTCCTCACCTGTGTGGTTCAACAAAAACTCAATCTAACCATTATTTCCTGACCAAAACACTCACACCACCTATGTGATTCCCCTATATTTGGGGAATCCTCTATGGAGGTTCCAGTCTCACAAGATGTCATTTAAAAGTTAAAACTGGTATGTCACATCATCTGAGTTTCAAAAATCTCTTTTCCAATCATTTTAAATATTAATGGGGCCTCACACTACCCATGCCCTCAACCAATTTTCCCAAATATGAAACATGCCTATCATGACCGTACATCACATGAGTCATAAACCAATTTATAAAATATCATGAGGTGCTAATCAATCCTTCACACATCGTCACATAAAAAACTACTTTTCAAAGACAACACAACGTCTCATCTAGGACTTTAATATCTCCAATATAAATACACCTAAATATCCACTTCCACAAAATTTACAATGTTGATATAATACACCACATTCAGGTAAAAAAATTCCAAATAGGCCTTTACATTTCTTATCCAAACCCACTATCAAGCCAAGGAGAAAACACACAACAACACAGAATGTTCCAAACAATCATTTTTCCACCACATAGTTACCACATATTACTTAAAGTTTCAAACAGAAAATTACTCCAATATATCACCAGACTATATCTCAAAATTCCAAATAGAGAATGATTCCTAAAATAATTGAATCCCCAAATAAAGTCACATGAAGCACCAAAACACCATTTCAAAATTAGGTAACCATTTTAGAAAAAATGAGAGATAATGGAGTATAATCCATTGGAAAACCAAGGTTCAAGGAAGAATCCATTTTCATCAAAGTTCTAAATGGGACTGAAAAAACCATTAAGAAAAAAAAAATCAAAAATAATTCAATACATAAATTACAAACCCAACACCATTTATAAATTAATTTAAGAAAACTGGAAAAAATATTCAATGAAACTCTTTATTTCCAATTTAGAACACATTTCACACCATTCACACAATCCATTTAGCATATTTATAAACCATAAAAAAGTGACATATTTTAAACAATATAAATTTCTTTTAGAAAAACATATTCCAAACATGTGCATTTCAATTCGCTTTGAAAACATATTTTTAAAGAGAATGGAATTATTTTAAACTGACACAGCAGGAAACACATAAGAATCACAACATAAAAGTCCCAAATTCCCATATACAATATCTAATTCACAATCAACCATATTACCAATCAAAACTATGGTAAATCACTATGAAAAGTACCTAGTTTGATATTAAAAGATCAGATGAAATTTCATAAATCCATGTGTTCATTTAAATATAGGCATAATTGAAGAAAACAATTGGAATTTACACTATGAAAATACCAAAACAATTTTTTCTATCACATGAAAAGAAATATTATTACATTTGTATTACTTTTAAGGAAATAAAAAGCATTGATGGAATCTGTCAGAAAAGGAATTGATAAAAACACATGCCTCAACAACATACAAATATGACGAGACATTGGAATGAGGAAGAATACAATCCAAGGGACAATCATTACACCCTAACATCAAATAATATGAACCACAAATATACCCTAGCCCTTAGGTTTTTTCCAATAAGGAAACCCCAATAATAGAAACCAAGAATTCAAGAGAGAAAGGAAAAGAGAGGAAGAAATAAACAAAATACCCAATGAAATATACCTAGTATCCTTCAAGATGGTTCAATGGTTGAAGGAGATCATGGGAGGAGATGCTTGGAATCCCCCATGGAACACCTAGGTCAAATGGGGGAGAAAATCTTAAAATATTGATAATAAAGTGGAGGATAAAAGGGGAATTTCATAATTTTGATGAGGTGGAAAACTAGCATGGTTTGGCCACACGGTTTTCCAAATAATGAACCAACTATACATGAACCACTTTTAGAAATGATCATTTTCCACACAGTTTTCTGATTGATAGCACACGGTTACCCAAAACCATATTCCAACAATGCGCCACCTGCTGTCAAGCCCCAAACCTCAATTTTTCTCCAAAAACTAAACCAAAAACTTCCAAAACCCAAACTTTGAATCCAGGAAGTCAACCCAAACCTCAACCAAAAGATCCAAATCCATAAATAGAATAATATAAAATATATTCAAATATTAGGGTGTGAAATTATAGTTATTACAATGAGCCTATCATTTATAATTTAATTTTAAACAATATGGATATATTTTGTGATCTTATTATAATATCATCTTTATCCAATGAATTTTTTGTGTACACATGATATAATGTAAAAAAATCAACTATTTTTTCTCATGGCCATACCTTTGTATTTTTGTGATGTAAACCCCTATAGAAAATAAGAACAATATTATATAGTAATAAACCTATTATATCTATTATTTAATAAATAATTTGTGAATATGTACTCCATGTTTACATTCAGAAATGTCTCCAAACCATTTATGATTATGAATTTCATTTACATTCATAGGACCAATCATGTATATAATGGACTATCTGTATATTTATTATTTATATGCAATGTAGGGCATATTTTTATATTTTAACATTATATCTCATTGACCTACTATTTTTTAAAAATGATCTCCTACAATTGATGGGGTATAAATACTATCATAAGGTATTTTTGATCTATTAGTTTGTTATTTATATTTTTTGTAATTGACATTCATTTTCCCCTTCTATTTCTATTATTTAATAAAATGACTCACTTCATAAATTTCATCATTAATTATAAATTATATTTTTTTATAAAATAAATTTTATAGGACATAACTTATTATCACCATGTATAATTATATTATTTAATTTTCATTATATATAAGATTAAAAGGAATGTTCAACCTTGTGAACATAAAAATCATCATGCAGAATATGTAGCTAGACACTCATATCTTGATCTATGGTAATCCCTACACTCACATATTTATTTGAAGTTATTTATTGTGTAAAATATCACCTTTAATATTGTATATTGTACCACACACAATAAATTAATGAGTGGGTGTTGATATATATAAATCATAATTAATTTCACCCCATATAATTTTATTACAATAAAGATATCTGTATTTTTTTTAAATAATATTTAACATTAATAATTATGTAAATATAAAATACCTTTTGTAAGGTCGGCCTTTGAGGGGAATTTCTATCGTCTACGATTAAGAGTGCCTCCAATTGTTATTTTTTATAACCGATTTGTTCTTATCATTGGTATTTTTAAAGAAACATTTTGATCACATTAGCATACCAACAAACTATTTATATTATAGATTCTATCTATGCTTATAATTTTGATTCATTTTTTCATCTATATACCTATAGTTCTCTACTTTCTCAAATTATTCTCAAGGTGAAAATAAAATATATAAACTTATAAAGAAACCATATAATTCCATATGATTCTAATCCCCTAAATTTAGTTATTCATGAGGTACATTAGATGATGATTTTTTTATTTAAAATATATAAAAAATAGAAAAAATATTAGTCATATATATGTAATATTATTTCAATGTATTCAATATTTATGTTATGTCAAACAAAAATTTCATTCCCGTAAATTCTATTCTTTCATCTATTACGTAACAACCTGGACTCATGTAAACAATATTTAGTTATTACTTTATTATATTGGTAAATGATACGAGATATTACATCCCAATGGATCAAATAGTTTAGCAGTCATGCTATAATAGATATATAAATGCTTTAAATATTAGAATAGAATCATAAATCATATATTATAACCATATTCAAAACATTCTTATTCATTTTAATACATCCATGATTTCTTTTAATGATCCCTGCTTGATACACTAGGGATAAAAAAAATGGTGTGCTCAAATTTCTAGTAAGGAGTTGAATACTATAAAATATATCACGGATACATAAGGTATAGATAATATAAAAAAGTTAATATTCTATAAAAATACAAAATATTCAATAACATTAGCATAAAATATATTCATAAAAAACAAAATCATATGGAAAACAATAGTTCATGTCATAATGATAGAATACACAATGTAGAACATAATAATCCTCATTCCAAGACATCATGAACTGACCATCAAGTCCTTATTCTAAGGCATAATTATCTTACTATTAATGCCTCAATCTGATTCAAATTACATACTTTTAATTTGTCATTCTAATGAATCTTAATTAATTTCAGGTCCTCATTCCATGATATCATAAATATATATGCATACATGCATTAGAATACCCATTTTAGCTTATCGCATAAATCCTAACTATAGAATTAATGGGATATAACATACCCCACCCACTACATTCACATGAATTACAAATTCCCCATATATTTAATAAATATTTTAATTCTTCAATAATATAGAAAAAATAAATTAATTAATTAATTAAATCATGTATATATAAAACCAATATTTCCCCAAATAATGGAATAAATTTAATAGGGAGCATCATTAAATTCGCACCATATATTATATTTATTAAATAGTTTTATAAACATTTAAATTATGTTAAATTTATTTATAGTGTAAAATAACTTGGACAAAAAGGAGAAAAATATTGCCAAATAAATGATGGCAGGTGATATAGAACATAAAATAAGTCATTTATATTAATATGAAGTATAAAACATAAATTATTAAGTGATATAAGGATACCATCAACACATTATAAAAGATTTTTTTTATTAAATATATTTTCTTTTAAAAATAAAATAGTAAAATAGAAGTGAAACATTGAAAATATGTTTTTAAATTATTTTTTAACTTGGTAAAAGAAACAATGTTAAAGGTCACATCCAAAACACTTTTCATGTGGTGTATACAAAAATTTATAGAACACTATATAAAAAATAGTTTGTAATAATAGAATCTTGAATGTAAACTATGCTTATTTAAGAAATAGTGGAGTCGAATATACAAATATATAAAAGTAAAATAAAATCGATTTCCAAATTTTTTAATAAAATAAAATCATTTTATTTTTTTATAAAATGAAAAATATATAGAATAAAAAAAAATTATTTTATTTTAAATCCTATAGAAAACATGAAACTAATCTTAATATAAGATAAAGATCATGGAGGTTGAGAAAAGTGTCCAAATAGTGAATGTTAAAAGAAAATCATTTTTATTATTTTATAAGGATATATAAAAGTGACCTGTATAAAAAAAGTAAAATGATGCCTTGTTAATCCTTCTTAAAAGGATAAATTGATTTTAAAATGACCTTACATTTTTTCTGATAATTAATATGGAGATGAAATTGAAATACCATTCACTTAAAAAAAGATATTTGGTCATAGATTCTTATTTACTTTATATCGAAGGTTTTGAGAACCTAAAAAAGAGAAACTGGAAAAATAAAATAAAACCTTTATAATAAAATAATAGGAAGAAAAAATATGTGTTTTAATCCAGAAATAGAATATAATTCCCCCAAATAAAATTTATGCTTAAGTAATCCTGAGTAAAAATGAGATCATAAAATAAACTATTGCACTAGATTCTAGCATAGTCTGATGTGTTCCAACCACATATATAACCAATTAATATTCATTTTAAATATCTATAAGATAAATATATAAACCATAATTTATATATATCATTTATTTATAAATTGTTTATAATCATTTACTCATAATTATTTGTTAAAATCAATTATTCAGGTGTTAACAATTTTGTTTCTAATGCATGTTTTGATTCAGTAGTTGGGTCCTTGCACCTTGGTCAAGGTTTCATCACCTCCATAATTATAATGAAGATATATATATATTTATATTTTATATTTTAATAAATTTTTATAACCATATATATATAATATAAAAAATTAAAAAAATTTAATCATGAATGTTGCAGTTTACACGTATGCATGAATGACATTTTAATTTTTCCATGGATGGAAGGAAAATAAGGTAAGTCATGGTTAATATTTATATAAACATAATTAATATATAAATATCATATTTATTCATTAATCCAATGTTGGTATAACAAGCCTTTTGGGATGGTGATGAAAAATAAAATATACGCTTTTATAAAGGTTGTAATTTGCATGTATGAATGGGAGATGATTTTTTTCAATTAGATGGAAATGAGTTATAAAATGGTTTCACTATAAACATAAAAAAAATTTCATTATATTAGATAAAATAATTTATTAGTATAATTATGCCTATAATATATATATATAAATGAACAAGAAGAGATAAACATAAAAGAACCTGGTTATGACCTTTTCCTCTTCTTTGGATATCCTCCCTTGGATTTCAACTTAGGCATACTTAGTTTCATCTTTTGGTGGGACAGAGACTTCTAGTACATGTGTAAGAGAAATGGGTAGTGATTTCGTGATCTTGGCTGAGCTATGGTGATCAAAGTGTGTTAATAAGTGTGGGATTGAGGGTATAATTTTATAAGTAAGGAGAGTGGCACTCTTGTAAATACATTTACCTTTAATATAAAAATTCATTTTCAAGGGAAATTCACACCAAATAAACCATTTCTAGATATAAGAACATTTATAGTCAAAATGAATTTATAAAATAAAATTTAGACAATTTTTAGGGATATTTTAATCTTTATCTACTAGTTTAACGTCTATTTTAGCACTATTAACCATTAATGTGGTGACAATCATTTACCATGTTTACTATTCATTATGACTAAAAATAAAATGGGACTTATTACATAATTGGAATATAATGATTCCAAATATATAATCCATGATTCAAGATTCAATTTCTTAAGGTGATAAAATTTAACTTAAATATTGTTATTTAAAACACAATAAAAATAGATATTTCTGAATATGTTATTTTAAGCCTAAAAATAATTTTACAAAAATATATATATACAATAGGACACATGAGACCCAAAATCCCATATCTGGTTCTCATAGAAACATAATTTAAAAACACTATATGATACCATGAATAAAATCCAAGATATTACCTTTCTTAAATATAAACTCAAAACATTTATTTCATCTCTTACATTCAGAAGGATCTTTTCAGATTTAGAGATTTAAAAAATAATAAACTGATAAATACCATTTTCACTGTATCAAATGGATTTTTTTCCAAATATACATGAAAATACATGATTCATGAAAAGTAATCAATTCCCACAAAAAATTATTTCATATATTTTTCCTTCTAAACATGTCACATGTACTATGGTTCTCAATAAACATTGGAAATTGAAACCTAAGAAGGGTTGAGCTCAAACACTCTGTAAAGGGAAAAAATAATTGAAAAAATATAGTCATAAACATGGCATAAATATTATGGAATGAATATTTAAACAACATGAACTCATAATAAACTTCAAACTAGGATCATAATATATCTATGAAAATAAATGAAAACATGGATATCAACAAAATTATCTTACATAAATGGAATACATAATTTCTTACAAAAAAAGCCTATTCTCAAGGAATTATTCCAAGACACATTACTTTCCACAAAGAAAATAGTATGAAAATATTTCTATAAATTTTATTTTAATAGACATTATCCAATTATGGTAAAATGATTACACCAAAACCCAACATGTTTTATCTCATGATACCAGTCGATGTGTTGAGGGTCTATATAAGGTTGGACCAATCTATCACTTGTTTAAGAATAAATCAATAATTATAAGATAAAATGAATAAAAAATACACAATCCTTATTTACAGAAGTCATATATTTTTAAATAAAAACATAAAAAATGAGAATACATTTCACCATTTCAATAAAAGGGATAACCTTATCATAACATATCTGGAGGAAGATGGTATGTGGTTGAACAATAAATATTAAATATAGAAATAATCATTCTTATTGGAATTAAAACATAAGTAATTACAATAATTTTTCCTATGTTATTGTAATATCATACATTATTGTTGACGATTATCCAATCTATGTTAGATAAAACAGTCACTATACTACTAAGTCAATACTGGAATTACATGATCATAATACACCCATATAAACAAAGTTTATTGTTTTTAAATAACATATCCACAGAACTGAGAAATATTTTTTAAAAGGATCATGCGGTTGGAATTTATATCCTTATAAAACAATGATAGATAACTACATAATATAATAAATGGGTATAATGTACACAAATTTATTGAAATAAGTTCAAAAAATGATCACAACTCAATGAATGAAAATTGAGTTTCAGAAAATCCTCACCACTGGGGGAAAAATTAAATCACTATCCACATTAATTAGGGAACATGATTTTGATATTAAATCCCCTAAAATAAATTGACTATTAGGAAATATGTTTCCATTTGTATTGAATACACCATATAAAGGAAAAACCATGCAGAAAATGTATTATGTCTTATGAATCATAATTGAGACCAAGAAACCCCTTTCATCTTGAGTAACACTTTTGAATAAAAACCCATTGAGAGTTAAAACATGAAATTTTTATTTATATACCATGAAATAAAATTGATTCATCATATAATATCTCAAATAGAAATTATACACATCAAAAAAGTTAAAACAGTTGTAGAAATAAAATACTTGTCCTGATTAAGGGAAATAAAGACAGAAACCCTTAAATCATATTCCATACTTACACAGAAATAATTTAAAATCATATATAATAAACATACATATATTAAAAAATTATTTCAAAACCATAATCATTTATATTTTCATTCATACTCTTCATAAGTAGTCATTCTCCATATGAATTATTTTGATTTTTCACATGGGGTGTTTATCATTTTGATAATTTGTATTAGTTTCACAATAGTGGTGATTGCATCCATTATTCATTAAAATTTAATAATTAATATATAATTAAAATTAATATTTGTGATCATTTATAAATATTTATAAATTTCCAAATTCATTTCAATGGTTTTAAAATCATGATCATTTAAGGTGAAATTGATACATGGAATGTTTCAGTGATTCCTAATGATCAAAGTGTATTTTATTAGTTAATGATTTAAATATTGATATAAAACCACATGAGGAAAAATAATAATTATTTCATAATTTAGATCACATTATTATTTTAATTATTTTTGAACATTAATTCGTGAAAAGAATTCAAAGTATTATTCATTTAAGTGGTTAAACTTTCATCCATCCAATGGCCTGAAGGCCTTCATTTTTTTATTGATTATGATAATCCACATTTCAAAGGGTGAGGTGGAACCCTTACAAGGCCCATAGGCGTAAGTATTACATGGCTCGTAGGCCTTAGAGGAATTCATTGCTCGTAGCCTTCAAACATTACATACAGCCCAGACTCACTACTTGGAACTGCTCCTCCCCAACATCTTCATTGTCAAGTCAGCTCTCTAGCTTCGCATAGCTATTCAGCTAGGCATTCCCATGAATGCACAGGCTTGTCCCGATGGCCGGTGCCATACCCTCTCATTTTTGCAATCCGTCTATCTTCTACTATGGTGAAATCTCCTTTCCAATCCTCCTTGTCGAGCTTGTTCCTTGTAGGTTGTCTTGTTTGAATCTTCACATAAGGTGTCCTGAAGGCCTTGAGGTGGTCTGAAGGCCTTACTGACCCGAAGGCCTGGGTGACCCGAAGGCTTGGGCTACAGTACTGCTACAGTAACTGCTACAGTACCTATTACAATTCTCTAATTTCATGAATGATTATGATGTATTTCTATTTTAATATCATTATAAAATAAGAATAATAATATTATTTAATATTTATTAGTGGGATATATAAGAATTTAATGTATTTAGAAGAATAAATATGCATATAAAAACATTACATAATTTGAATTAAATATTATCCTCTTAGTACAATTATTTTAAACGATTAAATTTGAAATTATTGTTTATTGATCATATTATTAACAAGTTATATAATTTTTCATTCCATAACATTATTTATTTTATAAAAATCATATTTAACCTATAGTATCATCCTTATATCCATCCTAGTATGGTAGTTAAGGAAAATAAAACATTTTATGTCTTGGAGGTGGTAGTTCGCACAATGCATGAAAAACGGGTTTGTTTTTGTTAATAGATATGATATATGAAAAAATAATTCTAATAAACATAATATAGTAACACTAAATAAAATAAATTATATTCATATCATTATATTATTTTGTATATAAATAATATTAATGAAGACAATTAATAAAAAAACTAAGTAGTCAATAATACTCACGTCAGAGACCTGAATTTTACTCTAAAGTCTCATTGAATTTGAAGGGGTTGGTGTATCTATGGGTGAATTGTGAATTATGTTTGTGGCATAAGGATATATTTAGATTAAAATGGACTTTTTTCTAGTATTAATTAAAATATAATGTTTTTCTTGAATTGGTGAATATGTTATCTTTTTATAAGTGAATGGAATGGAATTTTTTAGAGGACCCTATCATTTTCAATAATTCCATGACACTATAGTAAGATTGATAGATAAAAATTAAAAAAAGGTGTATGAGACACAAGTGTTGGTCAATAAAAATACCAACCATTAAATTTTATGATTGTTTTTTAAATTTTATAGTTATTGACATGAGGTTAGACATAATTTACACCTTTTACTTTTACTTTTTCTATTATTTTTTAACCATAATAAATAATTATAATGAAAAAGGTTAAAATTAAATTTAATATATAATTTTATACTTATTTTTTAAATTTAGAAAATAACATTATCAAACAAAATATCTATTGCTGTGAAAATTTAATTTTATAACAATTTCACTTAATAGTAAAAATCAGTTCACTGAGAAATAACTATTAAATGATTTAATTTATATATAAGATAAAATTTTCATTGGTACCAATTACAATGAAATATATTGATTAATTATAAAAATTAAAGGGTATTTTTATTTCAATTCAAGAGAAAAGATGATATATCATGAAAAATACATGATTCAATAGAAAGACTAAGAAATATTTTAATATTAAAGTAAACTTTTAATTAGTTAAAAAAATACTTTTCATCAAAAAAATTATATGATAAAATAATATAAAAAATATATAATTTTATTCATAAAATTAATATATTATTACTTAAAATGTTTCATAATTTTCTTGGTCATTCTTATATAATGATAAAATCATATAAATTAAAATTTTCTTGAAAAATCTATTTCTCAGCAAATAACAGACCTTTTTCAAAAAATTATAAAAAATATATACAAAGTAAATGTTGATTTTATGATTCCATAAAATATGTTTATTATAATTAATTTAAATTTCCAAATTTTGTAAATTCGTTTATTGAATAAAATCTAAAAATATAATTTTGAAACAATTTTAATAGGAAAATGAAATTTTGAAGTATTATGTATTATTATTTTTTACTTAATAAAATTTACCAACTAAATAATTTTTAACCAATTATTAATATCAAAAATAAATAATACTTAATCATAAGTTCCTTTAAATATAAATTATTGGTTCATAAAATGAATTTTTTTAGAAAAATATATTTCTTAACAATAAATGATGATATTAGTCACTTTTGGTAAACTAATTTATTTTCATTAATATTAAAAGTAGCATTTATTTTCTATATATATATATATAATTCATATAGTTGTTTCTTCTATTTATTCTAACTAATTCAAATACTAGGATATTAATAATTGTACTTAAATATTAATATTTTAATTGAATATACTATAGTTTTGTTTATGTGCGGTGTTTCATGTAAATTGAGATATAGAACACATTGAATTATTTAAATTTATTCATATATTTTAATTTCAGTCTTTTACATTCTCCCTCTATTAAAAAAATTATCTCCTCTCAATTTGACTTATAACGTCAGAGTAATTTCTATATGGAACTCATAATTAACCATACACCACTAGATGATATGGGGTTTATTTAGGATGTTGGATGTGATTTATCAATAGTTTTTGAAATTGTACATGACCTAAGAAACTAGAATTTATAGAGTGAAAACTCACTATCTTATTCATTGGTAGTAGTTTCATAGGTTTTTCTTTATTTGAATTGTTGTTTGGGATTATCTCCCTTACTGGCCCTTAGATTATGAAATTGAGAAGTATAATTTACAACTATATTATAATTGAAGTAATACATTATTATAGCTTATATATTTCTATTTTACTTTTTAGTTTGTAAACCATCATATCCATACTCATAGAATTTACTCCCTTCTTTCTTCATACATTTTGAAAAAATAGATAAATAATTCTTTGTTCCTTCTTCATCGTCATCACTTCCTCTTTCATGATACTCTTAATTTATATTTGTTGGTTTGTTTTGGACATAGAATATGGTCATATTGTTAATCATATTTCATGATATATGGTTTGGAATAAACATAATTTTTATCACTCAGGATCCCATTCCATTGGATTGTTTATTTGGATTGTTTCTGCATTGTCCATGGAATCCATTATTAACATGGTTCCATTTGTAATTGATGATCTTTATAATATAATTATTAGAAATAACCATAGTAAAATTTACCCTCAATATGTCTCACTTTATAACACTACCTTGTTATCCTATAGTCCTTAAAACTCATCTTGTTAAATAAACAGTTCAACCAATATCTATCTTAGTTTATCGTATATTATTCCTTGTTCAAGATTGATTACATTGATTTGGGGTATCTCATAATTTATATCCTAATCCATAAAATAGTGATACAAAATTACGAGGAAAATTAATAAAATATTATAAAACTAACAATAATTGAAATACATGATCTCAAATTCTAATTTCCCCTTCCCCAAAAAACATTACATATTCCTATAATCATATATCTAAGTATGTATATACCCCAATCATTACACTCAATAACATACTATTACCAAAACCCATCAGAATATCAAGTACATTAAAAAATGATTTTATACATTCCAACCGAAATTAACAATATATTTGACAATAAAATGGTATTGACATACTAGTAAAAATATATCATATTCTAAAAAATGAGATTTATTTCTACAAAAAATACCAGGATTCAATTATAAATCACATGGTTTAAAATTACCATCTATCATAATTATTGAAAATAAAACACCCCTTTATTATCAAAAAAATATTTTTATGTTAAACTTTATATTTATACATCCCTCAATCATGTGTTCCCAAATAGTAATCCTAAAAAAATATAAAATTTCATAAAATTGCTTGTCAAGAATATTAATCGAGTTTAATATATTATTCAAAAATTGTAATCCAAAGGTATAATGAAAAAAAATAATTGATTCACATAATCCTTAATAATATTTAGAATATAAAAAAATGTCATCAAAAAATATCACTCAATATTGAGGGTAGATAATTGTATTAAAAATATAATTTTATTAAGATATTATCCTAAAAACCGTTGGTAAGACTAGAACACTCACATTTTCTATCATGGTGTAAATATACTATATTTCCCTACCATTAAAGTATGATCCCTTATTTTATAATAAGATATAGCGGTTTCTAGACACATTTCTTTCTCTTCTTCATTTTCATGATCCCATTTTATCCAAATACTAAAATCAAAATCTTTATAATAATATTTAAAGTAGTAACCTGAGAAAAAATCAATATGAAAATGTATTCACTTATGAAATCTTTTTTATCATATGATACTTCTTGATCAACTATTAATTCCCTTGATCTATCATTGGTTATCCATGGTTTTTTTTCAATCATATTCTCTAAAATTACTAGTTATCGTTATTCATAAATTCATCATAATTGTTATTAAAGAGAATGTGATTAGAAAAAGAATATCCCATGGTATTATCTCACTAGATATATAGTCATAGGACTACTAATCATGCATTACAGTGATGATTGATTCAATGGTTATCCATCCCTTTTGGGGTGATTAACCTTTGGTGAATTTGTTCCACTTCTACATCCAACTTCCAATATCTAGAGAGTGATGAATTTCATGGATAACCTATATAATCTAGATTTTACAAAAACATCAGGATGTAATCCAATACTTAAACTTATTCTCATGATTTAATTGATGTTTCAATATTCTGAAATCTCATGGTGTTATTTTTTTTTTGTCAAAAAAACACAGGTGGTTAATTTTGTTTGATGGATACCACTTTTTTCTCAATGGATGAAGTTCAATGTAGATGGGGAGGTTTCAGGTTCACTAGGAACCTCAGGATGTGGTGGTATATTTCGTAGCTATTATGGACATGTTAAGGTCAGGTTTTATCATTTCATTGGGAATTTGAATGCAATTAAAACTAAATTGTGCAATATTATCAAGGAAGTTATGTATGTTATCCACCATGGTTGGATAACACTTTTAACAGAATCTAATTCAAGTGTGGCAGTGTAAATTCATAGAATTCGATCAAGAAACGTGTCATGGAAAAAATATTGATTATGGATTTCTTTCATTTAGCCTATGGATCATATATGAATTCATTATACAGATGTATACATATAAGAAAACCATTTTTCTAATGTTCTATCTAAGATAGAAATTGTGGAGTCTAGGTCAAGATGACCCTTTTTAGTTCTAGATTTATATTCTATTATTGTTAAAGCAGATGCACATGGTACTGTATACACCCATATTAGTAAACCCATTTGTAATTATTGTCTTGTAACTTTTATTTTTTAATAATTTTCGCAAGCAGTAGCCTTTGTTACCTCCAAAGACTTTTGATTATATAATACAACTTTTATAAAAGTATAATAAAAAATATTTTTTTAAATAAACATAGCCATTGATTATGTAAATCTTTGAAACAAGTACATTTGGTTATTAACATATCCTTAAATTGAAATTAAAATTTTGAAAGGGAAAATAAATGATAATTTAAATAAATAAAAATATGTATAAGTATGTAATTTTGATGTCTTTAAGAGGATTTTAAAAATTTGAATAACGAGAGTGTATTAAAATATCATATTGATTTTAAAATTTCAGTATAAAAAAATTTTAAAGGTGAGATTTTTTAACAAATATAGTTTTTATTTTTATAATTAATAAATAAAATAAGTGAATATATGATTAGGTAATATTAATTTTAGGATTAATAAAAACATAATGTATATAAAAAACTGGCACACCTTTACTGGGAAACTTAGCCAACTCAACCATGCATTTGTGGGTTCCCAGGTCGACGAGGTATGTGAATCCACCTAATAGGACTGTAAGGGGCTAGGGTGGTATAATCGCCTGCATAGATAGGCCATTGTTTTGGCATAGTGTGCCTAGAGATGTGCATGTGGTTAGTAGGGTCGAGTCGTCCCCATATGAATGTATGCAGTGTTATGGGTGTTGACCCCAGTGTTATCTCTAACATTTGGTGGAATGAGATAGTTTATTAAGCACACCCATGATAAGTTTACGATCAATGTGGGACATGCTTCATTAGGGTAATATTCACCCACCCGTAAAACAACCAATTATATCATGGAAATCCTGCCAATTTAATGCCATACGTGTGATCCTCCCATATCATCGTCTTCCTCAATATGCTGAATTGAAGAACTCTTAAACACCACTTTCATCATTTTCAGCCACCATATTCATCTTCATCATCTTCTCCTTATCCTTTTGAAGAAAGACACCACTCATGGGTGTGACATACATACAATGAACATATAATTACCTACCTCCATTGTCGATTTTACAGGAAGAAAAATCCATAGCGTTCATCCTACCAACCATAGGTTATCGGCTTATATAAAACATTAATGGCAAGTTTTCTTCATGGAAAATCATGGAAAGGAAAAAATGATCCCAAATATGTATATATACAATTGAAGTTATATTTAGTTATACCAATTCAATATATATATACATATAATTACCAAAATAATGGCACAACCTTACTCATCTTGAGATAGAACACCATAAATCCTCATAATTGTAGAATATAGGTAAAATATTATATCTTCAACAATTTACCGCTTAAGAAATACATCTTCTTCCTCAATATTTAAACACGGGAAATGATATATATATATATATATATATATATATATATATATATAAACTCAGAATTCCGCTTCTTCTATTGAAAATCATCTTCCCAAACTCATGTTCCATACAGCTAATTCCAATCCTTGGAAATAATGAGAATACCTACCCAATCACGTTTGATTATCAATTCCAAGGAAGGGGGTATTATATTTTCAAATTAATATATTATATATATATTTTTTAAATTTTAAATGGTATATATATTATTAAAATCTATTAGTTTTTTAAAAACCCACACTTCTGAAAAGTTATAGTTTTATATATTGGGAATTCAAATTTTTCAAATATATGTTATTTTCATAAAAAACAATTATCTTAATCAAGTATAATATATTTTATAAAATCCATTATATGATAAGTAAGTGGATAATTTTTTTAAAAAAAGTATATATTGTTAGATTTTAAAAATTACCCTTTAGGTATGTAAGTTATTTTAAATGAATTTGATTTTTGAAATATATAATATATTTTATGAAAATTAATTCTTATAAAAGGTATATATATTTTAAAAAAAATTAAATGTTAATATTTTTTTTCAAATTATTATGCTAAGATTATTTAAAAATACACCATGTCAAATAATTATTTTTGTAATCAAATTATTTTTTCTATAAAACTATATGTATCTTCTATTATTTTATGTGAGGGAATAATAATTTTAAATTACTATTATTTTATACAAATGATTTATATTTTCTAACTATTATTTTGTGAATGGGAATTGATATTTCCAAGCACTGAATTTTCAAATTAAGTAAGTCCTTACAAAAAAAAGATTTATTTTATTTATTAAAATGAGTAATTTAAATGGAAAATTGTACCAATTTTTGTTCTTTAATTATTGTAAAATTATTTACAAGTTCAAATGGATATTATATATATAATTTAATATGGGATTTTTTAAAACATATGGATGTTAATCAGGATTGTATATGTGGCCCCGTTCTGTTATAACATTGGAATTCCATAATTTAGTTATGAAGTGCATTTGGCTATTTTTATTTCCATACATATATATATAAATTATGTATTAATAATGAAGTATGTATTTTTCTAACATATTTTATTTTTATAAAATCATATTTTTCTAAAAAAATTGTGATATAAAATGATTTTTTTATTAAAAAAAGTTATGTATTTTTTTGAAAGGGTGTGTGAGTGGAGATTAAATTACAAAAGCAACCCGATCAAAAATGTTTTTATAAAACATGGTAATTGGGTATAAAAAGTGATTATTAGTGATAAATATTGAACTAATAACCTCAATAAGACGTTTTCCAAAAAGTTATACAGTGAGTTCCACATTGATTTCTTTAGGGTTTCTATGTTTCTTTTAGTTCCAAAAAAAATTATTATTTTCAAAAGGGAAGTTTTTATTATATTAAAGAGAAATCCAAGTCTTTTTATATGTTATTATGTTTTGAAATGAAATATTTTTTTCAAAGTTATATGTATTATCAATGTTTTCTGAAAATTATTTTTTGTGGTTATATATTTTAAATACCTTAGTTGTATATTTTTGAGGAATAAGTTTTATATAAAAAGTTTTGATATAAAAGTAAAATGTTTTAAAAATAATTTTTTCAATGTGATATGCATTTTCAAAGATTTTTTAGAATAATTTTATATGGTTATATATGTTGATAACTCTATATTTATATTTTTGTAAAGTATTTATACAATGTTTTGTATTTGATATAAAATAAAAAAATTGAAATAATTTTTAAACTATATTTATAAAATTCATTTCTACTGGTTTTTAAATCCCCTTACTGGTAAATTTTCTGATCACCCTACACGTTAAAAATATTTAGAGTCTTAATAAATGTTTTAAATGAGTTTTAATTTTGTAAGGAGACAGCATGAGGGATGTAAAATAAATATGTAAGGGTAATTAATATTAAATTCTGATATAATGTAATAGTTTTTCCTTTTACTCTACGTCCTAGATATGAAAATATACTCATTTTTATAAAGGAATATATATTTTAAAGTTAATTTATATCCATATATATAATTTTTATCACCAGAATCAAGAGTTGGGGCATCGTGCTTTCACACTTGTTATCATTAGAATGATTCGGATTACATTGGAGATTAATAAATTTTCAATTAAGGATGATTTATGAGTAAGAAGTTCTATTTGAGGATCAAGGTAATTATGTGACTCTTAAGATTGTGTAATTTTATAGATTCTTTGTTTTAATTCTGAAAAATAGAAAATTATAATTTTTTATGTACAATTAATTAATTTTGAGGGAAAACTTCATTTTAAGGAGGGTAGAATATAATATCCCAATAATTATACAATATATTATTAAATGAATATATTAAATTATAATTTATAATCATAAAATGATACTTATTATATAATGTATATAATGTAATTAAAAATTATTTTAAAATAAATATAGTTATTGATTACATAAATATTATAGAAAATTTTATTTTGTTATTAGAAGATCATTTATTTGAAATTAATATATATTATTATGCCCTACAAAATTTCAATTTTGAATTATATAAATAGATAACTAATTTTTTGGACATTAAATAAAAATTTTAAAATTTTGATAATGAACTTATATTAAAATATCAAATTGTTCTTATAATATCAGTAAAAAATATTAAAGGAATAAATAAGTAAAAAATATATTTTGTTGAAGTTTATAATTAATTAATAAAATAAGTACATATTTTTTTATCAAATATTAATTTTATGTATAATAAAAACATAGTTTATATAAAAATATTAGCCCACATTTAAATTACAATTTTGCATTCCCAAACATTAATTTTTTGGATCCATGCTCGACCACACATGTGATTTTTACTAGAAGGACTACAATAGGGATGGGGTGGTAAGATAACTTGTATAGGTTGGTCATTGTTTGTGTAGAGTACACCTAGATATGTAAATTACATGATTTACAATCCTAGCAGGAAAAAAAAGAGGGAAACAGATACTCTAAATGGAATGTGAGTAGATCAAAAAGTGGTCCAGATGGTTGGCTTGTCCACAAATGTGTGTGTGCAGTGTTTTGGGTGCCGAACCTAGTGATAACTCGAACATTCGGTGGCATGGGATTATTTATTAAGTGCACCATAGTTGAATCAAATATCTATATAGGATGAGTATAATGATGAATTGTTCTCCTATCCTTTAAAATGTGGTTCTATCACATTCTTTTGATAGATTTAATGTCTTCTATTGGATCTTTGATGATCATCAACTTCCCCAACATGCTATACTAAATCCCTCACTGTCACTATCATTATCAGTTTTAGCCACTATCTCCATCTTCGTCCTCTTATCCATCTCCTTCAGAAGAAAAACACCACTCATGGGTATGTAATACATAGAGTGAACCTAAAATTCCCTACCTTCATTGTTTATTTTCCACGAAGACAAATACATAGCCTTCTGTCCACCCACCATCTGTTGTCTTCCTACATCAAATAATAAGGGATATTTTTCTTCCCGAGGAATCTTGGAAAGGGAAAATTTAAAATAAAAACATATATATACAATCGATGTTATTTTAAATTACACCAGTTCAGTAGTAATATATATATATATATAATTATACCTGTACTGATGAAAATAATGTAACTTCCATACCTAGTTTCAGCTGCAGCACCATAAAGCCTTATACTTGTATAATACATATACAATGTTTTATTTTCAACAGTTTTCCCCTTAAAACATCCATCTTCCTGCTCAATATTTTTCCACATGAACAACTATATATATATTCCCCAAGACTCTCTATTCCACCATTCTAAATCCTTTTCCAAAACTCTTATCTCATATATCCAATTCCAAGCCTTGGATGTCAGATAATATTTACCAAATATAATTCAATTATCAATTCTTAGTTAGGGAATATTATATTTTTAAATTATAAGATTATTTATTTTTAAAATTTTTAACATTGTAAGGGTAAATTCTTTTATTTAAATCTATTATTTTGGTTAGAAACCCATTTTTGACAAATTTATATTTTAATGTGATGGAAATTAAAAAATTTCATAGCTATATTATTTTCTTCAAAAACTATTATCTTGTGAAAGGGTAATATATTTTCAAAAACCAAATATATTTTAAGTAAGGGGATTATTTTTTTACCGAAGTATATATGATTATATTTTAATATTTACTATTTTATATGATGAATTAATTTTCAAGGAATTATATTTTTCCAAGATATAATTTTTTTATTTAAACCACTTTATATGAAAGGGATTTATATTTTAAAAAATATATTTTGAAGGGGATTTTTTCCAAAATATTAAAAATATAAATATTTTTATTTTGTAAAATATCTATAAAATGGAATTATCTGTATAAGACTTCGATTTGTTTCTTTAAAAATATATTAATATACTAATATCTTGTGTGAGAGAATAGTATTTTAAAATTACTATTATTTTATATAATGGATTTATATTTTCAAAATATTATTTTATAAATAGTAAATGATATTTCCAAGCACCTAATTATCAAATTATGTAAGACCTTTCAAAAAGGAAATATATTTTCCTTATTCCAAGGTGAAGTTAGAATGAAAAAGTGTATCATTTTATGTTCTTATATTTATGTAAAATTATTTATAAGTTCATATGAATTTATAGTTATCATTAAAGCAATTAAATATCTTTTTAAATATATTTATGTTAATCATGATTGTAGATGTGTCCATATTCTATTATGAAATTTTCATTCCATAATTTTTTAATTAATTAGATCTACATATATTTATTTTCATATTTATATATATAATGTAAATATTAATCGTTATATATTAATTTTCCCTAACATTTGGTGTTTTCATAAATTCATCATCTTCTAAAAATTATGTGATGTAAAATAATTTTATCATTAATATATTATATATAGTTTTCAAAAAATTATTTTAGTGTAATTTAAATGAGAAAAGAGACCCTATAAAAATGTTTTTAAAACACTAAGAATTTGGTTATCAAACATGGTTATGAGGAAAACTGAGTGAAATCATGGACTCGAGATGGATTTGTCAAAAACGTGATACAGAAAGTGGCCACATGGATTTATTAAGGGTTTCCAATTAGTGTTTCTTTCTGTAAAAATTTATAATTTATAAAAGGATGGTTTTTAAAACTTATAATAAAATCAAATATTTTCAAAGTATATTATGTTCTGAAATGAAATGTTTTTCTCAAAGTTAAATAAATTTTCAATGGATTTTGAAATTTATTTTCTATGGTTTTATATATTGAAATACAATTTTGTGTTTTTTTTGAAAAATATTTATTTAATTAAAAAACTTATATAAAGGTGAAATATTTTCATAATAATATTTTCAATGTGATATTTACTTTAAATTTTTTAAATTATTTTATACAGTAATATATTTTGAATAACATAGAATTATATTTTTGGGAAATATTTATCAAATATTTTATATTTTATGTGAAATAAAACGTTTTAAAAAAAATTTAAATAATATTTTTAAAAGGATTTTCACTAGTTTCTAAATCCAATTATGTGGTAACTTTATGCTCACCATATATTTTAAAATATCTTTCACATACTCAATGGAAGCTTTAATGTAGATTTATTTTTTTAAGGATCTAGAGTGAGTGAAGTAAAATAAATGTTTGTAGATAATTCGTATTGAACTCCGATATCATGTAATGGTTTTTACTTTTACTCCAAAACCTATGCCAGATAGTATTCTCATTTTTTCAAACAAGTTTTTATATTTTAGTAAGATTTGATAAAATGAATAAACATCACATTTATCACTAGATGTGGAATTTTTGGTGATTGGGCTATTACATTAATACCTTATCATTATATCATATACTTATCAAGAAGGGTTAACTATAACTTTGAAAAAATAATAAATTTGAACTTATCAACATCTAAATAATTCTCTCCAAACTTCAAAATATCCAAAGTTATCTATGTTCTTCCTTTGATACCAACTGTGAAGCCCCTGACCCAGACTCACAGATTTGGTGCTCATAGACACATACATTACATACACACTTTGATACTAACTATAAAATACTTTACATAACTATTCTTTAATATAAAATCAAAATATGTATTGCATCTATTACATTATAAAGGATATTTTTATTTTTAGATCTTTAGATAATGATAAACTAATAAAACCCATGTTCATTATATCAAAAATAAAATTTCCCCATTATATATGAAATTACATAATTCATGAAACGTATTTAAAGTTTCCAAAAAATTATTTAATATTTATTATACATCTAAAAATTTCACATGTAAATAAATTATCTATAACATAGGTAAATTCAATCATGGTAATGGGTGAGATCAATCTCCCTATAAGGGAAACATATAACTGAAATAACAATGGAATATGCATATTTTAAATATTATGAAATGAATTGTAAAAATAACTTAATGCCATAAACTACATGAAATTGAGAGATTAAAATTCCCATGATATTAAATAAAATCATGGATATATATAATATTGATATCGTCTTGATGTAAAGAATAATGTTAGACATTAAAATCCTGTTATCAAGTATTAATACCAAGAAACATTACTTATCATCAAGACCAAAATAAATAAATCCTTAAATTAAGGACTTTTACAAAGACTGTAACCTTTTATAAGACCATTAATACACCAAATCCCATCTAATTTTATATCAAGGGACATATTGATGCATTGAGGGGATATATAATTGTTTTCCCAACCTGTCAACTTTTTAAGTCCAGTGCATTCACTATTAGAGAAAATGAATAAAAAATATATAATTAACCATGTCAAGTGTCATCCTTATCAAAATAAACAAAATATTGAATTATAATACATTACCTAATTTCAACTAAAGGCATAACCATATCATAACCCATCCGATGGAAGAAGGAGGATGGTTAAATAATATGTAGTCAACATAAAACTAATCATATGTACTAGAGTAAAATCACAAGTAATGAAAATACTCTTCTACATGAAATTAGAATATAATAAATTTTAGGGAACATATTCCAATATGAGTTATGTAAATGTGATTTTCAAACCATATAGAACAATTAGAATACAGCTAATTCAATACTTGGATAACATGATCATAATAAATTTAGATAAATAAAGTGGATAGTCTTAAATGAACATATATCAAAAAGTGAGAAATACTTGGTAAAAAAATTATGTAGGAGGAATTTATATCCCTAGATTGAAAATGATATAAAACCCTCTAATATAATCCATGTGTACAATGTACCCAACCTATATAAAATAATTTCAAATAATTCTTATAACATAATGAATGAAAATTGAGTTACCAAAAATCCTCATTACTGGGGAAAAATAAGAGTCAATAGAAACTTGAATAAAGGAACATGATATTGATAGAAAATCCCATCAAATAAAAAGAGTACAATAAAAATATGTCTTTAAGTATTTAATTAACAATATAAAGGAAACATGGTGAACAAAATTTATTATCAAAGACTAAAAATTGAGAACAATAAAGTGCTGATGAATTCAGTGATACTTTTATATTAGAAACTATTATGAGTTAATATATGAAATTTATAATTATCTAAATTTAAAAAAAATCATGATATAATATCTTATATTTTTAGTATACACACATCAAAAATAAAAATAGGTGTCCAAATACAATACTTCTCTCAATAAAATGCAATTTAACTGAAAACTCATACCTCTTGGTATTGACATCCATGAGAAACATTAACCTCATATATCACAAACACAAACACATATATCTTAATAAATTAATTTATAATATTAAAAATATAAATATAAATTTATAATTTTCATAAATATTAATTCTCAACATAAATTCTTCTAATTTTTCACATAGGGTGTTTATATTTTTGATAGTTTGCACTAGTTTCATAATAGAAGTGTTCATGTTCATAATTTTTTCAAATTTAATAATTAATATATAATTAATCATACAATAAGGATTATTTTTATTTATTTATAATATTTAAAATTCCTTTAATGATTGTTTAAATCTTTTTTCCTTGAAGAAAAAATGATATAATGCATGTTTTTGATGATTCATGACAATCAAATTTTCTTTTCTTAATTAATGAATAAAATATTGATATAAAATATCTAGAAATAAAATAAAATCATTATTACACATTTTAAAAATATTATACATTTAGTTAGTTTCCCATAATTATTCATGAAATAAATTCATGGTATTGTTCAAATAGGTGGTCAAATGTACATAAACATCAGCATATCCATATTTAATGAATGATTATAAGGTGGTTTAATTTTGATACCATTATTACAGAGAAATAATGATCTTATTTACTATATATTAGTTTTTTATATATGAATTTCAATTATTTAGATTAATAAATAAAAGATATTATAACATTACATAATTTTAATAAAATATTATCCTCTCAGTATGTTAATTTTAAATGATTAAATAAACAATGATATTTCTTTTTATCTTATAATTAATTAATTATTTAGTTTTTTATAAAAGATACGTAATTATATCATAAATTTCGTATATATCCTTTAATATCATCCTTATATAATGTCTTTAAAGGAAGTGAAGGAAAATGAAACACATTACATCATGGAGGTGGTACTCTGCCCAAAAAATGAACAACATTTTTTTATTTATGGATTGGGTATAACAATAAATCATTATAATAACCATAATATATATTACTGTAATGTTATATAAATTATAATAATATTATTATATTAGTTTGGATATAGAAATATCAATTATTATAAATAATAAGAAAACTAAGTATTTGACAATACTCTTGTTGAAGAGTTGAATATACTTGAGGGGCTTTGGATAAAAATAAGGGATTAGCGGATTATGTTAATGATATCGGGTTCCATTAAGAGTAAAATTGAGTTTTTAAAAGTTGTAATTCAATGTTATGGTGTCTCTTGGAGTAGTGAAGATGTCACCTTTTTATTATTGAAGGGAAGGGTAATTTTGAGAGTAACCCTTACATTTTTAATAATGTTATGACACTATTATATGTTAAATGGATAATAAAAGGAAAAATTTATAAGGAAATAATGTATTATTCAGGAAAAATATAAACCATTAAATTTTATGAATTTTTTGTAAATTTTTAGGACATTTAGATTATGTTAAACCCAATTTACCCCTTTTAGTTTTACCTAGGTAATTAATTGGAATACATAGTAAGTAATTTTAATAAAAAAGATTAAGATTGACCTTTTTCATAATTTTATAATTTTAATATAAAATTATATATCATTTAATCAAATGAAACCTCCGAATGTTGGAAAATATTATTTTAAAATAATTACACATAATTTCATAAAATAATATTTTTGAGAAATAACATTTTTAATGATAATATTTATTATTAAGATAATATTACCTTCCACACTAATTAAAATAAAATAAATTTATTTATTAAAAAAGTGTAAAAGTATTTCAATTAAATCTAAAACTAAATATCCCATGAAAAATAATGTATTCAATGAAAATATTGAAAATAGATTATTAATGAGTGGTAAAAATGTTTTCATTATATTTATTTCTATGTTTGATGAATATATTAAAATTAATAATTTTATTCCCAAAATATATATTTTATTAGTTACATGGGATTATAAATTTTGGGGACAATTTTATAAAATGATACAGTCAAAAAAATAAATTTTGATGAAATACATATTTTTCCACTAAAAACTGACCTTTTCAGAAAGAAAATAAAATTAAATTTCATACTAAGTCAATTTAATATGAATAATTCAAATAGGAATTTCATTTTTATTAATTAAAAATTCCCAAATTTATAAATTTAGTTTTAAATAAACTCAAAAATCATAAATGAAAAACCATTTTTATTGGAAAGTGTCATTTTCAAATATTAACTCATATTATTATTATTTAATCTCATTTTCCAAATAAATTGTTGTTATCCAATTATTAATATCCCAAATAATTTTTCATTAACCTAATGTTCTTTTAAATATAAATATGTATCGCATAACATATTTTTTTAAAAAAAATTCATATCTAAACAATCAAGGATCTTTTTTATCATTCTAGGAAAACTAAATTATTTTCATTCATATTAAAAGTAGACATTATTTTCTATGTAGATATAATCCATAAATTAGATAATAATATTCATTCTCTCAAATTAAATATTTAATTTTTAATGGTAAAACTAAAATATTTGTATTTTTTCTAAATATATTTTGGTTTCCTTTATGTTTGGGGTTTCATGTGGAGAAATTTATTGAACACAATGACTTACTTAAATTTATTCATACATAATAATTTCAATTTGTTATATATAATTTATTACCATGAAGTTTTTGGTATATTAATAAACAAGGGAGGCTTTTGTAAGCTTGTAATTATTTAATTACATAAAAAGATAAAAAATAATTCCTTTATTAGAACAAATCATCACGTAGTTTCTAAATTGTAAAAAATAAGTTTCTAATTTCAAAATAATATATTTGAATATATTATTTTACACCTGAAGAAATTATTTGGTTAATAAAAAGGTTTTAAAAAAATTTAGATCATTTTTATATCATGATGTTGTCTTAAACGTGAGTATATTTGAAAAAATGATATTTTTGAATATTCAACTAAAAAGAAACAATTTCAAAAAGAAATATTACAAATATTCCCTATGATTATTTTTCCTTAATTAGCTAAAAATTAATGTTTCTTTCATAAAATTAATATCCTAAAGTATATTGATTTATATTTTTAATGAAAATATTAAAAATAAAAAAACATATATTTTAAATAAAATGACATTTTTAAACATCAAGTATTATTAATATTATTTCACATTAATTTATAATTAATATATTTGAAATTTATTCGTTCATATATAGAAGTATGTTCAAAGTGGTCAATTTATTAAATTAGAGAACACTTCAGAACATTTCATCGAAAAAACCCCTTTTAACATTGATTTATTTTAATCAAATAACATTAATTATTAATTTTTGAACCATTATAATTCATCAATCCAATAATTAATATTACAATGTATAGATCATAATTTATTATTATCTTACTATTTAATAAAATATTATTCTTATTGTAATTGAAATATATTGACACTCAATTTATTTTGGTGTTTCATTTGTTAAAAGTTAGTCAACATCATACTTATTTAAATAAAAATACATACTAAAATCATGGGGAGTATATTCTACCCCTTAAAGACCAAATATTATTAATTTTTAATTCCTTAAGTACAAAAATAAACTTTTAATGTATTATAATATTCCTAAAATAATGATATTGTAATCCTCCATTATTTAGCCACTCAAAAATAAAATGTCAACTGTGAGTAAAAATGATATGAAATTAAATGATTACCTTAAAATAATTTATTATAAATATCCTTAGTAATTCAAAATATATTATTTTAAAAATTATCTACTAATTTATTAATCCTAAAAATTAATTGGACCCCAATCATTAGTAGTATGTTGTAATCAATCGTAGGTTTAATAACCATTTTTGTAATTATGTAATAGTAGTTGAACATAATAAAATTTTTCTAATATATTATAATTGTAACTAGATTCCCATTAGTTGTAAAAATTGAAAAATAATTCCTTATATTTTCAATGGATGATTAAATATCTATACAAAATTTAAATGACTTCATTGATTTAGAATCAAATGAATCATGATTTTATGATCAATGAAAATGTTATCACAACTTAATGAACTTCAAAATAAGTTGTAGTAATTACATATATTGGCCTTGATTTCTACAACCCATCTAAGGAATATTTAATAGAATATTAGGGCATTGGTTTTAATAGATCCACATGTCCTTGTAGTTCGAAAACTATATCTTGAGGGATTCATTATTTCCCTTATATTCAAGAGCCATATGTCCCTTATCTCTATAATTAAAATTGTCTCATATTCCCTTTAATAAAGTATCACTATGTTTATTTTTATAAATATCACATATTATTAGTTTCATACTTCCCTTTTATCACCTTTTCCAAATTTATTTTTTCTGTGGTTCTCATCGATAATCTTATTCTCTTGATTTTCTTTGAAAATATAATACATGGAGAATTATTTATATATCTTGATGGAACATGATGTTATATCACTATATTATGAAAACATTTTAGAGAAATTTTCATTTTTTATGATTTTCATAATCCCATAAAACAAATGGTAAATCATAATTTCTATATTACATACAAAGTCATTAGAATTACTTGAAAATATAAAAAATCATCATACATAGTAACAATTTCTTATCCCTTATGTGTTAAATTAAGGAACATACTTCCCATAGTAGACCATTTCTATTTGGTAAAATATTTCTCAATGAATATCTCTTTAAAATTTTTCCATTAACTTCTTTAAATTTCGTAATCCTCCTCTATGTTTAGAGTAAATGACTACAATTTATCAACCTCTCCTTATAAATAATACACTTCCAGAATAACCTTTTCAATTTCCATACTTCGTGAATCCAATAATATATTTTCAACGGACTTGATATATTATTAAAATTTTAGAATATTAGTAGTTTTGTTAATTTATAGAGTTTTATTCCACACGAAGTAGTCAAAAATAATGTCATCATACTATAAATAAAAAGTTTTTCCCTTACTCGAAAGGTTATTGATCATAACCTGATTCAACTACCATAATTTAGTCATAATTCACACAACTATAAAACTAGTCATGTTACCTTATAAATTAATAAAATCCCTACATTCATTATAGTTTTTGATATGTTTTCCATTCCTTCTACAGGGCGCTATCTCAAAATAATGAAATACACTTAATTCGCTCAAATAATTATGAATATCGATCAAAAATATAAAAATAAATAAAATTTTCATAGATATTCTATGGTTTTATCATAATGATAATTCTATCCATGTTCTTCAAAAATCTATGTCCTAAGATTCCAATTAAACATTTTCATTTGCCAACTGTAACAACCCAACACCAATCACCTAGATCTATTGTCTATTTTATTACATCGGTATAAGATAAAAGAGATCGTATACTAAAGGATTGAATGATTCAGAAGTAATTGTAGAATATATGCATTCATTATTTCCATATTTCATTGGAAACATAAATAATTTAATATAAACATCTTTTAAATTTTTCTATTTCTTTGAGTATATCCTGGACATATTCTTAAGATCCCTTAATGACAACCTATCTAAAGAAATTAAATAAAATGGATAGATTTCATTCCCATGGAGGGGCTACGTACAATGGATGTTATCATGGTTACATAAGTCTAAAAATACATAAAATGGATAATCAATAAACATAATATATATTCAATTACTTGATGATGAAATATATTCTTGGATAAAAATGTCACAAGGAAAATAATGGTTGATTTTTCTATGAGGGAATTCATAATTTTTGACTTCTTAATCCTAAATCAATGACATAATCATCATAATATGATGGCCTCATTCCAAGTCATTATGATCTTAACATGAAATATTTATTAAAAGTCATCCTACATGGCATCAAGGCCTCATCCAAAGATATCTTATACACTATCTAGGCCGCATTTCGAAACACCATAATAATATATGAATTTATACAATAGGTTTAATATTCTATTATTCCTCTTGAGACCTAATTGATTCATCTAAGGGATATAACAGAACCCACCCTCCACATATACAGGTCTAATTCATTCCTCGTGTATTGAATGGATAGTACAATTAATCCTCAATATTCCTTGATAATAAATAAATAACTGTATTTAATCAATTATAAAGAACAGCAGCGTTTCCCCAGTAAATGGAATACCTTTATTAGTGAGATTACATAAATTCACACCATATATAATAATGATTATATGGTTTAGTAAACTTTTAAATGGTTCTAAATATTACTATGGTATAAAATTTCATAGACATGGAGAAGAAAAATAATGTCAAAAGAGTGATGGAAAGTGGTAGAGTACTGATAATAAATACTTATGCAAAAAATGTGGTTTGAACCATAAATCTGAATGGGATTATAAGAGACCAACAATTCATCAAGAAATAAGGTTTTATATTAATTTAATTTACATTGGGAAATTATGTTAGGAAATGGAATTGGAACATTTAAAAGAAATTTTATAAAACATTTGTAAAATATTTAATAAAATATAGTTAAACGATTCTACTTAAACAACATCCATGAGGTGTGAAATATAATTTTTAAAAACCAATTTGTAAAATAGATAAAAATAAAGTAATATTGTATGAAAACTATTCTTAGGTTTAGAAATTTGTAGTTGGAGATAAATATATATATAATTGAAATGAAATTCCCTTTATAAAATATTTTAAAAATGAAAAAAAATTAGAATAATGTGAAAAATTCATGTCAAAACTTTTGGAACATTTAAATTAAAAATCATTACTAATAATTTTCATGAAGAATGGAGAATAATTTCAAACAGTTAACATTAAAAAATGATTATTTTTCATACTTCTGTAAGAAGAGTGAAAAGTGACCCATGTGGAAAGATAGTAAAATGGTTAATTTTTAAACATTCAGGAGATGTAAAATATCTATTAAAATGGACATAATATTATTGTATTAGAGGGGAAATTTTTATACAAATATTATAAATAATATAGACTTTTAGTGGAATGATTTTTTGACTAAAAAGAATAAATAAGGTCATTTTATTATAAACAATTATTTGTTAGTTTTGAGTACAAAAAAGTGGTAAAATGGAATGAATACAGGAAAACCACATAAATAATTATAGGTGAAAAAAATAATTTTTAATAGACAAAAATCCTATAATAAAACCACTATAAATTTAAACATATACAATATTGATTAAAAGTTTGATTGTAAAATAAACACATACCTTGGAATCCATATTGGTCAAATGCATTCAAACTACCTCTATAGTTAATTTATATCTATTATTCATCTATATCATATCAATATTTATATCAATATTTATATATATCATTTATTCGTAACATTTTTCCTAATTAATCATAATTCTTTGTAAAAAATCAATTATTTAGGTTTATTTTTTTTTTCTTATGTATGCTTTGATTCATCAGTTCCAGTCATTTTCCCTTGTTCATGGTTTTACCACCTATAAAATTTCAATCATTTCATATATATCATATTTATACATTAAACACACTATTATAACCATCTTTGTAATTTCATTATTAAAACCATAATTTTTCATCAATGGAGGTGGTAGTCTACACATAATCATGGGTAAAATTTACCTATTTCAATGCATGAAAAGAAAGTAATATAAATAATTATTTATTCTAAAAAAACCATATTTATTTTCAAAATATCAAATTTATACATTAAATAAATTTATATAACCAACTATGGGAGGTTCGGATGAAAATTAAAATGCATCGCTTCATGAAAGCGGTAGTCGCATGTACACACAACAGATGCTTTTATTTTCCATTACATGGAAATGATATAGAAATTTTTTTTAAGATCAACATAATAACATATTCATATAATATAAATTATAATTTAATAATATTAGTATGGTCATATTATACCTCAAATAGGAGGAAAATGAATCTTTAATAAACTCGGCTAATACTTTTACCTATTTTTTTATATCCTCATTTATTATACATATTTATCCAACTTATTTTAGTATTATGGTGATAATGGGGCCTCTGGGATGTGTGGATGAAATTTGGGAAGAAATTTGTGAAGAAATTTGTTAATATAAAGTTCTAAAAGTTTTTTCACAAGTTAGTGGATGAGAATAACCCCTTATAAGTGTGGCTAGTTACACTCATATAAACAATTTAACATTACAGTAAAATAAATCAATTTTCAAGGGAAATTAGAACAAAATAAAACTATATTATAACATAAGGTGAATAAATTTATAAATCCTATAATAAATATAAATTTATAAAAAATCATATTTGATGCCTTACCACATTGATTACCCCCACCCCACCCTCTTTAACCCTTTAAACCCTTACTGTGGTGAGAAACTTTTATCACCATAACTAATCACTATGAATAAAAAATAAATCATCCTTATTAAATAAAATAGATATTATTATTTCAAATATAGAATTAATTTTAAAATAATCAATTTTTAGAGGTAGAAAAAATATTAATTATAATATTGGTATGTAAAATGTAACAAAAATGGGTGTCTATACAAATTACTTTTTAAGAAGAAAAATTATTTTACATCAAAATAATATATTTAATTGATTCTCATGAAAATTATTGGTTTATGAATAATAAATGGATATTAATGTGACTTTAAAAAATATTCAAAAATTAATTTAAACTTTTAATTATATAATTAAATAAAATAGTCAAATATAGTCCATTTATTAGAAGGAAACGTCATTTAGGTTCTAAAATGTCAAACATGGGTACCTAAATTCATCATAATATTCATTGAATAAAATATTTCACACTTTTATTACATATATATTTATTAAAAAAATTCATAGAATTATATTTCATTCTTATATCATGATAATGTCTTGAAATTAATGATATTTGTAAAATGATATTTTCCATTCCTTACCTAAAAATGAATCATTTCATAAAAAGACCAAAATATCACCCTAAGATAATATTTAAATTTAGAATTGAAAATTCAACATTATTTAATGAAATTAAAATTTTAAAATATATAGAATTATAATTTAAATAAAAATATAAAATAAAAAAATTAAAGAATTTTTTTATAGAAATATGACTATTTTAAACTTCAAGAGTTATTAATCTTATGTCATTTGAATTTATAATTAATTTAGTATTAATGTATTAGTTCATAATTTAATAATTTTAAAAAGGCTTAATTTTTTAAAATACACAACACTTCAAAATAGTTATTTGAAAAACACAACTTTTAACATTAAATTATTTTAATCAGATAACATTAATTATTTAATTTTTAATCTTTAAATTTCATCCATCGAAACAAAATCATTCAATATAAGTATCATATTTGATTACTATATTTCTATATACTAATGATTTATTTTTTTTAATTTTAGTATGTTGCAACTTTTTTAGTTAAATGATTCTTATGTTATAAGATTTTCAATAGAGTGTTTATTTAAAATAAATTACATACTAAAATATTTAGGTTTTATATAATATTTATCCCATTCTATTTACATGATCCTCTTTCTGTAACACATTATTTGGGATAGAAATATCATGATATTTTCAATCATCAATCTATATATAAACAAAGGAACATAATTTTTTTGTTATTTCATGTCACATAAATATTTTACAATATATTTAAAATAAATACAGTGTTTTATTCAAGTGAACTATTCCCCATCCTTAGATAATAGAAAGGGTATGGAGGATGAAATAAATTTTATTTATTTTTCTCATTTCATTGATATTTAATAAATTATTAATTATGAATCAAATTGATTAATACAAGTAATGTCAACTAAAATATTACCAATTACAATATAAATTAAATTATTCCGTCTCTAAATAGGCATAAAATCATTTTGAGTTTGTTGGATTATGATGTATTCTTGTATAGGTAGTTTATGGGGCTTTAATTTCCCCTCAACATTCTTATGAAGAAGATTCATTAGAAGTGTCTAAAATTATCTATAAGTTTTTTCTAGTGAACATTAATGTGAATATAATCTAACAATCATCTAATATAGATCTACCATTCAAGGGATATTGAAGATTAATTGACATTTATGTATTTTATTTATCATCAAAATTGAGAAAATATGCTATAATGTTACCTTAATATCTACCCAAATTATTTCCTTCAATGCTTGCACAAAATTATGCCATTTTTCTATATCAATAAAAACATTCATTATTGTATTTAACATAATATAACTAATAAAAATATACATTTAGGGGTCAATAGGTTAAACCTGTTTATTCAATATTACCACAAATTTTAGACCATTTCTTCTATCTTTAATACTTTTTTGTAACACTGTCGTGCTATGTCGTGCCTATATTTTTTCAATATTTTTATCTTCACATTCTAAAATTTTATCAATTTTAGTATTTTTGATATCTTATTACTCACTATTGGAAGGACCAAAAAGATGATAAACCATTATCTACAGAATTAGTGAAATATTTAATTTTTATTAACTTAATACAATAGATAGCATAAAACATTATTAAGGAACAAACTATATATAAATAAAATAATTAGAAACATTTGTCTAGTTAATTGAAAAAATCAATAAAAGAATAATTGATTTAGAACCTATATCATGTGTTTAAATACCCTCCTTGAGGTTCCCTCTAATATACAATACACCTGCCATGAAATGATCGCATCGTCCTATTGAAATGGTCATCCTTAATATAATTTTCCTTTGACCCTACAATTCTTTTTGCTAAAAACATAGCAATTGAACCTGATTTTTGGTAGAACCATGGGAATAAAATACATGTAATACCTATGATTCCATTATGAATGGTTCATAAATTTATCCTTTCTTACTAAAATTCACTTTCACAAATAAATTTCATTGATTTTATCTACACTCTAGTTATCTAACCCTTTTTATTGAAAAAGTGTAACATATAATATTCTATAATCCAAATCCTATATTTTTTTATGATTAAAATGTAAGACATATTCAAATAGATTATATTTGTTACTAAGTTATATATACATTCATTTATTTTTCCACAAGAGTATCTCAACTATTTTCCAAAATATAACAACCATTTTTTCCTTTGTATAAAACATATAACTATTACATACAAAACCATGGTAAGATTATACATGTACACTTGGTCCTCTAGATTTTTATAAAAGTTTTTCTAAAATTGAATTCATATTTTTAGATATCTTATTAAAAATATTTTTGTCCAACCTTATTATAATTTTTCGATCATGTGTATTTGAAATCCATATTTCATCCCTTAATAGATTAAAATACCCAAAAAATCACAATACGAGTTTCCATGTATGGTGAAACCTATATAATATTATGAAAAATATAGAGGCGAGACTGTTCATTCATGGTAATTGTAATTTCAAAAATATATTTTCTGAAAATTTCATTACCCATTATACACCCATTATGATATGATTTTGAGAGACCAGTGTTATCCACATCAGATAGTTAATAGGTAAAAAATTAAATCGTTTCACAAAAAATATATCACTCTAGAATGTAGACTTCATGGTAACTTCTATTTCTCAATTACACTTCCAAAATAATCATAAACCATTCAATGTAGGCATATCCATCTATAATGTATAGTACCACATTATAAAATATCTTTAACGAATTGAACCATTATATAAAAGAATGATAGTTATAAATTTATCTCCAATTCACATTATATAAACTTAGTTTTCTTTTCCATAATTAGAAACTTATATATGTCTATAACTTTACAACATATATCTTTTAAAAATAATAAATTCTTATTTAATGTGTGTTGAAAATTTTTAGGTAGAATGTAACATAAATCCACAAGCATTATCACTTTATCAAAACATGAAATTCTTTTGATTTTAATCTTTTTAACAATATATTAGTCATCTACATGAAATTATTTTAATTTTGGGAATATCCCTATAGAACCTTTACACTATTAACTATGTATCAAGATTAAAATATTTATTTCCTAAAATGTGTGCAATCTATTTAAGGAAGACAATACCATATATAACACTACATAGGCACAAACTCTTCCCCTGTCCCTATATTAGTCATATCCAACCTAGAATTAATTCCATTCTTGTTCTATCATGTGTATTTAGTAAATCTCCAATGACACTGTCACAAAAAAATTTTTTGTATGTATTTGATATAAAGAAAATTTCTAATGTATAAAAAATTAATATATCATAATTCAAAAAAAATGTCAACTTTTTCTTCAACAATTGATAGAGAATGTTTTGTAATTTCCTCAAAATTACCATCTAAAGACACTGTACAATATTAGTATTTATGAAATCATGGAAACAATTTATAATGAACTATAAATATTAACTTCATGGTGTGTTTAAACATAACATAGTTTGTACCTTATTCAAAAATAAGATACCTTAATATTGAATTAATCTTATATCTTGAAAAAATTCCCTACATTATATATTCATTTTCACCCCATACAATATGGTTCTCAATTGGGAATATTTATTTATATGAGAATCATACAACATAACAGATGAATCTTATATCAATTTTGGATCTTTGGTCAATAGATCCATAAAAAAATTAATATCGTTTCTAGGATATTTTGGTCCTAATATAAGAAGGGAAAACAAAATATACATGTTACTTATGGATAAATATAGTGAAACGATATAATTTATAAATGTTACTGGCCATGTACAATTACTGCTACTATGTACACCTGAAGTGCCTAGTGGGAGTTACCCCACTAAGATGGTGGGCTTGAATCAGTGGTTATTTTTACAATTTTTTCATTATTTTGAAACAAACATGTTTTTACATGTTATGATATGATCCAACATTAAAATAAGTAAACCTCGCATGAATGAAAAAAAATTCATAGGAACAAATAAAATAACATGTTTTGGTCTCATAATGAGCCTAGTCATTATTGGGATTGGTTAGAATCCCCAGTCATATATTATCTACTATAATCACTGGTTATTACAACATACATTTCATAACTAGCATAGAGTCCCACAATGGCTTCAAGAGTCCCATAGTAATAAGAGTTTCACAATTTCATGACAAAAACATAATTACCAAACAAAACAACAAAGGCCATTTCTAAATATTGAAATCTTTTACAGAAACTGATGAGGAAATTTATTTTATGCCTTCAAGATAAATAAAATATCAAATGCTCACATTTTTAATAACTCCACTAAATATGTTCTTCCTCAAAATTTGTCCCCTTGACTTCTCAATTATATGCTACTCATATAATATTCCAAATTATGTTTATGTGATTTAAGTAATTATGGACTATCATACATCTATTTTTTGAAAACTATATACCCAATAATATACTTTTTCATTAACTAATGTTTACACTCAAATTCAATACTACATACTAACATCATATAATGTTATTACTTTGTGAGAATGATCTAATCCTGTGAGTGAAAAAAATATTTTTTTCAGAAAATTATGCCAATTGAAATACACCATCACTAATCAGTTTTCTTATTTTCTCAACCTTTCATCTGTGAAGTAACCAATCATTTTATATCCACCAGTGTTTCAGTTAGTTAACCAGTTATCACATGAAAAGTATATGATCAAGGAAAGAAGTTTTTAAAATGGTTCATTGGTCCCTCCATGGAATTTTAATACATCTCCACATGGACATGTACTTCTAGAACTCTAACTCAAATTGTTTTATTTCATCATGATGTAACTCTCACACACACAATCTCAAATTAACACATAGTTTATGTTTGTAAAACTTACCATATTCATAATAACTCATCATTCACAATGGATCATCAAATAATACTCACACTTCCCATTGTCTGCATACTCTCTCCATGAATGGCATGTTTGAAAAACCAAAAATTCAAAACACATGATTGTTTTGAAAATAGCTTCACCTGCAATGCACCCAATCCAAAAAGTATAATTACCACACAAAATCAATAATTTTAAATAATAACTCACAATAGTATCTCATCATCTATTTATGTATCTGCGTACACCTTTATAAACTTCATGTAATTCCTCCTATCATCTCTGAAAACTATATTATTTTGTCTGAGAACACATAATAACATCTTCACTAATTGTCAAACACTTTACCTCTTACGTAAAAAATTATATATCGTAAGAGGTCACCCATCTTTAGAAATAATAAATTAATTAATTTTCAATCAAATAGCCTCTATAAATCAATTAAATACTTTTCATAATTCCACACTTAGAATTTTTTTTGAAAATCCCGAAATGTGATTTAGAAGATCCCACACAAGGAGCCTGATCTTGGGGGATCGTACTCTACAAACCTTCACTCTGGTTGGGTTTTTGCATGAAAATATCATTGAAGGGAGGAAGAATAAGATATCCTATTAATATCATGTGTATCTAATTTAAAACAAGTGATCATATTGGAAAATGGTTGTTAATTATGTCTATTTAATCAATAGGATAACATTACCCACAAACTGTCATCCCACATTGAAGTTAACACTCTTCGGGGTCATAGTTCAACAATGAGGCCTCACATTTGAGCCTCCAGAAATCCTAAAGTCCATGCTATCATTCCACCCTCAATTTTTGATCCACCTATACTATATTCCTCTCTCAGCATATATCCCAACCCATGAATTCCCCTTGGAACATGCTCTATGAGCCCTATAAATAGGCCTGCTCCAATGAGGCTTATACACAACCAATGATGCTTACATTCAAGAATGAGATGACCTCTTTTGGGCATGGTTTAACTCTAGGTCCCACATAGTCCTTGTTTGAGGTTGGTGCGGGCTGTTACTGGGTCAACCCTCAATTTTTATATGAGGCTTCAATAAAAATATACATTTTCAATACAACGTATAAAGCCGAATTCCTCTTTTAATCCATATAAACTCATCATCAATTGACAATATCCCATCTTCAAAATATGAAATAATATAAGTTCTATACATGGAAATATTTAAATCATCACATCGTCTAATAAGAAATATCTTCATTGACTTCACTTGGAGTATCCAATATTAAAATTTCTTAGCACATGTATTTATGCATTAAAGATAATCACAACAATCATCAATGTCTGAATACTAAGAAGGAATGTCCAAGAGTGAAATATAATTCCATATAATTAATAATAGTACAAGAGTGAAATCTAATGATATTGGATGAATCCATAACAATTCTTCAAGGATAACCACTTCATCCATAAAAATTATCCAGAAATTACCACTTTATACATATGCATCAATCACTTATTGAAACAGGATGATTAAAAAAATTAACACTAAGGATAATTTTTTTTGCCTTTTGTATGTTCTTGATAGTATACCTTCACATATATCCTTCTATATAAAAGCTGATATGTGCATATCATCTTTACTCCCACTTAATGAAATTCAAATGAAAAGGGTATGTGTGGTCTTCTTGACTCATCTGTTTCCTCAAAATCCTCTTCTCATATTATCATAAATGAAGGAATGATATCACATGATACATTGAAAAGATAAATTAGTTAATCACCTCTATGTCTAAATGGTCGTAACAAGTGTAGAAAAAAAATATATAACAAAGGCTATCTTAGCTATCATTAAAATATATAGGAATTTGAAATCAGGTACATAAAGTCCCAAAGGAAATACATGATCCTACACCAACTTTATCAAACACAAATGAATGTTTAGGTGAACAAGAATAGTTTCCCCCTTTCTAATAAATTCATCAATAAAGAATTAATCATAAATAAATTCAATTTATAATTAGATAAGAGTGTGACTAGCTAACTCAAATATCCTAAAAAAATCCCCCTCAAGAGATGCATTTACTTTTATCATCATGGAAGTAATTGAATTACATGATACACAACACTTTTCTTTCAATTCCCTCATTTTTAGAAAAATACACATAAGATGATAGTGAATAAGGAGGTACCTCTTGATAATCATCATGTGAGAGGAGAAATATTAATATGAAGCTTCATCCTTAACTCAAAAAACCTATCTTTTTGCATTTCTTTGGTGAAAAAATATATAACCAGATCTTTAGTAGAAATGTATTCTAGCTTGACATCTCCACCCGTCACCTTTTCTTTGAAAAAATGAAACATGATATCAATATTATTGGATCTTTAATTTTATACTAGTTTTTACATGATCCAATAGAACTTTGATTATCACAATAAATTTCCAATGGTCTCTAAATCTCAATTTTCAATTCATCTAATTTTACATGCATCCATGTCATTTTTGTACATGAATGTGTACATACAACATATTCAGCCTCAAATGTGATCAGAACTATAAAATTCAACTTCTTATTAGGCCAACTAAAAAAGCCTTATCTCAGAAAGAAGGTTCCACCTAATGTTCATATCTTGTCTATATAATCACCTAGCCAATTAGCATTTGTAAAGGATAGTAGTTTCAAATATGAAATATTTATGTATATAATCCCATTGTAAAGAGTTCATTTCATATATCCCATAATTATTTTAGTAACCAATAAGTCAGACTCTATTGTATCACTTTAAATTTTGGAACTTAGAGTCACTACCTATGTTATATCTGGTCTTTTTGGTATGGGACAAAGCACCCTTTTAATGATTCTTCTAGATTCTTTATGATTAAAATTTTTTCTAGCCTCATCCTTGAATAATTGTTTTCCAAATAAAATAGAACCACAAGAAAATATACTATATCTGATGGTTTATTTTTAGTGGAACACATACTAATCGTAAATAGTCTCATCGATGGGGTTATTTGTAGTAGATATCATATTCTATCATAAATGTTGTTTATTTGTTATGGAAGTTCTTGGATCATCCCTAATGGTTTTGGTATAATTACACACCATCATGAAAGAGGATATATATCAATTGGTATTTGTGATATTATATTAATTTTCCATATATTGTTTCTATGAAAGTCAATTTTTGATTGGATTAATTCATTAAAAAATTGCCCATTCTAAAAAATAATTTTATAAAATCAAACAAACCTTTTCATCTCCTCCGACTTTATTCATACTTATTCCCCTCTAATTGGCCAACACTCTGAACCTAACACGTACATCTAGATCTCCCCTAAAAATTCCAATTTCTCTAGATATGTTTTCTGATTTAGGTTTAGATCTCCCATGTATGGAATCAGATTTTGTAGTCAATTATTTTTACGTATTTCCATTCAATCTTGTACATATTGGTCTGGAAAAAACCTAGGCCTATAAATTTACCATATTTATGTAATTTATTTAATATTTAGGGTTAATATAAATTTATTATTCCTTATTTCCTTTCCCATTGGTTCTGTATGAGTTGATTTCATCTAATATGAGCTATTTTAATCATTTTTTTATCATAAGATTTGATATTTTTTTCTATTTAGGGTTACTCAATGTCTATTATTTTATATTATTATTTAAAATATAATTATTATGGATATTATTTATAGGGATATATGATATGGATGAATATTATATAAAAAAATTTTGTTTACCAATTGTATAACTTGGTTATATTTGTATATTTTTTATGAGTTATGATAATTCATGGGTTTTGATCTGGTGTTAGATATTATTTTTATATTATGATTTCTTATCATTTATTTAAATCAAATAAATATAGTTTTGTAAATTTCTGGAGACATATATACATATACATATATATATATGTGTGTGCGTGTGTATATTAACATATTAACATTCATCTAAAATCATTTTAAAAATAACTTGTAAGGTTTATGATATATATACTTATATATTTATATATATATTTTTGTGTGTTTGTGTTCATGCGCACGTGTATGTGTGTATATAGATTTGATATTTTTATTTTTTTAAAAGAACGTGTACAAATAAATTTGATGTAAATACATTTTATTAAGAATGTAAGTAACATATAAATATATATATATAAGTTATGAAATAAATAGAAATGAGTGTTTTTTAAAAATGATGAGAAAATTAATTTAAAGAAAAATTTTTAAAAAATAAATATTTATAAATATATTATTATAAAAAACATTTAAAATTTGTTCAATAAAAAAACAATACCAATTTAAAATATGTAAAATTTATTAAAAACATAGTTATTAGTTAATGGTACTTAGTAATAATTAGTATTAATTAGTGGTACTAAATAATAATTTGTGGTGCTAAGTAATAATTAGTGGTACTTGGTAATAATTAGTGAAAGTTACAATAAATTAATAAAAATTATTAAATATTAATAAAAATTAGTATAAATTGAAAAAATAGCATAAATTATTATAAATCTGTATATATTTATAATGAAATTAGTTTAAATTATTATAAATTAGCATAGATCAGTACAAAGTATCATGAATTTGTCTTCAAGTAGTATATATTATCAAAAAAATTAAAACATATTTATAAATTGATCTAATTAAAATAAATTGCTATAAACTAATAAAAATTAGTATACATGGGTGAGAATTATAAAATAATATAAATTTTTATAAATTTTTATAAATTTTGAAAAATTACAAAAAAACATTATAAATTGAAATAAATTACAATCAAATGATAAAAAATTGTATAAATTTTTATAAATTAATAAAAACATTAAATTCAAATAAAATAAACATATAAAATTTGTATAAATTAATTAAAATATTTTAAATTCTATAATTTATTATATATCAATATGAAATAATAGAAATTATAAAAAATTATTATAAAAGTGAAAATAAAATGGATCCCCAATTTTAAACTCGTGTGAAATGAAAAATTTAGTCATGAATGAACCAAAATGGTCATTTCTCATGACCAAAATATTGGAAATTCTATTATTTACACCATTATAGAAAATTATAATATATTTTAGAAATTTATATTAAATTATACAAATTTTTATTAATATATTAAAAAATTTAAATCACACTAATTAATGGTGAAATTAAAATAAATTATATTATATTTTAAAAAATATAATTTAATAAAAAAACATTAATAAGATCAAATAAAAAATATTTTAATTAACATAATACATTTTTAACTTTTTATATAATTAATATTCTCAATATTTATAAATTGTTTGAATAATTATGGTCCTAGGAAATTGGAAATATTAATTATTATGATATCATGATTTGATAATTTATTAGAAGAGTCCAAATTATTCTAGAATAAATCCTCTCTTTATTGAGAGTGTTGAAGAATTTATATCATTTTCAATTTAAAATTCAATGTATGTTTCAAAATGAACAATTATGTGCCCATTTATGAAGCGTGGTCTCAAAAGATATAAAATGTTTGATAATGATACAGTTCAGTTTTTGTAGTTTATTTTTTAGAGTTAATATTTCATTTTTTATCAAAATGGTGAATAAAATTTAAATTGAAATATAAATTTATAGTAACATAACCGTCATGGATTTGAAATTTAGTATATGATGAAAATGAAAAGTCGTTCCGAAATTATACTCAAATTGAAAATTCAAATTCAGAATTACAAAATTCTTGATTTTATAATTTCTTTAAATATATAAAGGATGATTTATATCCCATATATAGGATATGTAAATTTGAATATGTTACAGAATTTATGGGTATTAAATATTATTTCTGAATTTTAAATTTTTTTTTGATGAAATATTTTTTTGTTAAATCGTTGTTCCCCGAATGGAATACATTGCCTGCAAATTTGTAACAACTTGAACATTCATGAAGAAAATTACCTTTATTTTTTAAAATTAAATATTTTATGGATATATAAAACAAATGAACTCTTTTTATTATTATTATTTGGTTTAAAAGACCATTATGTATCATTATTGTTGATAATATAGCCCTGTAATAGTGATCTCACAACTAATATAAATTTAAGGTTTTTAAAAATAATCCTTTCGACATAGACAAAAGAGAGAATGGCCTCATCTAGTAGACTTTGGCCGTACGAAGCTCATTTTTTAGATCTCAGAAAGGAGATAGCTTCACTGGTCTTCTCCCTTGACTATGCCCAAGTTGAGATTCTATACGTTAAGCTTGAACAGAATCGCCTACAGGATAAGTACAAGTTAATAGAGATTACCACCCAAGAAATGTTATCTGAGCCTCCCAAAAGTCTGTCACCATCGCACACTTTACCCTTAGGTCTTATGAGATTGTTATAATGGATAATGTAACAAGGTACTAGTCACTTATTGTGTAATACCTTTTATAAATAAAATTCTTATTCCATAAATTCCATTATGAAAATAGTTTTTGGTAATAATAAAATTAATTAGTAAAATTTATTTTTTTGGGTAAAATGTTAATTTTCATAAATATATAAATTATTACATTAAACAATGTTTTTATTAATAATTTTATTATAATAGTGTTATAATAACACTACTTTTAATTATAAATGATTATTATATTTATTTATTTTAATCTATAAAAGAATAAGTAATCAATTTCATAGGAATTATATTTTTTTATGATAAAAAAATATTATTTTTTTATTAAAAATTTATTTTGATGATTTAATTAATTTTAGAAATAATTAATATTTTAATAAAATAGTAATATCAAATTTTTTTATGAATAATAAATGAATATATAATTCTAAGGAATTCAAATGTAATTTTTGTAAGGATAGAAACTGGTTTTTTCAAAACCCATCAAGTGTAAGTAAATGTCAGTTTTCATATTAAAAGTAAAAATTCACTTATTTAGAAAATTATTTAGATAAAATAAATATTATTTTTTGAATCAGGATGGTGAAATTATCCAATAGTAAATTTTTCATTATTTTCTAAGACAATCGATTTTTTAGGTAAAAATTAAATACCAAAAAAATTATAATATGTTTTATAACAACATAATTACCCAATAGTGATGTAATAAAATACTATAAAAGGTAAATCTGGCCAATATATTTTTTAACTTTAAAATAATGTAATTTTAGATTTGTTTTTTAATTTTATAATGGCTTAGTGGACCCTCCAGGACTTATAATATATTTTACCATTTTAAAATTATTTTCATGAATGTGTGACTCACCTCCACATAAGAAAGCCTAATATTTTAATATTTTCGTCCCCTATCCTTATAATATATTAATACCTCTCCTATTTGGAAGAAAACATGGGGAAAACCATTGGATGGTTTTTGGTTCTGATTAGTTTAATGTGTAGTGTTCAAAACCAAAATAATAAAGAATTCCCTCTCATTTCTTATATAAACCCACCCAAACTCTCATTCAAACAATTTGGAGCTTGACCAACATCTTCCACATACTACGTAGATTCCTCCAATGGAACCCCCAATCTCCCAAGAAGCCTCTACAAATGCTTTTGCATCACACTTCCATGTAAGGGATCCTCACATTCCCCTTCTCTAATCGAATTCAAGCATCTTATTTGAAAGTAGTTACTGTAATTTAAAATTTTTATAATATGATTATTTTATAATCATTACATTAATGTCTATATGATGTTATTTTAATGGGGTATTATTTATCCACACTCATTTTGATCCTTACATAAGCTGTTACAAAGCCAAAATTTTGTAAGGGATTTCACTCTTCTCATTTCCATTCAAGCTACACTTTTATAGTATTATTATTAAGTTCTATATATATATATATATATATGTTAGTTTGAAATTTTCTAAAACCCCTATACTTTACATTTGATTCATATATTATTATATATTCTTTTCACTATCATAAATCCACCCTATGATCCTTTAAGCACACCTGTTACTTTTCTGAAATTCCATAAGGGATCTTCTACCCTCCTCTATTGCCAAGCTTTCTTTTAATGTTATGTCTTTGAATTTATTTTATTTCTATGTTGGGATATGTTATTATATATCCAAATTAATACCCATTTTATGTATAAATTATTATATCCCCATTCACTCTCATTTATCCCACTTATGAACCCTTATGTATACTGGTTACCATGCCAAATTTTCATAAAGGATTCATTCCTTTCTCTTTTTTTGTCCAAGTTTCATTATGTTATTATACCCTTTTATTTTAAATTTAAAATTTTGGGGTATGATTTCACACCTCCCCCATACTTACATCCTTATTTTTTAATAATTAGATACCAATTTTTTCTCATTCATCCCTCCCATGTATACCCGTTACCATGATGAAATTTAGTAAGAGTTATTCCATTTATCCTCTTTCATCATGTTTCCTTATTATATTATGCCTTCTATTTAAAAATTAAATGAGTTTAGAAATGTATATATATGACCCCATTAATTTCCATTTCATGTAAATTTTATGAGAGACCCCTTTCTCTATCATCAACCATTTTTATGAATTATTATGTCACGTCGTTAGGCAGCTGAAATTGCACTGCAATTTTTGATACCAAAATCAACATGTATTGAATACCATGAACATTTCTCTATATAGGGTATTCACCTTTATTAACATATACATATTGATAATATAATTTCATGTATGTATTCCAAATTCATTTATCGTGTAATAAATGATGATGATGAATGATTCCATGTTATATAATCATTATGGAACACTTATACATGAAATGAAATGTTTATGAATGGTGTGCCCAGATAGAACTCTAATGAATTGGGTAATGTTTAGTATCATGATACGACATGTTTAATAAGGGTTTACTAATTCTAATTCATGTTCAATGAGAGTTTACTCATACTAATTCACGTTCAATTAGGGTTTAATCATGTTAATTCATGTGCAATTAGGGTTTACTCATGCTAATTCATATGAAATAAGGGTTTACTCATGCTAATTCATGTGCAATGAGCCTTGGGTCATGATAATATCAGATTTTATTTTGTTTTTACATTTACACATTATGATAATCATGCTATATCATGCCCTTATGTTAAGGTTTATATTAAACTCCATTGATATTCCTATTCCCTAACGTGTACTATATTCTTTATTCCATGCCTTATTTACTCCTTTACTAGGTTTTATATCTCACTCATTTCTTATGTTTATCCTCAGGGTATCCCATACAATGTTAATTACGAAGGAATGATTTGGTCATGTAAATGAACTTTTCAAAAATGATATTGTATTTTATGTTTTAAGTTGTTATGTAATGTTCCTAATTTCCCAAGACAGTAGACATCTCGATCCTCATAGATGTCTTAATTGAAAATTTATGCAATAAATCATGTTTAAGTTTGTAATAAAGACCAGGGTTGTTATAGTTGGTATAAAAGGATATATTTAGTTATTTTTGGGATTAGTATTAGAAAACCCTATTTAAAGCATTAGGTATAAGACTAATTATAAGAAAAATATCCTTAAATTTTGGTTAGTATAGAGTAAGTGGTTTATCAAGAAAATACATCACTATGAGGATACGAACAATAGATATAGTTTTGGCAGTGTTGTTTATAGGGGTAAAACCTGAAAACACCGCTTTGAGCTTGAATTGAATGGGATCTGGTGAAAAACAATGGGAATTACTGCACTCTTTGATAAACACTCCTAGGGGATATGATTTGGTAAATTCATAAGATCAGTACGAACCACTATTAAGGGAATAAAAAAATTTCTCTAATAATATATTCTTGGAAATAGATCATGGATAACATATATTGTAGACTATAAGATCATAAATTAAGGAAATCAATTTAATTTATGAGTTATCCCTTTTTTTCATTTCATTATCCTTTGTGTGTTAAAATTATTAAGATACTCATACCTAATTTTCCTTTAAATCTAGCCAATGGTAGGTAATATGAGGAATATGGATAAAAACCGATGTGAAGGGAAACATTATGAATGTCCCAAAGAGCTTCCCAATAAAATTGGAGATCAAGTAGGACATATCGTGATTATGCAAAACTAGATATCCAAAATCACAATTAACAATTGGAACTTTATTGAATTCCCATGTAAATCAAGGAAGAGGAAGATGATATCTCATGAAATCCCATATGCTAAAGCTGATATGGGGAATAAGATGCAATATTCATTGTGTAACAAGATTGGAAAGAGGAACCAAGGGAAATTTCACATTGGCACTAAGAGATGTTTTAAGTACGGAAAGGAAGGTCACAAAGTATCCAATTTACATGAAATAATGGATAATGTGATTGATGGAAACAAATTTATATCTGAGGAATATTAAACAGTTCAATTCTATAAATGTGGAGAAGTTTAATATTTCCAAATCCAATGCTCTATTGAAAGGGATGTAAAACATGATGAGCATCAATAATCTCCATGATCAAGGGAGCATAGGACGTCCAATGCTAATATGGATAATGATGAATGAATTGAATGTAACCACTACTTCAAATTAGTGTATGTCGTAATTTATTTCAATTCATATCCTATTAGTATATCTTATATTTTTCTAATAACATTGAGTCCTTAGGAGAAATGATATTATAGGATTAGGGAAAAAATTTTGTAAGTGTTGTTTTACATGTTGATGTTTGTGGGAATTTTACTCTTGAAAATATTATAAGTCTCCCTTTGATTGAATTTGAGGAAAAATTACAAAGTAATTATGTATGCCTCAAGGAAGTAGAAAACTCATGAGAAAAACTACCCCACGAATGATCTGGAGTTGGTGGTAGTATCTTTATGTTAAAAATCAGGCATAATTATATTTTTTGGAAGAAGTTTGAAATATATATGGATCGAAAAAGTTTAAAATAAATATTCACATAGAAACAGTTGAATATGATCCATTGGAGATTATTAGAGCTGATCAAGGACTATTACTGCACAATCCATTACTGCCATGTGAAAGTGAACAAGGTTGCAGATTCTGTAAGTAGAAACGACCCTATAATTCTATCATTGATGAGAATGGAAAATGATCCAATATTCTTATATTTTATTAATATGTACATGGGAATAATAAATATAGGAACATCACCACTAAGTTCACAAATTATTTCTCAATTGTATCTTTTGGTAAGGTTAAAGGATTCTCAAAAGTATGATGTGTGAATTCAGAATAAAGTGGAAACTATCAAAAAAATGATATCCTTAGAGTTCAATGTTAATAAAGAATGAATTGTGATATTTGGGTCAAGACTATGTGTTCCATTGAAATTGGATTTAAAGAAATAACATTTGGATGATGCACATAATTCGAATTTCTCTATTCACCCAGAAACACAATGATGTATTGAGATATCTGAGAGCATTATTAGTGGGATAACATGATGAAATAGATCACTGAGTATACATAAATGTGCTTGGTATGTCAGAAAATGAAGGCTGAGGGAGAGAAGTCTAATTGGATTATGCAAATATTATCCATACCAACATGGAAATGATAGAACATCATCGTAGGCTATTTCACCGGACATCCAAATACATGAAAAGAAAACAATTATATCTAGGTTGTTGTGGATCATCTTACTAATAACTCACACTTCATTAAAATTTGAGAGGATTTATCATTGGATCAAATAACACAGGTATACATCAGATAAGTGGTAAGGCTAAATGGACTACCACTATCGATTGTATCCAATCGAGATCCATGATTCACCCCTATTTTCTTTAAGAGTCTCCAACATGCTCTAAATACTAAACTGAACTTCAGTATGACTTATGATACTCAAACTCAAGGCCAATCTGAGCAGACTATCCAAAAACTTTGGTGCATGTTGTGATATTTCTATGTGAACTTCAATGGAGGATGAGATCAACATCTACCTTTGGATGAGTTATCTTATAATAACAGTTTCCACACTAGTATCCAAATAGTCCCCTATGAATCCCTATATTGGAAGAGGTGCATAACACTAATATGTTGGGATGAAGTTGGGGAGAAAAAACTCATAGGTCCAGAAATGGTTGATGTAATGGTGGAGAAGGTTAAGACCATCAAGAAACACATTAATTCTACACCGAGTCGACAAAAAGTGCTATGATGATAATTATTGACGAGGCCTAGAGTTTGATGTTGGAGACATGGTATTACTATGTATATCTTTGTGGAATAGAGTTATGATATTTCGGAAGATGGGAAATCTTAGTCCAAGGTACATTGACCCTTTTGAGATCCTTGAGCGCATTGGAGTAGTAGCCTATTGACTGGAACTCCCACTCCACCTATCTCAAGTACATGATGTATTCCATGTATCAATCCTGAAGAAGTACATACCTGACCCATCACATGTACTCAATCCAGAGGTGGTACCATTAGCGAATGGCCTCTCCTATGTGGAAAATATGGTGAAGATCTTAGATTATAGTGAAAAAGTTCTACGAAATAATACAATGCCTCTCGTCATGGTGTTATGGTGAAACCAAAATTTTGAAGAATAAATATCGGAACATGAGAGAGTGATGAGGTATAGTTACCCACATCCTATTTATTGCTGGAAAAGGAAATTTCAAGGGTGAAATTTATGAAGGGAGAAATATTTTGACGACACGAACATTCATTTGTAAAATTCTCTTTATTTTTTTTAATTAAATGTTTTATGGATATAGAAAAGACATAAACTCTTGTTTTCATTATTATTGGGTTTAAATGACCATTATGTATCATTACCGTTGATTATATTTCCTTCTAACAGTGATCAAATGACTCATATAAATTTATGGTTTTTAAAAATAATCCTTTCAACATAGACAAAGGAGAGGATTTCCTCATCTAATAGACTCGGGCCATATGAATCTTATTTGTTGGAGATTGGAAAGGAGGCAAAATCACTGGGCTTTTCTCTTGACCAATCCCAATCCGATATTCAACACGTTATGCATTAATATAATCTCTTATTGAATAAGTACACATTAATATAGATTACCACCCGAACAATGTTATCTGAGCCTCCCCAAGAGTCTTTCACCCTCGCACACCTTACCTTTAGGTCTTATGCCGATATTATAAGTTAGTATGTAACAATGTATTAGTTACTTATTGTTCAATACCTTTTATAAATAAAATTCTAATTCCATCAAGTCCGTTATGAGAATAGTTTTTCATTATAATATAATGAATTAGATAAATTGATTTTTTTAGGTAAAATGGTACTTTTTATAAATATACAATTGATTATATTGAACCATGTTTTTATTAATAATTTTATTATAATAATTTTATAAGAACACCCCTTTTAATTATGAATTATTGTTATACTTATAGTTTTTACTCAAAAAGATTAAGTATTCGGTTTGATAATAATTATATTTATTTCTGAGAAAATAAAAATTGTATTTTTAATTAAAGAATTTATTTTGATGAATTAATTAATTTTTTAAATAATTAATATATTTATAAAATATTATAATCAAATTAATTTTATGAATAATAAATTAGTAAAAAAAATTTGAAGTCAAGTGTAAATTTTTATGGTTAGAAACTATTTTTTTAACACGAAAATTTTCAATAAATGCCATTTTTTATTTTATATGTGAAAATTCACATATTTAGAAAAAAAATTTAAAATAAATATTAACTTTTCAGTCAGGACATTTAAATTATCCAGTGGTGATTTTTTCATAATTTTCTGAGACAGTCAATTTTTTTGGTAAAAATTAAATACCGAATAAATATATAATGTGTTTTATAACATCATAATGACAAAATAGTGATATAATAAAATACTATAAAAGTAATATACATACATTAAATGTTTTACCTTGAACATATTGTGATTTTATATTTGTTTTATTAATTTTATAATTTTTTATTTTAACCTCCAAGACTTATAAAATTTTTTAACATTTTAAAATGATTTCTTTGAGAATGTGACTCACCTCCACATAAGCAAGCCTAATATTTTAATATGTTTAGGCCATGGAATTATAAAATTATAATACCACAACCCTTGGTAGAAACTTTTTGTAAACCCCATGGGATGGTTTGTGGTTCTGATTTGTTTAATTTGTAGTGTCCAAAACCTAAATAATGTTGATTTCCCCCTCATTTCCCATTTAATTCCACCCAAAGTACCATTAGTCATTAATAAAAATAGTTGGATCTCATACAACCTCTTCCACATAATCTCTATATTCCTCCAATGTCTCCCCCAATCTACCAAGATTTCTCTCCCAATATTTTGGGATCACACCTCCAAGTAATGGATCCTCACATTCCTCTAATCCTTTCAAATACAAGCATCTTATTTGAAATTATTTATTGTAATTTCTAATGGTTATATTTTTATTCATTTATAATCATATTATAAATTTCCATTTGATGTTATTTTAATGGTGTATTATTTATCCTCTCTCATTTATACCCTTACCTAAGATGTTGCTATGCCAAAATTTCGTACGAGATTTCACTCTTTTCATTTTCATTCAACCTACTCTTTTACATTGTGCTTCTTATATCCCATATTTATATGTTGGGTTATGATATTAAAAAACCCTCATACTATCCATTTTCTGTATATATTATGAGATATTCCTTTCACTCTCATCAAGACCCCCTATAATCCTTTAAGCACACCTTTTACTTTGCTGAAATTTCATAAGGGATCTTCCACCCTCCTCTTTTATCAAGCATTCTTTTCATGTGATGTCATTGAATTTATTTTATTACTATGTTGGGATATGTTATTATATATCTTAATTACTACACATTTGATTTATTAATTAATATATCCCCATTCACTCTCATTTATCCTTCTTATGAACCCTTATGTATACTCGTTACCATGCCCAACTTTCATAAGGGGTTCCTTCTTTTCTCTTCTTTGTCCAAGTTTATTTATTGTGTTATACAATCTTATTTACAATTAATAATGTTGGAGTATGATTTCTAACCTTCCCCATACTTCCATACTTATGTTTGAATGACTATAGACCACTTTCTCTCCCATTATTCCCTCCCATGTACACCTGTTACCATGCTGAAATTTCGTAAGAGTTATTCCATTTCAAACCTTTCTTTAATATTCTTTATTATGTCGTGCCTTCTATTTAAAAATTCCATGAGTTGGTACATGTATATATATGAACCCACGTACATTAAATTTCATTTACCTATGACGAGATACCCCTTTCTCTATCATCAAACGTTTTTTTTGAAATTTTATGTCATGCCATCATGCTGCTGAAATTTCACTGCAATTTTCCATGCCAAAATCATCATGTAGTAAATACCATGCCCATTTCTCTATCAAGGGTATTCACCTTTATGAACATAAACTTATTTATTATATAATTTATTGTATTTATTCCTCATTCCTTTATCATGTAATAAATGATGATGTTGAATGATTACATGTTATATGATCCATGTGGCACACTTTTACATGAAATTAAGTGTTTATGAAGGGTGTTCCTTGATATCACTCTAATGCATTGGGTAATGTTTAGTATCATTATAATCCACGTTCAATTAGGATTTACTCGTGATAATTCATAAAAAAAGTAGGGTTTACTCACGATAAATCATGTGTAATGAGGGTTTACTCAGGCTAATTCCTGTGAAATGAGGGTTTACCCATAATAATTCATGTATGATGACCCTTGTATCATGCTAATATCATGTTGTATATATTTTCCACATTTCCATGTTATGATTATAATTCTATATCCTGAATTTATGTTCATGTTCTCTTTTACACCATTTATATTCCTATTTCCTAACATGTACTGTATTCTTTATGTCATTCCTTTTTTACTCCCTTACTGGGCTGTATAACTCACCAATTTTTTATGTATGTCCTCAGGTTATCCTAAGAAGTGTTAAGTATGAAGGAATTAGTTGTTCATGTAAACTATGTTTTAAATAATGATGTTGTATTTTATGTTTTATGTTGTTATGGAATGTTTCTAATTCCCTAATACACTAGAACTCTCGATCCTCCGAGTTGTCTTATGTACAAATTTTTGTAATAAATTATGTTTAATTGTGTAATAAGACCATGTTTGTTATAGTTTTATCAAAGGATAAGATTAGATATTTTTGGGATTAGGAATATAAAACCTTAGTGAAAGCCTTAGGAATAAGAATAAGTATAAGAAAAATATTCCTAAATTTTGGTGTGTTTAGATTATGTGGTGTATCAAGAAAATACATCCCTTTCTGGATACGAATAAGTGGGTGTGGATCTGGAACATATGTGTATAGTGGTAAACCAAAAAAATTGCACCTTGACCTCGACTCGAATGGGAACTGGTGCACGACAACAGGCCTTTCTGCACTCTTGGATTGACACTCCTGGGGGATATTCTTTAGTAATTTCATAAGCTTAGTATAGACCATTATTATGGGAATAAAATAATTCTTCTATGAATATATCCTAATAAATTGATCGTGGATATCTTAGATTGAATTCTATAAATTCATAAGTTAAGGAAATCAATGTAATTTATAATTTATCCATTTTTTTATTGGATTACACTTTATGTGTTACAATTTTTAAGATATGAATCCATAATTTTCATTTTATTCTATCTAATGGCTGGTAATATGAGGAATATGGATAACAAACGATGTGAAGGGAAACGTGATGAATGTCCCGAATAAATTCCCAATGAAACTGGATCTCATGTAGGACATATCGTGATTCTTCCAAACCATCTATCACAAATCACAATTAACAATAGTCACTTTTTTGAATTCCCAAGGAAATCAAGGAAGAGGATGATGACATATAATAAAATTCCATCTGTTAAAGTTGATAAGGGGAAGAAGACCTGATTTCCTTCATGCAACAAGTGTGGAAAGAGGCACCAAGGGAAATGTCATAAAGGTATTATGAGTTGTTTTATGTGTGGAAAGGATGGGCACAAAGTATCCAACTTTTTTGAAATAATGGATAATGTGTTGGATGGAAACAAAGTTCCAACTAAGGAATCATACACAGTCATATACTACAAATGCGGAGAAGTCAGAAATTACCCAAGATAATGTTCTATTGTAAGGGCTGAGAAGCATGATGAGCATCAACAATCTCTATGATCAAGGGAGCTCGGGACGTCCTTTGCTAATATGGATAATGATGAATGAATTACATGTAACCACTACTTCAATGTATTGTATGTAATAATTTATTTTAATTCATTTTCTATTAGTTCATCATTTATGTTTTCTAAGAAAATTGATTCCCCAAGGGAAATGATATTAAATCATTTGGGAAAAACTTCTATAAGTGTTTTACCACATGTTGATGTTTGTGTGAATTTTCTTCTTGAAAATTTTATAAGTATCCATTTGAGGGAATTTGATGCAAAATTAAAAATTCATTGTATATGCATCAAGGTAGTTGAAAATTCATGGGAAAAACTATCCAATGCATGATCTAGAGTTGGGGGCAGTGATCATTTCTTTAAAAATATGGTAGCATAATATCTTTGGGGAGAAGTGTGAAATATATACATATAAAAAATGTTTCCAATATATATTCACACATAAATAGTTGAATATGAGCCTATGAATATTATTAGAGCTGATCAAATACTATGACTGCTCAATCCATTACCACCCAGAGAAGGCGAACAAGGTGGAAAATACTCTAAGTATAAAGGACCATACAATTCTATCATTGATAAGAATTGAAAATAATCCAATATTCTTTGATTTGATGAATATATACATGGGAATCATAATTAAGGGTGCATAATCAATCCTTTCAAAAATTATTTCCCAATTATCTCTTTTGGAAATGTTAAAGGATACTCAAAAGGATTGTGTGGGAAGTCAGAATAAAGTGGAAACTATCTGAAAATAGAAATCCTCATAGTATAATGTTAATGAAGAAGGAATTGTGATTTTTGGGTCAAGATTATGTGTTCCATCAAATCCATAGTTAAAGAAAGAAGTTTTGGATGATTCACATACACTGAATTTCTCCATTCACCCAGGAAACACAATGATGTTTTGAGATATTTGGTATCTTTTTTGGTGGGATAACATGAATAAGGAAATCACTGAGTATACATAAAAGTACTGGGTATGTCAGCAAGTGGAGGCTGAGAGGCATAATTCTAAGGGGATGATGCAACCATTGCCCATACCAAAATAGAAATGAGAGAACATCTCTTAAATGAGTGGGTGCCCTAGACCCAACTATTAAGTAATTTTGATTACCATATCGTATAAATAGATAGTTATAAATGATGTCATCTAACCATTATAGTGTAGAATATTCTACATCCACTATTGAAATGGTAATGTCCAAAGGATAATTGTCGTATTGAAAGGTTATAGTGGTTCCCATTATATAAAGAGAACCTCGAAAAACATTGACATTTATCTGAAATATATGTTTGATGGTCTAGATAAATATTACTGACTAGACATAGTAGATGTTTGATTATTATGTGCTTGGGGCTCATAAGGATCGTGAATTATTATCATGATGTTCACACTTGGTGATCTCATGTAGTGAGATCATGAGGACTAACCCGCCGATAGGAACACCACATGTTTTTGGTTTCATTGGATATTCCTATCTACGATGATGTGTAATGGTCTCCTGACTTGAGATCATTACCAATGTATGTAATTTGATTGTGTACTTTGATGCATGATGAAAACCATGGCAATGATTTTGTGGCAAGGTAGTTTGTTTTGGGTACATCTTTGGTGGCATGATATAGGTTGAATGGTCAAGAAAGGATTTGTCGCTTCTGTTTGATGGAAGTAATATATCTCAGGACATATTGGTAATGATGGAAGTAACTTTACATGACCATGGCAGTGGATGTCGAGGGTAAATCCATTTAGTTAAAGCAACAAACAATAATGAACGAAAAGGGTGATGACAAATGAGTGCATCCTGCTTAATGAGATATTACAGATAAAGAGATTATATTACGCGGTGTGTGTTCGTAGGTTGGTTGTCGGTGATGTGACAATACATATCTCTTCATGGTCCATGATGGGTTGCTAGATCCCACTCTTGGTTTGTGAATACTATTCACTACTGTCGTGATAAGGGCCTAGCGGGTCACACACAATAGACTATTCAAAAATCTGTCATGTTCAGTTGAATTTGAGTTTTGAACATGGTGGGCCCCACCAATGGGGTCTGTGATTTGTCCCCAAAAAACTGTCACCAATATAATAAATAAATTTATATTATTCGAGTTTAGAATAACTATTATTGAATTTATTTATTAAATTTATTTACGAGTTTTAAGTAAATTCTTGAAAAATATTAATTGGAGAATATTAAATTTTCAAGGTTTAATTAATATTTATGGGAGCGAAAAGTCAAGATTAATGACTCAATGGTTATCACATAATATATTTTAATATATTAAAAGTTAGTGATAATAATATTAATGACTCGGATAAGTATTCATAAAATGTCATTGACAGTGCATTAAGTATTCGGGGTCGATAAGGCTATACCAGGTATTTTAATTGAGAACTATAAATAGAAGAGGAGGGGATTTTTCCAAATACTATTCATGGTGATTATCTCTCTTATCTTCTCTCTCATGATCTAGAGAGAGAGGCTCTGGATCCAAGGATCATGGATCAAGCACTCTCACAGGCATCACTAGCAATGTGATGCGGGATCATTAGAGCACCGAAGGCATTGTCGCAATTCCGTGCTAGCACCCAGATTACGCCAAATGGTGCTGCCACAAATTTCTTGAAGCGCATGTGGATGATCTAGGGATGTTCAATGTCAGATTATTTGAGCATTGATTTCCAATGATGAGCAGATGTCGTGCACTGCTTTGGAATTAAACTAGGTACTTTACAGTTTATTTTTGGGCTTAAAATCCTTCATGTGTGGTCCTCAGCTAATACCAGTTTTTTGTTCACCGATGTCGATCATCGGTTGAAATTTTTTAAAAACTCACCTATTTGGGGCTTTCTCTACATGCCTAGTTCCAACAAGTGGTATCATAGTGAGTCGTGTAAATTTTATGCTAAATACATTAAATTTTCATAAAATATAATAAAGGGTGTTGATACGGTCCCAACGCCACATACCGTGTGTTAATCACACATCAGATGGGCATTATGCAGTCATCCAAAGATTTAGTTCAGATTTAACACTCGGAAATATATGAGGTTGTAGATCTATAAACCTCGTTTTATATATCCAAACCCTTTTTTTACACTAGAATAGTTTTTTGGTGAGTCTTGATAATAATAATTATTATAATAATTGTTCTATTGTAATAATATTTGTATAATATTTTAATATTATTATAATATTATTATTTTTTATTAATCCTATCTATTTGGTTTTGGGAAATTTTAAATAAAATAAAAAAAGGAGGAGAGGAAAGACTTTTAAAGTAAGTCTTTGTTTAAAAAAGGGAGAAGTGGTGGGAGACCTGCAAAGCATTTCTCCCTTGTTTGAAAAAGAAGAAAAAATGCTTTTTGTTTTGGGGGCCAAATGACACCCCATCTTGGAAGCATGGTGACCAGAACCTACCTTTGTTACCTGTTTCACACCGTACCAAGGCCAACACAGCCCTATGGTATTCCTCGTAGTGCCATGGAACAGCAAGGCTGGAGCCACCTACCACCAGGTGCTCCTGACCAGGCCAGAGTCCCCTGTCTGCCTCCTCCCTTCCACTACAGCGGTAACAAGTCACCATCCCTAGGCGATGTCCACCTTCTGTTCTTGAACACCCTGTCAGCTCCACCATACAACTCACCTAGGCTGCTACCACCCTCCTGGATGCCTTTGCTACTTCTCTCGACGAGCCGTCTGTGGTTGTGTCCCACACAGCCAACCAACCTGGCAACCCGTAGTCCACCTCCGTCTCTCCTACCACGGAGCAACCAGTGCTGCTTCGTCCCTACTGTAGGCACAATGACATGATACCTAGATACCTGCTGTAGTAGGGCCGTGAGCCATGGCATCCCCACACTAAGATGGTGTCATCGTTCTAGAGAACCAGCCCTCCTAGAGTCCTCATGCCTCAGCCGCTGGCCACCCCAGGCCAGGTCCTCTCTAGCGTGTCGTCCAGTCACTACAGGCCAGCCTCCCATGTGTCAACGTCCAACTAGTGAGTTCCCCATACCAGAACCCTTAGATCTCCATGGCCACCCTAAGGGAATCTCAAACCGCCTCCCCGCAGCACTCGCTGATCCGCCAGGACCTGCAGCACTGCGCGTACCACCGTGAGGTACCATTTTTCGGGTTCTCTTTGGCCTTCACTTACTGGGTTTCCCCCGCAACAGTCTTGTGTGGGTCTGGCTAGCTTGGAATGGGATTAGGTATACCTTCTCATCTAAGAATTCCTCTGAATTGGGTCGGTATCGCATGTAATGATCCTGTATAGGTTCGCCTCAACACGCGTAGGCCCTGCCCGAAGTTTTATGGGCTCTAGTGATTTAATTTAATCAAAAATTAATTAAATTTTTTAATTTAATTCCAGTTGAGAATTAAATTAATTAAATATTAATTTTTGGTTATTATAATTAATGCATCGTAATTAATTTAATTAGAAGATTAATTAAATTAATTAATTAATTATTTTTTTTGTTTTAAAATTAAATTAATTAATCAGGATAGAACAACATCATTTGTTGAATTAAAATTAGATTGAAATATTAAATCAATAAATAATTCCTTCTAAATTTATTTTAATAAAAGTTTAATTTTTATTCCGCATTTATTTAATACACACGAGTTTAATGCGTATATAATTGATCATGAGCCTTAGACCGACCAATGCTTGTCTGGTACATTTCATTTTATTATTTATTTAATTTATTCATTTAATTATTTCATTTCGGGTTTTAACAATTATTTTAATTAAATAAAAGATGATCTGTGTGTCATCTCATGTGTCATTATATTTATAAGGGCATGTACGCCCACTCTTAGAGTTGTATTTTATACCCTAATACCCCTCACTTGTGTGCGTGTACAATTGTATAATGATGAGATGATGTATGACACACTTCGTGCCATGTGACAGCGATGCACCAGACAGGAGTTTGTTGCATTTGATGAGCATATGTTGTTGTTCAAGTTATAGGCCACGCGACTAAAGGTACTTAACCCTAGGGTTATGTTTGGTCTGTTAGTCACTCAACATATAAACCATTAGAATCAGCTCATGATCAGGTTTTTCATTTTCTTTCTATCCGGTTTATTATTTTGTGAATGTGTAGCTAGAATGCGATCACATATAATAATATTAAACAAGCATGCAAGATAAAATGACCACGCGACACAATATATTTTTCTATATCATGCATGGTCCATTGTGATTGTAATCACATAGTACGTGATTATAAAAATTGAAAATGATTTCTTTCATCACATTAAAATAATTAAACCCTCAAATATATATTAAGTCATAACTGCCTTCTATCATTCATGTTTGGACAAAACCGGCTGTTTGAGGTGTTGGTCACGCCATAGAAGAGGGTGCCTCTTACTACCATGGAGTCCTTATAAGAATGATGGGTTGACATAATTAAACTTTCATCAAAGTAATATCCATAGATAGATTGATTTAATTTTAGAGGAAATCATTGAGTAAATCAATTTCTAATTTTAAGAAGCCAGGGCTTCACTCAACAGTTCAAGGAACTAAATGTTGAAGTGTCCAGCCATCCAAAATCCTACATAGAATCCTCCAAGTTGTGGCATAGCCATAGCTTGTAGACTATGAGGGGTGGTTCTTGGATCCTTTACACTATAATACTCTAACAACAGAGTATTAAAATTATAGCACAAAGGGTTCCTAGAATATGATAAATTATTGGGACACATTTAATTACTTATTTTAAAAAAATGTCATAATCGGTAATGCAGATAAAATGAAATAATCTGCTAAAATTAATTTTGTAGAAAATGTCAAGTTATACCACAAGTTCAAAACTGTGATATTATATTGGAGAAAGTAAATTTCCACACGGACATGAGTATCCATGAATTTTACAGGAGCATGTTCAAAGTACTATGATATATGAAACTCAATGTGTCAATGTCCCCAACATTGTTAAACTACCACAAGAACCGATTGTGAAAATTTATTACAGGAGACTAATATAGAAAGCATATGATAGTTATATCATTCTTATTTCATCAATGTCCAGTGTTAGTTATGGTCACTACACCAGGACATGGATGATATAAACATGGAGTCTCATCTCCAAGATGTTTTCAAGGAGAATTCAAAGAAATTATATGAATATGGATATGGTTACACTAACAAGTTTAAATTGAAAGATAGATCATGATCTTTAAATGGATCCCTTTCTCATATCATTTTTACATATTTACTCATGTTTTGTATTAAGAATTAATAAAAGAACAAGTATTGAGTAAATGCTTCATTAACTATCCAGGTAAGGTTCGCCAAGTTAATAAGAATAATGGCCATTCAAATTTTCATTCTTATGGAAAATAAATTTAAAGAAAATGGGGAAAGTTCAAATTCATTTAATTCCAATGGAACATTTGCGACGTCCTTCAATTAATGAGGTATTAACAAAGGTTATTTTCATTTTATATTATAAAATAAAAATAATGGATGTTTAATAGCAATAAACTAATTTAAAGGTGCTAGTTGCTGCTTCTACATCAGGCATATTCATCAATTTAATGTTTCCTTCTACTACTTGGGTATTTAAAAATATATTCTTTTTTACATATGTATATTTAAATACAGTAACCAAATAATTATAGAAGCGTTACTAGAAGTCATGTGTTTTCTCTAAGTGGCTATGAAAGGGTGATACCTAAGCCAGTGGTGAGAAGTACACGCCATCATTAATTCCCAATTGAAATATTTTTGTCGAACTATTATTTATTATAACCATATACATTAATCTCATGTTTCCTTGGATGCAAGGAGACATTATTTCAGGTTTTGGAATGAATGTTGTTTTTGGTAAAATCAATCACTAGTTCAGTGATACAAGAATCAAAGGCCATTAATGATGAAGATAAACGTAATACTTATACCCAGTTGTGACTAGATAATTCCTTATCAAGTAATACTAAAAGTGGACGTCATGAATATTCCAAGTATTTTATTTAGGCTCGGCATAACTAAATTTTTTTGGTATTATCAACATCTTTCAGTTTGGAAAAAGGATCTGTTAGATATAAAGGTATTCCACAATGTTTTTCGAAATAGTTAAAAAAGTAAGCATGAACTATTTTGAGTATAATATAGAGGTATATATACTTCAAAATATTCCTTTATGTAATTAATGAATAATAAAGATAAGTATATGTATGGTCAGGATATATAAGTTTCTTTGGGTTGGGATACCGAATAATATCTCAACCAAGTATTCATCAATCATGATAATGTAGCATGGAGTAATTCCTAAATGCACAATACCTTATCTACATAAAAACATTGATGTTAATGAGGATGATTGATGATGGAGTCTTACATATCAATATTGATGAAAAAATATGTATCATGTAGAAATTCCAAAATGCACATGTTATACATAATTTTTTTTGATATAGGTGGTATAAATGTTAGAACTTGATGAAACAACCATTATATTTCATGAATTTTTTTGCAAATAACAGTGATATCCCACAACCATATGCTAACTATAAGGACAAATGGATATCATATGAGTCATATTATGATATAGTCCATTATGTCACAAGGAAATTGGTTTGGATGCAAATATTTTATTTAGATACAAACAAACATACATCAAGATAATCACATTGTGCATATAAGGTACTTCCCCAAATGATTCCATACGATATTATATAAATCCCTAAGATAGATAAGTTGGTAGTCAAGTAATAAACTCTAATTCTATATATGGGTGAACATATCTATTAGAAATAATGGGAGCTATATTGAATTGTGTTCCGTCAATGCTCAAAATGAACAAGTAGTTGGAATAAGAACTAGTTCCACAAGAACATGTGGAACAGTGTATGTTCTAGAAACACATACTGCATTTGAAGGATAAAACCATGGTGAAGGTCTTTATATTCACCATGGTTGGTGATCTATTGTTCAATATGAATAATATTTCCTATAAATAATTAGTATAAGACAATGAGTTAAAATTGATAAGACCAACTAAAATTCAATTAATGGATTCTATGTATCAATGTGTAAAAGGGTTTTATTATTTTGAATACTGAGGTGGGTATTCAAGTGAGTTGATACATGGATGGTATGAGCATAGTACCAATAAGGAATGATTGTTTTGACCAAGTTGCTAAGCCTAAATCCATTAGAATTTTATTCATCATAGCTAATATCTATGGTAAAATTTTTAGCATTGGATGTCATGACCACCAATAGTGGATGGTGTCTATATGACACCACCAGAAAGGGATGGCCACGTTACAGAATTCTAAAAAAGGTTGTAAGTTAATGAAATCTAGTTTAGGATTTATGTAAGAAACAGGATCATAGAATATACATTTACAACAAATGATTTCAACGTGTCTACAATAGGTTAGGGGAGCATCAATGTTTTCCAGGTGAAGTATGTTCGACAAAATATGTAAAATAGATGTCAGTCTTACAGTTAGTTAAAACCAAAATGAAATTTACTCTCCAATGATTGACCTAAAGTAGTAACCTAATTTCTAGGGAATGTGATATATTGAAGTAGATATATAGGTTTCTTGGTCCTAGTTAATCGTACATATAGTGACATTGTATTGATATATACATGTATGAACAATTCAAGAGATGAATTGTTGCCTATTCCAAGGGAATATTCTCTCCATGTAGACATGTCCGTGACATGGGATGATAAACGTGGTGTGTTACAATTCAGACGTCGAAGCAATGGATCAGTCATTCAGGAAATAATATGTAGAAGAACAAATATTTCCAAGGTATATTTTACAGTAGGTAAATATCAGTTATATCCAAGAACACTGCAAGGGATACATTCAGAACTATCTAATTGTACTTCGACACATAGAAAATATATATACCTAGTAAGCTGAGAAGAATGGATACTAGTTTTTGGGGATACAAACTTGTATTCTATAGATCAATGTGATCTACTATCGCAGTTAAGCTAAAGATGTTGAGTGAGTCATGCACATATAAGCCAGTGATAGACATACCTACAAAGACCGAGTATGTTACAGCTTCTGAGGCAGCTAAGAACCAGATAAATTCAACGATTTGTTCCAGTTCTTGGAATCACACCTGTTAAAAAAATTATTATCATAATGTAAATTATGAAATTCTTATTAGAAAAGATGTCATTTTATGACAGTGGAAAAGCAGTATATACTCAGGATACCATCTCTGAAGAAACATTACTATAGTAGATAAGGTCTATAAAACAAAATTCTCATGTTTCAGAACCGTGGCATACCTAGTACCTAAAACAGTTAATTAGTAGAAACATGATGTTCATCATGTGAGTATCTAACATGTTTAGTTATAAAGTTTGCTCTAGTGAAACTGGGAGTGTTAAAATAGTATGTGACCTAGACCTAACTATTTAGTGATTTTGATTACCATATCATGTTTAAAGTTAGCTATACATGATGAAGTCTTACCATTATAGTGTTGAATTTTCTGCTTCCACTATTTAAATGGTAATTTCTAAAGGTTAATTATCGTATCGAAAGGTTATAGAAGTTACCAGGATAAAATGAGAACATCAGGATACTATGATATTTATCTTAAATATATGTTCTATGGTATTTTTACTTATTACTGGATAGACACAACAAATGTTTTACTATCAGATATTGGGGGATCATAAGCATTGATACATCTTCTCATGAAGTTTTCACTTGGTGATCTCATGTACTAAGATCATGAGTACTGACCCACCAAAAGAAACACCACATGTTTTGGGTGCCATTGGATGTTCCTATCTACGATCATGTGTAATGGTCTCCTGACATGAGATCTTTACCAAAGTATGTCATTTTATTGTTTACTTTTATCCAAGATTAAAACCATGGAAATGAAGTCGTGGAGAGGTAGTGTGTTTTGGATGCATCATTGGTAGTATCGAATTGGTTGAATGGTAAAGAAAGGAGTTGTCACTTCCAGGTTATGTAAGTAATATATCTCAGGTCATGTTGATAAGGATGGAAGTACCTTTATAAGATCATTTCCATGACAGTCGAGGGTACATCCATCTAGTTAAATTAACAAACAATTATGTGAGAAAATGCAGATGACACATGAGTGCATCCTTCTTAATGAGATATTACAGAAAAAGAGATTATATTACACAGTGTTTGTTCGTAGGTTGGTTTCCAGTGCTATGAAAATCCTTATCTCTTTAGGGGCCATGATGGGTTGTTAGATCCCACTCTTGGTTTGTTAATACTATCCATTGTTGTCATGATGAGGGCCTAGTGGATCACACACAATAGTTCATTCATGAATCTGCCATATTCAGTTGAATAGGAGTTTTGAAGATGGTGGGCCCCACCATGAGGGTCCGAGATTTTTCCATGGAAAAACGATCAGCAATATAATAAATAAATTCATATTATTCGAGCTTAGAATAATGAGTAATGAATTTATTTATTAAATGTATTTACGAGTTTTAAGTGGATACATAAAAATATTTATTTACGAATATTAAATTATTCAAGGTTCAATTAACATTTCTGGGAGAGATGAGTAGAGATTAATGACTTGATTATTATCGCCTAATATATTTTAATATATTATAGGTGAGTGATAATAATATTTATGACACATATTAATAGTCATAAAATTCCATTGATATTGCGTTAAGTATACAGGGTCGACAAAGCTATACCAGGTATTTTAATTGTGAACTATAAATAGAAGAGGAGGGGATTTTATTTAAATACTATTCATGGCGCTTTTCCCCCTTCTCTTATCTCCCATGATCTAGAGAGAGAGGCCATGAATCCAAGGCTCATATATCAAGAACATTCTCAAGAATCACTTGCAAATGGATGTAGTGATCGTTGGATCATCTAAGGCATCGTCAGAATTCTGCACTAGCACCTAGAATACGACGAACGATGCTCCTATGGATTTCTTGAAGCACGTGTGGTTGATATAGAGGAATCCAATGCTGGATTAATCTAGATGCAATCCCCAATGTTGAGCAGACATCGTGCGCAGCTCCAGAATTAAACCTGATACTTTACGATTTATTTTGGTGCTTAAAATCCTTTGTGTGTGGTCCTTAGCTAAGACAGGGCTCCTATTCACCGAATTTGATCATCGGTGGAATATTTTAAAAAAAATACATGTTTGGGGCTTCCACTACATGCCAAGTTCTATCAAAATCACCATAGACCATTTCACTAGACTTCAGAAGGAATCCAACAGAAATAATGCTATCTTGGAAATTATGGATCATCTTACAAAGACAGCACACTACATGGAAATTTGACAGGATTTCCCATTGGATCAACTGGAACAGATATACATCAGTTAAGTAGTAATAATGAATGGAGTCCCACAATCGATTGTATCTGATCGAGATCCAAGATTCACATTTATGTTCATGAAGAGTATCCAACATGCTCTAAATACTGAACTGAACTTCAGTATGTCCTATCATACCCAAACTGATGGCCAATATGAGTGGAATATCCAAACACTTGAAGACATGTTGAGATCATGCTCAATGGAATTGAAAGAAGGATGATATTGACATCTTCATCTGGTTGAGTTCTCTTACAATAACAATTTCCGCTCAAGCATCCAAATTTGGTCCTTATGAATCACTTTGTGGGAAGATGTCCAGAACACAGTCATGTTGGGGTGATCTTGGGGAGTGAAAAATCCTAGGTCCATAAATGGTCGAAGAAATGGTAGAGAAGGTTAAGATCATCCAGCATCAAATTAAATCTTCTTAGAGTCAATAAAATCTATGTTGATAATCATCGACGATTCCTAGAGTTTGATGTTGGAGACATGGTATTCCTCTGCATATCTCTGTGTAAGAGAGTTATGATATTTGGGAAGAATGAAAATCTTAGTCTAAGGCACATAGGACCTCTTGAGATCCTTGATCACATTGATGTAGTTTTCTATCAACTATAACTCCCACCGAACCTATTTGAAGTACATAATATATTCCATGTATCACTCTTGAAGAAGTATCTACCTGACCCATTGCATGTACTCAATCCAAAGATTGTGCCATTGGAGAATGACCTCTCATATGAGGAAAATCTGGTGACGATATTATATTGTAGAGAAAAATTACTACGAAGTAAGATAATGCCCCTCGTCATGGTGTTGTGGCGAAACCAAAAGTTTGAAGAAGCAACGTGGTAACCAGAGGAGGTGATGAGGCAGAGTTACCCACATATGTTTTAGTGTCGGAAAAAAAATCGAGGGAGAAATTTCTAATGGGGGGAATTTTGTAACTACCCTAAAATTCATGAATAAAATTACTTTTATTTTATTTAATTAAATGTCTTATGGATATAGGAAACATATGAATTTTTTTATTATTATTTGGTTTAAATGACCGTTATGTATCAATACCATTTATAATATTTCCTTTGAATAGTGATCACATGACTCATATAAATTTAAGGTTTTTTAAAATAATCATTTCGACATAGAAAAAAGAGAGGATGTCCTCATCCAGTAGACTTGGGCTATACGAAGCCCATTTTTCAGAGCTCAAAAAAGTGGTAGTGTCACTGGGCTTTTCTCTTGACTAAGCCCAAGAAGAGATTTAACATGTTAATCATGAACATAATTTCCTATAGGATAAGAACAAGTTAATAGATATTACCACCCGAGCAATGTTATATGAGCCGCCCCAAAAGACTTTCACCATTTCACACCTTACCCTTATGTCTTATGCAGGTGTAATAAGGGATTATGTAAAAAGGTATTAGTTACTTATTGTGTAATCCCTTTTATAAATAAAATTCATATTCCATAAATACCTTTATGAGAATAGTTTTTCTTAACAATATAATGAATTAGATAAATTGATTTCTCATATAAGATGGTAATTTTTATAAATATATAAATTATTATATTAAACTCAGTTTTTATTAACAATGTTATTATAATAGTGTTATAAGAACATTCCTTTTAATTATAAGTAATATTTATTATTTTTATTTTGACCCTATAAAATATTAAGTATTTAATTTGATAAGAATTATATTTTCTACAATAAAAGGGAAATTGTATTCTTAATTAAAGAATTTATTTTGATGAATTAATTATTTTTGAAAATTTTAATATTTTAATAAAATATTATTATCAGATTAGTTTTATTAATAATAAATTAGTATATAATTTTTATGAAGTCAAATGTAATTTTTTTTATGGATAAAAACTATTTTTTTTCAAAACCCGTCAATATTCAGTAAATATCAATTTTTATTTCAAATGTGAAAATTCACATATTTGGAAAATTATTCAGATAAAATAAATATTATTCTTCATAATATGGACGTCAAAATTATCTAATGGTGAATTTTACAAAATTTTATTAGACACTATAATTTTTGGGTAAAAATTAAATACAAATTAAATATATAATGTCTTTTTCGACATCATAGTGACCCAATAATAATGTAATAAAATACTATAAAATGTATGTTCGGCCAATATATGTTTTACCTTTAAAATATTATCATTTTAGATTTTTTTTTATTAATTTTATAATTCCTTAGTATACCCTCCAAGACATATAAAATATTTTAAAATTTTAAAATTATTTCCTTCAGAGTGTGACTCACCTCCAAATAAGAAATCCTAATATTTTAATATTTTAGGCCTTTGGCCTTATAAAATATTTTATACAACTCCCCTTTTTAGAAACCATGTGAAAAACCATGGGATTATTTGTGGTTTTGATTAGTTTAATCTGTAGTGTCCAAAACCTAAATAATAAATAATTCTCTCTCATTTCCTCTATAAACCCACACAACCTCCCATTCATATTCACTCAAACCCGTTATTTCTCGAACAAAATCTATCCCATACAACCTAGTGTCCTACAAAGTTACCCCAAGCTCCCAAGAAGCCTCTCCCAATCCGTTGGGATCACACTTCCAAGTAAGGGATCCTCACATTCCTCTCCTCCTTCCAAATTCAAGCATCTTATTTGAAAGTAGTTCTAGTAATTTTGAATGGTTATAATGTGATTTTTTTATAATAATTCTATTAATATCCATTTTATGTTATTTTAATGATTTATTATTTATTACCCCTCATTTTTACTCTTACCTATGCCGCTACTATGCCAAAATTTTGTGAGGGATTTCACTCTTCTCATTTCCATTCAAGCTACTCTTTTATATTATGCTTCTAAATTTCCATATTTATATGTTGGTTTAAAAATTTCCAAGACCCCCATACTATAAATTTGATGTATATATGATTATATATTACTTTAACACTCTTCAATCCCCCCTATGATCCTTTAACCACACCCGTTACTTTGCTGAATCTCCATAAGGTATCTTCCACCCTCCTCTTTTATCAAGCATTATTTTAATGTTATGTCATTGAATTAATTTTTTTCCTATGCTGGGATATGTTATTATATATCCTAATTACTGAAAATTTGATTTATAAATAATTATATCCCCTTAAACTCTCATTTATCCCTCTTATGAACCCTAATGTTAACTCGTTACCAAGCTGAATTTTCTTAAGGGATTTATTCCTTTTTCTTTTTTTTCAAAGTTTCGTTATGTTTTTATAAAATTTTATTTTAAATTAAAAATGTTGAGGTATGATTTTTCACCTGCCCCATACTTCCATCATTATTATTGATTGATGAGTGACCTATTTCTCTCTCACTAATCATTATAATGTACATATGTTACCCTGCAGAAATTTTGAAAGAGTTATTCCATTTCTCTTCTTTATTCAAGTTTATTTATTATGTTATGCCATATTTTTTCAAATAAAATGTGTTGGGACAAGTATCTAAATTACCCCATTAATTTCCAATTTATTTGCATATGATGAGAGACCCATTTCTATCTCATCAACCATTTTTATGAATTTTTAAGTAATGCCGTTAGGGTCCCGAAATTTCACTACAAATTTTCAATCCAAAATAATCGTGTACTGAATACCATGCCAATTTATCTATAAAGGGTATTCAAATTTATTCACATATACATATTGATTATATAATTTCATGTATTTATTCTACATTCATTTATCATGGAATAAAAGATGACGTTGAAGGATTCCATGTTATATGGTCAATGTGGCACACTTATGCATTGAGTGAAATGTTTAAGAAGGGTGCACCTTGATAGCACTCAAATGCATTGGATAATGTTTAGTATCATTATCAACCAAGTGAAATAAGGGTTTAATCATGATAATTCATATTCAATTAGGGTTTACCCACACTAATTGATGTGCAATAAGTGTATAACCATGAAAATTCATGTGTGATGAGCCTTGGATCATGCTAATATCATTTTTTATGATGTTTCAAAATTTCCATTTTATGATAATCATTACCACGGGTTTATTTATCTTTTCTACTACATTGATATTCCTATTACATAACATGTACTTTATTCCTCATGTTATGCCTTTTTTACTCCCTTATTGGGCTTTATAGCTCACCCCTTTATTATGTATGTCCATAGGTTGTCCCATGCAGTGTTAAGTACAAACGAATGAGTTGGTCATGTAAATGATGTTTTAAATAAAGATGTTATATTTTAAGTTTTAAGGTGTTATTTAATGTTCATAATTTCCCAAGACACTAGACCACTCGATCCTCAGAGCTGTCCTAAGTGAAAATTTATGTAATAAATCATGTTTAAGTGTGTAATAAAGACTAGTGTTGTTATAAAATTACTATGATAGGAAAACACTATGGGAAAACATGTCACCTATACATTAGGATTTTATGATGCAATAAGCATATAAGTGATGTAGTATGTTTTCAAAAAGGGTTGGGTGGTTGGTATCGGTTCTCGACTAACACCTAATAGCTTTTTGGTATTATTTCATGGTCAACATTTAACTCAAGGGTAGTCCATGGAGAGTATTCATCATCAGTCTCATAGTTTGAGGAGTAAAAAAAATCATAGTGAGGTTATTGAGGTAATTTGTAGGAAATAGAAATAGCTTCATTGATAGCACCAACAGTAAGAGCAGGATATGCAATAATGGTAAGAGTAGCGGAACGAGTACATGCGATGGCTACTTTATGGTTTAGGGAAGGAGTTCCCACTCATTCATATTCTGGATGAACCTCCCCCCCTCCCCCTCCATAGTGATTGATATATAATGTACATATATATTATGTTAAATTTTAGATAAAATTATTTTTCCTAATATTTTCATTATTATAGATGTTTAGAATCTTATTTATAATAATATTTAAAATTATTTTGATATTTTTTGTATTTTTTATTTCTTTATATTATATTTATAAAACATATTTGAGAGGGTTTGAGAGATTATGATGAGAAGATATAGAATATGTGGAGAGAGAGGAGGATGATGAAAGTGAGATGAAGTTTCATGGATATGAGTAGATGTTGGAGTGTATGCGATGAAATGCACATGGCGTTTGTATGGAGTTCCCTCTCCTTGATCCATCAAGTGATCCTCCTCCACCTGACGTCAGTTGATGATTTGTGAAGTTTTATGACTAGTCAGTAATTTGGGATGATAAACATTTTATGTTTAATGTATTAATTTTATATCAGTTTTAATTTTTTTTATTTTTTTAAATTATTTTAATTTTGTAGTTATTGGTAATTTTTTTATATTTTTTATATTTTTAATTTTGTTAAATTTTTTAATTATTTTAAAATATGTATTTTCTTAATTTTTTTAATATTTTTAATTTAATTTAATTTTAGTAATCTTTTTTTATTATTTTTATTTATATATATATTAATTTTTTTAACTTTTTTAATAATTTTTAATAATTTTTCATTTTTTATTTCTTCATTTTATTTTGAAAATTATATAAGTATTTGTGAATAATGAATTTTCTATCATAAATACTATCAATTATAATGAACCACCACAATTGACATTTTTTTAACAAAAAAAATCATTTGTGATGAGTATTTTACCCATTGTAACTAATTTTTATTTATGATCGTGCTTTGAAAATACCTTCATTTTTATGCCATTTTTTACAACAACACAGTTTTGATGGGATCATGTCACAAACGAGATTTTTTGAAGGATGTTCATCCTAAATGTGTCATTACAAATACCAAAATATCTAGTAGTGTGGTTGTGGAAACTTATTTTTCATTTTCTATTTCAAAAATTTCTAGTAATTCCCCTGCCATGCATTTCTTGTGATAGAAATATGGAATTTGGTATCTTCTCTATTTGAAATTCCAAAAAATATATAATCTGGCTTCGAATGGAAATCTCAATTTTGTTTTTTTTTCATCAGGCTCTTCAAAAAAGCATCCTTGTCAACAATAAATATTATGTCATCCACATATACAATTACTATGAGTGTAATTTTTGAAATTTATCTCACATAATGGTGGCATTAAACTATACCTTTTACAAACTTCATATCCTCTAGAAAACGACCTAATTTATAATATTAGGCTCTTGGGGCATGTTTCAAATCATATAAACGATTCCTCACTTTGCATACTATAATTCTATCATTGTCTAATAAAATATGATCAGGTTGTTCAATATTGACATATTCTTCAAGATCACCATTTTGAAAGGTGGATTTTACATCCAGTTGATAAATTTATAATTATTTTGTCTTGATACTCCCAAAAAAATCTTAAAGTTTCTAGTCTTTCCACTCCGGCTGAAGTTTTTTCAATGTAAATTCCTTCTATTTGAGAATATACTTTGCACACCAGATTAAATTTGTTTCTTGATATTTCACCTTTCACATTTAGTTTATTTTTAAAAAACAAACTTGGAAAAAATATCATTTTTTTCTTGATAAAAGATCATAAGTGGAGTTCTTCACAATATGATCAAGCTCCTCATTCATAGATTTTATCCATTCATCATGCTCAACTACTTCTTCCATTGTATGAGGATCAATCTGAGAAATAAATGTAGTTTGATATTTAATTCTCAACACTTTTATTGTTTGAAGTGGATACTATTGATTTCCAATAATATTTTTAGTCTCAACATGTTTAATAGATTTATTGTACTATTTTATCTTATTTTCATAAACATCATATTGATTACTAGTATGTTCAGAATCAATATCAACAATGTTTGTCTCATTGTCAGCAACTTTATCATTATATTGTTCTATTTTTATTCTATTTTATTATGAATCTTCTGAATCTGTATCAATTGTGACATCTGATTTGATATGATTTTCAGCAATTTTGACATCCCCACAGTCAACCAACTTCTTCATCTATTTGTTTCAACATTTATATCCTCTCTCATAATCTATATAGCCTAGAAACTTTCTTAATATTCTTTTTCATCAAATTTTCCAAGATCAATGTTCGTTATTTTTATAATTAAAGGGATCCCAAAAACTATGAAGATTGTAACAGTTGGGTTTTTTTGTACCATATTTCATATGTTATATTCTGTGTTTATGGTCTTCGTAAAAACCTATTATATATTTGTATGGAAGTACATAGAGCTTCACTCCATAAATTCTTTGAGGTAATGTGTTCATCTAACATAGTCCTTCCCATCACAACTATGCTTATTTACTTTTTTAAATCTGTTGCATTTATTTGTGGATTATATATTCTATTTTAATGATTCATGATTCTATGTATACAAAGATAAATTTTAAAATAATCAAAATTAAACTTCTTACTATTATCTAATATCATCTTGTTCATATAGTGACTCATCTCTTTCTCAGGTCACCTTCTAAATTTTTTGAACATTTTCATTTCCTCTTACTTTTGATTGATAAAAAAGGATATTAGTCATCTAGGTATAATAATCAACAAATGTAATGAAATAAAAGTCATATATGGCATAATTTAGTATTATTAGGCCACACAAGTATATATTATTAAGTTCAAGGTGTCTATAAGATAGGATATCCACAACTTTATTGTAAATTTGTCCAAATATATCTTTTTGATAGGTTTCATAGATTTTATCCCTTTCTCTATTTATCCTAGGAAGTTCGCTCACAATATCATACTTTAGGATTTTACTTATACTCCATTAACAAAGATGAAAAATCCTTATATGTCACATCATGTTTTCATCCATGGAACCTAAAAAACATGAATTGATAGAATAACTACTTTAAAAAAAATCCATTGGTTTTTTTCATTTAGTGATAATTCATCCATCCTTTTTTATTTTGATGAAACATGAATCCTTTCTGTGAAAAACTCAATGTATGTCATGAAAAATTTGGATAACACTAAATAAATTATGTTTCATCCCTTCAATAAATAAAATATTATTGGACTTCATATTTTAGGATTCAATATTTTCTTTGCAAAATCACTTAATTTTTAGCGAACAATCATTTACAAAGGTCACTTATCCTCCTTTATGATTCTCAATATGGCTTATAATTTTTTTCATCAATCATGTTTAAATAACATCCACTATAAAGCATCCATGACTTGGTTTTTCTACTATCATTAAAAACATTTAATAAAAACTTTAATTTTCCTCATTAATTTTTTTAACCATATTGTCTATAATAATATTGGATTTTTTTAGGATAATACCCATGTTTTTTTCAACATGTTCTTTTTGTTTAGATCTTCCACGAATTTCTTCTAAATATCCAAAAAAAATTGTTGAAGGATTGGATGTATTTTTGTTGACTAATTTATAATTTTGAAAATTTTATATTCTTTTCTTAGGATAGCTCCCCCATGGATCATGTTTCATCTACGATAGAGACATATTACACCAACATGAATATACTTTATACCCAAACACTCCACAGCACTAGCAGTGTCCTCTTAATCCTGATCTTACCATTTGATAATAGCTATATCTTTCCATATACCTAGATTGTTTATATTCTGGGGGAAAATATTCTTGGATAATGTACGTCCTCATTTGAGTTAGAATATAATTTCTCACTAGTCTTCATGCTCCAAAATTTTCTAGAATTTATATTTGGACTTTCATTGTTTTTTATAAAAGATTTATTTTGGTATTTATAGAGTGATGAATTAAACTACCATTTTGAACCCCTGCATTCACAGGTTTGTGATAATTCTTTATTAACCTAAACATCCTAGACGAAATCTTTTTTATTAGTTTTCAATATATATTTTTCTTTAATAAATTTAGAATGGGTGTTTTTATGTTCATCTTCATTGAGAGAGATTTTTCCATAAGTTCCATTAATATCATTACTATTTAAGCCACTATCAGTTTGTACCTTTTGATTTACTCAATTTAAAGAGTCTATTTTTTTGAATTATTCCCTTCCATCAATTTCATATTATTATTTTTTCTATATTATTCACCTCCCCTTATTAATAATTTTTTTCATATAGCAAGATTATAATTCATTTTTCAACATGTTCTTTATCCCAGTTCATTCAATTTCATCATCTTCACTTCCTAATGTGTCATACCATTTTTCAACATAATCAATATAGTTAGTTTCATCTTATGATTGGATTCTTGTTGGGGGAAGTTAGCTTCGTTTTTATTTCACACTAAAACTCATTATTTTACTTTTTAATAATTTCATTTTTCTAATATCAAATTTTTTTTGTGACTTTTATGATCTTGCCCAATTTATTTTACATTGTTTTTTCATCATCTATTTATGTTTCCAAATACTTCTTTTTAAGAAAATTTATTGAAAAATTTTCAACATCATTATAGTTGTAGAACATTAGGGATAATTTACTTTTACTTCTAAACATTTACTTATTGAACCTTTTATATACAAAAGAAATGATCCTATTAAAATCTCTATCTTCATTTCCATAATAATATTCACTTGATTCTAACATTTTATTATCTTTTATTTCGATCTTTCTTGTGGTTTCAAAATCCACCTCATCTTTGTTCGTATTCTTGAAAAGTGGGATCTTTCACATGTAATATTCAATGAGTATTCTATGTATTTCATTAATATTAAAATCATATTTGTCTTTCAAATATGATACATTAGTATCAAAAAATTTAGGAAAATTTATCATTAGTTTTTTATGATAGTTGAATCAGCTGGATTTTCACTAAAACCCCAAATATTACAGAAAATTTCACTGGATCATGTGATATTAACATCAACATTTTCTTCTTCAAACATATTTATATCATCACATTTTATCCTCTAAATATGCAACTTGTCCTCCTTGACTTTTAGTTTTCTTTCAAAATTTCATTCAAATTTATCCAAAATTTCCTTGGAATGTTTTAGTATCATTAGATTTGTGTAAATGTTTTCATAAATGGACATCTTAACAGTATTTTTCTATTTTCCATCGACATAAATATTTCCATTCTCTATAAAATTCATAAGATCTTAATCAGAAATATTTTTGAATCCAATAGTAATAGCATATTTAACTTCAAGCCCATGATATAAAAGATAAAGAAACATCATATTCATCTACCTATGATAGTTCTTTACATAGAAAGTAGGATCACCCCTAATATTAACAGAATTTAGATTATCCATCTCCCATTCATAGTTGATCCTGATAGAGGGAACCAAGCTCTCAGATTCCAAATGAAGTGCATAGGAGGAGTTGTGCCACTATGAATTTGGAGGGGGGGGGGGGTTGAGTCAGTAGTAGTTTTTATAGTTTTGTATTTCTTTTTAAATAAACCACTATTGAAATATTTTTATCTGACCACTTTTAAAATAATTCAACCTCATCCGAATGTAGTAAAAATAAATGAAAAAAAGGAAAAAGCAATTTTACCATGTTCAGTCTTAAAATGAGACTACCCCTTATTGTGATTAGTTAGACTCCCCAATCACATATTCTCAACAATAATTACAAGTAATTACAACATCCATTTCTTCACTATCATAGAGTCCTACTATGCTACCCAATGTCCCAATGGAACAATAGTTTCAAACTACGCTATTACAAAAATTATGACACAAAAATAGATGAAACACCACTTATGAATGTTCACTACTTATAAAATAGATGATGATGATATCTATTTTGAGCCTTCGAGATAAATAAAATAGAAAATTATCATATTCCGAAGAACTCCACTGAACATGTTCTTCCTAAAAATTCTGCCTCTTGACTTATAAATTTTATGTTGCTCATATAGTATGACAATTCATCTTTATGTGAATTAAATAATTATGGAATAACATAAATTCATTTCTAAAAACTCTCTATAAAAAATTATACTACTTTTCTAACTGATGTCTACACTCAGATACATGACTGCAAACTGACTGTAAATAATTGTATTTCTTCATGAGAATAATTTCAAGCTATGAGTGAAAAAATATTTCATCAGAATATTATCTCCACTTAACTATAGAACCACAACTACCTGTACTTGTTTTATTCACCATTAATCATTGATGAAATCCAACATTTTATAGGCATTAGTACAAAAATTAGGGAACCAATTATTTAATGAAAATTCTGTGATTAGGAAAAGTTGCTTTAAATTGGTTAATTGTTATTTTCATGCAATTTTAACACATCTCTGTATGGCCTCATACATCTAGGCTACTAACTCAAATATTATTTTCTCCTTCTGATGCAACTCTCACACATAGAAACTAAAATGAATTCATATGTGTTGTTCAAAAACAATATATTATTCATAGTAACTCATTATTCTAAAATTATCTTTACAAAAATATTCACACAACACATTGAATGTATACTATCATCATGCATGGAATGTTAGAAATCCTAGAAATTCAAAACACATGGATGTTTCTAAAGAACATCACCTACAAATAACCTCACCCACAATGAAGCTTCAACACAATGTATACTCTTTGTAAAGTATAACCAACAATGGTATTTCTTCCAAAAACCATGTATAGGCATTTCACTCTGTTATTTTCATGGAAGTCCTCTTAATATCTGTACAAACACTACTATTTTTTCTATAAACAATGAAAAATAATGTCTCTATCAACAAATGAATTCACCTATTTTGAAAACCACTCAATATCGTACATGATCAACCATCATCGAAAATAAATATTTCATTCTAGAAGCATATAACAACCTTCACAAATAATTTAAATTCCTTTAATAATTCCAAACATATACATTTTTTTGAACCCCTGAAATGTGATTTGGAAGATCCTTCAAGGCACTCAAGATTATGGGTGCTCTGTCTGCAAACCCTCGTTTGGGATGGGTTTGTCCAAAAAGAGATAATTCATGGGATGGAGAATAATATCTCTTATAAATATCGGATAGCTCTCATTTAAACCGAGCGATAATATAAAATGTTGATAATTATTTCCATCTTTTTAGTCGGCATGTGAACAATACCCACAAACCACTAACCCACATAAAACATAACACTCATTAAGGCCACTGTATAAAAATCACACTATAACTTTGAGCTTCCATAAGTCCCTAACCCCATGTAATTCTACCACCCCACATAGTAGAGTTGTATCTACTATGTTCCTCTATGGTCTTCCAGCCCAACCATTGCACACCTCTGGGAGCATGCACTATGATCCCCATACATGGGCTCTCTCCCTTAGGGATTATACACTTCCCATATCACCTACATTCAATATTGAACTATCCTATCTTGGGAATTATTGACCTCTAAGTCATACACATGCCTTGGTGGAAGTTGTCTTGGGATGATAGTGGATTGGCCCACTATTTTTATATGAGGATTCAATAAAAACATACTTATTAAATACTATATACAAGGTAGAATTTCACTTTAAATCCATACAAACCCATCATCAAATTCCAAGATTCCATATTCAAATTATGAAATAATATAAATTCTTTACATGGTAATCATCAAATCAACACATCATTATGTAATGAAATATTTCCATGTACTTAAATTATAATTTCTAATGAAGATACATCTTAGAACATGCCTTTTAGCTTTAAATATCAGTAGAATAATCATTAGAGTTTAAATATCAAGAAGAACTCCCCAATCATAATATCCAAGTCCATATAAAAAATAATTTTCCAAGTGTGACATCCAATTATATTAGAATAATCCATAACAATTCTCCAGGATTACCACTTCATCTGTAATAAATCTCTAGGAATCACCGCTTCATATATAATCATCAAAAATATATTGACACAGTGTGAAAAAAATGAAACACTATGGTTAAAAACACCCAAAGGATTAATCCAACTTGTATATATCTTAATACATAGGTTTCTCATCTCATTTCCAAAATCAGGATACTCATGATTAATTTTATCCTACAAAGGAGAACAAACTATGTCCTGAATATTCCCATAATTAATTCCTATATAATTATACAACTTCAATATTGTTTTTGTTTCTATGATTTTATATTTCTTTTTAACATATCAAAATAATTGAAATTATTATAAATCTTTTGAAGGAAAAAATTCATCGTACTTGCATCAAGTCACACCACACATTGAGAATTTTTTAACTATATCATATACCATGTGAAACAATATAAAATTATTTAGAGAAGCATGTTTTCATTCAGAAAATATACCCATAAAACATAATATGTTTTTGTTTTCATATGTCCAAAAACCAATATCATTATCTTCCAAGAACATATCATTCGAGAGATCAAGTATTTCTGTAAATCTAGCATCTCTCCATCTATCACCAGCAGTAAAATTTTATAACTTTCCTGTGATTGAAAAAAATATATATTTATTACAACCTATTTAAAATTCCATCTATTTATACCTATTTATATTCTCAAAAAGCTTTTTATAATCATGAATCTCATCTTCAATTTCTATTGGAATTTTATCAATATAATATCTATCATCATTTATAGTTTTACATATATCAAATGATCAATAAACTATAATATCATCCATGTAACTAGCTAAATTCAGTTTTTACCCTTGATTAGTCTAACATTTATAACATTGATCTATTTCTTGAAAAATCAATCCTTATTCCAATACATGTGGAAAAATTTATATTGAATAATAACAATGTAAACTCATAAAAATCATTTAAGAAATGTTATTTTCATGCTATATTGTAAACATAATGAAATCAGTAATCCCATCCCCATACTCTTATGTCATATGATTGGCATACATTCATTTTAAATTTGTATTCATCATATTTCTTACATTAAAATTCATATTTAATAAAAAATACATAGAATGTATGCGTGTAATATATCATTTTTATATTTGTAAATTATATAAGGTATAACTTAAAAAATATACAAATAAATTATAATACATACATATAGAAAGTATATAAAAGAATATATATATAGACTACATTTTATAATAAATTGAAACATATTCATATATAATAAAATTGGTGTCTATAAATATAATTTTATAATATATATATACATATATATATATAAATAATTATTATTTATATGAAAATATAAAATAATAAATGAGTGCGAATATACAAATAAATATACATATATGAAGTATGAAAAAAATAAATTTATTTTAATGAACATATTTACTATTATGTATATATAGGTTTATATATATATAAATAAATGAATATATATATGAATATATATATATTTTATCATTTTTATGTTTGCAATAAATATAAAGTATAACATAAAAAATTGTTTTAAATTTTAATATGCACATATACAAAGTATAACAAGAATTGATATAAAAAATATTTTTTATAATACATGCATATGTAATGTATATAAGAGAATGTATATAAAACCTATATATTATAATACATTGGAATATATATATATAATAAAATTTTTATATATTAATATAAGATTATATAATATATATATATATGGATATATAAAATTAATAAATACTTACTTGTAAATACATATTTAAATATATAGTTCATATCCTTGTACATAAGGAACCCTAGAGGCTATGTATGTCATCCAAATGATCAAATAATAATTCACAAAGGAGGGAATACTTGAATATGGGAATTATTTTCCCCAAAAAATAAAAGGTAGAAGAATGTGTCCAAGACTCATGGATCACATATTCCCCCAAGGAAAATGTGATCATGTGACCACCATGAAGTCATGCTAAGGATCCATGCATAGTGCATAGCCAGAAAAAGATCCTGTGAAGCCTTTAAAGAAGTCCTTCTCGGGATAAAACACCTTGGACAATCAGTGGTAACATAGAAGCTTCTGGGAAAGAACCCCCAAGTCACACAGCTTTTCAAAGAGTTAATGCTTCAAAAACCATCTAAAAGGCCTTCAAAAATATGAGAAAAATATCCAAATTGTTGGAGCCTCATGTGGTCATAAAACTCATGTTATTCATCCCTGACGGGGAGAAATATTTTCTTTGAAAGACCTTCAATAAAACACATGAGATCCCCAAAATTTTTAAAATAAATAATGGAAATAAAAGGGGGTGGTTGGAGCCTCTTGTGGCCATAAACATCATGTGATGCACCCCCGGTTATCCAAAAGACATTGAATGATCCTAATGACATGTTTTCCTCATCTCACAAAATCCTAGTGGCATGTCATCTTCATCATGTGAAGGGCCTTAGGTACGGGTAGGAAACATTGTACTCCAAATTTGGCCCCATGAGGGAAATAAGAAGGAATTCCCCATTAAATCTTCACACATATCCATATGACCTTTTCTTGTTCATGAAACTCATCATCAAGAGGAAGAGTGATTTTCCTAAAAACACTCATACCACGTCACGAGATCCCAAAACATTGTAAAATAAAGAAAGTAAATATAAATTTTAGGAGGTAGGAGCCTATTTTGGTATTAGAACTCACACGACATGCCAATTCTATCGACAAAATGGTCTCACAAGCCCCGTAGATAGGTCAGTCTAATTTCATGAAGGAACCCTAACAATCCATCCTTTCCTCATAGAATAGTCCAAGACAAGTCACCTAAGATCATGTGAATTCCCTCTGATGGGAACCATGATATCTTGAAAGCACTTGGATGTGTCAGACTAATAATATGGATGAACCTCATCATGTTCATATTATTCTACAATAATCCATTAATTGGAAATAATATAAAAAATGTGGAATTTATGGGATGGTCTTGTAGTCACTGAAATACATGATATTCCCTTGTATTGATCCATCATATGAATTCACAAATATTAATGAACTCAAGGCCCTCCACCAACTCCAGCCTAGATTTGTGCGATTCATGTCATGAAAAGATGAGAATATCTGGGGTTGTGCGGCCTATAAGTATCCTACCATCATGAAAAATTAACCATTGTACTCTTGAGCATAATAGACTATGGTTTGTAACCATTCACCATCCTTAGAGTAGATTTCTTTGAATGGATGATCTCATGATTGGGTTGTTTTTTTGTTAGGTAAAACCTGGAAAACAAACAAAAAAATCTTGTGTCATGCATAAACACTTAGTGTGATCACCCATAGATCACATGAAGGAATTCTAGAAGGACAGTCAATGAACATGACACATATCATCTAAATCACATGGGATATAAAATAATCTAACACAGAACAAATCTAAGGCACTCTCAAATAAAATGTTGGAACATAGACAAAAAAATGGGAGACTTATACAAAAGGAATATATGATGATCCTCATACACTTCACGTGATCCACCAAATACATGTAACAGTACCAGAACATGTGTCTTAGAACTCACGGTGCCCTACGTTATACTATATGGGTCTAGTGAAGTCTGATAGGCATGTAAAATAATGTCATAAGGGTCTCCCCTCCCCCCATGGGAAATCCACCCATGTCACATGAGGTCTTCTAGCATTTCCATCCAATCCACAATGTGTCCTTCAAACATGTAACTTGACTGATAGGGTGGAACCAATACATTTCAGGTGAGTCTTGAGGTAGCACCCAATCATGTCAATCATCATTCATGATGTTCTTTGGGAACATCAGCAAGGTATTGTGATGTCCTCCAAACATGTCAGCTTTGATATGCAGGACTCTCTGAGATATGTCACACTGATTTCATGACTCCCTCAAAGCATGTCAACCAAATCTCATTATTACACTAGGGAAACACAGTTGGATCATGTGACAACCTCTATAAAGGTCATTTGGGATAACTTTATGGCTTTAAGATCAGTAAACTGGGTCTCATAATGAATTATAGACAATTCATCCTTGATTAAGAGGAATCCCTTATATATATCATCTAGAATACAAGATGTACCCCTAATAGGTCAACTGGATCAATAAATTATCTTATCAAATCTCTCATGTACTTCCTCTGACATCCCATAATGTTAATAAAATAATTTTAAGCAAACAAACAAATCATATTAGATAGGAATGTAATCCAACTCGGTAAGGAAATTCTAGGACTTCACAACTTTGTTTTTCCTCAGTGTATAAGCACTGATTATAAGGGAAACATCATTTTTTAAGCCCTAATCAAAGGAAATACGATAAAATCGATTCCTTATATAACCATGATAGGTATGAATCCTTTATATGGCTTGAGAAACATATTAGAACATCCCAAGGGTTGTCTTAGTACATAAGTCCCACACCCAAAAGAAAAGAGATGGGTCATTTTCCATCCCTTATTTCTCGCACCGAGCATAGATCACATGGAATTAGGGAGCTAAAATGATCGTAATCATTCATGTTATAATAATCTAAAAATAAAATGTAAAAGATATTTTGTAAGACCATAACAACGACATAATATGATATGTACTAAATATAAGGGAAGCCATAATGTGTAATCCCAACAAACTAAACTACGATGGATCTGATTCTTGCTATAATTAGAATATATAAGATGAATTCATTAGTCCTAATCCTGAATTCAAGTGATAATACACCACAATGTATTTCCATCCATGTCTGTAAAATTCCAACAATTGTGACTTAATCATTCTCATGGGATGATCGTCTTTGATGATCCATCAATGGACTTAGAAACCAGCTGAGCTACAATCACTCTAATTCATGGCATAACTAGAATACATAGGATTACAACCTAATTATTGGGACCAAATTATTGTTGGGACCCACCCCAATGTAAGTCCCTCCATGTCTCTACCATTTAAATAGTCATGATCCAACAATTCCAAGGGGATGATCATCTTTCGTTATCCCTCAATGGGCTGAAAAGCTTAAAGAACTATGATAACTCTGATTACTGCTACCAAACAGATACATAGAATGAATTCGTATACTTAGAGCTCTAAATTATGTCCTATTACATATATCCCACATCCATATAAAATGTTGATGATCACATTCTATCACGTATTTATCACATCTACCATAACTCATGTGGTCTTATAGAACCATAAGGAATGCATCATTGGCATCATGAATCTCCACCAAACAAGGCAATCTCAGAATTTAATCTCCAAAGAGTTTCATGATATAAAACTCTCACATATATGGAAATATACCCTGGGGTGAGTCCCAAGGTGGCGACTGAACTACAATAACTCAACTTCCATCCAAAACCAGGATACATATGATGCCTCCTCGAGACTAGACCTCAAATATTTGGTGCCTAAGTTCCCACACATATGTTATTTCTTCATTAAATAAAACTATGTAGGTTTGAACAACTACATGGTTTATGATTTATGTGGTAAATGTGATACATAGTATTCCTTATATTGTCCCAATCCCTTTATCAGAGTAACAACTACCTCCCTCCTTAGCAGCAAATTCTGATGTTCCTGGTTATGCCCTTCTTCATATAAGAAGCAATTCATTACTCAGAAATGGATGAGGAACCTCGTATACATATAGATGGAGTCACTAATAAGTTCACCTTATTATTCTCATAAAATATAATAAACCAACAATTGTTTTTTAGCGTAACTGGTCCCGTATCAGGATTAGGGAGAGATTCTTGAACGTATCTGAAATCTATAAGAGAGTCCTAGAGTACGAAAAAAATCCAACCAAAATGGTTTGATGAGACTGAACACCCATCCTATCAACCAAAAATATTCCCTAAGATTCATTGGGTATGAAACCCTATTTGAATGGTTTCCTTTAGAAAGTAGGTCTTTACCCGGTAACGAATGAGGGAACTATTGGGTGTTTCTATTAAGAACCAAAATGGTGACCTGACATTAATGATTGTGCATGAAATGAAACCCTCACAATCAACCATTGGGAAAAGTGAAACACGCATCGATGAGTGTTCACAGTAATATCTTTCACATTAAATCAACAAAATAGTGAAAACAACCTGAATCTAACAAATAATAAAATCATTATGTTATTATCCATTGGGCTATTTTGTTTGCAAACTATATAAAGAAAATGGTTAACTCAAGGTGAATATCTCAAATAAAAATGATCAGTTAATTATGTGTCATGTCACATTGATCTATATATCTTACACACAAAAATATGACAAGACTACCATAAATCTTAATATTGGTACTCTATAATCTGGGTTCCCACGAAATAAGTCTATCCTTTTGTTGACAAGTCCATGTGACCAGAATGGCTGAATCATGAATAAATGGAAAATTTTATTAACTGTACATATATGATTGAGCACATCATTCCTATGATATTTCACTAATTGGTGAACTTTATCCTTGTTTTCTTCATGAATATAGATACTACTCTCATCAATATCTTCCTGATCTAATATAAGATTATCATACAGTGATTGTTCCAAGAATTTAGATGTGGCTGCAAATCCCATGGGTAGAAAAATGATATCACCTTCCAGACATCTTCAATGTCAGGTGGTGAACACAATGGTCTATAAGTACCATCAACATGGTACAATCCTGACCCTCAAGGTTGCTCTTGAGGGTTTCCTACCACTAAATCCTTCATAATTACATCATCTAGGAAAATCTACAGCTAATTCAGTGACCCGTTGTTCCCACATCCAACCACTTATGGAGAAAATACCCAGAGCGAAACAATCTCCACCTATATTATCTAATGAAGGTGTACCAGGAAGTCAAATATGGGTCCCATCCAGTTAAAATTTCACCAAGTAGGATCCCTATCAGCTGCTGTCATGGGCACCATCAAGATGGTACCTATCACGACCCGTCCCAGTGGAGCCCAAACCGCAACTCCCCAAGCTCGCCTCCAATAGGCCAGGGACTGGTGACTAGCAATGAGTAGGCATGCTACTAAAATGGGAGGCATTGCCTATAACCTGTACACACGCACACACATCTCCAAGCCCACAAAGCTAAAAAGTAATAACTAATAAAAATGGAAAACATGCATTCATACACTAAAACCCAACCACAGAGTACGACAGGAAGGTAATGTGAAAAAATGTAAACCCCTGGGCCAAAAGTACAAGCCCACCAGAAAGAAATTCGGTAACAAAGTACAACATGTAAGGAAAGGTGATGGGACTACAATCTGTGGCCGTAGAAACACACATCAGCCTATCTGATCTCACTGAACACTGTTCGGTCCTGGTCCGCCTAGAATCTTGTCGAAGGCTTGCTTGTCTGCACAAGACATGGTACGTGCGGGAAAAGCCCGTGCATGGGAGAGTATAACAATACCCAGTAGGACACCCCAAAACCACAAAAGAAATACAAAAGGGGAAAATACCACAAATAAAGATACAGTCATCTCCACACAGTATATGCCTACAAAATACAAATCAAGAATATCCATATATACTCATGCACGATCGACTATCGTGAAAACCACCACTAAGATCCAGCTCGAAGATTCCTCTAAGTATGTAACTGGGAGAACACAATCCTATGTCTGAAGAGAGATATTAGAGGTACTCGTTCTGGGAGAACACTCTCCACAAGTACCATGAGAACATGATGATCAGATGAGGATCACATCCAATTCATGGGGTGATTCCGACCACTCAGTCTGAGCTAATCCGCTAAGCAGAGGATCGGTGCCCGAGTAATGTTGGTCACATCGATACCAAGAAATCTACCTAGGGTTCCAGTAATGAATAGAGGATCCGGCTCTAAGTCTCATAAAGGGGATTCCAAAAACTCTATTCAGGAATTTCTCCTAAAGGGATCATACTCCTGTATAAAAGTAATGATACCAGAACCTTCCGGGGATAACCAATGGTACAAACCCTAAGAACTAGTCCAAGTCACAGAAGGCAAGTGGCCCAAGCCATGAAGAAAATGTTACACAGTGTGTAGTATGGTTACATGTTGTGTTCCTTGACCCCGTGTACTACCCATGTAAACGGCCCGTGTCATTCGTTTAAGCTGTGTAAAACTAAACTACACGGCGTGTGGAAAAGGTACACGCGATGTTCCTTGACCCCGGGTACTAACTGTGTAGTCGGCCCGTGTCCTTTGACTTGTCGGATGGAATGAAACTACATGGTGTGTATAAGAATCACACGTTGTGTCCGAGCACCTGGGCTCGCTCCGTGTATGCTGGCCATGTGACCGTATACGGTCTCTTCCTGTGTCTGTGTAGCCCGCCCGTGTACCAGTACATGGGGTCTCCAGTGTATCTGGCCAGGTCTGGCCGGGGAGGGGTATACACAGTGTGTCCTTGGCCATGTACCATGCCTGTGTCCGTGTACTCCTAGAGTACACGCCATGTAATCCCACTGACGAACACATGCCGTGTAGCCCATACTACATGACGTGTAGTTGGGAAATTTCCAGAACGTCGTCTTCCTCCTCGCGCTTTGGCCGATCTTCCAGATCCACGATCTCTCATCAGTTCGTCCCGATACTCCAGTGACTGGTTCGGTTCGTCATATGAACACCATGATGGGTGTTTTCAGCCTTTAAAACAGATCAAAAAGCTTGAATTATCCATCTGAAGAAAAATTCCCAAAAACTCATAACTGTTGATCCACTCCGAATCGTCCGCCGATATCGCCATCGCACCTCCATGAAACCACTCCGAGTTTGGGTCCAAGTTTTGGGATCGTTGCGTCACAGAAAGGATGTGCAACGATTCGTCGTTCATCGCCCGACGAAGAACGTGAAGAACGCAACAAATAACGTGATAATTTGTGGAAGATGAACACAACAAAATAGGTAGGGATGAACCTCAATCGATGTTCGTGTCAATCTTGGTCTGTCACCATTAGGGGTTTGAATGAAACCAAAACAATTTCAAGAATCAAATTCCCACAATTCCCGCACAATGCCATCCCGCAAGAATGATCGATCCGCTGGCTAATATGTTTGTGGATTAGTCCGTGTCCATCATGGAAATCAAAAACGGGGAAGCAATCACAAACAAACATCCTACCTGGATTCCGTGGTGTTCGTTGGCGATGATCTGGTCGCCACGTCGTCGTTGTCGGCAAAAATCATCAAGATCATCGTCCCCACGTTGGGGGGTCTTCTCCTGAGCCTCTAGAGGAAATCAAGGTTAGGGGGATTGTAACCCTGACCCTCCCTATGAAATCTCTATTTAAAAGAATAAAATATTTTTTTTGCAACAAGTATTTAAATAAAATATTTTAATAAAATATTTTATTATGGTTACGTCCAAAAGCCAGATTTCACCACCAACCTACGCTGACCGAAGTTAGGCCTCGTTTAAGATAAAATCGCTGCTCTGAATACAATGGTGCCCTCAGATTTTTGATCTAAGCACCCGTTCAGGAGTTGTTCCACTTTTTCAGGAAAACCGGACGTGCGCGTTATTTAATTTTTAAATTAAATTCAAACATTTGTTCCAGGATCACCGGACCTTGGAACTGTACGCCGTCTCAGAGCCTGGTCTCGAATTAATTTCCATATAATATTAAATTAATACATGGAAAAATCTAGAACATTACATCACACCCAAATTAGGGCTTTTACATCCTTGAAAAGACAAAACAAAGGCTACTAAAAAACATGTGGGTACTATACGCGGATCTGAGCCTCCCACTCCCACGTGCTCTCCTAGAGGTTCCCGTGCTTCCACGAGACACGTACCAAGGGAATAGATCACCCACTAAGGATCTTCTCCTTTCGATCCTCGATCTCTACTGAGTAGTCTGCAAAGGTCACCCCATCATCGATGTGTAGCTCACCCCAGTCGATAACGTGTGATAGATCATTCACATACCTCCATAGCTATGACACATGGAAGACGTTTTGTACCCGGTCTATCTGAAGTGGTAGAGCCAAGCAATACGCCACCTCGCCAACTCTACTCGGAATCTGAAAAGGGCCAACGAACCTCGGATATAGCTTTCCGCCTCAGCCAAATCTCCACAATCCCCGTCGTGGTGAGACCCAAAGGAACACATGGTCTCATTCCTCGAACTCCAAGGGCCTCCACCTCCAGTTGGCATACGACTTCTGCTGACTTTGTGCAGTCTTCATCCGCTCCTGGATGAACTGCACCTTCTCTGTATTAGCTCTCACCATCTCTGGGCCCATGAGTGCTGACTCTCCTGGGTTAGTCCAACAACGTGTTGACCTGAAAGGTCACCCGTACAGAGCCTCTAATGGTGCCATACCAATAGTGGAGTGATAAATGTTGTTATAAAAAATTACACCAGTGGTAAGTGATCCTCCCAGCTACGACCGAAGTCATGTATGCAATATCGAATCATATCTTCCAGGACCTGAATGGTCTGCTCTTTCTGACCATCAGTCTGGGGATGAAACACTGTGCTCAAGCGTAACTGAGTCCCAAAAGCTTCCTACAATCCCTTCCACAACCGGGATGTGAAACAAGCATCCAGATCTGAAACAATCGTGGATGTCACTCCATGAAGTCAGACTATCACATGTACGTAGAGGCGTCCCAAGCTTTCCACTGAACTCTTCTCCCGTAATGTCACTGGTACTACTGTGCGCCCTCTGAAAAGAACAATGTGCTCCCCACCTACTGAATATCCATCAGCAGCATTACTTGTGTATATCTGAGCACGTAGAGTCTCACATCTAGCATCCTCACGTTGTGTGTCCCTAACTCGCTATAAGAGTGGAGGGGTAACAACCATCGACTGATGGTAAGATCCCTCATCTCCATCCATGAAGGATAACTATAAGGAGGACAATTGCCTCATTGCCTCACCCAGCAACAGAGAACTGGATTTCCTACTGAGAGCATCTGCCACCACGTTTCCCTTCCCAAGAGTATAAACGATCTCAATGTCGTAATCCTGGAGGAACTCAAGCCCTCGCCTCTGTCTCAAATTCAGATCCATCTGAGATAAGATATATTTGAGACTCTTGTGATCAGATTAGATGGTAAACCGCTCGCCCATCAGGTAGTGCCTCCACATCTTCAATACGAAGACTACAGCTGCCAACTCAAGATCATGGGTCGTGTTGTTCTTCTCGTATGGCCTCAACTGACGTGAGCCATAGGCAATCACTGCCTGCCTCTGCATCAGGAAACAAACAAGGCCGGTTCCTAATGCATCGCAAAACACTACGTACTCGACACCCTCCTCCAGTAATCTCAAGATTGGGTCGCTCGTCAGACTCTGTCTAAACTGCTGGAAAGCCTGCTGGCATCTCTCGGTCCACACGAATGGCTTCCCCTTTCGGGTCAAAGTTATCATGGGTGCTGCAATCCTGGAGAAATCAAGGATGAATCTCCTATAGTAGCCTTCCAACCCAAGGAAACTTTCCACCTCTGTCACACTCCGGGGTGGCTCCCATTATAGCACTACCTCCACCATGGTTGGGTCCACTGCAACACCATCTGCTGAGATAACATGTCCCAGAAAGTGGACCTCCTATAAATAGAATTGACACTTCGAGAGTTTGCCATACAACTGGTGCTCTCATAATGTGTCCAGAACCATCCTTAGGTGTCTCGCGTGCTCCCCCTCGAACTCAGAGTACACAAGGATATTGTTGATGAAGAACACTACAAACCAGTCTAGGTAGGGCTGAAAGATCCGGTTCATGAGTCCCATGAACACCGTCAGGGCATTCGTCATGCCAAAGGGAATCACCAAGTACTCATAGTGACCGTAGTGACATCTGAAAGCCGTCTTTGGTATATCCTCATCCCGTACTCGTAACTGGTGATATCCTGATCATAGATCAACCTTCGAGAACCATCGTGCCCCTCTCAACTGGTCAAAGTGGTCATCTATCCTCGGTAGTGGATATCGGTTCTTCACGGTAACCTTATTCAAGCGCTGGTCATCCAAACATAGCCTCAAGATCTTGTTCGCCTTCTTGGAGAACAACACTAGGGCCGCACAGGTTGAAATACTGGGTCTCACAAAACCCTTCTTATGTAAGTCGTCCAGCTGCACCCTCAGCTCACGAAGCTCTGCATGAGCCATCCGATATGCTGATGCTAATATCGGTGTCATCCCGGGTTGTAACTCAATGCAGAAATCTACCTCCCGATGGAGAGGTATCCCGGGGACATCCTCCGGAAATACGTCCTCAAACTCAGCCACTACTGCTAGAAAATGGAAACTCGTAACATCTATTGTGCCAAGGGCAAGGCTAGCCAACTTATGTGAAATCGGTTGTTCCCTTCTATGCAAGAGTCCATCCTGCACTGCTTGGGTCTATCTTTCACTGACAAAAGAGAACCTCGTTCCATCACTACAGACACACCACACCCTTCGCCTAAAACATTTGATCTGGAAATGAACTGTGGATAGCCAATCCATACCAAGAATGACATTGTAAGGCCTCTATGCTACCACCAAGCGGTTACAACCAAAACTCTCGCCTCCAAGGGTCAGGTCACACTGTATACAGAAGTTTGTGATCTCTGAATCTTCTCCAGTTGGTGTTTCTAAGCATAATGGTCGAGTCAACAGCTCAACTGGAATCACAAGGTCTCGAACAATATAAGAAGCCAGAAAGGAATGAATATTACCTTTGACTATCAATACGACATCCAAAGTATAAAATACACAGATAGTACCTCTAATCATTCTGGGAGTACCTAGGTCATAAGCCTCTGCCACCTACAGATGTCCATGCCTCTGTCCACCAGCTCCCTGGGCCTGGGGTGGTCCACCTGGGGGTGGTGGTGGAAAAGGGTCAAAACACCGACCAACTCCAACTGCTCTCCCAGCTCCCATACCAAGTCCGCCACCCCACGGATCTGTCTGATCCACAAGTTTCCCCTGCCTCGGGGGTCCATCCACTGCTCTCGTGTCTGTAGTATGACGGGTCAGACAATCCCAAGTGAGATGTCCCCTGCCATCACATGAGTAGTATCGCCTCTCTCGAGGTTGGATGGATGCAACCTGCGAACCTTGTACGGTAGATCCCATGTCCTGGGATCTCCTCTGAAAACTTCTCCCACGCCTGGGTCCCTGACGTCGGCTCCCTGCTACTGAGGTTTCTGCTCCAGCTTGCCCACTACTAACATCTTCCAGCTGTCTCTGCTCTGCCAAAAAACTCTCAACCACCAGATCCCACTCGAGAACCCCATCATAAGTAGGATTGCTCATAGGGATGATGCTATCTCGGATATCCCTGCGCAAGCCTCGCTCAAAAGTCCGAGCACTGATGTACTGATCTCTGATGATATCCATCGACTATAGCGAGAGGTCGGTAAACCTAGACAAATAGTAGGCCATCATCATGGTTCCCTGCTAAAGCTGAAGAAGCTCCTGTATGCGTACTTCTCTCAGGGTAACTGGTGAAAGCTCCTCTATGAAGAGATCCTCAAACTCCGACCATGAAAGTGTCACCTCGTCGTGGGTCTGTATAACCAAACACCACCATCGTCCTGTCGCGCCCTGCAGAAGGATCGCTTCTAGGATCACCATCTGGTCTGCTGGTGTCCTGACCAAATGGAAGACTCTCGCCACTACCTCAAGCCCGTCCTCTACTACCTGAGGGTCCGGATCGCCTCGAAACTGGAGGGGTCTCTGTCTCTAAAACTCGTGGAGTGCGCTCAGCCTTTGATACTCCTCCACTGGCACATCAGGCACTAAACACTGCTCCACAGGTGACGGGATAACTGGCACCCCACCTGGTGGTAAAACTGAGGGATCTGGTCCTTGTATCGAGGCTTCAACACTGAGGGGGTCATCCTTGTGATCAATCTGCTGGATCCTAGAGGGTGTGCGTCGCGGAGGCATCTTGTTAAAGAAACAAGATGTATCTCATTCAGTGAGTATATCTGGAGAGCTGACTCAAAAATGACATTGAAACCACAACTCATACCTTTATGATGCATGTACCATTATTCTCCCTGTAACTAGTGTTCTCATGTTCCGAGTCGAAAAGAAAGTTATCAGAGTCTTGGTGTATGGATACAGGAGCCGCCCGCACCAACACAGGGGTCCCTGTCCTGAAAGCTGAACTCGAAACACCTAACACTATTGCCCCACACCAACTCACAGACTCTCGGTCCTAAGGTAGAACCGAGCACCTCTGATACAACTCTGTCACAACCCGTCCTAGTGGGGTCTGAGCCGCAACTCCCCATGTCCGCCTCCAATGGGCTAGGGGCTGGTGACTATCACCAAGTAGGCATGCTACTAACATGGGAGGCATTGCCTATGACCTGTACAGATGCACACACATCTACAAGCCCACAAAGCTGAAAAGTAAAAACTACTAAAAATTGAAATGATATATGCATACACTGAAACCCAACCACAGAGTATGACAGGAATGTAACGTGAAAGAATGTAAACCCCTGGACCAAAAGTACAAGCCCACTAGAAAGAAAGTTTGTAAAAAAGTCCAACCTATAAGGAAAGGTACTGGGACTGCAATCTATGGCCGTAAGAACACACCTAGGCCTGTCTGATCTCACTGAACATAGTATGGTCCTGGTCTGCCTAGAATCCTATCAAAGGCTCACTCGTCTGCACAAGACACGATACGTGCGGGCAAAGCCTGTACAGGGGTGAGTATGACAATACCCACTAGGACACCTCGAAACCACAAAGGAAATACAACAAGGGACATACCACAAAGAAAGATACAGTCATCTCCACACAGTATATGTCCAAAAAATATAAATCATGAATATCCAGATATACTCATGCACGATCGACTATCATGAAACCCACCACTAAGATCTATCTCGAAGATTCCTCTAAGTATGTAACTGGGAGAACACAATCCTAGGTCTGAAGAGAGAGATTAGAAGTACTCGTTCTGAGAGAACACTCTCCACAAGTACCTTGAGAACATGATGCTCAGATGAGGATCACAACCTAGTCATGGGGTGATTCCGCAACTTATTCTGAGCTAATCTGCTAAGAAGAGGATCGGCGCCTGAGTAATGTTGGTCACATCGATACCAAGAACTCTACCTAGGGTTCCAGGAATGAATAGAGGATCTGGATCTAAGTCTCATAAAGGGGATTCCAATAAATCTATTTAGGAAGTTCTGCTGAAGGGATCATAATCTTGTATAAAAGAAATGATACCAGAACCTTTAGGGGATAACCAAGGTACAGACCCTAAGAACTAGTCCATGTCATAGAAGACAAGCAGCTCAAGCCATGAAGAAAAGGATACATGGTGTGTAGTATGGTTATACGCCGTGTTCCTTGACCCCGGGTACTGCCCATGTAAACGGCCCGTGTCAATTTTTCAAGCCGTGTAAAACCAAACTACACAACGTGTAGAAAAGGTACACGCCGTTTTACTTGACCCCGAGTACTTCCTGTGTAGTCGGCCCATGTCATTTGGCTTGTCGGATTGAAAGAAACTACACAGCATGTAGAAGAATCCCACGCCGTGTCCGAGCACCTAGGCTCGCTTCGTGTACGCTAGCCATGTGCCCATACACGGTCTCTGCCCATGTTCCTGTCGCCTGCCCGTGTACCAGTACATGAGGTATCCTGTGTATCTAGCTGGGTCTAGCCAGGGAGGGGTATACATGGCGTATCCTTGGCCGTGTACCCTGCCTGTGTCCGTGTACTCACAGAGTACACTTCATGTAATCCTGCCGACGAACACACGTCATGTAGCCCATACTACACGGCGTGTAGTCCGGAAATTTCCAGAATGCCGTATTCCTCCTCGCGCTTCGGCTGATCTTCTGGATCCACGATCTCCTTTCCATTCATCTTGATACTTCAGGGATTAGTTCAGTTCGTCATATGAACACCGCGATGGGTGTTTTCAGCCATTAAAATGGATCATAAAGCTCGAACGAACCATCCGAAGAAAAATGCCCCAAAACTCATAACTCTCGATCCTCTCTGAATCGTTCGCCTATATCGTCGCCACACCTCCGTGACACCGCTCTGAGTTGGGATCCACATTTTGGGATCGTTGCGTCGCAGAACGGATGCGCAACGATCCGTCATTCATCACCCCACGAAAAATGAGAAGAACACAGTGAATAATGCGAGAATTTGGGGAAGGTGAACAAAAAAATCGGGAGGGAAGAACCTCAATCGATGTTTATGTCGGTCATGGTCCATCACCATTTGGGGGTTGAACAAAACCAAAACATTTTCAAGAATCAAATTCCCACAATTCCGGCATAATCCCATCCCGCAAGAACAATTGGTCCACGGGATAATTTGTTCGTGGATTAGTCTATGTTCGTCGTGGAAATCAAAAACGGGGAAGAAATCATAAAAAAAATCCTACCTGGATTTTTCGGTGTTCGTTGGCGATGATCCGGTCGCCACGTCATTGTTGCCTACGAAAATCATCAAGAACATCATCGACACGTCGATGGGTCTTCTCCAGAGCCTCCAGAGGAAATCAAGGTCAGGGGGATTGTAACCCTGACCCTCCCTGCGAAATCTCTATTTAAAATAATAAAATATTTTGTTGCAACAAGGATTTAAATAAAATATTTTATTATGGTTACATCCAAATGCCAGATTTCACCACCAACCTGCGCCAGCAGAAGTTAGGCCTCGCCAACGGTAAAATCGCTGCTCTGAACACAATGGTGCACTCAGATTTTTAATCGGAGCACCCGTTCATGAGTTATTCTACTTTTTTAGGAAAACTGCACGCACACATTATTTAATTTTTAAATTAAATTCAATTATTTGTTCCGGGCTCACCGGGCCTCGGAACTGCACACCATCTTAGAGCCTGTTCTCGAATTAATTCCCATATAATATTAAAATAATACATGGAAAATCTAAGACATTATAGTAACCAGCAGTCACCTTCTAAGGGTATCACCCTAACACACTACCACATCAGATGTCCATACATGGGTAGAAAGAAAGATATATTGGGAAAAGAAGATGATGGATATCCAAGAGTGGGATCATATACCTGCTCCTGATGATGATTTCTACAGAAATTTTCTGGTAGTAACCAATGTGTAATATCATATCTCTACTAACTCAAAGTAAGTCTATGGGCATATTCCCACACCAGGCATTGGGGAGGTGAATATCCCTATACCCATTCATGAAGTCCATCATCATATTATGGTGGCTCAAGGTGGATAGAAGTGGTATTATAACCACAATTTAATTAAAGAAATCTACTTGTACATAATGGAGATAGAAATTTTTTTGGACTATTTCCCTATACACACATTGCTAAAATTCCATAACATCTTAGAAATACCTAAAAACAATGATGGAATATTTTGGAACTGGTTCAGATGCAAGGACTAGAGAATATTTGTACCCATATACACAAGATAGCTCAACACTATGATCATTATGAATAAGTGGATACTTAAGATAAAGCACACATTTTTTCTCCCATAAAATAGGATAATCATCATATTTTTTAAAGGATGAGGTGTTGTATTAGGCTCATATTCCAATTACAACAAGGATCACAATGTTAGAACAACACATGCCTCGTGATAGGGTACCATTCCTATAAAAAAGTTTTGGAGGCATATTCCAAAGGCCCAAGATCAGGATCATATCCCCATTATTTCATGGGATCACCAAGTGAGAGGGTAAAATTCCTTAGTACACTCTCATATTCAAGTTAAAGAAGTCTGTTAACCTATTCTAAATGCACATGATTAGTCATATATAACTGTTCTGGTTGGGGCTAATGAAGTGAAATTGGCACATGCCTCAGGACATGATCAATAACCTGTCATTGAATCTTCCAAGAATATTCCACCAGATCACAGAATTTAGGTTCATATTTCTACTTCCACTTATGAACAACTACACCAACACCATTATAAGGAAATATAGAAGGAGTCCCATATCCCTTCTCTCATTCTAGCGGTCCGTCAGAATATTCTGGTTTGAAATTCATATTTAGAACATGCTCATATTCATACACCAATTGGGGATCACTATGTGAGATAACCACCATCCTCATGGTGGGATCATATCCCTTCCATGAAATACCAAAGAAATATTATAAAGTATCATTATTGGGTCCATATCTCTATACTGACTGAGGTTCACCAGGTGATAATAGAACATGCATCATGATATTCTCACATTACATTAAATAATGAGATATCTCATTGGAATATTTCAGAAAATTATCAAAATCATTCTAATTATTCAACAACACCATATGGTTATAAATAAGTTCTGTAAGCCACTATAAAATAGGCTCATATCCCTAAAAAATTCCAAATGTAGGTTGGCATATTCCAGAGATGATGAAGATCGAGACCCCTATTCCATATCAAGTCAATTCTAGTGTCCCTAAGGTCATTTCAGACACATTATAAACACCCCAAGGGTCCTTAAACACTTCACAAAAATTAGAATATGTTCATTACTGTGATAGTTATTCAAGGGGTATAGTGGAGATGGATAGAAGCGACTCTACTATGAACATCCAACATGGTAAACCTCCCCATGGTGATATCACCATCAGAAAAGGAAATCCAACCCTTTACTATAATCCTTCTTATAGAGAGGTTTCCAAAACTCTTAAACCTTCGTATAAAGAGGTGGTAGAAACACCAATATCAACTACATATAGTTCCCCATCAAAATCCAGCATCACTCAACTTCATTTAACAGATGACCCTCAAAAGAATCTTCTATGACATAATTGGATGGAGGCATGTAAGTCAGATGAAGAGGAGGCCAACATTGACATATATAGAGAGTTAGCTGGAAACAACATCCCCATAATGTTTTGTCCCCATGATAATTTTGACAATTAGATTAGTTATGATCTATAAAAGGATTATATGTCTTATCTACATGGAAATATGTGGTCTATACAATAGTGACTGGGTTCTAGACACCTCATTTATCTAGTATATGAGGTTCATCTTCATACCATCAAGATACTATGTTTTTAGCTACACCTAGATATTATCTCCATGGCCTAGGATCCAAAATTGGAAAAGCACAATGCAAATCTACAACACATTTGCCTACATTTAATCATAACACTTCAGAGGGTGATATACAAATCCATGTCATGAATCTGTATGTGAGGATGGTGAGAGTATGTAGCATTACACATTCCCACACGCATGGAACAATATAATGCCTCATATATTGCATCTTGTAATGTGACAGCCTCTGGTGAAATCAGGGGACTTGGTAATGATCAGACCAGTTGGTCACTAAAATAAAATGACCCTGCTTCAACGGTGCCTAGAAATCATGAAAAGAGGGGGTGGATAGCCATTTAGTCATTAAAATGGGCCCATAAAAGAATTAATAATTCATTTAAAACACGGAAACTGAAGCTGTGATCTACTGGACAACTTACCATAAAGAATTATTCCCATTATGTGCTTCCATCACACCTAAATCTCTTGCAAGCATAGTTGAAAAACATCAAATGGGTTTCCATAGACGTTACTGTATCAACCATCTTGGAGAGAACCTAACTCACTAGGCCATAGTAATATCTATCATTGCATCCTACTCTTAGATCATCAATTCCCAAGAGGATTCCATAAATATCCTCAGTAGCTACAAGAAATCCCCATCCCACAGGGCTTCGGGAATTAATATCTCAATCACCATCACTGGGTTCATCATCCCAAGAGAGGGCCCTTGGGAAACAATGGTTATTCCATATCAACCCCATTCGGTTGTGATGGGGGAAATTATATATCCATTTCTATCTCGGGATACAAAAAACCTCTGACTGGAATCATTGTATCCTCAAAAATAGGACCAATCAATGCCTACTACGGACCTGAATAACCCACATCCCCCATGACCAAAGACACATTCATCATTATCATCACTGAAAATCGAATCAAACTTCTCTAGGAATGGAGATAACATTCAATGATCAGAATCCCATCCATTCCTCCTTCTAAAAGAAAACCCTCTGTTATCTATGGCTTATTTGTCAATCATGATTAGAAACTCTTTTAAGGTCACCATTCATAGTGCAGTTAAGGAGGAGTGTATCATGAAGGTGATAAGATCCCACGAAAGTGGGAAGCCAAAATGGCTCAATATGGCCATGATTTCAAAGAATAACCAACATAAAGGTAGTGAAAAACCATCCTATTGCTTTGGAAGTAAGGTGGAAACTCCCATTACCTGATATAACTTTATAAATTTCATTAATCTCAACACAATATATTTTGGGACATAAGTTGTAATTGCAGAGGGCCACAACATGAGGGTTATTTGTATTCACCAAATAAGTCTTCACACACCCCGAACCAGAGAATGATCCAAAATCTGAAACCTCCAAATAATGAGTTTCCACCTCTCTGGTGAAACACTACCAATGAATAGGGGGAGGTATGGATACGTCTCAATCACAACCCAAATATAGTCGAGTTTCCTTCTATATAGGAATAGTTGTCATAATATGTGGGTGAGAAACAAAATCTCTAACAACTCAATGTGTAGCTACTCAAGGGCAATATTCCTATTGGGTATTGTATTTAAGACGAGATGAATATTCTCCCTCTCAAAGTTGATCCTCTAGTAAGAGTATTATTTGAGCATCTAATTGGATCTGAATCCAGGAAGCTAGTCTACTTAAATGTATAAGTCAAAAATGATCATGAATTCCCTTAGTCATGGAGAAAACATCTCCCTTTCTGTGGTAATAATTTTGTCTTATAAACGATCAAGGATCTGGGTAGATGAAGGTGGGGCCACTTGATCGACCCCCACCTGTCCCCTATAGATTGGAGGAATCTTCGACAGTAGTTGCCTCATATATTCTTAACATCATCGAGTCGTTGGATACTCGAATGTAATCGATGGAAGGGAGACATGCACAAATATATCATGAGAGGTGGCCATATCAGGAATTAGTGGGTGGAACTTTTCCTCCCTTCATTTTCAGAAATCATACCATCTCTACCTTTTTCGGGGTTGGAGACCCCAAACAACATATCAAACATTTTTTTTCTCAATTTGGGCTGGTGATGGGACCTCAAGATAAACAGGAGGCAAAAAAGCTAATATATTTAATATTTTCAATGATAGGGTTGGCCTTTTTTATGAACATCATTTTTTGAGAATGTTCCATCAAAACATGGGAATACCTTCTTCATAATTTCCTTTATTAGTTCAGCTCCATTCTGAGGAAAACCATAATCATCATCTTGAAAAATTGTAAAAACACAAAAATGAGAGGGTGTCTAACTTCATATCTGTATGGAATGGTTTGACCTATTCATATAGAATCCCTCTCTCAAAAGAGAAACTATTAGACCTCTATGATGAAAATATCTAGGATGAGTTTCCTAAAACTTTGAACATATGGATATATGCATGTGTATTCCTAGAGTTTTCATAAATGGAACAACATCTTGGGGACACAATTCAATAAAACCAATCCAAAACTCAACTCGTGTCCTCATCATAGTAGAAAAGTCTTGGAAAAGATGAATATAAAGTATTCACACTCAATACAGAAGAAGTACCCATCCAAGAACCTAGGAAGGTCCCAAACCACCTAGGACCTTATGTTGAGAGGTGTCAACCAAAAAATCACCCATGAACGGATGTGATGTGAAATCACATTCACCCAAGATTTGAAGAGTGGATGACCAAAAGAATACTTCATCTCAAATTTACTATTTCCCTGTTATTTCTTAGTAGCAATGGACAATAACCTTCTCACACTATCGCAGCACAGGTAGTATGATTAGGTCAACCACACTGATTTTCATGACTACATCCCTTTCAACAGAAGGTTGGGTCATAATATCCTAGATTCTTTCATCATCAAATACATCCATTAGGGAGTGGTCAATTCAGGACAGGCGGTGTTTGATAACTCATCAGAGCAGGTGGAATGTATAATTGTTCCCCAGTCAGAAAAAGATGGTGATTGGAAAAAAATTAATCCAGGCATGGGAAGATGTTCGACTACTAGACGATATGAAAGATATTTGTCCAAGACCAATCCAACATGAGGTCACAAATGGGTAGACCCACAATATTTCCACCACCTAAGTAGGTAACATAAGACATGTCTCCTAAAGGTAGGTGTTACCATTAGATGTAGGCTAAAACAAAAGAGGAAAAGTCATATTCTACTCTAAAGTAAGCTCTGACTCTTGCAGACTTCTTACCAGAAACATATGAAGCATGGGAACCACCCCACCCAATTAAAACCTCATTATAAAATAATATCATCCTTGGGTCTTTCAATGTGATACACTTAGAATACCCCACCCCTGAGGATGAATATTACTCAAAATAGGAGTTTTTTATACATAACCGTGGAATATGAGGACATATGTGTAGGAATCCGAGTTAAAGGGGACAATGTGGTTTTGCTAAGACACAATATTTTAGTCACATCCAAATAAAGAACCTATATATATCTGATATCCATAGGAAAGTACTCCATCATGAGAAAAAGAGGTATGTAGGTGTCTCATGACACTCCAGGGGTCATCCATATCCAATTTTATTGCATGACCACCTAGCAGGGGTTTTATTATCCGATCAGCCTAAGAAACTGTGAAGGTCAATGAAACTTACACCACTGGTATAAGATTCTCCCATGACCTTTACACAAGTAACCTGACAATACACCTTGAATTCCTTGGACCCTGAACCTCATGTCCAGGAGAAACCTTGCCTCAAGAAGTGCCAAACTCTAGCACAAAAGTACACTATTATTAAATAGTTAGTGGTTTCTCCTTATAAGATCCCAATCCTTGATATGATCTATCATTCAAAAAAAATTAGTGGGGTACTCATTGAATCCCTCCAGATACCACAGGTATTTGAGAAAGAATTTGTTGTAGTCATGGTCTATCTAATGGAGACCATGTCAGTGAGATTACATGTATCCATCTTGTTCATAGATCATGATTAGGAAGTGGTCTTTCATGGACACATCATACCCCAATATTATTTGGTCAGAATAGATAATGTACTCATCTTAAGGGCCATGATTGATAATGGTTTCTATATCAATCTCATACCGATTCGAACCCTCGGATGTTTTGGATATTTTTAAAGGTACATGTTTCCAATAAATATAACCATTCAAGGGTAAGATAATAATGAGAAAATACTTCTTGGGAAGATCAAACTCAATGATCAATTTGGGGAACTCGTATATAACAATGAATTCATGGTTATCCTGTAAGAAACTACATGCAATGTCATTCTCGGAAGGTCTTGGATAAAATTCACATGGAGTTACCTTCCACATTCCAACAATGTTTGAATGACCCACTTGATGTAAAGGTCATCATAATACATGGTTATAGGTCCCCCTTCGAGACTTCTTGAGCCAAATATTTTATTATAATTTATATAAAAAGGATATAAAATAAATAATAATGGATTATAATATAAAAGTTACATCCCACAATGGATTGGGGACTACCCCTAAAAATCCATAGATTATGCTTGACCATGACTATGTTCTCCCCATAAAATAGGTTCAGGTGTTATACTACGTCCCTAAGGTTTAGTCGCCTTCTGTCCCATGTGACGGTCTAAAAGATAATCAGATCCAACATCCCTCTAAAATGATCTAGATAGTGAGGGGATGATTATGTCACTTATCATGACCTCCCTCACCCTAATGGAATTAGATATTCCCCTATAATTACACCTCTATCTAAGAATCTCCCCAAAAGACTCAGAGTTGTTAGAAGAAGAGGATGACATCTTTAACGCCCCTTTTACATTTGAGGAAAGAATAGACACCAATATTTATTAGATCAGGTCGGTAAATATATGAATTGAATAAGGCCTAAGACCTACACTAATTAGTTCTATCATTCCCATCAATGAGAAAGAGATGTATATTGCATTTCTAAAGAAATGATGATATATGTTCCCCAGAAACTGTACATAAATTCCCATACTGAATCTCAATGTTCTTAAACACCATCTTGGCCTTCCCAAAGACCATTGAGGCTTCAAGAAGTCTTCCATGAGGATTCTCCCCTCTCATTCACCCAATGTAGAGGCATACGTTAACAAATTGATCAAATCCAACTTTTTTTGAGAAGTGAAATACTCAAGATAGATTGCTAACATCATCCCTATTATGAAAAATAATGGTAAGATTAGGTTTTTCATCAATTTCAGTGATCTTAATCGGGACTTCCCAAAGGATGACATACCATTTCAATCATAGAACTCTTTATCAATGTGAGAAATAGCTTATAGGACCTTTGATTAGTATATGGGTATTCAAAGTAATATCAAATAAATATTTCCCCTAAAAATGAAGAAGACACTTACATTATAGTTCTTCAAAGGATATTCTTTTATCAAGTCATTCCCCTTGGGTAAAATAATGTTGGTTTTACTTGTCAATGTTCCATTAACCATATATTTAAATTTATTCTTGGGAAGAATAGCCAAATGATATGTTTATGAACTGGTGGTCAATCCTGATAGTGATGTGATCACCTCATGAACGATTATATTGTCTTCGACGTGATTCACCAATACAGTCTGAAGATGAATTTGTTGAAATGTGTCTTCAAGGTAACATTAAGAAAGTGTGTTAGCATTGTGTCACACCACTGTATCTTATACATCAACCCAGAGAGTACTAGTTCTATTATAGAAATTTCACCCCTAGAAATCCCAAATATTTGAGTGGGATCAAAGGTCACATCACCTAAAAATAGAGATTCATATAAAACCTAGCCAAAAAAACATTCCCCTTTACTAGGATAATTAATAAGGGATTTTCCTATCAATGGTATGATGAATACCATGAATTCTTCAAAAGTATTAATAAATATTTACTAAACCAACCGGTCCTAATTCCTCCAGTTGAAGGAATGACACTATTCTTATATTTGGATGATATTCACTACTCATTGTGTTCCCTCATATAATAGAAAAATGATGTTGGGAGTGAGAATATTCATTACTAGCTCAGCTGAACGATGCTAGGTACCGATGCCCAATACTTGGATATTGATTATAATTTGATTTCACTTATCTTCATAGTGAAAATGAAGAGTTATTACATGCATCACCATGAATTGCATTTAGTCTCTCATATTTATCCAACAAAGTAAATCCTTGTCCATACTCTGTTGACTAGGTATCATGCTTGAAGGGTTCTCATTATTTAGCAATAAATCATTCATTTTGTATCATAGAAATCGATGAAAGGTAAATCCATGGATGGTTTCCCCACATCACATCATACCCTATAGAATACACTCGAGGACCTCAAGATACCAGATGAGGAGGAACTCAATGCCCATGAAACTCCCCAAACATGGAAGATGTATTTGTATGGAATCTCAGGAATTCTTATGGGAAAAAGGATGGAAGATTCTAGATTCAATCGGGTTTCATATGGATTATATTTTTCTCCACAGACAAATAACTTTTCCCCTAGTATTTATCAATTTCATAAGGCTACAAAAATAATGAGGAAGAGAACCAATACCTCATTGTTGTGATGGAAATATCTCAATAGTTGTAGTTAACCTACCTGAATATCAAAGGGGAAGTGGAATTAGTGATAAAAAATGGTGAATATTCCCTCAAAAAGGAAAAACTATCCATCCTCACTGGCATTGTCAGGGTATTGATGGTAGATTTCCATTTTGATCTCACATTACATCATCTTCCCCAGTCATAGAATGCTCGTGTTGGTGCACTGGCTAATGCGGTCATAGTCCAGGCCACCCCTGATCATGATGAATAAATCACTCATATCACGCACAAGAGAATTGTCTCATCAATCATCATATGTGATATGGAAGCAATAAATTAGGTAAAAACCTCCCTTGAGTGAGATGATATGATATCCAACGCTCGATAGATATAGCGTATAATCGGTTACCTCCAAAATGGGGATATCAGGATATACCAAGCCAGAAGGGAACAAATTATGTGTCATCCAACAAACTATTCCTTGCATAGTGGTCCAAATGACCAGAGGGCCCTTTGCAAGAATTGATTTGAGGAATCATCTTCAGGTTCATAGAAGAAAGAAAATTAATGTCTTCAATGAAGAATCCCAAGCATTCTCTTGTGGCTCTCATCATTCTAGGATGAGTCTCTCCCACCCAATAAGGATGATGGTTTATTACTGGAGGGAAATGATATAGGACAATCTGGAATTCACTATGAAATTCCATGCATGCCATTTCCATGAAAATTTCATACATAAACCCCTAGAATTTACACATATATCTAAATATTCCCAGCCATTTTCTATTTAAATAATGAATTTTTTGGGGCCATATCCTCTATCCACAGATTATAATATCAAGTACATCCTTATGGCTTCCAACATCTTTTTAAAATGGGCTGATGCAATACCCCTAAAATAATTCAAGATGAATAATATCATCAACATTTTTATTTCCCATATCATCTCCAGGTTTGTATTAACTAAAATAATATTGAAGGGAAATGGAACCAAATTCTGTTCTACTGAGTTGAAGAAACTATACCAGTATTTCATCATCGAGTCCAATCTCTCATATCGCTATCATGAAGCAGAAAATGAATTGATAGAGGCCTTTAATAAAACTCTATTGAATATACTCTAGAATATTTTGAATAAGGATAGGAATTCATGTATGGGAAATCTCGTCCATGCATTATGGGTCTACCGTACCACCACATGTGCTGCTACCAAAGCAACACCATACTCATTTTTGTGCTGGACCGAGGCATTGATACCCAAAGTTGTCTAGAATCCTTCACTCTGAATATCCATTTTATAATATCTCTTAGATGTTGAGAAATAAAAAAAAGAGGATTGGTTAAATGGAGTGGATCAATGAGAAAATATTTTTTACACTTTACAACCATGAAGTCCATCTGAATCGGATCACAGAGGCCTTTAAAACGAAGGTTTACCTAATTTCAATCCTCTAAGGAGAACTTTTATTGGCTCTCAAGAACCTAATGATACCAGGAAATAATTATATAAATATTGAACCCAATGGGGAGGGCCTTACATAATACATAAGTTATATCATAATGAAGATTACAAATTTTCCACAATGGACTAGAAAATAATCGTATCCCTAAAAATGTGAGATTTGTCAAGAAATACATTTCATAGCTATCATCAAGAAAGAATCATCTTAGATTCATGATGTTAAAATGTATGAGAACCCATTGGTTTTATAATGTTAAAATAAACCATTTCATCCCAGTTACATGATGTTAAACTGTACAAGATCATATCGTCAACAAGGCGATAAATTGCAGAATGCCTCAAGTCCTAGAAGCAATATGTTAAACTCCATTACTTCTCATGACTTGGTAGTAAGATATTGAACTACAAAATTACCCATTTCCTTACCATATGATGTTATAATTTATAGTTTATATCCTCATTTCATGACAATAAACAACATGGGAAGAACCACCTCACCAAAAAATCACCACACCCGAGCTAGATATGTTTAGAGAAACGATGAAATGACCCCTCCCTCATATGAGAGTTATATCCACATATGTAATCTCTTCATCCAAAAAAATATTTGGCTTGATTCCTTCCATCATACGAAACATAGTGATTCCCAAAATTCTAGGCATGTTCCCACCAATATTATTCATTTTCTATCACATCAGGTGATCCTGGTCCTTACTGCATGATGTTAGACTACAGGGAGGATGTCCTCACCACATGACATTAAACTGCATGGATCCCCCAATGGTTCATCTTAATTTATGTATTGTAATATTCATCATTACTGTATGATGTTAAACTGCATGACAAATGTCCTTAACACATGGCGTAAAACTATAAAAATCCATGGTGTTACTTCCCCTTCATGTCAGTTGATCCTCATCCTTATCGCAAGATGGTAAAATACATGGCTAATGTACTCCCCGCAAAAAATTGAAAGTGCAGTTGTTTTTTAGAACTACGTATGGCTTGATTCTCATATTCAATTAGATATATAGGGACACTATGATCTTATATCTTTTTCTAGCCACCACATGATGAAATATTCCCCTATCATATACTTAATTCCCTGTTCATGGTGAGAGGAATCTGTATCATTCCTTGTTTCCCAAATAGATCATAACTCATTGGGGATTAGGAATTTTATTAAGGTTTTACCCCAAAAACAAGGCATAAAATCACATGTTAAGCTCATCATGGTCCTGAATGAAAATCATTAAAAGGAATAACATGATTCGTCATTGCATGATGTTAAACTGAATAGTCGATTCCCTTCACACAACATAAAACTACCCATTCTTGTGGACCTCGTCCAAGAGGACCACTATTATTTTTGTTGGTCTCCAAACACTACTTCTTTAAATAACTACATGTGTCTTGATTCTTATCATCATAGGATATGTAGTGAAACCCAAATCATTAATCATGGGTTCCGTTCCAACAAATATACAAATTCCCCCTCTTTGTGTATAGTCTAGACTTGTGCAGTAAGTTCCTTCTTTAGAAACTATGTGTGGCTTGATTCCTATATATATAGGATACATAGTAAAACCTATATTTCTATCCTTGGGTCCAGAAACCATACCCCTTTTTAACTTTTGGGGAAACAAATTCTGCATGATGTTAAACAAGATGGTTCCGCATGAACTATGTGTGGATTGATTCATTCCGTCACAAGATGTGTACTGATTCCTAGGTCCCTAATTTGGGGCCCAGCTACAAAAATCAATGGAGAAAACTCCCACCTTCATGCATAGTACAGAATTGTGTAGAGAGATTTTTATAAGCATTTTTTTATTCCAGTCCTCATAGTATATGTAGTGATGTTTGGATCTCCAATCCTAGGCCCATCCATAGTAATCAATAAATTAAATTCACCCCATTTACATGGGGACCAAGTCATACAAGAGAACTTTGGATACATATGAGTTAAATATTCATACATTTTTTTTGTAAAAGTGATATATCATGTACAATTTTTTACATCAGTTACCACATCCTTACCTCATAATGATAAATTGCATAGAAAACTTCCTTACTGAATAATGATAAACTATATGAAAAACATCCTTACTGTATGATTTTAAACATCATGAAAAAATTCATGGTTTCATGACATTAAAACCTCCCAAAAAATATCTTAATGTATTATCATAAATTGCACAGAAAATGTCCTTACCACATGATGTTAAGCTTCATGGAGAAATATACTTCCCTACTAACAGATTCCAAACAATGTAGACCGTCATCCATTTTTTATCCCTTATAAAAGGACCAAAATATCCTTACCTTATACATCCATATTATATGGTGATCCTTCCATATATTAAGCACCTCCATTCATAAATCATACTTTGTGTTTTGAGGACACTGGGATTCCAAAACATTCCATTGTCCTTATAAATGAAACCCAACTTTAAGATACCCTTTGATTGAGTATGCATGTATGCCTATGGATCCTACTTGTATGTTTATTTTTTAACCAAATGTGTCACTATAAAAAAGATATTTATGATCTATGAAACCCCTGAAGTAACTGTGGAAGAACTCAATACCTTATTATAATCTAAAAAACTTGTATGATTTTCTCGCATCATTAATCATGACATGAGAACCTTGATCCATGATTTATAATTTTTCCATCTCCCTCTTAGAAGAATGATGGGGTACTTTTGACCATGGGTGTCCTAAATATGATCTTTTTTATCATTCCCCATATTAGGGTGATCTGAGTAATGACTTCAAATATTGGCACTCTAGTCAGAGCTATACAACCTTAAACTCTAGCCTATAATGGTCCAAATCACAAGACCATAAAATACTGGTGAAATAGATTTAATGATTTTTAGGTTGAAACCCTGTAATTGGATACGATACCAAATGTCGTGTATTTTCTTGAAAAAGTCCACATCTATATATTTAGGAAAACATTTTAGCACAAATAAATAAGGAAAAAATCTCTCAGGTCTAACATTGTATCCCAAATAAAATCCATGTTTTTCTCACTAGAGCCCCTAGTTTGTGAAAAAGTTATATCAATGATTCCCCACATAACCTCCCCATGAGGATAATTTCTTTATGTGCTAAGAAAACTTTTAGAATTATTAAACGCTTCTTGTACATTACACTTTCCACAAATCAATGTTCATGATTTGAGTGAATTGTATCACCATAACCTTCCTTGTCCATTAGAAAAGGATACCCGACTTCAAGGGACACTTTTCGTGACTATGCGTGTATGTATATGGCTCCCTCATATTCACCTATGGTCATCAACCAAATAAATCATTCTATAGAAGTTATTTATGATCCTTGTGATCTATAACATAACTTTGGAAAAACATAGAAGATTAGTGTGTTTTGGGTCATTCCCAATATGATGGTCCTTTATCATCCTCCTAACCTGAGCATTTTGGAAGATGATTGAAAATATACAGAGTAAAATATCCATGAATATTTGACATTCTAGATGGTATTTCACCATGTTTTATACCCATTATGAAGGTAAGAATGCATTAATTCATTCCCAAACCATTAATGGTCTATACCTCATGATTCAAAACCATAAGGCATAGGATTTATCATTCACAATCAAGAGATGAACTGTGTTTGGGAACCAATACCCTTCCTGGATAGCATTTTTCTAATACCCAACATTATCATGTGGACTTTTGGGACTTCACAAGTCTTTTATGGACCTTGAAAAGGAGTATAGATCATTTTTTCATGACCATTATACTGGCTCATGAGGGTCTTATCCCACCAAAAGGAGGAATATCTTCCTTTCATAAAAGGAGATTCAGTCCCTGTCTTCCTTGAAAAAACTACGGCAGAACCTAGCACCTCAAGGTGTTATGGGTCATACCTAACATGTCTACCCCATCCCATATTCATCGACTCCATATTCTAGGTTATGACATACATCACCCATATTCTAACTATCCAGACTAACCTATAATCCCTAGTATTTATCACTCAACCAATATTACACCCATATATATTACATGACCCTTGGAAAAGATTAAAGACACCTTTTTTGACAATGATACTGACGTGTGAGGTCTTTTACCTACTACCAACGGCATATCCTCCTTGAAGGAAAGGATCCTTGATCCTCATGAGCCTTGGAAAAACCACCAAATAAATCAACACCCTAGAGTGTTTTGGGTCATTCATCGTATGTCCTAACCACATTCCATGATCATCAATCAATGTATGAGTTAAAATAACCTAATCTAAAGTGATATAAGGTTTGAGATAGAAGACCCTAAACTAAAGTGATAGAAGGTCATACAAAAAAGACCATAAACTAAAGTGATTGAAGGTTTGATCTAAAAGTCCTTAAACTAATGTGATCGAAAGTATGAGCTAAAGGAACAGAAACTAATATGATACAAGGTCCAAGATAAAATACTGTAAACTAATGTTATGTTATGTATAGGCTAAAAATACTCTTATCTAAGGAGATATAAGGTCCAAGATAAAAGACCCTAAACTAAAGTGATATAGGGACCAAGTAAAAAAAACCCTAAAATAAATCGATGGATGGTCTGAGATAATATACCCTAAACTAAAGTAATAGAAGGTCCCAACTAAAATACCCTAAACTAAAACACTATAAATATTTGGTGTATAAGAATGTAAAAGACTGTAAGCCCCCCCCCCCCTCCATATGGGCCTCTCATAAATCAAGTAGATCTAACCAATCATGCAGGCTTCATAAAAATTGATATGTCACTCTCCCTCTTAGAAACGTATCATGTACAGATTATCATTCTACAAACCATGTAATCTCAAGATAGATAGAGAATATATATCTATAAAAAATGCCATGTTAGAGGGAATTCATGACCACTTCTTGAAGAATAATCTATCATGATTTAAATATTCAGATCCATACATTCATGTATTCTGGTTATTATGAAATGGATGGGTACTGTTTGAAGTTCATATAATATCATATCAATGAAAATCATTGCACATCATGAATTATAAAATAATGAAACTAGAAAACAACATGTAACGGTTTATAACATCCATTCATTGATAATGTAAACTGAGAGGAATATCTAAATTTTGGAGTCTCTCCAATAATCTCATCACAAACTACGTGTATACCAATGGTATAACTATAAATAAATTCAATTGGTTGTTCTAACCATGTTAAAAAGATTCTGATGAGAAGGTTCAATTGAACTCTAAAGTGAAACTCAACTAGCCTGCTTTTCTTTTCCCCAGGATAAAGAGTCTTGACTATTGTATTTGGCACCTCATCTCTATTTTGATAATTTTCCAATAAGGACTATGAAATTGAAATTTTAGACCTCAGGTTAGCAATGTTGTCCTCACATCTCTATATTTGAATGGTGCATGCATCCATATGGGCTTTCATCTTAGATATTATCTGGTTACACAACTACAATTCCTATTATTCATCATTCATCTACATAGTAAGGGGATAATTGTATGAAAAATCACACAATTCCATATCATTGGTGGCCAAACCTTTCTAATTCAATAAAAATTTCTTTATGATTTCATACAGTGGTTGTTGATCAGAACCACATACCCCCAAGTCATGAAACACCTGATGAAGCTGTTCCCCCTGGAAATGATTTTATACAAACAATTCCCAGTAACTAATGGATGAATCAGATTCCAGATCATCATAAATTATGGTTAAGATTATATTACTAACAGAATGGGTGCACCAAAAGTAGGAATAACTGGATGTTCTTGAAATGAAACAAGAAAATAGGCTTAATATATCCTCCCCTAGATAGAGGGGTCACCAATCACTTGTGTTGGAGGGATTATTTATTCAATAGAATTTCTACCACTATCAGGATAGTCATTGCCGGGATGAGGGAGCTTCCACAAAGTCTCACTGAAGTCTTCAATAAACTCTATTGTTTCCAATGAAAGTGGGGTTGGTGAATCCAATGGCTTTCCGACATGATGAACAAGCCAGAATAGCATGCCACCTAGATATATTGTACCCATTCCTGGGCATAGTTATGAGTAAGAATGGTAGTAGCATTAGTGAATAGAAGAATTATCTTATCATCGGTGTCATTGCATGACAACATCATCCAAAAGTAGTGGATGATCCCATGATGTTTCTCTCCATGCACACCAGCTAAGGGGAGATAGGAGACCCTTTTGGTGCAGCCACACAGATGAGCGAATCATTAAGGTTTATATTTATCATATATGATCAACTCATCTATCCTATCCACAATAACCACATCTCTAAGGGAGATCATATGTGACCTTTCATCGAGGGAGATACTACCGTTTTCAATGATTTTCCTAGTTAATGCATTGTAAGGGGTGAAATCAAAGCTATCAGATTGACTTCACACATCTGTAAAATCATCATAACATAGTGACATGGACCAAACCCTATATATGATTATAAATATAGAATGAGATAAGGCATTTGAGATCTAGGTGGAATTATAATATTCAAAAAAATATAAATTCTCACATATTCATCTAAATAAAAACTAGAAGGGACTATTGATCATGTAGGGGATGATACCCTATGGAATATGGAAAAAGAGTTGATAAATATGTGCTACTGTTAGAACATCTAGATTAATACGATGTCCCTCCACTAACTGCACTACCATCACTAACATGATGATATAGATTCCTTTGCAAGAATTCCCAGCTAGGAAAATCCATCTATTAAAAAACATGGACGTACAGCCCGTTAGTCTAAGGCTTAAAGATATATTTGTCTTTACTCAATATCCCCATTAATTATGATCCCCAAAGTCAAAAACGGATCAATATGATCCATTTCTATCACGAAGATTCTGGGAAGGGAACTGATGGGGGAAGATGGTAGTTGGCCTAACACTGTGGCAATTGAGGAAAATGGTGATCCAGTCCTTGAAGGAGATAAGTGAAGGAAAAGTCATATCCTTCCATATATTTATCTTTAGAATAATGATAATGTCCCTTTCTAAGATTGGAGTCTACTAAAGTTCATCCTAGACATATTCAGATAGGAGTAACTCATCATACATCTGTCTAAGAGGGAAGGATCTTTTCTAGTTAGTAGATGCCCATAGGCTGATTCACACCTTTCCATGGGATAGATGAAATTAGTTTGTGTTAGGGAACCAACATATGAAAAATTATTGATGAATATCATGATAGATATAGATAATAAATTGAGAAATCCATACTTCTTCATAAATATGGATCCTATATATTTGGTCATCAAACTCTAAGAAACTTTTCCTGACCTATAATGGCTACGTCCATTCTTCATAGAAATTACCACTAAGATGATGATCCCATTTTGATCCCCTTCCTCTTCCTAAATTGTTCAATGAATAGATGAATATACATGAGTAGATCTGAATGATAGGATGATGATCAAAATAAAATCCATTCAAACCCAAATTATATTTTTCCAACATATAAGACAATCCCTATGATTGATCTGCAACCAATAAACCACCCTTGTGAAATTTCATTTGAACATAGTCGAGAGAAGGTAACACCAAAAATGTTGGAAGATTTAATTTTTTAGGAGAAATGGTATCATTGTTTAGCAAGACGAACCCATATATATAAAGTGGGTGCAGTTGGGGATAATCCTAGAGCTCATATAAGAGTAACCTGTTCAAAGTCTCATTATCAGAATCCACATGATATAAGGGGTCAACATTATGGATTCTAGAAATCATTACATGTTGATTTAACAAATCATAAGATCATTGACGAGAGCCAAAGTTCATATGTACCAATTTAAGTAGAATTTATTAGATAGTTATAATAAAATCATGTCAATAGAAAGACATAACATTCCAGTAGCAACATGAACATTGAATGAATCAATAATTTCATTCGTTAATTTTCAAAACGGATTGAAAATCACTAGATCCATGAAGATATTAGGGTCTCATAAACCTATAGGGCATTGCGCACATGCATGAATCCTCATAATCCTCACAAACATGTGACCTATTCATGGTCACACGAGCCGCATGATAGTCAAAGGATCATTCGATCAATCCATAATATCCCAAAAAACCCTCAAATTGTTCAATAATCCCCACATCCAATGATCATACAATTACCAAAGAGAAGTTTCTAAGTTGATTCGAGCAAGAAATTGGAAAACAACAATCTTGCAGACGAGTTATCATGATTTGGTATTATGGAACAGTCATGCGAAAAGGACCTACAACGAAATTATGAAAAGAGATATATAGAGTGATGAGTAGCTAGTGAATGAACCACTCTCCACACCCCTATTAAGAGGGAATTCTACTGAATACCAAACATCCCCTAACATACAAAGCATATCCCAATACAGTAGTTGGAAACATCTCTAAAGACTTAATAAGGAAATAATTTCCTCATAACTGATCCATTTTCTTGGTGTATGCACCTCTTGAATGGTGGGGGATTGGTTAACACCCACCAAATGAGCATCAGAAAAATCAAAAAGGAATAAATACCTGAATATGTGAATTATTTTCCCCAAAAAAGAAGATGAGAAAGGAGGATTCCAGTATTGTTGGATTTCATAATCCTACAAGGTACACGGGATCATGTGACCATAATAAGATCATGTTAAGTATCCATACGCAATGGATAACTTGCAAAAGATACCACAATGTAACTTCAAAATTGTATTTATTCTCTAGAGGAGGCACCCTGAACAATTAGTGGCCACATGCTAGATTCTAGGAAAGCAACCCCAAGTCACACAACATATAAACTAAGAGATTCCTGAAAAAACATTTGAATGTACTTAGAAAATAGAAGAAAATAATAAAAAAGGTGGGGAGCCTCCTATAGTCATAAAACTCGTGAGATGAATCACCAATGGGTAGAATTATTTTCATTGAAAAACATTCAAAAAAACTCATGAGATCCCTAGCCTTTGTAAAATTGACTATGTAAATAAAAGGGGGGGGTGTAGGGAGCCTCTTGAGATCAAAAACATCATGTGACTCCCCCTGGAAATCCAAAAGACACCACGAGATCCTAGAAACCTGTCTTCCTCATCTCGTGAAAACCCACAAGCATTACAACATCATCACGCAAAGGTTCTGACGTATGCCTTAGAAACCTCATGCTCCCCCACTGGCTCCATGAGCAAAATTAGATGGAATTTTCCATCAAATTCTCACACATCTCCATAGTACCTTTCATTAGTCCTTCAAAATATAATCAAGAGGTAGATTGATTTACATATAAAACACTCATACCACCTCATGATATCAAAAAACAATATAAAATAATGAACTAAAATAGAAGAGGGAGGAGTTGAGAGCATCTCATAGCCATAAAGCAGACGCGACATGCCAAGGTTGTTTGTAGAACATTCTCAAAAGCCCCCCTAATAAAAAACCTGATTTTTCAAAGGCCCCTAACAATACATCTTTGTCTTGCGGAAAAGTCCCAGAAAAGATGCAAAAAATCATGTGAAGTCCCTCTAACGTTCATCATGATCTCACGAAATCACTCAGATTTGTCAACATGATAATATGGAGGACCCTGTATAGGTCTATATGATTCTAAAAGACTCCATTAATAAGAAATAATTCAATAAAATAGGTGTGGAAAGGGTGTTCTTGGGGTCACAGAATGATATTAAATGACCTTAAAGTGGTCCATGTTAGGACCTCACAAATACAGGTGATGTTGAGACCCTCAATCATCTACAACCTGGATTTTCACTATATGGTCATCTAAGAGCGGAAAACAACTAGGGTGGTGAGGTCTATAAATATCCAACCCCATCATGAAAAATGATCCTCTAGACCCTTAAAGGAAAACAAAAATTGTAATGGAACCTCCCACCACCATCATAGAGGATTTATCATGGTGTATTATCTGATTATCGGGATGTCTTTCCCTTATGTATGATTCGGTGAACAACTAGACAAATCATGTTCCCCGAATAAACACTCTGCATGATCACCCCTAGATCACATAATGATCTTACAACTATACATGTGAAGAAAATATTTCATATATGCTAGATGATTAATTATTTTAAATAATCTATCATAGAAAAAATATAAGGCATTTGAATATAAAATGTTGTAACAAAAAATAAAAAAAAATTAGACTTATGAAAATGACATATACTTTGATCATAATGTTCTTTGTGTGAACAACACAAGACATGTGACAACACCATGATATGTCACCCAGATCTCATGGAGCCCTATTTTATATTATCTGGTTCATGAAAAGACCATTTTACTAGTCACATAAAGTCACATGCACCCCCAGGCATGTGACACAAGTCTTGTGAAGTCCTTAGGGCTTACAATCCAACCTCGTGGTGTCCTTCAAATATGTCACCCGACTGATAGGGTAGTGCTAGTACATGCCATATGAGTCTCACAGTAGCTCCCATTCAGGTCAAATTACTCTCACAATATCCTTTGGACATTCCAACTAGGTCTTCTGATGTCTTCTAGATATTTCATCTTACACATGAATCACACTCTAGGACATTGAACACTGACTTTCATGACACCCTCCAAGTGTGTCAGGCAGCTCTCATGGCAAAACCACGACAAGTAATCTATATCAATTGATTCCCTCTAGACAGGTCATTTGAGATCATTTTATGGCTTCCAAGATTAGTGATCTGAGTCTCATTATGTCCTCAGTAAAAATCATCTTTGATCACACGATGACCTTTAGAAATGTCATCGAGATTACATGATATCCCAAGACAATTCAGCTGGATCATGTGATTTTTCTTGGTCATTTCATGAATTAATACTCCAACATACGTGCATACAATCAAAGAATTTCAATAAAAAAATAATATTAGGTGGGAAATAAAAATAGGTAATAAAGGAAATCTAGGACCTGAAAACCTTGTTCTTCCTCAGTGTATATGCTCCGTTTGTAAGGGAATTATCAGTGTGTAATCCCTAGTCAAGAAAATATAATGACTTGGATTTTCTCTATAACTAGGATATGTAGTATGCCTTCATAAGGATTCATCACTATATTAATATGTCCCAAGGGTTTTCCCAGTACATATGTCGCACACCCATAAACAATAAGACCGATCATTTTTCGACCCTTATTTCTTACACCAAGAAAATCCCACATTGTATTAGGGAGATGCAACAATCATAATAATTTGCATTATATTCCTCTAAAATAAAAGGTAAATATTAGTGTGTAAGGCATGATTAGTGTAAGAATGTGATATGTACTACATATAAGGGCATCCTCAGTGTGTAAACCCCAACCAACTGAACTACAATGAATTTGATTCCTAATATAACCAATATATATTGGATTCCTTCCTATGGCCCGAACCCATATTCAAATGGGAATCCATCCTAGTTTAAGTCCCACCATGTCTACGACATTTCAACCATCGAGACCCAATCATTCCCATGGGATGATCATCTTTCCTCATACATCAATAGACTAGGAAACCAGCAGAACATTGATGGCTCTGATTCCTTATAAAACTAGGATACCAAGGATGCCTTCTCAAGGCCCAATCCTCAATTCATGTGGGAATCCACTATAGAGAAAGGACCTCATGTATCTAAAATTTTAACCATTGGTAACTAACCATTCCTATGGGCTGATCATATTTCCACATCAATTAATGGACTAAGAAGCTGAATAAATTACAATGGCTCTGATTCCATATATGACTAGGATACATAGGACACCTTCTTATGGATAGGTATATAATGTTCATCCCAGAATATAAGCCCCACATCCATATTCAATGAGGCTGATGACTTTCTGTCTCCTATTTGTCACTCTAAGAATAGATCATCTGGGTTTAGAGAATCAGAATGAATGCATCATAGGAATCATGAATCTCCACAATCTAGGCAAATCTCATAATGTATTCCCCGATGAGTGGAATGATATAAACCTATCATATATGAGGACCTATATATTGGGTACAGTCCCAAGTAAAATATTGGAATTTGATAACTCTTATTCCTACCATAACTCGGATAAATAGGATTTCTTCTTGAGTGTCGAGCTCAAATATTTGGTTCCTAAGTTCCCACACAAATTTCATTTAAACATGATGTAAAACTACAAGGGTTTAACAAACTATGTGTTTTTCCTTCCTATAACAAACTGGAAACATAGGATGCCTTATAATTGCCCAATCCTATCCTCAGAAAATTAACCACCTCTAACATGGTATAAAATTTCGATGTTCTCGTATATGTGGATTCATTATGTAAGAAGATATTAATTACTAGGAAATGGATTAATAACCTTAGATATATATATATGGATTGAAAGATAATATACCCTTCTTCTTTTCGTAAAAGATACATAACCTATAATCATTTTTAGGGTAACCTTTCCCATATCATGATTTGGAATATATTATTAAACACATCTTAAATCTATAATAGAGTCCCAAAGTATACAACTATTCCCCCCCAAAAGTGTGAATATCCCGACCTCACATACTATCGGCCAATGAGAATCCCTAATCATCACTGTTTCTAAAAGCCTAATTAACTAACTTCCATTGGAATATAGGTCTATTCCCATTTACAGATGAGAGATCCACTTGTATTTCCCTTTAATAATGAATACATTGACCCAACATTAATGATTTTCCAAGAAATGAACCCCTCACAATCATCCTTCGGGCCAAGATGAACCCACCTCAATGAGGTTTATTGATCATCACATTCCTGTTGAATCAACAAGAAGTATGGAAATGGAAAAAATTGATTAAAATGAGAAAATTTTCATTTTATTTCATGAAACTCAAATAAAATTTTAAAATAACATAAAAATATTCCATATGAAGTCCAAGAATATAAACTGAAGAAATATTATTATTGAAAAAAAATGAACTCAATATATTCAAAAAAATTAGAACATAAAAGAAGATGTTATTTCCCAATTATCACAAGGTAAATGATCTACAAATAAAATAATATCCATGAAAAATTTGAGAAAAGATCTTGCAGGATTGATTTAAAAATCATCAAAAGAATGTCTAAAATATCTAGCTTTAATTTTGAGGGTTTATTCTTCAAAAATAATCGACAATGGAGAAAACACCTTTTGGGTTCCATGAAATTTTCATCTTCAAGGAGGATCATCACAACTGTTAGTGATATTTTAAAAATAAGGAAATGGTTTAATTAGTAAAAACAAAAAATCATTTATTAAAGTAACCTTAATAGTGCTAAAATAATAAACACTATTAATGTACCTTTTTCTATGCTAAATGTAGCATTAATAAAATCATGGATTCATCAACACTAAAAGAGTGTCAATAAAAATACCATGATTAGTGTTAAAAGGATAATTGCTTTTAAATATAGCTTTCAAATATAGTAATTATCATTGATAAATTCAAGTCTTAATCACCACTATGTTTAGTACGGAAAAAATTTCTATTTATCTGTACTAAATAAAACCAAACCTAAAAGATATTTTAATTATATAAATTTATATATTAATAATAATTTTATATTTAAAACTATACTAGTAATTACAAAATATATAAAAAAATTATTATTATTATTATTATTAATTATTACTTATATTAAATTTATATTAGTTATATTTTTTAAAATATAATTACATATTTAAATGAATAAATATTTTATGATAAATACACATTTATTGATCTATTTATAAATATAAATTATATTTTTTAAAAATAAAAAATATAAAGTCAATATTTATTACTATTAAAAAATAAATTTTAAATTTACGTTAAATTATATGTTTTTTTTAAAAATCGTTAGTTTTTATATTTAAATTCCAATTATTTAAAAAATAAAGATATATAATTGTTGTTTATTAGGAAGAATATTAAAATTCACAATCATATATGTGTGTGTGTGTGTTTATTTATAAAAATTTCATTAATTACATTTTAATTTCATTAATTGTTAATATTATAAATAATGACATATTAATAATGATTTTATTTATAATTTTTATTAATATGAATACAAAAATAAAAAAATAACACAATTTAAATTAACTGAATTTATAATTTCGTTGTAGTATCATATATTGTTATTATATTCAAATCAGACACACACATTATGAATATATATATGACCATGTCTATGTATGTATGTATGTATGTATGTATGTATGTATGTATGTATGTATGTATGTATGTATGTATGTATGTATGCATGTATTTATGTATTACACACATACATGGTGATGTCTGATTGTCTATATGTGTGTGTGTGAAACCAAAGATATATGTGAAATTGAATAACCAAAAGTGTTTGTGTTTGTCTATGTGTAAATATCATTAAATTTATTGATTTGTTAAATGTAACGAATAAGTAATAATATTATGTACATATGTATTTAAAATAATCGTGAATTTTCGGGGTGATTTAATGAAGTGACCCATTCCCATTAAATTAATGAAAATCATGGATTCCCATATAGATTGATGTTATACAGTGTGGAACATCCCCCAAAACATTTGAAATATGAAGGGACATAAAAAATTTCCTTCAAATGATTAGACCAATAATAGTAATGAGCATCAACTTCCTTCATAGAAAGAGTATCAGTAACCATATTGACCTCCCTATAAATGTGAGAGATAAGAACTTACATCTCCCCTGTTAATCCAAGTAAATATTCCACACCAAATACATCTTCCCTGAAATGTTTCAAGATATTTACTTGACTAAGTTGGTAACTAACATTGAGTCATTATAAACCCAATGTTCATTATAGTTGAATTTCCATTCATATTTAACAACATAGATAATAGCCGAAATATTTTCCTCAAAGTAAAATGCTTAAAATAAGAAAGCATGAAATGGTATCCTTTATGAACCCCCTATAAGTGTTGAAAATACCTCCATAACTAGTAAGGTCAAGTTCTACCATAAAAACACTATCCACATTACCCATAATGAAAACTGAAAGAAGAGGGAACCTTGTGAAATTATTGTATTGAATTGGATTCGTAGTGTAACAAAAAACACCAATAAATAGAGATAAAAGTAGATCACCAATACAATTATTCATCACCTCTATTTGATTTTTTGACACCATTTGCATTTCATTCCAAATAAAAGAATATTACTCTTGAAAAGTCATCTAGTGACCATAAAAGTGAAGGGTGTTCCTTTCTTTATATATATATATATATATATATAATTCTAGTATCCATATACTTGCTTAGATTGTTTTTCATTTTCTAACTAAGATTGAGGTCTCTAATAACACCCATAAAGATGTATAGGTCATAACCCATATAATTTTGACATAAGAAACAATTAATAATGATGCCCAAACTTGTTTAATAGACTCACATTGAAAAAACATGTGACCATAGTAATCAATGACCTTCTTACATAACATACTGACTGATGTGATATATAAACTAGGAATGAAGTGATGATAGTCAGTTGGCCATATGTTTTTCTATACATTCCAAATAAGTAATAATTTTTTAGGTTGAATAATTTAATTTTTTAAAAAGTCCTAGCCACCGTTGAAGTGGTTCATGGACTCTATAAAGGTGAAATTAATAAATGTATTAATAATTTTCTTCAAATTGTTAATAATTATTTAATATTAATAATTTTAATAATATTAAAATGAATGTGTTAATGAATTTATTAATATTATTGAAAATATATTATTAATATAATAATAAATTTATTATTATTATTATCTAGTTTTTAATAAATTACTAATTTACATATATATTTGTTTATTTACCTAATTGATGATGTTGTTGATTTTGAAATATTCTTCTTGAAACAAGTTCCATTATTGAGGATAGATTGGTTGGAAGTTAGGGAAAACTTTCAAGTAGTTTTGAGAATTAATATTTCAATATCTGAAGTTGTATATCCTTTAGGTGATATTTTAGGTTAATTTGAAGTGTTTAAGACTATTTTGAGATGATTTGAGATGAGATGAATCAATTTTGAAACTTGTGGGTTTTGAATAATTTGACAGTCTTGATCTATATGGGACTTCATAATGTTAATTTAACTTCATAAGGTTCATTATGAATTCATATAAGGTTCATCTTAGAGATATACAGAGCTCTGTAATGTTTATATTAGGACATGTGAGGTTTATCTGAAACATCACATGGTTGATGATGATATTGAATTTTGAGATAATGGAAAACACAAGAAATATATAAGTTTCATTTCTCAATCTTCATAAAATTCTCACAGATTTCATACATTTGATTTTTTGTCTTCATAATGTTCAAAGGGTACATCATAAGGTTCTCAAGGGAGTTCTTATGGTTGAATACAAACATTATAAAGTTTATTTGGACATCCTAATGTTACAAAATCATAATGTTAATTACATAGATTAATAGAACATATTAAGGTTCTCTAGGAACTTTATATGGTTGATAACTATAATTAGAAGTGTTTCTCATTCACCTTATATTGCCTATATACTTTTTGAAAATTTTGGGAACATTGGACTAGATATTAAATTTGATGATGTTGTGTTGTTCTAAAATATTACAAACATCATGAAATTAAAATTAATCCAGGATTCAAGTTAATATTTTTGTATAATTTAGGAATGGATATTATTTTCTTGGAAAATGGATTTCAAACCATGATTATTCTAATTTTATAAAAAATAAAGTTTCCGTCAAACCAAAAGGTGAGGTGTTGCACTAGAAGGTTCAGTGCATGAGAACATGAATGTCAGCAAGGATAAAATTGATAATAATGGATTTCATAGATATTTAAAAGGGAGGAAATACTGATATTTCTAAATATCCTATGGAACAAAATTTTGGGACTTGAGGGGTAATAAAATAAGGATTCATATGTTTTCAATAGAAATTATTTATTATTTATTTTAATTTTAATTGAGGGATGAAAATGGATGAGAGTGTGGATTTTTTTGAAATGCATTCCACTTGTGTTTCACTGAATATAAAATAATAAATGAGAAGAAAGATATTAGATAAACATAAATAGAAAAAAATATAATTGGTATCAAGAATAGATAAATGATACTATTTTTTGGGGAAGAGGAAAAAGATAAATTTTTATTCAATCTGAATTAAGGATCAAATATATATTGGTGATTAATATTCAAAGAAATTTTTTTATTATGTTGATAAAATATTGTACCTATTTGAAGCCATCCATTGTTATAAGTTTAACGTCATGCACCTTCTTTTTTTCTACTTCATTATAATAAATGGTGAGGTTTTTTTTGTGGGGGATAAAAACCACAACACATAGAGGAAGTATTCATAATATTAGATGGAGAACCTTGTTAACAAATATTTTTTGTGATCATTTATTTATAGAATGACATTAAGTTCTGAGATAATTCTCTAAATAAGCATTACATGTGAGTGTATTTTAGAATGAAAAACTATATACACTTATTCTCCCCCCACCCACCCCCACTCATTTTATATAACCCTTGATGTGATAATAATAACTATTATCATAGAATGTTAACTCTATATTTTTTCTATTTCTTATTTTTAATAGATCAATATAACTATGTTAATATAAAATACATTCCTACAATTGATGTCGTATGGCATCATATTTGGAATGAGATAATGGTGCTTGTAGCACCATGAGATTTTAGAATATATTTCTCAATATTAAATAAATGTTTTTGATAGTTTTTTAATAAAAGGACCCTGAACATATAAGAATAATTATTATAAATTATAAATTTAATCACAATATATTGTATTTATGTGAAATAAAATTATTGAAAATATTTTCTGATTCACTTACGAAATACAAGTGATCCTGTATAATTGTTTTGAATTTTTTTATATGACAAATATTTTTTCTTTATATATTTTATTTAAAATTTTATTAGAATTATAATACTTATGAATTTTATTTAAAAATCTATAGAATGAATTCAATGGTTATTAATTCTATACAAATGAAAATAAAATCATTTTAATGTAATAAGAGGCATTTTTCGTAAAAACTATTTCTATGTGAAAAATATGATTTTATTTTAAATAATTAAATTAATAACTATTTATGAATGAATTTAATGAAATTTTAATATTATATATTCAATTAAATAATTTAATATTCAGCTTTATTTACTAGGAAATGAATTTGATGAAATTCAATGTTTTTCTTAAAATAAATTCTAAAAAAAATCTTTTGTTTCATTTTTTGCTCTTATAGTAATATTATTTTAAGCCAATTATATAAATATAATTTTATAAAATAATTCAAATATAATTAATAATAATATCAAAAGAATTAATTGAGGTAACTTTTATTTTTTGCATAATGAACAGTTACTATGGTGAAATTATTTTACCGTAGTTAAAGTAAAAAATGGATTAAAAGTTAGTTGAACTAAAAGATCCAATTTTAAATATGACTAAAAAATTTTAAATTTATTTTTTTGATGAATTTTAAACCCACCATTATCATATCTTCGAGCATGGAATTCCATGGTGGTACTTTCACATGAAAATTGCTTTATTAAATTTTAATTTTTTAAGTATTTACACATTTTCCACTCACCTTACTTATAAAAGAAGACCTCCTCTCCTATATTATCTACAAAAAATAATCATTTTATCTGGAAATATATCTACCCAAATACCCTCAGAAATTCATTATCCATTTCACTGAGTTTCTGTTCTTTCCAAAATACGCATCCATGAAACCTTAAGTTGGTTTTCAATGGAATTTACCTAATGAATAATCATATGATATTACACAACTATAAATTTTTTCTTCCATTTTAAACCTCCTAAAAATGTTTTAAAACCATATTAACATTAAAAAATAATTAAATTGACTACACTAAGATGTTTTTATCTTAATTTTATATCCATTTTTTATATCCTTCCCATTAATTGGTAAATGATATCGTTGCTCATACGTACATGTGAACTGCCATCTCCATTAAGAGATGTGATTATTTTTTCATTTCTAATTTAAATGGATGGTCATGAAAAAATTTTAATTAATATAAATGATATATATAATATATATAATATTTTTTTAAAGATTAATTATTATTTACTTTTCTTTTATTCCATCCATTGAAAAGTGGAAACATCACCAATGCGTATGTATAGACTATCATCTCAATAAAGTTAATTAATTGATTTTCATAACCATCTTTTATGGATGGTTATAAAACTATCTAAAATGAATAAATATTATAATTATTACTTGATTAATATTACTTATATGATTAAAAATGACCATGGTTCATGGACTAGAACTATTAATGTGAATAACTCATGGAAGATATATGATTTTTCACCAGAATATTCATTTTAAGAAATAATTGTTAATAAGAATATAATTAAAAATTATAAAATACTGATATATATATAAAGTTATATATAAATATTTTTATTTAATATATTTATAATAAATCAATATTTAATATACTAGAGGTTTTAACACCAATGAATAATTTTAGGACTTCAGATAGGGGTTTATGATACAATATCATTTTCAAATGTTATTTTTTATGTTTAAATCTCATTTTGGGGAATTATATGCTCTTTATCTATTAAAACCAATTTATTTTGTTTTAATATAGTTTTTATAGGGTTTTCTTATTTTTTCCATTCTCATCTATTTGGTACATAAAATGATCATTAAATTATTTTTAAGAACAGATGACGGTATTTCCTTTTTAGCCAATGATCTTTTTCTTCAAGGTCCATGTTATTTAAAAAAAATATCAAAAGTGTTCTATTATATGAAAAAATTATTATTTTAATTCACTTAAATGAATATTTGAATTCATTTTAAATGTTTTAAAAAAGAAAATTGATATTTTTCTGAATATGATATTTATAAATTTTTATATAAAGTGTCAAATGTATATTTTTTTAACATTTTATACATGAATTTAATTTCATTCCTCCATGAAAATTATTTTCATTTAAGATTTAATTTCATATTTCCATGGTTACTTAAAATAAATTAATTTTATTAATATTCTAAGAACTTTTATTTCAAATGATATCCAAAGAAATGGATATTGTTGTCATGTTTTCAAAGAATGTTTCCATTGTTCCTTAAAATGTATTTTTTATATATCTCAACATCCATTGATGTTATTTATACTTCAATAGGGGATATTATATCATTATATCAACCAATTTTTGGATTACTTATAATGATGATTTTATTAGGATGATTTCCTGAAACCCATATCTTTCCCACATGTTAATTAAGATATAATGAGATAATGATGGTTAGTATGATACCATACACTTAATTTCCTTTTATTGATTATAATTATGTGATAATGAGATGTTTAAAATACCCATTTATTTTCCACACGTTATTCTATGAAAATATGATTAATATTATTATGATCTTATGGAAGATATAAGTATGTTTTTTATTATGTGATGTGTGGGCTAAAAATTATTTAATCCTCCAATGCATTGGGTAATTATTTATATCTGAAGGGATAATATGGACCAGAATATAGAGAGAAACCAGATTACTAAGGGACTTTATCCACTATTATAGTCTTTGAAGTGAGCCTTGATTAAAGAAATGATGGAATGACGAGTGAACTCAATTCATTATGATAATTTTTCTACTATGATATTCTTGAAATGATCTATGGATATTAAAATTATTTTCTATGCTTATGAGTAAAGAAAAAAATTATATTTTATTCTTATGATATGTTCTCAGGGCTCGAGATTTATTATTAATGATTTTTCAATCTTATGTCATATATATTTTTTAAGAAAAATACTTATGTTATGACTCATTATTAATGATATTTTACTGATTGGTTATGACCTTTGGAAGTTATGATAATTTTATTATACCCATATTCTTATCTTATTCACACCAATGATCATTGATTGATATATCATATTTTTACTCTACCTTGTCATCTAAGCTCGACCTTTCTTATGTTTCCTTTCATTAGGTTATAAATAATGGTTTTAAATAGGATGTGTATAAGAGGGGTATTATATAGGAATAAATTTGTAGGATATGATGAATATTTTTCATTTAAATATGTTTATTATTAATATATCTCGAAATACACTAAACATTTACATTTATGTGGTGTGTATTATTATGTGAAGTATGTAATATTCACCTAAAATGTTGTAATATTAATGTATGTAATTCCTTGGTAACCTATGTTGGTATCATATAATGTTTATATTATTTTAATATATTTTATTATAAATAATATTCAGATATAAATTAAGAACACCTATGAAGAATATAAATTTATATTCGATGAACCTAAAATTATCATAGGATGATAAGTAGAAATAAAAATTTAGAAAATCTCATAAATAATTTTGATGATTTATCCCTTTTATTTTTATACCTTGATCCTTTCTATATTTTTTAATTTTTAGTTAATGGTTAGAAAAATGGGAAATCATATTGATAATAAATTTGATTACAAATTAAATGATAATCGTAAAGAAAAAAATAATTGGGAGTTAGGATGCGAAATTATGTAGGTATTCTCACCCAAATATCTCACACAATGAATGTAAACACGAATATTTGAGATCTTACAAATGAGAAAAGGAGGAGATAATAAACCATTCTGACTTTTATGAGAAAACCTTTACCTTTTTAATGTATGACCTCTGATCCAAATGTTCCTCAGTAATAGATTGGAACTACCAAAATGATTTTTTCCTTCTTCTATTCTCATATCATGAAACATTTGGCATTGAGGTTTATTATTTGTAATTTTAAGAAGTCCAATTGTGTATTAATAATAATATAATAATAAAATTGTAAGAAAATACATCCATAGAATGGGGTGATTTCAAGATGGTATTTTTCATAAGTAGTTTCCTAGAAATATTTATATTAAAATGGAAAGGGAATTCATTAATCATAAGTATAAAGATGATAAACATATTAGAGACTATGTGGGAAATTTACAAGACTTCTGAGGTACACTTTTTTTATTATTAACCCTTAAAAAATTTTGAGTTATTCAATAGATTAAAAACGAGTCTATGAAATGCATTTTACATAATGTAATTTAATTTATATAAATAAATCCTTAAATTTTTTCTCATGGTAGAAATTGAGATCATAGATCCCTAGCACACTAATGGTTCTAAAAATAAGATAAATATATAATTTTATGTAAATTGTAATGATAGGACCCATGAGGGAGAAAATAATATTCTTCCTTTATAATATAAGTTTGGAAGGCTGTATATTGGAAATTTTCTTAAGGGGTATTGTAAATGTCTTATCTATGGAACATAATTCCATCGAGAAAAATAATGTCACGTTTATTTGATGAAGTATGAAAATGAAACCTATGTATATGAAGATCAATTAAATTCACCACCCATAGTATAATGAAATAATTTCATGATATATAGACATTATTCAAATGATTGAACAAATACAAGAGTTAATGATAACCATTATTTTCAATAACCTCTTAAGCCAAGAGATAAAGGTAAATAGACTGCGATCACAACTTCAAAAGTTTGACATGAGAATAAAGTGTATATAAGTACACATATTATTCACTTTAGAACTATAAATGACTTATTAGATTATAATATTATCCAATCTTTTAAATCTGATGAATTTGGAAAGGGTATCAAATCACCACCTCCATTATAGTTATTTTAATTAGATATTAAAACTATTAATGGTATGATGATTTCATCTCAATTATATAATTCCTCTCTGATAGAATTTTGTGGGAATATTATTCCAAAAAATATTTTGATTCTCCCTCTAGTATAATTTTATGTGATTTTGGCCATGTATAAGATTTATTTATTTATATATTATATCAATTGTGGAGGAATGGAAGTCACATTTAATGTTTTGAATGAACTTGTGATTTTTATCTATGAGATGATGAATATAAACTTTTAATGGAAATAACAGCCATTGTATGGGTCTGAAAACCTATTCCTGAAAGATATTTATCTCATACGGTCGGGGAGAAACACAACATTGAGAATATTCCAATTTTACTGGAATATAACTATTTATTTTTTAATAATTTTCTAGTCTTCCCCACGAATCACGAAGTTGTGTTTTAAAAAACATACTCCCAACACTAAACCTATTTCAAAGACTCTATATAGAATTTTGTAGACTGATTTGAAGAAATTGATGAAAGAACTCTAGGTAAATATTTATAAGGGATTTATACTCCCTAGTGTCTCACCATGGGGTGAACCGATTCATTCTTTTAAGAAAATATATGATTCAATAGGTCTTTGCATTAATTTTTCGAAACATAACAAAATAAATATTATGATTAGTTTGATAAATGATAAGGATTCCAATAATTTTCCCATATTGATCTTCAATCTAGATATCATCAGCTAATGTTTAAGAACGAGGTTATACACATGACATCCTTCTATATAAGTTATAATCGTTATGAATTTATATTTATTCCATTTGGAGTTACCAATGAACACTTTATATTCATGTATTTGATGAATATAGTCTTTATACATTACCTTGATCAGTAAATGGTAATCTTTATTATTGTTATTTTTATATATTATAGGATAAATGAAGAGAATTATGATCATTTGAGGAATTTTTTAATGTCCTTAAGGATGGATATGTTTTTTTTTAAATTTATCAAGATTGAATTTTGGATTTTAAATGTATCATTTCTATGTTATATAATTTCAAGAGAGAGTATATTAGTGAATTCTTAAAAAAGGGATGTTATTGAGAAATGAACTAAGACAACCAAAGTGGATGTGATATGTAGTTTTCTTGGTTTTTCAATGTATCATCGATTTTATGTGAGATAGTTATAATGACTATCTTACTCAATAACCAAATTGACATGTTAGGGATACAATTTCCTTTGGATAGGTGAACATGTATAAAGTTTCAAGGATATTAAAAGAAGGTCGGTCCATACACATATTCCCACACAAATCTATAGTGTTGAATAGTTTTTTATCTATAGTAATGCATTAAATATAGGATGGGAATGTTTCCTCATGAAATATGACATGGTGATATTTTATGCCTCACTCAAATTGAAAATTCAGAAGAAAAATTACCCAAATCCTGATTTTGAGTTGGCAGAGAATATAGAGGAATTATATTTATTCTAAAAATAGTGATATATATATAGTAATCATAAAATATTTAATTATATATTCATGTATAAAGAGTTTAATATATTCTATATTATATTGTTGGAGTTAATCAAAGATTATGGGTTATTAATAAATTACCACCCTATTAAGTCAAAGAAGGTGGTTGATTCCCTTATTCAGATGTATCATGATAGTTTTCCATGATGAGGATTTATAGAGATCCAATACTTATAGATTTTTGTAAGATAGATATTTAAATCAAGAGGAAAAGGGAGATATGATGTCTTTCATGGAAGAATGTTCAACTATAAATCCATGTGGAAATTAAATAAGTGTAAAAGGAAGTTGTAAAATTACATAATTTGGTGATGAATATTCCTTAGTTCAACCATGATAGTGATAGAATAATCAGGTTTAGAAAATGAATAAATTTTCTATCAATTTTATATTTGAAAATTATATTTTCAATGAATCTAATAGTTTATCATTATTTATTTATACTAGATATATGAATATGTATAAATATTTTAAAATAAGTTCAATAGTGTAAACATGAAAATGGATATTTAAATGTATATATATCATTGATTTATAATCCATCATGGCAAAGTTGACAAATATAATTCTTAGGGGATGTTACAAGCATTACACATAAAAGAGTAGAAATAGGAAATAATCGCCATGGATTCCATTTTAAAAATCCATGAAACATATAAAGGATACTAGGTTGGTGTGGTTTTTTTTAATGTCATTATAAAATTATTATGTTTCAATACTATCAGATTATATTTCCCTATTGACGAGATTTCCATGATAAACATTATGGAAGTGGTAAGGTTTTCATTGGTAGCATATTTATTATATCATATTGGGATATGAGATTTACCTTAATTTTTTAAAGAATTATTGATCATGTGTTAAATCTGGGATTGTTCATTATCGCATCCTATCATCCTAAAATAGATGGTCAATGTGAGAGAATCATTCAAAACCTAAAAGATATTTTGATCGATTTTTATTAGGATTAAAATGGTAGTTGGAATCAAAAACTTCCATTGGTAAATTTTTCTTAAAATAATAGATTTCATATGATAATTCATATGGATATTTATGAATCACCCTATAGAAATAAGTATAGAACTCTAATGTGTTGTGATGATGTTGGTGAAAGAAAAATATTGGGAGTTGAGAAAGCTGATGAAATAGAGGAGAAGTTTATATATATTTAGTAGAAAATCAAGATAGCTTAGAGTTGATAGAATAGTTGTGCTGAAAATAATTATTGAGGTCTATAGTTAAATGTTAGTGACAAGGTATTACTATGAATATTTCCCTGGTAGAGAGTTGTTATATTAAGAAATAATGGAATGTTGATCCCTAGATATATTAGTATCCTTGAGATTCTTTACAACATCGGTATAATATATAACCCCTTGACACTACCACCAAAAAGATCCCAAGTAAATGTTGTTTTCCATAAGTATATATTAATTAATCATAACCTTGATGTATCACATATAATAAAATCAAAGGTTTTACCAATGTTTCATGATGGTTTTTGAGTAATAACTGTTGGAGATTCTGGATCTAATATATAATTTTTTACGGATCATGACCACTCACCTAGTCAATTTTTGGTTGGGAAACCATAAATTAAAGGATATAAATTTAGAAAATGTTAATTTGATTTTGTATATGTGTACCTATCTATTTTATTTAGAGTAATATAATATCGAGGTTGAAATTATTTTAAGGGGATAGAATTTAACAACCTGATATTTTAGAATATATTTTTATGTAAAAAATAATTTTTTTTGATAACTTGGGATGCAAGTAACCCAAATGTTTTACTAATAATTATTATATATTATATAATGAATAAAATTATGTGTTTTATGAATGTAAAATGATTATTAAAAATAATTCAAAATTCACTTAGCAAAAATTAATGATTCTAAAGAACTATTTTGAAATATATTATTTATGAGAATTCATTTTTTCATATATGTTTTATTTATAAATTAATTAATATTAATAATATAAGAAAAATATATTTAAAATATTCATAAAATTAATACATTGGTTATAAATTTGTTATAAATGAAAACAAAAGAATTTAAAGGTAAAAATATATGTTTTTGTGAAAAACCTGCTTTTATGTGTGTAGTGTTTTTTTATCGTAAAATATTAAATTATCCACTATTTATAATTTATTTTAATGAAATATTCAAATATTATATTCAATAAAATAATTTATCATTCATCTATTGATTTTTACTATGAAATAATATGGATTGAAGTCAACGATATGGTTATAAATTCATTTTTCTAAAAATAATTTTTATTGCTTTTTCATAGTTATTTTAAAATAATTATAGAAACATAATATAATTTAATTTTAGAAATTTTATTTCATATTATGAATAAAAATTTCCATATTTTTTAATGATACCACTTTCATTTTTGGTTATAATGAATAGTATATATAGGACACAAAATTTACCTCGATTATTGTTAAAAAGGTTTAATGAGGGGGTAAAACAAAAAGATAATGTTTAAAATATCACAATAAAATTTATAAATTTTATTGGTTAAAAATATTTTTAACCAAAATTATATTATATTTTTATTTTTATTTCCATTTTACCACTTTCACTTGAAAATGAGTTTATTATATTTTAATTTTTAAATTACCTATAAGATTTCCACCCACATCACTTATACAGAGAACCTCTTCTCCTCTCCTCTCCAAAAAAATGAGCCCTAATATTGATAAATATCTTGCCAAATAATTTCTTGAAATATTTATACATTACATTGAGGTTTTATTCATTCTAAAAGACCCATACTATAATCTTTAAATTGCTTTTTGAAGGAAGATATCTAAAGAGGAGGTATATGTTCTTAATAAGATTTTAATGTTCTTTTTCTCCATAAACCACCACCCAATGCGATGTAACAATATTAACAGATTGAAATTAATATAATTACTATACTTAAAAGTTTATATGTTAATTGTATATCCATTTTATATCTTCTTCCCACTTTTTTTGAAAATGATAATTCCACTCATTCATTTGTGTGGACTACCACCTCTATGAAGTTTTGTGATTTGTTATTCATTTCATCTTCACATAGCTGATACTAAGGCTATATATATTTTATATATATCATATAAATTATATAATTCTTATTCTGGAAAGGTAAATTATTATTTTCCTTTCATTCTTTTCATCTATCAAAAAGTGGAAATATTACCCATGTGTACTTGTCGACTACCGTCTACCCTGAGAGATTTAAGTAATTTTTTATCACAATCATATATAGTTGGTTATAAAAGTGTATATAATGAATAAATATTATAATTATTATATTATTATGTTTTTGTAGATTATTAAACCATGACCAAGATGCAAGGAATGGCATCGTTCAACTAAAACATGCATTGAAAATGGACAAGTATTCACATTAATGTTTATCTCCATAAAGAATTGTTAATAAAAGGGTAATTGAAAATTATAAACTAATGATATATAGTATGTAATTTTTGAATATTTTTCTATAATATATTTAAAATAAATATATATTTATTATATTGGATTTTTTTAATCTTAATGATGAAAGCTGATACATGATGTAAGGTTTTATGCTAAAATATCATTTTAAATCTAGATTGTATATTACTGAATACATTTTAGTGTAATTATATTCAATTTATCAATTAAAATCCATATATTATACTCTTATATGTTTAGTTCTAGTTTTTTCATCTTTTCCTTTCATTATCTCTACTTTGGTACTTACTATGATCGAGAAAGTGTTTTTATCAAAATATTCCCTTATTTCCTCATTGGTCAATGAATTTATTCTTACATGTCCATGTTCATTAAAAATGTTTTCAATAATATTATTTATTTTGTTAAAATTATTATTTAATTTTATTTTCAACCATATCTAACTTTCACCTAAAAAATAATAAAAAATATAATGATTTCTGGGTAGGTTATATAGGTCTTTTTATAAAAATTGTGAAAGGAATATTTTTTTTAATATATATCAAATGGATGAAATTTCTATACATGATGAAAATTATTTAATTTGAATAATTATTTACATGTTTCCATGGTTATTGTAAATGAAATTAGTTTTCTCAATATTATAGTAATTTTTATTTAAAATTTTATTAAAAGAAATATATATTTTTATTGTGTTTTCTAAGAATGGTTTGAATGCTATTTCAGATATATTTTACATCTATGTTAATATCCTTTGATGTTGGTTGTTTTTCAAAGGGTATATGGTCATATGATACCACACACATTACCAGATTACTTTTTATGATAATGTTCTTAGGATGATTTCCTAAAACCATTTTCTTCCCCATGGGTAAATTATGCTATAAAGAGACAGTTAATGCTACTATGATACTATCCACTTCCTTTATCTAACTGGATTATGATTAAATTTTTATGATATTCTAACAAACTCCATTTATTTTCCATGGGTTATGTTATTATGATATGGTGAATTCTATTGTTATCATTTGGAACATGTATGTATGGTATTCATTATATGATGGGTGGACCCATAATTATATATCCCTTCAATTAATTATGTAAATATTGGTATCTCATGATATAATATAGACTTGAATGTGGAGTGAAACCAATTTATTAAGGTAATTGGTCTATAATAATAGTCATGGTAGTGAGCATTGACTAAGGAAATGATGGAATGTAGAGTAAACTCAATATGCTATGGGACTCTTTCTACACTGATAGTATTGGATGTGATATCTGACCTAATAAATTATTCTCTATAATTATGTTTATGAAAAAAAACTAATGTCATGTTCTTATTATATGTTCTCATGTATCATGGTAGATTATTAACTAATTCACACTAGTATGACTTATATATATTTTTTATTAAAAAAATGATACCTTGAATCATGATTAATGATCATTAACTAATTTTGTATTACCTTCATAAGTAATTATTATGTTCCAATACATTCATTCTTATATTATTCTCATTATGATCATTGATTGATATCACCTAAGTTTACCATTACTGAGCATCTGATCTCACCCTTTCTTATATTTCCTTCTCCACATTCCATGATGAATGGTTTTAAATATGGTATTTCTAAGACTTATATTATGATATAAGAAATGTTATGGGAGATATTAAACATCATTTAGGAAATAAGTTGATTATGTATATAGCCTTAAAATAAACTAAACATTTACAATTATGGGTAGTATATTGTTAGGACATGCATTGAATATTCATATAAAATGATGTAATATTTATTTATATAATTCTTGGGTTACCTCTATACCATACATTCTCTCATTGTTACATGATGTGCCTAATTCAGCCCAATATGGATTCACTATACCAAATGAGACCTCATCATAGACTCTGATAAACAATACAAATATTTAATGTAATGGGAAGAATAAAAATGTGATATTTTCGTCTTTATCATAAAAGGATCCAAAATATGATATGGTTTATATAAGTAAAAATGAAATTTCAGAGAATATTAATGGAAACTATAAAGGAAAAATTTTTATGGATGAAAATTTTCATATCGGTAGATAGTTACTTGAAGACACTATAATTCTAGAAGATGAAATAGATGATTAATTTTTTTATAGAGTTAACCTAATAAAATACCATTAAAGGGGTTTTTATAAAATCTATTATGTTATATTATTGGGTGGAATCTTATGATAATCCTTATAGATAAGTTTCATTCCAAGCTATCATCTCCTGATGATGATGATCTTTTTTATTAAACCGTCGATAAATTTCACAACACTGTTATTAATTATGAGATATAAAGATGATCTCAAACCAAAAATAAAGAAAAATAAATAGAATGAAATTTATTTCAAGAAATTAATAGTTATAAATATGGATTATATTGGATGATACTCAGAGATATGATATGGTATGTATTTTTATTTTGAGACTCTCTCACTTATGTTAGGAATATTCACATGAGGAAGAGGTAAAAAATAAAGAAAACATTTCATTTAAATGACTTAACTATCAGAAATATGGCCAATTATATTTCTATTATACAATAAAAATCATAGGTAAAAGTGATTACGAGTAGGTAGTTATGAATGTTTCAAATAAGAAAGAATCTATAAAGAGAAATCAGAAAAATAGAAAAAAATTAAAATTTCACTAAAATGTTTTTAATATATTTCTATTAGTTGAAATAGTTGTTTCATAAAGTAAATAAAGTTTCAAAAATTTGTAATCTCCTAAATAAGTTCTTCAAAGAGTTCTTATGGCATAAGAAGAAGAAAAATTTGACCCATCATAATAGAAATCACCAATTAATGATGAGTTTAGTATAAAAGAATGAGAACCAACCAATTATTATACTATGGACCTAACAGTTAAAATTTTATTGAAGGATATTTGGATAATTAGATAACAAAATTTTAATTTCAGGAAAAATTATAGAAAAAAACAATCAAATTTAGAAATAGGGATTAATGATGGAAATTGATGATTTGAAGCAGTAGATTTCTAGGAAAGGAAAAAATAATTGATGATATGACTTACACTACTGTAATTAGGGATAGTAAAGAAGATAAAATAACTAAAAGGATATATAATATTTAAAATCAAAAGTATAAAATAAAATGAAATTTTAATAAATTAATTGGATTAAAATTTGAGTTCCCCAAATAACAAGCATCGAGATTTTTTATTATTCAGGAAAATAGACATATTAAATAAAAAATATTTGAGTTCGCCTCTAAAAGAAAAAAAATGAATTCATAATTTTTTAATTCAATATAAGAAACTATTTTAAAAGAAAAAACAAAATGAAAAATAAAAAACTACTCATATATGGATGGATAAGGATTTAGGATGCTAGACCAAGACAATATCAAGATTCCAATAGACAGTAAAATAAAAGGACAGGATGCAACAAACACAAATGAGAATGGAAAAATAAGCAAGACATGAATCTAATCAGTAGAAACACATCTTTCAACGAAGAAGGTTTTAAGTCTTTTTTTTATGATATGGTACCTATTGACATGATAACTATAATTAATTTTTACAAAATTTCATTACTAGGTCAGAGAAGAGAGCATGAATCGAGGGGGATAACAAAAAAATGGTTAGAAGATTATCAAAATCACCGATAGAAAAAACCAAAAATTACATTAATGAATAGATTTTAGATATATAAGAATTATATTGAATATGTGATCAATATTGGAACACATCAAAATAGTTACTCGAATTTATAATATCCCAACATGATCTATGTTAAAAAGCAATTAATTTTCATAATGTAAACTGGGTAAGGAAACAATAAAATATTTTTTAGGTTCCATTTAATTATACAATTGGTTAGAATAATTTGATCATGGATAGTGGTGTCTATTCTCATAAGGAATGGCATAATAATATCTTGAAAATTATGTAAAAAAATTAGGTTATTTCACATTCCTAAATTATATCTCTCTAAATATCAAAGGAATTGGACGATAAAATATTTAAAGAAAATGGATTATTTCTGATAATATAATATTTTTATATGGCATAAATAATAATTTATTAAGTGTATCTGAGATTTTTGATACTATAAATGAATTTATTTTTAAAGAAAATGGTTCCTTATTCGGTATATTTAATGATTGGGAAATTATCACAAAAGGACTAAGAACTACAGGTAACATATTTCCTGTTGAAGATTTCAGAACAGATTGATATTTTTGTTTTAAAAAGTAAAAAATGTAAGATCCTTTCTTTTTCTAAGTACATCCCTCTTTTGGTTTTTTATTTAATCCATAGTGGTCATGTATTTTTTCAGATATGTAGAGACATTGTTGGAAAAATGACTTATAGTTAGTGGAGGTTTTTTGTTTGAATAAACAATGTCTTGTATTGTGAGGAATCTTGAGAAAAACAGAGTGGATCCATGTGATGAGTTCTTCGGGAAATCTATTTGAATTAATGGAGTCCAGTTATAAATGGATCATGTAATACTAGGTTTTCTTTTTAATTTGAGAAGCCTCGATGGGTGTTTGGTTTTCTATAAGGAAACGAGCTGGAAAAAATTGTCTAAGGAATGGTTACGCATCATTTAATTGTAATACATGTAGTGTAATTGATTCCAAGAACATGTCATGAAAGGATATAGTTCATAAAATGATTAAATACATTAAGAGAGTAAATTTCATGAAATTAAATTAAACATCATGTGATTTTTGGTCAGAATAAATTCTAATATGAGGTGACAGGTTTTTTGGTGTATCCCCTTAAAAATAATTACAGGTCGTTTAACTATATTACATGCTATGTAGTTCATCGATCTTAAATTTTAATGTGTGTCATGTAGTTTATTTTTATTTCTAACTCACATAAAGTTTTATCCTCTCAACCCTAGGGAACCATATAGACATATTTGAAGTGCCTCTCTTAATTACTAACATCATGTTTGTGAAATAGATACTCAAGTATGTGGATCTTCCATGGTACCCTCTTATGTTTCATCATTTTCGTACCATCGTGGTGGAATCTCTTCATCGTTTTCATTTTTTCTTTTTATCTTGATTAATTATTATCTGGGAACCTTCTACAATAATCTAAACTTTATTACTCATAATCATTTTTCATTGGAATCATTATTTAATCATCGACTTAGTTTAGGGGGTCTAAACCTTAACTATATATAATGATAATTGTCAGGTGTGTGAAATAGTAAAATTTCTCCAATTATTCATTCACTAAATAGATTTAAGTAATGAATTAAGTTGTTACTTAGAGACCCTTTTGATCCAATTGGGTTTTACCTAGATTGTGCATTCCATTTGGGTGAAAAAAACCCTTGAATAAAAATGTGTTATTTAAGGGATTAAGAAGTGTTTATCATGACATGGATTATGTATAATTACTTGATATATATTCACCATGACATGGATTTTTTATTGAGATAATTGGAATGTTATTGGTTATAACCAATTGATATATGAAATATATAGTTGAAAAATAAATTTTAATTTTCATAATTAACCATTTCATTATATGATGTGTTATTGTGATATCTATGTTTATATGACTTATATTGTGAGTGAATATTTAGAAACTAATATAGGGTGTTGGCCCAATTATACACGATGAAATTATTATATAGTTGGATATTCCCAGTGATACATGATGAAATGTTTATAGAATGGTCTATGCCTAGAGACACATCTTTAAATGCTTATATAGTGGGTTAATACCAATTGAAATTGTGGAATGCTTATATATCGATCTATGTTCGGTGACAAATATTGAAATTCTTATCTAGTGGGCTCATCCATGATTAAATGCTCAAATTATTATATAGCGGGTTTGAACTAGATGTGACTAATTTATAACTTGTATATAAATTTATGGTTAGAGTGGTCCTAATACATGCTCAGAGATATTCTATCAGGGATCCAAATAATGTTTATGTAGTATTAATTTATTTATTATATTTAATTAATACATATGTTTATCAAATTAATATATACCTTCATTATTAGGCTGGGTATGCTAAAACATGGTGGTGTTTACCTACGTGGATATACTCACACCCTATTCAGGTCATTGTTTGGTGACCAAGAACATTATATTGATGTAAGTTTGTAATAGGGAAAAGGACCTTATTATTGGTTATTTTCATTCAATAAGGGATATCGTTTGGAGAGGGAAGTGACATGGTGTTTGGGATAGGTGAATTTTAAGTATTTTATTGAGTCTTATAGTTTTCTATTTTTTATTACTTCTAGAATGAAATTGGGTAACATTCCACCATGTCATTACATTTTTTCATTATTATTTATTGGATTATTTAGTTGTATTTTTTAATTGGTATTCCACTATATCATATTATTTCAATTATTTCCCCACTCTGATATTTATTTTATTATTAATAGTATTGGTTTCTTCTATTGTGGTGTTACTCTATTTCTAGGGGTAGAGTCTCCTCAATATTCTAAACACACCCCTCAACTATTCGGAAGCCTCTAGAATATGTGGAGGTGTGATGAAGGTCTCGTGACCAACCCATTTTGGCCACATGAGATATTTTTTGATCCATGGAAACTACAAATTTGTATTAGAGGTATAGTTTTATTTTTCATTTCTTTATTATTTGAGAAAGGTATAAAACAGACTAGGGTGGGTAAATAATTGTTAATGAGCTTGTTCATGGTAGTATTTATCCAATGTACAGGGGAAATCCATGTTCCTAGGGATGGATTGTTGTGTATATTGTGTGATTGTCCTCCAATGGCCCGAAGGCCTTCATTTTTTATTGATTTTGATAATCCACATTTCAAGGGTTGAGGTGGAACCTTACAAGGCCCATCGGTGTAAGTATTGCATGGACCATAGGACATAGAGTAATTCATTTCTCATAGGATTCAAACATTACATAAAACCCAGACTAACTACTTGGAACTGCACCTCCCTAGCATCTTCATCGTGAAATCAGCTCTCCACCTTCGTATGGCTATTCAGCTAAGCTTTCTTGTGCCTGAACAGTTTTGTTCCGATGGCAGATGTCATAACATCTCATTCTTTCAATCTTTTTAGATTCTTCTATGGTGAAAGATCCTTTCTCATCCTTTTTTTGAAACTTGTTCCTTGTAGGTTTTCTGGGCTTCATCTTCACTTAAGGTGGCTTGAAGGCCTTGAGGTGGCCCAAAGGCCTTACTGACCCGATGTACTGGGTGGTGCGAAGGCCATAAAGGACTCGCGGACCAAATTGGTGGCCCTATATCCCAAATGGAGAATTATCCCTGGATTCTATAGTGAAAAACATTACCTACTACAGTTCCCGGTACAGTACCTGTTACAGTGAAGCACAGTTCCTACTATAGTGCCCAAAAATTATCCTCCACCTTGATTTGATCCCAGGTCGCCTGGATTCACTTAAGGAGTCCTCACCAACTGGGTTGAGGCTCATGTGATATATGGTGTACTTATCACAAATGATGTTATTTCTCCCTATGTGATCCATGTGTTGTGTGAATTTATGGTTCTACGATTTAATTAGTTATAGAGATTTATTCTCATGGCCTAGTATGGCATGATATGATTATGCATGAATTATAATAGACACATAGTCATATATATAGACATTCATTTTTAATTTCAGGTGCATATTTATTTTTCATGTGATATATAATTTCTTATTTAAATATAACGTAAGATGTCTTTTATAACTAGGAACTAAAATAAATAAACAATTATTTCTTTCTGAATCACATTTAATCCATGTTTAGAGAGGCCATGAGTTAGTGGTTCTCTACTTTTTTCACCTATTGAGGTGACCGTATTGTTATATCTAGTTTTCTGTGGGCTGTTTTTATCTTGTAGAGAAAATAATCCTCATAATCTTCATGTTGAGTGTCAGGATAGTGGGAATTAGCACACTTTTAACACAGCTAAATCATATCTTCTTGTAGTCCCTAAGGATCAAAAGGATGTTAATCTTCATGAAAGTATCTTTATGGTCTTGAGATCTATGGAAATATAAACTGTTCCTAGAGTTCCTTCGATGTTTGAGCTGATTAGAAATATTTTTTTACAACGTCCACCTACGTTCACTGGGGAGTAAATCCCCTATTAATATGAGTTATGGATTAAGTTAGTAAAAAAATTATTTAATCATCCATAGACACCAAAAAATATAAGGGTGACTCTTACTTAATACATGATTCATGGACCAGCCAAGTTTGGTGGGACATTCTAGAGAAGGAAGGGTAGCAGGAGGAGTTGTCCTTGAAGGACTTTGAACTGAATTTCCTAGTGTATTTATATCCTTATATGTTAATAGATGAGTAGGATAGTGATTTCATGCACCTAAAACAAGAATGCATGTATGTGATACACTATGATAAATGTTCCACTGACCAAAAATGATTTTTCCTATCTTTGGTAGTTCATAAGATCTCTAAGGTGAGAATTTTTCAGGATTTTCATCAATATGAGAACAGTTTATAGCTGAATGTTTTACATCTGAGCAGTTTTAATGACATGATTAATCAAGAACTCATCATGTAAGGTAATCTGACAGAGACCCAAACCAAAATCCATGCTTTAATAATAGGGAAAAAATTGAACGCTTCTTATAGTTGAAAGAAGTGTCACTATAATAGTTTTTTCAAGGCAATAATGGTCAAAATTCCCCAGACAATGGGAATCCATTTCAAGACCTTGTTCCATTGTAGTTTCATCATTGTGAAAACGTAGGAAAAAAATGTCCTATGTGTATATACCCCACTTTGGAATGTCATTCTTGTGGACTATTGGCTACCTAACCTTGTTTTGTAGGGGATACAACGTCAGAGCAGTGGAAGGGGAACAAGATAGATATCTGAGTCTATGAAGGACTCAACTACACCTCAAAAGTTATATAGCTTGAGTTCCATCTGATATTTTGGATGATTTAGGGTATGGGTTAGCCTATTAAATTAGTGGAAGTACAACCCAGAGGGTATAGCTTAGGAGATTCATGAAAGATCCCAGGGAAGAGGGGCTAGTCATCTCTATGTTATAAAGACTACTCCGACTATTGTGGATGTATGACCATCTACTATTTGAGGTATATATTTTTTATAATATAACATTTCTTGTTTTTTGTTTGATATAGTAGAGTCAAATTCCTTTTTTATCTTCTCCTTTTTAAATAGATTGGGATTGGACATGGAATCCTTTGATGATTTTTTTATTATTAACACAATATTGTGAGTGCATTCAGAAAATAACAAACATTGGAAAGCATGTTCTCTACATATTTTTGGTTACCATTTACTTTTGGATTTGTTAGTGATGATATTGAAAAGTTTTGACTAAATCCTTAGTGGAATTTTTGGTTCTATACTAGGATCATATCAACTGGTATAAGATAAGAGTTACTTTTTTGTACCTCGGTGGAGGTAGTTATTCTCACTAGGGTGAGTGAGATCTTCAGGTTAGTCTTGAAGGACCAATTCAATACATATTGAATTTTCTCAGAGCTCAAAAAGTCATTTTTCCTCTAAATGATAGTGGAATGATGCAATATTCTTTACATATGGTGGTAGAACATTTTTAGGACATCTTTCCAAATGAATTATATGGATTACCGCATGAGTGAGAGATCGAGTTCCACATTGATTTGGTTTTAGGAGAAGTGTCGGTTTCTATCCTATCTTATATAATGGAACCATTATAGATTTATGATTTTAATGTTTCATTGGATGATTGTTAAATTATTGTTTTTATACGTCATAGTTCACCTCAATAGTATTCTCCGGTTCTCTTCTCTAAGAAAGATAATGGGACTTTGTCCTTGTCTACGGATTATTAGATATCAAAACAGATGATGGTCAAGAACCAGTATCCTATTACATTCATTTATGATCCAAGTGATTAGCTGAGAGGTTTTTCAATATCTTCTTCAATATAAATTTGATATCAGGAGACCACCGGTTGGGGGTGATACTATTATACATACCTCATACTTCTTTTAGGACCATGTATGTTGTGTATGAGTTAGTAGTGATGTAATTTTATTTTACCAATGCACTGCTGATATTCATGACCATCATGAATAAGAACTTTTATATTTTTATGAATTATTCTGTGGTGTTTTTTTATGAAAACACAGTGTACTACAAATTTTTAGATGATCATACCAAACATCTTGACATGGTCCTTAGTACATTGAGAGAATATCTTCTTTATGCCAAGCTAACCACATCCAGTTTATGGATTGATAATGTTCACTTCTTAGTCCATGCCATCTTACAGGATAGAGTGTTAGCAGAACCAGATAAAGTTACAACCATGGTATCTTGGAAATAAGAGATGATTTTTTTCAAGATTTAGTGCTTTATGGGTTTAGCAGGTTATTATCAGTTCTTTATCTTTGACTTCTCCCATTTGGAAGCACTGATGTTAGTGTTGACCAAGATGGGGGTTGATATGGTTTGGTCACATGATCTCAAGATATATTTTCAAAGGCCTAAATGGAATTATAACCTCAACACATATAATCACATTACCTATTCCAAATAAAGCATATATCATGTAGTCTGATGCATCTAGAGTTGGATTGGGAGTAGTTTTGATGTAGGAGGATCAAGTGGTATATAATAGATCTAGATAGCTCAGATTTCATGAGAGGAATTATCCTTCTCATGATATAGAGTTATAGGTAGTGGCACATGCCTGAATATTATACATACATTATCTCATGGGTGAGAGGTTTATAGTGTGCAAAAACCATAAGAGCCTCAGGTAATTCTTTTCTCAGTGGGACCATAACCTTTGGAAGAAGAGGTGGTTCGAGCATCTATAGTGTTTCAAATTTTAGTTGGCTTATACACGAGCAAATGAAAATGTTGTTTTTGATGATTTGAGATGATTAATTGGGTAATAGGTAAGTTGTAATTCCTTTTATTAGTGGCGATTGAATTCCATCTTTGTAGAGATGCATCTAGATGTTCACGAGTCACAGGGATGAGAAGATCTACCTTTGACACATGTTAGACACATGATTTAGGACAAAATTAAGATGGATAAATTATCTAAACTGAAGGGATAATTTCTATGGTAAAGCTTATATGGTGGGGAGAAACCATTTGTATAGTCTCTCAGAAGAGGAAATTATATTTTCTCGATGGCCAGGTATGGATTCCTATAGGCTTGTGCTAGGAGCTGATGAGAGAGCTTCATGATTATAGACGGTTGGTGTATCCTGGTTTAACACATATGTATCATGATCTCCATATAAAATACTAGTGGTCATGAATGAAGATGGATATAATAGGCTTTGTGGTGATATTTTTCTCTTATTAGAAAGTGAAAGTAGAGAATCAGAGGCTAGTTGGGATTTTTCAGCCCTTTCCCATTACTGAATGGGAATGGGATGATGTCACTATGGATTTAACGATAGTATTACCAAGGAAACCCCATTAGAATAATTTTTATGAGGGATTTTGGATCAAATGATGAAGTTAGACAATTTTTTCATATCATAAGAACATTCACAATTGATGATCTTAGAATCCTTTACCTATACGAGGTAGTTAGACTACATGGTATTTTTAGAAGTATCATTTTAAAAAGTGATCCTAGCTTAACATGACAATTCTGGTAGTGTCTTCAGAATACTCTAGAGTCATAGGTTCTTTTGAGTACAACCTATCATCCATAGAATGATGATCAATATGAGAGGACTATTTAGGTTGCAGAGGATATGTTACGAGCATGTTTTATTGATTTTTGTGGTATGTGAGAGAAACATATTGCACTTCTATATTTTTATATAATTACATATTCCAATAATTAATCTATATGGTACTTTCTCAGGAATTGTATGGAAATTCATGATGTTCACCTCTTTGTTGGTTGGAGCTAGGTGAGTTAGTGAATGTTGGTCCTAATATCATGCAAGAGACATCTGGGCATGTTTAGTTCACTAGAGATTGGTTGTTGACTAATCATAGTGGGTATAAATTATATGAATTTCAATCAAATACGACATTTGGGTTTTTATGTTAGTCATTATGTTTTCTTTCGGGTGTCATCGAGGTTGGGGAAACACCATATCATGAAATAGGTGAAGCTAGTGCCCAGTTTTTTCGAGCCATTCAAGATATTGGAGAGGGTCAGTCTAATGGAATAAAATTTATCCCTTCCATAGTGATACATTTCAATTCATGATGTGTTCTTTGTGTCTTATCTTCATAGATACTATTTAGACACTTCTCCCATGATAGACATATCAGAAATTGATCTTACTACTGATGCGTCCTTTTGGGAGAATATAATAAATATTGTAGAACATGTTGAGAATTCTATCCATTGTAGGACTATACCCTTAGTTCTAGTCTAGTGGTAGCATGGGATAATTTAGGAGGAGACCTAGAATAGGGACTCTGATATAAAATCGTAGTGGCTGGACTTGTTTTTTGATACCCCACAGTGATTCTTCAAGAGTCTTGGGTATGATCTATATTATGGTGGGTAGGGTGTAAGATCCCATCCATTTTCTTGTATATAACTATTTTATTTTTTCATTTGTGCCTTAGTGGAATTGTATTTTTTGAAGTTGGAGAGACTTTTTTGGGTAAAATGACTTAATGTATTCACAGGTATGTTGTTTGAATAGCATAGTCTTGGGTTTTGAGGAAACATGAGAAAACCAAAGAGGATTAACACAGGGAGCCGTTTGAGATTTTTTTTTAATTAATGGAGTCTGATAATAAATGTGTTGAGTATTACAAGGGGTTATTGGTAAGTTGAGTAGACTTAAATCGGTTTTGAGTTTTTAAAAGGAAATTGGGCTCAAAACTATCTTCATAACAATTACATGTCAAGTTACTATAACATATTCCATGAAATTGTCTCTAGGAAGATTTCATGAACAATTACAAGCCATGAATTGTTTCGTGAAAGGAAGAGAGTGCATCCAAAGTAATTTCATTGCACCCCATGTAATGTTAAATCATAGAAAATAATAATCCAAGGAGATAGTTTTTTCATCATATCCATCTAAAAATAATTACACGACGTGTAACTATATTAAAAATCAGGTAATTCAGTGATACATAGTTTTAATGTGTTCCATGCATTTGAATATTATTTATAAATTACATACATATTTCTCCTCTCTACCCTAGGGCATTATCTAGGAATTTTTTGAGTGCCTCTATTAATTATAATCATCTCATTTTTGCAATATATCCTTGGGTAAGTTGTTCTTACTTACTTACCTCTTCTATTTCAAATTCTCTGACCGTCGCAGTGGCATCCCTTGACTATGTGAATTATTGATTTTAATCTTGATTGATCATGATCTTAGAACCTTCTATGATCATTTGAACATTCTTCTGCATTGAAGTTTTCTATTTGAAGCATTGTATTATTATAGCCTAAAGATAGGGGTCCTAACCCATAACCCTACAGGTGTATAATTTTCATGTATATCAAATATTGAAATTGCACCGCCATATCGTCTTCCAAATAAATTTAAAGATTGAATTTAATTATTCCTTGGAGACCCTTTAGATCAAATTGTTTTTTGACCTCGCTTGTGGATTCTATTTGTATAATGGAGCCCTTGAATATAAATGAATTGTTTAATGGAACAAATTGTGTTGAACACGACTTGGATTGTGGGTGATCACATTATATAGATTCACCTTGAATTAGATTGTTTATTGAGATAGCTAGAATTTTATAGGTAATGACCAATTGATATTTGAGAGGTGTAATTGAACGATAAATTGTAATTTATATAATTTATATAATTTATCATTGGGTCATATAATGTAATATTTGTATATCATTTTTTAATGATTTTTTTGTGATTAAATTTTTAAATGATTATATAGGGGTTTGTCCTAGTGATTCATTCTGAAATGATTATATAGTGGGCTATTCCCAGTGATACATGGTGAAATGCTTATATAGTGGTTTATACACTATAAAACATGCCAAAATTTAAATATTGAAGGCTATTCCTAGTTAAAATGTGGAAATGATTATATAGTGGTTGAGGCCAAGTGAAACATAATGAAATGCATATATAGAGGATTTATCCTTTATTAAAAGTTAAAATACTTATATAGATGGTTTGACTCTAATGTGTATAATTTATATGTTGGTTATAAAGTTATAGTTGGCATGGTCATAAGACATGCTCATATATATTACAGCCTAGAGTCGAAGTAGTTTTATGTGGTATTACTCTAACTATTTAATTAGTTAATACACTTATTTATTGTTCTATTTCATACTCTCATTATTAGATTGGTTATTCTTAGACATAGTGGTGTAAAACTAGTGGGTTATAATCACATACTATTCTAGCCACTATTTTGTACTTGAGTATATTATGTGGATATAGGTTTGGAAAAGGGTAATGAACCTTGTAACTTATTGATTGCTTGTTGGATGGGCAGGATAGTTGATATGGGGTCGACATGGGGTTCGGGACTAGGGAATTTTGAGTCTTTTTTGGTGTCATCTTTTCTTTTATATTGTATTACATATAACATTAAATTTAGAAAACTTCTATCACATCATTAAATTATTCGTTTATTATTTATTGGATTATTCAGTTGTTTTTTATTTTTGGTGTTCAATTGTATCGTATTGTTTCCATTGTTCATGCATTATGATATTTATATTATTATTACTGGTATTGGTTTATTCTGTTGTATTGTAACTATGTAACTAAAGAGTATTCTATCCACAATATCCTTATCACACCCCCACTACTAGTTGGTAGCCTCTTTAGTACGAGGAATCATGGTTGAGGTCTTCTGACTATCCTGTTTCAGCCACGTGAGAGAGTTTTGGATTGGGGATGTTACAAAAAAATTGTTTTATAAAAGTCTCACCCAAATTAAAAAATAGTATAATGAAATGAATCAAATAAGAGGTTGTGATAAAAATATCTATTTACATTAATACATTATTACTATTTGTAACACATGTTAAAAGGGTAAAGCATTTACAAGAGTCCCAAATCAGGTGATATACAATCCTCAAAACCATTAGAGTTTTCCCATTCAGATGTTAATTCTCCCCTGAAAAATAATTAAATCAGTTGAGATAAATACATTATTACTTTGACAGATGACTATGAAATAATGACATGTATCATGTTCAGGTTAGAGAAGTACCTAACCTTAAATAAATTTAGAAACAAGAAAAATATAACTTTAAAAACTAACAAGTCTATCCTGGAAATTTTTGATATCTGATGATGAAACTTAGTTTTCCAAAATTAGGTTCAATAAGTACATAGATAAACATGTTATTAGACATTAGTTTAGTTGTTCATACATTCCGTAACATAATGGAGTTCTCAAGAAGAAACATATAAACTTGGTTGATAAATGTTTAACCATGTTAGTCGAAATAAAACCTCAAGATACCACTAGTTAAAGGTCATCACCACTATAAGAATAATTCAAAATAAATGTCTTTATGCCCAAAATCAGATATTTAACCCTAGGATATTCATTTCAAAAAGAATAATAAATTTTAAAAACATTAGTGTGTTTTTAATTCCCTACATAATCAAGAATAAAGATAGATGTAGTGAAAATATTAATGAAAATGAAGAGCATTGAACATTTCCTGGATATAAACCAACTAAATGATTATATAGATGTTATAAAAATTAAAATTAGAGGATTGTTTTCCATCATGATGTCATCGTATTTGAAAATGTATAGTAAATCATTGAAACATTCATTATATGTGATAAGGATAATTTAATTTCTTCTAAATTAGTTACATAAACTAAAATAACACACAAACTTAGGTTGTAGATGTATATTCGTCCTACACTAGTGATGTGGTTGAGAATATAAAGATAACTGGAAAGCGTTCAAAAAAATATGAATTTTAATTTTTAATTTTTTTAGAGTTCAAAACCAATGTGTTATGATAATAAGAAGGCTCGTGTACACTTTTCACACTCGTTTTTTATCGAAGACCGAACGTCAAAAAATTAATGAATAATTTGAACATAAAGAATTGATCTACTCTATGAATAAATAATTGCGTAAAATAAATATGATTATGGAATATAAACTAGTTCACTGTCTTATAGAAAATATGTTATTGATTAAAATGGGTATTTAGAAATAAATTGGATGAGGAATGTGATGTATATGGGAACTAGTCTAATCATTCATTCAAGGGGTATTCATAAATTAAAGGAGTTGACTTTGAATAAACCATTACTCTCATTGTTATACTTGAAACCATAAGGATTTTACTCGATATTAAAGCATAGATATGATTTATATATTACCAAATGGATGTAAAATCATTATTTATGAATATAGATCCTGATGAAGAATTGTACAAAGAAAACCCCGAAGGCGTTTTGTTGGATTCAAAGGGGCGCAAGGTGTATAAAATAAAGAATAATACATATTGTTTGAAGCAAGATCCAAGTGATTGAAAGATAAATTAGGATGAATATATAAGAAATGTAAAATTTAATATGTATAAGGTTAATAATAATTTATATATATTAATGACCGACACTATATCAATATTTTTGATTTTATTTCTATAAGGCATTATTCTTTCAAATAATGAATAAAGGTTGTGTGAAGAATTCAAAATACAGATGAAGAAGAAAATTGATATATTATTTCTTAGAGAGGAATTGTCTTTCATAGGTTTAAAAATTTCCCAATATGTTGGTCATATTTTTATCTCATAAGAAAATTATGAAATGGAATTTTTGAACGGTTTTGATATGTAGTAATTTAGAGGAGTGACCTCACCAATTCAAGTGCTCATAAAATTGAGAATGCATAATGAAGTAATAACTATTATGGAGAGAGAGTTCATCATAATTTTTATTAGTCTCATTTATTTGATATAATCTATACTAGATAATGTTTATGTTGTTACACATTGTTATATAAATCAATCTAATAAAAAAGAATCATTTATTTTAGAAAATATAATTGTAAAAAATTATTTCAAATACACCCAATGATGGAACAATGTAAAAATTGATAGTGAGATGGATCTGAACGGGTTTATAAATGGTGACTATATAGGTCCATTAGTTTAACAAAATTATGTCATGTACCCCTCCCTAAAAAGATACAGAGAGGAGGGGAAAAAGATAATAACCCCTGAGTCACACCTTTAGTAGGCCCCAGTTTACTGACCAGCACTGGAGGTATAAAACTATCATAAAATAGAAGGTATTAACCACTATAAAAAATGGTAGGATCAGGAGATATGATGAATCATACTCAAAAAAAATCCAGAAATAATATAAATAGAAACTAAAACCTTACCACACGCATTTATAAACAATAATAACACAAAACAATGTCTCCAAAGTAAACACCTAAAAGAAAAGATTAAGTATTAACATAGTAGATATCCAATGGTCTGAGTTATTAATGTCTAGAACGGTCTATATAATCCTATAGGAAACTTGAAAACAGGTTTATATATGTTGGATGGGAATAAAATTATACTATATTGAAAAAAATTCTCTCATTCACATATGAAAAAAAGTATACTAATCCAATTGTGAGAAAACAACAGAACCAACAACACATAAATTGTTCAACTATCCACCACAAACATCCCCAAGGCACACTTACCAAATAACACAATCCAATTGAAATAATATAACATAAAGGATATTGATAAAGGGTATGCTACACCACTTTATTGTTGGTATTCCACTCTCACACCCCAATTCCATATGTTATGGCCCTCCAAACTCTTTAGTATACACATCACCCCACAAGCATGGTCACCTCACATCTCGCCCACAGAAACTTGGACTACCACCCCATAAGCACGATCACATCACATCACGCCCACAGACACCTCAGACATCACATCATAGCCACTTCCACAATAAGATTAGTAGGTTATCATGAACAAATAGTCCATCAAACTCGTTACCTCCTCAAACAATGAACGACTCCCACCAAAATCTTCCCCACAGTCATGGTCATGTCACATATCACCCGAAAACACATGGTGCATCACCTTTAACCTGAAAACACCTGGGCTATTACAATATCCATATATCTCAGTAAATATCCTCCTACCATCACAACATGTGAAAAACCTACCTCAACTTCCAAATATAATGGGAAAGAGTGGGTACCCATCCATTCTTTCACCTCACTGAAGGTTAAGAGAAGTACCCCCACATGACTATGCAGATGTCAACACATAGTAATCGATGTGGGAGTGGTGTGTATAGAAACAATAACCAATACACACACACAGATATATATATACCCACACACAAGGCCAAACAATGGGTTCACAACCTAACAATAATAAACTCAATGAATTTTCACTTTTCATTCCACCTCTAAATGCATAACATGACACAACAATCCACATGCCCCATTACACATTACAATCCAATTTCAATTATTCAAACCATTCTTTTAATTATTTCTAAACAACAATGTTTTACCATGTGACCACCATTTAATTATTCATCATATATTTCCAACCCATTAACCAAACCAACCCATACCATTTCAATCATTATTTATGAATATTTTATTGTTATTATTATTGTTATTCCATCAATTCATGGGAATCTATTAGAGGAAACCATAACCTCACTTCCCTAAAAGAGCATCCAAACAAACCAGCTCACCACCCCCAAAAGGACTACCACGAACCCACCTCACCACCCCAAAATCATGTCTAAAAAACCTCATTTCCACCCCAATAGCATGAGAAACAAATAACCTAATCAGCCCCAAATAACATCAAACAAACCATCAGCTCCACATTCACCAACCAAAGAAAAACAACACATTACTTCCCTAAAAACCTGACCATACATAACATCACATCAACAATCATTTTACAGATTTACAAATTTGATTTTATTACATTCCACATTATTTTATGGGTACCATCACCCAAGTCCTAATCAGGGGGAAACCATTTCATTATCCAAATATAAGTGGTTAGCCACATTCCATTTTAGGGTGGTATCACAACAATAACAACAAAACAAGTTACAATACATAGAATCCAATGAAAACAAAGCTCCCAAAGACCAAAATTTGTGGTGGGACATCAAACCCCTACAATCACCATACCACAATCATATCAAAGTTGTAATACAATGGGAAACATTCCCCGTTTCCCCTTTAAATTTCATTTTAACAATTTCATTATCGTTGATTAATCCAGTAAAACCATAACACGAATTTAAATAAAGAAACCCCCTCCTACATGATACAAAATAAATAGAATAAAGGTATTATATAACTCAAATAATCTTTCTAACTTTCTACACATCGCATAGATAATAAGAACTATCTGGAAACCATAACCGCACCATGAGAAACTTTTGACCAACCTACACCAAATCCAAAGACCATCAAAACGAATCCCAAACACACAGACCTAATAAAATTTTACCATTGTAGAGAAATCCCAAAGAGTACGGAAATTAAATTGTTGATAAAAAGAGTATAACTCACCATGAATCAAAGACTAGATGTTGATAATCAAACCCAATCATAAGGAATTCTAAACACTTGAAGGGGGAGCCTCTAGATTTCCAAGAATGAGATAGAGGAGTACCAGATATATGGTCTGAGAAACAAACCTAAGAACTTTGAAATTTAAATATGAGCTACATGGGACATTTACATGGTGTTTAATTGTTATACATCAAGTAAATTTTGGGAATTATGTTTCACAGAAAAATGTGTCACCTAAAAGGATTTTCGCACCCAATTTATTTCACATCATGAACTGGCCTCACTCAATTTGAGACATATTTTTACTCATCATGTACACTTTTCATGTGGCCCAATTCGTCTTCTTCCATCATTTAGAAGCCAATGTTCTCTAAATTCTCTCTAGGCCACCTCTAAGCTCATCCAACACCCAAAAATGGAACAATAATGGACCGGGTAGACAGAAATTTTTACATCAGATACATATCAAATGATTCATTCCCTCGTGAATCCAAAACCAATACTAGAAGTAATGGGGTCTAACAACACACTCAATGAGATACCTCTCAAGTAACTCATTATTCCTATAATTCTTCCACTAACTAAACACACAAAACCAAATGGGCACAAAGCAACTTCAAAAACCTCATCACCACATATAAAAAATTTCCTCCCCTCACCCAACCACAACACCACACAACCACTATACAAACATATACACCTCCATGCATTCCAAACTAACAAACAATATAACCTATGAACTGAACCATCCCAAACACATAAATAGGTAATTTTATTCTCCATGTCATGATATTATCCACTTTGAGTGGAACTAACTCACCCACACCAGTTTAATCACATTTCAGTTAATGAATCTATTTTAGGAATAAAGTCCCCTTATAAAATGTGTTAACTTTATCACACATCACACCACCTACATCACATCAATAAAAAACACTAAACCTCATAAAAAAATATCCAAATATCACATTAAAAGAAAAACTAGAAAAATCAACACCCAAAACAGCTTTGGGTACTGGGAACACATATATGTACCTCAATCTTAAGAACTATGCTCCAAGACACCATTCCTCCACAAATCATGAACCAAAGGAATGGTTCTTCCACACATTTCCTTGTCCTAAAAATCTAGGATTAGTACTGGTCACTCCAAGAATGTGGTGTCACCCATGATATCCAAATCACCCTATCCAATGACATGGGAATTGTTGTGAATATATCAATGAAGATGAGAGAAATGGAAGATATAATGGATAATATCTAGACATGGTGTCAGTTCCAACTGATAATCCACCTCCCAAACTCACCCCAAAACCATAAAAGGCTCAATTAACTAGGGTAAAATATTACTCCCTTTTTAAAACCTCTACATCCCACATCGAGGGGAAACCTTAAAGAACATGGGGTCCCAATCCTTGAACTCTAAGGGCCCCCTCATGATATAGTAATAATACGTGTGTTGATATTATTCTTATTTCATCAACTCATGAAAATTTTGAACCTTCTTTGTCGTGTTATGCACCAGATCTGGTCCATGAACTATTGCCTCCCTAACCTCAATCTAGCACAATGGATAACGACATGGTCAATTGAACAACACCTCAAATAGAGACATGACAGTGGAAGAATGATTGATTTTTTTGTAAGAAAACTAAAAATGTTCAAGTTTCATACTAAATATCCACAAAATTCCATGACCAAAGACTACAATATATCCTCAATCATATATATATATTTTTTTTAATCTGTCCATCCATCTGATGCTGCAAAGTGGTGATGAGGTGTAACTGAGTTCCAAATGAATGATGAGTCCCCTCCAGACTTATGGGCTCAAACATGAATCCCTATATGATAAAATGGACCTCATAAATCCATGAAACCACACCAACTCATCAACAAACTTCTTAGTCAAATAATACACTGTGCTTGACTCCTTGACCGCTAATTAGTGTAACGATATTTTCAACCGATCCATAATCAGAAAAATAGCATCACAAACTCCCTAATATCTAGGTAACTATGTGATGAAATCAATTGATATTTCATCTCATTTTCTCTCAGGAATATCCAAATGTTGTACCAAACTTATAGGAAAATGATTCTCGGCCTTTACCTACTGTAAAAATCAAGAAATTCACCATAGACTCCACCAATTACCCTTTCATCATAAGGCACAAAAACTAAATCCTCAAACCATGATATTTCTTTAAAACTCTTGGGTGTGCCACCAAACATGAGCTATGAAACACAATAAGTTCCCTCTCATGCATCACTATTGGAACAAACAACCTCCAAGAAAACAATATTTGGTTATCAAAAACTTATGACTATCCCTTGAGATCATCACCATGGCCAACACAGTCGTGCATCACCTTTGACTCTGAGTATCTCCAATGAGACTCCTCCACATGCTATGTCCTAAAATAATACATCATTATCAGAAAAAAACAAAATCTACCACCATACATCCTCACATCTAATTGAAATGATTCCCACTCCACCATAATTCTCAAAGAATCCTCATACTCTTTAACAACATCCATTCCCAACTTCCTTCTCAATGCATCAGCCACAACATTCCCCTTTCCTACGATGTACGAGATCCAAAAATCACAATCTTGAAGAACCTCTACCCACCACCACTTCCATAAGTTTATATTTCATTGATAAAAGCTATATCTCATTCTCTTGTGATCAGTGAAGTCCACAATGTGCTCCCCAATAAGGTAATGCCACCACAACTTCAGTGCAAACAAAAGTGCTACTAAATCCAGATCATGGATTGCATAGTTTTGCTCATGGGGATGTATCTTCCTAGATAGATAAGATAACACTACCATTTTCAACATTAACACATGTCCCATTCCCTATAGGGAAGGATCCCAAAAACCTCAAACATCACCCCTTCTATAGGAAACTAAGGCACTATAGTAGTAAAAAAAATCTCATTTAGGTAACCGAAAGCTTCTTGGAACTCATCAATCCACCAAAAATCATGGTCTTTCTAGGTCAATTATGTTAATGGGACAGTAACCCAAGATATATTGGTCAAAAACCTCTGATAATAGTCTTCGAAACTAGTAAAATTGAAAACAAAATCAATGTTACTTGGTACTACCAAAAAAACAACTACCTCAACATTAGAAGGGTATACTACCACACCATACTACCACCACATTCATAAGAAAATAAACTTCATATTTCCAAAACATACACTTGGAAAAATTTCACTAGATCCCGCGGTGTCATAGAACCATGAAGAAAGTTATCAGATGATCAAAATTCTAATCCTCTAGCTTCGTGTATATCAAGATATTATTGACGAAATAGATGACAACCCATTCTAGAAACTCAATGAAAATAGAGTTCATGAGCCCCTTGAACATGTTTGACGTGTCCCCATAATAAATCTACACCCCCAACACACCTCAAACAAGCTGGTATGGTCGTTGATTTTCATAGTCAACACTAAGAACATGGAATTCCTCTCTATGTCTAGTCCCATAACACGGTGTACAGAAATTGAAAAAAAAATGAGTTTAAATCTCCTGAATCAAACAAGGAAAAAACAAGGTCATTAAAAACCCGATCATACCTCTAATGATCTGTGGTCCCTCGGGCACTGTTTCAACCATTCGTACAACTAACCATGCCCAAATTATCGGCCTCTCTACAAGCAACTACATCCATGAACATGATATGGATGAGTTACCTAAACATGAGGAACATCCTCAGGTCAGATTCAACCTGCTACATCTCCCCTTATCTGAGCATCACCATGCAGCCCCTATTATTGAAACAGTCTCACTAGAAACTGTTTTTGAGGTTGTCACTCTTCATGTCTACATCCACCAAATTGATCATGGGGAACCACTAGAAACTAGTTTTGGTGATGGCCATAAACCCCACAACCAAAACACACTAAAAAAAATCCCCTAAGAAAATCATGTAAACCACTATCCTCAAAAGGACAAAAAATAATCTTCTAAGGTCCACTCCATACTAGTAGAATCTTTGAAGTCTCTGGTTCCATATACCTTCCATTAAAAAAATTTATCCTAGAGGGGGCCTAGTGGTTTCCGCCTCACGATAAACCTCATCATGAGTTCATATTCTTGATCAACACTTCCTTCTTATGAACCACTGGTTATGTTTTCAATGTAAAATGAATAACTACATAATTGATATAAGGACACAGTGACATCTGAATACATCTCACACGAGACTCCTTATTTAGAAAATACCTTATAAAAAACACAGAAGGTCCATGAACATGATACCAAAATCCCACACTAGAATACTCCCCTTAAAAATGAAAATAATATTTTGTCTCTTAACTACCTTCATGGTTGATTAAAAGAACTCTACCCAGAACACCTTTTGCATGTCGACCCATGAAAAATATTCCTCCTTCCTATCTCCCAGATACAACATCCACCACTAACGCACTACTTCACTCATCTGAATAAATACCAAATTGAACCAATATCCCATCAGTGTCTGGATCAAACTGAAAGAGATATCAAGATCTTAAAGGTATCTCTCTATCTACACATCATAAATTTTTCCCATGTACTTCCAAAAATCCTTCTGCTGAAAAGTTCACAACTCCCTCTACCAAGACTCATCTTTTTCTTCTAGATCAACCATATCGTAATCAAATGATTCATCATACTAAACTTCAAAAACCTAATCCACACATAGATGACAAAAATGAGCTATAGCTGAATAAAAAACAAAAATATCTTAAGCCCAGTAGTATGTAATTTCATTTACATTCAATTTAATTCACTTAATACATTTTGACCTTCCCAAAAAAACCAAAATCAAATAAGAACACAAGTCATCATGATTTATGTACCTATCCTAGGTTTCTACCATGCAAACAGGACTACCTCACATGGTCATTCAATAATCTTGGAGTTTGTATACTAGATCACGAGGGGAAAAATATCATTCCCTAGTCATTTTCTCTAAGCTATGTCTTGAACAAAGGTCAATTGACGATATTCCCATAATAACCCATGAAATACTCACTATTACAAATTCCAAACTCCACACTATCACTCAAAAATAACCTTTTATACAACTCTATTATGAACTCCACCCTCTGAAGATACCACAATGAGGGGAGTGGGATACGACTACCAAGTCATACCCCTAGTAGGCCTTGGTTTGGAAACTATTATCTAGGGAATAAAAGTATCTTGAAATGGGAGGTATGACCCTATATAATAAAATTAGTATCATGATAAATGATTAATCATCCAAAAAGAACTGAAATAAATAATATCGAAAAACCAAAACCATCCCAAATGGATGTATAAATAAAACTAATACAAATATAAGTATCCAATTTAATTACCCAAAAGAAAATATAAAGTAGTGACACAACATTTAACAAATGGTTTGAGCTAGTAACATCCATCGCGGTCCACATAATCCTAGTAGAAACATAAAAACAGTTTGTATACATATGAAGAGCATATAATTATAATCATTAGAGAAACCATGGTCTTCCATGCACATGTGAAAGAATCATACTAATGAACTAATGAGAAAATAGTATAACCAAAAGAACCTAAAAAATCCAACTATCCACCCTAAACCTTAGAAAATAATATAATATTACAAGAATCATATCGATAATGGGTACCCCACACCACTTTTCAAATAGTAATCCACGCTCACACCCTAACATCTTCCATCCCAGAGCTCCAATATCTATAATATACCACACTGACCCACAATAATAGTCACCTCACATCTCACCCATAGGCAGCTAGGCCACTGCCCAAAAAAAAGTGACATCACATATCACCCATAGATATTTGGTCCAACCCATTATAACCATTTCAATAACCAAAGTTATAGGGTATTATGACATATAGGACATCAACCTCATTCGATCTTCCTACCATTCACGACCTCACCCGAAGCCTCCCCTTAATCGTGGTCTTATCACATCTCACCTAAAACACATGGTCCATCACATCTTATATAAAAATTCCTGGGCTATCATGACCACCATATAATTCACTAACATAACTTTATCCATCACAACATGTGAAATACCTACCTATCATAGAAGACAAAGTGGGAAAGAGATGGTATCCAACCATCTGTCTTCCTCGTCGTATTTTAGGAATATCACCATTTGTGTGTCTATGTGCATGTTGACACATAGTGCATTATGTGAATGCGATATATATATATAAATAAAAATAAATATCCCATTTTATATATCTATATATAAACACACAAGAACAACCTGTGGGTTCACAATCAAACACTAGCCATTCCCAACATTACCACTTTCATTTCCACCTCTAAATGCATAATGGCACATAAAAAGACACAATCCCCATTTCATATTTCCAACAAATTTCAATTATCCAGACCATTTATTTCATTATTTATCAACAATTACATTTTACCATGTATCCACCATTTAATTATTTTTTATCCATTTCCAACCTATTAACCAAAACAAACCATACCATTTCAATCATTATTAATTAATTTTTTTTATTATTATTATTCCATTACTACTTAGGAATATAGAAATAAAACACCACCTACCAAACCTAGAAGAACTTAAAAAAAACCATCTCTTTGCCCTAAAATCATGGACAAAAAAAACCTCACATCCCCAAAAGCATGTCCAAAAAAACACCTAGCCAACCCAAAAATAACATCCCACAAACCACCTTTCCACCCAAAAATCATGACCAAAAAACTGCCAGTCCCACATTCTCCAGCCACACAATAATCACACATCACTACCCCAAAATCCATACCACACATCAAAGCATATCAAAAACCATTTTATAGATTTAAAAAGGGGGTTTTTCTCTCATGAAAATTTATGGTAATTGTGTCCTCAAACACACCATAATCCTAGGGAAACCATTTTATTAAATAAATATATGTTGTTGTCCAATTTATATTTTAGGATGGTATCATAATAATCACAACAAAACAATTATTCACAATACATATCATCCAGTGAAAAAAATCCCCCAAATTCCATAAATTTTAATTGGTAATCATGCATGTACAATCAGAGTATCACAATCATATCAAATCCATAAAATAATGTGAAAATTACCTATTTAACCTTCCAGTTTTATTTTAACTAGTTATTTATATTTGAATAAACCATCACTACAATAATCATAGGTAAAAAATTAAAACCCTTCTTTCTTGATACAAAATAAAGATAAATGAGAATTCCATACCAAAAAGAAGCATTCCAACTCACTAAATACCATAAGGTGAACAAGAACTGCTTGAAAACCACAGTTTCACCAAAAGAAAACATAGATAAACCTACAATGCACCAAAATACAGTCAAAATGAATCCCAAACACCCAACCAAAACAAAACCACACCACCACAGTGAAACCCTTAAGAATAAAAAATAGAAATTAATGAGAAATAGAAGATAAATCACCTTGAATCAAAGGCAGGAAGTTGGGAATCAAATATCTTCATAAACAATATCAAACTCTTGAAGAGGCAGCCTCTTAATATCCTAAAAATATTTTTACACCCAATTTATTACAGATTGTGAACTGGAATCACACAAGTTGAGAATCACCTTTAAAATTTTTTTATTCTTTAAACAGTGTGTATTCTATCTACTTCTAGCTTTTAGCATCATAAGCCCTCTATATCAACTCTAGGCCTCGTCCAATAACCTCAAACACCCAAAACCAAAAACATAATAGATCAATTAGGCACAAACCATTACAAATTATATATCTAGTGGAACATTATTCATTGTTAAAATTTTTGGTGGACATAATTTAATGAATTAATGAGTTACTTGTAATTATACATTATTTGAATATGTGTTTATAAAAAAAGTAGGTAATAATTATCTAGATAAATAAATGGATTAATGATATGAATGTCTAGGTTACATATCTTATTATCATTCGGTGGTATAATAAAATTTCTATAAACATGAACAAGAATCCATTACAGTATTCCAAATCTAAACACATTGATATTAAATACCATTTTCAAAAGGAAAAAGGTTTTAGAAGGAATGTGGAAGCTAGGATTTGTTCAATATAAGTAACGTATAGTAGATATTCTTCCGAAGATACTTACAATTGAGTCACTAAAAATATGATGCTATAAATGGGAGTGAAGGAAAGTACTCAAAACTGAGGCATGTGATTGTTTGAGTTTCATCCTCTCTAATGTATTCTTAAATCAATATAAATGGAGATGATGTGGCTTATAAGATGATATAAACATTTTATTTATTGATGAGCTATTTTAATCTGATTTATAAGTGAATGTATAAAAATGGTTGTGAAATCACTTTTATATAAAGTTCTATCTTTTTTTTGAAGTTGTAATTTATTGAATGAGTTAGTTAAGGATAAAAATTATGTGTAAGTGGATCAATATTATCTTCTATACTATTCTAGACCATAAAGACTTTTATTTTATTAATCAATTGAAATTTTATTATAATAGATATATTTAAAATCTATAAACAATTTTCTTTTTTTTATTATCAATAAGGGGAAGAATATATGGATGGTATTGAAAAAAAGTCCAAAGAGAAAAATTGTTGGACCCACTTGAGGATGATGTTGTATTGTTTTAATAGTTTTTAAGCCTAATGAATAGTTATATAATATTAATGTGGAAGATAAATAATGATGTTTTATTCGAAATTTTTTGTCTATAATATGTTTCATTATTAAAGAAAACATGGTTAGAAGTTAGAGAAACCATATGATGACCACAACGCTTGATTATTATTGTATCTGATGTATTACATCCTTTGGGTGATATTGTAATCCATTTAATTTTATTATGGATATTTTGAGACTATTTTGGATGAGCTTAATCAATTCTATAATTTTTGAGTTTCGAAAATTTTGAAAAATTCAAGAACTCTATGGGGATTTTTATGGTTCATTTCACATAATAAGGATTATTGAGAAATATTTTATAGTTTACTATATAGGAAAATGGGAAATTGTAAGGTTCATTTCAATACATTTTATATTTCATCTTGAACATCTTATGGTTGTTTCTGATAAGGGGTTTTTAGATAATATAAAAGAAATGAACTTCAAAAGGTTAATTTCTTCATGTTTTAGGGTTGTCTTAGAGTTTGTGAGGTTGTTTTCCAAAATGTTAGGTTCAAATAAAACATCATAAGGTTCTATAAGAACTTAATATGGTTGGTTCTAAACTTTGTAAAGTTTACTAGAACATATTAAGATTCCATCTTCAGAAGAAGTATTTTGGAGATAAATAGAACATCATATTATTCCACAAGAATTTCATATGGATGATACCGGGACTTCATAAAGTTTCATAGGTTACTCAGACAGTTTATATAAATTTAGAAATATTTTTAAAAAATTTATTGCAGATTATATGATGTGATGTTGTACTGTTCAAAAATGTTCCAGACATTATGGAATTTCAATAATGGAATTTAAATTAATGCATAATTCTAGATGAGACTTATAAAGAATTTATTAAGGGATATTTTTCACTGCGAAGAGGGATTATGTACCATGACTATTGTTTTTAATAAAAATGATTTTTCATTCTTTCTAAAAGTGATAAGTTGTATCATGTATTTCAGTGAACGTCTTCATGTATACTAGCATTAAAAAAATTATGATCTTCACTTTTGTTAAAAATTAAAAAGAGAAATTATTTTGATATTTATGAGTATCTTATGGAACTAAATATTTATTCTTGAGGAGAAATAAAATAAAGAATACTATGTCTTAAAGTGAATATTTTGCTGATTTATTTGAATTTCAATTGAGGGTTGAAAATGGATGAGAGACCCCATTTTGTTCAAATACTTTCCACTTGAGATGCAGTTAATATAAAATAAGAAATGGGTAGAATGTGATATATTAAAAACAGGGGAATAAAATTCTAGTGATTGAGAATAGCTGAAGGATAAAATTGTATAAGGAAGAAGAAGAATATAAATATTTCATTATTATATTGGATGTCCCAAATATACATTAGTGATCATTCATTTGATGGATATTTTTATATTGGTACAAGATATTAATAGATTGAATCTAACCTTTATAATATGATTATGATCATACCCTTTATTTTTTAGACTTATTGATAATAAAAGAAGATATGTGTGTGGGTTGGATAAAAATAACCACACACCAGGGACATGTCCATCCTTTTAGGTGGAAAACGTCATTAAAAAATTTGTTTTTTTCATATATTTTATGCATGATTGTGAGTGTTGAGTAAGTAGTGTTAAATATGAACATGTGTAAAGGTTTTTTTAGTGAAAACACCATATAAACTGATTCAATCCTCTCCTCTCAGTATAATTCCCTCTTCATGTGATATTAACTAGTACATATGGGTATGTATTTATTAGCTCCAAAAATTACTAAATAAAAGGAGGTTATTATTTCTTTAAAACAATGATAAAGGGAATATTATAATAATATTAATAAATGAACTAACAAATATTATCCTTTATAAATTTTTATTAGTGATAATAAAGACTTCTTTTATCATCGATTTTGTTTTTACACTGATAATGTCTTCCCTTTATCATTTCATTTTTTAGCACTGATATTGGTGAACAATTTATTTATCTAAATTAATATTAGTTAAAATAAAAAATAATTTCAAAAAAATGTTAGGAGTTAATCTAGGGTATGGATAATATATAGTGGGAGGGTTTTCCCTGAGCCAATTCAAACCCACTGGGTGTGTGTTTTATTTGATTTGGTTATATTTCTTCCATATCAACTAGTAATTATTGTTTAATTCTATTTTTGTTTTTATTATTCTATATGTTATTATTTTTATATTAACGTTCCTCTAAACTACATGATAATTTTTTTCCTATATTTTTCTATTGTATAAGGTAATTTTTATTCACACCACAATAACTCTTCCTTTTTATATTTTTCCAATTTCTTTATTATGTTAAAGCAGGAATGATCTTGATTACTCAAGGTCATTATTAATAAAATATAGTGTGTATGACCTTGACTACACCACATTGGGAAGGGTTTGGAATCAAATACCATTCCATACGCAATCCCTATATTATATAGGGGGTTCTAGAATTTTCCACCCACACATGATAGAGGAGGTAGTGAGAGCATGTGGACACATAGGAGACACTAGTCATGGTGACGAATTGACTGTGAGAGATTTGGTGAGAAACATGTGTGTGGAAGCAATCTCCAATGTGGTAGGGCATGAGGATCACATGAATGTAGGTGATATATGGATGCGGTCATGACATGTCCCTAGGAACATGGTAAAATTTGAAAAATTAAGTCATTTATAACATAGGGCATTTAGGTTATCTCCCGTGATGACTTCGGTACACCACAATTTATGTCTTTATGTCATCTATAAATGCTTGGAACTCATGGTTGATTTCAAATATTTTAAGAGAGGGATGAGGTCCTACGTAAGAGTGAACCTCAAATATGTGATTTATTTATTTTTTAGTACATTCAATTGAGTAAAAATTATTATTATTACTACTAATATTATTATTATTTCCATTATAATTATGGTTATTGAGTTAAAATTATAGAAACATGCCCCTATTATTGTTTGGTTCATTTGGAAAATATGTCTATGAGAGCTCCATTCCAACTATATATTATCATTCTATGGAATCTATCCAAAAATACATACATTTTCATATTATGGTTATGATTATTTTTCTTATCCATTTTATTCTTCAACTCATACTTCATCTATTTTTACACATATACTTTTATTAATACTTAATAATATAGATTTGTGGGTTTCCCAATGCATATTGAAACCCTTTATTCTCATGAATATTATTTCTATAAGAGATCAGATAACCTCAACGTGACATTAACAAAAAAATTTGTTGTGTTTTTTCATTTAACGGTTACCTAGAAAGAATTCCTCAACAATATACTAATATAAAACCCATGGATGAATAATATAAATTATAAAATTTTTAGTTCATTATTATCATGGTGTTTATTAATGATCTTATGTCAATGGGAATTTAGGATTAATTTTTAAATGAAACAATATTATAAGTGGATCTTTTTTGTCTTTATTTATGTTATGAAATATTCATTCTAATACGTATAAAATTAATTAAAACCTTTTAAAATGATTAAATAACTTTATTTGGTGATTCATAATGGTTTGTTAAGTCATAAATTCATGAATCATGACTTATATAATGTCATATATTATGATTTAGCGTGTATAAAAAAATCAAACTAATTTAACAGATATTTAATTATTCATTGCATCAGTTTAAACCATAGACTGAAATAATTAAGGAAATTGTTTTTTTTATTTTTTATTTTTTATATAAAATGACTGGAGGCTTTGAGACTAAACTGGGTTTTCATAATAACAGTAACTCTATTTCATTTCATTTGAAAATTTAATAAAGAACTAGGAAATATTATACTCATTTCAATGAAATTTATTATTTGTAACCACATATAAAATGAGTATTTGGTATATTTTAATCCATCTAGAGATAAGTTGGTTGTAATGTTTTACTTTTATTTATCCTCAAATAGCATAACCCAGGATATTTTTCAACATATAAACTATCAAGAGTGGTGCACTCCTATATAGGGTCTAACTAGGACTCTTAATATAATATGATTTGGAGGGTCCCATTATTTTCACATTTTTTTATTAAATTCCTTTTTATAAAGTGATGATTTTTAATTATATTGAATTCATTTGGTTAATTAAAATACTTGTCGCACTTTCCTTTTTATATAGGTTTATAACATCCATTTATTATTCATTTATTTTCTTGTTTTTATATGATTTTTTATCTTTATACCTTCTCATTCATTTGGATTTTGTTTGGTAAGCTGTATTGGGAGAGAAGATACATTTATATCTATTTTTTGGATGTTTGAACGTGTATTGTTATTTGTTTAGTGAATTGATAGTGAATCATTTTAGTCATATAAGGAAATCCCACTAATTTTGTTATTCTCACCACCTTTATATGAACTATAGTGCATCAGATGCTTTTTATCTTGAGTTTAAATTTTATTAATGGGTATCTCTCATGGTATACAATGATTTATTTTTTCCATCAATCGATGTTGGGAGAGAATAAAAGGCGATGTACATACATGTTTTACAAAAACTAATTACTATTTTTTCTATACCTTTATTTTCATGTCATGTTGATACATGAGCCAAAATTGTCATCATTATATTTAGACAATTAAATTAGTCTTATGTGTTATGAATTTTATTTAATCTTTTAATTTTATTACATTTGTATACTTATAATTATATTAAATGATTAATTATAGGGAAATTGTTCCTCTATTGATTTTTTTACCATCACCATTATTCATAGCCATTGGTGATTTGGTGAATGTGTTTCAGGTTAGTTGTGATCTATTTATGTTTAATGTAATTCGATTTATGTTGTTACACTTCTTCAAGTCACATAACATCTTCAAACCATCATCCAACTAATAAAATCCATTTTCTAACTATAAAATTTTTCAATGAAAACACCATTAATGAAACTATTCTTTACATCTATCTAAAAAATTAATTTTTATTAATTTCCATTAAAAATAGGCTTGTTACCTCAATTCATAGAACCCATGTCAATTTTTATTTAACATCAACAACATCAATTTTTGCATACCACTTACCTAAAAATGATTCCTTATTCCTCACAAATTTATAATTCTCATCATGTTTGCTTCTAAATTATCATTTTATTCCCATTATTTTTTTCAATGTGATATTTTAACAAGCTACCATGTTTGATTTGAACCAATTTTATAAATGTATTCAATCAAGGTCATATCCCATGTTGTTTGTGGAGAATGTTTATAAATAACATCTCTTAATTTTCATAAACAAATCTTTATTTAATGTTCATGGTAACCCTTACATTTGGTTCTAATATAAAAACATCAATTTTAATGTGATAAGAAAAAAAATTATCATTGAAATAAATAAATGGTAATATATTGAAAATATCACAAGAATTAGGATACCTAAATTAAATATTTTTATTACCATGCACAATTTTCTGACTAGATAAAACAAATTTAAGTATAATCATCATAAAAACATATTATGTCAAATTGTACTGTAAATATAATATATAGATGGTAAAAACCATTATGATCTACAATATGTATCTTTGGTGATAAAAATATAATGTTATATAACTTTACTCTATACATAATTCGTAAATTTATTAGAAATTTCTCTACGAGAAAAATTATTTCATGTAACACTGCGAAATTATATAATAAGTCCATTGTATTTGACTATACATGTGACATGAAACACTAGCTTAGAAGAAAATATAACACCCCAAGACTTTGATAAATATTTATTTTTAAAAAAAATATTAAATCACTTTAATAGATTTTGTCACATTAAATCACTATTTTTATCATTCATTATATGAAACATTGATTTTATCTAGAATTACATGAAACATGGAGTTTAAACAAAACATGATATATTATTTAAATATTATTATTTAATGTGATATTTATCAACTATCTATTATAATGGATGGAATGAATAATATTATATAAATAGTAAAAATATATAGTTCACACATGTTAATTTTTTTAATTTATTAAAAATTAAATAACAATAATTTAAAATAAAAGTAATGTTTTTTGAATAACAAGATTTTTATAAAAGACAGATTAGTCATGCTTTGGAAGAATGATTTAAATTAATTTTTACAAATTTTATAAAATTTATTCTAAAAAATAAACTTCATTATTTTTTTCATATTAAAAAAATTATCTTCGGGTGAACATTTATTATTTTTATGTCAAGTTTCATATTTGGATTAATAGTGAAAAAATAAAAAAATTTCATTGAAAACAACATTTTTGTTTACATTATCTATATGGATAAATTATATTTAGATTAATTTTTAATGTAATATGACCTAAATTATATATCAATTAGTGAAATTTATTTAATTTTAGACATTTACATATTGAATTTTTATATCCAGAAATTATATACTTTTAAACATTTTCTCTTTGAAAAAATCTTTTCTCATCGTGTCTGTCAGATTAATTTTAAATTATATTTTTTTTCACATATGTTGATTGAACATGGAAAAATTTATTCCACATTTTAAATCATAATAATTTATAATTTATAATGGTTTCAAATTTATTTTTTACAAAAATGAATCATGAAAATATTAAAAATAATTAAATATTGTGGTTAAGGTAAAAATGCATTTATCATGGGGTGAAAATAAAATGATAAGTAACAAAGTTATTGAACAACATCTCAAAATATTTTTGGATGGAAATATTTCTATAATATCCTTCCCATATTAGAAAATATGTCTATTTTAAATCATATTTCATGTGAATTCATTTATCATTTTCGATTATTTCAGTAAATTTACATGAAATTTCCAAGAGGGTTTGCTTTCCCCACTTATAAAAAGGGAACCCCCTCAAATAATTTATTCAAACCTCCCAAACATCATGGTTCGACCAACCACTTCTATTTATCTCCCAAAAATCTTTATTTATATTCCATCGATTTTTATCTTCCCAAAAGACCGTCCTTAGGGTCCTTGAGAGGATATCTAATGGATGTTCCTCTTAGAGAATGAGGCTAAAAATGATCAATCAAAATGATGTGTGAGGTAATTAATTTCTTAACTTAATTATGATTCATTGGGTTTAAATTACACTTCATTGAGTATTTCACTCTAAGATTATTTAAATAATGATTTTTTATTACCTTTTATTGTATTTCCACTAGTTTTATATGGATTTACTATTGAAACACAAAATTGATTCATTGATAAATTCTCACTTCTACGTAATGATCACTGTAAAATTTTATTTCATAATTGATTCTAATCTATATTGTGTATTATTTAATTTTATTTGAAAGAAATTATTTTACCATTTATAAATGAAACTATTCCATTTTTTCTCCTATGGTTATTCATGATATTTTAAAGTAATAGTATCATTTTCCACTCTTTTCTACTTAAATTAATTGATTTTTTTATGATAAGCTGACTTAATTTCTCTCTTCGGCCATAAGTTTTTTTTATTCCAAAACCATTTTTTCTAAATATTATTTCAATAATGTTATTAAAATTTTAAAAATGAATTGTTAAATTAATTTTTTCCCATTATTACTTTTAAAAAAAATCATAGGAAAATTAGGTCATTTTTAAAAAAAATAATCATTTGGATTTTACTGAATATATAAATTGAATCTTATTTTGTTTTCCATACAAGGATCTTTCACAACATTTTTATTGTGAAAAAATAATTTTCTTTTAACTTGTAGGTCTATTATAGAATTAACCTCCATCATGATCGTCATTTACTTGATTCTTCCTATACATGTTTATATGGTTATTTTAATAGAAAATGATTCCATTATTATGTCCAGAGTTTTTTATTTTAAAAAAATATTTTCAAAGTAAAAAAGTGTATATTTTATAATAAATATTATTTTAATATCTTTAAAGTATTTTTCTCTATGTCAATGTCCTATATTTAATCTTATGTTGAGGAGGTACTCTAATGACACCAATCGAAATATTTCTTTGGATGGATTAGTATATTTTTAACTGTAAAAATTATTGATCTTATTTATTACTAGTTATTCCAATATGGATTGTTATTGTATTGTTATGAAATGTTGATTCAGTTGAATTATCCTCTCTTTTGAGGAATGAATTGGACTTAGTAATTGATGGACAAGGCCTATTATATCCACTCAAGGAATTAGTAGGTCTCATAAGACAAATTGGATTTGGTTTTTTGATGAGGCCTTACACATTTATATAGATATATTTTCAGGAGGACTCAACAATATTAGAGATCTTTTCACAAATCTTTGATGGTATTTGATGTATTGGCATGAATACTTGAATGTATTTTTTATATTCCCATCATTATTTATTCAGTTATTTTGAGTTTTTTTATTGATATTCCATGTGATTGTTTTATTAATTAAAATATCCATTGTAGATTTTTATAATTATGTGATTATATATTTTTTATTGGTTGATCATATTTTATTCTTACCCTATTATACTCATTTTATTTTTTAAATGAAATATGTTTCATTTATTTACCATGAAGTATTGATTATTCTTTATTTATTCATATATTTTTCTATACACATATTATTAATGAGAATATGATCCCACACATTTCATGTCTTCTATTTTCCTCCAGATACTAGGAAGTATTTAATGATTAATATATAGTGATATTCTAAGTGGAATGGTGTTTTTATCAATAAAATAATTAGTTGTATTCTATGTTTTCAGATGTAAATGTGATTCAAGTATGTATCTAGTTTTCCAAGAGTACTGAAATATTTGGTCCATCATGATGTGATTCGTTATATGTTATGCCAATGTAATAAATAAGACATTTTCTCTATGATTTTGGGGTAGGGGTTTTATAGTTATTATTATATGATGTTTAATATAATCCTTGGGAAATATATTTAGGAAAACATATGTTATGGAAAATAACATTATAATAGACTTTGATTATAGGTGGAGAAGAACATCAAAATGTTTTGTTAAGGTATATATTATATGGTTTTTCCTAGAAATACATACATATATGTATACTACAAGTTGACATAGTTCTATCATAGAGGTTCCTTGGGGTAATAACTCCAAAATGGGTGCATTGGTCTTGACTCGATCATCACCTGGTGCATGAAAACTTTCCTTACTATGATTTTAGATTTACATTACTATTGAAAACACTTAGTATAATTCACATTTTTTAAGAAACTTTATGATGAATTTGAAAATAATTATATCCCCAAATAAACCTTGTTTATGAATATGAGTTTACTTATGAATAATTTGTTTTTCATTTTTATGTTATGTGTTTCACTGGATTTTGGATTTTACATTATGTTCCATAATGTTAATATATATTCTAGTGTATTCCATTGTTTAAAAATGACTCCTAGAAGAAGGAATGGGAACCCCACCAATCCAGGTAATCCAATAATGTCCATTTATTTGATGGGTTTAAGCCAATATTTCTATGGGAACTAGTCTCTCAAACATTCTCATCATATGAGGACACAAAATCACTTCATAAAAAGGTAGATGAATGATTCTATATGTATTATAGATTTATAGGGAGTGTGATAATAAGTGGAAGGATGACAAAAGGGTAGATAAAAAAATAAGTTAATTTTTTTTTCAAATGTGATAATTGTGGAAAGAAACATCCTAGTAATTGCATAAAAGGAATGAAATTTTACAGTTTTTCTTGTTATTTTGAGGGTAAGAAAAAAATTATTGATGAACCATGCATCCATTTGTAAGGATATGGGGCACTAAACAAATCAATATCTCTACCATCAAAATAATATACCTTTAGGGAATCTAATGGATCATGGTCAAGATTATTTTATTACCATGGATGAAGAGAATTACTAGTTTACTTCTGTTTGGATTCGAGAATTATGTCATTTAATTATTTTAACATAAATATCCTGGTTATAATAATTATGAAATATATAGAGATTGTACTTTAGTACTTTTTCATTAAGGATTTGGAATTATGTGTTGGATTGTATCGATGACCAAGAAAAATAATTCTGTGGAAAGATGCACTTCTTGAATAACACATGATTAAGGACCCTTAATATATTCTTAATTTTTACATAATGATATTGGGATAAAGATATAATTTAAATAGTGAAAGTAAATTAGATAGTACTGAAAAACTTAGAACTTATTAATGATTTTTTTAGAATGTGTTTTATGGTTAATAGAGTTTACAACATTTTTGTATTTAAGGAATATATCCAATCATCTGTGTTTTAATTAAGGAATAATAAAGAATTAATTTTTTTCAATATTTTTTATAGTAATTAATTCTATTACAATGTTTCAAGATAATATGTGTTGAATATATTCACTTGTTTGGTATGTGACAATTATTATCTACTTCATGTTTTTTTGGATTAATGATCTGTTCATTTTGTAAATTTATTGACCGTTTTTCTAATGTTTTGTATCTTAATCTTCTCGATGGGTCATAAGGATAACCATTTATTAAATGGTAAAATTTTAACTTTGGATGTGGTTTTAGAGATTAATATATTAATTCACTATATGATTATTTATACATATTGGGAAACATGTGTCAACCATATTGGTTTTGTAAAATACTTATAGATAGATGAAAATTATCTTCACTCTTTTATGTATATTATGATCCATTATTAGATAATTTTTTTCCTTGAGGCATAAACATTTTACATTTGAATATTCATTTCTTGGAGTAAGGTATGAATTGGAAATTGATCAAGGAACATTCAAAGGATGAAGTTATGATTATGAAATAGAAACATATCAAGTAAATATATTTCCTTATATTAATAAAAAGTAAAATAATTCATTAACTTTAGGAAAAGGATCTTGAATGAATAATTTTATCCTATTACATTTTTATTTAAAAAATCAGTTGGTCATTTAAATCATCATAGATTTATGGTATTGAGTCCCTTATATTTAAATTTAACTTTCAATTTCTTATGATCAATTATCTAAATCACTGTCTATATTTATTTATTCTTTTATTTTGAGTCAATATCTTTAATTTATTAAAAAAATATCCTATTTAAAAACCTAGTAACGTAGTAATACACACGATCCCTGTACTCCATTTTCTCTCTTACTACGAGCATAATTTATTGAAACTTTTTATGATGTGGGATTTAAAAAAATAATAATTTTCCAATATCAACCCATTTTTACCAAGATAGAATTTAAATTGAGAGGAAAAAATCTATTTATTATGGGGAGAATGTAGTGCCATGAAATTATAAAATAATAACATTGTATTCGATAGCGTATGTGAAACAAAACACTATGTTTAGAAGAAAATATAACACCATGATACTTTATGATATATTTATTTTTAAATAAATTTAATCTCATAAATACCTTTGATAATATTAAAGAACTCATTTATCTTACATTTCATGCAACCATGGGTTTTTCTTGAATTGCATGCGACACTATGTTTAAACGAAATGTGATATATTCGTAGAATGTTATTATTTAATATTATGGTTATCAGAAAACCATTTGAATTTAAAGTATAAATTTTATTAACTAGATTATGAAAATATAGATTTATTACATGTTCATTTATAATTTATTGATTAAAAATAAAATTGGAATCATTTAAAAAAATTAAAATGTTTTTTAAAAACTATATTTTTCTAAATGATGGATTAGTCAAGCTCTTTGAACATAATTTAAAATAATTTTTACTAACTGTATAAAATTTATTGGGAAACATAAACTTAATTTTTGATAATATAATATCAAAATTATATTATGGTGAATTATTTGGATTTTTTCTGACAAGATTCATTTTTTGATTAATAGAGAAAAATTACTAAATTATAATTGAAAACATCATATTAGTTGTAATTATTAATAAGGTTAAATTATAATTTTAATTAGTTTCAAAGAAAATTATGTTCAATTATATATAATTTAATTTAATTTTGGAAATTGGAATAATTTCCATTTTTAATTTTTATATAAAAACATTGTACACTTTTGATCATTTTCTCCTTGAAAACAGGCTTTCTTGACACTTCTGTGTGATTAATTTTAAATTAAATTTTTTCATATATGTGAACTTAATATGTAAAAATGGATTTTATATTTTTAATAATCATAATATATAATTTATAATGAGGAAACTTAATTTTCAACCAAAATTAATTGTAAAAATAAGAAAAAACGTAATTATTGTGGTTAATGTATAAATAGATTTACTGTGGTGTTAAACTAAAAGTATGAGGGTTTAAATGACCTACGAACATTTCATAATGTTAGTTTATTCCTATATTTCCGTCAAATTATTCACAAGTTCTAATATATGGCTACATTTAATTATTTTTCATGTGAAAAATTTTAATATTTTGAATTATTTTTGAAAATTTTCCTATAATTTCAAAGATGGTTCCCTTTACCCACTTGTAAAAGGGTTCTCCATACCTACAATTATTCACACCTCAAAAACCCTTTGGATCAACAAAACCCCACCCAATTTTCTCTCTAATATCCTTATTTACATACTAAATATTATTTTCATCCCAAAAAACCATCCATGGTGACCTTAAGAGGAGAACTAAAGGAGGATTCTCTTAGAGAAAGATGTTAAATAATGTTCAATAAAAATGATGTGTGAGGTGAGAAATTTAATAACTCAATTTATATTCAATATAATTAAATTATATTTCATTGATTATTTCATTCTAATATTATTTGTATAATTATTTTTTATTACTATACTTTGTATTTCCACTTCTTTTATGTGGATGTAGAGTTGAAAAAAATGTTTGATGTCACTATGATTGCTCCTTCCATGATGAAAATTATGCCCTAGCCCATAGATTCCTTAGGCTCTGGCCCCCTCCTCCTCGATGGGGGGAGGGGGATGTATCCTTCTTCCTCGATGGCTCAGTCTTTAACTCCCTTCACCAACTCGGCTTATCTTTCACATTTCCCATAGATCCCACTTGTCCCTATAGTCCCCGACCTTCAAAAAGGCTCTCCTAAGCTTTCTATTTATACAAAGGAGTTCAATGCATCATCAGTTATTCAAAGATCGATACTTGTCACTCGATTCAGGGGTCTCCATTCATTGATTGTCGATTTCAACATATTTTTTTTCGAAGAATGGGGTGTCCAAAACTGAGCGGTGGTAGGTCTTCTCGATCAACATCAACTGATGATTCACTTATCATAAGAGGAAGATTTGGTTGTTTCCTGGTCCAATGCTCCTCTGGTGTTCAATGAATTTGGATTTTTCCTCATGCGATGGTCCTTTGATCTCAACATGAATTGTGACTCGTCTTCAGCTACAACATGGGTAAGTTTTCCCGATCTTCCTCTACCCTTCCTGAATCCTTCCATTATTTGTATGCTCAAGAATTTGGTTAGAAGATATATGTGTTCGGATAATCTCACATTTGAGATCTGTCATCGTATTTTTTCATATGCATGTGTTGAGTTATAGATCTCCAAACCTCCATCAGAGTGGCTATGGATTTAGGCTGGAGAATATCTTAGATGGAAGCATAGAGTGGTGTTCGAATCATGGCCAACATTCTGCTTGGGATGAAATAAACTTTTCCATTTGACCATTGGTTATTGTCATGTAAACTGGGACTAGCCATCAATGGATTAGGTGGATATAGTGGTTGAACACTAGTTGTGGGATAGTGGTGTTTTTGTTGAGATGAGGATGTGGGTGCGGAGTTTCCAGTTGAGATGGATCTGTTTTGGTACCATGATCCTTCAGTTGTGGAGTCTAGTATCAGGGAGGCTCAGAATCAGAAAACTCCTTTGTTATCCATAGTGGATGCATGTAAAGTGAGGCCAAAGTAGGATAGACTACAGTTTGAGGACATCTTCGCCCGACTGAAGCATGATTTGGGTATCCTTGGAGTTAAAGAGGAGAGCCCCTTATAAGTGGCCACAGTGAACCCAATTTATTCTTCCAATTCCGAGAAATGTGAAGCAATATCGATAGGGAGTGAGGGCCAAAGTCTCAATTGCTCTCAAAGTAGAGTCTCGGAGGACACTAATAAGAAGAAGTATTTTATGGGCCGAGGTTGTGAGAAATACACTCGATCAGAATCAGGGCAGGGTAATCCCTACATGTCGGCTGTAACATTTCATAATGGACAATTGAATCATGATGATGTGAATGTATTGAGGTCCTTAGAACTAAACACCTTTGGTACACATATAAAGGCTAGTTCTGGGGGGGAAGAAATTTGGCTGGGAGAATATATAATGTAAGGAGGAGTCTCTACATAAGCAGATTTCCCTCAAAGTTGGCTCGTCGATAAAGCCCTGGAACCGCTTGGATGGCTCAAAAGACCTGAAACCTCCATTGAATGACGAGGATGACTCTTCATGGGTTGATATTCATAGTCTCTCTTTAGTGGATAGTATGGACCGAGGTCAAGGAAAAGGTCCTCACATCCCTACCAGGAAGAAAGGGAAAAAGGCAATAAATATTCCGGAAAATGTATAGTGGTTTAAGGGAAAAATCCAAAGGGACATAAGGATTACTCTTACGTGCCGAAACCTGTAGAAATTAGGTCATCCAAGAAGTGAAGGAACAAAGAAAGCTCAGTCTTACATAAGGGAGAAAGTGAAGAAGCAAATAGATATAGAAGATACATAGAAGAAAAGGATGGGGAGTGCTTGAAACTAATTCTGAACTCCAAGGAAGACATGATTGAGCATGAAATACGACACAATGTCTCAGAAGTGGAGCTAAAGAGTATTTATGAATGAATGTTGCAAGTGGATGCAATAAAAGAGTAATAAGTGTGGTTAGATAAACATGATAAAATTCTTGCCTAAGGCTTCAAACAAAGTAAAATCAACTTATAGTAATTTATTCGGACAATTGAACAGATGATTTCTCACCAAGAAGATCTTATTAGAGAAGACCTAGTTATCCAGGTTAGTTCAATGCACTGGAAACTTTATAGAGTATCTTCTTCAAGAAATATTATTCTAGTGTTTAATCATTTTGCGACATATTTCATCACATAGTGGGGGACGATTGTAAACATTGGATTCCCATTTTTTCCTAAAAAATGGCTTTAATAAAAATTTAAATTTGGATGGATAGTTGAAACACAGAATTGATTCATTGATTATTTCTCATTTCAATGGTATGATTATTATAATGTTTTATTTCACAATCTCATTCGAATCATGTTTTTTTACTCTTAAATATCAGTTGAAGTAAATTATTTTACCATTTATTAATAAAACCATTTAAATATATTCTCCTCTGGTAATACATGATTTTTTCAATTAATTATACCATTTGTGTAACATAGTGGTAATTAAATTAATTGAAAAACTAATTTTATGAATGTACGGCTTCATTTCTCTCTTTATTTAGAAAACATTTTTATTTCAAAACCTCATTTTAAATAAATTATTCGAAAAATGTTTCTAAACTTTTCAAATAAAATTATTAAAGTAATTTCTACCGTTTTTAAAAAAAACAAATGAATAATATTTTGTGTCGAAAATAATGTATGTTTAGATTTTACTAAAAATTTGGAAGGGATCTTGTTTTCATTTTATGATCAAGGAATGTTAATAAAATTTTACAATGCAAAAAGAAAGTTATTTTAAATTTTATATAATGTAATCTATTACCCCTTCATGAACATAACTTCTTTGAATATTCTATTAAATTTTTACATGTTTATTTTCAAGGAAAATGATTTCTTTATTATGTTCATAATTTTCTAGTTTTAAAATTTTTTCAAATTAAAAAAGGGATATTTTCTACGATAAATATTGTAGTAATATCTTTAAAATTAATTCTTATGCATAGAAATTATTTTTTGGATCTTATATTGATGAGTTACACTAAGTATTCCAATCAATATATTTATTTTTATGTTTTATGATCATTTTTACTGGGGAATATGTTCAAATGCTTCATGAATAGTTATTCTAATAAGGAAAATTATTGATTTATTAAGGCATATTGATTTATTTGTATTCGTTATTCATATGAATAATGAATTAGAATTAGTAAGTGATGTGTGGGGAACTCTATATAACCTTGATTCATTGGTAGTTATGATGAGATAAACTATATATGGTTTTGTTTGAGGACTTACCCATTTAGATAGATGTCTTGGCATGATGCATCAAAAGTATTTAATGTCTTAACACAAACCGTCGGTAGTATTAGATGACTCATAATGGGGCCTTGATTATATGAATTATATTTCAATAATTGAAAATTCCATCATTATGAATTCAATTATTGATATTCCAAGTGATTATTCGATTAGTTAGAATATCCATTATCACGTTTCATGCTCATGTGATTATTTATGTGGAATTATATTACCATCATATATTTCTTCCAAATTGTGGCCATGTTATTGATTAAATGTAATGTGTTTTACTTATTTACCTTTATATATCATTTATGGATTATTTATTTATAAATTCCACTATATGGCTACCCATGTTGAGAATCTGAACTCACCCCTTTCTAATGTTTTATTTTCCTCAGGATACCATGAATTATTTTCTCATTGATATAAAGGGATATTCTAAGTGAAATAATGGTTTTTTCCAGAAAATACTTTTTTTACTCTATGTTTTCAAATGTAAGTGTGATTCAACTATATATCTAGTCTACAAAAACTACAAAACTATTTAGTCCTTCGGGATATTATTCCTTATATATTATAACAATATAATAAATAATACAATAAATTTGAGCTTCTTAGTTTGGGTTCGTTACAAATTATATAATAAAATCATGTTGAAATGTTATAATAGATAGAGGATATATTAAAATTAAATTTATTTAGTGTAAAAAAGATTACTCTATTGAATTAAAGTTTATTAGACACAATTGCACTAAACACATATTACAAGTTATATTCTATGAGACACAAGATAATTTCGATGGTCTAAATGATACAGTATAACCAACATAAGGTATTGGGTTATTTTGTTGGAAATAATTTAGTAATAAACATCTAATAGATTACATATATTAGATAATAAATATTTTTTGTAGTAGACATATATTAATGGATGGTTTCTAACATGATATATATTATATTTGGGGTTGGATTATTTTTACAAGATATATATTACCTCAATATATATATAAACAATATATCATATATATGAATAAAAAACATATATTATTGAAAATTACTTTTTTTAAATAGAATAATTTATTGGTTTTTTTGTTAAAAAATCAAGATATTTGTTATGGGTTTTGAGTCAAATAGCTATCATAATTTTATCACCTTTTCAATTCATTCAAATGACTAGTTTTTCCTTTTTTAAACAAATAGAAATTTTATATTGACGGATTAGTGAAAAATATTATTTTAGTGAAATTAAAATATATAATCTATATAAGAATATTGTGACATATTCATATAAGATAATATAGAAAAATTGATTATATATTTTTTTAATTCTCATTTAAATTGATTATGTATCCCAATAAAGTAATTTATTCTAAAATTTTGATTAAATAATTTAATAATAGAGTGGTAGAAGAATAATTTCCTTTTTATTGGGTTTATCATAAAAATATGGTCATTATATATAAAATTTTCCATATAATTGAATACTTTTTGGATTTAATTTATTTTATGATAATTTTTTATTTTCATTATTTCTTTACAATATATCATTATATATTTTTCTATGAAGAAAATAATCAATCTTTGTAACACCCAAAAATTATTAAATAATATCAATTCATTCAGTATCATATGGTACACACAACACCGAGTTTAAAAAACCCATGAAATATATTTCCTTAAATTTAATCTTTTTGATAGCTTGTAGAACATGAATCCTTAAGTCTAAATGAACCGAATTATAATAAACCATAATAATCTAGATGTAAAATTAGTGGGTATGAATAGTAATACCTAGGTTATAAAAATTATATGTTTTAAACAAGTAAAAAAATCATTATTTATCTCTTTATTGTAAATAAATAATAATTATTTAAAAGAAAAAGAAATGTTTTCTGAAAAACAATATTTTTTTCTAAAAGATGGTTTAGTCATGCTTTTATCGCATAATTAATAACAAAATTTAAAAAAAATTAGATAAAATATTTTATAAAATTAACATAATATTTTAATTCATCATATCAAAGTTATCTAATGATGCATTTTCATGATTTTTGTGGAAATGTTTTATTTTTCGATTATTAGTGAAAAATAGAGATTTTTATTGAAAAATGACGTCTCATTTAAATATTTTATGTAACGCCCTGACCCCAGCTACCCAGAGTCGGTGCATTACTTAGTAACATTGGCATGATCACAAAAGATCAAGTCTCGAAAGACCGATTAGTTTAGTAGCCTTGGAAACAGTAGATACATTCATAAGTCTTACATTACATCATAAAGTGAAAAAACTAATAACAAAGTCTTCATAGTCCAAACTCAAATCCTCTTCTGACTATCCCTGCAGGTCATTCCTAAAATACTTCTTCACATCCTAGAAAATGTTAAAACATTGAAAGGGGTGAGCTCAGATGCTCAGTAAGGATAACAATATTGCGGAAGCTTTCATAAATAAACATTAACATTTAAGGAAATGTATAACTAAAACAAAAGACTTTTAAACATGAACTTCAACATAATATGGCAAAAGTAAAATGAGATAATGCCATTTACTTATTCACATGGATATTCTACTGGTCGAATATTCACATGCAATATCAATAACCACTTTCATAATGATGGAATGCATAATGCCAGACATTCTGAGACATTTTTTCAATGCCTCGGCCAAGATGTCTAAAATGATTAAGGCCTCTGCCAAAACCATAAATCAAATTGGGAAAGGGCCTCGGCCAATTCCACGTCTAGTTGTCTCATGAGACCTACCGATGCATCGAGTAGCTATAGCGGGATCCACTCGTCACTTATTAAGTCCAATGCATTCCTCATATGAATTGGTTTAAACATATCATAAACCATAACATAATCGTATCACATAAAACATGCATAAAGGAAACATAACATTTCCACATTTCAATCACAAGATATCAATACAGCACATTGATATAATAAAAACTCTTTCAAAACCGTTTTCAATACCAAAATAATAGAAAGTTAAAACTTTGTATATATTTTTCATTAAAAAAATGATGGCTTGTAGAGGAAGCCGAAACTCAAATAATGGTCACGGCGGCGGAGAAGTCGCTGTCACCGCATAAGTACGGAAAGAAAAACATCCCATTTTTTTCATTTAGTAAAACGCTTCATATAAAAAATATTCCTTTTGAATAAACGTAAAAGTCAAAGGGGTTTATACACCGTATAAAAGATAGTTGTGTACAAAACCAAATATGCCTCAATGAAAGGGGATTGAGACGAAGTCCTTAAAAAGATCATTTTTAAAATAAAATAGATATATTATCTGTATTCACTATAGTCACGCATAAATAAAGTAAAAATACAAAATAGGACATAATAATATCATGACATAATTTGAAAGTAGGAGATTAACCCAAAGAATGGAAGTTGGGTTAAGAAATTCCCTTACCTCGTGTCCGACTTGTCTCAACCATTCTTTAACCTACTGAATAATAAACTAGAGTTAATATCTACCTTATTAAGAACCATTTTCAATTTAATTATCCTTTTTATATCACTTATTACAATGTTATGAATATTATGTAATTGTTTAAGTTAATAACGGTCGTTTTGTCGATTTTTGGTACTTGAGTCAACAATAAACTTCTTATAATTACAAGTTGTTTATGTGGTAGAATATCCATTATCTCCAAAATTATATTCATGATTTAGATTTAATATATATCATATATATCCAGTATATACATTAATTCATAATAATACATAACATTTAGAGGTATGAAATGAAATGCACCGTTCATGGGGACGGTAAGCCGTACGTACGCATGAATGCTACTTTCATTTCTATTTCGTATTTAATGGAATGAAATCATAATTATATAAAGGTATAATATATTTCCAGTATAATATCATATATAATATCATTTACTTCATCCTTTATACATCCCACATATGGCATTAACGATTCACATCACTTTGAGGGGGCGGTAGTCCGCACTTCCTAAAATGAAATTATCGCGTTTACCCATAATGGAAATCATAAAGTATGCCATAAATGAGAAATACAGAAGCATAAGGAAAACATAAACATATTATATATCATATATAAATATAGTGACATCTTAATGGCCACATTTGAAGGCGTTATATGAGTGTTGAACAATCATCGTCTCGTGAGGCAGAAATCCGCCATCCACAGAAACAGTATGTTCTTTAACCATTAAATGTAGTTGTGTGTAAGTGTAGCTCTAATACTTCTTATAAAAACATCCTAGTATATTGGGGATACTGGTGTTGTTACAAAAGAAATGAATAAAAAGTTTTTAGGGGTTGGAGAAGAAAAATAAAACAAAACAACATTAGAGAAGACATTACCTTAAAATTGGGTAACTCTTTTGATTTACACCAAAGGCTTCCTTGGGAAGAATTCTGCCCAAAGTGAGGATTCTAGGAGTAAGGGAGGTAAGTTGGGAGAGTATTTGGGAAGAGTTTGGCCGAGCCAAATGTCTTGAAATTGTGAATGAGGTGGTAGAGGTGGGGGCCTTTTATAAGAGGAGAGGAGGGGCACTCATGGAAATTAAAGAAAAGTCACTTTATTATAAAATGAGTTTCGGATTTTAGAGGTCCCACACTTATATAATTCTAGGATAAGGTGATAAGGGTTTTAAATATACCAATCCAATAGTCTTTGGACAAGTGTAAGCCTTGTATTTTACATTATCTTTTCATTTTATTAAAATCGTTAAATAATAAGGTCATCGTTGCATCATAATGATGTCATAAATAATTTAATTTATTTAATGTCTAAAAATTAAAAAAAAAATACTATGATGTAGGAAATATTTTTATCTTTCCAATTACTATTTATAGTCAAAAATATGACTTGTATAACCCCATGAACAAATTGATTTAGTAAAACATTTCATGTTTGTGTCATTTTTTACTTTAACATTAATTAAAAGGTATTTATGTCATTTTCGAACTAAAGTGGCTCCATGGGGACCCCAAGTTGACCCATGGATTGTCTTGGTCGTCCATGGAACATCCAATTTTGGTAGGACATGTGTCAAGCTCATCTCATATTATTAAAACATTATTTTTACCTTAAACTACACTAATTACCTCTAATCGCGATTAAGAACTTAAAAGTTACTATTCACCAAAAATTATTTTAATCTCATTGAACCAAATTTTACTTATTACTAACAACCATGTATGTCAGATTTTTGAAAATCAAAACACAGAAGTGGTAATATTTCATTTAAATGAAAAATCAGTTATTTAACTACCACTTAGTGGTTTCACTATTCATCAAAAATTGAAATGTTTCAGAACAATGCCAAAATTTCACCCTAAGCTATAATTGATATTCTGAATTCCAAAATGATGTCTATTTTAAAAAATTCCAAACATATATGTTTCATTAATTAATTTTATAATTTATTCCCGCTGTCACAACAAATAGCGTGTTTTTAAGAAACAATTTATATCAAAATATTGGCAATTGTTTATGTCCAATTTCAATGTTAAATTAATTCTAATGACCACCATTGGATAAAATGGTAAAAATATATTCTAATTATACTTTAAAACCACTCAATAGTATAACTTATCACTACAAATTTTTTTGATTTAAAAAGTTGTTTTAAGTATTTTTCACTATTCATAAAAATTTCGAAGTTTTCAGAAATTTACAAAAAAATTCAACATATGCTAATTTCGACATTACGAATCCAAAAATGAAGTCCATTTTGAAATATAAAATTTCTATAATTTTAAAAAGTGGTTATTACTATTCATAATGGATACATTGATTAGTCGCGGTGTTTTAGAACTCGAAGTTGCGTACAATGCAAGCTATTGCATTATTGAATGAGAAGCGTATCATGGAAGCTCGGGGTGTTACATTCTCCCCTCCTTCAATAAATTACGTCCTCGCAATTTGAAAATTTTCTTTGAAAAAAAAAAGGATGAAAATAGAAAATACCTTTGTAGAAAACCCACATCGGAAATAATATTAATAAAATTTAGGCTTAATAAGAGGGAAAGGGAAATGAAAAAGTCACCACCCAATTATGATCTCGATTAGGAGAACATTGGTGGAAATTAGAGACATATAATTTGAGGAAAAACGTAAATATTTGTAGGGAGTGATTGAGGTCATCAATCACAATCAACTGTCCAATTGAGGGCCTCAAAGCCTTAAATCTATGTTGATTTAAAATATCATCAGTTCAACAAGACATAAGGTATTAGGATAACACATTTTTTTTGTTTTAATATCCCCTTACTAAAGTTTAGGAATTAATTTATTCATTGAATAAGAGATAGGTATCTATATATTTATGCTTGACAATTAGAGTTTCAACCTTCAACTCATCTTCCACTCAAAAAGATAATAGAACTCAAAAATATTATACTTATCCTAATTGTATAAGGTTACAAATGTTAACACATACCATTTAGATTAGTAAAATTATTTTGTAATAACCAGGGACTTCCTGTAGGCTAGTGGTAGGAAATAAAGGCATGTCGCACTATGGTTGTGGGTTCGATTCCTGCAGCATTGTCCGACGCGACGGGTTATTCCCCACCATGCAGGTTGTCCTTTTCCTAATACTATAGTGTTATAATATTCCAAAAATAATCTTCATAAATTTTTTAACCTTAAAAAATACTATCTAAAGATCAATTTAATCCACTCCAACCTTTATAGTTATCAAAAATACCTCTGTCCAGACTTTCTCTAAAAGGTCTCTTAATTCCTAAATCACATTATCAGATTCCACAAACAAAGTAAAGTTTCTCTTATTGTCACATACTAAAAATATAAATACCTTCATCATATTAAAACCTTACTGGAATCAACAAGTACTACAGTACAATCCTTATATATATATCACATTATTCTAATAACCAGAATATAATCCATGAGTCCAAAAGCACCAATACATTAGTTATTCTGATTCAACTGTAGTAACAGCATAAGATTGTCCTTGATCCCTTGGCCTTTTCTGGGGTATGTTTCCCTGACGCTTAGGACATTCATTTGCATAATGCCCAATTTCCCTACAATTGTAGCATTCAACATTGATAGCCTCTTTCTTTCCCTTGCAATCACGCGCCTGGTGACCTTTTTCTCCACATTTATAACAAACTCCCATTCCTTTTAGGCATGTACCAGGGTGATTCTTCCCACAATTATCACATAATGAAAAATCCTTCTTTCCCTTTTTCCCTTTATCTGTCTCTTGTTCCACCGTTCTCTTCTTCTCTTGCTTTACTTTGTTGTCATAAGACTTAGAGAATTCCTTTTCTGTCTTGATAGCACATGAGAAAATATCTTCGTATGTTGAGAAAGATTGTGATACTAAAGCTCTACGGAGAAATGGTTCTAAGAGATCAAATAAATGATCAATCTTACCTCTTGGGTTACGTATATAATATGTAGCATACCTCGCCAACCTTGTAAAGTTGGCCTCATAATTTGCAACATTCTCATCCTCCTTTTGTCTCAGACTCAGAAATTGCCTTTCCATATCCACTCGATGGTCTCGAGGAAAGTATTTTTCTAAGAATAGCTCTTTGAACTCCTACCATTCCATGTTTGTTAATTCATCATCTTCCTTTGTGTTTTGAATTAGTGACCACCATTGATCGGCATCTCCAGTGAGGTGGTAAACTGCCATGACAACTTTCTCCCTTTCACTACTCCCCATGGAATGGAATATTTTCTCTACAGAATTTATCCATTGCTCAGCTACTATAGGATTTGTACTCCCATTGAATTTTGGTGGTTGTTGCCTCATGAAACGGTCTAGCATTGATCCTCCACATTGCAGATCAGGGTGCTCCATACGAGTAAGGTTATTATTCATAACCTGTGTGAGTTGTCCCAATACGGTGAGAAGCTGATCAGCACCAGTTGTATCTCTAGATCCACAATAATTATCTTGAGCAGGAGGGAAATCCCTACAAGGAGTGCGTGCATTGATACGGTTTCCATTCCTTCCACTAGGCGCCATTTCTAAACAATGTCATAAACTAGATTAGTTTATGAATCAAAATACATAATTCCATACTTGTAAAATACTTAACATAAATTGAACTAATTATGGATATAATCCATAATCATAAAAATGTTTTCTTTGAGGAGGTATATACTTGTAACCCTTCATAGTGGTTTGTAAAGAAAATGGGAATTATCCTAAGCATATCCCCCGGGAGTGTCGTAACCAAGAGTGCAGCAAGGCCCATTGTTGTGCACCAGTTCCCATTCGAGTCTAGTTCAAAGCGGTGTTTTCGGGTTTTACCCCTAGGTAAATCTGTGCCAGAGCCGCCTCTACCTTCTCGTATCCAGACAGGGATGTATTTCTCAGAAAACTCACAACATCTCTACAATACTAAAATTCTAGGAAATTATTCTATACTAATCCTCATAGTCTATCTTCGGCCTATGTGCTCTAATCAGAGTTTATCTTAATCTAGCTTCCAGGGTTAGTACTAAACTGCCTCTGATACCAACTATAACGCCCCAACCTCAGCTACTCAGAGTCAGTGCATTACTTCGTAACATTGGAATGATCACAAAAGATCAAGTCTCGAAAGACCGATTAGTTTAGTAGCCTTGGAAACACTAGATACATTCATAAGTCTTACATTACATCATAAAGTAAAAAAAACTAATAACAAAGTCTTTATAGTCCACACTCATATCCTCTTCTGACTATCCCTGCAGGTCATTCCTAAAATACTTCTTCACATCTTGGAAAATATTAAAACATTGAAAGGGGTGAGCTCAGATGCTCAGTAAGGATAACAATATTGCGGAAGCTTTCATAAATAAACATTAACATTTAAGGCAATGTATAACTAAAACAAAAGACCATTAAACATGAACTTCAACATAATATGGAAAAAGTAAAATGAGATAATTCAATTTACTTATTCACATGGATATTATACTGGTAGAATAATCACATGCAATATCATCAACCACTTTCATAATGATGGAATGCATAATGCCAGACATTCTGAGACATTTTGTCAAGGCCTCGGCCAAGACGTCTAAAATGATTAAGGCCTCAGCCAAAACCATAAATCAAATTGGGAAAGGGCCTCAGCCAATTCCACGTCTATTTGTCTCATGAGACCTACTGATGCATCGAGGAGCTATAGCGGGCTCCACCCGTCACTTATTAAGTCCAATGCATTCCTCATATGAATTGGTTTAAACATATCATAAAACATAACATAATCGTATCACATAAAACATGCATAAAGGAAACATAACATTTCCACATTTCAATCACAAGATATCAATACAGCACGTTGATATAATAAAAACGCATTCAAAACCATTTTCAATACCAAAATAAAATAAAGTTAAAACTTTGTATTTATTTTTCATTAAAAAAAATGATGGCTTGTAGAGGAAGCCGAAAATCAAATAATGGTCACGGCGGTGGAGAAGTCGTTGTCTCCTCATAAGTACGGAAAGAAAAAACATCCCCTTTTTTCGTTTAGTAAAACTCTTCGTATAAAAAAATTCCTTTTGGATAAACGTAAAAGTCAAAGGGGTTTATACACCATATAAAAGAAAGTTTTGTATAAAACCAAATATGCCTCAATGAAAGGGGATTGAGACGAAGTCCGTAAAAATATCATTTTTAAAATAAAATAGATATATTATGTGTATTCACTATAGGCACACATAAATAAAGTAAAAATACAAAATAGGACATAATAATATCATGACATAATTTGAAAGTAGGAGATTAACCCAAAGAATGGAAGTTAGGTTAGGAAATTCCCTTACCTCGTGTCCTACTTGACTCAACCGTTCTTTAACCTCCTGAATAATAAAATAGAGTTAATATCTACCTTATAAAGAACCATTTTCAATTTAATTATCCTTTTTATATCACTTATTTCAATGTTATGAATATTATGTAATTATTTAAGTTAATAACGGTCGTTTTGTCGATTTTTGGTACTTGAGTCAACAATAAACTTCTTATAATTACAAGTTGTTTATGTGGTAGAATATCCATTATCTCCAGAATTATATTCATGATTTATATTTCATATATATCATATATATCCAGTATATACATTCATTCATAATAATACGTATCATTTAGAGGTAAGAAATGAAATGCACCGTTCATGGAGACACTAAGTCGTACGTACGCATGAATGCTACTTTCATTTCTATTTCATATTTAATGGAATGAAATCATAATTATATAAAGGTATAATATAGTTCCAGTATAATATCATATATAATATCATTTACTCCATCCTTTATACATCCCACATATGGCATTAACGATTCACATCACTTTGAGGGGGCGGTAGTCCGCACTTCCTAAAATGAAATTATCGCGTTTACCCATAATGGAAATCATAAAGTATGCCATAAATGAGAATTACAGAAGCATAAGGAAAACATAACATATTATATATCATATATAACTATATTGACATCTTAATGGCCACCTTTGAAGGTGTTATATGAGTGTTGAACAATCATCGTCTCGTGAGGCAGAAATCTGCCATCCACATAAACAGTATGTTCTTTAACCATTAGATGTAGGTGTGTGTAAGTGTAGCTCTTATCCTTCTTATAAAAACATCCTAGTATATTTAGTATACTGGTGTTGTTAAAAAAGAAATGAATAAAATGTTTTTAGGGGGTTGGAGAAGAAAAATAAAACAAAACAACATTAGAGAAGACATTACCTTAAAATTGGGTAACTCTTTTGATTTGAGACAAAGGCTTACTTGGGAAGAATTCTGCCCAATGTGAGGATTTTAGGAGTAAGGGAGGAAAGTTGGGAGAGTATTTGGGCAGATTTTGGCCGATCCAAAGGGCTTGAAAGTGTGAATGAGGTGGTATAGGTGGGGGCCTTTTATAAGAGGAGAGGAGGGGCACTCTTGGAATGTACAGAAAAGTCACTTTATTATAAAATGAGTTTCGGATTTTAGAGGTCCCACACTTATAAAATTCAAGGCTAAGGTGATAAGGGTTCTAAATCTACCCATCCAATAGTCTTTGGACAAGTGTAAGCCTTGGATTTTATATTATCTTTTCATTTTATTAAAATCGTTAAATAATGAGGTCATCGCTGCATCATAATGATGTCATAAATAATTTGTTTTATTTAATGTATAAAAATTAAAAAAAATACTATGATGTAGGAAATCTTTTTATCTTTCCAATTATTATTTATAGTCAAAAATATGACTTGTATAACCCCATGAAAAAACTGATTTAGTAAAACATTTCATGTTTGTGTCATTTTTTACTTTAACATTAAATAAAAGGTATTTATGTCATTTTCCAACTAAAGTGGCTCCATGGGGTCTCCAAGTTGACCCATGGATTGTCTTGGTCGGCCATGGAACATTCAATGAGGGTAGAACATGTTTCAAGCTCATCTCATATTATTAAAACATTATTTTTACCTTAAACTACACTAATTACCTATAATCGCGATTAAGAACTTAAAAGTTACTATTCACCAAAAATTATTTTAATCTCATTGAACCACATTTTACTTCTTAATGACAACCATGTATGTCGGATTTTTGAAAATCAAAACACAGAAGTGGTAATATTTCATTTAAACGAAAAATCAGTTATTTAACTACCACTTAGTGGTTTCACTATTCATCAAAAATTGATGTTTTTCAAAACAATGCCAAAATTTCACCCTAAGATATAATTGATATTTCGAATTCAAAAATGATGTCTATTTTAAAAAAAATCCAAACATATAAGTTTCATTAATTAATTTTATAATTAATTCCCGCTGTCACAACAAATAGCGTGTTTTTAAGAAATAATTTATATCAAAAGATTGGCAATTATTTATGTCCAATTTCAATGTTAAATTAATTATAATGACCACCATTGGATAAAATGGTAAAAATATATTCTAATTATACTTTAAAATCACTCAATATTATAACTTATCACTATAAATTATTTTTATTAAAAAAGTTGTTTTAAGTATTTTTCACTATTCATAAAAATTTCGAAGTTCTCAGAAATTTACAAAAAATTCAACATAGGCTAATTTCGACATTCTGAATCCAAAAATGAAGTCCATTTTGAAATATAAAATTTCTATAATTTTAAAAAGTGGTTATTACTATTCATAACGGCTACTTTGATTAGTCACGGTGTTTTAGAACTCGAAGTTGCGTACAATGCAAGCTATTGCATTATTGAATGAGAAGCGTATGATGGAAGCTCGGGGTGTTACATTTTATAATGTTAAATTATATTTCAAATTATATTCAATGTACAATTATATAAAATATAATAAAATTTAACTAATTTATATCTATTTAATCTATTTAATATTGATTTTTTATGTTAAAACCTTCTATAAATATGATAATTTTCTCTTTGGAAACACACTTTTTCGGCGCGTCTATGAGTATAATTTTAAAATGAATTCGGACACTTCCTTAAACTAAATTTTTTAAAATGGATTAAATATTTATAATAATAATTATTTATATTATCTAATATGGTTAACATAATTTTTAAGAAAAATTAATAGCGAAAAAATAAAATTTAATTAGCATGGATAAGATAAAAATGGGTTTACCAAGGGAGTTAAACTATGAAGATAAGGGTTCAAATAACCCACAAACATGTATAAATATTATTGGGTTCCCATATTTCCACCTTACCCTATCCAAAATTATAACATATGTGTATTTGGAATATTTTGGAATGTGATTGACTTTCCCATTTGTTATTCTTTTTGAAATTTCAATGTAATTTCTTAGAGGGTAACATTTCCATAATTATAATAGGGAACTACCTCCCTTCACTTATTCACATATCCCAAGACCTTTGGATCTAAAAAACCCTCAAAAAATAATTCCCCAACGACATTATAAAAATTATCTATCCTCTTGTCTTCCCAAAATATCATCCTTATGGTTCTCAAAAGAAGATCCAATGGTGGAGTCTCTTAGAAAAGGTAATTATCTTTACTAGGACCATTTATTTTCTTTATTTCTTTTTCCACATTCAATTTTTTATTAAAAATACAATATAATAACAAACTTTTCTCCCATATACTAATATGTTATTATTTTTATTGAAACATTTTTATCCATATCCTCATCCATTATGTATTAAAGGAAATCCTTTATCAGGTGTATGGTGGACTACCGCCTTGCAAACCGATGTAATTTGTTTTCCATCACCACCGTTAAAGGATGTATATGATGATGTATTTAACAAATTTATAAGATATTAATGATATTATTTTACATTTTACATTATAATATCAAATATACCATATTACATCAATTTTATTTTAATGTACGATAATGTCACTCGTGTGTACGGCGGACTACCGCCGCACGAAGTGATTTGATACATTTTTCACTTACACATTACATAGAAAGTAATAAGGATAATGTTAATGAGTATAAGTTATATATATGAGATCCTATTGATTCTAGTATATTAATATATCACACACTTCATTACTGGTTCACTCTTTAGTAAGAATATATCATCGCTCGTGCGTACATACTGCCTACCATCTCAACGAAGAGATGTGATTCATTTTCCCTGTACAACCATCAAGAATGATTCTAAAATTGTATAAATGAGTAAATATGATATTTATAAAATTAATATTATTCTGTATATGATGGATCTATATCCAATATGTATTAACTAAAACATTCATGAAAAAATAAGAATTAGAAAAAAAGTCAATTAACAGTCGAAACAATAAAAATATTGAAATATTATTAAAAAACTAGAAGTAAAATGTTATAAGAGGATGATATATGATATTATAAATATGATTTTTGTTCTGGTACAAATTATTATCATCACTAAACCCATTACTCTTGATTTTAAATAATGTTAAACTAAAACAAAAGTGTGAAGTTAGGGATTTCATCTCAATTTCCCTTCATTGAGGCATATTGTAATGTTATGTAGCTAATTTATTTTATATAGTGTATATACATTAACTTTTAAATTTCACATCATGAATCCATCATAGTAATTTTTATTTTATGTTTCAATTTTAATTATATAATATGAGGGTATTTGACTTGAAAATTTCCAAGTCAGAAATAATTTCATAAGTCAATTTATTTTCATTGAGTTATATTAAATATTATTTGTATTCAATATTTTAAAATTATATATTAAATTAAATTTCAATAAATTTTCTTGTATTTATAATTATTTTATATGTATTTAAATTTAACACAGATAATTGATTCGTTGAGTATCTATCACTCCAATGTTATGTACTTTGTAAGGGATTATTTTAAAATATAATTTTAATCAGGATTATTTATAATTGAATTTAAATTGAAGGAAATTATTTCATCATTGTATAATAAAAATAATAATTTATTCTTGTCTGGTTACTCAATTTTTTTTCATGTAATAGAACCATTTTTCAACTCCTTGGTACTTAAAATTATTGAGAATTTTAAAAAAAAAAAACATTATTTATCTCTTCGGTCGTAATTATGTTTTCTTCCAAATCCATGTTTTTTTAAGAAATTAATATATTTTTGAAATTATTCAATTTTTTTTAAGATATGTTTATAATGGTTTTAATTTTGTAAAAAAATCAAAGTATTATTTATTTTATTTTCCAACAAATACATTTTTTTCATTTTACCAAAAAATATGAATGGAATATTTGATTTAATGTGTACAGAATGTATGGAATATAATATCATAATGAACACAGATATTTTAATCATTACATTATATTACACTAATTTTACTTTAAAATAAAATTATTTTTAAAATATTATATGTTTTAAAAAGTTTTTTCCAAAGAGGAAAGGCCATTTTCTTCAAGAAAACATTTGAATGTTTTTTAAAGATTACACTATAACTTTAAAAGTTTATTTTAAATGAAAATTATTTTATAAATTATTTTATGAAATTTTATCTTTAAATTTATTCTCAATGTTAAAAAGTTATTTTCCTCATAAAGGTTTTAATGATATTTTTATGTTATTTCTATTCAAAAACATCAAAAAAAAATTATTTTACTTATAGTCTACTAGGGATATGTTTTATTGATACCATAATTATTCTTTATATAGATGGTTTAGGATTATTTTTACCAAGTGAAGTATTTACATTCACATTCATGAATCATTTTTGTATTCATTAACATTCCCATAAAATATTAAATTTTCTTTGATCATTGGATATTTAATTTCCTATAAATTTTAATATTATTTATGATAGATATATTTATTTCGTAGACCATATATCATGTCTACGTATGGTATTCCATATTAAATTTTTTTGTTTATCTAGGGAAATATTTATAAATGTAAATTCTCTACTCAATATGGATATTCGATGATAATGCACATTGTTCAAAAATTAGATCATTATTTGATTTCTGAAGAATTATTTGTACATATATGGATGGGTGGGTTCCAAAATTATATATCCCTCAATGCATCAAAAAAATAAGGATGTGAATCATCAATATTGAAATAAATGGGTTTTTACCTGTTGTTTTAAAGTATCTTGTGAAAGGACTTAATAGTAGAGTTATCATGTTCCTGAGATCATGACGTCAACAAATTAAAAATTTCCTTTTTTTAATAATTTAGTTATTATTTTCCATGAGTTTTTTATGTGGATTTTATCTCATTAATAATTTCATTACCATCTAATTGATTAAATAGCACGTGTTTTCAATTATTTACCTTTCCATATTTATTATTCCTTATATTTTTATCTATGTGTTTTTTGTAATGATATTATCTCAGGATTCATTCTATTATTACTCTATTGATTAGATATTATGTGTTTTCATTTATTTACCTTTATATATTGATTATTTCTTATCTTATCATGATAGTCATGTTATTTAGATGTCATGTGGATTCAACTATTTACCTTTACATATTTATTATGTATATTTATTCATGAAAAAATATGTTGTACTTAAACTATTCTGAGAATATTATATCACCAATATATTGTTTCATTTACTAGGAATCTATTAATTATTATATTAATAATATGAAAGTGTATTCTAGATGGAATAATACTATTCTCTGAAAAATTATTTTTGTAATTTTTTTTTCAAATGTAATATGGGAAACATGTATCTATATATTTACCAATACTACTAAAATATTTGATTTTTTGGGGATGTGATTCATTTTATCTTATAATATATTAAAAAAAACATTGTATCTAGGTTTCTGGGGTTGGGGTCATTACAAACATAGTATGGATTGATGAACTAGGAATGGTATTATGATTTTAAAAGTTTGGGAGAAACTCATTAGTATTATAACTCAAGTGTCATTTGGATGGATGTAGTTGTGAATATTCTTTAATAAAAGGAAATGTTTAGTATAACTCTTCAAACCCATATTTTTTATTAGTGTAGAGGATGTAGGGATGCTTTTAGATCCATTAGCCTATATAGAAAACCCAATATCCTTTTGATTTATAGCTTAAATTTTAATTTTTTTATATATAAACAAAATTTGGGATAACATATCTATAATTAGAAAATATATATTATGAAATCCATATAGTAAAATATTATAAGGACTAATTAACCACCATCTTGATCCAATAGTTGTTAATTCGGACCATAAATAAATAATCCTTTATTTATTCACCAAAATAAATTATTTACACCAAATATTTCACATTTATTCTTATATTATAATTCATAATTTATATTTTTATGGGTACCAATCTATCATCAATTATATTTTTCCCATTTACATTTACTCTCATTTTTACTTTTCGAGTACGATTTTATAACATGCCTTTATAAATTTCAATTTCATCTTATAATTCATCATTGTATTTTTCTTCATGTTTTTCATTTGGATGTTTAAAAAAATCTCTGTTATGAGAATCTGTACACAAAATAATAATTAAAACTATTTTTTAATAATCTTAAAATACATTCACATTAAATATTTTAAAAAATATCATGATCCTTATAGTGAATTATTTGTAAGAATTACTCTAAAAGAAGTAACCAAGCAGTAAACCATATTCAAATATATTTTTGTATCCTCTATAGGTTTGAAATACATGTTTAATATTTATTGTTGATTTTCTTATCTATAATTAAATATGAAATATTGCAAAAAAAATTAGTAAAATGTGACGAATAGCGAATACTTCTGTATTCATCACTTCCTAGATCTCAACGTATTTGAGAATTAGGACAGAGCAGCGTGCTTCTGTGATCGATATAAATTCCTTCCCATTTGAGGGTTCAATGATGATTATCCAACTAAGGATTCAACATTAAAGACACTTGGGATTCCAATTTTTCGTCTCCCATACCCTTTAAAAACCTAAACAACCTTAAAATCATATGTAATGCCTTATTTTATTTTCTTTATTTTGAAAAAGATACCCATCTAAAGAAAAATACCATGATTTCTTATATTTTTATTGAACTGGACCTAGCCTCCCCTCTCCCTTAAAAATCCTTATTCATGTAAGTAATAATATATTCATCAATAAACTTGTATTCTATTAAAATAATTTAGGCTATTTTTCTTTCTGGAACATGAAAAGTCACTTAGAATCCAATTTTAAAAGAAAAATTTATATCCACCCTTCCATGGGAACAATTCTAGTTACTTACTTGAGGTCCTACTTAAGGTATCATTCTCTTGTTCCTAACCCTAATGTACCTATACAAGGAACTAATGATAGGTTCACTATGGGATCAAATGTAACTTGTTTCAAGGAATTGTGGTCTAATCTAAATGATATATCAACTCCAGAATCCCTTGGTCTATTCTTGGATCACAATATCGAGGAGAATCATCTAATGGGGGAATTGGAATCCTCTTTAAAAGACATTTATCCTAAACCAAAAATACCTAAGAATAATATTGTTGGTCCTCTTGATGTTACCATGTATTTGTGTCTTATTTATATTCAATATGATCTTCCAAGATCACTTGATAAATGGTGATTTAATCAAATAGTTGTTTCATTTGTTTAGTTGTCTAGATGGATCAAGACAATTTCAAAGATATGGTTCGTGTATCTTTGTTTTCTCCTCCCCATGGTGATGATTTGGAGGAAATATGGAACAATTTCATACATGTATAAAGTGGAATTAATTCTTGTAATAATAGGAAACCAATCCATAAAATCATCTTGGACATCCATCAAGATGAAATAGGGCTGTTGGATAACAGATTATAAGATCAGAGGGATGATTAGATTTTCCTTCTCTTACATATCATGTTCTAAAAAATGGAGGACTTATATTTCATTAAAAAGGATACTATAGATAACTCTATAATCTAATGGTTAATGGAAGGATATCATAATGTGGATTAATTTTTCATGCATTAGTGAAACTGAATTTGTTGGGAATATTAACATATAGATTGAAGATTGATATCACACTTTTGATGTTAATATAGTAGGTTCTATTGTAGTATCTTACTTATCTATTTTACTCTAAGATCCTCACTAGTCATAGGGTGGTGGGAACTCTAGATTTTTGGTGGTTTGTGATAATTTTACCAACTTCCCATGTCATAGCTAATTTCCATCTCAATGATCTTCCCAAAGCTATTCCATAAGAGGATAAGATTGTGGATACATTTAAGAGACTCAATCTAAATAGTGATCTGGACTTAGATGGCTTCCCAGGGACCTTGTATAAGTATTTTTCAAAAATTATCAATATGGGTATTATTTAAGTAGTTCGAGATCACTTAAAATGAGAAATGTTTCCTAGAGTTTAAACTAACTCAATCCTTCATATATCCCTAAGGTGATTCAACCCAATGTTGTTTACTAATTTTATCTTATTAGCATGATTAATTTCTCATACAAGTTTCTAATAACTATTTTGAACAAAATTATTTCTCTTCACTTCAATGGTCATATATCAAATTAATAGAATGGTTTTATACAATGCAGAAACATCTGGGGGATATTTTTCTAGTTCAGAAGATGATCTCTATTACTGATAAGAGTGTTTTTAGCTCCAATATTATTATCAAAATTGACTACAAAAGGCATAAAATAAACTTCAATGGTTCTTAATTATCAATCCTTAGGAATGTGTGGACTATATGAGTGGATTTTTAACCACTTGTTATATTGATTCTCTTCACCTAGTTCCACCATCTCACTCATGGGTAGGAAATTTGGTTTCCTCAAATCAATAGGGGGAATATGTGAAGGGGATACTCTCTATCTCATGATTCCCATAGTATAAATTTGAATAATGTAATTTTTGATGTTCCAATTCATCCTTTAAAAGGCCAGTATAGTTTCTTGGGAATATCACATATTTTCTTTATAAAATACATGCTCTTCTTCACTAATGGGAATTATAATTTTATCTAAAAATACATGTTGAACATTAATTCCTAAACAAATTAGAGTAAATAATGAATTAATATTTCTAAAAGAAATTTTATTATCTCTAAAAATTTTGAAACTATGAGAGAAAAACTTATCAAGTAGAGATTTAGATTACTATGAAAGGACTTTCCCATGGAATATTTGGGATCTCCCTTGCCTAATTAGAGGATTTTTATCCATCACTTTTACGGTATTATTAACAAAATCTCAAGTATATTTCTTAATTAGAAGTGATTATTCCTCTCTTTTAGAGGATGTATCACCTTAGTGAATAGTTTTTTACTTATATCCCCATGAATATTATCTCCTTGTGTATAACTCTGAAGATTATAATTATAAACATTGAAATAATTATCAAAAATTTCATTGGGGACATACAATTAGAAGGTCAAAATCACTAGGCCAGTTGGATCATACATTCCAATTCTATTCATGAATGTGGTATTGGAATGAAGATCATTGAAGAATACATGAATTTTTTACAATAAAATATGTTTTGAAATGAAATATTTGGAAAATATCTTTGGTCCTGTTTTAGTAGGAGTAAGTATGGTAGCTTACCCTATAGATGATCTAATAGTTCATTTGGTTCCCATATATGGTTAAGACTATGTGATAATACTAAACTAATTATACACACTTCTTAATGTATTATTGTTATGAGGGACATTTCCTTATTGAAGAACAATTAAGATCATTCCCAAACCCTATTTCTATGTTTTCGTGTCCCCGATATCAACTGTAAATAAGAAACTTTACACTGTTAATTTATTAATGTTGTTAATAATGATGATCAAAATGTTTTACATAACATTATTCAAAAGGATGATAAACTAGATCAAGGAATTTTCATTGCTCATCCCTCAAGTAAATTTAGCTACTTGGGCTTCCAAAGACTACTTCATTCTCATCAAAACATATATTTCATGGGTATAATTCTCATGATAAAATCCATTCCATATAAAAGAAACATTCTTTTTTTAAGGATTCATAATCAGTAAATTTTAATGAGAATTCACATCCAAAATAATGGATTCCATATCACCTCAATGTGCATTTGTTTTTTGTACTTTAAAATTGAATCTATATGGTACCTTTTTGCTAAAATCGTGCAAAAATCACATCTTTTCATCTCTCTAGGGCCTCTTAGTGACTAAATATAATTATAGATATTTGGATTAATTCCATCAAGTATGCTTCAAATTTCATATTGGTATGACCTCTTTCCCACATGAATTAATAAATCTCTTAGTTGATGTGTGCTAGGTGTTTTGGAAATCCCATAATGCAGTATGTCACCATAGGATAAAACCAACTAATACATACATTAAATTATAATTTATCAAAATCATGTATTCTCTAGAATCACTATGTTAGGATTCACCCTTTCACTTATTCTTAAACACCCAAGTTTTATGCTCACCCTCTTTTGTCACATTCAATAATAAGCAGAGGATCGGTTCTCAGAAGATAAATATGGCAATGAGGATTGGTGTAAAATATCACATGGATGACCCATTAATAAAATTTACCATAAACTATGGTGGTATTGTGTGGGAAAATCAGGGATTTGTAGTTTTATCCTTCTAATATTTATTCAGCGAGGGAATCTCCATTCATGTTGAAGCCCAAGAAATGATCGATGGTATCACTCTCTATTGGAGAAATTAACTTAGTATCTCAATTATCAAATCTAATAAAATCATAGTGATTAGTGTACTTTTTGGGGAACTCCTCTTGTCCCTAGAATATTTCTTACTCTATTAGAGATTGAAATTCAATTATCCTCCCAGATGTGAAGATACATCACACTTATCCAAAGGGAAACATGGAAGAAGATATTTTAGATTCCAAGCGATATCAGGATAATTTTTTGATGGATTATTTGAGTTTTGGTTCTCTTCCTTTTGTTTCATCCTAACACAGATCACTTGATTCGATATAAAATTCCACATAACCATACATATGCCTCCATGTACGATAGTTTCTATTGACTATAATTGAGGGTCTATTGTGGGACCACGAGGATATTATACCCTCCATCAAAGTACACAATGATAATAAATAACCAAACATATAAATATTATACAATCAAAAAAAGTAGAAAAAATCATTTTTAATGTATGAGTGAAAGTGAAAACAAAATAGTCAATAGTTATAACTAGATTTAGACATTATTTCCAATTAGACTATTCACATACATAATAGAAATAATATATGTGCAAGGGTTTTTCACCAACTTCAACCCACATCTCACCCCAGACTCTTGACTCATAACAGGCTATAAAAATATATGATCAACTTAGGAATAAACACAAACTATACCTTTAATAATTCTTGCTCCATGGGTTCCCAATACTCTTTTCCACTTAAGCAGGGTGTGAGTATAACTCAGAAGGACACCACCAATGCATTCCAGTACCCAGCTATAAATATGCAGTGTGTGTGCATGTGAAAATACCCGAAGAAAGTAAATAAAAAATAAATAATTTTGAAAGAATAAAAAAATATACCTAATAATAAACAACCCATTATATCCTTGTGTCAATCCATCATGAACTTAACAAGTGACCACGAACCCCGGACATACCTACATTGGATGTATGCCAAATGTATTTAGATTATGAATGTCATAAGTAATCAAGTATTGTTATAATATCAGTGAATATGATACTTTGTATCCTCAATTCATCATGTCTTAGTAGGGCCACATGGCTCACTATTAATATGAACCTGATATCTACAAGGCATTAGGTTTTATAAGGTTACTTGATATCCTCATGGAATTGACCATTGGTTTGGAAACAAGGACAACTAGTGGCATTCACTCCATAACTAAAACACATTGAGTTTCAACACATTCCTAATAATTTTTAAGGCATCCAGTTTTGTATTATCCAAATTTTTATTATACTCCTTCCCAATATAAGGGTCCATCATTATCATCACTACATGACATGCACATCCCCCTCACAGTGATAGCATACCAGGATGGTCTGCCTATCTTGAATAATAGACGCATCTCCAAAGCCATGGTAACACACATATATAGGTAAGGCATACACGGAAAATCATGGAATATTATCATGAGAATATAAAATCATCACATAACAACATGTGATCAACATACACCACGAAAATAAGATAATATATAAATACTCTTGGAATCAAGAATGATAAACTGGTTATATGGGATACACAAACACCTAAATTCTCCCACACTCATGAATGGAAGAATAAGATACACCATCACATGTATCACTATTTAGAAACTATAGTATAAAAATAATACTATCATGGAATGTAATCCTAAGTAATAGTAGAAAAACATGAGATTAAGGAAACATTATCTATCAGTCTACCCAGTAATACTCATGAAATAATCAATATAAATTGTCTCATATGCATAAAACACACACACATGTGATCTAGGCATAAAATATTGTCTCATCAGTGATAGGTATCATGTAGAAAAAACACCACACAAGCTTTAAATGCAGTCAAAGGAACTTATAAGTGATCATGCCTTGACCATCAAAAGATGGTGTCAAGCTGGTACACAATGTTTCATCAAGGCCCTTGGCACATTGTCCAATTACATTAGTGATAGATCCTTTAATTTATTATGTATTAAACCTTATTTATTAATTAAGTGTTATTAGTTATTTATGAAATAAAATTCGTTTAATGACCACTCCCCATAATTGGTGAACCTCATATCTCAGGCTAATAAACATGTATAATACCAAATAGTAGAGTATATTGGAAAACCTACCTCAAATGGAGAAAACTACAAGACATCAAAATCCCAAAAACATGTATGATTCACCCAAATCCATTAATCCTCCATCGATGTCCAATGTTTCTAGTTCATTCCAAATAATTACAAAATTAATTAATTATAACTAAATTATAATTAATTGTTAATTACATGGAACCTAGTATTCAAAAGAGATGGGAATATATACTAAAGGACTGTACAAAAACTGTCACATAGTCAGTGAAATGACCAACCATCCGAGTAATGTCTGTAACATGCTTGTGAAATCATTCAAGGAAATAACCATATCATGCGGAAATAAGACACAGTGAAATTTTATATAAATAAATTTTAAAATGTATAATGTTTCCATCAAAGACATACCATTTTGGAAATTCCAATTAATATAATGTGTCATCAATATGGAATATATTCCTTCCAAATTGATCAACATCGTCCTCATCCTTGAAAATTTACATTATTATCTACTGTAATTTCCATTCAATTTATCTATTATGAATCAACCCAAAATCAATAATAATTTTAATATAAAACACACATCTTGGTATTTTATGTGATAAAATATACCAGGAGGAATCCATCATTGTATATAGGAATTCGATTAGTGAAAAAATGAGATCGAAGGAGGTTCCTGAGGAAAGAACCATTCCCTACCATCCCATTTCACATATGGGATTCAAGGGAATGGAATATGGTGTATCTATATTCATTTACTCACATTAAAACGTCAATAAAACTAAAAAACAGAAATTCATGATTTGAAACCATGTATCACATTGTGATAAGTCACCACGAAAGTTAAAAGGAGGCTGACCATAATGGTTTTCAACATGAAAGATAGTGTCACACCCTGAACCTTTCTTAGAAAAACCAATTATATCAATAACCCCTCTAAATTAACCTAAATTCTCTCCTAGATAACCAAACATGTCCCTCCATTCATAAAAACTTACATTATAAGTGCTATAACCCTTTGATTACATTCATGATCTCTAGATCTTAAAAAGGACCATCTAAAAATAGAAAAAAAATTCAATTTTCCTCTAGAATTCCAACACATAATGACACAAGTTATTATAATATCCTCACCATAACACGTCTATTCCTTAATAAGTTGTGTTAACACATGAATTGAGTCACCTGATCTTCCCTAATCTTCATACAGAAGGATTTATCCATGTTCCATCACTAAATTACATGTGCTTCTATAAGGTTGTTCTCACTCTAGAACACCCATCACACCATTACTACTCAACTACAAGGATGATCACTATATGCCAAGATAAAATATCACCATCCTCAAAATTGAGACCATGATATTACATTTGATGAACATGATACACAATTTTTTCCTCTAACCATTCAGCTTGTAGCATTAGGGTGATCCCCACCAAAGGAATCTTTATACATAACAAGATTCCTAAAATCCAATGACATACTCATTATGGTTCAATTTCATCATGCTCGGTCAAGGAAAAAAATAGTTAGAATTTGATACCAATGTCTCATTCAAGATTCCAAACCAGGAAATGAGTCTTTACCAACCAAAGAAACCTGTACAAATAAAATATATTAAAAGGCCCCTACCAATTTTAAATACCATATAAATACGAGATACGATGAGCTGGATGCAGTTCCAACCCACTACATTGAAAAATTATGTTAGAAAACTAGTCAATACATCTCTAACTATCTTCCATAAAAGGTAAGAATATAAATCCACTAACATTCTCCCAAAGACATTGATCTTGATACCTCAATAAAAAAAGGAAATGTTAAATTAGTACAACATCTAAACTAAAGTATGAATTAACGTTGAAAGAATTTCTTCCCAGTTGGTTCACCAACCACTTACACTATCCAAAAGGATCTCATTTTTTCATCAATTCACCAATTATCTGACTACCTCATTGATCACAATGATCCTATACCAAGTCTAAATCCCACATCTGGTCACCATTCAATGTTATCTCTAAATAAAACATCGGAATTCATCATGGAAACATACAATCATGGGTCTAGTGAACATCAGTCTTATGGATCCATCAAATTTATTCAATAGTCTGTATTTCATAGAAAATGACACTTCCCTCAATATAGGTCATTTTCACACACTACAGGTCGATGATCCCCACCGTTAGAGTATCCTTATCTGTCACCCGGAAATGCATGCATCATTCATCCCAACCCCTGACTAGTTTTTCACTGAATGTGATGACTAAGAGTGATTACCCATTCATCTAATAGCTAAGAAAAGAAGCAAACACTGAACAAAACTCGATATCTCAAAATTTAGTCCACTACATTCAACGATCCATTCACGATGTGTGTTACTTCCACTAGTGTCCTAGGTGTAGGTTACAACCTCATTCAAGATGGTTGTCATACCATTATACATGATTCTATTTAAAACCGTAATATTTCCATTAACAACAAATTTGGTTGACTACACATATATAAAATGATCAATTTTCAATGATGTAATCTTCTACAAAGACTACTCTATAATCATTAACCATAGGGATGAAAGGCCCTATGATCCTCACACAAAATACAAAGTTATAAGCACCAAGGCTGATAATGACCTGAATTTTTCAATGGACTATCATCACTAGATTCATCAGGTAATTCAAAAAAACCAAAACCATTATCATCATCCATATCACCACCTAGATTTCAACGGTTCAACTATTCTTACACAACCCTTGCTATAATTCTCATGCATTAAAGATAACCAAGAAAGTCATGAAAACATAATTAATTTTTTCAAAAGATTTATTACCACTTGATTTCTGGTTATCTCGTCCAAACTCACTCTCCATTTCAACTATCCACGCACAATAAGGTTCTATCTTACCTAAATCGAGCACTCATAGTGCTCCACTTCATAGAAGGAAACTCCTTACTACATGGTTTCATCACACACCACCTATCTCATTGGTATCTTCACTTGCTATTTTTCATCCACCATGCTCTTCAAACCCAAACATGAATCTCAAATACTATAACTCATTGTTATCCATACCCCTATATTGTAAGATACCTTGAAACACATTCCTTTAGGCCTTCTAATGATTGATCACATGCATAGGGAATTTATTCCAATGAATATTTCCCTTCATCATTAACATTTTCTTTCCCTTTGGAAATAATATCCCTAATATGATTACTGTAAATAATCATGAGGTATGACATGTTAGAAACCAGAGCTGCATCAAGTACAAAAGGTCTCTCACAAACCCACTAAAGGTTTCACTAAGGGTTGTATCTCACAAAATTTTATCAAGGAATATCCCCAAATAAATGAAACTATGGATTTAATCTTAGACCATCCATGTTGAGATAATAGATGTAACATTTTTTTAAACAGCATACCACTACGTGGTATACGAATAACTCTACATAGAATGTAATTGGAATATTAATTAACCATACCTATCCATTGGCTACTCACACATGGTTCTTACTAAGTAAACTAACACTCGATAATATTCTAATAGTTTCACGACACAAAATATGAGTAGTGGGACTAAATCAGCGTCACTTTTAATTCTTCCATAACCATTGTTTCCATGGTACATCACATTGTAGTCTCGCATGAATTGCAACAAAAAATAGACATGAATCGGGGCCAAGACACAAACACACAAGAATAATATATGACTTGAGAAACCTACATGAAAAATATAATAGTTGTGACACCTCTTACCAAAATTATCATGATTCAAATCCATAAAAAATAAAAAACTGAAAATACATGTGTTACTAGATGTGAAACCATGTGAAAATAATGCATACAAATAACATCATTCCCTTTACCTGGCATCCCAAAATTCCCTTGGAAATGGTTTCTATTATGAACTAGTCTACGATTCATATTAATCTTAATCATGTTCCTAGGTAACATACTTACAAACTACCCAAAATAAGATGAACAAGAGAGAACATCCTCTGATACCATTTTGAAACATCCCAACCTGAATCAACGAGTCTATGATAGAATGACACATGACCTCAGGTGTGCCTTCCCATATTCTTGAGGCTGCTGACTAGAATTGAGTCTCTAAGGTGAAAATGTGTGGATATTATACCCTACATCAGAGTGAAAAACAAAAATAAATAATGAAACATATAAAGAGTATATAGTTAGAGTAAGTGTAAAACAAAAAAATATGAACTACATGAGTGAATTTGAAAAAAAATCAACCATCATAACTGAATACAAAAATGATCACCCATCGGGATGACCATATACATGGTAAAAAGAAAAAAAATTAATGGGTTCGACTCCCACTCAAAGAGACATATAATGTCAGACTCCATACTCATAGAGATCTATACTAATAGATGATCAACCCATCTGACAACCCAACCCCTACCTGTAATAAGTGAGGGAAACTCTGGTACCCATGTTATATAGCCACCCAATCAAAGATTGTGTAAAATGTAGCAGGACAATACCAACATAGACCAGTATCCAACTGGTAAAATGAATTGTGATTTCATTTGATAACCACATCATAAATTAAACATGTAATATATTTTTGTGAAATCATAATATAATATCACCATGAAAGAATAGGTAATAGAAACCATCTCTGAATTTCCCATGTTCTTACCAAGACTCCATGAACCCTTGCCATAACTTCTTAAATTATATACTAAAAGGATATTCATAACAAATTCTATATGTAATAAATCCTATAAAAATGATAGTGAACATGTTACTCAATTTCCTTAAGGGATTGAGTGTTTTTCAGGACACATGGTCGACTAGTGATATGTACTCAACATCCTCAAGGCATCGGGTTCTGGTTCATTACATAGTATCCTCAAGGCATAGACCAATTATATTGATACAATATTGACTAGTGGAATGTAATTTATATCCACAAGGTATCATGTTTTGGAATTATCCTTGGAATCAACAAGGCATAGAGCTCTATCTAGTCTACAAGGGAATTATGATACTTCCCTGTGTCAGAATCCACCTCCATCATCATTGCATGAAATCTACATTCCCCCCCTCAAATGGATAACATACCATGACGTTACACATATCATGAGTACCAACCACGCCTACAAAGGCATGGTAACACAAATAGTAGGTAAAATAAAACAAGGAAAAGAGTGGAATGTCATTATGAGAATATAGAATCATCATATGGAAGATTTGGTCAAAATAAATTATTAAAATAATCAAAAATATAAATAATCATGAAATTAATCATGATAAACATATGATAGGTTCTATGCACACACCCACATGTAATCACACTCAATCATGGATGAACAAGTTATTCGAAAAAATGTATCACTATAATAAATATAGAGTATAAATATAAATAATGTATGGAACGTCTCCATAATTCATAGTAGCTTCACATGTGATCAAGGAAAACTTTTTCTATTAGTTTTCCTAACAATACTCATGGAATATGCATTATATATGGTCTCACAAGGTTATACATACCACACACATGTGATCCCAACATCTAACATGGTATCACAGCCTCTATGTCTGAAGTAACACAACAACACAGCTCAAGGTGTACATATAGTCTAAAGCAATAATAAGTGATAAACCATAATCCATCGATGATCGGTATTATTCCAGTGCATACGTTTCTTCCAGGTCTATTGACACTTTTTCTAATTACATTAGGTATAGTTAGTTTAATTTATTAATACTTAAGCTTAATTAATGAATTAAGCATTATTATTTATTCATAAAAAATATGAATTTAATGGTCTCTACAGAAAATTTTACAACCTCATATATCATTCCAATAAACATTCATAATACCCTAGGTTAGAGTATGGAGGACCACCTATATCAAATGGAGACAAATACAAGAAAATAAAATTCTAAAAACTTTTATGAGGAAACCAAATCCATTCATCCTCCATCGGTCACCACAGGCTCTAGCTCACTCACAATCATTTAGAAATTAATAAATTATAAATAATTATAAGTGATTAGTTTATTACAATGAAATTAATATCTAAAAAATAAAGTCAAATTTCATGAAGGACATATTGGAAAATTTCACTTTGTTAGAGAAATTAACAACAGTCCATGGAAGGTATGTAATAATATTATGACTCCTTTAAAGGAAAATGCATTATTGAACTTTAAAATAAGATAAAACAATTTAATTTAATTACCTTTTAAAATAAATATGATATAAACTAGTGACATATTTTTTTTTCTTTCAACTTATACCATGATGTCCCACATTTTGGACACTTTGACAGACCATTATATTACTTCTTATATAACACATAATCATTGTGGAATGCATGTATATTCTTATAAACCAATCCCATAGACCATGATACTTTTTTTCATTATAGGTTTAATTTGGAATATTGTTTGCTACAAAAATTACAACTTTAAATAATTTTATAAACTTGAGAAAACTCTAATCAATCCATCCATTCTGGGATTTCATGTTGACAAATATTAATATTGTTGATAAAATAGTAATTTTTTCAACTTATATATAATGGGTTTTAAACATCAACATATAGGAAATTAATTATTTGTTCTTTCTTAAGTCCTTCCACTTTGATATCTTGAATATTTTCTATAGTTTGATCTGAGTTATTACCTTGAAAATATTTATCATCATTAAATGTTGATTTTTTCTCAATTTCCCCATTCCAAGTCCAAGGATTATAACTATGATTAAAATAATTAAAAATTTTCTGATCTTTGAGTTCAATTATTTTCAACATTCTCATATAAAAATATTTATTTCATGGAAAGAGAATTAGTTATTTGTTTGGAACATTTCATTTGGAAAGATCCAAAAAAACTATCATCCCCTTGCTCATATTTATCAGTTAGTCATCATGAAAAATTCCATCTATGATTGGTTATCAAATATAATTAATTCTTGTTATTGAATATTTGTTACGTTATTTCGAAATTTAGATTTAGATTTAAATTTTAAATTAAAATGAAAAAATTATAAATTATAAATAACTTTAATGATATAATCAATTAAAAACTAATATAAATAATATAAATATTTTATTATTAATAAAAAGAACACAATTTATGTTTTATTTATCTCACTATTATTTATCCATATAGAATAACATAAAATTTAATTAAACAAATAATGATAAATATTTCACACGCAAAATTAAAAAACCCTAAAACTAAAAATTATATCAACACCCAAATAAGAAAATTAAAACCCCTCAAAAACAAATAAAACCACATAACATAATGATAATAGACCATAATAATTTATTTGAATGAACTAATGAAAAATCAGAAATTTAAAAAACAAAATAACATGAGGGTTATTGGATGAAAAAAGTTTATGTTAGAGGATAGAAAAGTGAGGATTAGTTTGAGAACCCACATCTTTAATAAAAATTAATTCATTATTTATTACCTAAAGGTAAACATTATACAATCTCATAAGACCACGAATCCTAGTGTCTTTTAGAAAATAGGTATATAACGTAACAATTTACAATATAAATATATAGAAATTACTGAAAACTTATTTAACAAGATCCGAAAATTCTTTCATTCTTCTAAAACATCACAGGATAACCTAATGAAGTACATAAGAAAGGGGTGACATATAAATCCTAGTAAGGGAATAAAAAATAATAGAATAAGGTAAAGAAATACATGTCATCTATGGTTATATCAATGTAATATTATAGGGTTGAGAATCATAATTTTGAATAATTTGGAATGATATAAGATGATAACATAAAGGAAACCTAAGAATGTGGAAACTATATAAATCATGAGCTTATAAAAATGGGTCAATGGTAACCATCAAGAAAACCTAACATACTGTTCTTAGGATAACCTCCCATGAACTATACATATAATATCATGACATTAAAATATTATCCAATTCATTGGTGGGGTATATAATTCTATTCCCACCTGTCAAATTCCTATCATGTACATTCGTAAGTTTTCCACCTAGATGATTCAACATAAGGATGTATTTAATCACTTTTAATAACTTGTTCACGGAGTGTGAGATATATACATTTCTGTCCCAAATTTATTAAGGATAGTTACATCATTGTTAGTACACTTGATTAGAAATGGGTATGGCTATTCAATATACAATGGTTTGGCATGAAGAATCACAGGATAATTTCAGCAGTATAACTGTGGTACAAAAATACTCATTAAAGAGATTAGTGAGAGTGAAAGTGGTATATAATCACCTGGGAATAATAAGTATTGTAATATGATTATGTAATAAATAACACAACAAAAATAATTATAAATTAAATGGTATAGTATAAAGAAGTTTATTGGATAAATTGAAGAAGGAGAGCATCCATTACCTTGAGAGTGAACTTCTAAAGGCTAGAGAGTTTGTTATAAAGAGTTTAGGGGAACCTTGGGAGGACTCTAGAGAGGGATTGGAAGAGTAATTTCTTTATACAAGTGTTTTATTGATTATGAATGTGATTTTAGGTGGGATTATATATTAAAATAGATTAAAATTATTTATCAATTTCCAAACAATGGTTTTGGACTCTATATGATAATATAATAAAAAACACAAACTTTACCATTATTTCTACCTATGGATTCTTATAAATTGAATTTTTTTCATTATTTTACATGTTTAGGAATTTAGATCATTAAAATAAATCCCTTTTATTGAATATAAGTGAGTCATGTTTACAAATAAATGATTTTAAAATATTTTAATATATTATTGGTTTGCGAGGATTCATTAAGGGAATATTAAATTATTCAAATAATTTCAAAAACACATTATTTTGAAGGGGAGATATTTATTTGGACTTGGATACATTTTATTTAATTTATTACCTCACCATTGTTTCATTATGATGTCATTATACATACTATATATTTATACCATATTTAATTTTTACCCACAAATGTGACTATGTTAGAAAATTATGAAGAAAGTAAAAATTGGATAATTTCGATAATATGATTTAAAAAATAATATTTATTTTATCAAAAAAATTCTTTAAATATGAGAATTTAAACTTTTAAATAAAAATATATATTTATTTAAATATACTAGTTTTTTGACAATAACTGGTTTCTGACCCTTCTAAAAATTACATTTGACATCATAAAAATAGATTTTCATTTAAATTTAATAAATTTTATTTAATAATTATATTTTCTTAAAATTAAATTTATTTCAAAAAATCATAAGAATATCTAAATGTGTGTCCTGATTGACAATATTTCCCAAAAATACAATTTGTGTTACATCATATCAAATTATATTTTTAATGAAACCAATTACTTATTCATTTGAAAGATAATATTAAACATGGATAAATATAGTCATTCATTAATTAAAAATATGTATATATTCATACTATTAGGGTATATATATGTATCCCTTTATTACACCAGTTAACTACCTAAGGGTAAGGTGTTCGATGGTATGATTTTTTGAGGTGGTTTGGCATAAATGGTCTGGGTCATGATCACAATGAGCTTGAACTTCTCATGTAAATGGTTGAATTCATGTATTGGATGTTAAATATTATCTTGATCTTTATCAATAGAAAATTATATATATGTTATCTCCTTAAAAATATCTGATAAATGGGATTCATAGGGCATGATCCTACTAGTCTAGTTCAATGCTTCCTTTTTGTGTCAATCCGGATTTAACATAAAACTTTTCATATTCCAATCATAAGATAATTATATAAAAAAATCAATCAATGTTTTAATGATTAATGTAATTTTAAATTTTCTAGTATATAACTTATTAAAATAAAAAATAAACAAATTATTGAAACTATTTTCTACAGCTATATTGATTAATAATGAATTCATTCATTCATTAATTGAATTTCATTTATAATAGTTTTTGTTGTTAAATTATTCACCCTAGAGAAAATTCCACCCTTAAAATTTTAATTTCATATAATAAAACATATGAGTGTACTTCTACTTCATTACCTCTTCAGTTTCCCATGTCAGTTCCTTAGGCATTTTTCCACCATAGCATGTTGACCAGGTGAGTTGTCTTGTTTTTTAGAACCATGACTTGTGATCTATGATCTTCACTGGCTACCCATCGTATAAAATATTATTCTCCAGTGTAAACAATTATGGATTCAGTACATATGATGGATATGGTGTGTACTTCTTCAAGAGGGATACATGGAACACATCATATACATAAGATATGCTTGGTGGGGGTGTTATTCAAAATTCCACAACTCCAATGCGATCAATTATTTCAAAGGGGCTGATGCATCTTGAAATAATATTTTATTTTTCATTCAAACTCTTCTGAATTTATTCCATAGATATATATGATGTATCACTTTATATCTGACCTTGAACTCCAGATCGTATCAAGATTGTCTATAAATATTATATATCTACTTTTTTTTCGGATTTCATGTGATGATGAATGATATAAACCTTATCTATAATTTTTTGGATAATATTAGATCCAATAAGCTTCTTATCTCTAACATCATCCCAACATGTTACTTTCCCACACCTCTTCCCATATATATATATTCAAAAATTTCCTTTAAGATTCTATAATGGAAACCATTTTTATATGATAACTCTACTAGGGGAAGGTGTTGATCGTAACATCTTTTTCAATCAATTGAACATGGTCATAGAATATCCTCTAGAGATTTAAGGTTTTTTTCATACTGAATAACCATATAGGGGTGATAATAAGTGTTGAAGCCTGGTTCTATATCCAATACTTTCTGAATTCTTCTCCAAACCCTCAAACTAAACCTCATATATCAATCAGATATAATAGAGAGTGGAACTTCATGGAGTCATACCACTTCCCTTATGTACATATTGGGGAGTTGTTTAAGAAAGAGATATTCCTTGATATTAGTCAAAAAAACTAACATATAAGGGTTATAAAAAACCACGCAGATGGAATTATTTACTTTATGTGTCATGGGGGTTCCTATATTGAAATCCAAAGTGATGTTTTCCAATTTCCATATTTTTATAGAAAATGTTTATTCATAACCATAGGATTTTTTTTCTGTCTTGACTTGTTGGTATACCAAGAATCTAGATAGAAACTCTAAAATCTTCCTATTCATGTTACCCTACCTAAAATTTTTCTTCATATATATATATATATATATTATTACTTCCTCAATGAATATAGAAGGATAATATTTGTGCATCATCCAATATTACCCCCTTTAGCTCTTCCCTTGGTTAGACATATATCTTGTTTTAAAACTATATAAATCCATCTTTAGCATAGTTGAACTCTTGAACATTCTCTACCTTCTTCTATAGTATCTCATAATCCCTATAATCTTGCACTATATTCTAATTAATGGATGGTTGGGAAGTTATTTGATCAAGGTAGGATGAATATACTATTATTATTCATTATGTATATCCTTTTCATGTCCAAGAATATTTGATCCCTTGTATTCCTTATCATGGATAGATTTGCAGTTTTCTTTCTACTCAGAGCATCTTCCACTTTTTTTCCATTCTGAAGAATGTAATATATTGAACAATAATAATACTTGATCATCTCTAACCACTTTTGTAGATGAAAATTATTCTCCTTCTCTATGAATATATACTTGAGGCTTTTTTGATTTATATATATGTCACACTTTTCTATGTAGAGGTAATTTCATTGTATCTTTAATGAAAATATCATTGCACCCAATTTAAATTCCTGAGTTGGGTAGTTATTTTCTAGCATCATTAATTAGTATGATTCAAAGTGTATATTCCCAGACATCTCATATATAAATATTAAATTTTTTATATGAATATCTATTTTATTAGACAAACACATGCCTTGGGATCATAATGGTTTAGTCAATTTGGATACTTGGTACACAATCTTCTTGTTTACTGAAATATATTCATTGTTTCCAATAAAGATCTTCCCATTTAGTATTATTCATATACATTACCTACTTAAATACTTTATATATAACCTGGATGAAGGATATAAAATAAAGGGTGGGATCCGATTTCCAATAATGTCAAAAAAGGGATATATAAATATAACCTGATCATATGGGTATGATAACATGATAATAACATTTCAAAACCATACCCTACATATCATAGACCATAAATGTGAGTCATGGAAAAAATATTCACAGTTTACAAGACATGATTCATAATAGAATCAAATAACATGATCCATGAGAACATAACATTGGTATAAGACATATATTTTCAAAAAACACATAATCAAAGAAAAAAAGTTCCTTATTATTTAAGGATTATTTAAAAATATTTTTGTGTAATGGGTTTTCCCTCCAAACCATCATAGTATTCATGGTTTACTCCGAAGACTATCATAGTGGAAAGTATCCCTTATATAATTGTGTTCACTCTCCATTGTATTCATGTTTATCTCATGAGATATCAATATTTACCCAATGCATTGAAGAGACTTATATGTCCCACTCATATTTGGTTATAACATATCTCCCTAGGTTATAACATAACCACCATCCTTGGTTATAACATAACCACTATCACATAATAAAAAAAATGCATAAGTGTTCCACAATATCATAAATCATTCATCATATACGAACCCATGAAAATAAATGATCTTCATAAAACATTTATCATGAAATAACCCATGAAAATAAGTGAGAATAAAACATAATTCATCACATCAAAACCCATGAAAAGAAGTATGTTTCATAAAACATTTCATTATATCATAACCCATAGAAAAGAAACAGGTTTCATAAAAATATCTTCCTAATAAAAACAGACCATCCATAAAATTGTAATAATTGTATCCTTGGATCATATCCCCAGTAAATCATAAGTGACATAAAATAATGTCAAACTAGATGGAAAATTATTTTAAAAGATCACTTGGATAGTTTTTGAATAATATTTACTTTACAATTTGGAAAATAATTTTTGAAACACAAAACATTTTATAAATCCTTTCTTTGAAAATAAAATTGTAAAATTATAAAGTAATATTTTATAATCCTTTATAAAAAAATTTAAAAAGATAACCATTCAATTGAAAAAAAAATTAAAACATAAAACATTTTTTAAATAATTTTCTTTTAAAATAACCTAAGAGTATTATAATGTAATAATCCAGTATAATTTAAGGAGTTTCTTGAGGAAAATAACATTTTTTAATTTGAGAAATACTTTTTAAAACATAATCCATTTTCAAAAAAATTTGATTTAAAAATAACCTTATAAACACATAAACGAGTCATTAAAAAAATGAGCGGTCATGGTGGAGGGAAATAGCATTCATGTTTTACACATTAAAACAATGATTCCTTTAAATTGTTTGGTAAAATCCAAGAAGGCATTTTTTTAAAAATGACATGCATATTCCATTCAAAAAATTGGGTAAAATTACAAACATGGGTAAAATGTATTTAATAAATATTTATATAATGTTTATATATATTTGAAAATATTTTTAGAAAACATGGATATGAAATAAAAAGATTTTTCATCCAAAGAGACAAGTAAAGATGATTTCTCTTAAAAACAATCTTTCAGTATATTTAAGGTTTTATGAGACTAAAATTAAATGAAAACATGTATTCAATTGATATAACTAGAGGTTAAGAAATGAATTGATTTTATTTATATATAGATAATAATATTTCGTCATTGGAAGAATAATCATAAACAATCTCGATAAATGATGAGATTATAACATAAACACCATACCAATTTGGTAACATTGAATCCTAAACACCAAAAATAATAATGTCAAATTAATGTTAGAATATCTATTAATATAAAAAATCACAATATTTCATGTCAAAGTGGTTGTACATACACCTCATAAAAGAATATAAGTTCATAACATTACATATGGCCAAAAGAAGACAAATTGAGATAAAATACATACCTATTTGGTAAATTTTAAATTGTATACACCATAAAAGAGAAACACTCAAATGGTTATTTAAATCCCAATAAATTTGAGGTAAAATATCAAACAATACATTCATGGGCCGCATATACACCACATAAATGAAACACGTGTGTATTATGACACGTTTCTCATAGAAAATAAATGTGAGATGGAAATCCATCAACATAAGTCTTGACTTCCATTAAACACATTCTAACATCATATATAATAAATATATGTTTATTATAGATATATTGTATAAAAATTTATATATATCATATAATTTTATCACCTAACAAACTATTAAACCAATAGCAAGACCAGTCTCCACATGGCCTCAATCATGCCTCCCAAAATTCTAGAGGCTTCCGACTAGAAGCAGGGGTCTAATGATTGTATGATGGGGATATTATACCCTAAAGATCATAGTATCACAATAGTATAATAATTATGAAACAAAAGACATCAGTGGAATCAGTAATATTAAATGACAGGGCAATGGAAGATAAACACACTAACTAAATAAAAGAGGCCAATGCCAAATTTAAAAAACTATGCATGCATGACGAGATAATTCCACATGATATACAAAATAAAAATATAATAAGTATTACAATGAAATAAAATAAAATAAAATATAGAAAAAAATTATTGAGGATGGTATCCATAAGATTCCTGATTACTGGATCAGTCCTGTTCTCCTAAATCCCACATATAAGCATAAAAAACAGTACAAAGAACATGGTCCTTCAATAAATAAGGTATTGTTGGGTACCCAGTGCAATGGTAGCCTAATAAGGGTGTGAGATATACTCGGTGGGATAACACCAATGGTGTCTGAGGAATAATCCATTTTTTGATCATAAATTACAACATTTTGTAGTTAAAATGAAAAAGAAAATAGGAAAAGAATAAACAAATAATCCCAATAAGTCATCTCTTGTTAATCAAGGACACCTAGCCGACCATACCTTCTTTGACCTATGCCAGGATATTTCTGACTAAGATGAACTTTTTTAGATAGGATATAATATAATAATGAATCATGATAATTTAATAGAATGAATTTACTGAGTCCAAACATGTGATTTCAGTCACAAAACATGTCCTTTAGTTTAATTAATTTTTATTTTAATATAATAAAAATAGGATTCTCGTGTATCCAATCAATGGATTCTTGGGACCATCTAAGGAAAACCATATAATGGTACTCACATATCCCACCATGAGCATAATAATTATCCCAAGAAGAAGGATTTCGTCCATGGAATCAATAAATATAAACCTATGCATCACTCTCCGTGTAAATTAAAACATGTCACCTATAAGTCCATCCCTAGTATCTCACAAAGGGGTATGTGTCTCACTTATGGCATGGTGCAACCAATTTTACACCAATCTCATCCACATGAGCTCCCCTGGGAACCAAAATCAATCATATGGAGGAAATTAACATGAATGGTGATCCCATTCAAGATATAGCATGTATCTCTCCTAACATATAAATCCTCATCAACCCATGATAGCTTCCTTGGAATTACAAAAAAATGAATCCAACTATTTTTTTTGGCATAATCAATACATTCATTCCTATAAAATTTATTCAATAAAAAGTACAAGTATAAAACCATTACTTATCATAAACAAGGTTCAAAATATTTGGGCTATGTATATAAGTAAGCCACATCACAAATCATGAATGTTGAAGGAGAGGTACAATCCCATTGATCATTTCAATTACAAAATAATAAGTCCACGCACTATGTTTTCCACCAATCCAAACTATGAACCGTTGAACATATCATTTTTGTCTTAGAAGATACTACACTTCAATGAGGGGTTTTATTATAAATCGTGGTATTATATTTAAATAGTTCATTTGATTCAACTCCATTAATTTCATTTGATAAAACAATTAAATATAACCAAAAGGTAAATTAAAACATAAGATGACTATTTAATTAATCACATTTTAATTAATACACCCCATGTGTGGTCTACTTGTAAACAAGACACAATATTTTAATATGATCAAATAAGAAAAATAACCTGAAGGGGGGTTCATGTCGAGGTCGTAACATCCAACTGCATAAAGTGGAGACTATATTAAATTACATAGTGGTATAAGAATTTTATTTAATGAAAATTGATAGTGTAGAGGGGACAGTTTAGAATTTGGGCACACGAAACAGCAAAATTATTCTATAATCAAAGAAACATTAATGGATAAGTTATATAGCATATACCTCTTTCCCAGGAAGACCCATATGTCTAATATCATGGATTACTTCTATATGTTTTGAGAGAAATTGAAGGAATAAGAAAAAAACTAATAATAAAGTTATTTAGGTCACACAAAAATAGCATAGACTAGGATCACATGAATGATGAAATGAGTTAGGAGGGGTTGTAGACATGACATGTTAAATCCATTTCCCTAGATTGAACTTGAGTCAGAGTCTAGATGGGGGAGATACCACCATACCTATAGGAATAATGGACGAGCTCCAAGAGGGAGGTGTTTTGCACATGAGAGATGAGAAATAATGGAGAAAGAAGGAAACATGTATGGGGGAAAATTAGAAATTCACTTCTTTAATTAGGCGCATGGTTTGGCAATACAGTTGGTCAAACTGTACACAAACTCTGTATGATCGACTTCCCAAGAAGTGACATCACATTGTTCATACGCACAGTTTTGGGAATCCATATGTAAACCATTCATTTGATTCTATGTTCAAGACCTATAGCAAGCCACATAGTCATGAGAATCCTTCTACATGGTTAGAAAACACTATGCGTCAATTCTATCTCTACTAGATTAGTTTCACGGTTCCTCATAAAATGTTTTATGGTTTCATATAAACCGTGAGCCCTGTTAACCTTCTCTGAGTTTGATATTTTGGGTTTTGTTCTCTAAAAACATGACGGGACACCCCTAGGTCCTTTAACTCTGTATAAAATTAAAAATTTTAAGTGTTCCAGCTCCCATAATTTCGTATCAATGCTTCATTTGTAAGGAATCTGATCCACCGAATGATAACATTCAAATTCCCTTGTAATTTCATCTATTCCAAAAACACGGGACACTTAAAGATCCCAAACATAGAAGTTCACATCCCTGGGAATCCTTGGGGTGAAATTGGATGTAATCCAAATCCTAACTTATTCATGAATTTTTTTTCAATGGGCTTGTTGCATTTAAAAATTCCCAACACAACATGAAGCATCACTTGAGAATTTGGTTCATGAGTTGTAAAAACTTGATCCAATGATCATTTTCGAAACTGGAACATAGAGACGACACTTAACAAAGCCCCTTAAAACATTAAAAAATAATCATTTTGAAGTCTCTTCCACCAACAAGTTCTATAATTTTTATGTACAAAACTGAGTCAAGGTATTCCACTAATGGAACAACCACACGCCCTTAGTGCTTCGATGGTGCACTTTACAAGATTCTCATCATAAAAGATCGATAGACTCCCAATCAACCATATAGAACTATTCAAGATAACATTTCATTAAAATTATCATCTCACAGTCACCATACATGGACCAGCCAGAAAATGTGCCATTAAGTGGTTCCTCACTAACGACATACAATAATAGAAATGAAAATCAGTCAAACCTAAGTTGGTCAACTACTCTCAAAACACTCATCTTAGCGATCTAGTGTACTCCAAAACTAATCCCAATGCCTTTTGGATAGAGGCACCTCAATATTTCTCTAGAATTCTCATTGATTCCTATGACCATATTTTGTTCACATCTCTATCCCAAACACCCACTTTAGGTTGTCATGTCCCATCATGAACATGGGTTCATTCCTGATCTATCTCACTTGATTCATCACCCATTTAAAAAATTCATTTAGATCCTGATTAAGGTCTATAGTAACATATTAATTGACAGCTAGAGTATTAGGATCTCATCTATGGAAAACCATATTCATTTCTCACAAGTAAGATGTCATTAAACAGCCTAAACATCCACTCATTAAGTACACTGACTGATCCCAAAGAGGCATATTCCAAGAAATCAGGTAAAAAGGTCCAACTGGTGTATTTGATTCCAACCAATAGATTCCTACATGGGAATCCAAGTATCAATCATGACTAAAGATACCTTAATAAAAATAGTTCTTCTGATGTGAAACTCTAATGTAGTTCACCCCCAAGACTAACGACCTTTAAAATTTTAGTACAGAATATAATCAATGCTCTCTTAATGTACCTAGATGATATCAAGATAGGGGACATTCTCATTTATAATTAAGATTACACTAATTGGATTTAAGTAATCTCTAAAAAGGATTTGAGACACTCCTACTACCCCAAGAAAAAGTGATCAATATGGTTCAGGGCCAATCATAAACCAACCCCAGAAATGAAGAGTAGTCAAACCATCCTTGGTTGACTTCTTTTAGAGAAATATCAGCTTCACCATCCAATGCATCTCCATTATCCAATCACAATATCTATACAACCCATGACATTCCACAATATCTCAATCAAAACCATCATGGACCATCCCCAACCAATAGTGTCTTCAAATATTTCAAAATCATCAAACTATAATGTCATCATGCTCTCCTTCAAGAACTAACCTAAAAAATTATTTCCATCTACAGGGAATTTTAAGCAAGCCCAACCATTTAAAAATTAATTTTTCATAGTTTTTCTCCCTATAATAGGAGGAAATTATATGAAATTTTGATGAGATTCTCCCCACATTAGGATTGTTCTACTTTTCCTTTACTAAGAAAGGGATTTCATCCCACCGCACATGCACCATCAACCACTAATTGTAGGTTCTAGATATGGCCAAAACACATTATAAATAATTAATCTAAAGATATAGAAAACTAGAAACTTATTATGTCTATATTATATTGTCATTTATATTTACACATGACCCACCTACTGAGTTTTATCCACATACGCCATAACAATAGGCATAAAATCAAAAACGTTCGACCAACATGTCAAACACCTAATTCACTTTTATAACACCATCCCAAACATTGAGAAAAATATAACTCCTACTTAACACATAGATCTCTCTACTTGAAAATAACCTTTTATTGTTATGTAATAACTCAAGGATTTAACTATCACCACCAAACTCAAATGATTTTATGTACCAATTTAACAACTCGACGGTTACCGTGTGTATCGACACTTACTACCCTATGGTTGTAAAATAAAAATGGAACATCCTTGATACTATCCATGGGATTATAAACCATGTAAATTCATGTATATGATATCCTATATAAAAATACATTCTCAGACTCACACTAACCCATATGACATTAAAATAGGATGACGACTTCCTGAGTCGTCTAACGCTAAAAACAAAAGAGAAGAGTCGCACAACCTATTAGGCAACTGAAAATTTCCTACGAATGTCTATCCTTAAAAAACAAATAAATAAATTATTCTAATTCCTACAATGAGGTTGAAAAAACTGAGTGACCAACCATCAAGATAAGTGTGTCAACTTTTAATGATTAAGAGTCTTATGAGGGAAAACCAGCACCCGAACGATACCTCACACAAGAAAATACCCATAAATAATAAGAAAAGTATTTTAAAGATCTTAGAGTGATACCTATAATGAATATCCCATTACTGAATATTAAATAATTTTCCAAATATGAGGTCATGCCTATAAAAGGATACTAGGATTAAGAGACCATTATTGTGGTTCAAGCTATAAAATACGGGGCCTATGGGTAACACTCATGTTCCCATTCCAAGAAAACAATCAAGAAAGATTAAAACTACCCTTACTCAAGTTTTTAAGCTAATTAAACCCCTTAAGGTTTCATTTTAAGTCATTATATCAATTAAAATGTAATTATTTAAACATTTAAGGTCCAATTTTAATAAAATACAACAAGTCTTAATGAAAAACATCTTGCAATTTGTATAGAAAAGGTCGTAAGTAAAAATAGTAATGTTATATTAAACTTCACATATGACATTAAATATTTAGTGGGAATCCCATAATAATTATTTCATTGAATTCAAAAATCCACATTTTAAAAATCATTCATTTATTAATAAACATTCACAATTTTTTTAGTATAAGAGAATATCGATTACAATCTATATAAGAAAAACCCCTTTAAGTTGAAATTGGAATTTTAGTTAATTAATGCCCCATATAAGTACAGTTTAGATGAAAATAATAAGTTATTGTATTAATTAAGATAGAACTAGTTATGTAACATGACACTATATGCTTTTGTGTAACACTATATAAAAGATTTTGGACACCTTAAATGGCCATCATCACATAGCATAAATATACCTCCATAGGGTTAAGTAGTAAAGAATAATAAAGAAAAGTTGACCTAATATGGCCCCATTGAGACATTTTAAGTTCAATTGATATAAACCCAAACATTCGAGACATTAATATTTAAGACTCCATTGACAGTTCATTTCATAAGAAACATGCCCCAACTGACCTACTTGGGTCCCGTTGTACATTTATAAATTTAGTCACATGAGTCATTAAGCATAAGAAATATATGTTCCAACCCGTATAATGGTAAAAAAATTATTTAAAGTTAAAAATATTTTATATTATTTAAAAATATCTAAATATTCAGGAATTATAAAATATGGTTAAGTTATATTGGTTACCACATCAAAATTTATAAAGTTCTCATACACTTTATATATTGTAGGAAGGCTCCCATTTAACCACAACTATGTTCATTCGGATAAGAAGAAAAATTTAATAGATTTTATATTTATATATTAGTCATTATGTATATAATGTGCATCAAAAATGGTTCAATTATGTGGTTCACCAATTCCAAATTTATTAGGTACCCATAAACCATTCAAATTGAAAATTGGAACCCATGTAACTGAAACAAATAATGTTTCTTCCAATTCAAAAAATGGACTATGTCTCAAACATCTCATGATTGGTTAGTAAGGTGTCACCATCAATCTATGTGGGAGAAAACTATTTTGGTTGATTCATCCACATTAATAAACAATTTTATATTTTAATTATAACTAGGCATGCTAATCATAGAAACAAATATAGGTAAGCATGGAATGTAAGTAAAAAAATACTAATTAATCACACATATGTGGTATATAGGAAAGGCATGATAAATAATTCATATAAGAATACTATAAAAGAAAATATACTAAAGAAAACACATATCATGTTATATAAACAATATTGCAAATGAAATACCCACATAGGTATAAAACTATGAATGTTACTAAAATATATAAATAATAAAAGATAGGATAACGATACACAATGAACATCAATAATTTCAAATAGCCTAAAAAAGAAATCTACATGCGATGTAATATTCATAGAAATTTGAATTTATATATGTCTATAATGATTCATGTATTTATACTTCATTTTTACATTGGGATAAGGTAAATGAAATAAATTTCCTAAACTACTATACAGGAAAAAATACTCCAATCACTCAAGGTGAAATAATAATCAACTATAATAATGAATAGCTTGAACAAAAATCCCATACATTCCAACTTGGATTTTTTCCCACATGTGGGTTGATCACTCCCAGGAGTATATATTTACCAAGAACCAACACATTCCTAATCTCTTATCTACTAGTCTAAAATAGTGAGACAATAGAAAATAAATCGGTTACCACTTTCTAACATCTAGACCTTGCTGAATATTAAACCAGCAGCCAGACTAGCAGCCACATGGCCTCGAGTTTTCCTCCCCAAATTCTAGAGGATTCCAACTAGAAGTGAGTGTTTAATGATAGTATAGTGGAGAGACTATATCCTCAAGATCAGAGTCACACAACGCTATAATAATAACAAAAAAATGGACATCTATGGAAAAAGTAATAATAAATGATAATTTCATGGAATATAAACATATTAAATGAATAAAAGAGGACATTTCCAATTATAGAAAAAATTTCATGCATGACCAGATCATTACATGTGGTACAGGAAATAAAAATACAACTGGCAGTATAATTTAGTAAAATGAATAAAAGGTGGAACAATATCCATGATGGTAGTCTCTATGAGCTTCCTGAGTACCCACTCAGTCCTGTTCTTCTAACTCCCTATTATAATCATAAAAAAAATCCCTAAAACCTGGTCCTTAAACCAATGGGGTCTTCTCAGGTACCCTAGTGCAATCACAACCCATGTAAGGTGTGATATATACTCATTAGGCCACCACCAATGGTGTCTATAGCATAATCTGGTATGTGATCATTAATTATAATAGTGTGAAGGTAAAATTAAAATATACGAAATAAATAAATAAGCATTACAAGTCAGTTAGGGTTCCTAAATGACACTTGTCTGACAATACCTACTTCATCCTATGATGTGATATTTCGGACTGTGGTGAACTAGTGCAGATAGGATATAATGTAATAACATGTTATCATAATTAAATATAAAGACTGTAAATAACCCCATCATGTGATTTTTCATGGTGAATATGACCTTTAGATTAATTTATTATCATTTGTCTTTGAAGAATCTACTGTATCCAATTAGAATAATACTTATCATGTCCAAGGCAGACTATATAAATTAACACAAGTATCACACCAGGATCACAACAATTATCCCAGGCCGAAGGATTCTATACACAGAATCAATAAATGGAAACACAAGTACCACTCTCGATGTAAAGTAAAAAATTTCCTCTCAACACCCATCCCAAGTATCTCACAAAGGGGATCGAGTCTCAATTGTTGAATGGTGTAACCATCTTTCAAATGAGCACATCCATATGTTCTACCATGGGAACTAGTGTCACTCATATGGAGGTAAGTAACACGCATGATGTGTAACATCCCAAGTAAGTAATGAATAATAGATATTCTTATCTATATCTATTTATGAATTAGATAGTGTTTTAAGAGGCTTAAAATGAGAATACATCCAATCTTAAGCATTGAAGTCTCTAATACTTTTAAAAGATTGTTTTACCGCCTTTTGATGGTGAACCATTTTTAAATCATTCTTTTGAAAATGTTATATGCTCCATTTTTTAAAGTAAACTTATTATTTAGTATTAGGAAACTTAAATTTACTTTGGATAAATTTTTGGTATTTTTCTGACAATGTTCATTTTTTAATGAATAGTAAAAAATACTGCATTTTACTTCAAAACTGCATTTTCATCTAATTTAAATATATGCATGGATTATTTTTTTTAATTTGTTTTAAATTGTAAATATAATATATTTTTACCATTTAATCCAATGGTCATCATTGGGATTAATTTCACTTTGAAATTGGACATAAAAAATTTTCAAACTTTTGATAGAAATTGTTTCAAAAAACCCGCTATTTGTTTTGACAACGGGAATCATTTTTTAAATTAATCATTGGAATTTCTGTGTTTGGAATTTTGTAAAATGGATTCCATATTCGGAATCAGAAGGTCCAAATTATGCAATTAATACTCTTTAGTTTTTGGACATTATGAATAGTAACAACGGTAATTATCTTTAATTATCTTGATTAATTAGTAATCGGGTAATTAAGGATAATAAAATAAAATAATAAATAATAAAAAATGACCCCAACATGTGACTTAATTATATGGGTTGTGTCATGGCCTACCATGGGATGCCTTGTTCCAAACCTAGGGACACCATGGAATCACCTTTGGGTGAAAGTGACACTTTTTCATTTTATTTTTAAAGAAATGAGAATATCACTAAAGAATGTATCACATGAGTAAAACATTTTTAATTTTGCCTACATAAATTATATGTTGGACTAAAAATAGTAATGGTAAAGATAAAAATATTTCCGACATCATAGTATTTTAATATAATTTTTAGACATTAAATAAATTAAATTATTTATGGCATCATGATGATGCAGCGATTACCTCATAAATGAACGATTTAAATAAAATGAAAAGATAATTTAAAATCTAAGACATAAACTTATCAAAGACCTATTGGATGAGTATATTTCGAACCCTTATCACCTTATCCTTGAAATATATCAATATGGAACCTTTTAAATCCGAAACAAATTTCAATATAAAGTAACATTTTATAACTTTTCAAGAGTTCCCCTCCTCTCCTCTTATAAAAGGCCCCCACCTCTACCTCATTACGCACACCTCTCAAGCCATTGGCTAGGCCAATATCTACTCATTTTATCTCTCCAAATCCCTCTATTTATCCTAGAATCCTTACCTTAGGTAGAAATATCTTCAAGAAACCCTTTTGGTACAAACCAAGAGGAGTTACACAATATAAAGGTAAAGTCTTCTCTAATGTTCTTTTGTATTACCTTGCTTCTCAAACACCCTATAATCTTTTTATTCATTTATTTTGTAACAAAAACAGTATCATAAATATACTAGTATGTTGTTATAAGAATTATTCGAGCTACACTAACACACACCTACATCTAATGGTTAAAGAGCATACTGTTTCAGTGGACGGCGAATTTCTTCCTCACGAAACGATGATTATTCAATATTCTTCTAACACCTTTAAAGGTAGCCATTAAGATGTAACTATATTTATATATGATATATAATATGTTTATGTTTTCCTTAAGTTTCTGTATTTTTACATTTATGGCATACCATTATGGTTTCCATTATGGGTAAACGCGATATCTTCATTTTAGGAAGTGCAGACTACCGCCCCCTCAAACTGATTTGATTCGTTAATGCCATATGTGGGATGTATAATGGATGGAGTTAATGATATTATATATTATATTATACTGGAATTATAATATACCTTTATATCATTATAATTCCATTCCATAAAATACTAAACAGAAATTAAATTAGCGTTCAGGCGTAGGTACGGCTTACCGTCTCCATGAACGGTGCATTTCATTTATTACCTCTAAATGTTATGTAATATTATAAATGAATGTTTATACTGGATATATATGATATATATGATATCTAAACCATGAATATAATTCTGGATATAATGGACATTTTACCACATGAACAACTTGTAATTATAAAGAGTTTATTTTTGACTCAAGTACCAATGATCTACAAAACGACCATTACTAACATAAATAATTACATGGTGTTCATAACATGATAATAAGTGATATAAAGGAAATAATTAACTTGAAAATGGTTCTTAAGAAAGTATAATTTAACTCAATTTTATTATTCAAGAGATTAAATAACGATCGAGTCAAGTCGGACCCAAGGTAAGGGACATCGTCTCAATCCCATTTTATTGAGGCATATTTTGTTTTATACACAACTTTATTTTATACGGTGTATAAACCCCATTGTCTTTTATGTCTATCCAAAAGGAATATTGTTTATATGAATTGTTTTACTAAAATACAAAAGGGAATGTTTTTTTGTCGTACGTATGCGGCGACAACGACTTCTCCGCCGTCGTGACCATTATTTGAGTTTCGGCTTCCTCTACAAGCCATACCTTTTTTTAAATGAAAAATAAATACCATGTTTTACTTTTATTTTATTTTGGTATTGAAAATGGTTTTCATAAAGTTTTTATTATATCAATGTGTTGTATTTATATCTTCTGATTGAAATTTGGAAATGTTATGTATCATTTATGAATGTTTTATGTGATACAATTATGTTATGGTTCTTTGGAATTGTTATGAAGACGGGTGGTTCTGTGATAAACTAAGGGCGGGTGAGCCTGATATAGCTCTCCAATCCACTGGATAATGTGAAGGAGTTAAATGTTAAGGTTTCTCTGAAGAGATTTAGGGAATATATTGTGATGGGTATTCCAAACGTAACCATGAGTGTTACTCCCTACGTAAGAATGTTATGAATCCCTCAAGTTACCTTTATGTGTTATGATTTCTATGATTTATTCATGATTTTATGAGGTATGTTAAAATGATTATGTTTTATGAGTATAGTATTATTTCTTAAATGGACTAATGTTTTCATTTCGTACTTTTACATCCCTTACTGAGTTTTTTATGCTCATCCCATGTTTTTGAAATGTTCTTCACAAGTCAAGGGAAAGGTACATGACGTGATGATAGTTTTAAGGAAGTGTCGTGAAAGAATCCATGTTTTGTTTTATATATGTTTCCTTTGATGGGAAAATTGAATATTTTCTTTAATGTAACCAACTTGTATAAATATTGAAAGTAATTCATGGTTTATGGTATAATTCTCTAAAACTCTAAACCGAAAAAGATCCTCAATGTGTACTCTTGAAATAACTTAAGATTAAGCAATGTTTAAGGCTGGGGCCTTATAGTTGGTATCAGAGGTTGGTTTATATAGATTTAGGAGTTAGAATTCTATTAAATTATTATCCAAAAATATTTTTTTTATGGTCAAATTGAAATGATATAGCCTTTAATATTACCATGTAGCTTCATCTAAGACATGTTTGTTCAGAATGGTTTTCCACAGAGGAAATAGGGAAGCAGTGCTAGGAAGGCGTACAGAAGGAAATGACCTTCCGAATCAGCATCCTGAGATGGTTGGAATTGGAACTGAACAGTTTGTTACAGTAATGGCGTAGTTGACTCAAGCGATAAATCGTGGTGGTATCCATGCACGAGATCAGCCAGATCAACCACAGAGGAACATGTCAGTGGTGAAAAATTTCATGAGGCAACATCCGCCATCATTCGGAGGATCATCTGACCATGTTCTAGTTGAAGGTTGGATTAAAGCACTAGAGAAGATTTTAGATGTCATGGAGTGTTCAGACAATCAAATGATTAGTCTTGCAATTTACCTTTTTGAGGGTGAAGCAGATCAGTGGTGGTCGATGGTTAAAAATATCAGGGACGCTAATGAGATTGATGCTCTCGACTGGGATGAATTCATTGGTATATTTCTTGAGAAGTATTTTCCTAAGGCCGTTCGACTTAGAATGGAAAATCAATTCTTCTAATTGAGGCAAGATGAAGACTCAGTGGATGCTTATGAAGAAAGGTTCACTCGATTGGAATGGTATGCTCCAAATTTTATCCGAGACCTTGATAGTAAAATCAATCGTTTTTACTCAAGATTAAAGCCAAAATATCGAAGGGCACTGGCTTATCGTGAGTTCCAAAGTTATGAAAAGATTTTTCGATGTGCTGAGAAGGTGTAAATTGAGTTTTCTGATGATCAAGTGTTCTTTAACAACCAACAGAAGAAGATACTAAGGTGTCAGGAGAAAGGGATGAATTCTTTAAAAAGGTCTGATGGTAAGAAAACTAAGTTTATAGTTTGTGATAAATGTGGTAAAAGGCATGCTGTGGAATGTCTTATGAATTCTGGAAAGTGCTACCGATGTGGTAAGATGGGACATAAGGCTCATGATTGCACTGAAAATGATCAGGGTGATGGTAAGACCAAATTTTATTTACAGCTAGTGAAATGTTTTAAGTGCAATGAGATGGGTCATTATGCAAACAAGTGTCTGACAAAGAGCTCGAGTGATTAGAAGAAGTTAGAATACAAGCAGAAAGGGGTGGTGAAATCCTTTGAAACTACTTCAGAAGATGTTGGGCCATCAAATGAAGTGGTATCTGGTACTTTGATTTTTCAGATTATGCCAGTGTGTTGTTTGGTTCAGGGTCTACGCATTCATTCATCCTTGAAAACTTTTCTAGTGAAATGGGAATACCATCTCAAGAAATGACTCATGAACTTGTGGTAAAAACACCTGGGGGAAATGTTGAGGTAAAATGAATTTATAAGAATCTTCATATCCTTATCCATGGAAATAACCTACTTGAAAACCTTATTGTCTTACCTCTTGTAGAGTTTGATGTTATCCTAGGTATGGATTGCCTCTCTGTTTACCATGCTAAGATTGATTTTAGTGCTAAAGAAGTTTCTTTTTATAGAGACGTTCAGTTTTGGTACAATTATAAAACCCTACTGTTGATAACATATCAAGAGGCTGAGAAACTTGTAACAGATGGAAATGAAAGTTACCTGGCACATATTGTTGAAAACCAAGGAACTTTTCAGATTAATTATGTGCCAGTGGTAAATGAATATCCTGATGTTTTTTCTAATGAGTTTCCTGGAATAATACCAGATCGGGAAGTTTAATTTGTTATTGACTTAGTTCCCGATGCTAAGACAATTTCGAAACCCCCTTATCAAATGGCTCAAATTGAACTTTTAGAGCTGAAGGACCAATTACAAGATTTATTAGATAAATGATTCATTCGACCTAGCACATCACCATGGGGTGCTCCTATTTTATTTGTTAAAAATAAATATGGTTCAATGAGACTTTTCATTGATTATAGAGCCTTGAATAACATAACTGTTATGAACAAATATCATTTCCCTCATATTGATGACTTGTTTGATCAGCTCTAGGGAGCTCTGTATTTTTCAAATATTAACCTGAGATCGGGGTAACATCTGTTGAATGTAAAGGAAGAAAATATTCCGAAGACCGCGTATTGTACAAGATATGGCCATTAAGAATTTTTAGTAATCCCTTTTGGGCTAACCAATTCACCTTCTGTATTCATGGACCTTATGAATAGAATTTTCCATGAGTTCCTGGATAAGTTTGTGGTTGTTTTCATTGATGATATTTTGGTGTTTTCTAAAAGTAAAGAGGAGCATGAAATACATTTAAGGGTTATTTTGCAAACCATAAAAGAAAAAAAATTGTAAAGGAAATTTAGCATGTGTGAGTTTCTATTGCAACAAATTTCTTTCCTTGGCCACATTGTTTCTAAAGATGGAATAATTGTTGATCATGAAAAAACAAAAGTTTTGGAAGAATGGCCAAGACCCACAAATGTAACCAAGATTCGTAGTTTTCTTGGTTTGGCAGGCAATTACCGAACGTTTGTTAGAAATTTATCCCGGTTATCTAGTCCAATGACTAAGCTAACTCAGAAGGGTGTTAAGTTGATCTGGACAAAAGAATGTGATGATTGATTTCAGGAACTGAAAAGAAGATTAGTGAATGCTCCGGTTTTGGAACTTCCTTCCAAGAATGGTGAGTTTGTTATCTACAGTGATGCTTTGTTGAAAGGACTTGGTTTCATCCTAATGCAGAATGATCAGGTAATTGATTATGCTTCACATTAGTTGAAAACTCCTTAGGTAAATTACACTACACATGATTTGGAATTAGCTGTTGTCGTTTTCACTATGAAAATTTGGAGGCATCATTTGTATGGTGTAAAGTGTGAAATGCATACCGATCACAAAATTTTAAAGTATATATTCACTAAGAATGAATTGAACATGAGACAGAGGATATGGCTAGAATTAATTAAGGATTATGATTGTACAATTCATTACCATCTGGGAAAAGCAAATAAAGTGGCTGATGATTTGAGTCGAAAAAGTAATGCTTCATTAACAATGTTGTGTTTGGAACGTGATACTTTGGTTAAGGATTTGATAAAATTTGGAATAGAAGTTATTGGTGCAGGATGTCATTCTTTTTTTTCAGGTATCAGCGAAATCTTCTCTATCAGATAGAATTAAGCAAGCACAGAAGCAAGACAGTGAGTTGCAGAAAAAGGTAGAGCTGTTTCAGAAGGGTAAGTTTCCTGAATTCAACATTGATAATGATTGTGTTATGAGATTTGGGAAGATCTTGTGTGTTCCTTATGATTAACAGTTGAAGAGAGAGTTGTTATGTGTAGCTCATAGTTCTCCATTTTCAGTTCATCCAGGCAGTACTAATATGTATAGAGATCTTCGGGAGTTTTACTGATGGGACAGAATGAAAAGATATATTGCTGATTTTACTGTGAAGTGTCTGACTTGTCAACAGGTTAAAGCAGAGTGGCTGTTACCGAATGGGATGCTTCAGCCTTTACCAGTGCCATAGTGGAAATGGGAGAATATATCCATGGACTTCGTTGTGGGATTGCCGAAGACACCTCAATGTAATAATGCAATATGGGTTATTGTTGATCACTTGACTAAATCTGCTCATTTCCTTGCTATACAAGATAATATTTCGCTAGATCAACTTTCTCATTTGTATCCTAAAGAGATAGTCAGGTTACATAGAGTTACCCTCTATATTGTATCTGATCGTGATCCCAAGTTTACTTTTAACTTTTGGAAAGGCCTTCAGAAGTCATTAGGTACTGAATTAAATTTTAGTACATATTTTCATCCTCAATCAGATGGGAAGTCAAAATGAATGATTCAGACTTTGGAGGATATTCTACATGCTTGTTCAATGGATTATCAGGGATATTGGGACCAACTTATTTCTTTTTTTGAGTTTTCTTGTAATAACAGTTTTCATTCCAGTATACAGATGGCACAATTTGAGGCATTATATGGGAAGCGGTGTCGAACTCTAGCTTTTTGGGATGACGTGGGTGAAAGGAAGTTTATGGGACCAAAATTGGTAGAATATTTGGCAAAAAAAAAGTTTAGCAGATACAGAAACACATGAGAATAGCTTAGAGCAGGCCGAAAAGTTATACGGACAACAGGAGGAAGGATCTCTCTTTTGGGGTAGGTGATCATGTTTTTCTCAAAGTTTTACCATGGAAAAGTGTGATGTGATTTGTTAAGAAAGGAAAGCTGACTCCAAGGTTCATTAGAGCATATGAAATTCTGGAGAGAGTTGGATCAGTTGCATACCGAGTAGCTTTACCTCCGAGTTTATCTCAGGTACACAATGTTTTTCATGTTCCAATGTTAAGGAAGTACATGCCAGATCCATCTCATGTTTTGAGTCCAGAGGTAGTTCAGCTGGAAGATAATCTATCTTATGAAGAACTACCAGTCCAGATTCTTGACCATAGGGAACATGTGTTGTGGAATAAGGTGATTCATCATGTAAAGGTTTTTTTGAAAAAACGACATGAGTGAAGAGGCAACATGGGAATCTGAAAATGCAATGGGGGATAAATACCCCCACTTATTCGATAAGTGAATAAATTTCGAGGACACAATTTTCAAAAGGGGGTAGGATGTAACATCCCAACTAAGTAATGAATAATAGATATTCTTATCAATGACTATTTATGAATTATATAGTGTTTTAAGTGGCTTAAAATGAGAATAAATACAATCTTAAGCATAGAATTCTCTAATACTTTTAAAAGATTGTTTTACAGCCTTTTGATGGTGAACCATTTTTAAATTTTTTTTTGACAATTTTATAATCTCTATTTGTCAGAATAAACTTATTATTTAGTATTGGGACATTGAAATTTACTTTGGATAAATTTTTGGTATTTTTCTAACAATGTTCATTTTTTAATGAATAGTGAAAAATACTGCATTTTACTTCAAAACTGCTTTTTCATATAATTTAATTATATGAATGGATTATCTTTTTAATAGTTTTTAATGATTAAATAGAATATATTTTTACCATTTAATCGAATGGTGGTCATTGGGATTAATTTCACTTTTAAATTGGACAAAAACAATTGTCAATCTTTTGATAGAAATTTTTTAAAAAAACCCACTATTTGTTTTGACAATGGGACTCATTTTTTAATTTAATCATTGCAATTTATGTGTTTAGAATTTGGTAAAAAGGATTTAATATTTGGAATCAGAAGGTCCCAATTATGTAATTAAGACACTTTTTTTTTGCCATTATGAATAGTAACAATGGTAATTATCTTTAATTATCTTGATTAATTAGTAATAAGGTAGTTAAGGATAATAAAATAATAACATAATAATAAAACATTACCCCAACATGTGTCCTAATACTACGGTTTGTGTCATGGCTGACCATGGGATGCTTTTTTCCAAACATAGGGACCCCATGGAATCACTTTTGGGTGAAAGTGACACTTTATCATTTTATTTCTAAATAAAGGAGAATATCACTAAAGAATGTATCACATGAGTAGAACATTTTTAATTTTGTCTACATAAGTGAAATCTTGGACTAAAAATAGTCATTGGAAATCTAAAAATATTTCCTACATCATTGTATTTTTTTTTATTTTTTAGACATTAAATAAATTAAATTATTTATGACATCATGATGATGAAGTGATTACCTAATTAATGAACAATTTAAATAAAATGAAAATATAATATAAAATCTAAAAATTACACTTGTCAAAGACCTATTGGATGAGTATATTTCGAACCATTATTACCTTATACTCTAAATATATCAATATGGGACCTTTTAAATCTGAAACACATTTCAATATAAAGTAACATTTTATAACTTTCCAAGAGTGCCCCTCATCTCCTCTTATAAAAGGCCCCCGCCTCTACCTCTTTACACACACCACTAAAGAAATTGGATTGGCCATGATCTGCTCATTTTATCTCTCCACATCCCTCTCTTCATTCTAGAAGCCTTACCTTAGGCAGGAACCTCTTCAAGAAACCCTTTTGGTACAAACTAAGAGGAGTTACCCGATTTAAAGGAAAAGTTTTCTCTAATGTTCTTTTGTTTTATTTTGCTTCTCCAACCTCCTAAACTCCATTTATTCATTTATTTTGTAACATAAGCAGTATATTCAATATACTAGGTTGTTTTTATAAGAATTATACTAGCTACACTTACACACACCTACATCTAATGGTTAAAGAGCATATTGTTTCTGTGGATGGCGAATTTCTGCCTCACGAAACAATGATTGTTAAATATTCTTCTAACACCTTCAAAGGTGGCCAGTAATATGTCACTATATTTATATATGATATATAATATTTTTATGTTTTACTTAATCTTATGTATTTTTACATTTATGGAATACCTTTATGGTTTCCATTATGGGTAAATGTGATATCTTCATTTTAGGAAGTGCGGACTACCGCCCCCTCAAAGTGATTTGATTCGTTAATGCCATATGTGGGACGTATAAAGGAAAGATTTTATAAAATTATATATGATATTATACTAGAATTATAATATACCTTTATATCATTATGAATTCCATTCCATAAAATACGAAATAGAAATGAAAGTAGCATTCATGCGTATGTACAGCTTACCGTCTCCATGAACGGTGCATTTCATTTCTTACCTCTAAATGTTATGTAATATTATAAATTCATGTATATACTGGATATATTTGATATATATGATATGTACATCATGAATATAATTCTGGATATAATGGATATTTTACCACATGAAAAACATGTAATTATAAACAGTTTATTTTTGACTCAAGTACCAATGATCGACAAAACGACCATTATTAACTTAAATAATTACATAGTGTTTATAACATGGTAATAAGTGATATAAAAGAAATAATGAACATGAAAATGGTTCTTCATCAAGTATAAATTAACTCAAGTTTATTATTTCGGATATTAAAGAATGATCGATTCAAGTCGGACCCGAGGTAAGGGACTTCCTCTAAATCCCCTTTCATTGAGGCATATTTTGTTTTAGACACAACTTTCTTTTATACGGTGTATAAAACACTTTAAATTTTACATCTATACCAAAAGAATATTTTTATACAATGAGTTTTACTAAATTACAAAAGGGAATGTTTTAGTTTTGTCATGCGTATGCGGCGACAACGACTTCTCCGCCGCCGTGACCATTATTTGAGTTTTGGTTTCCTCTACAAGACATACCTTTTTTTTTAAATGAAAAATAAATACCATGATTTACTTTTCTTTTATTTTGGTTCTGTAAATGGTTTTCATAATGTTTTTATTATATCAATCTGTTGTATTGATATCTTTTGATTGAAATGTGGAAATTTTATGTTTCCTTTATGCATGTTTTATGTGATACGATTCTGTTATGGTTCTTGGGAATTGTAATGAAGACGGGTGGTTCTGTGATAAATTAAGGGTGGGTCATCCTAATATAGCTCACCAATGCATTGGGTAATGTGAAAGGGTTAAATGTTAAGGTTTCTATGAAGAGATTTAGGGAATATACTATGATGGGTCTTCCAAACGTAACCATGAGGGTTACTCCCTACGGAAGAATGTTATGAATTCCTCACGTTACCTTTATGTATTATGGTTTCGATGATTTATTGATGATTTGATGAGGTATGTCAAAATGCTTATGTTTTTTGAGTAATGTATGATTTCATACATGGACTAATGTTTTCATTTCGTACATTTATATCCCTTACTGATCTTTTTATGCTCATCCCAAGTTTTTGAAATATTTTTCACAGGTCAAGGCAAAGGTACCTGATGTGATGATAGTGTCAAGGAAGTGTCATGAAAGAATCCATGTTTTGTTTTAAATATGTTTCATTTTATGGGAAAAGTGAATATTGTCTTTATTGTAACCACCTTATTTAAATGTGGAATGTAATGCATGATTTATGATCTAATTCTCTAAAACTCTAAACATGAAAAGATCCTCAATGTGTAATCTTGTAATAACTCAAGATTAAGTAAGTTTTAAGGCTGGGGCCTTATATGGTGAGCCAGTACTATATATATAATGTATTACTCTCAACATATAAGGCCTCATAAACCCATGATCACATCCTTGAAATTCCATAAAAAGGAATCTAAGTATCACTCGACATGTAAACAGTACATTCTTTCGTTTTAAATTTACTAACTAATGAGAAAAATTATATAACCATTAACTATCATAAATCAGGTGAAAAATATGAGGGTTTTTTATATGTAAGCCTCATCCTAATTAATGAATGATAAAGTGGAGGTCCAATCCCATTGATCATTTCAATTACAAAAAAATAAGTCCATGCACTAAGTTTTCCACCATGCCAAACAATGAACTATTAAACATATCATTTTTTGATTAGATGATAGCACACCACAATGAGTGGTTTTATTAGAAATCATGATATTTTTATTAAACATGTTTTTTTATTAAACTTAATGAATTCCATTTGATGAAACAATTAAATATACCCAAAACAGAAATTCAAACATAAGTTGACCATTTCATTCATCGAATTTTAATTCATACACACCAAGGGTGGTCCAGTTGTAAATAATACGCTATATTTTTAATATGATAAAATAAGAAAACTCGCTCGAAGGGGCGGTTCAGGTCAAGGAAATAACAGCTAACCACATATAGAGGATTCTAAATCACATTAAAAGGTAGACTCAACATTTTATATCTATAAATTGATAATGTAGTGGAAACATCCAAGATTTTTGGAAAGTGGCATAATAGCATTATTCTATAATCAATAAAACTCTAACAGATAAGCTATAGAACGCCTACCTCATGCTTAGTTCCACCCACACATCTGATATCAAGGATTTATTATTTAAGATTTGAGAGAAATAAAATAAATGGAAAATTCCCTGAAAATTGGAATAATTATTTTTTACCAAAATAGCACAAATGAGGATAAGATAAATGACGAAAAGAGGATGTATAATTTGTAGACTTACTAAGGGATATCCAATGCACTCAACGATAGTCAAATCGAAGACCATATGAGGGAGATTCCACAATAACTAGAAGTGGAATGGAGGATATCCATGAGGCTGGTGACGCATGTGGGTGATAGAAGAAGGAAAGGGGGATGAAAAAAACATGGAGGTAGGGGTAAAACTAGAAATTTAACCCTTCAATGAGGGGCACAGTTTGGCCGCACAGTTGGACAAACTGTGCGATAACCGTGCATGATCCACTGTCCAGGAAGGGATGTTGCATGTTTCGTGTGCATGATTTTGGAAACTATACAAATATCATGTGGTTACCCTCTATTAGATACCTACAGTAATCCTCACCACCCTGCAGATTATCTTACACGGTTAGGACAAACCATGCAGGACCTCGAGCTCTGCTAGATCAGTCGGATCGTTCTTGTGTAAGTATCGCATGATTTCAAAAAAAAATTGTGGGCCCATTTAAACCGTCTCTAGATTTTAGATTTTGGTTATGGTGCTCCTGAAAATAAATGGCACACCCAAGACACCATTCAGTCCTTTAACCAAGTCTAAAAAAGAAACTTTAAAGTGTTCCAACTCTTAAAATTACATTCTAAAGCCTTGTTTTTTAGGCGACCCATCCAAAAAATGATAACATTAAAATTATATTGGAATTTAAACCAGTCCAAAAACAACTGATGATACATATCATACCATATATTATTTACTTATGACCATTTATCACAATTTTATTAACAATTCTTTGTTATAGTTGTGTTTCAGGTAATAACTGCTTTGTTTTTCATGTATGTTTTGACATTTTGTTGTTGGTTATCTTATTAATACCAAGGTTCCATAATATCAATAATGTTAACAGTGAAATAAATATCATATATATTCATTATATATTTAATTATAATAATCCATTAAAATTATAAATATAATATTTAATATATTATTCATGGAGACGATATGTTTTAAGTACCCATGAACATTGTATCCATTATCTTGAAGGATTGAAATAAATAAAGGTAAATAATATATTTCCATTCCAGAATCATTTTTATATCATATATATAACATATATTAAATAAACCCATCCTTATTACCTTTCATGAAAAGTGTGAATTAATCATATCGTTTTGCGAAGCAGTAGTCCACTGTACACACAAGTGATGTTATCATATTAATTTATAATGGAATGTGACAACGTATATGTGATATAATAATAAAAAAGATTAATGATATAATAAATATAATATATTAATTTTTTTCAATCATTATATCTAGTCATGGAAGGTGGTAATGGAAATATATATGTCATGAGTTCATGAGGCAGTAGTCCTCTGTACACACAAATGATGATTTCATATCCCATTTGATAGAAGAGGAGAATGATTTAAGTTATTCCATTAACCTAAGGAAAAATAAATATATATATATATAAATGAGATTAAGAAATTTATATCATCATGTTTTAATAATAATTTATTTAGGTGGAAGAAATAATAATATAAATTGCTCGGTTATGGGTGTTACCTATTCTTGGACAACTTCTTTTGGTTTTCACTAAAAGGATTAATAGGTTGGATTTAAGGCCAAAATATGGTTTCTAGAGTGTTTGTATGGATGTAATGAAATAATTATTTAGTAATTTTTTCACCACAATGGTTTTTCATGTGTGAAAAGGAGTGGGGAGGCGTGTCCTTTTATATGTGAGGTGAGTGATAGACTTTTAATTTTTGAAAAGAAAAAGGTTTATCACAATTTTTTACAAAACAAAAGAATAAAAAATGCTCCATTATAAACCTATATAGCTTATAAGGATTAAATATGGTAATAAAATTGTCTTTGTGCAAGTTTCTAGACTATTTTACACCTTATTTGTTTAGTTTAACCCCCCAGCAAACACCTTTCCCCTTAATAGTGGTAATTAATTTTTATTTATTTTATATTCATAATAATAAAAATTAATTTCATATTATTATAAAATCTAAATTATGATGATTATCAATATGGAATCAATTTTTTAAATTTCCATTCAAATAATTTGGAAAATATATTTGAAAACTAAGCCCACATACGTGAAGAAAACGCAGTTTTCCAATTAGAAAATCTTCGAAAGATTAAAATGTATTTTTATAAAAATTCAAAATGAAATTAATTAAAGTGACCTAAATTGAATTAATAGATATATAGTTGAACTAATTTTAATTTCAAATTCATATTAAAATAATTTTACCATTTTTTAAATTCTTTTAAAGAAAACAAAAATCATAATAACAATCCGTAATTTTACTATTCATCGAAAAATTTATCTTTTTCGAAAAATATTAATAAATTAGTCAATGATAATTATGACAAGGTTATTTGAAAAAATAATTTTCAATTTTCAATTATTTTTTATTAAACTGAGAAAAAATAATTTTAAAATTAAGAGCACCAAACTTAATAAAACTATTTTTTAGAAAAATAATGTTTTTAAGCCTAGAATTGGTTTTATTCCTATTTCTTATCTAGAAAAAACATTTGATTAATGTTTAAATTTTTTTATTTAATATATATATATATATAATATGTTAATTTCTTTAAAATCCTCAACAAAAAGTGATTTTTTAATTTATTGAGGTAGAACATGTTTGTGTGTATAAAAAATTTTAGTCAAAAAATGATTTCCATTATTTCCAAATATATATTTTTTGTTTTTAATTAATTGTCCACAAAATAATTCATTATATATACATATTTAAACAATATATTTTCCTAATTTATTAAATCCAATTCATACCTTCCATACCAATAGCTAGGTGATAACTATCATATTAAATAATAACATTTTAATAGTATGTTACATTTCATTTATAGGTCATTCCTTCTATATCTTGTTATCATAAAAAGAAAAATTGTTAGCAATAGTTATCCAATATGAATAAATCATCCCATTTTAAAGTAATACATTAATCTCAAAATCCTCATAAAAATACTAAATTAATCAATTCAATAAATAGTTAACCTTATTACCCTTCAAAATTTTAAAATTCATAAATAATATTTTTAAACTTCCAAAAAACAACTTAACATTAATCCCCCAAATATCATAAGGTTGATCTTAATTGTCACATACCCAATTTGTTAATACCTTAGTCATATATTTTCATAAAACATGGTAATAATTTTAATCACCATAAAACCATAACGAGATCATATGTACTTCATCATTCCTTTAATAAAACCACACATTATTAAATATATTACATAAATCCATTAATGATGAAGACTCCATAAATAGTAACATAAAAATCGTCATCTAAAATTAATTAATCATTTACATGGCCATAAATAATATCCATTTTATGTTATTCATATTCATCATATCTTTATCCCAAAATCCTTATCTCAACATTAAAAACATATTAACTATTATCTTCCCTTAATCATGTGACTTCCATAAAATATCATTATACAATTAAATCACTTTTCAAGGTCAATAATACTGTTGAACATTTTCTTATAAATCATAAATGAAAACTTTTAACTGCATATTCAATATATATTTAAAAATTCATATAACATAATTCATCTATTATAATACAAAAATGTTCCAATCATCCCACCTCATTATTAAACCATTAACTAGGCTTCATCTTTTTATTCCATAATACTTCAAAAATAAAATATGAAATATGAATGATGTATTAACATTAATCAAACTATATTTAATCTTTATTCTTACATTTAATATAAAAATACTATTATAATAGGTCATACATTTTATATATCATTTTCAGTCTCTTCATAAATAGTTTTATAACCATTACTCTTAAAACCATGCTGATTAAATTCAGGAGAATTCCCCATAGGGAATTGATTTTCATAATGCCTATATTTTACACATTTAAAACATTAAAATTTCAATGATACATTAGGGAATCCATTATTATCATCAATTTCATTAATAAACCTTTCCATTTTCCTTAGAAATTACCTGAATTGTGTCAATATTTTTGAAACTCAAAACATATTATCAACCCTTTGAGACATTAACTTGGGTGTCTCTTTCCACATTCTTGGCATATAGTAAATTGAGTCTTTATTCATGGTATTCACTACACTACCTCTAAATGAACTCTATCATTCTCTTATTTGGTGTGTTTAAGAGTTGGTTAATGTGGAAGTTGTTAATCATATTGAATAATAAATTATTAGTCATAATCACAATATCATTCACTCCATTAATCATCCCATTTAGTTTCTCATCAACACGTTTCCTGTCACACTCAATGTCAACCTAGTTCCTTCACGTTCCTATCATTTAATATAACCAAAAAACATAGTGTGAGTAAAAAATATCATATTGGAAAACCATATAATCATGAAAAATAACTTATAGGTTATCTTAATAAAGGCACCTTCTTTTTTAATCTATGAATCCATAGGTTTATCCTAGGTCATTAATAGTTTACTACTGTTTGAATTCTTCATGAAGGTTTTAAATACATTTTGTATATCCAAAGAATGTCCCCCATGAGTGTCGAACAAGGTGTGTAGCAATTCGCATTTTAATGAACCATGTAACAATCATATCCAACTCAATTCACCCTTTTCCGAGTTATTAACCCTAGTTAGCTCTATTCCAGAACCTAATTAAATTGTAGTATCTATATAGGGATGTAATTTCATGGGAACCACTCTCACTATCACTTACCATAATTCCAGGACATTTTCCTATACTTTTACTCATATACTTAGACATATCCTTAGGGATCCTAAAAAAGTTTTATCATCCATGTTTCTAAAGGTTTAATAAACTTGTTCTATGATACCAACTGTAGAGACATAGACTTCACTTAAATAGATATTAAATCTTTTATATGAACATTCATTATACTACAAAAACACATTCTTGATGATCAAAATGGTTAGTTTCTTTGGAGACATGGTTTACAATATTCTAATTTAATGAAAGATATTTAATGTTTCCAAAAAATTTCTTCCCATTTAGTTCCCTTCATAGACATACCCCACAAAAAAATTCTCCATAACCTAGGGAAAGGAAAAAGAAGAAAAGGTGAGACTAGATTATCAGTAAGGCTATACGGGGAGGATTTTAATATAAAATGAGAATATGGGTAAGATAACATGAGAATAAAATTTGAGAGCCATACCCTTCATATCATAGATCATAAACATAAGTCATGGAAAAAATATTAATAACTCATAAGGCATGAATCATAATGGGATCAAATAACTTTATCTATATTAGCATAACATTGTCATGTGTCATAGATTTGTGGAATACATAGAAGAATAAAAAATAATTTCCTTAGTAGGAATGGATTATTTCTAAACTATTATAGTGCACTAGGTTTAATCCACAAACCACTATATAATTCAAGGTTCACTCACAAGACTATCATCGTGGATACAGTACTTTATTGAACATGGTTTTCTCCTAATTCCAATCATATTTATCTCAGGTGATATCAATCTGTACCCAATGCATTGGAGGGCGATATTGGTCTCACCCATCTATGGTTATAACATAACCAATTTCCTTGGTTATAATATAACCACCAACATTTTTTATAATTTAACTACCATCACATAATAAAAATCACACATAATTGTGACACAAGATCATAAATCATTAATCATATTAGAAACCCTAAAAATAATTTGGCTGCATAAAATATTTATTATATACGAACCAATGAAAATAAATGGTATTCATAAATGATTCAACATATCATAACACATGAAAATAAATGGGTTCCATAAAGCATTTCACAATTTCATAACCTAGGGAAAAGAAACGAGTTTCAAAAATATCGCTTCATCATAAACATAAACCATACTTGGAAAAAATGAGGATAATATCCTTGGATCATATCCACTGTGAATTATAAGTAACATAAAAGAAAGATCTCATAGATAGAAAATTATTTTGAAATATTACTTAGAATACTTTTTAGAAAAAATATCCTTTCTACATTAAAAAAAATTAAAATATAAATAAATTTCAATAACCTTTTCACTGAAAATAAACATAGGAACATATAAAAGATTCCCTAGGATGAATTTAAACTTGTTTTGAATAAAATAAAATTTTAACTTTTAAGAAGAACTTTTTAAAATATAAATACTTTTCTCTTGAATTAAAATTGGATACTTATAAAAGAAGTTCTAAGAGTAATTAAAACATTTATTTAATAAAATAAACGTTTTATATTTTTTTAAACATAAAAAGTTTAAAAATATTTTAATTTAAAAATATAATTTTTAAATTATAAGGTAAGTATTAAAAAAAATGAGTGCTAATGATAGTGGAAAATAATGTTTATGTTGAACACTATAAAACAATGATTCCCTTTACATTTTCTATAAATTACAAAGACAATTTTTTTGGACAAAGACATGAAGATTCCATTAATTTTTTTTGAAAAAATAAAACATGGGAAAAATTTTAACTAATAAATACTTTGAATAATTTTAAAATATTTTTGAGATTATATTTAGAATACATGGATATTGAAAGAAAATACTTTTCAACCGAAGAGATAAATAAAGATTATTTTTCATAAAAACAATATCTTGGTTACTTTAATCCTTTAAGATAGGATAATTAATGGATAAAAATTATTCTCCAAAAATATCTAGATGATAATAAAATATACGTATTTATTAATAAATAGATAAAAATATTTCATCATTAGAATCATATTCATAAACCATCATGATATACAATGAGATTATAACATAAAACCCTCACCGGTTTGGTAACATTATATCGTTATCCCCAAGAAATAATAAAATTAATGTAATCTTAGTGTATAATGAGAATAACTAAATTCATTATATTACATAACAAATTTTTATATATACACTTTATAAAAAAGATAGGTGTATAACATATTTTATGTCTCAAAGAATGCCAATTGAGAAAAAAAATCTCATGTCGCTTTGGTAAAATTTGAACTGTATACCACATGAAAGAAAGTAATTAAAATGGATATATAAATCCACATATATTTAATGATAAACATCACAGAATACATTCATGGATAGTATATAAACTACATAATTATCGCATGTGTGTCATAGAAAATAAAAGTGAGACGTATATATATTACCTTATGTCTCAACATCAATAGTAAAAAATTTGAATCCTTTTATAATAAATAAAATATTATTATATATCTAATATAGAACAATATATATATATACATATCATACATTATATGATTTAAATATGACATTTTATTAACCATTTTTAACAATTCCATGTTAATGTCACGTTTTGGACAATAACATCTTTTTTTCATGTATGTTATGATTTTTTATTTTGGGTCATATTACCTTGATAAGGGTTAAATAATATATTTATAGTTTTAACCATGAAATTGATATAATATATATTCATTATATATATATTTATATTAATTCATAAAAATTAGAGATATACAATGAAATTCACCGTTTACAGAGACGGTAGACCGTATGTATGCATGAACACTGATAAAATTTTCTAGATTCATTGAAAAAATAGTTTTAAATAATATATTACCATTAAAGAATAATTGTTTCATATATATCACATATTTTTTCTAAAATCATCATTATTAACTTCAATATAAATTGTGAACTAATCACATCGTTTCGCGAGGCGGTAGTCTTTTGTACACACGATCAATGTTATTATATTCTTAAGGAATGGAAAGTAAGAAGTTATATGTGAGATAATAATTAAAAAAGTATAATAATATAATAAATATAATATAAAAAAATAATAAATCATTATATCCAACCATGTTATATGGTAATGGAAAAAACAAATGAAATCATTTTGCAGTGCTGTAATCTGTCATACACACAAATGATGATATTGTATCCCATTTGATTGAATAAAAGAATGATTTAAGTCATAAATTTAACATAATAAAATCAATGTATATTCAATATACTGAGTTTATTATATCATTATTGTTTAATAATAATTTTATGAGGTGGTGGAAGATGTAAAATAAAATTCTTGGCTAGGGGCGTTACCTCTTTTTCAGACAAAATATAATGGTTTCCACCGAAAGGATTATTATATTTAATTTACGACCAAAATAATATTTACAGGATTTGGGGAGGTATATAATAATAATATTGTGGTATTTATTGGCCATTAAAAATGGTTTTTGAAGTGTGGAGTAGAGAGGAGAGGGGCAGCCTTTTATAAGTTAGGTGAGTGGCACATTTATACTTTTTGAAAAGAACAAGATATAACCACATATTTCAACATTAAAAAAGGATAAAAAATGGTCCACTACAAAAAAAATAGAGGTTATAAGTTCCAAAAATTTAGAAAAAAATTGTTTTTCTGAAAGTTTCTATTTTATTTTACCAATTTTTATATTAGTTTGACCCCTGGTGAACACTTTTTCAACTTAACCACGTTAAAAAATGTTAAATTATTTTAACATTAATAATTATCAAAAATTAATTTTGACTTATTATAAAATTTAAAAAAAATTATAAATATTGAATCCATTTTTCCAAATTATATTAACAAAAGTTAATAATTTTAATTTAATATTAAACTCATAGACTCGATGAAAAACATGTTTTCCAAAGAGAATATATTCAAAAGTTTATAAACAAATTATATAAAAATTGATTGTTAAAATGATTAAAATGACCTAAATTGGAGTAATATATATATAATTTAACTAATATTACATTCAAAACAATTTTAAAATAATTTTCAAGTTATTAAATTCATTAAATGAAAAGATAATTCTAAATAATAATGAGTATTTTAACTATTTATCCAAAAAAATTATATTTTCAGAAAATTAACAAAAAATTAACAGCAAGGAAATTTTTAAATTATAATTTCATAGATGAATATTATTTTTTCAAATAATTTATCTATGTTGAAATAATAAATTTTAAAATTAATTGTGCCAAAGTTGACAAAACTACTTTTCAGAAAAGGGATGTTTTTAAGCATAATTTTTTTTATTATAACATGTCTAGAAATCACATAAAATGAATGATAATATTTTTTATTATATATATAAGATATAAATTACATAAAAATAATTCAAAAAAAAGTTATTTTTTTATTTATTTATGTAAATCTTGTTTATGAGCATCAAAAATTTATTTCAAAATAATATTTCCTTTGTTTTCAAATGGATTTTATTTTCGTTTCTAATTAATTGATCACCAAATAATTCATTATATATGCATGTGTAAACCAATTTTTTTCCGAATTTTGTAAACCTTATTCATACCCTCCATTACAATGGCTAGGTGATAACTATCATCTTAAATAATAATATTTTAATAGTATGTCACGTTTTTCTTAAACTCAATGTTGTGTATAACACAAGCTACACTAAGTGTTGCATGTAAGGAAAGATAAACTGATTGTTGTGCATAAAACAATCTAATATCACTGTTGTGTGTAACTCGAAATATAAAAAATATTAAATGTAGTTGAAACATATATATTTCACAAAATCTCAAAGTGTTACAAAGATGATATAACATTGTCATATTGCATTAGTAAGAAAGCCAAGTCCTTTCTGGATGAAATATTGTAAATCAAAATTATTTCCACACAACTGGGTAGTGTGATAATAGTTATAGTGAGTATCCTTTTCTTTGTCTCTTTATATTTTTATCTGTATTAATCATTAAAAATAAAATTGAATGTTTTCCAAATAATCTTAGTTTGTGGGATTGAAAATAATTAGAATTTTCTCATAAATCAACGATAATACTCATCCAATCTAAGGAAATATAAAATTTCTATCACATATTTTGGAATTTTCTATCCTTATAATTCCTTAGTTTTTGAAGGATCCATTGGAATCCCTTTGTTCATGATAACGTTCCCCTAGAAGGTTACTTTCTCCATCCAAAACACACATTTAATATAAATCACAAATAACATTTCCATTCATATAGTATTCAATAACGACTTCAAATTATTTTCGTGGTCCTCCTTGATTTTGGAGTGGATGAAAATATCATTTATAAATACTCTAGAAAATTTTTCATGGTAATCCTTAATGACTATATTCATCAAGCCCATAAAGATTTTTGGGTCAATAGTGAGTCCAAATAGAATCACTTTGAACTCATAGTTCTTATACCTTGTAAGCAACGATGTCATGGGGATATCCTACTTATTCACCTTCACTTGATAATATCTTGACAGAAGATCCACCTTAGAGATGTATTGGGATCTACATAGCTAATAAAAGGAGTCACTAATTTTTGAAAGAGTATTATTATTTTTTATGATGATCTTGTTTAACTCATGATAATAAATTTAGAGGCACATTGTCCCATCATTATTCTTAACGAAGAGGACTGGTGTAACCCATATGGAAGAACCTGAGAATATAAACATATTATCAACATTCTCATGTAGTTTCTTCTTCAAATATTGAAGTTAAATAATGTCCATTCTATATAGAGTCTTTTATAATTTCTAATATAATTTTATGAACTCGATTGAAAACTCAAAATAACGACTAGGGGGAATACCAAAAAAATTATTTGGAAACACATCCATTAATTCATATACAATGGGAATGTCATCATGGATGATATTTTATTAAGTCTCAATCTTTTTTTCTATATACACTTTATTTCTAAAAAATAACGTACATTATTGAGATGTTTGTTCCAAATATGATTCATCCTCCTCCTTAAACTTGTATATAATTTTATGGTGATTCACAATATGGAGGGTAATTTTCTTCTCTCAGAAATTTATTTTATCTCTATGTAAGGAAAGACAATCCATACATTGAATTACATCAATTTCTGCAAAATTGAATATCAAAATATATTCTTGGAAATTCAGAATAAAAATTTGGATAAAGGATGAGGTGTATTCAAGGGAAACAACATTTGAACCATTCTTCATATTCACTAATAACTCAACTTCTATATTTTAATGCAGTGTTTCAATTGTTCTATTAATCATGAATGATATGAAAGAATTCAAAGAACCAGAATAAAAAATTATGTTCGCTATTCTTAAATTAGTTACAAGTGTACTTATCGCCACATTATTGTCTAGAACCACCGTAGTAGTTGTGACTTCATAAGATCACCATTTCTCTCTAGTCCATAGATATTGGGGTTATCAGTTTTCATAGAAAACCCTTGTATTATGGAATTAATTCTCACAGTTTCCTTATTCATTCATCAATATGATAAGGGTTTACCATATTATTCTTTCCCTCCATCAGATTGGTGGGTTTCTCCCATCAGTAATCACTAGCTTGGTACCCTTCCTCCACAAACCAAAAGTATTTCCTTTCCCATTTAAGAAATTTTTGGGATGCTTCTTTCCACAATTATGAAAAGTTTGATGATGTAATTTCATATCTCTGTGATATTTTTTCATCCCATCACCAAAATAAAAAATCATTCTCTACTAATTGTATATTTTCTAAGATTCCATTGATAGTCAGTGATCTCTATTTTAACATTGAGGTCCCACCAAAAAATTTATTCATAGTTTTTAATGTCTCGAATGGATAAGGAATTTCATACATTCATATTTATCCCACCAAATAAGGATTAAAATTTAATTTTAGGGTAGATGGTAACTTCATAGATTTATCATGAAAATATTGTAATTTATTCCTTATAGTCACTAATGGATTACTCATCCTTTCTCTTAAGGCTAAGAATTTCCCTCTATATTTTCAGTCGGAGAGTGTATGGAAATAATTTATTAAAATACATTTTCTAAAATTCCTTCAACATCATCACATCTATATCATCCTCAAGATTTTTATTTGTGACCAACATATATCATTGATCATTTTCTTTCTCCATATGGTAAAAATCTCACATTTACTTCACTATCTCAGAGCATTAAAGGATAGAGAACATATTTTCAATGGAGTTTGTCCAGTACTCTGGGATTAATGGATTTTAAGATTTCTATGTTTCAGAAGACTTTTTATTATAAATGTCTCAATTGAAACATTCTATTTATTTTTTGGATTCAGCTATTTCTAATGAATTAGGTTTTGATTGAAAATTTTAGTTAATTGAGAAAGTATTATCATTATGTTTATGACTCCTACTCCCATCGGGTTTAGTAGCCATTACATTGGTTACCATATTGGTTGCTAAATCGATTTATCAAATTCCTAGGAAAATAATATAAAAAAATTTGTGATAATTATTTTTAAACTATTAAACCTGTATTTGGGAAACCATGAACATTAAATGGATAACTTATAAATGATATATATTCTTTAACCACTTAATTTATATGTTTCAATCTATGTTTTTCATGATCGATTATGAATATAAAATCCTATGATATTTTTTTTCATTAATAATTGTTCATAAGTAGCATGTGAATTTACCAAATAATATCCCCTCAGAGTGTCAAACCAAGTGTTTAGTGAGGCTCGTTTTTATTCACTAGGTAAAGATTGAGTCCAGCTCAATATTCCCTTTTCAGTGTTATTACCCTTATGTAAATATGTGTCAGAGCCACATCCACTTTTAGTATCTATACATGCATATATTTTCATGTAATCCAATTTGTCTATAGTGTACCAAAATATAGGGTTTTTTCCTTGGTTTAGTCTTGTCCTTAAGGCTTTTATTAGATTTTTCTAATCCTAACCCCAAAAATAACGAGACTTTTCTATTATACCAACTATGACACCCCACGTCTTAAATACACCCTAAATCATGATTTATTACATAAAGGTACACATTACACAATCCCATAAGGTAGATAATACTAGTGTATTTAATAAATTATGTACATATAAAAATAACATAAAATAAAAATATTTGTAAATTCCTGATAACTTATTTGACATGACCCTAAAATTACATTGTTCTTCTAAAACTAAAAAGGATAACCTAGTGACATAATTAAAAAGGGGGTGATCTAGAAATCCCTAAAAGGTAATAAAAAATTAATAACATAATTTAATTTAGTAAATTTTATCCAAGGTTCATATCAAAGTTATATAATAGGGGTGAGAATCATGATCTTGAACAATGAAGCTTGATATAACATGATAACATAAAGGCAATATGGGAATGTTTCAACAACATAAAACATGATATCATAAACATAAGTCAAATATTAAAACAAACATAACATATTACGTTTATAATAACCTTCCATGCACTATACATGTCCTATCTTGATGTTAAAACATTACTGAATCCATCAGAGGTCCATATAATTCTAGTCCCACACATTACCTTTATATCACATACATGCATAAGTGTTCCACATAGATCATTCAACACATGGATATATTTCATCAATTTTTATACTATGGTTAATGTTTGTGATATATAAACATGGAGGTTCCCAAAAAATTAAGGATATGTATATCTAGGTTAATACCCTTGACTGTATATGGGTATGGGTGTTCACTACACTATTGTATGGAATTAAAAATCATAGGATAATTTCAGCATCATAATGATGGTTCATAAAGATTCATAAAAGTGATTAATGAAAATTAAAGTGGTCTATCATCACTTGGTAATATTAAGGATCGAAATAAGTGTATGTAATTAAATAACCCAACATTAGCAATTATAAATTAAATGGTATAGTATAATGAAGGTTCTTGAATAAAGAGGTGAAAGGGAGGATCTCTTACCTTGAAAGGGTGATACTAAAAGAAAGGTAAAAGTTTATTATGAGATTTGGGGATCCTTCGTAGGAATATAGAGAGGTAAGTTCAATGTAATTTAACTTAAAAATTATTTTTAGTGAAGATTAATAGGAATTTTTGTGTTTATATAGAAAAATAGAGGATAATTATTTATTAATTTATAAATGTAGTTTTTGGACTCTATATGATAAATTAATCAAAACCACAAACCAGGCCATAATTTCCCAATTTATTCAACCAATGTTAAGTTTTATTAATTATTTTACTTTTTTAATGATCTATATCATTAAAATAATACCCTTTTTATTTGGAATTGATTCTTGTTTACGAAGAATTTATTTTAAAACCTTAAAATATAATATCGAATTTGGAGGATTCATTTAGTGTTTATAAAATTATAAAATGATTTCAAAAAAATTAATTTAAATGGTAAATATGTATTTGGCAATTTATAACATTAATGGAATATATTACATCAATTTAGGGTCATTATACTATGATAATACATTCCATACATTTATACTGTATTTAATTTTTACCTGAAAATTCAATTATTTATAAAAATTATGAAAAATATTGATTGGATAATTTTAAATTGATGATTTCAAAAATTGAATTTAATTTATCAAAAAAATTCTTTAAATATTATGATTTATAGTTTTAAATAAAATTCCCATTTATTGAAAAATACTAGTTTTTTTACAATAATAGTTCTCAATCCCTTATAACAATTACATTTGACTTCATAAAATTATATTATAATTTATATTTAATAAAAATTATTAAATATAATATTTTATTAAACAATAATTTGTGTCATAAATTCATAAATTCCACAAAAATAGTTCCTTGATTAAAACTATATATTTCCAAAAAATACAATTTTTGATTCATTATATTAGAATCTAATTTTTATCAAGCATTTTATTTAAACCTTTAAAAGGAAATATTAAAAAGGGAAAAATATAATAATTTTTTAATTAAATAAAATCTAAATATTTATATTATTAGGGTCTAGATACATAAACCTTTATTACACAAGATAATTCCATAACAATAATTTGTTCAACGGTTAAATTTTCTTGGGTTGGTTCTGCATACATTGTTTGGTTTTTGATCTTTATGAGCTTAAAATTATCCCTTAGATGGTTTTCTTCCTACATTAGTTGTTCAATAACATCTTGGTATTGATCAAGGGAAATATGAGAAATCTTATATCCCTCATAATAACTAATAAATGGGCTTCATAGGGTATGGACATACTGGTCATGACTATTTCTATCTTTTTCAATGTCAATTGGACTTTATCATAACCCTAAATATATACTAATCATAAGATCACAGTATAATTTCAATCCTAATAATCATTAAGAAACTCAACAGATTTTTTATTTCGACATGATACATCTTATAAGGGTCAAAAATAACAAAAATAGTAAGGACCCTAGACCACACTGAGAGGGGGGTGAATCAGTGTGTCAAATTTTTCTCTTCTTTATGGGATCTTGTTCCCACATTGGTAGGAACCCTTTTTAATACCTATATGATGGATTTGTGTAGTAATTAAAACATTCACATGAATAAGGACAACACAACACTTTTTACATGGTTCACCTCTAAGGGCTACATCCATGGAGCATATGCTGATAGGTTTCTGGTCGTACCAAATTACACAAATCTTCACTGGATGTGGATTACAATGGTTTAGGAAAAATCACTCTATCTCAGGCACACTACCTTTACATAGTTTTAGGTACATCTCACTAATTCCATAGAATCACTTCTGTAAAGTCTCCTTGTATCACGGCCTTGGGAGAGGTCTCGCTCAGTTTATCGACTTAAAAGTCGCTTTACAAGATTAGCATGAAAAGTCTTTGTCTCTAATCAGCATGAGACGCTGCTTCCATCGACATCTCGAATTGATACCCTTTTATATTTTGTTTTCTCATTTAATTAAATTAATGAATTCACTAGAACTTCTTCCCTTTCTTTGCTAGAATCACAAATTTTATTTATGACGTTTTCGTTTCCACAAGTTATCCCTGATTCTACGAACAATCTCTGATCTGTGTACCACATCTGCTCTACATACTGCACCTGCTCCGCATACCATGCCTGGTCTGCATACCTCACCTGCTCCATGTATTGTGTCGGCTCAGCGTACCGCACCTGCTCTACGTACCACGCCTTCTCCGCATATTGCATATGTTCTGCGTACCACCTTTTCTCTGCGTACCACCTCTACTCCACGTATCATGAATGCTCTGCATACCGTGCCGCCTCCACGTATCGTGCCTACTCTACGTATTATGCCTTCTCTACATACAACACCTGCTTTGCACACCGCGGCTTTGTGTACCACCTTCACATAATGCCTTCCTGTACCACCTCTATGTATCGCCTTCATGTACCGCCTCTGCATACCGTTTATTCCTTCCATGGAATTCTTCTTCAAATTCTAAGAATTATTTCACCTCATGCATACCACTTCTTCTTATAGAAAACCTCTTTTGTGTACTAATCCTTCCAATTTTTTGAATTGTTTCTCCTTTCATGTACTAATTCTTCCTACACAAAATATCAATGGTGTACCACTTACAGAACTAGCCATGTTATTCCATAGTGATGATATTTTCTTATCGAATGTTGTCTACTTAATTATGGGACTAGAACTCTTAATATATGAAAATAACTCCACAAATTTTTCTAATATTGTTTACCCAAATTTTCAATATGGGAATATATTCACCACAGACTATGCTCATTTCGCGTACTGTGAGCCTTCACCACGTACTACGACCCTCCTCCAAACTGGGAACCTTCAACGCATATCGTTTGTCTGCTCATCCACATACTGTGTCTCTTCCACCAAAGATGACCCATTCCGCGTACTACAACTTTTTTTACGGTGAAACAATAGCATTCCTCTTACCACACACCTTCACTGAATACCGTCGCTACAAAAATTTTTTGGACACATTATGCATATCGCACGCCTTCACAATGTACCATCATTGAAAACTATTTTTCGTTCTGCGCACTGCTCTGTGTACTGTTTGTGTTTCCTGGTACGCGGCCACAAACCATTCTCAGAACATGGTATGTGGTCCATGCTCAGAGGTACGCATTTTGATTCATTTTTTTATAACCTTCTCCATTCCACATCATGTTTACTCCTATGTAGAAATATTTCCATTACCAAAAACAAAGTCCCAATTTTGTAGTCCAAAAATTTAGAAAACACCGGGAAATGTAACTATATTAAATATCTACATCAGAAAGAACACCCATTATTCTTCAATGTCATCTGGATTCTTCAACATTTAGTGGCTTTCATCATGAAATCCTTCCACCGTGATATATACTCTTGCAATGATCAGTTTTAGCATCGTCAGATTTTTCAGGGAATGTAATGAAACTTCTAAACTTTCATGTCTTCCAGCAACATCAGTCTTTCCAATAAACACTGAATATGACTAGAATCATCTCCTCTTATCTATATGATCATTCATAAATCTTCAAATATCCACATGATACCTCATGAAATGATGTGTGTATCTTCAGGTAACTCTCTGAGATGGTTTCATTATTGTATACAATGTATCACCTTTGATACATATATTTTGAACTTAAGATCAGTTCACCAATCATCTGAATTACCACTCTCCATAAAATTGAAGTTCATCATCGTATCCTTATTCATTTTGATTATCATTGATAATTGTTGATAGAATATACAACCTTATACACAAATTGGTCCCATAAATCTCCCCCTTGGTATTTTGTTTTCAATACCATAAATTCCTCCTCAAATGAATGTGTCAATATCAAAATGAGAATATTCGATATCCCCTTTTTCTTTTTCTTTATACCTCACTTTTGAAACTTTCATTTCACTTTATCTCCCCGTTATTGCAAAGAAATACAAAGATGGTGGGAAAAGGGTATCAATCCTTTATTAAGGAATGTTCCATCAATAATTTCACTCTATGTCTACTTGAACAATGATCGGTGTCGAAAGAAAGGGGATTTGATTTAGAAAAGAAGGTTATCCATTATTCACTGATCATGATATCTCATAAGATGATAAATCACATAATTTGTCTTCAAGGGTCTTCCACTTTCATTAAAAGTTGAAGAAATTGAATGTGATAGATAATAATCAACCTGAAACTCCTGCACGCACTTCAAAAAATAGATCAAAATCATTTTGGTGCAATTGGAAGGATAAGTGGATTCGGGGAACTTCCATTCTTTTTATGTTACTGATTAATTCAGTTACTCCCCCTTTATAAAATGATCGTCATTCTGAGTAACCAAGGAGGAGATATTGATAAATGATATACCTTTTCCAATTAAATTTTCTTCATGAAATTTCCAGAGTAATTGAATTTAATACCAACTGAAGATGGTAGTGATTGAAATAATAATTATGGAAGCTTCTTCACTTGTCTCACCCTCAACGGAAACACTCCACATCATCTTCGTCAAGGGTGATCCTTCATCATTTTAATATCAATTTAAGAATCTTCTAAGGATTATAACGTCATCAGATTAGCTATCAAGAGTTTATAGCATTCAAAACTTCTTAGGTTCTCTCCTAGAGAGAATGCTTCAACATCAATACCCTAAATTATCTACAAAAATGAAATACAAAAATGATTAAGGGAATAAGGTTGTTCCTCCATTCCTCTTTAATGTGACAAGGATGCCTGAGATGGTTTTCTCAACCAATATGATCCATTTTCTCAAGCCTTTATGCTTGCACATCTGAACGTCTTTTCTATTCTGTGCTGATGTGGCATGGACATCTTCATATTCACTTCTACTTTACGTGGAGAGTTTTTCTTCTTAAAAACCGTCATGAATGATACATTCTTACTCCTTTTAAAGACTATTTCTTTATCTAGTATTATGGTTAGAAAACCTTTTTCAATGTGACTATATTTCATACATATCTCACACAGAACTTCTTTCACACATGTGTTTCCTTTGGTTTGTACTCTCTCATGCACTTTTTCTTCATCACGTGAAATTTTTTCTTTTCCTTTATCACTAGCCTTGTCCTTTTCATCTTCAAGTTTCATTATTCATTCCAAATTATCTGGCCAAATGACCAACATGTCATTTGGAACTGAATCAGTAGGATTGGATCTTCCACACAGGTTCATCTGTGTGTCATCCCTCTTTGTTTCTCTTTTGGGTGAATTTACCTTCAATTTCATAGATCTAAAATATGGGAGCTCCTCAGCTTCCCTACAAGAGATCTTCTTGGGGAAATGTGTTTTCACAATATTCTCCTAATTTCATCCAAAGGTATTTTTTTCATACTTATTCAGTATCAGAGGCCATCTTTTCTTATCAACAATGAAGGCACGTTGAGATAGGAATGTACCTACCTTCTTACCCCTACCATTGCATACATCACAGATGTTATCAATAATTCCAAATATGTTTGTGGTAAACAAATGCTTCTGGACCTGAAGATTTTGCATTAACTTCTTTGGATTTCTTCCCTTTGATATAGGTTTTTTCTATGCTTTTTCTTTTAAATGATTGTACCAACAATCCATTGCACAATGCCCAAATTTGGTGCAGCACCAACATTAACACACAAATATTTTCTTCTTGAGATCTTTTTATAAGGTTGTTGGGACTTTTGCATAATGTGTTGTGCTCTACCTAGGAAACCATCTTATAGCTTCTTCTTCATATCAACCCTATCCATGGTGGTAGGTTTATTCTCCTCACCTTTCATCATCCACGCTTATTTTTAATTTTTCATCAAAACTATATTTTTTTATAAACATATTTAAAAACAATAGTAAAAGATGGTATGGATGGTACCTTCACTTTCTTAGCTACTTGTGATAGATCAATGAGTGCAGTCATGATTTTCTTCTCACATGTTGGAAGTATTTTTATAGTTGAATATTACATTGAGCATTGAGTAGCAACAAAAACTATTTATTGAGATGGATAATCAAGAGTTGTCATAATCTTCTTGTCACATGTTGGAGGTATATCATCTTTAGAATCCTACAATGATCATTTGGTACTAGAATCAATTGTTTCATTATTTTTTGATGTCTAAATACGTGTCTTCTCAAGATTGGTCAACTGATCATCCAATTATAGAAATTTCCTATTGAGAATGGCCTTTTGATCTTCAATCATAGTCATATTCTCTTCACATGCCGTCTTTATTATAAAAAATTATTATTTATGCAACATCATTTAATCTGAATCAAATACTCATTTTCCTTGGTCTTCTAGGATATCCCTTCAAATTGTGGACCCTTGACATCAGGGAAATTTTTCAATTTCCCTTCAATAACATGGATATTTTCTTCAAGATCCTTTCTGACTCTATCTTCCTCTTCAAATTAATTAAAACATATTGATGTATTTATTCCATGTTTCCTCATTGTTTCTTCAAAGGATTAATTCTGTCTAGAGAGCTTATTGAATTCTGATATTTTTTAACCAACCATTCCTACATTGAGTCTACTTCTTTTCTTAGTTGGGTGATTTACTCCTGTATACTTTTAAATATTCTATAAATACCAATGAATCTATTCAAATATTTCATAAAGTTATTTTCGTACTCCATAAATTTCATCTAAGGGTGAAGATTGATCAATGGTGAAAACACATACCTTCCGATATACTTGCTCTTTTCATTCCAGGCCTGAAACATAATTATTTTCCAAATGGAATAGATAACCAGATACTACCACTTCTTTAGATTAGAGGGACTTCTTAAACTATCAATTATATTTATTTTTCCTATTCATCATGGTCTTATTGGGTATAGACTTTTTCTCATAGATAACTGAACTTTCATCAAGACTCCTCTTCATTATTGAATCAAGAAAGAAAAACTCAAATCCTCTTCGGAATAGAATTACTATAGACTATCCAACATATTTGAACTTTTTCCCTCGGATACCAATTGAAGGACCCCAAACCACCCTAAGACAGGGGTGAATCAGGGTATCAACTTTTTCTCTTCTTTACTGGGTCTTGTTCCTACATTGATAGGAACCATTTTTAATACTTGTATGATGGATATGTATAGTTATTAAAACATTAACATAAATAAGAATAACACAATACTTTTTAATTGGTTCACCACTAAGTGCTACATCCAAGGGGAATACACCGATAAGTTTTTGGTCATACCAAATTCCACCAATCATCGCTGGTTGTGGATTAAATAGGGTTGGGCACAATCACACTATCCCAGGAACATTGACTTTACAAAGGTTCAGGGATATATCACTGCTTCCCTTGGATCACTTCAGTTAACTCCCCCTGTATCACTTCTTTCGGAGAGCTCTCACTCAGTTTATCAAGATGAATGTCTCTTCAATAAATTAGCATGAAAAATCATTGTCTCTATTTAGTATTATAAATTTCTAGCATCGAAGTCCCAAATTTATGATCTTTTATATTTAGTTTTATCCTTTAGTGAAATAACTGAATGCACTAGAAATTCTTCCCTTTTTTCAATAGAATCACAAAATCCATTTATGATGTTTTTATTTCCGAAAACTATCCCTGATTCTGTGGACTCTCTTTGATCTACATTCCACACCTACTCTATGTACCGTGCCTGCTCTACGTACCATGACTAGTCTACATACCTCGTATGCTCCGCGTACTGGCCTTGTTCAGCATACCACACCTACTCTACCTACCACGCCAACCCCGCATACCACCTCTACTCCACGTACCGTCTCTGCTCCGCATACAGCCTATTCTCTACGTACTATTCCTGCTCTGCATACCATGCCTCCTCCACGTAGCGTGCCTACCCTAGGTATCATGCTTCCTCCATGTACCACACCTGATTCGTACACTATGACTCTATGTACCTCCTTTATGTACCGTCTTTGTATACCACCTCTATGTACCGCATTCGCGTATTGCCTCTGCGTACCATTTCTATCTTCTGTGGACATCTTCATTAAATTTTTTGAATTATTTCATCTCCCGTATACCACTTATTTTTATGAAAAATATCTTTTTCGGACTAATCCTTCCAATTTTTCAAACCATTTCTCCTTTTACGTAATACTTCATCATATGAAAAATCTCACCAGCGTACCACTTTATGACTTAGATGAGTTCTTCCACAATGATGACATTTTCTTATCGAATTCTCTCTCTATAATGATGGGATTAAAACTACCTATATAGTCAAATAACTCTGAATATTTTGTTAATCTTTTTTACCCAAATTATCAATGTGGGAAAATATTCACCACAAAGTATGCTCTTTCTGGGTACTGTGAGCCTCCACCGCATACTATGACCCTCCTAAAAACTGTGAACCTTCACCATATACCATGTGTCTACCCATCCACGTACTATGTCTCTTCTGGAAAAGATGATACATTCCACATATCTCAACTCCATCCATAGAAAAAAAAATTCATTTAGTGTACTGCATGCCTTCACTGCATACCATCACTGCGAAATGTTTTTGGCATCATTATGCATACCACATGCCCTCACTGCATATCATCGCTTTGTAAAAAATTTGGTTCTAACACCGCTCTATGTACCGTTTCTTCTACCAGGTATGCGACTGAGAACCATTCCTGGAATAGGGTACATGGTCCATGCTTTGCGGTAAGCCGTTTTCTTTATTTTTGATTTCCTTCACCGTTCCGCATCACGTTCTCTTCTATGCATAAACCCTTCAATTGCTAGAAACAAAATATCAATTTTGAGGTCCAACAATTTGGAAATCATTGCGAAATGAAACCACATTAAATATCAGTTTCGGCAAGAACACCCATGCTTCGTCATTATCATCTATATTCTTCAATAGTCAGTAGATTTAATCACAAACTCCATCCACTGTGATATATACTCTTTGAACTATCAGTTTCATCATCGTCAAATTATTTAGGGAAATTGCTGCAACTTCCAAATTTCCCTATTTTCCAGCAACATCGGTGTCTCCAATAAACACTAAATATGACAAGTATCATCTCCTCATCTCTGTATTATCATTCTTAAATCATAAAATCTCCACACGATCCCTCATGAAGCAAAGTATGTATTTTCAAGTAACTCTTTGATATGGTTTCATTGTTGTACTCAATGTATCATTTTTGATACAAGTATTTTGAACTTAAGATAAGTTCACCAATCATATGAATTACCACTCTCCATAACTTTTATGTTCTTCATCATCTCCTTCTTAATTTTGATCTTCATTGAAAACTGTTGAAAAGAAATACAACCTTATACACAATGTGGTACCAACAAATAGTCTATGTGTTTTTTATAGCTACATTACCTAATTTTTCATATATTCATTTAAAAATTGAGTTTCATTTTTAAAAGTTTGGATCGTTGTAATGATGGAAACAACTGACATAAATTTAATATGAATGAATCTCATAAGAAACAAAAACTAAGGATTGATGGTTTGATTCAGGAGATAAATACGAAGAGGTTGATAATTTGAAATAACAAATAATATTGGGAATTCTATTTAAAAAATATAAGGATTTTTATCATTGGTAATTAAATAACTGACCTTAAAAATAATGTTTAACATTAGTTACTTAATATATGATGTAAAAACCATCATCCAATGGTTCTTTTACATAATTTAATTTCTAACTAGTGTAAAACCCAATTATAACAAAATTTATAAATGACCAATGTTATAAAGTCATCATTTTAAATAATTTTTTCCTATATATTATTTTCACCCCATATAAAATGAGGATTTATCATATTTTATTCTAGTGAGTGATGAATCAAATTGAATGAATAACATTAATTTTTATCCGAGGATATTAACCCACGATGTTTTAAAAAATTTAAAATTTCATAAATGGTCCACTCATATATAGGGTCTACCTTGTACGTTTTCTATAATATGATTTGGAGAAGAAACATGAATTTTACATATGTGATTCAATTTAATTTTATAAAGTTGTAATTTTTTATTATAATTAATTCTTATGGTGAAGTGAATGATGGGTAAACCATTCATTTTTAATGTTTTATTATCAATTCAAATTATTATAATAAATCTATAATTTATGAAATATGCTTCTTTAAGTAAATTTATTTCTCTGATAACTTTTGTTATGCATAACAATGAGTTTAGACAGACCCCATAGCATTATTAAAATATTATGTTATAATTATCACCTAACCATTTGATTGGTGGGTATGAATAGTAATAACTAAATTATAAAAAAAATATATTCTACACATTTATAAAATGGATTAATTAGTTATAAAAAGTTTATAATTAACAAACAAAATATTTTAAAATAAAAGTGATGTTTTTCAGGAAAATAATTTGTATACGCCCAGTGTATGTTTAATAATAAAATAAATTAATAAATATTGGTGAATAAATTTAATAAAATCTATATAATTCACTTGACCTAATTCTTCAAACAATCAAAAAATAATTTTCTTGTTGTAAGATAATAATAAATCCATTTTTAAGTTTAAAATTTTATTTTTCTTAAATATACATTTTTTTCCACATTTTTCAAACTTAATTTCAAATAAAATTCTCCATTTATAGATATTGAATTAGATAAAATTAATTAAATTCGTATAACTATTATGTTCAAATTTTTTAATTATGCGCCGTTTATTTTTTGTCAATATGAATAGTAACCATGGTAGTATTTATCACCCCTATAATGGTAAATCAAGTTAATTTAGATTAAAAATACGTTATAAGGACATAATGTTTTCTCATAATTCTTATTTTATGAATATAATTTTATAATTAATATATTAGGTTAAAAATTTATTATTTTAATGGACAATTGTCTATGAGAATGAATTATATTTTTTAAAATCCTAGAAAGTTATAAAACATCATTCTCTTTGTTTTTAATAGGTATTTTGTGTCCATATTAGGAAAAATTTATATTATGAATGAGTATAAGTATTTATTTTTATCGAAATAAATTATTTTCTTGATATGAATTTATGTTAAAATTTTAATTATTATATATTTAACTTAATTGATAATGAATCATCGATTCAGTATTTCACCATTTAATAAAAAATATATAATCATTGATTTAAAGAAACACAAAAAGTGATATAATATTAATTATTTAATGTAAAACATTAATTTTCTTGATATGTAGAACATATTATTGATTTATTAAATAATTTTCTTCTAATTTACCCTTTGTATTTATGTTTTAAAGTTAATTAACTGAACTGTCAAAATTGAAAATAATGATATTTTATAAAAATACTATCTTATTAAAATATTTAAAAATAATAAAAAAATTAAAATAACATAAGTTGGATATTATGTGGTCTAAAATTTCCTAAATTTTATATTTGTGGTGAAATTTTTACCATATAAGAAATATATTTAACCCTTTAATATTGAAAAAGGTTGTTACCTTAGTTAAAATAAAAATTGGCTAGCTGGTTGTTAATAAAAATGATACGGTTTATAATTGAAAAAAAAATCTAAATTCTATTGGTTTATTTTTTCAAAATCCTATATTACCTTATCATCTATTCCATGTCAATTTTGAGTCATATGTATTTTGGAATAAATTTTAATCATTTATTCTTTCGTGAAATTCAAAAAAATCCCCCCACCTCAATTATAAAAGAGAACATTCTCCCTCACTTATTCACGCAAAATTGAGCCTAATATGTTAAAAAACTATACAAATTCCCCTTGTAACCTTCCCTAGACACATTCTACTGGTTCTGTTCTTCCAAAAAGAGCATCCTTGTATCCCTTTGGAGAATAACTAAAGGAATCGTTTCAAATAAGTATTAATCACCTTAAATGATCACTTTATTTTATACTATTATTTACCTCTTATAAATATATGGTATTTATCATAAAATAATAACAACAGTTTCATAAATATTCTGAAATTTTTTTATTATTATGAAAACAATATTATACACCCTTCTTCTAATAATATGAGAAATGAATGTTTCAGTTGTGCATATACATACAGATTATAATCTCCACGTAGCAATAAAATTCATTTTTCATCACCATATTTTATGGATGGTATTATAATGGGTTTAATTTTTATATATTATATTTATGAAATAATTAAACTTATGGAATAATAATATCACATCTACCTACATACCATCTAATCTTTTGGGAAATGATAATGTTGGTCATGCATATGTGTGGACCACCACCTCCACAAAGTAATGTGATTAATTTTCATTTTTATTTTAATATGATGGTAATGGAGAAAAAATTTATGAATATATTGATATATATGATATAATAGTGATCATATAAAGGTGAATTAATATTTACATTTTATTCATTTCACCCTTCAAAAAAAATTAAAAGAACGTTCATGTATACGTACGACCAACCCTCTCCTCGAACGGTATAATTCATTTTATATATCTATGATTAAATAATTAATATAAATAAATGTTAATATGATATTTATATCATAGAAAAAATTATATATATTTTGGAATCAAGATCAAATTAAAATTACTGAAAATACTAAATCAAAACATACATGAAAAACAAAGTAGTTTTCATCTAAAACATTATTGTAACAAATAATGGTTGATAAAAAGGTAATAAATGAATATATAAAAATAATATATGGTATGATATATATAAATTTATATAACATTAAAATTCTATAATTTATAAATAACGAAATTAAATTTATTAATAAGGTGGTTAGATTGCTTTCTAAGAAAGGTGAACTCGAGGTAAGGGTTTCATGCCAAAATCACATTTTTTGTCAGGTTTGATTATGAATATAACTTTGAAGATGAAATATTATAATATATCTATAATGAAACATATTTATTTTCTAATTTTATAGATATTTTTTTAAAATTATTTTTTTCCTTTTCCTTGCCTTATGTACCCAAGATATCAAAAATATTATTCTAAGGAAAATCGACGTCATTTCTCTCTTATGCCAAAAACAACAATTCTTACATATCCAGGTTTTCTAAAAATGTTTTAATGAAGGTTATTAATATTGTACTATGATGTTTTGAATCCATTTTTATCCTTTTTTTTGGATTCTTACAAAATAATTTGAAAGTAATCAATTTTTTATTTTTCAAATGAGGTACTTTGTGACTTTTTGGACAAAGTATTGAAGTAATGTTTTTTAACATATAAGGAATAAATGTATTTTTTTTCATCATAATTATCCCTTAATTGTTTGAATATTACTTTATAATTTTACAAGTTTATTTTCAAATAAAATTGTTTCTTTAATATCTTTATATTTTTTGTTTTTAAAATTAAATTTTAAAGTGGAAAGTATCTTTTCCTCCAGAAAAGTTCCAAGGGATCTATTAAAAACATTTTTCATCTAAGATAACATCCTCTTATTTTACCAAGGATTTACTAGGTTTATGATCCAATAATTATGATGGAAATTTTTAATCAAACCAATTTTCTTTTCATTGGTTACACTATGATGAAATTTTTATGAATCCCATATTTTTTCATGGGTTCTTATATGATAAATTTTTTTATAATCTTGTGGTGCACATATGTATGACTTTTATTATGCGATGTATAATGACCCATAAAATACATACATTGTTAATACTTCAAAATTTAAGTACACTTATTACAACATATAACAAAACCATGAATAGACCGTATAGGTATAGTGTCTTTAGAAACTGGGAAACATAAACAGCTGGTTCATAAAGTATCTACACTGTCTCCAATTTATTTCATCATATCTAGAGTCCCTTTTGGAATATCTTACTTAATAAGCTTCTTCCTGACCTGGGGAAAGAAAACATACAAAAGGGTGAGCTCAAATGCTCAGTAAGGGTATATAAAAGAAATATCAATCACATAATATTCATAAGAACATATCATTTTGGAAATCTTAACCTGCAAAAGAGATCATAATTTCATTACATGGTATAAATCATAGTAGTGAAATGTAATCCCAATAATCATAACATAAAACATGAAACTTTGTTTCATACAAAAATAATCACATAGAATGATTTCTTATTAGTCAAGACTCGTAGAAAAGACTATCTTAGCAGACAAAGTCCATTTCTGAATCGAGTTCCCTCCTTTTTTCAGTCCAGTTTCACTGAACTGGTTTAACCTGCCATTCCAGCCATGTCTATCTCATAAGATATAAATCTTTACCCAATGAATTGGAGGGATATATAGGTCCCACCCATCTCATAATGATACCATTCTTATGTGTGCCACAAAATCATAAATCATACATCATTGCATAACCCATGTAATAAAAATGGGATTCTTAAACATCGTGACATCATGAAAAAATTCATATCAGATAAAGGAATTCATAAAAATAATTCCATCACAACATAATAAATTCAATATAATAATAGGGATAGAAACAGAACCCTATATTATCTTATATTTAAAATAATTTTGATAAAACACTTGAATTCCATTCTTGAGGAAAATATCCTTTCTACTTCAAAAACATTCCCTTTCTTAACATGTCATATAATTTTGAACTAAAATAAGTTGATTAAAAATAAATTTGAAAACTTTTAAGTGAATCTTCATGGAAATTGTGTTCTAAAAATCCATTCATACTGTATAAGTTAAAAAAAGACATTCTTCTCGTACTTTTGTCATAAAAGTCAAAAAGTACCTCGTATGAAAAATGACAAAAGATTCCTTTCATATCATTTATTAAAAACTCACCGAAGGGTAAAATTGGATATAAACATTTTTAAAAGGATATAAATATTACATATTGAGGAAACATGGATGTGGATGATAAAATACACACCAGTAAATACCAAAGTATAAACAATCTCAGATAAAAATGAGATTGTGATATTTTCTCTTACCTTAGGTCTGATTTGCTTCGTAAGTGTCCCAACCTCTTATATAATGATTTAAATAATTTCATTGACTTATTACAGAATCATACGTATTTTTATGATATCATATATGGTCATATTTTTAGCTTCTTATTAGTAATATTTCATTGTTACTTGTTATTCAGGTGTTTATTGCTTTTTGTTCTTATGCGTGTTTTGTCGAATAAATTCTTATTCTTATTTTTAGGTTATAGATACCTCATTTATAGAAGGGTATTAGTTTAATATATATCATATTCATTCACTCAATTCATTGGTATAATTATTATGCAATGAAGATCATGTAGAACGAGTCGCATCACATCGTGGAGAGGGTATTCCGTACGTACGCATGAGCGATGATATCGTTCCCATGATCATGGAATAGTATTGGAGTGTATGTATACTATTTAAGAATCAATATCAATTTACAATAATCATATATAGTTATTCTTTACACCATTATACCCATCCACGTAAGGTGGTGGTGGAAAATAGATTACACCACGGCATAGAGACGGTATTCCGTACGTACGCACGCGCGGTGATTTCATTTTCTATAGGATGGATAGATGGTGAAATAGGGTTGTTTCATACTTATAATAACATATCTTTATATAGTTGATACTGATGTTATTACTCCATAACAAAAAAAACTAAAGAAGAAGAAGTGGAAGAAGAAATAAAGTTGAAAGAATCGGTAATGGACATTACCTCTTCTTTGAAGCGCCTCTTTGAGACCTCCTCTTAGGGAACATAAATTGGTCTTTGATGAAGACCAGGACTTCTAGGATGTCTCTAGGGAATTGTAGAAGATAAATTTTTAGGGTTTGGCCGATCTTGAAGGCTCAAAGTGGTGTGAGGAAGAGATGGAGGAGGTGCCCTTTTATAAGGGAGGAGAGGGGCACCTTTGGAAAAATTAAATATATTATTTTATTATAAAGTCATATTCGATTTTTAATAGCTCCGAATTGATTTATTTATAATATAAGGTGAGTATGGGTTGAAATTATCTAATCCAATAGAATTTATACATGTTTAGGGTTCTATTTTAACCTTATCATTTAAATTTAACTTTAAGTTAGATAATTTAACTTTTACCGTGTCTTATTGTTTTCTTACACGATAAGGTTAATAAACTTACTATAACAAAACAAAAGAACCCCAAGTTGTGAATTATTAATATATATAACCTTATCTAACGCATTTGGCCGAACCTTATATTTTTAGGAAGAAAATAACAATTAATAATAAAATATTTGTTTTAAAAACTATTTTATGTCAATTTTGACACTATTTGGTAATTGATTTTTGTGAAAATCATAACAGAAATATTAGTTCTAAAAAAGTTAAGTAAATCCGTAAAAATATGTAATAGTAACCTAGAAAATTATTTTAATTCATAAAAATTCTCAAATTACATTTATTTGGGTATTTATAACATCAATTATGTCAATATTTCATTAATAAGATAATTACTGCATCATCATTGTGTCATAAATAAATTAAATTATTTATTGTCTAAAAATTAAAAATAAAATACCATTATGTATGAAATATCATTATCCTTCTAATGAATATTTATAGTATAATTTATCTTATATATATCCCTATATTAAAAATGATTTAATTATTAAACTTTGATTTTAACTATTTTTACCCTTCTTTAAATAAATTAATAATAAATGTCCTAATCAAATCCAAGTGGGACTAAATGGTCATATTTTATTCCTATGGTTTTTTTGGGTCGAATAAAACTTATCCCATAGAATTAGGACATGTGTTAGGATAATAATAATATCATTTTTACCCTTAATTACCCTATTTACTTTTAACCGTGGTAAAAAAAGTAAAAAGTTACTATTCAACAAAAATTATTTTCATCTCATTGAACCACATTTTTGTCCTTGATATTAACTGTGTCTCTCAGATTTTCGAAATTCCACTCACAGAAGTGGTAAAATTAAGTATTATGTAAATTTACAAATTCTCCTAGGAGGTGGGTAAAAGACGATGAAAAGTGCAATAAAATTTTTATATATCTAAAATTATTATAAAATGACTTCAATGAGTTGAATTGAACATATATAGGTATAATGTATCAATTTTGACCTAAAATAAATTTAAATAAAATAAATAATTATTTAAATAAAGAGTCGATTTTTAAATAGTAACCCAATGTTTTAACTATTCATCAAAAATTGAAATTTTTCAGAAAAATAGCAAAATTTCACCCTAGGCTAATTTCGAAATTTCGAATCCAAAAATGAAGTCCATTTTGAAAAATAAAATTTACAAAATTTCAAATACTGGTTATTACTATCCATAACGGCTAGTTTTAATAATATTTTAATATCATATCGTTGTTTAGTGAAACTCAGTATTACTTACGATGCAAGCTATCGAGGAAAGTCGTGATTGCGTGTAAAGAAAGCCAAGCTAGTGATGTGTGTAGTGAAATATTCATTTGATGATTTATATAACAAAAAAACAAAATATTTCTTATAAAAGTCTCGGGTGTTACATTCTACCCCCCTTAAATTGAATTTCTCTCTCAAAATTCGTCACTTTGTAACAAACAGATGAGGATACCTCTCCCTCGTCATATCCTTAAGCTCCCATGTACCTTCTTTTAATTGGTGGTTCCTCCATAAAACATTCACCAAGCGACTGGTCTTGTTCCGTAGGACTTTTTCACTACAGTCGAGAATCTCTATCGGATGTTCTTCATAAGAAAGATTTTGTTTCAGCGGTACAACTTCTGAGCTGAGTACATGTGGAGGATCAGGTGTGTACTTTCTCAGGAGAGATACATGGAACAAATCGTGAACTTGGGAGAGATTCGGTGGAATCTCCAATCGGGAAGCTACCTTCCCAACACGATCCAGTATTTCGAAAGGACCGATATATCTAGGGCTCAACATTCCCTTCTTTCCAAATATCATTACTCTCTTCCAAGAAGATATTCGTAAGAACACTTTATCACCCACTTCAATCTCTAGGTCTTTTCTTCGGTTTTCGGCATAACTTTTTTTTCGACTCTGAGGTACTCTAATGTGTTGTTGAATAGATATGACCTTTTCTGCCATCTCATCAATAAGATCAGGTCCTAATAGCTTTCTTTCCCCCAACTTCATCCCAGCAAGTTGGAGTCCTGAATTTATTTCCATAGAGATCTTTATAAGGAGCCATCTAAATATTGGAGTGAAAGCTGTTATTATAACAAAATTACACCAAGGTAGGTGTTGATCCCAACCACCTTTGAAATCCATAGAGAAAGCTCTCAACATATCTTCTAGAGTTTGAATTGTCCTCTCAGACCGATCGTCTGTCTGAGGATGATAAGCAGTGATGAAACTCAACTCTGTATCCAGAGTGTGCAGAAGACTTCACCAATACTTCGAGGTAAATGTCGGATCCCAATCATATATAATATAAAGTGGGACTCCATGTAATCTTACCACTTCCTTCACATATATCCTAGCACGCTGATCTAGAGAGAAATCATCTCTAATATTTATGAAGTGTGCTGACTTTGTAAGACGATCAACTATGACCCAAATAGCATTATTTCCTTTGGATGTTTTAGGATGTCCGGTGAGAAAGTCCATAGTGATGTTTTCCCATTTCCATTCGGGTATGGGTAATGGTTGTAACATCACCTTAGGCTTCTATCTCTGAGATTTTACTTGCTGACAAACCAAGCATCGAGAGACATATTCAGCAATATCTCCATTCATGCCATCCCACCAGAAGTACTCTTTCAGGTCCCTATACATCTTCGTGATTCCATGATGAATAGAGAATGAAGAACTATGAGCCTCATCCAGCAGCTCCTTCTTTAATTTTGGGATGGGAGGAACACAAACCCGATTCCTGAACTTTATTATCCCATCACAATCAAGGTTGAATTCAGGAACATTTCTCACCTTCTTTTGTAACTCTACATCTTCTTTCTGTGCCTCTTTAATCTTCACATGTATAGATGGTTGAACATTCAATTGAGAAAGATACTATTTTTCCCCTTCCATTATAATTCCAAGATCCATCCTTTGTAAATCCATAAATATTGGATCTTTTGTGATCCTTATCATGGATAAACTAGCATGGTCTTGTCGACTTAATGCATCTGCCACCTTGTTTGCTTTCCTAGGGTGGTAATGAATTGAGCGGTCGTCATCCTTAATCAGCTCCAACCATCTTCTTTGGCGCATATTCAGCTCCTTTTGTTTGAAAATATACTTTCAACATTTATGATCAGTATAAATATCACACTTTTCTCCATAAAGATAATGCCTCCAAATCATTAATTCAATGATTACCGCGACTAACTCCAAATCATGAGTTGGGTAATTTTGCTCATGGATTTTCAACTGTCATGAGGCATAAGCTATCACCATATAATTTTTCATAAGAACACACCCTAGCCCCTTCTTGGATTCATCACTGTAGATCACAAACCATTCTCCACTACAAGGAAGTGTGAGTACAGGTGCACTGGATAACCTTCTTTTCAACTACTTGAAATTCTCTTCACATTCCTCTGTCCAAACAACATAACTCCTTTCCGAGTCAACTTCGTGAGTGGATTAGATAATCTTGAAAAATATTTCACAAAACGTCGATAATATCCTGCCAAACCAAGAAAACTTCGGATCTCAATTACTCTTGTTGGTCTCGACCATTATTCGATAACCTCTGTTTTTGCTGGATCCACATATATCCCCTCTTTTGAGATTATGTGACCCAAAAATGCAACTTTTTGATGCCAAAATTCACACTTGGTAAATTTGGCATAAATCTTCTCCTTTCTTAGGGTCTTCAATACAATTATCAAGTGATCTTCATGTTCTTCCTTTCTCTTTGAATAAATAATAATATCGTCTATAAAGACTACCAAAAACTGATCAAGATAGTCTCTAAAGGCTCTATTCATCATATCCATGAAGATAGAAGGGGCATTAGTAAGACCAAATGGCATCACTACAAATTCATAGTGTACATACCTTGTACGGAAAGCAGTCTTTGGTATATCCTCCCTTTTGACCCTTAATTGATGATACCCTGAACGAAGATCAATCTTGGAAAAGTATTGAGCTCCGCGTAGTTGGCCAAATAAGTCATAAATGAGCAGGAGAGGATATTTGTTCTTGATAGTGATCTTGTTATGTTCTCGATAATCAATGAAGAGTCTCATTGATCCATCATTCTTCTTAACAAACAGAACAGGTGCTCCCCAAGGTGACGCTCTAGTGCGTATGAATCTCTTATCAAGATTCTCTTGGAGTTGCTTCTTCAATTCTTGAAACTCAATTGGGGACATTCTATAAGGTGTCTTTGAAATAGGCAAAGCACCCGGTATGAGTTCTACTGAAAAATCAACTTCAGGATTTGGTGGAGGACCCAACAATTCCTCTGGAAAGACATCGTCAAACTCCCGTACAATGGGAATATTCTTAAGCGTGAGTTTCTCACCAACCATTTGAGATAAATAACCTTCATTTAGTGGAATTAAGACCCATAAGATGGAATAAATTTCCACTGTAAAGTTATGTTCATCCTTTCATCGATAGAAGATCAATGATTGATCTGGAATATGAAATGTGACTTCCCTTATTTGGCAATTGATATGAGCTCCATATAGAGAAAGCCAATCCATGCCAAGAATCACATCAAATTCCACTATAGGAAGGATCATAAGATTTTCAGGAAGCACTTTCCCACAAACATCAATCAGATAAGAATTATAAACTTTTGATGCGACTGTTGTTCCATTAGGGGTTGTCACTGCTAACTCAACATCTAATTGTTGAGGTAATACGGTGATACCTTTAGAAAATTCTTCAGAAATAAAAGAGTGGGTCGATCCAGAATAAAATAAAACATTTGCTACTTTAGAGTGGATGGTATGTGTACCTTTCACCACTGTGTTGTCGTACTCTACATCACCGATAGTAATTTCATGTGACTTTCCTTTGACTTTGGACTTAAGAGTTTATTGACGTCGATAATCATCATCAACCCTTGGATTTGGGCATGGATTGGAATAATGCCCCATCTCCTTGCACTTGAAACATTGAAGTGTAGTAGGTTCATTCTGTTTATCCCTTCCTTTGTTTGCATCATTATACATCTTCTTCCCATTATTTTGACATTCAATTTCCCGATGACCTTCTTTTCCACACTTATAACATTTTCTTGTCCCCTTAATACAATTTCCTCCATGTTTCTTTCCAAACATTGAGCATAAGGGAAAACTCATCTTCTTTTCAGTTTTCTCTTTAGATTTACCTTTGAATTCCATTTTCCTCATCTTATCAAACCCATGTGACTGATTGGTTACACCAATCTCCATCTCAACCTTGAGAGCACATCGAACAATTTCGTCGTAGCTATTGAAGTACATTATGGCTAACGCCCTTCGAAGACTTTGTTTTAAGCCACTAAAGAATCGATCGATCTTACTCTCAGGTTGGATAATAATACCAGAAGCGTACCTTGAAAGTCTTGTAAAATTTTCTTCGTAGGTACCAACAGATTCATCATTCGTTTGCTTTAGTTCAAGAAACTCATTCTCCATCTTTGTTCAGAGAATACGAGGGAAGTAATTATTGAAAAATAAGTTCTTGAACTCGTCCCATTCCATGGACTCAATTTTGTCCCTTTTCCTCGTATTCTTAATAAGATTCCACCATTGATCTGCATCACCTTCCAAACGATAAACTGCTAAGAGGACTTTATCATGTTCAGATCATTGATGAACTGAAAATATCTTTTCAGTGGTACTGATCCATTGTTCAGCCACTAATGGATTAGAGGACCCGCTGAATGAAGGTAGACGCTGCCTCATGAAGGATTCAACAAGATGTTGATCCTTCCTTTGCTCGTTTGGAAGTCCTGCATGATTCATAGCTTGATAAAGTTGTGTGAGCATGGCTATTAGATTTTGTGTTCCATCTCCCGTAACGTTTGGTTTCTCAGGGGGGCAATCATTGCAGTGCCCGTCGCATTCCGCATTAACACGGTTCCTTCGGGTTCCAGCCATTGACTAAAACCAAGAATAATAGTGTGAGGAACACTAATTATAATAGGAAAAACACATAATAAAGAATAAAATTTTTTCACATAAGGTCTTATCATAGGTTGTTCATGGCCATTTCTAAAACACTATGATTGTGTTCTATGCTTAGACTTATCCTTAGGGTTCTTACTAAGACTTTCTCATCCTAGTTTCCAAAGGTTGACTATAACTTTCCTCTGATACCAACTATAAAGACCCATACAATACATACATTGTTAATACTTCAAAATTGAAGTACACTTATTATATCATATAACAAAACCATGAAAGTACCGTATAGGTATAGTGTCTTTAGAAACTGGGAAACATAAACAACTGGTTCATAAAGCATCTACATTATCTCCCATTTATTTCATCATATCTAGAGTCCCTTTTGGCATATACTACTTAATAACCTCCTTCCTGACCTGGGGAAAGAAAACATACAAAAGGGTGAGCTCAATTGCTCAGTAAGGGTATAGAAAAGAAATATCAATCACATCATATTCATAAGAACATAACATTTTGGAAATCTTAACCTGTAAAAGAGATCATAATTTCATAACATGGGATAAATCATATTATTGAAATGTAATCTCGATAATCATAACATAAAACATTAAACTTTGTGTCATACACACATAATCACAGAGAATCATTTCTTAGTAGTCAAGACTCATAGCCAAGACTATCTTAGCAGAAAAAGTCCATTTTTGAACTGAGTTCACTCCTCATTTCAGTCCTGTTTCACTGAACTGATTTAACCTACCATTACAGCCATGTCTATCTCATGAGATATTAATATTTACCCAATGCATTGGATAGAGATATAGGTCCCACCAATCTCATAATGATACCATTCTTATGTGTGCCACAAAATCATAAATCATACATCATTGCATAACCTATGTAATAAAAATGGGATTCTTAAACATTGGGACATCATGAAACAATTCATATAAGATAAAGGAATACATAAAAATAATTCCATCACATCATAATAAATTCAATGTAATAATAGGGATAGAAACAGTCCCCTATATTATCTTAGATGGAAAATAATTTTGATAAAATACTTGAATTCTATTCTTGAGGAAAATATCCTTTCTACTTCAAAAACATTTCCTTTCATAACATGTCATATAGTTTTGAACTAAAAGAAGTTGATTAAAAATAAACTTGAAAACATGTAAAAGAATATTCATGGAAATAATGTTCTAAAAAACCATTCATGTTGTATAAGTTAAAAAAATACATTCTTCTCGTACTTTTGTTGGAATAGTCAAAAAGCACCTCCTACGAAAAACGAAAAAATATTCCATTCATATCTTTTACTAAAAACTCACCGAATTGTAAAATTAAATACAATCAATTGTAGAAGGATATAAATATTACATATTGAGGAAGCATGGATGTGGATGATAAAATACACCCCAGTAAATACAAAAGTATAAACAATCTCGGATAAAAATGAGATTGTGATACACTCATTTCTTTCTTCAATACCACATCGTGTGATGCGATTATTTAGGTAAACCCATTAAAATGTATTCACATTAGTGATTAATGTTTACCTTCTATTGTGTTGGTAAATTTTCTTTCTAAATATGGTTCCCCATAAATTTATCATTATTAAAAAAATTATCTCTAAATGAAGTGGTTGAATTTCATCCTTTTTTAATTTTATATCGGAAAAGAGTTATTTTATTCTATGTTATACTTTTTTCAAATTTATTATTCATTATTTTTTAAATGGGTAATTTTACTTTTATAAAATCCTATTATCCATATAGATACATTGTTTTTTTACTTCATAGATAGTTATGTTATTCAATAACTTATTTCTAAGTTCATTTTTAGAAATCCGTGAAAAAATATATATATATAATTAGAACAATTAAGTGTTTTTTTGATGAAATTTAGGTGACTTACTATTCATAAAAAGTAAAAATAATATTTCTTTTAAAAATCATTTTTCATAGGTATTAATTTTTATAATTGTATTTAATTTATTTCATTTTTATATTTTTTAGATTCATTGTTGAATTTTTATAATCCAATATTTTAGTTGTTTTCTTGTTTTATGATTTATTTTTTAAAAGGGTCTCAATGATTTTATACATGATAAATATTTTATTTATTAATTAGAGGTCATTATTTTGTTTTATTTTAAAATTTTCAAGGAATATAGGTATAATTTTATTTTTGAGCGTTTGAATTTCAATTTTATGTACAATTAAAGTAATTTTTTAAATTTAATGTTGAATAATTTATTTTATTATTAATTATAATATGAGGAAAATTATTTTTTTATAAAATTTTATTTTAAAAAATCCAATTAATTATATAAATAGGAGTGTGATTTATTTTTCAAATAAATATTCTAAGGAATATATAGAGGGGATAAACCATTTCATTTCCTTTAGAATAAGGGTTGAGGAAGATTATATTGGTTTTACTTGTAGAAAATTTGAAAATAGAGAATACTTCACTATGTATATTGTGAGGGAAATTTTGGTTATTAATGGTTTTTAGAGAATTAGAAAATATGGACCCAACATTGGGAGTACTATGAATCTTGTCACTAATAATGTTTCATTTATAGAGAGGCGAACAATATTGGGAGAAATCTTATGATAATAATGTTAAATGTTATTGGAAAAGATTTCACATCCAAATATAATGTAAGGTGACTAATGGGATAGATGTTATTAATATCTAATCAAGTGAACATGGGGAATCACTAATTTTATTTTTAAAATTTATGATGATTCCTGAACTAAATCATATATTTTTTGTAAAAATTTCAGTATGTTTTCACTTATCATGAAATTTTTATAACTGAATACTTATAATAATTATACAGACAATCAATTTAATATATTACTTTATAATTTCTATAATTATATTTTAATAATGTTAATCTTCCCAAATCTTATTAAAATTCTCAAAAGTTAAATAAAAACATGGTTTAACATATAATATATGTAACGACCCAAAATATCATTAATGGAATATCCCTCTTGATCCAGTTAAATGTTTCTTTATGAAAAATGTTTTTATAAGATGTCAACTTCTTTAGTTTAACGTTAAGATTTGTGACCGTTACTTTTATAGCCGTTGTACAGTGATCATCTGGGTAGTATAAATATAAGGCTTTAACGAACCAATTTTCTACTCAGACAAAGGAAGCGATGGCCTCATCCAGTAGAATTTCCCCTTACGAAGCCCATTTGTCGGAGCTCGGAAAGGAGGTGGCGTCTTTGGGCTTTTCCCTTAACCAAGCCCAAGCTGAGCTTCATCAAGTCAAGCTCGAACGTGATCGTCTACGGGAAAAATGGAAGTTGATAGAGATTACCACTCGAGCAATGTTATCCGAGCAACCCCAAGAGTCTGTCACCATCGCACACCTTACCCTTAGGTCTTATGCGGCTATTTTAAGGGGTTATGTAACAAATAAGTAGCACCATGTTCATGTACATTATTTTTGTATATAATAATGAATATAATTTCTAGTCATTTTTGATACATTGTAATTAGTTTTTAAAGTACAAATGAGGTTTTTAGTTATTATTTAATTAAGAATTATATTTTATTAAATTAAAGGATTTTTGAATTAAATAATATTTTAATAAAATATTATTATTAATATTAAATTAATTTTTATTAAATATAAATGATCTTATAATTTTATGAATGCAATTAAAATTTTTATTAAGGTTTGAAAGCCATTTCTGTCAAAACCCGTGAATTTTTTATAAATGTCGGTTTTTATTTTAAAAGTGAAAATTAACATATTTAGAAAATTATTTAGATAAAATAAATATTATTTTTGTAATCAGGACGTCGAAATTATCCAACGGTGAATTTTTCATAATTTTCTGAGACAGTCAAATTTTTGGGTAAAAATTAAATACCATTTAAATATATAATGTGTTTTATGACATCATAATGACCCAATGGTGATGTAATAAAATACCATAATCCTTATGTTCGGCCAATATGTGTTTTATCATTAAAATAATGAGGTTTTGGGTTTTTTTGACTTACTTTTCAAAGCATTAATGGAGCCCTCAAGACTTATTCAACACTTTGCCTTTTTAAATTAATTTCCATGGGAGTGTGACTCACCTCCACATAAGCAACCCTAATTTTTTAATAAGTTCGGACCTTGGACTTGTAAAATATTGTTTTCCTCTTTCCTTTTCCAGAAACCATGGCAAATACCATGGGATGGTTTGTGGTTTGGATTATTTTAATATAAGGGGTCCCAAACCTAAATAATAAAGAATTCTCTCACCTTTCCTATATAAACCCACCCAAGCTCCCACTTCCTCCTCACTCAAAGCCCTTGAAGTTCGTCCAACCTCTGCCCTACTCTCTCTAGAATCCTTTCAAGGTGCCCCAAGCTCCCAAGAATCCTCTCACAAGCCTCTCTCTAGCCTTTGGAAGCACACTTCCAAGTAAGGGGTTTTCTTCCTTTCTCTTTTTTTTGTCAATTTTCTTTAAGTTGTATTGCCCTTTTTATTTCAATTATGAATGTTGGGGTATGGTTTCGCACCTCCCCCATACTGCCCTCTTATTGTTTGAATGATGGGAGAACCCTTTCTCTCTCATTAAATGCCTCCCATGTACACCCGTTACTATGCCGAAATTCCGAAAGGAACATCTCTCTCTTCTTTTATATTCAAGCAATACTTTTGTATCATGAATATAAATTCCATTTCTATTGTTGGGACATGTATATATATGATCCACTTACTTTCCATTACATGTAAATATGATGAGGAACCCCTTTCTCTCTCATCAACCTTTTTTTATGAATTCTTATGTCACGCCGTTACACTGCCGAAATCGCACCGATTTTCTAAGCCAATGTCTTTGTGTAGTGAATACCATGCCCATTTCTCCATCAAGGGTATTCACCTTTTTGCACATTTAATTATTGATTATAAAGTTTCATGTATGAATTCCACATTCCTTTATCGTGGAATAATTTATTATGTTTTATGAATCCATGTTTTATGATCCATGTGGCACACTTATGCATGAAATGAAATGTTTAAGAAGGGTGCGCCCTTTATAGCACTCCAATGCATTGGGTAAAGTATAGTATCATGATACGTCATGTGCAATGAGTGTTGACTCATGCTAATTCAAGTGCAATGAGGGTTTACTCGTGCTTCAAGTTCAATGAGGGTTTACTCATGCTCCATGTGCAATGAGCCTTGGCTCATGCTAATTCAATGTTAAGTGTTGTTGCTACATTTCCATGTTATGATTATCATGCTTTATCATGCCTTTATGTTCATGTCTCTCTTATGCTCTATTGATATGCCTATTGCCTAACATGTATTTTACTCCTCATGTTATTCATTATGTACTCCCTCACTGGGCTTTATAGCTCACCCTTTTCTTATGCATGTCCTCAGGTTATCCCATGCAATGCTAAGTACGAAAGAATGTAGTGGTCATGTAAAGGAAGTTTTCAATAAGGATGTTGTATTTCAAGTTTAAAGTTTTTATGTAATGATCCTAAGCCCCAAATACACTAAACCTCTCGATCTTCTTTGTTGTATCAAGTGATGTTTTATGTAATAAAGCATGTTTAAGTTGTAATAAAAAGCAGGGTTGTCATAGTTGGTATCAGAGGATAGGTTTAGTTATTTTTGGGATTAGGAAACCCTAGTAAAGCCTTAGATACAGGACTAGTCATAATAAAAACATCCCTAAGTTTTGGTAAATACTAAGTAAGTGGTTTATCAAACAAATACATCCCTGTCTGGATACGAGCAGGTAGAGGCGGCTCTGGCACAGATGTATCCTAGGGGTAAAACCCGAAAACACCGCTTTGAGCTAGACTCGAACGGGAACTGGTGCACGACAATGGGCCTTGCTGCACTCTTGGTTACGACAATCCTGGGGGATATGTTTTGATAAATTCACAATCTTAGTATGAACCCTTATTTAGGGAAAAATGCCCCTAAGGATATATGTTAGAAGGAAGATCATGAAAAGCCTGGATTGAATCCTATAGACTCATGAGTTAAAGAGATTAAAGTTTATTTATAAGTCATCAACTTTTGTCTTTGGATTACCCTTTATGTGTTACCCCTAACTTTCCTTTTATTCCAGCCAATGGCCGGTAATAGGAGAACTCGGGCTAACAACCGTTGTGAAGATCAGTGTGATGATTGTACTTATGAGATGCCCAATCCAATGGGAGCGGGAATCGCGAACTTTGTCACTCTTCTCTCTCAGCTAACTCAAGTTTTGAATAGAAACACTGGTCAAGAGGAACGTTCAACCCCCCCTAAGAAAGAACAAGTCGCTATTGAAAGCTTCATGAGACAAAGGCCTCCTACTTTTAGTGGATCATCCGATCCCACGATTGCTGAACAATGGATCAACTCCATTGAAAAGATATTCTCCATCCTCCAATGCTCTGAAAAAGAGAAGGTTCTCCTGGCGGCTTATCGTATGGAGGGTAAAGCTGATCAATGGTGGACGTTGATCAAAAATACGAATCCTGAGGAGGAGATCGAGGCTTTGGAATGGAAGGTATTCCGGAAGATGTTTTTCGATAAATATTTTCCACGCACCCTCCGTCTTAAGATGGAAAGGGACTTCCTTTCCCTCAAGCAGAAAGATGAGGAATTTGTGGGAGCATACGAGGCAAACTTCACAAGGCTTGCACGATACGCTTCCGGCTTTGTCGTTACCCCCGAATGCAAGGTTGACCGATTCTTTGGTGGGTTGAAGCCTAGCTTGCGGAAAGCATTAGCGATCCGTGACTTCGAAAACTATGAGGAAATTGTCCGATGTGCCCTCAAGGTTGAAATGGAGATCGGAGAATCACAGGGGTATCATGGGGACAAGAAGCGGAAGGTGGACTTCAATGCTGGTGGTCCGATGGATAAATCCAACGGCGCTAAGAAATTCCAGCACCCCACTTGCCAAAAGTGTGGAAAAAAGCACCCTGGAAATTGCCTTAGGGGGACAAGAAAATGCTTTAAGTGTGGAAGAGAAGGGCACCTAGCTGTTAACTGTCAACAAGAAGGACCCGCGGCTGCGACGGAGGGGAGGAACGCTCCGTTCGAACCTCAACGCATTGTTCAATGTTTCAAATGCAAAGAACCGGGTCATTTTGCGAATCAGTTCCCTAATCCAAGGGTTATCGGAGGCAATCAACAACCTCCAAGACAGCAAGGAAGAGCTTTTGCCATCACTTCTGCCGAAGTGAACCCCGACAACAAAGTGGTGACAGGTACGCTAGTTATTCATTCAAGAATAGCGAACGTACTTTTTGATTCAGGTTCTACGCATTCTTTTATATCTCAAAAGTTTAGTAGAACAATCCCTGCACCACCACAAATCATGGAAGTAAAGATGTCGGTGAGTACGGCAAATGGGGCAATCATTGCATCCCATGAGTATAAGTCCTCCCCTGTTATAATATGTGGATTGAATTTCCCGGCGAAGCTCGTCATACTCCCTTTGGTAGAATTTGATGAAATTCTTGGCATGGATTGGCTTTCCTTATATAGAGCCAACATAAATTGTCGGGAGAGGGAAATCACACTCCATATGGAGAATCGACCCCCGATTCTTTACAAGTGTCAGGAGGAAGATGAATCTCCTTTAGCTCCATCATCTCAAGCATGGATATTACTGCCTTATGAGCACGCATATCTGGCTCAGATGATTGAGTCCATGGAAGAAACCACCCTTGAAGAAATGCCTATTGTGAGGGAATTCGCTGAAGTATTTCCCGAGGAACTTCCTGGTCTTCCTCCAAGAAGAGATGTTGAGTTCTCAATTGAACTTATACCTGGGGCGCTACCAATATCCAAGACTCCATATAGAATGGCTGTGGTTGAGCTTGAAGAACTGAAGAAACAACTACAGGAGAATCTGGATAAAGGGTTTATACGCCCAAGTGCATCACCATGGGGTGCACCAGTCCTCTTCGTCAAGAAGAAGGATGGGTCAATGCGGCTTTGCATCGATTATCGTGAACTTAACAAAATCACGATAAAGAACAAGTATCCTCTCCCAAGAATCGATGACTTGTTTGATCAGCTGCGTGGAGCACAATACTTCTCCAAGGTCGACTTGCGGTCGGGATATTATCAAGTAAGGTTGAAGAAGGAAGATATCCCCAAGACTGCTTTTCGTACAAGGTACGGGCACTATGAATTCATAGTAATGCCTTTTGGACTCACCAATGCTCCAGAAATATTCATGGACTTGATTAATAGAGTCTTTAGATATTACCTAGATAAATTTGTGGTAGTCTTTATAGATGATATTCTAATATACTCCAAAACCAAGGAGGACCATGAGGAGCATTTAAGAACTGTACTGGAGACCTTGCGCAAGGAGAAGCTCTATGCCAAGTACAGAAAGTGTGATTTCTGGATGAAGGAGGTCTCATTCTTGGGTCATATCATCACAAGCAATGGGATATCTGTGGACCCCTCCAAAATAGATGCAATCGAGGGATGGCCGAGGCCAACATCGGTAACTGATATCCGTAGCTTCTTGGGGTTAGCTGGATATTATCGACGATTTGTGAGAAACTTCTCACGATTGTCCAACCCTCTTACCAAGATAACTCGAAATGGAGTAAAGTTTGCTTGGAATGATGAATGCAAAGAAAGCTTCAAGGAGTTGAAAAGGAGGCTTATCACTGCACCTATGCTCACTTTACCCACAAGTGGGGAGCTTTTTGTGGTATTCAGTGATGCTTCGAAGAAGGGCTTAGGATGTGTGCTGATGCAGAATGACAAAGTGATATCCTATTCCTCAAGACAGTTGAAAATCCATGAGCGAAACTATCCAACGCATGATCTGGAGTTGGCAGCGGTGATCTTTGCCTTGAAAATCTGGTGGCATTATCTCTATGGAGAGAAAAGTGAGATATATACTGACCACAATAGTCTTAAATATATATTCACACAGAAAGAGCTTAATATGTGCCAGAGAAGATGGATAGAGCTCATAAAGGATTATGGTTGTTCAATACATTACCACCCTGGGAAGGCGAACAAGGTGGCGGATGCCCTAAGTAGAAAGGATCCAGCAATTCTATCAATGATGAGAATTGAGAAGGATCCAATCTTCTTAGACTTGATGAAGATGGACGTTGGAATCATAAAGAAGGGAACATCATCAATCCTTTCACAAATGACTGCTCAACCATCTCTTTTAGAAAGGTTAAAGGATGCTCAAAAGGATGATGTGAGAATCAAAGAAAAAGTGGAAGCTATCAAAAAGGGAAAATCCTCAAAGTTTAATGTTAATGAAGAAGGAATTGTGCGGTTTGGGAAAAGACTATGTGTCCCATCAAGTTCGGAGCTGAAGAAGGAACTTTTGGATGATGCACATAGTTCAAATTTCTCTATTCACCCAGGGAGCACAAAGATGTATCGAGATCTCCGAGAAAACTTTTGGTGGGATAATATGAAGAAGGAGATCGCCGAATATACATCAAAGTGCCTGGTGTGTCAGCAAGTGAAGGCAGAGAGGCATAAGTCTAAGGGGATGATGCAACCATTGCCCATACCAGAATGGAAATGGGAGAACATCACCATGGACTTCGTCACTGGACTTCCAAGGACATCCAAAAGCAACAAAGCAATCTGGGTTATTGTGGATCGTCTTACAAAGACTGCACACTTCATTGCTATTTGAGAGGATTTCACTTTGGATCAACTGGCACAGATATATATCAGGGAAGTGGTACGGTTGCATGGAGTACCACTATCTATTGTGTCTGACCGAGATCCAAGATTTACCTCTAAGTTTTGGAAGAGTCTTCAACATGCTCTGAATACTGAACTGAACTTCAGTACGGCCTACCACCCTCAAACTGATGGCCAATCCGAGCGGACTATCCAAACACTTGAGGATATGTTGAGAGCATGCTCAGTGGACTTTAAAGGAGGATGGGATCAACATCTTCCTCTAGTTGAGTTCTCTTATAATAATAGTTTCCACTCGAGCATCCAAATGGCACCATATGAAGCCCTGTATGGGAAAAGGTTTAGAACACCGGCATGTTGGGATGAGGTCGGTGAACGTAAGCTGCTTGGACCAGAAATGGTCGAAGAAATGGTGGAGAAGGTGAAAACCATTCAGCAGCATATCAAGGCTGCCCAAAGTTGACAGAAGAGTTATGCAGATAATCTTCGACGAGACCTTGAGTTTAAAGTCGGAGACATGGTGTTTTTACGCATATCTCCGTGGAAGAAGGTCATGAGGTTTGGAAAGAAAGGGAAGTTAAGTCCAAGGTACATCGGCCCCTTCGAGATTCTTGATCGTGTTGGGGTTGTGGCCTATCGACTAGCACTTCCACCTACTATGGACAAGGTGCATGATGTCTTCCATGTATCCCTCTTAAGGAAGTACATACCAGACCCTTCACATGTACTCTCTTCTGAGGTGGTACAATTAGAAGACGATATTTCTTATGAGGAGCAACCAGTGAAGATCTTGGATCGTAGAGAAAATGTTCTACAAAATAAGACAATGCCCCTCGTCATGGTGTTGTGGAGAAACCACAAGTTTGAAGAAGCAACTTGGGAGTCGGAGGATATGATGAAGCTAAGTTACCCACATTTGTTTTAGTGTGGGAAAAGGAAAATTTCGAGGGAGAAATTTCTTAAGGGGGGAATGTTGTAACGACCCAAAATATCATTAATGGGAAATCCCTCTTGATCCAGTTAAATGTTTCTTTATGAAAAATGTTTTTATAAGATGTCAACTTATTTAGTTTAACGTTAAGATTTGTGACCGTTACTTTTATAGTCATTGTACAGTGATCATCTGGGTAGTTTAAATATAAGGCTTTAACGAACCAATTTTCTACTCAGACAAAGGAAGCGATGGCCTCATCCAGTAGAATTGCCCCTTACGAAGCCCATTTATCGGAGCTCGGAAAGGAGGTGGCGTCTTTGGGCTTTTCCCTTGACCAAGCCCAAGCTGAGCTTCATCAAGTCAAGCTCGAACGTGATCGTCTACGGGAAAAATGGAAGTTGATAGAGATTACCACTCGAGCAATGTTATCCGAGCAACCCCAAGAGTCTGTCACCATCGCACACCTTACCCTTAGGTCTTATGCGGCTATTTTAAGGGGTTATGTAACAAATAAGTAGCACCATGTTCATGTACATTATTTTTGTATATAATAATGAATATAATTTCTAGTCATTTTTGATACATTGTAATTAGTTTTTAAAGTAAAAATGATGTTTTTAGTTATTATTTAATTACGAATTATATTTTATTAAATTAAAGGATTTTTGAATTAAATAATATTTTAATAAAATATTATTATTAATATTAAATTAATTTTTATTAAATATAAATGATCTTATAATTTTATGAATGCAATTAAAATTTTTATTAAGGTTTGAAAGCCATTTCTGTCAAAACCCGTGAATTTTTTATAAATGTCGGTTTTTATTTTAAAAGTGAAAATTCACATATTTAGAAAATTATTTAGATAAAATAAATATTATTTTTGTAATCAGGACGTCGAAATTATCCAACGGTGAATTTTTCATAATTTTCTGAGACAGTCAAATTTTTGGGTAAAAATTAAATACCATTTAAATATATAATGTGTTTTATGACATCATAATGACCCAATGGTGATGTAATAAAATACCATAATCCTTATGTTCGGCCAATATGTGTTTTATCATTAAAATAATGAGGTTTTGGGTTTGTTTGACTTACTTTTCAAAGCATTAATGGAGCCCTCAAGACTTATTCAACACTTTGCCTTTTTAAATTAATTTCCATGGGAGTGTGACTCACCTCCACATAAGCAACCCTAATTTTTTAATAAGTTCGGACCTTGTAATTGTAAAATATTTTTTCCCTCTTTCCTCTTCCAGAAACCATGGGCAAATACCATGGAATGGTTTGTGGTTTGGATTATTTTAATATAAGGGGTCCCAAACCTAAATAATAAAGAATTCTCTCACCTTTCCTATATAAACCCACCCAAGCTCCCACTTCCTCCTCACTCAAAGCCCTTTAAGTTCGTCCAACCTCTGACCTACTCTCTCTAGAATCCTCTCAAGGTGCCCCAAGCTCCCAAGAAGCCTCTCACAAGCCTCTCTCTAGCCTTTGGAAGCACACTTCCAAGTAAGGGGTTTTCTTCCTTTCTCTTTTTTTTGTCAATTTTCTTTAAGTTGTATTGCCCTTTTTATTTCAATTATAAATGTTGGGGTATGGTTTCTCACCTCCCCCATACTGCCCTCTTATTGTTTGAATGATGGGAGAACCATTTATCTCTCATTAAATTCCTCCCTTGTACACCCGTTACTATGCCGAAATTCCGAAAGGAACTTCTCTCTCTTCTTTTATATTCAAGCAATACTTTTGTATCATGAATCTAAATTACATTTCTATTGTTGGGACATGTATATATATGATCCCCTTACTGTCCATTACATGTAAATATGTTGAGGAACCCCTTTCTCTCTCATCAACCTTTTTTTATGAATTCTTATGTCACGCCGTTACACTGCCGAAATCGCACCGATTTTCTAAGCCAATGTCTTTGTGTAGTGAATACCATGCCCATTTCTCCATCAAGGGTATTCACCTTTTTGCACATTTAATTATTGATTATAAAGTTTCATGTATGAATTCCACATTCCTTTATCGTGGAATAATTTATTATGTTTTATGAATCAATGTTTTATGATCCATGTGGCACACTTATGCATGAAATGAAATGTTTAAGAAGGGTGCGCCCTTTATAGCGCTCCAATGCATTGGGTAAAGTATAGTATCATGATACGTCATGTGAAATGAGTGTTGACTCATGCTAATTCAAGTGCAACGAGGGTTTACTCATTCATCAAGTGCAATGAGGGTTTACTCATGCTCCATGTGCAATGAGCCTTGGCTCATGCTAATTCAATGTTAAGTGTTGTTGCCACATTTCCATGTTATGATTATCATGCTTTATCATGCCTTTATGTTAATGTCTCTCTTATTCTCTATTGATATGCCTATTGCCTAACATGTATTGTACTCCTCATGTTATTCATTATGTACTCCCTTACTGGGCTTTATAGCTCACCCTTTTCTTATGCATGTCCTCAGGTTATCCCATGCAATGCTAAGTACGAAGGAATGTAGTGGTCATGTAAAGGAAGTTTTCAATAAGGATGTTGTATTTCATGTTTAAAGTTTTTATGTAATGATCCTAAGCCCCAAAGACACTAAACCTCTCGATCTTCTTTGTTGTATCAAGTGATGTTTTATGTAATAAAGCATGTTTAAGTTGTAATAAAAAGCAGGGTTGTCATAATATATTGGATTATTCTCCTAAACAATTTCATGTTTTTATGAAGTTGAATGCTCATAAAAATACCTATGATCAAGGGGGTAGGATTAGGGATTAAAAAGTCAACAAGATCATCTACGTAGATCCCTGAAATGTGGAAACCACATTATTGTGTAATAAATATGATGTTTTACTTGAAAAAATATTTAAGTAAATATATTTTAGTGGTATTTTATATAAAAAAAATGAAAATTTGTGTGATATATTGTGGAGAATAATGAGTCAACCCATTTGATAGATAACTTTAAATGTCAGGAGTTTGATATAAGGGACCCATATTTCTCCTAAGAGTTTTGTTGTAACATCCCCGCCTGGGCGCCACTAAACTGATTCCCCAAGAAAATGCACCACGTAACCTCAAGCACAACTTCTCATAAGATAGATGTTTTCGAATGGAACCTAGGGCCTAATAGAACACATGGGGAGACTATACCCTATTAACTAAAGTAAACCAATTATAGAAATCAAGATAAATAATAACCATGAAATAATTATCAACAACCATTCATCATATATTCAATTCCCCAAAATGATAAAATTATCAAAACTATACAATTAAATATTCCATGTCATAGTAGTGTTAATTACTAAAAGATAATTCCAAATAATACACTAGATACAATCCCCAAAATAGTTATTTTTTTCAAGTCGGGACCCATCATCTATGTTTCATCCAAAATCATGTACCATCCATCAAATTCATGACTTTTTCTCTTATCATGCCATGAAATACTGAACTCTTCTACGGTACCCAATTGTGCCTTTGTCGGGGTGTGAGTAAAATTGACTAGGCCAAAATCAATGGTGTCTAAAGAAGTATCCATTCTATTAAAAGTGTATGTAGGGGGTATAGTAAAAAATAGACAAAAAGTAGAAAATCCATGTTTCATTATTTAAAAAAATTATATTAAGAACATGTGTTCTTAGTTAGAAGTGATACATGTACCATTAGACCTTCTTCAGCCAATGTCATCTATCTAAAAAATATTTCATAGGGGTCACATGTCACTATAAAATTTGCATCAGTCCAATTATTCAAAGTGGTATTTGTAATACCAAGTATGATCATCCCCAACCACAATATGGAATGTCATGTCCATACCATTAGAGTCAGGATCATCATTCCATCCATTGAAACTAAAATGTATTGGGGTTTCTAGAGATTCAGTCTAGGATGCCTATGGGAGAAGACCATTAGTCTATGATCCCAACTAACCATTGGTAACATTTCATAAGATCACCATCAGTGACCTCTTAACTCAAAATAAAATCAAGGGTCCACCTTTTCATTTTTCACATTACCATATTTCACTATATTCATCATGTACTCAATAACTATAGTTCCCCCATTTCACCATTTAAACACCATTACTACTATTTTTCACCCCTTTAAATCCATTTACCCTCATGGACATGACTCTTTAACCATTCATCACATTTACCTAAATACAAGCCATAACTCATTTCACATATTCAAGTTAAGACAAACACCAATTTATTCCATGTTAACGTGATAACAATAATTAACATTTTTTTAATATAATGAACCCATAAATTCAAAATTTAAAAACTCAATTACCATGGTCAAGGGAGTGAATCACCCCATGGGAGGCCTAAGGCCCAGTACACTCTTCATCAACATATCAAAAAACTACTACAACAGGTCAAATAGATCATTTATACAACAAATTTATCATTTCCTACCTAGGAATAAAATTCAAATAAAAAATAGAAAACTAACAACCACATACACATGAATAGACATCACGGATATGAGATATAACTTGAGGACCGCCTACCTCAAGTTCATAGAAAATTACTTAACCAAAATTGACCCTTGTCTCAAGACAAAACATCCTTCAATGGAAAATATAATAATTACCTTTAAAATAATGGTTTTGGTATTTTAAAGGTGAAAAAACATCCCACTATAATTTTCCTAGAAAATATAATAAATGGGAGTGGTAGAATCACTATAAGCTTTGTTTTACTACAAATAGAACTTTAAATGACCAAATATTGAAGGAGTAATATGCTGGGGATTACTGGGATCTATTGGTTCAGACCACTAGCTATTAGAGGTGGGAATAAGGGGAAAATTGGTTAATAATCATTAAAGGCCAAGAGGGAATGGTAAAATCACCTATTTTAATGTGCTTCATAGTTTAGATTCATAGTTGGCCAAACCATGTGCTAACATTGTGACACTCGCTATCCAAGAGGGGGAATGGCAGCATATTTTTTTGGGCTACCCACATTATTTAACAAACCTTGAAGTGGTAATGGACCTGCCTTTATCCAAGGGGAAGGCCTCATGGTCTCAAGGTCCATGGTTCATAAATATAACTAATTATGTGTTGACTATGCACTATGAATTGGATAGTCTCCTTTATCAATGTTTTATGTCTAAATATCATAAAACACCCTCGAGACACCATATACTCTCATAAATCATATCATTAAGTATTTAAAAGATAATTTAATCAAAATTTAAATATTATTTATATCATATTATGATCAGGATCTTTAAACCTACCTATCTTATAACATTGTGTCCTCACGGTTCACTCCCAAAAATCACTAAGCCTCTATAGTAAAAATATTTAGCCGTTGGGCCCCCAAATCCTTCTCCATATCCCATTTTTCCTACTAAATTTTATTATGCTAGAAAAATACTCTAACTGATGTCTTGGTATTACCCCAAATAGTATTTTCACTACAATCCTAAATACAAACTCGACACTCCTCAATGGACACATCAAAGCCAAGCTCGAAATCATCTACATAAATCTCTTAAGATGGTGCGAGTTGATAATTTTGAATCGTTGAGACATGAAAAACATCCTTCATTTCACAATACCAATATGGAAGATCCAATCGATATTCCACCAGTCTAATTCTCTTTATAATCCGAGACAGCCCCATATATCTTGGTGCTAACATTCCCTTCTCCCAAATACAATGGCCATCCAATCTCAGTGACACTATAAGGAACACACGGTCACCCACTGTAAACTCAAGAGGTCAAGGGTGTCAATCAACAATTGACTTCTATATACTCTAGGTCATAACCATACACTTCCAAATCAACTAAATATACTTTTAGTTCTCATGCATGATACTTGATCTCAACAACTCTAATTACTCTATTTCCATTTAATATAAGGGAGGTCTACATGGCCTCTAATATATAACCTCATATGGTTCCATCTGAATAGTCACCTGATAACTATTTTTGTAGGAAAAATCAATGGGAACTAAGTGTTTCATCCAATATCTTCTAAAGTCTATGGCACATAACCTCAAAATTTCCTCTAGTACCTATAATCATGCTTTGATTTCCTATCCAACTATTGGTGAAAATCCATACTCAAAAGAGCCTAAGTAACATGTTCCTCCTACAACCCATTGTATAAATATGAGGTAAAATAAGGTTCAAAATCTAATACTATACTCTGAGGTTCCCCATAAAAATTTACTACCTCCTAGACATATTAGATACCAAACTGGTTAAGGGTGAATGATTCTTTTATTATAAGGAAATGTTCTGACATTATTAAATGATCCAAAATCACTAAAAAATCCTTTCTTTCGAGGAATCCATGGTATTCCCAACACAAAATCCATGGTAACATCATCTAAATTCAATTTTGGAATGGGAAAAGGGTATAATAGTTTATAAGGCAATTAATGCCCATCCTTCACCTACTAATAGGTGTATCATCAGGTTACCAAACCTACAATATCCTTTATTTCATTCCTAGCCACCAATACTATATTTAAATATCATGTTACATCTTGGTTAAACCAAGGAGCACCACCAAATTTCAGGCATGAACACAACACATCTTCTCTCCCCTCGTAAAAGTAGGGGAAAACATGCATGAATTTGAATAATACCATCCTCATCAATAGTCCATTAAAAATTTGGCTCTCTACCATCAAAACTATCTCTCAAAGATAGAAATTATAGATCCTCATATGACCTCCTATAAACATCAATTAGAAGATATGTCTTAAAAGAAGATTGCATGAGTGTCATCAACTCATGCTCCTCCAGAACACCTATATTAATCTCAGTAAACAAGGTCATCGCCATCAACTCGGAACTAAACGCATGATTTTCCTAATTCATTTTCTTCTAAATCATTGAATATTCAACATTGTTTCCATTCGTCAGTGTATAAGGTAGCACAAAGTCAAAATACTATATTTACTCAACCCATATCAAGTGCCAAATATTTAAATCATGTGGGTCAAATATTTACTTAAGGCTCTAATGGTTAGTATAAATGATAAGCTTCTCACCCAAAAGATAATGCCACCAACATTTCATGTAATGAAACACTACATCCATCTCATGATCATGTGTAGGATTGTTCTATTCATGTGTTCATAAATATCATGATATTTTTACCCCAACATTATCTTCATGTATTAACATTTCCCCATTACACTTCAATATATGTCACAAACCAAGGTATAATCCTTACCTAACTCTGGTAAGATCAATATCGATGATGTGGTAAAATGCTTTTTTAGACCCTAGAATGAATTATGACATGTTTCATACCCTTTAAACCTTACACCCTTCTTGTTAAATCCCAAAAAGGCTAATACAAGTGATAAAAGTCCTTGATGAACCTTCTATAGTATCCCACTAATCCCAAAAGGCTTATGATATCAAAAACATTATTTCGTTGTTCCCAAGATTTAACTGATTGAAATTTCTCTAGGTCAACTAATACACATTCATACAAGATTATGGGACCCAATAAGTATAACTTTTAGATCTAGAAATTACACTTGGATAGCTTGGGGTATAGATTATTCTCTATTAGTGAACTCAAGAAATTATCATGATGTTATTCTTGATCATCATGAGTCAAGGAGTACACTAGGATTATTTCCTTAATAACAGATTCAAACAAATATAAGTATAGGTGAAATATTTGGTTCATAAAATCCATAATTATAGTTGTATCTTTTTCTAACATGAAATACATTACAAAAAACTCATAAAAATCATACCTTTTCCTGAAAGGATTCTAGGTATATCATAAGGTCTCACCCACAACTGATAAAACCATAACCTCAAATTAATATTGGAGAACAAACAGGAACCCCATAGTTAGTCAAATAGATCATCAAGACATGGATATAGAAAATATTTTTCAATCATCATCTAGTTTATTTTTACATAATATACACCTAATCATAAAGTTGCATCAAACATCATGGAAAATAAATCTATAGTTCCCCAAGGTGACGTAACTGTAAATATAAACACTTTATCCTCAAACTCATCAGGATATGTTTTAAGGATATGATGTTCTTATGGTTACTTTCTATAAGGTGGAAAAGAAACTACCTGAGCTCCATGAATCAATTAAATTATGAACTCAACCTATCTGTCTCAGGTGGAATCCCTGTGAAGTCCATAGGAAGAACATATTTAAAATGACCAACTACTATAGGGAAAACATCAACTCAACTACCATATCACCTAACATAAGACTCACAATAGGGTTTGTGATCTTACTGATTCATATAATATATATCCCAACATAGTTTTCTTATATATTCTATTCTCTATAGAAAACATAGGTACTACCCTTAGGTTACATAAAGTTAACTCTTCAATAGTAACAATCAATATGGGATTGATATTTAATAAACTAATACTTCCTAAGTATCTGGTAAAAAATATTATTCTTAAGAATGTACAAGTATTAATGGATATGGTACCCACCAACCTACGGGGAACACTTTTTACATTGATTAATTCCCACTGATCATACCTCCAACGGCATGTCGATCGACATACCCCCAAACATATACTTCACTGTAATACAAAAACCATCCACCAACCTAATAGATATAACACATTTGTAAGAACATATATCAAATAAATCACTCAAAATCATGGAACCTATAATAGTATTACCTCAAACACATAAACATTTCATCTATTGTTTTCCTTAGGATCTTGGGGTAAAATATCTCATAAAAATTATTCTATGAAAATCCTTCCAAATACTCATCCAATGCCGGAATGTCCCACCAATGCTTGGATGGTCTTTATAATATATAAGACTCCAACTAGACCCTCTCTTTAGGATGATTCACTAAATGGTCCAAAACATTATAGATAGACTCATTCCAAAACTCATCTTCCTAAGTTCCACTCTCTATGAAAAACATCAGAGGGTGCTTCTGCTGAAACTCTCTCATCAGATCAAACTTACTCAGAACAACTCACCAGAACACACCCTAGGTCACTCACCATAAACTATATAAAACAAGAAAATTTTTCAGAAAACATCGCTTTTCCCTATTACCTGGAACCAATGGGTTCTCTTGTCTCAATACTGTAGGTGCAATCTCAGTGATTTTCTCTTATTTCTCCACTAGAAATTGTCATCATGTTGGAAACTCTATAAAATACCAAATGAACATCTCAAACCACATTACATATAATTACATATTTTATGAAAAAGGTGGATCACTTCTATCCATAAAAAACCACTATACATACATTATCCCAGTGCATATAATTCAATATCTATTACTACCCTCTTTCATACCCATCATGGGTCATGGAAAACTAAAGGTAAACCGAAAATACTAAAACATAAGTCTTTCATTTGACACCATTTTAACTATCTCACTTTCATAAAACATAAATATTTATCATTTTGGAATCATTTTAACCATTTCAATTTACTACGCCATAGTTACAATAGTTACAAATCTTTATTAAGAATTATTTTCTCACAACTAAAGTAAAACCAGAAAAACATTTTAATTTCCCAAAACCCATCCTAATTTTTTTATGAGTTCATATTATGATGCATGTCATAAAAAACCATAGTTCCTAAATTGATTCATGCATATACATACCTTGTTCAATGTTGGACCATGAATAAAACATATTAAAGGATAACATCCCTCAAAACGTGTACCACCCAATGTGAAATAAAATCCAAATGAAACATCAACCATCAAGAATAATAAACTCTCCCTAGGAACTTGTGTTTTCCCCCATACGTGGGTTAGATACTCCTAAGAGTGATATCATTTCCATGGCCTGGAACATCCTAGTATCATGTCTACATTTCCAAAATAGTAATGGATTAGAAAATAAAATGTTTATGATACCACTTTATAACATCCAGGTGTTGGTGATGATAAATCGATGCCCCGAGCCGGTGCACCACATAACCACAAGTGTGCCTCCCTACTTGCCAAAGGATACCTACTAGAAGATAGGTTCTAATGGAACTCATGGGGAGAATATACCCTCTTTACCAGAGTAAAAAAATATTTTAAATCAAGATAACAAATAATCATGTAATAATGATCGAAAACCCTGAATCATATGATAAACTTCCCAGAATAGGAAAACTCCCATTGTAGTATAAATAAACATGACATGCCATAGTAGTGTCAAGTTATAAAAGAGAAAATCAAATAACAATCTTGAGAAAACCTCCAAAATAGGTCATGAAATCATGTAAGGCCCCCATATCCATGCTTTGTACCAAATACCATATCATTCATCCAATATAGGGCCGATTCTCTTATCCTGACTTGAAACCATGATTTTTTCTTTGGTACCTAGTGTTGGCTTGAGTATGGTGTGAGTAAAATATTGTGGGCCACCACCAATGATGCATAAAGTAGTATCCAATCTAATAACATCGTATATAGGTTTATAATAAACAATAGAAAAATAGTAGATTACCAAGATTTATTAATCCAAATTTTTTTAAATTAACTGCATTTTATCTCAATTTCATGTGATACTTGTACCCATCAATACCTATTCATCCCATTCCAATCATCTAAATGATATTTCATAAGGGTCAGATGTCACCATAAAAGGTGAATTAGTCAACGTATTCAAACTGGTATTTGGAATACTATGATTGATCACTTCCAACCATGATATAGAAAGACATGTCCATACCCTTAAATTCAGGAGAATTAGACCTTCCATTGAAACTATAATGCATTTGGCTACCTATAGAATCAATATAGCCTGCCCAAGGGAGGGGATCATCAATCCAACATCCTAACAAACCATTAGTCATATTTTTTATGGTCATCACCAGTGACCTCTTAACACACAATAATAAAAAGGGTGAACCTTTTCATTTTTAGCATTTAAATAGTTCATTATATTTAACATGTTCTCAATAGCCATGATTATCTTATTTCATCATTCTAGAACCATTAAAACCATTTTCACCCTTTGCAAGAAATTTAACCACATGGGAATTCTTATTTAATCATTTATCAAATTTATCTATTTAAAACCCATATCTCATTTGAATAATTCAAGTTAATCCAAACATGCATTTTTTCATTATTAAAATAATAAACACAAATACCATTGGTTTAATCTATTAATACATTAAATTCATCATTTGAAAACTCAATTCCCATGCTCAAGGTAGTGGAACACCCTAAGAATGGCCTTAGGCTTGATCCTCGCTTCATCAAGAGAACCAATGATGTTTGTAAAAGGTATAAAACATCATTTAAACACTAAATTTATCATTTCCAAACAATGAATCAAATACAATTCACAAAGACACAAAATAACCACCATAAAAACGTGAAATATCAGTTTAGACAATGGAATATAACTTATAACCCAACTACCACATGTTCATAAAAAAGTACTCATCAAACAAAAGCCATTGATTCCAGCCCAAATGACCTTCCATTCCCAATATAATAATTATTTATAAGATAATGGTTTTGGTATTCATTAATAGAGATCACATCCTACCATTATTATCTCAAAAAAATAGAAACAATCATAGTGGTAGACTAACATGGAGATTATATTTGCAAAAAAAAAGCATTAAATGGCCAAATATTTATGGAGAAATTCCCTTGGGAAGATTGGGAGAAATTAGTTCATAACCCTAGATGTTGGAGGTGGTAATGTGGGGAAAATTGGGTACTAATCCTTAAATCATGAGAGGAAAAAAAATTGAAATTCATATATTTTAATGATGCTCACAATTTGGAGACATGATTGACCAAACTATGTGCCAACCATTCGGAACCCTCTTTCCAAGTGGTTGCCTAGCTGCATGGTTTTTCAGGGCCTCTCACATAGTTTAAAAAATCATGTATTAGTTATGTGTCAACCTATATCTATGTAGTTAGTCCACATGATCTTCTGGATTATGGCTCATTGTCATACCTAATCATGCACCAAACATGAACTATTCACTAGATGAACTCCATTCTCCCTCTTTCATGTCCCAAACCCTAAGACACCTCAATGACCCCTCATACTCTCAGAAAGTATTTCATTATCCATTTAAAAGGTAATTTAAAAAAACATTAAACATTCATTACTTTATATAATGGTCAGTATCTTAAATTTTCATTTAATTTCTTATTGGTTTTAGCACTTCTAGGTCTATGTTCTGGGAAACTCTATGTATATGACTTGTGGGGATGGTTCCATATAATATTCCTCCATAATTATATATAAAACAAACAATTTTGATATTATATACTCTTATTGATAGGTTAATAGGCCCATGTTATAAGATTTATGTGTATTTACAACCATTTATTGATGAATTGAATAATTTATAATCCATAATTTAGGTAAATTTTAATGAAAAATAAAATATTATATTTAATATTAAGTTTACTTTGATTTATAAATTTATGAATTTTGGGTTTATAAAAAAATAGTTAGTATTAATCTGTAGTTTTCATTCCCATGATGAAAATATGATAAATAAATTAAAATTTCTAAAACATTATAGAAAAATTCATAAACCAGTAATATATTTTTTCATCATCCACAGTTTATGTATCAAAAGGATAACGTTTTATTTAATGTTATAATAAAATATGGTTCAACACCAAAATCAATGAAATGTGTTTGGTTTCAAGATTAAATCACTAAAATTCATTAAGTTTTCATTAAATACAATAATATTTTCATAAAATGTTCCTCATTTAATTTCAAAACTATTGGTATAAATGTCACATGAATCCCACACTTGAGAGGCCAAAAAATTATAAAAATGACTATATTTATTATTCATTATTCATAACAATAACTGGATTTCAAATAATAACTAAACATAATCTAATATCTATTAAATTATATTAAAATGTCACTCGATATATTTTTTACTTATTTGGATGATCATAACATTAAATGAAACCATGTTTTTTGTATTAGTTGATAAAAATATTCCTTATAAAAATTTTGGATAAAAAATTATTATTTAATTGTAAAAAATGATCAAATGTACCCTTAAGACTATTATATTTTGAGGAAATGTACCTCAATCAATTTGAGTGTTATAAGATTGAATTATACATGAAACTAATATTTGAGGGTCATAAATTTAATAAATGAATCATATATCAGTTTATTATTGTCAATGTCATTTGATAAATGTATCAAACCACCAAAAGAACTATGGTACAAAATAAATTGAATCAAAACATTTTTTCTAACTTATATGATAAAACATCAAAATAAATTGACCCCCCAAGTAGTTATAAATTATAAAAAAACATCATTTTGTTGTTGTTTAAAATTTTTACCAAATGTCAAAATGTGATCAAATAGGCTCTAATATTAGTCAAATTATATCACAACATCACCTGGGTGATTTTTGATATATCATGATAAGTGACATGTGAAACTAATTCTTGATTCATGTATTATTTAAGAAAAATTAGTTTCATTATATAACTTTAAATTAAAACTATATACATGGATTTTAAAAAATCATAAAAAATTTTATGAATGAGAAAAAAAATTGGAAAAATTTCATTCGATTATTTTTAACATTTAGGATCAAATAATTCATAAAACTGACACTTAATAGGTTTTAAATTTCCAAAAAAATGTATGGATATACCATTCTCCAAAGTACACATCAAATTTAAAAAACTAATTAAATATACTTCGATATATATAAAATTGAATTAAAACATCACTTTTGGTATTTATTTACATATTGATATGAGTGGTGTATGAAACGAATGCCTAATCCATGAACTATTAATCATATCTTCAATAAATCAAATTTAATTTTTGGAAAAATTTCCTTGGGATAATTCTTACCAATAGGATCAAACGTTCCAAATGACTTACAACCGAGGGGTTAAAAATTTAAAATATATAACAATAATTATTTTTTCATAGCATACACCAAATATATAAAACTTTCCAATATGGCTACAATATCTATTAACATTTATGTAAAATTTCACAAGTGGATTTCTATAATATTTAGGATGAGTGTTCCTGAAACTGATACTCAATTTGAATGTTGTATAAGAAAAAAATAAGCTTCCCTATAAATTTTATATCTAAAGATTTCTAATTTTACCATTATAAATCATTAAACATTATTTTAATCCCATATAATTTGGTAACGATCTTCATCAGCTCATCTTATACTTTTAGGGTTGAATGTTGCATGACACTAACACCTGAGTAGTTATAAATTGTAAAAAAATGTTGATTTTTTATTGTTCATAATATAAACCAAATATCCAATACTATAAAAATAGATCCAATATCTATAAAATTACATCACAATGATAATTTGGGTATTTTTGAGTGGTTGAGAAAATAAGTATTTGAAATAAATTCTGAATCACAAGTTATTTGTGAAAAATATTTTTCACGATATAAAATTTAAATAAAAAAATAATCTTTGACTAAAAAAGTTGTTAATCATGGTTTACATATCATGTATTTTTGAGATTCCTTCCATAATAAATTTTTGAGCTATAAGATCAAACATTGCCTAAATTTAAAAAATTATGGTTTGTAATTACAAAAAACCTATACCATTTTCTTATTGTTTATATATATATTATAAAATTATTATATTAAGTTATATATTTTTTTACTATTTTTTTTAATATTATATAATAATTTATCAATAATTTTTTTAATTTTAATATTTTCATTTTTATTTTCAAGTCATGTAATATATGTGGAATTTCAAGAGTTTGGAAGTGATATTTTTTTCAAGTATCAAATTTCCACATATTCATATGTGGTGTATAGGTTATATTTTTTTATATTGAAAAATTATAATATATTTATATATTTATAGTTTTTCAAGGGGTATTGTTTAAAATTTAATATTTTTTATGTGATGGGGACATGTTTTCATGTTTTTTATGTATAATTTTTTGAAATATTACCATTATAAAAGTTTCTTATTAATTTACATTATAGTTTAATTATTATTTCTTAATAATTTATCACATATTTTTCTATTTACCTTTCAAAATATTTTTAATTTTTGAAAAATATTAAAATTTTAGATTTCCATTCCAAGCTAATAATAGTAATTTGGGGTAGAATCTCAGATTATTTAATATGTATTTGTAATTTCCTTTTAAAATTTCATAAAAAAATACTTATTTAAACCATAAGAATTGATTGAATCCTTATGAAACCTTTTAAATCTCTATAAATATATAATGGTCTTTCTCATCATGACCTCCAAAAATTAGTCGTCAAGTTGTTTCCTATAATGAAATAGGGTTTTATCGACCACTTTTTTTAACCACTAATGTCTTTTCCTCTCATAGTGGTAGATAAAGTAGAATCATCCAAAATGTGTTTCCAACATGAAAGATGACTAAAAATTATTTCTATACAAATTTAAAGAATAACATAATGCGAATAGTTGTACATTATACTTCGGCTAGGAGAAATTCTATCAAAGTAATTTTTTCTAACATTTTTGTCAGCCACACAAAATATATACATTGACATAACCATATTTATTTTACTATACAGTTAATCTATAAAACCAATTTGGTTGATTCCCAATGATGATGTATTTTATTTTCATTTATTGTTAATTTATATTAACCATACAATTAAGACCTAATTCTATATAAATTATTTTTAAAACATTCTCTCCAATTTGTTTCATATTCAATGAGAATTTGTTAAATAACTAATCAGGAAAATTATTGTTGATGAATTAGAAAATTTTTAAGAAGATATTGAATATTTTTTATTAAATTAATTTTTTATTTAAAGTTATATAAATCTTTCTATATTTGATTCAAAGATATTACTATTTTCTTTCGGGAAATATAATTAACCCCTGTGGTAATATATAAATAAATATTTAATTGATATATTTTTTGGAAATATTATAGATGATAATATGAATCTAAATTGAAGATATTGATAAATATTTCCAATGGGTTAAATGTAGATACAAATATTTTTATTTTTTAATTTAATTAAAAACAAAATTAGTTTGTTTCAAATGACTGTAATTATATAAATTTTTTTAGATGATTTACATTATATTGAAGACACTAAAAAATATCTGTTATATAAATATGAGACAACCCTCATAAGTGATGTGTTTGTGTGTATGTGTCTGTATATATATATATATATATATATATATATATATGATTTGCTGTGATATTAAAATAAAGATATTTATAACATTTAGTGTGCGATGGGAATGTAAAATATTAAAGAGAATATTTTTATGTCCTGGAGATGAAATGAGAAAGGGAGTATGTTCATTTGATGAAATACTATAGCTATATTTAATCTAATAATCATATTGTATGAGGTTTTAATAGGTTGATTAAATAAAAGAGTAAGATCCATCAAAATATAAAATAAATTTTCAAATATTTGTGATGAAAAATATAGGTAACTATGATTAGTATGTTAAAATGATCAAATAGTTATATATTTAAGGTAATAAGTGTGATATTTGTTCATTTTATGCTTCTCTTGACTAAACCTTACCATAAGATATACATTTAATTTTATTTAAAAATTTGTAATCAAATTAGTAGGATTCCTCATCGCTTATTTTATGTTGAACAATTATTTTACAATAATAAAATGGTTTTGATTCATTTGATTTTCTTAGTGGTTTTGTAATGGGTCAAATATTTTACCTTCCCTATTATAGTTTCCCTATGATATTAGTAGATATGTGTAGATTATAAAATACCAAATTCACCAAGGATTAGATCCCACATTAAGAGATAAATTTTAAAATGCTTTGGTTCTTCTTTGGTTGATTTAAATTTTAATGTATTCTTGAGGTTGAGTACAATATAAAAAGGGTGAAAATATAATCTTAATAGGAAAAGAGATTAATATTAACTAAATCTTATAAAAAGGGAAAAAAATAATTCATACCCACCCCTTGTTAGTGTAAATCACATTTTGTAACATCTATTTATATTAGACTCATGGTTCATTTATGAAATTTTCTATTACTGAGATTCATTTTAATTTTTATCTAATCCAAATTCCACCTTAGTTGAATTTATTAATATGATACACATAATATTAATATATTTCAATAATCATATATCTTTACTGAGTTAATATCTACAAATTTTATCTAATCACATAGTTTTTTTTATTCTAATTTCTATAAGTGTTATTAAAAGAAGTAGTATGGTTATTTTTGTTGAAATCCTAAATTCTATATACCTTTTTAAATTTATTGTAGAAATTATCTTCATATATTTATCACAAAAACAAATTATTTCCCATGTATGTTGATTTAATCATATAAATATAAAATGGATATTATTTTTAAAAAACATTAGAGAATATTTGAATTAATATTTACAAAATATTTATTTATGAAATATAAAATATGATATTATTTAATCCTTAAATTTCTTGCTAAATAATTCAAATTTTATAAAAAAAATTAATATTATTACTATTAAATTCAATTAAAATGGAATGGGTTAATTTTAAAAACAAAAAAAGTTCATTATATTAAAATGTGATAATTTATTTTGTTAAAACCAGAAAGAGTAATTAGTAATAAAAAATAATTTAATAGTGGAATTTTACGATTTTTAAATAAGAATAGTAAAAGGAAACAATTAAATAAGATAATTTTATGTGTAAAGTGGATTAAAAGGTCTTCTTAAAAAAAGTCAGAAAATTATACATGGGTGTCAAAAGGGATAAATTCTTGTTCAATATTAATTATTTTCCCAGGTTTTTTATATTTCATGAAATTATAAAATTTTAAATGGAATACCATATAATAAAAAGTTGATTTTGGTGACATAAATAACTAAATTTAATAATTCAATATGCATCATTGATAAATTTAAGAAGATTAAGAACAATGTTATGCGATATTTATTAGAAAAACACTTAAGTGAAAGTTATACATAAACTATAGGAAAAAATTTATTTTGAGTTTTGTTTTTTGTTCTTAAATATAAGGTACATGATTCCTTAAATAAATATTTCCAAATAAGATATGATAAATCAAAATTGGGTAGAAATTAAATGGAATATTTTCCTTGTTTATATGATGTTAAAATGGTGTTATATTGATAAGAAATTATCAGAGATTATATCTTTAAGTATTAAAATAATTATGGATAAGAATGAGTATTGATACATATAAAAGGGGATAATATTATTTATTTCTTTAAAAAATTAGTAATTTGAAACATAAAAATAGCAAACTCAAAAGAAAAAATTAAATATTTAAAAAATTTCTTATTTATCTAAATTTATGTTTGAGAACAAATAACAACTAATTAAGATAGATTATATAAACAGATTTGAATATAAGTACTTTTAAATACAAAAATGTATGACTCAATCAATTAAGGTTAGGGTGAAACATATTATAGATCTAAAATAAATATGAATAAAGACTAAGTAATGTATTCATGAAAATACAAAAAAGTTATTGAATCATCATAGGATTCGATTAGATATTAAAGCTTATAATAAATGAAAAAATAAATAAAAAGTGATAAATTTGTTTCTTAATAAAGAATTATTTAATAATTTAGAGGAAATATTTCTTATTATAAATAAGGGGTGAATATGAAATTGGTTGGTAAAAAATAAAATAAAATATAAAATAAAATGCGAGTCAACAATCATTTATTGTTTCACTAAATAAATAATTCAAATAAGATCATGCATAATTTTTTGTTGAGAAAATATGTAAACCATTATAAAATTAGATTATTATGTGAAATTAAAATACATAAAAAATATATATCTATAGAAAATCTAAAATATACGTAAAACAAGTCCGTTAAATCATTAATGATATTAGAATAATGATTAATAATTAAATAAGAACACTAAATAGGAAAATATAGGATTTTTTTTATTAAAAAAAGGTATATTAAAATAATTTATCCACTGAATGTGCTATATTGACAGGATAAATCATGGAAAATGTGAAAAGGGGTACATTTATTGAATATAGTAAATTTTAGAGAAGTTGGTTTTTTGGAATATGCCACTAATGTGGAAAAATAGAACCACCATTGAATAATGCTAGAGTATTATGGATTTGTGTAAATAATTGGAATCTAAATGAATGATTACACAATATATCCATATAAAATATTTTAGAATGTGGTATGAGACTTTTGTAAAATGATATAATTAATATAACCATGGGAATATAGTAAGACCCCTGAATGATATCACTTATTAATAAAAATATAGTAATGAAAAGAAACTATTTTAGATAAAAATTATTTATGAAAAATAATTGACAACAGATAAATAAATACATAATAAACTTAATTAAAATAATACAACCTATTTGGTAATAATGAGATGAAAAATAAATAAAAAATAAAAAATTTATACTAATCATTTTAAGAACAATAATGATTGTTGAAAAAACATTGAGGAAACAAATAATGAAGTGTTCTTAATTGACATAAACCTGAGAAATGTCATTTTGGAATCATTTAATAATCCATACATGATATAAAATAATGGGTTTAGCTACAGACCACAACCATCATCATCAAACGTAGGATTTTAATAAATAATATGATAGAAATATGCACTAGATCAAAACCATGATATGGATGTATTAACCATGTCATGTGTTTTAATAAATTAAACCACATTTTAATGATTATTAAAATATCATGGATATATGTAGGGAAATGTATTCATTATAAAATAATTCATACTAAATATTGTTTTTATCCACTAAAATCTATCTTGATCAGTTTTAACATCATTAGATTATGTATAATGAAGATTAATAGAATATTTATGTGTTATTAATTCAATTCTTGGTTTTCATAATGTTTCAAACCTTTTTTATAACAAAAAAACATGGGGTTACCTACCATGTCACTTGGGTCATCTCGCCATAAGGCTTGGTGTGTGTTCCCAATCAACATGGGATAACGATAAGTTGACACAGGTGACATGGAAGGTCAAACAAGGTTGTTCTATAACAAAATTGTATTCAATAATTTTTTTTATTTGTGAATTAGTATTATCTTAGAGATAACAAATTCAATTCATAGGATTTAGGTCACGAGTAAGTTCATGATTGACATTTTTCAGGATTAGACTTGAGTTACCATGGGCGGTCGGGATATGATTCATGAATACGAGTCCCATATTAGATTATTTTCATATATTTTGATCTAAATTAATGGTATTATGATTTATATTTAAATTATATAGGTTATTCTAATATTTTTAGGTTTGGGGTGGAAATGGAGCGAGAACTGTAGGTTCATGATTGTAGTGCGCAGTCTAAAAAACTATGCACAAAACATGAACACTATTTTGGAAACCATTTAGTGACAATATCATAGTCATTTAATGGTATTATAAACTATGTATGCAAACCATGAAATTTTATAAACCAATATAACTCAATTTATTTTACCCCTTTTGATATTCAAATTATATTTTATGTGAATCTCATTTATTTGATCTGAATTCATGGGAGTTTATAGTGTGTTAATTTTATTTATCTTTGTATGTTTGTAATTTTACTTGATTTATTTTATAAATACTAATATCCATGTGAAAATTAGAATTTTTGAGATATTTTATCCTTTACAGAGATGTTTTATATAATATTTATAAAAATAGAATTATTTTTTAAAAGCTATTACAAAAGGGATGCAAATTTTGTGATAGAGTTTAGGAAATGTTTTTGAAATGGGTGTGGGTTTAATGAAAAGTTTCTATATGATGAATTTAAATAATTTCTTAAACTTTATAAAATATTTTACTAGTGTTATATGACAATATTTAAATATCATTAAGATGGATCTTAGAATAAAAGTGAAATTTTAATTTTTAACTTATTTCAAATGGTAATGTTTTTAATTTTAAATAATATTAATTGTATGTAAACAACAAAATGGGGCGATGAAATTAAAATTTTGTTTCAAATGTTGGTAATATAATAAAATGGATCTTTATTATTTATCAGAATATGTAAAAAAATCAAAGAAAACATAATCTTTTCATGTGATATACATATATACATGTTACATTACTGTATGTTAAATATTTTATGTTTTATATTTTGGTTTATATTTTTTAATGTGTTTTTAATTTTGAAATTGTTTTATTTGGATATTCTTTATGTTATTTTATGTCTTACTCCCCAAAATATATATATGAATCTTGAAAAGTTTTTTTAAGGGATGTTTCTTATAGTAATTTGTCACATGGCCCATGTATAGTCTCTCTAGGTAATGGATCTTCCCAAACTCTGAATAGAGTGGTAGAGATTAGCCCTTACCTAGTCTTTGATTATATAAAAGACATCCAAAGTCATCATCCTCTTATCTTCTAAAGTTATTGTGTTCTACTTGAGGCAACGAAGTCGCTAAAGAAAACTGAGGGAATATTTGATTAATTATGAACACTTGTGGCCTTAAAATTAAAATCCATTATAGGAATAATTATTAGACTAAGTAGTAAAACACTATTATACCTATGATAAAATTATTTAATATTATTTTATTCTAGTGGTACAATCCTAAAAATGAGAATGTGGAGAAAGAAATGAAATGTCTGAGTCTCCAGTAGGGATATAAAATGGTGAAAGACTACACTAAAATTTAATGTATGTAATTCAAATGTATTGGTTCACTTTTTTGAAGTATGAGATATTTTATACTAAGTAAAAAATTGATCATATTGAGGTAATAAAAAATACTTATATGGATGAAATAGTTTTGATTCTCCATTATTTTTAAATTTAGTAAATACATTTAGGGGAAAAGAGGCATGATGGAAGATTTGGGACACCTGAATATTACTATTATGTATTATTATGTTTAATTATTTATTATATTAAAATTAGTAAATTTTGGATTTGGTGTTTTGAAAATTTTGGGGATTATTCATATTACATGGTTGGCCCATAGTTATGAGTATATGTACAAGCTAACCATGCGTAGTGTGAATTTCATATTTAGAAGCCATTGCACGGTTGGAACATGGTTTAAAGAACTGTACAGCCTATCTTTGAGGTTGTAACAATTTGGATAAAGATATAGATTTATAGTTAATAAATGGGTTAGAAAACCATGAAACCAAAACATGAGAGTTTCCTGGATTGTAATATTTTATTTTATATTTAATAATTTAAGTTGGAAACTCTCTTTCCTCACATAATTTCATTTGGTGTTTCTAAGTGAGAACTATTCCATTTCCTTCTCTTATTTTACATTCTTCAATGGTTATTCTCTATGATTTACAACTGAACATATCCAGTAAATATTCTATTTACTCATCCCCTCTTCTCCATATCCCTTCTACCCACTTCTTATTTATTATTATTTTTTCTAGGAGTCCACGTGGTAAAATTGTAACACAAGGGTTATCTAAAACGTGATATTCATCATGATATGTAGGGTAAAATAGTTCTTTTATCCTCCTCTTGTCTTATTTTAATGATTTATGAAATTTTTGTGAGATATTGGTAAGTGTATTTGTGAAATTACATTTATATGGAATTTTATGTGATAATTGAGTTTTTTAAGCCCGTTTTATATTGAAAGTATACCTCTATATATAATCTTTTATGAAATTATTATTGTTTTTTATAGTTTTTATGACTTTATTACTTGTTTTTATGTGGGTTCTCAAGGTTTATTGGAAATATATCTTCACAGTAAGTATTAATGTATACTAGTTTTTTAGGAAACTGTATATGATGATTTTCATTAATAAATTGATAACTAATGTGGCGTTTGGAGTCTTATTTTGATAGTATAAATGTTATTTCATGTTTTTTCAATAATTGTCTTCTAATTAAAGGGGTTTTTCTATGATTTTATTATTTTTAAGATTTTATATGTAGGTTTTCTAATTTGATGAAAATTCGAAGATGGTTTGGTTCAATATGGCTTATTATGTTAGTTCATTTATGATTTTAATTATTAAACTCTTCTTGAAGAATACTTTTTGGTTTAGTTTACATTATTTATTTTAAACCCATATTTAATTCTATAAAAATAAAATTCATGATATTTGTAACACCCATGGTGTTGAGCCCCAATGTTTTATGATTTATCTAATATTAAATAATATATGAGATGAATTAATTATCTCTTGACATTTGTAAAAATATTAATGGGCCGTTTTCATTAAATGGGGATTGGGTGTGAGATGAGTAATATAATTTTATTTGATTTATGGGTAGTGTGACATGATTTGTGACAAGTTTACTCACCTATATTTGATAATTTCATGGGAACCTTAGGAATCTTGGTGATAGGTCAAATAATTGTTTTTAATCCTTTTATGATTCCCCCCGACTAGTAGCCTATAGTAAATATTTCACGCTAACTATGTTGAGGGTATCCAATTGAGACTAGTTGATAGAAATTTGTGGTTTATTATGAGAATCCATCTATGTGTTAGTGGATGGTTCAAACCCAAATGTTTTTAAGTACACTAAAACCATTTCATTAAATGTTTTGTTATTTTTACCTTATATGGTTTTCATCTCATTTTGAAAATACTAATTTCATATGAATGGAAGTCCTTGTATGAGGTAACTATTCTAGTTTCTCAATAAAACTATACTGTTAATTAATTGAATTCATGTGAGAAATCATTCTCATGTTAAAAAGTTTATACCATATGAACTTTTCACTAGCCCATGGTAATGCCATATGATCTTTGGTCCATATAGAATGATAACCACATGATGCAGTATATAAACCTAGTTTTTAATTAAATTTTATAACATGGTTTTATAGTTCAAATATTTTGACATTTTTAATGATGAAACATTATAAAAAAATTATATTTTTTGATATTAAAAAGAAACATCCTAGAATCATATAAAAGGATATTTAAATCCTTAGGTTGTCTTATATAAAATTGAGTCATGAAAATTCCATGAATTCATAGCTCCCATTAACTCTTCCATTGTAATATAAGATTCAATCTGATTATGAGAAATAGATAATTATACCTAAGAATTTTGAGATTCATATAACAAGAAGATTATATTAGACGGAAAGAGTCAGTTGATTTCTTTTTAGGGATTGATATGTGTCTCATGTATAATATCAAGCATATATTGGTTTCATAGAAAAGTGGTATTTTCATCATTTATGTTTTGTTTAATTCAACTTAATGGTTGGATATTATTGTTAAAATTAGGTGCAATGGTTTATTTATTTTGTTTTTAGACATGGATGAACCCCAATAAAATCCTATAATGTTATTATAGCCATTTTTATATCATTTGGACTGATGTTTGAATAAATAAATAATATATATAACTAATGTTTTCCATATCCATGATATATTATACATAATAATAGTCATAGTTTAATAAAATTCAATAATCCATGCAATGATTTATAGACAAAATCACTTTTTTTCTAAAATTTTAGAAAACATCATGTTTTTATAAAAATTGAGTTGCGAAAATAGTTTTCAAAAAATAAAATGAACACTAAAATGTAATATTTTAATATTATGTATTTATCTAAAAAAATTAATTTATTTTGGAAGGATATTTCCATATAAAATCCATGGTGTAGATTAAAAAAACAACCACATTGTTTCAAAATTATACCTTTTAAATGTTCAAACTAAAATGGATTCATGCAAGGAAAATGAAATAGATTTATTTAGAATTTGACAGTAAAATAACCATATTATTATTTATAGTAAAACATGGCATGGTTTTATGATTTATAAATAAACATTATTTTTATAAATATTCTCATGACCCATCAATAGTGTGGGCTCTATAGCCCTATGTTGAGTCTAAAGTGGGCTTTGGACTATACAAAAAAAATAGTTAGATGGGGTTATCTTTATGACATTGGATTTATTTGTTTTGTTAATTTATAAAGTATTTATAAATTATAAATCATTATAAATATATAAAAGATTATATTATTTTATGAAATTTTCATAAATTACAAGTTCAATTATTTTTATTAAAAGGCCATATTTGAAAATTTATTTAAACAATAAAAATTTTTTACTGGATTTTATCGTGGTTTAAACAATATATATGATATTAAAATTATATAAAATATGAAATTTTTACTTTTAAAATATTATTTATATATTTTCATAAATATATTATATTAAAAATATGAAGGATTTTATATTGAATTCCATGTAAGATGGGAATTTGAAATAGTTTAAGTAGAATTTTTTTTTGTAAAATATTAAATTTTCTTATGATATTTGGATAATTATAATTTCAGTTTAAACCTATCCTTTTAGACTTATGGATGGACATAAGTGATTAAAAAAGTTTTCGAGAGCATGTGGGGCACATTCAGAGCCCGGAGCTCTAGGTATTGGGAAAAACCAATGAGTCACATAGTTGGATCATGGTTAGTACTAAATGTATGGATCAAACTTGAGGGCTAGTACGATGTGGTCCATAGTTAGTTTAGCCAAGTAATGGAGGTCCCATGGTTGTGCATTAGCCTATAGGGAAACTGCAGAGGGTACCTTCATGATCTTCTGAGTTTTTAACAAACTGTAAACCTAACTGCATTTCTAGCGCCACTTAGGCAATGATCCCACACAATTGTTGCAGGGTTTGGCCAAATTGTGAGCCAAACCGTGAACCTCATAAAAAATGATAAAATTATATAAATCCCCCCCCCCCTCTATTTTTAACTAATTTCCTACTCTTTTCTTCCTCCCACAAATAGATAACTCCACTCTCATTTGGATCTCCATGTCACCTCCTACTCTATGTGATAACATTATCATTCATCCCCTAATTCAATAACCCATTTTTATATTGGATCCATATCAGTAATATTTATATTCCCCCTTATTCATTTCCTTCATTTTTCTTACCTCATAGAATGGTGAATCAAGGTGATCCATTTTCCACTATTATCAATATGTTCATCTTTTTCATTGATTTCTACTGAATTTGACCAAATTAGAATCTCATATCATTTGTGGAGTCTACTACCATTAAAAGGTAATTGGTTTTATTTTTTTTCCTAAAACCTTACTAATATATATTATTCCATTGTACCACGTGATGAACATTCTGATTGTTGCCTCTTTAAATTATTTTTTTCTCAAATTACTATATGATACTATGTTATATGACACATAACTATAAAATTATGTTAGGATTATCAATTAGAAATACCCCATAGAGATGTAATTTTTATATTATATTAACTGGACGTGTTTGTTTTAATCCACCATTGAGGTGTGTTCTTTACCCTGGGTAATTGGGAGGTTAAATTTGATTAAATGAGGTGGATAATTAAATTTAATGGAAATAATTAAGTTCTGCAAGTCATCCTAATCCTAGGCTATGAATGTGAACTACCTTTTAGGTGAGTTATAGTTATTATTTACAAATTAAATGGAAAATTGAGTTAAAATGTTATTTTAAATGGATAGTTATATTGATATCCCATAAGAATTCATTATGCTATGTTATGGGTGAATAATTGATTTCAAATCAGAACCCCATTGAATGAATCATAGGTTTTAATGAATTAAAATTAATTATTAACGAATTTACATCATGTTGTGAGTAATACATGGGTTCTTATATGAATCCCATAGATTGGCCATGTTGGAGGGATGCTTATTTTATTCTATGAGTGATGATTGGATTCTGGATATTGGATATAAAGGATAGTCTCATAGGTAAGTACATTATATAATACCCTCAGAGGAACTTGGGTTGCATACATGGAATGACATGGACACACTAAGAGGTAAATGAATTTATACTATGCCTAGAGAGATACCTAGGTTTCTATAAGGAATATCATCGATTGGATTATAATGTTATGGGTTCATAGTACACCTTTATAAATACCTAGGTTTCTTATTAGAAACGTCTTGGATTGGATTAGGTTTCTAATTAATTAGATGATAAATTAATCTGCGTGACATTTCTTTTAAAATCAGAGAACATACATGGAATCTCTCAATGCCTTGAATACTTGATTTCTTGGTTATAATAATTTTATCATGTGTAGTGATAAGGTCTATGTTCATACCTTATACTAAATATGATCAATGGGTGATTCCTATGTTGTTATCCAGGTATCATCCTCTATTTATAAATTAATAATGATAATTGATAAACATTCAATGAAAATCTATCTTAGGAATAAGTATGTGGTATTAGATTGGTATCATGTTCAGAACCCAACCTGACATGTGATTCATGTGTTTTTATTCATATTTTATATTATTACTTACACACTTATTCTTTATATGTTCACATAATGGATGGAATTAGAAACCATTGGGGGTGTCCCACTATGTATATCTCAAACCATATTATGATCATCAGATGATACCTATAAAAACTTCATGGTTGCAGGTATGGAGAAGGGAAATAATATTGTTATATATGATTTATTTATCTATTATAGAATATAATAAAAAAAGGACTGATATTATGATCATGATTCTATTAAAGAAATATTTTGATGTTTCTTTCATTATTTTAAAACATAGTTTATATGCCTGATTCTCTATTTCCCTTATATTATATTTTTTATATCATGGCATGATCATCATTTTTTATATGGATATGGATCTATTTAGTTTCCATTCTATTTACCATACATTGGTTATTTTCTCTTATCTAGATGTTTTCTTTGCTACTAGATATATATTATGATTCATATAATCATTATTATTATGTTAATGTTTTTCCACACTCTAAACGTGATGGTGTAGTCTTCCCACCATAATCTTACAAACCCTATATGATAGTTATTAGCCTATGGAATAGGGTGAAATGTACATAAGGATATGTGGACATTGATTTGTGTAAAATAATCAAGTGATTTGGACCAAGATTTCATAAGGTAGTATTAGAGAAATCTTTTCCTTTTATCTTCTTGTTTGGGTTTGAATAAAAGAGACTAGGAATGTGTGGGAATTTGGAAATGAGCTTGTTCTTAAAAGTAGCTAACCCACATATTGGGAAATTCAAAATTACCTAGGAAGGGAATTACTATGCTGGTTTATTCCTATTATATTTTGATTGATTTCACCATTGGGTGACATACATGATATGGTGTGTGTATTATTGTTAATAGGGATTAATTTTTACCTATGGACCAGTGTAGAAAGGAGGTATTAGACACGTGCATTAGTGTAGGCACATAGTGATACACATGTCATAAATATTCCATTCCCTATAGATTCCAATTCTTGACTGCCAAATTTTGTGACATGTTTATCGGTATACCATGCTTATGTATAAATTCATCAAGCATACTTATATAAAATGATCATGTTATTATTAAAAAATTTAGTGGTATTATTTCTTTATGATTACAATCTTTTTTGTAGATATGATACGATACTAGTTATTAAAGTTTCTATATCAACATAAATGGTGTTTTCTCATATAGATTTATTTTTTAAACCATAATTATCAATTTATGACATTTTGAGTAGTGTACCATTGGCCACAAGGGTTGAAAAATTAATGTTTGTGATTAAAAGGGTACCAATAAAAAAATTACAGTGTATGACCTTTATAAATTGGGAAGGGCAACCCATATAATCAAACCATAATATATAAACTTTATTCATTGTAATACCGAATAGAAAAGCATTTTTGTAGTTATATGATGTGATAATTGAAAATTATAGAGTGTAGTACATTATAGCTTCTAAATGGTGACTCATCTAACATTACCATTATATACATAAATTAATACAAACAGTTAATTCTTAAAAATTAAATGAAAAGGTTTTCATTAAATGGTGATTCTAATTGAAAATTAATGTTTGATTTACTTTCTAACTATCTATTAACACATTTTATACTAGAATACCCTAATATGGAATATAGAAATTGACCTTGGTCTGACCATGGTAGTGGGAAGTAGGATGTATCTATAGCTATCCATTTTGGTTCTATATGTCCCCAAAACCTAGCTTTATGAGAATACATAGGGGTGTGACTCTTTCAAAAGAAGGTGTATACCAGTCTTACTCTATTATTGTGATCTATTTTATTACCAATTATTTTATAAGGTATATTCCTATAATTTAGAGAGATACACCACCACGATGACCTCAGGTCGTGTCCCAATAGTGTGGAGATGATTATGATCTATAGGTGGTGGTCCTTGAGCCACTAATATTACCTCTTGTGGTTCCACTTGTCGAACCATATGCTATACCTAATCTAGGCATTGATTCCTTGATTTGTGAGGGATTCTTACATCTCATGAATACTATGAAGGGATCCCCATGAACTTCCCAAACTATGGAAGAGTTGAAGTGGGAATTTTAGTTGCAGCATCCACCATAATTTTCAAGGGATGGAAGCACAAAGGCAATGGAGTCATGGATGGAGGATAAACTATCTATTTATGAGAATATTGAGACTTATCATGAGAGGAGACTAAATCTCTCTATGTATATTCTATAATATTCTATAAAGGGAAAGTAGTATATTATTCCCTAGTCTGATCGTCATCAAGATATGGTCTGGATGGATTTCTAGGTAACCTTATATGGTTATTTATATCTAAAGGAATTGAGGGATGATATATCCATAGAGTTTATGATCCAAGAGTTCGGTACTTTATAATTAATAGACTACTCTATATATTTTACAGTGCTCTGACTCTTCACACCGACCCTTTTATGTGATGAGTTATCTATGTCAAGGTGATTGAAGGATAGTCCTAGGTATATAATCTCATCATGGGTAAATTTACTCTAGTTAACTATCATATCTAGTATAGTGAATCAGATACCCATTTTTGACTATAACCTACCAAAAGTCTAGGGTTGGAGCCAAGGAAATTTGGATCATAGACCCAAAAATGATTTGACTAGTGGCTGGAAGTACTGTTTTGAGTCTTCTGATGGGGTCATAAGTAGCTGGAGTACGAACTCAGGTATCCAGGTGGTATGCCATCATCGAATTAGGCTAGTAAATATGAATACCCTTTGTATCAAGGATACATTTGAGTTAGAATGATGGTTCATATTCTTTTCTTTTGTAGAGATTTACCTACAGTGGCCAATGATAGAGGTTCTACACTAACTCCGCATCTAGGATCAGGTTCAGCAGCCCCACATTTGGTTGGGAGCTAGAGTACTACTGGAAGATTAGGCTGAGTAGTTGGTCATGGCCGACGGATCTTGACAAATAACATTCAGTGATAGAAGAGAAGTCTATCACAGGGTATTAGGGATATATCATAGGGCTATGGATCGGGCCAGATATATGCAGTGAAGGTGATCCATAAGGATCATGGTGTAAGTATATCTTTAGTTAGAGGTATGATCTTAGTATCCTCTATTATATTTTCTACTTAATTTTATATAGGTGCTTACCACTCCTTCATATTTTGTGCTATTATGTGGAGATTTGGGGTCCAGATTCAGTATTCCCTATTGTGATGACACTCAATACCCCATTGGGAAATCGATCATAAAATCTATACTAGTTCAAGGAATACCCCCTTTAGGTGGGAAGTTATCATTTCTTATAGTAATTATTCATCATTGATATGATAGAATATAATATCATTCTTTAGATAGACTATTTGGTTATTTATCACGAATCTATGGATTTTTACCACTAGAGGGTATAATTTACAACACTAGTAAGTGATATTTATATTCACAAGGGTAAATGGATTTTCCAAGAGAGTTGAGATCGACATGAGCATCATGGGTAGGGCAGAGTGAAATCCCAAATATCTATCCTTTTTATAGATTATCAGGGATTGTGCTTGGATGATTTCCCTCCTATAGTATATAATTTTAGGGATGTCTTCCTTGTAAAATTTTCTAGACTAACCCCCCTGAGATACAGGATTATTTTAATATAGATCTTTTGTGAATATTAGCACCGATATCTATTTCTCTATAGAGGATGGCTACTACAAAGTTACAGGAGCTCAAGAGGTAGCTAGAGGAATTGGATGCTAAAGGTTTTATAAGAAATAGTACTTACCTACGCTGTTTACCTGTCCTTTTTTCAATTAAAGAGGTCATTACCCACATTATTTACATGGATTATTGTCATTTTTACCATCCTATGTTAAATAAATAATATCCACTTCTATATATAGATTACATCTTTGAATAGACCCTAAGAGTGAGGGTTTTCTCTAAGATTTATTTTAGTTTGATCTAAGATCATGTTCTTATTAGACCATCAGATATACTCCATACAATATTCCACAGAACATGTGGATTATATGAGTATTTGGTCACATCGGTCGGTATTATGAATTTTATTGTAGTATTATTTGATTTGATGAATTAAAAATTCAACCCATTCCTATATTAATTTTTGGTAGTCTTCATGGACAATATCATGGTGTACTCACATAGTCGAAAAAAAGTTACCCAACATCATTATATCATTTTGAGAAAACTAAGAGAGTGCTATCTGGATGCTAAGAAAACCAAATGGAACTTTTAGATCAATAAGGTTCACTTCCTCAGTCAAATTATCTCAGAGTCCAGAGTATCAGTTGACACAGAGAAGGTGAGAGTTGTTATTTCCTTGGATCATCCCCAAAAAAATATTTCATATATGTTCATTCATAGGGTTGGATGTATATTATACATGCATTATATAAGATTTATCACGTCTTTTTACACCACAAAAAGTCTTGACTAAGATGGGTTTCCAGTTCACAGGGTCTAAAGTGAGTGAGGTATCCTTTTTGGGGCCAAAAGGGATATTGGATTTAGCAACATTACTGATTTTACTTGAACCTATAAGAGGATACATGGTTTATTTTGATTCATTTGGCCTTATTATTGGATCTATTCTGATATAGTTAGATTGAGTGATTTTATACAAGTCTCGTCACTTATGGTCTCATGAGATTAATTACCTGAAGCATGATCTCGAGAGAGAAGATATGGTTTATGCATTGCATTGTTGGAGCCACTACATAATGGGAGAGAAATGTATGGTGTACAGAGACCACAATAGCCTCAAGTATATAATTATATAGTCCGAATTGAGTATCAGGATTTAAATATGGGTTGAATACCTACAGTCATTTCATTTTGATCATGCTTATACACCTGGTAAAGGAAACTATAATTTTTATGCTCTTATCTAGAAGATGAAAACATAGGAATTTTTAGGAAAATAGTGTTGAGTTGTTGATGGAAATATATTATAATATGTATTTAAAGGTTTAGAAACATCATGGATAGTATGTAAAAAAAAATTATTAATGAACTATTTACTTCAGGATAGAGTGAAGATGAGGCAGCTTTCTAATCCTAAGGATTTGGTCCTACGGGATAGTGTTTCAGGTGAGGATCCACCACATTGTTGGATCATTGATGTGGATTGGGTTGTGCACATTCACAGACACATTTGGGTTCCATTTTACATGCACAAGGAGTTAATGTGAGAATATCATGCCTCTACTTTGGTTGTACATCCAGTACTTATGAAGATGTACCGTTATTTATGCCACCAGTATTGGTCTCTTAGTATTAAAAGGGAGATGTCTAATTTTGGAACACATTGTTCCACCTGTCCATAGGTGAAGGAATAAAAATAATGACCAGTATGTTTTTTTACAGTGATTTCCAATTCCTTAGTGAAAATGGGATGAAATCACTAATGATTTTATGATTATTTTAAATAGGTCACCGCAAAGCTATGACACAATATGCTTAATAGATTGACAATGGTTTCTCCCTTCCTACCTATCAAAGATAACTTTTCAGTGGATGGTCTAGTAAGGTTATATGTTAGAGAGATCATATACCTTCAGGTAGTTCCATGTACTATCTTTTCAAACATTGATGATCCCTTTACACAGAAGTTATGGAAGGGGATTCATGGGGAATTGGGTCCATAGGTACTACTAAGTACAACCTATCAACCATAGAATGAAGTTCAGTCTGATCATATAAAACAAGTGTTAGAGGACATGCTCCAAGAATGCAACCTATAATTTGGAGGTTCTTGGGAGAAATTCTTACCTCTCACTAATTTCACTTACAATAATAGCTTCAAAATGACTATACATATGGATCCTCATAAATATTTATATAGTAGGTTATTATTTTCACCCTGTGCTAGTCAGATGTAGGAGAGGCAATGATACTTCATCATCTCCTCATTCATGAGACTTCAGAGAAATAACAACTTATCAGGAAGCATATGGATATACATAAATATCGGAAAAAGTCTTATGATTATCACCATTAATGACTACTAGACGTTGATTTTGGGAATTAGGTATTCTTTCATGTTTCAGATTCAGAAACATGGGAAGCTTACACTTTGTTATGTTGGGCCCTTTGATATTTTATAGAGAGTCAGTTCTGTAGCCTATCGGTTATAGTTATCTCAAAGGTACCAATCCATGAATGATTTCTTCCATGTTTCACATCTTCCTAATTATCATTCAGAATATTCTCATATTCTTTATCCTAATGATTTTAATTTAGATGTAGATTCATCCATTTAGAATAATCCTATATTTATCATTGAGAATAGACTAAAGGATCCTTGAGGAAATTTAATTCCTCTAGTGAAAGTGTTATTACATCACAACCATTTATATGATGAGACTTTGGCTCAATATTCCATTGTATGTGATTAGTGCAAATATATATTCTTATATGATACTTACCACCCTTTGAAGGGGAAAATAGAGATGAGTTGTTTTTAGGAGGGGAGATTGTAAAATCCTGACTTTTCCTATGAGTTACAGATCCTTTGAAATTCAATTTAAACCCATAAATTTATTATTTTGGATGGGAATAAGAGATTAATTTAGGTTTTAGGATAGTATAGTGATCATTTAGGTCCAATAGTTATGTTTTTGGGAGAAAATAGAAGAGGTTCACAATCAGTGCATGGTTTGTAGTAACTTTTCTGCTCAACTGTGTGACCCAGTAAGTGAATATGAAAGGTTAGTTTAACCATAAAAATAAGTACCACATCAATATTAGAAGATATATATAAATTATAGAGGTGTCTTATAAGGGTTGTACATGATTTTACAAACCACGTGCCTAGCCCTATAAGTAGTGCCACTTAGGCAGTGAACCCGCATGGTCACTGTAGGGTTTGTCCAAACAGTGCATCCAACCCATGTGCCTCATAAAAATAATGAAATTACTAAAATTATCCCCTCCCCATTTAACTATTATCCCTCTCTTCTCTACCTCCCATGCATAGCTGACACCCCCTCCTTCTTGGAGCTCCACCTCTCCCCTTTGGATTTGTGATAACTTCATCGTTCGCCCTCCGATTCTATAATTGTTTTTCTTATTAGTTTTTTACTAGTAATAACTTTAATACTTTTTCTTCCTTCCATAATGTTTCTCGTTTTATGGAATGACAAATCCATGAGATACTTGTTTCCCTATTTTCAAGCCATCCAAATGTTTCTTCTATTTCTCCTAACATATACCAAATCCGATGTTTATATCATGTTGGTAGTCTATTACCAAGCAAAGGCAGGTTGTCTCATGTTTATCCCTAAAAGTATAGTGATATATATTTTTCCATTGGTTCCTGTGATATAAATTATGACTTAAACCTCATTAAATTATGTTTTCTAAAATTAATGCATGAGACTATGTTATACGACCCATAACCATTGAACTAGGTTAGGATCCTCGATTAGAGATACCCCTAGAGAATGCTATTAAAATTATTTTAGTTGACCATGTGTGTTTTACCCTAGGTAATTGGGAGGTTAAATTTGATTAAATTATGTATCATATAAAATTTAATGGAATTATTTAATCCCTTATATCCCTCTGAGGACTACTCTTTGAAATTAAATTATCTTCTGAGGTGAGTTAGAGTTATACATTATAAATGAATTGTAAAACTGAATAAAATGGTGATGTTAAATGGTTTGGTTACATTAAGATTCTATGACCATTCATTATGATATTTTATAGGTGAGCCATGGGTTCTGAATCAAAACACCCTGGTAGACTCATTTGGTGTATTAAATTAAAATAAATTATTAGTAGATTTATATCACATTGTGAGCAATACATGGGTTATTATATGAATTCCATGGATGGGAAAACCTTCAAGGAGGATTATATTATTACATGAGTGATACATGGGTAACTGATATGGAATACCAAAGATAGGATCATAGTCTAGTTCATTATTTTATATATCAAGTGGAACTTAGGTTCCTTACATGGAACTCCAAGGATAGACTTATAGGGAAATGAATTTATACCATTCCTAGAGCACTACCTGGGTTTCTATGAGTAATTCCATGGATGGTATTATAGGGTGATGGGTTAATAGTATACATGGAGTGATACCTATGTTTTTCATGTGGACTGTTGTGGTCAGGCTCTGGTTTCCAATTAATTACATGATTAATTAATTTATGTGATGTGTCTACCATGTAAAATAACATAATTGGATTCGTGCAGTGCCTTAAATACTTAACGTCCTTTATAAAATATTTTTATCATGTGAAATGACATGAGACATGTTCATATATTATACTGAATAAGATCAATGGGGGACACCATGGATATAATATGGGTCCTGATATCCTTATAAAAATTAATAATCGTAAATGATAATCATTCAAAGTCATTCTGGATCAGGCCAAAAGAGTTTTTATTGGATATGTGTCAAATTCATAACATGATACAACATATGTTTTTTTATTTCAATTCATATCTTATATTATTACCTTCCCACTACTTCCTTATATTTTCATGGAATAGATGGTATTATGCATAATTGGTGGTGGCCTTGTTATTATATCTCACACCCTATTTTGCATACAGATTAGTAACTAGATTGACTTCATTGGAGTACATAGGTATAAGGGGGATAGAAATACTATGGATGCTTGATTTATATGTAATAGGATTAAGTTCATGATAATATTTCTGATCTTATGCTTGTACTGCTATTGGATATATATTTTGAACTTTTTTTCATTTTTGTATATAATGTTTTATATGCATACTGATTTGTATCCCATGTATTCCACTTTGTATGGAATGAAAGGATAATAATTTTTAAATGGATATATATATATATATTTATTTAGTGTTTATGATATTTACCATGGATTGGTTATTTACTCTTATCTGGATAACTATTTATACTATTGGTTATTTATTATGATTCTACTACTCATTGTTATTATGTTATTATTATTCACCACTCTTAACATGAGGGTATAGCCTCCCCACCATAATATTATTGACCCTCACTACTAGTCAGTAGCCTTTTGAATATGGGAATATGTTCTTGAGTCGATGTGACCACTAGTTCAGCTACTCTTATGAGTGAGTTGGGTCTGGACATCAAAAATGTGAATCGTTCATGTTTATTAATTTATGGTGTTTCTATACATATTTTATTATTATAGAGTGTTTATAATAATTTATTTATGAAATGATCATGGATGTTTGCCTCATGGCTAAATTTATAAATTGTTCATTTATTTATCTTTTCCCCATCTTTATTTAATTCAGGAATAATAAGTTTTATATTATGAATTAATGTATACTATTATTTAAAGTGCTAAACTTCTTATTTTGAATTTCATACCATGTATATAATGAATTACATTCTAGGTAAAAAAGAATATTCAGTTACTTTCAACGATGATGATTTATTTTTTTATGTCATAAACTCAATAGTTAAGGTTTATTTTAATTTTTATATATTTTGTGTTTGGATTCTATTAGAACCATTTTCACTCTTGAGTATTTATTAGTGGACAGTGGGAATTTTGGATGTACTTATCAATGAATTAGTGGCATAACATTATATAGATAATTTTGTGCTAGCTCTCTATCACTCTATAATCTCTCTTAATGATATCCTAGTTTCATATGATTCTCAAATTTTACATGAAATGGTTTCATAAAACATATATATGTGATACATTTGGATATTTATAGATGTAATTAGATTTTATTTTTGTGATACTTTCCCAAATCATGAGTTATATAAAGTTTTATACATTAATATATTTGTAATATAAGTTATAGGATATAAAACTAAATCATTCGAAGCATACATAGTTGAAGGGATTACCTAAGATAAGATGTTGAGATACTAAAACTATCTTAAAAAACTAAGTGCTATATTACTTATAAATTGATGAATATTTTGGACTACAATCATCTAAATGAGTATGTTACCTCCAAATTTGGGTTCTCGTTGAAAAGATTATATAAAGAGTGTATAATTGGGGTGACCTAAAAAAGATTAGTTTCTTATATATATCTTGATATTATACTCAAACTTATATGTGAATCCCAAAAAGTTAGTATAATAGAGGAATATATTTTGGAATATCCATATGTTGGTTTTGGGAATGATGTTTTCAACTTAACTGTATAAGATTCATATACTATATTATTGATATAATGGTCTACCGAATAGAAATTTAATTTGAATAATTATAATGCTAAACCAAATTATTGTGAAATATGGATCTTATACTACTAATAAAAATGATTTATATTAATGGAATTATAATTTTAGTGGGATTATAATTTATAAAATTAATAATTAAAACATTGTAAAACATGATACTCATCTGTTAAAAATAATTATTGTAGATAAAATTTAATTAGTCATAAAACATAACTTTAAGATAAATTATTGCAAATGATAATCTTGATAGGGGATTCATATTTTATTAGTATATAATGAATATTTCTAATCTAATAAGAAAGATAATCACTGTTAGGGAAAAATCTTCCTTATCGACTGACTAGTTAAGATGTTTAATAATAGGATAGATATTTGTACACGAAGGATAAGAAATATATGTAGATATCTTTTCTATCATTCTTGTAAAATAGAACCTAATTTGTAAAAACACATGAGTATATGGATGTTTTCATGTTTATGGATAACGAAAAAAATTATATAGAGAACAATCTAGATGTGAGAGATACAAGGTTTCAAAATCATTTTTTTGATCCCAATTTACCAAAGGTACAATATTCTATGGTAATATATTTAATATGAATGGATACATAAATTAAATAATTTGGATTAATTATTATTTAATGATATATATGGTTATATAATTCATTCTATAATCTTTTATGGAATGGTTTCAATTATTCATTGTTTACTTCAATATTAATGTGGTCAATATAATTTAACTACTATTTGTGATATTTTAAGGATATATTAGTAGGACATGGGAGGTTCATTATCTACAATTCTGATGATAATATAGAGTGACATGACCTGACCCACCAAGGACCCACCCAGGCGGGCGATAAGCTATGCGTGATAGCCTAATCCTACCTTTAATAGGCCAAAGACTGGTGATTACCACCATGTATAAATGTCACGAAATTTGGGAGGTGTTTTCCTATATCAACCTACAATAGAAACATATCTCTAACGCCTTAAATAACTAGAAATACCAATATATATATATATAAGTAAATTTTATATAAAAAATTAATGAGAAATAAAATAAATTTTCAATACTATAATGGTAAATAATAAAGTAATTATACATCCCGCTATTTTAGATTTTTATAAAATCCATTCATGTGATGCATGTTGAATAAATGATTATGATTCGTGTATACATAAGATATTAAAATTTCCCACTTCATCTTAGATTATGTTTTATCCATTATTAAACAAATGGTTACTTTATTTATGTCATTCAATAATTATTCATTGAAGTTTTAAATGAATTAACACACTAATGTATGTAACTCTAGGGTTTGATGTGATGGCACCCAATTCATTTAAATATAGACAATTCTCTTCATGAGAATTATAAAATCAATGATGGCTATATAAAATTTTTTGATCTTTTCTTATTGGTGGTGATATAATTTAATTTCATAGATGATATTTTTTTCTTCCTCAAACACCATTATTCATATAGTGGAGGAACTAGATCCCTTTTTGTATTTGGTAATTATCGCAAAACATTAATGGATATCTAGTCAAGTATATTCTCCCATAATTAGGAATAAAATGCTTTCAACATAATGTGGTATTCATTAAATATTATCCTTTGAAGTAAAATGATGATGATAACTCATATAGTAGCTGAATATCATGTATTTATGGTTAAATATTTTATAATAACATGTAAAAATTTGATTCCTAAAGATAGATAAAGGAATTTTGGGTTTTCTTCCACCTAAAATGAATGTTTTATTATCAATATAAATCCCTCACCGGTGTCAGATCCTATGCTTCAATGATTAAAAAGGTTCGGATTACTAGTTTTTGAATAAAAATGCAATATCATAAAACATTATGAGGAACTATATTCAATTAAATATCTTGGGAAAAGGTAATCACATATTACCATTATGTGGATGGATTAGTATAAATTACATCCTTTATTTAACCATACATTGACTCCATAAAATAGTTCCACATAAAGGTATATATAGAATACCTTAACAAAAATGAATAATATTTCTTACCTCACAAAAAGGTAATTTGATGTATGCCTTTATGTGAGGGGATCATGTAAATTTAGTGCAAGACTTACCTTTATGTGAAGGGGTTCACATAAACGTAATTCATAACATTCCATTACGTCAGGGATCTCATGTAACGGTGGTTGGATATTTACATTTACATGAAGAGTTCACATAATGGGAAATTTTTAGTACCCTTATGTAGTATGTTTTATGCAAGGGTCAAGGAAATCAAACCTTACTTATATTTTATACATAAAGGTAATGGGAGGTTACCATTATTCATAATGGGGATTATTTATAAGAGTGAACAAAAATGTTTTAAAAACTATTTTTATGACATTTAAAAAAATTATTCTTTATAAATTTTGATAAATCATAGTAAAATGTAATTTGTGGATATTAAAAATTTATAAAATACATATATATTAATTAATTATAAATGGTTTATAATTAATTAACAAAATTTTTACAAAAAGAATATATTATAAAATATTAAAAGTTAATATTTAGAATTCCTTTTTCCATATTATAATTTATACCTAGTAATATAGAAATAAAAGGGTTTATTTAGATATGAAAATGATTAGTTTTTAAAAAATTTATAAATTACATAAACAAGGCCAAAATATAAATGATTTTTTATTTAAATTTAAGAAATGTTTATGATTAATTAAAACTTTACTGTTCAGATTAAAGGGGCTTTATTTGGATATTATTTAGACCATACCAAAAAACTTTTGTTCTGTGATTTATGTATAAAAAATTATATGATATTTAGACTTTTTAAAAATTTTACATAATATAAATTGAATTTTATAATGTTTATAATTAATAAAATACCATATATTAATTTTATATAATAAAAAATGTGAAATAGTTCATATTAAATTGAATATAAAATGTATAAATGCATGATTATGGAATATAAATAATGTGTATATAATTTATAAAATATTTATATTTATCTTTTAGTTATGAATTGTTTTTAAATGTTTATCACATTTTTAAATATTTTAAATTTTAATTTATTTAAAATTTATTATATTCTTTATTCATGTTTAGTAAATTTATTATGAAATGTGAAAATTGTGTATGTTTTATTTTAATTTTTTAACTCCTTCTAGGAGTTAAACCCTTTCATTAAATATTAGGAATGTTTCCATAAAATTTAGTTTTCCTTTACCTTGACCATGATTTTTAATTCAAATTATGCACTAAATAATAACTGTTGAATATAGTTTTTTCATACTAGGTTTTAGAGATATCATAAATTGGATTCTCACTTGATTAAATTCTCCATTGTTAGAGGGACTTAGTGTTAGAATTCCTATCATATTGAAGGCTTTTCCTTTTTTAGAATGGTGAATGGGGATGGTTATCTATCACTATGGGCTTATACAAGTGAACATTTTCAATCTCATATGACTCTTTGACTTTATATGATAAGCTCATATACCTTGTGAATATGATGAATTTGGAAATTAATGAATATAATTTTCTTTTTTTTGGTATGTAACACAAACTTGTGTGTTTTATAAATATTTAAACATTAATGTGGTGTGAACACATTAATTTTGGGGTTACAATTAGGATTCCAAAACTAAATCATTTCAAGTATTCAATAAAAATGGAATAAAACATGAGAAAATAAATAGTTCATAAGATATAATAGTTATTAAATTAACATGGGTATGATGTATATTGACTTGGCTATATATTTAAAATCCCATTAAACCATGACTGGGTGATTCATTAAAAAGTGATACCTTTCATGACCTCAATTGATTTATCAGATAGTTTTGTACCAAATTCAGGTAGCATTGGATTATCTTGTTTAAGGACATAATATAATAAATGACACCTGATTATATAGTTGGGTAGTTTATTTTCTAAATCTTGGTACCCCAAGAATAATCCATTGTTAAATTTTTTAAGTGTTTGCTTTGGGATACACTAGCTATAAATCCTAATGGTTAAGATACCAAAGGAATAGAGTTCTGTGAATTCATATGATGAATTTTTGTAAATGGTTATCCACTAAGGTATCCAAGAGACACAAATATTGTGATTGGAATAATTACCTATCTAAATTACTTGGTGGTGAGATAAATTAAAAATAAGACTCATTACATGGTGAAATATATATCATGTATCACAAAATGGACATGATATAAGGGGTCAACATTTTTTGTGGGATCACATTCATTAAAACAATATGATGAAAAGAAACAACACATTATACTCACCCACTTATTGTTCCATTTTATAGATTATTTTATACTTACTGACAATCATTTTTATATCACTTATAGTAATGACCTACAAAATAGTTTAATATTGGTATATAGGGTTGATAAGAGTTCTTTAAGAGAAACATTCTGAGAAACTAAATAAGAATGTTTTAGATATTAATCCCACTAACTCTGAATCATTGGTATTAGATATTGAGTTTACATTACACATTTATAATGACAAAAAACTCAAATATAGGAAGCAATTGATGAATTGTGGATTAGACCTTGATGTTTATAATGGAGAAAATATTTCATTTCATCAAAAGTGATGAATTTTGATCTATGTCTTCCAAGTGGATTAGTCCTATAATTTAAAAAATATTATTATATTCCCACCATATATGTAAAATTGATTTATGTGTCTTGTTTTGATAATATCGGATTTTATTTCATTTTTAAGAATAATATATGTTCTATATATAAATATGAAAATGTTTTTTTGTTGGGAATAAATTAATGGTTTATATATTCTAGATGTGGATAATCCTATTTATAAAATTCTAAATAACAATGCCTGGGTTGATTCTAATCCCACCTACGTTTGGAATTGTTTCCTTAGACATATAAATGAAACACATGTCAAAATACTCCATAGATTTGTATTATTGGAATTATTTTATTATGATTCTTTTGATAAGAAAAAATCATTTTGATTGGTAAAACGGACAAAAAACTATTTTGGAGAAAATTTGAAAAGGTTATTGGAATATTGGATCTTATACATAGTGATATATGTGGATTAATGATTACTTAATAAAGTGGTAGTTTTAGGTAATTATTTACTTTTAATAATGAATTTAGTCTATACGGTCATTTTTTTTATGATTAAACACAAGTATGAGACATTTGAAAGGGTATTAGAGTTTCATAATGAAGTATAAAATCAACTAAGAAAAATTATTAAGATTATCTAATCAGATTAGGGTGGCGAATAACTGATCTATGAATTTACTGATCATCCAAGGAATTGTGGAATTTTTATACAACTCACTCCACTAAGAACACACAATGAGATTCTGTGTTATGGATATTTAATCATATATTTATAGACATGGTTCAGTCATTTTTGAGCCACTATGAAATTCTATTTCATTCTAGGGCAATGCCATAGAAACTATTTAATTTCTAAAAAAATCATTCATCATATATATAATTCATTAAGACTCCATAAGATATATGTCTTGGGAAATGTTGTAAAATGAGTTTTATAAGTATTTGGGGTTGTGAATAACTTGTACAATGATTGTATTCAGATAAACATATCCTCAAATTATATAGCTTTGTGTTTGTTGGTTATCCTAAGTAATCGATGGGATATTATATATTTAAATCCACTAAACACAAAACTTTTATTCCACAACATACTATTTTCCTTGAAAATAAAGTAAAAATTGGATAAGTTCAAGGCCAACATACTGAAAGTGTTCTTGAGACAGAAGTTTAACTATTTTCTCATACAGATATAGAATAATAACTAACTGAAGATAAAAAAATATCTCAAAGGTCTTGTAGTATTTTTGGGGAACCTGAGAGATATAGATTTATCATTCATAGTGGTGATGAAGTAATAGTTATATGATATGAACCTACTTTTAACCAAGAGTCTATTAAGATATTTGATTCAAATAAGTGGTTAAAAGTCAAGGAATTTGAGATAGACTCAATGTACACTAATCGAGTTTTGAACATGGTAGATGCACCTAAAGGGGTAAGACCCATGGGGTGTAAGTGGGTTTTATTTATGAAATCTTACATAGATAAAATAGTTTATACCTTTAAATAATTCTTGGTGGAAACTAAATTCATGGTATAAACTATAAATAAACCTTTTTACATGTTGTCATGATAAAGTCCATTCATATTTTTCATACCATAGCTGCTCATTATGATTTTGAGATATTTGAAATAGATGTCAAAACCAATTTACTTAATGGGAATTTACTTGAATAAATGTATGTGATAAAACCTAAAGGATTTGAAGATATAAATTTTACTCCTATGATATAAAAGTTTCAATGATCCATTGATGTATTGAAGAAAACTTATTGGGGTTAGAGTATCTGATTTGATGATAAAATGAAAAAAAAACTCATGAAGAACATGAATGATTATTGTTTATATAATAGGGTTAGTGGGATTATAAATGTATTTATAATATTATATGTAGATTCCATACTACTTATCAAAAATGGAATCTCAATAATAAATTCATTAATGGTGTGGCTGAGTAAATGTTTCGCAATAAATGACAAGGGTGAAGCAATATACAAACTATGAAAGAATAACTATAGAGATATGTCTAAGAGGCTTCTTTGACTAAGTAAAAACACATATATTGGTAATGTGGTAATGTTTTTCAGCATGGAGAAATCCAAAAAGGGGACTTGACCAGTGGATTGTGGAATAAATATTAGAATTATTCATGTTCCTTCTAAAGAGTTATAAATTATGGATTGGAGTCTTTATATTCCTTCCATGGGATCCATTATGTATTTAATGTTGTGTGATCTACCTTATGTCTCTTATGTTTTTAGAATAATAAGTAGATACTAATGAATTCCTGGTGATACTCACTATATTATTGTAAATTACATTTTAAAGTATTTGATAAGGACTCGGGATTTGTCCTTGTAAATTATAGGAGATGATAAACTTTATATAAATGGTTATATGGATTTCAGTTACCAATCTATCAAAGGTGAAGTAAAATATCAAACTTGATTTTTCTTTTGACTAAATGGGGGATCAATCAATTTGAAGAGTTCCAATAAAGAAACCTTAGTGAAATTGAGGGTAGCGGTAGAATAAATCATTTCATATTATTCTATGAAAGACGTTGTTTGGATTAAGAAGTTAATTATTGAACATCTAGTATTACCTAACATTTAGAGGGAAATTGAGCTATATAGTGAAAAAAATGGTGCTATTTATTGGGCTATGGAACAACAGTCTCACCAAAGTGCCACAAAATCCTTCAAAAATATCATTTTATAAAAGTTATTGTTGATAGTGGTGATATAAAGATAATTTTGGTGGATATAAAATAAAACGTAGAATTTTGTTGATGGGACCATTAAAACAACAATAAATATAGGTTTATATATAATCTCTAGGAGTAAGACACATGATATATAAGTTGTAAAGGATTTAAAATATACAATGTTATTATAATAATTTAAATCCCCGATTATCATTCAATATTGTGTAATGGAATTTATTTTACAAAAATTGTCAAAAGATAATATCCACTCAAAGTTAATATTTCAGTTATCCCTATTCAATGATCATAACGAAGTATTTTAGGTTATGATTTTATATTAGTATTATGATGAATATAATCTTGTACTCATCAAAAATATTTGAGTATGAGATAATAAGAGTTTATTCATGAGGTAATAAGTAGAGACTTACTACTTGGACTTACCGGCCAATGTATATCTCATTGAATGTTATAAAATCATGGATATATTTAGAGATATCTTCTTATTATTAATCCTTATAAAAGAAATTTATATAGATACCGAGAATGAGAACATTAATACTTTTAGAATCTACTTATGAAATTAAATCTATGTACTTAGTAAATATAATGGTGGTTAGGTTTGTTTCTGATCAAGTATTTGGTTGGAGAACAATCAATATGGGATTTTTTCACTTTTATTATGAGTAAATAAATTTTTCATTTGAATGAATTAGATCAAGGAAATTCATGTACATTCTTATTTTAGTCACATAAGATTATATCAACTAATTGTATGTGATACATGGGATGTTCTCATATATAATATGAATTACAGGTGATTTATTCATTAACATGGTTATTCCTTCTCTAAGAATCAATAAAAGATGAGTTGGTTATACCAGATTGACACATTCTATCTCTAGTGATTACTTTATGTCATGAGAAAATGGATTATATGTATACATATGATTCATATAATATAACTTGTGTTGGGAATGTTAATATAGTGATATGAACCACCACAAGTCTCTGAATCTAATAGACACAAGACTATCAAAATATTCTATTTTGTTCATATATTTATGGATCAATTTTTGGGGACCAAAATCATAACCTCCATCAGGAATTACAATTACCCTCCATACATCATAATGCATCATCGGAAGTCATCAACATACAAGCCAAAATAGCTCCACGTCCACTAAGACCATATTTGAAATATTTATCATCTGCACAATCAAAACACATGTGGGAACAAATACAAAGAAGGGGTGATTATAAACATACTCAAGAGGATTACCTGAAACAATAAAGGAAATATATGGAAAAAAATCAACTCATACTCTTGAAAAAATGAAGTACAAGGGTTAGAAAAAGAAGGATTTTGGTTTCCCTATAACTACAAGTATCCAGGATGTTGAGTTTTACTAATAATTTAAGAACCAACACTCGAACTTTTTATCTCATGAGAAACTTTGGATTATTGAAGTACAAAAAAATACACATAGTCTCAAGTCAATATCTCAACTCTATATCAGATAATAATGGTAACCAAGGGGTTCTTGTGGAGTTAAAAGTCTAAATGTATACAACCTTCTCACTTTTTATTTTTTCAACATCACTATAAGGACTAATAATTGGGGTCCCACTCATCATTTCAGCTTTTGAATAAGTTGGGGAATACCTCACCTTACACTATTATTGAGTTACGATTTTATTAATCCTATTAGGTTACCCACACCTTGACCAATGATAGGTGTTTTACATGGGAGTTCTAGCCCCAAAAATTATAACAAACCAGCTACGAGTAAACCCACATAACCTATATGGAACTTTACTGGGGGATACATACCTTTCGTGAGGATAAGTATTGGTCGAAGGGATAACTTATCCTAGTGGAGGGCCAACACCTCATGTGAGCTCTAATATGGAGGGTACTAAATCGATAAATAGAGGACCCATTACCTAAGTATGTGGGAGTTCCAAACCCTATATATGATAAGGGTGACATACACACTGATATAAACTTTCTAAAATATGTTATAAACCATGATAACACTCTAACATCCACATCCAAACACTTTCATCATCCCTATAGAGATAAAAACAAAAATTCGTTATCATGAATTATAGTAATCCTTAGCTAAAAAACAAACCATTTCATTGAAATATATATGGAAAATTCATTGGATAAACTATTCATTTTTTTGAAATAGACTCATAATGAAGAAGTTCTAGAGAATTCTCCACATAGGTGGAATATGGCCAAGTGGTGGCCCCTAGGAATGACACATGGCATGATAGGGTGAGGGATGTAATTATATAACATGTGTTCTATAATACATATGTGAGAATCACCTGAGCATGTGGAATCCACACATGCCTCACTCCTTATGTCTCGTCAGTCGAACTTAAATGGGATCAAGTTATCACTCGACCATGTGGATGGATGTGTAGGCACTAGTGTCTCCCTATATAGGGTTTCCCATGAGCCTCACACATTGTCCAAACCCATCTTGATAGGTCTTCATGTTACCCAACCCAGGAGGGGTCCTCCCAATCTCATGTACACCAAATCCATCCATATAGAAAGTGGATGGTCATCTTATCCCAGTAGATTATATGGTTGAGGGAGGAACCCTATATACATATATTTGGTCTTCTGGTGATGTAAAAATCTTAGTGATTGTGCACTAATACACTAAAGGTCACCCATATAGCTAGTATCTTCCTCACTAAGTCTGTCTTCCATGGTTACCTCCTACTAAAATCACTGACCACTGGAGTATTCATCCTTACTGTTGATTCTGAGGAGTCACCTTTACCTACATCCCTACATCATGAAGTGTATATTTTTTAGGGTCAACCATTTCACTACCAACATCCATAGTCAAATTTCCAACTACATCTGAACAAAATCATAAATAATCATTCCAAAATTCACTACTTTTATATTTATGATCACCCAAAGTCAAACCAATGGTCAATGTGATGATCGGTGGGATTTGACTACTTCATGTGAGAGGAAAACAATTGAAAAATGATGGAATGTGGGAATAAGAACATCATAAATATCCATACGTAATATTAAACACAAATAACATGGGGAAAATAATTTTCATACACAAAAATAATAATTAATGGAAAACAGCATGGGTAATCATTTAGTGATGAGATTATAGTTTTAGAAAAATGTAACTCACATAAAAATCATAAATGAGGGTTGAAAATATCCATAAAATATAAAATGGATGTAAAAATTCTAGTATATGGTATTTTTATCAATTAATTAGTATAAAAAATAAGGCACAGATCTAAAGGAAAAAAGTTCAAAAATAATGGAGAATCTATATATAATGAATCCATTATTGATTTAATGGTGTTAATCATAATTTTTATGCATTTTGATCATTAATGTTTTCACTTACCTAGTAAAATTACCTTGATTTTGTGTAGATTTTAACAAGATCTAGTCTCTCTTCCCACAACTCTCTATATATTTTATGTAGATGAAAATGTGTCAGATCCCATGGGAGAAATTATAATATGTATTTTGTAGGAGAAATAATTCATGAGATAAAAATTATTTGATTAGAAATTATTTAATTATATTAAATTTCTCACCCTTGATGATTAATCTCAGGAATTGGGGTGTGAACCAAAATAAAACCTCTCTTAGGGTAAACCCTCTATTTCAGACACACCCCCATCATTGGTTCTCGCATTCGATTCTATATTCATAAGAAAATGAAAATAATTCACTAATTTACATGAACTTAATAAAAATAATATATTTTTATTATTACATTTTCAACTAGAATCTATGATGATATTAACATCCCAATGGCTTACCAATACATATATATAATACTATTTGTAATATTTTAATGGTTAAAATCACAAAAACAAATAATGGATGATATATCCTCCCCAAATTTAAAAAAATTTCATCCTTGAAAAAGAAAAAATTGGTGATCCATAGTACGGAATCATAGAAAACAACCTCATTTTGAAAACAACCCAAATTCACACATATTATCATCATCATAATGGTTCAAATATCTAAACTAACTTGGTGAACAACCAAACAGGAATGGAACATCCAGTAAATCCAAGATGTTTTCTGAAAAAAAAATAGATAGATTTAATCTTTTCAATATTTTTTTACACCCAAATGAATTTTACCACAATAAATTAAATAAATAAATTTTGGTGAATGATTTTTACTTAATTTATATATTATATATTCAATAAATTTTTTAACATTCATTTTATGAATTTTATAGCCAAGAGATAAGAATGGAACTAATTTTATAAGTAAAAAACTATATTTTTCTAAAAAATAGTTATATCTCCATTTGTGCACTTATTTTTAAAATTACTTTTTTAGCTTTTAGAAAAAAAAATTAAAAAATAAAATATATTTTTGAATTCTTCATGTCTAAATTATCATGGAGAAAAGTTTTGATATTTTTTGGAAGAATTAAATTTTTTTATGAATATTGAAAACAATGGTTTTTATTAAGAATTGTCTTTTATTATACTAATCTTTAAAAAAACCAAATTAATTAAGTTTCAAATGTAAAATAATTTCAATAATATATCTATTAATCCAATTTCATTCATTAGAATAGATTTAATATTTAATTTTTACAAAAAACTTTTTAAAATCTGTAATATTGTCATTTTGGAAAACTGCTTTTCCATCGTGTATGTAGGTTTATTTTCACGTTACAAATTTTCACTTATATCGATGGGATTAAAAAATAGATTCAATATATTTAATAAAAATAATTTATATTTTATAATAAGTTAAAATTAATTTTTGACAATTATGAATAGTAAAAGCAGTAAAGATTAATTACCGAGGTTAAGGTGAAAATGGGTTTACTTGGGGTTTAACTAAGAATATAAGGGTTAAAATGACATATGAAATTTTCCAAACCATATTTTATGGCCACCTTAAACCTTATAATCTATAAGGTTCTATAATGAACCATTTTGTAACCTTTTGGAAAGTGGAAAATGTGGGCACAACTTTTTCATTCCAAAAATTACAAGTGTTCCACTCACCACACTTATAAAAGGCCTACCCCTATCTCATCCTCTTAACACTTAAAAACCCATTTGGTTTGGAAAATAACTATCGAAATTTATTAAATAATCCCCCCATATCCTATAATCCTTATATTTTTTATAAGTACAACCTATGGAGTCTTTTGGTGAAAACTAAAAGAATATATCTGAATGACAGGTAACTCCACTAATCAATCATTTTATTTTATTTCTTACTCCATATCATCCAATTCATATTAAACCATGATGATATAATAACCTCAGTATTTTAGATATACTGATATTTTATTATGTTAGTTTGGTAGCCTAATATTTTCTCCTCTTCCATCAAATGGGATATGAAATCATTATTCGTGTGTGCAGTAGACTACCACCTCGTCAACCGATGTCATTCATTTTTCCATTACCAACTCACATGGATAGATATAATAGTGGATTATATGTTTTTATATTATATTTGTCATATAATTATACTTTTATAATTTTTATATCACATATACCTTCTTAATTTCTATTCTTTTGCAATATGATGATGTCGCTCGTGTGTACAACGGACTACCACCTCATGAAGCGATGTGACTAGCTCACACTTTACATAGATGGAAATAAGGATGTGTTTAATGAAAATATGTGATATGTATGAAAAAAATTATTATCTAATAGTAATATATTGTTTTCCTATATTTTGTTAAATCCATCCAGAAAATTGAAACAATGTCCATGCATACTTAGGGCCTACCATCTCCATTTAGTATGTATTTCATTTTGTATCACTAATTATTATGGATTAATCTAGATACATATATAAATTATATAAATTCTATTTTTGTAATTTTTAATAATATATATATATTCTTTAACCAGGATAATATAAAGAATATTGGATATAGGAAATCAAGGTATACATGAAAAACAAAGGAGTTATTAACCAAAATGTGACTTTAACACGGAATTGTTAATAAATGGTTAATAAAATGTCCTAATAAAATCATATATGGTTTGATATTTATAATTATATTTATTTAATATTTATATAATAAACTTATATATATATTACATAGTTGGTTTTAATTTGTATGAAGGGATTTGATATTTAAGGTAATGGATTCTCGTCTCAATTTTATTTCCTATAAGACTCATGTTATATTTACCATGTGTTTCAATTATGTGATACACATACTTCCCATGAATTTATTTTATTAAAATTATCCAGAAAATTATGGGTATTTACATATCCATTTGAGTATCTCTATTTCATGGGGTAAACATTACCAGAGTTACCAAAGTGATAAATGATTTTGGTATTCATTTATCTTCTTTGGGATAAACGTTATTCTACACATCTAAATTCTTTTATGAGGTCTATAAATATCTACTTTGACATGAAATATCATGAATTTATTTATTTTTGTTATATTATATGTTTTATTTAATTTAATTACTTTGATAAGGGTGCATTTATCTAGACTTCATCATCACATAGTGCATGAAAATGATCATTTTTGTACAACTAGTTTGAAACTCTTGGATGATATAATTTGAAAATTCGCAAACTCATTAATAACCATCGTGAATGATTTAAATAAATAATGACTATTAGTTAACTAGGATAATCCAACAGTTTCATAGACTAAAAAGTAAAGTTTCAAGATTTAGATAATCTATAAGTGATTTTCCATGATTATGTGGTTCCTCACTATGATTATTGTTCCACGCACTATGTTTTTCTAGTTTAACTCTATAGAGGAAACCAAAGGAAATTTGGTTAACGTTGAATGCGATAGACAACATGTTGATGTGAAATGAAATGGGATGATGATGAGAGTGATGGATATTGAAATTATGCCTAATAATTTATCATGATATATGATTAACAACATACAAAATAAAAAAATCTGAAACTCAAAAAAGAATAGAAGGATAGATTTTTTTGAGAGTTTTTTTGTGGGGATTATGAGAGGAGATTATATTTCATAAATGTAAATAATGTGTTAACAATCACCCAAGTGAATGTCTCATAAAGAGGGGATGATTTTTTGAGTTTTTGAAATATGGACACAAAGAATGTAATTTATGGGGAAAAATAAAATGTTTGGTTAATGAAATATATGATAATAATGGTCTCCCTAAGGTATCCACAATGGTTGAATGTTTTAAATGTGTAAAATATGTTAATTATGATAATTGACTTCCTATGTGTAAACCTCATGATCAAAATATAAAAGGTTGTATGAGTAATGGTTATACTATTAATTATGAATATACTACCAATAAAATATAAAAGGTATTCCATGTTCAATTATTATTTTGTATGTTAAACATAAGAAGTGTGACTAAATTGAGGTTGCTTAATGTTATGACATAATTCATATTTCATATTGTATAAAAGAGGTATTAAGAAATGTAATTCTAAATCCTAGTTAATGGTTTAAGAATGAAGTGGGATAAATAAAGTGTCTATGTATTGGAATTCAAGAATTATGTTATATGTATTATGAAATATATAAGGATTATTCTGTATTATTTTCTATTAAGGATTAAAAATAAAATTCTAGATGATTCTGATGACTTAGAAAAGTGATTTAATGGAAATGTGATATTATATATAAAACATATGATTAAGATAATATAAATATTAATATGTTCTTGGGGTTTATATAACTATGTTGACATAAAGATATGGTTGATATGAATAAATTAATTGGATAATATTAATGAAAATGGAATTTAGTAATGATTTGTTGAAAAAGTTATTTATCTTATCATTAATAGAGTTTACATCATTATTGGATTTATAAAATATATTCAATACTCAATTATATTATTCAAGGAACACATAATTTTGTATGTTTTCATTAATGTTTTATGGTAATTCTATTCAATAACATGTTTGATAAAAATATATGAACAAAGTATTCACATATTTTGTATGTGACAATTAAGGGATACCTTAGGATATTTAGAGGATTAATATCAAGATGATTTTTATAATTTTAGTAAACTTATTTATAAATTTTAAATTTTGGAAGAGTCATATAGTTAACCATTTAGGGAATGGTTTGTGTTTATATTTAGATGAGGTTTTATATATTAATGTATTACTTCACAATATGAATACTTATTCATATTTGATAACTAATGATAATCATTATTATTTTGATGAAAACTAGATATTGAAGGAATAAAATATCACTGGATTATGGATCTTATTATACACTAGGGATTCAGGCATAAAAATATTTATCTTCATTTATTAATGTGTGATATGATGTGGAAATTTATTAAATCACAACAAAAGGATGATATTGTGATTATGAAATGTAATAATGTCAAGTAATTATATGGTCTTGTGAAAATTCCCTAACCTTATGAATATGATCTTCAAATAAAATGTTATCATATTACTATAAATTATGATGATATCAATATCCTTTTTCATAGATATTTCTTTATGGTTTTGTGATTTTTTTTCACATGATCATTCATTTTCTTGTGATCAATGATCTATGTCACTCTCTAAAATTATTTGTACATTATGCATTTCTTCTCTGTCTAAATCTTTACTTTCAACCTATGTTCTCTTATTTGGAAAAATATTATGTGTTATCCAAAATGACCTATAGAAATCCATTTATATCTTTTCAAAATGAAGTTTTATTATCCCTTTTTATGATGTGGGTATCCTAAAAAGTTATTTTCAAATTTCAAACCCTTTTTTATCGAGAAAATTTTCAAATTGTGCGGTTGAAATTTATTTAAGGGGGTAGAATGTAACACCTCTACATTTTGGGAAATATATTTTTTAAATGTATTTAATATTTTTATAAATTTAATTAAATTAATCATTTAGTTTAACTTAAGTCATATGAAACATTGAGTTTATCTTGTGTTATATGCAACACTAAGTGTAGCATGTGTTACAAGAAACACAAAATGTAAACAAAATATGGAATACTATTAAAATATTATTATTTTATGTGAAAGTTATCACCTATAAATTGGAATATATGGTATTAATAGGATTAAAAAAAATTATGAAAAAATATGGTTTAAACATGTATATATAATGAATTATTTGGTGACTAATTAGTTATAAATGAAAAAAACAATTTGAAAACAAAGGAAATCTTTTTCTAAAAGCTATTTTTTCACAAATGTGTTTTACTGCAATAAATTAGAAAATTAGTTTTGGTAAATTATTATTATGAAATTTATATATTGTATATATTCAATAAAAAATTCAACATTCATTTTATGTGATATCTAGACAATATATAAGAATGAAACCAATTATACACTTAAAAAACTATATTCTTATAAAATGCAGTTATGTAACCTTTTCACTTATTTTTAAAAGTAACTTTTAAAAAAAATTATAACATTTATTTGGAAAAATAAAATAAATTTTTTGAATCATCATTTCAAAATTTTATTAGAGTTAATTTTTTATTATTTTCTAAAAAGATAATTTTTTCGATGAATACGGAAAAATAGTGGTTTTATTAAGAATTTTCATTTATTTTAAAACATTTAAAAACATCAAAAAGATTTTATTGTAGTTTTAAAAGAAAAATTACTTCAATTTTATTTCTATTAATCAAATTTATTTCATTTTAATCAATTTTATTATGAATTTTTATACATAAACTTTTTGTATATTTGGATATTTCATCTTTGTAAAACCACTTTTTCGTCTCACGTGGGGTTTAATTTTGAATTAAATTTATCAAATTCTGTTAATAGAATTTGAAAAATGGATTCCATATTTTTAATAATCATAATTGATATTTTATAATAACTTCATATTAATTTTTTAACATTATGAATAGTAAAATAATTAAAAACAAATTATTATGGTTATGGTGAAAATGGGTTAACCAGTTGTTAAAATAAAAAGATAAATTGTAAAATGATGTTGAAAAATGTCCAAAAATCATTTTTGGGAAAAAATTATACCTTATAAAAAAGGATCTATAATTTTCCACTTTTTCAGACTTATATCATGTGAAAGACGTGGTCACGCCTTTTTCTTTTTAAAAATTACAACTGTTCCACTCACCTCAATTATAAAAGTCCACCCCCTCTCCTCTCCACTTTACACATCAAAAAGATGTTGGTTCTGAAAATACCTAACCAATTTTTTTCCATGATTCCCTCCCACATCATTTCTTCTTTAGTTTTTTATGATATCGAATCTAAGAATCCTTTTTTGTGAAAACAAAATGAAGTTGTCAGAAAAAAGAGGTAACAGCCCTAACTGGTCATTTTATTTTATTTATTAATCCACCTCCATCAATTATTATTAAACCATTATGATATAATAGCCTCAGTATATTATATACCCTTATATTTTATTATTTTAATGTAATAACCTAATTCTATCTATTCTTCTATCAAGTGGGATATGAAATCATCATTCGTGTGTATGGAGGATAGCTGCCTCACGAACCGATGCCATTCATTTTTCAATTTTCACATATTACATGTGGATATAATGATGTATTAAATGTTTATATATAATAGTTATGATATTATTATACTTTTATAATTATTATATCACATATACCTTCATATGTTTTAATTATGTGAGGAATAAGGTAATGTTGCTTCTGTGTACGGTGGACTACCGCCTCATGAAGCGATGTGATTCATTCACACATTAAATGGAATGTAATGAGGAAGAGTTTAATGAAAATATGTGATATATATGAAATAAAAATGATTATTTAATGGTAATATATTATTTACCTTTCATTCTTTCAATTATTTGTGAAAATGGAAACATTGTCCATGTGTATATACAGCCTACCATATCCATGAACGGTGTATTTCAGTTTCTATATCTAATTTTTATGGATTACTATAAATACATATATACTGAATATATATGATATTTATTGAATTGATATGACTTTTTATATTATGGAAATATGATCAAATTAATAGGAATAAAATTAACAAATTAAAACATACACGAAAAATAAAACAGTTACTTCCTAAAACATGACTTCAACATGGAATTGTTAAAAACTAGGTAATAAAAGTTCATAAATAAATCATGTATGGTAATATATATATATATAAGTATAATTATTTAATATATGTTTAATAAACTTATATTTATTATACATGGGTTTCAAATGTGTATGAAGTATGTCAAGACTTAAAGTAATGGATTTCCATCCCAGTTTTATTTCATATAAGATACACACCATATTTTCCATGTGTTTAAATTATGTGGTTTATATAATACACATGAATGTATTTAATGATTTTTATCCTTAAATTTATGGGTATTTAAATATCCATTTTAGGATCTGTCTTTCATGGGTTATACGGTTCAAAACATACTAAAGTGGTAAGGAATTTTTGTCTCAATTTGTCTTCTTTGGGACATACATTATATTATGAACATATATTCTTTTATGAGGTGTATATACATTCCCATTGAAATTTAATATCATGAATTTATTTATATTCTATTATTATAGGTTTTATTTAATTTTATTTTCATGGGTCTTAGGATTCATAATTACTAATGTGGTAAGGGTTTTACGTTATAATCTCATCGTTTATCAAGATTTATAATAATTGTGCTTATAATAATGAAATATTATTATATATATCTCATGAAAATGCATTATTTTATTCTCCTTTATATATATATATAGAGATTATATTTTATCATTAAATTTTCCTCTCCTAATGTATTAAAGAGACCATGATATTGTTTTAAATAAAAATCATATCTATTTCTCTCTTTGGTTGAAAAATATTTTTCTTCCTTATCCATGTTTTCTAAAAATGTTTTAAAATATATTTTAAACTAATACAGATGTTATTTTAAATAAATTTTTAACCATTTTTTATTTTTTATGAAAAAAAATTAAAGGAATCATTATGTATTTTTTCAAAACGATGTCTTTTTTAGTTTTACCAAAAATGTGAAAAGGGGCATTATTTTGAAGCATACAGAATGAATGGTATTTTCCATCATAATTAAGAAACATTGTTTTAAATATTAATTTATAAATTCCCAATGTTAATTTCAAATAAAATTATTTTGAAAATGTTTTATGTTTCAAAAAGTTTTCTCCAAATTGAAAAGTTTATTTTCTGCAAGAAAATTATTAAATGAGTCTTAAAATTTTATTTATATTTTTATAAGGTTATTTTAAAATAAAATTATTGAAAAAAAATTATGTTTTAAAAAAATTAAATTTAAAAGGTTGTGTGACTCAATAAATGTTTTAAATTATTCTTGAATCTTACATTGTAATTTTTCAATTTTATTTTCACAGAAATGGATTTTGAAATATATATATATATGTATTTTGTTAAAGGAATTTCAATGTGGAATGGATATTTTTCTTAAAAAGAGTTCCAAGTGATCTTTCAAATTTATTTTCCATATAAGATTAAATAATTTCATGTTACTTATGATTTAATTCGGATATTATCCAATGATACCATTCATATTCTTTCTCTATATGGTTTATATTTATGATTGAGATCTATTTATCAAACCTAATTCTTTTCCAGAGGTTATTCTATGATAAAATGTTTTATGAAAACCAATTTCTTTTCATGGGTTATGATATGATGAATGATTTATGAAGCCCGTTTATTTTCATGTGTTCTGATAAGATAAATGTGTTATAAAGCCCATTTATTTTAATGGATTCTGATATGATGATACTCTTATAATCTTATTTCATACTTATGTCTGGATTTTAATATGTGATTCTTCTTACGTTATAACCATGAATGGTGGTTATATTATATCCAAGGATGGTGGTTACATTATAACCAAAAATGTGTGGTACCTATATATCCATTTATTTTGTTGGGTAAAGGTAGATATATCATGAGATAAATAGGAATGGAATGGGGAGTGAACCCAGTTCAATAAGGGACTTTGTCAACTATGATTGTCTTGGGAGTGAACATTGACTACTACGATCATTTTGGGAGTGAATCCATTCCACTATGATAGTTTTAGTAATGATCCTTTACTACTAAGAAAATGATTTTCTATTATTTTGTATAGGCTACAAATATATGTCTTATTCCTATTTATACACTCATGGATCATGTTTTTTTATCTTATTATGATCAATTTCTTATGAACTTCCACCATTTATTACATTAATCATTTTTATGATCTATGATATGTAGGGTATAATTTTGAAATTTTATTTTCATGTTATCATATCCCTATGATCATGTTATACTTATATCTCCCTTTTTTACCCTTACTAAGAATCTATCTCTCCATTCCTAATTTTTATTTTACCCAGTTATAAAGAAATATTTTAAGTATGGTATATATTAAATGTTTACTAAACGGGGAGATCGTTTTGGAAAACATTGAAGATCTTTCACTAAATTAGAAGACTGTGTACCTATTCTCCAAGGGCACTAAACCATTACTATCCTCAAGAACATGTTTTTTTAATTAAATAAATATTATTCTAAAATGTTTATTATCTATGAATGAGATGTTTGGTTCTCTACACACCATCTCTCATTACAAATTTTATCATCTTTATATCATCTCAATGAAAGAACATAATGGAAACACACATATTCTTCATGAAATTATCTCCAATCCTAAACACTCCCAAAACTTTTGTCATTTATGGATTCCCTACCACATTAGATGAAGAAAACCCATAAAACACTAACATGATTCTCAAAATGGTTCATTTTAAAGATTAAATTTGGTGGGAGTGTTTCACTCCAATAATTAAATAGAATTAATGATGGTTGTCACATGATAACTATCCATATATACCATACTCAACCATTTATCACATCATAAATATTTCAAACATACACTAAAAAATTAATGGTTTCTCACTCCTTAATACCAATATTAATTTATAAAATCTCTCCAACAAAAAATAAAAAGGAAACAATGTCTCTTGAATTTTGAATAAAAGTATAATTCACCATCTTCTAAAACCACTTCACAAGAATTCATGAGAATTCTTCATTGACATACAAATCCATAAAAATTCATATCCACTAATAAGGAAAACCTAGTTTTTTTTTCACCTCCCTTTCATATAATATAATGAAGATCACGTCAAGAATAATAAAAAAACATAAAATTTATCAACTTCACACTACTACCTATTGGGTGGCCCAATTCAACCTAATCCAATGTGAATGGTCCTGACTACTCAGATAAACCTACTATGTCAGCTCCAAACCCCATGAATACACCATCCAAGACATTATAAATTAAGAACCAAAAACTAGTTAGAAAAAATACATATCCATATCATAATAACAGTTTCCAACTGATATTTACACCCCCTAAGATATGTTGAACATACAAAGGTCAAGGACGTGCTCTACTAGGTTGGAACCCACTCATGATCTCTATCATGATATAATAGTAATATCAAGATAAATAATTATATACTTAAGTAAGAGAGTAAAATTCTCCCCACCTTCAACAAAAATCATTCAGGCCCATCTCTTAGGAATTACTAATCACATAGGTTTACTAAGTCAACATTGCCACCATGGGCCTCTCTCACAAAAGTGATGAGTATGAGGATACCATAATCGATAAAAGGTGATATTTGTATCTATCTCAATGAAAGAATCCACTAATCTGAAGATTTCTTCTCATAAACATCCTCCATTATTCATGCACACTATTTTCTACTATAAATTTTAAAAAACATTCCACTATTGTACCACCATCCACTCATAATTCACTGTGATTTCAACATTAAATAGGATAACCACTATTTTGGAATCTGAGACTCACGTTACAATAGTTTTTTTCACATATAATACTCTCATGATAATACACAGGAAAAACCTAAATTTCTTAAAAGGCTCCTCCTCAAACCAAAATAAGGAATTAGTTTTTCTATATGATACAAGACTATAAAAAGAGTGTTCATAATTCCACCAAACAACACTTGAAAATCATCTCCTAAAATAAATTTGATGTATATTTCGGTCTCCCGTCAAGGTAAAACCATGAGTATCCCTTCAGAATCATTTTTTAATTCATACAAATTCATAAAAATTGGATTTTATTCAATTCAAATAGTGCATAAATCTATTATTACCTTGATGGGTATATGGCTATAACTTCTTAAGGGTTGAAACCACTCACCATACCTAACTTGAAATCACTTTCTCAATTGTGCATCACTATGAAATAAATTATTTTTATCGAATACATACTAAGATAAGTACCATGGGATATCATCTCTTCTATGAAGGAATATCATGAAAGAAATATTCTACCATTATGTATAAACTTAAATAACCATAAAGGGTGACTGAAATATGGTCACTATAATTAGAAGATATTTTTTGATAAGGTCTTGGCTATGGGTTCCAATGGAATCTATAACTACTAAATATATAGTAAAGGAAGATTGACTCCCACCTACACCATCCTATTTTAGGGACCCTGAAAAGGTCACATGAATCATACAGTAAATTACATTCATTAACACCTGTCTATATCCATCCATTGTATGCATATTATAAAAGTATTGATTATTATATCTTCATTCCTAATAGGTATAAACTATAGGTGGTAAAAATAAGAGAGGATCATGGAATCATCCATCTTCATCTTCTCATGCACCACCCACTTTTGAAACAAAATATTTACTTATAGTATATTTCCATTAATATAAAATATCTTATTTCATTGTAATGTTTGACGTGAATATCTAATTAAGGCACCTCTCTAGATGTCTTATGGAAAAATTTTATCTATATTCCAAATATATGGTGCATCCCTTCTAACAATACTCAATTATTAATCCTCGCTTGTAGGTTCTCTAGAAAATATGTTGATTCAATAAAATACAACCATAACTTGATAATTATTCCACTAGAGACTTCACTTAAACCCATGATCTCAAATAATTACACCACAAAACATTTCAAAGTAACTCCTTTTGAGGTCCACAATCATCATTGAATTGCTGAACTCCATTGTGATACCTGTTCATGATCTAAAATCCTTAGATAAAACTATATATTGTTAAACAGATCAAACTCCAACAATGATAGAGTTTCCCATCATTAGTTTCATAAAAACATGATCCACCAATGGCTCACTATTCTATATAGTGAGATCCAAGAAAGAATCACCATATTTTTAGTGTGAGTTAGAATTAGTTGGAAATGTGAGTCTTAAAATCCATTCAAACTGATATCTCTCTAGAATAAGTCTTGTAACAATCCAAGATTTTGATATTTATTTTTTCGAATTAATTTAACTATTAAATATTTTTTATTTCACATAACACTGGAAATATTTATTTATATATATATATATATATTAAAACACTAATTCAAATATTATATTCACACGTAATACCAACTTGTCTTGTGCTACATGAAATTCTGACTTGGCTTGCGCTATAAGAAACACATAACTGGCGTACGATGCATGCAACACTGAGTTTCTACGAAACATATATTTTTATTTATTTAAATATTTAAAAAATATAATTATAATGTATCCATTAAATTTATATATAACTAATTTTCAAATCCTATTGTTTTACATAAATAAAATCTATTGATAATGAAAGATAATATTTTTGGTAAAGTACTTTTATATAGAAAATATTTTTTTCTTGAATGAATCGATTTTAATAATAAAAGTAATTTTGGACTCATTTAGAAATTTAAATGGATAAAATAAACTTCATTTTTAATTAATAATTTTGAAATTATACTAAGGTTATTTTTTTGGATTTTTCTGAGAAACTTCATTTTTTATAAATACTGAAAAATACTGCATTTTAGGTAAAAACTACCTTTTTTCAAATTAATTATTAATTATAAACGATATTATAAAAATTTATTAAAGTCATGTTAGATGAATATTACATAGATTAATAAAATTTAATTTATTATATTAAATTTCACTTTGAAATTGAATATAAAATCTTCACAAACTTTTGAACTTTTTCCAACTTTAAAAACCCATTATTTTGTCCTGTCTCCAGGATTTTCACTAATCTTAATTTTTATTCTTCTATTATTGGAATTTCAAAAATCCAACTTAAACCATTATATTAAGTATAATATTTATAATCTAATAATACCATGTTAATTTTTTACAAAAATGATTAGTAAAGGTGATTTAAATTAATCACAGCGGTTAAGGCCAAATTAATAATAATTAGGGACTAAACTGTAAAATTAAGGACCCAAATGACCAAGATACTTGTCCAAAACCAATGTCTTTTCATATTTAGGCCATAAAGCATCAATTATTGAGGTTTTCATTTTAATTAAGGCTTTTTTAGGTAAGAACATGTGCACACCTAATTTGTTTCTTAAATATCCATGTGAGTCCTTTTCCTTCCCTATAAAAGGCCACCACCTATACCCATTCCTCACACCTATCAAAACTTTTAAGTTGGTACAAGACCTTACCAATTAGCATCTAAAATGACCCTCTTTAGTCCTTGAATCCTTTATTTGGGTAGAAACCCACTCAAGGAATCCTTCTGGCACAAACCAAAAGGAGTTACTCGCTTAAGAGGTAACGTCTTCTCTCAAGCACATTTCCTTTATTTTCCTTCTCCAACTCCTACACTCTAGTTATTCACTTATTTCATGGAAGTAAAAGTATCATAAATATACTATTATTTTTTTATGAAAATTTTTTTACCTACACTTATATACATCTCCATCCATTGGATGTTTAATATACTATTTCAATGTACGGTGAACTATTGCCTCATGAAATGATGATTGTTCATTTCTCTTTTACCACCAATCATGGTGGCCATTATGATGGAAAACATATTTATATATGTAAAATATTTTATTTATTATTCCATTAATCTTATTTGTTCCTTCTACAATGCACATATTTTTACCTTCAATTTGATTTTAATACGATAATCTCGTCTGAGGAAGTGTGGACTACCGCTCCCTCAAAGTAATGTGATTCATTCACACACCACATATAATGTTTTAAGGATGGGTTTAATAAAATTATAAGATATATATGATATATTAATTATAATATAATAATGATATATTTATATATACATACATATATATACATATTTCATTTACATACTTTCTATCAATATGACAATAAAAACAAAAAATAGTTTTCATGTGTACGTATGACATACCGTCTCCATGAAAGGTGTATTCCATTATGTACAAAATTTTTATATATATTATTATAATATAATTATAATGAATATACATGATATTTATATCATTCTATACATTATGTAATCAGGATATAAGTATGAGGATCAACGATATAACAAATTAAGACACATGTGAAGAACAAAACGAATATTACCGGAAGTGAAACCTTGACATAGGATCGTTAACAGTCGGGTAATATAGAGTCATAATAAAAGAATATATGGTAATTGATATATTAATATATTTATGTAAAAAATTTATAATAAACTTATATTTATTATACATGAATCTCTTATGATTATAGAGCTGGTCAAGACACAAGGTATGGGGATTTTCATCTCACTTTTAATTTCTCTGATATTCAAGCTATGTTCACCACTCTATCCTTTTTTATGGTGTCTGTAATTCCCAGGATTATATTATCTTTATACTATAATTAAATTTATGTTTGTTCACATATCCATTTTATGATACTTCTTTCATGTTGTTTAAGTTTCAAAAGTTACCAAATTGGGGAAAATGTTTTTGTCTCGATTTAACTTCTTTGAGACTCATGTTTTGTTATGCACCTAAACACTTTTTCAAGGAACATTTAATCCATTTTTATATGAAATATAATGGAGATAAATATTTTCATGATATTATATGGTTTATTTAATTTCCTTTCTTTACATGGAGAGCATGATCCCAAGATACCAAGTTATAAGAGTTTATTGAGACAATCTCGTTGATTTTTAAGATCGTTTATGTTTATGCTTCCTTTGATTAAATATTATGATCCATCTCTCAAGAATATTCATGAGTTTCCTTATAATCTATTATTTCATGATATAATCATGTACTGTTACCATTTTATACTCTTTGGTTCCTATGTTAGTTATGAATGTGTTTTTATGAAAGACCCATTTTACCCACTCTTTGGTCAAAAATCTATGTTTTCTAAAAAGTGTTTCCAAGAATATTATACCATTACCCAATAATATATAAATGAAAATTTTAAACTTTTTCCTTTTACCAATATCTTTATGTGAATATTATTGTCAATTTTCAATAAAGCAATTTTTTTATTCTTTTTAATGTGAAAAAAGGATTATTTTTTACACCACATACGACATGTACGGATTTGACAGTCATCATTTCTTCAAAGCTCCATTTTTATATTTAAAATGTTAATCATTAAGAAAATTTTTTTAAAATAGGTTTTCAAATAAAATGGTTTTATAAATGTTTTTACGTCATATTAACATGTTTTAAATGTTTTTTCAATGAAATGTTTTCAAAAAGTTTTCAATATTCTTTATAGGGTTTTAATGTGTTTTCATAGAAATGGTTTTCAAAACGTTTTAAAGATTTATTTATATTTTATAAAAAAAATTAAAATAATTTTTTCAAAATTGTATTAAATATTTCTATATATGTTTTCATAGTGTTTTTTAAGGAAAATGTTTTTAAAATGTTTTGAAGCTTATTTTATTTGTTTTAAGGAAAAAGGTTTTCAAAATGATTTCATAAGTTTTTTTGTAAGATCCCGACCTTTTCTGAAGTCATATTGGAGACATTTTCAGAAATTTTTTTATTTTTCTAAGTACCTTTGATTTGGAGTAGTGCCATAGGGTGTGTTTAGCTGATTTTTTAGGAAAAATAATTGATAGTAGGTTGTGCACGGTTTGCGCATGGTTTGAAAAACTGTGTGACCAAACCATGCCAACTATGCAGAACAGGATAGTGGTGTCTTCACGGTTGGTGCATGGTTTTCCCTAATTATGTGCCTCCGCCCAGGAAACCGTATGTGCAGGATTTTAATTCCGAAAATTCTTTTTAAAACCACCTGAACCACCAGGACTTCCATATTTTGACCATCTCTCCGGCTTGTCAAATTCTAGGTGGTCTCAAAGCCTTCTGGATGGATTCCAAGGCGATCAGAACACCGTTCTTTGAGATTAAAGGCCCAGATTAAAGATTCGCTCTCCTCCCGGTAAGTGGATTTCATCACATTAATTCTCCCATTATTTCCTCTATCTTTCCAAGATCTTTTCATGGAAGATATCCACCATTTTCTAGGATCTGAAACTAAGGATTGAGATATATATCTAGTATTGTTGATCTAGATCTAGTATTTCGAGATATTTATTCCTTTAATCTTAATTATTGTTTTAGGGATTTAGATCCAGATCTTGATCGACGACAATGTGCCTCTCAGATTTTGGGGATTTCCATTGGGCTAAATTCTATCAATAAATTGAGGTAGGTGGGCTAAATCAAACACCCATAGTCATGTTTTGAGATATGTGAATGTGGGTTTATGATTTCTAGATTCACTTGTTGATTTATTTTCCTAAATTGGATTAATTAGGAATGTGGAATTGAAGTCTATTGTCTTGGTGATTTAATTGATAATTTAATCATGGAACAAATGATGGGGGGTTACCCAAATATATCTTTTGGAGTTTTTTTTTAATTTGAGATATTGAAATTGATAAATTGATTTTATTGTGATAAGATAATTAATTGAGGTGAATTAATTATGGAAACATGTTTGGATATATAAGATAATTAATTGTGATAATTAATTATGTGTCATGTTGTGATCTATGATAAATAATTTTGAGAATTAATTATGACTTGTTGGGTTTCAATTTCGATAATTAATTATGAATAATCAAATATGGAAATATAAATGTATTGAATAATTAATTAATTAATGAATTAATTAAAGGGTTAAATTCTTAGTTAAATATTCAATTAACCAATGGCCTTTGAAATGTTTAACTAATCATTGGATTATTAAATGAATAATGTTGAAAATTATTATGACTTAAAGAATGATTAAATGGATGAGATTTTATGGTTCTAGGCATAGCATCTTAGACCGATTAGAATTGGGACTTGGACATGGAATTCCTCCCCAATATTTTTCCAAGCTTGAGATTATAGGGTTCCAGGCATGAAAACCTACACCAAATTAGAATTTTGAGTGCTAGGTATGAAAACCAACATTCAATGAGATTTGTGGTGTTAGGCATGACGACCTGCACAAAATGATAAATGATAATAATGAATGGTGATTCAACTAAGAATTTTAGTGGTAGGATTGACTACATATATCAAATGATTTATGAGAGTTAATGATGATTCAAATTGGAAAAAAGAATTGAAATTGGCCTAATGTTTTGATTAAAGATTAAATGGCAATGTGATAAATGTTTAAATTATTCATTGTATTTATTGCTTCATAAAACTGTATGCACAATATTTTGACTAGACTCATTTTAGACATCATTGGTGGTGGCCTACTGAGTTGTACTCACACCCTATTCAGGCTACCTGGTCGTCACCTAAGCATAATTGGTTATTTTAGGATAATATATGGGCAACAGCCTATGATAGGTTGATGTTTGGGTTTGGATCATGGGAGAGGGAACCAGACGCAGTTCAGGACCTATTTTGGATTCATTGTGTCTTTACATTGAGTTTCTTTATAGACACTTGGCATATTCATTTTCATATCATATTTTTTCCTTTTAGTTGAGTGTTTTATTTTCTTGTTTTACTATCATATGTCATTGTATCGTTCTGTTTATTTATACGCTTCCTCACTTGGTTATTTTTATTTGCTTCTATTGGTGTTTTATTATAATAACAGAGGGTATATCCTCCCCAAGACAGACTTACAAGACCCTCACTTCTAGTCGACACCCTATGGCGTATGAGGATGTGCACTTAAGGGCATGTGGCCAACCGGCTCAGGGCACCGTTCAGTGGCTCTTGGGTGAGGATGTCACAAAGTGGTATTAGATTGCTTTTCTACTCTTTCTTCTTCTTTTATCTTACTATTTTGGGAAAGTTAGATAGGATACTAGGAAATGTTGATGCCTGGTAATGAACGCATGCATGGGAGTTGCAAAACCATATATGGGGGAAAAACCAAGTACTCATGGTGGGATTGTTGTGATTGATTTCTGTGGTTATAGTTGTATATTATTTCACCTTGGGTGACGCACTTGTGGTGTGATGTGATATTTTTCTTAACAAATTTTGAAATTTGATTCATGGCCTACAGAGGCATGATCGTTGTGTCTCTATTCACCATTATAGGAACTCAGGGTTGTTGTGAAATGAATCATTCTAGAAACTCATGGTAATGTGGGTTATGGTGAAGGTGTTGAACTTGAAATGTTTTCCTGGATGTGAGAGTGAAACAATGATGGAAAATGAGAATAACTAGGTGTCTGATGAGAACCATGGTTGATGAAATGGGAATCATTAATTAATTAATTGTTTAATTAATTAATTTGAGATAATGTGATTAGTTAATGGTTGATTAATTATTGAGAATTAATGTACCCTTGTTAACCAAGACCTTGGAGTAGGATGGTTAAGGGAAGTGATAAGGCCTCAGTGTTGACAGTGTGGAGAAAAAAGGGAGAAATTACTTGTTGAAACTTGTTGTGTTAGTTTCTTCACATACATAAATTTTATAAGGTTGCCTTATGAGACCTAAGATGTGTGTTTGGATTTGTAGAGATATGCCTCCACAATGCCTATTGAGGGAGAGACTGAGGGGAATGGCCTGAAACGAACTTTCGGACAGGGGATATTGATGCACCATTGGTGAATGATAAGGAGGAAGGAGAACGGTTCTAATAAAACATAACTTCATTCATGAAATTCATGGAGAGAGATCCAGGGAAGGTTCATAAAATAATGTCTATGTTGATAAGGGAGTTTCAGCTGCATCACCCTCCAACTTTTAATGGAGAGGGTGGACCTGAGGGAGCTGAATTATATATTGAATCCATACAAAAAAACATTACCATTTGGTTACTCTAGAAGAGAGGAGGGTCAAGTTGGATGCCTAAATTCTACGGGGTTCCGTGAAGCATTGTTGGGATATTTAGGTATGATCAGGATAGACTGATAATATATTATGGAAGTAAATTCTGGAAAAGTTCTTAGAGCACTTCTATCCAGACACACTAAGGAAAGAGAAAACATAAAATTTTATGCATCTAACACAAGGGATCAGGTCTATAATGGAGTACGCTGAACGTTTCCGAGATTTAAAATGCTTTTCTCCATCTTTGGCAGCAGATTAGGCTTCTTCGGAAAAACGATTTCAAGACATACTTTTGTGTGAAATTATGTCCCATGTGAATATCTTTAGTGTGAAGAAATTTTGAGAATTGGTTAATTAAGATCTCATTTTAGAGGGGAACTTGAAGGAGGATTCCAGTACTAAACAAGTTGCTAGAAGATCAGGGAGTGGGCCTTCCAAGATCAGGAAACATCATCATGAGAATCTTTGTCAGGACAGTAGAAAGAAAGGTGGGCAGTCAGGAAGAATAGTTACACTGAATCTTTCCCATGTGCTTTTCCACCAGTGTGGTAGGTAGGGACATTATCGTACACATTGTTCTTGACCCCCAGTGGAGTGTCGGTTTCGTGTCAATATAGGACACATACAGAAGTTCTATAGGATGTAGTGGAAGGATGGTGTTGAGGGAGCAGCTGCTCAGAGTCAGAGTGTGGGAAGGGTATCCTCTACACCATATAGGTCTGGTAGTTGCAGTTCTACTGGAAAGGGTAGTAGAATCAGTGGACGTGGCTCTTCAAGGTATGAGCGCCCGTATTAGCAGAGCGGTGCTACTCAGGGGAGTCAGACGACATAACAAGGAAGAGGGGCAGGACAGATACATACAGTGAATCCTACACTTGTGGAGAGTGAGGATAGTCCATAGACATTGAGAGGTACTATTTTAGTTGCATCTACTTTAGCTAATGCCTTGTTTGATACTAGTTCCTATAATTCTTTTATATATGAAAACCTTGTTAATGGATTGGTCCTAGAGGTGGACTCTGTTAGCGGGATGATGAATATCATACATTATTGGGAACACAAACTATGGAAATCTATTTATGCAGGGGATGTTCTCTATAGATCAAAGAGTATAATATCCTTTAGGATATATATTTCCTTGATATAATGGTATTTAACCTAATTATGGGTATGGAATAGCCAGCGGAATACTGATCCCACATAGATTGTTACTGTAGTATAGTGACCTTTCTATCTCTTGAGAGTGAATAGTCTGTTAACTGTGGGGAATGGGATATCCATGAAGTCAGAGTTAGGAGAATTACTTAGCAACTAGGAAAGATCACTACGCAAGTTTCTAGTAATTTTATGGATAATGGGAGTGGTAGGAATGATGTCCTTCCACCAGTAGTATAACAGTTTTAGGGTGTCCTTCTTGAAAGCTTTTTAGGGTTTCCACCTGAGAGAGATGTGGAATTCACAATTGATCTCGTTCTAGGGTATAAGCCAGTATCTAATTCACCTTATAGAATTGAATTGAATAAGCGTCAAGAGCTCAAAATTCAGTTGGAGGAGTTGGAGGAGTTGTAGGATAAAGGGTTTATCCATCCAAGTATGTCACATTGGGGATCCACTATTTTGTTTTCAAAGAAGGTCAAAGGGAGTTTACACCTTTGTGTCAATTATCAGAAGATGAATAAAATGAATGTGAAGAACTGATATACTCTTCCACATATCGATGATTTTTTTGAGCAGTTGAAGGGGGATAGTTTGTTCTCAAAGATCGATCTGATATCACGGTATCATTTGGTGAGAGTTCATACTTCTGATATACCAAGAACTGCTTTCAGGAGCAGGTATGGACTTTATGATTTTTTCGTAATTCCATTTCGGTTGACTAATGCTTAAGCAGTGTTTATGGCCTTGATGAACGTGATCTTTCATCCGTACATAGATTATTTTGTGTTGTTGTTTCTGGATTACATCTTAGTGTACTCTAAAACTCATGAAGATCATGATCAGCATTTAGATATCGTCCTGATTACACTAACATATCATCATCTATACATCATGATATCTAAATGTCAGTTTTTGATTGATAGGGTACACATTTTGGGGACATAATCTCGGAAGAAGGTGTGGCAGTGGACCCATAAAAAGTATAGGCAGTGATAGCATCCCAAAATTATTTTTAATATTCGAATCTTTTGGGGATTAGCGGGTTATTATAAGAGGTTTATCGAGTACATTTCATAAATGGAATCACCACTTACTAGTTTGACAAAGAAAGGGATAAAGTTTGTTTGGACAGAATCATTTGAGAATGTTTTCAGGAGTTGAAGAAGCTCTTGACTTTGACACCAATTTTGGTCTTACATAAGTCAGGTGAGTAGTATACGGTGTTCTGTGACATTTCAAGGGTCGAACATGGAGCTGTATTAATGCAATGGGGTAGATTTATTGCTTATGGGTCTTGGATGTTGAGGACACATGAATAGAATTACCCTACTCATAACCTCATGTTGGAAACAGTGGTTTATGCTCTTAAGTGTTGGTGACGCTATCTTTTGGGTGAAAAGTTTTTAGTTTTTACGGATCAAAAAATCATGAAGTATATCTTTTCACAACACAACATCAATCTTTGGAAACATAGATGGGTAGATTATATGCAGTCCTTTGATTTTGAACTGGCATATACACCCAGGAATGGGAATAGTGTGGTTGATGCCTTGAGTAGAAAAACTCAGACTCAATTGGTACATGAGTCGAGTGAAGAGTGTAAGATGATGACATTGCTGGTGAAAATTCAAGTGCTAGTTCAGGAGAGCCAGGTGAGGATAACTCTCATTTCAGTAGCAACAGAGTCTGAACTCTTGATATGGATGAGGGATAGGTAGTACAAGGATCTGGAGTGTTTTTCCTTGATGAAAGGCCTTGAAGGTGGGGAGACACCTTCAGACTATAAAATAGATGCATATGAGATCATCTACGTGAAAAATCATGTTGTTGTGGATATGAGTATGCGAGAGAAACTCATGCAAGAATTTCATGTTTCAAGGTGGGAGGTACATCCAGGGGTGAAAAAAATGTACCATGACCTTCGACAATAGTTTTGGTGGTCAGGAAAGAAAAAGGAGATAGTAGGGTTCGTAACAAGATGTTTCACCTGACAGTAGGTGAAAGCATAGCATCACTGACCTAGAATCCTATTGCAGTCGTTACCTATTCCATAATGGAAGTGGGATGACGTGATTATGGAATTCAGGGTAGTACCTCCAAATACTATCAAATAATGATGCTATTTGGGTCATTGTGGATTGACTAACGAAAGAATCAAACTTTGTGCCTATCAAAGAAACCATTACAGTAGAGAAGTTGGGAGATCTGTATGTGATAGAGATAGTTCGTTTTCATGGGGTTCCATGGACTATAGTTTTAGATTGCGATTCGTGCTTTACTTCATGCTTCTGGAAGGGATTACAAAAGGTGCTTGGTACATAGGTTCTGTAAAGTACGGCCTTCCACTCATAGACAGATGGGAAGTCGAAGCGTACCATACATGTGTTATAGGATATGCTGCGAGCATGTGTGATTGACTTTGGTGGTTCTTGGGAAAAGCACTTGGCTTTAGGGGAGTTCACCTATAACAACAGTTATCATGAAACTATAGAGATGGAACTATATGAGGCACTTTATTGTAGACCTTGTATATCAACGCTATGTGGGTTAGAGGCGGGTGAGTTAGAGCTGTTGGGACAGAGTGTCATTAAAGATACATTATAGAAGGTGTAGTTTATTCAGAAACGTATGTCTGTGGCTTAGAGTAGACAGAAGTCCTATGATGATAGGTAGAGATGAATGCTAGAGATTACGTAGGGTGATTTTGTATGCCTTTTGGTGTCTCCTAGATTGGGTCACTATAGGGTATGGAGGCAGGTTAGGTTAGCACCCAGGTTTTTGGGACCATTTGAGGTACTGGAGAGAATCAGGTCGGTGTCGTACGGATTAGCACATCCAAAAAAATTAGTGCAATTCATGATTTTTTTAAATGTTTCACAATTATGGAGATATCACCCTAACCCTTCTCATGTGATTGATGTTGAATATGTTGATCTCGAGATAGATGCGTCCTTTGAGGATCATCTGATACGTCTGTTGGGTTGTAGTGAGAAAGTGTTACAGGGAAAGACCGTATTCTTAGTTCATGTGTTATAGAAACATGGAAATGTTCAAGAGGAAACTTAGGAATGGGAACCAGACATGAGGGCTCAATGGCCCAATATGTTTGGATCAGAATCTTAGAGAAGTTAGGGAGTGCAGCTCGAGGATGAGCTGTTATAAGGTGGGGAGATTGTAATATCCCGACCTTTTCTGGAGACATCTCTAGTATGTTTTCAGGTACTTTTTGATGTTTTTAAGTATCATTGATTTGGAGTAGTGGATTGGGGTGTGTTTTGGTAAATTTTTAAGGAAAACTAATGGACAGTGGGTTGTGCATTGTTTTCTCATGGTTTGACAAACTGTATGACCAAACTATGCCAAATGTGAAAAACTGGACAGAGATGTCTTCACGGTTTGTGCATGGTTTAAAAAACCATGTGACTAAACCATTCCAACGGAGAAAAAAAGTAAAGTGCAGTCCACACAGTTGGCACATGGGTTTCCCTAACTGTGCGCCTCTGCCCATGAAAACGTGCGTGTGGGATTTTAATTCCGAAATTCCTTTTTATAACCACTCTAACCCCTGGGACATACATATTTTGACCTCGGATTGGGCTTGAAAATTTCTAGGTGGTCTTGAAGCCTTCCGGAGGGATTCCATGGTGATCCAAACACCATTCATCGAGATCAAAAGCCTAGATTTAAGATCTGCTCTCCTCCTGGTAAGTGTATTTCATCCCATTTCTTCTCTTTTTCTTTCCTCTATCATTCCATGATATTTTCATGGAATATATCCACTATTTTCATGGATCTAAACCTATGGATTGAGATCTAGATCTAGGATTGTGGATTGAGATATTGTTTTTCATGATCTTGATGCCTTTGATCTTAATTTTGGTTTTACGGATTTAGATCTGGAGATTAATTAATGACGTTATGCTGCTTGGATTTTGGGGAATTCTGTTGGGATAACATCTATCAATAAACCGAGGTAGGTAGTCTAAATTAAACTCCCATAGTCATGTTTTTTGATATGTGAATGTGAGTTTATGATTTCTAGATTCACTTAATGATCGATTTACCTAAATTGGATTAATTAGGAATATATAATTGAATTGAGCTGTCTTTGTGATATAATTGATAATTGAATCACAGAACAAATGATGAGGGGTTGACCAAAAAGATCTTTTAGAGATTTGATTTTTGTATTTGAGATATTGTAATTGAGAAACTGATTTGATTTTGATAAGATAATTAATTGAGGGGATTTATTATGGAACCATATTTGGCTATGTAAGATAATTAATTGTGAGAATTAATTATGTTCCATGTTATGATCAAAGATAATTAATTGTGAAAATTAATTTTGACTTGTTGGGTTTTGATTTGGGTAACTAATTGTGAAGAATTAATTATGGAAAGAGAAATGTGTTGATTAATTAATTAATTAATTAATTAATGGGTTAAATTCTTAGTAAATTGTTGAATAACTAATTACCTTTTAAATGTTTAACTAATCATTGGATTAGTTAATGAATAATGTGGAAAATTATTATGAATTAAATAATGATTAAATGGATGAGATTTTTGTGGTGCTAGGCCTGGTGTCCTAGACCGATTAGAAGATGGGAATTGGACATGGTGTTCCTCCCCCATAGTTATCCAAGCTTGAGATTATGGGGTGCTAGGAATGAAGACCTACAAGGAATGAGAATTGGAGTTCTAGGCATGACAACCTATACTCAACAATAGTTTTGCTATTAGGCATGATTACCTACACCAATTCATTAATCATAATAATGAATGATGGTTCAACTGAGAATTTGAGTGTTAGGAATGAAGACCTACACAAAATAATTTATGATAATGAATGATGATTCAAATGGAAAACATGAATTTAAATTGGCCTAATGTATTGATTAAAGATTATATTACAATTTAATAAATGTTTAAATTATGCATTGTATTTATTTCTTCATAAAACAGCATGCACTATCTTTTGACTGGACTCATTTTAGACATCGTTGGTGTTGCCCTACTGAGTTGTAGTCACACCCTATTCAGTTTTCCTGATTGGAACATGAGAAAACTTTTTTCTTGTAGGACGGCATTAGGTAAAGGCCTTGTGATAGGTTTATATTTGTGTTCAGATAATGGGAGAGGGAACCGAACATAGTTTGGGACCTTTTTTGGAGTTTTTGTGTCTTTAATTTTAGTTTCATTTCATACACATGGCACTTGCATCGTCATATCATGTTTTACCTTTCAGTTGAGTATTGTATTTTCTGGTTTTGACTATCATATGTCATGGTACTGTTCTGGTTATTTGTACGCTTCCGCACTTGGTTATTTTTATTTTATTTTGCTGTTGTTTTATTCTGATAACAAAGGGTATTGTCTCCCCAATACTGACTTACCAGAACTTCACTGGTAGTTGGCACCCTCTGGCATACAGGGAGGCATGCTCGAGGGCAAGTGGCCAATCGGATCGGGGAATTGTTCAGTGTCTCTCGGGTCCGGACGTCATAGTTTTCAATGTATTTTATGAGAAAATTATTTTCAAATGGTTTTATATTTTAAAAATAATTTTTCAAACAATAATGTATATTTTCCTCAAGAAACTTTTTTAAAAGATAATTGAAAATTATTTTCCTAGAAAGATGATGTCTATTGATGTTACACATGCCTTTCAAGAAAATGATCTTAAGGTTCCATTCATATCCTTTCTATGAATGTGTTATGATAATGTCATGGTTTTTATGAATAATGTTTCTCTTTCATGGGTTATATTCTTTTGAAACCTACTTCTTTCATGGGTTATTCTTTATTTGAAATGATTATGAAACCAGTAACTTTTCCAGAGGTTATGATATGTTGACATGATTGTGATACCAATTTATTTTCATGTGTTATGATATGTTTTAGGGAACATGTATGTATGATATAAATATGAGATGGGTGAGATCTATATCTACGTTCAATGCATTGGGTAAATATTTATATATCATGAGATAGACATGGACAGAATGAGGGTTTACTCGGTTCAGTAATACAAGGTTGGAATGAGGGTTTACTCAGTTTATTAATACAGGGTGGGAACTAGGGTTACTCAGTTTAGTAATACAGGGATGGAATGAGGGTTACCCAGTTCAGTAATATAGTGCTAGAATAAGGGTCACTCGGTTCAGTAATATAAGGATGCAATTACGGTTACTCAGTTCAATAATAGAGGGATAGAATGAGGGTCACTCTGTTCCATAATACAGGACTAGAACGGGGATTACCCAGTTCAGTAAAGGACTTTTTCCACTATGATAATGTTGGAAGTGATGATTTGGCTACTATGGAAATCATTATTTGTTTATGTGTTTTCCACAATTCCATGTCTTATTCATATCTTATGCTTTCGTGGCTTATGATATTTATTTCATATGATTCATATCTCATGAACATCCAATATTCATACCATGATCTATGTTATGATCTTTAAAATAAAGTGTATGATCTTATATTTATAAGATATCATTCTTATACCCTTAAACTCATGTTTATTCCAAAATTTCTCCCTTGTTTACCCTTACTGAGCAATTGATCTAACCCATTTTCAGGTTTGCTTTCTCTAGGTTATGAATAAAGGTTTTAGGTATAATTACTAAAGGTGGAGATCATTATGGGATATGTTGAAGATCATTCACCAGGATAGAATATTTTGTTTCCACATTTCCAAGGACACTAAACTATTACAGTCTTCTACTATTTATTTTTTTAATTTATTTAATATTCATCTAAAATGATTTAATATCCATGTATGTTAAGTCAGGGTCACTATAGTTGGTATCGATGGAAAGTTTTAGGAAAATTTTACAATATATGATGAGAAAAACTTATTGAGATCCCTAGTTTTTTTCTAAGGATATGTCTTGGGATGTCTCTAAGGATAAGTATAAGGATGAGTTAACATTTAGGAAAATGTCCTAGAATTTTAGTAAAGGTTAGAGTGAGTGGTTTCCAAGAAATACATCAATTTTTGATACTACAAGTGGATGTGGCTCTATCACAAATTTACATAGAGGTAATAACACAGATAATATGTTTCGGGCTTGTCTTGGGGTAATGTGGTACAAGACAATGAGCCTGGATGCACACCTTGTTTGACACTCTTAGGGGATTTGCTTTGGGAATTCACAAACTCTTCATGAACCATCATGAAGTATTTATATATAATTTTTCTATGAATAACCTAGGATAATCCCAATGTTTCATATATTATGGAAGGATTCATTATTTAGACATCCTATATGTAATTATTTTCATGACTATGTGGTTTTATTCTATGATAAGTAATGCTCACACTATTCTTCAGGTTTTAGTCAATGGTGAGAACCGGAAGTAACTGGATTAATGTTGAATGTGATAGAAGATTTTATGATCACTGGAGTGAAATATGTCCTAATCATGCCTAACTAGTTTTCACCAAACATGATTAACAAGGTTTACCTTAACCAACTCTCGAAATCACCAAGGAATAGAAAGGATTTTACTGAGTGTTTGGGTAATTGAGAACATAGAGGAAAGAAGATTCAGTTTCCTTTTTGTCAGGAATGTAGAAATAATCGCCTAAGTGAATGTGATAGAGGAACAAGAAGGTGTTTTGACTATGGAAAAGAAGTACACAAAGAAAGTTACTACAAATGAAAAGGAAGAGTTCAGTTAATGAAATGGATAGCAATTTTGGTCTCACTAGGTTTTCATCGAAGGTTACGTTTTTTAATTGTGGAATAAATGGTCATTATGCAACTCAATGTCCCTATAATAAGGTTCCTAAAGAGAATCAACAAGGTAGTGTGAGTAATGGTTACATTGCTGATGATGAAGAGACTATGGTTGAAATGTGAAGAAAAAAAGTATTCTTTAACAATATGAGGTAACATTGTTAATGGATTAAGGATGATGTAAATGAAGTATTTATGTATTTGGATTCCAGTATTAATAAAGGTGAATTATGTATGGACTATTTAGTTTATTTTTTTCTAAGGATTTACAAGAATGTGTTGAATGGTCATGATGGACTAAAAAGGTTGTCTCATGAATGTTAACATTTTGAATATGGGAAGGTAACCCTTAACATATTATATATGTTAATATAATTTTTTAAGGATAAAGATATGTGGGATACGATTAAGTAAATCAGACAGTACTGTTTACCATGGAACTATGTAAGGATATTTTTTAGGTGGTTTCTACTACCACTAATGAATATTACAAAATTTTTGGATTTAAGCATTAATTCCAATATACTTTGTAATAAGGAAGCATGCTTGTTTTCCAAAATGATTTATGTTAATTCAACATGTTACCATGTTTCAATATAATATATGATTAGGTTATACTCATTCTTGGAACATGAAAACCAAGAGATACATTGTTTTATACAGTGGAATCAATGTTAATCTAATTCTTTGAATCTCTTTATATGGTTTTTTATTTTGATATTTCTGAAGGGTTATATGGTTATCTGTTCATGATAAGTTTATGTTAAAATTCGGAGGAAGTAGTTTTTAACTGAGTTTTTGTTGAGACCCCTGGTTAAAATGATGATCGGTGATAAACCTTATTTCAAGGATTTCCATATTATATAATATATTATTTCGATTTTAAAAAAAGGACATCTTGTATGTTGGGTGACAACCAATAAAGTCCAGCAAGTTCGTGGGTCTTGAACCAATGATCGAATAATGATAAGTGTTTCACGCCTACCACTGGAATACACAATGTCCTGGTTAATCTGTATTCATTTGTAGTGAATAATTTTTTATGATGAAATATTATTTTTACCTTTTATAGATTAATCAATGTTGTTATTTAAGAGACAAATAGTTATACTTTTTATTCTTTTATGGGCCTTAAGATCCATTAAAATCATATTTTTGTTCATTATCCATCAAAGCTAATTTAGACTTTCATTCCATGAGGTAATGGACGTATTAAAAATTGTTAAAAGCATAACCCATGAATGGAATTTTTCTTATATAAATTATCAATAATTACTCAATGTTATGAAAGTGATACAAAGAAAATGTTGTCCTAATACATTAAATTCTACTAAACTAATGGATTTTGGAATCATAAAAGATTTTTTAATTTTAGACCCTCAACATTACTTTGATCATTCACTTGTTTTTGATTGATGAGCTCAATAACTCCCTATTAATATTTACACTTTTTCTCCATGTCAAATCTTTACTCCAAAACTATGTTCTCCTATATGGAAACCCGGTTATTTGTTACTTTGGAAAACCATTATGGTTCCAAATTTCCCTTTTTAAGGAAAGTTTTAGTATCTATTTTTACAATGTATTTATCTACAAGTGAAACATAAATGTATTAATTCTTTGATATCTTAGATTAATTTTGAGGAAGAAATTCATTTTAAAGTTGGTAGAATGTAACACCCTGAGATTTATAGAATTATTTTTTTGAATTAATTTAAATTTTAAATATTTTTCCATTAATATGACATTGGAAATAGTTATTTATATATTTATATATATATATATATATTAATATACTAATTAAAATATTACTTTCACATGTAATTGCAACTTGGCTTGTGCTATAGGAAATATTAGCTTGGCTTGCGCTACAAGCAACACTGACTTGACGTACGATGCACGCAACACTATGTTTCAACGAAACATCTCTTTTTATTGTATTAATTATTTAAATAAGATAATTACAATGTATACATTAAACATTTTAATAAATAATTTTCAAATATTTTTGTTTTATATAAAAAATGATTGATAATGAAAGATAATATTTTTCATAAAGTCCTTTTATGTTAAAAATATTGTTTTCTTGAATGACTCACTATTAATAATAAACGTAATTTTAGAAACATTTAGACATTTAATTGGATAAAATAATATAAATTTTTGAATCCATAATGTTTAAATTATCCAATGGTTAATTTTTTTTATTTTTCTGAGAAACTTCATTTTTTTTGATGAATAGTGAAAAATACTGCTTTTTATATAAAAACTACCTTTTAACTAATTAATTATTAATGATAAATGATATTATAAATATTTTTTGAGGTAAAATTATATTAATATTATATATATTGATAAATTTTTACTCATTAGAATAAATTTCCCTTTGAAACTGAATATAAAATCTTAACAAACTTTTCAACTTTTTCCTACTTTAAAACCACTTTATTTCGTCTTGTCTGCAGGATTAGCATAAATCATAATTTCTTAGATTTTGTGATTGGAATTTCAAAAATCCTAAATACATATTTGTATTCATTATAATATTTTTAGTCTAATAATACCATATTAATTTGTTACCAAAAATTATTAGTAAATGTTATTAAAATTCATCACAGGGGTTAAGGCCAAATTAAGCTTAATTAATGACTAAACATTAAAATTAAGGGCCCAAATGACCTATAAAATTTTCCAAAACCCATTTTAAATCCATATTTAGTCCATAAACCTTATATTATTAAGTTTTGTTGGTTTTATAAGACTTTTTTTAGGTAATAACATGTGCACGCCTAATTTGTTTTTGAAAATTCAATGCGAGTACTTTTCCATCCGAATAAAAGGCCACCACTTATACGCAATATCCAAACCTCTCAATCCATTTAAGTTATTCCATGATCTACCCAATTATCCTCCTAATAAACCTCCCATCGACCTTGAAACATCCCTTTGGGAAAACCTTCTCAAGGAAGCTTTTTGGCATAAACCAATAGGAGTTACCTGATTAAGATATAACGTCTTCTCTCAAGATCCTTTCTATTATTTTACTTCTCCACCCCCTAAAATCTCATTATTACCTTATTTTGGGATGATAATAGTATAATACATATACTGTGATGTTTTTTAAAAGTTTATAACATAAACTTTCATACACCTCCATCTAAATGATGTGGAACATATTATTTCTGTGTACGGAAAACTACTGCCTCATGAAAAGATGATTGTTCATTTACCCTTTAACAACCAAACATGGTGGAAACTATGATGGAAGATCTATATATATATCTAATATATTATATGTATTATTTCTTTAATCCTCTTTATTCCTTTTACATCACACATGTTTTTACCTTACATTTGGTGTTAATACGATAATCTTGTTTGAGGAAGTGTGGACTACCGCCCCTCAAAGAGATGTGATTCATTCACACACAACATTGAATGTATTAAGGATGGTTTTAATGAACTTATATGACATATATTATATATTAATTCTTTTATAATAATTATATATATATATAATATACATATTTCACTGATATACTTTCATTCAATACGACAATAAAAATATAAAACAACGTTCATGCGTACGTACGATTTACCATCTCCCTGATCAGTGAATTCCATTACATACTACATTATGATATATATTATTATAATATATTTATAATGAATATAAATGATATTTATATCATTTTATAAATTATTAAATCCTATTTAAGAACAAAACGAATATTACCCTAAGTTAAACCTTAACATGAAGTCATAAAAAAATAATATATGGTAATATATATAAGAATATTATTATATAATACATGTATAATAAATTTATATTTATTATATAGGAATCTTGTATGAGTACGGAGGGAGTCAAGACACAAGGATAGGGTATTTTCATCTCACATTAAATTTCTATGAGATACAAGCTATTTTCGCCACTCTTTTCATTTGTGTGGTGTATGTACAACACAGGATTGTATTCTATGAATCCTAAAATTCAATTTATGTTTATTCACATATCCATTTTATGATCCTTCTTTCATGGGGTTTATTTTCCAAAATTTACCAAATTGGGGAAATATTTTTATCCCAATTTTCGTTTTTTAAGACTCGTGTTTTGTTATACACCAAAACTCTTCTTCGAGGTGAATATACTTCAATTTTACATGACATATCATGAATCTCAATCATTCCATTATATTATATGCTTAATGTAATTTCCTTTCCTTACATGGATAGAATTATCCAGATATACCATGTTATAAGAGTGTATTGAGAAAGACTCATTGCTTTTCGAGATTGTTTATGTTTATGCTTCCTTTGATGAAATATTATGATGCATATCTCAAGAATATTCATGAGCTTCCTTATCCTATGTTATTTCTTGATATACTCATGTATTGGTTCCATTTAATACTCTTTGGTGAATATGTTAGTTAAGAAAGTGTTTTAAGGAAAGCATGACTTTACCCTCTCTTCAGTAGGAAATTTATGTTTTCTAAAAAGAGTTTCCTTGAATAATATATCATTCCCCTATAATATCTAAAATTAATTTTTACCCTTTTTGTATTCTACCAATATAATCAAGGGAATATTATTTTCACTTTCTAAACAAGCCACTTTTCAATCCTTTTACCATGTAAATGGAATGTTCTTTTGACCTCATACGACATGTACAGATTTACTCATCATCATTTCTTCGAAGATCCATTTGGATTGTTAAAAGGTTAATCATTAAGATAATATTTTTAAAAGATATTATAAATGATATTTGTTTTCAAAATGTTATCATGTCTTATTTACATGTTTTCAAAAAATTGTTTTAAAAAAATCAAGCTTCTTTAAACGTGTTCAACGTGTTTTCAAAGAAATTGGTTTTAAATTGATTTCAAGCTTTCTTTACAATTTTTCAAAGAGGTTTCAATGAAATGGTTATCAAAAAGTCATAAAGATTTATATATTTTTTTCAAAATGTTTTCGAAGGAATATTTTTAAAAGGTTCATAAGCTTATTTTATAAGTTTTCAAGGGAAATTTTTTTCAAAATAATGTCATAATTTTTCAAGGTATTTTATAAGAAAATGATTTTCAAATGGTTTTATGTTTTAAAAATACATTTTCAAACAAGAAAGGATATTTTCATCATGAAATGTTTTTAAAGGATAATTAAAAATTATTTTCCATCTAATATGATTCCTATTGATATTACTCATTCCTTTCTAGGGAAAGATTTTATGTTTCCATTCATATCGTTTCAATTAATGAGTTAATATTATTTTTCTGGATTTTATGTAACCCATTTATATTTCATGGGTTATATGCTTTTGAAAACTATTTGTTTCTTGGGGAATTATCTATATGATATAATTATGAAACTGGTAAATTTTCCACATGTCATGATATGTTTACATTTTTATGATACCCATTTCATTTAATGGCTTAGGATATGTATTGTGGCACATGTATGTATGATTTCATTATGAGACTGGTGGGACCTATATCTCTTTCTAATTCATTAGGTAAATATTTATATCTCATGAAATAGACTGGGATGGAATGAGGGTTTACATGGTTCAGTAATATAGTACTATAATGATGGTTTACTCGGTTCAGTAATACAAGGCTAGAGCGAGGGTTACTTGGTTCAGTAATACATGGATGGAATGAAGGTTACTCAATTCAGTAATACAGTGCTGGAATGAGGGTCACTCAGTTTAGTAATATAGGGCTGGAATGAGGCTTTCTTAGTTGAGTAATATAGTCCTGGATCAAGGGTCACTCTGTTTAGTAATATAGGGAGGAACGGGGGTTACCAAATTCAGCAAAAGACATTGTCCACTAAGATGGTCTTGGAAGTGATTTCTTGGCTACTATGTAAATCATTATATGCATATGTGTTTTCCTCAATTCTATGTATTATTCCTATTTCATAATTTCATGGATTATTCCTTTAATTTAATATGATTCATGTATTATGAACTTCCAATGTTTATGTCATGATCTATGTTATGATCTTTTATATGTAGGTTATGATCTTTTATTTACAGGGTCACATTCTCATACCCTAATACTCATGTTTATGCTTACATGTCTCCCTTGTTTACCCTTAATAAGCATTTGAGCTCACTCCTTTTCATGTTTCCTTTTCCAGGTTATGAATAAAGGTTTTAGGTAGCAGTAATAAAGGCAGAGATATTTATGGGAGATTTTGAAGATCATTCACCAAGATAGAATATTTTGTTTCCATGATTTCAAAGACACTCAACTATTATTTTCCTCTGTCATGTATTTTTGTAATGTACTTAATATTCATCTAAAATGATGTAATATCCATGTATGTTAAGCGTGGGTAGCTATAAGTGTCACCTATAAAACCATTGGTCCCCTATCATCAAAACACACACAACATATCAATATTATTGGATGTCTCACCTAACTCAGTGGGAACTTCCATATACTCTATGATAAAATATGAACTAAGAACAATGGAGATAGAGAATACAACAAATCATATAGAAATAATATCTCTCAACTTGATCTTGGAAACAACACCTCTTTCTTCACTAATAAGAAGTTAGAAGCCCAACTATAGCCATGTACTCATCAGGACCCCACTTCAACACACAATATGACAATCATTAGATCCAACCCTATATTTTGTATGATGGACCAATAAGGGTAAAGTAATAAATGTATCATTAGATATATTAATGATATAAATGATCATAATTACCCACTATATAATTCTTGTACTAACTTTAATTTAAATTACAATTAATGTCTTGGATGTCCGGGTGAACCAATAGGTTATCAATGTACAAGATAAAGATACATTTTCCATCACACCTAAATCAGCCTCCCTGGTTCAATAACCAAACACAATGCCCCTTTGACATCATTTCCCTAACTTCTAAAACCAATCCCCAAAATATTACTACCATTAAACTCTATCATTGAGACTTGACCACTCTAATACCACCCTAACATTACCCAACACACCAAGGCCCCACATTGGCTATTAATCAATATACCCCACTCTCTTATATGGTTTTTAATGAATTAAAATACTTTTTAGAGTCCTAAACATTTCAATTAATTGTATTTTTTTATTTATGTTTGAGCATGATGATAGGTTCACAATAGAACAAAAAAATTAGTCATGTTGGATGAAGAAGACCAAGGGGGATCTCTCATTATCACTCACTTCAAGATACTCGGTGGGATATAATCATCTAATATATAGAATTAGATAGATGTACTGTAGGAGTAACAAGATCACCAGTTACCCGATAGAGCTCACCGATCATCTGTGAGATCTAGACAGAATTGCATATTTTCTGGTAGTTCATCAACTTCTCATTAGTTTCCAATACATACCTAGTATTGTCTATAGTAATCAATAATACTACAACATTTCTACCATTTAGTTGATGGTATTGATCGAATAAATAGTGGTGCTAAGTTATCAAGTCAATTTTTGCATTTATAGAGGTCTTCAAAAGCTACCTTAACCCCATTACACCTCCGAATCGACCCTTATACCTCTAGAGTCTATAAATAAAACCTAGGGTAGGATTGGGAAGAAACTAAAGTGATCATTTTTTAATGCTAGTGATATATTGTGGATGGAAACTATCTTTGGTTTCAAATTTTCTTCGTTATGATATCTATCTTTATTTCATTCTATTAATTAATTTTTCTCCATATTTATCACTCTCATTCAATCAATTATTTCTTTTCTATCTTTCTAGATAATTGAGTGATTTTATTCGATGTTTTTGTACCTAACCAAATCTCTATTTTCTCTCTATTTAGGTTCTTGTTAAATCACTAAAGCTAAGGCATATCTCTATTAGGGATTATAAAATACTATTAAAACCAACTGATCATTGTCTTCAGTTTCTTATAAAACCACTTAAATAGAGGTTATTGATCCAGGTTTCTTAACTACAACTAAATTCAAGGTGTTTTGTTCATTTTCAGTTTCTTGGATACTACTAATGTTAAGGTCTGTATATTCACAATTCCTAAATCCAATGACTTGGGAGACATAGGGTCTCTTAATTGATCTATTCATAAACACCCTTAAAAAAATTCTTAACTTTTTTAATTTCCTCAAATTTTATTTATTAATTTATTTTATTCAATTTTTCAATCAATCATTTAATCAATCGATTTTTCAATATTTTAAAATTAATCTCAAACTTTTTCAATATACTTTCTATGTTATGATACTTGCATATAAATTAAAAATACACTTCTCAATTATATTGTGTTTCTGTTTATTATTTTACTTTATCGCAAAGTATAATAAATTAATCTCTTCTTCCATTTTTTTGAATGAAAATTCACCCCTTATCTTTCCATTTTACTTCAATGAGAAATTCTTATCATATAAAATCATTCTTTCAATATTTTTTTATATTTGTTTTAGAAAAATAGATCTTGTTATCAAAATATTTGTTAGAATCTTGATTTCAAATCATTTTTTACCATGTTTTCATAAATTTTTCGAGACCTTTTTTTTAATTTTTTTAAAATCTTAATCAATTTCATGAAATGATGTTTAGAAAATTTCCTCGGCCTCTGACACCCAATGTTCAATCAAAGGAAACATAGTAATTCATACCCATTTCTTTGACAGAACCAACTATAGTTATTGGAAAACACACATGTATATTTTTTAGGAAGTATAAGTAATTCTATTTTGACATTTTATGGATTTTTATACACCCACTAAGGAATCGGAATGAAAATAGAGTCCTGATTACATTTCCTATTTTGAACTACATAATAAATCCAAGAATGCACTTTATTATGGTATAGATAGATATGATTATAATATTGTTTCTACCTGAAATATTACTCCTAAAATGTGGATATTACATGAGTTTACTCATAAAATTACCTGTAAAGTTAAATATACGAGAACTTAAATCTATAGAAAATATTTTGAAAGTTTTACAGTGAATTCTAATTATTAACATTCTAATATGTTTACTCACTTAACTAACTTTTCAATAGTATAAAATATCATAATAGTTTTATTTATATAAAAAATATTTTGAAGAAGATACTTTTTTTTCTAAGTTATTGGGCAACCAAGGTAAAATAAATTCAAGAATAAACTATCATTAAGAAAATATTGGTTGAATAACTCAATAGTATTCTCATGACCTTTGAGATCACCATGAATAGACGATCCAAGAAAAGAAAATGATGTAAAGAAAAAGAAGATAATTTATTTTAAACCAGTCAATGATGACATTTCAAGAAGTGAAATGTAGGTAGGGTATTATATTAAAAATGATAAAATATGCAATATGAATAAGATATAATTTCACCATTATAAAAATGGAAATTAAAAGAAATGAAGTATACGTGAAATTTTACCATTATAATAAAAAGGTACACATCCTTCTAGATTCCCCCTTGCTCAAAAAGGAAAAAATAGTGAATCTGCTAAATTTTTTACTTTGAGTTTATGTTATGATTCTCTCTCCTCATCCAACTCATGTATTGTAAGTGAAAAATACCACATAGATGAAATTGAGGTATGTGATGAAGTTAATTATCCTACATTATACACTTCTAATTCTTCCACCTATTCCTTTTCTTCAAGGAAATTATATTGTGTAGAATTTAAAAATTGATTAACTTTATAAATAAAATATTGATTTTCTTTGAAATTAAAAGAGAAAACCAAAGTTGAGAAATAAACTATTAAGGATATCAAAAATTATCTTTATAATAATACTAAGGTGAAAAAAATTTAAATAAATCATTTTGTTCTCAACGACATATAAATTTTGGGTGTGTGTTTTTTTTAAATAAAGCTACAACCACAAAAAATACAAAAACATATTTAAAAGGGTTCACACAGGATATATTTTCTCAATTACTATAAAAAACATTGAATATTATTTATGAATGATGTTTTGAAGATTTTTTTCGGGTAAGCATATGTAAATTCATATCTCTTGTAATAAAGTTTTTAGGAATTATTATAGAAATTCATATGGTTTGAAAGTATGGGTTCTAAATTCTCTTTCAGCAAATATAAGGGCCCCAAATTTTGTGTACCCAAATATTTAGTCTCTTGATTTTTTTTATAGTAAAACTGTGTCATGAGTAAAAAACCAAGAAGCTATTTGGTACACATACTAAATTTTCTTATGAAATATGTGTGATGAATATTATGATTTCATTCATCCTGAAGATCTTGAGAGAGGTCACTTCAATTTTTGTGAAGACTCAAGAAGTAAGATCATAGGTATAGAAACTATTGATCTTCAAAAACATTTATATTATTAAAGATGAAATATATATTAAAAATTTTAAATATAATATTCTAATTTTTATTAAAATATTTGATAAATTATTAAAAAGATATTTTAAAAAAAATTAAATGTTTTTATTCAAAATAAAACTTTTGTTTTCACATTTTTGTTTTCGAAATGTTTATGTTACTTATTTAAAATCTATTTTAATTTAATATTTTGAATGTTTAAGTAAAAAATCTAGTGATTAATGGATTTTTAATAGTATACTTATTCATTCTAGTGGAAAAAAACTTTTTAAACTTAAGTGTAATCTTCCAGTATAAGATTTAACCAAGTTGCACATCAAAAAAACATTGTGTGCGAACCTTTCATAGGACATTAGGTGTTTTTCCTCCTTAAATAAATACTAAATTGCTATCTTGAACCACATGAAAGACCAAAAAATATATAAATACCATTGTAGGGAAGAAAAATTATTTTAATGTTTAAAAAGTGAAAATTTAATAATAAGTATATATATAAATAAACAAAATATTGTTCACATTAAATATCAAAAAAAACAAGTGTAGATGAATAACTAATAAATTTTTTTTTTCTAACATTTAATTATTTTCAAGAATAATATATTTTAATATGAATATAATATTATCAATATTTGAATTATAATTTTATTGGAATTGGGATGAAGAATAGATAATATGCTAAAACTTGTTTTCCTATAAAATAATGGTTTTTCCCTATATTTTTTATTTTTAATTAAAGAGTAAAAATTATAAATTTTAGGATGTTAAATTGAAAATATTGAATTCATTTTTGTATTTATCATGGAAATATTATATTTATATGAATTGTTTATATTTTTTAAAAAATATTTTATTTTTAGATTAATAGTGAAAATACTATTTTTACAAACAATGTGACCATTATGACACTATTACTATATATATATATATTAATTGGAAATTTATAAGACCCTTTTTTATGAAATAATTTGTATTCTATGAATGAATTTATAATTTCAAAAAACAAATTATTTAACTTATAATCCCATATTTTACATTTTGTAATTTAAGATATATTTTTTATAAAATAATTTGAAATACATTATACATTTTTTATTTTAAAGTTAATTTTTCTAAATTTTAAAAACTAAATAAAAAAAAGTGGGTTTTATATTTGAATTTTTATGTATAAATTATATATTATATACCATTCTAGTTTTTCATAAAGGATAAATTACCAAGGTAAAAACTAGTTATTGTAGTGAAAAAAAAATGGAAAAAATGATTAACCTTAGTGGTAAAGTGAAAAACATGTATAATAACTTTTTTTAATTTAGTGTTTAATGATTTTATTTACCATATATATTCTTGCATATATTATTTCTATATTATTTATCAATTTTTTATTGAGGGTGACTTTAAATTATTGAACAGTTTTTGGTATAAACAAAAAATGTAACCACTTTTCACTTGTCAAAGGTGTACTCTACTAATCTGTTCCCTGCAAACCAAAACCACCTAATTTTAGCCCAAACATTATCCAATACTGTCCTAAAAACTAATTTCCACCTTATGTTTTTTCATCTTCATAAGATTCCATTCCACAATGTTTTACTCCCCTTCCCATAAGAGATAATCCAAGTAGTATGGTATATATTTCTAACCCCTCCTCCCGCTATTCTAATTATTTATGTGCTTTTCTTATTCATAATATTACATTACACAATGTTAGAATGATAACATCCATATAATTATTATTATTTTATGTTATTATAATTAATTTACAATCATTAACCACTTTTCCATTTTCTATTAAGAGAAATATAAATGTGAATTTCGTGTGTGTCCGGAATACAACCTCAAAGAATAAATAGGACATCACTATTTTTAGCATTATAAAAGATGATGAAAACTCCCATATAATGGAATTATAAAATGATAGGTAATTATAAACAAAAACTATCGTAACATTAATTTATTTAAAATTATTATACATTAGGGAAAAGGAATATTTACAACCATTTTATAAACCTTATTCAACATAGTTTGTATTATTAACACCCGATATCGAAAAGAGATTAGAACAATGTAATACATGATGAGAATTAGTATTAATGATTAGTATAAATAGAAATATATATGAATAAGGATGTGAAATATTTAATTTATATATTTATACTTATTATACATGAGGTTAAATCACTTATTTGAAAATCAAGGGTAAATATGAAGGACATGGAAACTTAAACTCCTTTCTTTCAGTTATAAATTTTTTTATTGACCAAAGTTTTTTCTAGAAATTCGATTTTGAAATATTTTCTCTCTTTTATTTCTAGTAAAAACTATTTTTGAACCAAATCCATTCCAATGAAAGGTTTTATTTTAAATTTTTTTAGTAAAGGATTATTTTTGAAAGGTGACTTAAAACTAATGATTTTTCATCAATGAGTACAAAATGTTTTTAAGAAATCTATTTTTATGATTTTTTTAATTTTAATAAATATATTCAAAATTATATACCCCCAATAGAGTTATGTCCCATGATTTAACCTATAGTTTTCTTTTATTATTTTATTATTATGGGTGAATAGGTTTCTATATCAAAGGATTTAGTTTATAATGTTATTTTATACCACTTAGATGTTTTAAGAAACTTATTTTATTTCCCTAGTATTTTTATGAAAATAGAATGATTTTTATTTAGAATACATATGACACACATTTATTTGATTGATTTCCTTATGATGTGATAAGTGAATGATTTTAAAGTGGCACTCATAATAAATGGATCAACGTGATGTAAATTTTTCTCTTTATTCCCAAGTGATCAGAACATGTGAAAGTTATTCTGGTTATTTTCCATTTTTTAGGTGAGGTCAACAGATGGTGGAATCTTATTAAAAATACACTTAAGAATGAATAAATAGACTCAATGGAATGGGAATAGTTTTAGAATTTTTTCCATACCAATTTGAATCTTTTAACCCTTCTCATATGATGGGGATAAAATTCATAGAGTTGAAAAAGGGGGATGAATCCATTAGAATATATGAAGCAAACATCCTGAGTCTAGTTAGATATTACATTGGTTTTATCTTTAATCCAGAAAGTAAAATAAATTTTTTCTTAAGTTGTTTAAAAAATATTCTTAAAAATTATTTTTCCATAAGATACTTTTGAATATATGAAGAAATTATTCGATGTTCTCTAATGATAGAGATAGAATTTTCGGTATCTCAAAACTCTGGAGAGGTAAAATTGATTGTGGAATACTTTGGGAACCTCAATGGTAATTCACATGGGTGGAATAAATTTCAACCCCTATTTGATAAAAGTGTGGGAGGAAACTCTTGGGTAATTTCCTTAAAGGATACAAGGAGAATTTTAATTATAGTAAAGTAGTATATCATACCCAACAATATCAAAGTAAGGCTAAAAGGATGATTGTAAAATATGGGAGGAGAAGTTATTTTAATGATATAGACACAATAAATTGATTTGAGTGCAAGGAGTTTTCAATCTATGTGAATCAGTTCCCCAAGCCTCATTCCAATGAATAAAATATGCCTGATAAGCCTCCTAAACAGAAGGAATAACGAAGGGAATTTTTTATCACTACCACTAAGGTAGATCATATAAATTAAGTGGTGTGAGGAACACTTACTTTTCATTCTGGATTTATAATTATAATATTTTATTCTTGTTCATCATATTATTCCATATCACTTAAATTTTCTATGAATTTAGAATGACCACCTTAGGTGATGGATATCAAACTATATGTGAAAACAACTAGTTGAATAGTGATCTCCTATATGACATATAAATATTCTATTATTTATATTTTTTGAGGATACATATTTTAGATCTATTTCTTCTCCCATTTAAATAGTTTGGTATAATCTTGGGTATGGGATGGCTATCCCTATACAGATCACATATAAATTTTCGGGATAATGAGATATCTTTTCATATTCTATATCATTCTATTCTAAAGTATCAACATAAGGATGATATCACCTTGGAATAGAATTAAATAATATGTGTTCTGATCCCTAGAAATGAGGGATTTCTATATTAACTGATTATTGAGAATGTCAATATTGATGACAATCCCATTATTTGGGAATATACAGATGTATTTCTGGATGAACTACTTAGTAATCTACTAGAGAATTAGGTTGATCTCTTGACTGAACTTATACGTAGATTTATCCCTATCTCAAAGATTCTATATAATATGTCTTCCATTAAATTAGAGTAATTCAAAAATCATCTAAAGGAGAATTTCCACAAGGTTGTTATCCACATTAGTACTTCAACATGGGGAGAACTAGTCCTCTTTATTAAGAAGAAATATGAGTCAATGTATCTTTTCATTGACTATAGGGAGCTTAATAATATCACAATTAATAATAAATATCCTTTACCCCATATCAATGGCCAATTAGATCAAATCAAAGAACCTTGGTACTTCTTGATGATTGGACTTCGATTTGGATATCATCAGTTAGGGGTCAAAAGGGAGGGTATTTCAAAAATAGTATTCAAAATGAGGTATAGACACTATTTATTTATAGTTATTCTATTTCAATTGACAATATCCCCAACCATCTTCATGGATCTAATGAATAGAGTCTTTAGAGACTACATGGATAATTTTATCTCTATCTTTATATATAATTTTATTATATACACAAATTGAAACCAAGAACATCAAGATTGTTTTCAGATTGTGTTGATGACCATATGAAAGGAGATGTTATATGTCAAATTTATTAAATGTGGATTCTAGATATTAAAGGTTTCATTCTTGGTTCATGTAATCACTAGTAAGGGCATAAATTTAGATTCTTAAAAATAGAAGTTATTCAACATTGTGTTCGACCAATAATGGAAATCATGATCTATAGTATTCTCGATTTATCAAAATACTTTCTATAATTTCATTGAAATTTATCATCAGTGTTGAATCCACTAACCCAGTTAACTTGGAATGGAGTGAAGTTACTTTTGATGGATGAATGTGAACAATGTTTTAAGGAACCGATGAAGTGATTGGTCACAAAACCTATAATTACTTTTCCCTGCCCCATAGAAGGGTTCTTAATATAAATTGAAGCCTCAAAAAAGTTCTTGGGGTGAGTCCTCATAAAAAATTAAAAGGTAATTACTTATACCTCATAATAATTTAAAACTCAGGATCAAATTTATCTGACACATGATTTGAATCAAGTGGAAATTATCTTTGTATTAAAATTTTGGTGGAATTATCCCTATGGTGAGAATTCTGATATTTATACTAATAATATTATTATTAATTATATATTCACAAATAATGTGTTAAATATGATCTAATGGAAATGGTTTTAATTGATAAAATTATAATACATGTAGAGACCCAAAGCTTGACGTACAAGGATATTACATTACTTTAGCAGAATACTTAATACATAATAATAACAGACACACAAGGATCCCAATAGTTTAGTGTCTTTGGAAACATGGAACGTAATCTTCTAATCTTGGTGAAAGATCTTCAACATCTCCCATAAAGATCTTCCCCTTTTTTTATTACCTAAAACCTTTCTTTATATCCTGGGGAAAAGAAAACATAAAAAGGGTGAGCTAAAGTGCTCAGTAAGGGTAAGCATGGTTAAAATAAAACATACCATATACATTTGAACTTAAAAACACGAACATAATGTTTAAACATCACAAGCTTGAGCAATGACTTAAAACATGGAAGTATGTAAGGCATAGATCATATAGAAACATTAAGATTGATAAAATAGCATGTGAATAAAACATGTATTTGTGGAAACTATTAAGCACATGATATGATTTCCATATTAGCCAAGGCATTGCTGCCAAGACTATCTTAGTGGACAAAGTCCCTTTCTGAATCGAGTTCACTCCTCGTTCCAGTCCTGTAATACTGAACTGGTTTAACTTTCCATTCCAGCCATGTCTATCTCATGAGATATAAATATTTACCCAATGCATTGGAGGGAGATATAGGTCCCACCCATCTCATAATGAAATCATTCTTTCGTGTGCCACAAAATAATAAATCATACATCATAGCATAACCCATGAAATAAAATGGGATTCTTAAACAGCATGCCATCATAACATAATCCATAAACAATTGATATAATTTCATTATAAGAAAATTGAAACCATTTAAATAATAGAGACATTTTACTTGAAACATACACATATGAAATAATGTCATCTTAGATGGAAAATAGTTTTGACAAAACACTTGAAATGAATTCTTGAGGAAAATATCCTTTCTTCTTCTAAATCATTTTCTTTTCACAAAATTCCCTGCAATTTTAAAAGATAAGGGTTTTTTTTTGAAAATAATCAAGCAATCTTGTAGAGGAAGCTTATTTAAAATGAGGTTTTATGAAACCGTAAAAATCCGTTCACGCCGTATAAGTTAAAAATAACATTCTCCTCGTACTTTTGTCGGAAAAGTCAAAAAGTACCTTATATGGTAACCAAAGGAAAGATTCCATTCATACAATGTGGTAAAAATTAAATAAAGGGTAAAAATGACTTTAAACATCCGTGGAAGAATGGTAAACATTTTATGAAATCATTTTTAGAAAACATGGTCATGGATGATAAACGTAACGCCAGTAAATACTTGCATATATGAAATCTCTGATAAAAATGAGATTGAAAATTTATCCCTTAACTTAAGTCTGATATGCTTCATACATATCCGAACCTCCTGTATAATGATTTAAATAATGTCATTGACTTATTACAGAATCATATTCATTGTTATGATATCATATATGTTTCACTTATTACTTTATATTACCCATTCTTTTGTAAATTCCATGTTAAAGCAGCGTTTTGGGTAAAATCATTTCATTTATCGTATGTGTTTCGACATTTAATTCTTGATATTATTACTTATATCCTGATTTATGTAATTTAAGAATTTAAAACATGATTTACATAGATTCATCATATACATATATATATTATAGGTCGATAAAAGGAATGAAATACACCGTTCATGGAGACGGTAGGCCATACGTACGCATGAACGATGTTTTCGTTTCCTTATTGAATTGAATGAAACTAAATAGACGACATACATATATATATATACATAAATCCAGTAGCATTATTATTTCATATATTTCATTATTATTCATTAAATAAACTTTATGATCATTCATGTATGGTTAACATGGAGAATGAATCTCATCACGTTGTGGAGACGGTAGTCCGTACGTACGCACGAGCGATGATATCATTTCCATAATCATTGAATTGAATTGGAGTGGATGATACAATATATAAGAATAAGTATTATGTTATAATAACTATTTATAGTTATTATTTACACCATTATACCCATCCAAGTATGGTGGTATTGGAAAAACATATTACACCACGGCGTGGAGAAGGTATTCCATACGTACGCACGCGCGGTGATTTTGTTTTCCGTAGGATGGATAGATGGTGAAATAGGGTTGTTTCATACTTATAATAACATATCCGTATATTAGTGATACTGATGTTATTACTTCATAATGAAACAACTAAATAAGAAGAAGTGGAAGAATAAATAAAGTTGAAAGAATCGGTAACGGGCATTACCTCTTCTTTGAAGCGCCTCTTTGAGACCTCCTTTTAGGGCACTGAAATAGGTCTTTGAAGAAGACAAGGACCTCTAAGATGTTTCTAGGGAAGTGTAGAAGAGAATTTGGCCGGTTTTGGCCGAGCTTGAAGGCTCAAAGTGGTGTGAGGAAGAGAGGGAGGAGGTGCCCTTTTATAAGGGAGGAGAGGGGCACCTTCAGAATAACTAAAAATATTATTTTATTATAAAGCCAAATTCGGTTTTAAATAGCTCCAAATTGATTAATTTCGAAGCTAAGGTGGGGATGGATCTAAATACTCTCATACAATAGAATTTATACAAGTTTAGGTTCCTATTTTAAACTTATCATTTAGATTTAACATTAAGTTAGATAATTTTACTTTTACCATGTCTTTTTTTGTTCTCACACTATAAGGTTAATAAACTTACTATAAAAAGCCAAACGAACCCCAAGTTGTTTATTATTAATATATATAACCTTATCTAAGTCATTTGGCAGAACCTTATATTTTTAGGAATAAAATGACAATTAATAATATAATATTTGTTTTAAAAACTATTTTATGTCAATTTTGCAACTATTTGGTAATTGATTTTTTTGAAAATCATAACAGACTGATTAGTTCTAAAAAATTTAATTATATCAATACTAACATGTCATATTAACCTATAAAATTATTGTAATTCATAAAAATTCTCAAATTAAATTTATTTTTGAATTTATAACATCAATTATGTCAATATTTCATTAATAAGATAATTACTGCATCATCTTTATGTCATAAATAAATTAAATTATTTAATGTCTAAAAATTACAAATAAAATAAAATTATGTATTAAATCATTTTATCTTTCTAATGAATATTTATATTCGAATTTATCTTATGTATAACCCTATATTAAAAAAAATTACTAATTAAACATTGATTTTAACTATTTTAACCCTTCTTTAAATAAATTAATAATAAATGTTCTAATCTAATCCAAGTGGGCCTAAATGGTTATATTTTATTCCTAAGGTTGTTTTTGGTCGAATTACACTTATCCAATAGAATTAGTACATGTCTTAGGGTAATAATTATATCATTTTTACCCTTAATTACACTATTTACTTTTAACCGTGGTAAAAAAAATAAAAAGTTACTATTCACCAAAAATTATTTCCATCTCATTGAACCAAATTTTACTTACTGACATCAACTGTGTCTCTCGGTTTTTTGAAATTCCACTAACAGAAGCGGTAAAATTATGTTTTATGAAAAATTCATTTTTTTTAAATACCACTTAGTGGTTTCACTATTCATCAAAAATGAAAGTTTCCAGAAAAATACCAAAAATTAGGCCTAAGATATATTTGATACTATGAACTCAAAAATGATGTATATTTTATCAAATTCAAAACATATCAGTTGCATTAATTAATTTAAAAATTAATTCCCGTCGTCTAAACAAATAGCGTGTTCTTAAGAGATAATAACTATCAAAAGGTTGACACTTGTTTATGTCTGGTTTAAATGTGAAATTACATCCAATGACTAACATTGTATTAAATTGTAAAAATATATTCTAAATATCAATTAAAATCACTCAAATTAATAATTTATCACTATTAATTATTTCAATTAAAAAGGTTGTTTTTAATTAAAATTTAGTAATTTTCACTATTCATCAGAAAATGAAAGTTATCCGAAAAGTACCAAAATTTCACCCTAAGCTAATTTCGATATTCCGAATCCAAAAATGAAGTCCATTTTGAAAAATAAATTTAAAAAATCTCAAAAAGTGGTTATTACTATTCATAACAGCTAGTTTTAATAATATTTAAATAGCATATCATTGTTTAGTGAAACTCGGTATTGCGTACAACACACGCTATCGCGGAAGGTCGCGCTTGCGTGTAATGCAAGCCACGTTAGGGTTGTGTGTTTTACAATAATCCTTCATTTTTTCATATAACATAATCCATCGATATTTCATTTATAAATTGAATATATATATATATACACTCAATGTTGCGTAGAATAACTATTATCAAAATTGTGTGTAACACGATCCAAGAATAGTGTTGCGTATACTGCAAGCTAATACGGTGTTGCGTATAGTGCAAGGTAATCTTGGTGTAGCATACAACACAAGAAATTAATGAAATTAAAAGAATATTTTTCATAAAATCTCGGGGTGTAACATTCTACCCCCCTTAAAATGAATTTCGCCCTCGAAATTCTTCGGGGTTATAAATGGTTTACTACTCGAAAGTTTGTTTAATAGAAACCCACATCCTAAAAAGGAATACCCAAACTTTTCATTAAAAACTAAAGTATGAAATGTAACGGTTACCCAAATTAACTCATCACTGGGTTTCCACGTAGGAGAACATAGCTGAAAATATGGATATGGAAGAAAAATATAACCATCCAGTTCTGATGGAGAGTGGTAGAGAACATGGCTATGAAATAGCCAACAATCACAAAGCCATATATTTGCAATGATCTAAGGTGCTATATGATTCATCAGATATAAGGGAACTAGGACAACATTTTTGGTTTTCACGATCATTTCCCTAAAGTCAGTGAAATTGGAATTAGAAGAAATACTTTCGTGATTTTGGTATAGTCTCACCGTTGGTTGTTATTTGACAATTTCCACTTCATCTCTTAAAGAAATGAAGTCGAATTTGTCATTCATGATGTTTTAGAAGATCATGTGATAGAATGATGGGTCATTCCATCAGTCTCAAACAAAAGGTTAGAAAAGTTATAAAAACTTACATAAGTCCATCTATAGTGAGATTAATCATATATAGTTCCTAAAATGGACTTATAATTCATATATCATACTGCTTAATATAATAAAACTAGTTTCTACTAAACAGGGACTTCCTGTAGGCCAGTGGTAGGCGATAAAGGCCAGTCGCACTTCGGTTGTGGGTTCGATTCCCACAGCCTTGTCCGACGTGATGGGATGTCGCCCATCCTGCAGGTTGTCCTTTTTCAAAAACTACATTACTATAACATCCCATAAATAATATCAAAAAAAACTTCTATCCTTAAACAATACTAACTTATGTCCAACATAATCCATTCCAATCTTTAGGCTTATCGATAATACTTCAGTCCACTCTCATATTATAATGAAAACGATTACCAGAGATTTAATACCATCGTTGATCCCCATATATCATAAGATATGTCTTGTTGGTCACATTCCAAACATTCGAAGGCCTTAATCATGTATTCTCTTGAAAAATGAATACCCATTGAATCTAAGTGAAAACATGAATGCTCTCAAAAGTTAACTCTTTCCACATACCAAAATCCAAAAATTCTATATACTCAAACCATGATATAACCTTCTCCTTATATCATTCATGAGCTTATGAATACTATCAAACATTTAATTTTCTCTTTATCCATTCATTATGCGCATATCATCAACATTCCAAAAATATATGAATAACCTTTCATGGATACTGGTACCATTAATCATACACTTTCAAAACTCAAGGAAAGACAACAGTGTAACAATCCTTAGATGTCTCTTTATTCCATAGTACCATGAGATTACTTATACAACATTACACATGTTAAACATGTAATCATTCCACTACATTCTTAAACTGTTGACCGAGCTACAACAATTATTTAATCTCACATATCATTTGTAGTCTCTTCATCATCATCAACATAAATACTACCCATACGACCATACTGATTATCTTCATGAGACTTTCCCTTAGGGCATTGGTTTGCATAATGCTCGTACATTCCACATTTAAAACATTTAACCATTGTTGATGTCGTAGCAATACCATTATCCTCATCCCTGGTGTTAACTGAACCTTTTCTTTTGCACTTACTGGCTTTGTGTCCTTCGTTTTCACACCCAAAGCATCTTCCAATTCCTTTGTAACATTCTCCTTGATGCCTCTTCCAACATGATTTACATAGGGGAAATTGAACTTTCTTTTCTCTATGATCATCATGAAACTCCATCTTTCTCTTATTACCTGTGTCAAGAAACTTACCAAATTTTACATTATTGATCATATTATGAGATTGCTGATTCGGCATAATAATGATGTTTGGACTTCCAAATCTCATTTCATTTGGTTTCTCATGAAGAATATCATTCCACTGTCCATCATATCCTCCATTATCGTGAATCATCTTGTTTCCATCCATTTTCTAAAACCCAAAAATTATATTGTGAGAGGAAAAAATCATAATAAAGGGGGTGTAACTTCAATATCTAACATCTTTGGTTTAATCTAATATCGTTACCATAGTTCTAGGACTATATCCTATACGTATACTTATCCTTAAGGACATCTCTAGACATACCTTAGAAATATCTCTAGGGATCTCACTAACGTTTTTTGCATCCTAGTTTCCAAAGGTTGACTAAACTTTTCCTCTGATACCAACTGTAGAGACCCGAAGCTTGACGAACAAGGATATTACATTACATTAGCGGAATACTTAATACATAATAATAACAGACACACAAGGATCGTAATAGTTTAGTGTCTTTGGAAACATGGAACGTAATCTTCTAATCGTGGTGAAAGATCTTCAACATCTCCCATAAAGATCTTCCCCTTTCTTTTCTTACCTATAACCTTTCTTTATATACTGGGGAAAAGAAAACATAAAAAGGGTGAGCTCAAATGCTCAGTAAGGGTAAGCATGGATAAAATAAAACATACCATATACATTTGAACTTAAAAACATGAACATAATGTTTAAACATCACAAGCTTGAGCAATGACATAAAACATGGAAGTACGTAAGGCATAGATCATAAAGAAACATTAAGAATGATAAAATAGAATGTGAATAAAACATGTAATTGTGGAAACCATTAATCACGTGATATGATTTCCATATTAGACAAGGCATTGCTGCCAAGACCATCATAGTGGACAAAGTCCCTTTCCGAATCGAGTTCACTCCTCGTTCCAGTACTGTAATACTGAACCGGTTTAACTTGTCGTTCCAGCCATGTCTATCTCATGAGATATAAATCTTTACCCAGTGCATTGGAGGGAGATATAGGTCCCACCCATCTCATAATGAAATCATTCTTTCATGTGCCACAAAATCATAAATCATACATCATAGCATAACCCATGAAATAAAATGGGATTCTTAAACATCATGTCATCATAACATAATCCATAAAAAATTGATATCATTTCATCATAAGAAAATTGAAACCATTTAAATCATAGAGACATTTTAATTGAGATATACACATATGAAATAATGTCACCTTAGATGGAAAATAGTTTTGACAAAACACTTGAAATGAATTCTTGAGGAAAATATCCTTTCTTCTTTAAAATCATTTTCTTTTCACAAAATTCCATGAAATTTTAAAAGATAAGGGTTTTGTTGAAAATAATCATGAAATCTTGTAGAGGAAGCTTCTTGAAAATGAGGCGTTATGAAACCGTAAAAATCCGTTCACGCCATATAAGTTAAAAATAACATTCTCCTCATACTTTTGTCGGAAAAGTCAAAAAGTACCTTATATGGTAACCAAAGGAAAGATTCCATTCATACAATGTGTTAAAAAGTCAATAAAGGGTAAAAATGACTTTAAAAATCCATGGAAGAATGGTAAACATTTTATGAAATCATTTTTAGAAAACATGGTCATGGATGATAAACGTAACCCCAGTAAATACTTACGTATAAGCAATCTCGGATAAAAATGAGATTGAAAATTTATTCTTTACCTTAAGTCAGATATACTTCGTACGTATCCAAAACTCCTGTATAATTATTTAAATAATTTCATTGACTTATTACAGAATCATATTCATTGTTATGATATCATATATGTTTCACTTATGACTTTATATTACCCGTTCTTTTGTAAATTCCATGTTAAAGCAGCGTTTTGGGTAAAATCATTTCATTTATCATATGTGTTTCGACTTGTCGTTATTGATATTATTACTTATATCATGATTTACATAATTTCAGAATGTAAAACATGATTTAAATATACTCATCATATACATATATATATATATTATAGGTCGATAAAAGGAATGAAATACACCGTTCATGGAGACGGTAGGCCGTACGTACGCATGAACACTGTTTTCTTTTCATTATTGAATTGAATGAAACTAAATAGACGACATACATATATATATACATAAATCTAGTAGAATTATTATTTCATATATTTCATTATTATTCCTTAAATAAACTTTATGATCATTCATGTATGGTTAACATGGAGAATAAATCTCATCGTGTCGTGGAGACGGTAGTCCGTACGTACGCACGAGCGATGATATCATTTCCATAATCATTGAATTGAATTGGAGTGGATGATACAATATATCAGAATAATTATGATGTTATAATAACTATTTATAGTTAATATTTACACCATTATACCCATCCAAGTATGGTGGTGTTGGAAAAATAGATTACACCACAGCGTGGAGACTGTATTCCGTACGTACGCACGCGCGGTGATTTCTTTTTTCGTAGGATGGTTAGATTTTGAAATAGGTTTGTTTCATACTTATAATAACATATCAGTATATGAGTGATACTGATGTTATTACTTCATAATGAAACAACTAAAGAAGAAGAAGTGGTAGAAGAAATAAAGTTGAAAGAATCGGTAACAGACATTACCTCTTCTTTGAAGCGCCTCTTTGAGATCTCCTTTTAGGGCACCGAAATTGGTCTTTGAAGAAGACCAGGACCTCTAGGATGTTTCTAGGGAAGTGGAGAAGAGAATTTTGCAGGGTTTGGCCGAGCTTGAGGGCTCAAAGTGGTGTGAGGAAGAGAGGGAGGAGGTGCCCTTTTATAAGGGAGGAGAGGGGCACCTTTGGAATAACTAAAAATATTATTTTATTATAAAGCCAAATTCATTTTTAAATAGCTCCAAATTGATTTATTTCTAAGATAAGGTCGGGATGGGTCGAAATCCTCTCATCCAATAGAATTTAGACAAGTTTAGGTTCCTATTTTAAACTTATCATTTAGATTTAACATTAAGTTAGATAATTTTACTTTTACCGTGTCCTTTTGTGTTCTTACACTATAAGGTTAATAAACTTACTATAAGAAGCCAAACGAACCCCAAGTTTTTTATTATTAATATATATAACCTTATCTAAGTCCTTTGGCCGAACCTTATATTTTTAAAAATAAAATAACAGTTAATAATATAATATTTGTTTTAAAAACTATTTTATGTCAATTTTGACACTATTTAGTAATTTATTTTTTTGAAACTCATTACAGACTGATTAGTTCGAAAAACGTTATTTATATAAATACTAAAATGTCATATTAACCTATAAAATTAGTGGAATTCATAAAATGTCTCAAATTAAATTTATTTTGGTATTTATAACATCAATTATGTCAATATTTCATTAATAAGATAATTACTGCATCATCATTGTGTCATAAATAATTTAAATTATTTAATGTCTAAAAATTACAAATTTTATACAATTATGTATGAAATCTTTTTATATTTATAATGAATATTTATATTCAAATTTATCTTATGTATAACCCTATATTAAAAATAATTTACTAATTAAACTTTGATTTTAACTATTTTAACCCTTCTTTAAATAAATTAATAATAAATGTCCTAATCTAATAAAAGTGGGCCTAAATGGTCATATTTTATTCCTAAGGTTGTTTTTAGTCGAATTACACTTATCCAATAGAATTAGGACATTTGTTAGGGTAATAATAATATCATTTTTACCCTTAATTACACTATTTACTTTTAACCGTGGTAAAAAAAGTAAAAAGTTACTATTCACCAAAAATTATTTTCATCTCATTGAACCACATTTTACTTAGTGACATCAACCTTGTCTCTCGGATTTTTGAAATTCCACTCACAGAAGGGGTAAAATTAAGTTTTATGAAAAATTCATTTTTTTTAACTACCACTTAGTGGTTTCACTATTCATCAAAAATGAAAGTTTCTAGAAAAATACCAAAAATTAGGCCTAAGCTATATTTGATATTATGAGCTCAAAAATGATGTCTATTTTACCAAATTCAAAACATATCAGTTGCATCAATTAATTTAAAAATTATTTCCCGTCGTCTAAACGAATAGCGTGTTCTTAAGAGATAATAACTATCAAAAGTTTGACACTTGTTTATGTCTGGTTTAAATGTGAAATTACATCCAATGACCAAAATTGTATTAAATTGTACAAATATATTCTAAATATACTTTAAAATTACTGAAATTAATAATTTATCACTATTAATTATTTCGATTAAAAAGGTTGTCTTTAATTAAAATTTCATAATGTTCACTATTCATCAGAAAATGAAAGTTATCCGAAAAGTACCAAAATTTCACCCTAAGCTAATTTCGATATTCCGAATCCAAAAATGAAGTCCATTTTGAAAAATAAATTTACAAAATTTCATAAATTGGTTATTACTAACCATAACATCTTGTTTTAATAAAATTTAAATAGCATATCATTGTTTTCCAAAACACGGTATTGCGTACAACACACGCTATCGCGGAAGGTCGCGCTTGCGTGTAATGCAAGCCCACTCAGGGTTGCATGTTGTGCAAGAATCTTTTGTTGTTTCTTATAACATAATCTATCCATATTTCATTTATACATTGAATATATATATATATATACTCAATGTTGCGTAGAATAACTATTATCAAAATTGTGTGTAACACGATCCAAGAATAGTGTTGTGTATACTGAAAGCTAATACGGTGTTGCGTATAGCACAAGGTAATCTTGGTGAAGCATACAACACAAGACATTAATGAAATTAAATGAATATTTTTCATAAAATCTCTGGGTGATACAATACATCTCAATATATTACCACCCTGAGAAGGAAAACAAGGTGGATAATGCTTTATGTAGGAAAGATCATGCTACCATATCTATGATGGTGGTTGAAAGAGTCACAGTGTTCATGTAATTTCAAAAGATAAATCTTAAAACAATAAGGGAATGTGATAAATAATGTCTTTTTCATGTAACTAATCAAACATCCATTCATTCTAAGATCAATGAATCTCGGAAAATTGAAATATAGTTACTAAAAATTGTAGAGAATATTTTGAAGTTACACTTTGATAAAGATGGAGTTATAAGGTTTCAATCTCAGATATGTGTCCTATAAAAATATGAACTAATGGGAAAACTTATATATGATTCTCATAACACATATTGAAAAAATATAATTGAATCTCCACACTCGAAAGAACATGCTTCATGCACTGGATCAAATTAAAAAAAAATTGAATGTTCCCTCATCGATGGTTTCTTTCTATCTAGAGGTGAACAGTTCTATAGTGGACACTGGCCTTATTCCTTTTTCTAAATAGTTTTTTTATTATATGTGGCTTTGAGTACTTCCTCCTCCTTTGATGGCATCGCCTGTTTTCTTAGTCAAGGGTTCCCTACTATTTATCCTTTGGTGGGTGGTCCTTCAGCGGTGTGGAGGCCAACTCCCATTTGGATAAATGATAGTGGTGGGGATCTTATGGTGGGATATTCTCTTTATAATGGGGAATATAGAAGTTATATTTTTATGATCTTGATTATCATTGACCTTGGTAAAGGAAATCTAGTGGGACCCTCACTCAAGGAGGTTCTTCTTCGGCCTCCGCCCTCTTCTGAGGCCCCAACTTTGAGGTTCCGTTAAGTTTTCATAGGGGGGGGGCTAGAATGAAATTATGGGAGAATCCAAATCCCAGAGCTTCCCTTTTATGTACTTAGTGGATGAATATTCTCTCCATTGGTGGAAAAGTGTCTAATCTCATTCTTCCAGAACTATGTGGCTTTGTGGGGTTTATCGGCTTCAGTATTGGTTTCATAGATGAATTTGAAATCATTTGTTATCCATTCATTGAGGGAGGTCTTTTTTATAGTGTGGTCTTGTGGTTATTGTGTGGTGGTAAGGGGCACTTCAACCTATTCTGTTGGTTGATGGTGGTTCATCATGGCTCAGAATCTCCTTAATTAGAAGTTCAGATAAATATTCATCTCCATCCTATACTATTTTATAATATTTGTTTTCTTTGTACTATTAGAAATTACTTAGGGGAGTTCTTGTTATGGATGATTATAAAATCAGTCTTTTGGATTCTTTAAATGTGTGGATTTGTGTGTAAATGGATCTTTCCCAGCCTCATAGATTTCAAATACTTCTCCATGTAGGGGAGTCTCTAGAATGGTGGAAAATTATTGTTTTCACCTCTCCGATACTCTATTGTATGACATTCCATCTTTAGGGACACTCTCCTTCAATATTACGTATGATCCATGTCTTTAAAAAGTATTGACACTAGGTCTTAGGTCCCTCATCGAAGCCAGGATTAGCCTTCTCTTCTCATACAATCTAACTCATCCAATCTAAGTCATAGATTCTAGGAATTGTCCCTAATCCCTCTAGGACTATTGTTCTTTATTCCCCTTCCAATCAAGATTTGGTTCCATCTCAACCTTTATCATCTCCTTTGAGGGAAGGCTTTAGTTTTCCTTTGTTCCCATACTCATCTCGAGAAGGTACTCCCTTCCATGATATATTTCACTCTAGTTTCATCTTATAAGATTCACTCATAATCCTGGAAAAGTAAGCATAGGGATCCACTTCAATATTCTTCTCCAACAATACTTATTATAGGATCCAGTACACACTTGAACACCACACTTATGACTTTAAATGACTTTATTTTTTTATTATATGTTCATAATGTGTCAGATATTGATGTTATTCATTCTCCATATCCTCCCAATGGTTCTCATAATATGATAAAATCCAAATAGATGATGTCCAACCATTTGATTCCTTGAAAATATGCTAAAACGCCTGGGGCCAAATCCAAAAGATGAAAATTTTAATGATCTGTCTTCTAGTCTGGAATGCCCATGGGATTGGTGCACGAGTTGAAAATAATTTCATTTCCTATAAAGTTCTTAATAGTAACTCCTTCATTGTTGTTGTTCTTGACCTGAAGTAATATTATTTAAATATATTAATGTTTTCAAAAATAATCATGATGTTTTATTATCTAAATGTTCTTAAAAATCACTATATCTTGATTTTATGGAATTATATTATCTCGGTTGATATTATTGATGCTTTAGAACAGTTCATCACCACAAAATTACTGTAGGTACTCATATTATTCTCTTTAATTTTTTCTATGATAAATGTGATGCATGGAAGAGGTAGGTTCTCTAGAGTGAGCTAGGTTTATTCTCCCTGAGATATATTTCATGGTTTTTTATAAGAGACATCAATGTGATTACTGATCCTACTTAGAAGAAGGTAACGTTATTTTTTCCTCTAATTTATTTTGAGGATTTATCCTCATTTATGTCTAATAGAATCCTTCTTTATTTGGGGTATGATAGGAATCAGTTTACCTGGTGAAACAATTAGTAGTATATAAGACATGTATGGAGTCATCTTGATAGGTGTCTAGTTAATTTTCATGTCATCTTCAGCTTCCCCAAAAAAAGGTCACCCATCTTTTCTATGATTTCTCTAATCGTTCTTCGATATGTTTTGATCTATTTACTAGAAAAGGGCATGGAGACCATTTACATTTTTCTCAATTTTGTACATCATTACAGAGATATCACTAATTAGTCATAGAGTCTGGGAATAAGCCTTCAAATGGAATTTTGTGGCAAGGGATTCATAATAAGATTAGTCACATTAAGGGGTTATTCATTCCTTGGTTAACATTTAACCCCCTAGTACACATGACATGGACCAGCTCTTGGATGATATTGTTCACACGGAAATATTTCTGAAGAATTAATGGGATAAAAACATGTTTTTTGATCTTTCTCAAAATAAGAACATGTTATCTGATATGGTTCTAATATAAAATTTAATGTCATGTGATCAAGACCATATAAAATTTATTAAATAAGGGGATCATAATACTACTTACATTCATGGTTGCATCAATGAAAAGTGGCGTATTATTAAGTATAATATCTTAATAAATTATGGAAAATTTTCTAACCATCGTGATGTGGTTAGGGATATGGATTTCTTCACTTTAACACAATTATTGTAGGTCCCAACCCTCAAATCCTTGATGGCTATCCAAGATTCCAAACATAGCTATTTGAGTTTATACCCAGATTTGTTTTGGAGGAGGATAATTTATATATTTAACCATTATTTGATGAATATGATATTATTGAATTAGTTTAGGTGCTTAATACTGAGAGTATTTCCAGCCCTGATGGACTTTTGGGGGCTTCTTCGCTAACTCTTGGGATATTGTGAGGAAAGACTTGGTGATGGAGATCTAAGATTTATTTCAGGGTGTAAGCCTTCCTCAGGTGGTTGTTTCTACTACCTTGGTTATCTTACCTAGGATTAAAGATACATCCACATTGAGTCATTAAAGACCAATCAGTATGTTCAATTTCTCATATAAGGTCTTGGATAGTTTGATTAACAAAATTATAGCTATTTTTATTCCTTATTGGATTTATTTAGAGAAACATGGTTTCATTCAAGGAAGGTCGATCCAAGATGATATCTAACTTTCCCAGAAGATTGTGTCTGATATCAACCAAATGATTATAGTATCCAACAAGGTAATCATCCTCAATATAGACAAAGTGTATGGAAGGTTAGATTAATGTTATACAATCAATGTATTCAATTGTATGGGATTCTTGTCTTGGTCCTCTGACATCATATTTAGATGCTTAATCTAATCATTTTCTTCTATTTACTTCTTATGGATGCACTATGTTTTCTTCAAATCCATTCATTTTTATGACAAGGTGATCCCATTTCTCTAAGATTGATTATTATTTCCAAAGACATCCTTAATTGTTTAATTAATAAGAAGATCATGGATGGGGTAATCAGGCCATACCAATGCAGAAATCACATTGGTGGAATATCATATTTAATATTTTTTATGAGACTATTATTTTATTAAGGATATAAAAAAGAACTATCCAATTTATTAATAACATTCTAGAATTGTATGCTAATTGGAGTAGAGAACTTGTGAATAATGAAAAGAGTATTATTTTTAATTCTATATGGTACTCTGATAGGCGGGTTTCTTATTTGGAGAGCATGATGGGTATTCACAGAATATGTTTTCCCCTTGAATACCTCAGTGATCCTATTTCCTATCACAACCTATTGATTCATCATTTTAATGGAGTAGTTTATAAAATCATCAGTCCAATCATGAAATGGATGAACCAATACCTATCCTTTAAGGGATAATTTTTTAGTGATTTGTATTCTTGTGTCCATCCCAATTAATGTTTTATCTTCTCTTAATGTGAAAAAAGTCTTGATCAAAAGAATTGAAAATATATTGAAATCCTTCATCTAGTATGCACAATTAGAATGAAAATACCATTGTGCATCAGGGGATCAGATGGAAAAGAATATGGGACAAAGATGCATAAATATTATGAGGTTTTCAAGATTTATGTACATCCATCCAAAATTGTGATTTATGATCAATGTACATCATGCATGCAAAGCTATCCTAGAAATTTATTGAAGGGAAAACATTGTAGGATGGATTTGTGGATGAAAAGTATGAAAATAAATGGGGTGTTCTGAGAGGGAAGGTTTCATCCCTATGGAACTCGGTCAAATAATACATACCTAAATTATATAACCTCTCATAGTGGATAGTTGGTCATATAGATTTTAGTTTCTTGAATCAGAATTGGATCAGTGTCAACAAGGAATATCCAAGAATCCCTACACTAGAAATAATGATTACAGTTAATGATGAGTCATATAAGTGTTTATTTACAAGTTCTAAGTCTATAAAATTTTCATCCAAAGAATAACATTATAAGATGCTAAAGACAACTCAACTCAACAAATGGAGAGAGATCCTATAGTGAAAGGAGATTCCCGTGAAGTTCAATTTCCTATTATGGAATATCAAGAACCATGTGTTACCCACCAATGAGAATTTGAAGAACAAGGGAATTGTTCTTGTTTCCAAATGAAATTTTTATGAGTTCTATCAAGAAGAATAAGCAGATAATTTATTCTTTGATAAGGACTCGGCACAGTCAGTTTGGATATCATTAGGTGTCTTTTCTATCATTTCCTCTCAGGATTATTTGATTTCTTCCTTCCTCTCTCACAAGTTTTAGGGAGCTCACAGTTGTGGTGTTAAAATTAATGTGAGAACATTCATACTTATGGCGATATGTTGGTTTTTATGGAAAAAAGGAATAAACCTTTCTATGAAGGGGTCCAATATTCATGAAATTATTTCAACTATTGAACCAGGTACTCGATTGTGGATATACACCTTCCGAGTAAGAACTATTGTGATAAGTCATCCCTATAAATGTTTAAGACTTCCAACAACACTCAACATTCCACGGAGCATATTTCATAGGGGAACTAGATCTGTTCACAACCTCACAATTATTATATTAAATTCCACATGGATGGGTCTGATCGTATGGTTATTATGCATAGAAGTGGTGTCATGCAAGACCTGAATGGGTAATTCATCTTCACATATTTTATATGTTTTAGTAATGGGGATCCTCTTCATGAAAAGGATCATACAATGCACATAGGCCTACAAATATGCTACGAGAAAATAATTTGGATAATAGAAATTGAAATGTATTCCTCAACAATTAATAATGTGCTTCTTGGATGGGTAAAAATCCATGGTCTATTATTTTTCTTATGTAGTGACTTAAGGAACTCATATCTCATCGCATGGAGGTCCTACATATGTGGAGTGAGGGGAATAAAGTCACTAATTTCCCTACAACTTTATTTTCGACTACTACTCAAGATGGAATGTTAATTTTTTTACCTTGAGTTCCTTTCCTCCAAAAGGTATGATTTTAGTTAGATGAGATTCCCTTACTCTCCACTACTTTCATACTCCTTTATTACTCAGTTCATTTGTTCCTAGATTTTTTTAGGGACCTTGTGGTTTCAATTTAATTTCTGGAATAAAATCATTATATTTTTGAATCATAGATCATCATTCACTATTCATCTTGGAAGCATGAAGATGTACAGATATCTAAAGAAAAAGTTCTGGTGGGATAATGTGAAGAATGATATTTCAGAATACATATCTCCATGCTTGGTATTCCAAAAATCTAATGAGAAATGAAAAAATTCTATCGGTATGTTGAAACCATTACCGATAATAGTATTGAAATTAGAAAACATCAGAATGGATTTACTTGTAAGACACCCCAAAACATCTAAAGGTCATAATTCTATTTGTGTTGTATTCGATCTCAATATGATGTTATAATATTTTATTTCCATAAAAAAATATTTCTATCTTGACTAACTCAACAATATATACATAAGGGAAGTGGTAAGGATACATGGAGTACCACCCTTCGTTTTATATCCACAGGATGAGAAGCTTACCTTGAGAATATAGGGAAGTCTTAAGAAATAATTGGAGGAAAAGAAGAGTTTATAGATTCTTATCATCCACCTATTGATGGTTAGTCTAAAAGAACCATTTAAAAAAATGAGGATATGTTGAGAGCTTGTTCGATGGATATACAAGGATGTTGGGGTCAACACCTCACCTGAGTAGAGTTCTCATATAATAACATTTTCCATTATAGCATACAGATTGCACCGTATGAGGAACTATATAGAAAGAGAAGCAGGAATCCAACATGTTATGACGATGGTTGGGAGAAGAATTTGATAACTCGTGACCTTTTCCAAGAAATGATAGTGGATTTTAAAACCATTCGGTGACATATGAAAGTGAAACAATGTTCACATAAAATTTATATAGATACTCATCGATGAGATCTAGAGTTTGAAGTTGGTGACAAGGTATTCCTTCAAGTATCTACCAGGAAATGGGTTCAATGATTTGGGAAGATTGGGAATCTTAACCCTAGATACAACGGTCCCTTCAAGATCCTTAATTATATCTAGGTCTTAGACTATCACTCAACACTCCCTCTAGACCATTCTCATGTGTATAATGTATTCCTTGTATAACTTTTGAGGGAGTACATACCCGATACATCATATATAATGATCTCAAAGGATGAACAACTAGAATATTTCCTTTAAAATGAATAACAATTTGTGGAAATATTGGATCAAAGAGACACGGTTCTAAGAAACACTATAGGACGTTAAGGTAATTGTGATGGGGTATTTACAATGGACTCCTGTCAAAAAATGTCATTTGCGATGATAGTCCGTCTCAAATACCTCATCCCTGATGGTGGTTTTGAAAATCTGTTTATTTGCGACAATTCGCCACAAATAATATTTATTTTTGAAGGATACTATGGTTATCACAAAATACTCCCATAAGGGTTTATAAATAACCATTTATGATGGATGAATTCATTTGTTTCAAATAAAAAAATTCCCAAAAAATAAAGAATAATAATTAAATAATTAAATTTATTTTAAAAAATATATATTAAAATTACTAAAAAATTTAAATATATATATTCTAAAAAATTAAATATTAAATAAAATAATATTATTTTACAAAATAAATATACTAAAAAATAATTAAGAATTTTAAATTATTGAAATTAATTAACTTAATAAATATATTGGAAAATTATAAAAAATATATATATTATAATAATTTAAAATCCAAAAATTAATTAAAATATTTTTATAACATTAAAAAAGTTAATAAATTTACAAATATTTAGAAAACATTTCAAAAAATTAAAAAAAATTAAAAGTTATATAAAATTAATACATTAGTTAAAAACTAAAATATCTGCCATACCAAATTACAAAAAAAAATCATAAAAACATCATAAATCGTCAACTATCATCTGGTGGGGGAGGATCGCTCGAAGGAACAGGGGAGGAAACTCCATAAAACTTCCATGTGAAAGTCGCCGCATATACTCCATTATCTCATCATCTCTCAATTGTTGCTGCCCACACTCCCCCTCCCTCTACTTCGGCATCTACTGTATCATCTCATATTAAGCTCTCAACCTCTCCTCATAATGTGCAGCAGACGATGACGTCGATGACGACACTCCATTAGCTCCCCTCATAATCACTGATGTCATCAAAGATAAACCATAATAACTAGTTGGTGTCATTCAATAACCAATAACAACAACTCGACATTTCTCTACACATTGTGATGTCGCTTGTATCCAAGCCCCCTCATCGAAACCCAAATCAATGGTGACATCTTGTTTGGTCACAGCTTCACTCTACCATGAATGAGAAGTCACAGCCTAATATGTTTCCTTTAAATGAAATTCAAAATTAGGATAATAATAAAATTAATATTCATGATATTTTTCAACAAAATCACAAAACCACAATATGGCATTGTCGTTATCCTACAAATTATCTTGTACGAGGATCTGTATACATCTTCTTGTAAACTTCAAACTTCGTAATATAAGGGTTGGTAGTAGCCTATATAATATAAAAATCATGTTATAGTTATAACAAATATACATTAATAAATAATACCACTTACCATATGTCCTTGATGTATTCCAAATGTACGACTCCCAACCATATGAGTGGCCTCTTTCCTCTCCTAGCTATAATTTCTGGCTGATGATCTCCTCATAAAAGTCTCTCTTAGTCAAAAGGATCATAACCCATCTCATACCTAAGCTGATATATATTCAGGATAATGAGATATGTTGTAATGATCAAAAACGGTAGCACAATCTTTATTCATAGATCACTTTCTGATGTTGTGTAAAACTAACGAAAGTACTCATGTATATAATAATCTCATGACTTTCGGATAGGACCTATCAGTCTATCAAAAATAGGAAAAAAAATTATTCAATCCAATTAAAAAAATATGTTAGTAATTAAATAAATTTTAAAAGATCATATATAATTTAATAATGTACAATTAAGTGGTTGAGCATCTTGTCATGAACGAGAATGGGTTTCAGGTCCCATGATAGCCATGGATCAGAAAAATAATTTCTTAGAATCCCACCAACTCGTCCAATGGAAAATTGTGAAAAACTGTGAAAATTGATACAAATATTTAATCATAAAATTGTTATCAAAATTAATACAATTAGTTAATATAAAATAAATATCTTAAACAATTAATCATACCTGTGTAAATGGGGATCAAAATAAACATATTTTCATCTCTTTGAAATAGGATCTGGAATCAGTAATCAAGAAACATCATGCCCTCTCCTAGTAGATGCACCCACTTGAAGAAGATGAGTTGAATTGGGCTCATCATCAGGAAGTTCGGCATCAGTGAGAGAACATAATAGATCATCAAGATCATCTCCAGCCATTTGAAACAAATATTCTAACTAGTAAGGGATTGTTAAAATAGATATGAAATATAAATAACTAATAAATGTAAGAATAAAATAATGTTACTTTTAACAGATTATTAATAAAAATATAAATTTTAAAACAAAACTAATAAATATCATAATATAATAATTACATGTAACTAAAGACCTGAATATAATCAATCATCATCTTCATCACCATTTTCATCTACATTAATGAATTCATCCTCATATTCACCATTGTCAACTTCCATACGACTTTTAGTTTCCTCATCCCTTATTACTTCATCAACATTTTCTATATCACCATACCTTAACTAGGGGGTTTTATCATCAATATTTATATCCTGTCATGTAAGATATATATTTTGGGATATTTCTTGAAACTTTTCAATATGTTTCACTTCCATGGAAACATTTTCATTTTCAATAAATCGATATGTCACATTATTTCATTTTTATCACACTCCATAAGTCCTTAAAATCTATAGAAACATAACAGTAATTTTTATATAGTTAATATAAGATCATTTATTACTTGAAAATGCATTTTCTTGAAAACCCACTTTTCATTGTGTTTTTTCACAATTATTTTAAATTAAAATATTTTAATTATGTGAATTTAATTTTATAAGATGGATTAAATATTTTGAATAATAATAATTCATATTATTTAAAAATACCAACATTATTTTTTCATAATGAATACTAAAAATAGTAAAAAAAAATTAATTACCACTCTTAAGGTTAAAACTGTGTTTTTTGAGTAACATGTTCTTTTGTTAAACATAGTTTTCCAAAAGAATTAGGAATTTTATTTTATAATATTTAATATATATAATTATAGGGTAAAAATTATATAATAATTATCATTTTATTTTTTGGCTTAAAGGATAAATTACCTAGGTAAAAAACTAGCTATCGTGGTGAAACTAAAATGGTAAAAGTTAGTAACCTTATAGGTAAGGGGAATAAAATATATAAAACATTTTTATTTTTTATTTTTTGAGGTCTATATTGACCTTTTCACCCAAATTAATATATCATAAATCTATTTTGGAGTCACTTTTCTTGAGAGTGACATCACATTATTGAATAGTTTGGGTTATTTACAAAAATTTCACTCCACAATTTTAAAAGGACAACTCCTCTCCTATCATCTCCAAACATAAAAAAAATAGATAATCCCGATTCATTTTCCGTATTTACTCACATTAACACATCCTATAATCCTTTTATTATTTATGAAACCCTCCTAGGAAGGATTTTGATTAAAACCTAAAGAAGTTGTCTAAAAAGAGGTATTCTTCTCAACCGGGTATTTTTTGTTTATTTAATCTTCCACCTTTTTAAAATCCTATTCAATAACAATGATAAAATATATTAAGTATATTAAATATAATGATATATTATTCTGTTAATTCCATAACCTATATCCATATCCTCTTCCATCAAATGAGAAATCAAACCATCATTCATGTTACAGCGAACTACCGCCTTGTGGATAGATGTAATTCTTTTTCTTTCATCACCTCTCATTACTATTTATGATGATGGATTAAATTTATATATATGATATTAATGACATATTTATCATTCTAAAAAATTAATATATCAGATATTTTCTTACCTTTTCATTCATAAAATTATGATAAGGTTGTTGATGCACATGTGTTGATTACATCCTCTACAAAGTGATATGATCATTTTTCATTACTCCATTACTTGGATGATATATAAAAGTGTATTTATATAAATAATATGTTATTTACGATATAATTTTAGTTATAAAAATATAACCTATTACTTATCTTTTTTCAATCATGATCGTTGAAAAGTGGAAACGTTACTCATGTGTATGTACATCATACCCTCTCCATGATTGTAACATAATTTATTTTTCATAACCATGATTAATTAATCGATGATTAAATTTTTTTAATTATTCCATGATTATTAATATTAATATGATTAATTAATATTCTCTTTGAACTTATTCAACAAACCAAAGTAATTTTGGACATATGATTCAATTATAGTTTAAAAATATGACATTAACCTAGACTACTAAGTAATTGAATATAACATGACAATAAATAAAATAAATGGAATTATAATATTTAACAGTTTTCTTATGAAATTAATTAATTAACATATATTCATTATTTTTGAAGACAAATAATTCATTTGACATGACAGGCTTGAGGTAAGGGATCCCTCTAAACCACCCTTTTCTTTACATTATGACCATCCCCTCTCTAACTCACTTTATATCTCTCATTAATGGTATGTAGTTATTATAAATTATATATATTTATCTAACATATATATCTAGATTATTTTACATTCATTTTATGGGGTAATACAGTCCTTACATTCATTTCTAAAATTCCTTCATTATGGAATTTCCTTGAATTATCATATGAGGAAAGATAATACAACCCATTATAATTACATGGGTAATTATTATTTTTATGACTTAAGATTGATTTCATTTTCTTGTGGCACACATAGTCATGAACATTTTATAATGGGTTCACCTACAAATTACTCTAATTCATTGGGTAATGTTTTTTTATCATGAAACATTATGTATGGGATTATGGAGTAAACCTAATCCATTATGGGACTTTGTCTACCAGGTGATATTATCTTGGTATTTTGTCTTAACTCATGTTTATTTAATGTTATATATTTCTTCCATATTTCTTATATTTCTATGATATTATGATACCATATTCTTTATATTATTCTTCCAAGTGGTTACTTATGATCCTTCCATTTTATTATATCTTTTTATACCTTTGACTCATACATTATGATTCGTTATCATGTTTATTCCATAACTAGTATTTTATCTCACCCCTTTATTTTAAGTGTTCCCTAGGTTATCATATGTTTTTTTAGGGGATGAAATATATTTAAGAGACCATTATAGAGAAAATAATAAGGATTTTATGTTTTAATTTATTTTTGATGTATTATGAACCTAGTATTCAAAAAAATAATCCTCATGATCTTTGGGTTTTACTTATTGGGTATTTATGTTTAAAAATCAAGTAATAATATATGTAAAATGATTGGGCCTTTATAGTTAGTATCATAGAATGTTTTTTTTGTGATTAGGACTAGAATAATTTAGTCAGTGTCTTAGGGATAAGTCAAAGTATGAAAAAATATCCAATAATTTGGTGAAGGGTAGTGTGAGTGGTTTCCAAGAAATTACATCCTTGTCTATATAGTAAAAAATAAAAGGGTGCATAGGGCTTTGAATCAATTTTTACCTAGTGTACGATAAAGACGCCTTTATTCACACCTGGTTTGACACTCCCAGGGGATATGTTTTGTAAATTAAAAAGTATTTACAAACCATTATGATGGGATTAAAAATCATTAGGTTAGAGAACCTAATAGTAAATACTACCGTGGATATCCTAGATTTAATACTAGATAATCGTAAGTTAGGATATACTTATAGTTTATAAGTTATTCCTTTTAGGTTTATATGTTTTCCTTTTTTGTATCAATGTATTCTCATATTTTTTTATTCTTTTTTATTCTCATATTTTTTTTATTCTTTGTGTCAATGTATTCTCATAATTATATTCCTCACATTATGGGATTGGGAGCTAATAAATTCCTAGATGTACTGGATCAACTAGATCACAGTATAAATGATAACTTGAATCATGTAGAACACCCTTCTTATCTTAAGAAAGAGTAAGTTATAGCTGAGTATTTAATGTGATAGAGGCCTCTTCCCTTTAGTGGATCTTTTGATCACCTCATAATGGAATAATGGATTAACTCCATTTAATATATATTACTTTTCATCAAATTTATATACTAAAATAATGTTTTGATAGTAGTTTATCGAATTGAGGGGGAATCCAATCAGTGGTGTACACTGCTCAAAATCACAAAATCAAAAGAAGATATTGATTCCATTGAATGGGAAGACTTCAAGAAAATATTTTTCAATAAATATTTTCCTTGAAGTCTACATATTAAAATAGAGAAGGTGTTCCTTGGTCGAATATAAAATGAAGACGAGTCTATCAAGGAATATGAGGATAACATCAAATGACTTGAAGAGTATTCTTCTCGTTTCGTCCTCAACAACAAAAAGTAAGGTGTAATTCTTCTTTAGTGGATTAAATCCAAGTCTATAAAAATATTTTCTGATTAAATAATTTTATATTTATGAATATATTGTTTGGCATACCTTCAAGTTTTAGATATAGATTATATAATCTTAGTGTCCTGGTGGGGATAGAGGTAAATAGAGTAAAATGATGTTTTCTTCTAGAGGATCTACGGATAAATACCATGGTGGAAAGAAAATACAATGTCAAAATTTTCAAAACTATGAGAAGAAGAATCCTGGAAACCATTTTATGGGAACCAGAAGATGTTTAAAATGTCGAAAATATGTGTATCAAGATAATAAATGTTGAAGGTAAATAAACGAACCCACTACTGTGGAAGAAAAAAATAAGGTTTGTATCAACACACATCATGTGGTGTTGTGTTTCAATTGAAAGGAACATGGTAATTATGCAAGATAATCCCCTAATATAATGGTTTTTAGAGAAAATCAATGTCAACATCCCCAAATTCCTAGAGAACAGTGAAGGGATTATGATATCACTACGACTGAGTTGGATTCCGATCATAATGAGGTAACGAGTAAACTAGTTATTCATTCAAGAACAGAAAACATAATTTTTTATTCTAGTTCTAATAATTCTTTAATATCTGTCATTATTAGATGAACTATTAAAACACCACCTCAAAATATGGGGTTTGATCTATCTATGAGAACATCAAATAGAGAAATGGTTGCATCCTATGTCTATAACATCTCCCTGTTCAATTTTTGTGGACTAAATATTTTTGAAAATATCGTCTTACATCATTTAGTGGATTTTTACACTATATTGGGAATGTATTGGTTGTACTAATATAAATCAAACAACATTCATGAGAGGGATATCACTCTTCACGTCGAAATTCATCCTCCGATTGTTTTTAATTGTAAAGTGGAGGACGAATCTCCTATGGAATATTATTTTCATGTGTTGATATTATTGCCTTGTGATCAATAATATCAAGAACAAATAATTATGAAAAATTATAGAATCAATCTTCTATACATTCCCATTATCATGGATTAAACTGATGTATTCTCTGAAGAGTTACCTGGTTTTCCTCCAGACCAAGAGGTTATGTTATAAATCAATATTATATCAATATATTTATTTATATCTTATACAATATTATGAATAGAAACCATTGAGTTATAAGAACTAAAAAATAAGTTATATGAAAATATAGAAAGGGGATTTATACATCTTATTGCTCCATTGTAGAGTGTGCCATCCCTCTTTCTCAAGAAGATGAGTTAGTCAATATGCCTCTACATTGATTATCATTAACTAAAAAATCATGATAAAGAAAAAGTATCCCCTACTATGGATAAAAAAATTATTCAATCAACTATGTGGGGAACATTTTTTATCCAAGGTTGACCTTCGGTAGGGATATCACTAATTGAGGGTGAAGAAGGAAGATATTCCCAAAACTACCTTCAAAACAAGGTATGGACACATGAGTTCATAGTGATGCATTTCAGTCTCACTAGTACTCCAAAAAATATAATTTAAATAATGAATATAGTCTTTAGGGATTACCTCTAAAAAATTTGATATTATTTATAGTTGATATACAGATATATTATAAATGTCAAGAGTGTCTTGAGACGAATTTCAATACAGTTCTAAATAATTTTTGAAAAGAGAAGATATATGAAAATTATAGTAAATGCGAGTTCAATATGAATAAAGTATCTTTATTAGGGAATATTATCACCAGAAAAGGTATATCTATAAACCCTCCTATGAAAAAGGAAATTTAGCACTATCCTATACCAACATATTTAATGGATATTTTTAGTTTCCTTTGACTAGCTTGGTATTATTGATGATTTTTAAGAAACTTCCCATGATTTTAAGACCCATTAAACAAGATAAGTAGGAAGAAAGTAATGCTATTCTAGATAAGTGAATGTTAATAGATATTTAATTAATTAAAAATGAGGCTTATCACAGAACAATTACTCATGTTTTACTCAAGATGCTATATTTTAATGGTTTACAAAGATACTTCAAAGAAGTGTTTGGGGTTTTTAATAATATAAAACAATAAATTGATATCCTAAATGTCATGTAAGTTGAATTTTTATGAAAAAAACTATCCCACACATGATCTGGAGTTAGTTGTGGTGATCTTTGTAATGAAAATCTAGTAACATCGTCTCTATGGGGAAAGATTGAAATATATACGGATCATAGGATCCTAAAAAATGTATTCACTTAGAAGGATCTTAATATGAACTAGTAAAGATGGTTTTTTTTGATTAATGACTATGACTACTCAATCCATTACCATCATGAGAAATCAAACAATGTGTAATATCCTTTGATTATAAAGGATCAGTTGACCTTATCATTTATGATAATCGGGAAGGATCCAATATTCTTAGACATGAAAAGGATAGATATGGGAATAATAATTGAAGTAACATCATCATTAGTTGATTAAATTATTTTTCAACCATCCCATTTAAATAAAGATAAAGGGTTCTCAAAAAGATGATATGAAAATTCAAAAATGGTGGAAGCATTAAGATTATGGAAATCCTCAGAGTTAAAAATTAATGAAGAATGATTTTTATGATTTGGTTCATGCCTATGAATATCATCAAATCCTAATATAAAGAAACATCTATTGAATGATTCACATAACTCGACATTCTTTATCCACTCAGGGAGCATGAAGATGTATCGAGATCTCTAAGAATAGTATTGGTGGGAAAGTATGCATATGGAGATCATGAAATATTTATCAAAGTGTCTAGTTTGTCATCAAGTGAAGTATGAAAGGAAAAAATACTAACGGTATAAGGAAACCATTTCTTATACCTATATAGAAATGGGGAAACTTCACCATATATTTTATCACTGATATTCCAAAGATAGAATGAGAAAATAATTCCATATGGGTTATGGTGGATCATCTTACATAGACTACTCACTTAATTAAAATTTTAAAGGACTTTTAACTTGATTGAATTGTAAGGGTATACATCAAAGAGGTGGTTAAGATTCATAGAACACCACTATTCATTATATCTGACTAAGATTCATGATTTATATCCATGTTCTGGGAGAGAACATAATATTCTCTAAAAACTATGTCGAGCCTCAGTATAACTTATCACCCCCAAACTGATGGTCAATCTGAGAAAACAATTCATACACCTAAATAAATGTCGAGAGCATTTATGATGGACATTAAAGTTGGATGGATCAATATATTCCTCTAATCAAGTTATCATAAAATAATAGATTCCACTCAAGCATCCAAACGGCTCCTTATAAAGCCCTTTATGGGGAAAAATATAGAATTCATAATTGTTTGGATGAATTCGGTGACTATAATATTTTCAGACCTGAAATGGTTAACAAACTAATAGAAATGACCAATATCATTCAATAACACATCAGGATTACTCAGATTTGACATAATAGATATGATAACAATCATCGATGAGACCAATTGTTTGAGGTCAAGGATAATCTGTTTCTCTGTATATCTCTATGAAATATAGTGATGAGATTTTTTTAAGAAGTTAAATATAATAAATAGGTACATCGTCCCCATTGAGATTCTCGGCCATATCGGAGTTTTGGATTATCGACTAACACTCCCACCAAACCTTTCTCAATTACTCAATGTATTCCATGTATCCCTCTTGAGGAAGTGCATACCAGATCCCACACTTGTACTGAAATCATATATGGTAGAACTAGAAAATGAACATTCTTATGAAGCATCCCATGAATATCTTTAAATTTAGAGACAAATTTCTACACAATAATGAAGATCACTTGGTAAAAGTACTATAGTGGATCCATAATATGAAGAGGTAGTCTGGGAACTGGATGAAGCCATGAAGTAGAAGTACCCACACCAGATTTCTCCTTGATATTTATTACCAAAATTCAATGTTGAAATTCATTAAGGGGGGAATAATGTAATATATTGAGAAAAAAATCAAAAATAAATTTTTTTTCAATAGCTTATAGGAAATAAAACACTATGAGAAAACAAACCAATTTTATTTAAATATTATTGTTATAACCAAGCCATTAAATTAGAAATTAAGAATAGTATTAAATACTTTATGAAATATGTATAAATTTATTGCTCAAAAAAATTTATTAATAAATTCTTATGAAATAAGCAGATAATTGTTAATGAAGACATTTTATTCATTAAAAAAATAGGTTTTTTTAATGGGTTTTATTGGTTTTTTGACAAAAATTATAATTAATTTCATTAACATTTAGAAATTTTAAATTATTAAATGAACATAACTTTTTAAAATAAAAATATCCAAATTAACTTAGGGTCAAATTTTGGGATATTTATTAAATGATAGATAGTGCAGTGAATAGGGAAAATTACTAGTTATTTAAATATTGTCATTTATTTTCATTAAATCAATTATTTTAAAAGTACCAATATATTTTTGATTTGTTCTTAAATTTAAATATTATAAATTTTATTTATAATAATCTAATAAATTTCATTGGAATGATAAATTTTCATTATTTTAGTGTAAGTTTATTTTTATGCTTAAAAATATGATTTTTTTCAAACAATTTTGAGGTGCATAAATTTTATCCATTTTAATTAACTAAAATAAACTCTATAAATGAAATATATAAATTAAAAATACATATTAAATATATATTTATATTAGTTTAAATTCATAAAATGATAACTTATATTCATTTAGTTAATATAAAATCATTTATTTCTTGAAAATGCATTTTCCTGAAAACGACTTTTTTATCATCTTTTACGGGATTAATTGTAAATAAAATCCTACAAATTATGTGAATTGAATTTGATAAAAATCAATATATATTTATAATCATAATAATTAATTTTATTTAATAATTTTAAATTAATAGTTTTTCATAATGAATTGTAAAAACATTAAAAAATTAATTATTGTGGTTAAGGTTAAAATAATGATTTTCACATGACATAGTCTCGTTCTAATATAATTTTCGAAACATATAGGAATTTTATTTGATAAATTTTATTAAATATTTATATTCATTAGTTTCAAATTATATAATAAGGGTCCATTTATTTTTATTCATAAAGGATAAATTAGCTAGGTAAAAAGAAACTAGTTAACGTAGTGAAAACTAAAATTGTAAAAGTGAGTGACTATAGAGGTAAGGGAATTGAATTTTTAAAAAATGTATAATTTTTAACGTTATAGGTGTTTAAATAACTTATTTCCCATACACTACATAATATATCAACTTTTTAATCACTTTTCATGAGATTTATATCCCATTATTGAATTCTTTTGTGTATTTAAGAAAATTTCACTCCTTATCACTTATAATAGGGAACCTTCTATCCTATTCTATGCATACATAAAAATAATTTTGGTTCAAAAAATATCTAACAAAATTTATTAAAATATTCCCTTATCTCTTCTTATAATACATTTAATAATTATAAAACCCTCCTATTAGTGTTTTTGGGGAAAACCTAATGATGTTTTCTGAAGAAGATGTATCATTCTTAACCTGGTTTTTTGTTTTCTTTCTTCTTCTACATCCTTAAAATATAATTAATCCATGATTATATAATATAATAATTATATCTCATATATTAATAATTTATTATGTTAATTTTATATCCTATATCAATCTCCTCTTACATCAAATTGGAAATGAAATCATCGCTTATGTGTACGGAGGACTACTACCTCATGAACCGATGTAATTCATTTTACGTCATTGCCTCTCATAGATACTTTTATGACAGATTTAATTTATTAATATGATATTAATAAAAAAATATCATTATTTAAAATTAATATATCATTTATTATCTTACATTTCAATTCATTAAAAATAATAACGTCGTTCATGCATGTGTGTGGATTACCACCTCTTTGAAGCAATGTGATTCATTTTTTGTTAAGGGAGAGCATGGATGGTATATATAAGTGTATTTAAAGAAATAATATTATATATATGGAATAATTATTATTTTTTAAAGTTAAAATTACACTTACATACTTTCCATCAAGATCATTGAATAATGGAAATGATACTCTTGTGTACTTACGACCTGTCATCTCCATGATTGTAACATAATTCATTTTTCATATCCATAGTTCAGGGAAGGTTTTAAAAGTTTAATTTATATATAAATTTTTTAATTATATCATGATTATTATTCTATATATTATCAATTAATAATATCCATGACCTTATTCAACTTACCAAAGGGATTTTTCACATATAAGACAAATATCATCAAAACATCCAATATGAACCTAAATAAGTAAGTGATTGAATATAATAAGATAATAAATAAAATAAAATGAATAATAAACTTTAAAGGGGTTTTTTAATAAATTAACTCATTAAAATATTTTTATTATTTAGTAATATTTATAATTTATGTGACAAGTCAGACTTGAGGTTAGGGGTCTCTAAACCACAATTTTCTTCAAGTTGTGACCATTCTCTCTCTAACTCATCTTCTTTCTCTAAAATTATGGAATTATTCTAAATTATACATATATATATATATATAATATACTTATATTCTTATCCCTTCATTTTATAGTTTAATACTTTGTTCATTTCTCAAATTCTTTCATTATGAAATTTCCTTTGATTATTATATAAGGAAAGATTATACAACCCATTCTCTTACCATAGTTAATTCTTATGTTTGTGCCTCAATATTGAATTCCTTTTTTTGGAAAACGTAATAATAAAAATGTTATGATTGTTTTGACCAAATAGAACTCTAATTCATTGGGTAAATCTTTTGTCTCATGAGATGTTATGTATGGTATTAGGGAGTAAACTTAATGCATTATTGGACTTTGTCCACCATATGATATTCTCTAGCCAATTCTCATTGACTCATCTTTATAGAATGTTATATATTTTTTATACATTTAATATGTTTCAATGATATTATGATACCATGTTACTTATTTTATTCTTCCTTGTGATTACTCATTATTCTTTTATTTTATGATATAATGTTATACCTTTGACTTGAATTTTATGTTTTCATATTATGTGTATTCCCTTGCTGGAATTTTTAGCTTACCCCTTTCTTTTATGTATTCTCCAGGTTATCCATGTTAATTTTAGGAAATCAAATGGATTTAGGAGTTCATTATAGGGAACAAAATAATTATTTAATGTTTTAATTTCCTTTTGATGTATTGTGAGCCAATTCTTCCAAATACACAAGGCCACATAATATTTGGGTTGTACATATTGGGTATTTATTATTAAAAGTCGTATAATAATATGTGTAAAAGGCATGTGTATCTGTAAAAAACCCATAATTTCAACACAAACTCTATTAAAAACTCATATCTAGCTTATATAGGTTTTGGGATTCTAAAAAGAGTATCCCTCGTAGATTTTTCTCCTTTGTGAAGGAGATAATCCAAGTAGTATGGTATTGATTTCTAATTGCTCCTCCCTCTTTTCTATTTATTTATGTTATATTATTCAACCTCAAATTCCATTTCATCATCTTCAAATGGTAAATTTAGTATCATTTTTATACTATTGTGTTATTATTATGATGGAACAGTTATTTTCCATCTTTCCCTTTTCCATTCAAAAAAATATAGATTGTGTGTGTGTGGACTATCGCCTCAGCGAAAAAACATGTTTTGTTTTTCATGATAACTTTCATGGATAGTTATCATTTATATTTTATTATTATATATGGTATATATATATATCATTAATATATATCATTAATATGGTTCTTCATGGATTTCATAAAACATAATGAATGTTATAAGGCAATTCATCGATATCAGAAAATAACCCAAAAATAGATCATCATTATATTTTTATTCACAAAACATGACATAAACTCCAATGTGATTGAATTATAAAAATATAGGTATTTAAAAAACATCAATTATATTACAGTTAATGTCAAAATAATTAATATCTTTTGGATAAAAATTAATATCTACACAAACTTTACAAGACGAATTCAAAACAGTCAGGATTCATAACACCCAATTTTAAAAAAATATTGAAACAATATAATACATGAAGAAAATTGTTATTAATGAAGAGTATAAATGGAAATTTATATAAATAACATTCTTAAATATTTAATTAATATATTTATCTCTATTGTAGAGGAAGCTAAATCACTAATGTGGTAATCGAGGGTAAAGGTGAGGGACTTGATAAATCAAACTCCTTTCATTGATTTATACAATTTCTTATTGGACTTCCATTTTATAAGACATTTCATTTTGAATGAAGTTATCACTTTATTTCGAATTAAAAAGAGTTTTTAATTCAAATCCATTTTTATGACAGGTTTAATTTTTTCTGGTTTAACAAAAATAATACTTTCAGAAAAGATACTTGTAATAATGGATTTTAGATCAATCAAAACAAAACATTTCCAAAAAATATATTTTCAAGGAAAATTCATTTTCATCTGTATCCTCAAAATAATATACCAACAGTGGAGTTATGTTTCATGTTTCACCCTATATTTTTCTTTTATTATGTGGTTAGTTTTTTATCAAGTTTTGGGTATCCAATTACTTAGTTCATGATGTCAAATTATCCCATTTATATGTTTTAATAAACCTAATTTATTTCCATGGGTTTTTTATGAAAATTGAATTATTTTTATTTGTAATAATTATGAAACTCATTTTACTTACATGGATTTGTTATGAAGAGATATGTGAGTGAATTTAAAGTGGTACTCATAAGTATGGATGATGATGGGTGGTGTTCCATATCTCACACAAACAAATTGGATAAAATTGTTTATATCATAAGAAAAATATTCATGAGTATGTTTTATTTTCTTGTAAAAGTGGTAACTAATGGTTTGGATCGTAAATGTAGTTCTCCCTATACTAATTTATGTTCCATATTTGAAATATTTTCTTCATTATTATATCATTATATAATGTTTTAGATCATTAAAGTAATTTTCCCTTATTATAATGTTATTTTCATAGCTAAAGGATGTTATTCAGTATGATCTTATACTCTCATGATTTATTGTTTATAATAAATGCTTCAAATCCTTATTATGGATATTATATTTCCATATTGATCCTTGGGGGATTTATATTCTTATTCTATGTTCTTTTAATATCACTTAAGTTTTATGGTTATCAGTCATAATAATATGATATTTCTCTTATGCTCATGGTTTTTATTATTCTTATGAAATCATCCTTGTTTAAATTATTATTCATACCCTATATAGAATTTGATATCACCCCTATGTTATATTTTCATTCCTTATGTTATGAAGACGATAATTATGAATGAGATTTCTATAATATTTTATAGTATGGAACCTTAAAGGTGTAATGCTCTCAAGTATTGTAAAATAAGGTGATTATGTATCTTGTCTCTAGAGACACTAAAATTATTGGTCCTTGGGATATTGTTATTTATGAAATTTAGCATGTGTAGAATGTAAAAGATATAAAATAAATCCATGTTTATCTTTGATCAGTATAGTTGTTATCAGATAAAAGGTTTAGATATTTTTGGAGATTTGAGAATGTATTTTGAGAATTTTGGTTATATGACATTATTTTAATACCCTATAGATGAATCTAAGTATATGATGATCACCGAAAATATTTTAAAATTCATTAGTAGTTTGTTTTCATATCGAATAAATTCATTTCTAGATAGTGTTAAGTAGATGAAGGCTCGACCCTAGTTGTACCTAGAGGTAATAACTATGAAGAGGTATTGTTGGGTATTAACTCAACCATAGCCTATTATATGAAAAAGAGGCTTAATAACACACCTAGATAAACAATTTTCTTGGATATTGTTTGGATAATCTCATAATCTTTATAAACCATTTCAAATGGATTATATCATGGTTACTTTATGGGGTTAGGTTATGAAATATGAGAAAACCCAACATAAATCTGAACCCAAAATGGTATAGTTTAAACTAAAAGAATTATAGGATATTATGATAGTTTAATATAATAATATGTTTTAATTTTTATTTACTTTCATGTTATTTTTCCTCTATAAATTAAATATTTTGTCACAAATGGTAACAACCTCTTCATTTTTGAAATATTTGGATCCAGAAGAAATATGGTTAACGATGTTTTCAAGGAACAATGTGATGGTTTCCCAAATTAAAAACCCAATGGAATAGGAGTTGAAGTACAATGATTCATAATAATTCTCACTCACCTATCACAAACTATAAATATTAATGAAAATTCTGTTGAGATATTTATCCCACCAAGTAGGTAGATGATTTCTAGTGATTTATTCCTTAAGAAAAACCCACTCAATTTCAGTGACTCTTCAAATCCACTTGTCATTGACAAATGAATCAATGTGAGGGAAAATATATTTTCTATACTCTAGTGCACAAAGAATGAGTATATGTTTCTATTTTTTTTCCATTTGGAAGGTTAGCTTGACCAATGGTGGACTCTTAAAAATACTAAAATGAAGAAATAATAAGTGTTATCAATGGAATAAAAAAATTAAGAAATACTTCCTTAATAGGTTTTTTTATTACACTCTTCCCATTGATTTAGAGAGGAAATTTAGAGCTGAAATAAAAAAAGGATAAATACATTGAAACATTTGAAGAAATCTTCATGAGGCTTGAAAGATCTCATTTGGTTTTATATCTTATCCAGAAAGTAAAATCAACTATTTATTTAGTGGATTAAAACCTAATGCTTAAAAGTATTTTTCCATAAGAGACTTTGGAATATATGAATAAATTATTCAATGTACGCTAAAGTTGAAGATGGAATAAGGGGTCTCATAGTACTCTAGAGGGGGGCAATTTAGGTTGAATACCAAGGGAACCCCAATAGTATGTAACAATGGGGGGATAATTTTTAACCCCCAACTTACAAAAAGATTGGTAGTAATCACCTGGGTAATTTCCTTAAAGGATCAGGGAAATTTTTTAAGTGTGGTAAAATATTCCACCAAGACACCAACTGTTGAATATATTCGAAGAGTCTGATTAACATAGAAAAGTACATTAAGGTCCCAGCTAATGATATACCCAAACATCAATGATTTAAGTGGAAGGTGTATGTATTTACTTAAAATCAATGCCCAACCCTCAAGACAATGAATAAAATTATCCCTAACAACATCTAATATAGATGGTATAAGAGAGGGAAATTATATGGGAATATACTTATGTATTCCAATATGAACTGCCTAGTCTTCTCATAGAGTGTCGGTCAAGCTCTTTATTTGACATATAATTGGATCTATTACTATCTCAAAGAGTCTATATAGGATTTATCCTATTGAATTACAAGAATTAAATAAGTAGATATAGGAGGATTTGGAAAGGGTTTTTATCTTCCCCGGTGCTTCACCATGGGGAGATCCAGTCATCTTTATTTAGAAGAAATGTGGATCAATGAAACTTTAAATTGACTATCATGAGATTAATATGATATAAATTAATAATAAATATCCTATACCCAATATTGATAACCTGTTAGATCAACTCAAATATTCATATTAAATTTTTAAGATTGACATTCAATCTCGAAATCATTAGTTAATGTTCAAAGGAGAGGATATTTCAAAAACCGCATTTTGAAAGAGGTATGGACACTATGAGTTTGTATTGATTAAAGTTTTATTGAATAATTATAGAAACATATTCATGGATATAATTAATAGATTATTTTAAAACTATATAGATTAGTTATTGGTTATCTTTATAGACGATATTCTTAAATACTCAAAAATAAATAAATATCATGATGATTATTTGGAGATTATGTCGATTACCTTAAGAAAGGAAAGTTTTTTTTGGAAAAAATATCAAATATAAATTTTAGATATAAATTTTTTTATTCTTGGGTCATGTAATCATATGCAATAGAATCAATATAGATCCCTCAAAAAAATATTTATTGAATAATGGACCATACCAACCATAGTAATTGTGATTCATAGTTCTGTTAGGTTAGATAGATGTCACTGATGATTTTTTATAAATTTATCATGACTATCGAATCAACTAACCAAGTTAATAATAAAGGGATTGAGGTTTCATTGGCTGGAGTAATGTGAGGGATCTTTTATGGAACTGAAGAAGATATTGGTCACTACACCTACACTTATATTTCCCTATAGTGATGAAATGTTTGAAATATAAAGTGGTGACTCAAAGAAGGGATTTTATGAATATTCATAAAAAACGATAAGGTAATTTATTATTATTCATGAAAATTAAAAACTCATGAGAAAAAACAACCCAATATATGATTTGGAGCTATAGGTGGTGATGGTCGCATTAAAAATTTAGAAGTTTTATATCTATGGACTGAAGTGTGATATTTATTCCACCATAAGATTTTCAAATATATATTAATGTATAAGGATATAAATATATCCAAATAGAGATGTTTGGAAGTGATTAGTGGCTATTACTACTAAATAGAATACCACCCTTATAAGGAAAAACATATGGTTAATTCTTTAGGCAGGAGAGATCTTGATACCTTATCTATGATAAGGGTTTAAAGAGACCCAATATTCATGGATTTGGAATATATGAATCTTGAATTAATAAGGTAAGGTGAGAAATCATATCTTTAAAAAGTGACTTATCAACCATACACTCATATAAATATCAAATAAGCTAAAAAATATCATATAGATCTACAAAAAACTATTAGGGAATATTTTGAAGGTCAAATTCTATAAATATGGATTTATAATGTTTGGAACCCATATTTGTGTCCCATTGAAACAAGAATTTAAGTGGGGAAATTTGTATAATGTTCATTGATCATCCATCTCTATTCACATAGGAAGCATAAGGATTTAAAAAGATCTAAATAAAAACTTATTGTTGGATAACATGAAAGGAGAGATTATATAATACATATATTGATGCTTGGTGTTCTAGGAATTTAAGATTGAATGACATAATTATAAGGGTATATTGGAACCATTACCCATACCATTATGGAAATGGGAAAATATTAATATGGATTTCATCTTAGGAATCCTTAAAACATTTAAAGTCTATAATGCTATTTGGGATGTAGTTATCTCCTTATGGAGTAAGCGTATTTTATTTTCATCAAATTAGATTTATCTACTGAATGACTATATAATATATACATAAGGGGAGTGGTAAGGATTAATTGAGTGTTATCCTCTATTTTATATGATCAGGATGTGAGGTTTACATCATGATTAATTAGATGTATTTAGAAATAATTTGAGACTATTGTGTTTCAATACTACTTAACATCCTCAGACATATGGTTAGTCTAAAAGGCCCATTAAAACTTTAGATATTATGTTGAGATATTATTTGATGTATTTCAAAAGAATTTGGGATCAATATATCCCACAATTAGATTTATCATATAGTAATAGTACCCATTCTATCATTCAGATGTCCCAATATAGGAATAAATACATGACTCTAAAATGTTGGGATAATGTTTGAGGGAGGAATTTGATCGCTCCTGGCCTTGTCCATGAAATTATGGTGTAGTTTTAAACCATTCAATGTCATATTAAAGTGGCACAAATTTTATGTAAGAGTTATTCATATAATCATACAAAAGATATAGAGTCTCAATTTGGTGACAATTTATTCCGTTGAATGCCTCTATGGAAGCTAGTTATGTGATTTGGGAATAAAGGGAAGTGGATCCTTAGTTATATTGGTCCCTTTGAGATTTTTTATTATTTTAGGGTAATAACCTATCTCTTTTAACTCCCTAAAGACCTATCTTAAGTGAAAAATGTATTCAATGAATCACTTTTAAGTAAGTACATACCAGATTTATCACATGTATTGATCTTGGAGTTTGTACAACTGGAACATGACATTTTTTGTAATGTAAAACCTATGTAAATATTGGATCGAAGAGAAAATGTTATGATAAACAAGCCCATGCATCTTGTAAAAGTTATATGGTAATTTCATAAGTTTTAGGAGGCTACATGGGAACCTAAAGATGTTATGAGAGAAAATTTCCCTAACTAGTTTTGTTCCATATAATAAAATTTTGATGATGAAATTATTTTAAGGGGTAGAATGTGACAACCTGAGTTTTTGAACCTCAACGAAATATTAGGTTAAATATATTTATCCTTATGGATTACTATAAAATAAATATACACCATTAAAAGGTAGTCAAGGAATTAGAAATTATAAATAGTGCTAATGGAATTATAATTGTATATAAAAACAAATTAAAGTTCACCTTACATTTTGACTCACGTTGTGGAGCTAAAAAACTAAAAAATATAATTTATAAAATATAATTTTTTTTTAATATTAATATATTTTTTATTAATAATTCATTAAATTCCTTTACCTATTAATTTATAGGAAATAGGGAAAAGATTATATAATATACCAAAAGTCTTTTTCTATAAAAAGCTGTTTTTCACTATATTTTATGATTTTAATTAAAAAATGAAAAAATATCTGATTATATTTTGGTGGTTTGAAATTAATTACTCCATTTTTTGATTTTTAATGAAAAAATTATCTTAAGAAGATTTATTTTCTAAAAAAATATTTTTTTGGTGAAGAGTGAAAAATATCATTTTTATAAATAACATGTGTTTTATTTCATTATTAGTATATATGTTTGAAATTTAAGTTTATAAAAAAATGAAATAAAAAATAGGTATTTTATAAATTATTTTATTATTTTTTAAATTTTAGTTTTAATATATAAACCCATATTTTAAATTTTTTAATTTATTTTTTATTTTATCAGAAAAATATTTTTAATACATTATATATTTAGTATTTTAAATTTACTTTTTATCACTTTTAAAAATTGAATGAAACAAAAGAAATTTTAAATTTAGAATCATTAGATTAATATTATATAATAAGTATAATTTTATTTTAGATATAAAGGACAAATCCCCTAAGTAAAAACCAGATACGTTACCGAAAACCAAAAAGGTAAAAATGGGAAACCTATGGGAAATGGGGCCGAACATGTTAATGAAATGTTTCAATTTAGATTTTTAGGTGTGTATCAACATTATATATTATTCTATATATTATTTATAAGTTTTTATCCATTTTACTTGAGAGTAACATTTTTATTATAGAAAAAAGTTGGGTATTTACAAAAATGTCACTCATTTTCACTTAAAAAATGGCACTCCTATCCTCGCATTATATCACACCGAAACCCAATAATTCAAGACAAAGATCTATCTGACCCACTCATAAACACTCTTATGAACCTCAATTAGGTTATACTATTCTCAATAAAAAATCCCACAATGTTTTACTCCCCTTTGAAAAAGATATAATTTAAGTAGTAAGGTATAGATTTCTAACTGGTCCTCCCTCTTTTCTATTTCATTATGTGCATTTATTCTTCTTAAAAATCTATATAACCACATAAATATAAGAAAATTAGTATCATTATTATAATTTTTCAATAGAATTATTTTATAATAATTAACCAAATTTTTGTTTTACATTATAAAAAATGAAAATGTGAATTCTTTGTATGTGCGAACAACAGCATCCACAAATAACCATGATTAATTATTTTCTATCTCCATCATGGATGGGTTTAGTGTTTATTTTATGAGTATATATGGTATATAAAAATAATATATATCATTAATATGTTTGTTTATGTGTGGAACAAAAATTAGTGCTCTTTATAAGTTAATTCATCAATATCGGTAAAGAATCCAAAATAAGTTCATCGCAGGATTCATCTTCACGAAACGTGATTAAAACACCCATTTAATGGAATTAAAACATTATGGGTCTTTATAAATCTTCAATTTATGTACCTTAAATGTCTTTGATATGATGATATTTGGGATAAAGGAATATCAACAATACTTTTATGATCCTAGATCAAAATGGTGATGATTATTAACACATGATGTTGAAAAGATATTATAACAATATAATAAATGTAGAGAATTTTCATCAATGAATAGTATAAATTGGAATGTATACGAATAAGGTTCTGGAAAAGGTAATTAAGATATTTACCTTTATGATATAGGGTTAAATAAATTCCATGGAAATCAAGGGTGATGGTAAAGAACATGGTAAATAAAGCACATTACCTTCAGTTATACAATTTCTAATTAAACATTTTTTTAAATGAAATTTAATTTTTAATGATTTAAACTATTTTATTTCTGGGAAAAAATACTTGTTGATCCAAATACATTTCCATGAAAGTTTTTCTTTTCAAATTTTTTAATTAATGGATTATTTTTTAAAATATACATGTAACTATGTATTTTACATTGATGAATACAAATTTGTTTCAAGAATGTTATTTTCCAGATTTGGTTTTAATTTTACTCTATGCATTCACAATTATCTCCCTCCAATGGAGTTATATTTCATGTTTCACACTATATTTTTATTTTATTATGTGACTATTTTCGGATATCAATTTATTTGCATAAAAATATTTAATTAATGATTTTATTTTAGACCTTTTTGATGTTTTAAGAAATCAATTTTATTTCCTTGGGTTCTTTATTAAAATTAAATGATTTTTAGTTAGAAGATTTACGAAGCACATTCTATTTCGGTGGGATATTTATAAAGTCATAAGTGAATGATTTTAAAGAGGAACTCATAATTATTAATGATTATGTGTGGGGTCATATACCTCCCTTGTAACTCCCTGATATTTTAAAAGAATGTTACGTTCGATATCATACACAATATGCAAAACTGATATTAAATGAACAATGTAATATTATTATTTAAATATGAACCTTATAACCTAGCCTTTAAATTGGTGGGTAATAATAGTATAAAATTATTTTAGAAATATATATAGGTATCCTACTCAATAAAACTTTATTTATAAATTCTTAATAAATAAGAACTCAACTTTTAGTAAGGATGTTTTATTATATAAAAAAAATTCATCAAAAAATATTTTTATTTCTTTTTGGGATTAAATATTATAATTAATTGATAAAAAATTTATAAATTTTATTTTATAAAATTAAAATAATTTTTTAAATCAGCATATCAAAATTAAATTGGGGTGAAATTTTGTGATTTTTTTTTGAAATGTTTGATTATTCATTAAATAGTTAAACTTAACTATTTTTCAAATACTGTCATTTTTTATTTAAATAAACAATTATAAAAGTTAAAATTTATTTTAGATTTATTATTAAAGTGGAATATGAAATTTTTTTTTTATAACAATATAATTAATTTATTTTTAATCATCAATTTTCACGATTTGGTATAATTTTGTTTTTGCGCTTAAACACGTGGTTTTCAAAAAAATATTTTTAAATGCATAAAGATTATTCACATTAATTAATTAAAATAATCCATAATAAGGAAATATTTAAATTAAATTCATATATTATATATGTATTTAAATTAATTTAAATTCATATAATAATTATTTCTTGTCAAAGATTTAATATAATATCATTTACTATATGAAAAATTCATTTCATGAAAAATAATTTCTCAACAAGTTTTGAAGGCTTAATTTTAAATTCAATTATTTTTAATTATATGATTTTAATTTTATAAAATGTAATAAAAAATTTTAATTATAATTATTAATATAATTTCATATCTTTAACATAATTTTGGTCATATTGAATAGTATAAATAGTAAAAACTAGTTAATGTGGTGAAAATATAAAATTGTAAAAGTGAGTAACCATACAGTTAAATAGAATAACATGTTTAAGAAATGTTTATTTTTGAATGGTGGAGGTTTCTATTTACCATATTTCCCATCAGATAAATTATTTATCAATTTTTTTGGCTCTTTACTTGAGAGTGACTTATCATTATTCAAAAGGTTTGAGTAATCACAAAAATGACACTTCTCCTCAATTTTAAAAGGGAACCCACTCCCCAAACTTATTCACACATATAAATCCATTTTGATAGATCAAAAAATACTTAAATCTATAAGAAAACATTCTAGTAAACATTATATAGTTTTTCTCTTCCTAAAAGACCAAACATAGGGTCCTTAATAATAGATTCGAAGGAGGTTCTTCTAATCGAAGGTAATCATCTTCACTGGGATCCTTCTTTTTTACTTCTTCTTTTTCCACCATAATTTATGTATTAACAATTATAATATAATAATACCCTTATTAACTATACACTAATATTTTAATATGTTTATGTACTAATATTTAACCATTTCCACTTTTTTCAAATGGGAAATGAGATCATCATTCATGTGTACGGTGGACTAGTGCCTCACGAACTGACTTAATTTGTTTTCCATCATCACCCATCACAAATATTCACGGCGATGGATTTAATATTTATTTATGAAATTAATGAAATTTTAATCGTTATAGAAAATTAATATATCATATAATTTCATACCTTAACATCCGTAGAAAAATGATAATGTCATTCTTATTTACGACAGACTACCACCTAGCAAAATGATGTGATTCATTTTTTTATTACAACACATGGATGTTATATGTAACTATATTTAAAAAAATAATATTATATTTATTAAATTATTCTCATTATATTAATAAAAAATAACACTTACATTATTTCCATGATAATGGTTGAAAATAGAAACATTACATATGTGTATGTATGAAATATTGTCTCCATGATTGTAATGTGATTCATTTTTCATAACTATAAATAATAGTTTTTTAAAGTTATAATTTATTTAAAAAATGACTATTATTTCATGATTATTATTATATATATTATTTAACAATTAATCCTTTTACACTGGTCAACACACCAATGTCATTTAGAAATTATAAACTGAGATTCCTCAAAACACCCGATGTGAACATAACTGGTAAAGTAATCATATACATAATAAAAATAAATTTAGTAAATTGTTTAAGTATGAGGGATAAAACTAGAAAAAAAATTATTTAGAAAACGAAAAATTGATATAATTTTATGTTTTGCGATATAAAATACATACACAATAATGTTCGGACTCAAGGTAAGGGTTTCATCACAAAACTTCTTTCTTTGAGACATATGTTCTTTTATGAACCTATTTTTTTAAATGGTGTTAATACTATAAAATTTATATATTATATCATTAATACATTATAAATAATCAAATTTTATGTTAAAATTCATCAACTTGATTCGTGGGAGTTATGATCCAAATTTTACCAATGTGTTAAGGTTTTATGTTTCAATCTCATTTTAATCATGATTATTTATGCTTGAATTTGTGTTGTAAGAAATTATTTGATCATTATCTAATAAAAACCTTTAGTTTTATTCTAATATATTTAATAATAAAATTTTCAATTAGTAGTGCCACTTTCCTCTCTTTGGTATTTCAAACTTTTTAGAAAATGTTTTTAAGAAAATATAGCTTCATTTATCTCTTCGAACGAAAATCTTTTTTCTTCCATATCCATGATTTATAAATATATTTTCAAGAATATTTTTAACATTCCCCCAAATATTTACTAAATAATTTTTCCCATGTATTAATTTTTACTAAATGATTTAAATGGAATATTCTATTCATTTTTATAAAAAAAATCTTTTTTAGCCTATTTATAATAGTGAAAAAGGAATATTTCTTTTAACTTATACCACATGTATAGAATTACCTGCCTTCAAGACCAATCAACTGATTGAATATTCCATTATAAGTTTACATGGTTATTTTTAAATAATTTTTTTTATAAAATATTGTAAATTTTTAGATTTTGAAGATGTGATTTCAAAGTAAAAATGATATATTTCTCAAGAAATATTCCATATAATATTTTAATGAAATTTTCATCAATGAAGAAAACTTTGATATTATTTATTTCTTCTAAATTATTTATATACTTCTCTCACATATATACTTATTTTATTTTACCATACTTTGATAGGGTAATGCATGACCTATTTACATCTTTCAAATTACTTCATTAAGAAATTTATTTTGATTGTGATATTTAAAAAGATTCTACAAACCATTTTTATCAATGGGTAATTCTTATGTTTATTCCTTATGATTGAATTCCTTTTTGTGACACACATAAGCATGAACATGTTATGATGTCACTAAAAAATATTTAACTTTTTCCAAAGGTGACATATCTATTAGTGAAAGTACATTTTATATTGGTAAAACATTTTACCAACATATAAACCCTGTCACTAAACTGTCGGTAAAAAATCTTTCGCTAAATGTTTTTACAACAGTTAAACTCATTCTGTTACAATTATAAAAATACCAAAAAAATAATATATATGTTGGTTAAAATATTTAACAACAGGCTCTAATGATAATATTTTATGTTGGTAATAATATTACAAATATATTACCAACATATAATATCTGTGTATAAATTAAATTTGAATAAAAATTAAAAATTTATTTCTAATAAAATTTAATATTATATTTATTAATTTATCATATATAATACTTATGTTTTAATTATTAAAAAGGTTGATTTTTACAGATATTAAAAGTTAAAAAAATAATTATATTAATAATGAAATTTATTACAAAATGAATCTGTACCAAATTCATCCCCCAACTGAATCCATCACACCCCACCAACCCACAACGACCCCCACCCTGACCCCGTGCCAGCCTATCCATGCCATGACAGAGAGAGACCCCATGATAGAATCATCCCATCCATGTTAAGCAGGACATCAAGAACACACTAGGGTCCAGTGAGAACCAGCAACTCATCCATCCCTCAGGACTAGCGATCCAATAGTAACCCATCCATTCTAGCGAACGAGTGAGAACCAGCAACTCATCCATACCTCAAGGAGAGTCATCCAATAGTAACCCATTCATACCAGCGATCCAGAAAAAGATCTTCCCTACCACACCAGGGACCAACAAGCACCAGAAACTCATCCATTCCCCAGGACAAATGAGCCAACAGGAACCCATCCATGCCAGAAAAGGGAATAGAGAGCACCATCAACCCATCCATGCCCCATAACAATGATCCAACTCTAGCACAAATCAGTTCAAAATATATGCATGAACCATGGGTGTTCCAAAGTTAGCAAACCTATAAATTATTAGGCTATGTTTTGGGTAATAAGGACATTTCAATAGAAATGGAAAAGACAAACAAGAAATAATTTTCAATAATTTATTTGGTATGCATGGAAAATGTGTGATTAAATATGTTAAAAGGAAGAATTACTGACATTGAAAAGTTGGATGGATTACTCAAAAGATTAGGATTCTCATAGATGAAAACAGATTCTATAGTGAGATGGGATGAATACCACCTCTACTCCGCGCCGCCATGAGAAAGCACCAGGGGCACTTGCAGCAGCCATAGCATCGGGAAGATCTGCAGGAAGCTGCATGAGGAACATACCAAACATTTAGATATCTACCAGCATAAGTTATTACCGAGAATTTAACCTTTGTTAAGGTAATGTTTCATGTAATTCTACATTTCATATATTTACCCACTCACATTCATAGAGAGCCACTCTAAAATGGAGATTTCAATCTCAAACACTAGGATATTAGGAAAAAACGAAAATGATGAAAATATCACAGTAATGAAGGCCAGACATAGTCAAGTTCATTTTCTATATAGGTTTAACATTTACCTCAAAAGAATCAGTTGAAATTAGGTATATAACAATGGAATCCCATTTCAAACCAAAAATTTATTGTTGACAAAGGCTTCATTTGAAAAAATTGTTGAGAACTGCTTGACACATCACTTATGAGGGCATACTATTGTACATACTTCCTATAGAATTTATTGATTTATAACAAAATAATCAGATAAATCAAAATCAAAAACACATTATATGAAATTTAACCTTTTGAAAAGCTGGTGAGATGATGATGCCTAATGATCCCTCCTGCTGAAGAAGAAATAAATATAGCTCTGAAGCTTTTTCACTTCCTCTGCTGATTCCCACAGAATATGGTCCATGTATAGGCACATCACTGCTCCACTCAAGAGAATAAATGGAATAAAAATGAAGTCCTGCCAAAACATAAAAATCCTCAACATGTATTTAACCCAAAACATTGCCAATAGAACACTGGTATGACAGGAGCACCACATCCATATCTTAGGGTTCTTTTTGTCATGCAACGGCCCCTTAATAGCCATCAAACATACCGAAATAACTATCCAAGGTGAATCGTTGAAAATACTCTTGTTAAAAAACATTTACCTGGGAGTGAGATGTGAGCTTTCTCACCTCATTTCGGAAAAAAATTGAGTGCCTCTACCAACTTAATATAGATTTTCATCCTAATATAAAATAATAAAAGTGACAACAGTAAGGGTGCTAATGAATGAAAAATAATGAAAAGAAAAACATAAAAGTCAAACCATCTTGTTATACTCTTCAATCCATGATTCTTCTTCACAAGAAGCCATTAATTTCATAATATTTTCAAGTATTTCTTTTCGATCAAAATCTGTCTCCTTGGTTTTGGAAATTTGAAGATCCATTTGTTCAAGGATATGCAAAGGTTCAAGTGTTCCTAAATGAACAGAAATGATTAGTAAGAATGAATTCACAAAAACTTTTTTATTAATTATCACTTATGATAGGTGATTCGTTTCAAGTGTTATTAGATTTATTATTTAATTTAATACTTATTTACGTGGTTTTATTCATTTATTTAAGTTTAAACGTTTTTTATAAATAGAACAAGCACTGCTTGTTTTTCTTATAACTGGTCATCACAAGTGATGATAGAAATCATGTTTCTTTCAATAAAAACATTTCATTTATTAAATACATATAAGTTTTCAAGTTTTTCATTATAAGAATAATATTACTTTCAATAATAAATAACCACCCCTTCTAAGTAGGTTTCATAAATTCCATCACTTATTACAACCAATTATTTGATTAAAATAGTATAAAATTCAATATGATCATAAAAAACATTACCAGGGATTTTAACAAAGCATTGTCATGAAGTAGTTATTTAACAAGAATGATGTGGTTTGCCAAACTACACATTAAAATTTCATTGGTGTGAATTTATTTTATTTGAAAAAAGTGTTGGGTGAAAGCTTTTCATAAAATATATTCATGTAAAATTTTATTTATTAGCATGGTTCCTTTTATAGTGATACATGCCTTCTTATTAATGTAATGTGTCTTGGTTGGTGTGAGGCATATTTTCATGCTTATGACAATGGAATTATTTCTATAAAGTATTGATTATGTACACTTAACTATATTTTGGACTATGAAGGTGGGGTTAATTAGTTTTACTTATGATAATCCATTGTATGTATTCGATAAAAGACACCTTAACCTAACAAAGTAAAGCGAGAGGTATGTCTCCATGTATGTGGTAATTTGTTATTAAAATTAACATATTCCCATCATAAAAAACTTGAAAAATACCATGATTTAAACTTTTATATGTCTTTAAATACTATATTAGAGTTGTTCAAAGCCTTGGTAATGTTTTATTGATGATCATATTTAATTTTGAACTATTTTAAACAAATAATTTGTTGTAATAAGTGAATTTCTAAAAACTACTCAAAAGGGATCGTTTGGTTAAAAAAATAGAGTGGTTTTTTAAATATTTATCCAAAATTGGCATGTGTTTTAGGTTTATTAATGCGCATGTTGGGTTGCTATTTTCCTATTTAATTAATATTAGTGGAATAAAACATTCTTTTGCTTAAACAATTTGATGAAAATTTGTATAAAAAATTCTATTGCTTAAAAAACATAATATTTAAACATTTTAAATGAATTTAATGAAATAGAATATACCTCAATGGCATTATACAACATCAACTTGTGCTTCCTCATATTATCATGTCTTCGGTGAACATCTGATTAGATTTATCTCAGTAGTTTCCCTCAAGAAACCCTATTAGAATACAAAAACAAAATAATTCATCCACATGCATCTCGAATGAGTTTTTCAGTTGCATGATTATACAAATAGCAGTATATTTCACATGAATATGATGTGAAAGTTTATATATTTTCATTTTTAGTTTCAATAAGAATCCCATTGACACAACTATTATAATTACTTGTTTGTATTCAATTTATTTGGGTTTTCTTCTCCCATTTAGGATCTTTGTCCATCCTGGGTAGTAGAGGTATAAGTATTTACAGACTGTAGGTTTAGAATTGGGTTCACCCATGGAAGACCCCTTCTTTGACTGATACTCAATTGGTTGGTGTCGAGATGAAAGACCAAAGAACTCAAAAAACACTTGTAATTTACAAAAACCATATTTCATATAAATCTAATCCATGATTTTAAAAATTATATGGTTGTTTCCAAGTGAATGAAAACATACCAGTGAGGTTATATAATCACCCTAGAAATACCAATGCTATGTAAATTTGAATTTAATATGCATATATCCCATAGAAATTCTTAATTTTACAATTCCTCAGGGACTCCCAAGAACAAACAGCTAAATGAAAAGATATGAAATGATGAGACAACAAAGAAATTTGATATTGCAAAGCAAAGAACGATGATAGTATGTGCATTGTTGATGTGTGGATTTAATGATCAAACCACTAGAGTAAAATAATATTAAATAACTAATTTTACTTTTCATGTTATTGTCACTACATTGTTTATGTGTATATTTAATGATCCCCTCATGAAAAAACTATTTTCTTCATCACATCAACCCATTTTCTAAAGGTACTTATAAGAAACAAATATAACATGGATTTTTCCAAGAATCATAAACAGAATACCCATATAATATTAGAGATCAACTCAGATTTTTGGTGTAAACATATATAACATTTATATCTTTAAAAATTATAAGAAACAAATCCACATAATATGGAAACCCACCTTCAAAAACAATTTTATAACACCTTCTAACTAGTTTAATCAATCAAACATAACTAATTAAAATTTTAATTAAACACAAATAATTAAAAAATGTAAAATTGATTTCAAAAATAGATATAAAAAATAAATAATTAGAAAAACATAGAAATACCTTATGTGTCTAAGTAGTACGCTTAATGCTAAAGTGAAATAAAAACTTCATGAACCTCCACATGTCATATCAGGTCCATGAAACACAAACCAATGATAATATTTATAATAATTCATAAATCATAAAATTGATAAATCAATGTCATTTTAATAATGCCTGTGAAACAAAAACAAAAAAAATAAAACAAAAAACGTGAGTATTTTGTCTCAACATGAATTTCCGATCCAAATTAATACAAGTTGAAAACAGTCATACTTCATGGTATTTGTAGAATTTAATTTATGATTAATAACTATCCTATAATCAAACAATAATAATAATAATAAAATGAAATAATATGTATTTTTCATCAATGAATAAATCTAAAATAAAACACATACTCAATCTCCGGTAAGATCATGTCAATGATGAGTCATATATCTGGAACTAACATCTAAAGTTCTTATAATTTACTGATAAAAAAATGAGCCCTCAAAATCAACTATTTACTTTAATATAAACTTGAAATATCAAATGAGAGATTAATTAAAAAATTAAATTGAGCAAAAAAATAATCAATTTAATGGATGCATTACAGGAAGTCTTCTCATAATCATCATAATCATTAACACCATTGTCACCATAGAATAGACAACACCACCATGATATATTTGGAATATCAACCAAACTTAAACGACACCATGAAAACATTAACTCCCTAACCGTTGGGACAAGATCAGTGATAGGTTGATGCTCCAAAAAGAAACAGAACATCACTATCATCTTCAAAACTCAATGAAAATTACCAATGTTGTACTTCAACCACAAAAAAAGACATTGATGTGGAAGAAGCACCCAGAAACAAAAAACATCCAAGATTAGTAAAATAACAAAAAAATATCACCTTGAACAAAACCAAACCTTACCAGAAGCACAACTCAACACCTATTTTCCTCCAAGATCCACTTTTTTCAGCATTTACTCAACAATAGGGTGACACAAAGAAGGACGTGTTGCCTCCCCTAAAAAACGTTTGATGAGACTTTGTAGAAAACTACTCTATAAGTAGTTTGGAAAACTATAACCAATGAGTTTAGATAATGATGTTATAGAATTAAAAACAACAATAAAATCCAGATCTAGGCCAAGAAGAATTAAGAAACTGGGAAGAGGATATCACAGATGAAAACTAACTACCAATGAACAACTACCCATTACAATCCCAAATCACTAAAACCTCCATCGCTTTTGTCCAGTCTAAAACATTATGGATTTTGGCAGTAGAGAGTGGGGATGGAGGCTTGGAACAACGGGGATAGAAAGTTCTAATTAGGTGTTTGGTGTGAGGATTTTGGTCGGGAAAAGAGAAGGGGTTTTCACGATGATGCTGGAGGGGGATGCCAGCTGGAAATAGGGAGGGTGGTTTGCATGATGATGTCGGAGGGGCTCACCAATTGGGAACTAGGAGGGGTTCCAGTGATCAAGACTTTGGGGAACATCGGTGGGGAACATGGTGTTGGCGTTGGGGAGGGGGTCATGGGGAACGGGTCACGTTCGGGGTTTGGGGGGTGCGGTCCACACTTTAGGTGTTTTTTTGTTTTCTTGCATATATGGGTTTGGGTCTATATAAATTCATACCTTTTTTGTATATATGGGTTTGTGTGTGTAGATAAACATAAATATTATATATGTATAAATTCATAGATTTTTTCATTATATATATATATATTTAAATAAATATTGTTAAATTATGGATATTCCAATACATCACGTTTTGATATGTTTGTAAAAGGTAATATATATTTTAATTAATCACATTTTGATTTGTTTTTAATAGGTAATATATATATATATATATATATATTATTTCAACGAATTTTTTTAATGGTAAATATTTTTTGCTACTGATAATTAATAATAACAGATCCCTTTATTGGTAAATCAATTGTTGTTATTATTATGATAAGACAACAGATTTAAATGTTGGTAAAAGATTTTTTGGGATTGAACCACTAATATAAATAGATATATATGTTGGTAAAAAACAGTTAGTACCTATAGTTAATATCCACATAATTTGATATATGTTGGAATTAATCATTTTTACAAATAGCTATATTATCTGTCAATAATTTTCTATTGGTAAATGTCAATTTTTTGTAGCGTGGTTTCTCATCAATAGAACTCTAATTCAGTTAGTAATGTTATCAGTCTCATGAGATGTCATTTATGGGATTTGGGAGTAAACCTAAGCCATTATGGGACTTTTTCCACTATGTGATATTGTCTAGGAAGTTATCCTTGACTCATGTTCATTTCATTTTATATATTTCTATCACATTTATTATAATTCCATAATCCCATAATATCATGTTATTTATGTTATGCTCAAATGTGATTACCTTTGAGCCTTCTATTTTTTGATATCATGTTATACCATTGACTCGTGCATTATATTTCCATGTCATGTTTATTCTCTTAATTGTCTTTTAATCTCACCCATTTTTTCTATAGATTCCCTTGGTTTTTCATTGTAGTTTTAAGAGATCAAAAGGATTTAAGATCTCATTATGAAGAATAAAATAAAGAATTTTTATTTTAGTCTCACTTTAATGTTTGATGGACTTAATCATCCAAATACAATTGGCCTAACAATCTTCTGGTTGTAATTAATATATGTTTATGTTAAAAATAATGTAATAATATGTGCAAAAATATTTTTTTGTTATAGTTGGTATTAGATAAATGTATAGTTATTATTGGGGATTAGGACTAGAATTATCTAGTGAGAACACTATGGATAAGTATAAGGACAAGAAAAATATAAATGAATATCTTATAATTTTGGTGAATTTTAGTGTGAATGTTTTCTAAGAATTTACATCCCTATTTGGACACTACAATTGGATGTGTCTCTAGATATAATGACTTTAACATTTATTAATTAAAATCTATTTTTGATTGAATTAAATTCTCTATTTTGTAATGTGTTTATAAAAAACACATGTAATATTTTTCTTATATTGTTCCATTATAAGTTATATCATATCAAATTCAAAAGACTGTTAAAAATAATTACTATTGAAAATATAACCATTTAAAATTCATCATATGATTAACATAAATTAAGAGTTACGATAAAGTAGTATTGATACAGAAAAAAGAATTGATCGCCTCATCCAATAGGATTGTACCCTATAAAGCCCGTTTATTAGAGCTTCCAAGGGAGATAGTTTTTCTGATATTTACCTTAATCAAGAACAATTAAATATTATATAACTAAAACATGAGAAAACATGTTTATAGGGGATGTTCAAACTCATTGAGATCACAACCCAAACCAAGTAAACCAAAACACCCCATGAAAATCTCACTATCATTCACCTTACCCTTACTGTGTTATCTACTATAATAAATGGATATGTATTAATACCTTAATAGTATGAATTTTTTTTAAAAATGATTATATTTATTCTTTATTGTTTTTAATTTATAAATGATTAAGTAATGAGTTTGATGAAAATTAGATTTTAAAATGAAGAAATTAGGATTGTATTGTTGGGTAAAGTGAAATTTTGATCAAGTAATTCCTTTTGATGAATTGATGAATTTTTTTAATAAATTATATTTTAACAGAATATTATTATTAACTAGTATATTTTCAATATAAATGATAATATAATTTTACAAAGTGAAAATGTAATTTTTATAAGGGTTAGAAAACCGTTATTGTCAAAAAAACCAGAATTTTTCAATAAATGTTTATTTTAAATTTAAAAGTGTAATTAATAAATTTTAGAGAATTATTTTGATGAAATATATATTATTATTCTAATTTTAATGTTTAAATTATCCAATAGTTAATTTTTAAAATTTTTATGATACAGTATGATTTTTGAGTAAAAATTAAATATAGTAGGTATTTCGAAATCATAATGACACAAAGGTGCTATAATATGTACCATAAAATGTATGAAATAAAAAAAATATAATTTTACCCTTTTAAATAATGCATTTTGGTTTTTATTTTGTTTATTTTATAAACCCTTTATGAATCCTCCAAAACCTATATTATATTTTAAGGTTTGAAAATCAATTCTTTGAAAACATAACTCACTTCCACATCCCCAAGGGTATTATTTTAATATGATCGGTTAACATAGTTATAATATAATTAAAAACACTCCTATTTTTAAGAAAATATTGTAATTTTTTTATTTTTATTACTTTATTATATAGAATCTGAAACCTATGTTTGGAAAATATTAAAGAACTCCCCCTCTTTTCTTATATAAACTCACCCAAGATCTCATTCCTCTTCACTCAAAAACATTAGAGTATGAATATAATCCTTCCTTTGATATAATAATTACAGGGTTCCCACAATATCTCAACAAACTCCTCTAAATATTTTGGAAACACCCACTGCGGGTAATGGATATTCTTCTTCTCATCTTTATTCAAGCATATTCTTTATTCATTACATTATCTATTTAAATTCATATTTATGGTATATGATCTTTCAAATCCCTATTAATTCCATTATAATTTACATATGATGAGATACTCCTTCCACTCTCACTAATCCATCCCATGATTAATTATGTACCCCTGTTATTCTGCCAAAAATATCCTTTGATTTTCCATTCCAAACCTTTGTATTGTAAATACCATCACCATTTCCACACAAGGGTATTCACCTAGAAATTAATATCTTTATTTTATTTTAGATTTCAATATATTTATTCCATGCACATGATCTTTAGCCCAGTTGGTGAGGACTCCTTAAGTGCATCCAAGAGACCCGGGATCAAAACTAGGAAGAGGCTAATTTCTAGGGGGTACTGTAGCAGTACTGTAGTAAGGATTGTAACAATATTGTAGTAGGTACTGTAGCGGGAACTATGCAGTACTGTAGCAGGTACTATAGCGGGAAATGTAGCAGGAACTGTTTGGCACTATAGCAGTCGGGATTATTCACCTGTTTGGGCCTTCAGGGCACTGATTTGGTCCCCGGGTCCTTTAAGGCCTTCAGGCCACCTAAGACTTCGGGTCAGTAAGGCCTTCAGGCCACCTCAAGGCCTTCGGGCTACCTTAAGTTCAGATACAAACCATAAAACCTTTAAGGAACAAGATTCAGAAGGGGGGTGAGCAAGGATATTTCACTAGTGTATAGCTAAATGGATTGCTAGAATGAGAGGGTATGGCACCTATCATCGGGGTAGTATTGTGCATACAAGGGAAAGCCTAGTCGAACAGCCATTCAAAGGTGGAGAGTGGATTTCACGATGAAGATGCTGGGGAGGAGAAGTTCCAAGTAGTTAGTCTGGGTTTTATGTAATGTTTGAAGCCTATGGTAAATGAATTATTCTAAGGCCTATGGTCCATGTAATACATATGCCTATGGGTCTTATAAGGGTTCCACCTCACCCCTTGAAATGTGGATTATCATAATCAATAAAAAATGAATGCCTTCGGGCCATTGGAGGATATGTATTTATTCCATACTCTTTAATAATTTGGTTAAATTTAATTTAATTTGATCCTATGTGGAATTCTTTATGTGACACAGTTATGCATGCACATTATATGAAAGTGACAGGTGTGCTCAGAATTATATAGTGCTCTAATACATTATGTAATTTTTTTAGTCTCATGAGACATAATTTATGAGATTAGGAAGTAAATATAACACATTATGAGACTTTTTCCTCCATGTTATGATCTCATGGAACTTACCCTTGACCGATTTTTATGATGTCAGGTTTTATGTTATTTCCACATTCCCATGTTGTCCTTTTTTATCATTTTATAACATGCCTCAATGTTCAAGATTAGGATTATCACCCCTTTTATGTCCCATTTAAATGAATATTGACTAAAATTTAATACTTTCATCATGTTATGCTTTATTTATTCCCTTTCTAGGATTTAAATTTCACCCCCTTCCTCATGTAGGTCCCCAGGTTTTCCCATGTAGTTTTAAAAGCTATAAAATATTAAATTCATGTTAAGAATGTTATAAATAATTTTTTTATATATGTGTATCAAGTTAATGTGCTACATAACTAATTTCCCAAATATTATAGGCTTATAAATATTTTGGGTTGTACTAAGTGTGTTTTTATGTAATAAATCATGAAATAATGTGTATTGAGGATATGGGTGTCAAAGATCATATCATAAGAAAATATAGTAATTTTGGGATTAGAATTAGAAAACATTGGTGAATAAATTAGTGATAATACTAAACAGAGGAACAAATCACTTAATTTTGGTAAATTATAGAGTAGGTAGTTTCCAAGAAAATATATCCCTACCTATTTTCTATAAGTAGTTGTGGATCTGTTCAAGATGTATGTAGGGGTAATAACCATAAAACATTGTATTAAGATAGACTTTATCCGGAAATAGTGAAAGAAAACAGGACTTGCTGTACACCTAGATCCACACTCCTAGGATATATTCTTTTTTAAATTTACAAGATCATTTTGAAACATTATTCTGAGAACAAAAATTGCTACCAGATTTTATATTTTCAAATAGATCATACATAACTTAGATTCAAAACCAACAAATTTATCTATTAAATAATATATATAGTTTATGATTTATCCATTCAATGTTTAGTCTCCCTTATGTTTGTTTAATAATATAAAAATTATCATCCCTAATTTTCCATTTATTCTAGTCAATGGGTGGAAATATGATGAACTGATTCAACAACGATTGTGATGGTCAATGTGATGACTTCTCAAACAAGATGCCTAACATGATATGAGCAAGAATCACAAACATTGTGACTATACATTCTCAATTGACTAAAGTTTTGAACCAAAAACTAAATCCAAAGGAACACCAAAATTACTCTAAGATATATTAAATAATAATTGAGACGTTTATGTGACAAAGGCCTCCTAATTTTAGTGTATCTTTTGATCCCTTAATTGAGGAACAATGGATTAGCTCCATTGAAAAGGCCTTCTGTGTCCTTCAATTCTCTTGAAAGGGAAGTTCGTGATGGTTTTTTATCATATAGAAGGAGAAGCTTGTTAATGGTAGATTTTGGTCAAGAATACGAATCTCGGGGAGGGGATTGAAGCTAATGAGTGGAAGGAGTTCTAGAAAAAAATAAATCTATATTTTCATCGCACTCTCAAACTAAAAATAGAGAGGGACTTACTTAGCCTCAATAAAAAATATGATGAATATATTAGGTTGTACAAGGATAACATCATAATATTTTCATGATACACCTCCAAATTTTCAATTAACATTGAATATAACGTTTACTTCTTCTTTGGTGGAATAAAGTTGAGTCTATGAAATGAGTTACCTATTTGGTACTTTGATAGTTATGATGAAATTTTTTGATGTTCCCTAAAATTTGAAACAGAGATCAGTGAATCTCAAGGGTATCAAAAGGATAGGAAGTCGAATGTAGAGTTTAATTATGGTGGTGAAATATAGAAATATAATAGTGGGAATAAATTTCAACATCCAACTTTTCAATGATGTTGGAATAAGAATCTTGGAAATTTTTTGAAGGGGGAAAGGAAATGATTTAGGTGTGGGAAGGAAGGGATCCTAACTAGCGATTTCCAAATGGAGAAACCCACTAATCTGATGGAATAAAGGAATAATTAGGTCAAACCTCAACCCATGTTACAATGTTTCAACTACAAAGAACCAAGATGTCATGTGAGTTAATGAAATAAGATAAGGGTTTTCGATGACAACTGATGATAAGAACCCCAAGGCCTACCGGGAAATGGAGAGCTTATACCATCACAACTAAGAATGCTGATCCCTGAAAAAAAAACTATTGGAAGATATGATAGTTATTCATTAAATAATTGAGATATAACTTTTTCATTCTGGAATAATTTGTTCTTTCACATCTTTCATGTTTAATAGAATTAGTCAACCACCACCACAAATCTTAGAAGTGGATCTATCAGTGAAAATGATAAATGGGAAAATTATTGCATCCAAAGTATATAACTCCTCCACTATCAAAAGTATTGTGATAAAATTTACATTGAATCTTGTGATAATCCATTTAGTGTAATTTGATGCAATTTTTGTTATAGACTGGCTTTCAATATATATATCCAAAATAAATTGTTGAGATAAGGAAATCACCCTATCTATCATGAAACGCCCTCCGATTAAATATAATTTCAATGTGGAGGATAAATATTATTTAGTACCAACATCTCAAGAATGGATATTATTGGCTTGTGGGAAAGAATATCTATTGAAAATTATAGATAATAAAGAAAATATCATACTTAAAGGCATTCACATTGTGAGGGAATATGTTTATGTGTTTGAAAAAAAAACCCTGGTCTTCCTTCAAGCCGAGAGATTGAATTGTAAATCAATATTATACCTTCGTATTTTCCAATATCAAAGACTCTATATAGAATGGTTTTTTCTGAGCATGAAAATACGAAGAAACAACTATAAGAGAATCTGGATAAGGGGTTTATTTATCCAAGTTCTTCATCGTGGGATGAACCAGTCCTCTTCATCAATAATAAGGATGAGATAATGAACATCTACATTGATTATGATGAACTAAAAAAGATCTTGATGAAGAAAAAGTGTCATATTCCACATATTGATTAATTTTTTTATTATCTATATGGAACACATTATTTATCTAAGATAGATCTTTGGTCATGATATTTCCATGTAATGGTGAAGGAGGATGTCCCCAAGACTGCTTTCTAAACAAGGTAGGAGCACTATGAGTTCATAGTGAATCTATTTGGACTCGCTAATGCACTAGAAATATTCATGGATTTGATGAATAGAGTATTTATAGGTTACCATGAATTTTTTTTGGTAATCTTTAATGATGATATTCTTATATAATAAAAAATAATGAAGGAACATTAAGATTATTTGAATACTATATTAAGGAATTTGTGAAAATAAAAGATGTAAAAAAGTATGGTCAATACAAGTTTTAGTTGGATAAAGTGACATTCCTAGGGGCATGTCATTGCCAAAAAATGGATTTTTGTGGATCCTTCATAATTGGAGATGATTGGTGGGTAAAAGTGACCAAACTCTATGATATAAATCTATATTTTCTTTGGATTAGCTAGGTATTATCATATATTTGTTAGAAAATTATCATGATTTTCATGCCCCATAACCATTCTAACTCAGAAAGGAGTCATGTTTTTTCTGAATTATGAATGGGAGGAATGTTTTAAAGGGATGACTAAGAGACTAATCACTATATCTTTACTCACAATGCCCATTATTTGGGAAGTATTTTTTATCTATAGTGATGCATCTAAAAAATTATTTAGTTTTGTACTCGTGAAAAATGATATTGTGATAGCCTATGCCTCTTTCCAACTAAAAATACAAGAGAATAACTACTCAAATAAATATATAGAATTGGATACAATGATATTCATTTTAAATATTCGGAAACATTATCTCTATGTATGGAAGTATGATATATATATATACCATAAAATAATCAAGTATATATTCACACAAAAAGAGATTAATATGAACCAATAGAGGTGGTTATATCTGATCTTGTATTATGATGTTAAATCCATTACCATCCAAGGAAACAAAATAATATGGAAGATTCTCTAAGTAGAAATGATCCCATAACTCTATCCATAATGAGGATTCCAAGGGATCTAATATTCTTAGACATGAAAGGGATGAATATGGGAATAATTAAAGGATTTTCATGCTAACTTTCTCAAATAACTCTTTAACCATCTATTATTGAGAGAATCATGGAGGCTCAAGATTTTTATGAGTTCCCAGAAAAGATGGTAGATAATATTCCAATGTTAAACTTTTCTAAACAATTATCTACAAGGTTTGGAACTTGGATATGTATCACATAAAAATTAGAACTGAAGAGGGAAATTCTGGAAGATGTGCCTAGCACACCCTTCTCTGTTTATCTTGGAAGAACTAAGATGTATATAGATTTGAAAAAATCTGATTTAGTAACATGAGGATATATAATTTGGAATTCATATCTCGATTATTAGTATACCAACAAGTCAAGGATAAATGATACAAGTCTAATGGTACAAAGAAATTGTTTTTTGTACTAGTATGTAAATGGGAAAACATAATGATGGATTTTATCGTACAATTACCTCGGACATCTAAAGGAAATAATTCCATCTGGTTGGTAGTTAATCACCGTACAAAGTTATTTCTTTTCATTACTATTAATGAATATTTATCTCTTGATAAACTCACTAAGATATACATAAGATATGGTTAAAGACTACATGGAGTTCAAATCTGTATTTTCTAGGATCGTGATCTGAGGTTTTCCTAAAGATTTTTGAGATTCCTTCAGTAAGTATTGAATGCATGGTTTAGATTCATAAATTCTTATCACCCTCAAAAAAAATTAAGTCTGAAAGGAACATTGAAACTTGATAGTATATTCTGAAATCAATTTATGTGGATTTTTTAGGATTTTGGGATCAATACCTTCCCTTAGTTGAGTTCTAATATAACAATAGTTTCCATTCTATAATTCAATTAAATTCTTATGAGTATCTATACGGGAATAGGTTTCAAACTCCAATATGTTGAGATGATGATGGAAATAGGAAGCTTATGAGACATTATATTGTCTAATAGCTGATGGAATAGTATTAAACTATTCTACTCCAAATGAAATATGCATAATGTTATCAGAAAATATATTGAAACAATATTCAACAGGACCAAGAGTATGAGTTTATCGATAAATTTTTCTTTCATATATTAGCATGGAATAAATTCATGAGGTTTTTAAAGAAGGGGTATCATAGTCCAAGATACATCATCTTTATTGAGATCCTTGATCACATCGAAGAAATGGCCTATCATTTATCACTCCCACCTAGTCTATTTCATGTACATGATGTGTTCCGTGTATCCCTATTTAGAAAACACATACCATACCCCTCACATGTACCGAATCCAGAGGTGGTTCAATTGAAGATCGATCATTCGTATGAAGATAAATTGGGGAAGATATTAGATCACATAGAAAATGTTCTAAAAAATAAGACAACTCACCTTATCAAAGTGTTATGGTGGAAATAAAATGTTTTAGGATGTATCTTGTAAACCAGAAGAGGAAATGAAATAGAAGTACTCTAATCTATTTTAGTGTGTAAAATAAAAATTTACAGGGTGAAATTTTTGAAGGGGGAACAATGTAACGTCTTAAATTTTTTTAAATGAAATTCCCTTTGTGATTGAATTAAATACCCTATTATGTAATGTTGTTATAGAAAACACATGAAATTATTTGGTTCAAAATACCGTTAAGCATCATAGCCATTGATAGTGCATCCATTGAATAGTAATAATATCATTAGTACATATTAAGGGTTGAGATAAAGTATTATTTACACAAACAAAAGAAATGATGGCCTAGACCACTAGGACCATACCCTATGAAGCACAAATATTGTAGATTATAAGGTAGATATAATCAATAGTATTTTCTTTTATCAATACCATGATGAAATTCAACAACTAAAGAATGAGAAAACCTATTTGTGATATAACTTAAAGCTCATTTAGATCACAGCCCAAACTACATTCGTTGAACCAACCCATGAAAATCTCTTCATTTCGCACCTTAACCTTAGGGAATTTTATTTTGTAATAAAATCGTTATATATAAATACAAAGATATTATTAATTTTAAAATAATTCATATATTTATTTATTATTTTTTCACTTTATAAATTATTCAGTAATGAGTTTGATAAAAATTATAATTTAATATGACAAAACAAAAATTGTATTTTTGTGTAATATGAAATTTCAATTAATATATTTATTTTGTTGAATTGGATACTTTTTTAAACAAATTATATTTTTATAAATATTATTATTAAATAGTATTTATTAAATATACATGAAAATATAATTTTATGAATTGAAAATATAATATTTATAAGGATCTAAAAACTGTTATTTTCAATAAAATAATATCTTTCAATAAATGAGTATTTATAATTTAAAAGTGTAATTTATCATATTTAGAGAATTATTTTCATAAAATAAATATTATTTAATGAATCATTATGTAAAAATTACCCAATGGGTAATTTTTCATAATTTAATGAGAGAGTCATATTTTCTGGTAAAAATTAAATGTGGTAAAAATATACGGTATGTATTATGACATCATAATGACCCAAAGTGATGTAATATGATCCATAAAATTTATTGACTATAAAATATATGTTTTAACTTTAACATAATGTGTTTATATGTTATTTGATTAATTTTATAAACCCTTTATGAATCCTCTAAAAGAAATATTATATTTTAAGGATTTAAAATAAATTCTTTGTAAACATGACTCACTTCCACCTAACCATGTTTTTTATAGGCACATGGAATTATAAAATAATTAAAAAACCTTATTTGGAAGAAACCATGGGGAAAACCTTGTTAAGAATTTTTTTTCCATTACTTTATTATATAGTGTCAAAACTCTATGTTTGAAAAATAAAAAAGAACTCCCCTATTTTTCCTGTATAACCCCACCCAATATATCATTCCACTTCACTCAAAAACCACGGAGAATGAATGTAATATTATATTTCCCCAATATAGTCCTCCCATGGTTCCACCAAAATCTCAAGAAGCTCCCCCAAGCTTTTGAAATAACCATCTCACGGAAAGGAATCCTCTCTTTCTTTTATTTATCCAAGAACCTTATTTATGTAATGACTTTTGTATTTAAATTTATATTCATGGGATATGATCTTCCAAATCCCTAGTAATTACATTATTATTTCCAAGTGGTTATATACACCTTTCACTCTCACTAATCCCACCCATGATTTATTATTTTTCTTGTTATGCTACAGAAATTATTCTATGAATTTCAATGCCAAACCTTTTTATTGTGAATACCATCACTATTTCCACTCAATGGTATTCACCTAGAAATACATATCCTTTTTTATTATGGAATTACATATATGTATTACAAAATCCTTTATTATTGGATTAAATGTGATGAAATATTATCCTATTTTGAATGATCTATGTGTCACATTTATGCATGTACATGATATGAAAGTGATGGGTGCACCTAGAATTATATAGCACTCCAATGCATTGGGTAAAGTTTTAGTCTCAAGAGACGTCATGTATGGGATTATAGAGTAGACCTAATCCATTATATAACTTTTTAAATAATGTTATAATGTCTTTGTGGACATCCTTGACCTATGTTTATGATGTCATATTTAATGTTGTTGCTGCATTCCCATGTTTCCATTATAATGTCACGTTTTATAATGCCTCATTGTTCAATATTATGATTCTCAACCGTTTTATGTCCTATTAAAATTTATATTTACCAACATGTGATAATTTCATCGTGTTATGATTTGTTTATTACCTTTTTAGGATTTAAAGCTCACCCCCTTTCTTATGTATGTCCCCAGGTTATTCCATGTAGTTTTAGAAGATATGGTATATTAGAATCATGTTAATAAAGTTTTCAATAATTTTGTTATATCCATATATCAATTTAATGACCTATGTACCTAATTTACCAAATATAATAGGATTATAGATCTTCTAGTGTTTAATAATTGTATTTTTATGTAATTAGTCATGATATAAAGTGTATTAATGATATGGTTTGTAATACTAGAATAATTGTAACTTAGGGCAGTAACCATAAAAATGGTGCATTTGGGTTGACTTGATCATCACTTAGTGAAAAAAATGTTCCTTTCTACAGACATTGTTTGAAACTCTTGGGGGATATGTTTTTGGAATTCATGAACTCATTATCAACTATCATGAAGGAGTTGAATATATGATAATCATGGTTTTCCTGTGTTAAATATAAAGTTTCTTAGGTCAATAAGTCTAAGGTTTATAATAGGTTTAAAGGCATAAATACGTCATTTTTGTTTTAAGTTATTAAGACAAATATTATTAAGTATGTTTTGGGATACATTTATGGTAGTGAAACCCTTGGGTTTCGAATGGGTTTTAGTAAAAAAATCAAGAAGAATGCCTTTATATTTTTTGGACATAAGATTAATAGTATTGGTAACCTATCGGGTGTATTCTCTATTTGAGATTAAGGTAATAATATTTGATTAATAATATTTTATTTTATTGGAAAATATGTTTTTTATAAAACCATAGTTTTTAAAAACTAATTTTATGATTATAGTTATTTTTAGAATATTATTCGTATTTTTTATTATTTTTAGGAACTATATTAATATAGTTTTAGAAAAATGAAAAAATATATATCAGGTGGAAACTCATCATATCTTGAATGTTCATGGGGCATGAACTTGAAACTAAAGGGTGATAAGGGTGAAACACCTACCATTTGCCTACATGATGTACTAGTTAGTATTACATTGCTTTTACATAAACGACTTGACTGATAAATATTAAGTTGATTTTGAGAAACATATTTTAGGATCAAATCATTTTAAATATTTTTGATTTTGAGGTGATTAATGATATTTTGGGAAATGTTTCATAGAGTTTAGGTACATGTAACCCTTAGGTATAACATGTGATTTAACATGAAATATTGGTTGTGAAGAATACAATTAATTTTTTTTACTATTATGGTTATTTAGGATGTGAGGTTATTTATTTATGGAATGACTTAAGTTGAACTTTGGATTAAAAGATTAATATGAAGGTTTTTTATTTTTTCTGACCTTGTGGTATTAATTTCAGTTTTGGTTAATATTTAAAGATATTATGAATATAATTTTTATCCTTTCTTGGATTATGTAATGTATTAGAGGATTATTTTAGTGCTTGAGGCATAAAAAATTGAACTTCAATGCTTATCGTTCAGACAAAAAGATGGGATTGTGGTAAAAATAATTAAAGGATGAAAAAATAATTGTGATATAATTTTATTTACTTTTGTTCTTATCCTGGATGGTAAAAGGATCCCTAAACATTAGGCAAAGGATCTTCAAATAAAAATTCTATTCATTTTCAATAAATTAATGATTTTTTCTCTCAAATGAAATGAAGTATAATGTTATCTTTTAAATGTATATTCTTTATAAATAAATTCTTTCACTTTACACCAACATTATCATTATTTGGAAACCCAGTTTTGTGTTAGTTCATATGACCTTTGTACTTACCATTCCATCTTTTAGAGAGGAAGTTTTATTAACCTTTTTTACGACGGGGGTCTTCAACAAAACTTTTTTATATAAAACCCTTGATTATTGGGAACATGTCAAAATTTATATGATGAAATTAATTTTTAGTTGGGTATAATGGGACACCCCAAAATTTTAAAATAACACCATGGTCAATATTGTATACAACTTCAAACACTCAACTTAAACAAACAATTAAATATTATTATTTAAATACGACCATTATAACCTAGCCTTAATTTTGAGAGTATTAATACTATTAACTTATTTATGAAATATATAAAAATTTAATACTCAATATAAATTTATTTATTAATATATAATAAATAATAACTCATGTTTTAAAAAGGATATTTTATTCTACAAAAAATGTGTTTTTAAATGATTTTTATTTATTTCTGTGAGGATATATTATAACTAATTTATGGAACATTTAAAAAATTTATTTTTATAAAATTAAAATATTTTTTAAATCAAATTATAATAATTAACTTACATTGAAGTTTTTCTATTTTTCTGAAATCTTTTATTTTTTGTGAATAGTGAAAATTATTGGTTTTTCAAATACGGTCATTTATTTTCAATAAATAAATTAATTTCAAATTTACAATATATGCTGAATTTTTTATTAAAATGAGAAATGAAAAAAAAATTATAATAATCTAATTTGTTTATGTTTAATCATTAAATTTCGTGATTTTGTATAAGTTTATTTTTATGCATAAAAAACACAATTTTCTACAAATTTTTTTTATATGCATAAAGTATATCCATTTTTATTAATTAAAATTAACCCTAGTAAGGAAATATAGATATAAGAAACATCTATATTATAAATATATTTATGTGCATTAAAACTCATATAATAATTATTTATAGTCATATATTTATTATAATATCATCTACTGCTTAAAAAAACTTTTCTTGAAAATTGATCTTTCAACAAGTTTTACGGTTTAATTTAAAATTGAATTATGAAATTTCATTGATTTGAATTTTATAAAATGGATTAAATATTTCAATAAAAATAATTAATATTATTTAATAATGTAAACTTAATTTTTCTCATAATGAATGGTAAAAACTGTAAATAAACTAGTTACCGTGGTGGAAAACTAAAATTATAAAAATGAGTAACCTTAGAGGTAAATTGAATAATATGTTTATAAAATGTTTATTTTTTAATTTTTGAAGATTTTATTGACTATATAACCCCTCCATAAATTATTTATCAATTTTGTAGCACTGTGATTTAGGGTGACTTCCCAATATGGAGTAGTTATGGGTATTTAAAAAAAATTATACTCCTCCTCAATTATAAATGGGTACTACATACCCTAACATATGCATACCTATCAATGCATTTTTCTATATAAAAAACCTACCAAAATATATCTTTTATTGGTTTTCCCAAATGACTTACCTTAGGGTTGTTAATAAGAGAACCAAAGGTGGTTCTTCTATGTGAAGGTAATTGTCTTCACTGGGCTCTTTCTTTTTTACTTAGTCATTTTCCAAATTAAATTATGTATTAACAATTATAATATAATATAACCATTATTTATTATATACTTAGACTTTATTATATTTATAGCATAATATTTATTCATATCCTCCTTCAAAAAAATTGAAATTTAACAAGCATTCCTGTGTATGGAGGACTGTTGCCTCGCGAACTGATGTAAAACATTTTCCTTCATCGCTTATCGGGTATATTCATGATGATGTATTAAATATTTATATATGATATTAATTACAAATTAAAAATTCTATAAAAGTAATATATCATATTATTTCATACGTTACCATCAATGGAAAATTGATAATGGTGTTCATGTGTATGGAGGCTACCACCATGTGAAACAATGTGATTCATTTTTTTATTACCTCATCACATGGATGGAATATGTAAAAGAATTCAAAGAAGTAATATTATATTTTTTATATTATTATAATTATGGAAATATAAAAAAAACACTTACCTTATTTCCATCATGATCTTTCAAAAATAGAAATGTTACATATGAAAATGTATGGTCTACTATCTCTATGATTGTAACATGATTCATTTTTCATAACCCTGATTCATGGTTATTTTTTAAAGTATAATTTATCTATGTAAATAATAATTATTTCATAATTATTATTCTAGATATTATGGAATAATTACCCCTTTTTCCAGGGTCAATACACTGATGCCATTTTTAAATTATGAATTGAGCGTCCTCAAAACACTTGACGTGCACTCAACTGATTAAGTAATTAAATATGTAATTAAAATAAATAAAGTAAATAATTTAAGTATAAGGGATTAAACCATTAAATGTTTCTCAATAAAAAAAATAATTTATATAATTTTATTATACATGAGATAATATATATATATATATATATGAAAATGTCTGTGTAAGAACCTGGTTCTTATCTTTGAGGTACGGGTTTCTTCTTTTCTCTTTTCCTTATGTTTTTTTGAGAAAATAAGGAAAATGGGGGAAAGATCCTTAATTTTATAAGTACAAGCCGTGTAGTTTTCCATAAGTCGTGTACTTCTGGCCATGTGGAATTAGTACACAGGGCGTGTGGCCATGTCGGCGATGAAGGGAGTAAAAACCGACTACACGCCATGTAGTGGTCCTTTACACGCCGTGTAGTCAGTCAGCAGGCAAATAGTAAGGCGGTGGCCATCTGCGTGACTGAACATGCCGTTTACTCAAGAAGACACACCGTGTAGTCATGTCGGCAGATTAATAGTGCCACTCTAGTGGGAAACCGCCAGAGGAACAGTTAAAAAATGGGAAGTACACGTTGTGTACTTGGAAATACATGTCGTGTACTTTGTTTTTTTTCATTAAAAATGGGTAGTAACCTACCATGTTCATATATAAGGCTTAGAATAGGATGATGGATCGGTAGAGGAAGGCTGGAGCTTTAGAGATTCACTGGGCGCACGACAGGAATCCGTTTCCGCCTCGAACGATCTCTTTGGAACCGCACGGGTAAGCCCTTCACTCTTCTTTAATCATTCTTTCCAATTCTTTCCCTAATGGGAGTTATTTTCATTTAATCAAGAATTATTTTACCTCATATCCATGGAATTATTGGATGTTTTAGAAGGATTCATTAGCATATATCATTCTTTGGTGTTTAAGGTAGGTGTATTGGTGTTTATTTTCCAATTGTTTTATGTTTTGTGTGTTTTTGAGCTAAGAACCCATGATTGGGGTATCGTGTGGCTGAGTCTGTGGCTGTTTAAATACCTAGAATTGTATAGGTAATTAAATGTGAGAATAAACTCCTGTTTGGAATCACTGCTTGGATCCAGGACCACCCCCGGGGTGTGTTCCTCTGTTTATCCATTTGTCCTGGATACCCGAGGGTATGCCAGGTTTGGGTTATGCATTAATTTTTCCCTGGGAGAAATTGTATTTAAATTGCATGTTTATATGTTGGGAATGGCCCGGTTACTTTCACCTGAGGGCAGTTTTCTTTTTAGACTAAGGGAGTGGATATGTATGTAATATATTAGCCTGATGGAATAGGTATATTCGCTTGAGGGCAAGGCCTGAGGGCAAGGCCTGAGGGAAAGTTTCTATTATGTCTGATGGCTTTGCCTGAGGGCAAGGTATTATTCCACCTGAGGGAAAGATTATATTCCGCCTAAGGGTGAGGCCTAAGGGCAAGGTACTATATTATCCTGAGGGCATGGTTTTACTATATTACCCTGGGGGAATGGTTCTATTAGCCTGAGGGCTTGGTGCTATTGAGCATAGAATGTTACTAAATTAAATGGGTAAATGAATAATTAAAATGGAAATATAACTGGTTAAGTTAGTTACTTTTGAGTACTTCTTAGTTTATTGTATTTACTACTGCACACTATTGTTGCATGTTTACACACAGTTGAGCACGGGCCTTTGGTGGGTGCCTACAGAGAATTATTTCCCACACCCTGTCTGGGTCATGCTTTTCGGCCCAAACATATTATGTTTCTGCAGGTGTAGATAAGGGAAAGGGCCCTTATACAGGTACATGATTGTTGCAGAGGAGTAGGGTAGCATGGGACCGAGCTCAGGCTTGAGATGTTACCGGCTGTTTTGTTATGTTTTTCTTTTCTGTACTTGTACTATACTACATCATTGTGTAACATGTTCTGGATGCTTTCTTAGAATTTGAGGCATGTTGCACCATTATTTATATATTGGTTGGTTATATCTATTGTAGTTGTTTATTTAATTTTTGTATGGTTTACTGCTTCCGCTGTTGTTGTATGTTTTTTTTCATTCCGTTGCGCTACACTTTGAAAAATAAGGGCATAGTTTCCCCCCAATCAGAATTGGGCCCTCGCTGCTAGTCGGCAACCTCTGGCATTTGGGGTAATGTGTTTGAGGTCACGTGGCGAACCGGGTTCGGGGCACCCGTTGAGTGTCACCCGGAACCGGGATGTTACAAAGTGGTATCGGAGGAGTTCATTTCTTTGACATACTGTTTGGAGCCATAGTCAGGGATAGGATGAACGGTAGTTGGTAATAAGTTGTGCCCGGGCGTAGCTAACCCGTGTATAGGGAAAATCCAGTCTACCTAGTATTTTTGCAATTTTTCTGATTTTGCAAATTTTACTATTGATTTGATTTTCATCGTTGGGTGACGCAATTAGAATTGTGCTGTTATATTTTATCTATGGGTTTTATTTAGTTGCAACCCAATGAGATGAGGGTATGCCATCTCATGCATTATTTAGGCACATGCTATAAATCACATGCCATGTATACTTTCCATGCCATTTAGGTGCATTAGAAATCGCATGTTGTTTTGATAGTTGTTGTGCTAGAAAAGCATGTTGTTGTGATAGCTGCTTGATAAATACCTACTATGTGATAGGGTATTTTCTTGTCTGATCTGGTTCGTAGAATGGACACCAAACTTTGGTTTTGGGGAGTATGGGCCCCCATTGACCAGAAATTGGTGGATCATTAGCTTTTTACTTAGTTATAACACAGATGAGATGTAAAAAATTGATTTGTGGGGAGTATGGGCCCTCACGGGTCGTAATTTGACACTTAGGTGTTGTTTTTCAGTATTTTGGGTTCTAGGGAAGTTTCTGAGGAATATTGTCCGAAAACCCCAGCATACACGCTGTGTAGTACCTTTAAACAAGTCGTGTATGGTCTTCTGTTTGGGAAGAAAAATGAACATTTTAAGTACATGCCGTGTACCCAGAGTACACGCCGTGAAGTCTCTTCCTGTGTCAGAAACTGTGAGGGCGGTGACACGGGGTAGGGAATGTTTGCGGAAAACACGCCATGTACCGGATGTACATGTTGTGTGGTGTTGACCCAGAGTTTGCCGTGTAACTAACAACACGGACGGAGAAAACCTTAAGACATACACGCCGTGTCCACTATGGAACATGCCATGTAGTCTGACCTAGGGACCTGACCGCTTAACTAACAACACAGGTCTGTGTGATCCCTTCGGATACACGCCGTGTAGTGTGAGCCGTGTGTCCGGCCATGTAATTAACAACATGGGTCGAAGAAGATCATCTAGTACACGTCGTGTAGTCAGTATACAGACCATGTAGTCTTTTTCGAGGACAGACCGTGTGGACCTGACCATGTGGCGGGGAAACGGGGTGGTGTGCACACCGTGTACGGGTTTAACACGCCGTGTAGTTTTATCCTAGTAGTCGGACATGTCACAAATGACACATGCAGTTGAAAAATGACACCATACACGTCGTGTAGATATTATACATGTCGTGTAGATTTGTTCAATGGGAGCCATGTAGAAGGACCCAGGGAGGGGATGAAAAGTCAGGTACACGCCATTTAGTCAGTATACACGCCGTGTAGTCTTGTTTTGCAAACCGTGATTTCCTTCTTCCTCATGTTTCCCTTTTGGTCCTTTCTTTTCAATATTTGTTAAATCTTGAATCTAAGGCCTGTTTTTGACCATGTAATTTCATGACACCTAGACGTTTGCGCTTTGTTCTCTAGGAGAGCGGCAACAATTATACTCTAGAGATAGTGGGCCATGGGCTACCAGTGGATCCTCCAGTAGAGCCAGATGTGGCTCCAGCCGTTATACCGGACACAGGCGCGGAGGCGTAGTTCCATGATGGCTTTATGCGGTTCATGCAGACCTTTTAGGGAGCACCAATGGCTACCACATCTATGGCTGAGTTGACTCATATATTCCAGCAGCAACATCCACCTACATTTTCAGGGGATTGCAGACCACAGAATGTGGATTCTGGGCTGGGGTCAATGAAAACTATCTTCGACCATATTGAGATGCCTCTAGGGTGCAGGGTCAATCTTGTGACTTATATGCTCCGTGATTCCACCAAGAGGTGGTGGTATTTTACCACCCAGTCAGAGCATCATAGAGACATGTCATGGGAAGATTTTCAGGCAGTCTTCTATGACTTCTTCTTTCCAGAGACGCTGAGGGCAGATAGAGCTTGAGAGTTCCTGAATCTGCAGTAGGGTGTTATGTCAGTGATGGACTATTCTACTCGTTTCATCGATCTTCAGCGTTTTGCACCCGTACTGGAGGGTGATGAGATGTTGAGAGCCAGACATTTTGAGGATGGTCTTTTTTATGAAATCCGAGCACTGGTGAATGTTTTCAGGTTGCCTTCAGTACATGCTATCGTAAACCAGGTGCTGATTTCAGAGAGAAACCTGTGGGAAGCTAGTGGTGTGGGCTAGAGCGGTTCAGCACCAGTCACTGGTACTATTTCTACCGGGAATAGGAAGCGATAGATGAGTTTCTCTCATGGTGGTAGTACTAGCCAGGCATTTTCTTCAGGTTTCCCGATCATGTGCTACCAATGTGGTAGGGAGGGGCACAAGAGACCGCAGTGTCCATGTGATCCAGTCGAGTGTCGAGATTGCGGCATGATGGGTCATCTGTAACGCTTTTTCAGGGTGTTTCTACCTGTGGCTAGTGAGAGGGGTTCTATGCAGACTCTGTGTGCGGGGGCAGGACCAGTAGCTTCTTACCAGTTGGGAAACTGGAATACGTCAGGGCGTGTAGGCAGAGATGGTGGTCGTGGTCGTGGTATCTAGACACTAGGATCTTAGAGGCAACAGGTTGGGACAGCTCAGGGTACTCAGGCTATGTCGCAGGGCCACGACACTAGGCAGGCATATGCAGTACAGCAGACCCAATAGGGGCAGGATCCCGGACCTTCTACAGTCAAAGGTACTATTCTAGTATCTTCTGTCTTGTGTTCAGTACTTTTCGATACGAGTGCTACTCATAGTTTCATATCTATGCCCATTGTGGAGAGCCTTAGACTCTGTGTTTCTTCTTCTTCTTCTGATATCATATTGCTAGACACTCCGTTGGGTACTAGAATGGCTGGTGTGCGTCAGTGTAGGGAGTTCCCCCTAGTGGTTGGAGGGTGTCACTTTCTTTGGGACCTCTATGTCTTAAAGATGACATCTTATGATGTCATTCTCGGGATGGAATAGTTGGATCCCTTTCGATCCTTTGTAGACTGTTATCGTCGCATGGTGAGTTTCACATCACCAGAGGGCGGAGAGTTTCTATACAAGAGAGAATGGGATGTTCAGGCAAGTCAAGCTGGACCAGAGCATCATGGGTGAGGTGGAGTCACGACCTAGATTGTGAGTTTATATATAGATGATCACGGGACTTATCAGACGGATTTCCCTCCAGTAGTTGATCATTTCAGGGATGTCTTCCTGGACAAATTTTCAGGTCTACCTCCAGAGCAAGAGGTGGATTTCTCTATTGATCTTGTGCCAGGGGTAGCACCGGTGTCCATTCATCATTATAGTATGGATACACCTAAGTTGTAGGAGCTCAAGAGGCAGTTAGAGGAGTTACTGGCGAAGGGTTTCATCTGACCCAGTACTTCTCCATGGGTTTCTCTGGTCCTTTTGTGATGATGGCAGACGGTACCCTCAGACTCTGTGTGGATTATCGGAAGCTGGAGCAGTTGAAGGTTAAGAACCGATATCCCTTACCGAGGATTGATGATCTTTTTGATCAACTTCATGGAGCACGCGTGTTCTAGAAGATTGACCTGAGGTCAGGATATCATCATCTGTGCATGAGACCATCGGATATACTGCTTACGGCTTTTCAGAGCAGATATGGTCTGTATGAGTACTTGGTTATGCCATTCAGACTCACGAACGCGCCAGCAGTTTTATTGGCTCTAATGAATCGTGTCTTCCATCATTATCTTGATTCTTTTGTGGTGGTATTAATGGATGACATATTAGTTTACTCTCACACTCGACACGACCATGCCACCCATCTTGAGATCGTATTGAGTACAATGATAGAGAATCAGGTATATGTTAAGATCTCAAAGTGCCACTTTTGGATGGACCAGATTCACTTCCTGGGTCTTATCATATAGGAGGAAGGAGTATAAGTAGACCCCGAGAAGGTGAGAGTAGTAGTTTCCTAGGAGCAGCCTAAGAACATGTTTGAGATATAGAGTTTCTTGGGGCTGGTTGGTTACTATAGATGCTTCATCCATGAATTCTCCCACTTAGCAGCACCGTTGACAGGTTTTACTAAGAAGGGTGTGAATTTCAGTTGGTCAGAAGCTTGCGAGACAGCCTTTCAGGACCTGAAAGGAAGGTTGACATCAACATCGATCCTGATACTCCCAGATCAGGGGAAGAGCTATACAGTTTACTGTGATGCATTAGGTATTGGGCTAGGAGCAGTGTTGATGCAGGGCGATAGAGTTGTTGCGTACAGGTCTCGGCAGTTGAGGCCACATGAGAGGAATTACCTAACACATGATCTCGAGATAGATGCAGTTGTTCATGCATTACGATGTTGGAGACATTATCTATTGGGAGATAATTTTGTGGTTTTCACCGACCACAAAAGCCCCAAGTATATCATTACTCGGCGTGACATAATTATGAGGCAGAGGAGCTGGGTTGAATACCTATAGTCCTTCGATTTTGAGCTTTCCTATACACCTGGTAAAGGTAATGAAATAGATGATGCACTGAGCAGGAAGACTCAGATATAGGCAGTGCAGGAGGCCAGTGGTGAGTGGCAGTTTATGGATTTGTTTTCTGAGATGAATTTGGAGGTGCACGACAGTCAGGGGCAGACTTATCTTTCATATTTAGCTGTGACTACTTCCCTCCGGGATAGAGTGAGGATGAGAAAGCTATCTGATCTAGAAGGCCTAGTTCTACGGGAGTCGGTGGAAAGTGGGGACCCTCCTCCTGGTTGGACGATAGGCGATGATGAGGTTCTGTGTTCCCATGGACGAGTCTGGGTTCCATGGGATATACGCGAGGAGCTGATGCGAGAGTTTCATGCTTTAGATTGGGCAGTTCATCATGGAATTACCAAGATGTACCGTGACTTGAGACGTCAGTATTGGTGGCCGGGTATGAAGAGTAAGATAGAAGGAATTGATACGAGGTGTTCCACCTGTCAGTAGGTGATGGCGGAGCACCATAGGCCAGCCGGACTGTTATAGTAGTTACCCATCCCGGAGTGGAAATGGGATGATGTCGCGATGGACTTCATGACAGGGTTGCCGAGGTCACCTAGAGGCAATGATGGCATGTGGGTTGTTGTGGACAGACTCACGAAGGTAGATCACTTTTTTCAGATCAAGGAGACCTTCGGGGTTGACGAGCTCGGAAATTTGTATATCCGAGAGATCGTCCGTCTTCATGGGGTCCCTCGTTCTATCATTTAAGATAGGGAAGCCCACTTTACATCTCGTTTCTAGAAGAGTTTTCAGAAGGCACTGGGTACACATGTGCTTTTGAGCATAGCTTACCACCCTCAGACTGATGGCCAGTCAGAGCGTATGATGCAGGTGCTTGAGGACATGCTTCGTACATGCGTCCTAGATTTTGGGGGATTTTGGGAGAAGCATATACCCCTAGTCTAGTTTTCCTAAAATAACAGTTTTCTAGAAACTATCAAGATGGCACCATACGAGGCTTTATATGGTAGGTCATGTCGATCACCTTTGTGCTGGTTAGAGTCATGTGAGGCAGCTTTATTGGGACCACATCTCATGCAGAAGACTTCAGAGTAGGTTCAGTTGATTCAGAAGCGGATGGCTACCGCACAGTCTCGTCAGAAATCTTATGCTGATCGCCGTAAACAACCTTTGGAGTTCGTGTTTGGGGATCAGGTTTCCTTGTGTGTTTTGATGAGGCTGGGACACAGGCGGTTCAGGAGACTGGGTAAAATTTCACCGAGATATGTGGGACCATTTGAGATTCTGGAGAGAGTCGGGCTGGTTGCCTATCGACTGCAGTTACCCCAGAGGTATCGGTCCATGCACGACGTCTTCCATGTATTTCATTTATGCCGCTATCATTCAGACCCATCTCACATCCTTTAGCTCAAGGAGTTTGAGCTTCAAATTGATGTGTCCTTTTAGGAGCATCCGATTAGTATCGTTTACAGGAGCAAGAAGGTTCTCTGAGGCCAGTCAGTTCCTCTCATACGGGTTCTATGGCAGCATGGATGACTGTAGGACGAAACCTGGGAGTAGGAGACCGACGTATGTACTTAGTGGCCAGATCTGTTCTGAGCTATATCTTCTCCACCCTTGGAAGGGCAATTTAGGGATGAATTTATTTAAGGGGGGAAGTTTGTAAGAACCTGGTTCTTATCTTTGAGGTAAAAGTTTCTTCTTTTCTCTTTTCCTTAAGTGTTTTGGAGAAAATAAGGAAAATGGGGAAAATCCTTATTTTTTGAAGTACATGCCATGTACTTTTCCACACACCGTGTACTTCTTGCTGTGTGGAATGAGTACACATGGAGTGTGGCCATTTCGGCGATGAAGGGTGTAAAAACCGACTACACGCCGTGTAGTCAGTCGGTAGGCAAATAGTAAGGTGATGGCCAGCTGTGCAACCGAACACGCTGTGTACTCAAGAAGACACACCGTGTAGTCATTTCGGTAGAAGAATAGTGCCATGCTGGCAGGAAACCACTAGAGGAATAGTTAAAAAATGGGAAGTACACACCATGTACTTGGAAATACACGTCGTGTACTTTGTTTTTTTCTCTTAAAATGTGCAATAGCCTCCCCTGTTCACAGGGAAGGCTTAGAATGGGAAGAGGGATCAAGAGAGGAAGGTCGAATCTTTGGAGATCCACCGAGCACATGAAAGGAATCTGTTTCTGCCTCGGATGATCTTTTTGGAACCGCACGGGTAATCCCTCCACTCTTCATTAATAGTTCTTACCAATTATTTCCCTAATCGGAGTTATTTTCATTTAAGTGATAATTCTTTTACCTCAGATCTGTGTCTTTATTAGATGTTTCTGAAGGCATCGTTAGCGTATATCGGTCGTTGGTGTTTAAGGTAGGTGGCTTGGTATTTACTTCCCAACTATTCTGCATTTTGTGTGCTTTTGAGCTACGAACCCATGATTGGGGTATCGTGTGGCTGAGGTCATGGCTGTTTAAATACCTAGAATTGTATAGGTAATTAAATGTGATAATAAACTACTGTTTGGGATCGCTTCTTGGATCTAGGACCACCCCCGGGGTGTGTTCCTCTATTTATCTGTTTGGCCAGGATACCTGAGGGTATGCCATGTTTGGGTTATACATTACTTTTTCCTTGAGAGGAATAGTATTTAAATTGAATGTTTATATGTTGGGAATGTCCCGGTTACTTGAGCCTGAGGGCAGTTTACTTTTTAGCCTGAGGGTGTGGATATGTTTGTATTATATTAGCCTGAGGGCATGAGTACATTCACTTGAGGGAAAGGCCTGATGGAAAGGCTTGAGGGAAAGTTTCTATTATGCCTCAGATCTAGGCCTAAGGGCAAGGTACTATTCCAACATAGGGTAAGATTATATTCCACCTGAGGGAAAGGCATGAGGGCAAGGTACTATATTAAACTGAGGGTGTGGTTTTAGTATATTAGCCTGAGGGTGTGGTTCTATTAGCCTGAGGGATTGGTACTATTGAGAATAGAATGTTACTAAATTAAATGGGTAAATGAATAATTAAAATGGAAACATAACTGGTTCAGTTAGTTACTTTTGAGTACTGCTTATTTTATTTCATTTACTACTACACACTGTTGTTTCATGTTTACACACAGTTGAGCACGGGCCTTTGGTGGGTGCCTACTGGAAATTATTTCTCACACACTGTTTGGGTCATGATTTTCGGCCCAAACAGATTACGTTTCTACAGGTGTAGATAAGGGAAAGGGTCCTTATACAGGTACATGATTGTTGCAGAGGAGTAGGGGAGCATGGGACTGAGCTCAGGCTCACGATGCCATCGGCTGTTTTGTTCGGTTTTTATTTTTTGTACTTGTACTGTACTGTATCGTTGTGTAACATGTTCTGGATGCTTTCATAGAATTTGAGGCATGTTGCACCATTATTTATATACTGATTGGTTATATCTACTACGGTTTTTTATTTCATTTGTGTATGGTTTACAGCTTCTGCTGTTTTTGTATGTTTTATTTCATTCTGTTGCGCTACACTTTGACAAATGAGGGCATAGTTTCCCCACTATCATACTTGGTCCCTCGCTACTAGTCGGTAGCCTCTGGTATTTGGGGAAGTGCGCTTGAGGTCATGTGGTGAACCCGGTTCGGGGCAACCATTGAATGGCACCCAGAACCGGGACGTTATAGTCTGGACTCGAGGTAAGGGTTTCCTATCAAAACTTTTTTCTTTGAGACACATGTTCTTTTATGCACCTAATTTATTTAAAATTTTGTATATAATTCCATTTTACCTATTATATCAAGAATCAGTCATAATTAATGATAGTATATGTTACAATTATTCTACATCATTCATGGGATTATGATCCAAAAGTTACTGAAGAGGTAAGGGTTTATATTCAAATCTCATTTAATATTACCATTTTCCTCTCTTTGTTACTTAAAATGATTAAGAAGTTTTTTTAAGAAAATAAGAATTCATTTCCCCATGTAGTCAAAAATAATTTTTATTATATATCCATGTTTTATAAAAATATTTTCAAAATTATTTTTAACATTCCACAAAATATTTGTTAAAAAACTTAGTGTTAGGTTCACAAGGCAAGATACCCTAACAGGGGGGGTGAATCAGGCTATAACAGATTAGAACAACTACCCCTTTGATCTTGTTTCATCATTGGAAAATTCCCTCTTCCATCTCCTTCCTGGTTTAGAGTATGAAGAAAAATTAAAGCATGCACAAGACACAACAATTTTACTTGGTTCACACTCACTGGGGTACGTCCAAGGAGCATACACCGACGATGTGCCAATGTACCAAATTCACTATATGTGCATTGCTGTTTACAAGTTCGAAGTGGACTCACTATCCCTCCTGTTTTACAACCAATATTAATATGAAAGCTAATTTCTCTCTCAACTAAAGTGTTCTCATTACTTCTTTAGAAGTTCCACTCACACTTTATAGACCTTTAGGTCTCTTCATTATCTCAAATGAAATCTACATCCTTAAATATTGATATATGCTCGGTTGACGTCCCACTTTCACCCATAGATGAATCTCTCTTTGCACCAGATGTACCGGGAAAATCCAAATATTTCACACAACCCTTAATATATCTTTCACATAACTTTAATGCCTTTCATTCAATATTCTACTTTTTCATGAAACACTCCTTGCGTGCAACTCCAATATTTCGCATAACTCAAATCTTACGCGCAAATTTCTTAGTTTGCGTGCAACTCAATATCTTTCATAAAACTCCCTTTACACGAAATTATAACAAGATATAGTGCTCCGATTTACTCTAACTGTTGAGCTCCTCTGAATGATGGGGGTCAACACGTATTTACAGGCGTTCTTGACCCCTGTGCGAAAGATTCAACTTTTGTCCTGCAAGTTCCTCTTCTAGCACGCAAAACCCCATTTGATGTCACATTGGGTGCGCATGTTTATTTCATGAAAACTCCTCTTTCATTCCCATTTCCAAATCTTTCACGCACATCTGGTCTTTTCCATTTCTCGATGTTCTTCTCCAAAAATAGTCATTGCATGCAAGTTTCCTTCACGCGACTCCATGTTTCACACACATCTTAAAATCTTTCGCGTGCAACATGCCTTTTCCATTTTTCAACATTATGACACCAAAACATGCCTTGCATGAAAGTTTCCAAACCATCCTATATCTTGCACGCAACTTCCTATGCGAAAAAACATGTTTCCCCATTTTCTGATTTTGATACCCAAAAATTTGGAAAACACTAGAAAATGATGCCAACTTATATCTGTTCTTTTTGTACTGCCTCCAGATTGTCCTTTCCTTTTTCATTGTTCTTTTTCAACATAGGTTGTCAACAATATCTATGGAACTCAACAAATCACCATGTAAACCCCTTTTTCAACAAAATTAGACATCGTAGTCTGCTCTGTCAACAAACACAACATATAGGTTCGCTTTTTCAACAAACACAATCACCTCAAAAATGCTTCAAAGATAATTTGAGGGGTTTTTCCTAAAAATTAGCAATTATTTATTTTTAAATAATGGTTTGAAAGTAATATTCCTGTCATTTTCCAAATGTGGCTATTTTTTGACATTTATAAAACATCATGAAAGGAATGTTTCTTTGGAATAATACTACATGTGTGGAATTATCCACCATCATAACCACTCAACTATTTCAATATTCCATTATAATTTTCTATGGATCATTTTAAAGAATTAAAATTTATATAATATTTTAGAAATTTTTATATTTTTAAGAGGTGATTTCAAATTTAAAAGGGTGTTTTTCTCATGAAATATGCCATGTAATCTTTTAAATATATTTTCATAAATGGTGAAAAAATTGATGTTATGGATTGCTTCAAAATATTTTATATATGTAGATCACATATATACCTATCTTATTCTCCATTACATTGATGGGGTAATATATTACTTATTTTCATCTCTCAAATGCCTTCATTAAGAAATCTATTCTGATTATAATATCAGATAAGATTATAAAACCCATTTCATTTAATTGGTAATTCAAATTTTTCTATCATATGATTGATCTCCATTCTATGGCAACGTATTCATAAATATGTTATTATGGGTGTTCCCAAATATAACTCCAATGCATTGGGTAACGTTTTTATTCTCATGAGACATCATGTATGCAATTAGGGGGTAAACCAAATCCATTCTGGGACTTTCTCCACCATGTGATATTATCTAGGGAGTTATCCATGACTCATTTTATGTCATGTAATAAGTTTTTTCCATATATCCATTGATTATATAATATTATTATACCATGTTCATCAGGTTATAATCCCATTTAATTAACCTTTATCCTTAGATTTTATGATATCATGTTACACCTTTGACTCACATGTTATGTTTCCTTATCATTCTTATTCCCTTACTGATATTTTTAGTTATCCCTTTTTCTATATGTATTCCCCACGCTTTCCCGTTCATTTATAGGAGATCTAAAGGATTTAAGATCTCATTATGGAGAAAAAAATAAAGAAGTTTTCTGTTAGTATCACTTTTATGTATTATGAACTTACTCTTCAAAACACACTAGGCCTCATAGTCTTTGGGTTGTAATTAACATATTTTTATATTAAGAATTAGGTACTAATATGTGTAAAAGTCTTATACCACTATATCCAACAAATTCATTGGTTAGAAGTTGATATCTCTTGATAACATTGTTCTCGAGTATGTTTTAGTTACTCTTAAGAATGGCCACAAATGTCATAAACCATTAAATTATTGTTCCATGTACTAATGTATGTTCCATATTTAAAATATTCTCTTTATTATTATCTTATTCTCTCATGGTGTGGCTTATGAATTTATTTTTTCCCAATGATAATGTTTGTTCTATAGTTAAAGGATATTATTCATTATGATATTATTCCCAATGATTTAAGGTTTATATTAAATTTTTCTAACCTCTGTTATAGCTTTTAAATTTCCATGTTTATCTTTTGTGGCTGTAAGTTAGTATGCCTTGTACATTGAAATAAAATTATTTTTTATGGTTATCACTCATCATGATATGGTATTTATCTTATTATCATGTTTTTGTATTCTTATGAACTGGACCTTGAGGAAATTTTTAGTCACCCCTTACTAAGAATTAGATATCACCCATTTCTTATGTTTTCATTACCTATATTATGATGATGAGTCTTACCAATGATATTTCTAAAATATGATATAGTATGGTTCCTTTAACGAGAAATTATTATTCTAATTTTACCCAAATACACTAAACCTATTAGTCGTTAGGATATTATTATTTATGAAATATAATATTTGTATCATGTAAAATATCTATACTAAATAATTTTTTAGCTTGGGTCTTTATATTTCCAACACGATAAAAAAAACTAAATTTAAATATATAAAAAAGTGTCAACCTCTAAATCCAATAGCTTTATTAATATTGATATTTTTTACAAAAAAAAAATCAATTATAAGAGGAAAATCATACAATTTTATAATTATCAATGATTATATAATATTTTCATGGGTTTATTTATTTTCTCATCAAAATTAGTCTTATAAATATATTATTAAAATTTACAAGTGGTAATAAAATGAAAAAGGATTGATGATCATCTATTCGGAGTGATCATATGGTAGAGTTTGATAACAAATATTTTGTTGAAATGTTTACTTCATAATGTTGTAATCATTCCTTTTCATCTCCAAGGACTCAACAACATAGTGGGGTTTTTATGGAACATAATCAAAATCATAACTCTCTATAATTAATTTAAACTCCATAAAAAAATTTAGGTTGACGTGATTATTACCACTTTTTATAACTTGAATCATCTATTTATAAGTTCATTTATTAAAAATACCTACATATATGATTAGAAAAATAATATTCCTAAAGTTTTATTTTTTAAATTGTTTGGAAATAAATTATATATTATAAACACAAAAGACCACCTAGGATAGTTTGACCTAAAATCAAATGAATGTATTTATATTGGGTAATCTAACTTAATTAAATCATACCAATAATTTAATAAAAGTATTAATACCTTAGAAGAATAAATTTAAATCAAAATTTATGAGAATTTTTCTAAACCGCATCCCCAAATTGATGACCTTGTGTATGAACTAGAAAATGTGACCTTAAATAACAAACCTATTTATAAAGAAATTAATGTTGTGGAAGAACCATCATATGGAAATTTACTCAAGGCATGGGACAAATTCAAAGATTATCCTTTATAAACTATTATTATTGATTTCAAAACTGGTACTCATACTAAAAGGTCATTTTTAAATTAGGTTACACATAATGATTTTGTTTAAAACCCAGAACCCCTAAATATTGACAATTTAATTAATTTTGGGTGTTAGTTACATGAAAACCAAGATAAATTTTATCATTTATCAAAGAATAATCATCTTAATCTTGTTGAAAGACACAATTTCCATCCCATTATTATCACAAAATGTGTATTTAGAAATAAATTATATGATCAAGGAAAAATAACTTATAAAAAATATAGATTCATAACCAATTTTTTAATCAATAATAAGGAATCAATTGTGGTGAGATATTTTCACATATATAATCCTGAATCTATTATAATCTAATTGAAATTTTTTGTCCATTTTTATTTTAATCTTTTTCAAATGGATGTCAATTTTTTTTAGAATTGATTTATTTATATGAAATTTTTTGTTAGAAAACCTCCCAATTTTGAATAATCAATATTTCTAAATCATGTAATTATTTTAACCAAATCTATTTATAGTTTACAAAATCTCCTTACTGTAGAAGAATGGTTGATGAAATTTATTTTGGAAAATGATTTAAAAACGGGAAAATCTATTTCAAATTTTTTTTACAATTATTTTCAAATTATTTATTAATTTTATAAATGTATGTTAGTGGTTTTATTTTTGGTTCTAATAAATAATATCTATGTAATTAATTTTTTAATTTAATGAGAAATTAATTTGAAATGAGTTTTATTGGAGAACATACGTTTTTTCATAGATTTAAAATTTCTCAAAATCAAGAAAAAATTATCCTAAGTAAAAGAAAAAACAAGAATAAAATATTAAAATGTTTTGTAATGGATTAAGTAAAGGAAATAAGTAAACCTATGAGTACTTACTGTAGGATAATGTTTTTATAATCCAATAAATAGTTTATTAACAAGATTCATAGAGGTATTATTGGGAGTCATATTTACCTTTGTGTCACTCGATCATACATCATGTTTATTGTATAACTTTATGCATATTTTCAATAAAATCCTAATTATTCTCATAAACAAATATCTTAGTGTCATTTTTATATATTTAGAATTTTCTAAAAAAATATTTTTTATCCAAAAGACATCTCTTTTGTACATATTAGTTTTTTTAATGTTGATTTTAGAGGATTATAACCATATAGTAAATGTTCATGTGGGACCTATCACCTAATTATAAAATCCCATGTCTCATGAACTAATGAGATGAAAATTTTTATTTTTATTTGTTTGGGTAAAGCGAAATATATATCCACTATGAGTTATTGCACCCAATTTTTTTGGATGAAACACACTCTTTTAGATTATGGGGTAAATTACAATTATTTCCATTTTAATTGTGATAATACTAGTGAAATTAGTACTTCTATAAATCTTATTCAACACTCTCACAATAAGAACAATGACCTTAAATTCCAGTTTTTGAGTGATCACTTCTAAAAAGTTAATATATTTCTTGTGTTAATTAGCATCAATCTTTAATTGGTCGATATCATTACAAGTACCCTTGAACTTTGTCACTTTAAATTTATTAAGTATGAGTTAGATATGATTCACTTATGATAGTTATTCATTAAATTTGGAAAGCTTAATTTTTTTCAAATGCTTTACAATTATTAATCCATTAAAAGTTTCTTTTTCAAAATAATAATATTTAAAAACTTTCTAACCATTAATTTTAGTAAAATAAAGTGAGCATAATTTTCTTAGAAAATGAATTCATGTTTGGATAGAAACAAATTTATGGGTTTATAGCACAAATCAACAAATAGGTTATAAACTATAAAAGAGATAGTTGTATTTTTAATCTAATATTTACCCTGGTCACAAGAAGTGTTCCTTTTCTACACACTTGGTTTGACACTCCCATGGGATACTCTTTGGATAATTCACACAACCTTTACAAAATATAGTGATGTGTTGGAAATGTTTTCTTGGTCATAAATTTTTTTCTTTTCATTTATCTCATGAATTTCATTTATTTATGTATTAATATATTTATAAATCACAAATTTAGTGGGAGATTATCTAGTTAATATTTAAAATTCCCCATAGGAAACACACTTTTTAATAAAAAAATCTGACCTAATAGAAAATTTTATTTTCTAATTCAATGTCTTATTCCTATATTAATATTATTTAAAAATAATATTTAAAGTTTTATAACAATATTCAGGATCATCTTTCTATATTTTGAGAAGAAAACTTTTAAATTTTATCTTTTCATTAAATTTATTTGTTTGTTTATTTATATATTGAAAATTAAAAAGTTTCTTAGTTTTTTATAAAATCCTAAAATATTTCTTTATCTCACCTAAAAGAACATTGATGATGAAAAATATTATTTATTTTTATTTATTATTTCTCTAACCCTATTTATATTTTCTTTTTTATAATCATAATGGGGTATAAATTTTCGAAAAAGTTATTATATAATTGTGATTTTTATAATTTTCATTATTTAAATATCTTTTAAATATGGAGGAGAAATAGAGAATCTTCTGTTCAATGAAATTTATGGTTTTAATTTATTATTTCTTTTAAGTATCTTATAAATAGAATATTTTTATCTTTTATTTTGTTCAATCCTCTAAAAATTCTTCCCTTTTGTATTGAAAGTGATTTTATCATCTCATTTTACTTTTATTATGAAATATTGAAATACCTTCTCAATTTTCATTAAAATATTCAAATTGTTTATGATCATAAAAAATAGGGAGATTATTGTACCTCACTCTCTTATATAGGTTTTAATAATCACAAATAACTTTTGGGAATCTAACCATTTCAATTAAATGTATTTCAGTATTTATGTTTGAGCATGAAGATAGGTTGAAAATATAACAAACGAAGGCCTAAAATTGGATGAATAATACCAATGGAGGATCACCAATATTCTATCACCACCATCTATGTAACACCCCAATATTTTACATTAGGTATCTTTTTAAATAAATTTAATCTCTTCAATTGATTATGATGCTTGTAACACCAAACTTAAATGAACAATGAAATATTTTTATCTGGTCATTATAACCAAGATGATAAAATTGTAGGACTGAATAGCATTAACCACACTATGAAATATCTAATTTTACAACTCATTTTTAATGTAATAATTAATTCATTGTGAATAAGAACTTAATTTTTAGTGAATCCATTTATTCTTCAAAAATTTGTTTTCTTCAAAATTAGTTTTATTTTTTTTTGATGAGTAAATGATAATATCAACTTATAGAACCTATATAAAATTTATTTTATAAGACTAATATAGTTTTTTAAATCTTAATATTAATATTAACTTATGGTGAAGGGCTAATAATTTTTTGAAAAGATTGATTTCTAGTTAATAGTGAAGAATACCTATTTTAGTAAAACCATCATTTCATTTACATTAAAAGGTTTATTTATGATTTTAATTTGTTATAAAATTATTTTTACTGATATTTAGTTATTTATAATTTAATTTTAATCACAATTATAACTAATTTTTGTATAAGTACATTTTTTGGCTTAAAATGCATTTTTAAAGAAAATGTTATTTCATTGTGTTTTTCAAGATTAATTTTAAATTAAATTTTGAAACATCATTATTTTAAATATATAAAAATGGATTAAATTTTGGTACTAATCTATTATATGTTCATTAAATATTTCCCTTTAATTTTTTAACAGTATGAATAGTAACCTTCATAATTTTTGTTGCCACAGTAACGGCTAAATTGGGTAATTTAAGATATAAATACAATGATAAGGACTATAAAATGACCCAAACACATGCCAAAATTATATTGGATTGTTATTTTTATTCCATAACCACTTCTGGTTTCGTTATATCACCATTTATATCCATTTTAATAAGATTATGATGTTTATAATATTTTATTTAATAAAAATACAAAAATGTCACATTCATGATTTTAATAACTATAAAATTTTTAATATAGTTATATTTATATTGTATATTATAATATAGATATTATTTTGAGATATAAATTTTTAATCTACACTATTTTAATTTATTTTTAATTTTTAGTGAAGAAATAATTACCTTAAATAATTACACAACGATGATGAAGTAATTATTCAATTAATAGAAAAATAAAATAAATGATATTAAAAATATTAAGATAAATATAATTTGTGATAATTAATGTAATACACAAATTTTTACATATAAATTTTATTTATTATGGATTTATCAAAATATTTTGTTTGAATTTACCTTATTTTGTTGATTTTATTAAAGTCAAAGTAATGAATAGTTCATAAAAATGTCATTATGAATATTTTAGAGTATAAAATATTTTATTAATTATATAAAGTTCCTAAAAAACATAAATTAAGAAATATTATTGGGATAATATTTCACATGTCATCCATGATACATTTATGGGTTATTTTTTCATTTTATAAAACCTATATTAACCCTCAACGAGTAAAAAACCACGTTGTCATGGTAAGTGGTAAAGAGGTTAAATATGGGTTAAAACCAAAAGATACGGCTGTAAATTTAGTCAAAACATGTCTAAATTTTATGGTATATGGTTTTTTATAACCATAATCATATTATCTTATAAATTAATAATTTTTTATCAATTTTTAATTCAAAATTAATTTATATTTATTTAATATTTTAAGAAATTACTAAAGTTACCCTCACTTTAATTATAAAAGGTTAACCTTTTCGTCACTTATTTATACCAATTAGAGCTATATATATCAAAATAACCTTGAAAATTTATCTTATAAACGTACATGTATATGTTCTACAGGTTATTGTTCTTTCAAAAAACCAACCCTAATGACCCTAAGAAAAGATCTAAAGAAAGTTCACTAAATAAGATCTAATCATCTTGACTGACTCATTAAAATATATTTCTTCTTCAACTTCCTCTTAATGTAATATTTATATCCTAAAATAATAAATAAATTATTATATATGTATATACTTATATGTTATTATTATTGTGATGAAACTATATTCTACCTTGTATCCATCCTATGAAAAATAAAAGCACCACACATGTGTATGTACGGCTTACCTTCTCCACATAGTGCTATAATTAATTTTTCATCACCACTTTACTTGGATGGAAATAATAGATATATATGATAAATATTTATTAATATTTATTTTGGAAAAAATAATACATCATCCACTTTCTTACTCTTTCAACCATTTAGAAATGATATCATCGCTCATTCGTGTGTGCGGCTTACTATCTCTATGAAGCAATTCGATTAATTTTCTATATCCTCTTTTCAAGATTGATTCTAAAAAATTATATTATGAATAAATATGATATATATTATCCTAATATCATTTTATATATGATTTTATTACATCCGATTCACAAGAACCATAACTTACACGACAAAACATGCATAGGAAAATGAAGTAGTTACCATTTAAAACAAGGGTAATGATAAAATATTATTAATAAATATGTGATAGGATTATTCAATAGTATCATATATGATATAAAAATATGAATATGGTAATTTTATAGATAAATAATAAGTTTTAAACCATTATATTGGATTTTAAATCGTGTTCAATTAAAATAAATCCCAATGAAAGGTATTTTCATCTCATTTTTATTTCTTTGGGACACATGATTTATTCAAAAAATATTTAATTTATGTGGTGTATATATTGTACGTTTGAAATTTTATATCATTAATTTATTTATTTCCATGATATTAATGTTTTTTTAAATGTTATCAATTTGTGGGTATTATGATTGATAAGACACCGAAGCGGTACGAGTTTATTTCATAATCACATCATTCTATAGGATTGTTTTCTATTTAAGATTCCATCAAGGAAATTATTTATATGTTAAAAATAATATATTTTCTTATTATCTAGTCATTCATTACCTTTTCATGTAATAGTACCATTTTTTCACTCTTTGTTACTTAAAATGAATGTGAAAATGTTTTTAACAAAATATGACTTTATTTCTCTTCTATCGAAAATAATTTTTCATAAAAACCCATGTTTTATAAAATAATTTAATAAATAATGTCTTAAACCTTCTCACTATTATCTGTCTAATACATTTTTACCCATTTTTTATTTTTAAAAATTGTTTTGAATGGAATCTCTATGTTGTTTTCAAAACAATGCATTTTTCCTTTACTAAAAATATGAAAGGAATCCTTGTTTCAAAGTGTATGGCATGAATAGAATTTTCTGTCATCATTAATACTCAAAATTTTAAATTATATTTCAAGATTATTTTGAAAGGAAATTATTTTCAAAATATTTTCCCAATATTATTTATTTTAAAGGTGATTTCAAATATGAAAATGATATTTTACTCGAAATGTTATTAAGGACCCTTTCATGTTATTTATATTCATCAATGGCATAAACCCTTTAATGTACTTATAATCTAGTGGGGATATTTTTTATTGATGTCATACATGTTAATTCATTATATAATTTATGATTACTTTGATTATTGACGTGCTATTTTGAAATTTTTCATCATATTAATCTAGGCGGTTTATGATTTTGTTCATTTGACCAGGGTAACTATTAGCATTTCATATGTTATTTTTGAATATGAATTTTTATATTAATTATGTTTCACCGCTTTCATATTAGGAATGTATTGGACTTTATAAGTGATGGTTAGGGCCTTATATATCCCCTTGATGCATCCATAGATCTCATGAGACAAACTAGTTTTAGTATTGGTTGAGGCCTTACCCATTTAGGTATTGTGTCCTCGCTAAATCCATGATGATATGTTTATGATATCCCAGATTATTAATTCCGTAACTATGAGACTATATATTTATTTCCATGATATTTTTTGTTTATTATAATATCCATGGTTATGTTAAATTTTCATTTCATTATTTATATGGAATCATTTGATCATCATTTATTTTTTTTCATATTATGCTCAAGTTGTTGATTAAATGTCATGTGTTTCAGTTATATATCTTTCCATATTTTTATTCCTTATTTATTGATAGCTTCCACTATATTATTACCCTTACTGAGAATTTGAGATCACCCCTTTCTCATGTTCCATTTTTTCCCATGATATGATTATGTTTTTTATTGTTATATAGGGATACACAAAGGGGAATAATGGATTTATCGAAGATATTATTTGTGTATTTTATGTTTTAAAATGTAATGTGAATTTCAAGTATGTATCTATTTTACCAAGACTAATAAACAATTTGGTCCTTTGGTATGAGATTCCTTGTATATTATTCCAATGTAATGAAGTAACCACCTAATCTGGGCTACAAGGGTCGGGGATTTTACAGTTGGTATCTAAAAAAGTTTAGGAGAAACCATGGAAACTAGATTTAGAAAAATGTAGATTTGAAAACATAACCCTGTGATAGACATTAATGATAATTATAGAATAAAATACTAAAAATTTGGTATTATACATTATGTTTCATAATGATATGATATTATATAGTGTATAACATTATTTAAAAATGGTAGCAAGTAGAAGTAATGGTAACTGTATCAATTCACATAATCCAAAGGGTAAGAATGAACATTTATTTGATGGTTTTAACCCATATTTTAAAGTGATGTAGTCTCAAAAACATTATCATTATATGATAAAATAATATCATGTTCTAACAATACCTAGAAATAATTATCAACCTTTTATGCCATTAAAGGGAAGTATGATAAGAAGAGTATGATAAAGAAAAATACTAATAATTTGAAGAAGGGAAAGATGGATTTTCCCACACGTGATATTTATGGAAGCAAACAACTTGGTATATGTTTAATAGGAAAGGTATTTTTATTTATGTTTGGAGAAAAATGCCACCATGATATTGATTACAATGGAATGAAATAATTTTTCAACATAAAATGTTTCAACTATAAGGACATGGGGAACTATTGAAATGAATTCCCCAAGCATCAATGGAATATACCTCAAAAGAAGCAAATAAATCATGTTCAAGATTATGGTATTACCACAGAAGAAGGGTAATGATTATTTTTCATGTTCTTGGTTCCAAGAATTATATTTAAAAAAAATTCAATGATATTTTGGTTATAATAATCATTAGATATATAAGGATTTTACTATAGTACTTCTTCTTTAAGGATTTGAGAGAAGATGTCGAATGTTACCGATGAATAGGAAAAGTGATTTGGTAGCAAGTTGATATTTTGGAAAACACATTATTGTGGGAATATAAACCTTAATATATGCTTGGTGTTGAGATAATAAAGATAAATATATATCTTTAAGATAGTATTTGAGACCGTGAATGTTGTTATTGATTTTATTTTTTATGTTATCTTTGTTGGGTTTACTACATGTTTGGATTTAATCAATATATTCAATAGCATGAGATTTTATTTTTGGAAGCATGATTGTTTTAATTAGGGTTTTATGATGATCATGTTATTTATATATTATGTATGTTATAAAAATAGTTTCATTATTTTGTTTGGGGAATGTTTGATGATAATTTTATTTTCAAAATTTAGTGTCCTTCCATATAAATTTTTGGGCAGATGTATTTTGGATAATTCTTAAGGTTAAATATTTATAAAATGATTTAAGTTAAACATTAGATATTATTTGTCTGAGGTGAGAGTATGATTTTTTATTTTGGACACCATGTGCTAAAAATTTTTATTTTTGTTAATATTTAAAGGGATAGTAATGTCTTATGAATTCTTTTGATAAACGTTCTTTAGGCATAAAAATTTGTCTTGACAATCCATCGACAAGTGTATAAAATAAAGTGGAAATAGATAGAATCATATCAAAAGGATTTTATTATGATGTGGAATGAAATCATGTAATTTGATTTTTTCAAATTATTTTTATAGATAGTAAATAAATACCTAAAATCTAGGAATGTAGAGACTCGTTTATTGCCTTGTAATAATTTGAAATATTTCTTCATATATTTCTAGATTTAGGCACTCAGACGGAAAGCGCTTCCGCGACCTAGTGTTCCCAGAGTAAATTATACAAAAATATTAATTATATTATATACTATGCACGGAACGGAATTGGCATAACTCTTAAACAACAACTCATATCAGAAATCTGAGGCCACGGTTGAGTCTGAAACAAGACGTTTACCCTAGGTGGGTTAAAACATTCATTGGCGTTGGACTCTGGTGAAAAATGCCACCTAGTGGGAAAATGGTAATTAAAATAATTAAAATTAATTATTTTACCCCTGAAGTAGATTTTAATAACTTCAAAATGGGGACTCAGATCGAAAATATGAGATAGCTGTTGAGTTTAGAATGTGGTGTTTTGCTTAGGCATAACATAAAATAAGAGGGTGTGTTGGTTTTGGTTTTTTGCACCGAGCGGGATGGCTATAAATAGAGGTATGTAATTCAGATTAGGGTTAAACCCTAATCTCTTTCTCTCTCTAAATCTATGTTCCTTCCCTTTCTGTCTCTCTATTATTCTTTAGTTTTCTTCACTGGAACGAGTAGCAAACTCCACCAACTCTTTAGTGGATCGAAGTAAGAGCATTGTGGACACATCGACAATGATGAACGACCGTTACAAGGTAGTATTTCTCTCATTTTGACTTCCAATTCAAATTTTAATTGAATTTTCTCCTCATCCTCATATTTTGTATATTATAACCTTGGATCAGCAATGGTTGCACAATCATGACCATTGATATATGATTAAAACCCTCTTTTTTTATCCGTTCTATGCGGGTAACTACTGAAAAATTTTGGTCACACTGAGCTACCGTTGGATCGATGATCGGAGGCCATTATAGTGAAACAACCATCACAAGGTTCCTTGGTCTACTAATAGAATAGTGATTGGGTGACCAATTTGATCCCATCGGTCCGCAAAAGGGAGTGTCGGGATGCTGCTGGCATGGCTGATGGTGGCGGTCCACGGAGAAGCAGTGACACCATAGCCCAGCAGTGCTGCAAGGTGGTGGGCCACATTTCCCAGCCTTTTGAACGAGTGGGGTCTCATGGCGTGACCCCAGGCTACGACACCCACCACCTTTCCCATGGTAGGTTGGCCGTGTTGACACAGCCGATAATCATCTCGTGGGCCGAACCCACTGTCGGAAGTGATCCATATTGGGTCAGTGAGTGGGCTGGTATGCCATCGGTTTGCCAAAACAAATAAGGCTGAGTCGGGAAAAAGGGATAAGCCCAACCTCATTTGGATGGGCTAGATGAGTGGACCATGTTAGACCCGGGTCGACAGACGGTCGACCGCTATGGTAGCTTCCACAGCGCAAGTGTGACTGATTGGTTGACTGCTAGCCAGACCAACTGAGACGGCTGACCATGGGTCAGTCCACCAACCCTCGGGGCCCTCCTTTTGAGATTCAAATGCCTATATCTTTTAAACATGTCGTCGGTATGATTTGTTGTCTATGGCGGTGTGTTCTTATCCCCAAGGCAGACCTTTTGAGATAATTTTGATAATTTTAAGTTCAAGGTCACAATGTGGGATCCACTTTGACCCATTCAGGTTCCTTGTGATGAAAATCAACGTTTTCACTGGTTTTCCGTTTTGGTAAAATAAATAGCCTATATTTCACTATTTTCACGTAGAACGTGGTGGTGATCTCAATTTCAACATTTGGGTTTCGAATCGAGGTGTTTCAAAATCAATGGTCGTCTAGTAGATTTTGATGATATATGTGATGGAGGTAATGTTTCTAGAATCACCAAAGTAGTACTGGCTTACCCTCCAGCAGGGCAGGGTAATGGCATTCATTGATGACTCTTCTGGGCTTACCCTCGAATGGGGTTGGGTAGTAGTGTTCACCATTCTCTCTTTTAGGGTTACCCTCTAGAGGGGTTGGGTAGTGGCATTCACCATTCTTTCATCAAGACATACACTCTAGTGGGTTTGGGTAGTGAGGTTTTCCATTTACTTTTCATGGCTTACCCCCAGCATATCACCCTTCAGCAGCGTTGACCAGTGGTTCACCAAAAAATTAGTGACAAGGAATGTTTTGGTGTAACCCTAGACTAACAAGTAAGATGGACGCTTTCCCCCCTAAGAAGCATGCTGGTGACATGACATAAAACCGTTCAGGCAAGGAAGACCCATCTAAAGTGGATAATATCAAGGTGTAGTGTTCGAGCCTCTTTGACTTTCATTTTAGGAATGATTTTTGGGATGTTGGTCATCGATGGGGGCTACATCTAGGAAAATTGGCGACTCTTTACCTGGGATGAGATTTGATATGGAGATCCCATTAATCTCTCATTTGGGTTTCTTAGGTTTGAGCATATATATATTTAAATCCTATTGCAGTACCCACTCCATGGGTTTTGGTTACTCTCCTTCCAATAGATACGAAGACACGTGGGGTATGTCACCTGATTTCCATATCAATCTTCTCATTGTTAGATGAGATTACTCTCTAAATTTAGGTAGATAATATTTTAAAATAAGTCTACCTTCTCACATTATTTATCCCCTTACATTTGGATGAGATTACTTCACTTCCTTGGTGGGTTGTGTTGCACTCGTTTATTATACCGTGATCTATCTGTTGTACTTTTCCTCTTGTATCTCTTACTACACACCCTTCATTTCAGGTCATTATACTATGTATGTTTATACTCACTCATTCTGGGATTTTCCCAAAATTATCGTTCCATATGAAGATGATGAACAATTTTGATTTCTATTCCGGAGGAGTTTAGGGATACGGGATCTTGGACTACGTGTAGTGGTCACAGCTAGGTTTCAGGAGTGGAGATTATTTAGAATATTTACTTTTAGTTTTCCTATCAAGTTGGGAATTTTTCAGTTATTCATGTATTTTTTCCCTTTTTCCCTTTCATATTAATTTATTGTACCCATAATTTTAGTGGTCCATGCATGTATGGTTTATTTTAGTGTAGTGTTTCATATTTTATTTTTTTCCCTCTATACTTTTGCATAGATTTGGATGTGTGTATGTGTATAGGTACTTAGGAAAAGGTCTCCCTGAGTTGTTGTTCCTTCGACGCTTGTCTCCAAACCATGGCCTATGGAGGCGGGCTTGGGTTAGTTGTGGATTGAGTCCCATTATGGGTCGGGTTGGGACAAAGTGGTATCCTAGTTGGTTCATTCCTTGGTACATTGTTCAAATGATCCCTAAAAAAGGAATTGGTTGGGTTTAAGGAAATTGTTTCAACTTGTCTTGAGAGTAGCTCTGAGGCTAGGGAGTCCGGTGATGGTGTGGTGGCTGACGTAGCCATTCACCATGACCCTGATTACCCGATTTTCAACTCAGCACGCTGAGACATTGTTGTAGGGAAAATTGGTACATGAAGCATAAAGGATTGAGTCTTTGACTGTCCATTTTGAGTGAGATACTTTTTTTGATATATATATATATATATTATAATCAGACAGTGGTACTCCTTGATAGTTTTCAAAATGCCTCCACGAAGACAGACATCCAAGTTACCCACTTCAGATTGTAACAATGACCTTGAGAGTGATGAGGCCTCAATTCATGGGCCATCACGTGAACTCCTTCCTCTAGGTGGACCAGTAGTAGTACCTCCACCTCTGGAATAGAAGCTAGTACTTGCAGCTTGGTCCGAGGATGAGTTCAGGATGTGAACACTTTGTGAGTTCCATCTCTAGAGGCCATTGAGGTTTTGTGGTGAGCTGGATCCCCATGTAGTTGAGGACTAGTTGGAGTTATTAGTTCGCCTCTTTAGGCTAGTGTGGACACCAGAAGACCAGATGGTGGATTTAGAAGCCAACATATTTATTTTCCCGGTTGGGCACTGGTGGAGTTTAGTTATCGAGATTCAGGATTAGAGGACTCTCTTGTGGGATGAGCTCTAGAAGTTGTTTCGTGAGAAGTACTTCCCATCATTTCTATGCTCCGTTAGGATTTAGGATCTTTGGGGGATTAAATAGGGAGCTATAACAGTGGCTGCATACATGGATCGGTTTACTAACCTTGCACGCTACTCCTAGGATATGATCTGTGACACTTACTTCTGAGCGTGGAAGTTCAAGAAGGTTGTATAACAAGAGATCCATGTAAGAAATTTACCCTTGTGCATCCCTACCTAGGATGGAATGTTGGAATGGGTGCTCATGATGGAGATTATCCTATCAGAGTAATTCCAGTTGGCTGGGTTTGGAAATGGTCGCTTTAGGGTAGGGACGTCCATGTCTATTGGTGTACATCAGTTAGCAGAGCCTTGACATGGGAGACCTTTCTAGGACCATGGTCGACCATGTAGTCGGATGTAAGTAGGTAAGCATAGAGCACCGAGTTAGGTCAAAGATGGATGATTCTATGTGTGTGACAGGTGAGGTCACTTGCTGCAAGACTACCTGACCCAACAATCGAATCATCATGGGCTAGCAGTAGGTGGCCCACTGTGGCAGAGGTAGCACTGTGACCAGGGTGGTCCTCAGGTGTGAGGAGCTAGCAGAGGAGTAGGGGAAGGAGGACCCAGGGGTGGGGGCGGAATTACAAGTTTCCCCCACCACCATCACCAGGCATCCCATGTCTGGCTCAGGGAGCTGGTGGTTGGGGTCGCTGATAGCTTCAGGTTATGGATGTCTACGATTCTCTAGTACAGAGATGAAAGGAGGTATGCTCTGTGTTTATTCTACTCTTACTTCATTATTAGTAGAAATAGGCGCCAATCACTATTTTATCTCATTACTCCGGGTATGGGAGTTGGATCTCATAGTAGAGGAACTAGTACATTATCTTTGTCTCCAGGTTCTTAAGGGAAGTTATTCTTCTATATATTTTATCTGATGGTGGTGTTAGCATTTGTTTGGAAGATAAATGATTACTTGGGACCTACTAGTCATCACAATGGAACCATACGACATCATCATGGGAATGGATTTTATTTTCATGGTTCAAGACCAAATTTACTGTAACCACAGGCTAGTCAGATTCCTACACACGGATGGAATAGGGTTCACCTTTATAGGTGAATGAGGACATGTAGCAGGGTAGGCATGTGCTGTGAGAAATAGGCCACATCCTTTTTAACATAAATTAGCAAGTGTGAACCTTGGTGCATTGGATTCCTCATGAACCTGGGTTCCTTTAGTTGTGAACGATTACATTTACATCTTCCCCAAAGATGTCTCGGGCCAACCTATGAGGCAATAGTTGGTGTTTTGTATCGATTTGTAACCAGGTACCAATCTAATATTTTTTTGGCATATTGGATGGCACCCTTTGATCTCAGAGAGCTACATTTACAGTTGGAGGACCTTCGCAAGAAGGGTTTCATCAGATCCAATGTGTCCTCATGGGTAGCTTCGGTTCTGTTCATGAAAAAGGGGATGGTAGTTTTCAGATTTGTATGGATTATCGTCACCTGAATCAATCCATGATAAAGAATAAGTACCCCTTAACAAGAATCGACGACCTCTTCAAACATTTATGAGTTTCAAGAAAGTACTCCAAGATCGATCTTAGATCCGTCTACCACCAGCTATAGGTTCACGAAGCTGATTGTCCAAAGGTATCATTTGGTTGTCGCTACAAACAATACGAGTTCATAGTGATTCCCTTTGGGGTGACAAATGCCGCTATTGTTTTCATGGAATTGATGAACCATGTCTTATATCTATACTTTGACTGGTTTTTTGTCATCTTCATAGGGGACATACTCGTTTACTCAATGTCAGAGGAGGACCACACAGAGCATCTGAGGATGGTCCTTGATTTTCTTCGAGAGAACCAACTTTATGGAAAACTCTAAAAGTACATATGTTTACCTGATCTAAGTAGTGCTATAGGGCCTTCCAGAAGTTAATGTAGAGACTGATGAGTGCACCATATCAGAGACTACGAAAGGAGGGCATTGAGTTCATTGTGTATTGTGATGCCTCAGAAGCTAGGCTCAGTTGCATTTTGAAGCTACGAAGGGAATTCATCATGTATGGGTCAAGGCAGTTGAGACCCCATGAGTAGAATGATACAACTCATGACTTAGAGCTCTCAGTGGTAGTCTTCACCCGGAGTATTTGGAGACACTACCTCCTCAGAAAGTGATTTTTTGTTTACTCATACCACCAAAGCCTCATGTATATCTTTACTGAGAGAGATCTGAATCTGAGGCAGCAATGCTGGTTGCAGTTCCTATAGGACTACAACTTTGAGATCTTCTATACCTTGTCGTAGGTAAAAATTTTAGTAGATTCCATCAGAAAGAAGTCCCAGGCTTTTCTAGTATAGGAAGCTTCAGAAGAGTTGGATTCCCTGTAGTAGGCCCTGGTGGAGAAAGAGTGTACCGCTTTCCTGCAGTCAATGGTGGTGACGCCTTTTATCCTTGATTTGGTGATAGATTCTAATCTAGGATATATCAACTATGAGGCCCATTATGACCATATAACCATATTCGATGCACCTGATGGGTATTCAGAAGGAGGGAATCTCAAGATCTTGTTCTATGGGAGAACATTGATTCCAGTCGTAATGAGGGAGGAAGTGATGTGGGAGTTATTTACTTCACCCTAAGTTTTACATCCTAGTGTGGGGAAGATGTAAAAGGATCTGTAGTGTCATTTTTGGTGGTCCAACATGAGACAAGTCATTTCTTATTTCTTCTCTCAATGCCTTACCTATGAGAAGGTGAAGGCTAAGCATCTAGTTTCAGTAGTTTTTCTATAACCCCTAGACATCCCAATGTGGAAGTGGGATGGTATATCCATGGACTTATTCACATGGATTTCGCACGCAGAAAAGGTCCATGACTCCATCTAGGTTATATTGTATCAACTCACCAAGTTGGTGCACTTATTTATAATCAAGGAGAAGAGTTTTGTGGGGATAGATTGGGGAAGTTGTACTTACGGTAGATCATACGCCTTCATGAGGTACCCTTGATGATTGTCTTCGACCGTGATGTGTGGTTTATGTCACAATTGTGGAGAGTCCTAAAGGAGGAATTCTAGACATATTTGCAGATGAATATGTACTTTCACACCCATACTGATGGGTAGATGGATCATACTATCTAGGTGCTAAAGGATATGCTGAGAGATTGCATGTTAGATTTTGGTCTCAGTTGGGAGGATCACCTGCATTTAGTAGTGTTTTCATATAACAATAGATACCACTCTGCCATCGACATGGAACCATAAGAGACCCCATACAGGAGACCCTTCATGTAACCTTTGTGCTCAATAGAAGTTGGAGAAATGTACCTCGAGGAACCATAATTGGTGAAAACAACGACAAAGAAGGTGCAGGCCATCCATGAATGGATGAAGACGACCCATAGTAGATAAAAATCATAAGAAGACCTCGTTCATAGGCCCTTGGAGTTCGATCATGGAGGCCACATCTTCTTGAGAGTCTCCCCATGATGTGTAATATAGAGGTTCATTCGGGGAGGCAAGCTATCCTTGAGGTTCATCAAGTCATTCGAGACGATGCGTAGGGTTTGTGAAGTTTCCTACCACCTTTACCTAACCCCTCATTTGGAGAGGGTGCACGACGTCATCCACCTATTGCATCTAAGGTGATAAGTGAATGATCCTACACAAGTCATCGATGGGGGAAAGCTGAATATTGAGGATGGGGCTACCTTTGAAAATCACCCAGTGGCAATCAAGGATCGATAGGAGAAAAAATTATGTGGGTGTTCCACCCCCTTGTTTCACATATTTTGGTACTAAGGAAACATTTAGAAGAGTTCTTGGGAATGAGGGAGCCTGATACGGGCATAGTATTTGGAAATTTTTTCCTAGTTTTTTCTTTTCAGGGTCGAAAATATTAAAGGATGGAAATAGATATGATTTTTTCCTTGTAATACTTTGAAATATTTCAATATATATTTCTAGAGTTAGTCGCTTTGAGGGAGATCGATTTTGAGACCTGTTGTGTCTGGAATAAATAATACAAAAATATTAAGTATATTCTATACTATGCACAGAACATAAATAGGATAACTCTTAAATGGTAACTCAGATCAGAAATATGAGGCAACAGTTGAGTCTGGAACACTACGTTTACCCTAGGCGAGTTATAACATTCTGTAGTGTGGGACTCCTGTGAAAAATGCCAGCCAAGGGAAACATAGTAATTAAATTAATTAAACTTATTTATTTTACCCCTAATACCGAATTTAATAAATTTCAAATGGGGACTGGAATTTAAAATCTATTATAGCTTTTCAGTTTAGAATAAGGTGTTTTTCCTAGGCATGACATAAAATGATAGGGTGTGACAGTTTCTGTTTTTCGTGCTAAGTGGGATGGCTATAAATAGAGTTAAGTTTTTCACATTATGGTTAAACCCTAATATCTTTATCTCTCTATGCTTAATCTACCTCTCTCTTTCTCCACTATTCTTTGATTTTCTTCACTAGAAAAAGGAGAAAACTCTACCAAATCATTGGAGAATTGAAGCAGGAGCATCGTGGATGCATTTCCAGTGACGAATGGCCGTTACAAGGTAGGAATTGTATTTTTTTGAGTTCCAATCCAAGTTTTAATTTTATTTTTACCTTATCCTCATGATTTTTTTATTATAACCTTGAATCATTGATGGAAACAAAAACACATCCATCGATCGGTGCTTAAAACCCTCTTTTTCATCCATTCTTTTTTGATATCTGCCGACAACTTTTGTATGCGCTAATATGCTGATGGATTGATGATCAGAGGCCATTTTAGTGAAGACACTATCGCAAGGGTCCCCAATCCACAAATAGAATTTTGATTAGGCAACCAGTTTGAATCATGAAGGTCTGTGGAATGGACTGTCGTAGTGTCGTCGGTGCGATGGCAGGTCACGTGGCCCAGTCCGTCAGCCGAACGGGGTCATGCAACATGACCCCAAGCAGCGACACTCATTTCCTTTCCCACGGTCGGTGACCAGCTCGCGGGCCAGACCCACTGTTGGATGCGGGTCAGGTCACTTCATCATGCGTGTCAAGCCACCATGCGCTAGTCCAAACATATTTGGCCAGGCTGGGATAATGGGTCGGGCCAGCTTGAGTGGATTGGGCTAGATGAGTGGATCGGGTAGGACCCGGGTTAGATCCTTGGTTGACCGACGGTCGACGGACCACGGTCGACCATGGTGGTCGACTAACTCGGTAGCTACTGTAGTGAAGGCTCAGTTGGTCGATCGATTACGGGGAGGTCGACCATGGGCCGAACTAACTATGATGGTTGAATGCAGGTTGGTCCACTGACCCCCAGGACCCTTCTTTTCAAATTCAAACACTAGTATCTTTTAAAAAGGGCTTCTGTTTGATGTGCCATCTATGACTGCATGTTCCTACACTCAAGATAGACCTTTTAGATTATTTTTTGAATTAAAAGTTTGGGGTCATAATGGGGGACCCACTTTGAACCGTTTGGGTGTCTTGCGGTGAAAAGCACCATTTTCCCACAATTGTCCTTTTTTGGAAAATAAATAGCCTATCCTACATGTTTTCCTGTGTAGAACACGGTAGTGACCTCAGTTTTAGTATTTGTGCTAGGAATAGAGGTGTTCCAAACTTGACGCTTGTTTAGAATATTTCAATGATGGTCATGATTGGAGTAATGTTCTCAGAATCGCCAGATCAGTATCTACATACCCTCTAGTAAGGATGGGTAGTGGTGTCCGCTAATGACTCTTTCGGTCTTAACCTCTAGCGGGACTGTGCAGTGGAGTTCGCCATTATCTCTTTCGATCTTACCCTCTAGTGGGGTTAGGTGGTGGCGTTCGTCCTTCTTTCATCAGGACATACCCTCTAGCGGGGCTAGGCAGTGAGGTTCTTCATTTACTTTTCAAGTCTTACCCTCTAGCATATCACCCTTTATCAGTGCTGGGAAGTGTTTTTCGACAAAAAATCAATGATAAAGCATGTTTTGGTGTAACCTTGTAATCACAATTAATAGGGGTGCTTTCCCCATTGAGACATATCCTGGTGACACGGCCTAAAACTATGTGGATGAGATAGACCCATCCAATGTAGATAGTATCAAGGTATGGTGTTTGAGACCCTTTGAATTGCAGTTATAGGAATATATTTAGGAAATTGGTCATCAATGGTGGCTACTTCTGGGACTATTGGAGACACATTACTTAGACTGAGAATTGATATGGAGATCCCCTTACTCTATCATTTTAGTTTTTTTGGTTTGAGAATATATATATTTACATCCTATTGTAATTCCCACTCCATACTTTTTGGTTACTCTCCATCCAAGAGAGGCAATGACACATGAGGTTTTCCACATGATTTTATTGTCTATATTCTCCTCGTTGGATGAGCCTACTCTCTTAAGTTAGGTATTGAAGAGTCGATGAGAAGTCTACCTTCTCACCGTCTTTAGATCCTTACATTTGGATGAGCTTACTTCACTTTCTTGTTGGGTTGAGCTTCACTTGTTTATTGTACCATGTTCTATATGTTGTACTTTTCATCTTGTATCTCTTACTACCCCCTTAATTTTGAGGCATCCTACTTGGTATGTTTATTCTCACCCCTATATGGTATTTTCCCGAAAATATCATGCCTTATGTAGACAACACACTGGTTTGATTGCGACTCTAGGGGAGTTTAGGGATACGGGAGCTTGGATATCATGTGGTGGTCACAACTGGGTTTCAAAAGCGTAGCTTCTTCAATAGATTTACATTCAATTTTCCAATAAGGTTTGGACTTTATTTCAGTTGGTCCTGTATTTTTTCCCTTTTCCCCTTTCAGTTTAATTTACTATACATGTACTTTAGTGGTCCATGCATGTACGGTTCATTTTACCATAGTATTACATCTTTTATTTCTTTCCTTTTCACTTTTGTATAGAGTTGGATGTCTGTGTGTGTGTGTGTGCTGGTACTTAAGAAAACGCCTCCCTAAGTTGGGCATTTGGTGCTAGTCACCACCCCCTGGCCTATGGGGGCAAGCATGGGGTAGTTATGGTTCGATCCCCGGTATAGGTCGGGTCATTACAAGGAAAGGGGTTTTGGAATAAAAATATTATATGTTTAGTTTTCTTTCTGAGAAATGAAAGGTATTTTAACAAATCATAAGATTTATGGTTTTGTGATGGTTAACTTTCAAATGATGATATTTTATATTACTCTCCACCATAACTTGTTAGTTTTATTTCCCATCCATGTTCATATTTTTACTTCCCACTAATTTTCCCCTAATTAGAGTCATAGTTTTGTGGTGACCTTCACATTTTTCCTCCCCTCTTTTTAAGAGGGAGTTTTATTAACCCTTATTATGATGTGGGTTTCCCACAAAGGAATTTTCAAATATCAACACTTGATTTTGAATGTAAAATTTTCAAATTTTTAGGACAAAATTTATTGATGGATGTGAGAGTGCAACACCCCAAGATTTTACATCATGTCTCTTGTTGATTAAATTTAATCTCTTCGATAGATTACGTTACCCGCAGCACCAAACTTAAAAAACTAATGAAATATTATTATGTGATAATTATAAACTAGTTGATAAAATGGTGGGAATGAATTTTATTAACCAGATTATGAAATATATAATTTTCCAACTCATTTTTAATGTATTAATTTATGCTTTGTGAATAAGCACTAAACTTTTAGAAAACTCATTTATTATTCAGAAATACATTTTCTTCAAAATGGTTTTCTTTCTTTTTAAGAATAAATATTATAATAAATATCTCAGACCTCTAATAAATTTATTTTATAAGAATAATATCATTTCTTAAATCGTCATATTAAAATTATCTTGTGTGAATTTTTGGGAATTTTCTCAAAATATTGATTTTCCAATGAATAGTGAAGAATACTTATTTATATAAAACTGTAATTTTATTTATTTTAAAATGTTTTCTTTTGATATTAATTTGATCTAAAATTAACTTAAGTACTATGTTGTTATTTATACTTTAATTTTAATCATCATTATAACTTATTTTGTTATAAGTTCATATTTAGTCCAAAAACTGCATTTTTTAAGAAAATTGTTTTTCATTGCATTTTATGGGATTAATTTTTAATTAAATTATATAAATTATGTATTTATAATATTGAAAAATAAATTCCATGTATGTATTCAGAATTTAAAAATTTATTAAATAGTTCCCATCTATTTTTTACCAATCTAAAGAGTTTCCTTGGTAATTTTTTTTACCGAAGTAAAGAGTAAATTGGGTGATTAAGATTAAAATAAAATGATAAGGACTATAAAATGACCCTAACACTTGACCAAGATTTATCATATTAGTAATTTTCGTCCATGATCAATTAATATTTAGTTATAAATACATTTATAGCCATTTTAATTAGATTATTATTTTAATATTATTTTATTTAATGAAAAGTTAAAGATGTCACATTTATGATTTTAATAACTATAACATTTTTAATAAGGTTTTATCCAAAGATATATTAGATAATAAATATTATTTTAAAATATAAAAGATTTATCAACATCATGGTAATTTATTTTTAATTTTTAGTGAAGAAAGAATTACGTTAAATAGTTACAAAGTGATGATGAAATAATTTTCCAAATAATTGATAATTCAAATAAATTATATTAAAAATATTAAAATAAATATAATATGACATAATTAGTGTAATAAAAAAATTATAGATTATATTATAATATTATTCATGTACTAAAATATTTCTTTCAAAATTATATTTTTTTATTTATTTTATTAAAATCAAAGTAATGAATAACTCTTAAAATTTACATTATAGGTGTTTTATAGTAAATAATATTTTATTAAATGATATAAAACTCTTAAAAATATTATATTCAATAAAATATTTTAATAATATTTAACATTTAATACTTGATACATTTATTGGTATTTTTTCATTTTATAAATATTATATTGACCCTAAAATATTAAACATCCATGTCGTAATGGTAAGAGTTAAAGAGGCTAAATTTGGGTAAACCCAAAAGTTAAGGATATAAATTTTGTGAAAGAAAATATAAATTTTATTAGATGAGGTTATTTAGACCGATAATAATATTATATTTTAAATTAATAAGTTGTTATCAATTTATAATTGAAACATAATTTATATTAATTTAATATTTTAATAAATTCCTAAAGTTCCCCTCACTTAAATTATAAAAGTGCACCCCTTACTTCACTTATTTACAACACATGGAGACATCTATGTAAAAATAACCTACCCATTTAACTTATAAAAAAATCTTATACATGTTATAGAGGTTATTTTTATTTCAAAATACCAACCCTAGTGTCCCTGAGAAGTGATATAAGGGAAGTTTGTTGAAGAATAAGTAATCCTCTTTACCGAATCTTTTAAAATTATTTCTTCTTATGCTTACTCTTCATGTGTTGTTTCAAACATAAATTAACAACTAAAGTATAATATATATATATATATATATATATATTTTATTATTATTATGAAACATTTATGGTATACATTTTATCCATCCTATGAAAAATGAAAGCATCACATGTATGTACATATAACTTACCATCTCCACGTAGCGGTGTAATTCATTTTTTATCACCACATTACATGGACGGAAATAATGGATATATATGATAATTATTAAATAATATTTATTCTATAAAAATTAATATATCATCCATTTACTTACCCTTTAAACCATTTATATATTATATCATCGCTCGTGCGCATGTACGACTTACCGTCTCCACGAAGAGATGCAATTCATTTTCTATGTCCAAAATTCAAGAGTGATTATAAAAATGTATATAATGAATAAATATGATATCTATGACATTAATATAATTATTTATATTATGTAACTATGTCCTATTTGTAATAACTGGCACATACAAGACAAAACATGCAAAGGTAAATGAAGCAGTTAACATCTGAAGCAAGAGTAACAATAAAATATTATTAACAAATGGGTAATAAGATGATATAATAGGAACATATATGATGTCATAAATAGAAATATTGTAATGTTATAAATTAAATACATTATTTAACCCAATATAAATGAGGTTAATTCACATTAAATTAAAAGAAAGTGCAATATAAGGGATTTTCGTCTCAATTTTATTTCTGTGGGAACATGATTTATTCACCCATTATTTATTTTTTGTGGTGTATATACTTTCACTTTGATATTTAATATCATGAATTTATTTATTCTTATGATAATAAACTTTTGTTAAATTTTCTTCATTTATGGGGCTTGTGATAGATAATACACCTAAGTGGTAAGAGTTTATTTACCAATATCATCATTATTTGGGATTGTTTTTGTTTAAGTTTCCATTGGCAGGATTATTTATATGTTAAAATAAATATATTTTCTTATTCCTAGGTAATTCATGAAATTTTCAAGTAATAGTACCATTTTTTAACTTTTTTTTACTTAAAATGATTTTCAAAACATTATTAATAAAATTTATCTTTATTTCTCTTCAGTCAAAAATCATTTTCCATAAAAACTCATGTTTTCTAAAAGAATATTTTCCAAATTGTTTTTAACCATTTATAAATGATTTATCAAATATATTATTACCCATTTTTTCTTTTAATAAAAAAATTTATAGGAATCTTCATGTCATTTTAAAAATAATACCAGTATGGCTTTTACCGAAAATATTGAAGGAGTCTTTGTTTTGAAGTGTATGTCATGAACGGAATTTTCTACTATCAAGACCACTCAATATTTTAAAACTAATTTCTAGGTTATTTTCAAAGGAAATTGTTTTAATAAAATTGTAAATAAGTTTTTTTAAAGGTTATTTTCAAAATGAAAAGGTTACTTTGCTCAAAATGTTTTTAAGGATAATTTCATGGTATTTTTATTCATTAAGGACATCAACCCATTAATGAAATTATGATCCACTAGAGATATGTTGTATTTATTCCATAAATATTCTATCATTGGATGGTTTATGATCAGTTTTATTTTCTATGTGCTATTTGGATATCATTCACCATATTACTCTACATGGTTTATGATTATGTTCATTTTACTGGGTTAATTATTATCATATTGCATGTCAGTTTTCAATATGAATTTTTATGTTGATTATATTTCACCGCTTTCATATGAGGAATGTATTGGACTTATTAAGTGATGGTAGGGGATCGGTATAGACAATCGATGAATTGATAGGTATCATGAAAAAAATAGTTCTGGTATTAGCTGATGACTTACCCTTTTAGGTATGGTGTGTCAGATGAATCCTTAGCGGTATTTTTATGATTTATCGCATTATGAATTCCCTTATTATGAAATTAGTTATTGACTTCTATATGATTATTCTATTAGAATAATATCCATGGTTATGTTTCATTATCATGTTATTATTTATGTTGAATTATTTGATCATCATTCATTCCTTCTATATTATTCTCATGTAATTGATTAAATGAAATGTGTTTCAGTTACTTACCTTTTCATATTTTTTATACCTTATTTATTCATATATTCTATTGTATGTTTACCCTTACTGATCATTTTACATCACCCCTTTCTTAAGTTTCATTTTTCCCAAAGATAAAAGGAAGTGTTTTCTTATTATTATTCTTGGATAAACTAAATAATATAGTTTAATTCTCAAAGAAATTTTGTGTGTACTTTTTGTTTTTAAATATAATGTGAATTTCAAGTGTTTATCTAGATTACCCAGACTAATAAATTATACAAACCTTTGGTATGGGATTCCTTGTATCTTATGAAAATATAATAATGTAACCACCGGAACTATGATAATGGGGTCAGGGTCTTTATAATAAACCTATTGTTATATCATCAGCTAGTATATGGAATTGTTTATAGGAACCATAGGATCAAAAAGCTCACCAACTTCCTGGTAGAGCTCACTAAACATTTGGTGAGATCTAGACAGAATAGGAGATCTGCTGGTATCTCAACAAAAAGATTATGGTACTCAAAAAATATATAGTGGTGTCTATAGTAGAAAATAATCCTATATAATTCTTAACATATAGTCAATGGTATTGGGTGGCTAGCTGATGGCGCTGACTTAATAAGTCAAGGTGTGCATTTATAGGGATCTTTAACAACATTCATGGCCCCATTACACCTCCATCTAGACCCTTGGACCCATTAAAGAAATAAATACAACCCATGTGAGGATTGGAAACAATGTACTGTGATCATTCTTGAATGGTATTTATTTATAGCTAATGGAAAAAAATATTGGTTTCAATGTTTCTACTTCTTGAGACCTCTTTGTATTTTCTTCTTCTAATTTTTTTTATCTCCATATTTTTCTTCCTCGTTCTCTCAATTAGATATTATCTATATTTCTATAAAATTGATAACTTTTATTTAAATTTTATTCACCAACAAAACTCCCATTCTCTCTCTCTTTTGGTTCGTGGTTAACCACTAATGCCAAGATAAATTTCTCTTCAGGTTATTTTGAAACTATTAAAACCAATGGATCTCTCTCTTAAGGTTCGTAGAAAACCTCTAAAACCAAGGTTCTTGTATATCTATATCACTTATTCTATTTTGTTTTTAAAAAATCAAATTCACCTTAACCCATATTTCTATTTTGTTCTGAAGAATAATAGTAAGCTTAGCATGCTGCCTCAATCATTCTGTCAATAGTTCATGTGCTACCGACTATATCCAAGTAGAAATATCACACAATATGGGGGCATTTTCCTATATCACCTCTAAAAGACACATATCTAAAATTCATAAAATAACCATTAACACCAGTAGTATATGTGTATATATATATATGAACTATATATAATATATGAATGAGACATAAAATATAATTGTAATTCCATGTTGTAAAATAATAAAATAATTTTATATAAAACAAGATTTTGAATATAAGATACAAAATACTACAAAAATATCCTTCTGACTATAAGTATTCCTAGATAGATCACTAGATACAATGGTAACCACCACCATCACGAACAACCATGCATCTTCAAGTGACACCAGGAATCTGCTCCATACAAGCCACCCTAACTCCACCACCAACAGGACCATCTCAGATCTGTGCATCATCTACATAGGTATAACATATTTTGGAATAAATACCATGAATGGGTAAGTATAAAAATACTTAGTAGGACACCCCAAACCCATAAACAAAATACAAGAAACAAGTCATATCAAAATTAGAACTAAGAAGGTATGCAAGGGTAAGTCAAGGAAAGATTTAGATATTTTCTATGACTATAATTCTCAGTGATGTAATTTTTGTCATTCATATCATATCAAATTCTTTAAGGTATCATTTCATGAGAAACTATGTATTCTCAATGTACTAGAAATTATACATATCTTTAAATCATTATCCAATTTGTATGATTCATCATGAAGGAAACCAAGGGGTGCTTGAGGAGTCAAAAAAACTCAAAGTACATAATATACTCATTCTTTTAATATTCTTCCTCACTACTAATATCTATAAAGATATAATTACTCCTTATTTTATCATTCACCTCATTAAAGGGAGAATTTAACCTTATTTTCCAACATTATTGAGTCATCATTTTTGAAATCCTATAGGGGAACCTGCACCTCAACCATGTTTATATGTCATCCAAGAGAGTACTAACCCCTATCCTCATAAATAATTAGATATAAAAACCCCAAATCACCTCTCTTGAACTGTAGTGGGGGTACAATGACTCGTTTAAGGGTGGTATTGGTGGAGGGGGTAACCAACCCTTTTGGAGGAATAGCACCTTGTATGAGCCCTTAAATAGGGGATCCAACATTGTATATAGAGGAACGAAATCCTGATTATGTTGGGGAGTACCAACCCATATATTAGTTATAGTTTACCCATGCCTTTCCATAAACTTATCATGATGGGGTACCAATATAGATAATGATCTAATATCTATGAAAGAACCATATCATCAAAACTATATAGATAAATCATAAAACTATATATATTTCCTCAAAATTAGATACAGATGACCAAATAAACCTTACCATTATTATCTATTTGATAAAATACACAAGATATACTATTTATTTTCCCTAAACTGACACATGATGAAGAATTTGTGAAAAACACCATACATAGGAAGAGGTGAGCCACATGGAAGCCACTAATAATTCCACATGGTGTGATGTGGGGAGTGAGGGAATCCCCCACTATTTGTGTCATTATCTATTAATTAAAATAATTCAAAATAATGGATCATATTCATACCCCGCTCCCCAGGTTAGGTCGGGTGAACCCAACCTAGGCCATGGCCCCACCCTATCATGTGGTTGGGTCACCTGGCAGGCTGGGTTAGCACTTGGGCCCCCGTAATTGGGGTAATCATGGGCCAAAATCATTAACCCTATCCAAGGTTGTGGTATGCCTTACTTTTTTACATATCCTCCTACCACATAAAGGTTAGTGCATCATCAAATCCTTGTGGATGGAATGGTCAAGGGTAAAACCCTACCTACCATTGTTCTTTATTCTTATACCATAGAGGCCTGAGTGGAAACTTTTAAAGTTATCCCTTTCCAAACTATTTATTCCTAAATCCAACACCATTTTATATTGGTACCACTCAGGACTTCACCTTCTCCCACACCTCTATGCCACAACATGCATCTATCACTAGTCTTCTACGCCACTGCCTACTACCTCATCCTACTTCTACCACTAATTTTCCCATTTTTTCACCTAGAATAATCCCTAGTAACACTATATTTTTCAACTATTCTATTCATATTACCCCAAAATTAATACCATCAGCCAATGTGAAGGCTGAAAAAAATCAGTTATTGGACATGAGAGGAAAATGATCATGAAACGGTGCTCGATGAAAATACCAACTAATCGAATATCCATATCCAATATGCACCATGAAGAACATGGGGATATAAGATATTCCATAAGTAAAATGAAATGATAATGTAAGGATGAAATCATGGGGAATTATTGTTCCAAACATATTCTAAATTTATAATAAATTATTCAAAAGAACAATCATAAGATATATGGGGGTTAACACCCATAAAAATTAAAATTATAGAAATAAATTAGGATACAATATTTATATAATTTAGTTAAAATAAATAATTATTCATGATTCTAAAGGAAAAAAAGACAACATTTTGATGGGAAATCATCATCACTTTAATATATTGTAGACTCGATGGATCAAATAATCATTACTATGTAATATAATCATTGATGTAGTCATTGACTTGGTCTCATTCATGCGTTTTGATGTTGATTCCACCAGTATCAGACATATCCCACCTATCTCTCTCTAGGGATTATATCAATAACAATAGTTCCTAACCCTAGGGTGAAATTATAATAGGGGTTTTCTTGGGTGAATTAGATCAATTGATAAAAAAATAATTAGTAGTTAATTAATTTCATATATTCACACACTTGTGATGGTCAATCGTGAGAACTTGGGTGAGAATCGAAATAATGCCTCTCCTAGAGTAAACCCACTTTTATATACATAAGAATAACTTCAATTTTACCATTTTAAGCATTGTTCAAGAGAAAATGAGAATAATTAATCAACACATGTACACAAACTTATTTTATCTCAAACGAAATTTTTTATTAACGGATAAGAAAACCCAAACAGGTTCAAGAAGGTCTAAAATAGTGGACCTTGAGGGAAAATTTAAGAAAAATAAAATTAAAATTAGGGGGGATAGATCCTATACTATTGAATATTTGGATAACATTGTCTGTATTTCCTTTGGAATCCAATAGATCCATTACTTTTTTACCCCCACACCCCGTATGTCAAATCCCTTCGTCATGATCAATAGGCATCTATTATTACTATGCCGAATGAAAATAATATATTATTTTTAATATATTATTATTTAGGATCTTTTATTCTCAAAACTACACAATTTCTTGACTACCCAAATAAAAAATATTATTAGAATATGCTTGATGGAATGATTTGAAGGTCCAATATTTAATATGGGAAATTAAAGACTATAGGAGGTGTTAGAAAATAGAGGAAATGTTTCTATTGTGGAAATAATTTTTATTAGAGATGGAATTTTCTACTTAAAGGGGTATCGGAAATTAAATGGTGATTCCATGTTAATTTTTAATGTTATAGAAACCAATTTTTCAATTTTGAGGGGCATATAATACAAAATATACTTTTTACAATTTTTGTAATTATATAGGAGTTCAAAAATAAATAAGAACTGATTTATGAATAATAAATTTTTAATTTATATATTAAAGAAAGTTTCACTACATCCATAAAGTGGAGGAAATGAATTAATTCAATTTATTGAATAATAAAGGATGTTTATTATGTCTCATATTATGTCCCATATATGATAAGAGATTGATTGTAAACAAGGTGTTATTTTAAATAAAATTAAATGGTTTATTTTGAAATATATATTTTATTATATATTTAATTCAATAAAAAAATTTGAAAGAAGATATTTATAAAAAAATTAACTATGATAAAATATTTTACCTAATTTACTTATCAAAATATGAGAGAAATAATTACCACCACCAAAAAGTGTAATATTTTAAAGAATAAAATTTTATTTTTTAAATATTTCTCTAAAACCATATAACTAAACAAGATATATGGTTCTTATTATTTTATTTGTAAGATTATCTGGTTAAATAAAATAAAATTTATTTCTAAAAACAATAGAATTTTCTATATGAAATATTTCAGAGAAAATATAATTTCAATATGAATTTTTGAAGAATATTTTAACTTAGAGAAGCTAAAAGTATAAAAATTAAATGCTTATTACATTTTAATTAAAATTAAATTTCACTTTATATCCCAAAATACTTTAAAGTATCTCAGTAAAGAAATATCTTCATATAAATATTTAAGTTTAATTTTTTCCCACATATGATCATAAAAAATTTTGAAATAATTGTTTTTGTGAATCCCTAGATTTTTTAAAGTGTTATGAATGATTAATTTACTATAAAAACAATAATTTTATAATATTAATGTACATAAGACGAAAATAACTCCTTTAGGAGAGTTTGGGGCTTATTTGGAGCCTAGATCTTGAAATTGTAGAAAGACAGAATGAGCTGCATGGTTAGAACATGGTTAGTGTTAACTATATGAGTCAATCGTGCGGGTGCTGCAGTGAACTATAGAGGGTTGCACGGTTAGTATTAATGATTCACCTCAAACCCCACATCATGAAGGGATATCTAATGGGATGGAAGGTTCCACACTATTTTCCCAACCCATTTTCCTAGGGCCACACCCTTAGTTCCACTTAACTAGTATATGTTCATTGTTAGGTGTTTCTTTGGGAAAACTCTGCAACCAAACCGTGCAAACCTTTAAAAACTAGGTAAATGATCATTTTTCCTTTTGATTTAAAAACTTAAAAATTGTCTTCCCCTTTATTCTTCTCTAGTATTCGTCCATGTGGGAGATTCCATCACCCCCTTCCTTAGGCTTTGATCCTCCATCTCCATTCGAGCTCTGATTTCATCGTTTTTGGTATCATTAGATGTGTATTGGTAGTTTATTCATTCTTATTCATTCCTTTATTGGTTTTTATTTCCATGTTTAGTGCTATTTTCTGTGACCTAATATTACCTATTTTCAAGGAATTTGTTTGTTTTTCTTATTTCTCTTATACTACTTTGAATATGAAGATGATAATGTATGAGGGATTTTCTAGAACCTAAGGTAGGTGTTCTAGTACTTTTACCTAAAGATGAGTTGATTTATAATATGTGTCATCATACTTCCTTCCATACTTTCTTCATGTTTCCTTAAAATTATAATTTTCTTTTATAAAAAAATTTATCCCTATTATAAATTCCCCATATACTCTTGTTTATAGTCAAGCGGTCCCCATATTGAAAACTTCCACCCTTTAAGGTGTGCTTATGAAATTAACCTAAATGATTTAAATGTTTGTATGGAAAAACCCCCCCTTTTAAGTGGTCTTGGATTGGTTCCTAAATGAAACGACTAACTTTATTTAAATTCCAAGGAGTGGTATGACCACTTCACATGATTTTCATATGAATGAAGGGTATTACTCTAAGTTAAATGGTATGTTAAATGAGTTTTAATTCATCCTTTTTCTTGTATTATAGAATGAAAGGTCATTATAATTAAATATGATGAAAGAGAAGAGTTTCAAATATGAATGTTATACTTGGTCATGGAATCCCCATTGAGATGTGATACTCATGTAGGGAGTCCACAAGTAAATGTAATACTTGGTCATGGTGTCCCTAACGAAATTTGATACTCCGTAATGGATTAACCAATGAAATGTGACACTCAGTCATGGAATCCCCAATTAAATCTGATATACAGGCCTGAAATCCCTAATTAAACATGATATATGGGCATGGTTTCCCTAATTAAATGTGATATACATGCCTAGAATTCCTAATTACATGTGATAATTGTTCATGGAATCCCATATTGTGATACAAGGTCATAAAGACCCATATGAATCATTAAACCCACGCATGACGTCCAATATTATGATACATAAGAATGAAGACCCATATGACTCATTGTACCCGAGCATAGAATCCCTAGACTTTCTTTGAGACTCGTAAAATTATCCATGGATTCATGATTTGTGCCTTGGGTCCTGGATAACCATGTGCCTCCCACCACTAATTGAAGGAACTCACATGGTTAGGCCATGCAGTTTGGGAAACTATGCACCAACCATGTGACTTTTATATGCTAAAAAATTTATACATTCCACATAGGCATGAGGCCCCTAGTGCACAATTAGGGTAAACCATGTGATCTGCTTAACCCCACTGTCTAGCCCCACACAGTTTGGGAAAACCATGCAAAATGGGTCGCACGGTTTCTACAAACCATGAGGCCCAGTGTTTTTCTCCCTTGGTTTGGGTACCAAGCTCTGAACAAGCCTCGAACAGCCCTGTAACCTTTATTAACTCAAATGAAATCCATAATATCACTATAATAAAATATTATAATGAATTTAAAAGGATATATACATCAAAAAAATATAATGCTCTTAAAAACTTCCCCCCTTAAAGGAACTCATCCCCGAGTTCATCTTCCAAGGGACAAAAAACTTCATCTAAGAATAATTTTGTCCATTGACAACATACGTTAGCCACCCGCTCCCAAGTCTCATCATGTACCTGAACATGCTGCCATATTCCTCTTAATAAAAGGACCAACATCCTTCAAAGAGCCTTTGTTCTCTAATCAATGATGTGTATAGGATACTCCTCAAAATAAGAATCAACATCTAGCATAACATCATTGGGATCAAAATTATTAGATGGTTCATCATGATATCGGTAAATCTGTGAAACATAGAAGACATCGAGCATGGAATAATACCTCTTAGGTAAAAGAAACTTACAGGCTACCGAACCAACTCTCTCCAGAATCTCAAATGGCCTAACAAAACATGGTGACAACTTCCCTCTTTCTGTATCCAACTATTCCCATGTATGGGTGATACCCATAAGAATACATTATCACCATCCTCGAACTCTAGAGACCGTTAATGGTCATCAGGATAATATTTATACCTAGAATGTGTGCTAAACATCTGTATCCTGATAAGATAAACCTACTCCTAAGTATTTTGAATGAGATAAAGACCTAGAAGCACTGCCTCTCCTACCACAAACCAGCACAGAGGAGAATGGCATGAACAGTTGTATAGGGCCTCATAAGGATCCTTATAAATGTTCACCTTATTATTGTTATTGTAGGAGAACTCAAAGAGAGGTATATGATTCTCTAAATAACCACTTAAATCATGGACTCATGCTCATTGCATGTCCTCTAACACATGTATAGTTTATTCCGATTGACCATCATTATATTGATAAAATGTTGTGCTTAGAAGCACCTATGTACCCATATCCATCTACAGTACTTACCAGAACATCTATATAAAGAGAGTTCCTGATCTAAAATTATATAATGATGGACCTTATATAGTTGGATAATCTCACATGCATAAAATATTCCCATATTGTCAACTGATAATGTCACATAGATAAGAAGGAAGTGGGATACTTTTCTCAGTCGACCCATGAATACCCAAACCACATTTCTACCTCATGGTGATCTCAGTAAGGCAACTATAAAATCCATGTAAACATCATCCCATTTCCTTGTTGGGAATTATAATGGTTGTGACAGTCTAGTAGTCCATTGATGCTCCACCTTCAGCTACTGATAGGTGGAACAGCTAATGATAAAGCCTATTATTAGACTCTTCATCCCAGACCACCAATACTATCAGTTCATATCATTATAAATCTTGGAGATACCAAAGTTAACTGATCGCTGATAATTATATGACTCTAGCATCATCTACTCTCTCATATTAGTGGGAACCCATATATTAACATGTATACATAGGATTTCATCCTCATTGATAGTCCAATCCAAAGGTGATTCCTCATCAGAAACACCCTCTCAATGGATCAAACCCTCAAGATCTAAAAACCGCATCATCTTCATATTCTTCATAAGTGAAGATGTCACTGATAGAGACTAAAGTATAGAATATACATGATGGTACTGAACTTCTATATTCCTATCAAAAATTAGATCCATAAGTTTTCATTCACTATTGGCCACCTAAACTACCTGCATATGAGTCCTCCTGCTTAGATAATCGGAAACAACATTTCCTTTCCCATGTGTATATGTTATCTCAAAGTCAAAAGACTATAGATTCTCAAACCATATTTTCTTCATGTGATTTATTTGTCTCTATGTAAAAATAAAACTGAGGATCTTATGGTCCATAAATACCACAAAACACTCTCTTAGTGGGTAATTATTCCAATATTGAAAGTCATGTACAATAGCCTCTAATTCAATATCATGTGTTAGGTAAATCTTCTCATGAATCCTCAACTACCATGACTCATATGAAACTAATCTTACTTATTGCATCAAAAATCCTCATATCCCAATACCTGATGTGTCATGATAGACTATATAGCTTCTTCTAGGATCGGGAATAATCATTATTGGAACTGAATTCAATTTCCCTTTTAACTCTGGAAAGGTTGTGTTGAATTATTCATTCAATATAACCTTCAACCCCTTCTTAGTCAAGCCTATAAGAGGTGGTTCTAAGCATGATATGTTCTATATAAAACACTTGTAATATATACCTATCCCCAAGAAACTATGTATGTAAAATATATTCTTGGGATACTCTCAAGTAACCATACCTCCCACTTTCTCTGGGTCAACTAAAACTCCTTTCTCTAAGAGAAAGAAACTTAGTAAGTGAACCATTTAAATCCATAAATAACATTTACTATATTATAATTCAATGGTTTCTCTCTCTATGTATTCAAAATGATCTCAAGATGAGTGGAACAGTCACTTTGAGTATGAGAATACACCAAGATTTCATCTACAAAAACCCAAAAAAAAAAGGAATCCAGATAGGGATGGAACCCTATTAATCAAAACCATGAAGATGGAAAGTGCCTTAGTAAGTCTAAAAAACATCACAAGATACTCATATATGTCATACCGACTATGGAAAGTCATATGTGCAATATATGAAGTTCCGACTCAATCCTGATGATAGAACGATCTCAAATCGATCTTCAAGAATAAACTCACTTGTCTAAGTTGGTCAAAAATATCATCAATATGAGGTAAAGAATACCATTTTTTTACATTAAGATGAATCAAAATCTAATAATCTATGTAAAGCCTAAGGTTTATGTATGCCTTCTTAAAATAAAGGACTGATGAACCCCATGTACAAGTACTGGGTGTATAAAACCATTGGCCTCTAAATCCTCTAGTTACCTCTTGATCTACTAAAACTCAGTAGTAGCTATCTTATAAGGAGTAATGGATACTAGTGAATCTCTAAGAACTATCTCAATATTAAACTCTACCTATATCTTAGGAGGTAGTCTTGAAAATTCATTGGGGAAGAAATCTATGAATCAATCAAATACAGGAGGGAACTCATTCTAATATAGTCCATAATCCTCAATTTAAACACTAGAAATCTGGATAGTAACTCTAACTAGCCGAAAATGCTATAGTCCAGCTCTACAACCCATACATCCCACTCACCCTTGTGAATATAATTCCCACCCTATGGTGATGTAAAAAACACCCTTCAGGAATAAAAATCCATTTTGGAATGATATGGAACCAAGTATTCCTTCTTGATAATAACATCAAAGCTAGTCATCTCAAGGATGAAGAGGTTCCATAAGAAATGATGGATGCATGCCTTAAGAGGAAATCCTTTTCATGGGAGTATTCTCTCTGATCATATACCCAAAGGCATATCAAGTATCTTAATGTCACAAGAGTACTCAACATGATGTCTGGGACTCTCCACAATAGAAAAAGACAAAAAAAGAATGTGTTGCACCTATATCAAATAAGAAATAAATGATCATAGTGGATACTATCATAGTAACCTGAACAGTAGATGGCCTATCATCATGATACAATGTTGTAGGATGCACTGAATAAATGTGGCTAGATCCCCGACCCTATTATACAATATGACTACTGGGGGTGAGTACGCATTGTTGGTGTTGTATATTAAAATCCTTGCTTCCATGGAAAATCCCTCCTCCTCTGCATGTACATCTATGAGTACTCCAGCTACCTTCTAGGAGAAAGTTGGAGCAAGCACGAATCCTCTCCCACTCATAACAGATGGTAAGGTCCTACAGAATCACTGAGGATTCCCTAATCTTCTACAGCCTTGGCACTCGATGGGTCCTCTGGGACACTAGGTCATTTTATTCCTAGGCTTCCAACAATGGTGACATACCACTTAACTATCATCGGGTTTCACCTGGATTCCACTACTCCTGTGTGCAGTCTCAAAGTGTTTCCTCCAACCACTAGTGGAACCACTACTCTACCTGTGTTCTGAACAACCCTGACTCACACCATCTGCTTCCCTCAAGACCGGCTTGGTTATGAGGGCTTGGTTTACTATTTTAGATATGGTAGTTAACCAAAAAATGTTTACCTAATAATTAATAGGATTCCTTGGACCATCTTCAAATCATCTCACTTTTGTTGGATCATCAAAATTATATATTGGTGTGTAGCTCTGAAACTCTATGAAACATGATGAATAGTTCCTAACTATTAGAGAACCCAACTGCAATTTCATGAATTCCTTAGAACAATCATCCCATAGTGTCTTGGGAAATAAATAATCAAAGAATGTTGGCTATAAATCCATCCAAGTAGCTTCTCGATACTGACCAGCTTTATTTAGAGTATCCCACTAGTGTTTGGTGAATCCACTCAGTATATAAGTAGAGAGTTTCACTCTCCTCTCAAGAGGTGTCTCTAGATGCTCAAATATATATATATATATATATATATATATAACATTCTTAAACCATAATTATACATATTATAGTCCTTCATCCCTTGAAAACATGTGTGGAAGCTACTGTTGGAACTCCAGAATCAACTCTCCCAAAGAAGGGGTAAAGCAAAGAGCTACCTATAAGATCCTTATAAGCCACAAGAAATGTCCTAAAACTAGGAATCATTTACCATGCTTGGAATACAAAGATGTGCTACATTAGTCACTGATAGTGGTATAAATGGTGGCTCATGACACACCACCTTCAGGGCATGGTTGTCACCATCCTCTTGGCGTAAGACCAGAGTACGTCAAGGTGGCGTTGGTCTACAATTTCCAATTAAAATACTAGGATTGGATTTGATAATGCTAAAAATATATATATAGAAATAGAACATGTTGAAATCTTTTCTATGTAATAGTCTTACCCCTCTTTTGGCTCAAGGAGACAGTTCTAGGTGATATAAGCCTTTATATGAACAATAGAGATGCCACCTACTGCCCACCACAATGGTCAGGACTGGGTCAAGCTTTGTGTTTTTAATTTCAATTTGATTATAAAGTCATATTTACATTTCAATTTAATTATTCGAACCAAATAGTTCACCACTTCTGATTCTTAAAGGCCCATTCACCTTATGAACTGAAATGTTGTATCCATTTAATCAATACCATAACATCTTCCAATCCCTGTGAAAAATGGTACATTACTCAACATGCCATAGTTGGATTTTAGGGGGGTTTTTTATATCCTATACAGGAATATACTGTTAGGTTATCCTGGGAAATCTAAGTATCAACTATGATTTTCTTAATTCCATAAAAAAATCATTACCCATTAACATTTATTTTTTTATCAATCAAATAACTCATGGAAATCACATGAAATGGAAGTGACACAATGATACTATATGAAATGGAATATGTATGGCATGTGAATTTCCTATAAGGTGCCTAATATGATGCATGCTCAATTATTCCTTTCCCTCATCTCATCAGGCCATGGAAAAAAGATAAACCTAAATTACATCAATAGTAATATCACAATTCAAGTGTGTCACCCAATGGTGGAATTAAATAAACCGTAATAAGCATAATAAGGAAAACAACAAATTCCATTCAAAGCAATTTATCTTTTCTCATAGGTTTTCTACGCCTAGGAATAGCTCGTTATGAAACTCCATAACCTTACTAATCTCCTAATATTGTCTCAAAATAATAATGCAAGAAAATAAATATCCTTGATACCACTTTGTGATGTACTGGACTTGGGTTCCACATAGATATTCTCTGAGCCCAATGGGACACATGGCCCCAAGCACATCTCTTAAAATTACAGTGGTTATATACTAGCAGTGAGGGCCTTAGGTGTGTCTGTAGTGAGACTATGCCCTCATTACTAGAGTATCTCAATGGTATAATCAACAGACAAATAGAGAAGGTAGTATAATAATGAATAAGCAATGGAAACATATGTAAATAACCAAAAAAATGATATCAATGCTTAAAATCATTAAAATAAATCATATACAGAAGTTTGATCATGTATTTAATGTAACTATATGGCAGGAAAACATGAGTACAAGTAGCAGGAAGCAGTACTATGAAAAAGTTAAAAAAATGGAAAAATCTAACCAAACATCTTGAGCTCCAGCCCAATCATAAACTACCAAACTCCATACTAAGACATTCCAGAACATCATGCATCCATAAGAGGTTGCTTCCCCTTATCTACAGCAGCAAGCATATAGTCTTCTGGGAGACATAGGAGGCTCAGATATGGTGTGAGATAAATCTTAGTAAGTCACCACCAATAGTATTATCATAAATATCAAGTCTGTATGTATAACATGGTAGTGTGCAGATATAATAATGTAAAGTAGTAATAGTAACTATAAATGGGTCAACTCTAGTTCCTAAAGGAAACCAGGCAGAATCTACCTCCTTCGACCCATGCCTATACAACTCTAAACATGTATCAAGTGACAAAATGTCTGGCATCATATTTATAAGTGGAACCATGCCTAGTATCATAGTATCAAAGTTGAAATCATTCCCAATATCACATAATAGAGATTTCATGACTAATATCATGTATATGGATTCCATTCTCAGAATCACAGGAGTAGGGGACTTTATTCCCAGTATCACATGTAGGGATGCCATTCCCATAATCATATAATAAGGGACATCATTCCCATATAGTATAAAAATGGTTTACATGCTCGTATCACATTTATATAAAGTCTTCTATGACCATTTAGTAATAAGTAGGAGGTTCACCATGACTATATATAATAACATGGGTCTCAATACCCATTTACCATGATTAGAGAGGTTCGCCATGTCCATTTAGAATAAAGAATAAGGGTCACCATGTCTATTTAAATTAAACATGCATAAGGGTCTTCATTCATAGTTACCATAATTATCCACGGTCGTCATGCTAACGTTCGTAAGCTATTAGAAGTAGTGAAGGATTTAGGAAGAGCAAAAAGTAAATTTAAAACTCATTCACATTCAATATTAATGATGGTGTATCCATCTTTAATTTTAAGAAGTTGATGTATGCTCACCAATCACTTGAATTCAATTAATAGGAAACTATTTTTCCAATGCCACTACATTCATTCCATATCAACATGGTATCATCATTTTCATTTAAGTCCAAGCATGCCATTTGGTTTTTTCAGAAAAAGAGCTTAAATTCTAATTAGGCATATTAGAGGGCCAACCCAAAGGGATAGTTCACTCGTAGGGTGTGCATATAAATAAAATATTTGGTTCTAATATGTCTTTAGGTTCCAAGAAAGGAAACCAATTTAAATAAATTACAATTTAGGGGAAACACACAGTGAACCTGGCATACGGAACAATGACACATATTATAAACCAATTAGACTTGAAGGGATAATTAGTAGATCACCTAACTTGATCTCATATAGGATTAATTTTCCATTATTGGTAGTTGATTTGGCCCTAATCAAGAGAAAATTCCTAAAAGGAAAAACACCTTGAAAATATGTCATATGAGCCTGCACCTCAATAACTTCATTGAGAGAAAGACAAACAGAGAAAGGCATAAGAGTAATGAAGATCTTATTGGTGGCTATCAAAGGAGACTGTCATAATCTAAATCAGACATCAGATTAGAGGGTTTTGAAGAATCTTAGCTTTTGTTGGGGGAGTGCTCAAATGGGAGGAGGAACCCACTACCCACTGGAAATAATTATAAGGGTGAGGAGGGTTTGAATTAAAATATATTTAAGGAAAACACGTCATTTTACAAAAAATATATGGGTTGCATGGTTTGGCTGAATGGTTTTCCAAACCATTCTCCAAACATTACACTCTCATTTCTTAAGGAGGTCACATGCATGGTTAGGTTTCATGGTTAGGGAAACCATGAGACAACCATGTGAATCACCTCTTCTAAAATATGAAGAGTTTCAACATGGGTGGGTGGCCCCTGGAACACGGTTTAGGAAAAAAATTCCCTGATTCATCTTATTTTTAATCCTCATAAGGTTTGTAGTGACTATGCGGGATGGGATGTATAGTTTCTAATAACCATTAGGCATAGTGTTTTTCTCCACTTTTTGGGTTTTTGAGCACTTAACATGCCCCAAACATCCTCATAACCTTTATAACCTTAAATGGAATCCATATTAGGTCCATAAAAAACAATCATAAATAATTTAAAAGGATTTCTAACTTGATAAAATATCAGGTTCTTACAAAGGTCCACTAGAATAAAAAAACTTCACCCAACCAAATATGTGAGGATAAGTTTTAGGTGCTTTCGTTATCGAGTTCAAATTATCTACTTCTAAAAATTGGGAATTAGATACAGCTGGTGGTGCTCACATATGCATTCAAATATAATAACTAAGTATATTACTAAATATTTAATAAGGGGAGGTAGATCTACGAGCATCCAACATAGCTAAACTCATTGTTATAGCTATTGAGGACTACCAACACACATTGCTGACCGAAATGATATTTTTTTGAATAGTTGTTATTACGTGTCATCTGTTAACAAAAACAATATATTTGTATATAGACATTATATGAATGGATTTGTATCTAAATATATTAACAAATGTTTCTTCTATTATAAATATAATATTTTTAAGGTAAGGAGAATTTAAATAATAGTATTTATGTGTTGGATTACACAAACCAAGTAATGTTAATAGATAATGGTGTTAATTCAAATGACTCATGCCACACCCCACTCTAGAATCACTGGCTAGGTCATGTAAATGAAAAATTATTAACTAAATTACATCAAGATGTACATTTAGATTCTTTTGAAATAAAAACACTTTGTGTATATCACACATGTTGACATGGGAAAATAACTAAATCCCCATTTATTGGTAAAGGTGAAAGGGCTAAAGAGCTTCTTTAATTAGTTCATACTGATGTGTTTAGACCATTTTTTGTTGAATAAATGTATTTTTACTAATACTTAAAAACCTTTAATAATTATTTTAATAGACATGGATATGTCTACTTGGTTAGGTATGAGCCATATTATTTTGATACATTCAAGGAATACAATAATGAGTTTGAGAACCAGCTTATTATGAAGAATAAGAAACTCCAATCAGACCATAGTGGAGAATATATTAATCAAGACTTCATTGATTACTGACAAGTGTTTTGGATCTTATCCCAACTCACTCCTCCTTACATACCACAGTGGAATAGTGTAAACGAAAGGAGGAACCACACCATGTTGAATATGGTGAGATCAATGATGAGTCATGCAAGTCTTCCATAATAATTTTGGGAAAATGTTTTTCAAACTGAAGCACATATACTAAACCAAGTACCAACTAAATTGATAAATGGTTTTCTATATGAATTTTAGAGTGAAACAAAAACCATGTTATCAAATATACATGTTTAGGGAAGAGAAGCATTTTTGAAGGACTCTTCAGGTAACAAACTTTCATCCCAAGGCACAATGTGTACCTTTATAGGATACCCTAATGAAATAATGGGGTATTACTTATAAGACCCCTCATAAAAATGGTTTTAGTGGAAAGAAAAACCATATTCCTTTAGAGAGAGAACATATCTAAATGATATGGTGGGAGAGGGTTAGACTTCAATAAAGTTGAGGCTCAAGGTACACAAATTTGGTACATGAACGGATTCAAAAAATCCCCATAGAAGATGAAATTTTTTTAGAGACACAAATACTGTCTAGGAATACAACATAGGTTAGATAAACATAATGTTGTGGTTTTCTAGTCACTAAGGATGGGGAATCAATATTAGTTGATAATAATTATCCTCTAACCTATAATAAAGAGGTAAGTGGAACAGATTTTTCCAAGTGGAAAGAAGTGATGAATTATAAAATGTATTCCATGTACCAAAACCAGGTCTAGATTTTTGTAGATCATTCAGTACATGAAAAGCCCATTTGTTGAAAATGGGTATTTAGGAAGAAACGGGATATGGAAGGACAATTAAGTACCTATAAGGAATTATTGGTTACCAAGGGGTTTAGATACAATTAAGGTATTGACTACGATGGAAACCATTCACCAGTTTCAATGTTAAAATAAATCAAAATTATACTTGAAATTGCTTCTTACCATGATTATGATATTTGTAAAATTGAAGTAAAAATATACTTCCTTAATGGTATCCTTTATGAAAATGTATATATGACACAACCTGAAGGTTTTTTGACTCCAAAGTATGCTAATAAAATATTAAATTAGTGAAAATCCATTTATGGATTGAAGAAAGCATCTCGATCATGGAAAATTCATTTTGATGAATCCATAATGGAATTATGTTTCGTAAAAAATGAGTTTGATCCTTATGTCTTAAAATATATTAGTGTTAGTCATTTTTTTAATAGTATATGTTGATGACATATTACTCATATGAAATGAAATACTAGTCTTATAGACTTTTAAGACATAGTTGAATAAATGATTCTCCATAAAGTTCTTGGGTGAAGTAGCATATATTCTTGTGATCAATATCCATTTTGATATATCCATGGGACTACTCATACAAATTAAAAGTACCTATAATGACACAATACTAAAGTGATTTATTATGAAAAATCCAAGATGGTATTGTTTCCAATGTTACATGTCATAAATCTTACTGGGAAAATGTGTCCTTAGACACATGAGGAAAGAAAATAAATGGAACCAATTCCATACACATCATAAATTAGTTCATTCATTTATTCCATGATATGTTCAAGTCCATATGTTTCCTATACATTTAGTGTGGTAGGAAGATATCAAGTTGATCCATGTGTCTGCCATTTGATGGAAGTGAATACTATCTTTCAGCATCTGGGTGTACAAAGGATATGTTTCATGTTTATAGGGTATATGAGTAAGTATCCTTAAATGAATATGAATTTGATAGTTTCCAATTTCATCGAGAATACATGGAGTCACAAATAAGATACATGTTCATATTGAATGGAGTTATTTTGAGTTAGAAGAGCTCAAAGCAGACTATAGTCACGAATTCTACAGTAAAGTACAAGTATATTGCAGATTCTGAGGTAGATAAGGAAGTGGTATGGATGTGTAACCTCATTCAAGATATTTACATGGTACCTAGTAGTAAATATCCAATCACACTCTATTTTGATAATACTACAGTGGTGGCTTCTGTAAAAGAGTCAAGGTCACATCAATGGATGAAGAACATACTTCAAAAGTATCATCTCTTAAGGGGTTTTTCTAAAATAGGTGATGTTGAAGTGAGTAGTATTTACATTTAATACAACATGGTGGACCCCTTTACTAAATCTTTTACTCAAGAGGAACATTATCATCATGTGAGGTCTAGTGGAATGAAATTCGTAGGCAGTTGGATCTAGTCCAAGTGGGAGCCTTTTAGAGTTGGTTTCCTAGGACCAATTGATTGTACTTTGATTACATGTATATTTGATGTATTTAATAATAATTTAATGTCTTATAAAATATTTTTCATTATTTATATATGGATTTAATTTAGTAATTTCCTAGAGTATTTTTCACATTGATACGGTCATACCAGTTCCCCACTGTGATGATATCCTTGAAGTGATATGAAAATATTCATAATATAGTATTATGGTTGGATAACTTACAATGACGGGACACATAGTATTTACAACATCATGTGAGAGTTCTAGAAAGCGTATGAAGCTTCTTCCCATAAATTCCACACTTGATAATCTACAAGATGGGTGATTATGAGAACAAACCCACCAGTAGGAATACTATATGGTTTGGTGTTATATGATATTCCTATCAATGAATGTGTGTAATGGTCCTTATACTTTAATTTTATCAATAATATATGTAATTAATCTCCAACGTAGATTTACTATCCAAAACCATCACGTTATATGTCAGTAGGAAGTAGTTTATGTTGGGTGAATCCTAGTTAACATTTCATTAATGGATATGTTGAGGAATGATTTTTCCATTCCATCTTTATGGAAGCTCCTATCTAAGTCCTTTTATTAGAATATAACAATTGAATTAAATTCCTTGTACATAGTGTAACAATGTCTTTATATTAAATAGTCAAAGAAAGATATTTCAAGTAAATAGGTTGATGAAATCATCATGAAACATTCTTGATGATATATTGTGAAAAATGGATTATATTACCCAGTGATAATTAATATGCGGTTGTCAATGTTATGAAACTAAGTTCTTTATCTTGGGTGCCTTGACCTATTTCTATACAGTAATCTTGGACTTTCGGTATGCCCTCCTAATGCCAATGAGAACAAATACTAGAGGGTCACACACTGAGTGTTTTCATTGATCTTGATTAAATTTTATTTGAGTTTAATTAATGGAATAAATATTATTCTCAAGTCCATAAAAAAATTTTGTTTGAGTTTTATTCATCGCACAAATTAAATAAATATTGATTCATCAGAAAGTGAATAAAAAATTTATTTATTTTATTGAATATTTAATAAATATTTATTCACCGGTATGTGCGAGAAATATTTATTTATGAATAAAATTTTTATTCGATTATTCAATAAATGAAAGTGGAGTTTGGACAGACCAAGGTTTTATTCGGTGAAAAATATTATTTAAGATACTGGTTAAATAATATCTGTTATAGAGCATGTTGGAACATGCTAAAAAATAGTAATATTATCTTTATTATTATGAAGAATGAGTTTTATTAAAGGTAATAAATGTTATTTAATGGACATTATGTAATAAAATAATATTTTAACCTAAATACTAACTCTATAAATATACAGTTATGTCTATTATGTAGATAATCCAAAAATTGAGAAAAGATAATTTCTATGGGAAATGAATTGTCTCTAGGCTCCTCCTTCTCTCTCCCTCCCAATAATGAGAAGCGTAAGAGATATTTATTCAAGAAAAAATAATGAACGATCAAAAATGAACAATGTAATACATTCAACTTGTTATGCAGGCACCTAGACATTGAGTGGTGTTTCTCGGATATCATAGGATCGTATGTGGGTCACCACTAGAGAGATTCTATCATTGGATATACATAGTGAAACAAAGGAAATATGAAAGGGGATATTTGGATGACTAACATTAACATATGAAGAAATTTCATATGAACAGGTATTTATTTCTTCAAATATTAAATAAATTAATTATAAATTTGATGTGAAATATCTTTGACCTTGGTTTTGTATAATGATTATTAAAATAAATTTTAATATATGACCCACCAATGCATGCTTATAAAGTTCCGGAAACCAAGAAACACACCATACAAATAAAATATAATGTAAAAAATGTATTATTTCACAAAGAATTATAATTGAGACTAATGAAACCCTTATGTATTTAGAAAATTTTGATTCAAAAATGATTGAAAGGGATAATTAAACTTAAAATAACAAGATTAAAATATAATTCCTGAAATGATATCTCAAAAATATAGTATATAAACTATATAAATTAGTTAAGGTATATATAATCTAACATGTCTCAAAGAGAGGATTTTGAGGTGAAAAACCCCTTACCTCATTCCTTTTTTGTTATCCAGTTCAACCAAATGTCCTGAATAATTAAATTACGTTCATTAAATACATACCCAATAACATTATTCGCAAATTTAACCTTTTATACACCTCATTTATAATCATTATATATATATATTAGATAGTTTTTTAGTATTTTGAACATCGGGTGTAAGTAATATGTATCTATTTGAACTAGTTTCCTAAAAGTCATGTTTCTATTTAATATTTTTCTAATTTCCATAAACATTTGATAATATAAGTTACGTTAATATATGTTCCAAGATATTTCACAAAACTATACTTTCATTTTATGTTAGTTTTGGTTATGAACCATGATGATGAAATCGATGCTGATCATGTTTCAGTGAATCTTAACAAAAGAATTGTGTTTTCTTAATTAATGAATTAAATTTTGTTATAAATTTACTAGAAAGAAAACCAAAAATTATTTTTATATTTATATCATATTATACCAAAAAATAATTTATCATATTCATCCATGAAATAAATGTATATTATTGTTCCATTAAGTTTTTAAAGCACCCAAACATGAACTGACCATAATTAATGGATGATTATGAGATGGTTTAGTTGTAATATAATTACACTAGAAAAATAAGGATCTTATTTAGTTTTTATTACTATGATATATGAAAATTAAAAATAATTATAAATATATGATAATTTATATAAAGTCATTACATGAAAAAATATATAATTTTACTAATAGTTTTATCATTTTAAAAGATTTAATTAACAATAATAATTTTTTGGTCATATCATTAATAGGTTCTCCAATTTTCCATAACAAAACCATAATGATTTAACAAACATAATAAATCCTTGTAAAATAATTATATGATCCCTAAATTATTGGTGGTGATGGAAAATTAATTTCATTGCTTGTGATGGAAATAGTATGCATGTACACACTAACGACGATTTCATTTTTCTTAATATATGGGATAGATATATAGACATTTATAATACCCTTAATATAGTAACATTTTAGTATATATTTGATACTTATATAATTATATTCATATGGTTATAATAAATTTTAATGGATATAATTAATTAGAAAAAGATAAGTAGTTGATAATACTTATGTTAGGTACTAGAGTTTTCCTTGAAATTATCCTTGGAAATAAATGCATTATGATCACTAATTCTGACCAGAATATTTTTAAAATTAGTGAGGATTTTAATAGGAGAGAATTTAAAGATATTTAGGAGAGGATTTTAAGTATAGTTGAGTCTTTAAGGGTTGGAGATGTTACCCTTTTATAAGTTAGGATAAAGTTATTTTTTGGAGTAACCCTTGCATTTTCAGAAATTTAAGGTTATTATTCAAGGGTAAATATCCACAAAATGGATAAAAGGAGGTGTATATAGTATGTGTAGGTCATAAATAACATAAAAAATCCTTTTTAGACATCTATGAGTGTTTTAGATATTTTATTAACATTTATATTTTATCCTAATTTACTTTTACCTTGGTAATTCATTTATAACCTTAGTAATTAATTTTAATAGAAAAGATTAAGATTAAATATTTTACCTAATTTGAGTCTTGTTATTTTAAATAATAAAATTATGTCATCAAATAAAATTTATAAATTTCTGAAAATATAATTTTAAAATAATCACACTTTGTTATGTAAGAATTGTTTTTAGAATAATGAAATTTTTTAACAATATATTTTCATATCAGATGAAATTTTCTTGAATAATGATATAAATAGATAAATTGATTTATTATAAAATTCATAAATTTTATGAGTATTTCATAGAGATTATAAATAGAATCTACATTGAAAATAATTGATTCAATGAAAATAATAAAAATAATATTTTTATTAATGTAACCTTTTAATTAGTTCAAAAAATGATGGTCATGGGACTTATAAATTCAAAGAATAATTTGAAATGAATATTTTTATTCCTTAAATATTTATTTTGTTTCTTTAATGTTTTTCAAAACTTCTAGTATATGCTTACATGATGATAAACTCAAAAAATATATAATTGGTGTAAACATCGTATTTTTTACTAACAAAACGCTTTTTGAAAAAACATAAAATTTTAAATTTAAGTTAATATTTTAATTCTAAATAAAAAATTGATTTAGATATTTTCAAATTAAAATTATAATATTTATAAATTCAATTTTGAATAAAATATCTAAATATAATGAAAAATATTTTATTGGCAAATTACATTTTCCAAACATTAAATGTTATTATTCTTATTCTATACCATTTATCACCAAAATTCGTGTTATCCAATTACTAATATCAAAAATTATTTATCATCATTAATTATTTGTTTCTTGAAATAGAAATTCATATCACATAAAAGGAAATTTTTTAGAAAAATATTTTCTAAACAATAAATAATCTTATTAGTAATTTTAGGAAAACTAATTGAATTTCATTCATATTAAATATAGAACTTATTTTATTTACAAATATATATCATAATTTAATTAATATTATCTATTTACACTAATTAAATGGATAGGTCTTAATGTTCATTATTAAATATTTATAATTTTGTTAACATTATAAAAAAATTAAGTTTTTTGTTGTGTGTGGGGAAATCAGTCATGAAAATTTAATTATTTAAATGTAATCATATATTGAGATCACAAGGTGTTATATCCCACCCCCCAAATAAAATCCAATCTCATAATTTTAATTATTACTCATTGAATAATGTAGGTGAGTGTATTCTTAATATATTCATCTTTTTGGGATATAAAATCTATTATAAAATCAACCTTAATCTCTTATGAAGTATTAAGATACTTATATTTCTTCAAAAAAAATTAATATTTTTTAAAATAATATACCCAACTACGTATATATATTAATAATATATTCTTCATAACATAATTTTCCCAAAACCATTAGAATTTATATTACATTAAACCGTAATGAATTTATATATTCCTCCCAAAAAATGTACTGTTAACCCTCAAATGGTACTAACCACTAGTTTATTAGGTCATATCTAGTAAATATATATCATAATACCAAAAATTAGATAAAAAAATCCAAAATATCATTGAGTTATTTTTCTATAATTTAATAATCAATTATAAGGACATAAAAACTATCTAACTCACTTTTCTCAAAATCAATCAATCAATAATTTCCTCAACATCAAGCATATATTAATCCTAAATTTTATCCATACCTCATCCATGAGTTATTAAATATTTCTCACCAAACATATAAAATTATCATAAAATAATATTTCATTTTTTTATTCTATTTAATATAGGTTTCCATCCCTTAAAAAAACTACTAGAGATTAATCCTTATATATCTTACACGATCCTCATAAATTATATGAAATACCACAATTTCATCGACAAATATCACTCAATAGCGAGAATAGATAATGATTTCAATATTTTATTTACCTTAAAATATCAATCTGACAACATTAGTTAGCACTAATAATATCACATTTTCCATCATAAAAATAATATATTAAATTTCTCAACCATTTGAGTATGCTCCCTTATTTAGTTATAAGATATATTGGTTTCTGGATACGTACCTTTCTCATAATTATTTTCATGATCCTATTTCAACAAAATACTAAAGACAATATAGTTATGAAACCATCAATAATATGAATTTGAAAAAATTATTCAAATATTTATTACATCATGAAATCAATTTTTTAACATATGATTCTTTTGGATCAACCTATGACACTCTTTATTCAATCATTTGTCATCAATGGTAATTTTTCTATTAGGTTCTCTAAGATAAGTTGTTAACATCATTATTAAATCATTAATAATTTTTCTTAAAGAAAATTTTATTAATTAAATAATTTCCATTAAGACTATCTTTCCAGGTGTGTAGTCTAAGTCCCACTCATCATGAATCGGAGTGGATATTGAGTTGATGCACAACCAAACATTTACAAGATGATTACCCCTATGTGCATTTATGCCAGAGCCGCATCCACTTATCAGTATCTATTTAGGTATTTATTTGAATGAAAACCACCACAATATCTATTTTACCGAAACATAATGATTTTATACAAAACACAGACCTATTCCTAGGGTTTTTAGTAAAGTTACATCATCCAAATCAATAAATAAAATATGTGTTATTTCCATAACCTTAAATCATATTCTATTTAAAAGTTTTATTTATACCTTTCAAAGTGTCATAAACTTTAACTTATCAATCATTAAATTATCTTCAAAAATCATCCTAATATACAATGTCATATAAACCATTCCTTTAATACCAATTATGGAACCCCATGCCCACACACATAGATTTGGTTCCACAAAAATATACATTATATAATTTTTTTTATACCAAGTGTAAAAGCCTTTCTATGACTATCCATAATTAAAAAATAATTATTATTATTATTTCATATATTACATCCCAAGGATATTTTTAGGTTTATATGTTAATATAATTAGTTCAAAACATAAACTAACAAATATTATGGTCTTTTATTAAAACTAAAAAAAATTATACTATATACGAAACTACTTAATCCATAATGGGTCCTTAACATCTCCCAAAATTCCTCCACATGTTTTATCCTTCTAAACATTTCTCATGTATTACATGTATTCATATCTTGGGGAATGAAACAAAAGAAATGGTTGGTCTCAAATTCTCTATATGGGAAACATATAATTGAGTCTATCAAAAACATAAGCATGGTATTCATAATATGGTAGAAATAAGTAATCTTATAGAGAATGTTATATCCATGATAATAAATTAAAACATGAATATTAACAATATTGATATCATAATAATGGAATACATAATTTTTTACATCAAAAACATTATTTTAAGGCCTTATTCCAGGACATTATCCTATCATAGGAAGAGGTATGCAATAAAAACCAACTTTTTTTCTTATGATACCTATAAATGCATCGAGTTGATATATAATTCTAGGCCCCATCCATCACCAAATTAAGTCAAATTCATTCACCAAAATATTCAATAAGTCCTTTCATACCATTACCTAAGGAAACCTTGTTTGAATAAAAACATGGTTATTCATATAATGAAAAATAAAAAATATCAATACATGATCAACCTATGTTATCAGTCAATAGTCACCAAGAATTTAAGTGCTTTTCTCAATGTTAATAAATTGGATAAGATGATCATAACCCATTCTGATAAATAATGTTTATGGTCATATAATACATATTCAACTTGACAATAAATTTCTATATTGGAATAATGATATATGGAATGCCACTAATTTTTGACATTTCAATAGAATAACAATATTTCTATGTGAACATCATCCAATATGAATTATGTAAAATCTAATGTTCACACCATATATAGAAATGGGTATTGAAAATTGAATACTGGAATATTATTACCAAAATCTATCCATAAGATGAAGGTGGATGGTTGTTAAATAATATGTCCTTAGTGATCAAGAAAGGATTAGGTATTTGATTGCCTATTAATGTGAGATCATTACCCTAACATATAAATTTGTATTATAGTATAAATAGTGGAACAAAAAACCTATTAGGTTAAATAAATTCTAAAATTAAAATATAAAATGAATTGAAAACTTAAAAGAGTTCTTAGAATATATTTTTAGCATTAATGTGAAAGAGGAAGTTATGGGTCACTTTCAAAAATATTTTTCAAAAGTTGAAGTAAAAAAATCATTGAAAAAAATTACATTTAAAACAAATATTCAATAATAGGACCTAAAAATTACATAATTTTTATCTTTTATAAATTTATATAGGGATACAAAATATATAAAAGTGATAAAAAACCCTTTCAAATACTTTTAAAAATACCTTTTTGAAAAATCACATTGAAAAAAAAATTTAAAACTTCGTTGTATTAATATTTAATTTTACCCAATATTATTATAAAATTTAAATTAATAAAATATTATGGTGGGATAACATAATCAAGGATAAATAATGTTCCAGATAAAACATTATATCTCAAAGAATTAGATTTCAGTTACCAATATCCCTTACGAGCATCATATCCCGAGAAGTGAGAAATATTTTTCAAAGGGTTTAATTTTTAGTAATGTATATCTCTAGAAAAAAATAATAGAATACAAAATAACACAATAAAATTGTATATTTTACCCAAATTAAATGAAATAAGTTTAATATAAGGATCATAGTTCAATTAGTGATAGTTAAGTTATCAAAAATAATTACTACTACGGAAACAACTGAATAAAAATCACCTTGAATAAAGTAACATGATGTATCTAATATATAACCATAAATAAAAATAATATGATAATAATACATAAATGGTACATGAATACACCAAACATTAAAAACACAGTGTAAAAAATATATTACGTCTCAAAAAAATAGAATTGAGACCAAGGAAACCCTTGCATCTTTAAGAACATTCAAATAAAAAACCCTTGAAATATAGGGATTGTAATTGAAAATAAAATACTATAAATAAAATATAAATTGTGATTTTATATATTAAATATTAATTATATAGTACATATAAATGAACTATGGTTTATAATATTAAACATGTCTCAAAGAGAGTAATTTGAGAGACAAATTCCTTACCTTGATCCTAATATGTTTTTTCAATTACACAAAATGTTTTAAATAGTTAAAGTATGTTCATTAAATATTTACCGAATAACTATATTCATTACAATAACCATTTTAACTAATCATTTATAATCATTATATATATATATATATTATAAAGATTTTACCTATTTTCAACATTAGGTGTAAGTAATCCTTATCACTTTAAAATGGTTTTGTAACAGTCATATTAGCATCTATTATTTTTTCAAATACCATCACTATTATATCATAAAAGATACATAGATATATGTTCCAATATATTCTATACAGATATAATTTCATTTCATGTAATTTTTTGTTACGAACCGTGAAGATGAAATCGACGATGATCATGTTTTGGTAATTCTTAATGAAAAAAATGTGTTTTCTTAATTAATGATTTAAATTTTTATATAACCCCAAAAGAAAAAAAACATTATTAACATATTTGTATCATATTATACCATTAAATAAGATCTCATATTCATCCATGATATAAATTTATAGTACTCTCCATGTTGGTGGTTAAACCGACCCAAACATGAACCTACTATGATTATTGGATGATTCTGAGATGGTTTTGTTTTAATATAAAAATAATAGCAAAATAATGATATTATTTAGTGTTTATTAGTGTGATATAATATAATTATAAATAATTATAAATTTAATATAATATATATAATGTTTACTTAGAAAAACAATATCATTTTTCACTTAATTTTCTCGTTTTAAATGATTGAATCAACGATAATCATTTGTTGATCATATCAATAATAGGTTCTACAATTTTTCATAGAATAAACATAATGATTTAATAAAAATAATATATCCTAATTATAAAAATCTATGAACCATAAATTATGGGTGTTAATTGAAAATAAATTTTGTTTCTCATGGTAGCAGTAGTTTGCTCATATGCATGAACGACGATTTTGTTTTTCTTGATGGATGGGACAGATGAATAGAAAATTATAATACCATTAATATAAAAATATTAAAGTATATATTATTGAAAATAATATCATTATATTATTATTATTATTATTAATTTTAATTACTATAATTAATAATAAAATCTAAGCATTTGGAAATTTTCACACTAGGTACTTGAATTTTCCTTGCAATTAACCTCGGAAATGAAGGAATTATGACAAATAATAGTGACCATATGATTTTAACGTCATATTGGGTTAAGAAATGGGGAAATGGAATAATTTAAATAGTTAATTTTAATTATAGGTGAGTCTTGAAGTGGTGGATATGTTACACTTATATAAGAGATGAGATGGGTAGTTTTGAGAGTAACTCTTACACTTTCAATAAAGTAAAGTTATTATTTAAGTTAAAATGGAAAAAATAGTGAAAATAAGTGGATATAGTGAGTGTGGGTAAAAAATTAAATGAAAAAACTTTTTAGGTATCTTAGAGTGTTTTAAGGTTTTTTATAAATTTATTCTTTTTTCCTAATTTACTTATACCTTGGAAATTAATTTCTATCCATAGTAATTATTTTTAATGAAAAATAATATGTTTGAAAATTTTACATAATTTTATACATATTATTTCAAATTTGAAAATAATTTTATTGTAGAGACCCGAAGCTTGACGTACATGAACATTACATTACTTTTGTAGAATACTTAATACATAACAAAAACAGACACACAAGGACCGTAATAGTTTAGTGTCTTTCGAAACTTGGAACGTAATCCTCTAATCGTGGTGAAAGATCTTCAACATCTCCCATAAATATCATCCCCTTTTTTTCTTACCTAAAACCTTTCTTTATATCCTGGGAAAATAAAACATAAAAAGGGTGAGCTCAAATGCTCAGTAAGGGTAAGAATGGATAAAATAAAACATACCATATACATTTGAACATAAAAACATGAACATAATGTTTAGACATCAAAAGCTTGAGAAATGACATAAAACATGGAAGTACGTAAGGCATAGATCATAAAGAAACATTAAGAATGATAAAATTTCATGAGAATAAAACATGTAATTTTGGAAACCATTCAGTACATGTCATGATTTCCACAGTAGCCAAGGCATTGCTGCCAATACCATCTTAGTGGACAAAGTCCCTTTCTGAATCGAGTTCACTCCTCGTTCCAGTCTTGTATTACTGAACCGGTTTAACTTTACATTCCATACATGTCTATCTCATGAGATATAAATCTTTACCCAATGCATTGGAGGGAGATATAGGTCTCACCCATCTCATAATGAAATCATTCTTACTTGTGCCACAAAATAAACATACATCATTCATAATAACCCAACGAATAAAATGGGTTTCATAAACATCATCCATTCATCACATAATCCATATAAAATAAATGGATATCATTTCATAATCAGAAAAGTGAAACCATGTAAATCATAGATACATTACACTTGAAACATACACATATAATTTCATCTTAGATGTTAAATGGTTTTGATAAAACACATGAAATGAATTCATGAGGAAAATATCCTTTCTTCTTCAAAATCAATTTCTTTTCACAAAACGTCCTGAAATTTTAAAAGAAAGAGATTTTGTTGAAAATAGTCATGAAATCTTTTGGAGGAAGATTCATGAAAATAAGGCTTTATAAAACCGTAAAAATCTGTTCGTGCTGTATAAGTTAAAAAACATTCTTTTCGTACTTTTGCCAGAAAAGTCAAAAAGTGCCTCGTAACGTAAAAAAAAGAAAGATTCTTTACATACCATGTAGTAAAAGTCAATAATGGGTAAAAATGACTTTAAAAAAACATGAAACCATTTTTATGAAACATGGACATGGATGATAACAATAACCCCAGAAATTACTTACGAATAAACAATCTCGTATAAGAACGAGATTGGAATAGTTATCCCTTACCTTAGGTCTGATATGCTTCGTACGTATCCAAACCTCCTATATAATGATTTAAATAATGTCATTGACTTATTACAGAATCATATTCATTGTTATTATATCATATATGGTTAACTTATGACTTTATATTACACGTTCTTTTGTAAATTCCATGTTAAAGAGTGTTTTGGGTAAAATCGTTTCATTTGTCATCCGTGTTTTGACTTGTAATTATTCATATGATTACTTAGATAATGATTAATTAATTCTAGAATATAAAACATGATTTATATATAATATAATTTCATAATATACATATATATAATAGATCGATAAATGGAAATAAATACATCATTCATGGAGACGGTAGGTCGTACGTACGCATGAACGCTGTTTTCATTTCCTTATTGAATTGAATGGAATTAAGTAGATGAAATAAATATATATATATATATACATAAATCCAGTAGCATTATTATGTCATATATTTTATGATTATTTATTATATATACTTTATAATCATTTTTGAATGGTTATCATGGAGAGTGAATCTCATCGCGTCGTGGAGACGGTATTCCGTACGTACGCATGAGCGATGATATCATTCCCATGATCGTCGAATTATATTAAAGTGTATGTATAATATTAAAGAATCAATATCACTTTTGAATAATCATATATATTCATTACTTTCACCATTATACCCATCCAAGTAAGGTGGTGGTGGAAAATAGATTACACTACAGCGTGGAGACGGTATTCCGTACGTACGCACGCGCGGGGATTTCATTTTCCATAGGATGGATAGATGGTGAAATATGGTTGTTTCATACTTATAATAACATATCAGTATATGATTGATACTGATGTTATTACTTCATAATGAAACAAATAATGAAGAAGAAGTTGAAGAAGAAAGAAAATTGAAAGAATCGGTAACGGATATTACCTCTTCTTTGACACGCCTCTTTGAATCCTCATATTAGGGTACTAAAATTGGTCTTTTAAGATGACCAGGACCTCTAGGATGTTGATAGAGAAGTTGATAATGGAAATGGGCAGGGTTTGGCCGAGCTTAAAGGCTCAAATTGGTGTGAGGAAGAGAGGGAGGATGTGCCCTTTTATAAGGGAGGAGAGGGGAACCTTTGGAAATATTATACAATATTAATTTATAATAAATATAAACCCACATAAAAACCTCCAAAAATGACACATATTCGAATATAAGATGAGATAGGGTTCTCATCTCATCAACCAATAAAATTTAGATATGTTAGGAAATTATTTTAAACTTTATGAACTTGATTTATCCTTACTTAATCAATTTAATTTTATTTTTGGTAATAAAATTCTAAATTTTAAATTATACCAAAAAATTAATTATTTGTTGTGAATTGTATATTATTGGATACTTTATAAACTTTGAGAGCATATAAATTTAAATTTATAATTTTTAAATATTTTTGTGATTTTTAAACAATTTTATAATATGTTATTTTTATAAAATAACAATAGTGTCAATTTTCACACTATTCATTTATATGAATTTAATAAAATATATACATAAGATATGTTAGAATTAAAATCTTTAATATATTCATAAAAGGTCATATGTTTCTATAAAATTAGTGGATCACATTAAATAGTTCATATAATATTTATTTTATTGTTTTTAAAACCATTTATTTTTTTATCTCTTAATAAAATAATTACTACAACATTTTTGTATAATTATTTAATATACTTATTTGTTGCATAAAAATTAAAACTAAAATCCTATGATGAATATAAATCTATTAAATTTCACAATAATACTTTTAATCGAATTTATCATCTTAAAATGACAATATTTAAATTGTTATATTTATTATATTATGAAGGTGACAACTTTGGCATATTTTAGAATAAAATAATATAAGTGTCATAATTGCTAGTATAAGACTCCAAATGGTCAAATATTCGACCATTAGATGATTACAGTTTATGTTTACATGAACAATAAGTTTTGGTCAGGGTTTTATTCCTTTTATGGTCACTATTAGTTTAATAAAAACTATATTCTTGATTTTTCACTAGATAAATAATTTCTGCATCACTATTGTGTCACAATTAATGATAATTATTTAATCCCAAAAAATTCTAAATAAATTCGCATGATGTAGATAATTTTGTTAGCTTTCTGTAGTATATTAATTTTCGAAGTTTCATGAAGTTTATCACTAACTTAAAATTATTATACTTATAATATTTAAGAGAGTGACATGTTGTCACTTTCTTTGGTTTTAATAATAATTAAATTATTTTCATGGACAAAAGTCCATTAAATGAATCTAATCTGAATCTTAGGTGATATGGGTCAACTTGTAGTCATCCAATAGGATTTTTCCAAGTGTTAGGGTAATTTTATAATCTTATATTTACCCTTAATTGCCTGATTTACCTTTAACTATGGTAAATAAAATTTACGATAGTTACTATTCATAATTCCCAAAAATAAAAATTAGCTTGTTAACATAATTTGGACCCACTGATTCCAAAAATGGAATCCATTTTTCCAAATTCAATACAAAAAATTTGCATAAATTAAATTAAAATTAATCCCGTTGTCGAAAGAAAACGGGTTTTTCTTTAAAACATTGCAAAAGATTGAATTGATTTAACCTACGAATTTAATGTAAAATCAATGCTAATGATATAAATTATATTAAATCGTAAAAATATATTCCATTTATACTTTAAAACCATTCAATATTATAATTTTACCATATAAATTATTGCGATGAAAAAAGTTGTTTTTAATTAAATTATAGCGTGTTTTTACTATTCATCAAAATATGAAAGTTACCAGAATAATATGAAAAATTTATCCAAAGTAAATTTTTATTTCTTAATTCCAAATAAGAATTTTATTTTGTAAAATTGAACTTATAAACATGTCAAAAACTAGATTTAAAGTGGGTGCGCCATCAAAAGGCGGCAAAACTGTATTTTTTGAAAAATACTTATTTTACCAGAAAAATTTATTTTGTTCTTATACCATGTTCTGGAAAATATGTAAGATGAATAATAATGTTATAAAATTCAAAATTTAATTAATATTATTCATAACGGCTAGTTCATAATAATATTATAATAATATATCATTGTTTAGTAAAACTCGGTATTGCGTACAACACACGCTATCGAGGAAGGTCGCGATTGTGTGTAATGCAAGCCAAGTCAGGGTTGCGTGTTGTGCAAGAATCCATCATTGTTTCGTATAACAGAATCCAACCATATTTCATTTATACATTTAATATATATATATATATATATACTCAATGTTTCATAGAATAACTATTATCAAAATTGTGTGTAACACGATCCAAGAATAGTGTTCCATATACTGCAAGCTAATACGGTGTTGCGTATAGCGCAAGGTAATCTCGGTGTAGTATACAACACAAGATTTTAATGAAATTAATAGAATATTTTTCATAAAATCTCAGGGTGTTACATTCTACCCCCCTTAAAATGAATTTCGCCCTCGAAATTCGTCGGGGTTATAAATGGTTTACTAATCGAATGTTTGTTCAATAGAAACCCACATCGTAAAAAGGAATACCAAAACATGGCTTTAAAAACTAAAGTAGGAAATGTAACGGTTACCCAAATTAACTCATCACTGGGTTTCCACGTAGGAGAACATAGGTGAAAATATAGATATGGAAGAAAAATCTAACCATCAGGTTCTGATGGAGAGTGGTAGAGAACATGGCTATGAAAAAGCCAACAATCACAAAGCTATTGATTTGTGATGATCTAAGGTACCATCTGATTCATCGGATATAAGGGAACTAGGACAAAATTTTTCGTTTTCAAGATCATTTCCCTAAAGTTGATGAATTAAAAGAAATACTTGCATGATTTTGAAACAATCTCACTGTTGTTCGTGAATTGAAAAATTTCCACTTCATCCCTTAAAGAAATAATGTTGAATTTGTTATTCGTGATGTGTTAGCAGATCATGTGATAGAATGATGGGTCATTCCATCTCTTTCAAACAAAAGGTTAGCAAAAGTTATAAGTCTATCTTATGGTTAGATTAATCATATATAGTTCCAAAAATGAACTTATACTTCATATATCATACCGCTTAATAAAATAAAACTAGTTTCTACTAACCAGGGACTTCCTGTAGACCAGTGGTAGGCGATAAAGGCCAGTCGCACTTCGGTTGTGGGTTCGATTCCCACAGCCTTGTCCGACGCGGTGGGCTGTTGCCCGTCCTGCAGGTTGTCCTTTTTCTAAAACTATATTACTATAACATCCCATCAATAATATCGAAACAACTTCTATCCTTAAACAATACTAAATTATGTCCAACATAATCCATTCTAATCTTTAGGCTTGTCCATAATACTTCAGTCCACTCTCATATTATAGTGAAAACGATTACCAGAGATTACATATAACAAGTATGTTAATACCATCGCTGATCCCCATATATCATAAGATATGTCTTGTGGGTCACATTCCAAACATTCTAAGGCCTTAATCATGTATTATCTTCAAAAATGAATACCCATTGAATCTTAGTGAAAACATGAGTGCCGTCAAAAGATAACTCTTTCCACATACCAAAATCCTCAAAAAAATTTATACTCAAACCATGATATCACATAGTCCTAATATCAATCCTGAGCTCATGAATACTGTCAAACATTTCATTTTTCCTTTATCCCTTCATTATGCGCATATCATCTTTTTTTAAAAATATTTGAATCACTTTTCATGGTTACTGGTACCATAAAATTATTGAAAACCACAATAGAATAATAAAAAAATATTCTAATACACCATAAAAGTACCTCAACAACATTATTCTTGAATACCAATACATAAACACTTCAATCTGTCCTCTTCAATGATTGTCCTGGAATAAGTCCTTCCTTGATTTAAAAGTAACTTTTTAGGTCAGGGCATTGAGTTGGGTAATTCCCATGTTCTCCACAAATAAGACATTGAACTCCATTACAGTTTGTCACTCTATGATCCTTTTCTCCACACAGATAACATCTATCCCTCCATTTGAAGTATTCCTCAAGGTTCTTTTCCCCTTCTTTAGAAATCTAAATCTTCCCTTATCTGTGCTCCTCACTATGCGAACATGCATAAAATTCCATCTTCCTCTTATTTGATGACAAAGTTATACCACTAAATTTCACATTGTTAATCATATATCGCGATGACTGATTCATAATAATCACAATATCTTCCTCTCTAGTCATTACGCAATTTCGTTGCTCATAGTCAACAATTTGTCCATTAGATTCAATGTTAACCGAATTCCTTCTGGTTCTCTCCATTGACTAAAACATAAAAAGAATTCTGTAAGAGGCAAAAATCATCCTAGGGAAAACAACATAGTAAAGGGGGAGTACCCTCAATATCTAACATCCTAGGTTAAATTCTAAGATCATTACCTTAGTTCTAGGACTATATCCTCTACGTATACTTATACTTAGGGACATTCCCTAGACATACCTTAGAAATATCTCTAGGGATATCACTAAAGTTCTCACATCCTAGTTTCCAAAGGTTGAATAAACCTTTTCTCTGATACCAATTGTAGAGACCCGAAGCTTGATGTACATGGAAATTACATTACTTTTGCGAAATACTTAATACATAACAAAAACAGACACACAAGGATCGTAATAGTTTAGTGTCGTTGGAAACTTGGAACGTAATCCTCTAATCATGGTGAAAGATCATCAACATATCCCATAAAGATCTTCCCTTTTTTTCTTACCTAAAACCTTTTCTTTATATCCTGGGAAAAGAAAACATAAAAAGGGTGATCTCAAATTCTTAGTAAGGGTATGCATGGATAAAATAAAACATACCATATACATTTGAACTTAAAAACAAGAACATGATGTTTAAACATAAAAAGCTTGAGGAATGACATAAAACATGGAAGTACGTAAGGCATAGATCATAAAGAAACATTAAGAATGATAAAATAGCATGAGAATAAAACATGTAATTGTGGCAACCATTCATCACATGTCATGATTTCCATATTAGCCAAGGCATTGCTGCCAAGAGCATCTTAGTGGACAAAGTCCCTTTCTGAATCGAGTTCACTCCTCGTTCATGTCCTGTATTACTGAACCGGTTTAACATTCCATTCCAGCCATGACTATCTCATGAGATATAAATCTTTAAATAATGCATTGGAGGTAGATATAGTTCCCACCCATCTCATAATGAAATCATTCTTACTTGTTCCACAAAATAAACATACATCATTCATAATAACCCAACGAATAAAATGGGTTTCATAAACATCATCCCATAATCACATAATCCATATAAAAGAAATGGATATCATTTCATAATAAGAAAAGTGAAACCATTTAAATCATAGAGACATTACACTTGAAACATACACATATAATTTCATCTTATATGTAAAATGGTTTTGATAAAACAGTTGAAATGAATTCTTGAGGAAAATATCCTTTCTTCTTCAAAATCAATTTCTTTTCACAAAACGTCATGAAATTTTAAAAGAAAGATATTTTGTTGAAAATATTCATGAAATATTTTGGAGGAAGCTTCATGAAAATAAGGTTTTATAAAACCGTAAAAATCCGTTCGTGCCGTATAAGTTTAAAAAACATTCTTTTCGAACTTTTGCCGGAAAAGTCAAAAAGTACCTCGTAACGTAAACAAAAGAAATATTCCTTACATACCATGTAGTAAAAGTCAAAAATGGGTAAAAGGGACTTTAAAAATACATGAAACCATTTTTAGGAAACATGGACATGGATGATAACAATAACCCTAGAAATTACTTACGAATAAACAATCTCGGATAAGAACGAGATTGGAGTAGTTATCCCTTACCTTAGGTCCGATATGCTTCGTACGTATCTGAACCTCCTTTATAATGATTTAAATAATGTCATTTACTTATTAAAGAATCATATTCATTGTTATGATATCATATATGGTTCACTTATGACTTTATATTACCCGATCTTTTGTAAATTCCATGTTAAATAGTGTTTTGGGTAAAATCGTTTCATTTGTCGTCCGTGTTGTGACTTGTAATTATTCATATGATTACTTAGATCATGATTACATAATTCCAGAATATAAAACATGATTTATATATAATATATATTCATAATATACATATATATAATAGATTGATAAATGGAAAGAAATACACCGTTCAGGGAGACGGTAGGTCGTACGTACGCATGAACGCTGTTTTTTGTTTCCTTATTGAATTGAATGGAATTTAGTAGATGACATAAATATATATATACATAAATCAAGTAGCATTATTATGTCATATATTTTATGATTACTTATTATATATACTTTATAATCATTCTTGAATGGTTATCATGGAGAATGAATCTCATCGCGTCGTGGAGACGGTATTCCGTACGTACGCACGAGCGAAGATATCATTCCCATGATCGACGAATTGTATTAAAGTGTATGTATAATATTAAAGAATCAATATCACTTTACAATAATCATATATATTCATTACTTTCACCATTATACCCATCCAAGTAAGGTGGTGGTGGAAAATAGATTACACCACGGCGTGGAGACGGTATTCCGTACGTACGCACGCACGGTGATTTCATTTTCCATAGGATGGATAGATGGTGAAATATGGTTGTTTCATACTTATAATAACATATCATTATATTATTGATACTGATGTTATTACTTCATAATGAAACAACTAAATTAGAAGAAGTTTAAGAAGAAAGAAAATTGAAAGAATCGGTAACGGATATTACCTCTTCTTTAACACGCCTCTTTGAATCCTCCTCTTAGGGTACTAAAATTGGTCTTTGAAGATGACCAGGACCTCTAGTATGTTTCTATTGAAGTTTATAATGGAAATGGTCAGGGTTTGGCCGAGCTTAAAGGCTCAAATTTGTGTGAGGACGATAGGGAGGAGGTTTTCTTTTATAAGGGAGGAGAGGGGCACCTTTGGAAATCTTAAAAAAATATTAAATTATAATAGATCTAACCCCACATAAAAACCTCCAAAAATGACTCATATTCGAATATAAGATGAAATAGGGTTATAATATCATCAATAAATGAAATTTAGACAAGTTAGGAAATTATTTTAAACATTATCAACTTGATTTATCCTTACTTAATCAATTTAATTTTATTTTTGGTAATAATATTTTAAATTTTAAATTATAACAAAAAATTACTTATTTGTTGTTAATTGTCCACAATTGGATACTTTATAACATTTGAGACCATATAAACTTCAATTTATAATTTTTAAATATTTTTGTGATTTTTAAACAATTTTATAATATGTTATTTTTATAAAATAACAATAGTGTCAATTTTCACACTATTCATTAATATGATTTTAAATAAAATATATACAGAAGATATGTTGGAACTAGAAGCTTTAATAGATTCATAAAAGGTCATCTGTATCTATAAAACTAGTGGATCACATTAAATATTTCATATAATATTTATTTTATTATTTTTAATACTAGTTATTTGGTTTATCTCTTAATAAAATAATTACTACAACATTATTGTATAATTATTTAATATACTGATTTGTTGCAAAAAAATTAAAAATAAAATCCTATGATGAAGATAAATCTATTAAATTTAACAATAACACTTGTACTCTAATTTATCATCTTAAAATCACAATATTTAAATTGTTATATTTATTAAATTATGAAGGTGACAACTTTGGAATCATTTAGAATAAAATAATATAAGTGTCATAATTGCTTGTCTAAGACCCCAAATGGTCAAATATTCGACCATTGGATGATTACCGTTTAAATTTACATGACCAATAAGTTTTGGTCAGGGTTTTGTGCCTTTTAGGGTCACTATTAGTTTAATAAAAAACTATATTCTTGATTTTTCACTAGATAAATAATTTCTGCATCACTATTGTGTCACAATTAATGATAATTATTTAATCCCAAAAAATTCTAAATAAATTCGCATGATGTAGATAATTTGTTTAGATTTCTGGATACTATTAATGTTCGAAGATTCATGAATTTTATCACTAAATTAAAATTATTATACTTATAATATTTAAGATAGTGACATGTTGTCACTTTCTTTGGTTTTAATAATAATTAAATTATTTTCATGGACAAAAGTCCATTAAATGAATCTAATCCGACCCTTAGGTGATATGGGTCGACTTTTAGTCATCCAATAGGATTTTTCCAAGTGTTAGGGTAATTTTATAATCTTATATTTACCCTTAATTAGCCGATTTACCTTTAACTATGGTAAATAAAATTTACCGTAGTTACTATTCATAATTCCCAAAAATAAAAAGTATCTTATTAACATAATTTGGACCCACTGATTCCAAAAATGGAATCTATTTTTCCAAATTAAATACCCAATAGTTTCAGAAATTAAATTAAAATTAATCTCATTGTCGAAAGAAAACGTGTTTTTCTTTAAAACATTGCAAAAATTTTGAATTGATTTAACCTACAAATTTAATTTAAAATCAACACTAATGACATACATTATATTAAATGGTAAAAATATATTCTATTTATACTTTAAAACCATCCAATATTATAATTTAACCATATAAATTATTGTCATGAAAAAGGTTGTTTTTAATTAAAATATAGCGTGTTTTTACTATTCATCAAAATATGAAAGTTACCAGAATATTATGAAAATTTTATCCAAAGTAAATTTTTATTTCTTGATTCCAAATAAGAATTTTATTTTGTCAAATTTAACTTATAAACATGTCAAAATAAAGATTTAAAGTGGGTTCTCCATCAAAAGGCGGCAAAACTGCATTTTTTGAAAAATACTTATTTTACCCGAAAAATTTATTTTGTTCTTATACCATGTTATAGAAAATGTGTAAGATGAATAATAATGTTATAAAATTCAAAATTTAGTTAATACTATTCATAAAGTCTAGTTCATAATAATATTATTATAATATATCATTGTTTAGTAAAACCCAGTATTGCGTACAACACACGCTATCGAGGAAGGTCGCGATTACGTGTAATGCAAGCCATGTCAGGGTTGCGTGTTGTGCAAGAATCCTTCGTTGTTTCGTATAACAGAATCCAACCATATTTCATTTATACATTGAATATATATATATATACTCAATGTTTCGTAGAATAACTATTATCAAAATTGTGTGTAACACGATCCAAGAATAGTGTTGCGTATACTGCAAGCTAATACGGTGCTGCGTATAGCTCAAGGTAATCTTGGTGTAACATACAACACAAGACATTTATGAAATTAAAAGAATATTTTTCATAAAATCCCAGGGTGTTACATTTATCAAGTAATATTCCTTAATGTGTGAAAAGATAAATTTAAAATAAACAAATTTAATTATGTGAAAATAGATTTTAGTAAAATGTATTTTTTAAAAATTAAATTTGCATATAAGATAAAATTATCATGGATATTTATTTAATGACATAAATTTATTTATTATAAATAATTAATTAATATTATTTTTTAAATTCAAGCTAAAATTTAATCTCCCTTGAAAATACACTATTCAAAGGAAAGATCAAAAAACAATTTATTATTAAAGTAACATTTTAATTTGTTCTAAAAATGTTGGACATGGGATTTATAAGTTCAAGGACTATTTTAAAATTCATATTTTTAATCCATTAAAATATATTTTATTTCTTAAAAGGTTTTTTAATCTTCTAGGATAAGCTTACATGATCATAAAATCATAAAAATTATTACTTTCACGAACACCATATTTTTAGATAAAAAATCAACCTTTTGGAAAAAGAACTCATCATTTTATCATAGGCTAATATGTTTAATCTAAATCCAAAAATTATTTCAATATTGTAAAATTAAACTTATAATATTTATAAATTCAATTTTTTAATTAAATATTAAAAATATATTGAAAACCCATTTTTATTGGAAAATGACATTTTCAATTATTAACTATTATTATTCTCATTTACTATCATTTATCAACTTAATTTGAGTTAAAAACATATTAATATAAAAATTAATTTATCATTATCAACAACATCTTTCATGAAATAGAAATTAATATCATATAAAAAGAAACTTTTTTGATAAATACATTTTTAAATAATAAATGATCTTATTAGTAATTTTATGAAATCTAATTGAATTTAATTTATATTAAAAGAATAATTTATTTTTTATATTCATATATTTAAAAAATTTGTTACTCATATTCATTCCCAATAATTCAATGTATAGGTTGTAATGTTCTTACTTAAATATTTATATTTTATCTTAATGTGCCACAATTTTGTTTATGTTCAGTGTTACATGTATACAAGATATCAGACACATTTAATTATCTAAAGGTATTCATATATTAAGATATTGGGGTGTTGCATTCTCCCATCGTAAATAAATTTATTCCTCGCAATTTTAATTATAACGCATTGATGATATTTGGTTTGGGTATTATTAACATATTCATACTTTGATATATAACCTCTATTATGACATCTACCTTACTCTCTTAGGCTAGATTAAGTTACAAATTATTACTCAAACAACATTAATATTTCATACAATCATATAACCAAGTATTTATATAACCTAACCATATATTCTAAATAACATACCATTTCCAAAACCATTTTAATCTCTATGACATTAAACCATTGTGAAGTAATATATTCCTCCAAAAATTAATCATACCTTTAAAACTCAAATAGTACTAACCACTAGTTCATAAGGTTTCACACAAGTTGATATATATCATTATCCTAAAAATTATATAAAAACACAAAAAAATATCATGTTTTAATTCTTTTTAAATGTATAATAAATTATAAGTCTATCAGACAGATCTAACCCACTATTCAAAAAATCAATCAACCGATTATTAGATCAAAATAAACCATAAATTAATCCTAAGAGTTATACATTCCTCATTCATTTTATCTTCAATATTTATCCCTAAACATATTAACTTTTCATGAAATCACTTTTTAAGGTCGTTGATTCCATTTAATATATGTTTAAATACCTTAATAGAAAAACTATTAAAGAACAATACTTTTAAGTCTCACATAATCCTCACAAATTTTAGGATATACCAGAATGTCATCGATAAATATCACTCCCTAATGATAATAAATAAGACTTTTAATATTTAATTTTCATTAAAATATAAATCTCATTACCATAAGAAAGACTAGGAAACTCACAAGTTTCCATCATAACAAGAACATACTTAAATTTTCAACTTTTTATATATGCTCCCTTTTTCAGTTATAGGACATAGTGGTTTCTGGATACATAAATTTGTATGATTTATTTTTGTGATTTTGTTTAAACAAAATAATAAACACAAAATGGTTATGATAACATCAAATATATATAACAACAATCTAAATATTTATTCCCATATGAAACCTTTTTTTAACATATAATTCTTTTGGATCAACCTATGACTCTCTTTTTTCAATCCTTGGTTATCCATGGTCATATTTATATTTGATTATCTAAAATAATTAGCTAACATCATTATTAAGTCCTTCGTAATGGTTTGTAAAGAAAATGTGATCAACCAAATCATTTCCCATCGGAGTGTGTATCCTGGTGTATAGTATTAGGCCCACTCATCGTACAACTGAAAGAATATTATTTCAATGATTGGATAACCATTTTCAGGGTGATTACCCCTAGGTGCATGTGTTCCATAGTAACTTCCACTAGATAGTGTCCAGATATGGTTGTATTCTAGGAAAAATACAACATTTTTAGAAAAAATTACACTCATCTTTATCCCCAAATAACCCTTTGCAATAATAAACTAGAACTAATGATATTAATTTTATCAAATAATTAAACTTATTCCTATGATTTTAACTGAATTCCACACATCCTTATCCCCAAATAAGATATACATTATGGTCATAGAATTAAATAATATACTATTGTAAAGGGTTATTTATACAATTTAAATTTATATCAAAATTAACTTATTAATCCTTAAATTATCATCAAATAACATCTTAATGTCCAAATTTATCCAAAAATTTCCGCTGATACCAATTATGATTCCCTGAACATGTACTCTCAGATACAGCTTTATAAATGTATACATTACATACTAATTTTGATACCAAGTGAAAAATCCGAGATATGACTATCCTTACTTAAAAAATCAATATTGATTATTTTATCTCTAACATCGCAGTGATCATTCTAGGTTAAGAGCTACAGTGAATTCAAGAATAACATAAACTTATAAATCCCATTTTCTTCTCATCAAATAGTTATTTTTTCATTGTATATTAAACAACGTAATCCATAATGGGTTTTCAAAATCTCCCTCAATTCTTTCACACAATATATAGTTTTAAACAAGTCTTGTGTAGTACATTACTTTATAACTTAGAGAATGTAATCAAAATAAAGTGGTGATATCAAAGTCCCTATAAGGGAAATATGTAACTAAATTTTTAAAAAACATAATCATGGTATAAATAATATAGAAGCAATAAATAATCATAATAATTTAATATTTAACTAAAACTAATAGAATACTATATATGGTACAATAAATGAATACATGGATATCAAAAATATTGATCTCATACTAAATGAATACATTATTTCGACATCAAAAACATTTTGTTAAGTCTTTATGAAAATACATTTTCTTATCATGGGAAGATGCATATACTAAAACCCAGCCTATTTTTTCTCATGAGACCTATTGATACGTCGAGCTTTATATAATTCTAGGCCCTACCCATCACCGAATTAAGTCCAATTAATTCACTATAACAGTCAAAAAGACCTTTCGTACCATTACCTAAGCAACCCTTTCCTGAATAAAAAAATATTTATTTGTACAATGGAGAATATGGAATATCCAAACATGATCAACTTGTGTTGGCAGTCAATAATCATCAAGAATGTCAATAAAAGGGATAAACTGATCATAACCCATCCTATGAAATAAGGTTTATAGACATAGAATACATAGTCCATTTTATTAAAAATGTTGATATTGAAATAACAATATATTATATACCAATAATTTTCCCCATGTCAATATAATAACAGTCTTTGAAGGTGAACATCATTCAATCTGAATTATACAAATGGTTATACTCACATTGTAGAATAAAATGGGTATATATCAAGTCAATACTATAATAATATGATCATAATAAATCGTGATAAATAATTTGGATTTATGAAAAATAAAATATCCTCAATGTGACAAATGAAACCTATAAGGATGTTGACATAGATGAAAAACATCCCTGTAAAATAATTCTTGAATGGTACCGCCCAAGAAGCGATTGAGAATTTGATTTTTTTGTACCAAGATTTAATTATACACAAATGTAAATATTTATTAGAATATAAATAATGAAACATAAACTATATTATGGTAAATAATTTCAAAAATGAAAAGGGAAATGAAAGTAAAAACTTAAAATAGTTTTTAGAGAAGATTTTTAACATTAAAATAAAAGTGGATGTTACAGGTCACTTCCAAAACTATTTTTCAAAAGGTGAAGTAAAACATCCTTGAAAATCATTAATTTTAAAATTAATATTTGATAATATGTGCTTGAAAAGATATAAGGTTTATCTTTGATAAATTTGGAGATAAAGAAAAAACAAATGAATGTGAATGGAAAACCCCCTTTAATTTTTTTTAAAATACCTTTATTCAAAAGTCACATTATAAAAATGGTAATAAAACCTTATTTTAATTAAAAAATTATTTTAACATAGAGTATTATAAAATACCATATAAAATATAGGGATATTATAACCCAATCATGTAAGAATAATGTTCATGATAGAACTTTTTATCTCAAATAAGGAGATTTCAGTTACAAATATCCCTTACGAGCAACATATCCCAAGAAATAAGAAATATAGGTCAAATTTTATTTGTGTTAAAAGTTTATATCTCTAGGAAAAAATTATTGAATACCAAACCAAATAATAAAATGGAATAATGTTCCCAAATTATAGGAAGTAATTTCAATAGAGTGATCATAACTCAATGAATAAAAGTTGAGTTACCAAAAATATTTACTATTGGGAGCAACTAAATAAACCCCCACCTGAATAAGGGAATATGATTTAGATATTATGTCTCATGAAACATAAATATCCAGATAAAAATATATCCATGTTTCTTGAATACACCATAAAAATAAAAAATGGTTTATAAAATGTATTATGTTTCAACAAATCAGAATTGAAACCGAGGAAACCCTTGATGATTTAGAAATTTTTGAATCAAAATCCATTGAAAGAGAGAGATTGAAATTGAACTTAAAATATCATGATTAAAATATAATTTATGATATGATCGATCAAATAGTTAGTATATACACAACATAAATTAATTAAGACTCATAATACTAAATATATCTCAAAGAGATGAATTTTAGATGAAAATCCCTTATCTCTATCCTCATTCATTCAATACTTGCACTAAATTTCCTAAATAATTAAATTAATTTCATAAAATAAAAACCCAATAAAATTATTCATAAATATAACCATTTATACTTATAATTTATAATCATTATATATATATATATATATATATTATCTGGTATTTTCCTATTTTCAACACTGGGTGTAAGTAATCCTTATCACTTTGAACTAGTTTTGAAAAAGTCATGTATATATCTATTATTTTTAGAAATTACATGACTATTAGATAATAAAATTTATTTTAATTGATGTTTCAATATAGTTTTAAAATATATAATTTCATTTCATCTCATTTTTTATTATGAACCATGAAGATGAAAGCGACAATGATCATGTTTTGATGATTCTAAATGAACAAAAGTTACTTTCTTAATTAATGAGTTAAATGTTGATATGACCTTTTCATAGAAAAAAATATTTAAATATTTTTATCATATTCTACTAATAAATAATTTATCATAATCATACATTTAACAAACTTATATTATTGTTCAAGTAGGTTGTTAAACTAACCCAAACATGAACCTACCATGACTAATGGATTATTATGAGATGGTTTAGTTATAATATAATTATAAAAGAAATATAATAAAATTATTTTTTTTACTAGTGTTATAAATCATAATTTTAAAAAATTATATAGATAATATAATTTATAAAAATTTATTTATTTGAAAAAAGATATCATTTTCCTCTTAGTTTTCTCATTTTAAATAATTAAATTAATGATAATAATATACTGATAATATCATTAATAGGTTCTTGAATTTGTTACAAAAGAACATTAATGAGTTCATAAAAATAATATTTCCAAATTAAACTATTCTAAGAACCATCAATTATGGGTGGTGATGGAAAATTAATTTTGTTGCTTGTGATGGATGCAGACTGCACGTACCCATGAACGACGATTTCATCTTTCTTAATGGATGGTATAAGTGAATAGAAAATGATAATACCCTTAATATAGTAACATTATATCATATAAGTGATCATAATATCATTATATTAGTATGGATAGAATAAATTTGAATGGATATAACTAAGAATAAAAACTAATTAGTTGATAATACTCACGTCAGGTGCTTGAATTTTCTATAGAATTCTCAATGGAAATGAAGTTCTTATGCTAACTAATGGTGATTATAATATTTTTAAATTGTAATATGGTGAAATTAAAAGATTATTAGAAGCGATTTAATAGCGAATTAAAATGATAGTTGAGTCCTTAAGTGGTGGAGGTGTTACCATTTTATCAGCGAGGAGAAGGGAAGTTGTGGGTGTATCCCTCACATTTACAATAATGTAACATTACTATCTAAGGTTCAATGGCCAAATAATTGATAAAATATGTGGTGATAGTTATTTTGGGTCAATACTCACCTAAAACAAATCCATTTTTATATAATTTTGAGTGTTCTATGGATTTTTGTTTTAAATTTTATCTTTTATCCTAAATTAATTTTACCTTAGTAATTAATTTAAAACCATAGTAGTTAATTTAATTGAAAAATATTAAGATTACCCTTTTACCAAATTTCATACTTAATATTTGAAAATTTATAATAATTCTATCAAATAAAATTTTAAAATGTGTGAAAATTTAATTTTTGAATAACTACGCATCATCACATAATAGTTGTTTTTAGAAAAATAATGTTTCTATACTTTAAATTTAAATATAAGATAAAATTCTTTTGGATATTGATTAAAAGAAATTAATTTATTTATTATGAATAATTTATAGGGTCTGAGTATTTCAAGGAAATCCAACACCAAATCACCCTTGAAAATTAATCATTCAAGAAACGATTAAAAATATTTTTTTTATTAAAGTAACATTTTAATTAGTTCTAAAAATATTTTACATAGGATTTATAAGTTCAAATATTATTTTAAAATGTATATTTTTATATCTTAAATACATATTTTTTAAAAGGTTTTTTAAAGTTAAGGGATATGTTTTCATGAAGATAAAATCATAAACATTATAACATTCGCAAACACTGTATTTTTTCGACTAAAAATAAATATTTTTGGAAAAAAACAGAAAATTTTATCATAAGAAAATATTTGTTATTCTAAATAAAACAATTATATTTATATTTTAAAATTAAACTTTAAATAACTAGAAAATTAATTTTTTTAATAAAATCATAAAATATAACTAAAATTGTTTATATTAGAGACTGTTATTTTCAAATATTAACTATTATTATTCTTATTTCATTTAATTTATCAAATAAATTTATTTTAACAAATAATAAATAACAAAATTATTTATGATGATTAATAATACGTTTCCTCAAATTGAAATGTAAATTTCATAAAATGATATTTTTTAGAAAAATATTTTTTAAACAATAATTGATCTTATTAGTCATTTTAAGAAAACTAATTGAATTTAATTAATATTAAAATTATCCATTATTTTATTTATATATATATTTAATTAAAAGGTTAATCTTCTTTATTTATGATAATTCAACAACTATGTTTTAATGGTATTACTTAAATATTTATATTTTATCTAAATATTTCTCAGTTTCATTTAAGTTCAGTGTTGCGTGAGGAGAAAGTTATACAATACATTGAATTATTTAAATTTCATTATATATTAAGATATGAGGGTGTTAAAAGGATTTTTATATACTATGTGATTTGGTATACTAGAGGTATATAGTTTATATTGATTCCTCATTACATAAGTTTGAAAATATACTTACAAAGAGAGACTTCATACTTTTATACCTTTCTTATGCCAGTTATGAGACTGAGCTAATATAAAGGGTGGTTAGGTATGTAACTGATCATGTAACTAGTTGAGGTTAACTAAGAATAAATTTTTCCTCTCATAGAAAGTGCTTGAATGTTTTTCTCTTGATTGAGATTTATTGAGGAAGTTTATATCCATACCTCGATAATTGATAAGTGTTGTATATGCCTTTTTAGATGTGCAGAATGTGATGTGATCATCTATCTAGATGAATGACATGTGATGCATTCATTCATATAGAAATATTATACTCAATGAATCAATAATATTGGAGTTGTATATATTAGATTTAAAGGAACTTTGTTGTTTGACAATATGATATCTTATAAAAATGGATTATATTATTATGCATATTTTATATGATATAACTAGTGAACATAGGTATAGAGTTACTTGTGGTTGAAGAATATTCTGACAAATGAATTTATATATTGCATATAAATAAAATTTTTAAATGGATTTGTCTTTAGATACAATTATAGATTGATAAATTCATAATTGTTTTCAATACTATATAGGCTCATAGGGTCACATCAAGTGGTTTTATAAATTTGGATAGAGTTATAACAAAGCCTAGAGATCTACTATAAAAGTGTTTTGCAGGATATCCAAATAGATTTTTGTATGTACCTTCAAAAAAATTATATGAAATGCATCATAGTAGGAAAATAAAATCTAGGTACTCAAAAAGTATGTTTGGAGGATTTCAAAAATTATTTATGGATACAATTTCACAATTATTTATATATGATGTGGCATAATGTAAAAAGTATAAAAATATTACAGAACATTATTGTAATTGGTATATTTATTGGCATGTGAACTAAATAAAAACCTTGACATGTATTTTTTTGCCATAATTATTTTTATATTTAAATAAATCGTGCTATAGGGATTGACATTGCATTGTGGTTCTAGGCATAGTTGTACATACATTATATCATGATGTATATTAATTTTTGTTTTAATTCACTAAATTTTATGATGAAGAGTTATAACATCGTGGGAATATGTAAAAATTTGTTAAATATTTAAGTGTTATAAATATCATTAATTAATTTTAATATTGTGAAATGGTATTATTTTTAAATATTTTGATGTTTAGAGATATAAATAATTGATTTTTTTTTTAAATTTTTAATTTTATGGAGATTCTAAAGGAACATTCTTGAAGCATATAAAATGACTTTGGGATCAGGATAGGTATTGTATAAGATTATGTTATGAAATATCCTTGAACTGGTAACTCTTATTCTCTATTTCTCTTTGAGATTAGGTACTATTAAAACATAAGGAATAGAGAATCACACCTACACATAAGGTAATAAATAAAAAATATAGACTAAAAAAGGAGGAAATAATTGGTTTATTTATTCTAAGGTATCTTCATCATTCTCATCTTGAAGATATTAGATGAATTAGTTTCACAACAAATAGGTATGTTCATTATTTATATTTTACACAATTTAAATAAATGGATGACCCATATGGACAAAGGGTTTTCCTAATTTGTTTCCATTATGTTTATATAAGGGTTTTCTCTATTAAAAACCCAATATAATCCATCTTTTCTCCATAAAATTATTTCATATAAAAATAATATCTATGATGGAGAAATTAAAAATGATGAATTATCTAATCATGGGTTTTTAGAGTAAAAAGAGATAAATAATGAAATAGATGTCATATTGGTATAATAGAACAAAAAAATCAAATAAGAGAAGTGTTAAAACCAAAAGCTCACAAACACACTATATGGGGGTAAATTAGGGATTGGAAATTTCTTTATTGAGTTGAACTTGTTCTCATGTTAGTAAGAACATTCAAAATTTTCAGGCCAAGAAAACTATGGTAAAAAATCCATGTAATGAAAATAAAGTACAGACCTTGAGATTTTTCTAGGTTTATATAAAATGGATCTATAAACGGGCCCTGAATTGATGATGTTTAAATGTATGAATAAATCAACTAAATTAATGTTTAGTTAATATAAGATTTAGGAACAACTCACTACCAAATCCACCTCCTCCCATCTCTCCACCCACTACTTCATGATAAGGTAATTAATAATATGACTCATAGGTCATAAAAATGGTTATGAAAAATAAATTAATACACAAACCATGAAAAGGTTTTTCTATTCAGATATATCTCCATGAGTATATCCAAATAATTAGTTTCAAAAAAATTATTTAGACTTAGCATAGAAGAAGCAACAAATTTTTGGATTGATAAATTTTATCACGTAATTTATTTTTTAATTATGTTCGGTCTTATTTTAAATCTTCAAAAAAACATTTTTAAAAACATAGAAATATTTAACTTGTTATGAAACGTTTTTACTTACAATTAGTCTTCAAAAATAATCGTTAATATTCAAGTTAAGGCTCTAATAAATCAAATATATATTTTAATTTTTGAAAAATATAAATATATGTTATAAATCATAGTAAAAAATACTTTTACTATAAAAAACCACCCCATATATACCCAAAATCAATGATATATCACCACATAACTCAGGCATGTTCCACCAAACCACAAGAGGTTTCCAACTAGTGGTGATGGATGAACACACACCATTGTGGAATAAATAACCTCGCGTAAATCCAATCCCTCGATTTTATTTCTATATAAATTTAAAATGATAAATTAATAAAATATGAATGAATTAAAATGTCACTATAATACCACAAAAGTTCATTGAATCCAACTACATCAAAAAATATAGTGATAGAGAAAATAAAACTCATAACCTAAAAAGTTAGAGTCTTTCAGGGGACACTGTCAACCAATCTCCGAGCTCTATGTGGGAATTATTTCTAATAAAAACCAAACCCATGAAACATTTTTATGCATTACCTAAAAATAAATATTAGAAGGAAAATTAATATATCCACCCAATTCTATATGTAGGGTTGATTATATGTAATGGATTATATTTTTTAAGAATTTTTATGTCTCTTTCATCCTTTCTTTAAATATTTTTGAGTTATTACTTGTTTGGTGAAGTCTTGAGTATATTTTGGGTGGTTTGGGGGGTAGAATCCTTTAAGGGGGAGCATGGATTTATCATGGTTAGGGGAAATAATGATGTTTTCCCAAGGAAACTATGAGTCTTGTTGGAGAGGGGAAATAAGTGTAAAAGATTATGGATAACTCAGTGACATCCCTAGTAAACTATATAAAACTAAACATAATAAAAATCACAGTTAGTACACAGTTTATTAAACTGCATGACCAAACCATGTTGGTTTCCTTAAGAGGCATCAATCCTCACATGATTTTCAGATGGTATTAATAAACCATGTGACTAAACCTTGTGTGAAAAAATAATTAATACAAAAAACATATTTTAATCTAAAAACACATCATTCTTCCTCCCACACATTGGGATCTTGAACTTAGGGATTGTAGGGGCTCTTATTGGTTAATTAATTCTGACTGGAGAGCAATTCTATCATATCTGGATATATTAGATCTTGGGATTTAAGGTTAAGTGATCATTTATCCCCTATTATTTATATTCTTTCTAGATCATTTCTCTTCACCGTAAAAAAAACTAGATCCATACTATCATGGTTGAATCTAGGAATTCCAACATGATTTATTATGATTCCTTTTATATTTTAAGAAAAGTAAAGTTGAAATCTAGGTTTTTCTTTATCAATATCATATTCATCTAAATAATTTTGTTATATTTCATTTCATTGGGTAAGTCTAAATAAATCCTTTTCATTGACATGTTCATATTCTTATATCTACAATAATGAATCCTTCCATGTTGATTTGGGGTTTATTTTGGGATCATAGGTGTGAGTGTTTGATCTGAGAAATGAAAATTGATGTTGGGATTCAATATGCTTAAGGTCAGAAGTTCGTTACCATGTTATATAAATTGTATAAACTATGTGATGTGAAATTATTTTTGATTTGTGTATAACCTGTGAGACTTCTCTTGATTCGACATGATTTTGAATATTTGTATTGTGATACCCCTCTTGATTTGACATACTTGTGCATGTCTATAGATCAATGATTTCTTTGTTGTGGCTTGAGTATGTATATATGTGAATGTGGTAAAAGACTTCAGTTTTCTAATATCAATGTGATAGGTGGACACTAGATGGTTTCTTACTCCCTTAGAGGGGAAGAATTTGCAACATGATTCATGATGATTATGGTGGGGTTTTAAATGAAATATGGCAGGGAATGATGTCCTTGACGCCTGACATGGGATTGGTAGTGGTGAATAAAGGCCTTTTGGACTAACATGAGATAGTTTGTGGGGGCATGGAGACCTTTTTTCCTGACCCAATGCATGATATCCATGTGTCCCATTAGGATACTTAAGATGGTCTTGTGGATTTCATTGAGATTCATGGAAACTAGACAAAATTTCTCTTCTATCATGGTGTTGATGTAGGTAGGGTCGGGATTTGTGATATCTTGGTTAGTGAAAATTTCTAAAACATAGTTCTCTACTTGAGAATTTACTTTTCTATCATTTCATACACTTTATATAAATATTTCACAAATGATAAGGATACATTGGTGGTGTGATATTGGTTTTATAATCACACACTATATATGAAATTTGGTGCATGTATAGAAATTATTTTTAGGGATCCAATAAAGGGAATGCTCCCAATATCATGTGGCTAGTTTATAGGATTGGGGAAGACATATGGAGTGATAATGGACTTTTGGTTGATTGTTATGGATTAAATTATTATCTCTATATTTTCTTTCTATGGTGGTTTACATACAGTTGGTTGGTTATTGGGTATCTTATATGACTTATTGATAAATAATGGTTAATGAAATTGGATTACATTATATAAATCATATTTTATTATCACATAATCATTTATATGTTTTGTTTGGATATTTTTATCGAGGTAATAGTCTACCCATTCTCTGATTTAGGCCCTCAACACTGGTCAACAACCTTCTATGTATTGGGAGGTGTGCATGAGATCATGTGACACTTCAGGAAAAACCCAATGATTTAAGTCAGAGAGTTATAGGATTTTCTCATAGTATTCTTCCTAGGATATTATTTTTGGGTTTAGTAGAAAATAGATAAGACATTTGTGACTATGGTATGGGAGTTATAGTTGTGTCGAGCCGAATCATGTGTAATGTACCTCTGATTTACTAGGGAAAGTGGGATTGTTATTATTGATTGTGGTGTTAAAAATTTATTTTGATCCTGAGTATTTTTGTATAGTTACGGTTATTGTGATTTGGGAGATTTCCTTCATCATGAGTAGGCATATAGGTTAAAATATCATGCCATTTTTTCCTTGTCATTGATATATGTTTACATAATTATGCACCGGTTATAATCCATGATTTTTTCCCATTTAATGTAATATTTATAGAATTTAATTATTTGAGCCTGATTATGTTATATGTTTTTATACGAAAATGAATTTGACTAATGTGAAGGCACTAGATACTTGGACCTAGGACATGGGTAATGTAAGGGGTTATGAAAACTAGTTGTAGGTAGCCTCTTACGATGAGTCTCTGTGAAGTGTTTTTTAGGTGTGTATTTTTTGAATATTTAATTAGTATTTCTATTTAATCTATTAATTTCCTTTTTATGCGTTCATTATGGTATTTCAGATAATGAGGCCTTTATGACATCTTAGGGAACCACCTAGGGAAGCAATCCAATATGCTCTCATCTTGGGAAATAGTTCGTTTGCACTTCTGAGCATGTAAAATAATGAAGCTGAGTATGAACCTACAGTAAATCCAATGGTCAAGGTAGTTGAACTACTTCAGGATGGATTCTTTTATCTATTAAATGTTCATGAAAGATTATATTATAGGGGGGAGACTAATTGTGGTCTATTTTTACCAATATCTCCAATATAGCAACCCCTAGCATTCCAGGGCACTGGAGGAACCTAGGATACTGAGGTTTGGATTGAGATCATTGAGGGTATTGTTGATATTGTAGAGAATCATTGCAATAGGTGATTGAAATTGGCTACATATATGCTTCAAGGACCTTCTATGATATGGAAGAATATGATGAATTAGTATGGGGGCATGAGGTTCTAACTTGGGAGACCTTCAGGGACCTCTTCTTCAATGAGTTATTTTTAGATATTCTGAAGTGGGATAGTGACTTGAAGTTTATGGAATTCGAGCCAAAAATTATGATGGTGATGTATAATTTTTCTAATTTTATATATTTCTTATTATTTTCACCTATTTTGTCTAATAATGGGGAATAAAAATCCCAGAATTTACAAAATGTCTTATGACCTAAGTTGTGGCACTGGGTAAGGAACTTTGACCTGACCACATACTCATAAGTGATTCAAAAGAATCTTACAATTGAGAAGGGATTAAAGGAGGATAAAACATGAAGACTTATTCCTATCCTTAATGGAATAATAGGTGGGTTCAAAAGTGGATTTATGAGTTCCCCATCAATAAAAAAAGAGAAAGGATGAGGATATGTTCTAGAGTAGTGATAGGCAGTCGAAGTGGAGGAAGGTTTCTTCAACTCCCATCATGGGAGGATTTACACCCCAATGGTTAAATTTTTGAAAGATTAGACACTTACACAAATTCATTCCAAATACATAGAGAAAGTTTCGTTAGTGTGGTAATTCTGGGTATCTCTAGAGTTTCTACTTGAGAGCTTCATGATCGAGTTCACATGGGAATATTCGGAAGACACAGAATACAAGGGTGTATCCAAGAAATCTTAGATAGGGAGTTGGAAAACAAAATGAGGTTTATGAAATGGAGTAGGAAGGTGGTCTCAATAGTAGTTACAGAATCCATAGGGTTAAGTAAATCAAGTGAACCAGGGGTAGTAGGGAATATTTCATAGATATGAAGTTGTTATGTCTACATAGTGGATAAAATTCTAGATACTGATGGAGGTGGTACTTTTATAGTTTTAGGAATGTTTTTAATTATATATAAAGCCTCTAATACTGTGTTTTATATAGAATATTTCTATTATTTTATATCAGATCAAGAATTTACTAGGTGAGGTTTTTTTATAAATATTTTCACGAAATTTTTATATCTTGATAATCCCCTCAAAAAGGGGATAAATTGTAATTAGATATTTCTATAATGGCATATAGTTGTTGTAGGGTATATAAATCTATGGTATTTTCTCATTTTGGATATGACCAGTTTTGATTTCATCTTTGTAATGGACTGTTTAACCTATTACTGAACTTGTATAAATGGTTTTTAGATATGGGTGACCTTTACCTCCCATAAGGGAGAGAAGCTTCATCTGGGAAGAGAATGAGTTATAGTAGTAGGTAGAGTGGGACTATACCTCATTTATACCAGGACCATTATGTATGAGGTAGAAATTATTTTTCTTTTAGAAGATCTAATAACAGTTCTATCCAAGTTTCCTTCTATGGTGGACCTTTAATTAATAATTTTTCAAACTATTTATCATGAATCCCTCCCCATAGAGGAATTTGGTTCAAGATAAAACTCATTAATGGTGTGAAACCTATATTGATTATCCCATATATGATGGAACTAGATGAGATGAAGGAGTTAAAATTATAGCTTGATAGTACTGAGGTAATGAGGTTTATTTGGATGAGCACTTAACCTTAGGGTGCTTCAGTACTGTTTTCCAAAAAGGAAGATAGTATCCTAAAGCTATGAACATATTATTGAAAACATAATCATGTTATAGTGATAGACGAGTAATTATTTCCTAGGATCGATGATTTATTTTATCATTTTAGGGGAGCTCAGTGGTTCTCAAAAAATGATCTATGATCAGTCTATCACCAACATTAGTTAAAAGAAGAGAATATATAAATGATATCATTTAATAGAATATATGGATTATAATAGTACCTTATGATTCCTTTTGATTTGATGAATTGTTGAGATGTATTCATGAACCTCATGAAACTAAGTTTTCATCAATATTTAAATTCCATTACCATGGTCTTTGTTTATAAAAACTTTGTATATTCACTAACCTTTTATTACATGTTTGATATTTGGATATCATGTTGAGTACACATCAAGAACATTATGAAAATAATTCAAAGATCCATGTTTGGATCCAAGAGGCATGATTTTATGAGCATTCTATTTCTAAGATAAGTATTTATATTGATAAGGAGAATGTGGAGGTAGATAAATTTTGGGTGCGGCCCAGGAATGTGCTCAAGATTTAAGTTTCCCTGGATTAGTTGGGTACTATTAGTAGTTCATTTTAGAAATCACCCATTTTGAATCACCTATTACTGCACTTACCAATAAGGGGATAAATTTCAAGTGGACCAACCAGTGTGAGGAGGCCTTCCTAGAGCTTAATATAAGGTTGAAATATTCACTAAGTTTGATTCTACCAGAACCAATGATTTTTTATATGGTGTATTGTGATGCCTTTGGAGTAGTTATTGTAGTTGTAGTGATGAAAATGGTCGATGGGTTTCTTATGGGTCTCACCGATTGTGAAACCATGAAAAAACTACCATAATCACGACCCATAGTTAGTTATTGTGGTTCATTATTTGAAATTTTGGAATCATTGTCTCTTCGGCAAGAGATTTAATTTCTATATGGACCACAAGATCATAGGATATATTTTCTCATAGTGATACCTGAATATGTGATAATGATATTGGGTCGAGTATCTATAGAAATTCAATTTTCATATAGCATATTCCCCTAGAAAAGTTAATTCTATTGAATTTTATCTTAGATGGAAAATATAGGATTTTGGATATCAAAAATAGATAGAATAGTGGAAGTTATGTGTATTATCATGAATTTCTTAGTGGGTGTATCTGATGAGTAAGATGTGGTATTTTCAAGACCCCTCCCCATAATGATTCAGCAATTAGGGGAGACAGATAGTGGCTACTCAACTCCCACCTCTAGTATGCCATGGGTTGGAGACTTGCACTGTAACACCCTAATATTTTATGAGAAGTATATTTTTTTATGTCTTATATTATACGCAACATCAAAATAATCTTTCACTACACACAACACTAGCTTGGCTTGCGTTATACGCAAGAGTAACCTTCCTCGATAGCGTGTGTGGTACGCAATATCGGGTTTCACTAATCAACGATATATTGTTATAATATTATTATGGACTAGATGTTACGAATAGTATTAACTACATTTTTAATTTTATAACATTATTATTCATCTTACACATTTTCTAAAACATGGTATGTGAACATAATAAATTTTCTGGGTAAAATAAGTATTTTTCAAAAATTGCAGTTTTTCCGCCTTTTGATGGCGCACCAACATTAAATCTAGTTTTTGAAATTTTTATAAGTTCAATTTGACAAAATAAAATTCTTCTTTGGAATCAGGATATAAAAATATACTTGGATAAATTTTTCTTATTATTCTGATAACTTCCATATTTTAATGAATAGAAAAAACAAGCTATATTTTAATTAAAAACAACTTTTTTTCATCGCAATAATTTATATGGTTAAATTATAATATTTAATGGTTTTAAAGTATAAATAGAATATATTTTTACCATTTAATATATTTTATGTCATTACCATTAATTTTACATTGAATTCATAGGTAAAACATTTCAATATTTGACAATGTTTTAACTATTAAAACCCGTTTTCTTAACAACGGGATTAATTTTAAATTAATTACTACAACTTCTGTGTTTTGAATTTCGAAAAATGGATTCCATATTTTTATTCAGTGGGTAAAAATTATGTTAATAGGTTACTTTAATTTTGTGGATATTATAAATAGTAACTACGGTAATTTTTATTTACTGCAGTTAAAGGTAAATCGAGTAATTAAGGGTAAAAAAAAATTATAAAATTACCCTAAGACATGAGAAAATTATATTGGATGACTAAAAGTAGACCCTTATCACATAAGGGTCAGAATAAATTCATTTTATGGACTTTTGACCATTAAAATAATTTAATTATTATTAAAACCAAAGAAAGTGACAACATGTCACTCTCTTAAATCTTATAAATATAATAATTTTTATTTAGTGATAAACTTCATGAAACTTAAAAAATGAATAGTCTCCAGAAAGAAAATAAAATTATCTACAGCATTTGAATTTATTTATATTTTTTATGGATTAAATAATTATTATTAAAGGTGATACAATAGTGATGTTGAAATTATTTTATTGATTGAAATATCAAATAAATGGTTTCAAAAATTTTAAAATAAATATTATATGAACTATTTAATGTGATCCACTAATTTTATAGATAAATATGACATTTTATGAATCTGTTAAAGCATTTAGTTCTAATATATCATCTATTTATATTTTATTTAAATTCAAATAAATGAATGGTGTCAAAATTGACACTATTGTTATTTTATAAAAATAACATATTATAAAATTGTTTAAAAATCATAAAAATATTTAGAAATTATAAATTTAAATTTGTATGGTCTAAAATTTCATAAAGTACCTAATTAGGAATAATTCATAGCACATAAGTAATAATTTTATCAATTTAAAATTTAGAATATTATTACCACAATAAAATTAAATATATTAAAATAGGATAAATTAATTTGATAAGGTTTAAAATAAATTCACAACCTTTCTAAATTTTATTGTTTGATGATATTACGAACCTATATCATATAATATTCGGATTTGAGTCATTTTTAGTGGTTTTTAAGTGGGTTTGTAATTTATTATAAATTAATATTTCTTATAATTACAAAGGTGCCCCTCTTCTCCCTTATAAAAGGGAACCTCCTCCCTCTCCTCCTCACACCACTTTGATCCTTCAAGCTCAGACACCCCTGCCAATTTATCTTCTACACTTCCCTATAAACATACTGTAGGTCTTGGTATTCTTCAAATACAAACTTTAGTTCCCTAAGAGGAGGTTAAGAAGAGGCGCGTCAAAGAAGAGGTAATATCCTTTACCGATTCTTTCCATTTTATTTCTTATTCTACTTCTTCTAATTTATTTGTTTCATAATAAATTAATAAAATAATTATCACTAATATACTGATATGTTATTATAAATATTAAACAACCCTATTTAACCTTCTATCCATCCTACGGAAAATGAAATCACTGCTCGTGCGTACGTACGGAATACCGTCTCCACGTCGTGGTGTAATCTGTTTTCCACCACCACATTACATGGATGGGTATAATGGTGTAAATAATAACTATATATTATTATTATAGAATGATACTAATTCTGAGACATTACATCTTCCACTCCAATACCATTCAATAGTTATGTGAACGATATCATCGCTCGTGCGTACGTACGGCCTACCGTCTCCATGATGTGATGTGACTCGTTCTACATTATCTTCATTGAATAATTATTATATAAATTAATTTAATGAATAAATATGATATATATTACACTAATAACATTCTTTAAATAAGTTATCTATAACCTAAAAAGAGGAATAAGAATTTAATCGACAAGACATGCATAAGAACATAAAGCAATGAACACCCGAATAACAAGTAGCAATGAAATATTACTAATAAGAAGATAAGAATATGACCATTTATGATATAATAAAAATTAATATGATTATCTAATAAGTCAATGACATTATTTAAATCATTACACAGGAGGTTCGGATATGTACTAAGCATATCGGACCTAAGGTAAGGGAAAATCTCGCAATCTCAATTTTTATCCAAGATTGTTTATACTTCGGTATTTACTGGGGAATATTTATCATCCACATCCATGTTTACTCAATATGAAATATTATTTCTATCCTACTATAATTTTTTAAATCCAATTTTACCTATTGGTGAATTTTTAGTAAAAGATATGAAAGGAATCTTTTGTCATTTTCAGTACGAGATACTTTTTTACTCTTTTGGCCAAAGTACGTGAAGAATGTATTTTTAACTTATACGGGATGAATGGATTTTTATGATTTCCATATAACATTATTTCCATTAAGCTTACTTTACAAATTTTCATGTTTATTTTTAATTAACTTATTTTAGTTTAAAATGTTATGATATGTTAAGAAAGTAAAAAAAATTATGAAGTAGAAAGGATATTTTCCTCAAGAATGGAGTTCAAGTGTTTTATCAAAATTATTTTCCATCTAAGATAATATAGGGTTCTATTTCTATCCCTATTATTACATTGATTTGATTATGTATTGATGGAATTATTTTTATGAAGTCCTTTATCTTATATGAATTGTTTTATGATGTCACGATTGTTTAAGAATCCCACTTTTATTACATGGGTTATGCTATGATGTGTGATTTATGATTTTGTGGCACACATAAGAATGGTTTCATTATGAGATGGGTGGGACCTATATCTCCCTCCAATTCATTGGGTAAAGATTTATATCTCATGAGATAGATATGGCTGGAACGACAAGTTAATCTGGTTCAGTGATACAGGACTGGAACAAGGAGTGAACTCGGTTCAGTAATGGACTTTGTCCGCTATGATAGTCTTGGGAATGAGTCTTGACTAAAATGAAATGATTTTCTATGATTATGTGTGTATTCCACAAATTTTCATGTTTTATGTTATGATTATTGGGATTACATTTCATTGCTATGATTTATCCCATGTTATGATATTATGATCTCTTTTGCAGGTTATGATTTTTAAAATGTTATATTCTTATGAGTATGATATGATTAATATTTATTTTGTTTACCCTTATTGAGCATTTGAGCTCACTCTTTTGTATGTTTTCTTTTCCCCAGGTCAGGAAGAAGGGTACTAAGTAGGATATTCCAAAAGGGACTCTAGATATGATGAAATTAATGGGTGACAATGTAGATGCTTTATGAAACAGTTGTTTATGTTTCCCAATTTCAAAAGACACTATACCTATATAGTTCTACCATGGTTTTTTTATATGTTGTAATAAGTATGCTTCAATTCTGAAGTAATAACAATGTATGTAAAGTATGGTTTGTTATATTTTGTATCAGAGGAAAGGTATTGTCAACCTTTGGAAACTAGGATGTGAAAACCTTAGTAAGAACCCTAAGGATATGTCTAAGCACAGAACATAATCTTAGTGTTTTAGAAATGGCCATGAAGAACCTATGATAATACCTAAAGTGTGAAATTTATTACTGATTATGTGGTTTTCCTATTGTAATTAGTGTTTCTCACACTATGCTTCTTGTTTTTAGTCAATGGCTAGAACCCCAAGGAACCGTGTTAATGTTGAATGCGAAGGACAATGAAATGATTGTCCGCCTGAGCAAGCAAACGTTATGGGAGTTGGAATGCAAAATATTTTAGCCATGCTCACACAACTTTCTCAAGCAATGAATTATGCAAGACTTCCAAACGAGAAAAGGAAGGAGCAACATTATGTTGAATCCTTCATGATGTAGCGTCTACATTCATTTAGCAGGTCTTCTGATCCTTTAGTGGCTGAACAATGGATCAGTACCACTAAAAAGATATTTTCAGTCCTTTAATGTTCTGAGCATGATAAATTCATCTTAGCAGTATATCATTTTGAAGGTTAAGATGATCAATGGTGGAATCTTATCAATAATACAAGGCAAAGAGATGAAATTGAGTCCATGGAATGGGACGAGTTCGAGAACTTATTCTTCAATAAATACTTCCCTCGTATTCTTCAAACAAAGATGGATAAAGAGTTTCTTTAACTGAATCAAAAGGATAATAAATCTATTGGTACCTACGAAACAAATTTTATAAGACTTTCAAGGTATGCTTCCAGAATTATTATCCAACCAGAGTGTAAAATCGATCGATTCTTTAGTGGATTAAAACCAATTCTTCGAAGGGTGTTAGCCATAAGGGACTTCAATAGCTACGAGTAAATTGTTCGATGTTCTTTTAAGGTTGATATGGATATTGGAGTATCCCATAAGTCATATGGGTTTGGTAAGAAGAGGAAAATTGAATTGGAAGGAAAATATAAAGACCACACTGAAAAGAATATGAGTTTTCCTTTATACTAAAATTGTGGAATGAAACATGGAGGGAATTGTCTTAAAGGGACACTCAAATGTTTTAAGTGTGGAAAAGAAGGTCATCGGGCAATTGAATGTCGAAATAATGGGAAGAAGATGTCTAATGATGCGAACAAAGAAAGGGATACACAGAATACACCTCCAACACTTTAATGTTTCAAGTGCAAGGAGATGGGGAATTGTGCCAATCAATGCCCAAATCCAAGGGTTGTTGATAATGATCGACGTCAACAAACTCTTAAGGCCAAAGACAGAGAAAAGTCACATGCAATATCTATCGGTGATGTGGAGTACGATAACAAAGTGGTGAAAGGTACACTTACCATCCACTCTAAAGTAGAAAATGTTTTATTTGATTCTGGATCCACCCACTCATTTATTTCTGAAGAATTTTCTATGGGTATCACCATATTACCTCAACAATTAGATGTTGAGTTAGCTGTGACAACTCCTAATGTCACAAAGGTCGCATCAAATGTTTATAATTCTTCTCCAATTGACGTTTGAGGGAAAGTGCTTCCTGAAAATCTTGTGATCCTTCCTATAGTAGAATTTGATGTGATTCTTGGCATGGATTAGCTTTCTTTATATGGAGCTCATATCAATTTCCAAATAAGTGAAGTCACATTTCATATTCCAGATCAATCTATGATCATCTATAGATGTAAGGATGAACATGACCTTCCAGTGGAAATTTCTTCCATATTATGGGTATTGGTTCCACTAAATGAAGGTTATTTATCTCAAATGGTTGGTGAGAAACTCATGATTAAGAATATTCCCATTATACGGAAGTTTGATGAGGTCTTTCTGGAGGAATTGCAAGGTCTTCCACCAAATCGTGAAGTTGATTTTTCAATAGAACTCATACTGGGTGCTATGCCTATTTCAAATACATCTTATAGAATGACCCCAATTGAGTTGTATGAATTGAAGAAGCAACTCTAAGAGAATCTTGATAAAGGATTCATACGCCCTAGTGCGTCACCTTGGGGCGCACATGTTCTATTTGTTAAGAAGAAATATGGATCAATGAGACTCTGCATTGATTATAGAGAACTTAACAAGATCACTATCAATAACAAATATCCTCTCCCATGCATTGATGGCCTATTTGACCAACTAATGGAGCTCAATAATTTTCCAAGATTGATCTTCAATTAGGGTATCATCAATTGAGGGTCAAAATAGAGGATATAAAAAAGACAGATTTCCATACAAGGTATGGACACTATGAATTTATAATGATGCCATTTGGTCTTACTAATGCCCCTGCTATCTTCATGGATCGGATGAATAGAGTCTTTAGAGACTATCTTGATCAGTTTTCAGTAGTCTTTAAAGACGATATTCTTGTATATTCAAAGAGCAAGGAAGAACATGAAGATCACTTGATAATTGTATTAAAGACCCTGAGAATGGAGAAGCATTATGCCAAATTTACCAATTGTGAATTTTGTCTTCAAAAGTTTTAATTTTTTTGTCACATAATCTCAAAAGAGGGGATATATGTGGATCCAGCAAAAAAAGAGGTTATCAAAAGATGGTCGAGACCAACAACAGTAACTAAGATTCGAAGTTTTCTTGGTTTGGCTGGATATTATCAACATTTTCTGAAATATTTTTTACGATTATCAAATCCACTCACCAGGTTGACTCGAAAAGGAGTAAAGTTCGTTTGTATGAAGGAGTGTGAAGAGAATTTAAAGTAGTTAAAAAGAAGGTTATCCAGTGCACCTGTGCTCACACTACATTAGTGGAGAAAGGTTTGTGATCTACAATGATTCATCCAAGAAGGGATTGGGGTGTGTTATCATTCAAAATGATATGGTGATATCTTATGAATCACGACAATTGAAAATCCATGAGAAAAATTACCTGACTTGTAACATCCCAAGCTTCTATGGTACGCTTCTCTTTGAATAATGTGATAGCGTGTGTTGTACGCAACACCGAGTTCTAACACACCATAACCAATCAAACTGGCCGTTATGAATAGTAATACCTACTTTTTGAAATTATATATATTTTATTTTTTAAAATGGACTTCATTTTTGGATTCAGAATATCGAATTTAGCCTAAGGTGAAATTTTGGTACTTTTCGGATAACTTTAATATTTTGATAAATAGTGAAAATTACTAAATTTTAATTAAAAACAACTTTTTTAATCAAAATAATTAAAAGTGATAAATTATGAATTTGAGAGGTTTTAAAGTATATTTATAATATATTTTTACCATTTAATACAATTTTGGTCATTGGACATAATTTTATAATTAAACCGGACATAAACAAGTGTCAATCTTTTGATAGTTATTATCTCTTAAAAACACGTTTTTTGTTTTAACAACAGGAATTAATTATAAATTAATTTCTGCCACTTCTGTGTTTTGAATTTGGAAAAATGGATTCCATATTAGGAATCAGGATGTTCAAATTTTGTAAATAGGTAAATTTTATTTTTATACATTTTGAATAAGTACTTCGGTAAATATTTTATTTACCATGGTTAAGGGTAAATCCGGTAAATAAGGGTTAGAAAATAATATTATAATATTACTAAATTACCCTAAAACGTGTCCTAGCCTTATTTTTTTATACATGTTCGACCATGGGCATCTTCGGGTCGATTTTGGGACCCCATGGATCCACTTGTAGGTGATAGGGACACTTTATTTTAATTAAGTTAAAATGAATACAAAAATGACACAAGCATATAGCTTTTAGCAAAACAATTTTTACATAGGGTTATATATGTTGGATTTTAGACTATAAATATTCATTACAAATCTAAACATATTTCCTACATAATTATAGTTTATTTATAATTTTTATAGATTACATAATTTAATTTATTTATGACACAATGATGATGCAGTAATTAACATAATAGTGAAAATTTAAAATAATTGATATTATAAATACCAAAATAAATATAATTTGAGAATTTTAATGAATTAAATTAATATTATAGGATAATATGACATATTAGGATTGATTTAATTAACTTTTTTCAAAGTAATCATTCTGTTATGAGTTTCACAAAAATCAACTATTGAATAGTGTCAAAATTGACATAAAAGAGTTTTTAAAACAAATATTATATTATTAATTGATATTAAATTCCTAAAAATCTAAGGATCGGCCAAGAGAGTTATATCATGATAGGTGTATCATTAATGGACCACTCGGGGGTCGCTTGGATGTATATGGTATGTTTATTAACCATATAATATAAAAATACAAAGAGACATTGTAAAAGTGAAACTAATTAACTTAGAGTTAATACTTAAAGATAAGGTTAATATAAGTACCCAAACCTATCTAAATTCTATTTGTTGAGTGTTTTTCGACCCATACCCACCTTAAAATTTAAATAATCAACTTTTGAGCCATTATAAACCGAATATGAATTTATTATAAATTAATATTTCTAGCTTTTCCAAAGGTGCCCCTCACCCCTCTTATAAAAGGGCACTCCTCCTTCTCATTTCTTCACACCTTCAAAGCCTTTTGGATCACCCAAACTCTGCCCAAATACTCTTCCAACGTCCCTCACTACAACCTAGAGGCCTTAGTTTGATCTGAAATCCAACCTAAGGAGCCCTTTTGATCAAATCAAAAGGAAGAACCCGAAGAAGAGGTAATGTTTTCACCACCCCTTTTCAAGTTCCTTTCTTCTTCCACTTATTCTTCCTTTGTTATTACCATTCCAAGATAATAACTCCAGTATCATATATATACTATTAGTTTATTATAAATATGGTACAAACATATTCATTATTCTATCCACCCTTTGAATAACATGTCACCATACGTGCGTACGTACGGCTTACCGTCTCCACGTCGTGGTGTAATTGTTATTCAATATATTATTATTTGGATGGGTATAATAATGATGTGTAACTCATGAAAATAAAAAATATAACATGTTAATTATTCTTTATATATGATATACCATCCATTTATATATTATTTTAATATCAAAATATTGATATTCTCTCTTGTGCGTACGTACGGACTACCGTCTCCACGAACGCGATGAGATTCATTCTCCATCGTATCCATTCAAGTATAATTATCATTTGATGATTTAAAAATGATATTTAAGGACTTTATATCATTATGGATATGAAAAATATACAATCTATCTATTACAAACATGGATTACGTAACAAAACATATAAATGAAAACGAGTAAGTTAACACCCGAAACGACGATAATACTAAGATATTTTTAACAAATCAATGTTAAAAGATTATATATGATATCATATTAATGTATATGATTATTGTATAATTTGATAACAATTATTTCACCGTTATACTGGAGTTTAACCTACCCCAACCAAGGAAAAGTGCAAGGTAAGGGTTATTTCACAATCTATTCATTATCTGAGGTTGTTTATATGTAATAATCTACTGGGATCTCTTTATCATCCACATCCATGTTTCTTAAAAATGTATTTCAAAACATTTTTACTATTTAAAATAATATGGGTTAAAGTCATTTATACCCTTGTTTGACTTTTTATAAGAGTTTTATAAAGGAATCTTTCTGTCGTTTTCCAAACAAGGAGCTTTTAACCTTTTCGACAGAATTAAGGTAAGAATGATTTTTTTAACTTATACGACAGGTGCGGTTATTTTTTTCCATTATAAAATCGCTGAAGATTCCCTTACAAGCTTATAAGAATATATTCAATGAAAATGTTTTATTTTATAAATATATGACTCTTAAATTATTTCAAAATAAAAATAGATATGTCTCTAAAAAGAGTTTTGATTTCATCTATGTCAACATCCTTTGATGGATTTTACGCTTATTTGAAGTTGATTTATTATGATAAAAAACATCTATATTGTATTGAAGGTTTTGTGATATGTTTGACTGTGCATGTGCTATTTTTATACCATTCATAGTTTATGGTGAGAGTATTGACATTTCGTATGCTAGTTTTAATACAAATTTTTATGTTATGTTTAAACCTTTTCATATGGGAATGAATTGGACTTAATATGTGACGGGTGGAGCCCGCTATAGCTCCTTGATGCATCAGTAGGTCTCATGAGACAAACTAGTGTCTTGGCACAAGGGCTTGGAAAAATCTTATTTGTAGTCTTGGCATGAGGCCTTGGCTAGGTGGTTATGATAGTCTGGCATTATGAATTCCATCATTATGAAAGTGGTTATTGATATTACATGTGATTATTTGATTAGTAGAATATCCATGTGAATAAGTAAATAGAATTATTTCATTTTACTTTTTCCATACTATGTTGAATTTCAAGTTTAAAAGGATTTTGTTTTAGTTATACATTGCCTTAAATGTTTATGCTTATTTTTGAAAGTTTCCGCTATATTATTATCCTTACTGGGCATTTGAGATCACCCCTTTTCTATGTTTTATTTTTCCCAGGATGTGAAGAAGTAAGTTATGAATGACCTGCAGGGATATTATGAGGGGATAATAGTGTGGACTATGGAGACATTATGTTGTTGTAGTAGTTTTCACTTTATGATGTAATGTAAGACTTATGAATATATCTAGTGTTTCCAAGGCTACTAAACCAATCAGTCTTTCGAGATTTGATCTTTCTTGTGATAATGTCAATGTTAGGTAATAATGCACCGACTCTAGGTAACTGGGGTCGGGGTGTTACAGTTGGTATCATAGGAAGTTTATTACAAACCTTGGAAACTAGATTTAGATAAACTCTGATTAGAGCACGTAGACCTAAGATGAACTTTGAGGATTAGTATAGAAGAACTTCCTAGAATTTTGGTATTGTAGAGATTTTGTGAGTTTTTTGAGCAATGCATCCCTGTCTGGATACGAGCAGGTAGAGGCGGCTCTGGAACAGATGTACCTAGGGGTAAAACACGAAAACACCGCTTTGAGCTAGACTCGAATGGGAACTGGTGCACAACAACGGGCCTTGCTGCAGTCTTGGTTACGACACTCCCGGGGGATATGCTTAGGATAACTCTCATTTTCTTTACAAATCATTATGAAGGGTTTATGAGTATATAATTCCTCAAAGAAAATATTTTTATGATTATATATTATATCCATAAATAGTTCAATTTATGTTAAGTGTTTTATAAGTATGGGATTATGTATTTTGATTCATAAACTGATCTAGTTCATGCCATTGTTTAGAATTGGCGCCTAGTGGAAGAAATGGAAACTGTATCAATGCACTCACTCCATGTAGGGATTTCCCTCCTGCTCAAGATAATTATAGTGGAGCTGGTGATGCAACAGGTGCCGATCAGCTAATCACCATACTGGGACAACTCACTCAGGTTATGAATAATAACCTTACCCGTATGGAGCACCCTGATCCGCAGCATGAAGGGTCAATGTTAGATCAATTCATGAGGCAACAACCACCAATATTCAATGGGAGTACAAATCCCTTAGTAGCTGAGAAATGGATAAATTCTCTAGAGAAAATATTTCAGGCTTTGGGGAGTAGTGAAAGGGAAAAAGTTATCATGGAAGTTTATCGCCTCACTGGAGATGTGGATCAATGGTGGTCATTGATTTAAAATACAAAGGAAGATGATGAAGTATCAAATATGGAATGGAGAGAGTTCAAAGATCTATTTTTAGAAAAATACTTTCCTCACGACCATCGAGCAGATATGGAAAGGCAGTTTCTGAGTCTGAGACAAAAGTAGGATGAGAATGTCACAAAGTATGAGGCTAACTTTACAAGGTTAGCAAGGTATGCTGGAGATTATATAAGTAACCCAAGAAGTAAGATTGATCGTTTCTTTGATGGGTTAAAACCATTTCTCCATCGAGCATTAGTATCACAATCCTTCTCGTCATACGAAGATATTGTCTCATGTGCTATCAAGACCAAAAAGGAATTCTCTAAGTCTTATAACTTTAAAGAAAAGCAAGAGAAGAAGAGACCTACTAATCAATCTGGGAATGGAAATAAGGGGAAGAAGGGAAAGGTTGAATATCCATCATGTGGTAAATGTGGTAAAAAACACCCTGGTACTTGCTTGAAGGGAACAGGAGTCTGTTACAAGTGTGGTGAAAAAGGCCACCAAGCTCGTGATTGAAATTGGAAGAAGGAAGCTACCAATGTTCAGTGCTATAATTGTAGGGAGATGGGCATTATTCAAATGAATTTCCTAATCATTAGGAGAACTTACATTAGAAAAGGCCAAGGGATCAAGGCCAAGCTTATGCTATCACTACTGCTGAGGTAGAAGCTCCGAAAGACGTGGTAGCAGGTAGTTTAATGGTTTCCTCAAGTTTAGAAAATGTATTATTTGATTCTGGATCATCGCATTGTTTCATATCTTCCCAGTTTTCTAAGAAAATTAGATATTTCCAATTTAATTTAACAAGGGAGTTGTCAGTTAAAACTCCTAAGGGAAGTATTATTGCAACAAAGTTTTGTGAATCAGTCCCCATTAGAGCACATAAATGTTCTTTATCTTCTGATCTCGTCGTCATACCTATGATTGAGTTTGACATAATCCTCGGTATGGACTGGATTTCTGAATATGATGCAAATATTTATTATAAGAAGAAAGAGTTTATGATTCTTGATGATGATGATAAGGATCACCTTATATTTAGAGCAGAATCGTCACCACCTAATTCGTATCTAGATCCACCCCCAGTATCTCAACTAAATTCAATTATTGGGGAGGAAGAGAATGAAATAACTGTGGGTGAGGAAAGTAATGTTCAGATAGAAGATGTACCTGTTGTGAAAGAATTTTTAGATGTATTTCCGGAAGATTTACCTGGACATCCTCCAGAACGAGAAGTTGAGTTTTCCATTGATTTAATTCCTGGATCAAGGACTCTATCAAATACCCCTTATAGAATGGACACTATAGAATTAGTCAAACTAAAGAAACAACTAGAGGAATTGAGTAATAAAGGATTTATTCGCCCTAGTGTTTCTCCATGGGGAGCCCCTGTCCTTTTTGTTAAAATGAAAGACGGATATATGAGGTTATGTATCGACTACAAGGAGATCAATGCTATAACAACACAGAACAAGTATCCCCTACCATGCATTGATGATTTATTTTACCAACTCCATGGAGATCAATACTTTCAAAGATTGACCTTCGATCTAGATACCATCAGTTGTGTGTGAAGAAGGAAGACATTCCGAAGACAGTATTTCGAACTAGGTATGGGCATTATGAGTTTACAGTAATGCCTTTTGGATTGACTAATGCACCCTCTGTATTCATGGATCTGATGAATAGAGTTTTCAAGGAGTATCTCGATGAATTTGTGGTGGTATTTATGGATGATATCTTGGTATACTCAAAAATCTACGAAGATCATGAAAATCACATGCGCATTATCTTGAAGACTCTGAGAAGACATGAATTATATGGGAAGTTTAGCAAGTGTGAATTATGGCTTCAGGAGATTTCTTTTCTTGGCCATATTGTCTCTAAAGATGGAATCTCTGTTGATCCTTCTAAGACTAAGGAAATCCAAGAATGGCCAACACCGACGAGTATAACTGAGGTACGTAGTTTTATTGGTTTAGCAGGTTATTATCAACGTTTCGTCCAGAATTTTTCCCGATTGGCTAAACCATTAACGAAGCTCACACGTAAAGGGGTTAAATTTTTTGGACAAAAGAGTGTGAAGAATGTTTCAAAGAACTGAAGAGAAGATTAGTCAATGCTCCTATATTTACTCTACCATCGGGGAATGATGGGTTTGTTATTTATAGTGATGCATCAAAGAAAGGACTTGGTTGTGTCCTTATGCAGAATGATAGGGTTATTGCCTATGCATCACGACAGTTGAAAATTCATGAACAAAACTATCCTACTCATGATCTCGAGTTAGCAGCTGTGATCTTTTCTTTGAAGATATAGAGTCACTACCTCTATGGTGAAAATGTGAAATTTATACTGATCACAAGAGTTTGAATTATATTATCTCACAAAAAGAACTCAACATGAGGAAAATGAGATGGCTTGAATTACTCAAGGATTATGATTGAACGATACACTACCACCCATGGAAGGCAAACAAGGTGGAAGATGCTTTGAGCAGAAAAGATCATGGAGTTTTGAACAATATGAGAATTGAAAGGGATCCAACTTTCATGGATCTAGTGAAGATGGACATGGGAATAACCAGGGAAGGTGAAACATCAATGCTTTTTCAAATGGTTGCCAAACCATCTTTACTAGAAAGGATTAAGAGTTCTCAGACTGATGATGAGGAATTTCAAAAGAAGATTAAAGCTGTGAATGATGGGAGACTGAGAGACTTTGTGTATGAAGATGGAATTTTGAAATTCGGGAAGAGGCTTTGTGTTCCTGATATACCTGATATAAAAAGGGAATTGCTAGATGATTCTCATAGTTCCAATTTCTCTATACATCCTGGGAGCACCAAAATGTATAGAGATTTGAAGGAATATTTTTGGTTGGACAACATGAAGAGGGATATTGCTGATTTTGTGTCAAGATGTATGGTTTGTCAACAAGTGAAATCTGGAAGGCAACAGCCTGGAGGAGTCATGCAACTTCTTCCCATACCGGAGTGGAAATGGGACAATATTACGATGGACTTTGTCATGGGGCTACCAAAGACTCCTAGAAGGAACGGTGAAATATGGGTTATTATTGATTGTCTTACCAATTCAGCACATTTTCTTGCTATAAGAGAAGATCTACCCCTAGAACTTCTAGCAATACTATATATTAATGAAGTTGTAAGACTACATGGAGTACCCCTATCGATTATTTCTGATTGTGATCCCCGTTTTACTTCAAGATTCTAGAAAAGTCTTCAGAAATCCCTGGATACTGAACTTCATTTGAGCACTGCTTACCACCCTCAGACAGACGGACAATCAGAATGGACTATTCAAACCTTAGAAGACATGTTGAGATCTTTCTCACTTGACTTTCAGGGTATGTGGGATCAATTTTTACCTCTGGTAGAATTTTCCTATAACAATAGCTTCCATTCGAGTATTCAGATGGCACCATATGAAGCGTTATACCGAAAGAGATGTCTTACACCAACCTGTTGGGATGACGTTGGTGAAAGAAAACTTGTAGGCCCAGAACTGGTGGAGGAAACGATGGAAAAGGTGAAGGTAATCCAAAATCACATCAAAGCATCTCAAAGTGGGCAGAAGAGTTATGCCGATAATCGAAGGAAGGATTTGGAATTTCAAGTCGGTGATCATGTTTTCCTGAAGGTATCTCCATGGAAGGGTGTCATACGTTTTGGTAAGAAAGGTAAATTGAGTCCCAGGTACATCGGACCTTTCGAAAATCTAGAACGAATTAGGGCTGTAGCTTACCGATTGGCAATGCCGCCAAGTCTCTCCAAAGTTCACGATGTGTTCCACGTATCTCTGTTGAGGAAATACATTCCTGACCCAACGCATGTACTCACCTATGAGGAGTTAGAACTGGAACCCGATCTGTCTTATTGTGAAGAGCCCTTCAGGATTCTTGATACGAGAGAACAAGTACTGAGAAACCGGACGACGCATCTGGTAAAAGTTTTGTGGAGAAACCATAAGATGAAAGAGGAAACGTGGGAACCCGAGGAACTTATGACGAAGAACCACCTGAGTCTTTTCATGCGATAAGTATTCTAGAAATTTTGAGGACGAAATTATTTGAAGTAGGGGAGAATGTAACACCCCAAGCTTCTACGGTACGCTTCTCTTTGAATAATTTGATAGCGTGTGTTGTATGCAACACCGAGTTCTAACACACCATAACCAATCAAACTAGTCGTTATGAATAGTAATACCTAGTTTTTGAAATTATATATATTTTATTTTTTAAAATGGACTTAATTTTTGGATTCGGAATATCGAATTTAGCCTGAGGTGAAATTTTGGTACCTTTCGGATAACTTTAATATTTTGATGAATAGTGAAAATTACTAAATTTTAATTAAAAACAAATTTTTTAATCAAAATAATTAATAGTGATAAATTATGAATTTGAGAGGTTTTAAAATATATTTATAATATATTTTTACCATTTAATACAATTTTTGTCATTGGAAATAATTTGACAATTAAACCGGACATAAAAAAGTGTCAATCTTTTGATAGTTATTATCTCTTAAAATCACGCTTTTTGTTTTAACAACGGGAATTAATTTTAAATTAATTTCTACCACTTCTGTGTTTTGAATTTGGAAAAATGGATTCCATATTTGGAATTAGGATGTTCAAATTGTGTAAATAGGTAACGTTTATTTTTAGACATTTTGAATAATTACTTCGGTAAATATTTTATTTACCATGGTTAAGGGTAAATCCGGTAAATAAGGGTTAAAAACAATATTATAATAATACTAAATTACCCTAAAACGTGTCCTAGCCTTATTGGTTGATACATTTTCGACCATAGGCATCTTTGGGTCGATTTGGGACCCCATGGAGCCACTTGTAGGTGATAGGGACACTTTATTTTAATTAAGTTAAAATGAATACAAAAATGACACATGCATATATCTTTTAGCAAAAAAAAATTACATAGGGTTATATATGTTGGATTTTAGACTATAAATATTCATTAAAAATCTAAAAAGATTTAATACATAATGATATTTTATTTATAATTTTTAGAGATTACATAATTTAATTTATTTATGACACAATGATGATGTAGTAATTAACATAATAGTGAAAATTTAAAATAATTGATATTATAAATACCAAAATAAATATAATTTGAGACTTTTAATGAATTAAAATAATTTTATAGGATAATTTGACATATTAGGATTGATTTAATTAACTTTTTTCTAAGTAATTATTCTTTTATGAGTTTCACAAAAATCAACTATTGAATAGTGTCAAAATTGACATAAAAAAGTTTTTAAATAAAATATTATATTATTAATTGATATTAAATTCCTAAAAAATATAAGGTTCGGCCAAGAGACTTATATAATGATAGGTGTATCATTAATGGACCACTTGGGGGTCTCTTGGATGTATATGTTAAGTTTATTAACCATATAAGATAAAAATACAAAGAGACATTGTAAAAGTGAAACTAATTAACTTAGAGTTAATACTTAAAGATAAGGTTAATATAAGTAACGAAACCATTATAAATTCTATATTTTGAGTGGTTTTCAACCCATCCCCACCTTAACATTTAAATAATCAACTTTGGAGCCATTAGAAACCGAATATGAATTTATTATAAATTAATATGTCTAGCTTTTCCAAAGGTGCCCCTCACCCCTCTTATAAAAGGGCACCCCTCCTTCTCATTTCTTCACACCTTCAAAGCCTTTTGGTTCGGCCAAACTCTGCCCAAATACTCTCCCAACTTCCCTCACTACAACCTAGAGGCCTTAGTTTGATCATAATGCCAACCTAAGGATCCCTTTTAATCAAATCAAAAGAAGAACTCGAAGAAGAGGTAATGTTTTCACCACCCCTTTTCAAGTTCCTTTCTTCTTCCACTTCTTCTTCCTTTGTTATTACCATTCTAAGATAATAACTCCAGTATCATATATATACTGTGATGTTATTATAAATATGGTACAAACATATTCAGTATTCTATCCACCCTTTGAATAACATGTCACCATACGTGCGTACGTACGGCTTACCGTCTCCACGTCGTGGTGTAATTGTTATTCAATATATTATTATTCGGATGGGTATAATAATGATGTATAACTCATGAAAATAAGAAATATAACATGTTAATGAATCTGTATATATGATATACCATCCATTTATATATTATTTTAATATCAAAAGAATGATATTGTCACTCTTGCGTACGTACGGACTACCGTCTCCACGAACGCGATGAGATTCATTTTCCATCGTATCCATTCAAGTATAATTATCATTTGATGATTTAAAAATTATGTTTAAGGACTTGATATCATTATGGATATAAATAATATACAACCTATCCATTACAAACATGGCTTATGTGACAAAACATATAAAATAAAACAAGTAAGTTAACCCCCGAAACAACGATAATACTAAGATATTATTAACAAATCAATGATAAAAGATTATATATGATATCATATTAATGTATATTATTCTTGTATAATTTAATAACAATTATTTCACCATTATTGTAACACCCTGAGATTTTATGAAAAATATTCTTTTTAATTTCATTAATGTCTTGTGTTGTACGCTACACCAAAAGGAGCTTGCACAACACGCATCCTTGACTTGCCTTGCATTACACGCAATCGCGGCCTTCCTCGATAGCATGTGTAGTACGTAATAACGAGTTTCACTAAACAACAATATGCTATTAAAATATTATTAAAACTAGCCATTATGAATAGTAATAACCGGTTTTTGAAATTTTTTAAATTTCATTTTTTAAAATGGACTTCATTTTTGGATTCGGAATATCGAAATTAGCTTGGGGTGAAATTTTGGTACTTTTCGAATAACTTTCATTTTCTGATGAATAGTGAAAATTACTAAATTTTAATTAAAAACAACCTTTTTAATTGAAATAATTAATAGTGATAAATTATTAATTTGAGTGGTTTTAAAGTATATTTAGAATATATTTTTACAATTTAATACAATGTTGTTCATTGGATGTAATTTCACATTTAAACCAGACATAAACAAGTGTCAATCTTTTGATAGTTATTATCTCTTAAGAACACGCTATTTGTTTTGACGATGGAAATTAATTTTTAAATTAATTAATGCAACTGATATGTTTTTAATTTTGTAAAATAAACATAATTTTTGAGTCATAATATCAAATATAGCTTAGGCCTAATTTTTGGTATTTTTCTGGAAACTTTCATTTTTTGATGAATAGTGAAACCACTAAGTGGTAGTTAAGAAAAATGAATTTTTCAAAAAACTTAATTTTACCGCTTTTGTGAGTGTAATTTTAAAAATCCGAGAGACACGGTTGATGTCAGTAAGTAAAATTTGGTTCAATGAGATGAAAATAATTTTTGGTGAATAGTAACTTTTTACTTTTTTTACCACGGTTAAAAGTAAATTGGGTAATTAAGGGTAAAAATGATATTATTATTACCCTAACACATGTCCTAATTAAATTGGATAAGTGTAATTCGACCAAAAACAACCTTAGGAATAAAATATTAACATTTAGGCCCACTTGGATTAGATTAGGATATTTATTATTAATTTATTTAAAGAAGGGTTAAAATAGTTAAAATCAACGTTTAATAAGTAAATAATTTTTAATATAAGGTTATACATAAGATAAATTCGACTATAAATATTCATTATAAAGATAAAGATATTTCCTACATAATGATATTTTATTTGTAATTTTTAGACGTTATATAATTTAATTTATTTATGACACAAATATGATGCAGTAATTATCTTATTAATGAAATATTGACATAATTGATGTTACAAATACCCAAATAAATAAAATTTGAAACTTTTTATGAATTTTACTAACTTTATTGGTTAATATGACATGTTAGTGTTGATTTAATTAACTATTTTCGAACTAATCATTCTTTTATGATTTTCACAAAAATCAATTACTAAATAGTGTCAAAATTGACATAAAATGGTTTTTAAAATAAATATTATATTAGTAATTGTTATGTTATTCCTAAAAATCTAAGGTTCGGCCAAATGACTTAGATAAGGTTATATATATTATTAATAAACAACTTGGTGTTTGTTTGGCTTCTTATAGTAAGTTTATTAACCTTATAGTATAAGAACACAAGAAGACACAGTAAAAGTAAAATTATTTAACTTAATGTTAAATCTAAATGATAAGGTTAAAATTGGAACCTAAACTTGTCTAAATTCTATTGGATGAGAGAATTTCTACCCACCCCACCTTATCTCCGAAATAAATCAATTTGGAGCTATTTAAAACCGAATTTGTCTTTATAATAAAATAATAGTTTTAGTTATTCCAAAGGTGCCCCTCTCCTCCCTTATAAAAGGGCACATCCTCCCCCTCTTCCTCACACCACTTTGAGCCTTCATGCTCGGACAAACCCTACTAAATTATCTTCTCCACTTCCCTAGAAACATCCTAGAGGTCCTGGTCTTCTTCAAAGACCAATTTTAATGCCCTAAGAGAAGGACTCAAAGAGGCGCTTCCAAGAAGAGGTAATGTCCGTTACCGATTCTTTCAACTTTATTTATTCTTCCACTTCTTCTTCTTAGGTTGTTTCATTATGAAGTAATAACATCAGTATCACTCATATACTGATATGTTATTATAAGTATTAAACAACCCTATTTCACCATCTATCCATCCTACGGAAAACGAAATCACCGCGCGTGTATACGTACGGAATACCGTATCCACGCCGTGGTGTAATCTATTTTCCACCACCACCTTACTTGGATGGGTATAATGGTGTACATAATAACTATATATTATTATTTTAAAGTGATATTGATTCTTAAATAGTATACATACACTCCAATACAATTCCACGATCATGAGAACGATATCATCGCTCGTGCGTACGTACGGACTACCGTCCCCACGACGCGATGAGATTCATTCTCCACGTTAACCATTCATGAATGATTATAAAGTATACATAATAAGTAATCATGAAATATATGACATAATAATGATACTGGATTTATGTGTATATATATGTATTTCATCTACTTAATTCCATTCAACTCAATAAGGAAACGAATACAGCGTTCATGCGTACGTACGACCTACCGTCTCCATGAATGGTGTATTTCTTTCCATTTACTGATCTATTATATATATGTATATTTTGAATATATATTATATATAAATCATTTTTTATATTCTATAATTAAGTAATCATGATCTAAGTAATCATATGAATAATTACAAGTTAAAACATGGACGACAAATGAAACGATTTTACCCAAAACGCTCTTTAACATGGAATTTACAAAAGAACGGGTAAAATAAAGTCATAAGTGAACCATATATGATATCATAAAAATCAGTATGATTCTGTAATAAGTCAATGACATTATTGAAATCATTATACAGGAGTTTCGGACACTTATGTAGCAAATCGGACCTAAGGTAAGGGAAATATCACAATCTCATTTTTATCCGAGATTGTTTATACTTTGGTAATTACTGGGGTGTATTTTATCATCCACATCCATGTTTCCTCAATATTTAATATTATTTCCATCCACCTGCAATTGTTTAAATCCAATTTTACCCTTAGGTGAGTTTTTAGTAAAATATATGAAAGGAATCTTTTGTCGTTTTTCATACGAGGTACTTTTTGACTTTTCCGACAAAAGTACGAGAAGAATGTTTTTTTTAACTTATACGGCATGAATGGATTTTTAAAAAAGTATTTCCAAGAATCTTTCTTTAAATTTTTTCAAGTTTATTTTTAATCAACTTCTTTTAGTTTAAAATTGTATGACATGTTAAGAAAGAAAAAGTGTTTTTGAAGTAGAAAGGATATTTTCCTCAAGAATGGAGTTCAAGTGTTTTATAAAAATTATTTTCCATCTAAGATAATATAGGGTTCTGTTTCTATCCCTATTGTTACATTGATTTTATTATGTTGTGATGGAATTATTTTTATGAATTTCTTTATCTTATATGAATTTTTTATGATGTCATGATGTTTAAGAATCCCATTTTTATTACATTGGTTATGCAATGATGTATGATTTATGATTTTGTGGCACACATAAGAATGGTATCATTATGATATGGGTGGGACCTGTATCTCCCTCCAATACATTGGGTAATGATTTTATATCTCATGAGATAGACATGGGTAGAACGGCAGGTTAAACCGGTTCAGTGAAACAGGACTAAAACAAGGAGTGAACTCTGTTCAGAAATGGACTTTGTCCACTAAGATAGTCTTGTCAATGATTCTTGACTAATAAGAAATGGTTCTCTATGATTATGTGTGTATGCCACAAAGTTTCATGTTTTAAAATATGATTATTGGGGTTTACATTTCACTACTATGATTTATCCCATGTTATGATATTATGATCTCTTTTTCAGGTTAAGATTTCCAAAATGTTATGTTCTTATGAATATGATGTGATTGATATTTCTTTTGTTTACCCTTACTGAACATTTGATCTCACCCTTTTATGTTTTCTTTTCCATGGGATATAAAGAAAGGTTTTAGGTAAAAAAAAGGTGGAAGATCTTTATGGGAGATGTTGAAGATCTTTCACCATGATTAGAAGATTATATTCCGAGTTTCCAAAGACACTAAACTATTACGGTCCTTGTGTGTGTGTTTTTGTTATGTACTAAGTATTCCGAAAATGTAAGGTAATGTCCATGTACGTTAAGCTTTAGGTCTCTATAGTTGGTATCAGAGGAAAGGTTTAGTCAACCTTTGGAAACTAGGATACGAAAATTTTAGTGAGATCCCTAGAGATATTTCTAAGGTATGTCTAGGGATGTCCCTAAGGATAAGTATACGTATAGGATATAGTCCTAGAACTACGGTAACGATATTAGAATTTAACCTAAGATGTTAGATATTGAGGGTGCTCCCCCTTTATTATGTTGTTTTCCCTAGCATGATTTTTGCCTCTCACACTATTCTTTTTGAGTTTTAGAAAATGGCTGGAAACAGGAAGATTCATGATAATGGAGGATATGACAGACAATGGAATGATATTCTTCATGAGAAACCAAATGAAATGGGATTTGGAAGTCCAAACATCATTATTATGCCGAATCAGAAATATCATAATATGATCAATAATCTCAACTTTGGTAAGTTTCTCGACTCAGATAATAAGAGAAATATGGAGTTTCATGATGATCATAGAGGAAATAAATTTCAATTTCCCTCATGTAAATCATGTGGGAAGAGGCATCAAGGAGATTGTTTCAAGGGAACTGAAAGATGCTTTTGGTGTGGAAAAGAAGGACACAAAGCCAGTAAGTTCAAAGGAAAAGGTTCAGTTAACACCATGGATGAGGATAATGGTATTTCTATGACATCAACAATGGTTAAATGTTTTAAATGTGGAATGTACGAGCATTATGCAAACCAATTCCCTAAGGGAATGTCTCATGAAGAGAATCAGTACGGCCATATGGGTAGTATTTATGTTGATGATGATGAAGAGACTACAAATGATATGTGAGATGAAATAATTTTTGAAGCTCGGTCAATGGTTTAAGAATGTAGTGGAATAATTACATGTTTATCAAGTGTAATGTTGTATAAGTAATCTCATGGTACAATGGAATAAAGAGACATCTAAGGATTGTTACACTGTTGTCTTTCCTTGAGTTTTGAAAGTGTATGATTAATGGTACTAGTATCCATTAAAGGTTATTCAGATATTTTTGGAATATAGATGATATGTGCATAATGAAGGGATAAGGATAAAATGAAATGTTTGACAGTATTCATGAGCTCATGATTGATATAAGTACTAAGTGATATCATGGTTTGAGTATAAAGAATTTTGAGGATTTTGGTTTGTGGAAAGTGTTAACTTTTAACTGCATTCATGTTTTCACTAAGGTGAAATGGGTATTCATTCTTCAATAGAATACATGATTAAGGTATTCACATGTTTGTAATTTGACCAACAAGATATATCTTATGATATATGGGGGATAAATGATGGCATTCACGTGATTGTTATGTGACATTTCATGTAATCATTTTCTTTATACTATGAGATTGGACCGTAGTATTTTAGATAAGCCTAAATATTGGAATGGATTATGTTGGACATAAGTTAGGATAGAACTTTTTTCGATATTATTTATGGGATGTTATAGTAATATAGCCTTAGAAAAAGGACAACCTGCAGGACGGGCGACAGCCCATCGCGTCGGACAAGGCTGTGGGAATCGAACCCACAACTGAAGTGTGACTGGCCTTTACCGCCTACCACTGGCCTACAGGAAGTCCCTATTTAGTAGAAACTAGTTTTAATATATTAAGAAGTATGATATCTGAAGTATAAGTCCATTTTAGAAACCATATATGATTAATCTCACTATAGATGGACTTATGTAAGTTTTGATAAATTTTCGAACCTTTTTTTTGAGACAGATGGAATGACCCATCATTTTATCACATGATCTGCTAACACATCATGAATGATAAATTCATCTTCATTTCTTTAAGATATGAAGTGGAAATTGTCCAAAGAACGACCAACTGTGAGACTATACCAAAATCACAAAAGTATTTCTTCAAATTCCAATTTTATCAACTTTATGGAAATGATCTTGAAAACCAAAAATGATTTCCTAGTGCTCTTATATCTGATAAATCAGATGGTACCTTAGATCGTCACAAATTTATGGCTTTGTGATTGCTGGCTTTTCCATAGCCATGTTCTCTACCACTCTCCATCAGAACATGATGGTTAGATTTCTCTTCCATATCCATATTTTCACCTATGTGGAAACCCAGTGATTAGTTTATTTGGGTAACCGTTACGTTTCATAATTTTATTTTTAAAGATTGGTTTTGGTATTCCTTTTTACGATATGGGTTTTTATTAAAGAAACTTTCGAGTAGTAAACCATTTATTACCCCGACGAATTTCGAGGGCGAAATTCATTTTAAGGGGCGTAGAATGTAACACCCCATGATTTTATGAAAAATATTCTTTTTAATTTCATTAATGTCTTGTGTTGTATGCTACACCAAAAGGAGCTTTCACAACACACATCCTTGACTTGCCTTGCATTACACGCAATCACGACCTTCCTCCACAGCGTGTGTAGTACGCAATAACGAGTTTCACTAAACAACAATATGCTATTAAAATATTATTAAAACTAGCCGTTATGAATAGTAATAACCACTTTTTGAAATTTTGTAAATTTTATTTTTAAAAATGGACTTCATTTTTGGATTCGGAATATCGAAATTATCTTAGGGTGAAATTTTGGTACTTTTCGGATAACTTTCATTTTCTGATGAATAGTGAAAATTACTAAATTTTAATTAAAAACAACCTTTTTAATCAAAATAATTTATAGTGATAAATTATTAATTTGTGTGGTTTTAAAGTATATTTAGAATATATTTTTACAATTTAATACAATTTTGTTCATTGGATGTAATTTCACATTTAAACCAGACATAAACAAGTGTCAATCTTTTGATAGTTATTATTTCTTAAGAACACGCTATTTGGTTTGACGATGAGAATTAATTTTTAAATTAATTAATGCAACTGATATGTTTTGAATTTGGTAAAATAAACATCATTTTTGAGTTCATAATATCAAATATATCTTAGGCCTAATTTTTGGTATTTTTCTGGAAACTTTCATTTTTTGATTAATAGTGAAACCACTAAGTGGTAGTTAAGAAAAATGAATTTTTCATAAAACTTAAATTTACCGCTTCTGTGAGTGGAATTCCAAAAATCCTAGAGACACGGTTGATGTCAGTAAGTAAAATGTGGTTCAATGAGATGAAAATAATTTTTAGTGAATAGTAACTTTTTACTTTTTTTACCACGGTTAAAAGTAAATAGGGTAATTAAGGGTAAAAATGATATTATTATTACCCTAACACATGTCCTAATTTTATTGGATAAGTTTAATTCGACCAAAAACAACCTTAGGAATAAAATATGACCATTTAGGCCCACTTGGATTAGATTAGGACATTTATTATTAATTTATTTAATGAAGGGTTAAAATAGTTAAAATCAATGTTTAATAAGTAAATAATTTTTAATATAAGGTTATACATAAGATGAATTCGACTATAAATATTCATTAGAAAGCTAAAAATATTTCCTACATAATGATATTTTATTTGTTATTTTTAGACGTTATATAATTTAATTTATTTATGACATAATTATGATGTAGTAATTATCTTATTAATGAAATATTGACATAATTGATGTTATAAATACCCAAATAAATATAATTTGAGACTTTTTATGAATTCCACTAATTTTCTAGGTTAATATGACATGTTAGTGTTGATTTAATTAACTATGTTCGAACTAATCATTCTGTTATGCGTTTCACAAAAATCAATTACTAAATAGTGTCAAAATTGAAAAAAAATGGTTTTTAAAACAAATATTATATTAGTAATTGTTATTTTATTCCTAAAAATCTATGGTTCGGCAAAATGACTTAGATAAGGTTATATATATTAATAATAAACAACTTGGGGTTCGTTTGGCTGCTTATAGTAATTTTATTAACCTTATAGTATAAGAACACAAGAAGACACATTAAAAGTAAAATTATTTAACTTAATGTTAAATCTAAATGATAAGGTTAATATAGGAACCTAAACTTGTCTAAATTCTATTTTATGAGAGTATTTCGACCCCTCCCCACCTTATCTTCGAAATAAATCAATTTGGAGCTATTTAAAACCGAATTTTACATTATAATAAAATAATAGTTTTATTTATTCCAAAGGTGCCCCTCTCCTCCCTTATAAAAGGGCACCTCCTCCCCCTCTTCCTCACACCACTTTGATCCTTCAAGCTCAGCCAAGCCCGGCCAAATTCTCTTCTCCACTTACCTAGAAACATTCTAGAGGTCTTGGGCTTCTACAAAGACCAATTTTAGTGCCCTAATAGGAGGACTCAAAGAGGCGCTTCAAAGAAGAGGTAATGTCTGTTACCGATTCTTTCAACTTTATTTCTTCATCCACTTCTTCTTATTAGGTTGTTTCATTATGAAGTAATAGCATCAGTATCACTAATATACGGATATGTTATTATAAGTATGAAACAGCCCTATTTCATCATCTATCCATCCTATGGAAAATCAAATCACCGCGCGTGTGTATGTACGGAATACCGTCTCCACGCCGTGGTGTAATCTATTTTTCACCACCACCTTACTTGGATGGGTATAATGGTGTACATAATAACTATATATGATTATTGTAAAGTGATATTTATTCTGAAATAGTATACATACACTCCAATACAATTCCACGATCATGAGAACGATATCATCGCTCGTGCGTACGTACGGACTACCGTCTCCACGACGCGATGAGATTCATTCTACACGTTAACCATTCATGAATGATTATAAAGTATATATAATAAGTAATCATGAAATATATGACATAATAATGATACTGTATTTATGTATATATATATTTATTTCATCTACTTAATTTCATTCAACTCAATAAGGAAACGAAAACAGCGTTCATGCGTACGTACGGCCTACCGTCTCCATGAACGGTGTATTTCTTTCCATTTATTGATCTATTATATATATGTATATTCTGAATATATATTATATATAAATCATTTTTTATATTCTGGAATTAATTAATCATGATCTATGTAATCATATGAATAATTACAAGTTAAAACACGGATGACAAATGAAACGATTTTACCCAAAACGCTCTTTAACATGGAATTTACAAAAGAACAGGTAAAATAAAGTCATAAGTGAACCATATATGATATCATAACAATGAGTATGATTCTGGAATAAGTCAATGACATTATTCAAATCATTATACAGGAGGTTCGGACACTTACGAAGCAAATCAGACCTAAGGTAAGGGAAATATCACAATCTCATTTTGATCCGAGATTGTTTATACTTTGGTAATTACTGGGGTGTATTTTATCATCCACATCCATTTTTCCTAAATATATAATATTATTTCCATCCACCTACAATTTTTTAAATCCAATTTTACCCTTAGGTGAGTTTTTAGTAAAAGATATGAAAGGAATCTTTTGTCGTTTTTCGTACGAGGTACTTTTTTACTTTTCCGACAAAAGTACGAGAAGAATGTTTTTTTTAACTTATACGGCATGAATGGATTTTTAAAATAGTATTTCCAAGAATCTTCCTTTAAATTTTTTCAAGTTTATTTTTAATCAACTTCTTTGAGTTTAAAATTGTTTGACATGTTAAGAAAGGAAAAGTGTTTTTGAAGTAGAAAGGATATTTTCCTCAAGAATGGAGTTCAAGTGTTTTATCAAAATTATTTTCCATCTAAGATAATATAGGGTTCTGTTTCTATCCCTATTATTACATTAATTTGACTATGTTGTGATGGAATTATTTTTATGAATTTCTTTATCTTATATAAATTGTTTTATGATGTCATGATGGTTAAGAATCCCATTTTTATTACATGGGTTATGAAATGATGTATGATTTATGATTTTGTGTCACACATAAGAATGGTATCATTATGAGATGGGTGGGACCTATATCTCCCTCCAATGCATTGGGTAATGATTTTATATCTGATGAGATAGACATGGCTGGAACGGCAGGTTAAACCGGTTCAGTGAAATAGGACTGAAACGAGGAGTGAACTCGGTTCAGAAATGGACTTTGTCCACTAAGATAGTCTTGGCAATGAGTCTTCACTAATAAAAAATGATTCTCTATGATTATGTGTGTATGCCACAATGTTTCATGTTTTAAGTTATGATTATTGGGGTTTACATTTCACTACTATGATTTATCCCATGTTATGATATTATGATCTCTTTTGCAGGTTAAGATTTCCAAAATGTTATGTTCTTATGAATATGATGTGATAGATATTTATGTGGTTTACCCTTACTGAGCATTTGAGCTCACCATTTTATGTTTTCTTTTCCCCAGGATATAAAGAAAGGTTTTAGGTAAAAAAAGGGGGAAGATCTTTATGGGAGATGTTGAAGATCTTTCACCACGATTAGAGGATTATATTCTGAGTTTCCAAAGACACTAAACTATTACGGTCCTTATGTGTGTGTTTTTGTTATGTACTAAGTATTCCGCAAAAGTAATGTAATGTCCATGTACGTTAAGCTTCAGGTATCTACAATTATATAGGAGGTTAACCTACCCCAACCAAGGAAAAGTGCAAGGTAAGGTTTATTTCAAAATCTCTTCATTATCCGAGGTTGTTTATACGTAATAATCTACTGGGATCTCTTTATCATCCACATCCATGTTTCTTAAAAATGTATTTCAAAACATTTTTACTATTTAAAAGAATATGGGTTAAAGACATTTATACCCTTAATTTACTTTTTATAAGACTTTTATAAAGGAATCTTTCCGTCGTTTTCCAAACAAGGTCCTTTTTAACCTTTTCAACAGAATTAAGGTAAGAATGTTTTTTTAACTTATATTGTGGGTGCGGTTATTTTCCGCCATTATAAAATCGTTGAAGCTTCCCTTACAATCTTATAAGAATATTTTCAATGAAAATGTTTTATTTTATAAATATATGACTCTTAAATGATTTCAAAATAGAAAGAGATATTTCTCTAAAAAGAGTTTTGATTTCATCTATGTCAACATCATTTGATGGATTTTACGCTTATTTGAAGTTGATTTTTTATGATACAATACTTCTATATTGTATTTAAGGTTTTGTGATATGTTTGACTGTGGATATACTATTTTTATACCATTCATAGTTTATGGTGAAAGTATTGACATTTTGTATGCTAGTTTTAATACGAATGTTTATGTTATGTTTAAACCTTTTCATATGGGAATGCATTGGACTTAATATGTGACGGTTGGAGCCCACTATAGCTCCTCGATTCATCGGTAGGTCTCATGAGACAAACCAGTGTCTTGGCATAAGGCCTTGGAAAAATCTTATTTGTAGTCTTGGCATGAGGCCTTGGCTATGTGGTTATGATAGTCTAGCATTATGCATTCCATCATTATGAAAGTGGTTATTGATATTTCATGTGATTATTAGATTAGTAGAATATCCATGTGAATAAGTAAATGGCAGTATTTCATTTTACTTTTTCCATACTATGTTGAAGTTCAAGTTTAAAAGGCTTTTGTTTTAGTTATACATTGCCTTAAATGTTTATGCTTATTTTTGAAAGTTTCCGCTATATTATTGTCCTTACTAGGCATTTGAGCTCACCCCTTTTCTATGTTTTAATTTTCCCAGGATGTGAAGAAGTATGTTATGAATGACCTGTAGGGATATTATGAGGGGATAATAGTGTGGACAATGGAGACATTATGTTGTTGTTGTAGTTCTTCACTTTATGATGTAATGTAAGACTTATGAATATATCTAGTGTTTCCAAGGCTACTAAACCAATCGGTCTTTCGAGATTTGATCTTTCTTGTGATCATGCCAATGTTATGTAATAATGCACCGACTCTAGGTAACTGGGGTCGGGGCGTTACACGACTCATGATTTGGAGTTAGCCTCGGTAATCTTTGCATTAAAAATATAGAGGCATTATCTTTATGTTGAAAGGTGTGATATTTATACTGATCATAAAAGTTTAAAGTATATTTTCAAAAAAAAGGAGCTGAATATGCTCCAAAGAAGATGGTTGGAGTTGATTAAGGATTATGACTGCTCAATTCATTATCACCCTGGGAAAGCAAACAAGGTGGCGGATGCATTAAGTCGACAAGACCATGCTTGCTTATCCATGATGAGGATCACAAAAGATCCAATATTTATGGATTTACAAAGGAAGGATCTTGGAATTCTAATTAAAGGGGAGATATCTTATCTTTCTCAAATGAATGTTCAACCATCTATTCATGTGAGGATTAAATAGGCACAGAAAAAAGATATAGAGTTACAAAACTAGGTGAGAAATATTCCGGAATTAAGACTTGATTTTGATGGGATAATAAAGTTCAGGAATCGGGTTTGTGTTCCTCCCATCCCAGAATTAAAGAAGAATCTACTGGATGAGGCTCATATTTCATCATTCTCTATTCATCCTGGAAGCACGAAGGTGTATAGGGACCTGAAAGAGTACTTCTGGTGGGATGGAATGAAAAGAGATGTTGCTGAATATGTCTCTCGATGCTTGGTTTGTCAGCAAGTTAAAGTTGAGAGACAGGAGTCTAAGGGGATGTTACAACCATTACCCATACCAGAATGGAAATGGAAAAATATCACCATGGACTTTGTCACTGGACTTCCTAAAACATCCAAAGTCAATAATGCTATCTGGGTTATAGTTTATCGTCTTACGAAGTCGGCACACTTCATTTCTATTAGATAAGATTTCTCTCTGGATCAGCTTGCCAGGATATATGTGAAGGAAGTGGTAAGATTTCATGGAGTACCACTTTCTATTATATCTGATCGGGATACGAGGTTTACCTTGATGTTTTGGTGAAGTCTTCAGCATACTCTAGATACAGAGTTGAGTTTTAGCACTGTTTATCATCCTCAGAGAGACAGTCAGTCTGAGAGGACAATTAAAACTCTAGAAGACATGTAGAGATCTTGCTCTATGGATTTCAAAGGTGGTTGGGATCAACACCTACCTTTGGTGGAATTTTCTTATAAAAATATCTTTCACTCTAGTATTCAGAGGGTTCCTTATGAAGCTCTCTATGGAAATAAATTCCAAACTCAAACTTTCTGGGATAAAGTTGGGTAAAGAAAGCTATTAGGTCCTGATCTTGTTGATGAGATAGCAGAAAAGTTCTGATCTATTCAACAACACATAAGAGCATCTCAGAGTTGACAAAGAAGTTATGCTGGTAACCAAAGAAAAGACCTAGAGTTTGAAGTGGGTGATAAATTGTTCTTACGAATATCTCCTTGGAAGAGAGTAATGAGATTTGGAAAGAAGGGCAAGTTGAGCCCTAGGTATATCGGTCGTTTCGAAATACCGGATCGTGTTGGGAAGGTAGCTTATCGATTTGTGCTTCCACCAAATCTCTCTCAAGTTCACGATGTGTTCCATGTATCTCTCCTGAGAATGTACATACCTGATCCTTCACATGTACTAAGCTCAGAAGTTGTACCGTTGGAGCAAGATCTTTCTTATAAAGAAGAGCCGATAGAGATTCTAGATTGTAGCAAAAAAGTTCTATAGAACAGGACCACTCACTTGGTGAATGTTTTATGGAGGAACCACCAACTATAATAAGCTACATTTGAGCTTGAGGATATGATGAGGGAAAGGTATCCTCATCTGTTGGCTATGAAGTGACGAATTTCGAGGGAGAAATTCATTTTAAGGGGGGTAGAATGTAACACCCTGATATTTTATGAGAAAAATATCATTTTATGTCTTATGTTATAGGAAACATCAATGTAATCTTTTACTACACACAACACTAGTTTGCCTTGCGTTATACGCAATAGCAACCTTCCTCGATAGCGTGTATGGTACGCAATATCAATTTTCACTAAACAACAATATATTGTTATAATATTATTATAGACTAGCCATTATGAATATTATTAACAAAATTTTGAATTTTATAACATTATTATTCATCTTACACATTTTATAAAAGATGTTATGTGAACAAAATAAATTTTTCGGGTAAAATAATTATTTTTCAAAAATTGCAGTTTTGCCACCTTTTGATGGCGCACCAACATTAAATATAGTTTTTGTTATGTTTATAAGTTCAATTTGAAAAAAAATCTTCTTTGGAATCAGGATATAAAAATTTACTTTGGATAAATTTTTCATATTATTCTAATAACTTCCATATTTTAATGAATAGTAAAAACACGGTATATTTTAATTAAAAACAACTTTTTTCATCGCAATAATTAATATGGTTAAATTATAATATTGAATGGTTTTAAAGTATAAATATAATATATTTTTACCATTTAATATAATTTATGTCATTACCATTAATTTTACATTGAATTCATAGGTAAAAACATTTCAATCTTTGGCAATGTTTTAACTTTCAAAACCCATTTTCTTAACAACGGGATTATTTTTAAATTAATTACTACAACTTCTGTATTTTGAATTTTGAAAAATGGATTCCATATTTGGGTTCAGTGGGTCAAAATTATGTTAATAGGTTACTTTTATTTTTTTGATGTTATGAATAGTAACTACTGTAATTTTTATTTACTATAGTTAAAGGTAAATCGGGTAATTAAGGGTAAAAATAAGATTATAAAATTACCCTAACACATGAAAAAATTCTATTAAATGACTAAAAGTCGACCCTTATCACCTAAGCATCAGAATAAATTCATTTTATGAACTTTTGAGCAATAAAATAATTTAATTATTATTAAAACCAATGAAAGTGACAACATGTCAATCTCTTAAATCTTATAAGTATAATAATTTTAATTTAGTGATAAACTTCATGAAACATCAAACATGAATAGTCTACACAAATCTAATAAAATTATCTACATCATTTAAATTTATTTATAATTTTTAAGGATTAAATATTTATCATTAAAGGTGACACAATAGTGATGTTGAAATTATTTTATTGATTGAAATATCAAATAAATGGTTTTAAAAATATTAAAATAAATATTATATGAACTATTTAATGTTATCCACTAATTTTATTGATAAATATGACATTTTATGAATCTATTAAAGCTTTTCTTTTGAATATATCCTCTATTTAGATTTTTTTTAATTCAAATAAATGAATAGTGTCAAAATTGATACTATTGTTATTTTATAAAAATAACATATTATAAAATTTTTTAAAAATCATAAAAATATTTAAAAATTATAAATTTAAATTTATATGGTCTAAAATGTCATAAAATATCTAATTATGGATAATTCACAGCAAATAAGTAATTATTTATATCAATTTAGAATTTAGAATATTATTACCACAAATAAAATTAAATAGATTAAATAAGGATAAATCAATTTGATAAGGCATAAAATAAATTCACAACATGTCTAAATTTTATTACTTGATGATATTAAAACCCTATCTCATCTAATATTCGGATTTGAGTCATTTTTTGAGGTTTTTAAGTGGGGTTGAAATTTATTATAAATTAATATTTCTTATAATTCCAAAGATGTCCCTCTCCTCCCTTATAAAAGGGAACCTCCTCCCTCTCCTCATCACACCCCTTTGAGCCTTCAATCTCATCCAAAACCTGCCAATTTCTCTTCTCCACTTCCCTATAAACATACTAGAGGTCCTGGTATTCTTCAAATACCATCTTTAGTTCCCTATGAGGAGGTTAAGAAGAGGCGCGTCAAAGAAGAGGTAATATCCTTTACCGATTCTTTCCATTTTATTTCTTCTTCTACTTCTTCTTATTTATTTGTTTCATCATAAATTAATAACATAAGTATCACTAATATACTAATATGTTATTATAAATATGAAACAACCCTATTTCACCTTCTATCCATCCAACGGAAAATGAAATCACCGCGTGTGCATACGTACAGAATACCGTCTCCATGTCGTGGTATAATCTGTTTTCCACCACCACCTTACATGTATGGGTATAATGGTGTAAATAATAACTATATATGATTATTATAGAATGATACTAATTCTGAGACATTCTATCTTCCACTCCAATACCATTCAATATTTATGGGAACGATATCATTGCTCGTGCGTACGTACGGCCTACCGTCTCCACGATGTGATGCGACTCGTTCTACATGATCTTCATTGAATAATGATTATATAAATGAATTGAATGAATAAATATTATATATATTACACTAATACTAGTCTGTAAATAAGGTATCTATAACCTAAAAAGAGGAATAATAATTTATTCGACAAGACATGCATAAGAACATAAAGAAATGAACACCCGAATAACAAGTCGCACTGAAATATTACTAATAAGAAGATAAGAATATGACCATGTATGATATCATAACAATGAATATGATTCTGTAATAAGTCAATGAAATTATTTAAGTCATTATACAGGATGTTCGGATACGTACGAATCATATCAGACCTAAGGTAGGGGAAAATCTCGCAATCTTAATTTTTATCCGAGATTGTTTATACTACGGTATTTACTGGGGGATATTTATCATCCACATCCATGTTTCCTCAATATGTAATATTATTTCTATCCTCCTACAATTTTTTAAATCCAATTTTACCTATTGGTGAATTTTTATTAAAAGATATGAAAGGAATCCTTTTTCATTTTCAGTACGAGATACTTTTTGACTTTTTCAGCCAAAGTATGAGAAGAATGTTTTTTTAACTTATACGACATGAATGGATTTTTATGATTCCATAGAACATTATTTCCAAGAAGCTTCATTTACAAATTTTCTAGTTTATTTTTAATTAACTTCTTTTAGTTTAAAATTTTATGACATGTTAAGAAAGGAAAAATGTTTTTGAAGTAGAAAGGATATTTTCCTTAAGAATGGAGTTCAAGTGTTTTATCAAAATTATTTTCTATCTAAGATAATATAGGGTTCTGTTTCAATCCTTATTATTAAATTGATTTGATTATGTTGTGATGGAATTATTTTTATTAATTCCTTTATCTTATATGAATTGTTTTATGATGTCACGATGTTTAAGAATCCCATTTTTATTACATGGGTTATGCTATGATGTATGATTTATGATTTTGTGGCACACATAAGAATGATTTCATTATGAGATGGGTGGGGCCTATATCTCCCTCCAATGAATTGGGTAATTATTTATATCTCATGAGATAGACATCGATAGAATGGAAAGTTAATTCGGTTCAGTGATACAGGACTAGAACGAGGAGTAAACTCGGTTCAGTAATGGACTTTGTCCGCTATGATAGTCTTGTAAATGAGTCTTGACTAAAATGAAATGAATTTATATGATTATGTGTGTCTGCCATAAAGATTCATTTTTAAATTTATGATTATTGGGATTACATTTCACTACTATGATTTATCACATGTTATGATATTATGATCTCTTTTGCAGGTTAAGATTTTCAAAATGTTATTTTCTTATGAATATGATATGATTAATATTTCTTTTGTTTACCCTTATTAAGAATTTGCGCTCACCCTTTTGTATGTTTTCTTTTCCCTAGTTTAGGAAGAAGGGTACTAAGTAGGATATTCCAAAAGGGACTCTAGATAAGATGAAATAAATGGGAGACAATGTAGATGCTTTATGAACCAGTGGTTTATGTTTCCCAGTTTCTAAAGACACTATATCTATATGGTCCTACCATGGTTTTGTTATATGATTTAATAAGTATGCTTCAATTCTAAATTAAAAAAAATGTATGTAAATTATTGGTCGTTATATGCACCAAGGGTATAGTAAACAAGAATATGTGTGGAATTAACCTCTAAGTGAAACATGCAGAAGAGAGAGATAACAAGGAGAAACTAATAGACGCCTACTCAAGAATATATATATATATAATCCCAAGTAAAAACATGAAATTCTATATAGTACTATAAAAACTGAAAGGAAAACTACAAGTACTAAAATTAAAAACAGTAGCAACCATAACGCCCAAACAACTTCTAAAAAATAATTATCAAGTAATATCCATCCCGATCACTAAACTACCTTAGTTGACCTAAAAATAGTTTTATATAAATAGGACGAGCATAAAAGTATACTCATTTGGATCCTCCTCGAAGCCTCTCCTGAAAAATATAAAGAAATTATGTTAAAACAAAATGAACAATAGTGAAACTAAATCGTCACCTAAACAGGTATACTAAATTCCTAGCCTCACCATGGATAACTCTCACCAATTATCACATAAAAGAGAGTGTATAATATAATAATAAACAATCATGGGTACCTAGCTCTATCTTCCCCACTATTTTTTCACTCTTACCCAACATTTCACTTATTATTCCATCTCTCTCCAAAATAATCTATACTAAATACACATGGGACAGGCATCCCAACATGAACCTCATTCATCGTATCATCACAGCATCCCATATAAAATCACCATATATAGTAACCAAGTAGCTTCCAAGATCCACTAAAACCCAATAACACGTATCATACATTAGGTATTATACCTCAAGGCATTACAGTCTATACACCAAGTTAGGTACCACAAGCCATCATATATTGTACATGTCATACCTATAATAATCCTTTGGATACTATATATAGTAATATATGGGTATGACAAACCCATAATCCATCACAACTCTTTACACACATATATAGGGAAACTAACTATCATCCATAACATCACATGTTATTACCATGAGATGAGAGTGAGGCCAGAACGTGTAGTCATCTATCCATCCTCCCATCAGGATGTTGGGGAAAACACCCTCCCAAAGTCCATTGGGTGTCAGTCTTCATAAACAACAAGGGTGGTGTAACACCCCAGGTAAATAAAGAATATTACATTTTCACATTTATCCATATTTTTGAATAAAATATTAATATTACTTTAAAGGGGATTCTATGCGCGATGGCGTACCCAATATGCAACAACGAGTTTCTTGGGAATCTTATGTTGCACTCTAATAATGAAATAATATTATTTTAAATGGTAGTTAACGCCTAGCCGTTGTAATGGCAGGAATGAACGGAACTAAATACAAAATGATTATGTATGTTTTTCAAATATTTTTACTCTCTAAAATAAATGTTAGAGGATTTAAAATGAGAATGAATCCAATTTTTAAGCACAAACATTCTAATATTCTTTAAAGGGTCGATTAACCGCCTTTTGATGGAGAACCTCTTTTAAATCCACTTTTTGACAATTTTATGTGTTATATTTGAAAAAATAAAATTCTTCTTTAGAATCGGTACATCAAAATTTACTTTGTGTAATTTTTTTGTATTTTTCCAAAAAAGTTCAATTTTTAATGAATAGTGAAAAATGTTGTATATTAATTCAAAACCTCTTTTTAATCTAATTTATTTATATGATTAAATTATATTTTGATTTTTTTTTAAAGTGAATTTAGAATATATTTTTACCATTTAATCAAATATTGGTCATTGGAATTAATTTCACTTTGAAATTTGACTTAAACTAGTGTCAATATTTTGATATATATTGTTTCATAAAAACACGCTACTTGTTCTGACAGCTGGAATTAATTATTAAATTAATTAATATAACTTATATGTTATGAATTTCTTAAAATAGACATCATTTTTTAATTCGGAATATCAAATATATATTAGGGTGAATTTTTGGTAATTTTCTAAAAAACTTCAATTTTTGATGAATAGTGAAACCACTAAGTGGTACTTATAAAAACTGATTTTCCGTTTAAATAAAATTTTGCCACCTTTGTGTTTTGAATTTCAAAAATCTGACATACATGGTTTTAATTAAGAAGTAAAATGTGGTTCAATGGGATTAAAATAATTTTTTGGTGAATAGTAACTTTTAAGTTTATTAATCGCGATTAGAGGTAATTAGTGTAGTTTAAGGTAAAAATAATGTTTTAATAATATGAAATGTCCTAGAAACATGTCTTATACTCATTGTATGTGTCTTGGCCGACCAAGACAATCCATGGGTCAACTTGGGGACCCCATGGAGCCACTTTGGTTGGAAAATAACATAAATAACTTTTTATTAAAAGTTAAAATAAAAATGTCACAAGCATGAGATGTGTAACTAAAACAATTTTTAAATGGGGTTATATAAGTCATTTTTTGATTATAAATATTCATTGGGAAGATAAAACGATTTCCTACATCATGATATTTTTTTTATAATTTTTATACATTAAATAAATAAAATTATTTATGACATCATAATGATGCAGTGATTACCTCATTAATATTGGATTTAAATAAAATGAAATTATAATGTAAACTCTATGACCTAAACATGTCCAAAACCTATTGGATTGGTGAATTTTGAAACCGTATCACCTTAGCCTCGAATTATATCAATGTGGGAACTTTTAAATCCAAAACTCATTTTCAAATAAAGTAACATTTCTTTACTTTCCAAGAGTGCCCCTCCTCTCCTCTTATAAAAGGCCCCCACCCCTACCTCCTTACCCACACCTCTCAAGCCTTTGGATCGGCCAAACCCTGCTCATTTTGCCTCTCCAGATCCCTCTCTTACTCTTAGAAGCCTCACTTTGGGCAGAAGTCTTCCCAAGGAAGCCTTTGAGCTCAAATCAAAAAGAGTTACCCGATTTTAAGGTAATGTCTTCACTTGTGTTCTTTTGTTTTATTTTGCTTCTCCAACCCCCTAAACTCTTTTTATTCATTTCTTTTGTAACAACTCCAGTATATTCAATATAATAGGATGTTTTTATAATAATCATTCGAGCTACACTTACAGACACCTACATCAAATGGTTAAAGAGCATACTGTTTCTGTGGATGGTGAGTTTCTGCCTCACAAAATGATGATTGTTCAACACTCATATAACACCTTAAAAGGTGGCCATAAAGATGTAAATATACTTATATATGATATATAATATGTTTATGTTTTACTTAATATTCTGTATTTTTCTTTTGTGGCATACCTTTATGGTTTCCATTGTGGGTAAACAGGATAATTTCATTTTAGGAAGTGTGGACTACCGCCCCCTCAAAGTGATTTGATTCGTTAATGTCATATGTGGGATGTATAAAGGATGGATTTAAAGTTATTATATATGATTTATGTTACATATAAATGATGAATATAATTCTGGAATTAAAATATACATACCTCTCATTTAGTTTTAATTCCATTAATATGACATAGAAATGAAAGTAGCGTTCATGCGTACGTACGGCTTACCATCTCCATGAACGGTGCATTTCATTTATTACCTCTAAATGATTATGTAATATTATAAATACATGTATATTCTGGATATATATGATATATATGATATCCAAATCATGAATATCATTCTGGATATAATGAACCTCTGACCACACGAACAACATGTAATTGTAAGAAGTCCACTTTTGACTTAAGAACCAAATATCGACAAAACAAACATTATTAACTTAAATGATTACATAATGTATATAACATTGCAATAAGTGATATAAAATTAATAATGAACTTGAAAAAGGTTCTTAATCAAGTATAAATTAACTCAAGTTTATTATTCAGGACGTTAAAGAACGATCGAGTCAAGTCAGACCCGAGGTAAGGAATCCTACTCCTCTCTTTCTTTTTACGTACACTCTTTTATGTCATTCCTTTTAAGCTCATCTTTCTTGTGATTGGGATGTTATTTTATATTACTCTTACTGTAATTTTTATGTTCATATTATGAGAGACCCTATTCTCTCTCATCAATCCATTTTGGAAGTTTTGAGTGGCGCCGTTAGGCTGCCGAATTTTCGTAAGAGATCTAACCTCTCTCTTTCTTTTTAAGTACTCTCCTTTATGTCACTTATTTTAAGCTCCTCTTTGTTATGATGGGGGGTATTCTTTTATATTCCTATTTCTGTAAATTTTATTGTAATATGATGAGATACCCTATTCTCTCTCATCAATCCATTTTGGAAGTTTTAAGTGGCGCCGTTAGGCTGCTAAGTTTTCGTAATGGATTTTTCATCTCACTTTTATTCATGTGAGATTTATGCTACATTTTCCACAATTTAATTTGAGTGGTGTATGTACTACCCATTATTTTACTCATTGTGTAATATACTTTCATTTATGAGTATTTACAACAATGTTGTATTGTCCTTCTTTCACGGGGTGTATGTTTTGAAGGATACCCATATCGGTAAGGGAACCTTTCACCCTCCTCTTTTTAAAAGACTTCTTTTGTTATGTATTTTAATTCACATACTATTATGTTGGGATATGTTCTTATATATCCTTATTGATTTAAATTTTATGTCCATGTGATGAGATACCCTTTTTATCTCTCATCAACTCATTTTCTGAATTTTGTAGTGACGTCGTTAGGCTGTCAAATTTTTGCAAGGGAACTTCTTAACCCAAATTTGATTCTTTGGGATAAACTTGTACTCCTTGAATATCTCGTTATATAAATATGTGTGAATAACCTCTGATTTTTCTACACTTAATATCCACTTATATTTGGGGTATTCGTTTGTCACACATAATTATGTAATTGTTTTATCCTTAAACCAAGGATACTGTCTTTGTATGGGACTTCGTCTCAATCTCCTTTCATTGAGGCATATTTTATTTTATACACAACCTTCTTTTATACGGTGTATAAACCCCTTTAAATTTTATGTTTATCCAAAAGGAGTCTTTTTTATATGAAGAATTTTACAAAATAAAAAAGGGAATGTTTTTGTCATACGTATGTGGCGACAACGACTTCTCCGCCGCCGTGACCATTATTTGAGTTTCGGCTTCCTCTACAAGTCATACCTTCTTTTTAAAAGAAAAATAAATACCATGTTTTACTTTTATTTTATTTTGGTGTTGAAAATGGTTTTCATAATGTTTTTATATCCATGTTTTGTATTGATATCTTGTTATTGAAAAGTGGAAATGTTATGTTTCCTTTATGCATGTTTTATGTGATACGATTATGTTATGGTTCTTGGGCGTTATTATGAAGACGGGTGGTTCCGTGATAATCTAAGGGTGGGTGAGCCCGATATACCTCTCCAATTCATTGGGTAATGTGAAGGGGTTAAATGTTAAGGTTTCTCCGAATAGATTTAGGGAATATACTGTGATGGGTATTCCAAACGTAACCAAGAGGGTTACTCCCTACGTAAGAATGTTATGAATGCCTCAAGTTACCTTTTTGTCTTATGATTTATATGATTTATTCATGATTTTATGAGGTATGTTAAAGTGGTTATGTTTTATGGGTAAAGTATGATTTCATTCTTATGTATACATGTACTCATGTTTCCTTTCCATATTTTTATATCCCTTACTGAGCTTTTTATGCTCATCCCATGTTTTTGAAAAAAAATTCACAGGTCAAGGGAAGGGTACATGATATGATGATAGTGTCATGTAAGTTTAAAGAAAGAATCCATGTTTTATTTTAAATATGTTTCCGTTGATTGAAAAAATGAATACTATCTTTATGTAACCACTTTGTTTAAATGTGGAATATAATGCAAGTTTTATGATCTAATTCTCCAAAACTCTAAACCTGAAAAGATCATCAATGTGTAATCTTGTAATAACTCAAGATTATGTAATGTTTAAGGCCGGGGCCTTATAGTTGGTATCAAAGGTAGGTTTAGATAACTTTAGAGGTTAGGGTATTCTCTAAGCATAAGTGACAGTACCATAATGGATAGGATTTCAGAAAGAGTACTAGTATTAGATAAAGTGAATGAGTAAGTATATCATAGTGGTTATCTTCCTCATTAGTACATGATGGTTTGGTTGATATACTCACACTGACATTTCTGTTTTTAGTGAATGGATGGATCTATCAGGCACCAAAGTGACAATATGTTTGAAGGAAACTGTGGTGGTTCTCTGATTAAGAGACTGGATGAAATGGGGGATTCAATGAGGAAACTCATGGTTGTTCTAAACCAACTATCAAGGAGTCATGATAAACCACTTAAACCTTGGTATGTTCTGTAATTCATCATGTATGAGATGACCAATCGATGCAGAAGTTCAGGTAATAATTATAAAGGTAACCATTAGGGTTTATATGATCCTTACTTTTGAGGTAATTATGGGTTATTATATGTTATGATGGAAAATGAAAGGCATGAGATAAACTTGAGGTTTAAATACGTTATGATTATTTTTGATGATTTTATCTCGTTTTGGGGAATGTTTTAAGAATTATATAGTTTTGGAAAAAGGACAACACGCAGACCGTGTAAAAACCCATCGCGCCAGACAAAGCTACGGGAATCGAACCCACAACCATAGTGCAACTGGTATTTATCGCCTATCACTGGACTACGTGAAGTCCCTGGTTACTTTGACTAATTATTTTTAGTTAGAAGATTTTATGAATTAAGAGTAAGCTGATTTTGGTATATCTATTGAAATTTATTAACCTATCATGGAGGATATGTGAATAGGTTAATTACTTTTCAATACGAGACTTTAAGAGTAACTGATGTTATTTAGAGATAAGTGTTAATTTGTACCTTGGAAGACTATGCGACTAAATCCTTCCAATATTTGGGTTTCAAAATTAGTTTGGTTTACTTTGAAGTATTTTATGGACAATTAGTTTATTAAATGGTCTTTGTTGAACTTTGGGTATTGTTTAATAAATTTTGGAGATTAAGAATAGATTTGTTTTTTTAAAGGATTATCCTTTTTGGGTATTATCTGATCTTGTACTAACCTTTTTGGTTTTGGTTTGGTTAAGGTCTAAAGATATGGGAAGTATATAGTTCTCTTTTTTGGATTAGGTGATTCTCTAGAAGTTGATTATAGTACTCTTAATGTGAACAAGTCTTCCTAAATACTCATCTTTTGGGGAAAGTATGAGTTTGTGTAAGAAATCTAATAAAAGTTGAAAGTCAACATGACAAGTAAGTATGTTTCCTTAAGATCAAAAAATAAATTCCTCAATGAAGAGTAACTTAAAACAAAAATGTTGTCTGTTAACTTTTCCTCCTGGGGAATCGAATACCATTTAACCCATCACAAGTTTGTGATTTTCTTATGGTTAACTTTCTCCTAGACATGTTTACTATCACTCTCCATCAGAACATGACCCTTTGTTTTCTCCTCCATATCCATATTTTCTTACATGGAATCCTAGTATGGGTTAACTCAGGTGACCTTTGTACTTCTATTTCTTTATTTTAAGGTGATCGTTTTACTGACTTTTGTTCCGATGTGGGATTTTCAATTATGTTTCCAAGCCCAATTTTAAAATTGTGAGGACGCAATTCCCAAAAGGGGGGAAGGATGTAACACCCCATGTAAATAAAGAATATTACATTTTCACATTTATCCATATTTTTGAAAAAATATTAATATTACTTTAAAGGGGATGCTATGCGTGATGGCGTACCCAATACGCAACAACGAGTTTCTTTGGAATCTTACGTTGCACTCTAATAATAAAATAATATTATTTTAAATGGTAGTTAACGCCTAGCCGTTGTAATGGCAGGAATGAATGGAACTAACAAAAAAATTATTATGTATGTTTGTCAAATATTTTTACTCTTTACAATAAATGTTAGAGGATTTAAAATGCGAATGAATCCAATTTTTAAGCATAATAATTCTAATATTCTTTAAAGGGCCGATTAACCACCTTTTGATGGCGAACCTCTTTTAAATCCACTTTTTGACAATTTTATGTGTTATATTTGACAAAATAAAATTATTCTTTAGAATCAGGACATCAAAATTTACTTTGTGTAAATTTTTGGTATTTTTCCGAAAAAGTTCAATTTTTAATGAATAGTGAAAAATGTTGTATTTTAATTCGAAACCTCTTTTTAATATAATTTATTTATATGATTAGATTATCTTTTGAATTGGTTTTAAAGTGAAATTATAATATATTTTTACCATTTAATCAAATAGTGGTCATTGAAATTAATTTCACTTTGAAATTTGACTTAAACTAATGTCAATCTTTTGATATATATTATTTCATAAAAACATGCTATTTGTTCTGACAGCAGGAATTAATTATTAAATTAATTAATGTAACATATATGTTATGAATTTTGTAAAATAGAAATAATTTTTTAATTCAGAATATCAAATATATCTTAGGGTGAATTTTCGGTAATTTTCTGAAAAACTTCAATTTTTGATGAATAGTGAAACCACTAAGTGGTACTTATAAAAACTGATTTTCCGTTTAAATGAAAATTTTCCACCTTTGTGTTTTGAATTTCAAAAAATCCTACATACATTGTTTTCATTAAGAAGTAAAATGTGGTTCAATGGGATTAAAATAATTGTTTGGTTAATAGTAACTTTTAAGTTTATTAATCGCGATTAGAGGTAATTAGTGTAGTTTAAGATAAAAATAATGTTTTTATAATATGAAATGACCTGACACATGTCCTACCTTCATTGGATGTTTCATGGAAGACCAATACAATCCATGGGTCAACTTGGGGACCCCATGGAGCCACTTTGGTTAGAAAATGACATAAATAACTTTTTATTTAAAGTTAAAATAAAAATGTCACAAGCATGAGATGTTTCACTAAAACAATTTTAAATGGGGTTATACAAGTCATATTTTTGACTATAAATATTAATTGGAAAGATAAAAATATTTAATACATCATGATATTTTGTTTTATAATTTTTAGACATTAAATAAATAAAATTATTTATGACATCATAATGATGCAACAATTACCTCATTAATAAATGATTTAAATAAAATGAAAAGATAATGTACAATATATGACCTACACATGTCCAAAACCTATTGTATTGGTGGATTTCGAACCCTTATCACCTTATCCTAAAATTATATCAATGTGGGACCTTTTAAATCCGAAACTCATTTTCAAATAAAGTAACATTTCTTTACTTTTCAAGAGTGCCCCTCCTCTCCTCTTATAAAAGGCCCCCACCCCTACCTCCTTACCCACACCTCTCAATCCTTTGGCTCAGCAAACCCCTGATCATTTTGCCTCTCCACATCCCTCTATTACTCCTAGAAGCCTCACATTGGGCAGAAGCCTTCCCAAGTAAGCCTTTGATCTCAAATCAAAAGAGTTACCTGATTTTAAGGTAATGTCTTCACTTGTGTTCTTTTGTTTTATTTTGCTTCTCCATCCCACTAAACTCTTTTTATTAATTTCATTTGTAACACATCCATTATATTAAATATACTAGGATGTTGTTATAAGAATCATTCGAGCTACACTAACACACACCAACATCAAATGGTTAAAGAACATACTGTTTCTGTGGATGGCAAGTTTCTGCCTCACGAAATGATGATTGTTCAACACTCATATAACACCTTAAAAGGTGGCCATTAAGATGTCACTATACTTATATATGATATATAATATGTTTATGTTTTACTTAATCTTCTGTATTTTTCTTTTGTGGCATACCTTTATGGTTTCCATTGTGGGTAAACACGATAATTTCATTTTAGGAAGTGCAGACTACCGCCCCCTCAAAGTGATTTGATTCGTTAATGCCATATGTGGGATGTATAAAGGATGGATTTAAAGTTATTATATATGATTTATGTTACATATAAATGATGAATATAATTCTGGAATTAAAATATACATACCTCTAATTTAGTTTTAATTCCATTAATATGACATAGAAATGAAAGTAGCGTTCATGCGTACGTACAGCTTACTGTCTCCATGAACGGTGCATTTCATTTCTTACCTCTAAATGATTATTTAATATTATAAATACATGTATATTCTGGATATATATGATATAGATGATATCCAAATCATTAATATCATTCTGGATATAATGAACCTTTGACCACATGAACAACATGTAATTGTAAGAAGTCCACTTTCGACTTAAGAACCAAATATCGACAAAACAAACATTATTAACATAAATGATTACATAATGTTTATAACATGGAAATAAGTGATATAAAAGTAATAATGAACTTGAAAAAGGTTCTTAATCAAGTATAAATTAACTCAAGTTTATTATTCAGGATGTTAAATAATGATCGAGTCAAGTCGTACCCGAGGTAAGGGATCCTACTCCTCTCTTTCTTTTTAAGTACACTCTTTTATGTCATTCCTTTCAAGCTCATCTTTCTTGTGATTGGGATGTTATTTTATATTAATCCTACAGTAATTTATATTTTCATATGATTAGAGACCCTATTCTCTCTCATTAATCCATTTTGGATGTTTTGAGTGGCGCCGTTAGGCTGCCAAATTTTCGTAAGAGATCTAACCTCTCTATTTCTTTTTAAGTACTCTCCTTTATGTCACTTCTTTTAAGCTCCTATTTGTTATGATGGGGGATGTTATTTTATATTACTCTTTATATAAATTTTATTGTAATATTATGAGAGACCCTATTATCTCTCATCAATCCATTTTTGATGTTTTAAGTGGCGATGTTAGGCTGCCGAGTTTTCGTAAGGGATTTTTCATCTCACTTTTATTCTCGTGAGATTTATGCTACATTTTCCATAATTACCTTTGATTGGGGTATGTACTGCCCATTATTTTACTCATTGTGTAATATAATTTCATTTATGAGTATTTACATCAATGTTGTATTGTCCTTCTTTCACGGGGTGTATGTTTCGAAAGATACCCATGTCGGTAAGGGAACCTTTCACCCTCCTCTTTTTAAAAGACTTCTTTTGTTATGTCTTTTAATTAACATACTATAATGTTGGGATATGTTCTTATATATCCTTATTTATTTAAATTTTATTTCCATGTGATAAGATACCCTTTTTAACTCTCATCAACTCATTTTCTGAATTTTGTAGTGACGCCGTTAGGCTGTCAAATTTTTGCAAGGGAACTTCTTAACCCAAATTTGATTCTTTGGGATAAACTTGTACTCCTTGAATATGTTGTTCTATAAATATGTGTGAATAACCTATGATTTTTCTACACATAATATCCACTTATATTTGGTGTATTTGTTTGTCACACATAATTATGTAATTGATTTATCCTTAAACCAAGGATACCATCTTTGTATGGGACTTCGTATCAATCTCCTTTCATTGAGGCATATTTTATTTTATACACAACCTTCTTTTATACGGTGTATAAACCCCTTTAACTTTTACGTTTATCCAAAAGGAATCTTATTTATATGAAGTGTTTTACAAAATGAAAAAAGGGAATTTTTTGTCAAACGTATGCGGCGAAAACGACTTCTCTGCCGCCGTCACCATTATTTGAGTTTCGGCTTCCTCTACAAGCCACACCTTATTTTTAAAAGGAAAATAAATACCATGTTTTACTTTTATTTTATTTTGGTGTTGAAAATGGTTTTCATAATGTTTTTATATCAATGTGTTGTATTGATATCTTGTGATTGAAAAGTGGAAATGTTATGTTTCCTTTATGCATGTTTTATGTGATACGATTATGTTATGGTTCTTGGGCATTATTATGAAGACGGGTGGTTCTGTGATAAACTAAGGGCGGGTGAGCCTGATATAGCTCTCCAATGCATTGGGTAACATGAAGGGGTTAAACGTTAAGGTTTATCCGAATAGATTTAGGGAATATACTGTGATGGGTATTCCAAACGTAACCAAGAGGGTTACTCCCTATGTAATAATGTTATGAATGCCTCATGTTATCTTTTTGTCTTATGATTTCTATGATTTATTCATGATTTTATGAGGTATGTTAAAGTGATTATGTTTTATGGGTAAATTGTGATTTCATTCTTATGTATACATGTACTCATGTTTCCTTTCCATATTTTTATATCCCTTACTGAGCTTTTTATGCTCATCCCAGGTTTTTGAAATGTTTTTCACAGGTCAAGGGAAGGGTACATGATATGATGATAGTATCAAGGAAGTGTCAAGAAAGAATCCATGTTTTATTGTAAATATGTTTCCGTTGATGGGAAAAATGAATACTATCTTTATGTAACCACTTTATTTAAATGTGGAATATAATGCAAGTTTTATGATCTAATTATCTAAAACTCTAAACCTGAAAAGATCCTCAATGTGTAATCTTGTAATAACTCAAGATTAAGTAAGGTTTATGGTTGGGTCCTTATAGGTGGGGTATCATATGAAATCAAATTAAATATATGATATAATATAGATCACAACCACACTATGGGTATAACCTAGTCTTAGAATCAACTATAGATAACGTCACTCAGAATCCCATATTCCACTTCTAAGACCACTTATCCTATAAACACACAAGAATTTAAAAGTGATACATTAATTACTTAATTCCTTTTTATCATTTCCTTCCATTAATTAATTTATTATCCATTAATTAACCATTAACATTATTCCACATTACATCAAATTATTTATCAAAGTAGTTCCATGCCCTCCTGGCATATTCCAAATCGAGTCCATAGTTTATCAAGATTAATATCTTTTCAGCATTTTCATTCCATCATTACCAACCACGTTGGTTAAGAATTATTTATTCATTATTTATCATTACATAATACAAGTTCTCTAGGAAAACCATACAAACTAACACCAAGAGGAAACATGAAACCAATAACACTGAGATGCCTCAATAAGGGGGGGAAATCATATAAAACCACAAACCCAACCATCTACCATTTAACAGATTCATAAGAAATCATCCTAGATCTCAGCATCACATCAATGTGTAATCCCAGATTCAACCCATTAAATCATATTTGTTTCCATACTTGATACCCATATACATATCCTGACGTATATCTTCATCACATGTGTTAACTACCACCGCATCATCCGAGCCTCTCTATCCACAAATCATATCAGTCATCTCATGCTCATAAATCCCATGTTTATAACACATCGAGGCCTCCCTATCCTATATCAGATTGCATACTGAAGCACACGTCCTGAACACATTACAAAAGCAGTAGGAACAAATAGTCAAATCCAACAGGGAAATCTAGGACCTATAAATATGGAATATATCCTTCACACATAAAAGAGCTCTTGCAGTTCCAAACTCAAGGCACTCATCCTTCTCAAGAAGATAGGAAACTCGAGTCCTAGAAATTATCATTACCAGGCAACCAAATATTATTCCATTTTAATTTAACCAATTTAATATTCAGAGCTTGTAACTAAGGGAAACCTAAGGAATCATGCTATAATAAGATATTAAAAGATTAAACATGCTCAATAGAATTTAAACCAATTTGAACAAACTATGAGAAGTACCATTCTCATTTAATATGCCTTTTTATTACTATCACCAAGTACAAACATGATTAATATTATTTATCAATTTCATTAATCATATGGATGATCATTCTCAACTAAACATGACCATTACATCAATTTTATTTTCATTGAATTATAATAAACATCATGTTCAAACATTCCCCTTATTTAATTATTATTAAGCCAACTAATTATTGATTAATTCTAGATTTACTTTAATTACCAATTTACATCACGAAAAACTTGTTAATCCATAGAATAATAATGAAATATAACTAGAATAAAATTGATATCATACTATCTAAAAAATTAACAGGTAACTCATTATCATGGTATAATGCACATCAACAAGCCATCGCTAACCAATTATTAATTAATCCTACTAAATAATTATTAGGTTAATTCCATTATCATACAAAGGGATAAACAATAAAAACATTATGATTTCACATAAATATAATAATATAAGAAATAAATCTTATACCTCAAAGGAATCAACGTTCTTATCATGAGAACAAGCCAACATTGTAGATCCTGATCACCTATCCTGTAAGAATTTTCAACCCTCTAGGGACACCATAGCACAAACACACCAACAAAAAACAAAGAAAAAATCCATTAGAAACATTGATATGATCCTCCATCACATGGAAAGAAGAATCAAGAGGAAACAGATCAAAAAAATATGATATAATAAGTACAACATACCTCAGATCACCACATATTGAAGACAGAAGGATGAGAATCAATCTCTATAAAAGGAGTCCAAAAATTCATGAAGCACGGGTTATTGGATCACTTAGAAGTTGTGAGAGCCATAGGGTTTGATCAAAAATCCAAGGTGATAACGCCTTTATTGGTGTGCTTCATGGGGGATTTACAAAATGTAAAACAATCATTCACATCATGTAAATGTTATGTTTCATATATCGCTGAAAAATATTTCAGATCAAATAATTTAATCATAAAATTTTACACGTGATGTAAAACCCTTTGAATTGGACTCAAAAATTTGGGAACTAAGAATTCACTATGTGAAATAATTACATGATTTGGATTCTCCCTACATCCTTCTTTTTAGCAACTGAACCCCTCTGGAGTCACTCCAAGCCTCCTCTGAACACAATGATCTTTGGAAAAATGAAAAAAATAATATTATATGGATTTGGGTCCTTCCATTAGATACCTCTCAAAAAAATATCATCCTTGAGAATATAAAACCCAAGACAAGGAGAAAATGGAAAGGGGTCATCTGAACAGCCACCCCATGTGATACCTCCCAAGGATCTTTCTATCATAGGAGCTAAACTACCTCATCAAAGGAATATCATCAAACCACATAACAGAAACAATTAGCTCCAATAATTATCTCAGAAGAGATACCAATCAAATGATAGTAAATCCACAACAATAAAAAATAGAAACCCATCTTATAAACAATAATGGTCAAGATTCACAAGAGAACAATGCTACAAGAGAAGAGATAAACATAAAACAACTTGGGGTACTATGTGTTCATTTTTGAATCATGTTTTGAGGAACTACATTATATGCCACCATGCATCCAAAATACATAAACCAAGGGAATGGAACACCCATGTAACACTTTCTCATTCCATTCCTTGATATCTATAGGTCGTTCCTCAAAGGTCGCATCATTTTCAACCTCAATCTCGGGCCCATTGATGACATGAGGATCATCATGAAGATAATGACTGATTTGAGACATGTGAAAATCTTCATGTATCCAGCTCATCTATGGGGGAATTTCTATCTGATATGTCATGACTCCAACATGATCCAACACCTTGAAAGGCCCAAAAAACCTCGGATGAAGCTTACTCCCACAACTAAACCTTCACTGCCCATGATGAGGATTCACCTTCAGAAACACGTGATGTAACACCACAAGACATTAAAATATTATTTTTGATTAAATTTAACTTTTTTTCTATATTTGTTTTATGCAAAACCATGTTAATCTTATGGTACACACAGCAATGAATTGGATTGTGTTACTCTCAAGGCTGAGTTTTATATAATAACCTCATATTATTAAAATGTTATTATTTAATATAATAAGATACAACCTATCCATTAAGTTAGTGGTTATGAATGCTATTAACTAACTTATGAAAATATATGTTTGAATTCATTGGTTACAAATTAATTATAAATGAATGTAGGAACAAATTGAATATATGTTTTTTTAAGAACACTTTTTATGCTCACAAAGTCATTTTATCCTAATAAATTTAATTAATTAAAATTTGTGAATAATATTAATGTAATATATATTCAATAAATTTTTTTTTACATTCATCCAATATATTTAATAGGCATAATATAAGAACAAACGCAATTTTATACATTAAAACCAATATTATTTTAAATGTGGTTTTACCGCCTTTTAATAGAGAACCTGTTTAAAATCCAATTTTTGACACTTTTATATATTCTATTTGAAAAAAAAATTCTTACTTTAAATTGGAATATAAAAATTTACTTTTTATTAATTTTTCATATTTCTATGATAAGTTTCATATTTTGATGAATAGTGATAAAATATTACATTTTAATTGAAATCAGTTTTTTTGTCTAAATAATTTATTATGTTAAATTATATTTTTAATTGTTTTTTAAGTATAATTAGACAAATATTTTATCATTTAATCTAATTTATGTTATTTTAATCGATTTCACAATGAATTTTGATATAAAAACATTTTAATCCTTTGAAAGTTTTCACTTTAAAAAATCATTTTCTCATTCTATCAATGGGATTAATTTTAAATAAATTAATGCATATTATGTGTTTTGGATTTAGAAAAATGGATCCCATATTTTTAGACAGTGTCTAAAAATTATTTAAATAGGTTCCTTTTATTTTTTTCACTATGAATAGTAACTTTTTTTATTTTTTTATTTCAATGGTTAATGGTAAATCAGGTAAATATTTATAAAAATAATATTATAAGTATTATAAAACTACCCTAAAACTTGTAGTAGATTTAATTTATGAGTAAGTTCATACAAAAATTATCCTTGGGCCGATTATATAGCCTTTTGGAGCTGTTGGGATAAATTTAATCCTTTATAGTATTTTATTCTAAGGGAAGTCCAATATGTCACACTCCTGTTTTTAATAAGTATTACATTTTTTTATATATGGTTATCAATAAGATATATTTAACTACAAATATTCATCGGAAATAAAAAAAATTTATATTCATAATTATAATTTAATTTTAATTTTTTAGGAATAAATAATTAAACTAAAGGCTTTCACAATGATGATGTAGTAATTGTTTAATTAAAAAATCAATAAATGAGTTGTGTCAAAATTGACATTAATGATATTTTAAAATAAATAATATTTTATTAAATGATATAAAATTTATTAAAATATAAAATTCATCCACATGATTTTTATAAGGTTGGAAATGTAATACATGAATCATTTATGGTTATTTTTTCATTTTATAGTAACTATATTAACCCTTAAGAAGTAAAAAACCAAGTTTTCACAAAAAGAGTTAAAGAGTTCAATTAAGGGTTAAAGCCAAAAGATAAGGGTAATAATGTGACATAAACGTGTCTAAAAATTATTTTTTAGGGTATTTAGAGCCATACACATATTATATTATATATAACTAACTTTTTATCAATTTTTAATTGCAAATTAATATATATTAATTTAATATTTTGAGGACTTCCAAAAGTGCCCCTCAGCTCAATTATAAAAGGGAACCTCCTACCTCACTTCCTCGCACCACATTGATCATTATATATCTACCAAAACATATCCATTTATCCTCAAAACTTACCTTCCCTCATCTTATAATCTTCATCTTGTACATAAATCCAACCAAGGAATTCTTTTGGCATAAACTAAAAGAAGTTACCTAAAAATGATGTAACATTCTTCAATGGTTACTTTCATTTTATTTCTTTATAAAACTATTCAATTATTCTTATTACATTATTATATAATAAAAAACTTATTTTCAATATACTAAGAAAATTTTATGTTAAGTTTTCAACCTACACCTACACACACTTCTATTAAATGGGTAATGAACATACCATTTGTGTATGGTGAACTACCGCCTCGCAAAGTGATGTCATTAATTTTTCCTTTACCACCTCTCATAAAGGGTAATTATGAAAGAAATAATATTTTTTTATATTATATATGTATATATATATATATATGATATTTATTTTTTACTCATAATTATTGAATCTTTATATAACACATACCTTCATACTTTCCATTTTTTGTAAATATGATAACATCATTTGTGGAAGTATGTACTACCGCCTCCTCAAAGTGATGTGATTCCTTAAAACTATTTATGAAACATATAAATGATGTTTTTAATAAAAATATTTGATATATATGAAATATATATTATAATTTAATTTTATTAAAAATATATATCATTTACTTTTTATTTTTTAAATATGGGAAATAAATGAATTTAGCATCCATGCATGTGTACGACCTACCATCTCCATGAACGGTACATTTAATTTAATATATCAAAATTTTATAGATTATTATAAATATATATAATAAATATATATGATATTGAAATCATTTTTTTTCTTTCTATAGATGATTAAATCATGATCTATGTAATAGGAACAATAAATAAAAATAAAAAAAGTAATTGAGAAACTAGGTAATGAAAACCTGAAATAGTGAAAATGATGAAATATTATTAATAGAAAGGTGATACAATAATATAATAAGATCATATATGATATAATAAATATTAATAAGGTTATGATATAGATTAATAACATGTTTTAAACCATTATAAAGGAGGTTAAACCATGTAAAGTTAAAAATAATGTGTGAGGTAATGATTTTATCATCTCACTTTTACATCTGTGAGATATAAGTATTATTCAGCAATTATTTATTATATGTGGTGTAGGTATAATACAATTTGATATATCATATAATAAATTTCATTTTCTTCATGGTATTAAAATGTTTCAAAGTTGTATGGGACACTTTGATTTAATTTTTTTTAATCGATTATTCGATATATGAAGAATGCTTTGAACTTGTATGACATAGGTTAGGGACAATATAATGTAATCCTCAATATATATCGGTAGTCTCATGAGATTAAATATTTTGGCAACAATGCCTTTGAGTTTTTTCAAGAACAATATATGGGTTTCTACCCACATATGTAAACAATCTTGTGAAATGTCTTGATGGTGGTGGTTCATGTGCCAGATACATGACGTCCAATAATTAAGCATTACCTTAATTTCAGTAATTATTTTCTAGGGGATTTTCACTATGAAAAAATCTATTACTGCATTTAATTCTTATTTTATTGATTAAATGGAATTTGTTTTTATTAATTTACCTTTCCATATTGATTATTCATTTTCTAGTTGTCTAAAAGGAAAGTGTTTTTAGTTACATACCTTTCCATGTTGTCTATTATTATTGATTCATGATTAATTTAGATGTATCATTACCCTTACTGATCATTTGATCTCACCCTTATTATGTTTCCTTTCCCCAATAGTCCAAGAAGTTTACAAAGAAATATATGCAAGGTTATTCTATGTGGGAATCAATTTGTCCTCAAATGAAATAAAATATGTTGTAATTAGTGACTTCATTGTAATAAAAAAACCTTATATGTATATGGTTTACTGAGACTATGAAACTAATAGGTCCTTCGGACTACGTTTCCTTTTAGTCATGCCAATGTAATGGTTGTAGACACTAGCTTCAGGCTTACTGGGATCAGGTCACTATAGTTGGTATCAAATGAATTTTATTAGCAACCTAGCGGAAATAGATTTAAGAAAACATAAATTAAAGAACATATCCCTAAGGTATAATTTTAGGATAAGTATAGAAGAACATCATAAATGTTAATTTAGATAGATATTATGTGGTTTTCCTAGAAATACATCTCTTCTTGGATACTACAAGTGGATATGGTTCTGAAACAGATGTACCTAGGGGTACGAAATCTGAAAATGTTCAATCGACCTGACTCGATCATAACCTTGTACACCACAATGGGTCTTACTACACACCTATTTTAGAAATCATGGGGGATATTCTTAGGATAATGCATATTTTCTTTATAATCCATGATGAATTATTTAAATATATAATGACAATGAATGACTTAGGATAAGCTCTAGACTAAGTATAGACCCATGTTGAAATAAACAAATTAAGTATTTATGTATTGAGGTTTTATTGAAAACCTTACATAAAAGGATATTTAGTAATTAAACTTATTTCAAGGATATCCATCATATATATTTTAGAAATTATATTAATATGTTTTTAGAAAAAGGAAAACCTGTATGTAGGGTGACAACCCATGAAGTCTTCCAAGTTCAGAAAAGGTAAACCTATGACTGAAGGATGATAAGGTTTTAATGACAACCACTGACCAATGCAATTCCCTATTTAATATGTAATTTTTTAGTTAAATAATTTTATGGATAAACATTAATTATGAACCTGTAGTGTTGTTTTTGGGGTTTAGAGATTAATTTATTAACCATATTGGATTTTGAGAATATTTTGAGACAAATGGAAAGACATGTCACTATTTTATGAGCCTTATGATCTATGAGAATTGTATTTTATTGCTTTGAGAATCAAATTTAATTTTTGGATATCCATTTTGTGAAGTAATTGATGAATTTTAAATTGATTAAAGCACAAAAAAATAATGAAAATATTTTTTATTAAATGTAAATGTGTCAAATAAATATATTTTCTTATATTATTATAATGTAAAAGAATTACTAAATAATAAGAAAATGATCAAAAAAAATTCTTTATACCTTAATTTTTGTTGAACCAATGGTCTTCTAAATTGTCACAAAATTTTGACTTTGTGACCCTCAACATTCAATTGATCATTTTCATGTATGTTATTGATAACCTCAATCACCCCTATAAATATTTATGATTTTCCTCCAAGTCTATATTTTCACTTTCAAATAATGTACCCCTACATAAAAAACTAGTTATATATTATTCATTGTGACCTTTTTACTTTTAATTATCTCTTATTAAGAGGATATTTTATAAACTCTTTTATTATGTGGGGTTTTCAACAATAGTATTCTCAAATATCAAACCCCAAACTACCGCTATCATGTTCAAATTTTGAGGATGAAATTTAGTGAATGTGTGTAGAATTTAACACCCAAAGACTTTAAAATATTTTCATTTATGAATAAATTTAATTTTATTACTGTCATTATTTATATGTAACACCATGTTAATCTTATGCTACACCCAATAATGAGTTGGCTTGCGTTATAAGGAAGGTTGAGTTTTAAATATCAACAATATATTGTGAAAATATTATTATTTAATATAATAATATATAAATTATCCTTTAAGTTTGTGGTTATGGATATTATTAACTAAATTATGAAAATATATGGTTGAATTCGTTGGTTTCAATTTAATTATAAATGACTAAGGAACCAACTGAATATATAGGAAATGTTTTTATAAAAAACTCTTCTTATTCTCACAAAGTAATTTTATCCTGATAAATTAAATTCATAAAAATTATTGATTGATTTTAATTTAATGTATATTCAATAAAATATTTTTTAAATTCATCCAATTGATTTAATAGTCATAAGATAAAAACAAACCCAATTTTACACATAAAAACATATATTTTTCTAAAGGTTGTTCTACCGCCTTTTAATGGTGAACCTATTTTAAATCCAATTTTTTCACTTTTATATGTGTTATTTGAAAAAATAAATCTCTTATTTTAAATTAGAATATAAAATTTTACTTTTGTTTAATTTTTTATATTTTTTTGATAAGTTTCATGTTTTGATGAATAGTGATAAAATATTGTGTTTTAATTGAAAATTATTTTTTCAACTAAATAATTTATAGCGTTAAATTATATTTTAAATGGGTTTTAAATAATAATTGGATAAATATTTTTCATTTGATCTAATTTAAGTCATTTTAATTAATTTCACATTGAATTTGCGTATAAAAATATTTCAATCTTTTGAACATTTTCACTTTAAAAACTCATTTTCTCATTCTGTCAATGGGGTTCATTTCAAATTAATTACTAAAAAATATTTCTTTTGAATTTTGAAAAATGGATTCAATATTTGGAATTAGTTGGACCAAATTATTTAAATATGTTCATTTTATTTTTCATCAGTATGAATAGTAACTTTAGTATTTTTTTTAAATTACCACTGTTAAGGGTAAATGGGGTAATTATAGGTAAAGATAATATTATAAGTATTATAAAACTACCCTTAAAAATTTCTTTATTTTATTTTATGAATTATTTTCAATGTAATGTATCATTGGGTGTATTTTATAGCATTTTGGAACCACTTGGATGACTTTGATCCTTTTATAATATTTTATTCTAAGGGAAGTCTGATATGTCACACTTAGGTTTTAAATAAGTATTAAATTTTTATATATGGTAATTAAGAATATATCCCAAATTTTAAATATTAATTGTAATTATAAATTTTTTAACTTCATCATTATAATTTATTTTTAATTTTTTGGGAAGAAATAATTAAATTAGAGGCTTGCACAATGTTGATGCAGTAATTGTTTAATTATTGTACATATCAATTAAATGTTATTAAAAATATTAAAATAAATATAATTTGTTATAAATAATGTCATAAATGACTTATATATATTACCTTGACATATTATAAATGTATTAATGTTTTTTTTAATTTATCGTATGTTTTTATATTTTCGAAAAAGTAAATAAACGAATTGTGGAAAAATTGACATTAATTATATTTTAAAATAAATAATATTTTACTAAATGATATATAATTATTAAAAATATTAAAATAGGTAAAATTATTTATATAATGTTTTAAATTTAATTCATGACTCATTTATGGTCCTTTTTTAAGTTTATAGTAAATATATTAACTGTTAAATAGTAATAATCCAAGTTTTCACGGTAAGAGTTAAAGAGTTTAATTAAGGTTTAAAGCCAAAAGATAAGGGTAATGATGTGATCTAAAAGTTTATAAAAAAAATTTGGTTGAGATTATTTCTACCCACACTCATTTTATATTCTAATTGACTCACTGTGGAACCATTTGGAATTGAAAATTAATTTATATTAATTTAATATTTTGAGGGTTTCTAAGAGTTCCCCTCACCTAAATTATAAAAGAGAACCTCATCCCTCACTTCCTCACACCACATTGAGCCTTCTATATTAATCAAAACCTTCCCATATCTCCTCCAAACTTACCTAAAATCATCTTATAAGTATCCATTTCTGAATAATTTCATCCAATGAAGTCTTTTGTTAAAAACTAAAAGGAGTTACACGAAAATGTGGTAACATTCTTCAATGATCACTTTTGATTTATTTATCTCTCAAACAATTCAATTATTCTTATTACATGATAATATAATGACACCATCATCCTAAATATATTTATATATTGTTTTTAAAGGTTTTTACCTACACCTACACACACTTCCATCAAATGGGTAACGAACTTGTCGTTCATGTACAGTGAACTATCGCCTTGTGTGATGTTGTTCGTTTTTCTTTACCGTCTCTCATGGTTGAGAATTATGATGAAAACACTATTTTTATATGATATATGTATTATATTTATGTTTTATTCATAATTATTTAATTTTTATATAACACATACCTTCGTACTTTCCATCTTGTGTAAATACGATAACATAATTTGTGGAAGGTTGGACCACCACCTCCTCAAAGTGATGTGATTTGTTCACACTATATGTGGAATATATAAAAAAAATGGTTTTCATAAAAATATGTGATATATATGAAAAATATATGATAATGTAATTTTAATATACATATATATCATTTATATTTTATTCTTTTAATATGAAAAGGAAATGAAAGTAGTGTTCATGCGTACGCACGACATACTATCTCTATGAACAATGCATTTCATTTAATATCTCCCAATTTTATGGATTAATATAAATAAATATATATATATATAATGAATATATATTAAATTTAAATCATGTTTTATATTCTTGATATTATAAAATCATGATCTATGTAATATTAATAACAAATAACAAGTCAAAACATACTTGAGAAACTAGGTAATTAACACCCTAAATAGTGAGAATTATGAAATATTATTAACAAACTAGTGATAAAATAATATGATAAGATCATATATGATATCAGAAATATGAATAATGTTCTTATATAAATTAATAAAATCTTTTAAACCATTATATAGTAGGTTAAATCATGTACAACTAAAAATGATGTGTGAGGTAAGTATTTTATCATCCCACTTTTACTTCTCTGAGATATAAGCCTTATTTACCAGTTATATCTTGTATGTGGTGTATGTATGATACCCATTAATATATAATATCATAAATATAATTTTATTCATGGTATTAAAATGTTTCAAAATGTTATGGGACACTTTGATTTAAAAACGTTTTTTAAATTAATTATTTGATATATATAAAATGTTTTCGACTCATACTACACAGGTTAGGTATCATTTAATGTAATCCACTCGATGAATTGTTAGTTTGATGAGATTATATTAGTTGGATAAAAAATCCTTGAGTTTGTTTACAAGTATAATAGATGGTTTTATACCCACAAATATAACCATCTTTTGAAAGTTCTTAATGGTAGTGGTTCATGTGTTGAATACATGACATCCAATAATTAATCATTACATTCATTTAAATTATCATTATCTAGAGGATTTTTAATATGAAAAATCTATTAATTCATTTTCTTATTATTTTTTTTATTAAATGGAATTTGTTTTTAGTACTTTACATTTCCATATTTATTATTCCTTATCCATTTGTCTAAGTGGAAAGTGTACTCAGTTATCTACCTTTCTATATTTTTTATTCTTTATTGATTCATGATTATGTCTGTTGTATGATTACCCTTACTATGAATTTAATATCACCATTATTATGTTTCCTTTCCCTAATAATCCAATAATTTTACTAACAAATATACGCAAGGATATTCTAAGTGGGATTAAATTTTTCCTTGAATGAGAAAAATATGTTTTAATTAGTGTATTCATTGTAATACAAAACTCATGTATGTATCTGGTTTACCAAGACTACTAAACTAATCAATCCTTCAAGCTATATTTTCACTTAATCATTCTAATTTAATGTTAGTATAGCCAGGATCTAGTATTACTGGTGTTGGGTTGCTACATTTTATCTCCAATATCGAACTCCAGAGGTATCCTCTTATGATCGACATAATATTTTTAAAAATATTGCACAGCTTTCACACTCTCATAAATTACCTGAACCATCTCTGTCATATTTGTACTAGTTTAATCCTAATAATTATTACCTCTCTAACCCAATTCCATCAAAATAGATAATGGGAAGTTCTTATATACAAATATTCAAATGGGTTCATACCAATGTTAGAGTATAAACTATTATTTTAAGAAAACTCCACCAAGGGAAGTTACCTCATCCATGAACCACAAAAATCTAGGGCACAAGAGTGAAACACGTCTTCAATAGTATATATATTCCACTATACTAATAGTCTGTCTATTGATGAAAATAAATTATATGGTATAACTGAGAACCAAAACCATTCATGAGACCTATCCATACTATTGCAGTAAAACAGAGAACATGATCAGAGACGATCACCCTTGGGACTTCATGGACTCACACCACCTACAAAATATACTACAACAAAAAAAACCTCTACTAAGAATGACTACATTATCACTGTAAAGTAGGATTATTTCTTAAAATGATCCAATATCACCCATATAGCATCATATACTCCCATAGATCAAGGTAAAATGGTAATTAAGTCCATCAATGTGTCCTCCCACTTATATTTGGAAACATCTAACAGGTGGATCAAAACATCGGGAACACGATGCATGGCCTTCACCTTATGGAAGACCAAGCATAAAGAAACAAACTCTACAACAGAAATCTTCAACCCCAGGATACCAAACATGTCCTCTAAAATCTTATTATATCTTTTTAATGATGGGATAAACATCCAAATGTGATCTATATAACATATGGAGAACCATCTCATGAAAATACTAGGTAAAGAAAATCCTTCCTTAGAATAACACCTATTTTTCCCATCCCCATACCAAAAATCAGGGGCATCACAAAAAATAACTTGATCCCTCTAGACCTACACCTTAGAATACCCCAATTGGAACTCCTCCACCTGTTGCACCAAAGAGACTACACTATCATCTAGAAAATAAAAATTCATCCTCTAACCTCTCCCATATCTAGATGAATTACTGAGATTTCTTCCATCACTCTCTATAAATCTCTACATTCATTCATGGAACCACTACATGACATCCTACTCTATGCATAGACTATAACATTTCCCTTTCCTGTCGTATATGAAATCATACATTTATAATCCTATATGAATTTTATCTACTGATGTTGAGACAAGTTCAAGTCACTTAGGGAGAATACATACCTCGGGGTATTATGGTTGGTAAAAATCACTAAACACACACTGATGAGGTAATGTTTCCACAACATCAAAGTAAACACAACTAACACTAGCTCAAGATCATGGTTGGAATAGTTATACTCATGGGTATGTAAATTTCAAGACCCATAAGAAACAACTTATCTTTCCTGCATCATAGCATAGTCTAAAAAAGATGTGAATTTTCACATAAAACCTCAAACTTAAATCCCTCCACTGAAAAACAATGTATTGGATCATTGAAAACTTCTCCTTCTGGTACTAAAAATATTCCTGACACTGGTTGGTATATAATAAAGCTTATTATTTCCAATTCAAGGTTATAATGGGAGTTAAAACCCAAGATAAATCAACTATAAACATCCTGTAATAGACTAGAAGACCAAGGAAAGTACTCACCACTACCACTGTCTTGGGGGATGTCCAAGAAACAACAAACTCTATCTTTTAAGGATCCATAGATACTCCATGTAGGGATAATATATGCCCAAACAAATAGACTTTATGATCCTAGAACTAAATCATTGAAGACTTCTTTAATAGCTACTCACAATGAAGAACTCTCAAATCAGAACACATATTCTCTTCATGCTCCTCCTCATATGAAAATTACAAAATGATTTTGTTGATGAAAACCACAAAGAAATTATCAAAGAACTCTATGAACACTACATTCATCAACCCAATGAATATTATTGGAGAATTTTTCACACCGAACAACGTCACAATAAACTTATAATGCATATGACGACAATGAAAATAGTGTTTTAAATATCATCATCCTTCACTTTCATCTAATGATATCTTAACCGCTAATCGAGCTTCAAGAATAGACTTTCTCCATATAGCTGATTGAATGAATCAAAAATCAAAGGAATAGGATATCCGTTCATCACTATCCCTTGGTTCAAACGATGATAATATATGAAAAGACTCAAACTCCCATCATCCTTCTCCACAAAAAAAAGGTTCACCCCAAGGTGACACACTCATCCAAACAATACCTCACTGGAACAGATCATTTAGCTATACTCAAAGCTATGACATCTAAAAAGTAACTATCATATACGAACTAATAAATATATGAGATATGTCTGGTTATAGCTTGATCCAAAACTTGATCTCACATCAAGGGGGTAACTCTACAACCTCCTTTGAAAGACATCAGGATACTCTTCCATGACACTAGTAAACAACGACTACTAAAACTATCATTAGATCAGCATCAACTTCTCCATTAAAGAAGACAATGCAAGAACACAACTATGACCAATCCAAGGGTCTCTCTCACCAACAAACACATTCTTCTCTCGATCAACATCATAGAAAAAAACATGTTTCCTGATGCAATCCATAGCAGCCTACACCAAATATAACCAATCAATGATGATGATGATGTCATATGGCTATATCTGTCAATATAGGAAATCTCCCCAAGAGCAGTGTTTCCCCATCAATAAATCATAGTCTCTAAATACTTCATACAGTTCATCTCAACCTTTGACTGGAATATTAAATACCAAGGGTAATAGAATACTCTCTACATCAAATCACAAAGTATGGATGAGGGTAGGTGATAAAAAGTAGTGTGTCACACCTGAATCAAACAAAGCATCCACCAAAGTAGAAAACAATAAAAGGGTACCTCAACTGACATCTGGGTTGCCTGGTACTATGATAGAGCTCATATTTTCATAATTTTTCATATGTTTTTCAATTATTTAATCGCTAAAAATTCATCAATTGGAGCTTATTTTCATAAATTTTGGATTTATGGTTTATTTTGTGCTAAAATGTGAAAATTTATTAATTCTGGATTTTAATAGATTTTAATCACTTCAGTATTTTGATCAAAAATTTAAAAATATATTGATCCAATTTGAGTGATTATGATTTTTTAAGAGTCCTTGATTTTTGGTATTAAAATTATTCTTCTCTATTTAGAGTTTTTTAGAACTTCCAAAGGCTCAAAAAAATCAATCAAGTTGAAAATAATTTCTCGATGAAAAAATGGACCCCATATCAGTGATTGAGTCATAACTTAGGATACACGCCTTTAATTAACATGATTCTAGAAATATTTGAAATATCATTCAATGGATCATTCTACCATTAATTATAATATAGATATTTCATCATTAATGAATCCATTATATTCTCAAAATTGGGAACATATTTAGGAAACATTCATCTAGAAAGAGTGTGACTCATTAATTTTTGTCATAAATTACACTAAATGAATCTAATTACTTTGAAATTTTTAGGGTAAATAGAAATATTAATATATAGAAACTTTAAAGAAAAAAAATTTCATAAATTAAGTCATTGATGGGGTCAACAATGATCAAATATTCACTTTACATAATCTGGAGGAGATCTTAATGGGATTCTTGGAAGATCTTGATTTTCAAAACCGAAGGATGGAACCCCATTGGACTATATAAGGAGGAGTTAACCCATGATAAAGGGAATATATTGACACCCCAAGGATTGAACCCACCAAGGATGAGGCCAAGCTGCTACATGTTCCAATTTTCATGTTTATTTGTTTTATTTTTATTTTTATTTTAGTTTTAATTAAATTGTAATTTGAATTTTTAGTTAAATAATTAAATTGCATGCATGTTTTTATTAAAGTGCCACCACCATCAGCCATTTTATTCTTATTTATCTTCTTATTTATAATTCTTCATATTTATAATTTTCTTATTTTAATTATTATTATTATTATTATTATTTTAACATTTAATTTCATTATTTATTTTCTTTTCTTATTTTATTCTTCTTTTCTTCAAACTATATTTTATTTTATTCTCTCCCTATATATCTCTCTATCATCCTAATTATATTTTCCTTTATTATTTAATTATCTCATCGCATTATTTTTAAATTTAGTCTTTCTTTTATTCTATATCTCTTCATCTTCTCTTCTTCCCATTTCCACCATTGTGACCTTTAACTCTTGAAAATGGGGGCTGACCCTGAGGCTTGGTCCAGGGAGAGGTCATGGTGTTCTGGAATTTTCTTTAAAGTTTAATTTTAAATGTTAAGATATATTTGATTAGTATTCATGGGTGAGGTGAATGTCCCCAATGTATACTTCCACCAATGATATGAAACTCAAAATATTTATTTTCTTTTTTTTTCAATCACTTTTCCCACTCTTCCTTAGTTATTTCTTCATAATATAGATTTATGCTAGTCAATGGATGAAAAAACATAAATAGAGCTAGATCCTAGAATATGGAACCTCCTAGAACAAGGAGTGTCATCAACCTTGATTAAATGAAGAGGTTGAATTAATAGTTCTTTCGAATTCAATGACATTCCAAAATTTCTAAATAATGAATTGTAGTTCAAACATTAGATTTAATTTTTGGATTATAAAACCAATATAAAGAAATAATGAAGAATAATGATTCAAATTTTAACTAAAAACCAAAACCAAGTTCTTTATTCTTTACTCATTTTGTTTATATTTTCATGTTAGTTTGAATTTTCAAATTTTATTTCATTATAAAATTAATAAAAAAAGAAAAACAATTGTCATTGTTATCCTCTAAAACATAAAATAACAAAAATAAAAATTTTAGATGATTTTGAATTAGTGGGTCAACAAATTGAAAGGCTCATCAAGTGAGACGACCATGGTCAGCCTCTGTAGTACACTAGGAAAAAAATATTTCTTTTTCCACACCCCGTGATAGTCATGCATCAAAACTAAATCTGTTGCTGGGATCCAATTACTTATTTTCATACATTTTATATTTTCAAATTTTAAAAAGATTTTATTTCTTTTATAAAAATAAAAACTAAAAAATCTATGATGTTTTCAAATGATTATTTTAAAATTCATTAAACAATCACTCTCAGGTGTAAGAAACTGAAATTTAAAATTCTTAAGAGGTGGATCTCCTAAAAAATCTCAATGAACTCAATGACCTGGAAAAGATTATGATAAATGGGAATCTAACAAGTATTTAGTTTCAATAATTTGATGATATAGTTGATAAAGTGAAAATTTATTATCAAAAACTAAAGAGTGATAAGGATGTAATACCAATGATAACTAATTTCCCTGAATACATCAAAGAGGTTGAGGCCCGACATGAGGAGTACACACAACCCAACCATCTAAAGAGAAAAATACAAAAAGAAAATGTTGAGCTAGAGTGTTTTCATGATGATGAAAACTTACCTACTGAGATAACACAAGGATATCAACAAGATCCGGATGACTTGTGGAATGAGTATGAGGTACAACTTGATCTCCATGATCTTTAATAAGTACATGATCCATTGACATTGCTTGTCACTCTTGACATGGAAGAGGAGGAATACATCCCAATGATGTAATTTGAAGAAAATATAGAGGATCCCAATTACCTACCTACACTTTCCACCATCCAACTCCAAGTAGAACTCACCACTAAGAAGGTGATGGAATCAAAAAAAAAATCATAGAGATGATATTTCTGTGAACTATTTATTTTATGATTTTATTCAATATAAATTGATTATCACTCCTTAGTTATTTTAATTTTCATATTTGTTCAATTATTTCCAAGCCTTACAAGAAGATTAAAAAACTATACATTCACCTACTGAGGATCACATAGAGATCCTTGACTTTAATGAACATACATTTGAGGAATTCCCTGACAGAATCAAAGTTTCTGAGCCAAAGGAAATTAGAAATGAGGCTTCTCGTTTTGAATCCTCAGTGAATCCAGCCTTGGAAGAGTAATAGGAGGTTACACAATTAGAAACCAAGTAAGCGGATGATCCATACTGCATCTAACCCCCACCATGAAAGATATACCTAATTATGAAGCATGTATCTGGTGTACTCTATCCATGGATCCTTCCTCACTAAGAATGATGAATCACATGCTAGGTAAATCCACATGTGGTGGTTCAAATCAAACAAGCCTTATCCACCATATGATTTTGGATAACATCTGGAACTACCATCTAGAGGATGTAAAAATTCAAGTCCCACTTGCGGATAATTCTAAGACTTATAACTTTACATTATTTCTAGGAATTTCAATTTCAATTTATTTTATCAGTATTAGTAAAGCATGCAGCCCCACTCCCTCTATTGTTTGAGCTTTAATGACATGATCCTTGTTCTTAATTGAGTAGTTTTCTTTTATAGGTTCATGATGTAATTAGGATTCCACGTGGTTAAAAAGGAAATAGTGTTGGAGTTTCCTAGGAAAGGGAGTTCACTTTTTATGAATATCTTTTAAACTCCCTACATTTTTTTCAAACAATGTGTTTTGAGATTTAAAGATAAAATTACATTCCCACACTTGAATTTATGTTTTACTTAACTTATCTAGGAGACATGAGCTTCTAAGGAATCTTATGATGCCATGTTTTAGATTTCAATTTTAATGATACTTAATGAGTAAAATGGATAATTGAATGATTGAATTAAACATGGATATTAAAATGATGACTCGTGATTTAAGGGAATTAATTGATTCAGGAAAATAAAATTTCCCAACCATTTTTCAGGCTTTGAATTTTTGAAATTTATGTGAATTGTTTTTTTATTATTAATCATGCCTTGAGTTATTTCCCATTATCATATATCTATTATCGATAGTTTTTCTAGACCATGTTCTTCCTATTTTATCTTGAGAAAATTTCTGGATTGGTCTTGGGACATACCACCTGCTATAACATGAATTTTAACATTTCAAAGATATGACATTATAAAAACACATTTAAAATGATTAAGGCATATTTTTATAAACCAATAATACTTAAAAGACCACCATTACATCAATCATTCTTAAGAACATAGAAAACATTAATGACCATGTTTGGAATGAGCCACATTTAAATCCATTTTTATCCATACCTACCCTCCTCTTAGTATTTGCATGATATTTTTATGTTTAATTAGGTGTATGAAGCAAATAATAGTGTAAGGGATGAAATTATTTGTATTGAAAATTAATGGGGGTGACATTATGGGAATAAATAAAGGCTTTTGTTTCATTCAATGTATTTAATTATTTTCCCTTATTGAAAAAAATTGAAAAAACAGAATGGGTTGTGACTTAGAAGAATAAAATATCACCATCAATGGATTGATAATTTTTATCATATTTGGTTAGGTGGTGTATGTGAGGTTAATTCTTAGAATAAATTTTGTAAAATAAAAAAACTTTGAAAATTAAAAATATAAATATATTATTAGAGAAAAATTCAAGAAGGTGCACATCATTCATTATGCTTTCATTATTCATGACCTTTTATTTAAAAGTTTAGGGGAAGTGGGATTTTCTAATTTAAAGGAGATAATTTCATTAAAATTTTGTTTTTTATATCATGCATTAAACTTAATAGAGAAACCTCATCCTTGAACCTTGATTGTTAAAGCATCAGATCCTACAAACCTTAAGCCTCAGAGTCATTTTAACCTTTATTTCAAGTCATCATGATTTTATGTACCTTTTTTCTTTACAAAGTATAGAAATTAGTTCCTTTAAAATACTATGGTTAAGTATCATGTATTAATTATATAATAATAACTCTAATTAAATTGTATTATGAGTGATGAGAGAAAACAATCCATTGTGAGGTAGATCATGATTTTTCATGTTTAATAATAATGAATTAAGGAACTTGAATAAATGAGAAGTGAAGTTCTATCATTTTTAAATGGGAAAAGGTAAAATACTTTAGTTGATTGTTTCTTCATAAATGGAGAAGTTTAATTGATATTTTCTGTATAACCTTAAATATTTATTTAAAATTGATAATTGTTTGATTTTATTTCATTGGTATTTGAATAATGGTAACATTAATGCCCTCTGAATTCAATCTTGATATTTTATGATTGAGAATTAGAATGGTTTAAGTGAAGGGGGATTTATATATATAATATTTTCATAATTATTCATAAGTTTTTCAATTATTTAATCATGTCTAATTTATCAGTTTGAACTTATTTACATTAATTTTGGATTTATTGTGTGTTTTGGGAAAAAAATGTGGAAATTGATTAATTATGTATTTTGACATATTTTAATCACTTTGGTATTGTGATCATAACATTTAAAATATTGATTCAATATTATTGATTCTTTTTTTTAAGTTTACTTTATTTCTGGTATTCAACTTCTTTTTATATTTCAAGAGTTTATTCGAACATCCAAAGGCTATAAAAAATCAACCAAGTTAAAAAATTGTTTTGGATGACAATGTGGAACTCACCTCGGTAATTGAGTCCAAAATCAGGATACACACATGCAATTAATGTGATTCTAGATGTATTTTAAATATAATTCATTGTATTATTCTACCATTGAATTTAATTCAGATATTACATCACTAATGAGGACATTGGATGCTCAAAATTAGGGGCATATTTAAGAAACATTCCTCCAGAAAGAGTGACTCATAAATTGTGTCATAAATTCCTATATATTATTCCAATTACATTGAAATTTTGAGGGTCAATAGAAAAGTTAATTTATAAAAAGTTTTAAGAATACATATTTCCCAAATTCGGTTACTAAAGGGGTCAATTACGAGTAATATTTCATTTTACATAATCTAGAGGATATATTAAAGGTAGATTTGGAAGACCTAAATTTTCAATACCAAAAGATGGAACCCCTTTGGACTATATATAGAGGAGTTCATCCATGATAAAGGTCATCTCTCAATGCCCTAAGTAGGGAACCCAACAAGGATGAGGTCAAGCTAAAGTGTGTCCTAGTTTTCATTTTTATTTCTTTTATTTTTGTTTTTGTTTTAGTTTAAATTAAATTGGAATTTTAATTTTTTGTTAATTAATTGAATTGCATGAATGATTTTATTAATGTGTCATCACCATAATCCATTTTCTTCTTCTTCTTCTTATTCTTCATTCTAATTCTGTATTTTTTAATTTTCTTTTTAAAATTATAATAATAATAATAATAATTGTTATTTTAATATTCAGTTTTATTATTTACTTTCTTTTCGTATTTTATTCATCTTTTCTTCACCTTAAATTTATTTTATTCAATCCATCTCTCTAACTCTCATCCCAATTCTATTTTCATTTATTATTTTATTATCTCATCCGATTCTTTTTAAATTTATTATTTCTTTTATTCTATTTCCATTCTTCTTCTATTCTTCCAATTTCCCCCATTGTGATCTTTTACTATCAGAAATGGGAGTCTAACCCTAAGGATTTTCCATGGGGGATGTCAAGGTGTTCCTTAATTTTCTTTTAATTTTAATTTTAAATTTGTAGATAGATTTGAGTAGCATTCATGGGTGAGGCAACTGTCCCTGATATAGACTACCCCAATTACAAGCAAGTCAAATTGTTTCTATTCTTTTATTTAAATCACTTTTCCCTATATCCATTGTTTATTTATTTATACGATGGACTTGAGGTAATAAATTAATGGAACATCATGTCACGACCCGAACCTACCCCGGCTCGAGCCGCAACTACCCCAAGCCCACCTCCATAGGCCAGGGGATGGCGACAAGCACCGAAGGATAAACAACTCGGGGAGGCCTTTTCCTGAGTACCTGTACACACACACGCAGCCCACTCAATGCAGAAGTACATAGTAAAAGGAAAATTAAAGTACTAAAATCTATAAACAACCATAAAAGTGCATCGACCTCTAAACAATACAAAGTAAAAGCTAAAGGTAAACTGAAAATAAAATGGGCAAAACACACGCCCAACCAGAAAAGTGCCACAACCCGGTAATAGGTAAACAAAATTAAACAGCTGGGAGAGTCCCACACCTAGAACCTGACTATAACAACCATATGCGGTCCAAGATCCCGAACTCCTAAGCTCCATTGAAGTCATGACCAACCTGTTCATCGTCTACAAGGTCACACCAAGTGCGGGAAAAGCCCAAGCAGGGGTGAGTATAAAAATAATCAATAGGATGCCCCGAAGGCTCGAGGGAGAAACAAAGGAGGTACTGAAGAGGTGAGCAGTAGATCGAACAGGGAAAAGTAAAGGAGTAAAACCGAGAGTTCAGTAATGAGTAAAGCTCAACCCAACAAGAGGAAGGAAGTAGACTCGTCCAAACACAAGGAGCTAGAAGCGGTGAGAAGATTAACTTATCATCGAGTATTTTCTACCTATAGTATGAGAGTAGACTCATCCAACCATGAGAAGCTAGAAACAGAAAGTACGTGTCATACCCTGTGCGTCTTCGCATCTCTTGGAAGGAGAGTAACCAAAACCCAATGAGTTGGTACTGGAACAAGGTATACACATATCCATCTGCTCAATCAAGAATCCCGAACAAGATCGGAAGGGGATCTTCATCCTGTAGCTCAGCCTAAGAAAGTGAGTAGCCAACAGTCCGAGAACTAAACACCATCAATTCCCAGTATCGGTACGTTTGCCCCGAACTGCAATTCAAGGGGCTCAAATCACCGCACCTCAACACTATCCGCTTTGGGCGGCACTGACTCGCCCACACGGTTTTAGGTCTCTTCACAAGGACGCGTCTAGGTGGGGAAAGTGACCATAATTCTTGAGAGTTGCAGAGGAATGTCAATCCACACCTCGTCACTATCAATCTATCGAGAGGTCTTCTCAAAGTCGATGGGTTCCCACTGCCCAGCCCCGTGAAAGGGTAATCCGCTGGAGGGAGACCCAGATCTGCTCTGGCCATCCCTGCTAGATGGTACCCCACTGGTCATCCCTACTGGATGGTACCGCACTAGTCATCCCTCCTGGATGGTACACCACTGGCCATCCCTGCTGGATGGTACAGCACTGGCCATCCCTACTGGATGGTACCTCACCGGTAACCGAAACACATAGTGGGAAACACATCATGATAGATCGCGGAAGGAAGATATGATCTCGATACATAGCTAGGGAGTATGTGCCCAAGGATCACTGGGGGCTCCGCACCCTACTGGAAACAACCTCTTGTGTAGAGGATCGGTGCCCGCGTAATGTGCTGGTCACACTGATACCCAACTAACCCTACCAAGGAACACGAAGGGACGTGAGGATCTCCCTGGGCCTCTCGGGGTGATACATTCTATAATCCACTGAGTCTACTGTCAAAGCAGACCGAGACAACTAACTCCAGGAATTGGGAGCACACCCACACTATACGAACGCACGTAGCCATAAATGATGTCGCAGTCCGGTGAAAGGGACCAAACACTGAAAACACCCTCAGTTGAAAGAACAGGTGAACCAAAATACCTCTGCCAGTCAAACCATCAAGAACAGAACCAGGGGACCCCCTCAACCCTGCTGGTCAAAACCATCGAGAACAGGACTAGGGGGGCCCACTCAATCCTACTGGTCTAAAAGCTGCTAACAAAAGGGCTCTCTGCGTCGTAAGGGGTCAAAGGTACGTAAAGAAGTACACGATGCACACATGGGGACCACCTGACGTGTGGCCCAAACTCATCTCCAAACCAAGTGCACAAGCGTTCTCAGGTAAAAACTACAATAGGTACCTCTAAGAATTCCCGTACACTCTCAGAGTATGTCACATTGCCATCCCAAGGCTATCGTGCACACGGCACCCAATGTCAAAGCAAAAAGGCGTAAACACAATTTCGCCAACCTGCTTCCTCCATGACCCTAGAAAGGCCAACCACATCTCTGAAAACATCAACTTCACTCACACGGGAGTGAACGCGATAACACGCCAAGGTTTTGATTCCAAACACAGCAAGAAGAACCGCCATCAGAGCACCTTTCATGCTTCCCCATTTAAATGAGATCTCGAATGAGACTTCGGACGTCCAAACGGATCACACCGTTGTAATCCTCTTCAAAAAACATGAGAGATAGACTATCTAATCTCCTCCAATGGATATCCAACGTAAAAGTCATCTAACATCACTTTATGCCCAAACGGCATCCCTTGGTCCCGAGCCTCGGCCCTGAAAAAATTTGATCACATCGCACCGTTGCGATCTCCTTATAAAGACATGTCAAATTGACTGCTTACTTGCATTGAATGGATGTCCGAAGAAAAAGATTCATTTCATCGTACCACACACGAGTGGTGCTTCGTGGAACCCACATCTCGGTCCCGAATCACAACGAACGTATCGCACCGCAGCGATCCTCTCAAAAAACTACACAAGATTGACTATCCACTTGCCCAAAACGGACACCCGGTAATAAAGATAGAAATCACCGCCAACTCCCAAAACGACCCTCATGGGGCCCGCACCATCATGTAGAATGAAAGCGGACAGATTGTTCCATTGAAACACCTGCGGAAAAACACCCAAAGTCGACTGCTCGCACGGCCTGAACGGACGTCTGATGAACAAGTTACAAAACGCTGCTCACTGTTTAAAAGATGAGTCGTGGGGCCCACACCTCAACTCCAGCTTCAATGCCCAAAAACCCATTTTAAATCTTCGTCTTGACTCCAGGGTCACAACACTGCTAACGGCGGTCAAAACTGACTTCAGATGTGTTTGCGCCATCCAAAACAGTAACTCCCGGAAAAACTCCAATCCACTTAACGTAGGCGTCGTGCCACCAAACCCCTCATCTCGGGAATTAAAAATTCCTGAGACCATCTTAAAATATCTTTCTTGATCCAAGGAACATGTCTCCACTGACGGAACGCGAATCCGATTTACGGTTGGAAAATTAGGCGTGTTTTAATATTAAACAGCCCGAAACGGGTGGGCCAGGCAGGTTCGGCCGGCCCACACACACCCTGGGCCGGCGGTCCGCAGTTCACGGCGCGGACTGCCCCAAACCACCCGGACCGGCTCGGCCGGTCCGGTCTCTGAGTGGACCCACATTGTTTGGGTCCTGTCTGCTGACCGGGATCACAAGACCCCGGTCCTCCGCGTCGTCGTGCCCCGGCGATGACCCCGCTGCCCGGTCCGCCTCGCTGACGCCGGTGCGCCACGACACCTCTGCTCGACCGCGTCGTGCGCCCCGTCTCCCCCAGCCACGTCATGCGCCCTCAACCCCGGCTTCCTCAGCATGCGTGCCCTCGAGGGAGCCATCCCACCACCGCCTGAAGACCGCCGCCGCCTGGAAAGCCGTCGAACCGGCGAGAACCGCCGGAAAATACCCTTAAACTCCCAAAACTTCACCGGACGATTGCAGTCACCTAGGAACTTGGATTTCGAATCTGAAAAGTGAAAAGGAAATCTCATGATATAAACTATACAGATATGGGATTCTCTTGAAATTTAAACAGCATTTAAACAACATAAATTTTGATTTAAGATGAAGGTGGAATTTGGAAATGGAAACGATAAGATCCTACCTCTTGGGCGTAGCCCGACGCTTCGCATCCGATCCGCCAAAGGTCGCAACACCTTGGAGAGGAGGTGGAGATGGGGAGCTTGAGGGGAGAGATCCTTGGTTGAGCTTCTTCTTCCAGAGAATGAACAAAGGAGGAGAGGGGGGGTTAGGTTTAAATAAAGAAAAATTAATCAAAATTTTTATTAATTTAAACCCCCATGTTAACCAACATCTGAATCTCTCGACAGGGTCGAGGTTAAGCCTCCCCTAGGGTAAAAACCATCTCTCGAGCACAATAGAGGTCTTAAAATTTTAATCCAAGGCCTCGCTCAAAATTTATAAAACATAACGTCTGAGGCTGCTAAATTACGAAAACTCCCCTGGTGGCATTTTTCAAAGGAGGCTCGCGCCGGAAAAAATTACACCCCCCCCCCAGGGTAAGAGGAACGTTCCGGACTCAACGGTACCCTCCATTTTCCCATCTGAGAAACCGTTTAAGAGATAATTGAGTTTAACCATTAAATGAATAAATTAATTATTTTATTTATCTGTTTAACGTTCTGGTAACGGGCGAGGGGTCCAAATGTCCCACGTCGACATGTTCTATGTCGTTCATAGGGTAAACACCCCATTTTGGACCCATATGTACTCTCAGATTTAGGATCTGAATTACCATTTAGCAGTTATCCTATTTATTTGGCGTGCCCAGTGTGAACGCATTGAAAATTTAATTCCGGCCACACCGGGGCTCGGAATCGTACGCCGTCTAAAGGCGCTGCTCTGGAATAACATTAAGAATATTTTAAAGTCTTTTATAGAAAGAACTAGGTTCTTACATAATTCCCTACATCAATATTTTCTTCCCTGAAAAGAAAAACCATGGAACAAATCAGGGTAATAAGCTTGCACCTGGCTCTTCCATACCCAGAAGAACTCTTGAACAATCCTACGCCACCGCACACAGACCAAAGGATTTGATCAGTTCATGCGAGGTCTTCCCTCACTGATGATATGCATAGGAGCATGCACACTTCCTCTCAGTTGATTCACATGGGAGATGTCGTGCACCCACTCTATACTTTGGGGGGGTTAGGGCAAGGTGGTAGACAACCACATCATCCCTTCGCACGGTCTCAAATAGCCCGCAACGCCTCGGGGGTAACTTGCCTCCCTGATAAACCCCCTACATCACACGTCGTGACTGGAATCACCATTTGGACCTGGGACAAAGTCCGGTGATTCCATCCTTTAGAATATCCATATTGTGAAAAACCCAAGGATATCTGGTCACGCAATATTTCACAGTCGATGTCCCACGACCCATACTCTCTTACACGCTCGAAGAGCGAAGGATTCGACACCATCAACTAAAGAAAAAGGTTCCACGCCTTCAACACTACCAACACTAGGTTACACCGACGCCCCGCGTCACCCTGGTATCAACTCAAGTAGGGGACAGGGAGAAAAGAATTTCACACACAGAGTCCAAATATTCTACTGTAAAATGTAGAAGGGTCATAGAGCATACCTCTTGACACCTCATTCTCCACAGGATCGTAGACATCCAAAGCTCATGCCTATCTGTGGTCCCAAGTGTCAGCTCCCAGAGCCTAAAGTGGACCGCCTGGTGGTGATGGGAAGACCTCGTAATGTAATCTCCCACTTCCAGCTCCCCCATCTCCTCCACTAGCACCACCTCTCTGGGAGCTACTCCGATCATGGCATTGCCTCTTCCGCAGTAGTGCACCTGCTGCCTTCCCCATATTCTCAGCATGCCTAGTCGGGCAGTCTCACGCCAGGTGACCTTGCTCATCATAAGCATAACAATGACTCTCTCTTGGTTGCACTGGTGCCCTCCGGCGCCACTGTGTTGTACGACCATGCCCCTGAGTCCGGTTATCGGAAATCCACCTAGGTCGAGGTTCTGTCAGCCAACGGCCGCAAGCTGCGGCAGACATCTGGCTCTGTCGATCATATTGCCACCACCAAATTTAGAGCGTGATAGGAAGCTATCTGTCACCATCGGCTGCTCTAGAACCCCGACATAAATGGGAATGCACAAGGGTACTATGACAGCATGAATCTCTCTGTAGAGACCCTGCTCGAACTTCCGTGCTCAGAAGTTGTCGTCATGGACCAACTCTGGGTAAATGCATGCACGGTCTGTGAAACTAGACGCATACTCAGTCACCATCATCCCTCCCTTATGAAACTGCAAGAGCTCCTAGATCCGAACAGAGAATAAGCTAGAGGGTTAGAAAAACTCACGAAATAGAAACTGAAAGTCATCCCACGAAAGTGACAACTCATCAATAACCTGAGTCACCAGACTCCACCAACGCCCAGCTGCTCCGTTGAAAAGGTTGGCTGACAAGGCCACCCTCTGATCTGCCAACATCTGCACAAGCCTGAAGAGGCGAACCACTACTTCCATCCAATCCTTTGATGCCTCAGGGTTTGGCTCACCACTGAACCTCAGCGGTCTCTGTTGCTGGAACTTACGGTGTGCACTCAACATGCGCTAAAGCTCTTTTTGCTCTGCTGAAACTGTCTGCTTCTCACCAGGTAGGGGTGCTACTACCAGCCCACCTGGAGAAAGGGGCTTTCATGATGGGTCTTGGACTGATTCCTCATTGTTCACCAGGTCGTCGTCACTAACCAAAGTTGGTATCCTCGCTGGCTATCTTTTCGGAAACATCCTAAATATTATCAAGGAGTGTTGAGGTCAGATGAGAATTTGTGTATATAACAATAACGACAATGGGGAGCTAACTCAATAGGGACAGTCAAAGACTCAATTCTATGTGATACACCAACCAATTTTCCATGCAACCAGTGTCTCATCATGCTGAGTCGACAAGCGGGTTATCAGGGTCCTGGTGGATGGATACATCGGCCGCCGCACCATCACTGGACTCCCTGGCCTGAGAGCTGCTCTTGAGAAACAATAACACTATTGCCCTAAATCCTAACCAATTCATTTTTAGGGACATACGAACAACGTCCCAAGGAATGAACCACCTCTGATACCACTTTTTCATGACCCGAACCTACCCGGGCTCGAGCGGCAACTACCCCAAGCCTGCCTCCATAAACCAGGGGATGGCGACAAGCGCCGAAGGCTAAAAAACATGGGGAGGCCTTTTCCTGAGTACATGTACACACACACGTAGCCCACTCAATGCATAAGTGTAGAGTAAAAAAGAAAATTAAAGTACTAACTACTATAACCAACCACAAAAGTGCATCGACCTCTAAACAGTACAAAGTAAAAGCTGAATGTAAAATGAAAAGAAAAAGGGAAAAACACGCACCCAACCAGAAAAGTGCCACAACCCGGCAACAGGTAAACAAAAGTAAACAGCTGGTAGAGTCCCACACCTGGAAATCGACTACAACCACCTTACACGGTCCAAGCTCCCGAACTCCTAAGCTCCAATAAAGTCACGACCAACCTGTCTGTCGTCTGTAAGGGAACACCAAATTTGGGCAAAGCCCAAGAGGGGTGAGTATAAAAATACTCAGTAGCATGACCTGAAGGATCGACGTAGAAACAAAAGAGTTACAGAAGAGATGAGCAGTATATCAAACAGAGAAAAGTAAAGGAGTACAACCGAGAGTGCAGTAAAGAGTACAGTTCAACCCAACAAGAGGAAGGAAGTAGACTCCTCCAAACACAAGGAGTTAGAAGCAGTGAGAATATGATATTATTATCAAGTATTTGCTACCTATAGTATGAGAGTAGAATCATCCAACCATGAGAATCTAGACACGGAAAGCACGTGGTATACCCCGCACATCTTCACCTCTCCTGGAAAGAGAGTAACCAAAACCCAAGCAGTGGGTACTGGACCAAGGTATACACATATCCATATGCTTAATCAGGAACCCCGAACAAGATCATAAGGGGATATTCATCCAGTAGCTCAGCCCAAGAAAGTGAGTTTCCAAGAATACCAGAAGTAAACACAATTGATGCCCAATATCCACAAGTCTACCCCGAACTGCAAGTCAAGGGGCTCAAATCACCGCACCTTGACACTATCCTCTTTGGGAGTCACTAACTCACCTGCACTATTTTAGGTTGCGTCACAAGGACGCGTCTTAGTGGGGAAAGCGCCCCTCATTCTTGAGAGTTCTGGGGGAACATCAAGCCACATCTCGTCACTGTCACACAATTGAGAGGTCTTCTCAAAGTCGACGGGTTCCCACTGCCTAGCCCAGTGAAAGGGTAATCAGCTGGAGGGATACTCGGATCTGATCTAGCCATCCCTACTGGATGGTACCCCACTGGTCATCCCTGCTATATGGTACCACACTGGACATCCCTGCTGGATCGTACACCACTGGCCATCCTTGTTGGATGGTACTGCACTGGCCATCCCTACTGGATGGTACCTCACTGGTAACCAAAACACGTAGTGGGAAACACGTCACGATAGATCACGAAAGGAAGATATGATCTCGATACACATCTAGAGAGTCTGCACCCAGGGCTAACTGGGGGCTCCGTACTCTACTGGAAACAACCTCCTGGGTAGAGGATCGGTGCCCGCGTAATGGGTTGGTCACACCGATACACAAAGAACCCTACCAGGGAACACGAAGAGACGTGAGGATCTCCCTGGGCCTCTCGGGCTGATACATGCACCAATCCGCTGAGTCTACAATCACGGAAGACCGAGACAACTCACTCCAAAAAGTTGGAGCACACCCACATTGTATGAATGCACGTGTCCGTAAACGATGTCGCAGTTCGGTGAGAGGGACCCAACACTGAAAACCCCCTCAACTGAAAGAACAGGGGAACCAAAACAAATCTTCCAGTCAAACCATCGAGAACAGAACCATGGGACCCACTCAACCCTGCTGGTTGAAAACATCGACAACAGGACCAGGGGGACCCACTCAACCCTGCTGGTCTAAACACTGCTAACAGAAGGGCTCTCTACATCGTAAGATGTCAAAGGTATATAAAGAAGTACACGGTGCACACATGGGTCCCACATGACGTGTGGCCCAATCTCATCTCCAAACCAAGTGCACAAACGTTCTTAGGTACAAACTACAACATGTACCTCCAAGCATTCCCGTACACTCCTAGAGTATGTCACATTGTCATCCCAAGGCTATCGTGCACACAGCACCCAATGTCAATGAAAAAAGGCGTAAATGAAATTTTCCCAACCTTCTTCCTCGACGGCCCTAGCATGGCCAACCAAATCTCCTCAAATATCAACTTCACTCACATGGGAGTAGACACAATCCCACGCCAAGGGTTAGCTTCTAAGCACAGCAAGAAGGACCGCCTCCGGAGCACCTTTCATGCTTCCTCGTTTAATTGAGATCTGGAATGAGACTCCAGACGTCCAAACGGATCACATGTTTGTAATCCTCATGGAAAAACATGTGAGATAGACTATCTACTCACCTCCAACAGATATCAGACGTAAAAGTCATCTAACACCGCTTTACGCCCGAACGGCATCCCGTGGTCCCGATCCTTGGCCTCGAAAACAGTCAGTCGTATATCACTGTTGCGGTCTCCTCATAAAGACACGTCAAATTGACTGCTTACTTCCGTGGAACATATGTTCAGAGAAAAAGATTCATTTCACTATACCGCACACGAACGGTGCTTCATGGGACCCGCATCTCGGTCCCGAAGTGCAACGAACGGATCGCACCATTGTGATCCTCGCAAAAAATACAAAAGATCGACTATCCACTTGTCCAAAATGGACACCTGGTGATAAAGATAGAAATAATCACCAACTCCCAAAACAGCCCTCATGAGGCCCGCACCAGCATGCAGAATTAAAGCGGGCAGATTTTTTCATTGTAATTCCCTCATAAAAACCCACAAAATCGACTGCCTGCACACCCTGAATGGACGTCCGATGAACAAGTTACAAAATGCTGCTCATAGTTTAAAAGACGGGTCATGGGACCCATGCCTCAACTCTGGATTCAACGCCCAAAAACCCATTGGAAATCTTCGTCTTGACTCTAGGGTCACAACGCCACTGACATCGCTCAAAACGGACTCCGGATGTGTCCTCGCCATCCAAAATAAGAACTCCCGAAAAAAACGCCCATCCACTTAACGTACGCGTCGTGCCACCGAGCCCCTCGTCTTGGGAATTAAAAATTCCTATGACCATCTTGAAATGTCTATCTCGATCTAAGGAACACATCGTCATGGATGAAATGTGAATCTGATTTACGGTTTGAAAATTAGGCGTGTTTTAATTTTAAATGGACCGAAACGGGTGGGCCAGGCCAGTTCGGCCGCCCCACCAACAACCTGGACCGGTGGTCCGCGGTTCACCACACGGACCGCCCCGAGACGCCAGTCTCCGAGTGGACCTACGTGGAGTGGGTCTTGTCTATCGACCGGGGTCACAAGACCCCGGTCCTCCATGTCGTCGTGCCCCGGCGACGACCCCGCTACCCAGCCTGCCTCACTGACGCATGCTCGCCCTGGTGCCACCGCTCGACTGCGTCGTGCTCCCCGTCTCGCACGGACGACAACCATCTCGCCCGGCCACGTCGCGCACCCTCGACCCCAGCAGACTTTGGTCGCACCCCGTCGAGGAATCCGGCCCACCACCGCCTAAACACCGCCACCACTGAGGACCGCCGCCACCCGAAAAGTCGTTGGACCAGCCAGAACCGCTGGAAAACACCCTTAAACTCCCAAAACTTCACCGGATGATTACGGTCACCTTGGAACTCATATTTAGAATCCGTAAATTGAAACAGAAATCTCAATATATAAACTATACAGATATGCGATTCTCTTGAAATTTAAACATCATTTTGACATCATAAATTTTGATCGAAGATGAAGTGGGAATTTTGAAATTAAAACGAGAAGATCCTACCCCTTGGGCGTAGCCCGACGCTTCGTGTGCGATCCATCAGAGGTCGCAACACCTTGAAGAAGAGGTGGATATGGGGAGCTTTAGGGGAGAGCTCCTTGGTCGAGATTCTTCCTCCAGAGAATGAACAAAGGGGGAGAGGGGGTTAGGATTAAATAAAGAAAAATTAATCAAAATTTTAATTAATTTCAACCCCCAAATTAACCCGCATCTGAAACTCTCGACAGGGTCGAGGTTAAGCCTCCCCTAGGGTAAACACCACCTTCCGAGCACAACGGAGGTCTTAGAATTTTAATCCGAGTCGTCTCTCAAAAGTTATAAAACATAACATCTGAGGCCGCTAAATTACAAAAACGCCCGTGGTGGTATTTTTCACAGGAGTCCCGTGCCCGCAAAAATTACACCCCACTAGGGTAAACGGAACGTTCCGGACTCAATGGTGCCCTTATTTTTTCCATCCTAGCAACCTTTTAATAGATACTTGAGTATAACCATTAAACGAATAAATTAATTATTTTATTTATCTGTTTAACCTTCCGATAAAGGGAGAGGGGTCCCAACGTCCCGCACTGACATGTTATATGTCGTTCTAGGATAAACACCCCATTTCGGACCCATCCGTACTCTCAGATTTAGGAGACAAATTACCGTTTAAGAGTTATCCAATTTATTTTGCATGCCCAGTATGAACGCACTGAAAATTTAATTCCAGCCACATCGTGGCTCAGAATCGCACGCCGTCTGAAGGCACTACTCTGGAATAACATCAAGAATATTCCAGAGTCTTTTATAGAAAAAAATGGGTTCTTACACATACTCGATAGATCTATATCCTAGAATATGGAACCTTCTAGACCAAAGAGTTTCATCAAACTTGATTAAAGGAAGATGTGGAATTAAGAGTTCTTTGGCATTCAATGACATTCCATAACTTCTAAATAAAGAATAGTACTTCAAACATGATATTTCAAGTTTGTGTTATCAAACCAAAATCAAATAATTAATGGAGAATAGTGATTAAACCTTAAACTAAACCCCAAAACCAAGTTCTATCTTCTAAAATCATTCTATTTATATTTTCATGTTAGTCTAAATTTCTATATTTCATGTCATTAGAAAAGTAATAAAAACCCAAAAACATTTTCATTTTTATCATTTAAAACATAAAACAACAAAAATAACTATTTTAGGTGATTTAGAATAAGTTGGTGAACAAATTTAAAGGATCCTAAACTGAGACAACTTTGTTCAACCTTTACGCCACTCTTGGAAAATAATATTACTTTTTCCACACCCGATGATGGGCATGTGTCCCACTGAAAATGCTGAAGCATGAAGTTGACCATGACCTAACCCACAGTCTCACTGGCCTTATTGATGACCACCTCCATGGTTTTTCTTTACTCTATGAGGATGAGGAGCATCCTAGGGCTATACTCTATCTTCCTCATCTCGCTTTTGTTGATCCCAAACTATAGAACATTATTACTACTGCCTTAGTAGAAACTACCTCAATAGAGAAACATGAATCATAACACTTGGAACATGATAACTACTCAGAAATTTAGAGCACTCTCTCCACTGATGACCATGAACTTTATAATAAAATCATGTGATTGATTCCTTGGAATATATATAAGAGATTATGCCCTTGGAGAAGAGATATTATGTGGTTTTCGGCCTACCCAAACCAATAGAAATATATTTTATCTAGGAAACTGAGAACCCCAAACCACAACCTTACTTCATGATGATTCTAGACTCCCATCTCGTAATGATCTTATTCTGGAAAGTTTCCTCTTAATAACCTCTTCTCATACCAGCACCTCTAGATGCTTCTTAATAATAAATTGGGTGAACTGTTTTTAGATATATTGATGAAAATCCTCTCTTAAATCCCTCTCTCTAGCCTCCTCATCTAGAAATAAGTCCGAAGAATATCCCAGAACAGTCCTGAAACAGATCCCAAACTCTCGCATGCTGGAACTCCTGTATCGAAGGATAAGAAACACCTACCTATTGACCACCTTCACAGTTAAATAAAGGATATCTTCTAAGAACCAGTCTCTAAAAATATTCAATGCTATTTTCAACTCCTCACAATCCCTAAGTAACAAGAAACACCACTACCTTTCTTCTCCATACTACATTGTCCCAACCAATAAAACTCAATTCTCCCTTCAAGAATGGATCAAACTGAAAGTTATCTCAGACTCATTTAAATAATCCTCTATGAATTAATCTGAAATAGAACCCACATACATATAAATACTCTAGCACTAACACTCTCATATTCCCCTCCTATATATATCATCGTCATCAACCTCTACTCTATGGAGATCTACTAGCACATCATACTGATTATATTTGGTGTGAACCTGATGAGGATGTCAACCTGGTGCCATGCTTAAAAAAAGATAAAACTATTAGAGCTTCTAAACCAGTATTATGGATTACTTAACATTAATTAATTAATTAACAAATTAATTATCTTGTCAAGTTTTTACCCTATCCCAAGGTCTACCCATTTCAAACACATGTGAAAAGAAGAATATTGCATGATCCTTTCCTAGGTTTCTACCCTACAACCAGTATCACTTCATTTAGTCGGGTCATTAAACATAAAGGGTTTTGAAACAGATCATAGGTGTCCCTAAATTCCCATGTCTTGATGTTCTCTCATGTTTATATCACTTACTAAACTTAGCTAACATTTTTGTCTTACCAACCCATGAAATCTCACATGTGCCTAACTCTAAACTCCATCCTATCCCTCATCCTAAACCTAGCTCTGATACCACACTATCATAATCCCCTTCCCACAAAGATATTGTAATGAGGATAGAGTGATCATGACTACATGAGTCTCACCTTCAGTAGGTCTCGGGTTGGTGACTAGCATTGGGGGTATAATAAATATGAATATGAGAGGAATTACCATCTAATAGAAACATACGGAAGAGAGAGATAAGAAGGATACACCAATAAACACCAGCCCATGAATATATATATATATATATAATCACAAGTGAAAACTTGAAATTTCATACAGTACTATAACAACATAAAGGAAAACTACATGTTCCAAAAGTAAAGGTAACTGCGGCCACAGATCCAAAAAATCTCCTACAAAACCAAGATAAAGTAATATCTAACCTGATCTCCAACCCTCTCTGGATGACCAGAAAAATATATATATATATGTAGGGTGAGTATAATTGTACACTCAGTATGATCCTCCCAAGATCCACCCATTAAAAAGACAAATAAATCATGCTAAATCACAGTGAACAATAATGAAAGTAACTCACCACATAAACTGGTATAAGAATTTATTATCCTCTCTATGGATAGCTCTCACCAAGTATCATATAAAAGAGAGATTATAATATAGTAATGAAACATCATGAGTACCTTTATTCTTCTTTCCCTCTAGTTTTTCAATCTTCCCCAACATTGCACATCCTAATCCATCTCTCTCCAAAATAAACCAGCCCAAAGACACATGGGAAAGGCGTCACAATATTCACCTCGTGCATCACATCATCACATCATCCCATATAACATTACCATATATAGTAACCCAGTATTTTTCAGGATCGACCACAACCCATATGATGTGTAACATACATCGGGTAATATACCTCAAGCCCTCATAGCCCATACACCAAGTAAGGTACCATAAGCCATCAAAACCTATACAAATTATACATATAATAATCCTTTGAATACTATATATGGTAATACATGTGTGTGAAATAACCACAATCTATCACATCCCTCTATACACAAATATAAGGAAACTAACCATGGTTTATACCGGTATAAGTAACTATTAATTAAAGAGAGTGTGGCCCAAGGGTTTAGTCATCCATATATCCTCCCACCGGGTTATTGGGAAAAACACCCTCTTAGGGTCCACTCGGTGTCAGTATCCCTAACCTACAAGGGTGGCATAGTGTATAAGATCCTGGAACATACATGATATAATATATCACACAACCCCACTATAGTCATAAACTAGTCTTAGGATCAACTACAGTTATCTTCACTCGGACTCTCGGCTTCCACTACAAAGACCAGATATCCTATAAGCACACACACATTTAAAAGTTCTGGATTAATTACATATTTTATTTTTATAATTTCATTGTTTTAATTTATATATTTTCCATTAATTAACTATTATAATTATTCTACATTGCATTACATTATTAATTAGAGTGAATTTCATTCCCTCTCAGGATAATTCAAAACAGTTTCTATGGTTTATCAACATTAACATATTTTCAGCATTTACATTCCATCATTACCAACCTTGTGGGTTAAAAATTATTTATTAGTTATTTATCATTCCATAATATAGGTAATCTAGGAAAACCATCCTAAATATAACCAATAATACCTTGATTCCCCAATCATGGGGGGGGGAGGAAAGAATATACAAAAATCAACTAATCCTTCGACCATTTAACAAATTCATAAGAGAGAATCTAAGATATCCACATGACATCAATGGGTAAGCCCAGTTTCAAACCACTGCATCATCACTGACTCCATCCCAAACACCAATATGCATGTCCCAATGCATCTCTCCAACAAAGGTGTCAACTACTGCAACATCATCCATGTCTCCCCATTTAAATATCACATCATCCATTCTAGGATCAGCCATCCTAGGCTCATAAAACATCTGGGCCTCCCTTCCCTATATCACATTTCATATAGAAGATCATATCAATGGAACATCAAAAAAGTAGCAGGAACAAACAAGCATGTCAAACAGGGAAATCTAAACCCTAAAAACAAGGAATCCAGCCTTCACACATGAACGAGCTCTCATAGCTCCAAACTCAAGGAACTAAAAATTATATAGAGGGTGAGAAACTCAGGACCTATAAATTATATTTATCACACAATTGATTATTATCCCATTTTGAATTAACTAATTAAATATTTACAGGTTTCAACTGTGGAAAACCTAAGGCATAAAGCTATAATAAATCTATCAAAATATTAATGATTCTCTCTATAATTTAAACCAGTTTCATCAAACAATGAGAAGTAAAATTCTCATTTAACATGAATTTTTAGTACTATAAACAACCATAAATATGAATCGTAGTATTTATTAACTACATTTATCACATGGATGATCATTTTCAATTAAACATGTACATTACATCAATTTGATTATCATAAAATTACAAGAAACACCAGATTCAAACATGTATTTTCTTTAATTATTCACAAGATAATTAATTATAGATTAATATGACTTTATGTTGTTTACCAATTTCCATCAAGAACAACATGATAATCCATGGAATAAAAATACGTGATAATAATCATATCATAGATATCACATTATCTAGAAAATAAAGAGGCAACCCACTATCATCGTATAAATCACATCAACATGTGATTTATAAAAAATTATTTATTATTCTGGTTAAATAATTATTAGTGTAATTACATTTCCTTACAAAGGGATAAACCCGGATAGCTCTATTATTATATGTAAATAAAATAAGATAATAAATGAATCCTCTACCTCAAAGGAATTAATGTTATTCAGATGATAATGGACCAACATTGTGGATCCCGATCACCCCTCCTATAAAAAGTTGTATCTCTCTAATGATGTTGTGGTATAAACACACCAACAAAAATCCTAGAAAAAATCCATTATAAAAATGGAGATTATCCTCCATCGCATCAAAAGAAGAAACAGGAGGAATTGAATCAAAGGACCATGAGAGAAGAGGTATAACAAACCTCTGATCACCACGGATTGAAGATCGAAGGTTTAGAATCAATCCCCATTAAAGGAATCCCCAACTTCCTAAATAAAAGATCCTTGGATCGCCATGAAGTTTGGAGACATGTAGGGTTTGGGAAAAAACATGAGGTGTCGTAGTCTTTATAGGTGCATTACATAGGGAATTTGATCATTGAAACACTATTTCACTTTATATAAATGTTAGGTTTCATATCTCACCAAAAAACACATCTCCTCAAAGAATGTTAATCCCAAAATTTTATATTTCATGTAACACCCGATGAATTTTCCTCAACAAGTCGTGAATTGAGAATACACGGTGTAAAATATTTATATACTATGAATTCTCCCAACATATATCTTTTTAGTAGTTTAACCCCTCCAGATTCACTCTAGGCATACTCTAAGAACCATGGGCATTAGAAACATGAAAAGGTTCATATTATATGGATATGATCCCTTACAGGTATTTTATACACCCTTGGTTATAAATTATCCTTTGGTTGACTTAGTCAAATCCAGACAAGTGGCTAATTAGGTTTGTCTAGTGATGTGCTAAAGGTTGACCAAAGTTGAAATTTTTCTATGATGGACCTTAGATGATAATGATCTAATTCATTTCCATGATATAGTAGTAGTTCCTATTTTTATGAGATAAGAATTTATGAGGGACTCATACACCTAAAAATTGGTGGGGAATCCAAGATGAACTAAGATGTGTCACAATATTTGACATAATTTATGGTGTCCAAACATGATAAATCATATGGTGGGTATTTTTTCTCATTTCCACATGTTATAGAGGATTAAATTGGAACATCAATGACATGATGATTTACAGAAGCCACTTTCTATACCTGTGTGTAATTGGGATGAGGTGGTGACAGAAGTTTTCATAGGGTTTCCTAGGACCCCAATAAGTTAGGATGAAATGTGGGTTATCATTGATCGTCTTATAAAATATTCAAATTTATTACCAATTCTATAAACTCAATATATGGATGAGTAAGTTATTTTTTACTTTCATGAGATTTTGAGTCTACTTGGGGTTCCTACGAGTATTGAATTAGATCATGATTCTCACTTTATATCATAGTTTTGGAAAGTCGTAAAGAAGGTGATAGGGTCATAGCTGAATTTGAGTACAACATGTACCCTTAAACAGATGTAAAGTATGATATCATACCATGTTTACTAGAATTTTTTGGAGTATGATATGACCATATGGATTCAGAAGAGTTTTCCTATAATAATGATTTTTAGTATTTAATTAAAAAGAATCCTTTTGAGGATATTTATTGTTGGCCTATTCACTGTATATTATTTTTGAATGAAGATGATGATTTAGAAATTATTTAGATGATTTTAGTGCAGGAAACATCTAATCAGGTGCAGTTAATCAGGAATGGATTTGTTTCTACTCAAATAAGGAAGTGTTTTTATGCATACCAATGATGGTGGCCTTTGGATTTCACCATGGGCGATTGGTATTTTTTATGAGTATCACCTCATTTGGGGAATTGGTGACTATGGAGGGAATGGGAATTGGAAATATGGTTTTTGGGACTATTGGAGATAGTGGAAGGGAATAGGTTGGTTTATTAGTGATTTGTTATTCCTCCACAACAATGAGGTGTGAATGAAATATATGATGTGTCTCATCTTATAAAGTATGCACTTTATCCTTCACATGTGATTGATAGTTAGGTTTTTGAGTTGGATGAAGATGATTTGTTCGATGAATGTTCAGTATAATTTTTTTAATGAATAAAAAATTTACTATAATGGATGATAGTGCCTCTTATTAAAGTTTTATGAAAGTAGGAATGTATCCAAGAAGAAACATAGGAGTTAGGATTAGATGTACTAGCTTAGTGGCCTTAGTTGTATAATTAGGACCTCTAGATATACTTTTAGACAATGAAAACTAATTAGAGGGGGATATGGAAATGTTCTGGATTTTTCTAGGCATGTAATTCCTTATTTTTATCATCTATTTAAGTATTTTTAGGTTATGACTTGGCTGGTTGAAGTCTCAGATAGAATCTAGTGAATTTTTGAGGGTTTTAGAAGAATTTAATGGGGATCATGGTTTGAGTATTTTTGGGGAAACCATTTGGTTATTCTTAAGAATCTATTTTGATTTTTGGAGAGGGGTAGTAGGTGGCGTGTTATTAGAGATAACTATTCCACAATACCTATAAAAATTTATGAATCAGAAAAGAAAAAAATGCATGTTTAGAACATGTATTATTAAATTGTGTTACCAAATCGTTTAGGATCCCTACAGAGGTATTTACCCTCACATGGTCTTGTAAACTGTGCAACCAAATAGTTCGTGTAAAATAAATTAATCCAAAAAATAATATTTTGAAATAGAAACCCCCTGAAACACCCTATTATTCCGCCCACACTTAGGGATATTGAACCTAGAAAATCTATAATATCTTATTGGAAAATTAATTCCCAGTTGAGAGTATTTATATTGGATCTAAATACATTTAATCAAGGGATTTAAAGGTAAGTGATAGTCTATCCCATGTTCTTCATGTTCTTGTTAGATCTTCTCTCTTCTCGTTGGTGAAAACCCTTGATCCGGATTACCATTGTTTGATATAGTAATTGTGACATGATATACTTTTATTTCTTCTAAATTCAAAGAAATTTAAGGTGTAAATGAAGTTTTATCTTGATCGATCTCATATTCATTTATATCGTCTTATTATATTGGATTTTATTATGTAATTTGAAACTGGTCCTCTCCCTTGACATATTCTTTATCTTGGATATTTAATCTTGAATCCTATGAATGGTTATTTGGGTTTTATTCTAGGGGTTTAAAGAGTGAGATATTCATTTGGGTGATAAAACATGGTGTTTGTATTCAATATTGTTAAGGTGGGAATTTTCATAATATGTTATGGAAATTGTATAAACTATGTGATATGACATGTTTGTGTTTGTGTGTCCCATGATACCTCTCTTTATTTGACATGATCTTTCTTATATATATATCCAATGATGCCCATATTTATTTTATATATCTTTTTTTGTGTGTAGATCATGAATATTAATTCTATTTCTTGTGAATGTATATATGTTTATGTGTTCATAGACTTCTCCTATCTAGTATCAAAGTGACAGGTGGAACCTATATGGTTGGTTACTCCCATATAGGTGGAGAATGTGTGATCTAATGTATGATTATTACAGTGGAGTATTCAATTGAAGATGATATGAAATTATGGCCTTGAGTCCTAAGATTAATTTGGTAGTGGGGAAAGATATCATTATGGACCGACCTGAGATGGTTGGGCATGATGGCTTTGTCGCCTGACCCAAGGCATGGTGTCCTTGTGTCCCATTCGGAGACTTACATTTGTCTTGTGGCTTGTTGTGAGATTCATAACAACCAATCATAACTTTTCTTATAGAATAGAGCCTAAGAAGGTAGGGTTGGGATTCATAGAATCCTGGTTATAGTACTATATCTAACACGTGAATGTTTACATGTGAATTTTATTTTTTATCATTTTATACAAATTATATAAATGTCACACATTTGTGGTTGTGTATTAATAGGTTTATACTTACACCCTACAATGGATTATTAGTGTACATGTAGACATTATGGTTAGGGATCCGGTGAAGGGAAAGGAATTTATACTGGGTTAATGAGTTGGAGGATTAGGGTAGATACGTGGTGTGATAGTAGAATTTGGGTTTCTTGTAAGGTTTCACTTGTTATCTCTATATTTATTTTTTGTGGTACATTACTTATGGTCGTATAGTTATTGGTTGTATTATATGACTTATTGATGTAAAATGGTTTATGTTTTCACTTTTTTATGATTCTCTTATTTTATTATCACTTTCTAATGAATATGTGTTGGTAGGATATCTATGTTGAGGGAATAGTCTCCCCATGTTTCAATTTAGTACCCTTTCACTAGATGGAATCCAACTGTATATGGGGATGCATGCATGAGGTCATGTGATACTGAAGCTCAGACCCAATGATATAGTTCAGGGAATTACAATATCCACATACCAAATAATAATTTTCTCCAAGGGGGTCTATAACAATTTTATAAAAGAATAATCTATTCATGGTAGTCTGAAATACAAACGAAAAAATATTATTCATATATTTAATGAAAAAATTGACCAATATATCAGAATATCCAGGTAAAATCATGAAAATATAAATTTAAAATAATAATTCTTCATTATTCAAATTGATAAATCATTGGATATGACCAACATTTCTACGGAATGGAAAACATAAAACCCAATTGGAGTGCCATGTCCTTAGGGATTGACTTATAAGGATGGTTCATGTTCTAATGATTTAATCCAAAATTAATCACCATTTCCAATTATTAAACATATAAGGGAGTGTCATGTTCTTTGGTTTAATTCATAGGTGAGCTTCATGACCCATGGTTTAATTAATAGGGGATCTCAATGTCCCATGGTTACATCATCATCAAACATCAGTACTTAACCAAAATTTCCTCTTATATAAAAAATGTGTTACCATAATGGTTTAATATAATCAAGGGGATTTTAATTAACAAAAATAAATTAGATAATACACAGAAATTTTAAATACCTTCATCCTTTAACAAAACAATCTCATAATTCAAAAAAAAGAAACTATGATGCCAAAGGGGTTATGTTTTGTAGTTAATTTTAAAACAATCAAAACACTGCCTATATTCATGGAAATAATTTTCAAAAAAAATCAGCAATCGTTTATAGTTCATATGAAAAAATCCATGTAAATATTTCCCATATTTTCACTATAAAACATTAACTTGAATTTTAATAAACACTTATTTTGTAATAATATTATATGAGTATAATTTTTAAAATTAAAGCAAGATATCCTCTATTGATCAAATAAAATAAAATTAAAACATTAAGTATTTCCAAAATTATTTCTAACGATATCATATATATACTTTTTCTTTCATTAGAAACCTGATTTAAAACAATCCATAATCCTAGGTTTATCAATTTAGAAAATATAAATAGTACCACCAACCTCGATATATCGATGGAAATAAGTGATCATAAAAATAAATGATATAAATAATTCTAAACAAACTAAAAAACCCATAAATAATTATCATCATAATTTATTAATATAATTAAAAGAAATTTTTTCAATCATTGACTATAAAAATACTCACTAGGTAGTGAGGTTTCATTGAAACAGCGTGTAATGGATTTTAGGTGTTCCCTAGAGTCATTATTTAGTCATCTCATCCAAAAACACTAAATTATATTTGATGAAAAAAGTCCCATCAAATATTAACTAAATTAAATAATAATAAATTTTTCTCCATGGGTTATGTAATTGAAAAACTATCAAAAATAGTGTAAAAGAGTGTCATATAATCCGTCTTTAGCTTCCCCAAGGAAAATCCCCCTAGAAATCGATGCTTTCCCCATCCCATGGTGAAACACTCATGTAAAAAACCTAAAACAAGAGAAAAATTCTTCCTTAGGAAGAAGAAGGTGATGAGAACTAGGAAAGAGGAAGAATACGAAGAAGGTCATGGATAACCTTCAACTATACTTGAGCATCTTTGGTGAAAGAAGATAAAGAAGAAGGTTGGGAGAGGTCTGGATCGCCTCTCCTTTTTTTATGTCACCCCAAGAGAAAAGGATGGTGGGATTTTTCCCTTCTCCCAATAAAATGATTAATAATAATGATAATCATCATCATCGTCATTGTCATCGTCATCATAATCATCATTATCAATATTATATTAACAACTAAAACTACATATAATAATATTAATAAACACTCCCACTAAATATACACAAATATATATACATCATAAGAAAAACATTCATTAAATTTCCAAAAATAGTTTCATTGTTAAATAAATTTGAAAAAAAATAACTTAAATCCCTCAGAATAAAATCCCACTATTTATAGTAATTTTAAATCATCATTAAAAATCAATTCACAGTTATATAATAATAAAATGCACCATACATTGAATAAAAATATAATGTTCTACCTGTTTTAATAATATTACCATTGAAATAGTTTATTTATATTATTTATAAAAATTTGGTGTTATAGATACTATATCATGAATTTCAACTAAATATTTATTTGAAAATCATATTTTATCACTTTTTCCATATCCTATAAATCATGGAATTTATATTCAAAAAAATCACAAAATAATAGCATTATAATTTAATTCATTAAGACTATAATTTAATTAATTTTTCCTTTACAAATTATGTTATAGGGTTTTTTCATAATCCCCTTAACTATAATGTGTAACCCTATAAACTTATTTTGAAAAACTTATTTCTATATTTATCAGGGCCTTTTATTTTAGTGTTATTTATAAAGTAATCAATTTTCCATTTATTTATGTATATTCATAATATCTAAATGAAACAAAATTTTCCCCACTTCCACCATGAAGAAACAAGCGCTTTATTTTTTACTTGATAAATATTACCATTGGTTATCTTTACTTGAATAAATGAATCTTTAGTCTTTCTATTGATAAATATCCCCCTATTATTTAATGTTACTATGAGTCCCAAACAATAAATTTGACCCACATTTAAGTGATTATGTCAAATCCCAATAGAAAAGTGTGATTCAATATTTTTCAAAAATTCTCTAGATAGCATCATTTTTCACATCATTTTATCTTAAAACATCCATCATTTCAAAATAAAATTGTTCAATCCACATTACTATGTATTTTTTTCAATGATACCTAATATTCTTTCATATGAAATGGATGCCCACTATTGAGTATATATGTGCTATTATTTTTTCATTCTTAAATACTTATTTTAACCAAGAAAGAATTATTTTTATTTTTATTTCCATTAAATAAAAACCTTATTAAGTTGAGGCATAATAGGGTATATCGTCATTAATTTCTATATGATAAGTAATAAAGTCAACCTAAACTTCCAATGGAGAGAACTTATTCTCTAATAGAAATGGAATTGATTTTATAGCTTTCCTCCCCATTCTTCATGAGAATCCAATTAATTTATTTCCAACCCTTATTTACCTAGAGTAATAATATTTACATAAAAAGTTAAAATAGTTATAATACTATCTATAAAATTAATTATGACTTTTATGTGTAGGATATGTCCTCACCTTCTTTTCTAGGTATTGTGTGTTGCACCATGTAGATAACTCCACACCTCATCACAATATTTCATGGTGAGACCCAGGTAACCATCGAATTAGAAAATCATAAATTTTAAAATAAAAAAAAATTAACTTCATATATTTATAGTTGTTTTAGTTTTTAATGATTTTAATTTATATCCAATTTTTATTTTTTATATTTAATTATACTATTGATCAATAAATAAATTACAAAAAATTATTGAACCGCATTTTGATCTATCATTGAATTTATCATCTGAAGAAATTCAAAATTGTAGCTTCTTATCATTAATTCAATATTATAATTTAGATTTTAAATTATTTTTTAAGATAAAAAATTATTATTATAGTTATTCAATACATTTAATATTATATAAAATGACATTAATAAGTTCATTGATTTCCATATCTTGTCCCATAATTTTTAGATTAAAGTGAGAAACTTATACATATTTTCCTTATGCACTAGTTTTTCCCTACACTTCCTTATTTAAATAAGGGATTTCAACTTTGAATTGATTGACATACTTTGAAAATTCATTCAGAAATACATCAATCTTCTTATTTTAATAACTTTTAATATTTAACTCCACCAATAATCCTTCAATAATAACATTAAGAATAACTAACCCATATAGTTGATATTATTCTTTTTTTTAGATTGAGTCACTTATAGAATCCAAATAATAGAATATTTATAATATAATTTTAATTGGATTTCACCTTCTTCAATATATAAATCATTATTAACTTCCACCTTACTTATGAGACTCATCCATTGAAACTTCTTTAAATTTTATTTTTAGATTTAGAATTCGATCTAGGGGGATCTATTTTTTCAAATTTTTTCACAATTCCATCCCACTATCTAATCCATTAAGCCTCCTTGGAAACCTTTTTACTATGTATCAAAACATACCAAACATGAATCATAAAAATTGTATTTTTCCTTCAAATATATTCTTCACCTCACTTTAATTTTCTTTTCATGAGTGAGATAATTTATTCACTCACAACCACTTCACCATCATCATGATTGAAATTAAGATTCTTTATTTCCTTGAAATCTACATCCTTAGATAATTTAATTTCCAACCATTATGAATTTACTATCAAATAATAATACACCAATATATAATGAAGATAATAAATAGAAACCTATACCAAATTCCTTTTCTAAAAATCTATGACCTTTGGATTATACAAAGGTGGTATTGTTTTTAATATAATATTTATAAAATCCAGATAATTGATTTCAATACCACTTATATAAATAGATCTAACAACCTAAATAATTAATTTAAAGAAACCATTGATGATTTTATTAGTATGGATCTTAAAATCATCAATCTTATAATGCAAAATTTGAATCTTTAACTCTGATATTTCATTCTCACCTTCATAAATTTTCAGAGTTTGTCCCGTATGAATTTCAAATATTTATATCACATAAAATTCATATAATTTTGATTTAAGAGTTATTTTAATATGGAATTTCTTTTCATTATCATTAGCATTGATAAATTTTAATTTTTTTATTAAGTAACGTCCTAATTGATCCACCTTTATTTATTATTTTTAAAGAATCAAAAAAAATATTTCTTAATTGATTAAAGAATATATTAATTCTAGTTCATCAGAATCTATCATTTTAATATATATATATTAGTGAATAAACCTGTTTATTCATTTTATTCTATATGTTAAATATATCTCAATTATAGATAGACTAAATAGAATTTTTTTATGATATCACTTATTGTAACCAAAAGATCCCAAAAACCCCTAATATGTGGGTGTGTTAGGATGTGACAATTTCTTCATCAAGTCATTCTTATACTAATGTTACAAAGAATAATCAAATCAATAAATTCAGGAAAAACATCCATGTAATAAAAATAAAGTGTAAAGATATATATTTTAATTGGCATACCTAATAAAGGATACATAAAAGGATCATACACCAATTATGTGTTGATATAATAAGAAATAAATTAATGATATTTTGAGTGAATGGATGTTTTAGGAATAAATCACTATTGAATACAAGATACATTACCTCCTCTTGTCTCTCTAGTCACTTTTTAAATATATAGTAATAGGGAATATAAATCTTAGGCAGTTATAATAAAATCACCATATAAATTATTATAAAATTATAGAGTTGTTGTTTATTTTTAGTCTTACCTATATAGGTAAATAAAGATCCCCAGTGTCATACAAGTTATACAACATTAGTGAAATAGACTAATCATAGTTTTATTATGAAGAAATTTTCTATCGTGTTTGATCTCTCAATTACATTATCTCTTTTTTAAAATATTTGAAAGAAGACATTTTATTTGATTAAAAATTATCTCTCTTTTTATTCCACATGAATCCTTCATATTAGCCTTTAAAAATCATCCATAATAGTTAAGTTAAGTCTCCTATTAATTAAGAAATTTTTTCCATATTTTAAAATATTCAAATATTTAGAATATCCACATCTATTACAATTCACAATATTGCATAACCTTTTATTCTTTAATGAATTTAAAATACCATATCTCCCCAAAAATTATATCCTATAAATTATTCCATATCCTATAAATTATGGATCTTTAATTTAACGAAACGCCATATATGACTATTATGGTGAAATGTGTAACACTAATGTGTAATTTTTTGTCCCATACTAAATTATGGAATTTAGTTATGGAATAAGCCTCCTAAACATAACACTCATCCCTGTACCCTCATCTTAAATAAATTTTTCTCCACACATCATTTCCTTAAATTTTGGCATGATTTAAAAAGATCCAAACCATGACATATAATCATGGAATCATTCTAAAGTCATAATTGACACTATAAACTCCTTCCTAATTATATATTATCCTTACATTGTGAATCTATAAGTTACAATGTACAAATATATAACAGTTATTTAGACTTAAACCTTGGATATATAAACCAAAATATAGTATATTCCCTTAATATTAATGTATTTCCTCCACTATACAACCAAATTCTCCAAAAATATTTTTTGTGTAACTAAAACATTTGGAATGTTTTATCGTTTCTCAACAAAAATAGGTCCAAATACCATAAAAAGGTACTATAAAATTATTTCAAACATTCTCATATACAAAATTTATCCATATAGGAAAATTAACAATATAAAAAATTAGTATTAAAATACATTCCATCATTATATTCACTTGATCATCATATGTAACACCCCGAGCTTCCACGATACGCTTCTCATTCAATAATGCAATAGCGTGTGTTGTACGCAACCTCGAGCTCTAGCACACACCACAACTAATTAAACTAGCCGTTGTGAATAGTAATACCTACTTTTTGAAATTTTATAAATTTTATATTTCAAAATGGACTTCACTTTTGTATTCCCAATATTGAAATTAGCCTATGTTGAATTTTTTGTAATTTTCCGAGAACTTCCAAATTTTTATGAATAGTGAAAAATACTTAAAACAACTTTTTTAATCAAAATAATTTATAGTGATAAGTTATACTATTTAGTGGTTTTAAGGTACAATTAGAATATATTTTTACCATTTTATCCAATGGTGGTCATTAAAGTTAATTTAACATTGAAATTGGACATAAACAATTGCCAATCTTTTGATATAAATTGTTTCTTAAAAACACGCTATTTGTTATAACAGCGGGAATTAATTATTAAATTAATTAATTTGACTTATATGTTTTGAATTTTGTAAAATGGACTTCATTTTTGAATTCAGAATATCAATTATAGCTTAGGGTGAAATTTTGGCCTTATTCTGAAAAACTTCAATTTTTGATGAATAGTGAAACCACTAAGTGGTAATCAAGCAAACTGATTTTTCAGTTAAATGAAAGTTTACCACTAATGTGTACTGAATTTTGAAAATCCGACATACATGGTTGTCATTAAGAAGTAAAATGTGGTTCAATGAGATTAAAATAATTTTTTGGTGAATAGTAACTTATTAAGTTTTTAATCGCGACTAGTGGTAATTAGTGTAGTTTAAGGAATAAATAATGCTTTAATAATATAAAATGACCTAGACACATGTCCCAACCTTATTGGTTGTGTCATGGCCGACCAAGACAAGCCATGGGTCAACTTGGGGACCCCATGGATCCACTTTTGTTAGGAAATGACATAAATTACTTTTTATTTAATGTTAAAGTGAAAATGACACAAACATAATATGTTTTACGAAAACAATTTTTAAGTAGGGTTATACAAGTCCAAATTTTGATTATAAATAGTCATTGGAAAGATAAAAAGATTTCCTATACCATAGTATTTGTTTTATAATTTTTAGACATTAAATAAATTTAATTATTTATGACATAATAATGATGCAGCGATGACATCATTATCTAACGATTTAAATAAAATGGAAAGTTAATATAAAATCTATGAACTACACATGGCCAAAACCTATTGGATGAGTGGATTTCGATGCCTTATCACCTTATCCACGAATTCTATCAATGTGGGACCTTTTAAAACCGAAACACATTTTCAAATAATGTAATGTTCCTTTACTTTCCAAAAGTGCCCCTCCTCTCCTCTTATAAAAGGCCCCCACCTCTACCTCATTTCACACACTCTTCAAGCCATTGTCTCGGCCAACCCCTGCCCATTTGCTCTCTCCACATCCCTCTCCTCATCCTAGAGGATTCCCTTTGGGCAGAATCCTTTCAAAGGAAGCCTTTAGGCTCAACTCAAAAGGAGTTACACTTTTTAAGGTAATTCATTCTCTCATGTTCTTTTGTTTTATTTTGCTTCTCCAACCCCCTAAACTCTTTTTATTTACTTCTTTTGTAACAACACCAGTATCTTCAATATACTAGGATGTTGTTATAAGATTTATTTGAGCTACACTTCCACACAACTACATCAAATGGTTAAAGAACATAAGGTTTCCGTGGATGGCGAAATTCTGCCTCCCGAAACGATGATTGTTCAACACTCATTTAACACCTTCAAAGGTGGCCATTATGATGTCACTATTTTTATATATGATATATAATATGTTTATGTTTTCCTTAAGCTTCTGTTTTTTTCATTTTGGGCATACCTTTATGGTTTCCATTATGGGTAAAACACGATATCTTCATTTTAGGAAGCGCGGACTACCGCCCCCTGAAAGTGATTTGATTCGTTAATACCATATGTGGGATGTGTGAAGGATAAAGTTAATGATATTATATATGTTATTATACTGGAATTATAATATACTCTTATATCATTATGATTCCATTCCAGAAAATATGAAATAGAAATGGAAGTAGCGTTCATGCGTACGTACGGCTTACCGTCTCCATGAACGGTGCATTTCATTTCTTACCTCTAAATGTGATGTAATATTATAAATGAATGTATGTACTGGATATATATGAAATATATGATATCTACATCATGAATACCATTCTGGATATAATGAACCTTTGACCAAATTAACAACATGTAAGTGTAAGAAGCCTATTTTTGACTTAAGAACCAAATACCGACAAAACGACCGTTATTAACTTAAATAATTACATAATGATCATATCATTGTAATAAGTGATATAATAAGGATAATGAAATTGAGAATGGTTCTTAATAAGGTATATATTAACTCTAGTTTATTATTCAGGAGGTTAAAGAACGGTTGAGTCAAGTCGGACACAAGGTAAGGGAATTTCTTAACCCAACTTCCATTCTTTGGGTTAATCTCCTACTTTCAAATTATGTCATGATATTATTATGTCCTATTTTGTATTTTTACTTTCTTTATGTGTACCTATAGTGAATACACATAATAGATCTATTTTATTTTAAAAATGATCTTTTTAAAGACTTTGTCTCAATCTCCTTTCATTGAGGCATATTTGGATTTATACACAACTTTCTTTTATACGGTGTATAAACCCCTTTGACTTTCATGTTTATTCAAAAGGAATCTTTTTTATACGAAGCATTTTACTAAACGACAAAAAGGGAATGTTTTTCTTTCCGTACTTATGCGGCGACAACGACTACTCCGCCGTCGTGACCGTTATTTGAGTTTCGGCTTCCTCTATAAGCCATCTTTTTTTTTAATGAAAAATAAATACAAAGTTTTAACTTTCTTTTATTTTGGTATTGAAAATGGTTTTAAAAGAATTTTTATTATATCAATGTGCTGTATTGATATCTTGTGATTGAAATGTGGAAATGTTATGTTTCCTTTATGCATGTTTTATGTGATACAATTATGTTATGGTTTATGATATGTTTAAACCTATTCATATGAGGAATGCATTGGACTTAATAAGTGACGGGTGGAGCCCGCTATAGCTCCTCGATGCATCGGCAGGTCTCATGAGACAAACTAGTGTCTTGGCACAAGGCCTTGACAAAATCTTATTTGTAGTCTTGGCACGAGGCCTTGGCTATGTGGTTATGATAGTCTGGCATTATGCATTCCATCATTATGAAAGTGGTTATTGATATTGCATGTGATTATTCGACCAGTAGAATATCCATGTGAAGAAGTAAATGGCATTATCTCATTTTACTTTTGCCATATTATGTTGAAGTTCATGTTTAAAAGGCTTTTGTTTTAGTTATACATTGCCTTAAATGTTAATGTTTATTTATGAAAGCTTCCGCATTATTGTTATCCTTACTGAGCATTTGAGCTCACCCCTTTCAATGTTTAAAAATTTTCCAGGTTGTGAAGAAGTATTTTATGACTGACTTGCAAGAATAATCAGTGAAGATATGAGTGTGGAATATGAAGACCATGTTTTTTTGTAGTTTGTTTATTTTTGATGTAATGAAAGACTTATGAATGTATCTAGTGTTTCCAAGGCTACTAAACTAATCGGTCTTTCGAGACTTGATCTTTTGGGATCATGCCAATGTTACGAAGTAATGCACCGGCTCTGGGTAGCTGGGGTCGGGGCGTTACAGTTGGTATCAGAGGCAGTTTAGTACTAACCTTGGAAGCTAGATGTAGATAAACTCTGATTAGAACGCATAGCCCAAAGATAGGCTTCGAGGATTAGTATAGAAGAACTTCCTAGAATTTTGGTATTATAGAGATGATATGAGTTTTCCGAGCAATACATCCCTGTCTGGATACGAGCAGGTAGAGGCGGCTCTGGCACAGATGTACCTAGGGGTAAAACCCGAAAACACCGCTTTGAGCTAGACTCGAACGGGAACTGGTGCACGACAACGGGCCTTGCTGCACTCTTGGTTACGACACTCCCGGGGGATACGCTTAGGATAATTCTCATTTTCTTTACAAACCACTATGAACGGTTATGAGTATATACTTCCTCAAATAAAACCTTTTTATGATTATGGATTATATCCATAAATAGTTCAATTTATGTTAAGTATTTTACAAGTATGGAATTATGTATTTTGATTCATAAACTAATCTAGTTTATGCCATTGTTTAGAAATGGCGCCTAGTAGAAGGAATGGAAACTGTATCAATGCACGAACTCCGTGTAGGGATTGCCCTCCTGCTCAAGATAATTATTGTGGACCTGAAGATACAACTGGTGCTGATCAACTTATTACCATACTGGGACAACTCACGCAGGTTATGAATAACAACCTTACTCGTATGGAGCACCCTGATCCGCAACGTGGAGGATCAATGCTAGACCGTTTCATGAGGCAACAACCACCAACCTTTAATGGGAGTACAAATCCTATAGTAGCTGAGCAATGGATAAATTCCTTAGAGAAAATATTCCATGCCTTGGGGAGTAGTGAAAGGGAGAAGGTTGTCATGGCAGTTTACCGCCTCACTGGAGATGCCGATCAATGGTGGTCACTAATTCAAAACACAAAGGAGGATGATGAATTAACAAACATGGAATGGCAGGAGTTCAAAGAGCTATTTTTAGAAAAATACTTTCCTCGAGACCATCGAGCAGATATGGAAAGGCAATTTCTGAGTTTGAGGCAGAAGGAGGATGAGAATGTCGCAAAGTATGAGGCTACCTTTACAAGGTTAGCGAGGCATGCTGCCGATTATATACGTAACCCAAGGAGTAAGATTGATCGTTTCTTTGATGGGTTAAAACCATTTCTCCGTCGTGCTTTAGTATCACAATCCTTCTCATCATACGAAGATATAGTCTCATGTGCTATCAAGACAGAAAAGGAATTCTCTAAGTCTTATGACAACAAAGTAAAGCAAGAGAAGAAGAGAACGGTGGAACAAGAGACAGATAAAGGGAAAAAGGGAAAGAAGGATTTTCCATTATGTGATAATTGTGGGAAGAATCACCCTGGTACTTGCCTAAAAGGAATGGGAGTTTGTTATAAATGTGGAGAAAAGGGTCACCAGGCTCGTGATTGCAAGGGAAAGAAAGAGGCTGTCAAAGTTGAATGCTACAATTGTAGAGAAATGGGTCATTATGCAAATGAATGTCCTAAGCGTCAAGGAAACTTACCTCAGAAAAGGCCAAGGGATCAAGGACAATCTTATGCTATTACTACAGTTGAAGCAGAATAACTAATGTATTGGTGCTTTTGGACTCATGGATTATATTCTGGTTATTAGAATAATGTGATCTATATAAGGATTGTACTGTAGTACTTTTTGATTTCAGTAAGGTTTTAATATGATTAAGGTAATCATATTTTTAGTATGTGACAATAAGAGAAACTTTTCTTTGTTTGGGGAATCTGATGTTACAATTGATTTTGGAATTAAGAGACCTTTTAGAGAAAGTTTGGACAGAGGTATTTTGGATAACTATAAATGTTGGGATGGATTAAGTTGAACTTTGAATAGTATTGTTTAAGGTTAAAACTTTTCTGAAGATTATTTCTGGAATACTATAATACTATTTTTTTTAGAAAAAGGACAACCTGCAGGGTGGGGCATAAACCGTCGCGTCGGACAAAGCTGTAGGAATCAAACCCACAATCAAAGTGCGACAAGCCTTTATTTCCTACCACTAGCCTACAGGAAGTCCCTGGTTATTACAAAATAGTTTTACTAATCTAAATGGTATGTGTTAACATTTGGAACCTTATACAATTAGGATAAATAGAATATTTTTGAGTTCCGTTACCATTTGGAGTAAAAGTTGGGTTTGTGGTAAAAATTTATTAACGAATGAAAGTATACATAACAAGTATGTATATTACCTTACGTTCTTAGTAAATCTCATAAATAAATTCCTCAACATTATAAAAGGTAACTTAAAACAAAAATGTTGTCGGTTAACTTTTCCAACTGGGGATTCAATGACCGTTTAACCAATCACAAGTTTGTGATTTTCTTATGGTTAAACTTTCTCCTAATCCTGTTTTCTATAACTCTCCATCAGACCTTGATGGTTTGTTTTTCTTCCATATCCATATTTTCATAGAATCCTAGAATGGGCTATATCGGGTGACCTTTGTACTTATCCTGCTTTCTTTTAATGTTATATATTTATTAACCTTATTTCCGATGTGGGTTTTCCTAAAAGGTATTTTCTCTTTTCAACCTTTTATTTTCAAAGAAAAATTTCAGATTGCGAGGACGCAATTTATTGAAGGAGGGTAGAATGTAACACCCCGAGCTTCCACGATACGCTTCTCATTCAATAATGCAATAGCGTGTGTTGTACGCAACCTCGAGCTCTAGCACACACCACAACTAATTAAACTAGCCGTTGTGAATAGTAATACCTACTTTTTGAAATTTTATAAATTTTATATTTCAAAATGGACTTCACTTTTGTATTCCCAATATTGAAATTAGCCTATGTTGAATTTTTTGTAATTTTCCGAGAACTTCCAAATTTTTATGAATAGTGAAAAATACTTAAAACAACTTTTTTAATCAAAATAATTTATAGTGATAAGTTATACTATTTAGTGGTTTTAAGGTACAATTAGAATATATTTTTACCATTTTATCCAATGGTGGTCATTAAAGTTAATTTAACATTGAAATTGGACATAAACAATTGCCAATCTTTTGATATAAATTGTTTCTTAAAAACACGCTATTTGTTATAACAGCGGGAATTAATTATTAAATTAATTAATTTGACTTATATGTTTTGAATTTTGTAAAATGGACTTCATTTTTGAATTCAGAATATCAATTATAGCTTAGGGTGAAATTTTGGCCTTATTCTGAAAAACTTCAATTTTTGATGAATAGTGAAACCACTAAGTGGTAATCAAGCAAACTGATTTTTCAGTTAAATGAAAGTTTACCACTAATGTGTACTGAATTTTGAAAATCCGACATACATGGTTGTCATTAAGAAGTAAAATGTGGTTCAATGAGATTAAAATAATTTTTTGGTGAATAGTAACTTATTAAGTTTTTAATCGCGACTAGTGGTAATTAGTGTAGTTTAAGGAATAAATAATGCTTTAATAATATAAAATGACCTAGACACATGTCCCAACCTTATTGGTTGTGTCATGGCCGACCAAGACAAGCCATGGGTCAACTTGGGGACCCCATGGATCCACTTTTGTTAGGAAATGACATAAATTACTTTTTATTTAATGTTAAAGTGAAAATGACACAAACATAATATGTTTTACGAAAACAATTTTTAAGTAGGGTTATACAAGTCCAAATTTTGATTATAAATAGTCATTGGAAAGATAAAAAGATTTCCTATACCATAGTATTTGTTTTATAATTTTTAGACATTAAATAAATTTAATTATTTATGACATAATAATGATGCAGCGATGACATCATTATCTAACGATTTAAATAAAATGGAAAGTTAATATAAAATCTATGAACTACACATGGCCAAAACCTATTGGATGAGTGGATTTCGATGCCTTATCACCTTATCCACGAATTCTATCAATGTGGGACCTTTTAAAACCGAAACACATTTTCAAATAATGTAATGTTCCTTTACTTTCCAAAAGTGCCCCTCCTCTCCTCTTATAAAAGGCCCCCACCTCTACCTCATTTCACACACTCTTCAAGCCATTGGCTCGGCCAACCCCTGCCCATTTGCTCTCTCCACATCCCTCTCCTCATCCTAGAGGATTCCCTTTGGGCAGAATCCTTTCAAAGGAAGCCTTTAGGCTCAACTCAAAAGGAGTTACACTTTTTAAGGTAATTCATTCTCTCATGTTCTTTTGTTTTATTTTGCTTCTCCAACCCCCTAAACTCTTTTTATTTACTTCTTTTGTAACAACACCAGTATCTTCAATATACTAGGATGTTGTTATAAGATTTATTTGAGCTACACTTCCACACAACTACATCAAATGGTTAAAGAACATAAGGTTTCCGTGGATGGCGAAATTCTGCCTCCCGAAACGATGATTGTTCAACACTCATTTAACACCTTCAAAGGTGGCCATTATGATGTCACTATTTTTATATATGATATATAATATGTTTATGTTTTCCTTAAGCTTCTGTTTTTTTCATTTTGGGCATACCTTTATGGTTTCCATTATGGGTAAAACACGATATCTTCATTTTAGGAAGCGCGGACTACCGCCCCCTGAAAGTGATTTGATTCGTTAATACCATATGTGGGATGTGTGAAGGATAAAGTTAATGATATTATATATGTTATTATACTGGAATTATAATATACTCTTATATCATTATGATTCCATTCCAGAAAATATGAAATAGAAATGGAAGTAGCGTTCATGCGTACGTACGGCTTACCGTCTCCATGAACGGTGCATTTCATTTCTTACCTCTAAATGTGATGTAATATTATAAATGAATGTATGTACTGGATATATATGAAATATATGATATCTACATCATGAATACCATTCTGGATATAATGAACCTTTGACCAAATTAACAACATGTAAGTGTAAGAAGCCTATTTTTGACTTAAGAACCAAATACCGACAAAACGACCGTTATTAACTTAAATAATTACATAATGATCATATCATTGTAATAAGTGATATAATAAGGATAATGAAATTGAGAATGGTTCTTAATAAGGTATATATTAACTCTAGTTTATTATTCAGGAGGTTAAAGAACGGTTGAGTCAAGTCGGACACAAGGTAAGGGAATTTCTTAACCCAACTTCCATTCTTTGGGTTAATCTCCTACTTTCAAATTATGTCATGATATTATTATGTCCTATTTTGTATTTTTACTTTCTTTATGTGTACCTATAGTGAATACACATAATAGATCTATTTTATTTTAAAAATGATCTTTTTAAAGACTTTGTCTCAATCTCCTTTCATTGAGGCATATTTGGATTTATACACAACTTTCTTTTATACGGTGTATAAACCCCTTTGACTTTCATGTTTATTCAAAAGGAATCTTTTTTATACGAAGCATTTTACTAAACGACAAAAAGGGAATGTTTTTCTTTCCGTACTTATGCGGCGACAACGACTACTCCGCCGTCGTGACCGTTATTTGAGTTTCGGCTTCCTCTATAAGCCATCTTTTTTTTTAATGAAAAATAAATACAAAGTTTTAACTTTCTTTTATTTTGGTATTGAAAATGGTTTTAAAAGAATTTTTATTATATCAATGTGCTGTATTGATATCTTGTGATTGAAATGTGGAAATGTTATGTTTCCTTTATGCATGTTTTATGTGATACAATTATGTTATGGTTTATGATATGTTTAAACCTATTCATATGAGGAATGCATTGGACTTAATAAGTGACGGGTGGAGCCCGCTATAGCTCCTCGATGCATCGGCAGGTCTCATGAGACAAACTAGTGTCTTGGCACAAGGCCTTGACAAAATCTTATTTGTAGTCTTGGCACGAGGCCTTGGCTATGTGGTTATGATAGTCTGGCATTATGCATTCCATCATTATGAAAGTGGTTATTGATATTGCATGTGATTATTCGACCAGTAGAATATCCATGTGAAGAAGTAAATGGCATTATCTCATTTTACTTTTGCCATATTATGTTGAAGTTCATGTTTAAAAGGCTTTTGTTTTAGTTATACATTGCCTTAAATGTTAATGTTTATTTATGAAAGCTTCCGCATTATTGTTATCCTTACTGAGCATTTGAGCTCACCCCTTTCAATGTTTAAAAATTTTCCAGGTTGTGAAGAAGTATTTTATGACTGACTTGCAAGAATAATCAGTGAAGATATGAGTGTGGAATATGAAGACCATGTTTTTTTGTAGTTTGTTTATTTTTGATGTAATGAAAGACTTATGAATGTATCTAGTGTTTCCAAGGCTACTAAACTAATCGGTCTTTCGAGACTTGATCTTTTGGGATCATGCCAATGTTACGAAGTAATGCACCGGCTCTGGGTAGCTGGGGTCGGGGCGTTACATCATATGTTCTAACAAGTTGAATTTATTGATGGTGAAATTTCTCTAGGAGTGGTTGTAAGTAAATTAGAAATAAGGTCTGATGAATAATTATACATATATATCATTTCATTTTGTTCCAAATTTATTTATAGGGAATAAATAATCAATTATATTATGTAGTAGAAGTTTTATTATAATTTAGCAAGATTAAACTATGTTGAATAAAGATTAAAATCATATAATAAGTGGAATTAATATTCTAAAATTTAATAAATATATAAATTTTAATATTTTCTTTTGATAGGAGTTGAAAAAATATTTTAAAAACTATTGGGGAATTAGAAAGAGTAATATAGTGGTTATAATTAATTTTATATGACATTATACCTAATAATTTATTTATTTTTTGGGACTAATTTGGCTAGAGAAGTTTTTTGGAAGTAAGAAGAAGCTTGTAAGTATGTTTTCTTTTATTCTTCAAGATTTTTCAAATAAAATAAATCAATTCACTTTTTGAAAAATACACAATTAGCCTGACCATCTTATTCATGAAATCAGACTCACAGTTCTCAAAAAGTTCCATTGTATTGAGGACAATCTTGCAGGAAGAAAAGGATAATTAGACTCAACTTGAGTCCAAATTTAAGGAATTGATTATAAAAAGTAAGGATCGGAGTCAGAATGAATATGATAAAAATCATATGATGATTTTCTATTTTATATTTCTCACATAACATAATTATGTTGAAAAAATTGTGACGTAATATTGATAAAAGAAATGGGGGGAAAATGTGTTGTCAATCGTATGTAGGTCAATTGTATTTAGGAAAATCATATTCAAGATGAGTAGAAATGAGATACGTTATTTAAATAATGGGAATTTACAATACTTTCCATTATAAGATAGATGATGTTGAATGTGATATTCAACATATTCAAAGTCATGAAGTAATTCATGATACTAGCTAAAAGTTTGAAGAATGATGAGGTTACTAAGTTGATTCTTTTCGGTCTCAGTTCATCGGTGTGAGATCATCGGACATAGTTTTATTTGAAGGTTGAGAAGGTCAGTTGTAATGAAATAAATAGAAGGTGTTGGTTTTCACTAAGACCAAAAACCAAAATATTTAAATCTTCATAGATAGAATTTGATGTTTTTGGTAATCAGAAAATTGAAAGAAGTTAAGTGATGAAATTCCATTGGTATCGTATTTAGAAAAGAAAGAAGTTCATGAATTCAAAGATACTGATAATATTCCATTATATATGGTATGTCACTATAATAATCGGCAGAATAATTTTTTTGGGACCAATTAAAATGTTAAATAAGTAAATTATTTGGGGGGAAATATAAAAATAATATCATATATTTATCAATAATGTATTCAGCCATTTCGATCAAGATGAATTTTTGGTTGAATTTATTATAAGTGGGTCAAGAGAAAGAAGGAATCTGATTTTATTTCAATAATTTTATTAACATATGGGTCAAGATCCATCATATTTAAGAATATGATGTCTTCATCGTAATAAAGAAACCTTAATAATTATATTGGTTTTCCAATTGATATAGAGAAACATAATGTTATGTCTTCAGTTATGATTTGTTTGAAAGAGGTTCAAGAAATCAGAGTGACCAAATTCCCTTATCAGAATAGAGATTTAGAATCGGACTTATGTTTTCTACGAATATTGAAGCTATCTATGTCTTCATATATGCAAGTGGTATGGAGAATCATAATGAAGAAATCATATTGGGACATTAGAATAGAAAATCGGAATTAGACTAAATATTATTAAAGAAATCATAAGTGAGCTGAAGTTATTAGAAGATTTAAAAGGTTCAATAAGAGTTGATAAGTGTTTATGAAGGCATAAATGCACCCAAAATTCAAAGGGAATTTATGTTGAGGTGAATTTTTTTGAGAGGGAAACATTGTTAGAATCCTACCCAAACCTCTTTTGGGTCAACTATAAAAGGAAAAAATACATTGTACTTTCTAACATTAATGTACTTATGAGAATAAGAGAGAGAAGATATGAATTTATAGGGAGATGAAGTTTTTGGATTGATTTTTGTAGAAAAAAATTTCTATATAGAATAATAATTTAGAGGAAATGACATTGTATTCAGGGTTTCCAAAATCATAATGAGCAATCGAATTGGTTTTCCAGACTGAGATAGAAGTGGTTCATAATTTTCTCAACTGTATTCTAATACATTTATATTTCTATATTGATAAATTGAACCTGGGTATCATATTGTAATATTAGACTAAGTATCATTTCGAAGTCCAAAATTAGTTCTTACCTTATTCTAGGTAATAAATTGATGAACTTTTTTGAAAAATCAAATTTTTGAAAGTTTATCAAGAATAACTATAACATATTTGTTACAAAAATTATCTTATATAATTTTTTGGTAATTAAATCGCATTCACTTTTATATTTATCATAGTATTTCATTAGTGTAATATAATATCCTACTCATTTTTTAAATAAAATGATTGTTTTATAGTTTATTGTGTGGTATTACATCATTTAAAAACCATACCAAGGATATATCTTCTCTTGTTGAGTAGTGAACCTTGTAAATTATTGTGTTCAAGTGTATGTTTGTTTGATTTTTTTTAGTAGGAAAAGAAATATTTAATAGTAGGTAAAGTTTGTTTCACAAGTAAGGAAACATAAAAGAAAAATATACCACCAATTCACCCCTCCCCCTCTAAGTGATAGAACAATCTTGACTAGGAAATTACAAGTGGTATCATAGCTGAAGGTTCCCCTCATTTATTGTTTGTTGAATTTTTCAAGATAACTTGATGGAGACTTTGAATTGTGTCAATAGTAAAGGTATTCTAGTCGTAAATTATATGAACTATCATATTTGAAAAGATATAATGTTTCTTTATCTTATTTCTATTATGTATACTATTCTTGAATCTGTAATAGATGGTTTTACTCCAATTTATGAGAAAGGTCCTCTTACATATGTTAACTAGAAGAATATGGAGAATGATGGAATGGATAAGAATGATTTAATCTCAACACTTTATGAAGGACATTTTTTAAGAGTAAAAGGTGTCTCCACTTCCAATGGTATATGAGATGATAGGAAAAACATTTATTAAGGAAATTTAAAACTAAAGAAGGAAAAGTTACAAATTTATAGTATTAAGTATGAATATATCAAGATGGGTGAATATGAATCTGTTGGTGACTTATTTACCAGGTTTAATGGAATTGTGAGAACTATTAGATGTCTTGGTGAAAATTTAGATGATTCTAAAATTACTGAAAAAATATTAACAATCCATCTTGATAAATTTGATGCTAAACTTTCTTCATTTGAAGATAAATACCTAGAAACATTATCTATGGATGATTTTCATATCACTATCATTACATATGAAATGATATGGGAGAAATTTATGAAGGTAGAAAAATTTGATAGAGAAATTTATTTCAAATACTCCAAGAAAGAAAAATATAAGGATGTTCTTGAGGAAGATGTTGTTGTTGACTCTAAATCTGAAAATGAGGTATGTAAAAATAATGATGATATTTTATCCATATTTTCTAAAAATATAATAAGAGTTAAAACTAAATATAAAGTAAAACTTCCCTTGAAAGGTTTTTAATGTGGTGTCATTGGGAACTTTGCAACTAATTTTCCTCAAATAATGGAAGAATAGGATAGTAATGATGAAGAAAGAAGGAAAATAATGTTGTGGAAGAAATGGGGTGATATGGGTAAATATATTTCTAGAGGAAATGGTAAAAATTTCTCCAAATTTAAAAGGATAATTTTCTTATCTAAAGATGAATAAGAATAATAATATGAAGAAGAAAAAGAAGACATTTAGGATGGATCCAAAAAATTCACTATGTATGCTGGTGAGAATAATTTTATTTTAACAATGAATAATGAAGAGTTCGGAAGTATCAGTTCTAAATAGTAAGAAAGTAAATTATAATTTAATATTAATGAAGAATTGAAATATTGTTTGAGGAATAATGGGAGGATTGAAAAATAAATAAAGAAGCTGAACGCAATCACACGCCAAGGGTTCGCTTCCAAACACAGCAAGAAGAACCGCCATTGGAGCACCTTTCATGCTTCCTCATTTAAATGAGATCTTGAATGAGACTACGGACGTCCAAAGGGATCACACTGTTGTAATCCTCTTGGAAAAACATGTGAGATAGACTATCTAATTTCCTCTAATGGATATCTGACGTAAAAGTCATCTAACATCACTTTATGCCCAAACGGCATCCCTTGGTCCCGAGCCTCGGCCCCGAAAAAAGTCAGTCACATCACACCGTTGAGATATCCTTGTAAAGACACGTCAAATTGACTTCTTACTTGCATGGAATGGATGTCTGAAGAAAAATATGCATTTCACCGTACCACACACGAGCGGTGATTCGTGGTACCCACATCTCAGTCCCGAATCGCAACAAATGTATCGCACCGCAGCGATCCTCTCAAAAAAGTGCACAAGATTAACTATCCACTTGTCCAAAACGGACACCCTATAATAAAGATCAAAATCACCACCAACTCCCAAAACGGACATCATAGGGCCCGCACCATAACGTAGAATTAAAGCGGGCAGATTTTGCCATTGCAATACCTGCGGAAAAACACCCAAAATCGACTGGTCGCACGCCCTGAATGGACGTCTGATGAACAAGTTACAAAATGCTGCTCACCGTTTAAAAGATGAGTCATGGGGCCCACACCTCAACTCCAGCTTCAACGCCCAAAAACCCATTTTCAATCTTCGTCTTGACTCCAGGGTCACAACACCGCTAACGGCGGTCAAAACTGACTTCGGATGTGTCTGCGCCATCCAAAACAATAACTCCCGGAAAAACTCCAATCCACTTAACGTAGGCGTCGTGCCACCGAACCCCTCATCTCGGGAATTAAAAATTCCTGATACCATCTTAAAATTTCTATCTCGATCCAAGGAACGTGTCTCCACTGACGGCACGCGAATCCGATTTACGGTTTGAAAATTAGGCGAGTTTTAATATTAAATGGACCGAAACGGGTGGGCCAGGCCGGTTTGGCCGGCCCACCCACACCCTGGGCCGGCGGTCCGCGGTTCACCGCACAGACCGCCCCAAACCACCCAGACTGGCTCGGCCGGTCCAGTCTCTGAGTGGACCCACATGGTGCGGGTCCTGTCTGCTGACCGGGATCACAAGACCCCGGTCCTCCACGTCGTCAAGCCCCGGCGACGACCCCCGCTGCCTGGTCCACCTCGCTGACGCCTGTTCGCCCCGGCGCCTCCGCTCGACCGCGTCGCGCACCCCGTCTCCCCCGGCCGCGTCATGAGCCCTCTACCCCAGCCGCCTCAGCTTGCATGACCTCGAGGAAGTCGGCCCGCCACCGCCTGAAGACCACCGCCGCTGGGGACCGTCACTGCCTGGAAAGCCGCCGAACCGGCGAGAACCGCCGGAAAATACCCTTAAACTCCCAAAACTTCACCGGATGATTGAAGTCACCTCGGAACTCGGATTTAGAATCAGAAAAGTGAAAAGGAAATCTCATGATATAAACTATACAGATATTGGATTCTCTTGAAATTTATACAGCATTTAGACATCATAAATTTTGATTGAAGATGAAGCTGGAATTCGGAAATGGAAACGAGAAGATCCTACCTCTTGGGTGTAGCCCGACGCTTCGCATGCGATCCTCCAAAGGTCACAACACCTTGGAGAAGAGGTAGAGATGGGGAGCTTGAGGGTAGAGATCCTTGGTTGAGCTTCTTCTGCCAGAGATTGAACAAAGGAGGAGAGGGGGGTTAGGTTTAAATAAAGAAAAATTAATCAAAATTTTAATTAATTTAAACCCCCAAGTTAACCCAAATCTGAAACTCTTGACAGGGTCGAGGTTAAGCCTCCCCTAGGTTAAACACCACCCCTCGAGCACAACGGAGGTCTCAAAATTTTAATTCGAGGCCTCGCTCAAAATTTATAAAACTTAACGTCTGAGGCTGCTAAATTATGAAATGCCCCTGGTGGCATTTTTCACAGGAGGCTCGGGCCGGCGAAAATTACACCCCCCAGGGTAAAAGGCACGTTCCGGACTCAATGGTGCACTCGGTTTTCCCATCCGAGAAACTGTTTAATAGATACCTGAGTTTAACCATTAAATGAATAAATTAATTATTTTATTTATCTGTTTAACGTTCTAGTAACGGGCGAGGGGTCCCAATGTCCCACGTCGACATGTTCTATGTCGTTCATAGGGTAAACACCCCATTTTGGACCCATATGTACTCTCAGATTTAGGATCCGAATTACCATTTAGGAGTTATCCTATTTATTTTGCGTTCCCAGTGTGAACACACTGAAAATTAAATTTCATCCACACCGGGGCTCGGAATCATACGTCGTTTGAAGCCGCTGCTATGGAATAACATTAAGAATATTTGAAAGTCTTTTATATAAAAAACCCGGTTCTTACATCATTTCCTACTTAAATATTTTCTTCCCCGAAAAGGAAAACCAGGGAACAACTCAGGGTACTAAGCCTGCACCTGGCTCTTCCGTACCCAGAAGAACTCTTGAACATTCCTACGCCACCAAACACAGACCAAAGGATTTGATCAGTTCATGCGAGGTCTTCCTTCACCGATGACATGCATATGATCATGCACACTTCATCTCAGGTGAGTCACATGGGAGATGTCGTGCACCCACTCCATACTTTGGGGGGTTAGGTCAAGGTGGTAGACAACCTCTCCATCCCTTCGCACGGTCTCAAACAGCCCGAAGCGCCTCGAGGGTAACTTTCCTCCCTGATCAAACCCCTACATCGCACGCTGTGACTGGAATCACCGTTTGGACCTGGGACAAAGCCAGGTGATTCCCTCCTTTAGAATATCCATATGGTGAAACACCCAAGGATATCTGGTCACGCAGGATTTCACAGTCGATGTCCCACAACCCATACTCTCTTACACGCTCGAAGAGCGAAGGAGTTGACACCATCAACTAAAGAAAAAGGTTCCACGCCTTCTACACTACCAACACTGGGTTACACCGACGCCCCGCGTCACCCTGGTATCAACTCAAGTAGGGGGCAGAGAGAAAATCATTTCACACACAGAGTCCAAAAATTCTACTGCAAAAAGTAGAAGGGTCATAGAGCGTACCTCTTGCCACCTTATTCTCCACAGGATCATAGACATCCAAAGCTCACGGCTATATGTGGTCCCAACTGTCAGCTCCAAGAGCCTGACGTGGACCGCCTGGTGATGATGGGAAGACCTCGTAATGTCGTCCCCCACTTCCTGCTCCCCCCGTTCCTCCACTAGCACCACCTCTCTGGGCACTACTCTGATAATGGAATTGCCTCTTCTGCGGTAGTGCACCTGCTGCCTTCCCCATATTCTCAGCATGCCTGGTCGGGCAGTCTCACGCCAGGTGACCTCGCCCATCACAAGCATAACATTGACTCTCTCTTGGTTTCATTGGTGCCCTCCGGTGCTACTGTGGTGTACGACCATGCCCCTGAGTCCGGTTATCGGAAATCCACCTGGGTCGAGGTTCTGTCAGCCGAAGACCGCTTGTTGCGGCAGATGTCTAGCTTTGTCGAGCCTGCTGCCACCACCAACTTTAGAGTGTGTCAAAAAGCTATCTGTCACCAACGCCTGCTCTAGAACCCCAACATAAGTGGGAATGCACAAGGGTACTATGACAGCACGAATCTCTCTGCAGAGACCCTGCTCGAACATCTGCGCTCAGAAGTTGTCGTCGTGGACCAAGTCTGGGTAAAATCATGCACGATCTATGAAACAAGTCGCATACTCAGTCACCATCATCCCTCCCTTCTGAAACTACAAGAGATACTAGATCCTAAAGGAGCATAAGTAATAGGGGTAAAACTCATCACAAAACAGCAACTAAAAGTCATCCCACGAATGTGACAACTCATCAATAACCTGAGTCACCAGACTCCACCAACGCCCAGCTGCTCCGTAGAAAAGGCTGGCTGCCAAAGCCACCCTCGTATTTGCCGGCATCTACACGAGCCTGAAGATGTGAACCACTACTTCTATCCAAACCTCTACTACCTCAGGGTTTGGCTCAACACTGAACCACAGCGGTCTCTGTCGCTGGAACTCACGGTGCGCGCTCAACCTGCACTCAAGCTCTGTCTGCTCTGCAGAAACTGTCTACTTCTCACCAGGTGGGGGTGCTACTACTGGCCCACCTAGAGAAAGGGGCTTGCATGATGGGTCCTAGAATGAGGCCTCATCGCTCACCAGGTCGTCGTTACTAACCAAAGTTGGTATCCTGGCTGGCTATCTTCGCGGAAACATCCGGAATATTATCAAGGAATGTTGCGGTCAGATGAGAATATGTGTATATAACAATAACGACAATGGGGAGCTGACTCAAGAAGGATAGTCAAAGACTCAATCCTATGTGATCCACCAACCAATTCTCCCTGCAACAAGTTTCTCATCATGCTGAGTTGACAAGTGGGTTATCAGGGTCCTGGTGGATGGATACATCGGCCGCCGCACCATCACTGGACTCCCTTGCCTGAGAGCTGCTATTGAGACACATTAACACTGTTGCCCTAAATCCCAACCAATTCATTTTTTGGGACATACGAACAAAGTCCCAAGGAACGAACCACCTCTGATACCACTTTGTCATGACCCGACCCTACCCGGGCTCGAGCCGCAACTACCCCAAGCCTGCCTCCATAAACCAGGGGCTGGAGACAAGCGCCGAAGGCTAAACATCTTGGGGAGGCCTTTTTCTGAGTACATGTACACACACACATATCCCACTCAATGAAGAAGTGCAGCTTAAAAGGAAAATTAAAGTACTAACTGCTATAACCAACCACAAAAGTGCATCGACCTCTAAACAGTACAAAGTAAAAGTTGAATGTAAACTGAAAAGAAAAAGGGAAAAACACGCGCCCAACCAGAAAAGTGCCACAACTAGGCAACAGGTAAACAAAAGTAAATAGCTGGTAGTGTCCCACACCTGGAAACTAACTACAACCACCTTACGTGGTCCAAGCTCCTGAACTCCTAAGCTTTAATAAAGTCACGACCAACCTGTCTGTTGTCTTTAAGGGCACACCAAGTGTGGTCAAAGCCCAAGAAGGGGTGAGTATAAAAATACTTAGTATCATGCCCTGAAGGATCGAGGGAGAAACAAAGGAGGTATGGAAGAGGTGAGCAGTACATCAAACAGAGAAAAGTAAAGTTATACAACCGAGAGTGCAGTAAAGAGTACAGCTCAACCCAACAAGAGGAAGGAAGTAGACTCTTCCAAACACAAGGAGCTAGAAGCAGTGATAATATGATATTATTTTCATGTATTTTCTACCAATAATAGGAGAGTATACTCATCCAACCACGAGAATCTAGACATGGAAAGCACATGGTATACCTCGCGCATCTTCGCATCTCCTGGAAGGAGAGTAAACAAAACCCAAGTAGTGGGTACTGGAACAAGGTATACACATATCCATATGCTCAATCAAGAACCCCAAACAAGATCGTAAGGGTATCTTCATCTAGTAGCTCAGCCCAAGAAAGTGAGTTTCCAAGAATACCAAAAGTAAACACCATTGATGCCCAGTATCCACACGTCTACCCCGAACTGCAAGTCAAGAGTCTCAAATCACCACACCTCGACACTATCTGCTTTGGGAGGCACTAACTCACCTGCACTGTTTTAGGTTGCGTCACAAGGACGTGTCTCGGTGGGGAAAGTGCCCCTCATTCTTGAGAGTTCTGGGGGAACATCAAGCAACACCTCGTCACTGTCACACAATCGAGAGATCTTCTCAAAGTCGATGGGTTCCCACTGCCCAGCCCAGCGAAAGGGTAATCGGCTGGAGGGATACCCGGATCTGCTCTGGCCATCCCTGCTGGATGGTACCCCACTGGCCATCCCTGCTAGATGGTACCGCACTGGCCATCCCTACTAGATCGTACACCACTGGCCATCCCTGCTGGATGGTACTGCACTGGCCATCCCTACTGGATGGTACCTCACTGGTAACCAAAACACGTAGTGGGAAACATGTCACGATAGATCACGGAAGGAAGATATGATCTCGATACATAGCTAGGGAGTCTGCACCCAGGGCTCACTTGGGGCTCCATACCCTACTGGAAACAACCTCCTGGGTAGAGGATCGGTGCCCGTGTAATGGGTTGGTCACACCGATACCCAAAGAACCCTACTAGGGAAAACGAAGAGATGTGAGGATCTCCCTGGGCCTCTCGGGCTGATACATTCTCCAATCCGCTGAGTCTACAGTCGAGGAAGACTGAGACAACTCACTCCAAAATGTGGGAGCACACCCACACTGTATGAATGCACGTAGCTGTAAACGATGTCGCAGTTTGGTGAGAGGGACCCAACACTGAAAACCCCCTCAGCTGAAAGAACAGGGGAACCAAAACAAATCTTCCAGTGAAACCATCAAGAACAGAACCATGGGACCCACTCAACCCTGCAGGTTTAAAACATCAACAACAGGACTAGGGGGACCCACCACTACTGGAAAGATGATCTTTCCCAACACTTCTATACCAACGGTTTTTAAAAACCGTTGGTATAGCTACCATTTCCCAACGGTTCACCAAAACTGTTGGGAAATCCATAGATTTCCCCACCTTTCCCAACGGTTTTGGTGAACCGTTGGGAAAGAGTGACCCTTTCCCAACGGTTCACCAAAACCGTTGGGAAAGGGTGTCTTTGGAGCCTCTTTCCCAATGGTTTTGGTGAACCGTTGGGAAAGAGTGACCCTTTCCCAACGGTTCACCAAAACCATTGGGAAAGGGTGTCTTTGGAGCCTCTTTCCCAACGGTTTTGGTGAACCGGTGGGAAAGAGTGGCCTTTCCCAACGGTTTTGTTGAACCGTTGGGAAAAACCACCCACAAAATCAACATTCATCCAAAAGAATCCAACCCACCCCTAACCTAACCCAACGGTTTTGAAAACCGTTGGGATAGGTTCTTTGATTTTTTTCCAGATCTACTAACCGAGAACATTATATAAATCAAAATTTTAAATAAATATGATAATACACATATATATTTATGAAATTATGTTTAAAAAAGTGATGTTAGCTTAGTGGTTAAGTCGTTAGATTATAAACGAGGGGTCCTGGGATCAAATCCAAGCGGATGTTTTATTTTTGGAATTTATATACCAACGGTTCCATTACCGTTGGTATAGATTTCATATTACCTATACCAACGGTTTCCAAAACCTTTGGTATAGGTCTATACCAATGGTTTTCCAAAAACCATTGGTATAGACCTATCCCAACGGCTTACTTGGCTACGGTTCACCAAACCGTTGGTATAGTCTATACCAACAGTTTGGAGGCCTATACCAATGGTTCCAAACCGTTGGTAAAGGTTAGTTTTCCAGTAGTTCACTCAACCCTTTTGGTATAAACGCTGCTAACAGAAGGGCTCTCTGCGTCGTAAGAGGTCAAAGGTACGTAAAGAAGTACACGGCGCACACATGGGTCCCACACGACATGTGGTCCAATATCATCTCCAAACCAAGTGCACAAATGTTCTTAGGTACAAACTACAACATGTACCTCCAAGCATTCCCGTACACTCCTAGATTATGTCACATTGTCGTCCCAAGGTTATCGTGCACACAGCACCCAATGTCAATGAAAAAAGGATTAAATGCAATTTTTCCAACCTTCTTCCTCCACGGCCCTAGCATGGCCGACCACATCTCTTCAAATATAAACTTCACTCACACGGGATTAAACGCGATCACGCGCCAAGGGTTAGCTTCCAAACACAGCAAGAAGGACCGCCACCATAGCACCTTTCATGCTTCCCCATTTAATTGAGATCTGTAATGAGACTCCAGATGTCCAAACGGATCAAATGTTTGTAATCCTCACGGAAAAACACATGAGATAGACTATCTTCTCGCCTCCAACAGATATCGGACGTAAAATTCATCTAACACCGCTTTACACCAGAACGGCATCCCGTGGTCCCGAGCCTCAGCCTCAAAAATAGTCGGTCGCATCTCACCATTGCGATCTCCTCATAAAGACACGTCAAATTGACTGCTTACTTGCGTGGAATGGATGTTTGGAGAAAAAGATTCATTTCTCCATACCGCACACGAACGGTGCTTCATGGGACCCACATCTCAGTCCCGAAGTGCAACGAATGGATCACACCATTGCAATCCTCTTGAAAAATACACAAGATCGACTATCCACTTGTCCAAAACGGACACCTGGTGATAATGATAGAAATCACTGCCAACTCCCAAAACGGCCCTCATGAGGCCCGCACCAGCATGCAGAATTAAAGCGGGCAGATTGTTCCATTGTAATGCCCTCATAAAAACACACAAAATTGACTGCTCGCACACCCTGAACGGACGTCCGATGAACAAGTTACAAAATGCTTCTCACAGTTTAAAATACGGGTCATGGGACCAATGACTCAACTCCGGATTCAACGCCCAAAAACCCATTGGAAATATTCATCTTGATGCTAGGGTCACAACGCCACTGACGGTGCTCAAAATGGACTTTGGATGTGTCCGCGCCATCCAAAACAAGAACTCCCGGAAAAACGCCCATCCACTTAACGTACGCATCGTGCCACTGATACCCTTGTCTCGGGAATTAAAAATTCTTATGACCATCTTGAAATGTCGGTCTCGATCCAAGGAATTCATCTTCATGGACGACATGTGAATCTGATTTACATTTTGAAAATTAGGCATGTTTTAATTTTAAATGGACCAAACTGGGTGGGCCAGGCCGGTTCGGCCGGCCCACCCACACCTTGGACCGGCATTCCGCGGTTCATCGCATGGACTGCCCTGAGCCTCCAGTATCTGAGTCGACCTGTGTGGATCGGGTCTTGTCTGTCGACTGGGGTCACAAGTGCCTGGTCCTCCGTGTCGTCATGCCCCGGCGACAACCCCGCTACCCAGTCTGCCTTGCCGACGCAAGCTCGCCCCGGTGCCTCCGCTCGATCGTGTCGTGCTCCCCATCTCGCACGGCCGACAACCATCTCACCCGGCCGCGTCACGCACCCTCGACCCCAGCCAACTCTGGTCGCACCCTCTCGAGGAATCCGGCCCGCCACCGCCTGAAGACCGCCACCGCTGAAGACCGTCGCCGCCCGAAAAGCCGCTGGACTGGCCAGAATCGCTGGAAAACACCCTTAAACTCCCAAAACTTCACCGGATGATTACGGTCACCTCGGAACTCAGATTTTGAATCCGAAAAGTGAAACAGAAAGCTCAAGATATAAAATATACAGATATGGGATTCTCTTTAAATTTAAACATCATTTTGACATCATAAAATTTGATCGAAGATGAAGTGGGAATTTGGAAATTGAAACGAGAAGATCCTACCCCTTGCGCGTAGCCCGACGCTTCGTGTGCGATCCGTCAGAGGTCGCAACACCTTGAAGAAGAGGTGGATATGGGGATCTTGAGGGGAGAGCTCCTGGGTCGAGCTTCTTCCTCCATATAATGAACAAAGGGGGAGAGGGGGTTAGGATTAAATAAAGAAAAATTAATCAAAATTTTAATTAATTTCAACCCCCAAATTAACCCGCATCTAAAACTATCGACAGGGTCGAGGTTAAGCCTCCCCTTGGGTAAACACCACCTCCCGAGCACAACGGAGGTCTCAGAATTTTAATCCACATCGTCTCTCAAAAGTTATAAAACATAACATCTAAGGCCGCTAAATTACAAAAACACTCATGGTGGCATTTTTCACAGGAGGCCCGTGCCCGCAAAAATTACACCCTGCTAGGGTAAACGGAACGTTCCGGACTCAACGGTGCCCTTAGTTTTCCAATCATAGCAACCTTTTAATAGATACATGAGTTTAACCGTTAAACGAATAAATTAATTATTTTATTTATCTGTTTAACCTTCCGGTAAAGGGCCAGGGGTCCTAATATCCCGCACCGACATGTTCTATGTCGTTCTAGGATAAAAACCCCATTTTGGACCCATCCATACTCTCAGATTTATGAGACAAATTACCGTTTAGGAGTTATCCAATTTATTTTTCATGCCCAGTATGAACGCACTGAAAATTTAATTCCAGCCACACCAGGGCTCAGAATCGCACGCCGTCTGAAGACGCTGCTCTGGAATAACATCAAGAATATTCCAAAGTCTTTTATAGAAAAAACCGGGTTCTTACACATCATAGGTAGATCTATATCCTAGAATATGTAACCTACTAGACCAAAGAGTTTCATCAACCTTGATTAAAGGAAGATGTGGAATTAAGATTGCTTTGGCATTCAATGATATTCCACAATTTCTAAATAAAGAATAGCAGTTCAAACATGATATTTCAAGTTTGTGTTATCAAACCAAAATCAAATAATTAATGTAGAATAATGATTAAACCTTGAACTAAACCCCAAAACCAAGTTATATCTTCGAAAATCATTCTATTTAGATTTTCATGTTAGTTTAAATTTCTATATTTCATGTCATTAGAAAAGTAATAAAAAACCAAAAACATTTTCATTTTTATCATTTAAAACATAAAACAACAAAAATAACTATTTTAGGTGATTTAGAATATGTTGGGGAACAAATTTAAAGGATCCTAAACTGAGAAAACTTTTTTCAACCTTTACGCCGTTCTTGGAAAATAATATTACTTTTTCCACACCCGGTGATGGGAATGTGTCCCACTGAAAATGCTGAAGCATGAAGTTGACCATGACCTAACCCACAGTCTCACTGGCCTTATTGATGACCACCTCCATGGTTTTTCTTTACTCTATGAGGATGAGGAGCATCCTAGGGCTATACTCTATCTTCCTCATCTCCCTTTTGTTGATCCCAAACTATAGAACCTTATTACTACTGCCTTAGTAGAAACTACATCAATAGAGAAACATGAATCATAACACTTGGAACACGCTAACTACTCAGAAATTTAGAGCACTCTCTCCACTGATGACCATGAACATTATAATAAAAACATGTGATTGATCCCTTGGAATATATATAAGATATTATTCCCTTGGAGAAGAGATATTATGTGGTTTTCGGCCTACCCCAACCAATAGAAATATATTTTATCTAGGAAACTGAGAACCCCAAACCACAAATTTAGTTCATGATGAATCTTGAAGACTCCCATCTCGTAATGATCTTATTCTGGAAAGTTTCCTCTTAATAACATCTTCTCATACCAGCACCTCTAGATGCTTCTTAATAATAAATTGGGTGAACTTTTTTTATATATCTTGATGAAAATCCTCTCTTAAATCCCTCTCTCTAGCCGCCTCATCTAGAAATAGGTCTGAAGAATATCTCAGAACAGTCCTGAAACAGATCCCAAACTCTCGCATGCTGGAACTCCTATATCGAAGTATAAGAAACACCTGCCGATTGACCACCATCACAATTAAATAAAGGATATCATCTTAGAACCAGTCTCTAAAAATATTCAATGCTATTTTCAACTCCTCACAATCCCTAAGTAACAAGAAACACCACTACCTTTCTTCTCCATACTACATTGTCCCAACCAACGAAACTCAATTCTCCCTTCAAGAATGGATTAAACTGAACGTTATCTCAACCTCATTTAAATAATCCTCTATGAATTAATCTGAAATAGAACCCCCATACATATAAATACTCTAGCACTAACTCTATCATATTCCCCTCCTACATATATCATTGTCATCAACCTCTACTCTATGGAGATCTACAAGCACATCATACTGATTATATTTTGTGTGAACCTGATGAGGATGTCAACCTGGTGCCATGCTTAAAAAAAAGATAAAACTATTAGAGCTCCTAAACCAGTATTATGGAGTACTTAAAATTAATTAATTAATTAAAAAATTAATTATCCTGTTATGTTTTTAACCTATCCCAAGGTCTACCCATTTCAAACACATGTGAAAAGAAGAATGTTGCATGATCCTTTCCTATTTCTCTACCCTGCAACCAATATCACTTCATTTAGTCGGCTCATTAAACTTAAAGGTTTTTGAAACAGATCATTGGGGTCCCTAAATTCCCATGTCTAGTTGTTCTCTCATGTTTATATCACTTACTAAACTTAGCTAACATTTTTGTCTTACCAACCCATGAAATCTCACATGTGCCTAACTCTAAACTCCATCCTATCCCTCATCCTAAACCTAGCTCTGATACCACACTATCATAACCCCCTTCCCACAAAGATATTATAATGAGGATAGAGTGATCATGACTACATGAGTCTCACCTTCAGTAGGCCCCAGGTTGGTGACTAGCATCGGGGGTATAATAAACATGAATATGAGAGGAATTACCATCTAATAGAAACATAAGGAAGAGAGAGATAAGAAGGATACACTAATAAACACCAGCCCATGAATATATATATATATATAATCACAAGTGAAAAATTGAAATTTCATACAGTAATATAACAACAGAAAAGAAAACTACATGTTCCAAAAGTAAAGGTAATTGTGGCCACAGATCCAAAACATCTCCTCTAAAACCAAGAGAAAGTAATGTCCAACCTGATCTCCGACCTGCTCTGGATGACCAGAAAAAATTATATATATGTAGGGTGAGTATAATTGTACACTCAGTATGATCCTCCCAAGATCCACCCATTAAAAAGACAAATAAATCATGCTAAATCACAGTCAACAATAGTGAAAGTAACTCACCACATAAACTGGTATAAGAATTTATTAGCCTCTCTATGGATAGCTCTCACCAAGTATCGCATACAAGAGAGATTATAATATAGTAATGAAACATCATGAGTACCTATATTCTTCTTTCCCGCTACTTTTTCGATCTTACCCAACATTGCACATCCTAACCATCTCTCTCCAAAATAAACCAGCCCAAAGACACATGGGAAAGGCGTCACAATATGCACCTCGTGCATCACATCATCACATCATCCCATATAACATTATTATATATAGTAACCCAGTATTTTTTAGGATCGACCACAACCCATATGATGTGTAACATACATCGGGTAATATACCTCAAGCCCTCATAGCCCATACACCAAGTAAGGTACCATAAGCCATCAAAACCTATACAAATTATACATATAATAATCCTTTGAATACTATATATGGTAATACATGTGTGTGAAATAACCACAATCTATCACATCCCTCTATACACAAATATACGGAAAACTAACCATGGTTTATACCAGTATGAGTAACTATTAATTAAAGAGAGTGTGGCCCAAGGGTTTAGTCATCCATATATACTCTCACCGGGATATTGGGAAAAACACCCTCTTAAGGTCCACTCGGTGTCAGTATCCCTAAACTACAAGGGTGGCATAGTGTATAAGATCATGGAACATACATGAAATAATATATCTCACAACCCCACTATAGTCATAAACTAGTCTTAGAATCAACTAAAGTTATCTTCACTCGGACTCTCGGCTTCCACCACAAAGACCAGATATCCTATAAGCACAAACACATTTAAAATTTCTAGATTAATTACTTATTTTATTTTTATGATTTCATTATTTTAATTAATATATTTTCCATTAATTAACTATTATAATTATTCTACATTACATTACATTATTAATTAGAGTGAATTTCATTCCCCTCGGGATAATTCAAAACAGTTTCTATGGTTTATCAACATTAACATATTTTCAGCATTTACATTCCATCATTACCAACCTTGTGGGTTAAAAATTATTTATTAGTTATTTATCATTCCATAATATAGGTAATATAGGAAAACCATCATAACTATAACCAGTCACACCTTGTTTCCCCAAGCATGGGGGGGAAGGAAAGAATATAAAAAATTCAACTCATCCTTCGACCATTTAACAAATTCATAAGAGAGAATCAAAGATATCCACATCACATCAATGGGTAAGCCCAGTTTCAAACCACTACATCATCACTGAATCCATCCCAAACACCAATATGCATGTCCCAATGCATCTCTCCAACAAAGGTATCAACTGCTGCCACATCATCCATGTCTCCCCATTTAAATTTCACATCATCCATCCTAGGATTAGCCATCCTAGGCTCATAACACATCTGGGCCTCCCTTCCCTATATCACATTTCATATAGAAGATCATATCAATGGAACATCAAAAAAGTAGCAGGAAATAACAAGCATGTCAAAGAGGGATATCTAAACCCTAAAAACAAGGCATCCAGCCTTCACACATGAACGAGCTCTCATAGCTCCAAACTCAAGGAACTAAAAATTATATAGAGGGTGAGAAACTCAGTCCATATAAATTATCTTTATCACACAACTAATTATTATCCCATTTTGAATTAACTAATTAAATATTTACAGGTTTCAATTATGGGAAACCTAAGGCATAAAGCTATAATAAAACAATCAAAATATTAATGATTCTCTCTATAATTTAAACCAGTTTCATCAAACAATGAGAAGTAAAATTCTCATTTAACATGAATTTTTATTACTATAAAAAACCATAAATATGAATCATATTATTTATTAACTACATTAATCACATGGATGATCATTTTCAATTAAACATGTATATTACATCAATTTGATTGTCATGAAATTACAAGAAACATCAGATTCAAACATGTATTTTCTTTAATTATTCACAAGATAATTAATTATCGATTAATATGACTTTATGTTGTTTACCAATTTCCATCAAGAACAACATGATAATCCTTGGAATAAAAATACGTGATAATAATCATATCATAGATATCACATTATCTAGAAAATCAAGAGGTAACCCACTATCATGGTATAAATAACATCAACATGCGATTTATAAACAATTATTTATTATTCTGGTTAAATAATTATTAGTGTAATTCCATTTCCTTAAAAAGGATAAACCCAGATAGCTCTATTATTATTTGTCAATAAAATAAGATAATAAATGAATCCTCTACCTCAAAGGAATCAATGTTCTTCAGATGATAATGGACCAAAATTGCGGATCCCGATCACCCCTCCTATAAGAAGTTGTATCTCTCTAATGATGTTGTGGTATAACCACACCAACAAAAAGACTTGAAAAATCCATTATAAAATGGAGATTATCCTCCATCGCATAAAAAGAAGAAACGGGAGGAATTGAATCAAAGGACCATGAGAGAAGAGGTATAACAAACCTCTGATCACCATAGATTGAAGATTGAAGGTTTAGAATCAATCCCCATTAAAGGAATCCCCAACTTCCTAAATAAAAGATCCTTGGATCGCCATGAAGTTTGGAGACATGTAGGGTTTGGGCAAAAACATGAGGTTTCGTAGTCTTTATAGGTGCACTACATAGGGAATTTGAACTTTGAAACACTATTTCACTTTATATAAATGTTAGGCTTCATATCTCACCAAAAAACACATCTCCTCAGAGAATTTTAATCCCAAAATTTTATATTTCATGTAACACCCGATGAATTGTCCTCAACAAGTCATGAATTGAGAATACACGGTATGAAATATTTATATACTTTAAATTCTCCAAACATATATCTTTTTAGTAGTTGAACCCCTCCAGATTCACTCCAGGCCTCCTATAAGAACTATGGGCATTAGAAACATGAAAAGGTTCATATTATATGGATATGATCCCTTACAGGTATTTTATACACCCTTGGTCAAAAATTCTGCTTTGGTTGACTTAGTAAAATCTAGTCAGGTGGCTAATTAGGTTTGTCTAGTGATGTGCTAAAGGTTGACCAAAGTTGAAATTTTTCTATGATGGACCTTAGATGAAAATGATCTGATTCATTTCCATGATATAGTAGTAGTTCCTATTTTTATGAGATAAGAATTTATGAGGGACTCATACACCTAAAAATTGGTGGGGAATCCAAGATTAACTAAGATGTATCACAATATTTGACATAATTTATGGTGTCCAAACATGATAAATCATATGGTGGGTATTTTTTATCATTTCCACATGTTATAGAGGATTAAATTGGAAAATCAATGACATGATGGTTTATAGAATCCACTTCCTATACCTGTGTGTAATTGGGATGAGGTGGTGATAGAATTTTTCATAGGGTTTCCTAGGACCCAAATAAGTCAGGATGAAATGTGGATTATCATTGATCGTCTTATAAAAGATTCAAATTTATTACCAATTCTATAAACTCAATATATGGATGAGTAAGTTATTTTTTACTTTCATGAGATTTTGTGGCTACTTGGGGTTCCTACGAGTATTGAATTAGATCATGACTCTCACTTTATATCATAGTTTTGGAAAGTCATAAAGAAGGTGATAGGGTCATAGTTGAATTTGAGTACAACATATCACCGTTAAACAGATATAAAGTATGATATCATACCATGTTTACTAGAATTTTGTGGAGCATGAGATGACCATATGGATTCAGAAGAGTTTTCCTATAATAATAATTTTTAGTATTTAATTAAAAAGGATCCTTTTGAGGATATTTATTTTTAGCATATCCACTGTATATTATTTTGGCATGAAGATGATGATTTAGAAATTATTTAGATGATTTTAGTATAGGAAACATCTAATCAGGTGAAGTTAATCAGGAATGGATTTGTTTCTACTCAAAGAAGGAAGTGTTTATATGCATACCAATGATGGTGGCCTTTGGATTTCACCATGGGCAATTGGGATTTTTTATAAGTATCACCTCATTTGGAGAATTGGTGACTATGGAGGGAATGGGAATTGGAAATATGGTTTTTGGGACTATTGGAGATAGTGGAAAGGAATAGGTTGGTTTATTAGTGATTTTTTATTCCTCCACAACAATGAGGTGTGAATAAAATATATGATGTGTCTCATCTTAGAAATTATGCACTTTATCCTTCACATGTGATTGATAGTTAGGTTTTTGAGTTGGAGGAAGACGATTTGTTCGATGAATGTTCAGTGAAATATGTTTAATGAATAAAAAATTTACTATAATGGATGATAGTGCCTATTATTTAAGTTTTATGAAAGTAGGAATGTATCCAAGAAGAAACTTAGGAGTGAGGATTAGATGTACTAGCTCATTGGCCTTAGTTGTATAATTAGGACCTTTAGATATACTTTTAGAGGATGAAAACTACTTAGAGGGGGATATGGTAATCTTCTGGATTTTTTAGGCATATAATTCCTTATTTTTATCATCTATTTAAGTATTTTTAGGTTATGACTTGGCTGGTTGATGTCTCAGATAGAATCTAGTGAATTTCTGAGGGTTTTAGAAGAATTTAAGGTGGGTCATGGTTTGAGTATTTTTGAGGAAACCATTTGGTTATTCTTAAGAAACTGTTTTGATTTTTTGAGAGTGGTAGTAGGTGGCGTGTTATTAGAGCTAACTATTCCACAATCCCTAGAAAAATTTATGAATCAGAAAAGAAAAAAATTCATGTTTATAACATGTATTACTAAATTGTGTTACCAAATAGTTTAGGTTCCCTATAGAGGTATTGACCCTCACATGGTCTTGTTAACTGTGCAACCAAATAGTTCGTGTAAAATAAATTAATCCAAAAAATCATATTTTAAAATAGAAACCCCCTGAAACCCCCTATTATTCCTCCCAAACATAGGGATATTGAACCTAGAAAATCTAGAATATCTTCTTGGAAAATTAATTCCCAGTGGAGAGTATTTATATTTAATCTAAATACATTGAATCAAGGGATTTAAAGGTAAGTGATAGTCTATCCCCTGTTCTTCATGTTCTTACTAGATCTTCTCTCTTCACGTTGGTGAAAACCCTTGATCCGGATTACCATTGTTTGATATAGTAATTGTGACATGATATACTTTTATTCCTTCTAAATTCAAAGAAATTGAAGGTGTAAATAAAGTTTTATCTTGATTGATCTCATATTAGTTTATATCGTCTTATTATATTTGATTTTATTATGTAATTTGAAACTGATCCTCTCTATTGACATATTATTCTTCTTGGATATTTACTCTTAAATCCTCTGAATGGTGATTTAGGTTTGATTCTAGGGGTTTAAAGTGTGAGATATTCATTTGGGTGATAAAACATGGTGTTTGTATTCAATATTCTTAAGGTAGGAAGTTTCATAATATGTTATGGAAATTGTATAAACTATGTGATATGACATGTTTTTGTATGTGTGTCCCATGATACCTCTCTTGATTTGACATGATATTTCTAATATATATATATCCAATTATGCCCATATTTATTTTATATATCTTTTTTTGGGTGTATATCATGAATTTTAATTCTATTTCTTGTGAATGTATATATGTTTATGTGCTCATAGACTTCTCTTATCTAGTATCAAAGTGACAGGTGGAACCTATATGGTTGGTTACTCCCATATATGTGGAGAATGTGTGATCTAATATATGATTATTACAGTGGAGTATTCAATTAAAGATGATAGGAAATTATGGCCTTGAGTCGTAAGATTAATTTGGTAGTTGGGAAAGATATCATTATGGACCGACCTGAGATGGTTGGACATGATGGCCTTGTGGACTGACCCAAGTCATGGTGTCCTTGTGTCCCATTCGGAGACTTCTATTTGTCTTGTGGCTTGTTGTGAGATTCATAACAACCAATCATAACTTGTCTTATGGCATAGAGCCTAATAAGGCAGGGTTGGGATTCATATAATCCTGGTTATAACACTATATCTAACACGTGAAAGTTTACATGTGAATTTTATTTTTTATCATTTTATACAAATTATATAAATTTCGCACATTTGTGGTTGTGTATTAATAGGATTATACTTACACCCTACGATGGATTATTAGTGTACATGTAGACTTTATGGTTAGGGATCCGGTGAAGGGAAAGGAATTTATACTGGGTTAAGGAGTTGGAGGATTAGGGTAGATACCCAGTGTGATAGTGGAATTTGGGTTTATTGTATAGTTTCACTTGTTATCTCTATATTTATTTTTTGTGGTACATTACTTATGGTTGTATAGTTATTGGTTGTATTATATGAATTATTGATGTAAAATGGTTTATGTTTTCAATTTTTTATGATTCTCTTATTTTATTATCACTTTCTAATGAATATGTGTTGGTAGGATATCTATGTTGAGGGAATAGTCTCCCCATGATTCAATTTAGTACCCGTTCACTAGATGGAATCCTACTGTATATGGGGACGCATGCATGAGGTCATGTGATACTGAAGCTTAGACCCAATGATATAGTTCACGGAATTACAATATCCACATACCCAATAATAATTTTCTCCAAGGGGGTCTATAACAATTTTATAAAAGAATAATCTATTCATGGTAGTCTGAAATACAAATGAGAAAATGTTATTCATATATTTAATGAAAAAATTGACCAATATGTCAGAATATCCAGGTAAAATCATGAAAATAGATGTGTAAAATAATAATTCTTCATTATTCAAATTGATAAATCATTGGATATGACCAAAATTTCTACAGTATGGAAAACTTAAAACCCAATTGGAGTGCCATGTCCTTAGGGATTGACTTATAAGGGTGGTTCATGTCCCAATGATTTAATCCAAAATTAATCACCATTTCCAATTATTAAACATATAAGGGAGTTTCATGTTCTTTTGTTTAATTCATAAGTGAGCTCTATGACCCATGGTTTAATTAATTGGGGAGCTCAATGTCCCATGGTTACATCATCATCAAACATCAGTACTTAACCAAAATTTCCTCTTATATAAAAAATGTGTTACCATAATGGTTTAATATAATCAAGGGGATTTTAATTAACAAAAATAAATTAGATAATGCACCTAAATTTCAAATACCTTCATCCTTTAACAAAACAAACTCATAATTCGAAAAAATGAAACTACGATGCCGAAGGGGTTATGTTTTGTAGTTAATTTTAAAATAATCAAAACACTGCCTATATTCACGGAAATAATTTTCAAAAAAATCAGCAATCATTTATAGTTCATATGAAAAAATCCAGGTAAATATTTCCCAAATTTTCACTATAAAACTTTAACTAGAATTTTAATAAACACTTGTTGTGTAATAATATTATATGAGTATAATTTTTAGAATTTAAGCAAGATATCCTCTATTGATCAAATAAAATAAAATTAAAACATTAAGTATTTCCAAAATTATTTCTAACGATATCATATATATACTTTTTCTTTCATTAGAAACCTGATTTAAAATAATCCATAATCCTAGGTTTATCAATTTATAAAATATAAATAGTACCACCAACCTCGATATATCAATGGAAATAAGTGATCGTAAAAATAAATGATATAAATAATTCTAAACAAACTAAACAACCCATAAATAATTATCATCATAATTTATTAATATAATTAAAAGAAAATTTTTCAATCATTGACTATGGAAATACTCACTAGGTAGTCAGGTTTCATTGAAACAGTGTGTAATGGATTTTAGGTGTTCCCTAGAGTCATTATTTAGTCATCTCATCAAAAAACACTAAATTATATTTGATGAAAAGAGTCCCATAAAATATTTACTAAATTAGATAATAATAAATTTTTATCCATGGGTGATGTAATTGAAAAACTATCAAAAATAGTGTAAAAGAGTGTCATATAATCCGTCTTTAGCTTCCCCAAGGAAAATCCCCCTAGAAATCTATGCTTTCCACATCCCATGGTGAAACCCTTATGTAAAATACCTAAAACAAGAGAAAAATTCTTCCTTAGGAAGAAGAAGGTGATGAGAACTAGGAAAGAGTAAGAATACGAAAAAGGACATGGATAACCGTCAATTATACATGAGCATCTTTGGTGAAAGAATATAAATAAGAAGGTTGGGAGAGGTGTGGATCGCCTCTCCTTTTTGCATGTCACCCCAAGAGAAAAGTATGGTGGGATTTTTCCCTTCTCCCAATAAAATGATTAATAATAATGATAATCATCATCATCGTCGTTGTCATCGCCATCATAATCATCATTATCATTATTATATTAATAACTAAAACTACATATAATAATATTAATAAACACTCCCACTAAATATACACAAATATATACACATCCTAAGAAAAAAATTCATTAAATTTCCAAAAATAGTTTCATTGTTAAATAAATTTGAAAAAAAAATAACTTAAACCCCTCAGAATAAAATCCCACTATTTATAGTAATTTTAAATAATCATTAAAAATCAATTCAAAGTTATATAATAATAAGATGCACCATCCATTGAATAAAAATATAATGTTTTACCTGTTTTAATAATATTACCATTGAAATAGTTTATTTATATTATTTATAAAAATTTGGTGCTATAGATACTATATCGTGAATTTAAACTAAATATTTATTTGAAAATCATATTTTATCACTTTTTCCATATCCTATAAATCATGGCCTTTATATTCAAAAAATTCACAAAATAATACCATTATAATGTAATTCATTAAGACTATAATTTAATTAATTTTTCCTTTACAAATTATGTTTTATGGTTTTTTCATAATCCCCTTAACTATAATGCGTAACCCTATAAACTTATTTTGAAAAACTTATTTCTATATTTATCAGGGCCTTTTATTTTAGTGTTATTTATAAAGTAATCAATTTTCCATTTATTGATGTATATTCATAATATCTAAATGAAACAAATTTTTCCCCACTTCCACCATGAAGAAACAAGCGCTTTATTTTTTTACTTGATAAATATTACCATTGGTTATCTTTACTAGAATAAATGAATCTTTAGTCTTTCTATTGATCAATAACCCCCTATTATTTAATGTTACTATGAGTCCCAAGCCATAAATTTTACTCACATTTAAGTGATTTTGTCAAATACCAATAGAAAAGTGTGATCCAATATTTTTAAACAATTCTCTAGATAGCATCATTGTTCACATCCTTTTATCTTAAAAACTCGATCATTTCAAAATAAAATTGTTCAATCCACATTACTATGTATTTTTTTTCAACGAGACCTAATATCATTTCATATTAAATGGATGTCCACTATTGAGTATATATGTGCTATTATTTTTTCATTATTTAATACTTATTTTAACCAAGAAAGAATTATATTTATTTTTCTTTCCATTAAATAAAAACCTTATTAAGTTGAGTTATAATAGGGTATATCTTCATTACTTTCTATATGATAAGTAATAAAGTCAACCTAAACATCCAATGGAGAGAACTTATTCTTTAATGGAAATGGAATTGATTTCATAGCTTTCCTCCCCATTCTTCATGAGAATCCATTTAATTTATTTCCAACCCTTATTTACCTAGAGTAATAATATTTACATAAAGAGTTAAAATAGTTATAACACTATCTATAAAATTAATTATGACTTTTATGTGTAGGATATGTCCTCACCTTCTTTTCTAGGTATTGTGTGTCGCACCATGTAGATAACCCCACACCTCATCATAATATTTCAGGGTGAGACCCAAGTAACCATCGAATTAGAAAATCATAAATATTAAAATAAAAAACATTTAACTTCATATATTTATAGTTGTTTTAGTTTTTTATGATTTTACTTTATACCCATTTTTTATTTTTATATATATAATTATACCATTGATCAATAAATAAATTACAAAAAATTATTGAACCACATTTTGATCTCTCATTGAATTTATCATCTGAAGAAATTCAAAATTGAAGCTTCTTATCATTAATTCAAGATTATAATTTAGATTTCAAATTATTTTTTAAGATAAAAAATTATTATTATAGTTCTTCAATACATTTAATATTATATAAAATGACATTAATAAGTTCATTGATTTCCATATCTTGTCCCATAATTTTTAGATTAAAGTGAGAAACTTATACATATTTTCCTTATGCACTAGTTTTTCCCTACATTTCCTTATTTAAATAATGGATTTCAACTTTGAATTGATTAATATACTTTGAAAATTCATTCAGCAATCCATCAATCTTCTTATTTTAATGACTTTTAATATTTAACTCCACCAATAATCCTTCAATAATAATATTAAGAATAACTAAATCATATATTTGATCTTATTTTTTTTTAGACTGAGTCACTTCTAGAATCCACATAATAGAATATTTATAATATAATTTTAATTGGCTTTCACCTTCTTCAATATATAAATCATTTTTACCTTCCACATTACTTATGAGACTCATCCATTGAAACTTCTTTGAAATTTATTTTTAGATTTAGAATTTAATCTAGGGGATCTATTTTTTCAAATTTTTTGAAAATTCCATCCCACTATCTAATCCATTAAGCCTCCTTGGAAACCTTTTTACTATGTATCAAAACATACCAAACATGAATCATAAAAATGGTATTTTTCATTCAAATATATTCTTCACCTCACTTTAATTTTCTTTTCATGAGTGAGATAATTTATTCACTCACATTCACTTCACCATCATCATGATTGAAATTGAGATTATTTATTTCCTTGAAATCTGTATCCTTAGATAATTTAATTTCCAACCATTATGAATTTACTCTCAACTAATAATACACCAATATATAATGAAGATAATAAATAGAAACCTATACCAAATTCCTTTCCTAAAAATCTATGACCTTTGGATTATACAAAGGTGGTATTGTTATTAATATAATATTTATAAAATCCAGATAATTGATTTCAATACCACGTATATAAATAGATCTAACAACCTAAATGATTAATTTAAAGAAACCATTGATGATGTTATTAGTGTGGATCATAAAATCATCAAACTTATAATGCAAAATTTGAATCTTTAGCTCTGATTTTTCATTCTCACCTTCATAAATTTTCAGAGTTTGTCCCGTATGAATTTCAAATATTTATATCACATAAAATTCATATAATTTTGATTTAAGAGTTATTTTAATATGGAATTTCTTTTCATTATCATTAGCATTGATAAATTTTAATTTTTTTATTAAGTAACGTCCTAATTGATCCACCTTTATTTATTATTTTTAAAGAATCAAAAAATATATTTCTTAAGTGATTAAAGAATATATTAATTCTAGTTCATCAGAATCTATCATTTTCATATATATATTAGTGAATAAACCTGTTTATTCATTGTATTCTATATGTTAAATATATCTCAATTATAGATAGACTAAATAGAATTATTTTTTTTATGATATCACTTATTGTAACCAAAAGATCCCAAAAACCCTAATATGTGGGTGTGTTAGGATGTGACAATTTCTTCATCAAGTCATTCTTATACTAATTTTATAAAGAATACTCAAATCAATAAATTCAGGAAAACATCCATGTAATAAAAATAAAGTGTAATGATATATATTTTAATTGGTATACCTAAAAAAGGATACATAAAAGGATCATACACCAATCATGTGTTGATATAATAAGAAATAAATTAATGATATTTTGAGTGAATAGATGTTTTAGGAATAAATCACTATTTAATACAAGATACATTACCTCCTATTGTCTCTCTATTCACTTTTTCAATATATAGTAATAGAGAATATAAATCATTTGTAGTTATAATAAAATCACCATATAAATTATTATAAAATTCTAGAGTTGCTGTTTATTTTTAGTCTTACCTATATAGGTAAATCAAGATCCCCAGTGTCATAAAAGTTATACAACATTAGTAAAATAGACTAATCATAGTTTTAGTATGAATAAATTTTCTCTCATGTTTGATCTCTCAATTCTATTATCTCTTTTTTAAAATATTTGAAAGAAGCCATTTTATTTGATTAAAAAATATCTCTCTTTTTATGCCACATGAATCCTTCATATTAGCCTTTAAAAATCATCCATAATAGTCAAGTTAAGTCTAATTTTAATTAATAAATTTTTTCCATATTTTAAAATATTCAAATCTTTAGAATATCCACATATATTACATTTCACAATATTGCATAACCTTTTATTCTTTAATGAATTTAAAATACCATATCTCCCCAAAAATTATATCCTATAAATTATTCCATATCCTATAAATTATGGATCTTTAATTTAAAGAAACGCCATATATGACTGTTATGGTGAAATGTGTAACACTAATGTGTAATTTTTTTCCCATACTAAAGTATGGAATTTAGTTATGGAATAAGCCTCCTAAACATAACACTCATCCATGTACCCTCATCTTAAATAACTTTTTCTCCACACATCATGGCCTTAAATTGTGGCATGATTTATAAAGATCCAAACCATGACATATAATCAAGGAATCATTCTAAAGTCATAATTGACACTATAAACTCCTTCCTCATTATATATTATCCTTACATTGTGAATTTATAAGTTACAATGTACAAATATATAACAGTTATTTAGACTTAAACCTTGGATATATAAACCAAAATATAGTATATTACCTTAATATTAATGTATTTCCTCCACTATACAACCAAATTCTCCAAAAATAATTTTTGTGTAACTAAAACATTTGGAATGTTTTATGGTTTCTCAACAAAAATAGGTCCAAATACCATAAAAAGGTACTATAAAATTATTTCAAACATTCTCATATACAAAATTTATCCATATAGGAAAATTAAGAATATAAAAAATTAGTATTAAAATAAATTCCATCATTATATTCACTTGATCATCATATGTTCTAACAAGTTGAATTTATTGATGGTGAAATTTCTCTAGCAGTGGTTGTAAGTAAATTAGAAATAAGGTCTGATGAATAATTATACATATAGATCATTTCATTTTGTTCCAAATTTATAGATACGGAAGAAATAATCCATTATATTATGTAGTAGAAGTTTTATTATAATTTAGCAAGATTAAACTATGTTGAATAAATATTAAAATCATATAATAAGTGGAATTAATATTCTAAAATTTAATAAATATATAAATTTTAATATTTTTTATTTATAGAAGTTGAAAAAATATTTTCAATACTATTGGGGAATTAGAAAGAGTAATATGGTGGTTATAATTAATTTTATTTGACATTATACCTAATAATGTTTTTTGTTGGGACTAATTTGACTGGAGAAGTTTTTTGGAAGTAAGAAGAAGCCTGTAAGTATGTTTTCTTTTATTGTTCAAGATTTTTCAAATAAAATAAATCAATTCACTTTTTTAAAAATAAACAATTAGACTGACCATCTTATTCATGAAATTAGACTCACAATTGTCAAAAAGTTCCATTGTATTGAGGAAAATCTTACAGGAAGAATAGGATAATTAGACTCAACATGAGTCCAAATTGAAGGACTTGATTGTAAAAAGGAAGGATTGGAGTCAGAATGAATATGATGAAAATCATATGATTATTTTCTATTTTATATTTCCCACATATCATAATTATGTTGAAAAATTTGTGACGTAATATTGATAAAAGAAATGGGGATAAAATGTGTTGTCAATCGTATGTAGGTAAATTGTATTTAGGAAAATCATATTCAAGATGAGTAGGAAAGAGATACATTATTGAAAGAATGGGAATTTACAGTACTTTCCATTATAAGATAGATGATGTTGAACCTGATATTCAACATATTCAAAGTCATGAAGTAATTCATGATACTAGCTGAAAGTTTTAAGAATGATGAGGTTGTTAAGTTGATTCTTTCCGGTCTCAGGTCATCGGTGTGAGATCATCAGACATAGTTTTATTTGAAGGTTGAGAATGTCAGTCGTAATGAATGAAATAGAAGGTGTTGGTTTTCACTAAGACCAAAAACCAAAATATTTAAATCTTCATAGAAAGAATTTTATTTTTTTGGTAATCAGAAAATTTAAATAAATTAAGTGATGAAATTCCATTGGTATCGTATTTAGAAAAGAAATAATTTCATGAAGTCAAAGATACTGATAATATTCCATTATATATGGTATGTCACTGTAATCATCGGAGGAATAATTTTTTTGGGACCAATTAAAATGTTAAATAAGTAAATTATTTGGGGGGAAATATAAAAATAATATCATATATTTATCAATAATGTATTCAACCATTTCGATCAAGATGAATTTTTGGTTGAATTTATTATAAGTGGGTCAAGAGAAAGAAGGAATATGATTTTATTTCAATAATTTTATTAACATATGGGTCAAGATCCATCATATTTAAGAATATGATGTCTTCATTATAATAAAGAAACCTTAATAATTATATTGGTTTTCAAATTGATATAGAGAAACATAATGTTATGTCTTCAGTTATGATTTGTTTGAAAGAGGTTCAAGAAATCAGAGTGACCAAATTCCCTCATCAGAATAGAGATTTAGAATTAGACTTATGTTTTCTACGAATATTGAAGCTATCTATTTCTTCATATATGCAAGTGGTATGGAGAATCATAATGAAGAAATCATATTGGGACATCAGAATGGAAAATCGGAATTAGACTAAATATTTTTAAAGAAATCAGAAGTGAGATGAAGTTATTAGAAGATTTAAAAGGTTCAAGAAGAGTTGATAAGTGTTGATGAAGGCATAAATGCACCCAAAATTCAAAGGGAATTTATGTTGAGGTGAAATTTGGTTGAGAGGGAAACATTTTTAGAATCCTGCCCAAACCTCTTTTGGGTCAACTATAAAAGGAAAAAATACATTTTACTTTCTAACATTAATGTAATTATGAGAATAAGAGATAGAAGATCTGAATTTATAGGGAGATGAAGTTTTTGGATTGATTTTTGTAAAAAAATCTATATAGAATAATAATTTAGAGGAAATAAGATTGTATTCAGGGTTTCCAGAATCGTACTGAGCAATCAAATTGGTTCTCTAGACTGAGATAGAAGTGGTTCATAATTTTCTCAATTGTATTCTAATATATTTATATTTCTATATTGAGAAATTGAACCTGGGAATCATATTGGAATATTAGACTAAGTATCATTTCTAAGTCCAAAATAAGTTCTTACCTTATTCTAGGTAATAAATTGATGAACTTTATTGAAAAATCAAATTTTTGAAAGTTGATCAAGAATAACTATAACATATTTGTTACAAAAATTATCTTATATAATTTTTTGGTACTTAAATCGCATTCACTTTTATATTTATCATATTATTTCATGAGTGTAATATAATATCCTACTCATTTTTTAAATAAAATGATTGTTTTCTAGTTGATTTTGTGGTATTACATCATTTAAAAATCATACCAAGGACATAGATCCTCTTGTTGAGTAGTGAACCTTGTAAATTATTGTGTTCAAGTGTATGTTTGTTTGATTTTTTTAGTAGGAAAAGAAATATTTAATAGTAGGTAAATTGTGTTTCACAAGTAAGGAAACATAAAAGAAAAATATATCACCAATTCACCCCTCCCCCTCTAAGTGATAGAACAATCTTGACTGGGAAATTACAAGTGGTATCATAGCTGAAGGTTCCCCTCATTTATTGTTTGTTGAATTTTTCAAGATAACTTGATGGAGATTTTGAATTGTGTCAATATTAAAGGTATTCCAGTCTTAAATTATAAGAACTATCATATTTGAAAAGATATAATGTTTCTTTATCTTATTTATATTGTGTATACTGTTCTTGAAGTTGTAATAATGGTTTTACTCCAATTTATGAGAAAGTTCCTCTTACATATGTTAACTAGAAGAATATTGAGAATGATGGAAGGGATAAGAATGATTTAATCTCAACACTTTATGAAGGTTATTTTTTAAGAGTAAAAGGTGTCTCCACTTCCAATGGTATATGAGATGATATGAAAGACATTTATTAAGGAAATTTAAAAGTAAAGAAGGAAAAGTTACAAATTTATAGGATTAAGTATGAATATATCAAGATGGGTGAATATGAATCTGTTGGTGACTTATTTACCAGGTTTAATGGAATTTTGAGCACTATTAGATGTCTTGGTGAAAATTTAGATGATTTTAAAATTGTTGAAAAAATCATAACAATCCATCTTGATAAATTTGATGCTAAACTTTCTTCATTTGAAGATAAATACCTAGAAACATTATCTTTGGATGATTTTCATAGCACTCTCATTACATATGAAATGATATGGGAGAAATTTATGAAGGTAAAAAAATTTGATAGAGAAATTTATTTCAAATCCTCTAAAAAAGAAAAATATAAAAATTTTCTTGAGGAAGATGTTGTTGTTGACTCTGAATCTGGAAATGAGGAATGTAGAAATAATGATAATATTTTATCCATATTTTCTAAAAATATAAGAAGAGTTAAAACTAAATATAAAGGAAAACTTCCCTTGAAAGGCTTTGAATGTTGTGTCATTAGGAACCTTGTGACTAATTTTCCTCAAAGAATTAAAGAATATGATAGTAATGATGAATAAAGAAGGAAAATAATGTTGTGGAAGAAATGGGGTGATATGGGTAAATATATTTCTAGAGGAAATTGTAAAAATTTCTCCAAATTTAAAAGGAGAAGTTTCTTATCAAAACATGAATAAGAATAATAATACGAAGAAGAAGAATATATTGAGGATGGATCAAAAAAATTCACTATGCATGCTGGTGAGAATAATTTTATTTTAACAATGAATAATGAAGAGTTCAGAAGTATCAGTTCTAAATAGTAAGAAAATAAATTATAATTTAATATTAATGAAGAATTGAAATATTGTTTGAGGAATATTGGGAGGCCTGAAAAATAAATAAGGAAGCTGAAAAGTGAAATCCCTTCAACAACAATTAAGATATTTTTTCAGATGAGAAATTCAATATGATAAAAGAAATTTATTATTTGATGAAATATATTGATAAATAAAAGAATCATAATGAACATCTAGAATTAAAAGTGAAGGAAAAAGAAGAAGAGTTGCAACATGTCCAAAAAAAATTCTAAATCTGAACAGATAGGTAAAATTTTTAAAAACTCTATCTATAAAGTTGGTGAATGTTGTAAAATGTATAAAACTGAGAAGTATCGACAAAAGTTACCTTAAAAGGTTGAGAAAAAAGCTGAAATTGTTTTTGAGAAAAATAATGTTGGGAAAGTTATGTATGTGGACAAGACCAACAAAGTTGGGAAATCAGAAGTTACTAAACATTATGAGTCTGAAAAAATTTCTATTACTTATGGTTTTGATAAGGATGAAAAGAAAACCATTCTGAAAAATAAGATACTATTTGAAAAAATAAAGTTTTTTTCCATCAAAGTTTTGATAAGAAAATGAGAAAATTGCAGAGAAATTCTTTCACAACTCCGGTCAGTATGGATGTTTTAGAGGAAAATATTATTTCTATGGATACTTCTGGTATTGTGGTAGATTTATAAATATAGTAAATATGTATTGGTTCAATAAATAACATTACAATTATTCCACTAATTACAAAACAGAAAGTTTTAGGGGTATTCAATATCCTTAAAGAAATATATATGAGATAAATTTTCAGAAAAAACCTGAGAAGGTTGGTGTAAAAATTGAAAATTGGTTCCAACCTCTACAAACTATTTGTAAAATATTTGAACAAACTGGACATGTTTCTAAAGTATGTCTTTTTTTGTAACTAATATAATAATAGTTTGTTAAAAATTATTATAAGCTAAAGAAGAATAATGAAAAAGGGGAAGAAAAATAATTCTTTATAGAAACCACTCTGAAAGATACAAAAGGAGAATGACCATGGATCTTGGATAGTGGGTGTTCTTCCCATATAATACAAGAATTAAAAATTTTAAATAATTTGAAATACTTTAAATAAGTAATGGTGACATTTGGTAATGACAAATCTTTGAGAATCAAAGATGTTGGATCAACCATCATTGGGAAAGAAAAGTTGAAGTCCAAGAATGATTTATATGTTGTTGGGATGAAACAAAACTGTCTAAGTGTTTCAAAACTCTTTGATGATGGAAAAAAGTTATTTTTCAAAAATATGGGTTCTTTGTGAACAGTGAGGAATATTGAAAGATAGTTACAAGTGGCCAACACACAAAAGGAAACTTATTTCAAGCCGGGGAAATACAAAACTATTGTTACTTGGGAATAGAGGGATAGAATCAGTTATTGTATAAAAGGCTGGGAAACATGTGTTGGAGAAACATGAGAAAGTTATCAAAGTGAAACACTTTTCATGGTATTCTTTATATTCTAAGAAGAATATATTAGTGTTTCATTATTTGTCAAAAAGTAAAAAATTACCAATTCAGTGCATATGAAAGTTGATATTTGTTCAAAAAAACCCCTAGAACTTATTCATACCGTTATTTGTGGGACAATGAGAAAATAATCAACTAATATAGGTAAGTATTTCATCACTTTAATTTATGAATTTACTCGCATTAAGTTTATTATATATATGAAACATAATTCAGATTCTCTAAAAATGTTCAAAATTTTCAGGAGGAAAGATGAGAAGGACTGTGAGTATTCAGTGAAGAAGTTGAGAACTGATAATGGTTGTGAATATAGAAATTAATAATTTGAAAATTATCTTGAGAATCATGAAATCCCACATGAGTTCAATTCACTATACACTCCTCAACAAAATGGGGTTGCGTAAAGGAATAACCTAAGTTTGGTGCAAATGGAGAGAATTGTGTTACTTAAACATTCTCTTTATCATTATTATTGGAGGTAGGACATGAGTACTACTCTGTATATCCAAAATTGATGTTTCTACATTACAAGTTCAAATATGACTCCATAAAATTATTTTATGGAAAAACTCAAAGTTTTAAACATATAAATGTTTTTGGGAGTCCAATAATCATAAAGAATAAAGGTTGAAACCTTGGAAAGTTTGAGAAGAGAGGTGAAGATTGAATTTTTATTGGATATGCTCTAAAAGTAAGAGGATAAAGATGTTTCAAAAAATAAAAAATAAGAATTATCGACTCTTTTGAAGTGAAATTTATTGAAAAGGATGAGGAACATAACCAAAATCAGGCCAATAAGGAAGTTGATAAGGATAACCTAATTTTTTTTAACAGTTTTGATAAGGATACTAACAGTGTTAATCCTACCAAAGAAAAAGAATCTAATTTATCTATTTCAAGTGATGAGGAGTAAACTCAAACATATCATCCTAGACTAAGGAATAAAGTGGAGGCTCAGAGCATTATTGTTGATCAACATCAAAAGGTTCAAACAAGAATAAAATCAAAAGTTGTTACACACACTTCTTTGTATTAAAATGATAAGAAAAATTTAAGTGAATGAAGACCTTCAGAATCCATAATGGGTTCATGAAATGAATGAAGATCTATATTAGATATAAAATATTCATACATGGGAACTCATGCCTAAGATATATAAAAAAAATTATTGTTGAAAATTGGGTTTTATGTAATAATATGAATGATGAAGGGAAAGTGATAAGGAACAATTCAAGATTAGTGTGCAACGGTTACTCACAAATTAAAGGTGTTAATTTTGATGAAAACTATTCTCCAAAAGAAAGGTTAGAAACACACAGAATATTTCTTTCTATTGCTACATAATGAAGTTACAAAAAAATTCAAATGGATGTAAAGACCTCATTTATGAAAGGGTATCTTGATAAGGAAGTTTACATTGAACAACCATATTTCTTTTTTGTTTTTAAAGAATAAATTTATGTGTTTATGATTAAGAAATCATTGTATAGGCTATAGAAAGCTCTAAGAGCATGGTATTATAAATTGGATACTTACATGGAGAAGATTAATTTTATGAAACGAAGAGTTGATAATAATATTTATATTAAGGAAAGTGAAAAGTTTTCCTCCATCATAATTTTTTATATTGATGACTTTATCTTTATTGGGAATGATAAAATATCTTTTGAAATTTTTTTTGAAGAGAAGAAAAGGTTTTTTGAGATGTCCATGCTGGGAGAAATGAAATACATTCTTAGGTTGAAAATATTAGAGAAGAAGAAACACATTTTTATTTCCCCAGAAAATTATGCCAAGGAACTTCTTAAGAAGTTTGGAATGGAAAATAGAAAACTAGTTTCCACACTAGTTTCAGTGGGAACCACGTTCAGTAAATATGGATAATGCAAGGAAGCTGATCAAAAAGTGTTTTGGAAGCCAATTGGAAGTTTTTTATATTTGACTGCCTCAAGACCCAACATTATTTATGTTGTCACCTTATGTGCAATATTCATAGTGATCCTAAATAATCACATCCAAATTCTGAAAAAATAATTCTAATATATATCAAAGTCATAATAAATTTTTGAATCATGTATAGTAGATTAGAAAGTATTGACTTATTTTGGTATTCAGATGCTTATTGGGGAAGAAATATTGATGATATAATATCCACATCTGGAGGAGTATTCTTTATGGAAAATAGTTGTGTTAGTTGGTATACAAAGATACAATATTCCGTAAGTCTTTGGATGTATGGATATGAGTATATTGTTTCCACTCAAGACACTACTAAAATTATATTGATGAAGACTCAGTTGGAAGACTTTCTTGTTAAAGTACAATTACCCTTGATCATAGGTTGTTATAATGAAAGTGAAATAAACTATACTAGGAATTAGGTACAACATTATTATTCAAAAAAAATTGATATCAAATATCATTGCATCAAAGATCATGTGGATAATAATGAATTGATGCTGGAGTATATTCCTACATCAGAACAAGTTGCTGACATTTTCAAAAAACCTTTACCAAATGAACCTTTTTACAAACTAAGGTTGAACATGGGTGTCCAACCTCTTTCTCATCAAGGGTGAGGTATGTTATTCCCATAAATAATCTTGTCTTTGGATAGTGTTTTCATGAGGTAGAATTATTTCATAAAACTATCCCTTGAATATATTCCAATCCTTTTAAGGAAGCATGTATAAAGGGGTTGTTGGTAAGTTCTAATCTCAGTATGTAAGTGTGTCAACTATTATAACTTTTTGTTGGAGTGGTTGTAGGAAACTTTTCTTATAGGAAATTGTAAGATGAAAATGAAAAGGTGACGAAAGATATGAAGAAAATATGAAGAGGTTTTCATGATCACTACTTTTGGAAAGCATGGATTTTTTGTCAATAATTCACTACTGGAAAATTTATCTTTAGCCACACCTATATAGCCACGGGTTAAAAAACCCTTAGCTACAGACTCACATATTTCCACAACACTATGGATGTATCCCAATCCACCTTTCATTCTTCCCTTCTTCTTGATCTATATCCTCGATGAAATAGCCATGACTCCCTCCTGACGTCTTCTCGCTGCGACCCTCCTCCTCTAGTGAAGTTTCTCTGAGCAGCCTCCCCGCCTCATCTATTCCTTCCTGAAATATCTCTCCCAAAACACACCCCTGATGCTGAGTTTGACATCCCCGACTCCCTCCCAGATGCCTCCTCCCCAACAACCCTCAACACCCTCGATGCCTCTTCACCATAACCCTAATCCCCACAATCCACCTTCTCTGGAAAAGCTACTCCAAGAAGCCTCCCCACCTTCTCCCTACCTTCCTGGAGGTTCTCCCCCACAACCCTCAAAACCACCTGAAACTGAGGTCGACACCCCTGATTCCCTCCCAGACACCTCCCCTGACGACTTCCACCAACTGTATCTCTAATTTTTTATTTTTATTAATCTCAAAATAAATCACATATGTTCAGGTATATTCTTGAGTTTCTTCAGTAGTGCATTTGTCCCCCAACCATCATCCACATTACATCATCATCTTCTATATTTTATTGGATTGATAATGATCACTTTGAAACATATCTTCCTTGATTTCTATGTTTTATTTCCTTGATTCATCTTCAATAGGTGATTTATTCTTTACGTCTACCTCATTCAAGTCTAGATCAAATGATTGTTTTACTCTAGCTTGGTGTGGCTTAATTACCAAATAGTTGGTGGGATTATCTAGATCTTAGTGACTGATACCCCTATTATTGAGGACCCTTTTTATCCTATTAAACATAAACAATATTTTCTAGTTTAATAGTTCTATTTCATGGATAAATACTTTCATCATATTTCATAGGGGTGGACTGCCTCCTTAAATATCATTACCCCTCCATTAATTTCTCCAATTACAATAACATTCTATAGATGGTGGTTCAGACAAATAATGAATTTTCCAAAGGAATCATAACCCATTAAGTCTCTCTATGATTGATATATAGTAATATTTATAGTTATCCCATTATCACTGAGATTTTGATATTTTAATCACATGCTCATAAGGTGACCAATAATTCAAGAAAAGCATAACTATGGTTCCTCCTTATTCTATAGACCATAAAATAGATATTTTGTATGGAATTTATATTTTTCATAGATTTCATAATTGGACACATTATATATATCAAGTATTATTTTAGATTTATTTTTATCATTTCATTTGACGTTTTCATCCTACATTTAGTTCTCTAATATTCTAATATTTTTATTTCAATTATGAACATATAAACATTATACTTGAATTAGAATCTATCATGGGTTTTATTCCTTCTTCAAATTGAGTCTTGATTAGAATGATTATTTCCTTTAATTCCTTATTCATGCCCATTTTCTTCAAAATATCATCGGATAACTCTTCAATCATGTAACTGTCTTCTTTAATATTTATTCCCATTTTCATTACACAAAAATTCAGGGTCACTTATTATCTCTTTTCCTTTAATTTTCTAAGGAAATATTTTCAATAATTTCATAATAAACCTCAATAATTACTTCAAGTTATTTTACCTTCTATAATGGATTTTGATTTAAGTATTGTGAAACTTTAGTTTTTATATTTTTTAATGTTTTTAAAAAATAAAAAATACTCTCAATTAATTATTTAAATTTCAGTTGAAATTATTGGTTATATCTCTATGAACTATTTAGTTAAATAATTTCATTAGATTCTAAATTAATATATGGGTTTAAGAATAATTAATTTAATTAATATTTAATTAGAAATATTGTAGTGCTGAGAGAATGAATTGTATCTATTAATTAAATTGAAATTTTAAGTTTTAATATTTTTTTATAATTTCCCTTATGATGTTCATTTTCATGATCATGTGTCCTAATTTTTATATAAAATTTGTGTGGGTTGATTGTTTTAAACATGTTTTAATATGATCAAATGTGATTATATACTTTGTTGTATGTTGTTTTATTTTTTCAGTGTTGTTGTTTAATATCATCTCTATAATTAGTAACTAAAATTTATGTTTAATAGTTTTGTTTAGAATATTTTCCTAGTATTAAAATTTTGTTACATATTTTATATAGTTTAATCAATAAATATACATATATGTAAAATGTATATATATATAAACACAATTTGAAAGTATAGAAGAATATCTTTATCCTAGTAAATAAGTTACACATACATTGAAGCATAGCATTGTATAAGGGTAAATTTTTATAACTTTACAAAATGGTAAGAATTTAGTCTCCATATATTGAATAGGATTGATTTGTAAGGGTAAACCTATTTATCTATATAGAGAAACTTAAATAGATCATAAAAACTTTTCCTCTTTATAAGTTCATCACCTCCATCATAATGTTCACCCACATCACATTGTCACATCATCATAAAACTCATCCATGTATGGTCAACATTATGGAATCACTTCCCATGGAAAATCCATAGAAACCTTCTTATGTTTAAAGCATTCATCCTTGTTATAATCATAGGTTTCTCTAAGTAAAACCTTATTTTCCTTGTCTAGTTCTATAGTGAATAATTTTTATCAAAATCCACTAGCTTCAACGTCACATGTATTTATCCAAGAATAATATTATCTAATGAAACTTATTTCTTCATAATAGAGAATATTATTCATAGTGTTTTTTAGAGTGGTTTGGCATGAATGAATTTTTTTTATACATAAACATCTTCTTGGTTCAACACTAATAGTTCTCATGATAAGGTACATTCAAATTCAAGATTCCATTGAGTTTATCTTGTTTTTATTCTTTCTACATGTTATCACAACATGTTGGAGCTCATACCATGATCTCTATTTATCTTCTTCCTGGAATGAATGAATTTATTTTTAACATTTTGTTACTAAAAAATATTTTTATCAATATGTTCCACACACATAACCCATTAAATCATTTGACTATTTTTTATGGAATAAAATTTATAGAATCATACTAAAAATATTTTTCCCCTCCCATGGTAAGTAATATGATATTTATTCTTTGGTATCCTTGTTTCTCCCAATAAAAGATGAATTACTTATTCTTCTTTAGGTTAGGGTTTCATTGGTTAGAATTCTAGTGTTTCTCATTATAAAATTATTATTATTATTATCACTACTATAAATTTAGGCTATATCCATAGATCTATAGCCATAATTTTACAGGTATGTGGTTATAGCTTGTTTGCATCCATAGTTTAATTAATTATGTGTATGTGTTCCTCATGCCGCATCCCCAAGAGGTCTCTGTGCCTTATTGTACCACACACCTTTTACAAAACTAAGGATACATCATGGAGAACATCATCATGATTTAATGACCTATATACATGATAAAAACCCCAATAATATAACTTCCCAAATAATTCCCTCCATGATTCAATCCCTCCTGTGGTGTATAACAATTCTTCTTCATCATGACTATGGTGTAGTAAAAATCTCCATTGTTTAAATGCATTTAGAATTAAAAAACAAAATCTTTAAAACTTCTCAATGAACACCCCTCGCATAACATTGAATAGTCCAACGTGTACATTGCCAAATGTCTAGTGTGATTGAAAATAATTATATCCATCTATACAGTGTAACCTCTTCCTCTACATTGTATACAAAAAATATTACTTATGTGCATTAAAAACACTATATTATGTAGTGTGGATATTGTCTTGTGACATGGATTGTAATTCTCAAATATCATATTGATCTTTCAATTGGGTGAGGGATACTTCATTACCATGTACATAAGATCTAATCACCATAAAATTCATTAGGTCCCAAAAAGTCTTGGTAGGTCACTGTGCCACCCCATATAGATCTATCATACATGGGTATAACCTATTCTATGTAAATTACTATTACATTTATCTGATTGATTATGTTAACTTATTTTTATGTATTTAATGGAACTATGGCTGAGCTTGGTCTTTCCTCATGGTGGTTCCTTTCTGCTACATTGTTGCAATGTTGGATATTTTTATATTTCAAACACTATTGTGGCACGGATAGTGCAATTGTGATAAATATTTTCTAACCCTTAGATGTGAGGTCAGACCATTCATGTGGTAAATAGTGAGTTTTTAGTTATAGAAAAAAAACTTTTTTTTGATTATGTGCCTCACATAGGTAATTAATTATGATTTTTTAGTTTTGTAAATGTTATTGGCATATATTCCCAGTTTTATTGTTCTATTATGAGAATGATGAGATACCCATTCTTTGGTATGTTGTTCAATTATGAGGTGTTCTTCCATTTCACTATGTTAATCCTATAGCCTATGATGATATGACAATTTTTTTAATGAGAAAAATGATATATATTGACCTAGATAACGTGTTTACTCTCTACATAGTGTGGGGAATACTTTCCATTTTCATCATGAATGTTGATATGGAATATTTTTCCCAGATATTTTTCATCACCCACTTATTGTTTGATGTAATTCCAACCAATTTGTGGAACATAATGCCCATGTAGACTTGGTGATTATGGTAGTGGCCCCTAATTCTTAGTTATTTATTATTTCTTTTAGAAGTGGGCCCTCATTCCCATTTTCACCATGATGCTATGTTATACCCCATGATTAAAATCAACAATGGAATGGCATCCTTCAACACACTATGGTATATTGGCGTCCTTATACACACTATGGTGTATGATATGGTTTAAATTTTCAAAATGACTCTAAATTTCAATAAATATTTTTAGAATTAATAGAAAACGTCACAATTCATTTTGCATCCATCCAAACACTTTTTTTAATTGATTATTATTATCTCTTAGATTTTATATAAACTCTTTTTACTATAATAAATACTCATTCTTGGAACTTATGTGTGATTATTCATGATTTTTTTAATAATTTAGAACATTTAAGAATTCCCTAAACAATAATTATAATATATTTGTTACAATTTTTTTATTAACATGTTATTGATAGTTACCTATTATCATATAAAACAATAAATATAATGTTAAGTCATTTTCTAGATTATTTATTTAATGAATTTTTATATTTATTAGAATGGATAGATACTACATGTACAACGTTGGCCAGATCACTGATGAATTTCAGAAGGAGTTATGATATTTTTTGGTATTTTCATTCATTAATGATTATGATGGAGGATTGATTTGATGACCATGTTTTAATTGTGTTGTTGGACCATGGTTAACTCATGAGGAATTAGGTTTCCATATCACTAAACATGGTTTCAAAAAAAATTATCATGTGTGGTTTCATAATGGATAAAAAGTTCTAGTGGTGAAAGGCATCGATTCAGTAGAAAGGATTAGTCTGAAAATCTGATTTATAATCAGTTTCCTTTTTTCTCTGAAACCAGCTCCTCATATAGACTATTGAAAGAGGAAACGAATAATGGAACATGGTTTTCATCTATTAATTAGGATGATGATGTTGAGATTGTTAAGAATCTGATGAAAGGAGAAAATACCTCATTATATCCGGCATGTGGAAAAATGGGCAAACTTGAGTTTTTAATTCAATTATTTCATGGGAAAACAATTTATGGATTTAGTAATACTTAGGTTGACTATATCCTCATATTTATTAATTATTTACTTCCTGATGATGCATGTATTCTAGAAAATTATTATATGGCATCAAATTTGGTTGGTAAATTTGGATTTTAATCTATTAAGATTCATTCTTTCCCTAATGATTGTTGCCTATTCTGGAAGGAAAATACAGAGATGAGTCAGTGAAAACAGTTTGGCACATCAAGGTGGAAGACTGATAAATACGAAACTCAATATCACATACTAGAGAAAATGATGGGGAACTTCCCTTTAATTTCCCATGCTTCAAATAATTTTTTTGTCATAAAAAATGGGAAGGAATATGATATGTCATGAAGATGAAATAAATAAGGATAATGATGAAATAGTGAATCATGCAGACGAGTTGACTTGGAAGGAATTTGATAGGTTATATCCTGATTTTGAAGCTAAACCACAAAATGTTATATTGGGATTATCCTATGATGGTTTCAACCCATTTATTCAAATGCATGCTGCATATAGTACTTGTACTATTTTCATTCACATTTATAACTTTCCTTCATGGATGTGTATGAAGAAGTCATTTCCTATCATTAGTATATTGATATTTAGACCCATTTGTCCTAGAAATGATATTGATATATACTTACAGTGATTAATAGAGTTAAAGGAGCTTTGGATTTTTCTTTCACAAGCATTTATGTATTCAAGAATGAGTATTTTATGTTTTGTGCATCTTTATTATGAATTATAAATGATATCCCTACCTACGGAATAATGTCTGGTTAGAGTACTAAAGGGAAATTATCCTTTTCTATTTGTATGAAAAATACATGTTCCTGAAGATTAAAGTTTTGACGAACTTTCATCTTCATAGGGAATCGACGATTTCTACTGATGGATCATCCATATAGAAAAAAATCAGAGATAGTTCGATAATGCCATCAAGACATATGAGACACCTCAATGAATCCCAAGGAATGATATTATTAAAGAACTCAATTATTTGAATTATGTTCTTGGAAAAAGTCCAGAAAATATTAGAAATTGAAACCATATTAATTCGAATTCTAATAGCAATTAGAGAAAAAAAAATATTATTAGAGTTGTCAAATTTTCATAAAATTTATTGCATCATTGTTTTGATGTAATTCATATTAAGAAAAACATTTTTTAAATGTTACTTGCTACTATTTTAAATTTAAAATTCAAAACAAAAGATAATTTGCAGTCTCTTCATGATTTGATGGATTGGGGTATAAGAGAAAGACTTTATCCTGAGTTAATTGGTCCAAATAAGTGGAAAGTTCCTTTTACCATTTATTCGATGACAAATGAGAAGAAGAAAAAATTACTTAAGGTCATGGAAAGTTTGAAGGTTTTATATGGTTATTCTAGTAATATTTAAAAAGGTTTTAAAACAGAAGATGAGAAACTAAAATCTCTTAAAACCCATGATTACCATGTCTTGTTACATGAGTTGATTACTAATTCCATTTGGTATTTAATTTCACATAATGTTAGAGTTGATATGATTGAATTATGTCATTTTTATCGAGGCCTTTGTTCCAAAATACTGAGCAGAAGTGTTATTCATAAATTTCATAGAGATGCACTGATTATTCTTTGTGACTTGGAGAAAATTTTCCTACCGTCATTTTTCACATGTATGATACATATGATTGTGCATATTCCCACATATGTTCATTTTGGTGGTCCTATTTTGAGTCGGTGGATGTATCATATAGAAATAATTATGTTTGTATTGAAATATTATGTAAGAAATAAATATCATCCCAAAGGCTCTATTGTGAAATTCTATTTAGCACAAGAATTCATGTATTTATATTCATAGTATTTGGATAATGTCACTATGAGGTCTAATAGACTAATGAGAAATGATGATAAGAAAAATAAACCCATTGAGCATGCATTTCCTTTACTTCCCCCAAATAGAAGGGATATCAAGATCATACTTGTTGTGTACTTTATGTAAGTAAGAGTGGGAAATGGATCATCATACAGTATTATTCCACTGTGGTGTGCTTAATGATTAAATCAAGTAAGTAAACTAGTAAATGTGAATTTTTTTAATTATTTGATTTCTTTATATTTACTGACATTTTAAATATTTCATATATATAGAGAACATTTAGAAATTATAAAAAAGAGACACCGCTCTCTATCTATTAAGAGGAAGGAATTATTGCACGACAAATAATTTTATTCTTCGTTAAAGTCAAAGGTAATAGATTTCTTTTCTTTTCTTCTCATAACATAATCACATGTCACTATTTAATATTCAATGTTGGTATCTTTTAAGTTTTAACTCCATCGATGAATGAAGTATCAGATGAATTAATAGTGTTGTCCTTTAGTCCAAATGATGTGGTATGTGATTATAAGGCAATTGTTGTCAATGGATTTAAATTTGTTATAAATAGATCTACAAAAAAATGTTAACACAGCATGAATGTGTCACAATAAGTGCCACAAAAGATTATTATGAGATTACCTCAGATAGATAATCTCAATCATAAAATATATATTATATAACATTTTTGTTGAAAAAATAATTTTATTAGATTTCAATGCACATGGTCGTGTCATAATGATGTAATGTAAGTGGTTCAATTCAATAACATGAGAAGGAATACCTATTGATAACTGTGGATTTAGAGTGATTAATATGAATCATCATCTTCATTCTGATAAACCTTATATACTTGCATCACATTCCAGATAGGTTTTTCATGTAACTGACCCGTTACAAAAACAATTTGGTTTTATTGTTGATGTTATTCCTAGACATATATTGATGAATACATGGATGAAAATGATTTTATAGATGAAGATATCAGTATTTATTCAAAATTTTCTTTTTATTACATATATGACTCAATTTTTAGAATAGATTTTGAACCAAAAATTGTCATAGATCACACACAACGTTGACACATTTTTTAGTATTTACCTGATATTATCGCAATATTTTAAGTGTTTTTTTAAAAATTCATTAATGATATCAAATAAACTAGTATATTTTATACCATTGTCGAATATAAACGTATTAATATTCTGACCAATTTATGTTTAACCACATATCTAGCAATTCTTGAACATAGAAAAGTCTTGATATTTTATCAATATAAATAGCACGCATGAAAATCTATCTCATTGTATTATGATACAATTGTATTATTTAACATTTTTTATTATTTATTTTTACTTGAGAATATTATTTTAGATTTCCAAGTCAAAATGTCTGATTATGATGATACTTGAAAAAATATAAGAATATAGGGAAATGAACAATATAGGTCTCTTATGGGAAACACTGTATGTACAATTTATGTTTAAATATTATGCTCTTTCATATTATTTATCTTTTTATCGTTCATTTTATTTTATCATCTATGTTATTTTAGGCTACATCGTCGAGGAGACAGTTGGATTATGCTACTGAGGTTGATAATATGGAGAGGGTACTGATTCTACAGAACAACCTACTACTATGCTTCTTGAGTCTAAAATAGGTCATCCTCCCATTATGACACCTCCATATTATCCATACCCACCTTTTCCATATCCCTTTTTCCCCACACCCACATCGGATGGTAGTTCATAGACTCCCATCCCTCCTTATTTTCCATTCCCACCATCCACTGGATAGGGCACTATGCCCCCATATATCGCACCACTATATCCATATCCATATCCATCCTCATTTGTATACGGTTATCCATCGGTTATTGTCCCCCAATCATTATACTTATCATCTTCTACTATACAGAGTACTCCTACTATATAAATCCCATGTACCACAGAGGATACTCCCCCTCTAGATGCAACACTTTTGGAGTCAGCAGATCCCCCATCTACTGGTATGTCTTTAACAATTACTATTAGTGATTAATTATAAATTCATATAAATTATTTTCCTTTGTTTTTTACACGATTTTCTCCATCTTCTACCAGATGACGAAGCCGCACATAATTGAATATTTTTTGGAATTGACATACAAAAATCATGGTTGAATACAATGAGGATAGTTCTATAATTAAAAAAATTATACATAATGTAAAATCTTTATGGGAACACTTTCTAGACAGAGAAATATCATTCTGGATCAACCAATAAGTTGGAAGGAAGTTGGAGAAAAAATAAAGAAAAATGACTGCATAGCGATCTGGGTAAGTAACGTTTATAAAAATTTTTATATATTAGTTTATAATATTTTCCTAACAAATATTTTTTACATTGCAGCTTCGATATAATTTTCCTGATGGAAAAAATGCCAAGACTGCAAGGTTAATGGATTTTGGTGAAATATGGCAAGCGTACAAGTATGAATTGTATCATGGTTGGAAAAATAGAATTGGTAAGAAGCTTGAAAAAGTATGGGTGATTCATGATTTCTCAATATCACGATACAAAGAGATGATCTGCTATTGGAAGAGTCCATAGTTTAAGGTATTTGTTAAATTTTTATATATATTCATTTATTTATTTGAAAATGTTTTTTAAATTGTAAATTACTTGATTTATTTAGGTTATATAAATTCTATAATTATTTTTTATAGGGTAAATTAGACATAAATAATATAAATAAGAGTGGAATGAAACATTTTTATACTCATCGACACACTTCACTACCAGATCATGAGCAAACACAGGTAATTTAACATTTAAAATATTTATCTTGGTTTAGTGTAAATTTTTTTACTTCCAATTTTGATTTATTTCTTTTTTCCTAGAAAAAGGCATTGAATATAGTGAGTTGTGTTCCTTGATCTACTTTGTTTTGTACAAGTAGAAAGAAATAAATATGGTACTGTGACAAATACTGACACTGAGAAGGCGATTGTGAGTATGTTTAAATTTATTTTATTTTGACTGAATTTAATTCCTTATATTATTTTATCATTTTAATTTATGATATATATCAATCAACATAATTCTTTGGAGGCTTTGGCAGAAAAATAACATGGTAATTTGGTCCCAAATGATCATCTACATCTGGTATTAGGAGATGACCATCAGGGAAGGGTGCATTGTTGACCTAGGAAAAAAATTGTTCTATCTCGATACTGGTCTTCCAACAATGTTTCCTTAAGAACCAGTTCTAGTTTGGTCACATTGGTACAAATGAATTCAACAATCAAAGAAGCAACTCAAAAATCAGAAAAGGTGATAACTGAAAATATGATGAAAGTTATGTATGTCCTTTCTTCTATACTTCCACCAAAATTAGTTGTAGTATTTGATGCCTATTTGATGTCGATGAATTCTTATTATGTAGATTCTTCTACTAGAGTCAGACCTAGAGCTGGAGTTGGACCCAGTGTCGGTGCCGGTGTCGGTGCCAATATCGGTGCCAGTTCTGGTTCCAATGCTGAAGTCAATGATGATGTTGGTGGTATGAGAGGTGGTCATGGTGTTTCTGTAGGAGGAGTTGATGAGGGTTATCAGGATTTTGATGCTACTGGTATTGAGACTAACTATTGCTGTAAATTGTATTTTTATAATCTTAATATTGTGGAATTTAATTATGTAGTGAAGTATGATTATTGTAATATTGAATTGTATTATGGTTTTTCTGTCTGTTTCTACATATATTCAATTATTTTATTATGATATATGTTTGTTTATATACTAGTTAAGTTTTATAATTATTATATTTAATTTTATACTCCTTTTACGTGACCATCATACCTCCTCATCGACGCTGCTCTAAGGCAGCCCCTGTACATCCTTTGGTGCACCTCTGGTGGTATGTAGTTCAGTTTTCCATTTTTTACTGATTATTTTTTATTTATACTATTATTTTTATCCCTCATTTGTCTTATATTATAAATTTTTTCTATAAGTGAACTAATTTCGGCTCACATCTAATGATAGTCTCCAGGAATATCATAAATATATATGTTTTTTGTTCCTGTTTGATTACTGGTAGGGGGGATGGAAGGGGGTGGAACTGGTAGGGGGGGGGGAAACTATCAGGAAGCTTCTCAATCCAATAATCAATGATGTCTTCCACATAAAGCTCTCTTTATCCTTTGAGGACCCTGAAGATCCAAGGAAATTCCGAAAAAAATAATTTTATGTTTTTTAAATCACTTTACAATAATTTCATACGCCACATCAAATTGAATTTCCCTCAGCTATTAAATTTTACCTACATGGAATTCTAAATTTTGGTATTCTATTCCTGAATATGTTCATGTATCGCTAGAATTATGGATTTTAATTGCAAGGATATTTGTAACTGACCCTTCTAAGTTTTTTTAATACATTTATATTGACAAAAATTATGCAAATTATAATTTTCATTATACTCTTTTTTGGGTGTCACTTCCCCCCCTGCATGCACAGAAACTTTTACATAGGATTATGATTAGGATTCGAGAGTTTATGACCTTTCCATTAAGTGAATATTCTGATTGATGGATTTCATATTGCATGGTCTTCATCACAACACAATCATTGTCCAACGAACTCTTCCCAAAACATACGGGCATTTATTTTATTTACATATTGTTTATGATACAAAGCTTAGACATCCATCGGGTGGGGTTTGGTTAAAGAAATCCTACAAGAGAGAATCATAGTTCCAATAATATTTTAATTATTTTAACATCTAGTTCAACAAATTCCTACAATGATGATGTCATATGAACCCTTGAGAATCCAATTTTATGAAATCCAGATTCCTTCAAAAGATCTAGGTAATGAGGATTCAAGGTGCGATTTTGACAAAATAAACATCAAAACTTAATATATATTTTGAAGTGGATTAAAAAAATTAGTATATGAAATTGTTTTACACATTTAATGTATATTTTGAACTGTTACAATATGAGTGTGTAAATTCTATCTTTTAACACTATCTAATGTTTTTTCCTTGAATAGTTAGAATTATTCATTCACATTTTAATTTATTAGTTCTTTAGATTACTGAAACTATAATTTTGTAGTGTTTCCTTCTTGGACCCTAAAAATTACAATGCAGAAATGATTCTACTTTTTAGTCTATTCTTATGTTATTTATTCATGTATGTTCCTTTTTTTCTATTTATTCCTGATGCAGAGGGTGGAGGGGGGATTTTCATAGGGAGGGGGTGTCCAGGAAAAGTGCAGGTGTGTGTGGGGGGGTCCAGGTGGTGGAGGGGGGCCTTGCCGATGGAGGTGGGTGTCTATGAGGGGGGTTTTCCAGGGGGTGTCTAAGATGGGGTTTCAATGACAGAGGGGGTGTCCAAGAGGGGGTGTCCTGGGAGTTTCTAGGAGGAGGGTGTCCATGAGGGAGGGTGTTTTCAAGAGGGGGGTGTCCTGGAGGGAATGGGGTTGTCCGGGAGGGGGTGTCTAGGGGTGTTCAGGAGGGAGGGGGTTATGTAACCCTTTTTCATAACTTTCACTTTGATGAAATAAAAGTGGTTGGATCTCTTAGTACCTTCACCAAAAATCTCTTTTCTATAGGGCTATTATTTATAATTTTGTGTTCTATTTTTTATAATTATTTACAATTATGAATTTTCATTCCATAAATAAGTGATGTAGTTTATAATAAAAACTGCATTGGAACATTGAGAGAGTTTGGTTTAAGTAACATCTTTTATAAATTTGTTTAATACCATATATTATTTATAGATAAAGTGTTGGTCCTTACATTCTTTTGGGTGATGTTCCTAATTCGTTTTCTAGTTTACAGGAATCCAGGTAGAACATGAGCTCGCATCTTAGGTTTAAGGGCTGTTGTTTTTTGGGTATGTTCTATTTTTTGATCATTTTGTATGATTCTAAATTTTCATTTCAACACATGATATAAGTTAGATTTCAAATAGTTTTTTATTATATACCTCAGGATTCATGGTGAAATTTATGGTAATGGATTACAGTGAAACAATTTAATTTCTTTTTTTCCACAAAAAAAGTGATGGATTTTATAGCAAAAACTGTATATGAACATAGAGATAGTTTGATTTAGGTAAAATATTTTATTAATTTATGAAATACAATATATTATTTATAAATGATACTACAACTATAATTCTTTAAAATGAATGAAATTGATCAAAACTACCAAGACTGCCAACAATCATTGGATTTAAAAGTGGAAATATATTAGTTTATAAATGAATGGGGTCAATACATGGTTTCAGAATGTATACAGAAATGATGATGCACTCGGGTGTGGACGGGGTCTTGGTAGGGCGGAGGGGGGATACTATGGGGGTTTTCCAGGGGGAGGGGTGTGGAGGGGGTTGCATGGTGGAGGGCCTCTGTAGGAGGGTTATAAAGGGTGGGTGGGGGGGTATGTGGGGTGGGGGTGTCTGGGGGGTGCTTTCTGAGGGGAGGGTGGAATCTCTTGGGGGTTGTCCAGGGGGGAGGGGTGTAGGGTGGGGGTGTCCATTAGTATTACCTAGTTTTATTTTTCTTGAACATAAATTATTTAATATGATGTCTATTTTTTTCTTTTGTAGGTACTTAATGAAAAAAATAAGGATGAGTTAAATATACAAATAGAAGGATGGATGGTTCATCTACTACCTGGAAAACATATATTCATGTTAGGGGAGTAATTTAATTTTTTACCTTTATAGAAAATTTCTTTCATATTCCCACTCATTGGAACAACTTTAAATACTTTATTTCAAGGTGTTATGATTGTTTAGTTTTTGGTCTTAAACTGTTAAATACTTTTCATGTTGATTGCACTAGATCTATGTCTTCTTATTGAGGGGGGGGGGGGTATAGTGCTACAAGGGGTGTCTGTCCAGGAAGGAGTGGAGGGTGGTGTGGAGGAAGGTCCAAGGGGGTCTGTAGGGGGGATGGGGTGTGTAGGGGGGTATGTCTAGGGAGGGGGGTCTTTCCAAGAGGGGGTATGTTCAAGAAGGAGGGGGTCTGTCCAGGGGGGTGGGGTCTATCCAGGGAGGGGGGTTGTCTAGAGGGTGGAGGGGGGACTTTCAGGGGAGAAGGGGTTTGTAGGGGAAGTGGGGGTAGGGATTTGTAGTGGTGGGATATTTCAAGGGGAGTGGGGGTTATGCAAGGGGGAGTGTGGGGTGTTTGTTTATGAAATGGGAAGGAGGGGTTCTGTCTAGGAAGTAGGGGGTATACCTAGGGGGAGTTTGTCTATGGAGGAGGTTGTATAGGGGGAGTGGAGGGGGGCTTTGCAGGGGAAGGGGTTGTAGGGGTAGTGGGGGGGAATTATAGGGGCGGGATACAACATGGGGAGTGGGGGTGTTTTTCTGAATACGAAGGGGGCCTCTCCAGGAATAAGGGGGTCTATCTATGGGGTGGCTCTATCCATGTAGGGGTGGTTGTCCAAGGGGTATTGGAGGGGGATTTGTAGGGGGAGGGGGCTGTAGGGGGAGTGGTGGGGGGATTTTTATTGGGTGGGATACAACAAGGGGAGTGGGGGTTGTGTAGGGGGAGGGTGGGGGTATTTTTTATGAAATGGGAATGGGGTTTGTTTAGGAAGGATGGGTGGGGTCTGTCTAGGAAGGGGGAGTATGTCCTGGAAGGGGGTCTGTCCAGAGGTGGTTTTCTAGGGGAGAGTGGAGAGGGGGACTTGTAGGGGGAAGGGGTTGTAGTGGGAGTGGGGGGGATGTGCAGGGTTGTGAGCTACTACAAGGGGAGTGGGGGGATATGCAAGGGAGAGGGTGGGGTGTTTTTTATGAAATGGGGAGGGGGAGTCTATACAGTAATGGGGGGCCTATCCAGGAATGAGGGGGGTATTTCTATAAAAGTGGGGGGGTCTATCTAGGGGGGTCTATCCAGGGAGGGGTGTTTGTCCAGGGGGAGTGGAGGGGGGGCTTTATAGGGGGAAGGGGTTGTAGGGGGAGTGGTGGGAGGCTTTGTAGATGGTGGGTTGCTTCAAGGAGAGCGGAAGCTGTGCAGGGGGTGTTTTTTTATGAAATGAGAAGGGGGTATGTCCAAGAAGAGGGGTATGTCTAGGATGGGGTCTGTCTAGGAAGGAAGTGGGTCTATCCTAAGGGTGGGGTCTGTCTAGGTAGGGGGATCTCTAGGGGGAGTGGAGGGGGTGGTTTTCTTGGGGAAGAGGGGTACAACAGGATTAGTGGGGGGGCTTTTCATGGGGTGGGATACTGCAAGGTGAGTGGCAAGGGTGGGGATGTTTTTTTATGAAATGGAAAGGGGGTATATCTAGTAAGGAGGGGTGAGGTCTCTCCAAGAATGGGTCTATCTAAGAATGATGGGTTGGGGTCTATCCAGGGAGGGGGTTATCCAGGGGGAGGGGGGGCTTTTCAGTGGTGAAGCGGTTTTAGGGGTAGTGGGGGGGGTATTTATAGGGGTGGGATACTGCAAGGGGATTGGGGGACTGTGTAGGGGATTTTTTTAGGAAATGGGAAGTCCTATATCCATGGTTTCAAACCATGGCTATAAAACCTGTGTGGATTATGATTTTACCATGGTTTCAAACTATGGATATAGGGATTTAGCCATGGTTTCAAACCATGACTATAGTTCTTTCCCTGTATCCATTCCAATACCAGCCATGACACATCAATCAATGGCTTTAACCTATATCCATGGTTTTTGGGCTTATATCCATGGTTCCAAACTGTGACTATAGCCTAAATTTATAGTAATGATTCTTTTTTCCCTAAAATTAGTTAGCTCACATAGGCTTAGAATTGTTAATAAGTAATTCATAGCTTGATGGTACAAATCTTTGTGATTTTTGAATCTTGTTTGAAAAAAAAATCCAAAGAGGGATATTATTGGGACAAATTTGGATGGAGAAGGTTTTTTGAAGTAAGAAGAAGTTTGTAATTGTGTTGTCTTTTTTATCCATGATTTTTCAAAAAAAATAAATCAATTAAATTTATAAAAAATAGAAAATCTTACTAACCATAGTATTCAAGAAATCAGACTCATAATTCTTAAATTGGTTAATAGAATTAAAGTGAGTCTTGCGAAAATAAAAGGATCATCAGACTCACCTTGAGTCTGGATTGAAATAATTGATCGTAATAAGGAAATATTATAGTCTAAATGACTATGATAAAAATATGATGATAGTTTTTTTGTATTTCCCACAAATCATAAGTAATTTATAAAAATTGTGATGAAATATTAATGAAAGAAAGGGGGATAAAAGGTTTTGTCAATCATATTTAGGCCAATAATATTCTAGATGAGTAGGAAAGAGAGATGTTTCTAGAATAATGGTAAGTTTAAATACTTTCCATTATAAGTCAGACAATGATAATGCTGATATTCAACTTATTAAAAGTCATGAAAGAATTCATGATGCCTGCTAAAAGTTTGAATAAGAAGAAGGTTTCTAAAGTTGAAACTTTCTAGTATTAGGTCATTGGTGTGATATTTTCATACACATTTTTGTTTCAAGGTTGAGAAGGTTGATTATGATGAGGTAAAATGAAGGTGATGGTTTTTAGTCAGACCAAAAACCAAAATATTTAAATTTTCAGATAAATAATTTGATGAGTTTTTTAATCATAAAATTGAAATAAATTAAGTGATGAAAGTTCATTGGTATCATATTTAGGAAATAAATAAGTTTCTGAAGTTGAATCTGATTATACCGGTTCATCATATTTGGTATTCCATCGTAATCATTGGAGGAAAAAAATTCATTTGCAGTTATTGGGACCAACGAAAAGATAAATTAGGTAAATAAATTAGGGGATAATAAATAAATTCATAGATCAGTCAACAGTGTAGTCAACCATTTCCTTCATGATGAATTATTGGTTTTATTTCATACAAGTGGGTCAAGATAAAGAATAAATATGATTTTATTTCAAAAAAATATTTACATATGGTTCAAGATCCATTATATTGAATAATATGTTTTCTTAATAATAATGAATAAATAAAAATAAGAATATTGGTTTTTTAATTGATACAAATCAATGTAATGGGATGTATTTGGTTCTGATATGTTTACAAGAGGGTAAATAAAATCATAGTGAACAAATAACCTCATTAGAATGAAGAATCTGAAGCTTAATGAAGATTTATATGAATATTTAAATTGTCTATTTATTCGTATATGAATGATTTACGGAGCATTGTGATGAATAAATTGTTTTAGGAAATCAGAATGGAGAATCTAAATAGGAATGAAGTTTGTTAAAGAAATCAGAAGTGAGATGAAGTTCTTAGAAGATTCAAGAAGGTTCTATAAGAGTTGATAAGTATTGATGAAGTTATAAATTCACCCAAAATTTGATAATTTATGTTTTGGTAAAATTTGGTTGAGTGGGAATCATTTTTAGAATCCTGAACAAACCTATTTTGGGTCGACAATAAAAGGTGAAAGTACTTTTTACATTCTGACACAGACATATTATTGATAAGAAGAGATAGAAGCTCTGAATTTATAGGGAGAATAAGTATATGGATTGAGTTTTGTTGAAAATTTTCCAAACAGAAGAAGAAAGGAGAAGTGATAATATTGTATTGAGGGTTTCCAGAATCGGACCGAGTAATTGGATTAGGCTTTATGAACTGATATAGAAGTGGTTCAGAATTATCTCAACCATATTCAAATTGAGTTATATTTCTATATTGAGCAATCAGACTTGGGAATCAGACTAGGAAATCCAAATAAGTATTGTTACAACGTCTAGAACACGTTCTTACCAGTTTCTAGGTATGAAACTGAAGAATTGATTTGAAAAATCATATCTGTGAAAGTTGATCCAGAAACATCATAACATGTTTATTACAAAAATTATCTTATATCATTTTTTTCTACTTCAACCACATGCATTGTTGTATGGATCATAGTGTTATAAAAGTGTAAGGTAATGACCTATTCATTGTTTTCCACATAAAAATATTGTTTTCTTGTGGATTGTGTTGTATTGGATCATTTCCAAACTATACCAAGGATATAGCTACTTTTGTTGAGTAGTGAACCTCATAAATTATTATATTCCTATGAATGTGTGTTTGAATTGTTTTTAGTAGGGAAATAAATATTTAAAATTAGGATAAGGTGTTTTAACAGGTTAGAAAACTTAAAAGAAAAAGATATCACTGATTCATCCCTCCCCCTCTCATTAATACAATAATATTGACTCAAAAATTACTAATTCAATAATATTAGAACTTTTAGAGTGGAAAATGAGATATAATTTTATTTAATATTCCACTAATATATTAATTATCCTCTATTTTTATGTTTTGAGGTTTTATAAAAGGGTTAATATGGTGGATAACATAAAATTTTGGATTTAAATTAGGTAATTAGTAGGATAAAATGAAGTTTTATTTAAATTTTTAGATTTTTAATGAGAGGGATATTGTTATTAATTTTTTATAGGGCTAAAGAAAAAATATTTGAATATGGTAAGATGTAAATAAAATCACAATGGAGATAATTCTAGTGTTTTTCAAAAATATAGATTTTAAGGAGGCAGAATAAAAAATCCATGGAGTACCTAGTGTGGTTCCACTGAGTGCCTAATTGAGTGACTAGTGGTATTATACCAATAGTCTCCCCATCTTCTTATTCCACCCTTATTTATTCTTTTATCAAAATTTTTCATGGTGGTTTTAGTTAATAAAATCAAGGTAATGATCTCCCCAATCTTATCTTTTCCTCTTCCTCCCACTTCTTCTCTAATTTTGATTTAGTAGGTTATGAATTTTGTATCCTATTTCATCCGACCATGGTGAAATCCATTCATAAAAATGGGGATCTCTTTTACAAGGGATAGATGGGATCAGGGAATATTGAATATTATTTTTTAATAAATATTTTGGTGAAGGTGATATTTTTATCAATTATTATATGTATTTAATTAAAGTTAGGTTAATTTAATACCTATTTTGGATATGGGGTTTAGTTATTTTTCTTGAAAAAGGTTCAAGCGTCCTTTAGAAGTAATTTTTGTGTGTTTTGGGTTAGAATTTGGGATTATGTTTTTAGAGATATTAGTTTATAATTTATATGGAGCATATTTATTATTCCAAATTAACAATTTTTTCTCTATAAATTTATTCAGGTAGATGGTCTCATCTTCTGTTAGTTTTTAAAATGGGATTTTATTAGGATTTTCCTACAAGCTATTTTTTAAATTTAAATAAAATTAAAATATATATCACTAAAATTTATAATTAATGGTAATTAAATGGGAGATTTTAGTAAGTTAACTAGTATGTTAACTTCAATTTATTATAGTAGTGTTGCATGAATCTGTTAAATGATAATTGGAGTACCTTCTATTACTGTGATTCATTATAATATTTCCATATGATTTTTTTTTTATTATTAATTAATTAATTAATATTATTCACATGTAGATCCTCAAGTGAAACATATATTTTATTATTATAATCTAAAAAAAGGTGTTTTTATGTCTATTTTCATTTTACCATGTATATAATTTTTTTTCTTTAATAATCATGTGATATGTGATTGGTTCCTAAGGTAGGTTCTGTTTGGTATGTATTACTCATTACTAAACATGTTTTATGGATTTATTTATAAAATTCAAAGATTAAATCCTTCCTTCCCATTGATAGTCGTAATGAATTACAAATAAATAATGAAAATTTACTTTTGGATAAGAGGATGAATCAATAGTGATACAACTTTTGTGATACATGGAATGGAGAGGGGTGGTTAATCTGCTAAATAATATTTTAATTTATTTATAATGGATTAATAATTTAATTAAAAATATTTAGTATATTAAAATAATTTTATTTGAGTAAGGGTAACTTAGATAATGGATAGTAAATGGATGAGAGGTTTACAATGATATCATATAACATTGTTTGGGAAGATAAAAAGGGATTAGTTATTCCTAGGAGTATTAATATTGAAGGTGATAAATCTCATATTTTCATCACTTATGCTTTTCATTTAAATGATTTAATCCCAATTTTTTCATTTTAAGGTAAATTGAACTATATTTAGAATTTTGGTACATTTTTATAATTATTATGAAAATAGATCAATTCATGGTTTTTAAATGTTTTTAGTCTTCTATAGAAATATTTGAAAAATCCATTATTTTATTTGTGTTTTTTTAAAAAAAATTCATTTGGAACTTCAATGGGAGGAATTTTTTCTAACTCATGAATGCATATGGTTTTTGAGATGGATATGTAGCATTTTATGCTTGTATTGATTGGAAAATAGAAAAGGGAAGAATACTTATTATATTTTCAATAATATTGGTGATATATATCATATTTTCCAAGGAAATTGTGGATACATAATATATTTTTGGATTTATAGGGAATATGTAACATTTTTGGACAAGACTAGGAAATTTCATATGATATATATGATATTTTGATGGTGTATAATACATTTTTATAGTTTGAATCATGTGTAACATTTTTTTAAGAGAAAATGGAAATTTTTACATATTTATTAATGTGTAATATATTTTTAGGAATGCACGTGATATTTTCCTTGAGAAGTTTAATTGGAAAAATGTTATACTTCTCATAAGACGTTACAAATTATCTGAATGAAATACTAGCTATGTAAAATATATTAAATTCCAAATATTTTCATACATATTAGAATATTTATCATATATAATATGTGATATATTTATTTTATTATTTATTAAATATTTTTCTCATGTATCCTTTGATCCAGAATTATTTCAAAAGGAAAAGTACTACAAATTAGTGGGAGAGGAAGAATATATTACGTATGAAGAAAATTTCATATATATCATGAAAACCTTAATTTTCATTTAATATTTTCTTATGCATAAATTATCGTATGTTTGGATTTTGGTAGGATATTTTCCTTTGTCAAATTATTAGAGATACTAAAATGGAATTATATACTTTTCCAAAATCAGATAAATAATGTGTTGTGCCACATAAGAGTATGTCCCACCATCAAATAAAACTTTTAAAAACTTAACAGATACTACCATTTTAGGAGTACTTACACCCTGAATCAATATTTGAGATGAAATGGTTAAAGAAAGAGGAGACAGTTGTGTTCCATGACTTGGAAAATTTAATTGAATGATTAAGATGATGTAAATTCATGGTAAGGTTTAAAGAGGGGTAAAATTTGGCTACCCATTTGAATACATAATGAGATATCACTATATAAATATGAATTAAATATTTATTACCACTACTACCACCTGGAAGAAAGTAAGAGAATGATATTGCATGAATGATGCCCATTCTCCAAGAGAAAATTGAAGCAGCTACAATTTTAAAATTGGTTTCCCTCCAATATGAAATATATATATATATTCAGTTTTATAATGAAAATAGAGAATCGCTTAAATCATTATCATTATCATACAGAACACAGGTTGGATGTAGATCAGTAAAAAAGGAAGAAGATAAAATCTTGTTTATCTGTAACACCCCCAAGATTTTATGTGATAAATTATTTTTATTTATTTGATGTCTTGTGTTGTGCATTACAAAAATATTATATGTCTCTATACAAAACACATTATTATCTTTTATTATACGCAACACTATTCTTGGCTTGTGTTACACACAATTTCATGTTCTTTTGATAGAATTCATTTCATGGAACACTGAGTATAGAATTTGTTCAATGTATAAAAGAAAAATGGTCGGAATATTTTATATGCAAAACCAGAGAAAGATTTCACTAAAAGTAACACTGACTTGGGTTTCATTACACGCAAGAGCGACCTTCCTCGATAACTTGCGTTGTACGTAATATTGAGTTTCACAACGATATATTATTAAAATAATATTTAATGGGATATAAACTAGCCATTATGAATAGTATTAACAACATTTTTAATTTTATATAACATTAAAATTCATATTATATATTTTATATAAAATTATATAAGAACAAAATCAATTTTTCGGATAAAAGAAGTATTTTTCAAAAAAAATGATATTTTTCCGCCTTTTGATGGCGCACCAATTTTAAATCTAGTTTTTTACACTTTTATGTATTATATGTGAAAAAATAAACTTCTTATTTGGAATCAGAACATAATAATTTACTTTTTTTGAATTTTTGGTATTTTTCTAATAAAATTCATATTTTAATGAATAGTGAAAAATACTGCATTTTAATTCAAAACTATCATTTCATCTAATTTATTTATATAGTTAGATTACTTTTTTAATTTGTTTAAAAGTTTAATTGGATTATTTTTTTATCATTTAATCCAATTTTTTTCATTGGAATTAATTTAACATTTAATTGGACATAAACACATGATAATCTTTTGATAAGTTTTTACTTCTTAAAAACCTGCTTTTTGGTTTTTGACCACAAGAATTAATGTTAAATTAATTCCTACCAATTATATGTTTTAAATTATGAAAAATGTATTATATATTTGTAATAAGTGGGAAAAAATATTTTAATATGTTACTTTTGTGTTTTTGATATTATAAATAGTAACTACCGTAATTTTTATTTAACGCGGTAAAAATTAAATCGGGTAAATTAGTGTAACAAATAATGTGATAAGGAGAATAATATGATTCTAAAACCTACCAAAATCATTTGGGATGAATTAAATTATACCCTTTACATATTAGGTTCTAAACATAGTCATTTAAGGTTCACTTGACAAAGAAAATGACATAGATATTAATAAAACCAATAAAAGTGACAAAATGTCAAACTCACGTTTCTTATAAGTATAATAATATTAATTTTGGGATAACCCGGTGATATATTCAAAAATAAATATTCCATGTAAAGATAAAATAATTACCTAAATTATGGTAATTTATTTTTAATTTTTAAGAAATTGATAATTACCTTAAAGTCTTATATATTGATGGTGTAAAAATTAATTAATTGATGAGAAATCCATAAAACAGTTTTTATTAAAATACTAATAACCATAAAAAGGCCTAGAAACATGAAAAAATAATACCAGTCAAGTATATATCGACCATAATCATCCAAGTCCCAATAAATTGACTATTAGGATCTTTATAGAAGAGATTATGACATTTATTTTATTTTATTTTATTTAAAGTGATATTAAAGTTGTCACAATCATACTTTAATAAGTATAAAATTTTTAATATTATTTTTCCAGAATATAAATGAAACTAAATATATTCTTATGAAATATATTAAATTTATGTTCCTAATAGTATTTTTTAAAAAATTTATTCAACAAATAATTATATTATACAGTTACACAATATTGATGTAGTGATTTTTTTATAATGAAGATATCAAATAAATGTTATTAAATATATAAAAATAATCACAATTTGGGATAATTAATTTTTACAATGAATTTTATGGAATAACTTGACACATTATAGATGTAATAAAATATTTTTGTTTTAGAATAATACCTTATCTTGATATTTCTAAAAAATCGTGAAATAAATAGTGTAAAAATTTACACTATTGATATTTTTTAAAAATAAGGATTTATTATAATATCTTATATTTGGATAAATATCATTTTGGAGGTATTTGTATTTAATTTTATAATTTTTATAAATTAATATTTTTGAGGATTCCAAGAGTGTCCCTCACCTCAATTATAAAATGGCACTTCTCCCTCAACTCTTCACTTAATTTTGAGCTATAAACTATACCATACCTAGAATATTTACCTTTCAAACTTACATAGAAACAGTATATAGGTTATTATCTTCTTCAAAGATTAAATCTAGTGCTGTTATAAGAGATTTAGAGGAGGCATCTCAAAGAAGAGGTAATATCATTTACCGATTCTTTCAAAATTCTTTCTTTTCTACTTTCACCTAATGAGTTGTTTCATTATAAAGTAATAACTCCCGTAGTAATTATATAAAAAGAATTTATTATTATTACGAAACAATCATATTCCACCTTCTACCCGTCCTATTAAAAATGAAATCACCACGCGTGCATGCATAAGGCTTACCATCTTCACGTCGTGGTGTAATCCGTTTTTCACCACCACCTTACATAGATGGTTATAATGATGGAATTAATAAATATATACATTATTAATATAAAATTATATTGATTCTAAGAAACTATAAAACATCCACTTCAATACCAATCAAAAATTATGGGAATGATATCGACGCTCGTGCATACGTACGGCTTACCGTCTCCACGGTGCGATGTGATTCATTCTACGTAATCTTCCTTAAAGCTTGATTATATAAATGAATTGAATGAATAAATATGATATATATTACCCTAATACCATTATTTATATTATATAACTATAACCTAAAGAGTGTAATAATAACTTATCCAATAAAACATGCATGAGAACATAAAGCAGTTAATACCCAAATAACGGGTAATAATGAAATGTTACTAACAAACATATGAAAATATGATCATAAATGTTACCATAAAAATGATTATAATTATTTAATAAATCAGTAATATTATTTAAATCAGTATACATGAGTTTATGATACATGTGAATCATATCGGACCTAAGGTAAGGGATAATTTTGAAATCTCATTTTTATCTGAGATTTTTTATATGTAAGTAATTACACAGGGTATATTTATCATCCATGGCCATGTTTTCTAAAAATCATTTCAAAAAATTTTTAATATTCTTATATGTATATTTAAATTCATTTTTACCCATTTTTTAATTTTATTACATGTTTTTGAAGTAATCTTTCTTTCATTTACCATACGAGTTACTTTTTGACTTTTCTGGCCAATGTACAAGGAGAATGTTTTTTTAAAATTATATGACATGAATGGATTTTTACAGTTTCATTATTCCTTTTTTCCATGAAGCTTACTCTATACTATTTTATGTTTATTTTTAAATAAATTATTTTCTTTTATAATTTCATGGAATTTTGAGAAAAGAAAATGTTTTTGAAGAAGAGAGGATATTTTCCTCAAGAATTAAGTTCAAGTGTATTTTCAAATTATTTTCCATCTAAGATGATGCTATTTAAATGGGGTTATGTTTCTATCCCAATATTTACTAAGATTTTATTATTTTAATTATCGAAGGATATTTTTTATGGATTATGTTAGGATGAAATGATGTTTAATAATCCCATTTTATTTCTTGGGTTATGCTATGATTAATGATTTATGTTTTTGTGGAACATGTAAGAATGATTTTATTATGAGATGGGTGGGACCTATATCTCCCTCCAATGAATTGGGTAAAGATTTATATCTCATGATATAGGCATCACTGGAACAGAAAGTATATCTGGTTCATTAATACAAGGCTAGAATGGCATGTAAATCCAGTTCAATAATACATGGCTGGAAGGGCAAGTAAACCCAGTTCAGTAATTGATTTTTTTCCACTATGATGGTCTTGGAAGCAATGCCTTGGATACTATGGAAATCATATTATATGATTATTTTTTCCACAATTACATGTTTTATTTTAATGCTATTTTATGATTGTAAATGTTCCTTTATGATTTATTCCTTAGGTACCGTCAATATTTATTTTGTGACACAATATTTTGATTTTTAAACATTATGTTAATGTTTTACATTATAAGGTTTATGGTTTGTTTTATGTTCCCAATGTTTACCCTTACTGAGAATTTGATCTCACCCTTTTTTTGTTTTATTTTCCCCAGGATATAAAGAAATGTTTTAGGTAGGAAAACTAATGTGGAAGATCTTTATTAGAGATGTTGAATATATTTAACCAAGATAGAAGAATGTGTTCAATGTTTCCAAAGACACTAATCTAATATGGTATTTGGGAGTCTATTTGTGTAGTGTATTAAGTATTCCGCAAAATAAATGTAATGTCCATGTACATCAATCTTGTGTCTCTACAGTTGGTATCAGAGCGAAGTTTAGTCAACCTTTGGAAACTAGGATGAAAAATATTTTGTGAGATCCCTAGAGATATTTCTAACGTATGTTTAGGAATATCCCTAAGGATAAGTATAACTATAGGTTACAGTCATAGAATTATGGTAACAATCATTAATAACATAGAATTTAACTTAATATGTTAGATATTGAAAGTACTCCCCCTTGATTATGTTATTTTCCTAGTATTATTTTTTCCACTCACACTATTCTTTTTGGGTTTTAGATAATGTTTGGAAACCAAAGGAACCATGTTAATGTTGGATGCGATGGTCAATGCAATTATTTTCCTCCTGAACAACCCAATGTTATGGGATCTTGAATAAGGAATCTTTTTTCTATGACCAAAAATCCTGATAGGATTCTAAATGACCAAAGGTGGGGACAAAATTCTCTTGAATATTTCGTAAGGAAACATCCACCTTATTTTAGTGGAATGACTGATCCACTAGTTGTAGAGAAATGTATTTTTACCATTGAAAATATATTCTTCATTCTAAATTGTTCAGAACATGAAAAGGTTAAGCTGGGCACTTATTACTTGGAAGGGGAAAGTGAATATGTGGTGGAACTTCATCAAGAATATGAGGTAATAAGATAAAATTGACTCCATGGATTGGGATGAGTTCAAGAACTTATTTTTTAGTATATACCTTCCTAGTATTCTTCTTACAAAAAGGGAGATTGTATTTTCTCATATATCTCATGGTTATGATAAGAAATGAAGGATATAATTCAAAGGAAACTATAAAATTTATGGAGAAAAAATATTATATTTTATTTATGATCAAAGTGTTGAAGGACACATGGAAGAAATTGTCTTAAGGGTACTGATAAATGTTTTAAGTATAGAGAAGAAGGTAATCGATCATTTTACTATCGAATTAATGGGAATAAACAGAAAGCTCAAAAGAGTTCACCTCACACAAATAAGGGTTACAAGTGCAAGGAAATGGGGAATTATACTAACCAATGCACTAATCCAAGGGTTATGGATGATTATAGATTCCAAAAACATCTTAAGGCCAATGATAAAGGCAAATAACATGTGATCACTATTAGTGATGTTGAGTATGACAATGAAGTGGTGGAATGATTATGTGTATATGTAATGGGATTCCAAAATACTATTGTAGAATAACTTTTATAGTATTATGGAATACCGGAATATCTATGTATTGGTATATTGTGGTTTTCCATAAGTATATGGTACCGGTAACCATGAAAAGTGATTGAAATATTTTTGGAAAGAACGTGATATGCGCATAATGAAGGGATAAGGAGATAATGAGGTGTTTGATAGTATTAATGACCTCATGACTGATATAATGAAAATTTATATCATGGTTTGAGTATATATAATTTTTGGTATTTTTTGTGTGTGGAAAGAGTTTATTTTGACAGAATTCATGTTTTCACTAAGGTTATATGGTAATTCATGTTATTACCATGTTTTAAGAGAATACATGATTAAGCTATTCACATGTTTGTAATGTGACAACCAAGAACAACCTTATGAGATATGGGAGATAAACGTTAAGTCGATTTAGCTCACCTCTTTCTAAAGTTTTATATTTTTAGTTTAGGGAAGTATTGTAATGTTATATTCCAGTTGAAGTTTGTTAGATTAATGTATTATCTCACTATATGTGGACTTATGCATATTTTATGAAATGATTTAAATTTTTTTGGGAAAAATGGAATGACCTATCATTCTATAACATGATATTATAACACATCAAGAATGAAAAAATAAACATCATTTATTTAAATAAGGGATGAAGTGAAAATTGTTCAGGGAATGACCAACGGTGGGATTGTACTGAAATCAAGTAAGTATTTCTCCTCATGAAAAAAATTCATCAACATTAGGAAAAATATCTTGAAACCAACAATGTTATCATAGTATCTTATTATTCGATGAATCATATGGTCCCTTAAATCATCATAGATTTATGAATTTTTGGTAGTTAACTTTCTTCAAACCTTATTATCTAGCACTATCTATCAGAACATTATAGTTATATTTCTCTTCTATATCCATGTTTTCACTTCCCACCAATGTTCTCCTATGTAGAAACCCAGTGATTAGTTACTTTGGGTAACTATTATGTTTCTAAAATTCCTTTTTAACATGATGTTCTAGTATCCCTTTTTACGATGTGGGTTTCAAAGAAAGAAACTTTTAAGTAGTAAACCATTTATAACCCCGACGAATTTTGAGGCTAAAATTCATTTTAAGGGGGGTAGAATGTAACACCCCGATATTTTATATGATAGATTATTTTATGTTCTTTGATATCCTGTGATGTACGCTACACTAATATTAGCTTGTTCTATATGCAACATTGTATTAGCTTGCAGTATACGCAACACTCTTCTTGCCTTGTGTTACACAAAATTTCAAGTTCTCTTGATAGAATTAATTTCATGCAACATTGAGTATAGATTTTTTTTCAATGTATAAAAGAACTATGTTTGGATTATGTTATAAGAAACACCAAATGAAGCCTTCACTAAACTTAACAGTGAATTTTCTTACATTACATGCAAGAGCAACCTTCCTCGATAGCTTGCGTTGTACACAATACCGAGTTTCACTAAACAACAATATAATATTAAAATATTATTTAATGGGATATAAACTAGACACTATGAATATTATTAACCACATTTTGAGTTTTATATAAAATTAAAATTCATCTTATATATTTTCTAGAACATTATATAAGAACAAAATCAATTTTTCGGATAAAAGAAGTACTTTTCAAAAAAAATATTGTTTTGTCACCTTTTGATGGTGCACCCATTTTAAATCTAGTTTTTGAAAATTCTATGTATTATATTTGAAAAATTAAACTTATTATTTGTAATTGGAACATAAAAATTTAATTTTTTCTAATTTTTAATATTTTTCTGATAAAATTCATATTTTAATGAATAGTGAAAAATACTACATTTTAATTCAAAACTACCTTTTCATCCAATTTATTTATATAGTTAGAATATATTTTTAATTTGTTTTAAAGTATAATTGGATTATGTTTTTATCATTTAATACAATTTTGTTCATTATAAGTAATTTTACATTTAAATTGGACATAAACACATGATAATATTTTGATAAGTTTTAACTTCTTAAAAACCCGCTTTTTGTTTTTTGATACCAGGAATTAATTTTAAATTAATTTCTTCTAATTATGTGTTTTTAATTATAAAAATGGATTCCATATTTGTAATCAGTGAGTCTAAATTATTTTAATAGGATACTTATATTTTTTTATAATGTGAATAGTAACTATGTTAATTTTTATTTAACATGGTAAAAAGGTGAATCTGGTAAATCAGTGTAACAAAAAATATGATAAGGAGAATAAAATGATCCTAAAACCTTCAAAAACAATTTTGGAAGAATAAAATTCTACCCTTGACATATTATGTTTTAAACTCACTCAATTAAGGGAACTTGACAATGAAAATGACATAGATATTAATAAAACCAGTGAAAGTGACAAAATATCAAACTCACATTTCTTATAAGTATAATAATTTTAATATAGTGATAAACATGTATTATATTCAAACATAAATATTCCATGTAAATATAAAATAATTACCTACATAATGGTAATTTATTTTTAATTTTTAGGAAATTAATAATTACCTTAATGTCTTAATCTTTGATGATGTAAAGATTAATTCATTGATAATAAATCCATAAAAATAGTTATTAAAATAATAATAACCATAAAAAGGCCTAAACACATGAAAAAATAATATTTTTCAAGTATATCTAGACCATAATCATCCATGTGCTGAGAAAGTTACCCTTTGGAGCTTTATAAAAGAGATTATGACATTTATTTTATTTTATTTAAAGTGATGTTAAAGTTTCCACAATCATACTTTAATAAGTATAGCATTTTTAATGCTAGATTTTCAAGAATATAAATTAGACTACATATATTATTATAAAATCTAGTAAATTTATGTTCATCATAGTATTTTATTTAAAAAATTTACTCTACAAATAAGTATATTAAATAATTACACAATATTGATGTGGTGATTATTTTAATAATAAAGATATCAAATAAATGTTATTAAAAATATTAAAATAAATATAATTTGGGGTAATTAATTTGTACAATTAATTTTACATATGACCTTTAACAATTAGAGATATAATAAAATATTTTTTTCTAGGATAACACCTTATATTGATATATCTAAGAATCCATTAAATAAATAGAGTAAAAATTGAAACTATTGATATTTTGTCAAAATAAGGATTTTTTAAGTTATTTAAAAATCATAAAACATTTTTCAAAATATATAATAATTATGATATGGTATAAAATTTTGTAAATTATTCATTTATGTTATAATTTAAATCAAATAAGTAAATATTCTACCCATTTAATATTCAAACATTTGTTATATTAATTAAAATTAAATAGAACAACCAATTGTCAAATAAAATGATAATGTTTAAATTGACATAAAAACTTCTCTAAATTTTATTGGTTAATTATATTTCAATATTATAATATCTTATATTAAAATATATTTCATTTTGGAGGTATTTGGATTGATTTTTCAAATTTTTATAAATTAATATTTTTGAGGTTTCCAAGAGTTCCCCTCACCTCAATTATAAAAGGAAACTTCCTCCCTCAACTCTTCACTTAATTTTTAGCCTTCAAGATCGACCATACCCTACCTATTTAACTTATAAACTTCCATAGAAACATTATCTAGGTCTTGGTATTCTTAAAATACTAACTCTAGTGCTCTAAGATGAGATTTATAGGAGGCACGTCGAAGAAGAGGTAATATCATCTACCGATTCTTCCAAACTTCTTTCTTCATCTACCTTCACCTGATGAGTTGTTTCATTATAAGGTAATAACTCTATTAGTAATTATATACTAAGATTTTATTATGATTATGAAACAAACATAATCCACCTTCTACCCATCCTATGAAAAATTAAATCATCACGCGTGCGTACGTTCAGCTTATCATCTCCACGTCGTGGTGTAATATGTTTTTCACCACCACCTTACATGGATGGGAGTAATGATGGAATTAATAAATATATATATGATTAATATAAAATTATATTTATTATGAGATACTATACACCATACACTTCAATAAATTTCAACAATTATGGGAACGATGTCGTCACTCATGCATACGTACGGCTTACCGTCTCCACGGTGCGATGTGATTCGTTCTACATAATCTTCATTAAAGCATGTTTATATAAATTAGTTGAACAAATGAATATGATATATATTATAATAATACCATGATATAAATTATATAACTATAACCTAAAATTTCTAATAAGAACTTATCCGAAAAAACATGCATGAGAACATAAAGTAGTTAATACCTGAATAATGAGTAACAGTGAAATGTTATTAACAAACAGATGAAAATTTGATCAAAAATGTTATCATAAAAATTATTATGATTCTGGAATAAATTAAAAATATTATTTAAATCATTATACAGGAGGTTCAGATACATACGAAGCATATCAGACCTAAGGTAAGGGATAATTTTCTAATCTCATTTTTATTTGAAATTGTTTATCCATAAGTAATTACTGGGGGTCTATTTATCATCCATATCCATATTTTCTAAAAAAATTCATAAAATGTTTAATATTATTATATGTATGTTTAAATTCTGTTTTACACATTTTTTGACTTTTACTACATGGTTTTGAAGGAATATTTATTTCATTTACCATATGAGTTACTTTTTCAATTTTCCAACAAAAGTACGAGGAGAATGTTTTTTTAACTTATAAGACAAGAATGGATTTTTACAATTTCATGACGACTTCTTTACATGAAGCTCACTATACACTATTTCAATTTTATTTTAAACCAATCTATTTTCTTTTAAAATTGATGACATTTTTGGGAAAAGAGAATGTTTTTGAAGAAGAAAGGATATTTTCCTCAAGAATTAAGTTCAGGTGTTTTATCAAATTATTTTCCATCTAACATGATGATATTTAAATAGGGTTATGTTTATATCCCAATTATTACTATTATTCGAATATGTTAATGATGGAATGATATTTTATATGAATTATATTATGATGGAATGATGTTTAAGAATCCCATTTTATTTCTTTGATTATGCTAGGATGAATGATTTATGATTTTGTGGTACACGTAACATTATGAGATGGGTGGGACCGATATATTCCTCCAATGAATTGGGTAAATATTTATATCTCATGATATATACATGACTAGAATGGAAAGTATATCTAGTTCAGTAATATAGGGCTGGAATGACAAGTAAATCTGGTTCAGTAATACATAGCTTAAATGACATGTAAACCCGATTGAGTAATGGATTTTTTCCACTATTATGGTCTTGGCAGTAATACCTTGGCTAATATGGAAATCATATTATGTACTTATTTACTTTCCACAATTCCATTTTTTCTGTCAATTCTAGTTTATCATGGTTAATGTTCTTTTATATTCTATATCTTACGTAGTACCAATATTTATTTCATGACTCAATATTTTGATGTTTAAAATTTATGTTCATGTTTTTACATTCTAATGCTTATGGTTTTTTTATGTTCTCAATGTTTACCCTTACTGATAATTTGAACTCACCCTTTTTATGTTTTCTTAGGTTATTTCTTACTTATGATTAAATTGGTTTCAATTAGATTTAACTTATTAGAGGACATTCAGTATTTGGATCACTTCTATGTAAGGAAAAAATCAGACTCAGTTCTTGGTATGTTGTTCAAGATGAATTAGGTATTAATTTTGAGTTCTTCGGGTGGCCATTGAGTAACTTAATTATTGGAAATTTTTTATAAGGAAGAACGGTGTTTTAAAGGTTGAAGCTAGTTCACTGCTACTACTTTTTACACTGATTTCACACTCCTTTTCAATATAATATGATTTTTCATAAAAAACAATTACTCTTAATTTATTTTTTATTATTTTTATTTATTTTTATTTATATTTATCAAAATATCAATAAATTCCAAATAAAATTATCTATAAAATTAGGGGAAAAAATATGGAAGTTTTGAATTTAGTCTACAACTATCTCTAGAGACAACCTTAGGGTATTTATATTGCATTCCTTGGAGATAAAATATTGATAGGTATTACTTGAAAAATAAACACATACAACAATTTTTAATCCTTTATGAGGATATTTACTACGTTTATTTAATTTTTTATACTTACAGAAGATAAAACCCAAATTTAATACCTTTTTACTTTGAAATTGATAGTAATTATCACTTTAGAGATCATGATATTAGGAATATAGGATAAAAAATAATTTTTCAGCATTTTAAGTGAGAAAACTCTAGGAAATCATCTTAAGAATTCAAATACCGACATAAAATAACCATGAATCATAATTTTTATCCTAAAATCATAATGGATGATAAAAAACTCTTAATTAATTGGCATCATCCTATGAAAAGATTCAGAAAAACCATATAGAGTACCCAGATGCACCTTCTTGTTTTGAGATGAAATTTGGTTTCATTCATCAATTATAAAAATTTAATGGACTTATAAGGGAGGATCCAAACATGAATATTCAGTAATTTAGATATATTTTTGTTAACATGAAACCACTAGGAGTAAGTGATGATCAAATTAAACTTAGATCATTCAATTTATTTAAGCAGTGTATAAGGAGTAGTTATTTTTTTCACTTCATATTAACTAGTGATTATAATGAATTAAAAAAAATTCTTGAAAAAGTTATACATTCTTCTAAGACTATGGAAATTATAAAATAAATCAATTGACTTAGGAAAAATCAAGGTGAGACTTTACATTAGTATTGGGAGATATTCAAAGTATTATTCTTTGTTTCCCCCACCACCAGATTAGTGAACATATTTTGATTCAATATATATATGAGGTTCTTTTCCTTATTAATAGGAATGTGAGAAATGATATTATAATGGGATATTTAGTTGATAAAACTCCAGTCTCTACAAGGAATCTTATTTCTAACATGGCCCAAAATGCTTAAGAATTTAGAATAAGGAGCTTACATCACAAAAAAATATGCTTAGGAAGCTACAATTTATTATTCTAAAAATAAAAGGATTATTGGTCAACTCACTGATCTATCCATTATGTAAAGGTTCATGATGTTTTCCAACACTTCACAACCCTGAAAAAAAATCAAACAATTTTTAAACTAAAAGTTTATTGCGAAATTTTGGATTCATATGAAAATTTTAGTCATAAACGTCCAAAAATTCCATAGTCTTATGAAGAATGAAATGTTGTTCTTCCTCAAATACCTTTCTAAAAAACTAATAATGGAATTTTCCCCCCAACCCTATCTTTAATCGGTTCTGGAATAATCAATATAATGATCGATTTAGATAACTTGGACCATAAGGAATATTTTTTCAATTCCAATAATGTAATTCAGAACCAATATACTTCAATGAGAAAACCAATTCACAAGAGGGAATAAATTTTCACTTATCATAACTCACTCAAAAATTACAAAACAACCTCGAATAAACTGGGAAAAGAATATACTATGTTGAACACTTTTATGATTCAAATGGGTCAATTGGACACTAATATTGGGAGTATAAGGAATCACATAAGTGGAACACTTCCTTTACAACCTAAAAAAATCCTAAGGGGAGGAGATTTTTTTTCAATGCAAATTAGGATTGGAACTAAGTTGAAAAACCCTCGAATTGAGAATCCTAAACCTGATTTTGAACATGAACATGCTCAAGATATTTCGACACCTTGTTCACCTAACTTAGACCATATTTAACAAAAAATGTTGTTTAACATGTATAAAATTATCAAACTTTTATAGAAGAAAAATATTTTTAAAATAAAAAATTTAATAAAACCGAAAAAATATTGGAGAAGAATAATAGGCCCTTATGTTTCTAAAAATAGTGCTCAAAATGATAAAGAAGCTCCCAAACTACCATTGTCTTGCCCTCAGGGAGGACAGCTAGTGAATATGATTATTGAAAGTGATTTGGACAATAATTTTTTTAATAATTTTAGGAAAGTCGAGGTAAATATTACTTTGCATGATGTTTCTAAATAGATTCCTTGGTATGCTAGTTTTTTTGGTAGATTTTATCTCATAAGAGGAAGTGCAAGGGAGGAGAAAAATGAATCCTTGGGAGGAATGTTTCCTTCATGATTCAACATACCTTACCTATCAAATAAAAAGATCAAGGGACTTTCACCATTCTCATCACCAAAGGGGATTGTGAATTTTAGTAATTTATATTAGATTTAGGAGCTTCAATAAATGTATTGCCTCTTTCTATTTACTCTACTTTATAGGATAGATATCTGAAACCTATTGGGATTTTCATTTAGTTATACAAATAATTTATATCCAACTCTACTAGTATCATAGGGGATGGTATAATACAAGTAAAAGATATGGTTTTTCCTACTGATTTCTATGATTTGGATATGGATGATAATAGATTTAGTATACATGAACCTATAATTTTTAGAATACCTAATCTAAAAACTAAAAATAAAATCATAACTATTCATAAGGTAATATTATAACATTAATTTTTAGGTGAAATATTTCATTTTAATATTTTAAAATCCATGAAATACCTAATGTAAGATCATATATCCCATAAAGTAAATATGTTTGATTGGTTTTCCACTAATATATTTCCTTATTTCATGATTAATAAATCACTAATTTTTTATTCTAAAAAACTCTTATTTAATATTAAAATTGATTTATATTAGTGTGAAATTTTTTATATTGAATTGAGTTTTAATATTGAAATGGTTTCATATAAATCTATTGATTTTTTAAATGTTACATCCAATTTCATTGAAATTTTTGTAACTCAGAAATATAATGAGTGTGTTTATTATTTTATGGAAGAATATAATGACATTTCTTTTCAACATAGTTATGAATGTTTTATAATTGATAAGATTAATATTGTAAATTTAAATATTTCATGTTCTGTTGAATCATGGATTTTTTCTAGAAATCACACTTATGAAAATATTAATGACTAGTTTTTCATGGTGTTTTAGATTTAATATATTCTTGTTCTATGAATTATTTAAGATATAAATTTGTTGTTTTTATTCATTTAAACCTTGTTTATCAAGTGAAAATATCACACATTAGTTAGAATTGAAACCCTTTCCTAATAATATGAAATATGAATTCATAGATGTGCATGATAAATTCCCTATGAAAATTTATAAAGGGATACCAATAAATAAATACAATAAACTTTTAGGAGTCCTTATAGAAAATAATAAATCCCTAGTATGGACATTTGTTGAATTAACTAGAATTGTCCCTTTAATTTATATGCACCAAATCTTGTTAAGGGAAATTCCAAAAATATTAAGTAATTTCAAAATGGGTTGAATCCAATACTATTTGAAGTTAATAAAAATTAATTGACTAATTTCATGGATGCTGGAATTTCCAATTTCTGATATTCAATGGGAGATTCGTATCAAAAGTTTCCACTAAAAATGACTCTACTATTTCAAAGAATGAATTTAGATAAATCATTCCTATTGGAATTTCAAAAAGTATAGAGTATTTATTGATTATAGAAAACTTAATTGAATGATTAAGAAAGATAAATTTCCTCATATATATATTGATCATTCTATTGAAAGGAATATAGGTTAATCTCATCACTATTTTTCAAATTGCACTTGAGGATTAAGAAAAAAACCCCTTTACTTATAATTTTGGTAATTTGTTCCATATAAAATGCCTTTTTGTTTGTGTAATGATCTAAGAAATTTTCAAAGTTATATAATGATCATCTTTGATTAATTTTTCAAATAATTTATGGAAGTTTTTATGAAAACTTTTTTGTCTATGGATAATATTTTGAGAGTTTTTTAAAAAGTTTGGATGTTATCCTTATAAACTAAATTAATAAAAAAAACATGCTCAAAACTATAAAAATTTCTATTTTATGGTAGAAAAAGAATTTTTCCTAGCCATGTAGTGTCCAATGATGGAATTCATGTAGATAAATAAAATGTTGAAAATATTTCTTCATAGCCCTACCCAAGAATAGTGAGTGATGTGATATGTTTTCATGGACAAGTAGGTTTTTATAATTGATTAATAATGGATTTTAGTAATTCATATTATAACTTTCTCATATTAATTAAAAAATAATCTTATTTTATATTTCATGATAGTTGTAAACAAGAATTTAGGGAGCTGAAACATAATCCTATTTTCTCACCCCTTATCAAAAGTCCAATATGGGATTTTCCATTTTAAATTATGATTAATGCATCAGAATTATCTCATGGGGAAGTTTTAATTTAAATTGTGGGAAACAAATCATGTGATATCTTATAAATCTCAGACTCTAGATCAAGCACAATATAAATATAACCCCACTAAGAAATAGTTTCTAGCACTTGTTTTTTATTTTAATAAATTTATATGCTACTTTTTAGGATCCAAAATAATTGTTTTCACTGGAAATTATATAATTAGAATTTTAATGATTGATCATGATGAAAAACCATGGTTTTCAAGATTTATTTATTTATTTCAAGAATTTTATGTTGGAAAAAAAGATAGTAAGGGTAGTGAATATTTAGTGGTAGTGTATTTAATAATACTACCCACTATTTAAAGTGAAAAATATCATAGTGATCCACCAATAAAGGAATATTTTCTTGATGAGAAACTGTATGCTTTTAATATTTTAGGCCATGGTTTTTTAATATTTTTAATTACTTAATTACTAATAAATTTCCACAATAGTTATCTAAGAAATAATTTGTTAGGAAAGTGAGTGAATCTAAAAATTATATTTGGGATGATCCTTATTTATGGAATTTTGGAAGTGAGAAAATAATAAGGAGGTAAATTCAAGATTTTAAAATTCAAAAAGTTCTAAATATTTTCCATATTTTTAGTTATGGACTCATTTTAGACCCCAAATAATATCTTGGAATTTGATTTCCTCTGGTTTGTTTTGGCCCACCATTTTCAAGGATATTTTTTAATTTTATAGAACCTATAAATCAATATAGTTTTAAGGTAATGTTTCCACAGGATATGAAATCCCTTAATAACCCCACTCATTTTATGATGTTTTGGGTATTGATTCCATGGTACTATTTCCTAATAATTTTGGGTATCTTTACATATTACTTACTGTTTATTATTTTTCTATGTGGGTAGGAGAAATTCCTACTATATCTGATGATGTATAATTAGTTTCCAAATTTATGATATATGGCTTATTTTGTACATTTGGGCTACCAAATTTATCAACACTGATCAAGGCACCCATTTTTTCTATAAAACATTAAAATAAATTTTTTCAAAATATAGAGTTTATTATATGGTTTCTACAACCTTCCATCCTTAAACAAATGAAATGTATTATTTATCATGAATAGGGATAAAATATGAAGTTTACCGTAGGTTTTTTACACCCTACCATCCTCAAAAAATGGAAAGGATAAGTTATCAATAGGTAAGAAATTGATTTACTCAGGTTTATTTTGGTCCACCATATTCATGTATATTTTAAATTTTAAATAACATATAAATTCTACTAGTTTCAAGGTAATGTTTCCAAAAGATATACAATCCCTCAATAACCCCTCCTATTTTATGATGTTTTTTATGATTGGGGTATTAATTTTATGGGACTATTTCTAAATTATTTTGGATGTATTTACATCAAGATTTCTATTAATTATGTGTCTAAGTGGGTAGATGAAATTTACACTATAACTTATGATAGAGAATTATTTTCTAGGTTTATTAGATATGACCATTTTTTGTAGGTTTGGGATCCCAATATTTATCATCACTGATCAAGGAATTCATTTTTTCAATAGAACCTAAGAATCTATTTTTAGGAAATATAGAGTTTACCATAGGGTTTATACCCCCTAACATCCTTAAAAAATGGAATGGTTGAGTTATCAAGATGATATATCAAATATGTTTTCAAAAAAATATCCACAAAAATATAAAATATTAATATTAGAGATTAGATAATTATCTTTAGGTTTACAATACACTTTTAAAATTATAATTATAATGTAACCTTTTAGTTTAGAATATTTGGAAGCTTATCATTTACCAATTGAGTTCAAATATAATTTTTTTGGGGTTATCAAAACCTGCAATGTGAATCTATTTGAAGATGAAAAAGAGAGATATTTATACTTACAAGAGTTTGAATAAATATAAAATAATAGTTAATAAATGTAGAGACTTTATTTTTCATTTGTAAGACTTTCAAATATATCTAGCAATATGTTTTGAGCTGGGAACTGCGACGGGGTGTGAACCTGAGGCCCAGTGTTTCGGGAATTAATTTGATAAATATATTTAATATGTTTTATATCACACGTGCATGATTTATTAAATAAAATGGGATAAATCTTAAATAGAGTCTCAAATAAGAAATCTAATACCATGGTTGAGTCCAGAATGTGAGTTTTACCATAGGCATGACCTAAAATGGTTCAATGTAGGGATATTAGATAAAAAGGTTGTTGGCGGGTACATTTAATTAAAATAAATAATTAATTTCATTTATTTAAATTAAATAAACTAATTCCATTCATTTATAAATTCCCTATTGTGTAGAATTTCTAGGGTTAGATATGTTAACTTAGGATCATTACGAGTTATCTTCTTTCACCTCTCAGTGGTGGATTGGAATCAGATGATGATGAGACTCTGGATCTGGGTAGACCAAGGTGCAATGAACGCAACAACTTATTTCATTCATTGGAGGGAATGTTCTTCATCTAAGAATGATCCACTTTGAGGTGAGAATATCCAATTTGTGGATTCTGACCCAATTTATTAAATAAATTGAGTATGATCAACCTCTTTCTTTGATCTACATCAATTACAAGCCTCTACATGAGAATGCGTACAAAATTTCAATTCATTATTAAATATTTATCTATTTACCCATGGTTCCCACCAAAATATCCCCAAATTGTATTTTTTGGACAAGAACACTTTTCCAATGATTGTTTAACCTATTTTTCTTATGCCCTTCCACCAATTTTTCTTTACTTTATTCATCATTGGTCTATAAGGGCCATGGTTTGATGATGTTGGGAAGGATCGAGCCCGATCAGACCCTTAGATTCATGGTGGTTTCATGTGTGATGAATTTATTAATGATCAAGGATGGATTTGGGATTATTTACAAGTTGTGGGTTAATTATTTTTAATTCGGGATCCAAATAAAATATGGTGGTGATGGAAGACATGTGCGGTGCACACGGAGAACCCCCATAGATCAACGGAACAAAAAAAAATTCCATCAGTTGGATGAAAACGAAGAACATAGGACTTTACCTTTGATTTTGGGTATCCTAGAGGCGAGATACATAGAGGGAGGATGGATCTAGAACACTATAATCATATTTAACTTTCTATGAAAACCCCGACTACATCACTTGTAGTGTGATGAACACACATCGTGTAGCGCCCCTTTAGCTACAATGCTAGGGTTTTGAAAATTTTAAGGATCACATGACATGTTGCTAGGATACATGTTGTGTGACCCTCCCTAGGTATAAAATCTATATGGAGGATCACATGATAAAGACCCCTTAAAGTAGTACACGTCATGTAATTAAGTACACATACATGGCCAAAGATACACGAACATGGCTAGGACCACCGGTAGGACCCCGGGTGGTTGAGTCACACCGTGTAGTCCCTCTATAAACCATGTAGGTATACATGGGTAGTAATTCATGTACTGTTAGGGACACGACCAGGTGGAGGATGGGGAACACATGTCGTGTGGGTCCCCTTACACGTTGTGAACCCCTATCTTCCTTTTCAGGAAACTTTTACCTCTTGTATCTTCTTTGTTTAGACTCGGATTTTGGCCCATAAGTATCCTATGCTGAGTGTTTTTCTCGTAAAATGTTATGGTGGCCTTTTTAGTGTATTTTTATATATGATGAGAGATTTTTTAGTCATTAATATTATTAGGTCAGTGCTTGATGATGGTAGTGATTGGGTAAGAACATTAGTGTGATCAGAGTGGAACCCTCCTGGTAGGTGGGGCATGGGACCTCAATCGACCATTAGAGTGGCACCCTCCTGCTGGGATAGGGCATGGGTCCTCTACCTATCCACCAAGTGGAACCCTCCTATGCAGTCAAGTCATGGTACCTCAACCACTAGAGTGGAACCCTCCTACTAGGTAGGGTATGGGACCTCTATTTGTTATCTCAGTGGCACCCTCCTTTTTTATCAGGGCCTGGGTCCTTGACCACTTGAGTGGAACCCTCCAGTAGGTTTGGGCATGGGTCCTCTTCCAATTACTATATTGGAACCTTACTTCTAGTATAGGGCATGGGTTCTTTATTAACTATTTATTGGTATCCTCTTTTAGTGTTAAGTAATGGGTCCTCAACCATCAGAGTGGAACCCTCTTATCAGGATAGTGAATAGTTCCTCTAGCTATCTATTGGGTGGAACCCTCCGGTGAAGCCAAGGTATGGGTCCTCTATCTAATAAGTGTCACCCTCATATGGTGTCGGGGTATGGGTACTCCATCTATTGTGTGGAACCCTCCTATTTCACCAAGGAATGGGTCATTTACCTAGAGATTGTGCCCCTCGATTGTGCAGCATAATGAAGAGGTGTGTCATTATATATATGTTTCTACTAAACAAACATGAGAGATGATGGGAATAGTTAATAGACTCTTGCAACTTTTGGAACTATTTTATTGGGATGGTATGTGAGATGGAGATTCCCCTTCTCTCTCATTTGTGATTCTTTTGTGGAGAATATATATATATATATATATATATATATATATATATCAGTATCCAAGTCATTAGATGTTTTTATTCTCTTTCTTTGGTTGATCTTTCTATTCTTATCGTGTCTCTTACTACCCCCCTTATTATTTTAGGGAATCCTATTATTGAGTATGTATATACTCACACATAAATAGGATTTCAATGCATGTGTCAGGTCATATGCATATGAATAACAGGTCAGCGGTGTATACAAAGGATCATATGAATACCTTGGTTTATTTTCACCCTGTATGGTGGTCAGGGCTTAGAGATCTGGATCCAATATCTCTTATCATTATACGTTTCATGTTTTTTAAAGTCGGTATATCTTTCTAGTCGGGCATGTATTTTTTCCCTTTACTTTTCATTTTTACAGTTTCATAATCATTGTATTCACTAGAGGTTTTTCATGTATGGTTATTACTCTATATGTTTCGTTTTTTTCTTTTATTCCTATGCACTTCTTCATTGATATGGTTGAGTGTGTGTATATAGGTACATTAGGAAAATGAATCCCATAATATTTATTCCTTTTGGAATTTATTTCCATCCCCTGACCTATGGAGGTGGGCTTGGGGTAGTTGTGGTTTGATCCCCAATGATTTGGGTCATGACATATTGGTATGAAATGAATTCATTCTTTAGGATAGTGTTTGGAGTTTTACCTTATGAGGATTTGGTTGGTACTTAGTGAAATTGTGCCAACATGTATCACATTTACATTTTAGGCTAGAAAACCTAGTGTCGGTGTGGCGTCAGACATATACATTCACCAGGACCTTGACTATATGCTTGTCAACTTAGCATTTGGAGACAATGGTTATAGGGATCAAAGGTAAATTCATTATATAGTATTGAGTCTTTGACTGTCCTTATTGATTCAGATCCCCATTATATGTGTGTGTGTGTGTGTATTTGTTCTCATCTGACTATTTTATGTCTATATTAAATTCTCAGGATTCCCCTATGATAACATCAATCTAGGTTTCTGGTTCCATATCATGATGATGATCTAATGAGTGATGAGGCCTCTATTCAAGGTCCTTCCTCCAGATAGATAAGTAGTAGCACCCCCACCTATTGAATAGTATATCTTACCAGTATAGTAGGATGAGGAGTCATGCAGGCTTAGCACACTCTACGAGTTATAGTTCCAGTGGCCATTAAGGTTTCGATGCGATCCAAATCCCCAAGAAGTGGATGATTGGATAGATTTGGTGGTCCATATTTTCATTCTTATCCAGACACTAAAGGATTAGGTGGTTTCACTGGCATCCAGCATTTTCCCTGGAGAATTTCGGCACTGGTGGAGTTTAGTTACACATATGCATAATGAGTAATCACCCTTATAGAACGAATTCTGGTGGTTGTTCTATAATGAGTAATACCCCTCCTTACGTTTGGTTCTGATTTAGGATATTCTAGAAATACATCATCGAGGGATTATAGTTTCATAGTATTTATCAAGGTTTACAGACATTATATGGTACTCCCTTGATATAATTCTGGATGGCTACTTCTGAGCATAGAAGTTTGAGTAAGGTCTATTTAGAGATATTTCTTCCATTGGGGTACCCTTTTGTATTCCCACCTATGTCAGGATGTTGGAGAGGTAATTGATGATTTAGAACTTCATATAAAAGGGAAAATGGGTAGCTAGAGTTTTTGGTGGGAATAATAGAGATGATTTATCTATAGCAACCAGAAGATGCCAGCCGATATGATCTTGGCATAGGAGACTTTCCTAGGATCAAGCTTGGGAATGTGGTTAGGGGGGATCATAGACCAACAGAAAATCCCAAAGATGGTTGTTTCTATTCTTGTGATGGGAGAGGTCACATGGTGCATGATTTCCCAACCTGACATGCTGAGGAGCGTAGAGAGATCTAGGAAAACCCACCACGATAGAGACAACATTGCTATCATAGATCTCCCAAGTGAGGGAAGGGTGCCCTCCAAAGACTTAGATATGGAAGAGGAGTGGGTGGAGCTCTAGTAGGAGGAGATATGGGTGGTGGATGAATATATTATATCCTTATAGTACCACCACCAATAAGCCTATGTCAGGCTGAGGGAACTGGAAGTCGGGGCCAGGAAAAGTTATAGGCTTTGGAGGCTTATGACTTAATGGAACACAAGATGATTAGAGGTAAGATCTATATTTATTATACTCTTTATTCAGTAATATTAGACACAAGTTTAAGTTATTCCTTCATATAGTTACTCCTAGTGTGAGAGATAGAGCTCCCAGTTTAGGTGTTATCCCATTATCTTTGTTTGGAGGTTCCTTTGGGGAACACTTCTTCTATATATTTTATTTTTCGGTAGTGAGAGATATCTCTTGGTGGAGATAGGTTCTCATTGTACCTTTTTTTCATCAGGATGGAACCCTATAATTTCATCATGGGTATGGGTAGGTTTTCTATGGTCTAATACTAGACTGATTTTCACCACAGATGAGTCAGATTTCTTCACATTGAAGGAATGATATTATCCTTTACAGGCGAGAGAGATTGCAGGGCAAGATGAGTGGGTTTTGTGAGAATGAGGTTGTATCCCATCACCCATTAGTTAGAGATAGTATCCCTTGGTTTACACTACTATAAATACGGCTTTTATCAGTGCTATAAAAGCGCATGAACAGCGCCAAAAAAGTGTTGTTAATCGAGGTAAAGATAAAGGGGGGTCCCTTTTATCAGCGCTCAGAAAAGCACTGATAAAGGACCCTTTTATCCGCGCTTTCAAAAAGCGCTGATAAAAGTCTAAAAAAATACATAATGCGGGGGGAGCTTTTAACAGCGCTTGACCCCCCCCCCCTTTAACAGCGCCAGAGGCCCCCCTAACACTCTCCCATGCACTGCCCTTCTTGTGCATCCCCCACACACGTGCACCTCCTGCTTTAACCTGAACTCAAACCCGCAACCTCCCTCCTTGTGTGTCTTCACCTTTACCACTAAGCCATTTTGTTTTTTTCTCTATATAATGATATATCTATTTATTTATATATATAGTTATATTTATTCATATATTAATATAGATTAATATTAATATAAATATATTTAGTTATATTTATACATATATATATATATATATTCATATATTAGTATATATATATATTCATTATTATATTAATATTTATTTATATTTATTTATATATATATATTTAGTTATAATTTTTTATCTGTATATTTATTTCTATATTAATATATATTTATAACATTAGTTTTAAATAAATTTATAAAATATGTTTTTTTTGTGCTTATAAATAAATACATACATATATAAAACACACACACACACACAGACACACACACACACACAGACACATATATATTTACCAATAAATACATATATATGTGTATTTGAAAATCCATAGAATGTTAAAACAACCATAATTCTAATCCAAAATCTCATTTCAACTCCCAAACCAGTCAAATTGAATAAAATAAAACAATCTTCGATATGATATGTGGTAAAGACCTAATGGACATCCATATCAGAAGTTATACTTGTTTGAATGTTAACAAAATTGGGGTATCCCAACTAAAAACTCTGTTTTGGAGGCCTTCTAGGCCTTTTTTGTCCTTGAAAATGTGACATAAGCTTTTCTTGGGTCACTAGCGCGTAGAGATCATCGCAGGGTTCGATTTGATATGCTGTAGAGCTCAAACGGACACTCGGATCAAAAGTTATGGACATTTGAAGTTTGAGTTACATTTTCAACTTATTTTAGATCTTTTAATAGTTTTTTTTTATTTTTTGTATCTTCAAATTGTTATTAAATGATTATTAATCGATGATAATTATCAAATTATTAATTAATAATATTTTTTAAAATATTTTAAAGCCATTTTCACTAAATTTCTTATATATTAAATGTAATAGTCTATTTATACTAATATAATACATATTTTAAAAATATACATTATATTTATATATATCAATATAAATATACTTATATAACAATATATTATCTTTCATGAATTTTTTTTTAAACATAAAATTCGTCAGCACTAGGAAAAAGCACTGATAAATCTCCCATTTATCAGTGCTACTAAAAAATCGTTGACAAAGGGGTCCCCTTTAATGGCGCTAAAAAAATTGCTGATAAAGGGGGGACTTTTATCAGCGCTAAAAAAAACTCCGATAAAAGGGGTCTTTTATCAGTGCTTTTTTTGCACTATTAAAAGTGACCATTTATCAGCACTTTTTTTAGCGCTGATAAAGCCCCCCCCTATCAGTCCTTTTTTTTAGCATTGTTAAAGTATGGCACTGCAAAAACCCAGTTTTTCGGTAGTGTTAGTAGTATCTTCAAGAATTTTGATTCCTTTATTCATGGATGAATTTTTGGATGCATTCCCCAAGGATGTTTCGGGACTACCTCTGAGGTGGGAGACAGATTTTTGTATCGACTTTCATCTTAGGACCACCTCAATATATTCTACAGCATATCAGATGTCCCCTACTAAGATTTAGAATATTTAGTTGTAGTTGGAGGACCTTAAATATAAGTTTTTTATCATACTTAGTGTGTCCCTTTGGGTAGATCTAATGTTGTTCGTAAAAAAATTTGATGGGAAATTTCAAATTTTTGTAGATTATCATTTCCTGAACTAAGATATGATAAAGAACAAGTACCCATTGTCGAGTATTTACGGCCTCTTTAACCTATTTTGAGTCATGATACGGTTCTCAAATATCGATCTTAGGTCTGACTACCATGATTTGAGAGTTCATGAGGCTGATATTCCGAATATGGAATTATGTTTTTTCTAAAGACATTATGAGTTCCTGGTAATTCATTTTGGTGTGAAGAATGCACCTTCTTTATTTATTTATTTGATAAATTCAATATTTTGGCCGTACATGGACCAATTTTTGGTTGTCTTCATTTAATACATACACATATACACTGCATCATAGGAGGAGCATGCAGAGCACTTGAGGACGGTCCAATATTTTCTTTGGGGGTATTAGATTTATGGAAATATCTCAAAGTGCCACTTATGGATTCACTACTTTCACTTTTTTGGGAATTTAATTTATGAGAATTGATTAGTTGTAGACCCAGTGAAGATTGATGCAGTGATTTATTAGGGTCAATCCAATAGTGTTTCATAGGTATAGATTTTCTTAGATTTGTAGAGTACTAGAGAAAGATTGTGGTATACTTCTCCAGGATTTAATCTCCTTTAACATCCCGAGTGCGGAAAGAGAATTCTATTACCTATCCTAAGTAGAGCCAAAGAGTCTTCAAGAATTTGAGGCAAATATAACGAGTGCTATTATTTTGAGAATACTAGAGGAGGGTGTGGATTATGTAGTCTATTGTGATTCTTTAGGATCTAGGCTTGGTTGCATGTTGATGTAAAGTTAGTAAGTTATTTCATATGAGTCTAGGTAGTGGAGACCCCATGAGAACAACTACACAACTCATGACCTAAATCTGGTAGTGTTAGTCTTCGCTCTAAGGATTTTGACGCACTATCTTTTGGGGGAGTTCTTTTTTTTACTCAGATCACCAAAGTATCAGGTATTTATTCACATAGGGATACTTGAACCTGAGATAGAGGCACTAGTTGGATTCCCTATAGGACTATGAATCTGAGATATTATATACTCCCATGAAGGGAAATGGGGTAGCAAATTCCCTTGGAAGGAATCCTTGAGCTCTCGTGGTGGCACCAACATATGAGTACTTGGATTCCATGCAACTGATCTTAGTTGAGTAGGAGGGTGCATCTTTTCTTTAATTGATGGTGTTGAATCCTCTGCTTCTCGATCATTTTAAAGAGTATTGGTTGGGAAAAATCAAATTTAATGTCATCTGTGATAATACATATTCAGGAGATTCACCAAATAGATTTTTATGAAGGAGATAATCATGTCATCCTTTTCTAGGGACAAAAGGTTGTCCCAATCACGATGTGGGAGGAGGTGATGAGGGATCTCCACACCTCTCCTTTGGTTGTACATATATATGAAGGTAAGATGTATAGAGACCTTTGGTGTAATTTCTAGTGGGGTGGTATAAGATAGAGCATGGATGAGCCTGTCTCTTTTTGCCTCATCTGTCTGTAGGTGAAGGCTCAGAACCAGGTTCCAAAAGGATTTTTACAACCCCTTGAGATCACGGAGTGGGAATGTGATGGAATATCTAGGGACTTTGTGAATTGGATTCCATGTATAGTTATATACCATGACACCATCTTGGTGATAGTTGACCTACTCATGAAGTCGGCGCACTTCCTTTCTATTAAGGATAAGAGTTCATTAGAGAGTATGGGGAAGTTGTACGTATGATATATGCTTCCCAAACAATGGCTACAGATTTTCCTCCAAGGATGGAGGTTGATTCTCTAGTTCACCCCCTGATGATAACCCGAATGAAGACACTGACCCAATTATGAGGGAGAAACGAGTTGAAATAGCTTATCAAAAGCTCAAAAATGGTGAAATTTTAGCAGAGACTTATCTTGATATTAAACGCTGAATGTTTAATCAGAGGTTGATGCAGGAGTCCAACCAAACTCCCTGACTTTCTCAATCAGTGCTACTATGTTTCTGGTCTGATTTAAAAGCATCTTTTCTTTATCTTTTCTTTTTTCATGGGAGGTGTTCAATGGTTCTTCTCTTTTTTGGTTGCGTCGAAGCTTTCTTTCTCAGTCAATCCTACTGATCTGGACCTCTTCTTGATGAGATATTGCGGATCTTGAGGCTGGTTTTTTCTGGTGCTCTTTCTAGATGCTATTTTGAAGCTACTAGATGTTTCTTCCCTTGAATGAGGCCTTCTCATCATGTGTGAAGGATGCATGATACTGTTTCACTACTTTTTTGTGTGTTTTTTTCGATCTGTCACCCATTTTTGGAAAACCAATACTTTTTCAGCCCTACTAGCTACACATACAGCCACTTTGGCTTCTTTTCATGGTTGTTCGTAGGAACCTGCTTTGCACAAACATGGTTTTATACTATTTTGGGTGCACCAGGGCTTGCTGCTTCATCCTGTCTAGATGTGCTGGACCTACGTTTGAGGGGATTTCTTTTCATTTGAGAATTCCATCACAGTTACAGATTGATCTCAATTTGTTTTTTGCCACTTTTGATGCTTAGTTTATTACATTTCTCTTCTTGCTGGCCTCCTGATGACAACATTTCTTAAGGGAATGCTTGGAGTTGCGGCACCCTTGGTCGGATGTGTCGTCTTACTTCAAGGAATGACATTTATGGAAGTTTTAGTTAGCTGTTGTTTTCCCCTTTTTGATCCTTCATCGTGTATCGCTCTCATTTTCAGGTTGCTGTAAATTCATTACACCTCGAGGATGCATTATAATACTTTTATTTTAATAAATTTCCTTGGGGAATGAATTGGGTGACCGATTCATGTCTCCCGTTTGTCTCAAAAAAATTATGATATATTTTTCTCCTTAATGGGTTTCCCTCAACTATTTTCTCCGATAATGATGTGTGATTTATATAAGGGTTGTGGAGAGGCCTATAGTAGTCATTTGGGACAGAGATAAGGGTGATTAAAGCCTTTCACCGCCAAACAGATTGGAAGACCAAGTGCACTATCCAGGTGTTGGGGGATATGTTGAGGGATTTCTTGTTATACTTCTTACAATATTGGTAGGATCAATTTCCACTTTTAGAGTTTTCATACAATAATATCTACCACTATACTATCGGGATGTCACTTTTCAAGTCCCATATACAGGAGACCTTTCAGGTCACCCTTTTTTTCTATAGAGATCAATGAGGAATATATTTTTAGTTCTGAGATAGTGCATGTGATGATGGAGAAGCTCCAGGTAATCTGTGAGAAGATGAGGACATACCAAATCAAGTATAAATCTTATGCATATCAACGTCGTATTCCCTTGGAGTTTGAGCAGTGAGACCATGTTTTCTTGAGACTATCTCCATGAGGAGAATTGTACAGATTTAGGAGAGGTGGAAATATATCCCCAAGTTTCATTGGGATATTTGAGATCTTTCAAAGGGTTGGAGAGGTTGCTTATCGCTTCACCTTACCCCCACAGTTGGAGAGGGTGAATGAAATATTCCATGTGTTCTTCTTAGTAGATTCGTGCATGACCCCATGCACATTATTGATTGGGGTGATCTAGATATCAATGATGGATCCACTTTTTTAGAGAACTTAGCAGTGATTGATGATTATAAATAGAGGGCCCTATGTGGATAGACTAGCCCCTTGGTTTGTGTGTTGTGGAAGCACGACAACATGCAGAAGAGCTCCTAGGGGTAGGAGAGGTAGATGTGGGATCAGTATGCTGATATTTTTGTTTAGTTTTTCATTTTCAAGGATATAAATATTGAATGGGAGATAATTTAGAGACCATAATTTTTTGTTCTAATACTTTTTAAGTTATCTAGAATTATTTTCAAAGCCAAGCGCTGACATGGGGTGATATTATGAGGCCAGGTGTGCCCGGAATTAATTTTATGAAAATATTAAATATTCTTTATATGATGCATACATTATTTAAAAAATAAAATATTTTAACCTAAAAAAATGAGTCTCAGATAAAACATCTAAGACTGTGGATGAGTCTGAAACATGTGGTTTACCATATTCATGACCTAAAATGGGTCATCACAGGTTGTTTAGATAAAACTTTCATTGGAGGGTATGTTTAATGAAAATAAATCATTAATTTTATTTATTTAAATTAAATGACCAATTCTTTTCATATATAAATTCCCCATTATGTATAATCACAAGGGTTAGCCACAAAACCTTGGGATCATTAAGAGGAGTCTTTTTCCACCTCTCATTTGTAGATTAGAATCAGACAATGATGAGACTCCGAATCTGGGAAAATCGAGGTGCAACCAATGTGAAAAATTATTTCATTCATTGGATAAAATATTATTCATCAATAAAATGATATAATTTGAGTTTGGACTTATCCATTTTTTTATTCTTCCCCAATTGATTAAATATATTGAGTGTGATCAACCTCTTTCTTTGATCTATGTCAATTTCAATCCATTCCATGCGCTCCCATACCGAATATTAATTGATTCTTAAATAAATAATTTTTACAAAAAGTTTATCAGAAAAATATCCCCAATTTTTATTTTTTGGGCAATAAATCTTGGAAAAGTATTGTTTCACCATGGTTTCTTATGATTTTCCTCAAACTATTCTTCGCGTTCTTCTCCATTGGGGGATGGGGGCCATGGCTCAATGTTGTTGGGTGGGATTATGCCTGATCGGATCCTTGGATTCATAGTTTTTTCATGTGTGATGAATGGATCAGTGATAAAGGAAATATTTGGGATTATATTTAAGTTTTGGGTTAATTATTTGTTGATATGTGATCCAAATTGAAAATGGTAGCGATGGGAGACACAAGCGGTGTGTACGATGAACCCCCATGGATCAATGGAACAAAATATTCAGCCACCAGATGGCAGAAAATGATAACCAAAGGCCTTTCCCTTTGATTTTAGGTTTTTTGGAGTTGATATATGAGGAGGTGAGGTTGGATATATAATGTTGGAAGAAGATCTAGTTTTTTTTTGAAAAATAGACTACACAACATGTACTGTGATGAACACACATTGTGTATCATCCCTTTCAATGTAGAACTAGGGTTTTCAAAAATTTAAGGATCACGCGATATGTGGATAGACCACACATTGTGTGTAAATAACTTGGTATAAAGTCCATGTCACATAGAAAACATGTAGGACCCCATGCAGGAGGAAATATTGTATGATGAAGTAAACAAACATGGCCAAAGATACATGGACACGGCCAGGTGCACGGGCAGGACCCTGGGTGGATGAGGCGTGCTATATAATCCCTCTAAATTCCATATAGGGATACATGGGAATAAATACATTTAACTAAAGGTACATGGACAGGTTTTATAGAAGGACCACGTTCCATGTAGGTCCCCATACATACTATACACCCCTATATTACTTTTGAGGAAACTTCTACCACCAGTATCTCTTTCATTTGGAATCCGATTTTGGCCTACGATTAGCCTATCTTGAGTGTTGTTTCATGTAGAATTAAATAGTTTCCTTTTTAGTGGCTTATAATATTTTATGTAAGATTTTTTGGGCATGAATCTTATTTAGGCAATGTTTCATGATGTTCGTGATCAGGAATGATCATTTGATAGATCGGAGTGGAACCCTCTTGATTGGTAGGGAATGGGTCCAAGATTGACCATTAGAGTTGAACCCTCCTACTAGGATAGTTCATGGTTCCTCTACCTATCTACCAACTGGAACTCACCTATGGAGTCAGGGAATGGTTCCTGGACCACTAGAGTGGACCCCTCCTACTAGGCAGGGCATGGTTCCTCTATCTTCTATCTGAGTGGAACACTCTTAATATATTATGGTATGGGTACTCAACCACTTAAGTGATAACCTCTAGATGGGATGTGCATGGGTCCTCTACCGATTACAAGAGTGGAACCCTCCTATTGGGACATGGCATGGGTCCTTTATCGACTATTGAGTGAAACCCACTTGTGGAGTCAGGGCATGGGTTCTCAACCATCAGAGTAACACCCTCTTGTCCCACCTACAGAGTCATGGTATGGGTCCTACATCTATTGTGTGGAACCCTCCTATTATAATATGGAATGGTTTCTCTACCTATAGATTGTACCCCTCTATTGTACAGCACAGTGGTGGGGTGTGGCTTGACTTGGATGTTTCTACTGGATAGACACGTGAGATTCTAGGAATCATTGATGGATTCTTGGAACTATTGGCACTATTTTCTTGGGTTGGGATGTGATATGGAGATCCTATTTCTCTCTTTTTTGGGATTAATTTGTTGATAATCAATATATATTTGTATCCATGTCATTGTATTTTGTTACTCTCTTGCTTGTGTTGAGCTATTTATTATTATTGTGTCCCTTACTTCTTTTAATTCATCTTTTGGGGTGTCTAATTGGGTATATATATAATCACCCCTGTATGGGATTTACCCACATTTTTCATGTCTTATGAAGAGTATGGATAGGTTGGAAGTAATTATAGAAGATCATAGTGATACCCTAGTTCATTTGACTTCGTATAGTGGTTGAGTCTTGGAGATCTGGAGCCAGGCTCTCTTAGCATTTTATGTTTCCAGTTTTTTTGGGTTGAGACATCTTCTGGGTTGGGTGTATATTTTCTTCCATTACTTTTCAGTTTTCTTGGTTGTACTCCTTGTATTACCTATAGGTTTTTCATGTACTGTTATTACTCTATATTTTTCATCTTTTTCTTTTATTTCTCTGCACATCTTCATTGAGATGTTTTTGTGTGTGTAGGTACATTAGGTAAAGGCCACTCATACTAGTTATGCCTTTAGATGATTTTCTCCATCCCTTGGTCTATGGAGGCATTCATAGGGTAGTTATAGCTCGATTCCCATTGTTTTGGTTCATGACATGAAAATATAATATGTACAAAGAGAAAACTGTATCTTTATTTGATGAATCAATTCATAACAAGGAGTTTAATAAAGGAGAAAAACGATACTATTTAAATCTAGATTCATACTGTTTGTAGGTAAATCTCATTCCAAATGGTATGGACCTTTTATTTTTACTCATATTTTTCTATTTTTTGTTGTATAAATTAATGAACAAGGTAATTAATCACCATTTATAGTCAATTTTCACATAATAAATATATTTAGAGAAATTTTTCAAGAGTATCTATGGGAGGAGATTCAACATCAATATATTAAATACTCTTATGTTCAGTTTGTGTCCTAAATTTTAACTTTTTTATTATAAATATAAGTAATGTTATTAAATTATTATATAAACTATTTAAGAATGAGTACATTGAACAAAAATAGTGTGGGGGAGGATCATTATTTTCCAGCTTAAGATTTTTTATGTTTCATTTTTCATTATTTTCTTTGTTATATTTTGTTTAGTTTTTTTATCTATATTTTGTGTATTTATTTTTATTTTTATTTTTATTTTTGAAACTTGTAAGATAAAAATTTATATCTATTCAATTTTAAAAATTTATACCAATTTGTGAACTAATTTTACCCACAGAACTAAATCTAAATGAACTTTGAAATAAAAAAAATTAATATTCAAAATTTTGAAAAATTTTGAAAAATACAATTGAACTATGAATCCCATACCATGGATCACTGACCATATTTTGAAATCACTTTATTGTGATGACTCTAAACCCTTTTTATATTTTATTCACAATAACCTCACTTCCTAAGTGGATAAAAGGATGCTGATTTTAACAAAAATTTTCTAAGTTTTTTTCAAAAACTTATAATTTTAAGGTAATTATTTTAAATATTATTTATGGAATTATTTTAGTTTAAAAAGACCCTTTTCATTATAAAAACTCCTATTATATCTTATATTTTAAATTTTACCCTTATGATACCTTATCAACCCTGAAATACTTGTTAGGAACCCACATTACAAACATGAAATTCTTATCTAACATGTCCTAGAAGTAACTTTCAGGATCCTAGTTAAACCCAAGTGTGTGGTAGGGTATTATATTGTGATTTAATAAATAATTTTAGGCTGATTTGGGAGGAAACTTTAAGGTTAATAATAAGTTTATAATAATATTTACTTAAGTTATTTAGAGTAGAATTCTGAAAGCTAAAATTGTATCAAGAAGATATTGTTTGAAATGTTCTGAAAAAATAATGACATGTCAATTTTAGAAACCTATAAGGAAGACTTATCATTAAAATAAATTAGTATGGTAATTTTACTCCCCAGTTTAAAGTCCAAATAAACTCTCCCAACCTTCAAAATCTATAACTCTATACAAAATTTTTTAATGAAAATAGAAGTTCAATTTTGTTGAATGTAGTTAAGTGGATACATTTTTTCAACTGAAATGATGAAGTTATGAACTATCCATAAATTTTTCATGATATTGGGAGATTTATCGTTACTTAAAGAGTGAGAAGAAATATATTCTTGAGTGTAAAAATAGAATCATAAATTTTGTTTAAAATGATCTAAATATCATTATAATTGCTTATAATGTTTAACATATGAAACCTACCAACCCCCAACCACTGAACAACCCAAGAATTACCTTTTATTTAACAAAAACCCATTACTTAATTGGGTGTGGATTTAGGAATTCACCAATAATGTGGTGAAAGTTTTATATGTTTGAATGAGAAAAATTTTATTAAAATCTCATATTAGTGTGATGAGAGAAAAAATTGGTGTGGTAATTGTTAGTTTTCATGGGAGGATGAGAGAAGTGGGAATGGAATAAGTATAACTAATGAATAATTTTTAATAATGGTTGTTAGAGAGGTTTCATAATTTTGGGAGACTTCGTGTTGAATTTGTTTATTCTAAAGGGCTTGTGTTCCAAATTCTTTGGTAATACTTTTGATGATTATTTAATTACAGTTTCAAGGAATAAGTTTGGATGAATTTATAGTTATCATATTTTCACCACATTTAATTATCATTTAAATGATTCATCCCCCAAAATTTTTTCATTTTATGGGAAATTAAACCATTTCTTGAATTTTGGGATATTTAAGAAATTATTATGAAAATGGATCAATTCATGGTTTTTAAATTTTTTTAATCTTATCAAAAAATATTTAAACAAGCCATGATTTTATTTTATTTTTAGAAAATTTTCATTCTGAACTTGAAAGGGCATAATTATGGTTAAGACATGATTTTTTATGGGTTTTAATCTTTATATGTAGCATTTTATTCTTAGAATGATTGGAAAATAGAAAGGGTAAGCATACATATCATATTTTTAATGAATTTGAATGATACGTATCATATTTTATAAGTGAAATATTGATATGTAATATATTCATCAAATCCAGGGGGATATGTAACATATTTTGGGAATGTTTCTGATATTTCATATGATATGTATTAAATTTTATTAGTAAGTAATATATTTTTAGAGTTTTAATCATGAATAATATATTTTTAAGAGAAAATGGAAATTTTTAACATATTAATGAATGAATGATATATGTTTAATAATACATATAATATTTTCCTTGAGTGGTTGAATTGTAAAAAAATTACTATCACATAAGATCTTATGCATGGGTTGAGTGAAAATATGTCTAAGTTAAATATGTTAAATTCAGATTATTTTCTTATGTATGAGATTATTTATCTTATGTATTGCATGAGGTATTTAATTTCTTATATATTTAATATTTCATCTCATATATCCTTAGATCCAGAATTCATTCAATGGAATAAAAAAAAGGGATCATGTGGAAAGGAAGAATATATTATGTATAAATAAAAGTTCATACGTATCATGCAACCCCAAATTTTTCCAATGGGGTTTTTATATTTATAAATTATTTTATGTTAGGAATTACATAGGATATTTTACTCAATGAAATTTTAAGACATCCTCACATGGAATTCTATACTTTACATTAATTAGATAAATCATGTGTTGAAATACAATGGAGTGTGTCACTCTATAAAAGAAACATTGAAACTTTTTAAAGATACTTCCATTTTAAGATCCCTCCACTATAAAGAAGGATATGAACTGTGAAATTTGAAGAAATTAGGGAAAACTGTGTTCAATGACTTATAAAATTAAATCGATAAGATTAAGAAGTTGTGAAGTCATGGAAGGATTTAAATAGGAATAAAAGATGGTTTTCCATGTGAATATATCATGAAAGATCACTATACTAATTATTATTGAATATTTTTTGTTTATTATACCATCTAGAAGAAAGTAATAGAAATATATTTCATGTGTTTCACCTATTCCACCAAATGAAATTAAAGATTCTAAAAATTTAAAGGTTTTTCCCATAACTATGAAAAAAATAAATATAGTCAATATTTATTGTCCAAGAGAGATGATTAACCAACTCTAAATAATTATCAAATAAGAACACAAGTTGTACCTATAGCAGTATCAAATTAAGTACAAGGAATCTATTCTATCCATGTTAGGCTAAACTCATTGGTGGATGTGAGTAGCGAAGGCCCATTGACACCCTCTTTTATGTCTTGAATATCTTTTCCTTTATCTTGTTTTAATTGTTTTCTCAAAAATTTATTCTTTAATGAAGCTAGAAATTTTATTTTAGAATAAAATTATCTTCTAATTTGTTTTGAATTGTATTCCAATATAATAAGTAAGACAACTGATTTCATTGTTTATGTTTTTAATAGGGGTATTGAATAGTATTATTGTGGTTTTAATTAGGTTAACTACATAGAGGTCTTAAAGTGGTTGAATCACTTCTATAGTAGGAACAAAAATTGTATTAAGGTATTAGTATGATGTTCAATTATAATCATGTTTTCATTCAAATTTATTTGGTTTTGCACTGACAAATTTAATTAGGTTAAATTTTTTACAAGGAAAAATGGAGTGTTTAAAGGTTTATTCTTGTTCACTTCTACTCCTTTTAAAAATTATTTCAAACACCTTTTCAATCTAATATTATTTTTCTTTCAAAACATTTAATATCAATTACTTTTTAATTAATTTTATTTAGTTTTCATTATATTTTGGAAAAAATAATTAAATTCCCAATTTTTTTATTATCTATAAAAACAAAAAAAACAAAAGTGACAATATTGAACTTATCCTATAACCTTATAAAGGAAAAACCTTAAGATTAGCTATATTTCATTACTTGGGGATAAAATATTGATAATTATTTCATTAAAAAAACCATGTATGACATGGATATGTTGATATATATTTTTTATTCCCTTTTTTATTATCTTACATGAATTTCCTTATTACCCTTACTATCTATAATGTGATTAGTATTTTTTTACTTCCTAATTTTGGGTCACATTTTCCTTGATAGTGTTTTTTCAAATAGAGATCTCTTTTACTCATCCCTTTACTTTTACTTTTCCCCCTTAATATTACATTTCTATATTATATTTTCTCATAGTAGATGATTTAACTTATGATTGGAGTGAGTGTGGTTATGGGAGGTTTTATTGGGTTAATTATATTGAGTATGTTTAAAGTTTATAATGATAATATAGTGGAAAGTAAGAGGGTGTCACTTTTGTGATGTTATAGTTGCATGGGAGATGGGTGATTTTTATAATAAATTTAGGGTAAAAATTGTATCAAAATAATACTATAGGATGGTGTGAGTAGAAGTTTAAAATAAAATATAGATTTTCATCCTACTCAAGATATAAAAGTATCAAAATTTTAAAAATATGATTAGACCAAAAAAAATATTTGTATTATGAACAACAGATAAAACCAAAAAAATAAAATCATATTAAAAGATTAATTATCGGTATTTCAGATTACTTAAATACTAAACTTGTGTAGGGGAATTAAAAATATATTCAATATTTCAAATAATCAATGAAATACTTATAACAATGGAAATTAAGAAAATAAACTACAAAAACTGATGTAGAAATTATCTATATAGTAATTATGAACTATGAAACTAAAAAAAGAGTAAAGGTTAGAGAACCAATTACCAATTTAAAATAATATTATAAATACTCACTTTTAAACCATATTTAAAAGGAATATTTGTAAACTATATCTAATATATCCTAGATTATAAACCTATCGAAAGGTATCTTCTTTGTAAATTCAAAATCTAGACTCTATGTTCCTTACCCTGAAATAACTCAATCAACCTGATCATACTTTTTCCAAAAAAACAATCAGTAGCTTATTTTACCACGTTACATAACCGGTAACTCAGTTTACCCCAATACAGTGATTGGTATTTCCTGCTACTTAACTGATAGTTCAGTTTAGCCTTGTAATTAACCAATGTATCAGTAACCTGTTAATTAATAGTTAGATCAATTTAAAAAAATCGATATAAATACTAAGATACTTAGAAGTATATCCTCAAAAATCGTTATTTTTTATAATAAATAATCAGAAAGAAAAATAGCACACTAAGTAGAAGCATTCCAGTAAAAATAAATTAAAAATATTCAAGATGATTAGAAACTTTCAGAATGTATCATATATATACTATTTTTTATTCTTCTTATCCATGAGGTGTAACTATATTTATAAGTAATCCTACAATGGTCAGATTCCACAAATATCGATGTCAATTTCAATGGTATCAACTGTGGATCTTTTTTCATCTTTCAATGGACTTGGATTATTTCTATTTCTATTGATATATTGGTTCTTCACCCCTATAGTTATTTATATGAAAAATATAAAATTTTTGATATTACAAAATTCCTTAGGTTATCTGATTTTGATAAATTAGTTCCATCATTATTTTATTAAACTTTATGTTTTTGGTATTTCATTAAATAGTTTTATAAATGGAAAATATCAAAGGTAAATCAAAAATATTAATATAGATCATATAGTTAATGAAGTATTTTTTGGGTTTAAAAAAATGAATGGAAGTGAGTCAAAGGCTCAATAATCTCCTCCTTTTTAAAAAACACATGCACACAATGAAAAATTAAATTGAACTAAATATACTTCTTATATAACTCAGTATATATCCTTAGATGAATATACCTTTTTTATTATTTTTAGAAGTTCTAAATTTCTAAAATATATTTATATTTTTCTTTTAAACAAATATACGATTGAAAATCATCCTCCAAAATTAAAAAATATTTCCCCCATGTTGGAAGAAAACATTCCCCCTTTATATTTTGAGAGTATTTTTCTATAGGAATTTTAATTTTTCAAAAATTTATCCCCCTTTTTGGTTTTTGAAAAGAGATTGAAAAACAAATTTTCTTTTTATAAATAAAAAATATAGAAAGATAATAAAAAGAATTAAATAATACATCATACAGTTTTCATAAAATTATTTCATAAAAATATTAGCAATAGAGGAGATAATATCAACATCAAATTTATATTGACAGTGTTTATTGATCAGAGTTTAGAAACATAATCATTATAAGAAATTAGATATTTATAAAACCTTAATCATTATTAATTAATTTTTCAATAATGTTTTTTATCTTCAATATCTAATTTTATTTCTACGTCATATGGAATTCCTAAACTTCAAACATCTCCTTGAATTTGGAAACATTTTCTTGAAATATGCACTATTTTACTTTCATCTGTTGACCCTGTTTTAAAATTTTTTATTCTAAATAACTTATTTTTTGATTTTATTCTTCATATTTATCATTAAAATTGTTAAATTTTTTATTTTATTATTTCAACTATTGATTTTGAATTACTATAAGGTCTTTCGTAACTTTACTATAAAAAGAAATTCCTTCAACTTTTCTTTCCAAATATTTAAAAAAATTACCAAATTAAATTGACTTGTCATGAAGAATTCCATGGTTCTAATGAAGTGATATTTTATGATATCCAATGGCATTTACATATTTCACTTGATCTATAAATAACTATCTGAAATTTTTAAAATTATGTTCACAAAGTCTTGTTTCAATTCTCACTTCCTTAGGAACTTCTTTCACTTTTTCTATTGAATTTATCAACTATATTTGTGCTTCAAGATTCTAAAAATAGACATATAATTTTGAAGGTATCTCATTCAAATACTAAACTCAAGGATCATTATAATGTAGAAGTTCATTTCCCATTGAAAATTTAAAATTGTATCCAAATTCTGATAAAATGATATTTTTTTAATTGAATTAGTTCATTCTAGAGAAATTTATTTCTTCTTATGAATTTTGAAACAATCAGATGAGTTTTTTATTCTATATAATTATTGTGAGACAAATAGTCATTTTTTAAAGGATCATAATTAAAAAAATTTATTTCATCCAAATTTATCCCAAAAGAACATGATGTAGAACTTGACATCAAACTTAATATGTCTTCTGATGAGACACACCTAGAAAGATTTTCCATAAATGGTAAGTAAGTAACTATAATATATGACTATTCATAAGATTCCAATTAGGAAATTATTCAATTATTATTTTATCTAGTTTATCATATTATTTCAATTCAATTAGTTTTTCAATATCTTTCTTAAAATCTTATAATAGAAAAACTTCATTAATAAATTCATATTGAACTATAAATGGAGAAACATCTGATTTTTTAAATTATGGTTTCTTTTCACACCTGTACTTCTAAAATAATTTTGTTTTATTATTTTATCTGTCTTTGAAATATTTTGTTGAGATGCGGGCCGAGCCCGATTGAAATTTTTTGTTTTCTGATAAATGAATGTTTTGGGCTTTGTAGGTTCCAGCGCATGGACAAGGCATGGTCGAAGCAGTGAGGCTTTTCCAGGTCACCATGTGACATTCTCAATGTTCAAAAAAAATATTATTATCATTATTAATTAATTAATTAATGAGATGAATAATAAAGTGAGCGCAAAATAAAAAAAATAAAAAAATAAAATGAATTAAGAATCATTTTATTATTATTATTGTTATTATTATTTAAGGATTTTATTTTTATTATTATGGTTAATATTTCATTAATTTATTATTATTATTATTATTATAAAATTATTAATATCATTATATTTATTATAAAATTTTTAATATCATTAATTTTATTATTATTATTAGCATAAATTACTATTACTTTCATCATTATTCTTATTATTATTATTTGTTATTTTTTTAGGGTCGTTCTCCCTCTCTAACCCCTATCCCCCCTTTTCATTAACCCCTTCACCCCTCCTTGGGTTGTGATGTCACCCCCCCCCCTTCTTTCCATTTTGGCCCACACCCCCTGTTGGTCGCTCCACCTCCCGGCGCCAGCCCTCCTGCTTCTATCCAACAAACCCCCCACTGACCCTCAAGTGAACCCCGCCAATCCAGATGCTACATCTAGTGAACCCCCCTCATGTGACCCACTTCTGGGCTCCCTCCTCCCTATGCAGCACAACCCAGCCGGTTGACCTCCTCTTCGGCGGTCGTGACCTTTGGGAACCCCCACCCCTTAGCTTGCGGCCTCCCACTCGCACTATCTACATCAGGTAAACTTCTTTGCCCCTGACTTAGGGATTTTTTCAATTTTTCTTTTCATTTTATGGTTTGACCTTGACATTTTTTGTCTGATATCTTGAACTAGGGTTCGATCTTGCCTCTCAAAGGTGTGGGTGAGGTGCGGTTGTAGTTTCGTAACATTTTCCGTTAATTTCTTCATAAGTGGTAGGTGAATCCATGTATTATCATTATTATATGGTTTTAATATTTTTGTTTCGTTATTTATATGTGTTATATGGTTTAATTGTGTTGTGAGAAATGCATTTTGGAAGTTTTTTGGCAAGACTACATGACAAAATGAGATTTTCAATGGAAAATTGTGAACATTTATCGGTGTTTAGTTGATGTTCTTCTTGAATGTGTTTTCATAGTTGTGTCAAATGTGTGAAATGGTTATTTAAATGAACTTGAGGTGTGAATGAGTTTTAATGTGGGTGTTTAAAGGAAAATGGATAAATCTGGAAAATTGGATTTTGTTGGGCACTTTTAATGTGGTTTGTGAAATGTGTAAATTATGGTAAGTGTGATTTAAAGTGAAATCGGTTTATGTAAGGATTTGAAAGGGGCTTGGCCATTGGTAATGGTTAAATTGATTATTTATTTCTTTTAATATTTCTAAATGGGTTTTATGAGTTATGTAAGTGGTTTGAAATGTATTTTCAAATGTTTTTAATGTGTGTTTGATGTTAAAGAAAAGAATTTGAGTTTGTTTTTGGGTTAAAGCCCGGTTATACATCTTGGAAATGTTTTATTAAATTTTTTTATAGATTTATTAAATTATATGTGTAGTGTATGGTCCATGATTTGTGGTTTCAAGTCACCGAGTCTAAGGAGACTCTTCTTCATATGCATAGGTAAGTATAAATCTATGGGGGTGGGGGGGTTCCCCCGTTACATGTATAGTTATACATACTAGTGAATAAACATGTATGGGGATAGGTGTTCCCATGTGTATATATGAAAATTCATACATATGTGAGTAGTTACTAGTATATGCATATAAGAATATATGTAAGGATCCTCCTGCACATGTTCATGGCCATGCGGGTGTGTGCATAGGGTCTAGGTTTCCTTATTTGTATGTGAAAGTACATATATTTAGTGGGGGATCAGTACCTTTTAGTTAGAAAGCTCCATGGGATGAATGTTTGGTTTTGTTCCACCCTGAGGTAGGTTCCCTATGCCTTGATCTTTAATTAGAATTTCCATTTTTTCTTAGTGTTCTTTTAAAATTATGTCACCTACTTTTATATGAAATTCATATGAAATATATATATATATATATATATATGATTGTGGTTCTTGAAAATCTTTTTGCTAGATTTTTTTAACATGAAATGGGTATTTATAAGATGTGTGTCCTTTCGGTCTATTTTATTATAAAAGTGTAATGACATGTTTTATTTTCCAAAGAAATTTCAAAATGATTTCCAAAATGAGTTTTGGAATGAACATGTGATTAAAGGAAGATTTTAACTCTTTAAAAGGATTGCTTCATTATAATCATGGTTTTAAGCTTGTTTTAAATATGTAGTACCTTGTTTGTTTAGTTAAACTTTCAAACAGTTCTGTAAAATTGAAATTGTTGGGTGATTATGTGTTCTAAAACAAAATGTACACCTTTTAAGTAATTTATCATGTTTGGAACATTAAGAAGGGTTTTTGAAAAATGAAAACCCTTCTTGAGGGATTCCCCCTTATTTTAGAAAAAGATGTGTGCATTGAATTTGTGAATTGTGATATGTTCCTAATAAAGAGGGTTGTGTGTTATTGTGTGGAAGAAAAGGTGGGGGATGTTCTCAAGGAGGGAGATTGGTGGTAAGAGGATGAATGTGTTTTTTAATAAATAAAATGATATGTTCTTGTTGTTAGTTTAATGAAAACTCACCACCACTTGAAATAGAGCACATGGGAATCTCATGGTACCTTGGTGGGCAGATAAGGACAAGTACATTAGATGACACAGCAGTGGTTTGTTCCAATTTCATCTAGAAAGGTTGATTCTACAACACTAACTAAACATTTTTGATGATGATGGGATACCACTAGGGTTATGGGGGTGTCCCCTACTACTGTATTGTGCATGAGAATTCTGGTTGATGTGGTTTCTATACCACATTTCACTAAGGTACAAGGTTCTTAGGGTCCCATTTATGCTCGTTACCTATAGGGATTGACCATGGTCCTCTCTTATGAAATGGTGTTTCTAATATGATTTCAATTTTTGTTGCTTCAATATTGTTTCCTTATTTGTAAAATCCATGTATTTAATTTGAACTATTGGCCTTTTTTTTTGGAATGTTAATGCATGTTTGGAAACTATTTCGAAAATATAGTGGGAAAAAGGATCTTTCCCTAAAGATTTAAACTCGTGAATTGAATTTGAAAATAAGGAAAAACATTATTTTATTATGTCTTATTTTCAAACTAGAATGATTGTATTTTTTAAAGCCAAGGGCATAGGGAATTATTGTATTTCGGTATTCCTTCTAAGCATCTCGGTGCTCACTCCTACTTTATCATTTCAGTTTCAGGTTCTAGTTTTGGATCGTTCTTACATTGAGTGTGTTTCCATTTTTTGTAGTGACCCATGAGGTCACTTGGAGGTATGTTTAGCTGGACATCTTTGTTTTATTTTCTTCTGCTAGTTTTTACCTATTTTTCTCAGTTTAAATTTATTTATTTATTTATTTTTCTATTTTTCATGGTTCCAATCATTCCTAAATATTTTATTTTGGTGCCTAACACTAGTTTTCAGCCTGTGGGGATCGGGAATGCCTTTTGTTCCATGCTGTAGACAAGGTCAGGTGCCAGTTTGGATAGAGAATTAGTTTGGTTCATGACATTTCTAAACTTCAATTGTATAAAAAATTAGTGGTTGGAATTTATAAGGAGGGTAAACATCAACTTCAGTAGTATTTACAACTAATATTCAATTTAATATCTATGTTGAAGATATAGAGGAATATTTTTATATAACTTATAAGGAAACCTCTTTGATTTTTTTTATTGAAATCTAATTTCTTCTTTAATGGAACTTTAAGAATAGCATGCTCATTAAAAATTACTATCAGTAGAATCACTTTCTTTATCTATAATTTTTTCTTTTTTAGGGCATAATTTTCCTTTTTCTTCTAATCATCCAAATTATGTTCAATATATTCTCTTTCTAACTCAGCATTGGTCTCACTTTTCTCATTATTTCTTATCTTTTTCATCCTTTTATTTCAAGAAACCACTATGGATATCAATCATCTTCTTGATCTAATCATCTAAACTAATTTTCTTCTTCAAATATTCTTATTTCTAATGATTTTATGAATTATATTTCTTTTATTTATCTTTATCTATAGAAAATTTTTCTTTTTCTATAGAAACTATCTCATTCACTTTGGGTTACTTTGTAAGAGCCTTATCAGAAGAAGAATCTTCAAAAGATATCCTCTTAGAATGTATAACCACATTTTCATCTTATGATTTTTAAAATTTTATATAAGAAACTATAAAATAATTCTCAAAAAATCCTTATGATTATACACCAGTCTTATTCTAGAGATTATCTCATCATTGATCAGGATTTTCTTTGTATTTTTAGATATGATTCATATTCCACATTTTCTTTCTTCAGAAATGTCACTAAGTCGTAATTCAAAAGTCTCCCATATTGTAATATTTTAATCATAAATGCACTATTTTTTATATATTCAGTGTATGAAAAAATGAACTTATCAAAATTCATATTTCTGAATTTCATGAGTCAATCTAGTAAATACACATCCTAAATTTTTAATTAGGCATTTGTTAACTTTTCTCAGAAAAAGAAATTAAAATATACATTCAAATACAATCTGTACTTCTAGATTTTGTTGTAAAGTATTATGAACTTTTTTCATTAATTATGAATATATTATTTTTAGCATCTCATTTTAATAAATTTCTTTATAATTTAAGAAAATTATGATAAATAAAGAAAAACATTACCTCAAATTGAATTTCTAGTTGATTTGAAAACTTCTCTTGAGTCTTTCAAAACTTTCAAACAAAAATAAAAAGAAACAATTTCCTGAATAATTCCATTGTAAACTTGGATGAACCTAAAATTATCTTATTAATGATGGTTCCATATATGATTTTACATAAAGTTAGATTTATTTGGGAAATAAATAAAAATAAAATATTTTTAGAAATTAATCAATAATTAATCCCCCTAAATAAAAAATAATATGTATAATATAATTGATATCCCCATAGGGCATCATTATTTCCCTGTGTTACTATGTAAAATCAAATTTATAATACCCAATCTATGCTACTCAATTAATTAAAAATGTAGTAGAGGGGAATTTCGAGGTTGATCCATAAGGATAGTAAAATTAGTTTATTTAGAAATTCAAAATATTTATTTTATTAAATTGAGAAAGATTTGAGAAAATATTGATTAGGTTTGAAAAGAGAAAATCAAGAAGATTCATTGGATTGTGATCAATTTTAGAAAGTGTGTTGAGGTAAGGTAATTTCCAGGTTCAGGTGAAATTTGATTTTATAAAGTAAATTGATTGATTCATTATTGGTGTTGGATTCGAGATGAGTTAGATCCAATGGTCATGGTATCCCCTCCTCAATGTAACGATCCCCTATTTTCCTTGGTCCAGTAGTTTAGGGTGTTGTCGAATCAAGTTTGTCTATATACCAATTTTAAACCTTATTTCCCCTAAATTTGATAATGGACATGCCGTATTTAGGGTAGATATTTGTGAAATTTAAATGTTCCTTTTAGATTCAAATATTTATGGTCATGATAAATGAAAAATAACGGTATTGGAAGTTGAATAATGAATTTATGAAAACCAAATACATGAATAATAAAAAGAGTTAAATCTAAGGCACCTTCCCCCTTCGGTTACATTTCCCTAGCACATGGCAGGATTTCCCCCTCATCCTAACAATGAGAGGTTTATATGGAAGGAGGAAAAATTATAATGAAGATAAAAGAAAAGAACTCATGGAGGACTAGCAACTTCTCTCCAAGTGTTGGTCTCCGATGGAATTCTCATGATCCAAAGGTGCAACTAGGGGCTCTATTTATAGGCGCTAGAAAGGTTCTGTCTGACCCCCATCATGACATGTATGTGAGTAACACTACGTGTAATGGTGATATGATTTTTGTGAATCCATGTGACGTGTGTGTGGATATCATATGAGATTTTGGAAATTTGACCACCTACATGACATGTACTTTTCCTTCATGTCATGGATACCTTGTCTATGTTGCCTCCGCATCCACGTGAATCTTTCATGTATCGAGTACATTAATTTTGAAGTTTGACTCTCATCATGACGTGTACTTGTGGTACACGATGTGTACTGGTCATTCACAGTATTTTCACTTTTCAAATCTTGTTCTAGTAGCATCATGCTTCTCTGATAATGTCACGACATGTACTCGTGGTACATGAGGTATAATAGTGTTTTTCCAGATTTTTCATTTGTGATTTTCCTCAAAAATCAGATTTCACGCTTTGAGTGAAGCTTGCTATGAAAAGGTTCCTTTTTCTCATATTTTCACCCATTTTTCATTCCTTTTCCAAAGATTCATCATTTTCTTCCATAAAACATAAAAAAACTCAATTCATTCCAAAATTGGAAATATTATTCATTTAAATCCATAAATCAATACATTAAAACATTCTAAAATGTATACATGAAATAAAATTATCAATAATATGAAAAAATAAAATAAAAAACATTATATAAATGTAAATAAGAAATACTGGGGTGCATCGTTGATAGGAATTGATCTGCTGATTCATAAAATTCATATATATTCAGAATTATTTTCTGGGTAGATAGACCTCTATGGATCTAGTGGAATTACCAAATTATATATTTGGAACCCAAACAATAGTAGATCATTTATTCTTATAAGAATAAAGTTATAATGATATAAATTCTTTTTTAAGGATTGAATTATTTTAAGAGAGTAAATTCTATTCCAATTTCCTCCTTGTTTTAATTCAGTATAAAAAGGTTCTTTATTAGGAAAATAATATATTTTTATAGATATTCGAATTCTAATAGTTTTACTTCCTATTCCATATGTATTTTTGATATGTATTATCTATCTATAAATTTTATCAAACTTCTTCTAGTGGTAAACTTAATCTTGAGATTTTTAAGATTTCAATATACTACTTACCTTTTACAATTTCTAACTTATCTTGAGAAAAAGCCACATTTTTACACTTTTATAATTTCTATTTTAGATTATCTTATTTAGGATCTTCAAATACTATAACTTTTAATTTTCCTCTTATATAATTACTAGTTTTAGTGACTTTCTCTTTTGACTTTTCTAATTCTAAAATATGTTTTCCATTTTCTTCTCCTATCTCAGTTAGCTTATCTTTATCTTTTTTAAATAATACTTTTCTTTCATCATATTCTCCTTCTATCTCAAAATACTTCTTATAAATCTTTTGAAAAGTAGTTTCCCATTCATAAATATATCTTTCATATCTTCAAAATTTTCTAGATGTCATTCTTCATTTGAACTTGAATAATTCTCATCATCACTTTCACATTTGTTATCTAAAGAAAAAAATTATTTATAATCTAAAGATAGATTTTTGAGTGCTTCAACAATAAGTCTCCCCATGATACGTTTTTCTGATTTTGGAATATTGGTATAGAATTTGGTGGTTTTCCTACTATTATCACATTATTTAGATGAAATTTCTAGAGTAGTATCACTGACACTAGAACTCCAAGTGTCCATAGATTTTATGTTTTTCTTAATTATCTTCTTGAAATACTTTATAGAATATTTACTTTATTTATTTTTTAGATCAGGTAGTTCTGGTCTAATTTTTACTTTTTTTTCATAAATAATAGATAGGCTCTGAAGTATCACTTTTCTCTTTCCTTTCATTAAGATAATTTCATCTGAAATTTTTTTGTTTGAATATACTTCTTGATAGGTTCAAAATTTCACCATCAGTAGGCTCACATTCACTTTCTTCTAAAACATTTCTATAATTATACTTTTAGGAACTAATTTTAAAATTTATGGTATTTGAGGTACTGGTAGTTGTAAAATCATCCTTTTTTTACTCTATTTTATCATATCTCTTTAAGTGAATTTCATACCGCATAAAGGTACTGATTGATTCATCTATATTTGACTTGGTAATAATATTTTTATCATCAATTTTAGTTCAGTTTAATTCCCATTCTTTAGGTTTGATATCAATAACTTTCTTAACCAACTGATCATTAGATAATTATTTCTCATCAAGGGATTGTAAACTATTTATAAATTTTATAAATCTATAGTTAATTTTAGAATCTATTTCTCAATATATACTATAAAATTACTGATAGTATGCTCTTAACAAATCTCTTTTTGTTTCAAGAACTTTTGAAGTTCCAAAATGTGTCACTTCTAATTTATTTTAGATTCCACATAAAGTTCAGCAAGAATAAATTTGGTTATATTTTCTTTTTACGGAACATAAAAGAGTATTTATTACTATAAAATTAAACAAAAAATCATTTTTCCTTCTCTATTTATATTATAGACTTATTTTTATATAACTATATACTTTTTGGAAATCATAATAAAATTTTCAACTCATGTGTTTCTAACATAAGTTTCCATTCTATCTCTCCATTAATCATAGTAATTTCAAAAAAAATTGGTGTTCTATTTAGATTAAGATTATAAATAGATCCAATATGTAAACCTTTAATATTTAAAAAAATATTCTCAACACATTTTTAGGTTTAAGGAAACTGAAATATGAAAAACCTATAGTTTCTGAAAAACATGAAATATGAATATCAAGGTTAGTTTATAATGATGGAACCGGATACAATACCAAATATAGCATTGAAAATGTATGGAAATAATACTAAAAGAGTTGCCGTGAATTATATTTTAAAATAAATTATATATTTTCATTCTCTTTAAGTGATAAAATTATTAGAATTATTAAAATATAGTTGTCCCAAAAAAATGTATCAGTATTATGAACAACTGATAAACCCACAAAAATAAAATAAAAGTAAAAGATTAAGTATAGTTATTTCATATTACTAAAATACTAAACATGCACAAAAAAATTAAAAATATATTTAGTATTAAAAACTAATAATGAAATACTTAGAATAATACAAATTAAAACTAAATTAATTACAAAAACTGATGTTGAAATTACCTATACAGTAATTCGGAATTAGGAAACTAAACAAGGATTTATGTTTATAAAACCAAGTACTCATTTAAAGTGATATTATAAAAAATTACATTTAAAAAAAGTGTAATTCTTATTTCTAAATATGATATGAGTTATCCTCAACTGTAAACCTCTCAAAATTTATCTACTTCATAAATTCATAAGCAATATTTTTTCTTCCTTAACCTACAACCCCTCAATCATATTGATCATAATTTCACCACTATAAAAAATGGTAGCTCAGTTTACCACACTAGTTAACTAGTATATCTATTTACTCCAATACCATAATGACCAGTACCTTGGTGCTTCCACTACTGATATCGATATCTCAGTGCATCCACTGATGAAATTGATAGATTGTTTTATCCTGCTACTACATTGATAGCTCGATATACCTCTATGAAACTGGTAGCTAGAATTAAAAGAATATAATATAAATACTAAGAGGATTACAATTATATCCCCACACAATGGTGGATCTTATAGGAAATAATCAAAAAGAAAAATATTATACTAAAATAAATATCTCAAGTATTAAGAAATCTCAATGCTTCAAGATGACTAGAAACGTTCAAAATTCTCTCATATCTATACTATTGTACATTTTATTCTTCTAGTCCATGAGGTTAATCTCTATATATAATTAATACTTTAATGGTTGTATTATGAAAATATTGGTGTTAGTTAAGATAGTATCCTAAGAATCTCTCTATTCATCTTCCAATGGACTTTTATTTTTCTATATCTACTGATATATTGGTTCATCACCACTACAATTATTTATATAAAAAACCTTAAACTTTTTTTTATTATAAAATTTCTTAGGTTATCTAATGTTAGTAAATAAGTTCCATAGGTATTTCATTAATACTCAAGTTATCATTATTTCATTAAATGGTTTTTTATATTTAAAACATCAAACGTAAAGAAAAAAACTTAACTAAGATAATAGTGTTAATGAAGAGTTTCATGGTTTTAAAAATTATTGAAGTGAAGTGATTAAAAGACTCAAAAAAAGTAACCATGGGATTCTCTTTATATAGAGTGGATTTAGAGAATTGTAGTATCTTGATCTGGGGTGTGTTTTCTCTATGTAATTATTAACTTTAATGATATTAGAATGACTAAAGGATCATAGTAGCCTATGATATTGGTAGAATGATTTATGCGGAGTTTAGTTTGGACATTAGTCATTTTATTGTGTGACTTTTCGTTATTAATAAAATGGTTTTGGAAAATTATTGGTGGGATAATGGGTAAGTCTAATTGTTTTTTGATTCATTGATCTCATTAATGGTTGATGGTAGTGATTTCATGTAGGATATATTGTTTGATGGAAAATTATTGAGGCTAATTTACCATTAAACATACCAAATTATATTTTTTTAGTTTTAATATAGAAATATTATGTATTATCACTTAATATGTATACCTTTTGTTTCCACTTAGTTGGGTTTCTGTTTGATAAACCAAATTATATGTCTTATTATTCAATAAGGAAACTATGTGTTTATTATTAGAACATATATTATGTATTTCTATTTGGTTAGTTCTTTCTCTTTTTTCATTTAAAGAGTTTATTATATGTTTTTATTAAACATGCATGTATTTTATTTCTACTTGGTTTATTTATTTATTTATGGGGTGTTTAGAGTTAAGGTGGCTCAGTATACACATGTACGATATATATATTCCTTATATTTATTTTGGTGTTAAAGGGACATGATATTTGGGTTAATATGGTAGATGATATAGAATTGTGGTATAGATGGGTTGTGGAATTTCCATTCTTCGAATCGAAATATGTATGGATCCTACTTGTGGATTGGTATTTATGATTCTATACAATTAGTATAACTACTCCTTGTTGTGTAAGAGGAGTTTTGTATTACTCTATAGTTTATATTAGGTATTATTTAGAATTTTATCCCTATTAAGTCTTTATTTATCTAATATATTATTATAAATTAAATAGAGAGAACACATGCATTCACTTGATTGTTTTCACTTATGGGAGTCATGACCTCTTGGTGGTCCCTATTGGGTTATCATACAAACACCTTGGAAGTGAACTTCAGAACACATATAGATTTATCTATGTTATGATAGGTATGATTAGGTATGTAGAGACATTTTCTTGAGTAGAGAACCATTTATTCAAGTATCAGAGTGTCAAAGCATGACTCCACTAGGTGGTGGAGTGGGAGTGGACAATATTGGAAATAGACATTATTTAAAACAGAGCTTGAGTCTATTTACTTTTTCTTTTTATAGAGTATGTCTATTGATTTTATTTTTTTACATGAACCTATATTATGTATTTTATATATTAATATGGAAAATTTTTTATTTTATTTTTATATATTAGGAATGTGGGACCCCAACTGGAGGTTTCAATTTCATTAGTTTAGATACTGGGATTTCTGACTAATTATTAGTCCATTCAAGATTTTTAGTAGAATCCAGCAATGAATTTGGGTGGATCTAAAATAGGGAAATTAATTCAATAATAGTATATATAAATCCTTGATGCTATTTTTCAACCCCAAGAGGTTTAGAAACATACCAACATCTTGTGGAGCTTCATTCTGGTTCAACAAATGATTTTGGTTGGATCATTAAAAAATATTATTAGATAAGTTTTGGTTTTGGGAAAGAGTCTGTTAGATGTTAATATAGGGTGTAAAAACATAGGAGTTAGATTATGTACATTCTAGGATGACATGGTTTTAGTGGAGACATATATTAGTAGATATGTTTAGGTATTTAGTCAAGGAACTACAAATATGAGTGAGTTTTGAGTTAGAGTATTCCATGTATGGAATTAGATTCATTAAGGATAGTATATATTGTGATTTTTGTATTCATATAACATAAAATAATTTAAAAGTCAAAAATAATGTAATTAATTTTATTTCTAAACACTTTATTGGTGGTGAATTAACAAATGATGGTAACTTATGTTATTATTTTACTATTATTAAAAAAATTCAAATTGGTGATGTGATTCTATATTTTTATTTGAACCTTAATATTTAAAAAGTCAGTAAAATATTTTTTGAATTTTAAAATGAGGAAAATTATTTTTTTAATGAAATATTTTAAATAATGAATAATTTTGGAATTTAATTAAATTATGGAAATGGTAAATTTATTTTTAATAAATTGGGAAATGTTTTCTGAAAATGGGATTTTTATAATGTGATTTTCCATATAAAAATTAGTGGTTAAAAGTAATTTTGGGACAAAATTTAGAATTAAAGGCTCAATTTCAAGAATGAATGGTATGATCATTTGTTATTATATATTTTAGATGATATTTTATACTACATGTGTTTTCTATTTAAGATTTTTATTTATTTATAAGGCCAGTGGTAGTTGATTCTTATATTCGGAAGCCCTTTAGGGGGAGTATAACAGTGAAATAGTGATTTGAGAATGAGACTCTTTATAGTGGGACAAATATTATTCTAGTCTAGTGTATTGATTATCTTATGTGTATTTTTGGGTAAAAAACCTTTTAAAAGTGATTTTGTATTGACCTAAAAAAATACTGTTTAGATTTATTGTTTTTTATGTTTATTGATTTTAGGCTCAGATGAATTTGGTGTAACATTTGATATTTTTCATTTAAATTGGGTAATTAAATGGATAAAAATCATCTATGATTGAATTTTTGGATTTTGACTAAGAGTGAGATCACTGATGGTGTATTTAAATGGGGTAAACTATATATTTTCATATTGAAATATGTGATGAAATTATAAATAGATATTTTTTTTTGTTTTCCAAAAAAAATAAATTAAATAGAGGTGGTTGAAAATGTTGTCAAGTACATTGTATGGTTATATCAGGTAACCAATAGAGAACAATTTTATTTCATATTTTCTAGTGACTGGCTGGTCGGGGGGTCTCTCATAATCACCCCAATTATCCATTGGGAGGTTGGTTAAGGACCACCTATTTCTTAGTGATACCTAATCCCATTTCAAAAAAAAGGAAAATCAAACTTTTGGGGACATTCAAATTAATGTTCATCATTTTTTGTTTTTAATCCAAAATGAATGATAATGTAGAGGAACACATATCCTCCTCTAGTCCATTATCCTTTCTTCCTTATTTGATCTACGTGGTTTTGGTTGGTTTTGGTTCACTAAACCAACTTAAAGATAACCTCATTCTTCTTCTTTTCTCTTAAAAATTATTATTATCTGATTTTCTTTTAATGGGTTAGGGATTTTATGTTGTATTTAGCTATATCATGGTGATAAACATCTTTAAAATGTGGGAATTCATTCGTGATGTCTAAAGGAGGCTATATATGGTGAATGCATATGTTGACTATTGTTTTGGTTGAGGTAAGTTAACTAGTGAATTTTTAATGGATTTCACTTATTTTAGGTTTAATTGATCATTATTTTGGAAATGTGATTTAGTAATTTTCCCCATATAAGTTCTATGATTTTGATGGGAGTTGTATATAGACATTTTATCTTAATATTTATGTTTTTTTAATCTTGGTTAAAAATTTCAAGGAATCCACTTGATAGTTTTAAAATTACAATGTTCTCTTTATCACATTATTCGTGTATGTGGCCTAATACATCATAAATGTTTTAATTGGAATTTTTTATGATATTTCTTCTTATTTTTTCATAAATTATAAAAAAATTAATATATGTATCTTCAAAATATAAAATTAATAGTCTGTAAATGAGAGGTTTTAGTAAGTTAATTTACAAGTTAAACTGAATTGTTAATTGTGGTTTTGTTTCATAAATATGTTCAAAAAATACTAGAATGTATTTTATTATTAATATTTAATATAATTTTTTCATATGAGTTAATGAATTTATTAATAAAGCCACTTTTTTTAATATTCATACTTGGATCCTCAATTCAAACCCTAAATTAATTACTTTAATGAAGTTTTATCTTCTTAGGTATATGTTATAGTAACCTCATTATATCTTTGATTTATTATTTTATTAATCACAGGATTTATTATTGGATCTTGTGGTAAGTTTGTTTTACTTTGTATTACTTGTTATAAACTTTTTTTCTAGATTTCTTGATATATTTTAAAGAGTAAACCACTTTTTCCCATTAATAACCTAAATGAATTATAATTCAATAATGGAATTTAATCGTTGTTTAAGATATTGTATTAGTAGTGATGTAAAATTTATGTTATGTAAAATGGAAAGTTATTGTTTAGTCACTTTATAATTGTAGTATTTCTCTTTAATGGATTAATATTTTAAAGAAATTTATTTAATATGATAAACGTCTTTTCTTTGGGCATGGGTTACCTGGGTAATAAATAGCAGATGGGTGAGTGATGTAGAATGTTATCATATAGGTGATGGAGATATGACCTAAACCCAATATTCATATGATGTTTTTTGGTTTATATTATAGTGTGCGATATATATATGTCATATGTTATGAAATATTGGAATCGAAGACATATCAAATTCCATGGTTTATATATATCATTATGTACTGACTAGGCTATATTGTATTGTATGATATATTGATATAGTATCACTATAACCACAACCTTTAACCATATAATATTGTATGATTTAGGTAAATCACAAGCATTGTGACATGATTCAATTGTATTATATGATTAACAAGGCACTCAAAAATTAATTATTAATGTTTAGGTAATCTTCTACATAAATTATTCACCGATCATGAACTTTTCACATGGGAAACTTATAGAGAAATAAATGCATTTATATGAAAAATCAATTCACACTCATCCAAATTTTTATAAAGAGTTTGTAGATGATTGGAATTACTCAAAAGTTTCATAATGTTTGAGTAAATTCCATAGATTGATCAGGCATACCCCAAGTCCTATATATAGGGGATGAATGACATGAAGATAGTTTTAAAATGTGTGTGCGCTTCCAGGTGACTCTCGCTATCAATAATAACTCATTCTCCACATTTTACCACCTAAGGTACTAGAATATCATGGTTGAGAGTAGGGTAATACCTGAGCATCGGGTGATTCAAATCGATCTGTGGAAACACCAAAGTGGGAAGTGTATGTAAAATATTCCTATTGATATTCATTATGAAAATATTGTTATCAAAAATAAATTCCAATGAAGGTAAATGGTATATAGTTTCTTCAGTTATAGTTACATGGAATCTGATTCATTGCATGGTGATCTTGGGGTTTGAGGTTTCTATTGAATTATATTTCATTGAATAATTGTTATTAAATACATATAAAACATTTAGTGATATCATATAATTTCAATGATTCGTGGTTATTGAATTCATATTTAAATTTAATAAATGTGTATATCATTTTATACGTTGTATTTGATATCTTAAAAAATGATTTAAATTTTCTAATGTGGTTGGTCATATGATATACGATAACACAAGTTTTGAAATGGTTTCCTAATATGACATGTGATGTTGTAGTAGGTGATTAATTGGGAATATTTTTATTTCCACTATATTCTAACATATAATGTAATGTTCCATAGTCAAATATGGAACCAATTGCATGCTGCCTAAGAGAGCATCATATTATAGGGGTGATATCGAGCCTATCATAAAATAAGAATCCATGAATTTCTGAAAGTGATATCAAAAACTTTTAATTTATATAACAAAATATGATTGATAATAGGGGTATACATGGTTTACAATATATCACATATCATCAAATAAAAAATATAAGAAAATTTTAATTTTTAAATTTCAATTATAAATTGAATAATATAATTTATAAAAAAATTATAAATTATAGAAAATTTATTTTGATATATTTATTTAATTTATAAAGTTGTTCTTAAATTAATTAATTATAAAGTTTTTATAATTAATTAATTATATTTTTATAAAAAAATTAAATCAATAACCATAATATCAATTGTTAATATTAAATACATTTGTGTGTTGTGTGGCCTTAAAAGTACAAGTCAAGATCTGTGTAATCACCGAGAGGGGGTGAAGCAGTGATCAAATATTTTTGTGTTTTTCTTCTTTAAGAATAACCTTCACCGCTGATTATTAATAAGTGAATCTACTGGAAAACAAAAACCAAACACATTAATAGGAACACGTGTATTTAAAAGGTTTTCTACATAACAAGATTAGCTAGTCATTTTCATAGTTTAGAAATATTCCTAGACAACATAACCACAAGAAATAATACCTTAGTGGTTTATAAAAAGTGGGGAATATCCATCACTTTCCTAGAACTATAGTCATTCAATATTTCAGGATTTCCTCACATAGATAATATGATAAAACATTTTTTGCGACAATAAAACGAACCTTCACCAACATTCTTCACTATATTTTCACTATGTTTCTTGAACTATCTTCCCACTTTCCTTCCTACAAGTTATTCTTCATCCTATTCACTTTCAAACATAGTATCAATAAATATCTTTTGTATATACTTATTTGTCTAAACTTTTTCATCTATTGACCTATTTCTAGTACCCTTGATCCTATATTTACATTATAATTCATAGTTCATCTAGTTTCTTCTTCACTTTACTAATATGATACCAATTGTCAGGTATCCTATGTCTAATACCACTTCATTTAGTTATACTATGTCTGATGATTCAACATAATATTTCTCAATATCGTCAATAAGTACGTCACTTCTTCAAAAAATCACAAACTAGCAACAACTTAATCATAATTTTCTTAGTGAACATTATCCCTTTTATAGATGAAATGTTTATATGAAAATTAAGTGAGGAGTTTGAAATTCAAATTCAAATTTCTCACTCATACTTTGATTATCTTGCTAAAAATTTTCTTTAGTTTCCTACCATAAAACCACCAAGTAAATAGGTGTCAAGATTCCTCCTAAGTACTTTCCTAAAATTTTAGCATTAAAATTATTCAAAATTTCCCAAAATCTTGGATAGAATCATAATTCTTCCTTCATGATTATTGGAGCATTGAATGACTAACCCAGCATCTCCAAATTTAATTTCCTTACAAAAACCTTAATTTGGTTCATCTTTATAGGAACTTGTTCATATTAAAATTCTTTGTTTGATGAACTCATGACCATTTATTTGGTAATCTTAGTCTGATGATCTCAAAACCATTATTCACTTGGAACATTCAATATAATCCCTTATTCAAACTTCATTTCATATAAAGGTTTCATAATAATTTATATATCTAATTATCATTATATGTTTCTTCTATCTAATGAATTTATTAGAAAAAATATGTAGGATCATTCGAAATACTATATATGATGAACTTAAAAAACATTATTCTATTTGATAGGATTTTAATGATTCCTTTTTCCAGAGCTATTTTGAGTTATTCTATTTGATTTCTCTTTCATATTGCTATACTCAAAAAATATCAAGTGGCTATACTTGAAAACCTTTATATACTTCATTAACTTGAAAAAATATGTCCTTTACAACAACAAACTCTTCTCTGATTTACAACTTTACAATTTTCATTTGATATACATCATACATCTCTCTATACAAAATAACTTTATTTAAAATATCCATGATTCTTCATCTAAAACATATTCAATCTTTCTTTTATCCAGCACTTCCACAACACTTTTTTTTCTGACGATTTTATAGACATTCTTTTTCTGGAACTCATTGTTCCACAAAATTCCATCAACTTCTTACTTAGAAAAACCTTAGCTTGGATCATTAATATCATTATATAAACAAGACATTTGGTATTTTGATGGAAATAGAATCATTTCCAGATATTTTTTTGAATATCTCTATTTGAGGGAACTATGAAAAAAATTGGATAAAAATTTAGTGTCACACTCCATGTGATCACCTCAGTCCATTGTACTCCATCCTATCAATAAGATATGTTATACTTTGTCCATTATACATCATCCATTTACATTTTTAAATAAGGATCAACATTTTTAAGTGATTTGTTTTTAAAAAAATACAATACTTAAGCAATCCTTCTTCCTTCATAAACAACTTCTTCTTAAAATAACAACTCAAATCTTCTTGGCCCTGATAATCTACCCATTTATATTTTATTTTCAACCAAGTAACATAAATCACTAAAACTTTTAAACTCAAACAATGTATTACTATCCAATAATTCTAATACTACATGAGTGAAATCAGTATGGGAAACTAGAATCATTGAACAATAATATTGTTCTTTCTATAAAGAAGTGATTATTAAACATTTTATACTTCTTCCTCAAATCAAAACTTTATTATAAAAAGTATAATTCAATAAATTCATACATACACTTCAATAAATTGATAAAATAGTTCACATATGTTGAATTAATATATTACCCCTTTTAAAAACTACCAATAAATATATTCTCTCCTTTAAATTGTAAATCACATACTAATGGATAGATTTATGTTTTATATTTTCTCCCAATTTTTGAACACTGTATAAATAAAATATTAGAGTGGGGATGGATGTCTCATACCTTATCCTTGAAGTGAGTGAGGTTGAATTCCTATAATCAATCTCATCTTTGAAAATGTTTCCTTCATCAATTATTTTGTGAAGATATTATCTACTTTATTCATTATAGGAACAAATTCCAGCCTTAGTTCACTTATTTCCACATTATCTTTGATAGAGTGATATTTAATATCAATGTTCTTAGATATGTAATGTTTCATTGAATTCTTATTAATATTGGTATCACCTTTATTAGCACACCCCATGAGAAGGGAAAACTTCATATCAACCAAAAAATCTATCAACTGCATCCTCATTCATATTAACTATGTTATAGCTTGAGTGGAAGATATATACTCATCTTTTGTAGTGTTAAGAATCACTAAATTATATTTCTTTATATTACAGCTTACATAACATTCTCCTAAAAATAAATCACCACCAGATGCGGATCTTCTACCATCGATACATCCTACCCAATCTGTATCTATGTAACAAAACAGATAAATCTTTCATGTACTATCATATTTTAACCAAAAATAAATTGTTCCTTTAATATATAAAAGAATGAATTTTCTATCCCTAATATGGGACTATTTTGGTGCACTTTATACCTAGAACAAATAGTAACTTCGTACAATAAATTTTTCTTTGAAGTTTTGAGATATAAAAATATTCTAATCAACATCCTAAACTTCTTGGGATCAACCACCTTTCTTATCCAATATTGTGATAACTTTTTTTCCATTGAAATGGGTTTGGAAATGGGATTTGATTCTTCCATGCGAAATTTCATAAAGAGTTCCTCATAATAATTATCTTGTGAAAGGAAAATGTATATTTTCATCTAAGATATTTTTAATCCAAGAAATTATTTCATTTATACTAGCATGTACATGTCAAATAAATTCATCATCTCCTCAGAGAACATTTCATGAATTTATTCATCATTCAATACAAATATTATATCATCAACATAACAAATCACAATGAGGTAAATCTCGTGATTTTATTTTATTCATATTTTACTATCAACTCTTCTTTTTTTGAAATTTAATTTCTTCAAGAAAGTCTCCAACTTAGAATACCAACCTCATGGGGCTCGTTTCCACCCATATAAATATTTCTTAAATTTGCACACAAATTTTCATTTTGTCCCAGCATAAATCCACATGTTTTCTCAATATATACTTCTCCCTTCATATCTCCATTGATAAAAGCGGACTTGAAATCCATTTAAAATATATTATATATAATTTTTAGTAATAGAAGGAAAGATTATGATGGTTTAAAGTCTTTTTACCACGTAAAAAATCTTATCAAAATCAATTCCTTCAACCTATGACTAGAATTTTCAAACCAACATTTACTTCTTTCTTATCACTTCCCCCTTTTTATTAAACTTATTTAGGATCACCCACTTTATTCTAATCACATTTTTATCTTTTTTATTGTTTTGAGTTCTCATATCTCATTTTCTCAATCAAATATAGTTATTCATTTATGGAATCAGTCCATTGTTGATGATCTAAATCTTCTTCAACATATCTTAGCCCAATATGTGAATAAAAAGAGGTGTGTAAAACTATACTTGATGTATTTTTGGTTTGAAACTATTTTCCTTTATATCCAATGATATTTTGAACCACCACCTGCCTTCTCAGCCTAGGATGAGATGAATGTAATTTTACCTAATCAATTGAAATGGTTGAATCAACATATTCATCTTGTATAGTTTAAAAATCATCACTTATATCAAAAACATTTTTATGTTGTTTATCAATAACAACTTCATCTTAAATTTCTCATATATCTTCAGTTGATTGTAATTTTTTTTATTAGAATACTTAAACATTTTTACAAATATATAATCCATAATTTTCCAGTTTTCTTGTTATAAAACATTTATCATTTACTATTAGGTGGGTATCCAAGGAAAACACAAATAGCTTATTCTTATCATGTTAGGAATATCAAAAATACTCTCTCACATTGTTATATTTCTCATATTCCTCTAGAAAATATGTCCAAGCCTCTATTCCATAACTAGTTTTCTTAAATCATGCTAAGATAGCATGATCCTTATGCATCTCTAACTTGAAACAAGTTTCCCTTAGTTCATTGTAATATTTTCAAACCTTTCCCTTATTCAATAATTAGAACAAAAAATATATATATTCTAAAAAACTTTTTCTCCTTCATAATAAATTTGTGAAACACTTATCATGTTTCTTTTCAGTCCATCAAAAAATAATGCATTTCTAAATTTCAATATTTATTTTCCATTGATAGAAGATCCAATGCCTTTTATTTTTAGTGACTCATCATTTCCAAAAATCATTATTACTTCTTTATAATATTTTTCATTTTTTAACAACATTGAAACTATGGCCATATGTGAAGAACATACTCTAAAAAATATTCAAGATTGTTCTCCTTTTTGTCTTTATGAGAAGTTTTATCCACTAATGAATTATCTTTTCCTTTTTCTTATTTCACATGAGGTTTTTTATATTTTTCATATTAACATTTTTGATTTTGTATCAGAATAAGACATAATTTATCATGATGTTTAGGCTGACCACATCTTTCATAAATAGTTTCCATGGGTTGAAATCCATTTTCAGTTTTAAAATTAAATTTTTCATGTTGTATTTATTGAGTGGGTTGAACCCCCGCACAAACATTTCCTGAAGTACCTCCTATATTAATTATAGCATTGATGATTTAACGAAAAAAATGTATCCTCCAAAGTACTTGTAGTATCCATATAAAGAATATCTTCCTATGTGACCTATATGCTATTGAGAACTATGTATCTATTTTCTATCATATATCTAATTATCAACCTTGTCTCATATTTTTTAACCAATGTTTTTATATCCTTCTAACATCTTCTTATTTATCATAGTATTCTTATCATATTTAATAGAGTTTCTAATTGTAATATTTTTTCCTCGAACTTTGATTCCTTAAAATTTTCATAATTTTTTACTTCACTTTTTTTAGATACATACAGAGTCATCTTGAAATTATGTTTCTTCTAAATATTTTCAAACTTATTATTAACCTATAAGGATGATATTTTTTATCTTTATTAGGTTTACACTTCTTATAACTTTCACCAACTTCAGAAACTGATTTGAGGAAGTTTTTTATTCCTTAATCTGAATCAAAAGGTTTCTATTGAATAATATAAAATTCTTTATCCTTACCCCTAATCTTCTCTTAAATCTTTATGTTGAGTTTTTTCTCTTCATTAAGTATCTTTTTTAGATCATTAATCTCTTTTAACAATATGTATTTTTCTTCAATAACGGATTCTATATTGTTTTATAATAGATCTTATTTCTTCGACTTCTTATTATCTCTTTCAAGTTTAATGATATTTAAGAGACATTCTCTCAATTATATTTTATATATAAACACCATATTATTCTCCTCTTCATATTAATCAATGATTTTATTTTTATCACAGGTAATGTTATCATATTTCAATTTTATAATAAGAAACTTCTTAAGAGTATCATCGCTATAGTTTTTATCTTCAACTTCATAATAATCATACTCCTCACATTTGTAAAAAACATTTATTTATTTATTTTTAGAGAAATTATTATCCTTTAATTTTAAAAAGGGGTATTATTTTTCAGTATTATTCTTTAGAGATATTCTTGACTTTTATCTTGATCATCATTATCTTCATCTTCCTTTATCCTCGCTTTCTATGAAATATCCAACACCACTAAAAATAAATAACTTAAATGATAACTTCATTTATACTTCCATGTTACACTTTTCACCTTTCTATAAAATAATGAAATGATTTCATTAAATTTTTTATTTACTTCATCTTAACTATTAGAGCCACTAACTTCTTCCATATGAACTTTTTTAGACTTTCCCAGCTTGGAAGCTTTGAAATAGATTTCTTGATCAACATTTTCCTTTCTCATGAAAACATTTTCTAGTCTCATTTAATATGTGATGATAATTTTATGAAGATCACTTAGAGATAGAGTTTCAGGATATCTATATTCTAAGGATGATACCTTTATGTCAAAATTATTAGGAAATATTCTCATAATCTTTTCAAACATAGAGAAATCTTCCAAAATATCACCAAAACATCTTATGGTGATTTTAATATCATTAAACCTTATAAATAAATCTCTAATAGATTCATCGTCACCCATTTTAAGATCTTTATACTTCAATATTGAGATATGTAACTATTTTTTCTTTACTTTTGTATTTCCTTCAAAAATAATCATTAAATTATCCTAGATGCCTTTAGTTGTCACAATTAATTCAACCCACAGAAATTCATTTTTGAAGAGTGAGTAAAATATAAAATTTCTATATCTCCCATAATTCTATAAATTCTTCTTATCTAAAGCTGTTAAAGGAGTACCATTAGCCAGAGTAGGGAAACCATCTATAGCATCTTTAAGAAATTTATAGGAAATAGATAAAGGGAAGGGTATAATTATACCCTTCCATATATGATGGTTATTTCCATAAAATATTGGGGTTCTATTACTATTAACTAAGTTATGAACATCCGTGACAACCTTTGTTTTCTTCAAAATTCACACAGTTAAGATTCTATAAAGGAACCCATGCTCTAATACAAATTAAAAGGACTATTTAGGATCTATGTGATAAATGAGAGGGGGTTAAATAAATAATCAATTATTTTCATGTTTTACTTATTTAAGAACATCTTTCACCTCCAGTTAGTGAGAACTGACTCTACTAGAAAACAATAAACAAGAATTCTGAAAGGAACACAAGTATTTATAAGTTTCACTACACATTAAGAGTATATGGTCTATTGCATGATTGGGTATAATCTAAGACCACAAAACCATTAGAAAAAATACTTTAGTGGTTTATTGTAAGTAGATAATATCTATCAATTACATAGAACTATATCCCTTCAACAGTGTATATTATCCTCATATAGATAATTTGATAAAAAAATTAACAACAAAAATAACCTTCACCATCAGGATCTAATATGTTGTCATTGTGTTTCTTTAACCTTCTTCACACTTTACTTCTAAATTTTTTTTCTTCTTCCTCTTCACTTTCTTGCACATCAACAAGAAAGAACTTTTATAACTACTTATTTGTTTAAACCTATTCTCCTAATGACCTACGTCTAGAACCCCTGGTCTGATATCCTCAGTGAAATGGCCCAGAACTCTCCAGTCCGTTCCATTGAGAAAATATGGTGTTTGAGGTGTTCTAAGAGGTCAAGGTGACTTATTCCCAACACTTTACAAAATTTATAGTTCTATGAATAGTGTTTCTAACTTTTGATAGGTCATCTATCGATATGTGTGACAGTTTTTCCATTTGTTACTAGGTTATCTATTGGTAGGTGCTATAGTGTTTTTAGTTATTGGTAGGTCATCTATTGGTAGGTGTTACATTTTTTTAAATAGTCGGTAGGTCATCTATTGGTAGGTGTTTTAGTGTTTCCAGTTGTTGGTAGGTCATATATCGGTAGGTGATTCAGTGTTTCCAGCTGTCGGTAGGTCATCTATTGGTAGGTTCTATAGTGTTTCCAACTATCGGTAGGCAATCTATTAGTAGGTGTACAGTGTTTCTAGCTTACAACAATTTCACCCCTTTGATGTTATCTTTAATGTAAAATACATTCAAAGCCTTATTTTATTGGATTTAAGGCCGATTCAAAGCCCATAACTCCTATATTAGTATTCCTAAGTGTTTGGGTGACTTTACTTGGTCAAACCGTGTAGTCTTGATATATTATATTTTAATGGAAAATCTAAATCATATCTAAACCGCTACTCTGTTTAGATTTTCATAAGGCTGATATGCCTTCAACCTTGTTATTCCTTCTTGTTTCTCCCTATTATGAGACACCTGAACCTTTCTTCCCATAGGATTTGTGCAGTTGAACTATAATCCTTGGATCATATTCCCCTTGTAGGTTTTCCTACTGAATGCGCACCCCCTATTTTGGTGCAACCAGTAAGTGTCGATCCATCTTCGATATAAGGTATGTTCTACCACATCCTTTTGGGTTCCTCGATTTGTTTCCTTCCATTTTTCATTTCCATGTGATGTCATGTTATCTCCATGTTTTTAATGGATATTTATCAGTTGTTGGTTGGTACAGTGGTGTCAGGACATCCTCGAGTGGATGCAGACGTTGCGGAAGAGGTGATCGTGATCCACTATGTTGGACTATTCTCGTCCAACGAATGTTTGAAACCTTTTCAGTTAGGGAATTTCTGGATTCTCTATTTTATTTACATGAATTCATAGAGTTATCATGATTTATCCACTTAATCACAATGAAATTGATGTAATAAATATGTGAACCGGATTAAATAATTGGTATTGATCATATGTTATTGCTTTATAACGTGAAAATGGTTTGCCTCTTTATTTTATAGATAGTGTGATAGCTATGATTTCTTTGTTTATAATGTCATTCTTGACGGAATTTGGTAAAGAACATAAATCGAGGATTAATTGTAAATTGATTGGAAACAGAAATAAAGCGGCATGTTAATGAATCGGGTTGTGGTTGTTGTGATTTGATGATAATAAAATGGATGTAGTTATGCATGTTTAATTTAATTAGTTAATTCAATATAGAATAAATAATCAGTTATGTGATAAATATAATGGATTGTAGGGTTCTGAGTTACCATATTTCTTGTGTTGTGGTGTGGGCCTAGGATATCTAATCCTGGAACGCTATTGCGGTATGTGGGGGAAGGGAAACCCAGTGGTGGTGGTGGTGGAAGCAGTTGATTCCTAGAGTGGCGAGATGCCTTTTATTATCCATGTGGGTGCTAGGGATGAAACTGGGGATGATGGAATGGGTTGAAGATGGACTTAACTATCTATGTGAAAGTGGTTCGTGGTTGAATCTATTACCTATTTATATTATTTACTTTCCCCACTAATTTAGGTAGATGGTCTTTCTTACCCTCCTTCCAAAATCAGTGAATAAACACAGGGTATTCCATGTGCTTTTTGTGTCTAGATTCATGATGATGGATAGGTCTATGCTCTTACTATTGGTGTAAAAGACTTGATAGGTAGTTCACCTACTCACCGTGTTGAGCCCCTTGTTTTTGGTAGCTCAGGATGTTTTCCTAGAATAACTGAAAATATTTAAATATGGAAAGTTATAATGTTGTTAATAAATAAATGAATAATTGTTTAAACTATGGGGGTTAGATCATACCAGGATGAAATTTTGAGGTTGTGTTTCTAAGAATTTATGGACTCGGTTTAGTTATGCCTGGAGGGCATGGATCTTTGTTGAAATTCTAATATAATGTCATGTGGAATTGATAATAGTTAATTAATGTTTAAAGAATTAATCAAAGTAAATTGAAATTGATGAAAAGGGATAATGTAAATTAATATATCTCTTTAAATGGTTATGTTCTTTTAGGATACCTAGTCTATAACATCCCACCTTTTTATCAGATAAACATTCATTAGATTATACAAAACCAAGGATCTTTAAAGTTTAGTGTCTTAGAAACCAGGAACTTAATACATGAAAACATAAAATATTCATCTTAAACACTTGAAAGGATTCTTAATTTGTTCATCCTAAGTTCATTAAAACATCTCATAACCTGGGGACATACAAAAAAAGAAAGGGTGAGTAGAAGGCCCAGTAAGGAAAACAAGGGAAACATTTTACATGTGAACTTGAGATACATCAAAAGTCATTAAAAATAACTTTAAGGCATGAGAAAGAGATCATGAGGCATATCATAATAAAAATAACGTGTTTCATAACTTGATGATGTGGATACAAAATTTAACTTAGACAATCATGAACATATCACCAAGGTAAACCCCAAGGTGTCATTAAAAATTACCAAGGTAAACCCCAAGGTATCGTTAAAAATTACAAGGTAAACCCTAAGGTATCGTTAAAATTGTAATCGTTAGAGATTACATCATTACCCAATGCAGTGGAGCGCTATCAGGTCGCACCCTTAAATTTGTCTTTTTCATCATGTGAGCCACATATTTTTTCATTAAAAATTTTATAAATAACCCATATATCATAATTGAAATGGGTTTCATTTCATAATCATAATGTTTTAAAAACTACTTTTAAGACATGATCTTTAGGTCATTTTAAACCAACGAAAAAAAAGAAAGTGGGTTTCATGTATGTAAATCCCAGAATTTAAAATAGAAAATTTTGATATATATATGAATACCCCTGTAGTAGAAAGAGATTTTAGTATTCACTTAATAAAATAAAATAATTTGAGAAAAAGAGAGAGACATTTTGAGACGAAAATTCGGCAGCATAACGGCTATGTTGTAGGGTTTTAGAAATATTGAAATGAGTGGGGACATGGGTCACCCACTCATAAATGATCCATAGAACAGTAGAGGGACAGAATATAAAGGATATAAGAACATGGTAATGAAATTTTAAAGACATACCATATGAAATAAAAAAATATGTAAGGAAGAAAAAATAAGATTTCTCTTATGAAAATTCGGCAGCCTAATGGCGTCACTTAAAACTTCAAAAAATGAATTGACGAGATAAAATAGGGTCTCTCATCATATGAACATAAAATATCAGTATGATATATATAGAGATCATACCCAAACATAATAAAAATTAATTGAAAGATTGGACATGAAAATAGAACTTGAAAATGAGAAGGGTGAAAGAATCCCTTAAAAAATTCAGCAGCCTAACGGCGCCACATAAACACTCTTAAAATGAATTGATGAGAGCAAGAGGGGGTCTCTCATCATATGAAAATGAAAAGGGAAGTAGGTTGAATATAAAAGAACATCCCAACCATAAGAACATGGAGCATAAAATAAATGACATAAAAGAGAGTACTTGGAAAGAAAGAGAGAGGTAGGATCCCTTACCTTGAAGAGTAACTTCGAAATCTTGAAGTTTCGGACCTTGGGAGGCTTTAGGGCACCTTGGGAGGACTGCTTGGGAGGTAAGGAGACCAGAACTCCATTTAGGATGATTTTGGAATTGAAAGAATGAGATAATGTCTTGGTATTTATAGGGAAAGTGAGGGGACAAGGCATTAATGGCCAAGGGACACCTCATTGGTGGTATTGGAAAAACAAGTGGTATTTCCTCATGGTTTTGGCCACTTGGGACACCTCATACCTTATCTTACTATTAACAAGTCTAACATCTCTTAAAATATCTCATTTCATCATCATGATGCAGTCATGATGTCGTTAAACATACCGAAACCCTAAAACTGTATTTTTACTATTCACTGAAAATTCAACTTTTTAAGAAAACTCCCAAAAAAATAACTTAACATAATATCAATTCTCAGAATTCAAAAATAAACTCCATTTTATAAAAATAATTTTCTAAATATTTTTAATTTAATTTTTAAATAAAAAAACTATTCACCGAAAATTCATTTTTTTCAGAAAAAACCCCAAAAATTACCTTAACATAATATCGATTCTATAAGTTCAAAAATAAAGTCCATTTTATAAAAATAATTTTCTCAATATTTTTAATTTAATTTTTAATTAAAAAACACTATTCACCTGAAAAAACTAATACTTGTCTAATAATTAATGAAATCGTTATTTACCTATTTTATTGAATCACACTACTAAATCTAGGTGCCTAAAATATATTAATACTTTATTTAAGTGAGATTATTAATCCATTAGGTCACATTACTAATCCTAAGCATAAAATCACTATTCATAATTTACTATTCATCAAAAATTAAGTTGGTCTTGTTAGACTCTAAATTTCGTACTGAACATAATTATAGAAGACCATTTTTTGAAAATCATTACACATAATTAATTATTTAAGGTTTACATAAATATTTTCAAATATCCTTTTTTCTAGAATTCATCAAAAATATGCATACTATATTTATCCGAACATTTGAAAATTCACAATCATCGTCATAAGAAGAAATCACAATTTTTATTTAAGTCAAAGGATTACACAAGGCTGTTACAGTCACGTTACATAGCCCCTTATAACACCAGAATAGGACCTAAGAGTAAGGTGTGCTAAGGTGAGAGAATCTTAGGGTGGCTCAGCCAACATTGCACGAGTTGTAATTTCTATAAGTTTGAACTTCTCGTGAACGCAATTTCGTTCTAGCTTCACACGTTGATATTCGGCTTGGTTTTGGTCCAGAGCAAAGACCAGTGGTGCTACCTCCTTCCCAAGTTCCATTAGATGGGATTTTATTGGCTCGAGACTACTGGATGAGGCCATCGAATCTTCTTTTTATATTAATTAACCAAGATCACTTGTATTTAGAGATGATAAACGCAATATTTAGTTTCCAAAGGTCATACTGACTAACGGTCATATAATAGTCAAAACCCAAAAGTATCATTTTAATTATACTCATTTTATTAAATGAAAAAGTTTTGTTGAGTATAAAATAACACACAAAATTAGGAAACAATATTTATTCAATATTTCGGGTCGTTACATTCTTCCCCCTTAAGAAATTGCATCCTCGCAATTTTTAAAAAACCAATTGGGCTTGGAAATTTCATTGAAAGTACCACATCGGAAAAAGAGTCAGTAACACTATTACTTTAAAAGAAAGAAAAGGAATTACAAAGGCCACCTGACTTAACCCATACTAGGATTCCATGTAAGAAAACATGGACATGGAAGAGAAAACAAAGGGTCACGTTTTGAGGGATAGTGATAAAAACATGATTAGGATAAAGTTAACAGAAAGAAAATCACACACTTATGATGGGTTAAACGGTATTTTATTTCTCTGTAGGAAACTTTAATAGACAACCTTTTTGTTTTACATTCCTTTTTATAGTTTTGAGGAATTCAATTACTACATAGAATAAAAACACAAGGAAATATACTAACCTCCAAGTATAGTTTCATTCTTTAATATGTTTTTTCCAAAACTAATCTTTTCTCCAAACGATGAGCCTTAAAAAAACACTTGGTCTCATCAAAAGCACAAGAATCATCTTCTAGAGAATCACATAATCCACCAAAGATTAACTATCTATTTCTTCTATCTTTAAACATTATCTCAAAAACATAAAGGGTAAGATAAAACAACTCTTCCAAAATAAAGAACCCCTAGGAAGGGAAACTACTTTTAAATCTTCAAAATTCCACGGTACTACCCAAAGTTCATCATAGAACATTCCATAAATAACTTTCCTTAAAATTCCTCAAAATAAACCAACCTAAGATTGAAACCCAAATACAAGAAGGATTTGATAACATAGTCTTCCAAAATAAACTTCATCGTTCATCTCCAAACAACATCAACCACTCCTAACATCTTATAACAAAAGTAGCTAACCTAAACATATTTTCCCCAAAATGGGTTAATCATTTCCATAAGTAACCAATATTACCATAAGTTCACCTTAAATTCTTCAATTCTTCAAAAAATAAGTCAGCCTTTATTCCTCAAAGAAAATATAGTAGTAATCTATTTACCTCGACCATATAGGGTTCCCAAAATAGTGAACATCTTCCAAAATAATAATATTCTTTTAATACCCTAATCATCTTTTTTTTTTCAAGAACTACAGCTTCCCAACATCAACATGTGCTACATAACAATAGATGTTTTCCTTAATGATATAAAACCATCTTAGGTAGTGACTCGATGTTCTTTGAAAGCATTAAAGATATGCTCATAGGCCACGAACTAAAAAAACAACATGACATAGACAATTATTGCGAAGATGTCACATGTACTTTAGTCATCAAGATCCATCTCAGCATAGGACTTTCATTGTTCCCATGTCCTTGAAGATTGTTGATGCTCATCATGCTTCTCATCCCTTCCAAGAGAGCAGTGCCTTGGATAATTTCTAACTTCTCCACATTTACGACATTGAAAAGTATAAGGTGCATTAGATCGAACCTTATCGCTATTCATCACATTATCCATTTTTTAAAGCAATTAGCTACTTTATTCCCTATCACCCCTCACTTAAAACACCTCCTAGTTCCTTTGTGACATTCCCCTTGGTGCCTCTTTCAACACTTTTTTCATAAAGGAAATTGGGTCTTCTTTCCCTTATCAACTTTATCAGATGAACTTCCTTGAGACTTCGTCTTCTTCTTCCTTGATGAATTTGGGAAGTCAACTAGCTACCAATTATTAATTGTGATTTTTGATAGTTGGTTTGGAATAATCACAACATGTTCAATGTGATCTCTCGTCATCTCTATCATATTAATAGGTTAATCGTCACATTTCCTATCACATTGGTTGTTGGGACATGTTCTTCTATTTCACGCCATTAACTAAGAAAAGAAAGAATAATTAGGGGGCTTAAATACTTATCCAATAATCATTAAAAGGAAACTTTAAGCATATAAGGATAAACTTGTATAAGGAAAGTATACCCAAACTTGTGATCCCCTAGGTTCTAATCTAGGTTATCCATGATCATATATTCTTATGTGAATATTTATTTTATTTTATCTTTGTTCCTTTAATAATGGTTCATACTAAGCTTATGAATTTACCAAATCATATCCCCCGGGAGTGTCGAAACCAAGAGTGAAACAAGGCACGTTGTCGTGTACCAGTTTCCGTTCAAGTCTAGCTCAAAGAGGTGTTTTCAGGTTTTACCCCTATGTACATCTGTGACAGAGCATCCTTTACCTTTTTGTATCCAGACAGGGATGTATTGTCTTGGCAACCCCTTACTCAATACTCACTAAAATACCAGGAAGATTTTTTATATTTAAACATTCCAATAGGGTTATTCCTAAAGTTTTCATATCCTAATTTCCACAAATAACTAAACCATCCTTTGATACCAACTATAACAACCCTCCTTTTTATCACTTAAGCTTTCTTTACATTATAAAAAATCATGGATCTTTAAGGTTTAGTGTCTTGGAAACCAGGAAATTAATACATGAAAACATAAAACATTCTTCTTAAACACTTGAATAGATTCTTCATTTGTTCATCCTAAGTTCATTGCAGCATCTCATAACCTGGGGAAATACATCAAAAGAAATGGTGAGCAGAAGGACCAGTAATGAAAATAAGGGAAACATTTTACATGTGAACTTGAGATACATTAAAAGTCATGAAAAATAACTTTAAGGCATGAGAAAGAGATCATGTGGCATATCATAATAAAAATAACGTGTTTTATAACTTGAATATGTGGCTACAACATTTAACTTAGACAATCATGATCATTTCACCAAGTTAAACCCCAAGGTGTCATTAAAAATTACCAAGGTAAACCCCAGGGTATTTTTAAAAATTACCAAGGTAAACCCCAAGGTATCGTTAAAATTGTAATCATTAGAGATTACATCATTACCCAATGCATTGGAGCGCTATCAGGGCGAACCCTTAAATTTTTCTTTGTCATAATGTGAGCCACATAAATCATCATCAAACATTTTATAAATAACGCATATATCATAATAGAAATGGGTTTTATTTCATGATCATAACGGTTTAAAAACTGCTTTTAAGACATGATCTTTAGGTCATTTTAAACCCACGAAAAAAAGAAAGTGTGTTTCATGTATGTAAATCCTAGAATTTAAAATAGAAAATTTTGATATATATGTGAATAACCTTGTATAATAAAGAGTTTTGAGTATTCACTTAATAAAATAAAAGAATTTTAGAAAAAGAGAGAGACATTTTGAGACGAAAATTCGGCAGCATAACGACTATGGTGCAGGGTTCTAGAAATATTGAAACGAGAGGGTAAATGGTTCACCCACTCATAAATGATCCATAGAAAATTATAGGGACATAATATAAAGGATATAAGAACAAGGTAATGAAATTTTAAATACATACCATATGAAATGAAAAACATGGAAGGAAGAAAAAAATAATATTTCTCTTATGAAAATTCGGCAGCCTAACGTCGTCACTTAAAAATTCAAAAAATGAATTGACGAGATAAAATAGGATCTCTCATCTTATGAACATAAAATATCAGTATTATAGATATAGAGATAATTCCCCAACATAATAAAAAGGAACTTGAAAGATTTGACATGAAAATAGAACTTGAAAATGAGAAGGGTGAAAGAATCCCTTAAAAAATTCAGCAGCCTAACGGCGCCACTTAAACACTCTTAAAATGAATTGATGAGAGAAATAGGGGGTATCTCATCATATGAAAATGAAAAGGGAAGTAGGATGAATATAAAATAACATCCCCAACATAATAACATGGAATATAAAAGATATAACATAAAAGATAGTACTTGGAAAGAAAGAGAGACGTAGGATCCCTTACCTTGAAGAGTAACTTCGAAATCTTGAAGTTTGGGACCTTGGGAGGCTTTAGGAAACCTTGGGTGGACTCCTTGGGAGGTAAGGAGATCGTAACTTCATTGAGGAGGATTTTGGAATGGAAAGGATGAGAGAATGGCTTGGTATTTATAGGAAAAGTGAGGGGACAAGGCATTAATGGCCAAGGGACACCTCATTGGTGGTATTGGCAAAACAAGTAGTATTTCCTCATTGTTTTGGCCACTTGGGACACCTCATACCTCATCTTACTATTCAAAAGTTGACCATCCCTTAAAATATCTCATGGAATCATCAGGACGCAGTCATGATTTCATTAAACATACTGAAACCCTAAAACTGTATTTTTACTTTTCACTGAAAATTCAACTTTTTCAGAAAACTCCCAAAAAATTAACTTAACATAATATCAATGCTCTTAATTCAAAAAAAACTCCATTTTATAAAAATAATTTTCTAAATATTTTTAATTTAATTTTTAAATAAAAACACTATTCACCGAAAATTTATTTTTTTCAGAAAAAACCCCAAAAATTACCTTAACATAATATCGATGTTATAAGTTCAAAAATAAAGTCCATTTTATAAAAATAATTTTCTAAATATTTTTAATTTAATTTTTAATTAAAAAACACTATTCAAATGAAAAAACTAATACATGACTAATAATTAATGAAACCGTTATTTACCTATTTTATTGAATCACACTACTTAATCAAGGTGCCTAAATTATATTAATACTTTCTTTAAGTGAGATTACTAATCCATTTGGTCACATTACTAATCCTAAGCATAAAATCACTATTCATAAGTTACTATTCATCAAAAAATTAAGTTGGCCTTATTAGACTCTAAATTTCGTACTGAACATAATTATAGAAGACCATTTTTTGAAAATCATTACACATAATTAATTATTTAAGGTTTACATAAATATTTTCAAATATTTTTTTTCTATAATTCATCAAAAATATGCATACTATATTTATCCGGACATTTGAAAATTCACAAACTTCATCATAAGAAGAAATCAAAAAAATTATTTAAGTCAAAGGATTACACAAGGATGTTACGATCTCGTTACATAGCCCCTTATAACACCAGCATAGGACCTAAGAGTAAGGTGTGCTAAGGTGAGAGACTCTTGGGGCGGCTCAGCCAAAATTGAACGAGTAGTAATTTCAATAAGTTTGAACTTCTCGCAAAGGCGATTCCTTTATAGATTAACACGATGAAGTTTGGCTTGGGTTTGGTCCAGAGCAAAGCCCAGTGGTGCTACTTCCTTCCCAAGTTCCATTAGATGGGCTTTGATTGGCCCGAGACTACTGGATGAGGCCATCGAATCTTCTTTCTATATTAATTAACCAAGATCACTTGTATTTAGAGATGATAATCGCAAAATTTAGTTTCCAAAGGTCATAATGACTAACGATCATATAATAGTCAAAACCTAATAGTCTCATTTTAATTATACTCATTTTATTAAATGAAAAAGTTTTGTTGAGTATAAAATAACACACAAAATTAGGAAACTTGATTTATTCAAAATTTCGGGTCGTTACATTCTTCCCCCTTAAGAAATTGCGTCCTCGCAATTTTTAAAAAAAATTGGGCTTCGAAATTTCATTGAAAGTCCCACATCACAAAAAGAGTCAGTAACACTATTACTTTAAAAGAAAGAAAAGGAAGTACAAAGGCCACCCAAGTTAAACCAAACTAGGATTCCATGTAGGAAAACATGGACATGGAAGAGAAAACAAAGGGTCACATTCTGAGGGATAGTGATAGAAAACATAATTAGGTGAATGTTAAAAACAAGAAAACCAGAAGCTTATGATGGGTTAAATGGTATTTGATTTCCTAGTAGGAAATATTAATAGAAAATGTTTTTGTTTTACGTTCCTTTTCATAGTTTTGAGGAATTCATTTACTAAATAGAATAAAAACACAAGGAAATATACTTACCATCAAGTATAGTTTCATCCTTTAATAATTTTCTACCAAAACTAATCTTTTCTCCAAACGATGTGCATTAAAAAAACACTTGGTCTCATCAAAAGCACAAGAATCATATTCTAGAGAATCACATAATCCACCAAAGATTAACTACCAATTTCTTCTATCATTAAACATTATCCCAAAAATAGAAAGGGTAAGATAAAACAACTCTTCCAAAATAAAGAACCCCTAGGAAGGGAAACTACTTTTAAATCTTCAAAATTCCACGGTACTACCCAAAGTTCATCATAGACCATTCCATAAATAACTGTCCTTAAAATTTCTCAAAATAAACAAAACTAAGATTGAAACCCAAATACAAGAAGGATTTGATAAAATAGTCTTCCAAAATAAACTTCATCATTCATCTCCAAACAACATCAACCACTCCTAACATCTTATAACAGAAGTAGCTAACCTAAACATATTTTCCCCAAAAGAGGTTAATCATTTCCATAAGTAACATATATTACCATAAGTTCACCTTAAATTCATCGATTCTTCAAAATATAAGTCAACCTTTATTCCTCAAAGTAAATACCTTAGTAATATATTTACCTCGATCATATAGGGTTCCCAAAATAGTGAACGTCTTCCAAAATAATAATCATCTTTTAATCCCCTAATCAAATTTTTTTTCAAGAACATCTTCCAAACGTCAACATGTGGTACATAACAATAGATGTTTTCCTTAATGATATAAAACCATCTTAGGTAGTGACTCGATGTTCTTTGAAAACATTAAAGATATGCTCATAGGCCACGAACTATAAAAAACAACATGACATAGACAATTATTGTGAAGAAGTCACATATACTTTAGTCAACAAGATCCATCTCAGCATAGGACTTGCATTGTTCCCTTGTCCTTGAAGATTGTTGATGATCATCATGCTTCTCATCCCTTCCAATATAGAATTTCCATGGATAATGTCGAACTTCTCCACATTTACAACATTGAAAAGTATAAGGTGTATTAGATTGAACCTTATCTCTATTCATCACATTATCCATTTTTTTAAAGCAATTAGCTACTTTATTCCCAATCACCTCACACTTAAAACACCTCCCTTTTCCTTTGTGACATTCCCCTTGGTGCCTCTTTCAACACTTTTTGCATAAAGGAAATTGGGTATTCTTTCCATTATCAACTTTATCAGGTGAACATCCTTGAGACTTCATCTTCTTCTTCCTTGATGAATTTGGGCAGTCAACTAGTAACCAATTATTAATTGTGATTTTTGATAGCTGGTTTGGAATAATCACAATATGTTAAACATGATATCTCGTCATCTCTATCACATTAATAGGGTAATCAACACATTTACTCTCACATTGGTTGTTGGGACATGTTCATCCATTTCTCACCATTAACAAAGAAAAGAAAGCATAATTAGGGGGCGTAAATACTTAGCCAATAATCATTAAAAGGAAACTTTAAGCATAGAAGGATAAACTTGTAGAAGCAAAGTATACCCTAACATGTGATCCCCTAGGTTCCAATCTAGGTTATCCATGATCATATATTCTTATGTGAATCTTTATTTTATTTTTTCTTTGTTCCTTTAATAATGGTTCATAGTAAGCTTATGAATTTACCAAAGCATATCCCCCGAGAGTGTCATAACCAAGAGTGCAGCAAGGTTCTTTGTCATGTACCAGTTCACGTTCGAGTCTAGCTCAAAGAGGTGTTTTCAGGTTTTACCCCTATGTACATCTGTGTCAGAGCCACCACTACCTGCTCGTATCCAGACAGGGATGTATTTTCTTGGAAACCCCTTACTCAATACTCACCAAAATACCAGGAAGATTTCCTATATTTAAACTTTTAAATAGGGTTCTTCCTAAAGTTTTCATATCCTAATTTCCAAAATCAACTAAACCATCCTTTGATACCAAATATGACATCCTGCCTTTTTATCACATAAAATTTCATTACATTATACAAAACCAAGGATCTTTAAGGTTTAGTGTCTGGGAAACCAGGAACTTAATACATGAAAACATATAACATTCTTCTTAAACACTTGAAAGGATTCTTCATTTTTTCATCCTAAATTCATTATAGCATCTCATTACCTGGGGACATACATCAAAAGAAAGGGTGAGAAGAAGGCCCAATAAGGAAAATAAGGGAAACATTTTACATGTGAACTTGAGATACATCAAAAGTCATGAAAAATAACTTTAAGGCATGAGAAAGAGATCATGAGGCATATCATAATAAAAATAATGGGTTTCATAACATGAAGATGTGGCTACAGAATTTAACTTAGACAATCATGAACATATCACCAAGGTAAACCCCAAGGTTTCATTATAAATTACCAAGGTAAACCCCAAGGTATCGTTAAAAATTACCAAGGTAATCCCCAAGGTATCGTTAAAATTGTAATCGTTAGAGATTACATCATTACCCAATGCATTGGAGCGCTATCAGGGAGCACCCTTAAATTTTTCTTTGTCATAATGTGAGCCACATATTTCATCATCAAACATTTTATAAATGACCCATATATCATAATATAAATGGGTTTCATTTCACAATCATAACGTTTTAAAAATTGCATTTAAGACATGATCTTTAGGTCATTTTAAACCCACGAAAAAAAGAAAGTGGGTTTCATGTATGCAAATCCCAGAATTTAAAATAGAAAATTTTGATATATATGTGAATACCCCTATAGAATAAATATTTTTGATTATTCACTTTATAAAATAAAAGAATTGGAAAAAAGAGAGAGAGAGACATTTTGAGAAGAAAATTCGGCAGCATAACGGCTATGTTGTAGGGTTTTAGAAATATTGAAAGGAGAGGGGACATGGGTCACCCACTCATAAATGATCCATAGAACAGTAGAGGGACAGAATATAAAGGATATAAGAACATGGTAATGAAATTTTAAATACATACCATATGAAATGAAAAACATGGAAGGAAGACAAAAATAAGATTTCTCTTATGAAAATTCGGCAGCCTAACGGCGTCACTTAAAACTTTAAAAAATGAATTGACGAGATAAAATATGGTCTCTCATCATATGAACATAAAAGATCATTATTATTGAAATAGAGATAATACCTCAACATAATAAAAAGGAACTTGAAAGATTTGACATGAAAATAGAACTTGAAAGTGAGAAGGGTGAAAGAATCTCTTAAAAAATTCAGCAGTCTAACGGCGCCACTTAAACACTCTTAAAATGAATTGATGAGAGAAAGAGGGGGTCTCTCATCATATGAACATGAAAAGGGAAGTATGATGAATATAAAATAACATCCCCAACATAATAACATGGAGCATAAAAGAAATGACATAAAAGAGAGTACATGGAAAGAAAGAGAGAGGTAGGATCCCTTACCTTGAACAGTAACTTCGAAATCTTGATGTTTCGGACCTTGGGAGGCTTTAGGGAACCTTGGAAGGACTCCTTGGGAGGTAAGGAGACCAGAACTTTGTTGAGGATGATTTTGGAATGTAAAGGATGAGAGAATGGCTTGGTATTTATAGGGAAAGTGAGGGGACAAGGCATTAATGGCCAATGGACACCTCATTAGTGGTATTTGAAAAACAAGTGGTATTTCCTCATGGTTTTCACCACTTGGGACACCTCATAACTTATATTACTATTCACAAGTCGATCATCCCGTAAAATATCTCATGGCATCATCATGATGCAGTCATGATGTCATTAAACATACCGAAACCCTAAAACTGTATTTTTATTATTCACTGAAAATTCAACTTTATATGAATACTCCCTAAAAATTAACTTAACATAATATCAATGCTCTGAATTCAAAAATAAACTCCATTTTATAAAAATATTTTTCTAAATATTTTTAATTTAATTTTTAAATAAAAACACTATTCACTGAAAATTATTTTTTTTTCAGAAAAAACAACAAAAATTACCTTAACATAATATCGATGTTATAAGTTCAAAAATAAAATCCATTTTATAAAAATAATTTTCTAAATATTTTTAATTTAATTTTTAAATAAAAACACTATTCGCCGAAAATTCATTTTTTTCAGAAAAAACCCCAAAAATTACCTTAACATAATATCGATGATATACGTTCAAAAATAAAGTCCATTTTATAAAAATAATTTTCTAAATATTTTTAATTTAATTTTTCATTAAAAAACATTATTCACTTGAAAAAACTAATACGTGACTAATAATTAATGAAACCGTTATTTACCTATTTTATTGACTCACACTACTTAATCAAGGTGCCTAAATTATATTAAGACTTTCTTTAAGTGACATTACTAATCCATTTGGTCACATTACTAATCCTAAGCATAAAATCACTATTCATAATTTACTATTCATCAAAAATTAAGTTGGTCTTATAGACTCTAAATTTCGTACTGAACATAATTATAGAAGACCATTTTTTGAAAATAATTACACATAATTAATTATTTAAGGTTTACATAAATATTTTCAAATATCCTTTTTTCTAGAATTCATCAAAAATATGCATACTATATTTATTCGGACATTTGAGAATTCACAAACTTCATCATAAGAAGAAATCACAATTTTATTTAAGTCAAAGGATTACACAAGGCTGTTACGGTCTCGTTACATAGCCCCTTATAACACCAGCATAGGACCTAAGAGTAAGGTGTTCTCAGGTGAGAGAATCTTGGGGCGGCTCGGCCAACATTGCACGAGTAGTAATTTCTATAAGTATGAACTACTCACGAATACGATTCTGTTCTAGCTTCACACGATGAAGTTTGGCTTGGTTTTGGTCCAAAGCAAAGCCCAGTGGTTCTACCTCCTTCCCAATTTCCATTAGATGGGCCTCGATTGGCCCGATACTACTGGATGAGGCCATCAAATCTTCTTTCTATATTAATTAACAAATATCACTTGTATTTAGAGATGATAATCGCAACATTTAGTTTCTAAAGGTCATACTGACTAACGGTCATATAATAGTCCAAACCCCATAGTATCATTTTAATTATACTCATTTTATTAAATGAAAAAGTTTTGTTGAGTATAAAATAAAACAAAAAATTAGGAAACAAGATTTATTCAAAATTTCGGGTCGTTACATTCTTCCCCCCTTAAGAAATTACGTCCTCTAAATTTTTAAAAAAAATTAGGCTTGGAAATTTCATTGAAATTTCCACATCAAAAAAAGAGTCAATAACACTATTACTTTAAAAGAAAGAAAAGGAAGTACAAAGGCCACCCGAGTTAACCCATACTAGGATTCCATGTAGGAAAGCATGGACATGGAAGAGAAAAAAAAAGTGTCATGTTCTGAGGGATAGTGATAGAAAACATGATTAGTAGAAAGTTAACATCAAGAAAATCACAAACTTATGATGGGTTAAACGGTATTTGATTTCCCAGAAGAAAACGTTAACAGACAACATTTTTGTTTTACGTTATTTTTCATAGTTTTGAGGAATTCATTTACTATATAGAATTAAAACACAAGGAAATATACTTACCTTCAAGTATAGTTTCATCCTTTAATAAGTTTCTACCAAAACTTATCTTTTCTCCAAACGATGAGCATTAAAAAAACACTTGGTCTCATCAAAAGCACAAGAATCATCTTCTAGAGAATCACATAATCCACCAAAGATTAATTATCTATTTATTCTATCTTTAAACATTATCCCAAAAATAAAAAGGGTAAGATAAAACAACTCTTCCAAAATAAAGAACCCCTAGGAAGGGAAACTACTTTTAAATCTTCAAAATTCCACGGTACTACCCAAAGTTCATCATAGACCATTCCATAAATAAATGTCCTTAAAATTCCTCAAAATAAACCAAACTAAGATTGAAACACAAATACAAGAATGATTTTATAACATAGTCTTCCAAAATAAACTTCATCATTCATATCCAAACAACATCAACCACTCCTAACATCTTATAAAAAAAGTAGATAACCTAAACATATTTTCCCCAAAATAGGTTAATCATTTCGATAAGTAACCTATATTACCATAAGTTCACCTTAAATTTGTCGATGATTCTATATATAAGTCAACCTTTATTCCTCAAAGAAAATACCGTATTAATCTATTTACCTCAATCATATAGGGTTCCCAAAATAGTGAACGTCTTCCAAAATAATAATCATCTTTTAATACCCTAGTCATCTTTTTTTTCAAGAAGAATAGCTTCCCTACATAAATATGTAGTACATAACAATAGATGTTTTTTTAATGATATAAAACCATCTTAGGTAGTGACTCGATGTTCTTTTAAAACATTAAAGATATGCTCATAGGCCACGAACTAAAAAAACAACATGACATAGACAATTATTGCGAAGAAGTCACATGTACTTTAGTCATCAAGATCCATCTCAGCATAGGACATGCATTGTTCCCTTGTCCTTGAAGATTGTTGATGCTCATCATGCTTTTCATCCCATCCAAGAGAGAATTTCCTTGGATAATGTCTAACTTCTCCACATTTATGACTTTGAAAAGTATAAGGTGCATTAGATCGAACCTTATCTCTATTCATCACATTATCCATTTTTTTAAAGCAATTAGCTACTTTATTCCCTATCACCCCACACTTAAAACACCTCTCGGTTCCTTTGTGACATTCCCCTTGGTGCCTCTTTCAACAATTTTTGCATAAATTAAATTGGGTCTTCTTTCCCTTATCAACTTTATTATATGAACATCCTTGAGACTTCATCTTCTTTTTCCATGATGAATTTGGGTAGTCAACTAGCTACCAATTATTAATTGTGATTTTTGATAGCTGGTTTGGCATAATCACAATATGTTCAACGTGATCTCTCGTCATCTCTATCACATTAATAGGTTAATCGTTACATTTCATATCACATTGGTTGTTGGGACATGTTCTTCCATTTCCCGCCATTAACTAAGAAAAGAAAGCATAATTAGGGGGTTTAAATACTTAGCCAATAATCATTAAAAGGAAAAATTAAGCATAGAAGGATAAACATGTAGAAGGAAAGTATACCCTAACTTGTGTTCCCATAAGTTTCAATCTAGGTTTTCCATGATCATATATTCTTATGTGAGTCTTTATTTTATTTTATCTTTGTTCCTTTAATAATGGTTCATACTAAGCTTATGAATTTACCAAAGCATATCCCCTGGGAGTTTCGTAACCAAGAGTGCAGCAAGGCCCCTTTTCGTGTACCAATTCTTGTTCGAGTCTAGCTCAAAGCAGTGCTTTTGGGTTTTACCCCTATGTACATCTCTGCCAGATCCACCTCTACCTGCTCGTATCCAGACAGGGATGTATTTTCTTGGAAACCCCTTACTCAATACTCACCAAAATACCAGGAAGATTTCCTATATTTAAACTTTTCAATATGGTTCTTCCTAAAGTTTTCATATCCTAATTTCCACAAATAACTAAACCTTCCTTTGAAACCAACTATAACATCCCGCATTTTTATCAGATAAACTTTCATTACATTATACAAAACCAAGGATCTTTAAGGTTTAGTGTCTTGGAAACCAGGAACTTAATACATGAAAACATAAAACATTCTACTTAAACACTTGAATGGTTTCTTCATTTTTTCATCCTAATTTCATTAAAACATCTCATAACCAGGGGACACACATCAAAAGAAATGGTGAGCAGAAGGCCCAGTAAGTAAAATAGGGGAAACATTTTACATGTGAACTTGAGATATATCAAAAGTCATGAAAAATAACTTTAAGTGATGAGAAAGAGATCATGAGGCATATCATAATAAAAATAACGTGTTTCATAACTTTAAGATGTGGCAACAAAATTTAACTTATAAAATCATGAACATATCACCAAGGTAAACCCCAAGGTGTCATTAAAAATTACCAAGGTAAACCCCAAGGTATCGTTAAAAATTACCAAGGTAAACCCCAAGGTATCGTTAAAATTGTAATCGTTAGAGATTACATCATTACCCAATGCATTGGAGCACTATCAGGGCGCACCCTTAAATTTGTCTTTTTCATCATGTGAGACACATATATCATCATCAAACATTTTATAAATAACCCATATATCATAATATAAATGGGTTTCATTTCATAATCATAACGTTTTAAAAACTGCTTTTAAGATATGATCTTTAGGTCATTTTAAACCCACGAAAAAAAGAAAGTGGGTTTCATGTATGTAAATCCCAGAATTTAAAATAGAACATTTTTATATATATGTGAATACCCCTATAGAATAAAGAGTTTTGAGTCTTAACTTAAGAAAATAAAAAAATTTGAGAAAAATATAGAGACATTTTGAGATGAAAATTCGGCAGCATAACGGCTATGTTGAAGGGTTTTAGAAATATTGAAACGAGAGGGGACATGGGTCACCCGCTCATAAATGATCCATAGAACAGTATAGGGACATAATATAAAGGATATAAGAACATGGTAATGAAATTTCAAAGGAATACCATATGAAATGAAAAACATGGAAGGAAGACAAAAACAAGATTTCTCTTATGAAAATTCGGCAGCCTAACGGCGTCACTTACAAATTCAAAAAATGAATTGATGAGATAAAATAGGGTCTCTCTTCATATGAACATAAAAGTTCAGTATGATATATATAGAGATAATACCCCAATATAATAAAAAGTAACTTGAAATATTTGACATGAAAATAGAACTTTAAAATGAGAAGGGTGAAAGAATACCTTAAAAAATGCAGCAGCCTAACGACGCCACTTAAACACTCTTAAAATGAATTGACGAGAGAAATTGGGGGTCTCTAATCATATGAACATGAAAAGGTCAGTAGGATGAATATAAAAGAACATCCCCAACATAAGAACATGGATCATAAAAGAAATGACATAAAAGAGAGTACTTGGAAAGAAAGAGAGAAGTAGGATCCCTTAACTTGAAGAGTAACTTCGAAATCCTGAAGTTTGGGACCTTGGGAGGCTTTAGGGCACCTTGGGAAGTAAGGAGACCAGAACTTCGTTGAGGATGATTTTGTAATGGAAAGGATTAGAGAATGGCTTGGTATTTATAGGGAAAGTGAGTGGACAAGGCATTGATGGCCAAGGGACACCTCATTGGTGGTATTGGAAAAACAAGTGGTATTTCCTCATGGTTTTGGCCACTTGGGACACCTCATAGCTTATAATACTATTCACAAGTTGACCATCCCTTAAAATATCTCATGTCATCATCATGATGCAGTCATGATGTCATTAAACATACCGAAACCCTAAAACTGTATTTTTACTATTCACTGAAAATTCAACTTTTTAAGAAAACTCCCAAAAAATTAACTTAACATAATATCAATGCTCTGAATTCAAAAATAAACTCCATTTTATAAAAATAATTTTCTAAATATTTTTAATTTAATTTTTAAATAAAAACACTATTCACCGAAAATTCATTTTTTTCAGAAAAAACCCTAAAAATTACGTTAACATAATATTGATGCTATAAGTTCAAAAATATAGTCCATTTTATAAAAATAATTTTCTAAATATTTTTAATTTAATTTTTAATTAAAAAACATTATTCACCTGAAAAAACTAATACTTGACTAATAATTAATGAAACTGTTATTTACCTATTTTATTGAATCACACTACTTAATCAAGGTGCCTAAATTATATTAATACTTTCTTTAAGTGAGATTACTTATCCATTTGGTCACATTAATAATCCTAAGCATAAAATCACTATTCATAATTTACTATTCATCAAAAATTAAGTTGGTCTTATTAGACTCTAAATTTCGTACTGAACATAATTATAGAAGACCATTTTTTGAAAATAATTACACATAATTAATTATTTAAGGTTTAAATACATATTTTCAAATATACTTTTTCTAGAATTCATCAAAAATATGCATACTATATTTATCCGAACATTTGAAAATTCACAAACTTCATCATAAGAAGAAATCACAATTTTTATTTAAGTCAAAGGATTACACAAGGCTGTTACGGTCTCGTTAGATAGCCCCTTATAACACCAACATTGGACCTAAGAGTAAGGTCTGCTAAGGTGAGAGAGTCTTGGGGCGGCTCAGCCAACATTGCATGAGTAGTAATTTCTATAAGTTTGAACTTCTCGCAAAGGCGATTCCGTTCTAGCTTCCCACGATGAAGTTCAGCTTGGATTTGGTCCAGAGCAAAGCCCGATGGTGCTACCTCCTTCCCATGTTCCGTTAGATGGGCTTTGATTGGCCCGATACTACTGGATGGGGCCATCGAATCTTCTTTCTATATTAATTAACCAAGATCACTTGTATTTAGAGATGATAATCACAACATTTAGTTTCCAAAGGTCATACTGACTAACAGTCATATAATAGTCAAAACCCAATAGTCTCATTTTAATTATACTCATTTTATTAAATGAAAAAGTTTTGTTGAGTATAAAATAACACACCAAAATAGGAAAATTTATTTATTCAAAATTTCGGGTCGTTACATTCTTCCCCCCTTAAGAAATTGTGTCCTCGCAATTTTTAAAAAAAATTGGGCTTGGAAATTTCATTGAAAGTCCCACATCGGAAAAATAGTCAGTAACACTATTACTTTAAAAGAAATAAAAGGAAGTACAAATTCCACCCTAGTTAACCCATACTAGGATTCCATGTAGGAAAACATGGACATGGAAGAAAAAACAAAGGGTCGCGTTCTGAGGGTTAGTGATAGAAAACATGATTAGGATAAAGTTAACAACAAGAAAATCACAAACTTATGATGGGTTAAACAGTATTTGATTTCCCAGTAAGAAATGTTTACAGAAAACGTTTTTATTTGGTGTTCCTTTTCATGGTTTTGATGAATTCATTTAATACATAGAATAAAAACACAAGGAAATATACTTACCTTCAATTATAGTTTCATCCTTTAATAAGTTTCTACCAAAACTAATATTTTCTCCAAATGATGAGCATTAAAAAACACTTGGTCTCATCAAAAGCACAAGAATCATCTTCTAGAGAATCACATAATCCGCCAAAGATTAACTATCTATTTCTTCTATCTTTAAAATTATCCCAAAAACATAAAGGGTAAGATAAAACAACTCTTTCAAAATAAAGAACCCCTAGGAAAGTAAACTACTTTTAAATCTTCAAAATTCCATGCCACTACCCAATGTTCATCATAGACCATTCCATAAATAATTGTCCTTAAAATTCCTCAAAATAAACCAAACAACGATTGAAACCCAAATACAAGAAGGATTTGATAACATAGTATTCCAAAATAAACTTCATCGTTCATCTCCAAACAACATCAACCACTCCTAACATCTTATAAAAAAAGTAGCTAACCTAAACATATTTTCCCCAAAATTGGTTAATCATTTCCATAAGTAACCTATATTACCCTATGTTCACCCTAAATTCATTGATTCTTCAAAATAAAAGTCAACCTTTATTCATCAAAGAAAATACTGTAGTAATGTATTTACCTCGATCATATAGGGTTCCCAAAATATTGAACGTCTTCCAAAATAATAATCATCTTTTAAACCCCTAATTATCTTTTTTTCAAGAAGAATAGCTTCCCAACATCAACATGTGGTACATAACAATAGTTTTTTTCCTTAATGATATAAAACCATCTTAGGTAGTTACTCGATGTTCTTTGAAAACATTAAAGATATTCTCATAGGACACGAACAAAAAAAACAACATGACATAGACAATTATTGCGAAGAAGTCACATGTACTTTAGTCATCAAGATCCATCTCAGCATAGGAATTGCATTGTTCCCTTGTCCTTGAAGATTTTTGATGCTCATCATGATTCTCATCCCTTCCAATAGAGAACTACCTTGGATAATGTCTAACTTCTCCACATTTACGACATTGAAAATTATAAGGTTCATTAGAGCGAAATTTATCTATATTCATCACATTATCCATTTTTTTAAAGCAGTTAGATACTTTATTCCCTATCACCCCACACATAAAACACCTCCTATTCCATTTGTGACATTCCCCTTAGTGTCTCTTTCAACATTTTTTCATAAATGAAATTGGGTCTTCTTTCCCTTATCAACTTTATCAGATGAACATCCTTGAGACTTCGTCTTCTTCTTCCTTGATGAATTTGGGCAGTCAACTAGCTACCAATTATTAATTGTGATTTTTGATAGCTGGTTTGGCATAATCAAAATATGTTCAATGTGATCTCTCATCATCTCAATCACATTAATAGGGTAATCATCACATTTCCTATCACATTGGTTGTTGGGACATGTTCTTCCATTTCCCACCATTAACATAGAAAAGAAAGCATAATTAGGGGGATTAAATACTTAGCCAATAATCATTAGGAGGAAACTTTAAGCATAGAAGGATAAACTTGTAGAAGGAAAGTATACCCTAACTTGTGATCCCCTAGGTTCCAATCTAGGTTATCCATGATCATATATTCTTATGTGAATATTTATATTATTTTATCTTTGTTCCTTTAATAATTGTTCATAATAAGCTTATGAATTTACCAAAGCATATCCCCCAAGAGTGTCTTAACCAAGAGTGCAGCAAGGCCCGTTGCCGTGTACTAGTTCCCATTCGAGTCTAGCTCAAAGCGGTGTTTTCGGGTTTTACCCCTATGTACATCTGTGCTAGAGCCACCACTACCTGCTCATATCCAGATAGGGATGTATTAGCTTGGAAACCCCTTACTCAATACTCACCAAAATACCAGGAAGATTTCCTATATTTAAACTTTTCAATAGGGTTCTTCCTAAAGTTTTCATATCCTAATTTCCACAAATAACTAAACCATCCTTTGATACCAACTATAACATCCCGCCTTTTTATCACATAAACTTTCATTACATTATACAAAACCAAGGATCTTTAAGGTTTAGTGTCTTGGAAACTAGGAACTTAATACATGAAAACATAAAACATTCTTCATAAACACATGAAAGGATTCTTCATTTGTTCATCCTAAGTTCATTACAGCATCTCATAACCCGGGGACATACATCAAAAGAAAGGGTGAGTAGAAGGCCTAGTAAGGAAAACAATGGAAACATTTTACATGTGAACTTGAGATACATCAAAATTCATGAAAAATAACCTTATGGCATGAGAAAGAGATCATGAGGCATATCGTAATAAAAATAATTTGTTTCATAACATGAAGATGTGGCTATAGAATTTAACTTAGAAAATCATGAACATATCACCAAGGTAAACCCCATGGTCTTGTTAAAAATTACCAAGGTAAACCCCAAGGTATCGTTAAAATTGTAATCGTTAGAGATTACATCATTACCCAATGCATTGGAGCGCTATTAGGGCGCACCCTTAAATTTTTCTTTTTCATCATGTGAGACACAAATATTATCATCAAAAAATTTATAAATAACCCATATATCATAATAGAAATGGGTTTCATTTTATAATCATAACGTTTTAAAAACTGCTTTTAAGACATGATCATTAGGTCATTTTAAACCCACGAAAAAAATAAAGTGGGTTTCATGTATGTAAATCCCATAATTTAAAATAGAACATTTTGATATATATGCGAATACCCCTGTAGAATTAAGAGTTTTGAGTATTCACTTAATAAAATAAAAGAATTTGAGAAAAAGATAGAGACATTTTGAGATGAAAATTCGGCAGCATAACGGCTATGTTGAAGGGTTTTAGAAATATTGAAACGAGAGGGGACATGGGTCACCCACTCATAAATGATCCATAGAACAGTATAGGGACATAATATAGAGGATATAAGAACATGGTAATGAAATTTCAAAGGCATACTATATGAAATGAGAAACATGGAAGGAAGACAAAAACAAGATTTCTCTTATGAAAATTTGGCAGCCTAACGGCGTCACTTACAAATTCAAAAAATGAATTGATGAGATAAAATAGGGTCTCTATTCGTATGAACATAAAATATCAGTATGATATATATAGAGATAATACCCCAACATAATAAAATTGAACTTTGAAGATTTTACATGAAAAATAGAACTTGAAAATGAGAACGGTGAAAGAATCCCTTAAAAAATTCAGCAGCCTAACAACGCCACTTAAACACTCTTAAAATGAATTGATGAGAGAAAGTGGGGGTCTCTCATAATATGAAAATGAAAAGGGAAGTATGATGAATATAAAAGAACATCCCCAATAGAAGAACATGTAGTATAAAAGAAATGACATAAAAGAGAGTACTTGGAAAGAAAGAGAGAGGTAGGATCCCTTACCTTGAAGAGTAACTTCGAAATCTTAATGTTTGGGACCTTGGGAGGCTTTAAGGAACATTGGGAGGACTCCTTGGGAGGTTAGGAGACCATAACAAATTTGAGGATGATTTTGGAATGGAAAGGATGATAGAATGTCTTGGTATTTATAGGGAAAGTGAGGGGACAAGGCATTAATGGCCAAAGGACACCTCATTGGCGGTATTGGAAAAACAAGTGGTATTTCCTCATGGTTTTGGCCACTTGAGACACCTAATACCTTATCATACTATTCACAAGTCGACCATCCCTTAAAATATCTCATGGCATAATAATGATGCAGTCATGATGTCATTAAACATATCGAAACCCTAAAACGGTATTTTTACTATTCACTGAAAATTCAACTTTTTCGGAAAACTCCCAAAAAATTAACATAACATAATATCAATGCTCTGAATTCAAATATAAAATCCATTTTATAAAAATATTTTTCTAAATATTTTTAATTTAATTTTCGAATAAAAACACTATTCACCGAATATTCATTTTTTCCAGAAAAAACCCCAAAAATTACCTTAACATAATATCGATGCAATAAGTTCAAAAACAAAGTCCATTTTATAAAAATATTTTTATAAATATTTTTAATTTAACTTTTAATTAGAAAACACTATTCATCTGAAAAAACTAATACTTGACTAATAATTAATGAAACTGTTATTTACCTATTTTATTGAGTCACACTACTTAATCAAGGTGCCTAAATTATATTAATACTTTTTTAAAGTGAGATTACTAATCCATTTGGTCACATTACTAATCCTAAGCATAAAATCACTATTCATAATTTAATATTCATCAAAAATTAAGTTGGTCTTATTAGACTCTAAATTTCATACTGAACATAATTATAGAAGACCATTTTTTGAAAATCCTTACACATAATTAATTATTTAAGGTTTACTTAAATATTTTCAAATATCCTTTTTCTAGAATTCATCAAAAATATGCATACTATATTTATCCGGAGATTTGAAAATTCAAAAACTTCATCATAAGAAGAAATCACAATTTTTTTAAGTCAAAGGATTACACTAGGCTGTTACGGTCACATTACATAGCCCCTTATAACACCAGCATACGACCTAAGAGTAAGTTGTGCTAAGGTGAGAGAATCTTGGGGCGGATCGGCCAACATTGCACGTGTAGTAATTTTTATAAGTTTTAACTTCTCGCGAAGGCGATTCCGTTCTATCTTCACACGATGAAGTTCGGCTTGGGTTTGGTCCAGAGCAAAGCCCAGTTGTGCTACCTCCTTCCCAAGTTCCGTTAGATGGGCTTCGATTGGCCCAAGACTACTGGATGAGGTCATCGAAACTTCTTTCTATATTAATTAACCAAGATCACTTGTATTTAGAGATGATAATCGCAACATTTTGTTTCCAAAGGTCATACTGACTAATGGTCATATAATAGTCAAAACCCAACAGTCTCATTTTAATTATACTCATTTTATTAAATGAAAAAGTTTTGTTGAGTATAAAATAACACACAAAATTCGGAAACAAGATTTATTCAAAATTTTGGGTCGTTACATAGTCTTAGCAGTGATATTAGGGAGTCCTAGAGATGTTAGTTGTAGTTGAGTCTAAGACTAGGTTATTCCCATAGTTTGGTTGTGAGATATATTATATTCTTTACTTTTTGAGTTTCTATACGCTACTCTACACTGTCAGTTAGGGAAACTAACACCATGGGGATTCTAAGACCTGGGGGTGTTTTCCCCAACATCCCAGTGTAAGGATGGATAGATGACTACCCCCTTTGGCCCCTCTCTCTTCTATTGGTAGTTACTTGTATTGGTACACAGAGTGGTTAATTTTCCCCCATATATGTGTGTAAATGGATATAATGTATTGTGGTTATTTTACACACATATATCCTGGTTATAGTTTCTTAATGGATACTATAGGTATGAAGTGTATAGGTTTTGGTGGCTTGAGGATCCTTACTCAGTGTATGGATTTTAATGGCTTGTGTTATAATAACGAATGTATGATATACATGATACGGGCTGTGGGGGATCTCAAAAACTACCCAGTTACTTTTGGGTATGTGAATGTGGTGGTTTGTGTTACATGAGGTGCATGTTGTGGTGCTTCGCCCAGGTGTCTTCAGGATAGCCTTTTTGGAGAGAGATTATCAGGATGTGTGACATTGGGGAAAAGTGGAAAACCTGTGGGGAAGTGGTAGTGGGGTAACCTTGATATTATTTATTATATTATATACTCTTATATGCGATACTTTGTGATAGTATCCATGGTGAGGCTAGGAACATTGTATACATGTTTAGGTTATGAGTTAGTTTCACTTGTTGTTCACTTTTCTTTAGCATGATTTCTTTAATTTGTTAAGAGAGGCTTCGGGGAGTATCCTACTAAGTATACTATTATAATCACCCTACATTATATAAACAATTTTTCAGGTTACTTGGAGAAGGTTGGATATTATGCTGGTTATTACTAGCTCGAGTTTTTGTTGGATCTATCTGGGCTTCATAGTCGATGTCATTTTACTTTATTTTGGTACTTTTAGTTTTTCCTTACAGATTTAGTAGTCTTTGCATGAAATTAAATTTGTGTACTTGGGTTTCTTTTATATTGTATTCTGAGTGGTATTTGGTTGGTGTCTATTTTATCTCTCTCTTCGACATGTTTTCTCTTAGAGGTTAATGCCTCTCATCTGTGTCTTTGTCATACCCTCGGTGCTTGTCTTCAACCCGAGGCCTACTATAGGTGGAACTCGAGGGTCATTATCTCTCTTCTAAAATTTTCAGCCCAGGAGGGGTACACATGGTGGGGAGGGGGTCGTGACAGAGTGGTATCAGAGGTCTAGTTGAGGGATGGGATGGAGTTTAGAGTTAGTCATAGGTGAGGTTCCATGGGTTCGTAGGGAAGCGGTGTTAGTCAAGTTTAGAAAGCATTATAAACACAGTAGATCGGCTAAGACATGGGTATTTAGGGCCCCCTATGATCTTATTCATGGACCTTTAAGTTTATAGTGGCTATTAAATGAAGTGATTATGGTTCAATGGTAGAGAACTAGGAAAGGATCATGCATCATTATTATTTGTGCCTATGTTTGAATGGGTAGACCTTGGGATAGTTTAACCTAAAATTAATAAAATAAAACAATTAATTAATGTTAAATTATTAAATATTATAGGTTTAGGATATCTAACTATTTTTACTTTTGCAGATATGGCTCCAGGTCGACATCCTTGTCAGGCTCGCATAGAATATGTTCACCAGGTTGTGCTAGCAGATCGTCGTAGAGTAGAGGTTGATAGTGATGGCACTTGGAGGAGGACACTTCGAGAGTTTCAGTGCCAGATTCTATTGAAGTATGAGGGAAAAATTTCATATGCAATCACGGAAGACTAGTAATAGGGTATTGAGATATCTTTCAGTTATATCCATTCTTGGAAGGAGCACTTAATATCGTTGGTTGTGATAATGTTGTGTGGATCAGTGAGGAAGTTGTGGTTATTATTCCTTGAATATCATGAGGAGTCAGTGGTCTCATGGGAGGAGTTCTGAGACCAGTTCAGCTTTTATTCTCTTTCTTTGACTATAAAGGCAGCCATTGTCTAGGTGTTTCTTACGCTTTGATAGGGGATTTCCAGTGTTTGAAAGTTTGGAATCCATTTCAAGAACCTTTTGCGATATTCTTTGGACCTTTTTTCAAATGAGAGAGCAGGGTGAGGAATTTTGTAACACACCCAAGGTTTTGAAAATAAATATTGAATGCATGAAACACTGAGTCCCTACAAAACAACACATTTTATAATGTAGTCGTTAAACACAACTTTGCCTCTTCTATGTTTTGAATTTCGAAAAATGGTCATCTAGAGTTGTGATCAGTAAGTCATTTGGAGTCTGATAAGACAAACTTGATTTTTGGTCAATAGTAACATACCCTTATAAATAGTAATATTAATAGTAATAATACCCTTATGAATAGTAAATAATTATATTATTTTATTTTATTAAGGTAATAAGATAATGAGATCTTAATTAATTTTTCAATGTAATATAAAACTTAGTATACCTTTAAATTTTTTATTTTTCAAATTAACTATGATTTTATTTAAAAAATAAAATAATAATATTTAGAAAATTATTTTTGAAAAATAGAGTTCATTTTTGAATTCTATATGTCGAAAAATCTTAGGGGTGATTTTTTAAAAATTTTCTGAAATTCTTGAATTTTTTATGAATAGTGAAATACAGTAAATTACCGTATATACAAATTATCAATTAATTACACTATTTATGACATAATGAGTGATTAAAGGAAACTTTTTTCAAACTCACATACATTTATTACTATTATGGGTCACATGAACCAATTATTTTGGTTGTCTTGAGAGAATTAATAAAATAATGAATAGAATATTCAAAATTCACTCCACTCCTCCACTATAACCCCCCCCCCAATCCCTCTTCTCTTCACTCCACTAAGACTTTAATATCCTCAAATTTTTGCCCAATTACCCTTATCTAGTCACTCCCCATGTCCAGGAATATCTTGGTCTTTCCAAAAGACCAAAACCCCTTCCCTTAAGGAGATTCTCAAGGAGGTTATTTCAAGAGTTAAATCACCCTTCTTTTTCATTTAGTTTCATTTCAATTTATCTTCTTTTGTTATCCTATCCTCACCTCCTCTTTCCAAATGACCATGATAGATCTATTAACATATATATATTGGGATTATATCATGTTAATGGAATAACCATCATCAATATCCTTACTATCTCTCTCTTTTTTTATAAATGAAATCAACGTCCATGAGGATCCAATTTCTAACCTTCGTGGACGACGAATTTTCATTCTTCAATTTCTCCTTCATTACTTGTCATGAAATAATTTTTATGGTTCAATAAGACATTAATATATTTATTATAACCTAATTAATATTCAATGACCAGTATAAGCACATATTGTTAAATCATATGACCAAACTAGTTCCAAATAATCAAAATACCGCAAAAATAATCTAAGTGAATGTTATAAATATTTCATCTAATGATTCATCCTCTTTCCATGTAAACAAATGATATAAATTACCATTAACACTTATGGATGTTTATAAATAATATTTTATTTAAATTCTGGAGATTTAAATCCATTCCACATGAACTCCATCACTTAAGAACAAGTGAAACGCTTATCAAAATAAAGAAAACAAACACTCTCGAACGACGAAATTCAATATAATAACTTATAAATAAGGGCATAAATGAACTAAATATAATTATGATAAAATAAATAAATGTATAATATATTCTAAAATAAGTTGTTAATAATTTTAATTTCATATTCCAGGACCTTAAGTTCAAGAGCATAACACATTCTGACTTAAGGTAAGGGTTTTTTCACCCGAACCTCCATTTTCATTCGGGTTACTTTTATTGTCTAATTTCCTCAATGAAGTTATTATGTATTATTGTGTACTCTTAATTAATTCTGTGTTAGTTATATATATATTTTTATCAACCATAATCCTTTATTATTTTATGGAGAGTTACACGTTTCAAAAGGAACATTCAAAATTATTTCTGAAATACATGCCCGTTTCAAGGGAATTTCCCAAATCCTTACCTATTTTCAAAGGCACTCTATAATATGTTTTTCGAAACCATTATCTTTATAAAATCACTCATTTTATTATGAAAATACTATCTTACTTCACTTATAGTTTTATACAAAGATTTTTTTCAAAAGAACTCTTCTTTTCAAAATAAAAGAGTATTTATCTCAAAAATTGCTTAATGATTTTATAAGAGTATTTCGATCTGATTCAACACTCTTGTTGATTCTTATGTATTATTGGGTTTAATCATTTATAATTTCATCTAAAATATTTTATTTAATGGTTTATGAATAATTTTATTGTGGATTATTCATCCTAAAATCATTCATCATATTACTCATAATGGTTAGTGTTTTATGTTTAATGATTGGGGAAAGTTAATTACATTTCATATGATAGTTTCAATATGAATGTATATGTTATTTATGTTTATCCCAACTCATATGAGGAATAAATTGGGATTATTATGTGATGGTTGGGTCCCGCTATATCCCCTCGATGTATTAGTAGGTCTCATGAGACAAATAGACGTAGAATTGGCCGATGCCTTTCCCAATTTGATATATGGTTTTTGTTGAGGCCATAATCATTTTTTAGATGTCTTGGACGATTCCTTGAAAAAAAAATTCAGAATTTCTGACATATTCACTTCCCTCATTATGAAGCTATTAATTGAAAGTTCTTGTGGTTATTCAACTAGTAGAATACCTGTGATTATGTTTTATTATGGAATTATTTACTCAGCTCATATTCCTTCCATAATGTGTTCAAGTTTATTATTTATAAAGGCACGTGTTTTTAATTAATCACCTTTCCTAATTTTTATGTTATCTTACACTATATTGCTTACTCTTACTAAGTTTTTTATCTCACCCCTTTATTTTGTTTCATTTTACCAGGATATGAAGAAGTTAGTTATGAGTGACTTGTAAGCATAATCTAGGAGGCTTTGATGTTTCTAATGAAATAAATTAGTGTTGTATTTCCCTTCATGATGTAATGTTAAACTTATATATGTATCTTGTTTCCAAAAGATACTAAACTAATTGTTCCTTCAGAATACATATTCCTTGTTTATATGCCAATGTAATAAAATAAGGCATCGGCTCTGGACAACAGGGGTCGGTACCTTACAGTTGGTATCAAAGGAAGTTTAGTATAAAACCTGGAAACTAGATTTAGAAAACGTATATTAGGGAATGAATCCCTAAGTTATTATTTGAGGATAATCATAGAATAACATCCTGGTATTTTGGTAAGGAATAGATTTTGTGGATATTTATAGATAATATATCTCTGTCTGGATACAAACAGGTAGAGGTGGATCTAGCATAGATGTACCTAGGAGTAAAATCTCCGATAAGGAATTTTGGGATTGAATTGGGGTATCTTGGTACACAAAAATAGGAATTGTTGCACTCTTTGTATTGACACTCCTGGGGGATATGCTTTGGATAATTCATATTTTATTTACAATTCATTATGAAGTATTTAAATGTAAATTTTTCCTCAAAGAAACTATTTTTGTGATTATGGGATTACTCATGCATAGGATCTCAATTTATGCTAAGTATTTTTTTTAAGTTATGATTATATATTATGATTCATACCCTAATATAGTATATGCCATTATTTAGAAATAGAGCCTGGTGGAAGGAATGGAAACTGCACGAAAGCGTGTTTCCCCTATAGGGATTTCCCTCTGATGCAAGATAATGATGTTGGCTCTCGTGCTGTGACTAGTGCTAAGAAAATTATAACTATACTAGGAAAACTTACTCAGGTTTTGAATAATAACCTTACCTGTATGAAGCATCCGGATCCACCATGTGGAGGAGCTATGTTAGATCGCTTTATGCAATAACAGCCACCATCATTCAATGGGACTACAAACCCATTTTTAGCTGAGTAGTGGATAATTTCCCTAGAGAAGATATTTCTCATTTTGGGATGTAATGAAAAATAGAAGGTCATCATGGAAGTTTATCGTCTATCGGGAGATGTGGATCAGTGGTGGTCATTAATCCAAAACACAAAGGAGGAGGAAGAGATAGAAGAGATGGAATGGAGGGACTTTAAATAAATCTTACAAGAGAAATACTTTCCTTGTGAATAGTGAGTGGATATGGAAAGTAAGTTTATGAATTTGAAGCAAAAGGAAGATGTTAATATTTCAAAGTATGAAGCTAACTTCAAAAGGTTAGAAAGGAATGTTTTGGACTACATACAAAATCTGAGGAGCAAGATTGATCTATCATTTGATGTAATAAATCCATTCCTCTGGCAGGCTCTGGTCTCCCATAGTTTCTTATCATATGAAGATATAGTTTAATGTGCTATCTTGATAGAAAATGAATTCTCTAAGTCTTATGACTTTAAGGGAAATCAAGAGAAGAAGAGTGATACTGAAAACTCTGGGAAAGGAAATAAAGAAATAGGGAAGCAGGGAAGAGTTGAGTTTCCACCGTGTGATAATTGTGGAAGGAAGCACCCTGGTGCGTGATTAAAGGGAAAAGGAGTATGCTACAAATATGAATAGAAATACCATAATGCTTGTGATTTCAAGGGTAATAAAGAAGATATTAATGTTTAATGATATAATTGTTGGGAGTTGGGGAACTATGCTAATGATTGTCCAAAGCATCAAGGAAATGTTCCACAGAAAAGGCCAAGAGAGCAAGGCCAAGATTATGTGACCACAACTACAAATGTTGAAGTTCTGAATGACGTGGTGGTAGGTAGATTAATCATTTCTTCAAAATTATCCAATGCTTTATTTGATTCAGGATCATCACATTCTTTCATATCTTCCCAGTTTTCAAAGAAAATTATACATGTCCAATTTGATTTAATAAAGGATTTATCATTCAAAAGTCATAATGGATGTATCATTGCAACAAAGGAATGTCAATCAGTCCCTCTCATGACACATAAACATGATTTAGTTTCTAACCTTATCATCATACCAATGATTGACTTTGATATAATTCTCAGTATGAATTGGATATCAAATTATGATGCGAAGATCTGTTGCAAGAAGAAGGAAGTTACAATTTTTGAGAATGGGGTAGAATCCTTTATCTTTAGAGAAGAAACCTTGCCATCTGATTCTCATCAAGATCCACTCCCAGTAGCTCTACTAAATTCAATTATTGTTGAGGAAGGGAATGCAATGACTATGGGTGAGGAAAATAATGTTCAAATAGAAGATGTACCTGTTGTGAAAAATATATTGACGTCTTTCCAGAGGATTTACCTGGACATCCTCGAGAGTGGGAAATCAATTTTTCCATTGACATAATACATGGTTCAAGGCCCATATCAAATACCCCTTATATAATGGCCATTTTGGAGTTAGTGGAACTAAAGAAACAACTATAGGAATTGAGTAATAAATTATTTATTCGCCCTATTGTTTCTCTAGGGGGGGATCCCCTGTTCTTTTTGTTAAGAAGAAAGATGGATCCATGAGGTTGTTCATTGACTAAAGGTAGATCAATGCTATAAAAATAAAGAACAAGTATCCCCTACCTTGCATTGATGATTTATTTGATCAACTTTATAGAGCCCAATATTTTTCAAAGATTGATCTTCAATTTGGATATCATCAGTTGCTTGTGAGGAAGGAAGACATTCCAAAAACAGCATTCCAAACCAAGTATGGGCATTATGAGTTTACAGTAATGCCTTTTGGACTAACTAATGCACTATCTATTTTCATGGATCTAATTAATAGAGTTTTCAATGAATATCTTGATGACTTTGTGGTATTATTTATTGATGATATCCAAGAATACTATAAAATCTATGAAGATTGTGAAAATCACTTGCGCACTATTAAAAATACTCTTAGAAGAAATGAATTCATTGGGAAGTTTACCAAGTGTGATTTTTGGATCCAATTAGTTTCCTTTCTAGACCACATTGTCTCTAAGGATAGAATATATGTATATCTTATGAAGACAAATGCTTTGTAAGAATGTCATACTCCAACGAACATAACTAAGGTACGTAGTTTTATTGGTTTAGCAAGTTATTATCGGTGTTTTGTTCAGAACATTGCTCGTTTAGCCAACCCAATGACCATGATTACAAGAAAGGGGTTAAGTTTTTATGGAAAAAGGAATGTGAATAATGTTTTAAATAATTTAAGAGAATATTAGTGAATGCTCCAATATTGACTCTACCATCAGGGAATGATGGATTTGTGATCTTTAGCGATGCGTCAAAGAAAGGACTTGGCTGCGTCCTTATGAATAATGATATATTTATCGCCTATTCATCTAGGCAGCTAAAAATTTAGGAAAAAAACTATCCAACACATGATCTTTCTAAAGATTTGGAGACATTACCTCTATGGAGAAAAATGTGAGATATATACAAATCATTGGATTTTTAAATATATCTTCTCACAAAAAGAACTCAACATGAGAAAAAGGATATGGATTGAGCTACTCAAAGATTATTTTTACATAATACACTACCACCTGGGGAAGGAAAATAATGTGGCAGACGCTTTGAGTAAAAAGGACCATGGAATTCTGAACAAGATGATAGTTTAAAGCGATCCTTTTTTCATGGATCTAGTAAAGATGGATATGGGAATTATCAAATAAGGAAACACATCACTACTTTTTCAAATGGTTTCCAAACCTTATTTACTGGAAAGGATAAAATTTCTCAGGCTAATGATGAGGAGTTTCAAAAGAAAATTAACGTTTTAAATGATGGGAATTTGATTGACTTCATATATGAAGGTGGTATTTTGAAATTCAAAAATAGGATTTTTGTTCCCGCTATTCCTGAGCTAAAGAGGGAACTATTGGATGATTCTCATAGCTCTAATTTCTCTATACACCCTAGTAGCACAAATATGTATAGAGATATAAAGGAAAAATTTTGTTGGGAAAACATGAAGAGGGATATTGCTGACTATGTATCGAGATGTATGGTTTGTCAACAAGTAAAGGCTAGAAGACAACGTCCTGAAGGATTCATGCAACCCATTCTTATTCCTATGTGTAAATGAGATGATATTACAATGGACTTTGTCATGGGATACCAAATACTCCAATAAAGAATGATGAAATATGGGTCATTATTAACCATCTTACTAAATCAACACATTTTCTTGCTATAAGAGAAGATTTACCACTTGAACATTTAGAAAGACTATATATTAATGAAGTTTTCAGACTTTATGGTGTACCTTTAGAAATTATTTCAGATCGTGATACATGTTTCACATCACAATTCTAGATGTATTTAAAAGTCACTAGATACTGATATTCATTTGAGCACTGCCTACCACCCACAAACTGATGGACAATCACAACAGACTATTCAAATTTTGGAAGACATGTTGAGCTCCTGTTAACATGACTTTCAAGTTATGTGGGATCATTATTTACCTCTCGTAGAATTTTCTTATAATAATTTCTTCCATTAAAGTATTCATATGGCACCATATGAAGCATTATATGGAAAGAGATTTCGTAAACCAACATGCTGGGATGATTTTGGTGAGAGAAATCTCATAGGCCCAGAACTTGTTGAGGAAACATCAAAAAAGGTGAAGATTATCCAAATCCATATCAAAACATCTCAAAGTAGGCAAAAAATCTATGATGATAATCGAAGGAAGGATTTGGAATTTCGAGAAGGAGATCATGTTTTCTTAAAGGTATCTCCATGGAAGGGTATTATACAATTCGGTAATAAGGGAAAATTAAGTCCCAGGTACATCGGACCTTTTGAAATTCTGGACAGAATTGAAACCGTAGCTTACCATTTGGCAATGCCGCCAAGTCTCTCCAAAGTTTACAATGTGTTCCATGTGTCAATGTTAAGGAAATACATGCCAGACCCAACACATGTACTCACCTATGAAGAAATAGAACTTGATCCTGATCTGTCTTATTGTGAAGAGCCTATCAAGATTCTTGATACCAGAGAACAAGTATTGAAAAATACTCATCTGTTAAAGGTTCTTTGGAAGAACCATATGATAGAGGAAGCAACATGGGAGCCTGAGGAGCCTATGTTGAAGACATACCCAAATATTTTTAGTAAACATTTTTTTAATTTTGAGGAAACAAATTTTGTAAGGAGGGGAGAATGTAACACCCTGAGGTTTTGAAAATAAATATTGAATACATGAAACACTAAGTCCCTACAAAATAACACATTTTATAATGTATCTGTTAAACACAAAATTTCCTCTTATATGTTTCGAATTTTGAAAAACGGTCATCTAGAGTTGTGATCAGTAAGTCATTTGGAGTCTGATAAGAAAAAATTGATTTTTGGTGAATAGTAACATACCCTTATGAATAGTAATATTACTCTTATGAATAGTAAATAATGATATTATTTTATTTTCTTAAGGTGATAAGATAATGAGATCTTAATTAATTTTTCAATGTAATATAAAACTTAGTATACCTTTAAATTTCATATTTTTTTAATTAATTATGATTTTATTAAAAAATAAATTTATAATATTTATAAATTTTTTTAAAAAAATGTAGTTCATTTTTGAATTCTAATCTTCAAAAATGGTAGGGGTGAATTTTTGGGATTTTTCTAAATTTCTTGAATTTTTGATGAATAATGAAATACAGTAAAATACCGTATATACAAATTATCAGTAAAATACACTATTTATGACATAATGAGTGATGAAATTACACTTGGTTCAAAATTTAATGCACGTATTACTATTAGGGGTCACATTAACTAACAATATTGGTTGTCTTGAGGGAATTAATAAAACAATGAATAAAATATTCAAAATTCACTCCTCTCCTCCACTATAAAAACCCCCCTCACTACCTCTTCTCTTCACTCCTCTAAGACTTTAATATCCTAAAATATCTTCCCAATTACCCATCCCTAGTCACTCCCCATGTGAAGGAAGTTCTTGTTCTTTCCAAAAGACCAAAACCCCTTCCCTTAAGTAGATTCTCAAGGAGGTCATTTCAAGAGGTAAAGAACCCTTCTTTTTCATTTAGTTTCATTTCAATTTATCTTTTTTTTATCCTATCCTCACATAACATATCCAAATGACCATGATATATACATTATCATATATATACTAGGATTATATCATGTTTTTTTAGGAACCATAATCAATATCCTTACTATCTCTCTTTTTTATATAAATGAAATCAACGTCCATGAGGTTCCAATTTATAACCTTCTTGGATGACAAAGTTTCATTATTCAATTTCTCCTTCATTACTAGTCATGAAACCATTTTTATGGTTTAACCAGACATTAAAATATGTATTTTAACCTAATTAATATTCATGAACCATTATATTTACATATTATTAAATTGTATGGCTAAACTAGTTCCCAGTAATCAAAATACGGCTAAAATAATCTAAGTGAATGTTATAAATATTTTATCTAATGATTAATCCTCTTTCCATGTAACCAAATGATATAAATGACCATTAACAAATATTTATGTTCATAAATAATATTTTATTTCAATTCTGTAGATTTTCATCCATTCCACATGAACTCCATTACTTAAGAACAAGTGAACTGATTATGAAAATAAAGAAAACAAACACTCTAGAACGACAAAATTCAATATAATAACTTATCAACAAGAGAATAAATAAAATAAAAATAATTATGATAAACTAAATATATTTCTAATAGGTTCTTTAAAAATTTATTAATAATTATGATTTCATATTCCAGGACCTTAAGCTCAACAGCGGAACACATTCGGACTTAAGGTAAGGGTTTTTTCACCCAAACCTCCATTTTCATTCGGGTTAATTTTATTATCAACTTACCTCAATGAAGTTCTTATTTATTATTGTGTAATACTCATGAATTATGTTTTATTGTTCTATATATGTTTACCAACCATAATCCTTTCTTATTTAATGGGGAGTTACACGTTTCAAAAGGAACTTTCAAAATTATTTCTTAAATACATGCTCATTTCAATGGAATTTCTAAAATCCTTACCTATTTTCAAGGGAACTCTATAATATTTTTTTGGAAACCATTATCTTTATAAAATCACTCATTTTATTATTAAAATAATATCTTACTTCACTTCTAGTTTTATACAATGTTTTTTTCAAAAGAACTCTTCTTTTCAAAATAAAAGGGTATTTATCTCAAGAATTGCTTAATGATTTTATAAGAGTATTTTTGGTCTGATTCAACACTCTTATTAATTCTTATGTATTATTGGGTTTACTCATTTATTATTCCATATACCATATTTTATTGAATGGTTTATAAAAAAATTTATTGTGGTTGATCTATCCTAAAACCATTCACCATATTACTCAGAATTGTTAGTGTTTTATGTTTAATGATTGGGGAAAGATAGTTACATTTAATATGATAGTTTCAATATTAATGTATATGTTGTTTATGTTTACCCCTGCTCAAATGAGGAATTCATTTGACTTATTATGTGATGGGTGGGGCCCTCTATATTCCCTCGATGCATCGGTATGTCTCACGAGACAAATAAATGTGGAATTGGCTGAGGCCTTTCCCAATTTGATATATAGTTTTGGACGAGGCCTTAATCATTTTTAGATGTCTGGGCCAAGGCCTTGATAAAATGTTTTAGAATGTCTAGAATATTCACTTCCCTCATTATGAATCTAGTAATTAAAAGTTTGTGTGGTTATTAAACTATTATAATACTCGTGATTATGTTTTATTATGGAATTATTTACTCAGCTCTTATTCCTTCCACAATGTGTTCAAGTTTATTATTTATAAAGGCGCATGTTTTCAATTATTCACCTTGCCTAATTTTTATGTTATCTTCCACTGTATTTCTTACTCTTACTGAGCATTTGAGCTCACTCCTTTCTTATGTTTCATTTTCCCAAGATTTGAAGAAGTTAGTTATGAGTGACTTGCAGGCATAATCTTGGAGGCTTGGATGTTTCTAATGGAATAAATTAGTGTTCTATTTCCCTTCATGATGTAATGTTAAACTTATATATGTAACTTGTTTTCAAAAGCTAATAAACTAATTGGTCTTTTGGGATAAATATTACTTGTTTATATGCCAATGTAATAAAATATGGCACTGGCTCTAGGAAACTGTATTCAGGTCCTTACACATTTTGGTGAGGTTTTTCATCCAAAGATCCAGCACTAGGTCACCCTGTTTATGGTAAAGGCACGTCCTGAAGTGCTAGAAAGGGAAGAGTTTATCAATAGTACATTAGATAGAATCGGATCATCATAAGAGGGGAATCTTCTGGATTCCTCATGAATCATATTGGTGGTCTGGGGTTCCCAGTTTATAGGGTAGAAGTGTTTCGGTTCAGCTGAGGATACGTCACTACCCTCAATGTATCTTTTCTCTAGGGGTAAGTAGCTCTCAAGTCTATGATAAGGGATCAAACATTTTTTTCTTGTGGTGTCTAAGATCATCAGTAGTGAGAGTTTCTAAACTTTCTGAGTAGTTAGTGTGCGTCATGTAACACCCCAAGCTTCCATGGTATGCTTCTCTTTGAATAATGTGATAGCGTGTGTTGTACGCAACACCGAGTTCTAACACACCATAACCAATCAAACTAGCCGTTATGAATAGTAATACCTATTTTTTAAAATTATATATATTTTATTTTTTAAAATGGACTTCATTTTTTGATTCGTAATATCGAATTTAGCCTAAGGTGAAATTTTGGTACTTTTCAGATAACTTTAATATTTTGATGAAGAGTGAAAATTACTAAATTTTAATTAAAAACAACTTTTTTAATCAAAATAATTAATAGTGATAAATTATGAATTTGAGAGGTTTTAAAGTATATTTAGAATATATTTTTACAATTTAATACAATATTGGTCATTGGACATAATTTTACAATTAAACCGGACATAAACAAGTGTCAATCTTTTGATAGTTATTATCTCTTAAAAACACGCTTTTTGTTTTAACAACGGGAATTAATTTTAAATTAATTTCTGTAACTTCTGTGTTTTGAATTTGGAAAAATGGATTCCATATTTGGAATCAGGATTTTCAAATTGTGTAAATAGGTAACTTTTATTTTTAGACATTTTGAATAATTACCTCGGTAAATATTTTATTTACCATGGTTAAGGGTAAATCCGGTAAATAAGGGTTAAAAAAATAATATTATAATAATACTAAATTACCCTAAAACGTGTCCTAGCCTTATTGTTTGATACATGTTCTACCATAGGCATATTTGGGTCAATTTTGGGACCCCATGGAGCCACTTAAAGGTGATAGGGACACTTTATTTTAATTAAGTTAAAATGAATACAAAAATAACACAAGCATATATCTTTTAGAAAAACAATTTTTACATAGGGTTATATATGTTGTATTTTAGACTATAAATATTATTTATAAATCTAAAAAGATTTCCTATATAATTATATTTTATTTATAATTTTTAGAGATTACATAATTTAATTTATTTATGACACAATGATGATGCAGTAATTAACATAATAGTGAAAATTTGAAATAATTGATATTATAAATACCCAAATAAATATAATTTGAGACTTTTAATGAATTACAATAATTTTATAGGATAATATGACATATTAGAATTTATTTAATTAACTTTTTTCGAAGTAATCATTCTGTTATGAGTTTCACAAAAATCAACTATTGAACAGTGTCAAAATTGACATAAAAGAGTTTTTAAAACAAATATTATATTATTAATTGATATTAAATTCCTAAAAATTTAATTTTCGTCCAAGAGACTTATATCATGATAGTTGTATCATTAATGGACCACTTGGGGGTCTCTTGGATGTATATAGTAAGTTTATTAACCATATTATATAAAAATACAAAGAGATATTGTAAAAGTGAAACTAATTAACTAAGAGTTAATACTTAAAGATAAGGTTAATATATTGACCCAAACTGTCTAAATTATATTGGTTGAGTTGTATTCGACCCATACCCATCTTAACATTTAAATAATCAACTTTGGATCCATTAGAAACCGAATATGAATTTATTATAAATTAATATTTCAAGCTTTTCCAAAGGTGCCCCTCACCCCTCTTATAAAAGGGCACTCCTCCTTCTCATTTCTTCACACCTTTAAAGCCTTTTGGTTCAGACAACACCTGACCAAATACTCTCTCAACTTCCCTCACTACAACCTAGAGGCCTTAGTTTGATCAGAAAGCCAACCTAAGGTTCCCTTTTGATCAAATCAAAAGGAAGAACCCGAAGAAGAGGTAATGATTTCACCACCCTTTTCCAAGTTCCTTTCTTCTTCCACTTATTATTTATTTGTTATTACCATTATAAAATAATAACTCCAGTATATTATATATACTGTGATGTAATTATAAATATGTTACAACCATATTCAGTATTCTATCCACCCTTTGAATAACATGTCACCATACGTGCGTACGTACGGCTTACTGTCTCCACGTCGTGGTGTAATTGTTATTCAATATATTATTATTTGGATGGGTATAATAATGATGTGTAACTCATGTAAATAATAAATATAACATTATAATGATTCTGTATATATGATATAATATCAAATTATATATTATTTTAATATCAAAATAATGATATTGTCGCTCGTGCGTACGTACGGACTACCGTCTCCACGAACGCGATGAGATTCATTCTCCATCGTATCCATTCAAGTATAATTATCATTTTCTGATTTAAAAATGATGTTTAAGGACTTGATATCATTCTGGATATGAATAATATACAACCTATCCATTAAAAACATGGCTTACGTAACAAAACATATAAAATAAAACGAGTAAGTTAACACCTAAAACAACGATAATACTAAGATATTATTAACAAAGCAACGTTAAAAGATCATATATGATATCATATGAATGCATATGATTCTTGTATAATTTAATAAAAATTATTTCACTATTATACAGGAGGTTAACCTACCCCAACCAAGGAAAAGTACAAGGTAAGGTTTTATTTCACAATCTCTTCATTATCTGAGGTTGTTTATACGTAATAATCTACTGGGATCTCTTTATCATCCACATCCATGTTTCTTAAAAATGAATTTCAAAACATTTTTACTATTTACTAGAATATGGGTTAAAGTCATTTATACCCTTGTTTGACTTTTTATAAGAGGTTTATAAAGGAATCTTTCCGTCGTTTTCCAAACAAGGTGCTTTTAACCTTTTCGACAGAATTAAGGTAAGAATGTTTTTTTTAACTTATACGGCGGGTGCGGTTATTTTCCACCATTATAAAATCGTCGAAGCTTCCCTTACAAGCTTATAATAATATTTTCAAAGAAAATGTTTTATTTTATAAATATATGACTCTTAAATTATTTCAAAAATAGAAAGAGATATTTCTCTAAAAAGAGTTTTGATTTCATCTATGTCAACATCCTTTGATGGATTTTACGCTTATTTAAAGTTGATTTATTATGATACAAAACTTCGATATTGTATTGAAGGTTTTGTGATATGTTTGACTGTGGATGTGCTATTTTTATACCATTCATGGTTTATGGTGAAAGTATTGACATTTCGTATGCTAGTTTTAATACGAATGTTTATGTTATGTTTAAACCTTTTCATATGGGAATGCATTGGACATAATATGTGATGGGTGGAGCCCGCTATAGCTCTTCGATGCATCGGTAGGTCTCATGAGACAAACTAGTGTCTTGGCACAAGGCCTTGGAAAAATCTTATTTGTAGTCTTGGCACGAGGCCTTGGCTATGTGGTTATGATAGTCTGGCATTATGCATTCCATCATTATGAAAGTGGTTATTGATATTGCATGTGATTATTCGATTAGTAGAATATCCATGTGAATAAGTAAATGGAATTATTTAATTTTAATTTTGCCATACTATGTTGAAGTTCAAGTTTAAAAGGCTTTTGTTTTAGTTATACATTGCCTTAAATGTTTATGCTTATTTTTGAAAGTTTTCTCTATATTGTTATCCTTACTGGGCATTTGAGATCACCCCTTTTCTATGTTTTATTTTTCCCAGGAAGTGAAGAAGTAAATTATGAATGACCTGCAGGGATATTATGTGGGGATATGAGTGTGGAATATGGATAAAATATGTTGTTTTAGTAGTTTTCTACTTTATTATGTAATGTAAAACTTTATGAATATATCTAGTGTTTCCAAGGCTACTAAACCAATCGGTCTTTCAAGATTTGATCTTTCTTGTGATCATGCCAATGTTATGTAATAATGCACCGACTCTAGGTAACAGGGGTCGGGGTGTTACAGTTGGTATTAGAGGAAGTTTAGTACAAACCTTGGAAACTAGATTTAGATAAACTCTGATTAGAGAACGTAGACCTAAGATGAACTTTGAGGATTAGTATAGAATAACTTCCTAGAATTTTGGTATTGTAGAGATTTTGTGTGTTTTCCGAGCAATACATCCCTGTCTGGATACGAGCAGGTAGAGGTGGCTCTGGCACAGATGTACCTAGGGGTAAAACCCGAAAACACCGCTTTGAGATAGACTCGAACGGGAACTGGTGCACGACAACGGGCCTTGTTGCACTCTTGGTTACGACACTCCCAGGGGATATGCTTAGGATAACTCTCATTTTCTATACAAATCATTATGAAGGGTTTATGAGTATATACTTCCTTAAAGAAAACATTTTTATGATTATGGATTAAATCCTTAAATAGTTTAATTTCTGTTAAGTGTTTTATAAGTATGGGATTATGTATTTTGATTCATAAACTGATCTATTTTATGCCATTGTTTAGAAATGTCACCTGGTGGAAGAAATGGAAACTATATCAATGCATGTACTCTATGTAGGGATTTCCCTCCTGCTCAAGATAATTATAGTGGAGCTGGTGATGCAACTGGTGCCGATCAGCTAATCACCATACTGGGACAACTCACTCAGGTTTTGAATAATAACCTTACCCATATGGAGCACCATGATCTGCAGCGTGGAGGATCAATGTTAGATCGATTCATAAGGCAAAAACCACCAATGTTCAATGGGAATACAAATCCCTTAGTAGCTGAGCAATGGATAAATTCCCTAGAGAAAATATTTCAGGTTTTGGGGAGTAGTGAAAGGGAAAAAGTTGTCATGGAAGTTTACCACCTCACTGGAGATGCTGATCAATGGTGGTCATTGATTCAAAATATGAAGGAAGATGTTGAAGTATCAAATATGGAATGGAGGGAGTTCAAAGATCTACTTTTAGAAAAATACTTTCCTTGCGACCATCGAGCAGATATGGAAAGGCAATTTCTGAGTCTGAGACAAAAGGAGGATGAGAATGTCGTAAAGTATGAGGCTAACTTTACAAGGTTAGCAAGGTATGCTGGAGATTATATACGTAACCCAAGAAGTAAGATTGATCATTTCTTTTATGGGTTAAAACCATTTCTCCGTCGATCATTAGTCTCACAATCCTTCTCGTCATACGAAGACATTGTCTCATGTGCTATCAAGACCGAAAAGGAATTCTCTAAGTCTTATGACTTTAAAGCAAAGAAAGAGAATAAGAGACCTGCTGATCAATCTAGGAACAGAAATAAGGGGAAGAAGGGAAAGGTTGAATATCCATCATGTGGTAAATTTGGGAAGAAACACCCTGGTACTTGCTTGAAGGGAACAGGAGTCTGTTACAAGTGTGGTGAAAAAGGCCACAAAGCTCGTGATTGCAAGGGGAAGAAGGAAGTCACCAACGTTCAGTGCTATAATTGTAGGGAGATGGGGCATTATGCAAATGAATGTCCTAAGCGTTAGGAGAACTTACCTCAGAAAAGGCCAAGGGATCAAGGCCAAGCTTATGTTATCACTACTGCTGAGGTAGAAGATCCGAAAGACGTGGTGGCAGGTAATTTAATGGTTTCCTCAAGTTTAGAAAATTCATTATTTGATTCTGGATCATCGTATTGTTTTATATCTTCCCAGTTTTCTAAGAAAATTAGATATTTCCCATTTTATTTAACAAGGGAGTTATCAGTTAAAACTCCTAAGGAAAGTATCATTGCAACAAAGTTTTGTGAATCAGTCCCCATTAGAGCACATAAATGTTCTTTATCTGCTGATCGCATCGCCATACCTATGATTGAGTTTGATATAATCCTCGGTATAGACTGGCTCTCGGACTATGATGTGAATATTTATTGTAAGAAGAAAGAGGTTACGATTCTTGATGATGATGATAAGGAACACCTTATCTTTAGAGCAGAATCGTCACCACCTAATTCTTATCTAGATCCACCCCTAGTAGCTCAACTAAATTCAATTATTATGGAGGAAGAGAATGAAATTATTGTGGGTGAGGAAAGGAATGTTCAAATAGAGGATGTACCTGTTGTGAAAGAATATGTAGATGTGTTTCCGGAAGATTTACCTGGACATCCTCCAGAACGAGAAGTTGAGTTTTCCATTGATTTAATTCCTGGATCAAGGCCTATATCGAAGACCCCTTATAGAATGGCCACTGTATAATTAGTTGAACTAAAGAAACAACTAGATAAATTAAGTAATAAGGTATTTATTCTCCCTAGTGTTTCTCCATAAGGAGCCCCTGTTCTTTTTGTTAAAAAGAAAGATGGATCTATGAGGTTATGTATCGACTACAGGGAGATCAATGCTATAACAATAAAGAACAAGTATCCCCTACCTCGAATTGATGATTTATTTGACCAACTTCATGGAGCTCAATAATTTTCAAAGATTGACCTTCGATCTGGATACCATCAGTTGTGTGTGAAGAAGGAAGACATTCCAAAGACAGCATTTCAAACCAGGTACAGGCATTACGAGTTTACTCTAATGCCTTTTAGATTGACTAATGCACCCTCTGTATTCATGGATCTGATGAATAGAGTTTTCAAGGAGTATCTCGATGAATTTGTGGTGGTATTTATTGATGATATCTTGGTATACTCCAAAAGCTATGAAGATCATGAAAATCACTTACGCATTATCCTGAAGACTCTGAGAAGACATGAATTATATGGGAAGTTTAGAAAGTGTGAATTCTGGCTTCATGATATTTCTTTTCTTGGCCATATTGTCTCTAAAGATGGAATCTCTGTTGATCCTTCTAAGACTAAGGCAATCCAAGAATGGCCAGAACCGACGAGTATAACTGAGGTACATAGTTTTATTGGTTTATCAGGTTATTATCGACGTTTCGTCCAGAATTTTGCCTGATTGGCTAACCCATTAACGAAGCTCACACGTAAAGGGGTTAAATTTGTTTGGACAAAAGAGTGTGAAGAATGTTTCGAAGAACTGAAGACAAGATTAGTCAATGCTCCTATATTGACTCTACCATCGGGGAATGATCGGTTCGTTATTTATAGTGATGCATCGAAGAAAGGACTTGGTTGTGTCCTTATGCAGAATGATAGGGTTATTGCCTATGCATCATGACAGTTGAAAATTCATGAACAAAACTATCCTACTCCTGATCTCGAGTTAGCAGTTGTGATCTTTGCTTTGAAGATATAGAGGCACTACCTCTATGGTGAAAAATGTGAGATTTATACTGATCACAAGAGTTTGAAGTATATTTTCTCACAAAAAGAACACAACATGAGGCAAAGTAGATGGATTGAATTACTCAAGGATTATGATTGTACGATACACTATCACCCGGGGAAGGAAAACAAGGTGGCAGATGCTTTGATCAGAAAAGACCATGGAGTTTTGAACAATATGAGAATTGAAAGGGATCCAATTTTGATGGATCTAGTGAAGATGGACATGGGAATAACTAGGGAAGGCGAAACATCAATTCTTTTTCAAATGGTTGCCAAACCATCTTTACTAGAAAGGATTAAGAGTTCTCAGACCGATGATGAAGAATTTAAAAAGAAGATTAAAGTTGTGAATGATGGGAGATTGAGAGACTTTGTGTATGAAGATGGAATTTTGAAATTTGGGAAGAGACTTTGTGTTCCCGATATACCTGATCTAAAAAGGGAATTACTGGATGATGCTCATAGTTCCAATTTCTCTATACACCTTGGGAGCACCAAAATGTATAGAGATTTGAAGGAACATTTTTGGTGGGACAATATGAAGAGGGAGATTGCTGATTTTGTGTCAAGATGTATGGTTTGTCAACAAGTGAAAGCTGGAAGACAACACCCTGGAGGAGTCATGCAACCTCTTCCCATACCGGAGTGGAAATGGGACAGTATTATGATGGAATTTTTCATGGGGCTACCAAAGACTCCTAGAAGGAACGATGCAATATGGGTTATTGTTGATCGTCTTACCAAGTCAGCACATTTTCTTGCTATAAGAGAAGATCTACCCCTGGAACGTCTAGAAAGACTATATATTAATGAAGTTGTGAGACTTCATGGAGTACCCCTATCGATTGTTTCTGATCGTGATCCCCATTTTACTTCAAGATTCTGGAAAAGTCTTCAGAAATCCCTGGATACTGAACTTCATTTGAGCACTGCTTACCACCCTAAGAAAGATGGACAATCAGAACGGACTATTCAAACCTTAGAAAACATGTTGAGATCTTTCTCACTTGACTTTCAGGGTATGTGGGATCAATATTTACCTCTGGTAGAATTTTCCTATAACAATAGCTTCCATTCGAGTATTCAGATGGCACCATATGAAGCGTTATACGGAAAGAGATGTCGTACACCAACCTGTTGGGATGACGTTGGTGAAAGAAACTTTTGAGGCCCAGAACTGGTGGAGGAAATGATGAAAAAGGTGAAGGTAATCCAAAATCACATCAAAGTAGCTCAAAGTAGGCAGAAGAGCTACGCCGATAATCGAAGGAAGGATTTGGAATTTCAAGTTGGTGATCATGTTTTCCTGAAGGTATCTCCATGGAAGGGAGTCATACGTTTTGGTAAGAAATGTAAATTGAGTCCCAGGTACATCGGACCTTTCGAAATTCTATAACGAATTGGGGATGTAGCTTACTAATTGGCAATGCCGCCAAGTCTCTCCAAAGTTCACGATGTGTTCCATGTATCTCTGTTGAGGAAATACATGCCTGACCCAACACATGTACTCACCTATGAGGAGTTAGAACTGGAACCCAATTTGTCTTATTGTGAAGAGCCCGTCAGGATTCTTGATATGAGAGAACAAGTACTGAGAAACCGGACGACGTGTCTGGTAAAAGTTTTCTGGAGAAACCATAAGATGGAAGAGGCAACATGGGAACCCGAGGAACTTATGATGAAGAACCACCCGAGTCTTTTCATGCGATAATATTCTAGAAATTTCGAGGATGAAATTATTTGTAGGAGGGGAGAATGTAACACCCCAAGCTTCCACGGTACGCTTCTCTTTGAATAATGTGATAGCGTGTGTTGTACGCAACACTGAGTTCTAACACACCATAACCAATCAAACTTACCGTTATGAATAGTAATACCTAATTTTTGAAATTATATATATTTTATTTTTTAAAATAGACTTCATTTTTGGATTCAGAATATCGAATTTAGCCTAAGGTGAAATTTTGGTACTTTTCGGATAACTTTAATATTTTGATGAATAGTGAAAATTACTATATTTTAATTAAAAAAAACTTTTTTAATCAAAATAATTAATAGTGATAAATTATGAATTTGAGAGTTTTTAAAGTATATTTAGAATATATTTTTACCATTTAATACAATTTTGGTCATTGGACATAATTTTACAATTAAACCGGACATAAACAAGTGGCAATCTTTTGATAGTTATTATCTCTTAAAAACACGCTTTTTGTTTTAACAACGGGAATTAATTTTAAATTAATTTATGCCACTTCTGTGTTTGTAATTTGGAAAAATGGATTCCATATTTGGAATCAGGATGTTCAAATTGTGTAAATAGGTAACTTTTATTTTTAGACATTTTGAATAATTACCTCGGTAAATATTTTATTTACCATGGTTAAGGGAAAATCCGGTAAAAAAGGGTTAAAAAAATAATATTATAATAATACTAAATTACCCTAAAACGTGTCCTAGCCTTATTTTTTGATACATGTTCGACCATAGGCATATTTGGGTCGATTTTGGGACCCCATGGAGCCACTTATAGGTGATAGGGACACTTTATTTTAATTAAGTTAAAATGAATACAAAAATGACACAAGCATATATCTTTTAGAAAAACAATTTTTACATAGGGTTATATATGTTGTATTTTCGAATATAAATATTCATTAGAAATATAAAACTATTTCCTACATAATTATATTTTATTTATAATTTTTATAGATTACATAATTTAATTTATTTATGGAACAATGATGATGCAGTAATTAACATAATAGTGAAAATTTAAAATTATTGATATTATAAATACCCAAATAAATATAATTTGAGACTTTTAATGAATTAAAATAATTTTATAGGATAATATGACATATTAGGATTGATTTAATTAACTTTGTTTGAAGTAATAATTCTGTTATGAGTTTCACAAAAATCAACTATTGAATAGTGTCAAAAATGACATAAAAGAGTTTTTAAAACAAATATTATATTATTAATTGATATTAAATTCCTAAAAATCTAAGGTTCGTCCAAGAGACTTATATCATGATATTTGTATCATTAATGGACCACTTTGGGGTCTCTTTTATGTATATAATAAGTTTATTAACCATATTATATAAAAATACAAAGAGACATTGTAAAAGTGAAACTAATTAACTAAGAGTTAATACTTAAAGATAAGGTTAATATAATGACCCAAACCTGTCTAAATTATATTGTTTGAGTTTTCTTCGACCCATCCCCACCTTAAAATTTAAATAATCAACTTCGGAGCCATTAGAAACTGAATATTAATTTATTATAAATTAATATTTCTAGCTTTTCCAAAGGTGCCCCTCACCCCTCTTATAAAAGGGCACTCCTCCTTCTCATTTCCTCACACCTTCAAAGCCTTTTGGTTCGGCCAAACCCTGCCCAAATACTCTCTAAACATCCCTCACTACAACCTAGAGGCCTTATTTGGATCATAAAGCCAACCTAAGGATCCCTTTTGATCAAATCAAAAGGAAGAACCCGAAGAAGAGGTAATGATTTCACCACCCTTTTCCAAGTTCCTTTCTTCTTCCACTTCTTCTTTCTTTGTTATTACCATTATAAAATAATAACTCCAGTATCTTATATATACTGTGATGTTATTATAAATATGGTACAACCATATTCAGTATTCTATCCACCCTTTGAATAACATGTCACCATACGTGCGTACGTACGGCTTACCGTCTCCACGTCGTGGTGTAATTGTTATTCAATATATCATTATTTGGATGGGTATAATAATGATGTGTAACTCATGTAAATAATAAATATAACATGATAATTATTCTTTATATATGATATACTATCAAATTATATATTATATTAATATCAAAAGAATGATATTGTCGCTCGTGCGTACGTACGGACTACCGTCTCCATGAACGCGATGAGATTCATTCTCCATCGTATCCATTCAAGTATAATTATCATTTTATGATTTAAAAATGATGTTTAAGGACTTGATATAATTCTGGATTTGAATAATATACAACCTATCCATTACAAACAGGGATTACGTAACAAAACATATAAAAGAAAATGAGTAAGTTAACACCTGAAACAATGATAATACTAAGATATTATTAACAAAGCAATGTTAAAAGATCATATATGATATAATATGAATGAATATGATTCTTGTATAATTTAATAACAATTATTTCACTATTATACAGTATGTTAACCTACCCCAACCAAGGAAAAGTACAAGGTAAGGGTTTATTTCACAATCTCTTCATTAGGTTGTTTATACGTAATAATCTACTGGGATCTCTTTATCATCCACATCCATGTTTCTTAAAAATGAATTTCAAAACATTTTTACTATTTACTAGAATATGGGTTAAAGTCATTTATACCCTTGTTTGACTTTTTATAAGAGGTTTATAAAGGAATCTTTCCGTCGTTTTCAAAACAAGGTGCTTTTAACCTTTTCGACAGAATTAAGGGTAGAATGTTTTTTTAACTTATACGGCAGGTACGGTTATTTTCCGCCATTATAAAATCGTCGAAGCTACCCTTACAAGCTTATAAGAATATTTTCAAAGAAAATGTTTTATTTTATAAATATATGACTCTTAAATGATTTCCAAAATAGAAAGAGATATTTCTCTAAAAAGAGTTTTGATTTCATCTATGTCATCATCCTTTGATGGATTTTACGCTTATTTAAAGTTGATTTATTATGATACAAAACTTATATATTGTATTGAAGGTTTTGTGATATGTTTGACTGTGGATGTGCTATTTTTATACCATTCATGGTTTATGGTGAAAGTATTGACATTTCGTATGCTAGTTTTAATACGAATGTTTATGTTATGTTTAAACCTTTTCATATGGGAATGCATTGGACTTAATGTGTGACAGGTGGAGCCTTCTATAGCTCCTCGATGCATCGGTAGGTCTCATGAGACAAACTAGTGTCTTGGTACAAGGCCTTGGAAAAATCTTATTTGTAGTCTTAGCATGAGGCATTGGCTATGTGGTTATGATAGTCTGGCATTATGCATTCCATCATTATGAAAGTGGTTATTGATATTGCATGTGATTATTCTATTAGTAGAATATCCATGTGAATTACTAAATGGCATTATTTCATTTTACTTTTTCCATACTATGTTGAAGTTCAAGTTTAAAAGGCTTTTGTTTTAGTTATACATTGCCTTAAATGTTTATGCTTATTTTTGAAAGTATCCGCAATATTGTTATCCTTACTGGGAATTTGAGCTCACCCCTTTTCTAAGTTTTATTTTTCCCAGGAAGTGAAGAAGTAAATTATGAATGACCTGAAGGGATATTATGTGGGGATATGAGTGTGGAATATGGATAAAATATGTTGTTGTAGTAGTTTTCCACTTTATGATGTAATGTAAAACTTTATGAATATATCTAGTGTTTCCAAGGCTACTAAACCAATCGGTATTTCGAGATTTGATCTTTCTTGTGATCATGTCAATGTTATGTAATAATTCACCGACTCTAGGTAATTGGGGTCGGGGCGTTACACGTCAAGTGTTCCACATCAGGTTCCTCTATTGAGACAGTTCCAACCGAGGCAGGAGTAATAGGTTTCACCAATTTTGAATCAGTAGAGAGTAGATGTGGAAGGTAGAGGATATCCTCAACATGATACTCACCCTCAGAGAGAAAATTGAGGCCATGGAGGTGGTTATAGTTAGGGTCAAGGAGGCTGTGGAGCAGGTCATGGTCAGCTTCATGTGTTAGCGTTCCCAGCACCAGGAAAGCCAAACATTGTTTGAGGTGCCCATTTCTTTTTTTATAATTGTGTGTGTGCCTTATTTTATTCGGGAGTGACACACTCCTTCATATCACCTACCCTTTTCCATGCCTTGGGACTTGTGTTAGAGAGGTTTCCAGTGCCCTTGGTGTTGACTATGCCAGTTGGAGGTCAATATGACTTGCTTGAAGTATGTAGAGACTGTGAGCTAATGTTTGGGAAGCACCACTCTTGGGGATATTTCTTATGTTTATAAATACAACTATATTATTTCATCCTCAGAATGGATGGGTTGTATTCAGTGCAGGTTAACGTAGATTGTTTCTGGAGGTAGGTGGTGTTCTTCGATTCTAATATAGTGTTACTCGTTTTTTTTGGTGAGTGAGACCCTTGAATGGGTCATAGGCATGTTCTTTATTTTTCATCCTTGATGGATGAGCTAATGTTTATTTCGTCGTAGGTTTAGTAGTCTTTATTTTCTAGGGTCAAGGAAGATTACCTCAATGTATTTCTAGAAGAATTTATAGAATTACCCCCTTGATGTAAGATTGAGTTCAGGATCAAGCTATAGCCAGGCGTGTCTCTTATCTCGATGTATCCATATAGGATGATGTCTTATAAGTTTTGGGAGTTGCGTATACCACTGGATGGTCTGTTAAAGTGTGGTTTCATTCATCCAAGTGTGTCACCATGGGGTGCGCCATTTTTGTTCATAAATATGGATGGTGGAATTTTGTAGTTGTATGTCAATTATCGTTGCTTAAACAAAGTGGTAGTGAAGAATCGATATCCTCTTCCACAGATTGATGATTTATTCGATCAACTAAAGGGTGAAAGTTGGTTCTCAATGATCAATTTTCGGTCAAGATATCATCATATGTGAGTGAATGATGTGGATATTTTAAATACTGGCTTTTTGTCATCATGGGAATTATAAGTTCATTGTGATCTCATTCGATGTGATGAATTCTCTAGCTGTGTTCATGGGGTTGATGAACTCTTTGCTTCATGAGTTCCTAGATAAGTTCTTGGTGATTTTCATCGACAAAATCCTTTTTTAATCTTCATCTGAGGAGGAGCATGCAGAGAATCTCTGTGTCGTTTTGTGAGTTCTTCGTCGATATCATCTATTTGGGAAGTTTTTGAAGTTTGTGTTTTGGAATTGAGAAGTCTGTTTCATTGGTAATGTTGTATCCCAATAGGGAGTATCTTTGGATCCATAAAAGATATAAGTATTTGTGACTTGGGAAGCTCCCAAGATAGTGGAAGAGGTGTGAAGTTTCCTTGGTATTTCAAGCTATTATATGAGGTTCTTAGCCTATTTCTCTAATGTTGTGACTCCTCTAACAATGTTGACCAGAAAATATCAGGCATTCGTGTGGACTAATCAAGTTCAAGAAGCTTTCGATTATCTGAAGGATAAGTTGGTCAGTGCTCTAGTTCTTTGTCTTATAGTATAAAGACTTTAGTTTGAGGTTTTCTATGATGATATTTTTCTAGGATTAGGTTGTGTTCTGATGTAGTAGAGATTAGTTATTTCTTATGGGTCTTGACAGTTGTGTCCCCACGAATGTAACTATACCACCCACAATCTCGATTTGGTAGTAGTGGTGTTTTCCCTAAAGTTGTGGAGAAATTACCTCATTGGAGAGCATTTTGTGGTCTTCACTAATCATAATATCCTGAATTACATTTTCTCCCAGTGTGACTTGAACTTGTGATAGCATCAATGGATGGAGTTCTTATATGATTACAACTTAGAAATATCATATACAAATTGTAAGGGGAATGTTGTAGTTGAAGTTATAAGAAAGAAATCACATAGTGATGTAGTGCATGAATCAGGTGATTCCTGGAGAGTAATGGAAGAACTCTTAGTATTACATATCGATATAGTATATATTGGGGAAGTTGTTATATTTTTTAGATGATGGTGTTTTCATATCTGGTGCAACAGGTAGAAGAGTACCAGTTGGGGGATCTTGAGGTGGAGGTTTGTAGAGATCGAGTTGTTTGTGGAAAGGATCCTAGTGGTTGGTTTATGGATGAAAAACATCGGGTGTTGTTTTAGGGTAGGCTTTTCATTCCTTTGGTAATGTGTGAGATGGTTCTCAAATAGTTATATATTTCTCCCTTAGCAGAACACCTGGTGTGAAAAAGATGTATCGATCTTTGAGGAGTCAGTTTTTGTGGCCTGGGTTGAAGCGTTTTTTGCAGAGTTTGTATCTCGATGTTTGGTCTTCTAAAAGGTGATGGTGGAGCATTGTGTTACCAATGGTTTTCTCCTTCTGTTAGATGTTCCTTAGTGGAAGTGGGAGGAAATCTAGGTGTACTTTGTTACCGGTTTACCTCATGATCAGGAAGGCTATGATGCTATATGGGTGTTAGTGGATCATTTGATGAAATCATCCCACTTCATAGCAATTAATGAGTTTATATCAGTGCAGGTTTTGTCAAGTAAATATCTGGAGGAGGTGTTGAGACTCTATAGAGTCCCAAGGATGATTATTTCCGATTGAGATCCTTGTTTTACCTTCAGAGTGTGGAGAGGTATCTAGTATGCCTTTGGTTATCTGATATTCCTTAGCATTGATTTTCATATGTAGATGAATGGTTAGATAGAGTATACCATCCAAAATCTTGAAGATGTGTTTCACTCACGTGTCCTAGGTTTTAGAGGTTCGTGTATGAGACACTTACCCTTGGTAGAGTTCTCTTACAATAATAGTTTTTACTTCTATATCGTTATGGAACCTTTTGAAGTCTTGTATGGTCAATCTTTCTATTCTCCATTGTGCTGGACTGGGGTCATAGAGTCAGCAATTTTTGAGCCAGAACTAGTACAGAACATGAAAAAGATGGTTCAGGTGATTCATGATAGGATGGAGGTAGCACAGGATCATCAGAAATCCTATTTTGATCATAATATGAGACCTCTAGAGTTTGATTTTGGGGATCATGTGTTCTTGAAGGTGACTCCCCGTCATGGGTAGTGAAGGTTTGGTCGTGGGAGTAAGATTTCTCCCTGGTTTGTTGAACCTTTCAAAGTGCTGGATCGTGTTGGAGCCATGAAATATTGGGTATCACTTCCCCTATAGATGAGAACGATACACGATGTTTTTCACATGTCGTAGCTCCGTTGTTATTTTCATGATGGTTCTCACATCATCAATTGGGGATAGATCAACATTGATGATGATGAGACCTTTTAGGAGCAGCCTTTAGAGATCCAGGACTATAAGGAGAAGGTGTTTTGTGGGTGTAAAATTCCCTTGGTTCGTGTCTTATGGCGACACAATGGTATGGAGGAGAGTATCGGGTAACATGATTCATAAATACGTGCTTATTACATTGAGTTGTTTGATTTTTATCTATTCTCTTGTAACATTGTTCCTTTGGTGTTTTTAGACCCTTTCTGTTTATTAGATGGATTTCTCTTGTTTCTTGATTTGGCTTTCTCACTTTTCAGAGGTATCTCCATCAGGAGAGTGTTTAAGAGATGGTTTTGGTTGTCATATGGTTTCATGTTGTTCTTTTTATGAATAGGTTGAGTTTCTATGGTGGAAAGATCCTTGAGAAGTATCCCATGGGGTGGATGTTCTGACGACTTATTTTTCGTTACCTCTTTAGGTTGGTTTTGTATTCTTGGGGACAAAAATGTTTTGAGAGGTATCTGATGTAATGGTTCGGACCTCTCAGATCCATTCCTTTGTGAAAATCTAGTGTTTGAGATGTTCTGGGATGTCAAGGTAACTTATTACAAACACTTTACAAAATTTCCATTTCTATGAATAGTATTTCCAGCTATCGGTAGGTCATCTATCGATAGGTGCTACAGTGTTTCCAATTGTTGTTAGGTTCATCTATCGGTAGGTGCTACAGTGTTTCCATCTGCCAGAAGGTAATCTATCGGTAGGTGCTACAGTTTTTTCAGATATTAGTAAATCATATATTGGTAGGTGATATAGTGCTTCCAACTATCGGTAAGTCATCTATCGGTAGGTGCTACAGTGTTTCCAGTTGTCAGCATGTCATCTATCAGTAGGTTCATAGTATTTCCAACTATCAGCAGGTCATCTGTTGGTAGGTGCTACAGTGTTTTCATCCATCGGTAGGTGTGCAGTGTTTCCAGATTCCTACAGATTTTCCCCTTTGACATTATATTTTACATAAAATTCATTCAAACCTTTTTTTAAGGGATTTAAGTCCGATTCAAAGCCCATAACTTCTATCGTAATATTCCTAAGTGTCTGGGTGCGTTTATATGGTCAAACTGCATAGTCTTGACAAATCCTCTTTTAATGTAAAATCTAAACCTTATCTAAACTGCTGCTCTGTTTATATTTTCAAAAGGCCTAGATACCTTCATCTATGTTATTTATTATTGTTTTCCATGGTATGATATTCCTAGACCTTTATTCCCATAGTATTCATGTGATCAAACTATAAACCTTGGATCATTTTCCCCGTGGAGTTTTTCCTGTAACATGTGCACTCCCTGTCTTGGTGCAATCAGGAAGTATCAGTTCATCTTCAATATAAGATATGTTCTACCCCCATATTCTAGGTTCCTTGATGCATTTCCTCCCATTTATCCTTTATCTTTGATTTCATGTGATCTCCATGTTTCTAGTGTAGATTTCTCAGTTACTGGTTGGTATGGTGGTGTCGCAGCATCCTCGGGTGGATGTAGCCATTACGAGAGAGGTGATCATGATCCGCTATGTTGTATCGTTCTCATGCAAAGAACATTGGAAACCTTTTGTGGTAGGGGATTCTTGGATTCTCTATTTTATTTATGAGCAGTCATAGAGTTATTATGATTTAGCCACTGGATCACAATGAAATTGAAATAATGAATATTTTAACCAGATTGAAGAATTGGTATCGATCGTATTGTTTTGCTTTATACCATGAAAATGGTTTGCCTCTTGATTCTCTAGATTGTGTGATAGCTATGATTTCATTGTTTATCATGTTTTTCTTAATGTAATTTGGTAAAGAATGTAAAACTGAGATTAATTGTAAATTTATTGGCTACATAAATAAATAAGAATGTTAATGAATCCAGTTGTTGTTATTATGATTTGATTATAATCAAATGGATGTAGTTATGAATTTTTAATTTAATTGGTTAATTCAATATGGAATAAATATTCATTTGTGAAAAAAATATAATACCTTGTAGGGTTCTGAGTCTCCCTCTTACTTGTAAATTCCAAGAACCTTATGATTTGGAGCGGTGAGTGCTCATTGTGTATAAAGGTTTAATGTCTTGTTTAAGGCCAAGAGCCTGGTTTCTATGTTTTTTGTTTCATGCTACTTGTGTTGTGGTTTGAGCCTAGGATAGTTGAGCCTGGAAGGCTATTGTGGTGTGTGGTGGAAAGGATTCCCAGTGGTGGTGGTGGCAGTAGTTGATGCCTGGAGTGTCGAGATGCATCAAGTTATGCATGTGGGTGTCGGGGAGGACACCAGAGATGATGGAACGGGTTGAAGATGGGCTTACTAATTGATGTGAAAGTGGTTAGTAATTAAATATGTTTTTTTATCTGCTTTACTTTCCCCGTTACTTGAGGTAGATGGTCTTGCTTACCCTCCTTCTAAAATATGTGAAGGCACACGAGGTATTCCATGTTCTTTATGTATTTAGATTCTCTAGAATGGATGGGTCGATGATCTTAATATAGGTGGAAAAGACTTGATGGGTAGTTCACCTACTCAATATGGTGAGCCCCTTGTGTTTGTTATCCTAGGATGTTTTCCTATAACACCTAGAAATGTGGAAATATGGAAAGTGGTAATGTTGTTAATAAATAAATGAATAATTTTTTAAACTATAGAGGGTTGTAACTTGATGGTATACAATGATGATGTTGTGTTTCTAAGAAGTCATGGAATCAGTTTGGTTATGCCTAGAGGGAATGGATCTTTGTTGAAATGCTAATGGAATGTCATGTGGAGTTGATAATAGTTAATTAATGTTTAACAAATTAATTAACATAAAGTTAAATTGATGAAAATGGATAAAATAACTTAATATAGATCTTTAAATGGTTTTGTGATTATAGGATACCTAGTATTAGCGGTGGAAGTCAGGAGTCCAAGAGATTTTAGCTATAGTTGAGTCAAAGACTAGGTTTTACCCATAGTGTGTTTGTGAGCTATATTATATTCAATAATTTTTTTTGTTTCTATACACTGATCTACCCTTTAAGTTAAAGAAACTGACTCCCTGAGGATTTTGAGCCCTGGGGGTGTTTTCCCCAACATCCCGGTGGGAGGATGGATGGATGAGTACCCCTTTTGTCCATATTCTCTTCTCTTGATAGTTACTTGTGTTGGTATGGACAGTGGTTAGTTTTCCCCATATATTTTTGTAGAGATTTGAAATGAATTGTGGTTATTTCACACACATATATCCTGGATATAGTTTCCTAATGGCTACTATATGTATGACATGTATAGGTTGTGGTGGCTTGAGGATCCTTACTCGGTGTATAGGTTATATTGGATTGAGGTATAATACTCGATGTATAATATACATTATACGGGATGTGGTGTCTCTTGAAAACTACCTGTTTACTTTTAGGTACATGGATGTGGTGGTTTATGTTTCATGAGGTGCATGTTTTGGTGCTTTGCCCAGGTGTCTTTGAGCTAGCCTTTTTTGAGAGAGATGCTCAGGATGTGAAACATTGGGGAAAAGAAAAAAAACTAGTGGGAAAGTGTTAGTGGGGTACCCTTGATATTATTTAATATATTATATACTCTTATATGTGATACTTGGTGAGAGTATCCATGGTGAGGCTGGGAACATAGTATACTTAGTTAGGTGACGAGTTAGTTTTACTTGTTTTTCATTGTGTTTTATAATGCTTTCTTTATATTTTCTTTAGAGGCTCTAGGGAGGATCCTACTGGGTATATTATTATAATCACCCTACATTAGATAAAAAAAATTTCAGGTCACTTGGAGCAGGTTGGAGATTAGGCTATTTACTACTAGATCGACTTTTTACAAGAGTTTTTCGGGCTTCACAGTCGCTGTCGTTTTACATTATTTTGGTACTTGCAAATTTCTCTTTCATTTGTTATAGTCTTTTCATGATGTCACATTTTTGTACTTGGAATTATTTTATATTATATCCTGAGAAGGATTTAGTTTTTTTCTATATTATCTCTATCTTCTACATGTTTTCTCTTATAGGGTAATGCCTCCCATCTGTGTGTTTGTTATACCCTCAATGTTAGTCACCAACCCAAGGCCTACTTGAGGCAGAACTTGGGGGTCATTATCTCTATTCTCACATTGCCAGCCTAGGAGGGTTACACTTTGTGGGGAGGGGTCATGAAACTAATTCTAATACAAATTTTATCTATTTTCTTATTCATATTGATCATCTGATACTAATTTTTTTGTATCCTCTATCTCATACCACTTCATTTGGTGTTACTGCTTCTGATACTTCAATATAAGATATATAAAGTTCTTCATTCAGCACCTCACTTATTCAAAAATTAGCATGGTAGAAACAACTTAATCAACCTTTTTCTTAGTTTAATTTCTCCTGTTTCTATAGGAAATGTTTCTCAGAAAATTTTGGGAGCATCTTGAACTTCAAATTCAAAGTTCTTTCTCAAACATTGAATATCATGTTCAAAACATTATTTAGTTTAATTCCTTCAAACCTCCAAGTAAATAGGTTTTATCTTTACTCTAAAATAATTATTATAACTATATTATTAACATTATTCAAACCTCCTTGGAATAATATCTTGCATTTTGATTCATACTTCATGATTATTGGAGTATTAAATGGCCATTTCAACATCATCACATTTAATGCCTTTAAAAACGTTCATTTAATACACCTTTGTAGGAAATTATTCACTTAGTACTTTCTTATCTGAGGAACTCATGATCTCTCATTTGGTAATATCTATCAAATGGTCTCACAACCATTATTCTATTAAATAATTATATTTGATACCTTCTTCAAACTTCCTTTCATCTAGATCTTTCAAAACAATTCCTCTATCTGGTTATCTTTATATGTTTCTTCTATCTGATTAATTCATCATAAAAAACACTTTTTGATCATTCAAAAGCCTCTTCCTAATGAACTTCACAATCATTCTACTTTTTAATGGTCTTTGGAATATTTCATTTTTCATATCTCTTTGAGTTATTCTATTTCATTTATGTATCTGAATACTACACTTGAAACCCTATGTATGATGGATTCACTTAGAAACCTCTTTATATTTCCCTCACTTGGAAACCTATAGATATTAAAATAACAAAATCTTCTCTAATCAGTAACTTTGAAAAAAAAATTGATAGAATTCATACATATAATCATCTAAAACATCTTTTTCCACAACATCCAAGTTTCTTTATCTAGAACTTATTCAATATTTCTTTCATCTGACACATCCAAAAAACTTATTTGTATGATCATTTTACATACATTCTTTTTCATAACCCATAGTTCCAACATGTTCCATCAACTTATTCTTCCAACTAACCTTAGCTATAATCATGAATATATTTTTATAAACATTGTTTTTAGTATTTTTAAGAATATAAAATAATCTCTTAATTTTTCTTTGTTCAAACATCTCAATCTGGTGGAACTTTGAAAACAATTAGATAGAAATTTACTCTTAGAATCTATCTAATCAATTCAATCGGTTGGACCCCATCCATTCAACTCAGTCCATTAGACTTGGTATGTTTACCTTTTTAAGGAAGGCTCAACACTGTTAAGTAATTTATGCTTTCCAAAAAAATAACCCTTATAAAATCCTTCATCATTTATAACCATCTTCTTCTTAAAAAAACATCTCAAATATTATTTGTCTCAATAGGAATGACTTAAAATTTAGATATAAATGATTTTAATGATTTATATATATATTATAAGTGTACTTTATAAATAAATTACAACAGTTGGGGAAATATAAAGGAATTTATATTAAAATTATGAATTTTTCATAATATTTAATTTAAAATATTCAAATTGATAAATTTATTATTTGAGAAATTATTTAAACCATGTCAAAAGGATTTTTGTTGATTGATTTGATTAGGGTTTAAATAATATTAAATATGTAATATTTATATTATATAATTTTTTTATATAATTTGAATATATTGTGTCTATATTTTAGTTAATATATGTATTTAAAGAAAATATCATATAAAGGATAATATAAAAGAGTCTATATTGAGAATAAATATAAATTGCATATATTATTTTAATCATGTAATGTTTATAATTCAATTAAATATTATAAATAGTTTATAACTTCATGATTTATGAATTGTTCATAAATTATTTCTCATGTTTAAATATATGAAAAAAAATAAGTTTTTTAGTTTATTTCAAGATTTATACATGAATATAAATGTTATATTATAAATTTTTAGATATTATTTAGTTTAAATTGTTAAACTACTTCTATAATTTCTAATACATGCATCAATGGAGTCACATGCTAAGTATCATAATTGATTTAGTTTTCTTTTACCTTGACTCTAGCTTGTACTAGGTTTTGAGCTTGAATTAAGGATTTAAATATAGTTTATACATATTAGGTGTTATAATTATAATGGAATTGAGTTCACTATTGATTAATGTAACCTTGGGTAGAGGGAATTTATGTCAGAATTCTCACTAGACTAAAGGATTTTTCCTTGACTAGAAAATTCTAGGATGGTTATTTCTTTCTCCAAGATTACCCATGTGGGTATTGTTGTTTTTAGATGATTCTTATTCTTTATATGAATGGTTTTAATATACCTTATTCATAGGATGCATTGATATATATATATATATATATTTGGATATTAATTTAGGTTAGTAACATTATTTATGAGTTTTGTAGAGAGTTACACATCAGTATAGTTTGTACATATTAATTTATTGGGTGGAATAAGGATTTTAAACTAAATCATTAAAAATATAAATAAATGTAAAGGTAAAATGTTATAAAATATGGTGTTATTGAATACCATTTAAAAATATTATGTTTTATATTCCTTTTAAAACAAACACTTTTCAAGACCTCGATCATTAAATAGCTAAGGTTCTACCGAAGAAGGTTACAGTGAATTATCTTGTGTAAAGAAAGAAAGTAATGAGATGACCCTAAGAGTTAAGTGGTTTTTTTTGGGTTTTATTTTGTTTACACTTGGATAAGAAACCCTAATAGTTATGATACTAAATGAATTGTGTTGATTTTATCTCCATGATGTATTTAGAAAAGAGTTGTCTTCTCAACCATCCAAGATTCATTTATGATATGATAGAAATGATGTCCTAAATAAAAAATAAGTGATGAAAGGAATTCCAATGCAGACTGATTACTCAATGGAATATAGATATTGGTCCATGAAACACTTTTCATGGGTATGTAAAAATATAATTAAACCCTAGATTAATATACAGTACAGTGTCAACATTAGGTTGTCTCTAGAGAGGGTTTTTTTAAAAATGATTGTCACTTTTTAGTTAGAAAATGGGTGATTTTTACTTGTTCAATTTTGAAAATAGATGAAAGAAAATGAAATGAGGATATTGGAATATTTTTAATGAAAATTGATGGGCTCTGGGTTATATATCCAATTATAATGTTATCATATTCTTCAAATGGATTACTGCTCTTATAATTAACTGATGAATTAGAGGTTCCAAAATTGTTTAACTTCCTAACCTTCATGGAATGAATTTTTTGTGTAATAATATTAAAAAAATATTGGTTTATCCTCCTACTTATGTGTTAGAATTGGTATCAATGAAACATAATAGTGAACCTCTCTTAAATTATTTAAGTAATACTAAATCACGTTTTTTTGTTCCTAAGCAACTCAAGAGTATTAAACTACCTTCATATATTCACCATCAATCACCAAACACTTACCCACTCAACCTAGTTTATTCCATTATATATGAAATATACTAAGTGGATGGATATAAGTGATTATTGGCCCAAGTATAATTCAAGTAATAGATTTCATAATTCAAACACAATCTTATTGAATTATATAAACTGCCACTGAATAGTAAAATTGATTAACATATGAAATATGTTTATGTATTGAAGTTTATAAACTCAAGAATTAAAATCTAGCATCCTTCCCTTACCTAATCATCCAAGTTTTTTACCCCTACATGTGAGGGAAACCATGGTAGAAGGAAATAAAATATGAATAAAAAAAATAAAACATGATATTAGTAGCATCACCCATTTAATTCCTTCTTCATATCCTCCTTCTATTTTATTGATTCTTCATTTCCTCCATTTTCAGTTGGTTAGGCCTCATGAGATTCTTACTCCATTGAATTTTTAACATCTCCCCTTACATCAAGATCACCCTTAAGAGTCACTGTCTTCAATTCCCTGCAAAATTCATAGATTCCCTTCATAAAATTTCATGTTTCCAAAGTTTATTCATACTAGAATATCATTCATAAATTAAAGTTGATATTTTACATAATCTACATTGATGGCTTCAGTTGGATTTCATGCATGTTGATGAAGGACCACAGGTATTCAACTTATAATCTAGATGAATATTATAAACCCCCCTTGGATCATCCTTATTCTTTTCATATTTCATAATAGTATAATCTTTACAAAATTCTCTATCAACCATACTAAGTATATAAACTGACCTTATGAAGTTTTAAATTATACCTTATTAATGTTATGTTTTTTCAAATGCATAAAACTTATGAATGCATCTTATACCATAAATTTTTCATAGAAACATTATGAATTCTATAGGGCTCCTAACGAAGTATACAAGGTAACCTTATGAATTATATAGAGGAACCTTATGACAAAAGGAATAGTTGTAATGGTTTAGACCCTCTTAATCGATTATTTTATGAGTTTTGGGTGTTAGGGGTGACAAAAAGATATTTGTAAGTGTTCTTGTGGTCATAGTAGTGTATTATCCTCATTTTGGTCTATTACACCATGGTGGAAGCTACGGTGAAGGTATTGGTCCTATAAAATTGGAGTTTTGGGTATATTGCATGGGAGTTTTGGAGCTTTCCATAGTGGTCGACCATTTTTTTAGCAGATGGTGCACCACTAATAGTGAAACACCCATTGTGGAGGTATTTTTTAATGTTGATTTGTATCAATGTAAAACAGGGGTAGTAAAACACCCAAATTGAAGGTTTCACCATGTTTGGGTGTTTGGGGGGTATCACAACACCATAAATAATGGTGTTTCAGTGGGAATGGTGGTGTTTTTATCTTAACTGTGAGAAACGGTGTGGAAAAATGGATACATTTCAAGTTGTGATGCTGCATTGAGGATAGGAGAATGAGTTGTTTGAAATGGAGAGGTAGTCCCTCTACGTCGTAGTCTAGGTGTGGTGGGATTAAATAACAAGTTAAATTTTCCTACATCGTGTTCTTCAGTAATGGTGGTATTTGGGTTCAAGGGAGATGTGGTTGGCTGGGAAATATTAAAAAAACATGATGCCTGTATATCATGATCTTTAGTATAGAAAGCTAAAATAGTGAGGTAATTTTACTTAATCCAGGGTAAAGCCTGTAATGGTGGTCTAACCCATTTTAAATAGGAAAAACAACCACCGTATTAAGGGGGAGTTGACCATTTTGAATATCATAGATTCTCATATCTCTCTTTGACCAAGGCCATTATCAAAATTTTGAGAATTGATATGTTTTAGTAGAGGTTTGATCTAGTCCCTCAAAAAATATGGGGTCATCCATTCTTTTAGGATCATCATTGTTCTTTTATTTCTATCTTTTACTGATTCGAGGGGATTTTTGTAGTATTTTTCATCATTTTAAGGATCTTTATCATATCAATTAATGGTATTTATCCTTCTTTAATATGAAGTGCATTTTCTATCTATTATCCTTCCTTTTTATTGATCATTCTTATATTAATGATAATATAATCATGTGTTATTTAATATGGTGGTTTATGTATAATGTTCTTTTGATGAATATGATGTTATATATTCAATGAATATTTTCATGGATTGTTTAGTGATTAGCTTTGGTTATTTAGTGTGGAATTTCTTGTCTTCTTTAAGGTAGAATATTTATGGGATTAATTTCATCTTATAATATTCTTGTTCTTGATATGTTGTATATTCACCTAAGGTGCCTCATAGGACCTAAAATCCTTAATTTTATATCCTCTTTAATTGAATTACTGGATATGGTCATTATTCCTTGAATGATAAACGATTTTACTTGAATGATTGGTTCTTAAAAAATTCTCTTGTATGAAACCCACCCATTAGTCCCATGATCTAATTACTTATAAAAATTATACCTTTAGAAATCAAAACTTACTTGAATTTCCTTTAAAGATGGTAACTATAACTCATCCATCAAGCATGGTGTTATAAGGGAGATATGGCCAGGGGTGGTGTTACATCGACCTTATGAATTTCATTCCATAAATATCTCATCGTTTTCATATTTTTGAAGATATAGTATGGGTGAGGGAGGGGTAACAATTATAATGTACATTCTATAACTCTTCTTTTGATATCGGTGTTGTAAAATATAGCTCAGGGGAAGGGGATGTTGTGTGCTTCCTATTTATATTGTTTTACTTATTTGTTATGATTTCTCTATTACTTTATATAATTTTTTAATTTAATTTAATTCATTATATTGTTATATATGGTTTCCATGAAATATGGTTGGTAGGTGGAAATAAATTGTTTATATACTTGTTAATGGAAAGGAAAAACAGGTTAGTTGTCCCTCTTTATTTCCCTAAAATACATACTTGTTAAAAAAATTAAATGTTGTTTCACTGAAATTAAATATTAAAATATATGGTATGGAATATGAATAAGATAATTTAAGTATTAAGATCGTGTCAATTGGAAATTAATTAATGAGATAGAAAGTTCCTTGTGAATGGGATGTGAATAAAATGGAAAATATGAAATCAAAGTTAATATGATGAAAATAACCTTGGAAATGGAATTATGGTATGGAAACATGAATGGGGTAACATGGAATTATTATTAAATTATTTTTATTTAAATTTTTTAATGTTGGTTTATTAAGAAAATTGATTGTGTGGTTGTTACCTTGTAAGTTATTATCTAATGGTGGGGTTCAAGGATGGTTTAGGAATAGATGTATGTCCTCTCCTTTCTAGTTTGGTGGTTTATTAATGGAAAGATTATAATCCTTTGGTTATTGAGAAAAACAATTATATACATATTAGGTATATTTCAACCTTGTAAATAAAACCATGCCTTATAAGGGTTCCTTGTACTTTGGGTTGTGTAGAGGGGAAATTAAAGGACCCATATAAGAGGTGATATAGTGTTACCTTCTTGATGGTGCTCTAAGTTTAAGTAAGTTGAGTTGGATGATATAATGGGAGATGGATGATTAGGGGTCATTATTGGTTTATTTACCCATTAATATATTAATTTATGATTATAAAATATCATGTATTGTAAAAGGATATGGTTTAGTGTTATAACTTGAATAGGGTTACTCGAAATGTTTATTTGGGCTTGCGAAGTTGTAAGGATATAGGGTTAGTATCATGAGTGTTTCCGAAATATTCTTAGTTGGGTTATATGAATTGGTTCTTGAGATATGGTTTGATACCTAAATTAATCTAATAATTGGAATGACTAGTTAATTTTTACTTAGTATAAATAAATGAAAAAAAGTCTAAGTTTTGAATATTGAAGATAAATATGGTTGCAACTTTAATAATGGTTAGGAATGAGATTAATGGGTTTGTAAAGTTATGGCTAAGAATATAAAATTTAATAATTAGATAAATGAATGGTAATAGTATGAAATAATACTGAATAATAGTATGGATAAACTAAGTGCAAGATAGTAAGAAATAAATTCCTCGTTGATTATGGTATTGCCTCTATATTGATATCTATTCATGTTTCTAGATTTTTTGATCATTTTACCATCTCAATGTTGAATATTTAATATTCATGATTAGGATGTTTATTTTATTTTTTTAAAATGTATTTATGATATGTTACCCATAATTTTTTGCTTCCTGTAAGTTGGTTGTATTGGGTTAGAGGCCAATTTTATAGGGGAAATGATGTGGTTGTGGTGGATGCCTGAGTTATAGGTAATGATATAGTTGTAATGGATGCATGGGGTGTAGGGTATAATGGTAATGTTACGGCTTCACAAAGTTTCAGGTATGATGTTGATATGATGATAATGTAGATGATGTATAAGTGATTATTGTTCCTCTCTTGGATTCATAATAATTGTGTAAGGGGTTATCCTATCAGGTTATGCCTATTTTGATGAGTAGACCATAGTTGATTGATAATACCCAAAAAATTATATTCATATAGCACCCCTTTATTTGATTATATAATTTTTTATTTTCGTCAGGGCTTGATGATGATGTTATGTTGGAAATTGGATGGTTGCTAGGAAAGTTGAAAATAGTGGAAATCATGTTGATTAGAGATGTAAGACATATGTATTTGATTATGATGGTATATATTGTGTAAATTTGTTTATCATATGGGGAAATAAATATGATATAGTTGATATAGTTTATTTTAATGGTATTTTTTATCATTATTATTTTCAATTATGTTTGATTATCTTTATTCTTCTTCCCAACTTATCTTACATAGTTGTTTCAAACATATATATCCGAGAAAATTGATTTCACATGGATTTTTTTCTTTTGAAATATGATCATGTTGAGTAATAAAAATTTCTCATACCTCTATAGTGTTTCTTGAGTTGTTTTACAGGATAGCTCATGGGAGAGTGTGGATGCTACTGTTCGGGTAGTGGGAGTAGAGCTAGAAGCATGGTCTTGCAATATCTATGGTTGCATTGTTTATGTTTCATATAGTTGTACCAAGGATTTGGAAATGTTAACTTTTGTATTTATGTATAAATAGAGTTTATTGGTGGATCTTATATCTCTTATAGTATTATATAAAGATGGTAATTCCTCAAATATTAATGAAAATATTACCAGTGCTAGTTTTCAATTTTTGGTCAATTAGAGGTCAGCTTCATGAGTCATTAGCATCTTCACTAATGGACCAATAGGGGTACTAGTGGAGAGGGGGTAATAATAAAATAGTATCACAGCAAATGGTTGATAGAGGGATAATTTTTTGAGTTAGTCACCAATAATTATTTCATGGATCTTGTAGGGAAACAGTGTCATCTAAACCTAGAATGTGGTGTAATAAAAGGAGATCGGTTAGGACATGGGTATTTAAGGCCTCATGTGTTCTAATACAATGACCTTATTATCCTTTTATACATATTTAGGTGTAAATAAACTGATTATGGGATATCAAATTTAATAAGGGGATGTGTATATTTCTCATATGATTCGTTTTAAGATAGGATTTTGATTAATGATTGTTCTTAGTGTGGTTATTTATGCTAACTTATGTTTATATGATATAATCCATAAAATTTTATTTCATGCCTTTTTATAGTTTGGTTTATACTAATTTAAAACATTATTTCTTTTAAAATTGTGACATTATACGTATTTCTCTTATTATTCCACGTTTATTTTTGAATTAATATTTGATGAATAATGAACCTGTAGGAGAAAGTTATAAATTAAAGATAATTTTTTATGAAAAAAAGTTACATGCAGATATGTTTCTAATAACAATGAAGAATGATTAATATATTTTTTACCATGAGAATTATTTTCTATAACTTTAACTCTACGAAAAAACTTGATAAATGGATAATTTAAAATTTTTAAACAAAACATTTTTGAAACATGTTTTAAGTTTAAATATTCTTAATATGAAATTTCATGATAAGTAAAACTCATGATTTATGAAGTTATTATAATTAAACTAAAGTTTTACATGTGATTATTTTTATTATAAATCATCTTAAAATTATGAACATTTATTTCCTACCATGTGTGATCAATTGAAGTGGTGAGCATGTCTAAAAAATTTTCAAGTTATGCATGCATTCAAGAGTAATTAAATCCTTACTATCATCATGAATTATTTACTAAAATTTTGTGACATGTGATTATTATTTTATGTTCTTATAATTAATTAGTGATTCATGATTAAATTTATATTTAAGGAGTTGAATATAAATTTGTTAAAATGAATAGAATTTATATGATTTCTAAATTCTATAATTAATTCATTATGTGATCATGGTGTGATACATAACTTGTAAATAATTTTTTGTTCCATAAAAAATGATGTTTTTAAGTTATTATTTAGACCTTGTGATTCTATTTAATAAGAAATTTATGTTTAATTTGAAATTGATACATTAAATTAAATTGTGTTATAAAATTATTCATCAATCTAATGAATTGTTTTGATATTATTGATAATATACCTCCTATGTTCTCATATGATGATATATGGTAAAAATTAGTTATGATAGTATAATGTGATTAATGTTGTGGAAAGGTGTTAAGGATGACACTAGGATGGTTAGTTGTATGATAATTGGATTTTCCTATGTTCCATTCCAATGATGATGGGAAGTGTTTAAATGATGGGTATGATGGGGTAGTTGACTATGACAAGTGGATATATATTCCCATCTTAGTATGGTGTAATATATGATGATGATATGATTTATCTGGTGTGATCTACCTAGTTTTATATTGTTAATAAAGATATTCTATCGAAGCATTAATGACATGTTGTGCAAGGGAAGGATAAATAGGAAAATTAGGGAGATGCTTTACTTAATTTCTAGTGGTAAGAAGCTTTAAAATCCCTCAGTGTAGATTAGAGCCATGATTTTTATGAATTTATAGAATAGTTTGAAATTTATTTTGAGTTTTTGAAGACCTCAGATCATTTATGAGTTTCCCTAATAGTGGGATTGCTTTAGGAGGTGGCTCGAAGATGGTGAAGGATGAAGTATGGAAACCTAGATGGGATTCCATGAGTATAGTTTCTTGAAATTTTAAAGAAATATTTTATTTATCGTATGAAAAAAGGATATTCACATGAAAGAGATTAAGGAGATCCAATAGGGTAAGGATAATATGTGTGAATTTGGGAATCATTTTATAGACCTGGTTAGTCAGTTTCCATATTTATTAAATAGTGGAATAGATCGTACATTGAATTTTGAGAATTACATGAGGATAAATATTCATGGATCCATTGTGAATCTTCAGTTAAAGTCTTACAAAGTGGTTAGAGACTATGTATAGGTCTTGGAGAGAGTCACTTTTATGGGAGAAGGTTTTGGCGAAGGGCATTCTCATGTTTTTAGAGAGTTTAATATGAATCTTCTTACTTGTAAACCTTGAGTTTTATAAAAATAATATGGATTGAAAATTTTATCGAGTTATAGAATGATTTTGAGCCATAGGTTTGAGAATATTGAGGTGTCCCACATTAATTTATTTGATCTATTTATATTTTAATATTGTGGGTCATCACTACTATGATTTCCCCAGGAGTTAGAATGCTTCTCAGTCCTCTATGGGTAGTCATATATAGTGTAAGGGAGTGAAACCTATTATGAGGTTGTTTTAATAATACCTAAATTCTGTTTGAGAGCTATCTCCTCATGGAAATTATGTTTTGGGATTTGTATACCTCATATTTCATTAGATTATCCAAATATGGATCATTGAGTTGAATTTAATGTGATGATTGGGTTCATTATTTACCTTCTCGGGTGCCTTTTTATTTATATGGATTTTCTATTAATTATGTAGGATGATAATTTTTCGAGAGGTGTCTCATGAAATGGTATAGACCCTCCTAGTATGCTATTTTTTTATTTTTTGGGTGTTAGGGTGTTGAGAGGAATTATGGAGGTATTTTGGTGGTGAGAATAGTGTTCTATCCTCTTTGAGGTCCACCACGGCATGGTGGAAGGTGTGGTGTAGGTTGTGGTAATGTGTGGTTAGAGTTATGGTCATAATATATGGATCTTTTAGAGTTTTTTCATATAGTTTATTATTTTTCCTTGTAATATGGTGTACTATGGGTAGTGAAACACCTATGGTGGAGAGCATTTTGAATGGTGACTTGTGACTATGTAAAACTATGACAAAACAATTCCCATGTTGAAGGGTGTTTCATGTTCAGGTGTAAATGGTAAACCACCATTCCATAGTGCATGGAATTTTAGTGGGTGTAGTGGTGGTGTGGTCTCACCTTTGAGAAACATGATGGATGGATTATTTACATTCAAATTCATTGTTATGTTACAAGGAAAGTACGATGAGCTGCTAGTAATAGAAATTGAAGTCCCTCTACATTGTGTTCTTGGGAATTGTGGGCTAAAAAGGAATGTAAGGCTTCCTTATATTGTGGTTTTCATCCATGGTTTTGTGTTCGGTCGAGTTAGAGGTAGTTGTGTTGTTGAACTGGATAATGGTGAGAATGAGGGATTTATTTCATTGTCTTCATCATAGCATGATGAAATGGTGATGGAATTTTCACTATGATATGGATGACCCCAAGGTGTTATTCAAATCCATTTTAAATGGGTGAAATGAGCACTATAGGGAGGGGTTGTCTATTTTAAATAACCAATGTTCTCATATCTCTCTTTGACTAAGGCTATTATGACTATTTTAAGTATATCTATAGAATAATGGGGGTGTATTGAGTCTCTATATAAATAAGGTTCAATCATTATTATTAGTTCAACCTTGATACTTTCATTAAATCCTTAGGAAATTTGAGGGCCTTCCTACTGCATTTTTTATCCTTATAAGGATCTTGATCATCTTGATTCATGGTGTTGATCCTTCTTTGATCTAAGGTTCCTTTTCATATATTATCCTTCCTTCTTAATCATTCTTCCATGAATGATGGTAAAAATGTGTGTGATTAAATATTGTGGTTTATAATTTATTTTTTTTATGAATTCTATGTTCAAGATTCCATTAAACTTTGTATATATTCATTGGTGATCATATTCAGTTCCTTGGTGTGTAATTTCTTGGATTCCTTGAGGTAGTATATTTTCAATATTACTTTCATATTATAAAATTCATGTGCTTTCTATGTTTTGTATTCACTTATGTTACCTTGTATAACCTAAAACCATTCATTTTCTAGCATATTTAATTGAATGATTGGATATCAACATTCTTCCTTGATTGATTACCCCCTTCACTAGAATCCTAGGTGATCCCAACATTCATTTGTTTAACACCCGATCATTAGTACCATGATCTGATTACTTCTAAAAATTCAACCTTTAGTGATCCATTTGTACCTAAAATAACTTCATAGATAGTAAGTATAACTCATATTATGAGACTGGTGTTGTGAAGGGGATATGTCCCAGGGGTTGGGGTTTATTTTACCTTATGCATTTAATTCTATAACTCTCTCCTAATGCTCATTATTGTAGAGATATAGTCTAGGGAGAGGGATAAGTTACTATTATTAGGTGAATTCTATAACTCTTCTCTCAGTACCAGTGTTATTGAATATGGAATGGGGGAAGGGGATGTTGTATGCTTCCTCTTTGTATAGTTTTCTTTACTTTTTGTGATTTATATCTTACATGATTTATTTTTATACTTTAGTTTACTTAATTACAATTTTATATGTGGTTTATATGAAAGATAATTAGTGGGTGGCATGTAATTATTTATATATATGCTAATGGAAAGGTGAATACGTTAGTTTGACCTCTTTATTTCCATGAAATATATGATTTCTAAATTCTATTTTAAATACAATTTCACTGATATTAAATCTTTTCTAGAATATATATCTTGGAATATGAATAAGATAATGGAAGTAGAAACACCATATGAATATGTAATTAAATTAATGAGATATAAAGTTTCCTGGGTATGGGATGTGAATAGAATGGAAAATATGAAATAAAATTTTATATAATTAAAATATCATTAGAAATGAAATTATGGAATAGAAATATTAATGGGGTAACCTATAATTAATGTTAAATTATCACTATTTATATTTTTTATTGTTGGGTTATTACTGAAATAGATAGGGTAGTTGTTTCCTTATAAGCTATTGTTATATGGTGTGGTTTGGGGCTAGTTTAGGTATAGATTATTTTCATCTCTTTTCTAGATTTATGGGTTAGTAAGGTTTGGTTTATAGTTATTGGGTTAGTTTGATGATTTTTTTTATATATTAGGTAGGTTTTTTCCTTGTATTACATAACCTACCTCAGAAGGGTACCTTGGACCTTGGGTTGTGTAGTGGGGAAATTATAAGACCCAAGGAAGAGGTGGTATAGTGTTACCTTCCTAAGGGTGTTACAGATTTAGGTTAGTTGAGTGGGATGATAGGATAAGAGAGGGAAGATTAGGGGTTATTATTGGGTTATTGTCCTATGATTAGAGTAAGTTGATCTATTATTGGGAAATGGGATGGTCTTGTAGTGGGACATGAATAGGGTTGTTCAAAATGATAGTTTTTTCTAAAGAAGTTGTGAGGTTTCAAGGTTAGTATCATGAGTATTTATTAGGTGAGATATTTATTTGGGGTATATGTCTTAGAACCTAATATGTGTATTTATGCATAAATTAATCTAATAATTAGGTTGACTAGGTTGTTTATACATAGTATAAATAAATAAATAACATTTTTTAAGTAATGAATGTTTTAGATGAACATGGGTGCCGAATTAACAGTTTCTAGGAATGAGATTAAGTGGATTCCCAAGTTATGGATTAAAATATAAAATTTACTAATTAGAAAAATGAATGATAATAGTACGAAACAAGTTTTAATAATGGTATGGCTAAGTTAAGTTCAATATAGTAAAAAAGAACTTCCCCATTGATGATGGTATTGCCTTAATATTGATATCAATTGATGTTTCTCAATTGATTGATCATTTTATAGTATAATTGTTGAAAATACATATGCATGATTATAATTTTTATTTTATGTGTGGAAATGTATTTATTATGTGCTTATTATATATTGGTTCAACCTATGGGGGTTTTAATGGGATAAAGGATAATTTTACAAGGGTTGATGATGTGGTTGCAATGGCTGCACAAGGTGTAGGGGATGAGTTGGTTGTAATGGATATACAGGGTGTAGGGTATTATGGTAATGTGATGAAATCATAAGTTTCAAAATATTATGTTATTATTATGATAAGGTGGGTGATGTATAATTGATTATTGTTCCTTTAATGGGTTCATTGTTATTATGTGAGGGGTCTTCTTACTAGGTCATGCCTAATTTGATAGGTGGACCATAGTTGATAGGTAAGATACCCATGATTATATTTTTGGTAGACTCTTTATTTGATTATATACTTTTATTATTTAACTTGGTGCTTGATGGATATGTTATTTTGGAAATAGGATGGTTATTAGGAAAGTTGAAAATAGTTGAAGTCATATTCATTCAAGATGTTGGATATCTCTATTTGATTATGATAGTTAAGATTTTGGAAATTTTTTTATGATATGGGAACATAATTCTGATTCGGGGGATTTATATGATGCTAATAGTAGTTGTGATCATGATTATTTTCATCAATGTTTTATTATTCTTATTCTTACTTCCATCTTGTCTTACTTAGTTATTTCACACATATTTTTCTCAGCACATTTATTTCATATAGATATTGTTTTTATTTTGAATTATATTTCTATTGAGTACTCCAAAGTAATCAATGATATATAGTGTTTCTTGAATTTTTGTACAATATATATCATGGGAGATGGAGTTTCTATTATTATAGTATCAGGACTAGAACTGGGAGTTTGGTCTTCCATTATCTCTAGTTTCATTATCTATGTTTTATATATTTTTATCCTGGATTAAGGAATGTTAACTTTTGAATTTATGTATAATTTTATTGGTGGATCTTATCTATCTTCTTGAATTATATAAATAGGGTAATGCATACCATATTTATAAAAATACCCTTGTTTCTAGTCACTAGCCCATGGCTTATTAGAGGTGATCTTCACGGGTCATCCCCATCTCCATTGCCAACCCAAGAGGGCTACCAATGGACAGGGGGTCCTAGAACAAACTTTCTATTCCATTTCCACAAATCCAAAGTCTCTATAAAGTGAAACTTATGGAGATTCAAAATGGTCCTTACAAAGGAATATCAACCTTATAAATCTCCTTAAGGAACCTTATAAAGAAGTTCATTTTCCAAATATCATAGGGATTTTCCCAAATTCTATCTCCATTACTATAGCCTAATTCATTTCCCTTAAGAACATCCAAACAAAGGAACATCAATAGATAGGCATAAATTTATTAAAAAAATTAAATAAATCAATTAAATGCACAATTTTTCCATTTTAGGTAGTCTTCATAAATTCTAATGAATTGATACTTTATTTCTAAAACTCCCAATAACTCACTAAGTTGATAAGTATGATGGAATAAAATGAATGAAATTTTAAAAAAAAATATAATACATAAATTTACTTTTTCAATTCCCGCACACTTAATTATTGGACACCAATCCAAGTGAACTTTATGAAAATTACCCAATCCAAATTCAAATTATTATCCAATGTGAGTTCCATGTTTTAACATTATGTTACTCAATCTTATAATTCCTCCTAAATTTAATTAATTATATTTCCTTTATGAATTTTATTCAAATAATTTATACTTATTCCATTCTCCCATTCTCATTTATAATTTCCTTCCAAGAAATATTCCACTCATCACTCAAGTATGAATTTAAAACAAAGTTATTATCCTTCCAAATTCATGAAAGGTAAACCGTAGGTTTCATTAATTTCTAAATATACACCTATTAATTCAATTTATTAAGATTATCATGAGTAATTTTAGTTTTTTTCTATATCTAAGGGTTGGTATGTTCTATTCTAAGAAAAATATGATTCAGAATAGGATATTTGGATCTATTTTGAATCATAATGCATTTTTTCATTTTCCCTAAATAATGGGATCTTTTATCTCTTCCTATTTAGTTTATTTAGCTCTACCCATTTTAATTTTAAGGATAGTTAACATTTTAAACATTTTATTAGTATTATACATTTTTTTCTTTATTTTATTAAATATATTTTTTCCCTTTTTTGTCCTACTTTGATTTTAACTTGATGGAACAAAGGTACTTTTCATTTTCAAGAAATTGTGTGAACTTAATTTCCCCATCTTGGAATATATATTCATTCCATGTCTTTCTACTTTGATTATTTATAGTACCTTTCAAAAAAAATATTTTCAAATTTCCCAATCAACTCCTCCATACCGTCTTATAATTAGTATCTTGTGGTGTTATATAATTCCATTTCATATTATCTATCTCCCTCACCCACACTTGAGTTCTACTGAGAAAATTTATTAACTTCTAGAGATAGGTAGATAGGTATTTTTTTTCTTGTAATGTGGCTATCTATTAAGATCATTCATGGATTCTAAGGGCTACAAGGGTTAAATGTCAAGGTTGACCAAAATAGAAGTTTATTGTAAAAAAAGGGATTCTAAAATCAAAATAAAACCTCAATAATGTATATAAAAATGTCCTCAACACTCCAAGGGATTGATTAGATTATTTATAAAATTATATTCATTCATGAATGCCTTAATTATCTCAAGAAATATTATGATATGAGATTCAAAAAACAATGGAATTTTGATGAATTTCCTTTACATTGAATTTTAAAATAAGTTCATTTTAGTATTCATTTATGTTGATAAAATTTCTCAAATCATTATCTCATCATTGTAATAGGATCAAAATTTTCAAGGATCTTCAAATTGACCTCAATGGGTTTCAAAATACTCTAAAAATGAAAAATAAAAACGAAAAAAAATAAAAATATATGAAAAAATATTTAAAATGAAAAATAAAACCCAAAATTTAAAATACTAAAACTATAAAGGTTCCCACCCCACACATAAATGATGTAGGTTCCTCAATACATTAAAACATATTTTAATTCAAACACAATAATTAATTAAATGTTAATAAATTGTACGTCTTGATGGTTTCTAATTGGTAGAAATCTTGGGGGAGTGTGGTTTCCTCGATTGGTGATGGTGAAAGGTTTCCATAAAATTTATTCATTATTTTTCCATTAATACTAAATGGTTTCTTGTCTCCTTATTGAACGACCTACAAAACTACAAAATGTTATGAATTAGTTATTGTAAAAGGTCATTATCCTATAGAGAAAGATTACCTAGACTAATTTTGAGTCTTGAATTTTAATAGACTACTTTTTCATCTGGATGGAAGTATCTTTACTGAATTAAATTTTTATGAGCCACTCTAATTCATTCCTTGTAATTTTTTTTGAGTTCTTAAAAGCTTATTTTATTTATTTATTCGATCTCCTCCTACTGTAGTATTCATTCTTTTTTGTCTCTATCTAGATTTTCATTCATATCCCTAAACGACCACTAATATTTTTTCTCTATCTCTACAAGTAAGTGAAATTACGTCCCATAAACCAACCTATTTGGGCCCATTCCAATGGGATTTATTTATGCTACCACATAAACCCATAAGGTGTCATCTATCCTTTATCTCCAATCCTTAAATTTTTTCTTGAAAGTCTTATCTAGGATTATATTAGTTTCTCTATTTAAAATTTAATCTTGGCCATTATTTTTTGATTGATATGGTTTTTATGTTTTTTAATGTACTCTATACTTACTCATTAATTATTTCATGATACTATTATATAAAATTATCCCTTTATCACTAATTATTTCCCTTGGAACTACAAACCAAAAAAAATAGTCCTGAAAAAATAAAAAAATCATTAGCATCATTGGTTTTGGTATCTTTAGAATCCACTCAGTTTGAATAATATTCTACTTCCAATAGTGTTTTAAAGGTTACCAAAAAAATGAGGAAAATTCCCATGAATTATATTCACAATAATTCAAGTATTTAAAAAAATCCTATGGGGTTTTGGGGTATTCTATTAATATTGTAGATGTTTCTAGAAAACTAACATTGGTCACATTTTTTTCAAAACCCATTGTCATTCATAAACAATATGTTCTATTATATACCATATTTTAAAACATTACTAACATTAATTTTAGTTCCAAAGTTAACTCAACAAGATATAGTATAGAAAATATCAAGAATATGTTTTATCTCACTTTTAAGTAAACATCTTCTTATCATATAATCATTAAAAAAATTCCCCAGATATAGATCTTCCGAAATATAGGATTTTGATTCAAATTTGAGACTAAGAACTTTTTGGTTGGGTTATGTGAGATGGTAGTTTATAAGTTACAAAAAACTTTTTTATATTACTAAAAAAGGTATCTCTCTATCTTTCAAATATAGTTTATCTCTTAGAATTAAGTATTTAAAAGGTTTTTTGTCTAGAATTTCCACTTTGGTTGTTTAAGTGTCCAATTTGGGTCATAATATACTTATTTATTACCTATATTATTGTATTTTATCTCTAATTTTAATTCTTATAGAAAAAAACATTCATCTCACAAACCCAGGCCTTGCTTTTTCATTCTTCATTAGATACCTAAGTGTTGCATGATCAAAAAAATAGTAGCCTTAGTTCCTAGTAAATATGTTATGAATTTATACATAGTAAAAATAATAATAATAATTTTTCAATGGTTTTGTATTGAATCAAGGATAAATCCAATGTTCTTGAAGTATATTCAATGACTTGATGTTTTCCTTTGATCCTTTGGGGTAGTACTGCTCCAACAGTATGGTTGGATATATAACAAAGTAGTTCAAAAGGGGGATCCCAGTTGGGTAGTTTCATTAATAAGGGTGTGATCAGATTACTCATTAATTTACAAAAATATTCTCTATAACATTAATCAAAAACAAATTCATAATATTTCTAGAGTAATCGGGAAAGGTTTAGAGAAATCTTACTAAAATATTTTATAAATCTTCTATAAAATGATCCATTTCTGAGAAAATTCTAACACGCTTCATAAAAATTACAAAAGGTAATAAATTCATCACTTGAATTTTGTACTTATCTAACTCAATTAATTTTTATGAAATAATAAGACCAAAAATTATCCCTCTTTTCACCATAAAATGTAACTTTAAAAATAATTCAAAAAAATGATCATTTCAATGAATATTTTCAAAAAATTATCCAAATTTTGAAAATAATTTTCAGATGACTTTCTAAAAAATAGTGAATTCATCCAAAAATAATTACATAAAGTCTTCAATATGATAAAAAAAATACTTACCATGAATATTTGGAATGTACTTAGTGCATTAAACAGTCCAAATTGTATCCTTTTGTATTAAATGATACCATGAGTACATGTAAAGTTTGTATTGTTATAATCCTCAGGGGAAATGGTCACCTAAAAGTAACCTAAAAACTATCTATAAAAGAATAGTGAGACTTTATTGTTAATATTTATAACTTCTTGACAGTTAATAGAATGGGGAATGATCATTTATAGTGACCTGATTCAATATCCTATAACTTTTACACACTCTCTAACTATTCCAAATTCTAAATGGAATCAAGTCAATTTTTTTATTTCATACTATAGCCGGTTCAATTTTTTTAGGAATAATATAAATGGGACTAACCCATTATGATTAATAGTTGGGGTAGATTATTACTGCTTCTAATATATTTTATATTTCATTATTTACTACCATCATCATGGTTTTATTGAGTCTTATTTAGGTATTCTTAATAGTTCTTTTCTTTTCATCAAAAAAACTTCTGTGAATATAGATTTTGGGATTTATTCTAGGTATATATCCTAAAATATAGCCTATTTTTGGCACATTTTTTCTTAAAATATAAATTATACTTTTCATTTAGTTTTAGGATACATTTCTAGAAATGATTACTAGAGACCTTTACCCTTCTAGATGGTATAAATAATTAATGTCAATTATTAATGATTTTAATTATAGATTTGGAGGTTTTTCTAAAGATGAAATTAGACTTCGTTTTCACACTTATGAAGTTTTAATTTCATACATAAAATATAAAAAATCATCTTCATAATCATTAAACAAGCAATCAAATACATTAAATAATTATAGTGTTAAATTTTCTTTCGAACTGGATCAAATTTTCTATATTTATTAATGATATGCTTTATAGAAGATTCAAATATTAAATGGTTTCATAATGCTAAAATTTATTACAACATGCCAGATTATTTACTGGGCATAGCCTTCTAAATGTGTGACTATAGAATGAGTGAATGATCCTCCTAAGGATACTTCATAGAATCAAAAAATTTGAAGTGGATAGTGTTCTCACCAAAATCGATGGTGAGAGTTCCCTCATGCGCATTGATGATGATCTTATATGTCTTCAAAAAAGGCCTTTCCTAGATTATGGGTGGTTCTATTACGTTTTTATCATAATCTATGTTGAACACATTGAATTTGGATAGATATATTGTATTATATACTTTAACTATCACATCATCTAGGAATCATGTTGGAGAATTTTTGGACTTATTTTCAAGTTGGACCACCACTCTTATGGGATTAAATTGTCCTATCTATAAATAAGTAAATAAATAATGAGGAATTAAATTTATAAAAGTAACTATATCACATAATTCATATTTATAATTTATGGATCCAGTGGTACAAGGGATAGCAATTGTCTCAAGACCATGAATCTTTGTGGTAAGTTGTCGAGTAATTAGGTTTGACACACTTATTCCCAAAATTATGGGTTATTCCCTTTAAGTCTCATTTTTAGTGTATAATTCCTTGAGGAACTTATCCTGAATTGTAATTTTATTAAGAGATTCAAGGAGGTGAGTTTTTATTTTTACTTTATATAAGGTTTTTAAAACTTCTATTTGTATTTCCTCCAATTGAATCTTTTTTAAATGGTTCATACTTGATGGGAATAGAAGTGGAATATCCTTATCTTTTTACTATTTCCACAAGGATAAATATAAACTCATTTTATTTCTTCAATATTTTTATTCCAGTTTTTTTATTCTTTCTTCCCTATACTGGTTCTCAGGTTCCTTTTCAATAGGTTATTCTTGTTCTTTCTTAGTGATGTAAGGGTTTTTCATGGAATTAAAGTTCTCAATTAGGTGGATTTATTTTAAACTTTTACTAGTCACCAAGCTCACACCCCCTTTGGGGTATGGGACTGGTGGGATGGAAATTTTTCTAGTTTTTTATAAAATATCAACACCATGTTCCCAAGATAATTTTTTAATTCCTTCACTTTATTCCTCAAATACTTAACCTTTGAACCATTTTGGTTATATTCTAGTAGTTGTGAACTAGTTTAGGGATTCTCATAAGAATTCCTTTTTTAGAAAGGGGTTTTTTGATAAGATGGTTTATTTAAGGCTACATGTATGCTTATTGAAGTGGCAGTGCTTGTTGGGTATTTCTACCGGTAAGGTGGCCTAGTTTGATTTTTTTGATTCCAAAATACATATTGGACTTGAGAGTTTTATTTACAACCTTTATTTACTTATTAGTAGTACCAATACTAATAGGTTGTTATAAAAATTTCAATTCATTTCATGTATGTACATTGGTTAGTAAAATGATTAGAAAAATAACATATATCACATACCTTTAATAGTGTTTTATGCTCACTTAACTATTTCAAATCCATTTGTCTAACTAAGTTTATTATTGTATATATATTTAATTTTAGTAAGGGGTGAGTCGCATGATTTAACCTTTTTCAGGCCTATGGTATTAATACCTCATGTGTCAAATTGTGGGGAATCCTAGGTTATATTATCTATTAATCATTTTCCCTCTGTTAGTGAATTATCAATGCGAGCCCCTCCTTATATGCTTCCAAATGATTCCTATCACAATCAAAAAAACCATGTTAGAAAAAAAACTATAAATTAATGCTCTTCAATAGCTTGGTGTGGGAAAATATAAAAAATAATATTGAACCTCTTCCAATATACATATAGAATCTCTCCTAATTCTTTCATGATGGCGTAGATTTTTTTCCTGAATATTTCTCTCATGTAAGTGTGGAAAATAATTAGAGAAATATTCTCTACAAATCATCCCCATAGTTTACTTCACCCAATTTCAAGATATACAACCACACTTTTTCTACTTATTCTAGTGAGAATATAAAAGATCTCTACTTTACTTATTCCTCCACTAATCCTAATGGATTAAGTGTTGATTAGACCAGGTTGAAATCTTTAATTTTCTTGTTAGTATCATCACCTTCAAGACTATCGGATCTTGGTAGAAATTGGATTAAACAAATTTTTAGTTCAAATTTATATTGCAATGGAGGCATGGAAATTTGTGTGGTTTGATTAACGAAGTGTGGTTAATAATGATCTATTAAGGTATAGATAGGATTTATTACCATTGTGGTAGGTTCATAGTTAATAATAAAACTTTCACTAGAATATGATAAGGCAATTTATGCAAAATTAGTTTGTAAATTTAATTTTATAAGATTTGTGTGAATATTTCTCTCAATATTTATGTTTAGAATAAAAAAAAATTATGTATTGGATCTATTAATGTAATTTAAGAATTGTTGTTTTGGCCCCACCACCTCAAAAATGGAAAAAACTTTTCAACACACTTTCCATGGGTGTAAAAAAAATCTAATTAAGCTTGTAGGTTAATATAAAATATAGTGGAAACCTTGGGTTATCTCCAGAGTGGGTTGTGAAAAAACCAATTATCACTTTTTAGTTAGATAGGGGGTGATTTTAATTTATTTAATTTTAAAAATAGATGAAAAAATTTAAATTAAGAGAATGTAATAAGCTAATGAAAAATTGTTGGTTTCTAGATGGATATTCAATTATAATGTTATCACATTCTTCAAAGTCCTTAATCTTATTCTGATTAACTGGTGAATGAGTGGTTCCAAAATCGTTTAACCTATTTCCATTTGTGGAATGAATAGGGTTAGGATTAATATTGATAGAAATATCTTCTTGGTTTATCCTCTTTCCTATGTGTTAGGATTTGTATTAATGAAATCTAACATTAATCCGCTCTTGAATTATTTAAGAAATTCATGATTAGTTTTAGTGTTCTTGGGAAACTCAAGAGTGTTCCACTAACTTAATCCACATGAAATAAATCACCAAACACTTCCCCACTCAACCTAGTCTACTCTATATATATATACTATACTGGGTTTAGGGTGATAAGTGATTATCGACCAAGGTAGCATTCAATGAAAAGAATTAATAATTCAAACAAAATCTCATTAAAAAATATAAACTTCCACAAAATACTAAAATTGATTAAAATAATAAAGATATTTATTCATTGATATTTAGAAACTAAATCATTAAATTTGAATGTCCTTACCTTCCCTAATCACTCAAGGTTTTTACTCCACCATGTGAGGGATAGTAGTGGTGAAGGAGAAAACGTAGGCATTATAGAATAGATAAATGAGGAATATAGAACATGAAAATAAAATTATCACCTATTGAATTTATTCTTATTAGTCTCTATGTATTTTATATATTATTCTTTTTTAATATCTTCAGTAGTTCAAGTGTTGTAAGACTCATGATCCATTGAATTTTTAATATCTCCCCTTACCTGCAATCACCCTAAAAATCCACAGTCTTTAATTCCCCACAAAATCCAAAGTTTCCCTTCTTAAAATTTTATGTTCCCATAGTTGTTACTGGATTTAATGTCATTAATGAATTATGATTGATAATTAATATAATCTGTGTTGATGAATCCATTTGGATTGAATTTTCAATTATGTGAAACCACATAGCTTTAGAATGTAATCCAGATGAATCATATGAACCTCCCTTGAATCATCCTTCTTCTTGATAGATTTTTCAAATGCATAAACCTTAAAATTTTATTTTTCAGCCTTAAAAACTGGGAAAACTATCCTTAAAAAGTTCCAAATTATAACATAAAAATTTTATATTTTGACAAAGTAATTAATTGTACGAAGTTGGATTATACCTTGCATTACTTAGAGGAACCTTACAAAGTCTATAGGGGAACCTTATGATAATAGGGTAACTTCTTCTTTTCTTTTCTTAAATTCCAAAGTCTCTCCAAAGTGAACCTTATGAATATTAAAAATGAACCATATAAAAGAGGATCAACCTTGTGAAGTTAATTGAGGGATATTACGAAGAAGTTCCTTTGCCATTTTCTGAACCTTATAATCACAGGTACTTTACCAAATTTCATATACACTACTGTAGACAGATTCCATTCCCTTCAAAAAAATCAAAACAAAGGAAAATCAATAGTCAGTATGTTTATTCTAGAAATTTAATAAATCAGTTAAATGAATAATTTTCCCATTTTAAGAAATATTCATAAATTCTAATAAATTGAAACATTAATTATAAAACTTCTTATAACTCACTATGTTAATAAGTATACGGAAATAAAATGAATGAAATTTTTAACAAAATATAATTCCTAAATTAATTTTTTTAATCCACTCATGGATATGATGTAAATTTCATAAGGGATTGTCATTAAAGTGGGAGAAAATTTTATAAAGTGTATATTTAATTAATAGAAAACATGATACCCATATAATAAATAATTTTTATGTATATATAATAGAATCATTATCAACTTTGAGCTTAACATTTATATCTCTCTTGGAAAAGGAAAAACTTAATGGAATCAATTTCTTGGCCTACTACTAAATATTAACAATGGTTTTTAAGAAATAATAAGAGTTATATGTGTTTTAGAAACCCCTTATAGAGTAACCAAATGATGAATTCATTCAATAAATGGAAATAGATAATTATGATAAGTGTATAAAGGATTTAGTAGATGGATAAACATTCATGGTTGTGTCCATGGAACCCAAGTATCAAAAGAAACATGAAAAGATATATTCTTTTAAGATGATAGATAACCTAAAAAGGATCTATTATGAATAAGAATAGTATAAGTGGTGTGAGATTTCTAAGGCACTATTTTGATATAAGATAATAGAAGTTACATCAGTCTATACTCATATACTCAATATGATTATTTACATTAATGACTTAGAGAGACTGGGATCACCCCAAGCTTGATCTAGGCACATACTTCATTCTATAGTCACTACCAAAAAGGTTCCAACTATTTATTATGAATTATAATATGAATGTGTTCAAAAAAAGTTCACTTAGTCTCTTAAATATGTAAAGGATTTTTGATAGGTGCATGGGATTTAATGTGTAACATACCGACTTGGATCCCTCTATAAACGTAGCTAAACTGGTCACCTCGTGGCCTTAAGCACACCTCCTCGTATGCCAGAGGCTGCTGACTAGCAGTGAGGGTCCAATGATGGTATGGTGGGGAGATTATACCCTCATTATTACAGTATCACAGTGGTACATAAAAAATAAATCAATAATGGAAGCAGCATAAAAGAAGGGAAGTTGAAATAAATCATAAAACTTGGAAATGACATATAATACAACCATGGTTGTCCATGTGATGCTACAATATACAAATCAGTATACATGCAGTAGGTGATACATAAAAAATACACAACAAAATGAACAAAAGTCCCAAAGGATATCTCCATGAGCATCGTAAACTCTATCTTTTTCATGTTATCCTAATCTCTCATGTCCAAGAATAACAACACATGACACAATAGAAATAAATCTAAATCCCTAATCCTAATACTACAACCATGAGGTCTATCCAGGTGCAAAATAGCATCCCAAATAGGATGTGAGATAAAATCAGTAGGCCGCTACCAATGGTTCCTAATTCTATCCAGTCTGTCAGTATAATTAAGTAGTGTGCAATTGTATCAATAAGTAAGTAAATAAATAATTGTAAACCAGTCGGGCTCGTGTTCCTCAAAGTATAACTCAGTGACTATACCTACTACGGCCTAAGCCATAATATCTATGACATGTCATCATGTATATATATTCATATATGTAAACATATACATTTATTTGTAGATATATACATTCACTGACGAGGAACCAAGTCATAAGATCAAGTAACACACATCTAATAATAATAATATAATAAGATTTTCATATTTTGTAAGGGTCATCATGCCCATCTGTCTCATAGGATAATAAGAGACACCATTTCGGAGGATCATGATTATTAAGGGACACTTTTTTTGAGTATCATAAGTAATAATGGATTATATTCTCGAGTATCATGAGTAATATGTGATTCCATGCTCAAGTATCATGAGTTTTAAGGGACGCCATGAACTAGTATCATGAGTAATAAGGGACACCATTCCCAAGTTTCATGAGTAGTAAGGGACTCCATACCCAAGTATCATGAGTACTAAGAGACGCCATTCTCGAGTATCATTAGTAATAAGGGATTCCATTAAAAAGTATCATGAGTAATAAGGGACTCCATTTCCATGATTCATGAGTAATAATATAAATAGGCATGTACACTTAATGATTACGTATAGGCCCTAAGATATATCCATGGTTAAAATACAACTCATCTTGATCATTTAATTATATTCAAGCCTAAATAATATAAAATTACATGTATATAATCATTCCATGTCATAATTCAATTATAAATAATTAATAAGGCCATTCCCATAAACATTCCATGTTACAGTTCAAATATCCCCATTTCATTACCTCTTTCATTAGATAAGATAGAACACCTCATAGATGGTTTTATTATGAACAGGTGAATGGTTGTCATACCATTTTAGTTAATTCAATTTAATAATATCTTACATGTGAGTTAAACCAAAAAACCTCAAGTGTGATTTAAGCATAGGTAGATAATTTCAATCTAATAATATAATACATTACCCAAAAGGGTGTTTTAATCTCCTAAATGAAGTAAAGATAAAAGGTATATAAGAAATGAACCAAAAGGGGTGGTTCAAGTTGAGTTGAATAACCTATAACGTCACAATTTAATATAAAATAGCTATTTAATCTAAGTCATTAGGTTCCATATAATTAATTTCACATTTAAAGGTCAATGAATGGAAAATCTGGAATTTAGCACAAAGGCGTGTTTTATAAAACAACAAGACCTTAAGGGAAAATCCATAGACCACCAACCTCATGATTAGGGTGATTCTCTCTTCCCTTAATAGGATTTTATTCGATCTGGATTGATTGAAAATGGAAGAATAGACAAAATCCCTAAAATATGGCATATGAGCTCTCATTGAAATAACATTAAATACTACAACAGAAACTAAGAAAAGAGGAAATATGAATCATACACTCACCATTAGTTATCCAATGTGATGAATGTTGGCTAATTCTGAGCTCGAGTGGAGGAGAATAATAGAATCCTAGGAGGGTGTGAGGGAGCTCAATCGGCCTGCTATGTGAGGGAGAAAATGAGGTAGAAGAGGGGAGGAAAAACACTTAATAAGGAGAGGGTTGAATGGTAATTTCACTCATTTAATGACATGCATGGTTTGGATGCATGATTATCCAAACCATATGGTAATCGTGTTCCATATCTTCCTAAGGTGGCACCCCCCTCACATGGCTAGGCACACAATTTTTCCAACCATGTGCAACCCATGTGGTTTGGCTCAACAATGAACTATATTTTTTTGAACGATCAAACATCCTTAGGTGTACGGTTTGAAAAACTGTGTGATACCCCTACAGGGCCACACAGTTTGGGTGCATGGTTTTCTCTAACTGTGTGCAAACCATGCACCCCATTAACCCTTTCCAAAAACTAGATTTTTTAATCCTAGTGCTCCTAAAACTCCACTAAACACTTGAGTCGCCTCTTAGACCTTAAAACCCTTCTAAAAATGAAAAGTTTAAGCATTAAAACTCTCTTATTTACATTCTAAATCTTAATTTAATACTTGGATCATCAACCAAATCAAAATTTTCAAATTCCATTGGAAAATTCAACTAGTCAAAATAAGAGACCTTACAATCTCTCCAACTTAGAACTTCTAACCCCAAAGAAACATTGGGGAAGAATGAAATATCACTCAACTACCAGGGTTTCAGAATTCTAAAGGAATAGAAATGTTGTATTTTAAACACTCATCATGTCATTGAGAATCAATTATAAGCATACGGTATATAAGACATTAATACTTAATCCATCACTCATATAAAAACCTGTAACATCAAGAAAGAACTTAACTGATCCCATATAACTTGATACATGATCATGTCATCATCTCATTCACCATCCAACCTATGGAACTCCCTGACATAGGCTCTATCTTTCCACAGTATATTCTAATCTATGGTCCTCCCACAATTAGAATTGCCTATTAAAACACCGCCCTAGAATCCTAATGAGGCTTCTGACATAGCTCTCAACTTACGAGACCCAGTCACACATAAGGAATTTGATCTTGGTCCTTGTTAATATTGATATGGTCAGATTTCAATTGACCAAGATTAACTAGTCATGTCTTATTTTCCTTGAAAATCCCTAGATGACTCTTACACTGCACTCGTCTCCTCCTCTGACATGCTCGACATGGTTCCTCACCTGAATGCATTCATCCAAACAAGAGAAAATAATTTTATCCACCTACATCTGACTATCTTTGAAAATATCATCTTCAATAACTAACACATTATAAAAATCATATTCCAAATCCATTAACAAAGGAACATTCAGATCATTTCGAACATGCTCACCAAATCTTTCATATAAAAATATACCCGAAATTCACCAAGGAATCCATCCATACATATTTCCATTTATCAAAATTCATTTGAATGCTAAAAATACCGTCCAATGACTAGTCTCACACTGGGGTCATCCCCAAAATATTATAGTGGCATTAACACCATTTAGAATTCTTTATACCACTCCATGAGCACAACTCCCATGGAGTCCATCAATCAACCAAAAAAGACATTGTTTTCTTTCTTTAGATTGATATATAATTGATGCTCCCTCAATTTACTTTAGATGATTTCAAGATATGGGGCATGACCATATCTAAACCAGGATTACACTAAGATATTATCGAGGATTATAATGGATAAGAATGAATAGATCTACCAATCCACACTCCATCAAAATGTAGTACTTGATATAAAAGAACCACTGGAACCACATCTCCCAATGATATGTGACCATGTCCGGCTATGGTTCAACTACCTCATATCACCCTAAAACTATGATTATACCTTGGCTGGTATATTTTTAAGTCTTGTACCTATAACATGCATGTTTTATAGAATGAAATGCACATTTGAAATCCCCATCCCTCCATCAAGATTTAATTATCAAGGAATAAGTCAACCCACTCCAACCATACCTATAGGGAAACATCTATCTTAACAGTCGATGTATTATTTGAAGGTTCGATCACTTCACCTTAAATCCAAAGGTACTCATGATCATTATAAATAACCAGGAAAGTTTCACCCCAAATCTCAGCATTCCTCAACAGTTGGGTACTCAACCAAATATATAGACATCATGGTTCCTTGCAAACAAAGACATATTACCAACCCATCAACTCCTGGATCACCTATTCATCCAGAGTATAAATCTATCATTCAAACACCATCAAAACCTATAATTGGGTTTTATCTTGAGTATCTCTTCATGGACTAGAACTCGAACATACCAGCTTCAAGGGTAACAAAAATCTATTGTGACCATTTGCAACGGGTCCCTTATGACCATGTTCTCTCTACTTGGAAGGACATGATTAAACATGTTCAACATGATTATTCCCACCTTAAGGGTTTCCTGGTTATCTTATTCTAATAATGGAAACTCGTCCCACGGAACACACTCCATCCACCACTGAACACGGGTTATAGATGCATCCAACATGATTTTACTGAGAATCAATTTGAAAAGAGAGGAAAACCAGCCACGTAAAAGCATGATATATCAGGTTTAATCTATAAATACATGTGATGTTCTCCTAATTCGTTCTTATGCATGTCATTAGTATCAGGCATTGAAGCCAAAACTATACTGATCAGTCATGTTACAACACTCGGTCCTTTTACAAAGTCATCTAAAAAACTGTGAAAAATAAATATCCTCTAACTCCTAGGTAAATCTACACTAGAGATAACCCAATAATGTATCATAATAGGTCAAGTGTTTAATGGTTTTCACCAAAATCATACAGTTTGTTGAACCATTTTAATAACTTGATGGGTACCACGTGTATTGATGCGTACTACACCGATATTTCATCAACATAATGGCACATCATTGATACAATCTATAGGCCTATAGTTCCTATGCATCCCAGTATCTAAAGGCCCATACAAAATATTTCTCTCAAAGTCATATTATCCCATATGGATGTTAATCTAGATGAAAAATGTCTGAGTCATCCATCACTAAACAAGAAGAAGGGTCACACAACCTACTAAGTGTATGACTATACCCTAGGCATGTCTAACTTGCTAAATTGTAGCATTATATGATTCAAATTCCCCTATAAAATCTCAACTTATCAAATAACCACCTGTCTATCTGGGGATTTTCATCTCATCACTAATAGTTTTACTTGGGAAAATGGAACCTCAGGTCTGAAACCCTTTATAAGAATTTAGCAAGGTTTTAATTTCTGAGGGTGCTACCTACCCCAGACTAGCCCCTAAATGAAATATATAGCATCGGTCCTATAAATAGTTCACACCAAAAAGATCACTAGGCTTACTGTCCTAACCTCTAAGATCATTGAGAAAGAACAGGGTTAGCAGATACCTATGGGAAATGTACCCATTTTCTTCTAAGGAAGAACTTAGGGAAAGATTTAAATTGTAACGCCCCGACCCCAGTTACCCAGAGTCGGTGCATTATTACATATCATTGGCATGATCGCAAGAAAGATCAAGTCTCAAAATACTGGTTAGTTTAGTGGCCTTGGAATAACTAGATACATTCATAAAGTTTGCATTACATCATAAAGTGAAAACTACTAAAAAAACATATTGTCTTCATATCCCCTCATATTATCCCTTCAGGTCATTCATAAATTACTTCTTCACATCCTGGGAAAAATAAAACATTGAAAGGGGTGAGCTCAGATGCTCAGTAAGGATAACAATATAGCGGAAACATTCATAAATAAACATAAAAAATTAAGTTAATGTATAGATAAAACAAAAGCCTTTTAAACTTGAACTTCAGCATAATATGGAAAAGATAAAATGAAATAATTCCATTTACTTATTCACATGGATATTCTATTAGTCGAATAATCACATGAAATATCAATAACCACTTTCATAATGATGGAATGCATAATGCCAAACTATCATAACCACATAGTCAAGGCCTCGTGCCAAGACTACAAATAATATTTTGTGAAGGCCTTGTTCCAAGACACTAGTTTGTCTCATGAGACCTACCAATGCATCGAGGAGCTATAGAGGGCTCCACCCGTCACTTATTAAGTCCAATGCATTCCTCATATGAACAGGTTTCAACATAACATAAACATTCGTATTAAAACTAGCATACAAAATGTCAATACTTTCACCATAAACCATGAATGGTATAAAAATAACACATCCATAGTCAAACATATCACAAAACCTTCAATACATTATGGAAGTTTTGTATCATAATAAATCAACTTCAAATAAGCTTAAAATCCATCAAAGGATGTTGACATAGATGAAATCAAAACTATTTGAGAGAAATATCTCTTTTTTTTAATTCATTTAAAAGTCACATTATTATAAAATAAAATATTTACTTTTAAAATTTTCCTATAAGCTTGTAAGGAAATCTTAGAAGATTTTATAATGGCGGGAAATAGTCACACCCACCATATAAGTTAAAAAAACATTCTTACCTTAATTCTGTCGAAAAGGTTTAAAAAAGGACCTTGTTTGGAAAACGACGGAAAGATTCCTTTATAAACCTCTTATAAAAAGTCAAACAAGGGTATAAATTAATTTAACCCATATTCTAGTAAATAGTAAAAAAAAATTAGAATACATTTTTAAGAAACATGGATGTGGATGATAAAGAGGTCCCAGTAGATAATCACGCATAAACAACCTCAGATAAGGAAGAGATTGTGAAATAAACCCTTACCTTGTACTTTTCTATAGTATATGGTATGTTAACCTCCTTTATAATAGTTAAAACATTGTTATTAAATTATAAAAGAACCATATACATAATTATGATATCATATATGATCTTTTCACATTGATTTTTTAATAATATCTTAGTATTATCATTGTTTCGAGTGTTAACTTACTCATTTTCTTTTATATGTTTTGTTACATAAGTCAGGTTTGTTATGGATAGGTTGTACATTATTCATATATATAATGATATAAAGTTCTTAAACATTACTTTTAATCATCAAATGAGATTTATTCTTGAATGGATACGATGGGGAATGAATCTCATCGCGTTCGTGGAGACGGTAGTCCGTACGTACGCACGAGCGACAATATCATTCTTTTGATATTAAAATAATATATAATTGGATGGTATATCATATATACAAAATCATTATCTTGTTATATTTATTATTTTAAAGAATTACACATCATTATTATACCCATCCAAAAAATAATATATTGAATAACAATTACACCACGACGTGGAGATGGTAAGTCGTACGTACGCACGTATGGTGACATGTCATTCAAAGGATGGATAGAATACTGAATATAGTTTTACGATATTTATAATAATATCACATTATATAGGAGATACTGGATTTATTATTTTAGAATGGTAATAACAAATAAAGAAGAAGTTGAAGAAGAAATGAACTTGAAAAAAGGTGGTGAAAACATTACCTCTTCTTCGGGTTCTTCCTTTTGATTTGATCAAAAGGGCTCCTTAGGTTGGCTTTATGATCAAACTAAGGCCTATAGGTTGTAGTGAGGGAAGTTGAGAGAGTATTTGGGCAGGTTTTGGCCGATCCAAGAGGATTTGAATGTGTGAATTAGTGAGAAGGGGGAGTGCCCTTTTATAAGAGGGGTGAAAGGCACCTTTGGAAATGCTAGAAATATTATTTTATAATAAATTTATATTAGGTTTCTAATGGCTCCAAAGTGGATTATTTAAATTTTAAGGTGGGGATGGGTCGAAAACCACTCAACCAATAGAATCTAGACAGTTTTTGGTCATTATATTAACCTTATGTTTTATTTTAAACTCTTAGTTAATTAGTTTGACACTTACCATGTCACTTTGTATTTTTATATTATATAGTTAATAAAATTACTATATACCTCCAAGAGACCCCCAAGTGGTCCATTAATGATAAAAAAATATCATGATATAAGTCTCGTGGCCGAACCTTAGATTTTTATGAATTTAATATCAATTAATAATATAATATTTGTTTTAAAAAAATATTTTATGTCAATTTTGACACTATTGGGTATTTTATTTTTGATAATTTCCTAACACATTATTACTTCAAAAAAAAATTTTATAAACAATAATAATATGTAATATTAACCTATAAAATTATTTTAATTCATAAAAAGTCTCAAATTACATTTATTTTTATATTTATAATATCAATTATTTTAATATTTCATTACTTAGCTAATTAATGCATCACCATTGTGTCATAAATAAATTAAATTATTTAATGTCTAAAAATTATAAATAAAATACCATTATGTAGGAAATATTTTTATCTTTCTAATGAATATTTAAAATAGAATTTATCTTATGTATAATCCCATATTAAAAATATTTTAGTAAATACACTTTGATTTTATCTCTTTTAACTCTTCTTTGAATTAAATAATAATAAATGTATTAATCTAATCCTAGTGGACCTAAATGATAATATTTTATTACTAAGGTTGTTTTTGGTCGAGATACAATTGTCCAATAGAATTAGGACATGTGTTAGGGTAATATTAATATTATTTTTACCCTTAATTACCCTATTTACTTTTAATCGTGGTAAATAAAAGTAAAAAGTTACTATTCACCAAAAATTATTTTTATCCCATTGAACCACATTTTACTCCTTGATATTAACCCTGTCTCTCGGATTTTCGAAATTCCACTCATAGAAGCAGTAAAATTAAGTTTTATGTGAATTTCCAAATTCTCCTAGGAGGTGGGTAAAAGACGGTGCAAAGTTCAATAAATTTTTTATATATCTAAAATTATTCTAAACTAACTCCAGTGAATTACATTGAACTTATACAGGTATTATGTATCTATTTTTACCTTAATTAAATTTAAATAAAATAAATAATTATTTAAATAAAAATTCGGTTTTAAACTATAACTAAGGGTTTTTTCACTATTCATCAAAAATTGAATGTTTTTAGAAAAATACCAAAATTTCACCCTAGGATAATTTCGATATTCCGAATCCAAAAATGAAGTCCATTTTGAAAGATAAAAATTATAAAATTTAAAAAAGTGGGTATTACTATTCATAACGGCTAGTTTGATTGGTTGTGGTGTGTGTGTTAGAACTCGAAGTTGCGTACAACACATGCTACTGTATTATTCAAAGGGAAGTGTACCGTGGAAGCTTGGGGTGTTACATTCTCCCCTCCTTCAAATAATTTCATCCCCAAAATTTTTATAATACTACTGAATGAAAAGACTCGGGTGGTTCTTCATCATAAGTTCCTCGGGTTCCCACGTTGCCTCTTCCATCTTATGGTTTCTCCATTGAACTTTTACAAGACGAGTCGTTCAGTTTCTCAGCACTTGTTCACTTGTATCAAATCCTGATGGGCTCTTCGCAATAAGAAATATTAGGTTCCAGTTCTAATTCCTCATAGGTGAGTACATGCGTTGGGTTAGGCATGTATTTTCTCAACAGTGATATGTGTAACACATCGTGAACTTTGGAGAGATTTGGCGGCATTGCCAAAAGGTAAGCTACAGCCCCAATTCGTTCTAGAATTTCGAAAGGACCAATGTACCTGTGACTCAATTTACCTTTCTTGCCAAAATGTATAACTCCCTTCCATGGAGATACCTTCAAGAAAACATGATCGCCCACCTGAAATTCCAAATCCTTTCTTCGGTTGTCAGCATAGCTCTTCTGCCTACTTTGAGCAGCTTTGATGTGGTTTTGGATTACCTTCACCTTTTCCATCGTTTCCTCCACCAGTTCTGGGCCTACAAGTTTTCTTTCACCAACGTCTTCCCAACAGGTTGGTGTGCGACATATCTTTCCGTATAACGCTTCATATGGTTCCATCTGAATACTTGAATTGAAGCTATTGTTATAGGAAAATTCCACCATAGGTAAATATTGATCCCACATACCCTGAAAGTCAAGTGAGCATGATCTATACATGTCTTATAAGGTTTTAATAGTCTGTTCTGATTGTCCATCTATTTGAGGGTGGTAGGCAGTGCTCAAACGAAGTTCAGTATCCAGGGATTTCTGAAGACTCTTCTAGAATCTTGAAGTAAAATGGGGATCACGATCAGAAAAAATCGATAGGGGTACTCCATGAAGTCTCACCACTTCATTAATATATATCCTTGCTAGACATTCAAGTGGTAAATATTCCCTTATATCAAGAAAATGTGCTGACTTGGTAAGATGATCAACAATAACCCATATTGAATCGTTCCTTCTAGGATTCTTTGGTAGTCCCATGACAAAGTCCATCGTAATATTGTCCCATTTCCACTCCGGTATGGGAAGAGGTTGCATGACTCCTCCAGGTTGTTTCCTTCCAGCTTTCACTTGTTGACAAACCATACATCTTGACACAAAATCAGTAATCTCCCTCTTCATGTTGTCCCACCAAAAATGTTCCTTCAAGTCTCTATACATTTTGGTGCTCCCAGGGTGTATAGATAAATTGGAACTATGAGCATTGTCCAACAATTCCCTTTTTAGATCAGGTATATTGGGAACACAAAGTCTCTTCCCAAATTTCAAAATTTCATCTTCATACCCAAAGTCATTCAATATCCCATCATTCACAGCTTTAATCTTCTTTTGAAACTCTTCATCACCAGTCTGAGAACTCTTTATCCTTTTTAGTAAAGATGGTTTGGAAACCATTTGAAAAAGTATTGATGTTTCACCTTCCATGGTAATTCCCATATCCATCTTCACTAGATCCATGAAAATAATATCCCTTTAAATTCTCATCATGTTCAAAACTCCATGATCTTTTCTGCTCAAAGCATCTGCCACCTTATTTGCCTTCCCCAGGTGGTAGTGTATTGTGAAATCTTAATCATTGAGTAGTTCAAGCCATCTCCTTTGCCTCATGTTGAGTTCATTTTGTGAGAAAATATACTTCAAACTCTTGTGATCAGTATAAATCTCACATTTTTTACCATAGAGGTAGTGCCTCCATATCTTCAAAGCAAATATCACAGCTGCTAACCCGAGATCATGAGTAGGATAGTTTTGCTCATGAATTTTCAACTGTCGTGATGCATAGGCAATAACCCTATCATTCTATATAAAGACACAAGCAAGTCCTTTCTTCGAAGTATCACTATAAATAACGAACTCATCATTCCCCAATGATAGATTCAATATAGAAGCATTGACTAATCTTATCTTCGGTTCTTCGAAACATTATTCACACTCTTTTGTCCAAACAAATTTAACCCCTTTACGTGTGAGCTTTGTTAATGGGTTAGCCAACCGGGAAAAATTCTGGAAGAAACATTGATAATAACCATTTAAACCAATAAAACTGCGTACCTCAGTTATACTCGTAGGTGTTGGCCATTATTGGATTACCTTGGTCTTAGAATGATCAACAGAGATTCCATCTTTAGAGACAATATGGCCAAGAAAAGAAATCTCCTGAAGCCAAAATTCACACTTTCTAAAATTCCCATATAATTCATGTCTTCTCAGAGTCTTCAGGATAATGTTCAAGTGATCTTCATGATCTTCATAGCTTTTGGAGTATACCAAGATATCATCAATAAATACCACCACATAATCATCAAGATATTCCTTGAAAACTCTATTCATTAGATCCATGAATACATAGGGTGCATTAGTCAGCCCAAAAGGCATTAGCGTAAACTCGTAATGCTCGTACCTTGTTCGAAATGTTGTCTTCGGAATGTCTTCCTTCTTCACCTACAACTGATGGTATCCAGATCGAAGGTCAATCTTTGAAAATTATCGATCTCCATGTAGTTGGTCAAATAAATCATCAATGCGAGGTAGGGGATGCATGTTCTTTATTATTATAGCATTGATCTCCCTGTAGTCGATACATAACCTCATAGATCCATCTTTATTTTTAACAAAGAGAACAGGGGCTCCCCATAGAGAAACACTAGGGTGAATAAATCCATTATTACTCAATTCCTCTAGTTGTTTCTTTAGTTCAACTAATTCTACAGTGGCCATTCTATAAGGGGTCTTCGATATAGGCCTTGATCCAGGAATTAAATCAATGGAAAACTCAACTTCTCGTTCTGGAGGATATCTAGGTAAATCTTCCAGAAACACATCTACATATTCTTTCACAATAGGTACATCCTCTATTTGAACATTCCTTTCCTCACCCATAGTCATTTCATTATCTTCCTCCCTAATAATTGAATTTAGTTGAGCTACTGGGGGTAGATCTAGATAATAATTAGGTGGTGATAATTCTACTCTAAAGATAAGGTGTTCCTTATCATCATCATCAAAAATCGTAACCTCCTTATTCTTACAATAAATCTTCGCATCATGGTCCGAAAGACAATACATACCGAGGATTATATCAAACTCAATCATAGGTACGACGATGAGATCAGTGGATAAAGAACATTTATGTGTTCTAATGGGGACTAATTCACAAATCTTTGTTGCAATGATAATTCCCTTAGGAGTTTTAACTGACAACTCGCTTGTTAAATCAAATTGGAAATATCTAATTTTCTTATCAAACTGGGAAGATATGAAACAATGCGATGATCTCAAATAAAATAATGCATTTGCTAAACTTGAGGAAACCATTGAATTACCTGCCACCACGTCTTTCAGAGCTTCTACCTCAGCAGTAGTGATAGCATAATCTTATCCTTGATCCCTTGTCCTTTTCTGAGGTAAGTTCCCCTAACGCTTAGGACATTCATTTTCATAATGTCCCATCTCCCTGCAATTGTAGCATTGGACATCGGTAGCTTCCTTCTTCCCCTTGCAATCACGAGCTTGGTGGCCTTTTTCACCACACTTGTGACAGACTCTCATTCCTTTTAAGCAAGTACCGGGGTGTTTCTTCCCACATTTACCACAGGATGTATATTCAACCTTTCCCTTATTTCCCTTATTTCCATTCCCAGATTGATCAGCAGATCTCTTCTTCTCTTTCTTTTCTTTAAAGTCATAAGACTTAGAGAATTCCTTTTCTGTCTTGATAGCACATGAGACAATGTCTTTGTATGATGAGAAGGATTGTGAGACTAATAATCGATGGAGAAATGGTTTTAACCAATCAAAGAAATGATAAATCTTACTTCTTGGGTTACGTATATAATCTCCAGCATACCTTGCTAACCTTGTAATGTTAGCCTCATACTTTGTGACATTATCATCCTCCTTTTGTCTCAGAATTAGAAATTGGCTTTCAATATCTGCTCGATGGTCATGAGGAAAGTATTTTTCTAAGAAAAGCTCTTTAAAATCCCTTCATTCCATATTTGATACTTCATCGTCTTCCTTTGTGTTTTGAATTAATGACCACTATTGATCAGTATCTCCAGTGAGGCGATAAACTGCCATGACAACTTTTTCCCTTTCACTACTCCCCAAAGCCTGAAATATTTTCTCTAGGGAACTTATCCATTGCTCAGCTACTAATAGATTTGTACTCCCATTGAATTTTGCTGTTTTCTGCCTCATGAAGCGATCTAACATTGATCCTCCATGCTGTGGATCGGGGTGCTCCATACGGGTAAGGTTATTATTCATAACCTGAGTGAGTTGTCCCAGTATGGTGATTAGTTGATCAGCACCAGTTTCATCACCAACTCCACTATAATTATCTTGAGTAGGAGGTAAATCCCTACATGTAGTACGTGCATTGATACGATTTCCATTTCTTCCACTAGGAGCCATTTCTAAACAATGGCATAAACTAGATCAGTTTATGAATCAAAATACATAATTCCATACTTGTAAAAAACTTAACATAAATTGAACTATTTATAGATATAATCCATAATCATAAAAATGTTTTCTTTGAGGAAGTATATACTCATAAACCCTTCATAATGATTTGTAAAGAAAATTAGAGTTATCCTAATCATATCCCCCGGGAGTGTCGTAACCAAGAGTGCAGCAAGGCCCGTTGTCGTGCACCAGTTACCGTTCGAGTCTAGCTCAAAGCGGTGTTCTCAGGTTTTACCCCTAGGTACATCTGTGCCAGAGCCACCTCTACCTGCTCGTATCCAGACAGGGATTTATTGCTCAGAAAACTCACAAAATCTCTACAATACCAAAATTATAGGAAGTTATTCTATACAAATCCTCAAAGTCCATCTTAGGTCTATGTGCTCTAATCAGAGTTTATCTAAATCTAGATTCCAAGGTTTGTACTAAACTTCCTCCGATACCAACTGTAATGCCCTGACCCCAGTTACCCAGAGTCGGTGCATTATTACATATCATTGGAATGATCGCAAGAAAGATCAAGTCTCACAAGACTGATTAGTTTAGTATCCTTGGAATAACTAGATACATTCATAAAGTTTACATTAAATCATAAAGTGAAAACTACTAAAAAAACATATTGTCTTCATATCCCCTCATATTATCCCTGCAGGTCATTCATAAATTACTTCTTCACATCCTGGGGAAAATAAAACATTTAAAGGGGTGAGCTCAGATGCTCAGTAAGGATAACAATATAGCGGAAACATTCATAAATAAACATAAATATTTAAGGCAATGTATAGCTAAAAAAAAGCCTTTTAAACTTGAACTTCATCATAATATGGTAAAGATAAAATGAAATAATTCCATTTACTTATTCACATGGATATTCTACTGGTCGAATAATCGCATGCAATATCAATAACCACTTTCATAATGATGGAATGCATAATGACAGACTATCATAACCACATAGTCAAGGCCTCGTGCCAATACTACAAATAATATTTTGTCAAGTACTTGTGCCAAGACACTAGTTTGTCTCATGAGACCTACCGATGCATCGAGGAGCTATAGCGGGCTCCACTCGTCACTTATTAAGTCTAATGCATTCCTCATATGAACAGGTTTCAATATAACATAAACATTCGTATTAAAACTAGCATACGAAATTTCAATACTTTCACTATAAACCATGAATGGTATAAAAATAACACATCCATAGTCAAACATATCACAAAACTTTCAATACATTATGGAAGTTTTGTATCATAATAAATCAACTTCAAATAATCTTAAAATCCATCAAAGGATGTTGACATAGATGAAATAAAAACTATTTGAGAGAAATATCTCTTTTTTTGAATTCATTTAAAAGTCACATTATTATAAAATAAAACATTTACTTTGAAAATTTTCCTATAATATTGTAAGGGAAGCTTCAAAGAATTTATAACGGTGGAAAATAGCCGCACCCTCCGTATAAGTTAAAAAAACATTCTTACCTTAATTCAGTCAAAAAGGTTTTAAAAAGGACCTTGTTTGGAAAACGACGGAAAGATTCCTTTATAAAGCTCTTATAAAAATTCAAACAAGGGTATAAATGAATTTAACCCATATTCTAGTAAATAGTAAAAATTGTTTTGAAATACATTTTTAAGAAACATGGATGTGGATGATAAAGAGGTCTCATTAGATAATCACGTATAAACAACCTCGGATAACGAAGAGATTGTGAAATAAACCCTTACCTTGTACTTTTCCTTAGTCGATGGTATTTTAACCTCCTTTATAATAATTAAAACATTGTTATTAAATTATAAAATAACCATATACATAATTATGATATCATATATGATCTTTTAACAAATATTTGTTAATAATATCTTAGTATTATCATTGTTTTGGGTGTTAACTTACTCATTTTCTTTTATATGTTTTGTTACATAAGTCGTGTTTGTTATGGATAGGTTGTACCTTATTCATATACAAGAATTATATAAATTTATTAAACATTACTTTTAATCATCAAATGAGAATTATTCTTGAATGGATACGTTGGGGAATGAATCTCATCTCGTTCATGGAGACGGTAGTCCGTACGTACGCACGAGCGACAATATCAATCTTTTGATATTAAATTAATATATAATTGGATGTTATATCATATATACAGAATCATTATCATGTTATATTTATTATTTACATGAATTACACATCATTATTATACCCATCCAAATAATAATATATTGAATAACAATTACACCACAACGTGGAGACGGTAAGTCGTAAGTACGCACGTATGGTGACATGTCATTCAAAGGATGGATAGAATACTGAATATGGTTGTACCATATTTATAATAATATAATAGTATATAGGAGATACTGGATTTATTGTTTTATAATGGGAATAACAAAGAAAGAAGAAGATTAAGAATAAATGAACTTGAAAAATGGTGGTGAAAACATTACCTCTTCTTCGGGTTCTTCTTTTTGATTTGATCAAAAGGGCTCCTTAGGTTGGGTTTATATCAAACTAAGCCCTCTAGGTTGTGGTGAGGGAAGTTGAGAGAGTATTTGGGAAGGGGTTGGACGATCCAAGAGGCTTTGAATGTGTGAATTAGTGAGAAGGGAGAGTTCCCTTTTATAAGAGGGGTGAGAGGAACCTTTGGAAAAGCTAGAAATATTATTTTATAATAAATTTATATTCGGTTTATAATGGCTCTAAAGTGTATTATTTAAAGTTTAAAGTGGGTATGGGTAAAAAAACACTCAACCAATAGAATTTAGATAGGTTTGGGTCATTATATTAACCTTATGTTATAGTTTTAACTCTTAGTTAATTAGTTTGACACTTACCATGCACTTTATATTTTTATATTATATAGTTAATAAACTTACTATATAACTCCAAGAGACCCCCAAGTTGTCCATTAATCATACACCTATCATGATATAAGTCTCTTGGCCGAACCTTATATTTTTAGGAATTTAATATCAATTAATAATATAATATTTGTTTTAACAACTCTTTTATGTCAATTTTGACACTATTGGGTATTTGGTTTTTGATAATTTCATAACAGCATTATTACTTCGAACCAAATTTATATAACCAATCCAAATATGTCATATTAACCTAGAAAATTAGTGTAATTCATAAAAAAGTCTCAAATTACATTTATTTTGATATTTATAAAATCAATTATTTTAATATTTCATTACTTAGGTAATTACTGCATCACCATTGTGTCATAAATAAATTAAATTATTTAATGTATAAAAAATATAAATAAAATACCATTATGTAGGAAATAATTTTATATTTCTAATTAATATTTACAATCTAATTTATATTATGTATAACCCCATATTAAAAATATTTTAGTAAATACACTTTGATTTTAACTCTTTTAACTCTTCTTTGAATTAAATAATAATAAATGTCCTAATCTAATACAAGTGGACATAAATGATAATATTTTATTTATAAGGTTTTTTTTGGTCGAGATAAACTTGTACAATAGAATTATGACATGTGTTAGGGTAATATTAATATTATTTTTACCCTTAATTACCCTATTTACTTTTAACCGTGGTAAATAAAATTAAAAAGTTATTATTCACCAAAAATTATTTTTATCTCATTGAACCACATTTTACTCCTTGATATTAACCGTTTCTCTCATATTTTAGAAATTCCACTCATAGAAGCGGTAAAATTAAGTTTTATGTGAATTTCCAAATTCTCCTAGGAGGTGGGTAAAAGACGGTGCAAAGTTCAATAAAATTTTTATATATCTAAAATTATTCTAAACTAATTCCAATTAATTACATTGAACTTATATAGGTATTATGTATCTATTTTGACATTAATTGAATTTAAATAAAATAAATAATTATTTAAATAAAAATTTGGTTTTAAACTATAACTCAGTGTTTTTTCACTATTCATCAAAAATTGAAAGTTTTCAGAAAAATACCAAAATTTCACCCTAGGCTAATTTCGATATTCCGAATCCAAAAATTAAGTCCATTTTGAAAGATAAAATTTATAAAATTTCAAAAAAGTGGGTATTACTATTTATAACGGCTAGTTTGATTGGTTGTGGTGTGTGTGTTAGAACTCGAAGTTGTGTACAACACACCCTATTGTATTATTCAAAGGGAAGTGTACCATGGAAGCTTGGGGTGTTACATAAACTACCCTTACATGAGGGTAGAAAAAAATAACACCACATCAAGGTTTCAATTAATCCATTAAACTAATTCACATTTGATTTTTAAGAATCTCAAAGGCCTAGTTTAAGAACATAAAGTACCTTTTATGAAAGACAATGATACTTGGTAAATTATTTAGCTAACACCACAAGGTAACATAAGGAAGTTTTATCAAACTTACTTTAAATAATTATTTATTTATCTAGCATCATATCATAATTTAGGCAGTTTATCTTATAAATTAATTTTATCAATTTTATTTATCCATAAGGATTCTCATATTTGGATTAGTTAAATAAAATGAAAATTCCAAGCTATATAGGAAAATTCACTTTAGGTTGTGATTGAAATTTTTATAAAATAAAGTCTTGCATAAAAATAAGTTCCAAAAGTATTTCACAAGTTCACTATCATTTTAAGGGAATTGGTTCGGTAATATGTCACCATAAATTTATATGTGACACTATATGAGTGGTTTTTGACACTTCAAATTACCATCCCTATGTAGCATGAGTATACCCCCATGGGGTTAAGAACTAAGGCATATCAAAATAAAGGTTATCTATGAGTGTATCATGATTCCAACTGGGGTATATCTAAATAAAATCCAATAACATTTTAAACATTAATATTTGAAACACCCTTGGTGGGTTTATTTCATAAGATTATAATGCTAAAACTCACCTAGAAGGTCTGAGCAAGAATATAAAGATATAGTCATACATGTCATCATTCCAAAATTATGAAGGTACACATATTTTAAGTTCCAACTGACACCCCTTTAACCAACATTCATAAGTAATGGTTCAAATTTATTTGAAATTCTAATTCATCTGTTTAATGTATATATATATCATGGTTTAGTTTGATGAATTACCATTCCCAAGTTATAAAATTTATTTCCTTTATAAGTTACAATTGGAATTCATGTAAATCAAACCATATTTTTACCTTTTGTCTCAAAATATAACAAGTCTATATATGATGGTTTGATTATGTGGGTCACTATTCCCCAATTTATAAAGTCTCATACACTTTATAAATTGAACATTGAAACCCATTTAATCATAACCACAAATCTTTAATCCCATGAAACCATTGGTCCATGGCTCAAACATTCCATAATAGGTTAGTCAACTAAAATTAAACCATCAAACTATGTGTGAAAACACCATTTAGGTTGATGTAAACACTTGTTTTAGCTGACCATATACCATAACTACAATAAGTCATGATATCACATAGCATTAAATAAATGTGAACTTGGAAAATTATCCCATAGCATGGTGTATAGGTAAGCATGTTAAATAATAACCGAAACATGGTATACATATAAGTATGTTGTTAAATAACACATGGAACATACAATATGTATCAAGTTTTCAATCAATGCAATTTACATGCCATGGAATATGCATGGCATGTGAATCTCTATGTGCCTATAATGATGCTTGTATAACTACTTTCTTCCTATATTGGTCCAAGGGAAACTTATTATAAATACCATAAATCAATAATCAGTAGAAATTATATCAATCACTCAAGGTGAAATAATAATCAATTGTAATAATGAACCACATAAACAACAGTCTCATCCTTTGAAACTTATTCCTTCCATCATGCATGGTTTGATCGCTCCCAGACACGATCTATTCACCAAGTGCTGACACATTCCTATTCTCTTGTCTACCATTTCAAAAATAGTAATACAAAGTAAAATAGATTTGATACCACTTCTTAACACCGGACCTAGCTCACTCAATAAATGATAGCCAGACCAGTCACCACATAGCCTCAAGCATGCCTCCCCATATGATAGAGGCTTCAGAATAGCAGTGAGGGTCCAGTGATGGTACAATGCGTGACTATACCCTTATAATTGTTATATAATATTAGTACATAAAAAATAAATCAATGGTGTAATAAGTATAAAATAAAGTCAGTGGAAATAAATTAGATAACCTAAAAATTCCAAATAATAAAACCATGCATGTACATGTGATGGTATAATATACAAAGTAGTAGAAATGATGTAGGTAATAAATAAAAAATGAAAAAAAATGAAAAAAAAATCCCCCAAGGATATCTCCATGATCATCCCAACCTCTGTCTCAGTCTTGTGCTCTTATGCTCCCATGTCTAAGAGTAACTTCACATGACACAATAGAAAGAAAGAAAAATCTCAAATCATGATCCTGTAACTATGAGGTCTTTTTAGGTACCAAACAGAGGCCCAAATAAGGTGTAAGATAATCTCATTAGGCCACCACAAATGGTGTCTAATTCTATCCAGTCTATGAGTATGCAATACAACAATGTGAAGGTGTATTAGTAAAGTAGTGAATAAATAAATGTAAACCAGTAGGGAATGGGTTCCTCAAAGGAAAATTGGATAACCATAATTGTTTTATCCTAATATGGAATACCTCTAACATTCCACCATGTATATATATTCATATATGTAAAGATATATATATATATATATATACAGAGATGTACATGCACCAGTGAGGAGCCAAGCCGTAAGACCAAGGTATCCATATCTAATAATAATAAAATAATAAGAGTCTCGTATTTGGATAAGTTTCGTCATTCCCATATATCACATATGATAATAAGGGACATCACGACCAAGTATAATGAGTAATAAGGGATGTCATTACCAAGTATCATGAGTAATAAAGGACTCTATTCCTGAGTATCATGAGTGATAAGGGATTCCATGCTCGAGTATCATGAGTAGTAAGGGACCCCATTCCCTAGAATCGTTAATAATAAGGGATGTCATGTCCGAGTATCGTGAGTGGTAATAGACATCATGAACGAGTATCATGATTAATAAGGCACATCATTCCCAAGTATCATGAGTAATAACGGACAACATTCCAAGTTATCATGAGTAATAAGGGATGTCATGCCTGAGGATTATGAGTAATAATATAAATAGGCACATGAACTTAATAATTAAGATTAGGCCCTAAGATATAACCATTCTAAAAAACTCATCTTGGTCGTTCAATTCATTTCAATCATAAATAATAAGAAAGGTCATGTACATAAACATTCCACACCATGATTCAATCATGAATAATTAAGAAGTCCATGCCCATAAACATACAATGTTACACTTTAAATATTCCAATTTGATTACCCATTTTTATTAGATAAGATAGAGCACCTCATATGTGGTTTTATTATGAATAGGGGCATGGTATTCATACCATTTAATTTAATTCAATTTAAACATATTTACATGTGAGTTAAACCAATACACCTTAAGGGTGATTTAAGTATATACATAAAATTTTCATCTAATTATTTAAAACATCACCCAAAAAGGGTGTATTAATATCCTAGACAAAGAATAGTCCATGGGAATATAAGAAACACAACCAAAGAGGTGATTCAAGTTGTTGTGAAAAACCTCCAATGGAATAATTTAATGCACAATGGTTATTTAAGCTATAAAATTAGGTTCCACATAATTAATTTCACATTTAAAGGGAAATGCATGAAAAACATGATATACAAGACAATGGAGTATTTCATAAAATAATGAGACTTTACAAGAAAAGTCATAGACCACCTACCTCATGATTAGAGTGCTTCACTCTTCCATTAATAGGATTTCATTCAATCCAGATCGATAGAAAATGTTAGAATAGACAAATTCCTTGAAAATAGGTCATATGAGCTCACATTGAAAATGAATTAAATACAAAAAGATGAACTGGTAAAAGAGGGAAGAGAAATTGAAGAATCACAATCATCTATCAAACCTAATGAATGGAGAATAATTCTGAGAACATACGGAGCAGAACCATGGAAGCTGAGGAGGAGGTGAGGGAGATTGGACAGCCTATTATGCGAGGGAGAAAATGTGGGAGAAGAGGAGAGGAAAAAAATTATGGATGAGAGAATAAGAATAGTAATTTTACCCTTTAATGAAGCACATTTTTTGACCACATGGTTGGCCAAACCATGTGCTAACCATGCGCCAACTGTTTTTACGGTGGAAATCCCCTTTGCATGGTGAGGTGAATGGTTTGTCTAACCATGTGCAGCCTGTTCAGTTTGGATCTGTAATGACCTACACTATCTTTCAAGGTCATGCATCCATGCATGCATGGTTTAAAAAATATTTTGACACCCCTATAAGTCTACACAGTTTGGGTGGATGTTTTTCACTAACCATGTACAAACCATGTACCCCATTAACCCTTTCCAAAAACTAGGTTTTTGAAGAATGGTGCTCTTGAAGTTCCATTGAACACCTGAGTCACCTCTCCAATGGCCTGAAGGCCTTTATTTTTTATTTATTTTTGATAATCCACCTTTCAAGGGACCTGAGTCACCTCTCGAACCTTAAATATTGTCTAAAAGTGACACTTTTAAGCATCATGACACTTGTATTTACATTCTGGATCTTAGTTTAAGATTTGTTCCATCCACCATATCAAAATTTTCTAATTACTTTGGAAAATTCAATAGGTCAAAAAATAGGTCCTCAAAATATCCTCACCTTAGAACTTATCATCCTTGAGGAGCCTTGGAGAACAACAAAACATCACCCAACCTACTTGGGTCATACAATTATGCTAAAATAGATGTGTTGCATTTTAAACACCTAATGCAACTTCGAGCATCTCTTCTAAGAATACGGTACATAATCTGTTAAAACACAAGCTATCATTCGTATCCAAACCTGAAACATCAAGACAATGCTTACATGATCTAGTATAACTCGAGATAGTATCATTTCATCATCTCTTTCACCATCTATCCTATGGTGCTCCCCACCATAGGCTCTAGATTTCCACAGCCAATTTTGAGCCACAGTACTTCCACTATTGGAATTTCCTATTAAAACACGACCCTAGAATTTTAACAAGGATCCTGGAATGATTCTCAACTCGTGAAACCCGGTAACACATGAGGAATCTGATCTTGGTCCTTGTTTAGCTCGAAACAGTCAAATCTCATTCGACCAAGCTTAATTTTTCATGATAGATTTCCCTTATAACCCCCAACCAACTCTTTCACTACACTCATCTCCTTCGATGACATGCCACGTGTAGTTCCTCACCTGACTATATCCATCCAAAAAAATAACAAAAGTCGATCCACCTCCATCTGACTATATTTGAAAATCATGACTTCACGAGCCAACACATTATCAAAAATAGATTCCAATACCATTACCAAGGAACATCGAGATCATTTAGAGCACAGTCATAGAAGTTCACATATAAACATGTACTTGGAATTCACCAAGGAATACAATCATACATGATTCCATTATCTAAAGGCGTCTAAATTCTAAAATGATTGTCCAATGACTGGTCCCACACTAGGGTCAACCCCAATAGCTTATGGTGGTATTCACAATATAAAGAATTCTTTATACCAGTCCATGAGTGAAACTCTTATGGAGTCTATCCATCAACCAAAAAATACATTGTTTTCTTTCATTAGATAAACATATAACTGATGATCTATTAGTTCACTCTGGACGATGTCAAGATATGGGTAATGATCATCTTTGAACCAGGAGTACTCTAAGATGTTATCAAGGATTACAATCAATAAGCATGTATAGCTCTCCCAAACCACACTCCATCAAAATTCTATAGTTTCTATGAAAGAACCCATAGAACCACATATTTTAACAATGTGTGACCATGTACAAATATGGGTCAACCACCTCACGACACCCTAAAATCATGAATATTCCTCTACCAGTATAGTTGTAAGGGTTACACCTATAACATGCATGTTGAAAAGAATGTGATGCACATTTTACAATCTCATCCCTCCATAAAGATTTAATTATTAAGGAATCTATCAATACACTCCCAAATAACCTATAGAAATGTTTTTATCTTAACAGATAACATAATATTTTAAAGATCAATCAAATCTCCTTAAATCTAAAGTAACTTGTGATCGTTCTAAACAACCACCAAAGTTTCATCCCTACTCTTATTGTTTCTAAATATTTGGGTACTCAACCATCTAGATGTTTTGATGCCTTAAAATAATAGAAGTATTACCAATCCATCAACTCTTGGATCGCCTATTCATCATAAGTTTAAATCTAGCATTCATACTCCATCAAAACACATAACTAGGATTTATCTTAAATGTCGATTCAATGACTATAACTTGAACTTTCTAGCCTCAAAGGATCCAAAAAAATCCATTTTGACCATTTCCAAATAGTCCTTTAGGGCCATGCTCCCTCTAATTGAAAGTACATGATTAAACTAGTTCAACACAATGCTCTCCACCTTAGGAGTGTCTTAGTCATCATCTTCTAAAAATGGGAACTCATCCCATGGTATAGGAACCATCAACCACCGAACATGGGTTATGAATATAGACAACACACTTTTACCAAGAAAATTTGTGATAATAGAGGAAAACCAACTGCTTAAAAGTATGCTAGATCAAATTTACTCTAAATATATGCATGACGCTCTCCCGATCCACATTCATGCAGATCATTAGTATCAAGCATTGAAGCCAAAACTAAGTCGATCGATATTTTTAAAATAACTGATCCTTTTGCAATGTCATCCTAAGTACTAGGACAACTCAATTTCCTCAAACTCATGGGTCACTTTACTTTGGATATGACCTAAGAACATAGCGTAATAGATCGATGCTTTAACGGTTCCCATTGAACTCATACGGTACGTTTTACCATTTTAACAACTTTACAGGTATCGTGTGTATCGATGCATACTACCTTGAGATTTATTTAACACAGAAGCACGTCATTGATACCATTCATAATACTATTGGCCCTATACATCCCAGTATCTGAAGGCCCATAAAAAATATTTTACACAAATTCATATTATCCCTTATAAATGTTAATCTATCTTAAAAACTCCCATGCCATCCATAACTAAATAATAATAATAGTCACACAACCTATTAAGAGGCCATCCATTACATAGGAATGTCTAACTTGATGAACTAGAGAATTAAATGATACTCACACCCCCAAAATGGCTCAACTTACTGAACGACCACCCGTCTATCTAGGGGGTTTTGTCTCATCACTAAGAGTCCTGCTCATGACAAACAGCACCTCACAGTGAAAATCCATCATATTATTCAACAAGGTTTTAATTTATGAGGTTTCTACCTGCCTCGGTCTAGCCCCTTACAGAATTATAAATCATCAATCCTACAAATAGCTCATGTCATAAAGGTCATTAGGAATACTGGTCTAACCTCTAAGATCACTGTAAAAGAAAAGGATAAATAGATAACTGTGGTCAATTTACCCATTCTCATCTAAGGAAAAAAGTGGGGAAATATTTTAATAACCCTTACACAAGGTTTGAACTAAGAACACCACATTAAGTTTTCATTTTATCCATTACACTAATTCACATTTGATTTTTAAACATATCAAAGGCTAAATTTAATAACATCATGTATAGTTATGAAATACAATGATACATGGTACATTATTTATCTAACACCACAAGGGAACACAAGAAAATTATATCAAACTTCCTTTCAAGTGTTATTTATTAAGTTGACATACTATCACAATTTAGGCAGTTTATTTTATAAATTCCTTTTATCAATTTTATTTGTCCATAAGGAATATCATATCTAGCTTTGTTAAAGAAAATTTCAGTTCTAATCTATATATGAAAACTCACTTTAGGTTATGATTGTAATTTTAATTAACTGGAGACTTTCATAAAATTAAGGACCAAAAGTCATCCACAAGTTCTCTATCATTTTAAGGGCATCTGTTCAGTAAGATTAAACCCCAATTTTATACATGTCCCCATACAAGTGGTTGTTGAAACTTTAAATAACCATACCTATGTAGCATTAGTATACCCCCATGGGGTTAAGCACTAAGACATATCAAAATAAAGGTGACTTATGAGGGCCCCATCATTCCAACCTAGGTACATCTAAATGCAACCCAATAACATTTTAAACATTAATATTTGAAACACCCTTAGTGGGTTTATCACATAAGATTACAATACTAAAACATACCTTCAAGGGTCGAGCCAAGCATATGAAAATCCAGTCATATGGGTTTTCATTACCAAATTATGTAGGTATGTTCCTTTTAAGCTGCAACTAACACCCATTTAACTGACATCCATAAGAAATGGTTCAAATTTATTTAATACAAACAATTTCATTGAAATTTTAATTCATTCATTTAATGTGTATATATATATATATCATGGTTTTTTTAGATGAATTACCATTCCCAAGTTATAAAAGTAATCTCCTTTATAAGTTATAATTGGAATTCACGTAACGATAACCATATTTTTACCTTTGGTATCAAAATATAAAAAGTCCATATATGATGGTTCGATTATGTGGGTTACCATCCCTCAATTCATAAAATCTCATGCACTTGATAAATTGAAAATTGGGACCCATTTAAATAAAACCACCAATGTTTAAACCCATGAAACCAATGGTCCACGGATTAAACATGTCAAAATCGGTTAGTAAAATAAAATTTCACCATCAAGAAATGCGGGAAAATTCTATTTAGGTTGATGAGAACACTTTATTTAACAAACCATATACCATAACTATAACAGGTCATGCTATCACATATTAGTAAATATAGGTGAACATGGAAATTTATCACACAACATGGTGTACAAGTAAGCATGATAAATGATCACATAAACATGGTATACAGATAAGTATGATATTAAATCACGCAAGGCACATCAAACATATATCAAGTGGTCAAGAAATACAATCTATATGGCATGGTATATGCATGACATGTGAATCTCTATGTGACTATAATGATGCATGATTAAATAATTTCTTGTCATAACGGTCCAAGGGTAAAATACTATAGATCCCATAAATCAGTAATCAATAGAAATCACATCAATCACTCAATTTTAAATAATAATAAACTATAATAATGAATAGAATAAAAAATAGTCTCATCCATAGAAACTTAGTCTTTCCCTAGTGTGTGAGTTGATCACTCCCAGACACGGACTATTTACCAAGTGCCGACACATTCCTATTATCCTGTCTACTAGCCCAAAATAGTGAGATAGTGGAAAATGGATCTAATGCCACTTTGTAATGCTAAAAACTGGATCACTCTATAAAGAGTAGTCAGAATGATTACTACATGGCCTTAATCATGCCTCCTCATACACCAGAAGATTCCAACTAGCAGTAGGGTCTAATGTTGGTATGGTGGTGAGACTATACCCTCATAATTAGAGTAGCACGGAAGTACATAATAAATAAATCAATATAATAATAAGTATAGAAGAAAGGTAGTGTAAATAAATCAGATAACCTGGAAATTCCAAATAATACAACCTTGCATGTTCATGTGATGATAAAAAAATAAAAATTAGTAGATATGAAGTAGGTAATACATAAAAAATATACAAAAAATAAAAAAAATACCCAAAGGATATATCCATGAGCATCATGTGATCTGTATCAGTCTCATTCTCCTTAGATCCCATGTCTAAGAATAACAGCACATGACATAATAGCAAGCAATCTAAGTCCTAAATCCTAATCCTGCAACTAAGAGGTCTGCCTGAGTACCAAACAGCGGCCCGAACAGGGTGTGAGGTAAATTAAGTAGTCCACCACTAATGGTGTCTAATTTTATCCATTCTATCAGTATAAAATACAGCAGTGTGTTGATGTATCAATGAGGTAGTAAATAAATAAATTTAAACCAATTGGGATCTGGTTCCTTAAAGGACACCTATCTGACCATACCTTATTCTACCTAAGACAAAATATCTCTAACATGTCATCATATATATATATTCATATATGTAAACATATATATATATATATATATGCATAGATATACATGTATTAGTGAGGACCCAAGGCGTCATATCGAGGAATCCACATCGAATAATAATAATATAATAAGAGTCTCATATTTTGATAAGGTTCATCATGCTCATTTATCCCATAGGATAATAAGGTACATAATTCTAGAGTATTATGAGTAATAAGGGACATCATGAACAAGTATCATGAGTAATAAGGTACTCCATAATTGAGTATCATGATTAGAAGGGGATGTAATTCCCTAATATCATGAGTAATAAGGAATACCATGCTAGGGTATCATGAGTAGTAAGGGACATCATGTCCAAGTGTCATGAGTAAGAAGGGACTCCATGCCAGAGTATCATAAGTAATTAGGTACGTCATGCCTGAGTACCATGAGTAATAAGGGACACTGTTCCCAAGGATAATGAGTAATAATATAAATAGGCTTGTGCACTTAATGATTACGTATAGGACCTGAGATATATCCATGTGAAAAATATGACTTGTCTTGATTGTTCAATTTAATTCATGTATAAATAATAGATAATTCCATGTACATAAACATGTCACACCACAATTCAATCTTCAATAATTAAGAATTACATGCCCATAATCATGCCCTGTCACACTTCAAATATCCCCATTTTATTATCCATTTTTTTAGATAAGACATCACACCTCATAGTTGGTTTTATTATAAATAGGTTCATGGTTGTCATAATATTTTATTTAATTCAATTTAAACACATATTACATTTGAGTTAAACCAAAACACCTCAAGTTCAATTTAAGAATAGGTAGATCATTTTAATCTATGAATTGAATATATCACCCAAAAATGGTGTTTTAATCTCTGAGACGAAGCATAGGTCACAGGAATATAAGTAATGAACCCAAATGGGTGGTTAAATTTGTGGTGAATAACATCAAATAGTGTAATTTAATGAATATTTACTATTTAATATGAGGCATTAGATTCGACATAATTAATATCACATTTAAAGGAAAACGCATGTAAAATATGACGTGTGGCACAATTATTTATTTTATAAAATAATGAGACTTTAAGGGAAAATTCATATACCACCTACCTCATGCTTAGTGTGTTTCACTCATCCATTAATTGGATTTAATTTGACCCAAATAGAGAGAAAATATAAGAATAGACAAACACCCTAAAAATATGTCATAGATCTCACATTGAAATACCATTCAATATAGCAAGAGAAACTGAGAAAAGAGGGAAGATGAATCATTGACTCATAATTGGATATCCTACATGATGAATGAAATAAGATTCCAAGATTGGATGGAGGAGAACCATGGAATCCTAAGAGAAGGTGAGGGAGCTCGAGCAGCCTACTATGCAAAGGAAAAAATGAGGGAGAAGAGGTGATGAAATCACTTAAGGAGGGGAGTGGAGGAATAGTAATTTCACCCCTTTAATGAGGTACACAGTTGGCCAAACTATGTGCCAATTAAGTTCCATTACTACCTAAAGTGGCTCCCCCCCTTCATGGATAGCCACATGGTTTCTCTTACCATGTGTAGCCCATGTGGTTTGGCTCTATAATGACCTGATCCATTTTTCATAGTCATGCGACCTCGGGTGCATGGTTTGAAAAACCATATGATGTCCCTATAAGGTCACATGGTTTGGGTGCATGATTTTTACTAACCATGGGAAATGATTTCTCTGTATAAAACATGTCCATTAGAGAATGTACTATCTTGAATAACTTAAGAGTTGAAAAAAACTCCATAGAGAGTTCACATCAAGTATTAATGTTATAAAATTCAATTCATCTATTTTCTAAAATGTATATTATACCAACTATATGGTGTAAGGAGTTACTATGTCAAGCTGTTGGATGCAGTGAATTACTTAAATCTCAAATGGATTAAAATAAATATTATCTAATTTTCATATTTTTTACCTCTTATATGAGAAGATATTTTTTTATAAAAATTTTTTATCAATAAATGAGATGATTATTTTGATATACACTATTGTGAATGATCCAATTATATACCATGTCTAAAAATAATATATGGATAAAATGAGTTTAATTCAGGATAAAATAATTTATCTATATTTTTGGTAAAATATGAGCGATGTGATCCCACCAACCATCAATGAATTATTTTAAAGAATAAAATTTTTTTCTCAGTTCATTTCTCTAAACATAAAAAATACCATATATAATATGGATAGAATAGTTTAATTATTAAATATTCCCACATAAGGAAATATGTGTTATTTCCTAACTTGGAAATTTTTTTTATCATATCATGATATTTTAAAGAGAATATGGTTACTAAGAGGATAGTGGGAGTATGTTTGGACTTTGAGAAGTTAAAATACAATAAATAAAATATTTTTCCTATCAAAATTGAAAGTAAATGATACTTTTTATCCTAAAAGGGTTTAGTACATGTTTTTAAAGAAATATATAAACATAAAGAGTGTTATTCAGTTTCCAAAATAAATCTTAAAAGAAATTTTTTAAGGTACTATGATGATGATAATGAACTTATAACAATTTTTAAGTAGATAATAGAAGTTATTGACATCATAAAAATGAATATAATGAAGTAAAGGAGATTGATTATTTGTTCAATGTGTTTAACATTAGGAATATGATTTCTAAGACTCACCATTATTCAAACCTTCTTAATTCATATATATTACTCACAAAAGCATTTCGTGGGATACTTTCATCAGATGGTCACATAGAGATATTGGAGGAATTCCATAGAGATGTAATGTGTTTGAAAAACACTAAAAAGTAAATCAAACATATGGCCTCTATTGTGGTTTATCATATATGATATGATTAAATGGGAACTTATGTATGGTTTTTTTAAGTATTATAAAATTATTTTAAAAATATTAAATGTACCATGTTATACAAAAGGAATTATCCACTTTATCATTCTTTCATATTGGTTCCATAAATTGTATGAATTGTAATGATAATTAACCTATCAAAGTATAACTTTGAGTCATATATAATTAGTGTTAGTCATGGGGTATTATATGTTGTGATGAAATTTTAAGGTTAGCATGGATTGGATTCCATATAGAGATACAAAATATGCTTATGAGGAAAAAAATGAGTTTTTCTGTTATATAACCCACCAAGTATACTTCTTTGAGTGTCATATAATATAAATTTGGTATTCTAGGGTTTTATATTTCATATTGAATCCCCATACCTAAGGTTGGAAAGAATCCTATAATGATAACCCACATACTTTGATACATTTCTTACACAATCCTTGAGGCTTAACTAATCATAGGGTGGTTGGGTATTCTTTTAATCATGTAATTTTTTGGAGATTAACCAAGATGAGATTTTCCCTATTGTATAAAAAGCATGACATATAATTGAGATAGATTGAGTAAGTGTATAGTTATACCTAGATAAGGAGAATATGATTCCTTTATATATTTAATTGATGGGAATATAGTGTGATCATCAACTTAGATGAATGACATGAGATGTATTCATCAACTTGGTAAGTCTATAATCATAAAATAAAGATTTTATAAGAAGGTTATATGGTATTGTCACACTCTATGTATTGTGGTAAGATGATTCATTTGGAAAAGGTAATATATGATTGTGCATGCTTGTATATGATATAGCTGGTGGACACGGGTTTTGACATACATGTGTTTGATGGAGATCATGTCAGATCCCTTCATATCTTGAGTATCAATGATGAATTTTTAAATTTTATCCTTTTATTATGTTTATTAATTCAGTAATTCACTTTTATTTTCAATTCTAAAAAGGATTTAGTGTTACACTATGTGGTTAACCAAATGAGTATTGAAATTTTAAAAACTCATTGAGCATTTCTAAAAGTGTTTTAGAGTTTTTTCAGAAGGATTTTTTGATAGATATTCACAAATTATTGCATATTATGTGATACAAAGTGAATTTGATGATATATTTCCATGATTTTTAAAAGTTATACAAAATTAGTTTTGGATATGATTTCACAAGTTATTGTGTATGATACAATATAAAGTTAAATGGTATAGAGTCGATTAGGATTTAGTGTAAGTGGGAGATTGTTGGATATATACCCCAAATCCAATTTCCATATGATGTTTTTTAGTTTATATTATGGTGTATAATATATATATATATATATATATTATGGTAAGACATATAAAAATCAAAGGTATATCATATGCCATGGTTTGTATATATCATAAATCACTAAATGGGGTATATCGTATAGTATGATATAACAATATCATATCACTACAACCATATCCTGTAATTATATCATATTGTATGATATAGGTATAACACAAGTTTTGTTATATGTTTCAATCATATTGTATGATTAATAAGTCACTTGAACATTTAGTGTTAATGTTTGAGTGATCTTCCACATAAATATATCATTGATCAAGAATGTTTCATGTGATGAGATTTATAAAGAATAAAAATGAATCTATGTGATAAATGCATGAAAAATTGGTAAAATGATTACAAAGAATTTATAAATGGATGACATTACTCAAAAATTTCCTAACATTTGATTAAATTCCATTGATGGGTCAGTAATACCCCAAGTCCTATATAAAGGGTTTGAAGGCCATGAAGATGGTGTTCAAATATGTGTGATCTAGTTTATTATCCCCATTGAATCTCTCTTCTTATTATCCCTTTTCCACTTGAGTTAATAGTGTATTGTGGTTGTGATGGGGGTCTTACTCAAGTGTCAAGTGATTCAGATCGATTTTTGGATACACCTCAAAGGGAATATCGCGTTGTTTATTCCTAGTTATATTCCTTAAGAATTGATTGAAGTCAAGAATAAATTCCAATAATAGTGAAAGGTACATAGTTTCTTCATTCATATTTACTTTGTATAAACTTTATTTCATGGTGATCTTGTGGTTTTAAGTTTCTATTGTATTCTACTGCATTGAATAAGTGTTATTTGATCTTTAGAAACCCATATGTAGGATGATTTGGGATGACCTAATGGTAGTAGTGCTTCTGAAGAGAATTGATATGGAAGGATTTGTTGGAATTTATTTGTTTTGGTAACACCTCGACCCAAACCATTGGGTCAAATCCAGAATTCCACACAACCTCATACGCCCCAACACGTATATAAAAGGCTTTCAACTAGTGGTGAGGACCACGAGGGATGACGTTAGGAGACCACCCTCAAAACTATGTAAACATCAGAGAAATAATGTAAGTGATAATAATAGAATCAATAATAAGGAATAAATAAATAAATTTATAGAGTAACTACATACACATAAAGTACCAACCCATGAAATAGCAGTATGGAATGTCAGCTCACACAATCTTAAACAAAGAAAAGGATCCACACATTTGATGGATCAATGTCTGAGATATAGTTACTAAAAAAGTATCAGTAGGTATTAAACTTTTATCCCATCATGAAATGCCACATACTCCTTCTAAACCTACTCAACCTGCCACCGTAGAGCCCTTTACCTTCACTAGATCCCTATTCATGACACATACACATGCACCGAGATTCCCAAGTAGGGTGTGAGTATAAAACTCAGTAGGACACCACCGATGGCCCTCAACATAATTTCACAAGATATATTGATTCATGCTAGGAAAGTAAATATAATGTAGATAATAAATAAGTATCACATAAGCACAATATATATTTCGGGTCCATAGAGACTAGCTCTACCTGCTTCGGCACCATGCTTTAAGGAACATCAACCAGCCATTTCTAACATATTTCCTATCAATGGGATAGTCTAAAAAACATTATTGACACTTTACTATTAGAGGGATAGCCCATGTACATGTCAACCAAATGTCTGAAACATCCCTCTCATGGAAATAATATATATGGATAAATTTTCACACTCATAGGAACAAACACATGTAATATAATACATATTATGACATATAAAAAATCAAGTCATATCAAGTAAGATTCATATACATCACAAATAAATATGAAATAAATATCAAGCATAGGTCCCATGGGACAATACATGCACATCTCATGTGAACAAACATCAAAAATTTATCTCATGGGCTACACACACACCTCATGTGATCAAACATCAGACATGGGTCTCAAGGTCTAAAAAATCATGCTAAAAATAATTCTAATATCTCGTATAAACATGCACTAAATATAAGGAATTCCTACCTTAAATGCAATGATGTTTCAATGCTAAGGGTCGATGTCCAAGTCCAATTACACCACATTGGAAACCTAGAAATATCCTTGAAATGTTGTGATTATAATTATAGGATCGAGATTAAGAAGAATCCATAACCAAAAGGTAGGAAAAGATCACATATACCCAGGAAGATCCACTGTCGATAATGGTTTAGATCCAAAGTGATGCAAAAATGTTAAATCTTTGAATACAGATATCTATTCTATCAACAATAAAAAATTCCCTTATTAGATCATTCCAATACCCTTAGATGTGATCAATAAATCAATAATTTAACTAGTTTTAACCAAGTAAGAGAATATAGAATTGATCTAGATCAAGATAGAACTTATCAAATTGGAAGTGAAGGTTGTGCATTCAAGGGAGGAGACAGAAGGAGTTGAGAGGGCCCAAATCGCCTAGAGAGAGAACCTAGGGTTTAGAGTTGTAGGAAAGGGTATATTAATAAAATAAATTATCATTGGATTATTTAATCTATTGGAATTGTAGATATTCAAGGTGTGAATTATATATTCACATCATGAACATTTAGGAAGGACGATACACTGAAAACTGCATTGTCTCGACATAAAATCTCAAAAACACCATTCACATTGTGGATTACCTCTCACTTCATTCATGGTTTTTACATTCTAAATGAATATTCATAGATTTTCCCTAGAATATATTCACATTTTGATTATCCATTCATGGTATGAACCACTCTTGTAGCCAATTTCCAGCCTTTGATCCATTTCCTTCTCTAAAAACCCCTAGGAATCCTCAAATTGTTTAATTAAACCCTTTATTATGTGAAAAAACTTAAAACAATGTGTACCTTGAAATTAAGGATGTTAAAAATCTCCCCTTCTAACTACTTCTCATACTTGAGAAGTGTCTGTAAAGGTCTACTCGAACAACTCGGGCTACCACACCCAAAGGTCTGTCTCCCACTCCCATGAATCTTCTTGAATATGTTTGTTCTTTCATTGAACCTAAACAAGAGTAATGGTACTACCTCATAGTACCTACTCACTTTAGTTAACAATATGAATGGTATTCTCTATAAAAGGTTTATCATGTTCTAACTCAACATCCTTATATTCAACCACATGCAAAGGATCGAGCTCGTACCTCTGAAGTAGAGACATGTGGAACACATTATTCATACCTTAATACTATGGTGAATATACAACTAATAAGAAATCGTTATGATTTGTTTGATGATCTTGAACGTAAAAAAATACCGTGGTTCCTACTTCCCTTGTCTTCTATATAGCTATGCCCTAACTGAGGGGACACTCGCAAGAAGACTTTTTCACCCACGCTAAACTCCAAGGGTCATCTCCTCTGGTCGGTATATGATCAATGTTTGTTCTGGTACAAAACCAGTCACTTCTAAATCAACTGCACCCACTCCAAGGTATCATGCACTATACTAGGCCTAACCACTAAAGATTCACTTTCCCCATTCCAGCATAGTATTGAACAACGTTGTACTTCCATAGATAGCCTCAAACTGATACATACAAATCAAATACTAGAAGTTTTTGTTTTAATAAAACTCTAATAGATCTAATTGATCATCCCAAACTTCTCTTAAATCTATAACACATGCCCGAATAATATCCTTAAAATTTTTGATTGTTCTCTCAGTCTGAGGATGAAAATACGTACTCAGCTTCAACTAAGTCCCCCATCACCTTTTTCAAGACTTTACAAAAATGATATGTGAACCAAGAACCTCTATCAAATACCATGATTTAAGGAACTCCATAAAGTTTCAAAACATCCTGAATATAGATCTTTCCTAGCTCATCAAATGATTTGGTCTCTCGAATCAATATGAAGTAAGCCTCTTTGGTCAATAGATCCATTGCAACCCAAATGGTATCTCATCCTCTCAGGGTCTTGGGAAAACATATCACAAAGTCCATTGTTACATCATTCCACTTACACACAGGTACTGGATGTTGATGGAGAATTCCTCCAAGTAAATGATGCTCATCCTTGATCCTCTAACAAGTTAGACAATGGGAGAAAAATCTTACAATGTATCTCTTCATGTCGGGCCACCAGAATTATTGTCTAACATCATGATACATCTTGGTTAATCCTAGTTTCACTTACCACAATAAAGAATGAGAGTATTTCACCATCTCTTCCCTTATGTAATAAGTAACCAACACTCTTCCATGAACTAGAAGCACACCACGTCCTTCTAAGGTTCACTCTAGAAAGGGACTATTTTCCTCCAACCTCTCATGCATCACAATACACTCTCGATCAGACACCTTATTGGCCTTCACTCATTCTACTAATGAAGACATGATCCCCAAGGGTTCAAATGCCATTACCCATTGATTCTTAGTTACACCCACATGCTAGTATACCAATAAATACTTTATCCTATTACATGTCACTAACGTCTTCTCGCTAACTTCTTGTATATTTCTAATAAGGGTATCTGCAACAACATTCTCTTTCTTAGGATCATAAACCATCTCAAACTTAAACACCTTCAAGTATTATACACAATACCTATGATGAAGATTCATATATCACTGGGAGAAAGTTTAATGTTGACTCATGTTGTCTGTCTATATGAAAAATATCTCATTAAAGAGGTAATGTCACCAACATTTCAATGCATGAACCACAACTATCAACTCTAAGTCATGAGTAGGATACTTCTACTCATGGTTTCATATTTTAAGATACTATTAAGCAACTACCTTATCACCCTTCATCAAAATAACTCTCAATAAAACACTAGATATGTCAAAAAACACTTCATAACCAACTCCAAGATCAGCAAGAATTTTTATTTGAGCTGATTTCAACCTCTTCTTCAGCTCTATAAAGGTCTCTTCACACTGGTATAACTATTCAAACTTGACTCCCTTCTTAGTAAGAGCGTTAATAGGAACTTCTAAGTGAGAAAATTACTGAATGAGCCTCTTGTAGTACCTAGTTAAAACAAGGAAACTCTAAATCTTGAACACATTCCTCAGCCAAGCCCAAGTCAAAATTGTATCTACCATCTCTGAATTGACAGATATTCCATCTTGAGAAACCAAATACCCAAGAAAGTACACATCCTATATCTAAAAGAGACACTTTGATAACATGGTGTAAATCCAATGTGCTCAAAGCATATTCAATAGGATCTCAAGGTGTTTAGCATGAGATTACAACATATTATAATATATCAAGATGTCATTAATGAAAAAAAATGACAAATTAGTCCATGTATGGGTGAAATACATTGTTCATGAGAGACATGAACATTATCAGAGAATTCATTAGTCTAAAAGGAATAATGAGATATTCATAAAATCTGTATCTTCTCCAAAATGTTGTATTCAGTATGTATTCCTCTTTGACCTGAAGATGATGATAACTAAAATGTACATCAATATTTGAAAACCACTGGGGTCACTTTAATTGATTAAACTATTCAAAAATCCTTGTAAATGGATACCTGTTTTTCACTGTGATCATATTAAACTTTTTATAGTCCACAAAAATTTGAATACTATCATCTTACATCAAAGAAAAAAACACTAAAGTACCCCAAGGGGATGTGCTTGTTCTGATTAAGCCTTTAGCTTCCAGAGCTTCAAGTTGTGCCTTGAGTTCTTTATGTTTATCCGATACCATGTGATATGGGGGAATCAATATACGTCATGCACTTGTTAAGAGACTGATCTCAAACTCAACTCCTCTTTCTGTAGGTAACCCTAAGAAATCATCTAGATGGACATCTCAGTATAGGTCTACCTGGGGAGGAAAATAGGAGGTAGTCATTGACCGATCCACTTCAAGGATCAGGCAAGCCACCTGCAATGAAAATTCTTCTCTCTGATGAAGATTTGGCCCCACTCTACCTTACTCAGCATCCCACACATCATCCAATATGAGATCATCCCCTTTAGGTTATGTAAAAGTCACTCATCTCTGAAAAAAATATATCATCCCATTAAAAAAGGTACACTCTTTTCAATTTTTCAGATCTTATTTATCAGGTTCGTGGGGCTTTAAATGAAATTGGGAATTTCTGTAAGGTTGCTTCTAGGCGTTGGATTCAGAAATAATTCATGTCATGAATTCATTATTTATGACATGAATCTTTCACTAGGAAGATACCCTGAATATAGTTTAGAGATTGAATTGAATACAGGTTTTTAATTGAAATCACGATGTAAATTCATCACTCGGAATTTTTAACCCGATTTGATTCCTTTTCAGCATACATGAAATGTGGGGTATTCATGTCATAAATCCAAGATTTATGATGTGAATCCCTCCTTCATAGAATTTTTTATCACATCGCACACTTGTCTCCCTCTTCATTAATTGTGCAGTCGTCTCTCTCAAACCCTAGGTTCCTTCATGGTGTTTTGGGGTGTTTCAGTCCCTCTAGATCGCTTTTTTTGGCGCATTTGATCTCTATCATGGTTGGTTGTCTCCCTTTTGGTAAGTTCAATCGTCTTACTTATGTTTCCTTCTTTTATCTTGGTTATAGCAGTAGAGTTTGGGATGCATTCTTGGAGTCTTCTGATTGAGATGTGATCATGTGATGATATTTCTTATGTACCTTCTAAATATGTTGTGTGATCTTCTTTCGGGATTTATCCCTCGTGTTGGTTTTGGTGTGTCATGTGATTTCATTGATCTATGGTTTTATATATCCTCTATGCGGCCATTTTTCTTATGGGAATCGATGTTAAGGATTCAACTCATTACTCTTGTGTTTCCTTTCCACTATTGGCATGTGGATATCATTGTGGGTGGTGTGCAATCTGATTTTGAGGTAGGTGGTTATGTATCTTTCCTATTTTGGGTGAAACTTTATTTATCTTGTTTTTTTAAATGGTTTTTATAAATGAAATGGTATGATCATTTGATTTGTGTGTATAAATAGGTCTTTATGAAAAAAAAATCCCCTTGTTTTGGTAAAATAAATGGTATTTTCAAAGTATTGTGAAATGGATTTATAAAGATGGTTTTAAAAGAATATTTTGATGAAAATGGTTATTTGGAAATTAGTTGTGAAATGTGATGATCCCTTCTGAAATGATTTGAATCATAGAGCACATGGGAGTCTTGGGTATCTAGTAGGGGGTTTAGTATTGGGCCTTGTCCTTGTTTCTGTCAGGGGGGGTTAACTCATGGGGAATTCCTCTACTCCATATCCCAAGTGACATAGGGAATTAATTATCAGACATAATCAGGGGATCACTCATGGGGTGTTCCTCCACTCCCTAAGAAAAATATCCTAGGGACTTGATTCTTTGACACCGTTATGGGGTTCACTCATGGGGTGTTCCTCTTATCCCTGTGCACTATGTCCTAGGGACTTGTTTTATGTGAACTAGTCTTTTTTGATTATTAAGGTACAATTTTCCTAGCCTGCCCAAACCTATAATATCCTAGGGGAGATCTTCTTTGTGTCTTGGCTTATACTATTTTTGGATTTGATGTACATGATTTGTTAAATATGGGTTTATGATTTGAAACTGTTTTACCTGGATTATTTTGGAACTATAGAAAAAGGGGAAACTTCCTACCATGCTTTTGATATAAGACTTATTATCATGCTATTTATCTATGTAAAATTATCATATTGGGGTTTTTTTATATACTCGATATGGAACACCATAGTGGAATCCTAATGAACCTATTAGCTCACACCCTACACATTCCTTTGGTAATGTATAGACCATGTTATGTCTACTGATGCAGGAAGAGGTAAGGTGTAATAGCATGGTTGTGAGGTTTTTTTAGATGGGTATGGATAGTTGGTGGTGATACGGTGGGGCATTGCATGCTTATCAAATGGAGAATTTGTTTCTTACTATGGTTTTTCCTTTTGGTTTTTAGACATATATCTTGGAGTTTTGTTTGTTGTTTTCAAGTTTTCTCACTACCACTTTTTTTTATGGTTGTGAAATATGTTTATTCTAGTTTCTTTGTGGTGTGTGTGTGTGTATCATGCATCTTATTTTAGGTTGGTAAAAATTGTTCTCTCTTTTTGTTTTTTGATGCTCAGGTGCTAGTTATCATCTCGTGGGGATCAGGAACTCCCTTCGAGTTCGTAGTGGATTGGTTTGGGTTTCAGTTGAGGATATCTCAGGTTGGTTCATTAAAAATTTGTATTAGATGTGGTTTTTCTTTGAGTTTCGTTTTTTTGAAACGTTTGGTAGATAGAAGATAGGATTATCAGGACTACAGGGGTATGTTGCGGCGAGTTTCTAGCCAATTCTTTCCATGATGAGCCTCAAGTTACCATGGGATGTTGGAATGTGTGTCTCATGTGTCATGTTTTGAACTTGATCCTAGTTTTTTCTTATATTCTTCTAGTTTAACCTGATATTTTCTGGATGTATGATTTCTTTCTTCTATTTTTGGTGTGTATTAATATGCCTTTAAGACGAATTCCATAGTTTCCATAGGAGGGTGTAGAAAAATATAATTCTCAAGGTAACCCTCTTTTGGATTAGAATCTCATAGAGGTTTTCGTGAGGGAAGTTCATGTCATGGACCAGAATGTACCACGAGTTTAGGACCATGCTATTGAGGAATAGATAAAAGCTGATAGATATAGAGATTTATCTTGACAGTTCCTACACGAGAAGCCCCCATCATCTAAGAGTACAAATAAACATCAAGGCCGAAGGACTGGTTGGACAAGATTGGTCAAATCTTGAACTTATTGGAGACACTATAGGATATGAAGGGGAAGTGTGGAATGTTCAGGATTGAGGTTCTCAATAAGAGATGGTGGGATTTGATGATACATATAGACAGAAATGTGGGATTAGGTTGGAAGGGTTTTAAGGACCTCTTCTTTCAACAGTTCTTCCTATAGTATTTGATAATGGAAAAGTCTCTAGAGTTCCTTTATTTGTAGCAGGGAGAGATTTTGATGTCGAAATACACCAATATTTTTGCAAAGATGGTTTTTTTTCTCTGAGGGTGGTTATGAATGGTCAGTTGAAAGCTCAAAACTATATACAGGGATTGCAACCAAATATCTGATAACAGGTATATATGTTGAAGCACACCACATATTATAAGATGATAGAGACATCGATAATGGAAGAGATGGGAATAATGTGCAATATTGGCTATTCTGGCCCTTCCATTCCACCTAGTGGTGCACATGGAAAGAATAGGATGTGTCATGAAAATCACAGGAGTAGTGGAGGTGGTTCTCAGAAGTGAGCCCCTCTCCACCATCATCAGTATCCAGCAATGTGCCCCTAACTTTTTATCAATGTGGAAAGATCGAGCACACCCAACGTACTTTTACATACCCCCAAATACTTTCAATGCTTGTGTACATGAGTCCCATCTAAATATATTATTCCAAGCCATGTATATGTTGGAACCACTTTGTGTATAGGTTTGTATTTGTTGTCAATAGTTGTCAATGGAATATCAAAATGAAAGAGATCAAGAAGTACTCCAATAAAATGGAGGAATGGAAGCTCACAATGAAGGAGATCATGAAGTACTCCGATGAAGTAGAGGAGTAGTGATTCAGACGATTGTTGTGCTGATCGTAAGTTCAAAGAACTTGTGTCAAAGGTGATACATTGTTTACAACAATGAAGAATGTGAGGTGTAATCCATCTGAGGATCCATCCAAGGATGACTAAATAAGAATGAGGTTTTTGGATGAAGTCCATGCAATTCCTCCTTATTGCATGAGACCCATGGGTTTGTTGAAGAGCACGCAATTACTCAGGACTGCATGAGAACCATGCAAGAGACTTCTTGATGAATTGAATTGGTTTTCATGAAGTATATCATGATAGTTGATGAAGAAGACAAGTGCAATGATTGGAATTCTGAGATAGTCATGCATATCACATTGTCATAGAAGATGATGATGCTAAAGATGTTCCTTCAAAGAAAACATATCACAATAGTGGAGGTTGTGATAAAAGCATAAGAGTTGCTAAAGGATACAGATCACCAAGACGAAGTGATGTTGAGGTGATCGTGCTTGTCGACAAAGCAAACAAACGACATACAAATTTGTTGACAAAGGAGATTCAATGGTGACATGTCGAGTTCAAGAGTTGTGGTCAACGATCTATGTTTGATTCAAGAACTTCGACAGGGGAATGGATGATCTGGAGGTGGTACAAAAATAGCAGATACAAGGTGGCGCCGTTTTCCAGTGTTTGCCAAATTTCAGGGCCTCAAAATCAACAAATGAAGAAGAGTGTTTTTGGCAAAGGGACTTGTGCGCCATACTCTTGGAGGATAGGAAACTTGCGTGCCAACATTTTTTGAAGATCAGAGCATCAAAATATGGAAAAGGGATAAGGGTCGCGCAAGTTTTGGTGAGGTCGCGCAGGTGAATTATGTGCCGAGAAGAGACTTGCGCGCCGATGCCTTGAATGCATTATAACTTGCGCGCCTATGGTTTTTCGAGATCAGAAGATCAAAATTTGACAAAGGAAAGAGGGTCGTGCAAGTGTTGGTTAAGTCACGCAAGTGGACTTGCGCGCCAAGGATAAACTTGCGCACCGCCGCGCAGGGGGTCCAGTTTGCCTATAAATACTGGACCACCCCTCCTCCTTTCTGACGGAGCTCAAGACTTTGAGATTGTTCGAGCTCTCGTCGCGCAGGTGGTTGAGCCGCGCAAGTAGGGGTTGCGCGCCGAGTGAGGGTTGCACGCCCTAGAATATTTGGGGGAGAAAGGAAGTGTGTCGCGGAAGTATTAAGTTCAAGAAGGCAGTGTCGCGCAGGTGCTTCAGTGACACTTGCGCGCCAGTTTAGACTTGCGCGCCTGAGACTTGCGCGCCGCTGGGAGACTTGCGCGCCGGGCTTGAAAAAGAGACCCAGACACTATTGAAGCACGCCCTCCTTTCTGGAGCTGCACAAGAGCTAAAGATAGCCTGATACTTTCGGTGCAAAGCGAGATTGAAGAAGAAATATAAATGATACATGCATGATCTCGTGCATACATGGTCAATTGATTCTGTCAAATGCCGAGTAAGCTGATCATCATTTATTGAGCAATCACATAAGTGATTGTGATTCAGGAAAACGAAGACAAGGGGATCTAGTGCATTCAGACATTGCACTAAAGAAGAAAGATTGAACTATAAAGAGCATCAACTCTGAACCCTGATGCAAGCAAAGTCTCATGCTGAACAGGAGACAAAGAACATCAATGCACATTTATTGAAGAGACCTTCACGTCTATAAACTGAGTGAGACTTCACCAATGGCAGTGAGCCAGGGGGAGTCAACGGGAGTGACCCGAGGGACGCTGTGAGCTATCCCTAAACAATTGTAAAGACAGTGAGCCTGGGACAGAGTGTCTGTACCCGAACATTTGTATCCGCAGCTAGTGAAGCATAGTGGATTTAGGTACGACCGGCAACCTGTCGGCGTATACTCCTTGGACGCAGCCCTTAGTGGTGAACCAAGTAAAAATAGATGTGTCATCTGTCTCTGCATGTGAATGTTTAATTGCTGATCATATCCATCATATAGGTTTAAGTAGTTCCTACCAACATGGGAACAAGATCCACAACTTTAAGAAGAAAAAGTTGCCACCCTGATTCACCCCTCCCCTCTTAGGGTGTCCCGGGGTCCTACAAGTGGTATCAGAGGGAAAGGTTAACTTATGATGGATATTCTCCAGTAATTATATTGAGAAGAGGATTTGAGTTTCTTTCCTAGAGTCAACAATGAAGAGCAGTCTTGATAATGACGCAGTCACTTCTGAGCGGAAATCTATATCCACCAAGACTTTGAAAAATAGGAAAAAGAAAGAGAAGAAGATGATGAAGAAGTCCCCCACATCTAAAGAAGATGCAGTGTCTTGTTCTCCATGCCATTCCAATAATGAAGAAACATTAGGCATGGAAAGTATCGAGCAGGTGGCTCAAAATTCTTCCAGAAGAAGGGATGACACCCCTAATTCAAGCTTTCAGGAAAAACTCAAAACATATCTACGTGATATTCCTGAACAAAGGGATGCTATTATTTTTAGTCTATTCCAATCCATGCAGGTTTAGATCACTCGACTTGAAAGAGAAGCTGAAAATATGGAGAGGGTGTTGGAAAGAAAAGTTCTGGAATGCATGAAGCTCACCAAACAGGTTAAAGTGATTGAAGAAAATGAGGCAGTCAATAAGACTGTAAAAGAAAAGATCCATGCACTTGAAGCTGAGCTGAAGAAGAGCAATGAAGTCAAGAATTTTTGTTTGGAAGAAACTTCCATTAAATTTAGGGAACTTGACTCTTTGTTACAAAACAAAGTTAAGATGCATGAAGAAGAAGTTGAAAGGGTGAAGAAGGCTTGTGAAGAAAAGATGTCTATGATTGAAGACCATAGAGTCATCCTCAATATGAAGTGTCTGGAATTGGAATCCCAATTGACCAATCTTAAGAAGAAACATATTGAAACTTCACAAAAGAATGAAATGAGTGATGCTTGCACTCAATGTTCGTTGGAGGAGTCTAAAGCTGAAATTCCTCCAACATGTGATAAGAAGATTATGACAACTCTTGATTATCCACATCAAGAATCAGTTGCTGCTGGTACCCAATGCTCACTGGATGATTCTATTGTCAAAAGGCCTCCATAATGTGATAAGAAGACCATGACTTCACTCTTTGATCTATCACAAGCAACTGAGAAAGTGAAGGTACCATCCAAACCATCTTGTACTCATATTTCTAAATACACTCCTACAATCAGTACAGGTGGGAAGAAAAGTTCTAAACAAGTATGGATGAGGAAATGTGAGAAGAAGAAACCTACCACCATGGCTAGGGTGGATGGGAAGAAAAAGGAGGAAGTGGGTTCCTCAAATAGAGGACAAAAGATTAAGCAGATGGCCCAACAACTTAATATAGAAGACACAAAGAAGAAAAGATTTGTGGGTCAATGTTGGTGCTGCAACAGATTTGGGCACTGTGCATTGGATTGTCTTTATAATCCCTTACATGGAAAAGCACAGAGAATGCCTATATCAAAGAGAAGGAAGCCAGAGAAAAAGAAGCAACATCAGCAGGTCCAGAAGCATCTGTTTACTGCAAACAGATTTGGAATTCTTGATAACATCTGTGATGTATGCAACGGCAGCGTCACAATGCAGGCACATGTCCATATCAGCATGCTTTCACTGTTGAAAAGAAAAGAAGACCTCTGATGCCGTCAAAGAATGAAGCAGCTACCTTGGGGAGAAATCATAAGAATGTTGTGAACACACATTTCCCCAAGAAGATCTCAAGTAGGGAAGCTGAGAAGACTCAGGATTTTAGATCCATGAAATTGAAGGGTCATTCATCCAAAAGAAACACTAAGTGGGATGAATCTCGGATGAACCCATGTGGAAGACCTAAACCAGCTGCAAAAGTTCCAAATGATATATTGGTCATCTGGCCAGAAGATTTGAAAAGAATAATGAAACTTGATGACGAGAAGGCCAAGGCTGGTAACAAAGGAAAAGAAAAACTTTCACATGATGAAGACACAGTGCAGGAGAGATTTCAAACAAAGATAAAAACACGTGTCAAAGAAGTTCTGTGTGAGAGATGCAAGAAGTCTGGTCACATTGCAAAAGTTTTCCTAACCTTAATACCAGAGCAAGAAGCGGTCCTTAAGAGGAGTAAGAATGTATCATTCATGATGGCTGCTAAGCAGAAAAATTCTCCACACAAAGCAGAAGAGAATGTGAACAAAGCCATGCCACACCGAAATATGTCAGAACATATGTTCAAATGTGCAGGCATGAAGACTGGAGCGAACAGAGGAACTTGGTTGAGAAAAGGACCTCAACCAAGAAAGTCTTCTTATTGAAGCAAGAAGGAACCACCTTATTCCCGTAATCATTTGTGTATTGTATTTGTGCTAATAATGAAGGGAATTGAAGGTGAAGCATGCTTTCAGGGGGAGAACCTGAGAAGTAGTGAATGCTATCAACTCTTGATAGCCAAGCTGAAGAAGTTTCCATCCTTAGTAGATTCTTCAATTGATATTCAAAGATTATGATGATGAAGGATCACTCTTGATGAATATGATGAGGAGTTTTTCCTTTGAGGGGGAGAAAAATGAAGAAGCGTTCATAATCACTGTTTCAATCAATATCAACTCCAGGTGGACTCAAAAGCAGTTATTCTGTGAATCTCTTGAAGAACACACCAATGGAGAAGGTCTATCATTTCTCAATCTCTATCCCTTGGTTACTCAGATCAAAGATTATTTTACAAAGGGGGAGTAACTGAATTGGTCAGTGACATAAAGAGAATGGAAGTGCCCCAATGTCACTTATCCTGCCGATTGCACTTGAATGTTTTTGATCTATTTTCTAATGTGAGTGCAGGAGTTTCAGGTTGATTATTCTCTATCATAGTTGATCTTCTTCTACCTGGAATTAAAGTGGTAAACCCTTGAAGACAAGATACATGAGTTATCATCTCATGTTGGTATCATGATCTGTGGATAATGGACAACCTTGTTGAATTAATCAAATCCTCTTGTTTTCTACATCGAGCATTTCTCAAGTAGACTTAGAGTGAAATGGTTAATGAAACATTTCTTAAGTGTGGATTGATACCCTCCCTACCATGTGCTTTGTATTTCTTGTCAATAAGGGGGAGAGAAAGTGAAATGAACGTTTGAAAAGAAAAGTTGATTGAATAGAAGATTCTCATTTTGACATTGACAAATTCATTTCAGAAGATGTATAAGGTATTGACAACAAAATACAAAGGGGGATATTGTTGGAACCACTTTGTGTATAGGTTTGTATTTGTTGTCAATAGTTGTCAATAGAATATCAAAATGAAAGAGATCAAGAAGTACTCCAATAAAATGGAGGAATGGAAGCTCACAATGAATGAGATCATGAAGTACTCTGATGAAGTAGAGGAGTAGTGATTCAGACGATTGTTGTGTTGATCGTAAGTTCAAAGAACTTGTGTCAAAGGTGATACATTGTTTACAACAATGAAGAATGTGAGGTGTAATCCATCTGAGGATCCGTCCAAGGATGACTAAATAAGAATGAGGTTTTTGGATGAAGTCCATGCAATTCCTCCTTATTGCATGAGACCCATGGGTTTGATGAAGAGCACGCAATTACTCATGACTGCATGAGAACCATGCAAGAGACTTCTTGATGAATTGAATTGGTTTTCATGAAGTATATCATGACAGTTGATGAAGAAGACAATGTGCAATGATTGGAATTCTGAGATAGTCATGCATATCACATTGTCATAGAAGATAATGATGCTAAAGTTGTTCCTTCAAAGAAAACATATCACAATAGTGGAGGTTGTGATAAAAGCATAAGAGTTGCTAAAGGATACAGATCACCAAGAAGAAGTGATGTTGAGGTGATCGTGCTTGTCGACAAAGCAAACAAACGACATACAAATTTGTTGACAAAGGAGATTAAATGGTGACATGTCGAGTTCAAGAGTTGTGGTCAACGATCTATGTTTGATTAAAGAACTTCGACAGGGGAATGGATGATCTGGAGGTGGTACAAAAAGAGCAGATACAAGGTGGCGCCGTTTTCCAGTGTTTTCCAAATTTCAGGGCCTCAAAATCAACAAATGAAGAAGAGTGTTTTTGGAAAAGGGACTTGTGCGCCATACTCTTGGAGGATAGGAAACTTGCGCGCCAACGTTTTTTGAAGATCAGAGCATCAAAATATGGCAAAGGGATAAGGGTCGCGCAAGTTTTGGTGAGGTCGCGCAGGTGAATTATGTGCCGAGAAGAGTCTTGCGCGCCGATGCCTTGAATGCATTATAACTTGCGCGCCTATGGTTTTTCGAGATCAGAAGATCAAAATTTGACAAAGGCAAGAGGGTCGCGCAAGTGTTGGTTAAGTCGCGCAAGTGGACTTGCGCGCCAAGGATAAACTTGCGTGCCGCCGCGCAGGGGGTCCAGTTTGCCTATAAATACTGGACCACCCCTCCTCCTTTCTGACGGAGCTCAAGACTTTGAGATTGTTTGAGCTCTCGTCGTGCAGGTGGTTGAGCCGCGCAAGTAGGGGTTGCGCGCCGAGTGAGGGTTGCGCGCCCTAGAATATTTGGGGGAGAAAGAAAGTGTGTCACGCAAGTATTAAGTTCAAGAAGCCAGTGTCGCGCAGGTGTTTCAGTGACACTTGCGCGCCAGTTTAGACTTGCGCGCCTGAGACTTGCGCGCCGCCGGGAGACTTGCGCGCCGGGCTTGAAAAGGAGACCCAGACACTATTGAAGCACGCCCGCCTTTCTGGAGCTGCACAAGAGCTAAAGATAGCCTGATACTTTCGGTGCAAAGCGAGATTGAAGAAGAAATCTAAATGATACATGCATGATCTCGTGCATACATGGTGAATTGATTCTGTCAAATGCCGAGTAAGCTGATCATCATTTATTGAGCAATCACATAAGTGATTGTGATTCAGGAAAACGAAGACAAGGGGATCTAGTGCATTCAGACATTGCACTAAAGAAGAAAGATTGAACTATAAAGAGCATAAACTCTGAACCCTGATGCAAGCAAAGTCTCATGCTGAACAGGAGACAAAGAACATCAATGCACATTTATTGAAGAGACCTTCACGTCTATAAACTGAGTGAGACTTCACCAACGGCAATGAGCCAGGGGGAGTCAATGGGAGTGACCCGAGGGACGCTGTGAGCTATCCCTAAAAAATTGTAAAGGCAGTGAGCCTGGGACAGAGTGTCTGTACCCGAACATTTGTATCCGCAGCTAGTGAAGCATAGTGGATTTAGGTACGACCGGCAACCTGTCGGCGTATACTCCTTGGACGTAGCCCTTAGTGGTGAACCAAGTAAAAATAGTTGTGTCATCTGTCTCTGCATGTGAATGTTTAATTCCTGATCATAGCCATCATACAGGTTTAAGTAGTTCATACCAACGTGGGAACAAGATCCACAACTTTAAGAAGAAAAAGTTTCCACCCTGATTCACCCCTCCCCTCTCAGGGTGTCCCGGGGTCCTATAGTATATGGCCCGTTATGGTTAGAGGACTTCAGTTCCAAAGGCTACCGTAGTGCATTCAGATTCTTCAAAGTCTACATGGCTCTGACCACAGGCCTTGTGAGTGAATCACCTTCATTCAGTGGATGAATTTTCAGAAGATGTTGATGTGGGCACGACTATAGTAAGAGGTACCATTTTTATATCATCTTATATAGCAACTAATTTTTTTGATATAGTTGTATCACACTCATTTATATCTACCTGTTTTTTTATGTGTTAAAACTTAAAAAGGATATCATGTCCTTTATCAAGGAACTTGCGATGCCTCTTGAAAAGTGGAAAGAGCATGGGGGTTTCTTTGTTTTTTGTGTTCACTATTGATAGCTTATGTGGATTTGGTCTAGGATTTTATAGTTCTTAATATGGAACCAGATGAAGTGGTGGAGTACTTATATGAGGATGAAGAGGTTGCTTCTATTTGTGATGAGGAGTAAGATTTTTCTATGAATGAAGGAAGTGATATGGACTTATCCAAAATTCCTCCTTCTATAACCTATAGTGCTCCTATCCCTCCTATAACACTCCCTGTCATAGAGAAGCATTTGAAATAAGGTAGTGATGAGGAAATGATAGATGTTTTAGTTGAAGAGAAATTTAAGAGTAATTCAAAATCCTCTAAAGATAATGAAAATGGAGAAAATGGTGATTAGGAATAATATGAAGATGAAAAAGAAGGAGGAGATGATGAAAACGGTAATGGAGATAGAGATGAAGATAATGGAGGATCTGACCATAATGGTCCTACTAGCCATGATAGAACTGAGGATGTTGAGATACCTCAAGTTATTCTTTTTTCTCCAAGATTATCATGTGTTTCTGGATTTGAAGAGAGACTCAATCTAGTTAATGATGTTGATAGGTCTCCTAGATAAGGAAAGTAAGCACCAGTTGAGGGGGAGGAATCCCTAATTATAGAGAGTCATATTGTTGATTCTTCTATTGGTGATCTTTTTATGCTTGCAGATGATGTTCAGATAGTTGTTGAGAATATTGTTGTTGAACAATCAGGGGATGAGTAGATGAAGGTTGTTTTTGTTGTTGAGAAATTATTTAGTAAGTAGACGGGATTTGACCCTATTGTTGTTGAGAAATCAGAAGATGTACAGAGATCTGTTGAGTCCTCTATTATTGTACCAGCTATGGTTGTGTCTACAGCTGTCGAGCCTATAGTTTTTGAGACTCTTGGTATTTCTTATAATAGTTGGATAGACCTAATGTTTGAGGAATGGAACAAATTTCATAGGATTCCACCAAATAATGGTGTACCTGGTCTTCAATAAGCAAGGGATCCTAGGGATCTTTAGTTAATTATATTGATGCTAATGGTATATTGAAAAGATTTTATTTTGAGATGGTTGTTGCACCTGTAATTCCACCTGTTCCAGTGGTTGTTTTCACTAAATGTGACATGTAATATTTTAGAGAAAATATTCTTTCTAATTTTGTTAAGATTTTGAAAAATCAGGCACCGCTTCTCACTGAGTTAAGTGAAAATGATGCACCATATTCAGGAAGTAGAAATTGAAAATAGGATACTTTCCAGGGATATGGAGTCTATGAAATCTATGTTATAAGTGATGTAGACATAATTTTATGCTTTTATTGATGCTTTACTTGATAGGATAGAGAAAATGAATTTAACGCCTTATACTTCTACTAATCCTCGTGTTGATGTTGAGATGATCAGATCTATTGTGAGAGAATATCTTAGAGATGTTTCGAGTGGTGAACCCACCATACCTTAGGAAAGTTTAAGGAATGATGAGAATAATAGTGATTGTGTTCACATGATGGTCAGGGAGTACATGAAAGACATGAAAACTGATAGAGAGGACATCACCAAGGAAATAAAGTATTATATTTCAAGGATATACACTAAGAATGAGTTGAATAATCATTTCAATTTCTTGTAAAAAACATAAGGATGCCTCCAGTGACTTGAGCCTTTAAAAATAAAGTCAATCAGTTAAATTTCATAACTCTAGTGTTGAAGATTTTTATGGAAGAAAAGAAAGATTTCTTCAGTGAAATAGAGATATGAGGAAACATAATTATGGACTTTATCAATTTGATGAAACTATTTTAGAATGTTTGTAGTACAATTATGGTGGCATGGGATGTTATTCATGTTACATCTCATCTAACACCTCTAGTTTCTGAACTTGGGTTCTCTAGAGATGGTGTAACCAAACATCCCAATACACCATATACAACATGTTTTGAGCCTTTTTCTCTTTCTCCCAAAGAAGTTGTTTGGCACCTCAGACTGATTATCATAAGAGAGCCTCCTTCTCAGACTGAAGTTCCTATATCCTTTCCTATAGCTCCCTCTGATCCTACTACACCTTCTACTTTGGACAAAGGGAAGGGAAAGGAACATCCCAATCCTTCCACACAACCTACAAAGAATTGATAATTAGACTTTGTTTGTTTGATGGGGATCTTTTTTTGTACTTATTTTTGGATGAACTTAATGAAAACTTTTTAGTTATTCATTTATACTTATATGGATTCCATTTTTTCTAGTTCAATTTTTAGTAATCCCAAAAGGGGGATAAGGTTATGTAATTTTTATTCTTATATTAGTATTTCTTTGATAACATGCTAATTTTCCTTACCATATATGTGTAACTACCTTCCTTTGATACAATCTATTCATTGATACTATTTACTATCTAATTTCCTTTAATACCCTATCTTTAATACTCTATTTATCTTCTTTATCTTTGATACAATAGTTTCTTCTTTGATACCATTATTGTAAAATGTCATTATTTGCGATCATCAAAAGGGGGAGATTGTTTGCACCCTTGTTTTAATGATCACAAAATCATGTTTATTATGTTATTAATGATTTTTATGTGTTATGACACCATTTTGTTATATAAGGCAGTTTGGAAAGGAATTTGGTTAAGTCTGGGTAGGACTCATCATTGAAGATGAGTCACTACCAAGGATGACTCACCGTTGAAGATGAATCACCGCTAAGGATAACTCACAGCCAAGGCTGACTCACCGTTGAGGTTGGGTCACCGCCAACAATGAATCACTGTTGGGGAAAACTTGCCATCAGGGTAGAAATATGGATAAGTACTAAAATAACCTATCATCAGCTATGTCTCACTACCAGGATGATAAATCAGCTAATTGCCAAGATGACCTACCGTCAGACCTAAGTCATCACTAATGATGATCTTCCGTCGGAATGGAATTTTGGTAAAGTGTTGGAGTGACCTACCACCGATATGAGTAATCACCAGCCTTACTCACTGAAAAATATTGTCACCATTCAAAAGTCTCACCACCACTATTATATTTATTTTTAATTAAATATGTCTAATGTCTATATTATCGAATTTAATGTGATTGATTATTTAAATTATTGTTCTTAAATATAATTTATAGATACATTAAATAATGTTCCATCCCTACGTATGAGGGCGTAGGATATCTGGATGATTGTTATCCACATGGACACCCACGCATGCTAATGTTAAAAGATGAAGTAGACTCCCTCATGCAGACATGAATAGAATACACTAACAATACTGAGAGAGATACATAGACACGTGAAGAGTTCTGCTTATTGAGAGATTACATGAAGCATCTTTATCGGTGATCAACTGCATAATAATTGAAGCACATTGAACATTCATAATACTCCTTGTAGTCTGAACAAAAGAGTTTGCAACACTCTATTTTACTATAAATTTTAGAAACTCAACTCGATGTACCACTCAAGCTACACTCAATGAGTCACGAGCTACAAAGCATATCATATAAAGCAACACATTTGTTCTACTTATTCTTATTTTCTGTTTTTGTTTATTTTACTTAAATTATGAGAAGTGTGTGTGTACTCTATTTTTAACACACACAATGTCTCCTTTACCTAAACTAGATAATACTTGATATCTTCTTAAACTATCTTTATACCTGTTTTCCCATGGTGTTGTGAAAGAGGACCTATGTGACCTGTCTTTGTTTATTCCCATGAGTTTTTTGGTAGAGGTCCTGTGTGACTTGAAAAGTTTTTCTATTGTACACCCGATCTAGGATGTGGACCATACATTATTGTTATATAACCTATTTGGTAGTAGATAATTTTCAAGTAGATGGGATTAAGTATTGACTTAAGACTGAATCTCTTGTATTCATTTCCATTGTGTGTTTTGTTTGTTTTATTTCTAATATTTAAAACTAAAACTGATTTAAACTATAAAAAAACCAATACTTTTATATTTAGTCTTAATTAGTGATTATATAAGATTTTGGTTTAGTAAATTGATTTCAAAAGTTAAATTAGTTTTCAAACTTTTTTTAACTAGGGCCTAATAAATCTTTGAGAAATATTTTAAAAGATTAAAACTTATATTGATCTGATGTTTTTTCTAACTGGTTTATTCTTAATAAATTGGGGAATTTTATAAAAATCTATTTTTGATAGAAATTTTTATTAGGTACTCAATTCACCCCCTCTTGAGAAACTCACTCTGACCAACAATCAAGGTAAAAACCCTAATAAAAAAGTACCAACACCACTAATGCAGCCATCACCTCCCTATCCACCCACTATCATTAGAATCCACCACTGATGCACTCAATCAATGTGTACCATATCCCACCAAGATGCCTACCTGTGATGAATCCAATATTGTATCTATAACTCATATTCACCGCACGCCTGAATTCCTGTGAAGCACTGCCGACAACGCCCCCAATAACACTGCTCAAATTCAAAGATGCTTCCTCCATAATTGATCTCCAAGACCACACCACAGTTGCAGCAAACTAAACATGGTCACCCTCATGCGTTTACTCCATAATGACACTGACGCCAAAACCCTGATCAAACCGCAACACGTATAAAGTAAGTAAGGGGAAAATTTGTGAGGAGAGACAATGAAAACTAAAATGGGGAGAGGAAGCAGACGCTATAAGGAATGATGGAGGGAATCCAACACAACCACCACTATCCCAGTCATCCACCAAATCCATACACCACCTTGAATATCATATTATAGGTTTTCAAGTACTCCTAAGACCTCATTCATTCATGCTTTGGTTTGGTCATGTTCAGGGGTGATTCAGGTGGAATTTGTAAAATTTTGGAGGCTCTTTGGGCTGTGCACGGTTGGCACATGGTTTCTCAAACCGTGCATCCTCCAAGTGAAAACTGTGCAACCCTGGACAATAGGGGTTTTCATGGTAGGTGCAAGGTTTTACAAACCATCAACCCACCTAGTAGAAATTATGCACCCCATTATAGGGGTTCACGGTTAGTCCATGCCGTTTTTCTAACTGTGCATCCCTTACCAACTAACTGTATGCGTGAGGCTTTTTTATTCCTAAAATTTATAAATAATTTACCGAACACCTGTTTAATCCCCCTTCTCTCTACTAACTTGACCTAAGTTGATTTCCTAGGTCTTGGAGTCTCTCAAGAACCAATTTTAGCTCCTCCAAACCCATTCCTTAGAATATTAAATCATGGAGGATCTCATTCAATATTCTCCAGGTAAGCGAATATCCTCTTGTGTTTTTTATCCCATTATCTCTTTCTATCCTCCTTAGAGAGTGTTAGATCACCATGTTGTTGATGAATCTAAACACCGTTGAATTGAATCTTGTTTATAGGTTTGGTTTCCAGGTTTCCATTGTCATTGTTATTTATTGGAACATCTTGTTGTAGGTGTTGTTGATATGTGATCTCCATGAGAAAGGTAAGTGGTTCTATTTGAGTTTCTCCATATAATTAAACCTTTATTTACTTGATTTGATTTAAATTTTTTTCAATTGATTTATGAAAACCCAATTCAAGATGAATTGGAATTTTGATTTGAATTGGAATGGAATTTTGGGGAAAACGTCAATTCCAATGGAATTGGAATTTGGGGTGTATTTTGAAATTGATGTAATTTTTTAATTTATTTTAGAAAATGGATTAAATTTAAATGATAAAAAAATGATTGGTTTTGTTTTGAAAAGGCATGAAATTATGAAAAACCCATGTTTTGGTTTTGAAAATGATTTGGAATTTTGAAAAGGAAAAGTAGGCAGTTTAATTGAGAATGATGATTGATTTGAATTGAAATTATTTTCCCTTTTTCAATTGATTGATTATGCACATGAAATCCTAGGTAGTTGGTGGGTTATTTTAGACAAACGTGCTAGGATGATTATTCTTTATCAATTGATTGATGATGAAAACCCTAAAAAAATATAGTTAGTCTTATCTTATCCTCGATGGGATTTTGATGAGTTCTATTTGGCATGAGATTGAGGGATGTGTATACACATATTTTCATGATCACTAATATGAGATATGTGAGGATCCTATAATCAGGAACTATCGTACCGCAGGGATGATAACCATGGTGCTTCTTGTGATTGTTTTGATTATAAATTTCGTCGATTTATATAATTTTTTTATTCTTGTCGTTTGATTTATATAAACCATTTTATATAAAATGTTTATTTAATTCATGTTTGAGGTGTTTTCCATCATTCTAAAATGAAATCATGTTTTTTTAAATATGAAATTGTATTGTCATGCCTTGTTTTAATGAAATTGAAAACATGATTTGGTTTATTATTATAGAATCTGTTATGGAACACTTGGTGAGACTCTACTAGACTTTATAGCTCACACCCAACCTTTTTCTTCAAGATTTTGTAGATTTCCTTCATTTGGGTCCGAGCAAAGGGAAAGTTCCACTTAGAGGTGGTGGATGTTATTGATTATTTGGGCTTGGAGTGATGGTTTATTTTTGGATGTTTGAATTTATACTGAGTAATTTGATGATGTGTTGTTTTGGGTTTTTATATACCTATTTGATTTCGGGTACTACCTCCCTTTAGTTGTTTGAGCATACTGACTTGATTCTTTATCTTCTGCTATTCATGTGGAAAAATTGTTCCCTATTTTGTCTTGTATGATTTCAGGTGCTAGTGGCCAACCTATGGGGATTGGAAATTCTCTTCAGGTCATGTCAGTTCTGAATCGAGTATTAGGATACCAGGGTATCCGGACTAGTTCATGAAAAATTTGTATCAGATGTTCATGTTAATCATCTTTCCTTGATGTCATTAAGTAGTTTGGAAAATCTTATCAGGACTAAAGAGGTAGTTATGAGTGAGTGTCTCAGAATCTCTCATCGTAATGAGCATTATGTCACCATAGGTGGTTTAGGAAAGGAATATTGAGGAATAATTGATTTAATTATAGTCTTTTCCCTGTTTTTTATTTGGATAGGTTGATATCCAAATCTTGATATATTATCTGATGGGATTAGTTTTTTTGTTTCTCTTGTTTGATTTTTTCATATGAGTAATCTTCTGATGTTTTCAATGTTGTTTGTTGATGTTTTATAGCACCATTCCTTTGATAAGATGTGTGAATAGTCTCTAGGAGGAAGATACTGGTGAGAAAAAGCAAGAAAATCCTCCCATGGACTAGAATATCATTGATATTATTGTGTGTTTTGTCCAAGCTCTAGGGGGAAGCACCTGTACCCATTCCCATTTGGGCTCCAGTTTTAAAACCTCAGAGGGATGAATCATGGAATCATGCTTAGGAGTTCCTTATCCAGAAGCCACCAGTGTTCCGAGACTCTAATGATCCTCAGGAGGGTGAGGATTTTTTGAGAAGGATAGAGATTTTATTTGAATTCTTGGAAACTCTTGATTTGATCAAGGTGAAATGTGTCACCTTCAAGCTGAAAGGACCTAGCTGGAGATGGTGGGAATAAATTGTGAAAAAAATAATCATAAGGGTTTAGAGTTGAAGTAATTTAATGTTATTTTCACCAACCAGTTATATCCAGATTCTATGGTGATGGCTAAGCCTGTAGAGTTTTTCAAACTTGAGCAGACTGATAGGACTGTGAAGGAGTATGCAAATCGCTTTGTCGAGCTTGTACAGTTTTCACCTGAGATTGTATCAAATGAGAAAATGAAGACTCAATAGTTTGAGATGGGACTTTGATCTAATATTTGTTCTTAGGTTTTCTTGTTGAATATCTCTTCTTAAGATGATGTGTTGGATAGAGCATTGATGATCGAGCATGACGTAGCTGGTAAGTCAGTGTTGATGGGAGTTCCTTTTTCTCCTAGTGGAAATTCTATGAGTTCCTTTAATGGTAAGAGAAAGTGTAGTGAGTCTCATGGTGGATCTCAATAGTAGGGTTATTCCAGACCTCCTGCAGTGTCTGGAAAAGGTACTTTGACTTGATTCTAGTTTGGAAAGACTGGGCATTCGAAACAGTTTTTCACTGAAGTACCAAAGATATGTAGTTCATGTGGTCACTCAAGACACTTTCAGAAAAAAAAAATGTATATCTTTTATTCCCCACTCATTGGAACAGGATCATCAACACCTAAAATTACTGTGATGCAATCAAATGCTTCATGATCTAATGGGTTCTAGTCACAGGAATTCAGAATGAAGCTTCTTCACGCAGAGGAAGAGTCTCCAGATGAAGCAGATATGGGTTCAAAAATCGTAAGATGTACCATCATTGTAGCTTCATCTTTATTGATTTCTATATTTGATACTATTTCATCTCATTCATTCATTTAGACTCGTATATTTAACCTTTTAAATCTTCTAAATGAGTTTTTGTCTTATGTGATGGATATTACTATGCCCCTTAGAATGAAAAGAGAGTGGGGTCTCTGCTGTTCTCCTTTTGTTTTATCTTTATCATAAATTGAATTTTCTTGGGATTTTATGATTCTTGACATGAAATATCTTGATTTTATTTTTGGGATGGATTGGATCATTACTAATAAATATCAAGTTGATTGTTATCTTCAACAGGTCTCCTTTAAAGTTCTCGATGGGGTGTGTCGTATCTTTCAGGGAGAATGGGACATGAGGTTAAGTAGATATGAACCTTCCTATTGAGAGTTGTGGAAAGTCATATTAATGTTTTCTTTTGATCTAGAGTGGGAATATTTGAGCGGTGATATCCCTCCAGTTTTCATCAAGTTTTATGACGTTTTTCCTTCCGATTTCTCTAGTTTCCCACCAGTAAGAGAGGTATATTTTTCTATTGATTTGGTACATGGAACTCAACCAGTTTCAATTACTTCTTACCACATGGAACCATCTGAAATAGAAGAGTTGAATACTCATTTGGATAATCTATTAGAGAAAGGATTTATACGCTCGAGTGTGTCACCTTGGGCGGCACTTGTTCTCTTTTCTAAGAAAGCTTATGAAACACTTTTTCTATGTGTTGATTACCGGAAAATCAATCGATTTATGGTAAATAAAAATTATTTTTTTCCATGTATTGATGATATATTTGACTAGATGAAAGTGATGAAGTGGTTTTTGAAGATTTATCTTCAATATAGTTATCACCAATTGAGAATAGAAGAATCTGACATCTAGAAAACAACCTTCTGAAGTAGGTATGTCCATTATGAGTATCTTGTCATGTCATCTGGTCTGACCAATTCTTATATGTTCTTTGTATCTTTGATTAAAAGTACTTTCCATTAGTATCTTGATATGTTTGTGGTGGTCTTTGTGGATGACATTTGGGTTAACTCTAAGTCTGAGGAGTATCATGTGCGTCATCTGAGAGAACTTCTGGAATTGTTGAGAAATCACCAACTTTATGCCAAGATATCGAAATGTGATTTATGGATTAGGTAAGTTAATTTTTTGGGACACGTGGTCTTGAAACATGGTATTTAAATTGATCCTAAAAAGTTGAAAGTTTTTATGACATAGGAGAAACCACATAATGCTTTCAAGATTTAGAGATTCTTGGGTTTAGCAGAGTATTAACGCTGGTTCGTAAACGATTTCTTGAAGTTGTCTTCTCCGATGACCACTCTCACTCAGAATAGGGGAAAGATCATTTAGGATAAGAAGTGTCAAAGTTATTTCATTGAGCTTAAATGTATTTTGGCTTCTATGACAGTGTTAAATCTTCTACAGGTCGAGCAAGGCTATGTGTTCTTTTATGATGCATCAGGTTTGGGTTGGGGTTGTCATCTTATATAGGGTGTTCACGTGGAAGTATTTGGTTCTCGATAGTTGAGGACACACGAGAATAATTATCCAAATCATGACCTTGAACTTCCATTTGTGATGCATGCACTTAAGAGTTGGTAGAAATACATTTTGGGGGAAAGTTTTACCATATATTCAGACCATAAGAGCTTGAGTTATATCTTTTCTCAAAAATATTTGAATCTCTACCATAGGTGTTGGGTGGATTACCTACAATATTTTGATTTTGACATCACCTATACCTTGGGGAAAGGGAATATCGTTTCTAGTGTTTTAAGTAGGATACTTCCAGACAAGTTCATGAAAGAATCATCAGAAGAGTGGAACTTGATGGATTTTTTTGCACAGTTTAATATAAGAGTCCAAGAAACAGGGGTTGAGGTTGTCTTGGATAGTGTTCAGTTGACCTCCGCTCTTCTTGAGATGATTCTTCAGAATCATCAGCTTGATGATGAATTATATAGAATTAGAGAGTCTCTTTAAGGTGGGTAGTCCGTTGTTGAGTTTTAATTATTTGTGAAGGGTATTATATGTTTCTAGAATTTTCTTGTTGTGTCATTGTCTATGAGGAAATCTATGATGGGGGTTTGAGAAATTTCCCAATGGTTTTTGCACCCAGGAACCACAAAAATGTTCTATAACATGCAGTGATGATTATATTGGTCGGGTATGAGATGAGATAGGGCTAACATTATTTTTCACTGTTATAATTTCCAACAGGTCAAGGTTAGGTATCAGAGACCATAAGGTTTGCTTCAGCCACTTCCAGTGCTAACTTGGAAGTGGGATGATATCTCTAGGGACTTTGTGGTTGAGTTTCTATGTACCTCAAGAAAGAATAATTTGATATGGGTTGTGATTGATCGGATGACCAAATTGGCTCAATTTATACCCATTCATGATACAACCAAAGTCAAAAAGATGGGAAATCTCTATGTGAAAGAGATTGTTCGTTTGCACGAAGTATCATTTATTATAGTCTATGATAGGGATCCCCATTTTACTTATCGCTTTGGAAGAGGCCTCCATGAGGCACTGGGATCTCATTTTCATTTGAGTACGGCATACCATCCATAGAAGGATGGACATACAGAGATGGCTATACAGATTCTTGAGGACATTCTTCGTGCATGTGTACTAGATTTTGGTGGATATTAGGATTACCATTTAGGAATGGTTGAGTTTTCTTATAACAATAGTTTTCATTCCACGATCAAAACAGATCCTTTTGAGGATTTGTATATCCAGCCTTGTAAACATCTATTGTGTTGGTCAGAGATTAGTGAAATTTATTTGGTTAGACTGAGCTTGGTTTAGGATACATAATCAAAGATTCGATTGATTCATTAAATAATTTTGACGGCATAAAGACGATATAAATATTATGCTTATTTTCGTCATTTACTATTGGAGTTTTCAATTGGTGACCAGGTGTTCATGAAAGTTTCATCTTTCTTGGGTCCTCTATGGATTGGATAGAAAGGGAATATTTCTCCTTGTTATGTGATACCTTTTGAGGTTGTTGAGTAGGTGGGGAAAGTGGATTCCCATTTAGAACTTCTACCAGGCTTGACATTGATTCATAATGTGTTTCTTATATGTTAGATTTGAAAGTATCTTTTTTATCCATCTCATGTTTTGAGTTAGAGTGATCTTGAGGATGAGCCTGATTTATTTGTGACTAAGCATTAAGTTAGGATAGTTGATTCTGAGACCAAAATACTTCATGGGAGGATGATACCTTTGGTCCATGTGATATGAAAGCACGGTTTTGATTCACATGAGACTTGGGAGCATGAGGTCCTAATGAGATAGCAGTGGCCTCATCTCTTCGATATGAAAAATTATTGACATAATTTCTGGGGACAGAAAGTTTATATAGTGGAGAGTTTGTAACATATTATTACTAGTTTTCAGGTACTCCTTGAACCTCCTTTTTGACATTCTTTGGTTGATTCATATTTAAGGGTGCTTCAGGGGAAATATGGAAAATTTGGAGGCACTTTGGGTTGTGCATAGTTAGCATACACTTTGCCCAAATCTTTTTCCCTCCCAATGAAAACTGGTCAACCATGGACAGTGGGGTTTGAACGGTCGGCACACGGTTTGACAAACCATTCACCCATATAGTAGAAACCATGAACCCCAATATAGGTGCATACAGTTTTTCTAACTGTGTGGTGCTTCCCAGATAATTGTGCATGCAAACCTTTTTTAGTCCGTAAATTTATAAAATAATTTATGAACCCTTGTTTAAGACCCTTCTTGATCTTAAATCACCCTAAATAGATTTCCTAGGTCTTAAAGTCTCTCAAGAACCAATTTTTTATCCTCCAAACCCATTATTTGGTGGATCGAAGCATGGAAGGTCTTGTTTGATCTCCTTCTGGTATGTGAATCTCCTCTTGTGTGTCTTCTCCCACTCTCTCTTTCTCTCCTCCTTAGAGAGTGTTAGATCACCATGTTGTTGATGAATATAAACTCTGTTTAATAGAATCTTGTTTATAGGTTTGGTTTCTAGATCTCCATCATCATCGTTCTTCATTGGGAAATCCTGTTGCAGATGTTTTTGATACGTGATCTTTGTGATAAAGGTAGGTGGTTCTATTTCAGTTTCACCATATAATTAAACCTTTTTTTCTTGATTTGATTTATATCAATTTTAATTGATTTGTTAAAACCCAATTCGAGATGAATTAGAATTGTGATTTGAATTGGCATGGAATTTTGGGGAAAAACACCCAATTCCAATGGAATTGGAATTTAGGGAATATTTTTAAATTGGTGGAATTGATGAAATGATTTTAGAATTGATTTTATAAAATGAAATTAATTGAATTGATAAAAACCTATGATTGGTTTGGTATTGAATGGAATGAAATTATGAAAAACTCATGTTTTGGTTTTGGAAGTGAATTGGAATTTTGAAAAGGAAAAGTGGGCAACTAAATTGTGAATGATGATTGATTTGAAATGAAATGATTTTCCTATTTTCAATTTATTGATCAAGCACGTGCGATTCTGGGTAGTTAGTGGGTTATTTTGTACAAGATTATTAGGATGATTATTCTCTAGCAATTTATTGATGATGAAAACTCTAAAAAAACCTATTTAGGCAAGTCTTATCCATGATAGGATGTTGATGAGTCCTATTTGGACTAATCCTGAGGGACATGTGTACACATATTTTCATGATCATTAATATGAGATGTGTGATAATCCTATAACTGGGAACTATCATACTGCAAGGCAGATGACCATGGTGTTTGTTGTGATTGTTTTGAATATAAATGTCATTGATTTATAGAACTGTTTTATTCATGTCATTTTATTTATATAAACTTTTTTATATAAAAAATTATTTAATCCATGTTTGAGGTGTTTTTCGTCATTCTAAAATGAAAACGTATTTTTTTTAATATGAAATTGTATCGTCATTCCCTATTTTAATGAAATTGAAAGCATGGTTTGGTTTATTATTAAGTCATATGTTATGGAACCCTAGGTGATACCTTACTCGGCTTTATAGCTCACACTCTATCTTTTTTCTTCAGTGTTTGTAGATTTCCTTCTACTGGGTCCAAGAAAAGGTAAAGCGACACTTGGAGGTGGTGGATGTTCTTGATCCCTTGGGTTTGGAGTGATATCTCCTTTGGGGTGTTTGAGTTTATCCTGTTAGTTGTTGAGTACATTGATGATGTATTGTTTTGGGTTTTTGTTATACCTATTTCATTTCTAGTACTCTCTCCCTATGGAGTTTTGATCGTACTGACTAGTAAAATTTTATATTCCACTATTTTATGGAAAATTTGTTCCCTCTTTGATCTTGTATGTTATCAGGTGTTAGTCATCAACCCATGGGGATTGAGAACACACTTCAGACCATGTCAGTGTCAACTCGGGTATCAGGGTACCAGAGTATCTAGGATGGTTCATGACACTACCAACCAGAGAATCCCGGAAAAATGAGATCCACCCACAAACCAAGTAGCAGCAACACAGACGATAAAAACCAAAGATGAGGCACCCGCCTCAACATGACACAGTATCCAGAAACGAAATCACTGCCATAATGAATCAAAGAAACCCCAGATTGGGAACTCCCGATAGAGAGAGCTCCCAAGTATTGGATTGGTGTAGCCTAATCCGTTTTGGATGATGTTGGGCTGAATTCATGCAGCCCATATTGTGCACCAGGCTGCAACTACTGTAGGTCGAGCTATGTGGTGAGTTCGTTGGGGGTTGTATGGGAAACATGCCCCTACTCTAGGGGTTCAGGGGCCGAAGGTCCCAGACCTAATATTTTGGGGCAGTGTAGAAACTCTGACCGACTGTAATAAAGCTGACTGGATGACACCGATATGGCACTGTAGTTGTGCAGACATTAGCACAACTGCTATAGAAAATCGGACTTTTGAGACATCGGTACTATAGCTCTGCAAACTTCTTTCCACCAGCACTAGATAAACTTGGAATTGGGTGGCCACAACATTGTAGTAGTGCAGACATCCAACCACATTTCACTGTAGCATAACATACTTTCTTTTTGGTTGGTGTAATAGTGTTTCGTTCTCTTTATTACCTCATTTTGAGCTAGGGTTTCTATGTTAAAAACTCTGATATCTCCCTGTAATTGTGTTATCAGATTATAGCGATATTTTTTTCTCTTTGTGGATGTAGGGATTATTATAAAAACACATAAATCATTATGTCCTGTGATATCTTCTTCTTATTCTTTTCACATTGTTTTATTCTTTCTTTTCTTCATCTAGAAACATATTCTATCGCTATGAAACCCGACATTTCTGCAACACCAAAAGTGCCCCACTTATGTTAATCTTACGTGAAGACACATATGCTTCCAAAATTAACATAATCCTTAGATGTTACATGATTTTTACAACTAAAATACCATTGATAAAAATATTTATACAACCTAGTTCTTAAACATGTTATTCTCTTATCTTCTAAGTTTACTTTTACCATTTTTGTTTTCATCGTGGTAATTAGTTTTTTAATATAGGTAATTAATCCTTTAAGATTTAAATAAAATGAGAATTATTATATAATTGGGACTCAATTATTATTAATATGGAATCCAATTTATCAAATAATAATTCTATGTGTGTGGGAAATTAATTTTTATACAGATGCATATTACGCGTAAAACCACGTTTTAACCTTAACCGTAGTAATTAATTTTTAATGTTTTTACTATTCATTATGACCAGAAATTAAGTTGACCTTATTACCTAATAATAATTATGTATGTTTAAAATATGTAATCTATTTAATCAAATTTAACTCACATAAGTAGCATAATTTGATTTCAAAAAAAAACTGAAAATCGTGTCGAAAAATGGTTTTTCAAGAAATGCATTTTTCAATCATAAGATGCTATTATATTAACTATATGACTAGTGATCATCATGAGATTGATTTAAATTAATATATTTAGATATATAATCTATACATTTTATTTAAATCACTAATCATTAAAAATTATTTTAATTAATTAAAATAGAGAAACATTATGCACTTAAAAACAATTTTCAAAAAAATGCGTTTTAAGCCTAAAAAAACCTTATTCCAAAATTTGATATAAACATGATTAAAATGTAATTAATTATATTAAATATTACTAAATAATACTTATGATACTTTGAAATAAAATTAAAAATATAATGATACTTTTAATTTTCTTAATTTATTGAAAAGAAATGACAATTTTACAAAAACTGGTTTATTCATTATTCACTGAAAAATCACACTTTTAAGAAAAATATCAAAATTTCACCCTAAACTAATTTTGATATGATGATTTCAAAAATTTAATTCATTTTATAATATTTTCAAATAATAAATAAATTATTTTCTCAAAAAAAGCAGTAAAAATTATTTTTAACGAAAACATATTTTTTAAAGAATAAATTAATTTTAATAAAAATTGAATGATTATTATCAATAAATTTGTATTGATTAATAAATATAAATATATATATATATATATATCATAATTCAGTTAATCATATTCATACCCATCAATTCAATGGCAAGGTTATAATATTCATATTTAAATAACATATTTCATGAGTTGTTTAGGCTCGGTGTTGCATGTAGTATATGCTATCGAACACAATGTTATTATTTTAAAATCTAGAGGTGTTACATGAAGGTATCAGGGTGCTTAGAAGAAGCCGATGGGTTGGGAGTTTAAAATTTTTCGATCATCAGAAAGAAGAAAACTCATCATCTCCAACGATGAGGCCTCGGTACAGTCTGAGGATCCTGTGTGGTTTAATCAGAGCACAAATATAAAACAAACTAATATCTAGTTCTGATTCTATGTGTGCATGCTTGTCGCAAGTTTTTAGCATATAATACTCAAAGGATATTGTGTTTAATCCCTCTAGATTATCCACACATTCTTCTCGAATCTGTGTGTGTGTTGTATGTTGGAATCTGGGTGCTAGTGCAGAACTCCGACGACCACTTCAGTGCAGCGACGATCATCACGATCTATTGTCCTCGATCCAAGAAAACAAACTTGGATTGCTTATTTGATTCAGATAATCTCTCTCTAGAAATCAAGATGATATATAATATCTCAATTTCAATGAATGAATATTCATTATGAGAAGAGATTATCTCTACTTACATAGTGGATATCAATAATACCTAGTTTGGGTTCTCGACACCCGTGTAATAAACATCCACTAAATAGGTATAATAAATAATTATTTATGACGAACTAAACTATGCCATAAATATTATTTATATTTTATCACTTACTTTTAATATATATTAAATATATTATGTGATAATATTGAGTCATTAACTAAAATCACATCTCTTGATAATATTAAACAAACCTCAAATATTAAATTAATATTCATTCATATAATATTTATCCTTATATTTATTTAATCACATGTAAATTCATGTAATAAATAAATTCAAACAAATTATTATTTAACTGAATAATAATAATTTTATTTATTTACTGGTGATCCATAAAACTTAGATAGTACTCGGACCCCATGGTGGGTCCCACAATGTCCTATATTTCTATTCAACAGAATAGGGCGAATTTCAAAGCACTATTGTGTGTGAACCTCCAGGCCCTTATCTCAATAGTAGTTAATAACATTAACAATCCATGATTGGGGTCTAGAAACCCATCAAGGTCCCTAAAGAGATAAGTAAAAGTCCAAGCAATGACTAATAACCTATGAACACACACTGTGTAATATAATATCTTTTTCATTGATATCTCATAAAGAATGATACACACTTGTGTCATCATCATTTACTTGATTTAGTATTTATTGATCTAACCAGACAAACTTACCTTCGACTACCATGGTCATGGATTTATGAAGGTACTACCATCCTGGTCAACCAGGCTCAAGATATCTCTTCCTCAACTCGGAAGTGACAAATCATGTTTTGAAAATTCAATCAATTTCATGCCACCAATGACGTACCCAACACAAAATATCTCACCACGACTTCATTGCCATGGTATTATCTTTTCATTCAATTATGCGATCAAATGAAATACATCGATAATGATCTAAATCCAAGAGGCCACTACACATGTTCGTAGATAGGAACAACCAATGACACTAGAAACATGTGGTGTTCTTATTGGAGATTTTGTCTTCATGATCTCAACTACTAGAGATCACCAAGTGAAAACTTCATGAGAAGAAGTTTCAATGATTATGAGCCTCCATCATTTGATAGTCGCACATCATTTGTTTCTTGTCAGTATGATGTATCTCAACTATATTAAATTACTTTAAGATTACTGTTATAGTATCTCTAAGTTCTCATTATAACCTGGGATCTTCTATAACCCTTTGATACGACATGTAATCAAAGGACATTACCATAAATATAGTGGACGTGGAAGTATCAACACTAGTATGGTAAGATAAACACATGTATATGTAGAAAACTATATATATGTAGTGGTAATCAAAGTACATTACAAGTTGGGTCTAGGGAACCCACTTTCAACACTCTCATTTTCACTAGAGTCAACTGCTAACAAGTCTCAATCCGCTAGATTTCACATGAGAATCATGATTTTGATTATATATGATTTTAGTCAGGGGGTCTATCAAGTTTTCCTCTGTGGATACTCTGTTAACTGTGACTTTACCTCTATGAGTAAAATCTCTGAAGAGATGAAACTTACGAATTATATGCTTTGTCCTTTAGTGTGACCTGGGATCCTTGGAAAGCACCACTACAGCAGTATTATCACAATAAACTGGAATAGGGTCTTTACTACCAGGCACAACACTAATGTCTAAGACAAAACTACATATCCAGACTGCTTCTTTTTCTGCATCATAAGTCTCTATATACTTGAATTCTGCTATAGAATCAGTGACCACATATTGCTTTGAGCTTCTCCATTCCATTGCCCCACCATTTAGAAAAAAGATGTAGTCTGACTATGATTTCAGATCATCGTGATCTATCTGGAAACTAGTATCAGTTTATCCTCTCACTGTTAGTTCCTCATCTCCTCCATACACCAGGAATATATCCTTTGGACGCCTTAAGTACTTCAGGATACTTTTAAAAGTTTCCCAGTGTAGCTCTCCTGGATTATCTTGATATCTACCTATCATGATTAAAGAAAATGCAGCATCAAACCTAGTACATAGCATAGATTACATGATAGAACCCACTGCTGAGGTATAAGGGATTCTACTCATTCTTTCAATCTCCTCCTGTGTTTGTGGACACATTTTCTTGGATAGATTGATATTATGTGACATGGGCAACAACCCTCTCTTGAATTGTTCCATATTGTACCTTTTGAGTACCTTGTAAATATAGGTACCTTGACTTAGTCCAAGAAACCTCTGAGATTTATCTCAATATATCATGATCCCTATAATGTAGTTTGTTTTACCTAAGTCTATCATGGAGAAGCATTCATTTAACCAAGTCTTAAATAACATTAATACTTTCACTTCATTTCCCATAATTAACATGTCATCAACATATAATACTAGGAAAATGATATCATTCCCATTAACCTACTTATAGACATAAGGATAAATTTCATTTTTAATGAAACCAAATTCTCTTATTCTCTCATCAAAACAAAAATTTCATGATCGTAATGTCTACTTCAAACCATAAATGGATCTCCTCAGCTTACACAACTTATTGGAATTCTTTGACCTGACAAACCCTTCGGGTTGAGTCATATAGACGTCTTCAACCAACTTCTCATTTAGGAAATTATTTTTGAAATACATTTTCCAAATATCATAATCATAAAAGGTTGTTATTGCAAGAAATATTCTAATGGATTTCAGCATTGCTACTGGTGAGAAGGTTACATCATAGTTGATGTCTTCAAATTTCTTAAAACCCTTTGCTACCAATCTTTCTTTTTAGGTACTAACATTACCATCCATGTCCAACTTTTTCTTGAATACCCATCTTCACCCAATGGGTTTTACATCAACTAGAGGTTCTAAAAAAATCCAAACTTTATTTTGATACATGGACTCAATCTCAGAATGCATGGAATCTTTACATTTAGAATCATCCTTGCATTATATTGCTTCATTATAGGTTATAGGTTCATCATCCTCAAGTAGTAATGTTTCACCTGACTCAGTGACAAAAAAAAACTACAATGATTTGGTTCTCTAACCTCTCAAGTAGACCTACATAGTACTTATGTCTCGATAACTTACTTATCTCCCACTCTAGTAGAGATTGTTTCCATACCAACTCATTTGAATTTATGTCATTAACTTAATCAAAGTCAATCTTGCTCCCACTATTTCCATTGGAAATGTTCTCCCTTTCTAGAAATGTGGTTTGTCTTTCCACAATAAATTTTCTATTTGAAGGGTTATATAGATAATATTTTTCGGTTTCTTTAGGATAACCTATAAAAATGAACTTCGTACTTCAGGATTCCAATTTGTCACTAGGTATAGTCTTGAAAAAAATCCTTACATCCTTGTACAAGAATGCATGAAAGACTGGGTTTCTTTCCATACTATAACTCATATAGAATATCATATGCAGATTTAGTTGGTACTCGATTAAGGGTAAATGTTGATGTATGCAAAGAATACCCCAAAATGATAATGGAAGAGTTTTCTGACTCATCATTGATCTGAACATGTCAAGAAATACCTTATTCCTCCTTTCACTAACACTATTTCACTGTGGTGTATAAGGAGTGAGTTGGGACACCATATCACACTCCTTCAAGTGATCAATGAATTCTTGGTTAAGATACTCTCTGCCTCAGTGTCACAGCCCCCTCCCTCTAAAGATACCCCTCCTAGTCTGGAAATGAATAAATGGAGATAATGACCCCTGAGTCCTGCCTTCAGTAGGCCTCAGGGTGGCAACCAACACCAAGGGTATACAATCTCTCAAAATGGGAGGAATTTTCATTTTTAAAAAAACAAGATCGGGAGATAAGATGTATCAATATCAAAACAACTATAATATATATATATATATAAGAAATCCTAAATTCATCCCACATGCATGTTTAAAATAAAATTGTTACAGATGCAATAAACACTTCAAAGTACCCAAATTAAAACTAAGCAGCAACATAGTCGTTGTCCAAAATTCTAAGCTAGAAAGGTGTAGCATGGTCTACGTAATCATCCTAGAAACCTGAAAGAAGTTTATATACATAGGGTGATCATACAAGTATACACAATATAAAAACAAAATTCTCTCGTGCACAAGTGAGAGAAACATATTAATTCTCATGTGAGAAAACAACAGAACCAAACAACACCTAAGTAGGTATACTAACCATCCTCACCTCACCAAGGCACACTCACCAAGTAATGCAAGTAATGTAAAGTAATATAGTAATCACATCAATTATAGGGGTACCCTGCACCACTTCCCACTTGTTTATCCTCTCTTTCCTAATGGAAAACGTACTCGTGCTCCCACCTCTTCCAAAAGAACCACTTCACAACTCACATGCACACACCTGGGCCCCACAACCACACCTCGTCCCATCACCTGGTCCAGGAGCCATATAACATCCTTCCCACAGACCCCTGGTCCACATATCACATCATACCCCGCCCGTAGACACCTGGTCCACATACCACATCACATCTCATCCCAAAGACTCCTGGGAAAGAACAACTCATATCATCCTGAAGACACCTAGGAAAATAAAACACATCTCATCCCAAAGACATCTGGGAAAACACAACATGCCCGCACATACCTAGGCCCCACAAACCACAACTTTCCCGAAGAATATTAGGCTACCACCACCTAAAAGAAGGAAAAAGGAAGAGCGGATGGCCAGTTATCCGTCCTCACACCAAAATGTTTGGGAAAGACACTCTCCCCTATGACGATGGGGTGTTCGGAACATAGTTCTCAACTAGGGTGGGGTGAGAATGGAAATAAAAAATGAAATATATATATATATATATATATATAATACCAAACACTTCTTCCCGGCCTATAGGTTCTCAAACAAACAACCACCTCACAATAATGTCAACTTCGTTGCTACCTCTAAAATACACAACAACACACAACAAACCACAAACCCACATCATACCCCTATCCAATTGATAAAACATTGCCATTATTTATTCACAATTCATTTATTAATTTATTTCATTAATACTCGGGAAACTACCAAGCACATCACACAACGAGATACACAGCCCAAGAAAAACATTGAAAAACTCCATGTGAATTACCCATACCAACCACTACCATCATCATTCTTTAAAGTCATTCTGCCCAATCCATCCTCTCACCAAAGAAAACACCCAACTCACAGCCACACCCAGTAACACATCTCATCACAACTATTCTTGGTAGCCCTACTACATAACCATGCCACACCCATCACATCAAGCAATACAAACATAGCACAACCCAATCGCATCCCCGCTACGCAACAATGCTCATCCATTCCTCAATCAACCAATCTTTCAACTTGAGATCCCATTACACCGCCCAAGCCATCCCACAACACACAACTATTCTCATAGCCTCATCACCACACAAACCAAGACAAATAATATTCAAATTTAATAAGTAATTCATTCATTAATTTCACTTGTTAACTTCTGGGGTTATCATAGAATGTATGATCCTAGGGCATCCATTTATTAGTTGGGTATTTTTGGTTAGTAAAATTCATATATAATCGTTCAGTGAAAAACAAAAAAAAATAGCATTCATTCAATAGACCATACCATGTGACAAAATATACCCTCAAAAACTATGATTTTCAGCGGGGCTTTTAGCCCATATAATTCACAACAACAACCAAAAACAAATAACAAGCAGATCATACGTCATTTCCCCCACCCCCTGTATATTGATCTTAAACTGATTCAATTAACTTTATTTAATTTAGATTCAACTATCTTCACATGGGAAACATTTTTACACCCACATTTCATGATACACAATTAAGAGGGATAAAGGAAACCTACTTGGAAGAAGACGCAATTAGCACATTCTTATTGCACTAAAACAGGGGGGTGCATGCAACAGGAAACTCCAAGGAAAACACGAACCAACTGGTGTAGCATAATGGAACGACTCCTATGTGGAGAAAGGTTTTGGTCACCTCATACCAAGAGATAAAAAGAAGGAAACAACAAGTAGAAAGGTGTGTCTGCCCTCGGAAGATCTAAAATAGGGTCACAGTTTAGATACATCATTAATTTACCATTAATGTTAGATCTCTTCAAGATTACGCACTTTGACTAATTAAAAGCCCTTAACTCTTAGGGATTTAAAGATATGACTCATATCCATTTAAAAGGATAAAAACCCACTTAAATGTGGCATTAAACTCATTCTTCATCCAAACATATGTAAAAAGGAAAAAAATTGGAAAAATTGAAAAATTCTGAAAATTTAACAAACTATTGGAATGACTCACCATTGAATGAGTCACCATTGCGAGTCATCAGTGTGAGTCACTGGTGTGAGTCACCATTGCGAGTCATCGGTGTGAGTCACTAGTGTGATTTATTAGTATGAGTCATCGTCGCGACTCACCATCACAAGTCACCATCATGAGTCACCGTCGTGAGCCACCGTCACGAGCCACCATTGCAAGCCACCATCACGAGCTACCGTAGTGAGTCACTATCACGAACTACCATTGTGAGTCACCATCGTAAGTCACCATCATGAGCTACTGTTTCGAGTCACCAATGTGAGGAACTACCGTTGTAAGTTACCGTCGTGAGCTACTATTGCGAGTCACTATCGCAAGTCACAGTCGCAAGATACCATTGCGACCCGCCATTTTGACCCACTATTCTGACTCACGGTTCCTGAATCACCGTTCCTGACTCACCATTGGAGAACTTGAAGAAAAAAACAACTTGTACTTTTTGAAAAGTGTTGGAATAAGTCAACTTGACCTCCCATAACAATTCAAAAACTGGATTTCACAAAGTAATGGATCGGAGAGGTCTGGTTCATTACACTCGGTCTGAGCTGAGTGCCTTAATCTTCTTACCAAGTTGGTTTTTTACTTCATGTTGGTATTCCTTAAACATCTGAAAGGAATATGACTTATAACACATTAAGTAGATATATCCATACTTACTATAATCATTTATATAAGTAATGAAGTATGAAAACCCACCTCTTGTCTCTACTGGAAATGGACCACATACATCAGTATGAAATAATTACAGTAATTTTGTGGCTCTTTCTACCTTCCCAAAGAATGATTATTTGGTCATTTTCCCTTGTAAATGAGCATGACATACTTACAAGGGTTTTAACAGTACTGAGTCTAAATACCCTACTTGATGTAATTTCTGTAAACACTTCATGTTTACATGACCTAGCTTGAAGTGTCATAGGCGGGTGATATATGAGTCATGTTTGCTGGTTTTTCATTGATTGTCGTTACCGGGTTTTCAAGTTCAAGTATATATAATCCATTGTTAAGACATTTCATACCATAACACATGATATCCTTATAAAATAAACAACAATTATTTCCAAACTTGAAATAAAACCCCGTAGTTTCCAAACTTGACATAGAGATTATGTTTATAGTTAAAAAGGGTACATAATAAAAAAATTAATACAAGAACCAAACCACTAGGAAAATTAAGGTGATAGGCTCTCACTATCAAGGCTGATAGACTTGTAGCATTTGCAGCTCGAAGTTCAACTTCATTTTTAAAAATCATATTGAATCTACTTGGTTATTGTATATGAATACATATGTTTGAGCTGCATGTTGTATCCAATACCCAACTTGTAGATAATGAAATATTTCATTCAATAACAAAAATGCCTGAAGTAGAAGTGTCACCTTGCTTCTGCTTCCCATCTCTACAATTTTTCTTCTAGTGGCCTTTCTTTCCACATAAAAAGAAGACGGTCTTCTGCTCATTACCTTCTCTCTATATATTTGGCTTCTTGTAAGGACAATGCATTGGTTTCTTCGACCTCGACTTGGCCTTAAACCCCTTTTCCTTTCCCTTATTTCTCTTGTTCACTATAATGACTGAAGAATTTTTATTTTTCATATCCTTATCAGTTTGGTGAACTAAAGACAAAATATCCAGGAAGGACTATGTCATATTATTCATGTTATAATTGAAAATAAAGTCGAAAATCTTGGCGGTAAAGAGACAAGAATGAGATCTGTTACTATAAAGGGCACTGGATATCTCATATGTTTCTTTTCTTGATCTCTCTTGACATAATTCTTGGAGACGATAAATCATCTTATAAGCATATCTTCAACCTCATGAATTTTCTACAATTGACTGAGCATGGAAGACAATATGATGAAATGAACATCTAGTGAATCATCTACATGCTTTTTCCATTATTTTTTTCCTCCTTGTTTTCTCCCTGAGGAGGCTCAGTAGGAACTGAGGATTCCAACACATAAAGCTTCCTTTCTTGGCATAGTACTATGTGCAAGCACCTGTACCACTCTTAGAAGTTATTGTCAGTCAAGATATTTTATTTATCCAAAATTGATCGTAGTGATATTGTACTTGTGGTTTTGGTGATTTCCATTTTATATTTACAAAAAATAAATTTTAGCAGTCATTACTTTATTTTGATTACCTTTTAGACATTTATGTTTAATTAATTATTATATCATTTAAATCTCTCTCACTATTTTATTGAACCTTAATAGCCCTCACTATTAGATTTGGAATACTCTGTTTCTTGAGTATTCTAGTGGAATGGATCCTAAAAACCTCCCTCATAGTCTACAAGTTATGGCTACACCACTACTCGAAGGGTTTCAAGGTAGGTACTAGGCTGGCCAACTGTTTAAACTGGTGGTTCCTTGATATGTTGAGTAAAGTCTCAGCTTATTGGAATCGTAACTTGATTTCATAAACTCTTTTCCTCTAAAGTGATAACAAGCTAGCTATGGTTAATCCTTGACTACCCACTTTAGTTAATTTGACCTGATACTCTCATGAGAATGCTCAGGTAGTAAGAGGGTCTCTCAACTATGGCTGACGAGCACCCTGAACACCCAATTTTGTTCAAATATGAGCAATTGAAGGCATTAAGACTTAATATATCTTTGATGTATTTTGATATTTATTGAAAAATATAATCCATTTCTATTTAATATGTTCAAACTACATTGTCGTGCTAACAACTAAACATGAAATAGAAAAATATTTGTCGTATCTTTATGTATTTTACCTTATTTATTATATTATGTGATCATGCAGTAATCATGAACTTACATAAAACAATAAACAATTAATAAAGGAAAAACATTCAATTAGACTGTTCTTGAGCATCTAATTATGATTGATTCATAATGGATCAATCTTAACCTAGGGGGTTTCATACCTGAGTCGACTTCTGACTCATTTCGCAGCTCGCCCCCAGTGTAATGTAGTCACTTCTCGTCTGGATTTAATTATTTATTTATTTATTTATTACATGCGATGATTGTAATAATTAAGTATTTAAATGATGGTTTGTGCATAATTTTAGTTTAATTCAAATATGTGTAAGGTTCTGCATGTCCAATGCACCTATTGTATATTTCACCCCTAAACCCCCTCGCATGTGTGCGAGTATATTTGTAAATAGACGATGAAGTTCTAAGATATAGATGGTGGTACCAGAGATGATCCTTGGTAGATATTAAGCTTGTTAATCCTAGATTCAAGTCTCTGGGGAGGCGTAATAAAGTCCCTATCAGGAAGGTGGAAATACTTGATACTCGACCCAGTTAAGTGGCCTAGTTGAGCGATGTCCTGATTTAGTGGGTTGTGGGGTATCTGGTCCGTTGTCGAGAGCATCGCAGGTCCAACATTACATGAATCCACTTGAGTTTTTTATGATGATCACTACTTCCTAGTATCATTATGGAACCCTCTCATCGGTCAGCAATAGGTACTCTGACTCCGAATATATTGTCAACAGAATCCTTCCTCATGAAGATATTCGAACTTGTGAAATGTTAGGTTTGGAAGTCACAACATCACCTAGCTCTTGTGATGGTTATGCAACTTCTTGTGGAGAGGAATGAGACTCCCCCACTCACTATCCTCCCCACTACCTCCTAGAATGTTGTTGATAAGTCTTCTTGCACTAACTCCTCTTAAGTTATAGGTGGTTTTGGTATGGGTGTTGGATCAGTAATTGATTCCTCGATACTTTTTCTTTGAGAAATTTTGGGATTTTGAATTTCCTCAACCATCCAGTTCTCATGGAACACAACATCTTTTCTTCTGATAACATTCTTCTCTTTCAGGTCCCAAAACTTGTATTTTAACTCCTCATCTCCATAACTAAGGAATATGTATGGATTAGATCTTTAATATAACTTCTACCTGAGCTAATCGGAAACATGTGAATATGTAAAACATCCAAATAATTGTCTAGTTTTTTTCGGAGCTCTTTTGAAACATGTGAAAATGTCAAACATCCAAATACTCATAAATGAAAGTTAAACGGATGTTTACCAGACCATCTCTTCTGTGGAATCTTGAAATTTAGAGATATATATATATGGTGATCTATTGATGAGGTATCATGCAACCCAAATAGATTCTCCCCAAAATGGATTAGGCAGCTTAACCAAACTCATCATGCTACTGACCTTCTCCATGATCATTTTGTCCATCCTTTCCACAACTTTTTTGTATTGTGGGGTGCATGGGACTTCCCTCTCATGTCATATGCCCTAAATCTTACAATAGGAATCAAATTCTATGGATATGTACTCTTCTTTGTTGTCTGAATGAAGACACTTCAGCTTCTTTTTAGTTTCATTCTCCACCATGGCATGGAATGTAACAACCCAAACTTTTGAATAATAGTTTGTTTCCTGAAAATGTATGTCTTACTATGTCATTATCAATAAAAATATATAAGTATAAATGAAATGTGACCATCAAGTTTTGACCATTATATGACCATTGGTTAATATGACCGTTGATTAATATGACTACTGGAAACAATAATAAATGTTATAATTATTGTTTATAAATAGAAATGATAATGGATAATTAATTAAAAAAAGAAGATTTGATGGCTTCATTCAGTAGACTCGGGCCGGACGATGCTCATTTTTCAGAGCTTGTGAATGAGGTAGTGTAACTAGGCTTCACTCTGGACCAAGTCCAAGACAAGCTTCAATATGTTAATCTTGAATGAAATCATCAATGGGATAAGTTCAAGTTAGTGTAGATTTCCACTATGGCGATGTTATCTAAGCTGCCCCAAGAATCCATCACCATTGCACACCTTACCCTTAGGTCGTATGCGGGTGTTTTAAGGGGTTATGTTCCAATTCCATAGTTACTTAAAATGTAATCCCATTGTTTTAATAAAAAAATTATTTCATCATTTCCATTTTAAAAATAGTTTTGCTTAAAATTTGAGATGAAATTTGATAAAATGATTTTTCAGGTAAAAATTGTACTTTTTAAAAAGATATAAATTGTCATATTAAAATAATGATTTATTAATAATGTTTATTATAATTAAATAGTTTTATAAAAACATTATTTTTTAATTACAAATGATAAAATAACTTATTTTTTTAAAGTGTCGAAAATTTTACTATGCATGTCACTATGTATTTTATATCCGCTGTTATTTTTATTAATTAAGTATTTTATATTTAAAAGTTAAATTTCTCATATGTAGAGATTTATAAAGATAAAATAATTTTCATTTCTTAATTCATAACATTGATATTAGGTTATGGTGAATTTATGAGATTTTTATAAAATGTTTTGTTTTTCGGTGAATAGTAAAAATACAGTTTTCATATTTCGATATGTTTAATGACATAATTAATGATATAATCATGATTTAATAATGTTTTTAGACTATTGAGTAATAAAATATTATACAAGGTGTCTCAATTGGAAAACACCATGTGAAAATATCATGGGCAAGCCCATGGTTTTTCAAATACCACTAATGAGGTGTCCTTTGAAATTAATAAAAAACGATCTCTTTTACTATAAATATATACTCATTAATTAGTTTCCTTTCATTAAAAAATCATTATACATGAATTTATGATATTATTATCTCCCAAGGAGTCCTCCCAACATGTCCTCAAGCCCCCAAGGTCCCAATCTTAGAGTTTTAGAAGTTACTCTTCAAGGTAAAGGAATTCTCAACTTCTCTTTTCCTTTCAAATTCTCTTCTATTTTACATACTATGTTCTTATTTATATTTTATTATGTACCTATACTATATTATGAGTCTTTTATTAATGGTTGACCCATGTCCCATCTCTTTTTAATGTTTTATAAAACCATGTTTTATAGCCATTATGCTGTAGAATTTTCATCTCAAAATCTATCTCTTTTTCTCAAGAAATTATTTTATTTTCTTTATGTGAATATCCAAAACTATTTCATTTATAGGTTTATTAATCAAAACATAAAAATTATTTATTTTCTTCTTTAATTGACATACATAAAACCCTCATTCTCTTTCTTTGGGTTATAAATGACATAATGATCATGTTTTAAGCACTTTTTAAAATGCCATGATTTTGATATGAAACTCATTTCTTTTATTCTCTTTAGGTTATTTATGAAAGGTTTGATTATGATCTATGTGGATCACATGAAAATAAATACATATTAAGGTTTCAACATGATATCTCTCCAATGCATTGGGTAAACAAATTAATCTTTGTAGATGATAAGTTTTACGAAAACTTGGCGAATAACCTTGGTAATTTTTATGACACCTTGGGGATGGACCTTGGTGATATGATTAGGGATGTCTAAATTAAATTTTGTAACCACATTTTCAAGTTATTATTCATGTTCAATTTATTATTATATTCCTCTTTTTCCATTACTCATGTCTTTTTGTATATCATCAAGTTCTTATTGATTTTCCTCAAGATTACTAGTAAATTGTTTCTCTTATTTACCTTTCCTTGGCCTTATGCTCACCCTTTCCTTTGATGTATGTCCTCAGGTTATGAGATAAAGTAATTTTACTTAGTATGAACCTATGATAAAATATTTAAAGTTCATTAGAAGAATATTTTCATATATTCATATATTATGTACCTTATTTCCAAAACATTAAACTTTAAAAGATCCTCTGTTTGTAAAATGTTATGTAAAGTTATGTAATAAAAAGACGGGATGTCATAGTTGGTATCAGAGGATAGTTTAGTTATTTTTGGAAATTATGATATGAAAACTTTATGAATAACCCTATAGAAAATTTTAAATATAGAAAAACTTCCTATTATTTTGGTGAAATATTAAGTAAGTAGTTTTCAAACAAATAAATCTTTGTCTAGATATGAACAAGTGGATGTGGATTTGGAACAGATGTATCTAGGGGTAAAACCGGAAAAAAACTCTTTTAAGGATTTATAGAAAATTTAATTATAGAAAATATAATTATTGGTAATGAATAACATGTTTAATCATGATGTTTTAAGACATAAAAATCCTTTAGAGTTATAAGATTATTAAATGAAATAAGTTTCTCACTAAGGATTTCTTCTTTTAGAAAATGGAAGGAAATAAGAAGAACTGTGCAAATAGTGACCACAATGGACCATGCATTGACGGTACTCTGATAGAATCCGGAATGGAAACTTTCATGAGAATGGTGAATCAAATGACTCGTGTTATGGGAAATAACTTAAATCAATCAAGCTGAGAGACTGGCTTCACTAAGAAGGGAACAACATTATGTTGAGTCCTTTATAAGTTAATGACCACCAACGTTTAGTGGATCTACCGACCCATTGATTATAGAAAAGTTTATAAGCTCTCTAGAAAAGATCATTTTTGTACTTCGTAGTTCTGAACAAGAGAAATTCTCCCTGTCTATTTACCGCTTTGAGGGAGAAGCTGATCAGTGGTGGGCGCTGATTTCAAACACAAGGCCAAGAGGGGAGATTAAAGATATAGAGTGGGAAGATTTCAGAGGGATCATCTTCAATAAGTATTTCAATCGTTTGATGAGAACAAAAATGGAGAAGGAATTTCTCGAGCTAAAGAAGAAGGAGAATGAATTTGTGGGAATCTATGAGATAAACTTCACAAGGCTTTCACATTACACCTATAGCTTTTTCATGGATCTTAATGGTAAGGTTGATAGATTCTTTGGTGGACTAAAACCTCATCTATGGAATAATATAGCCAACTGAGACTATAGCATCTATTAGAAGATCGTATGAAGTGCTATAAAAGTCAAACTAGAGTTCGGTGAGATGCAATGGTATCATAAATATAATGAAAAGAATAGATCAATGGAGCCAAGCTCAGGGAGGATCTTTGAACAGGGAAGAGGAGGAAAGCAAGTACAACTTCCCATGTGTAATAAATGTGGGAATAATTATTAGGGGAACTGCATGCTTGAGAGCGGGAAGTGTTACAAGTATAGAAGAGATGGTCATACACTTGAAATTCTCGTAGTGAGGTGAAGCCTCAACTTCCCAACACAAATGAAGAAGGGAAGATGGTGCAGGACCTACCTGATGTCCAATGCTTCAAGTGTGGATAGCTTGGACACCTTGTCAATCATTGTTCAAATCTAAGGGCAGCGGAGGGGAATCACCATCAGCCTCAGCATAGGCCAAGGGAGAAAGGTAGTGATTTTGTTATCACAACAACTGAAGTTAAAGCTCAAAATGATATGGTGGAAGGTACTATTGTTGTTCTCTCAAAACTAGTAAGTACTTTGTTTTATTATGGTTCTACACATTCCTTTATTTCCTCTAAGTTTGCAAAGAATATAGAATCAATTCCTAAACTACTAAAAGTATAGTTATCATTCAAGATTCTTAGAGGGATTATCTAAGAATAAAAATTGTTTAGAAACTCTAGTATTTAATTTAGAGAGCACAATCTTATCACAAATATAGTATTCACTCCCATGTTGGAATTCGACATTATACTAGGGATGGAATGGATCTCAAAGTATAATGCTAAGATCAAACACAGAAGCAAGGAAATCTTAGTAGTCTTGAATGGACAACCTACAGTTATCTTCCAATGATAGATATCTCAACCTGATCTTTTTCTAGAAGCACATCATATAGCCTTCTTTATGAAGTTGATCGGTGAATAATAATAAAGAAATGAGATTATAAGGATAGATAATGTTCCCATCATTTAGGAATACATTGACGTATTTCTTAAGGATTTACCTGGACCTCCCCCAGAATGAGAGGTACAGTTCTCCATTGAACTCATGTCTGGTTCCAAGACGATTTCAAAAACCCCATATAGAATGGTGAATGTAGAGCTGGAGGAATTAAAGAAGCAAATACAAGATCTTTTGGAGAAGGGGTTTATTTGGACAAGTGTGTATCCTTGGGGAGCATATGTTCTTTTTGTGAAGAAGAAAGATGGATCAATGTGGTTATGCATTTATTATAGATAACTGAACGGGATCACAGTAAAGAACAAGTACCCTCTTCTAAGAATTGATGAATTATTTGACCAGCTTCATGGGGATCAGTTCTTCTCCAAGATTGATCTTCGATCTAGTTATCATCAATTGGGGGTGAAGAAAGAAGATATTCCAAAGACCATCTTCCGATCAATATATGGGGATTATGAGTTTGTTTTTATTCCCCTAGGATTGACTAATGCACCTGCTATTTTTATGGACTTTATGAATATAGTTTTAAACACTACCTTGATAATTTTGTGATAGTTTTTATTGATAATATTCTAATATATTCCAAAATTATTGAGGAGCATGATGATTATCTAAGGGTTATATTGAAAACTATGAGGAATGAGAGGTTATTTGGAAAGTTTAGAAAGTGTGAGTTTTGGTTACACTAAGTTTCTTTCTTGGGGAACATTATAACCAGTGAAGGAATCTCAGTTGACCCTGCAAAGACAAAGGTTGTAGAGGAGTGGCCTCATCCTACAATAGTAACTGAGATTCATAGTTTCCTTGGATTAGTAAGATATTATTGGAGGTTTGTGAAAAAAAAATCACAACTTTCTAATCCATTAACCAAGTTAACTCAAAAAGGGGTCAAGTTCATCTGGATAAAGGAGTGTGAATAAAGTTTCCAAGATATAAAGAAGAGATTGGTTACTACACCCGTGTTAACTCTACCCTCAATCGGAGAAGGATTCTCTATTTTTAGCAATGCATATCTAAAAGGGCTTGGGTGCGTCCTCATGAAAAATGAAAGGGTAATTGCTTATGCATCTTGACAGCTAAAGCCTCATGAGTAGAATTATCTTAAGCATGATCTTGAGCTGGATACTATTGTTTTTTCTTTGAAGATATGGAGTCACTATCTTTATGAGGAGAACTGTGATATATTCACAGGCCATCAAATTTTGAAGTATATTTTCATGAAAAAAGAATTGAACATGAGATAGAGGAGATGGTTGGAACTTTATAAAGACTGTGATTGTTCAATTCATTATCATACCGGAAGAGTAAACAAAGTGGCTAATGCATTAAGTAGGAAAGACCATGTTGTTCTAGCAATGAGGATGATTTAAGGAGATCCCTTGATTAAAGACCCAGTGAAACTGGACATGGGAATTGTAAGGGAAGGGACATCATCAACCCTATCTCAAATAATTTATCAACCATCATTACTAGAGAAGATCAAAAAATCTCAAAGAGAAGATCTTTTGTTACAAAAGAAGTTTGAGGCTGTGAAGAATGGGAAGTTTCTCGATTTTAATATTGATCAAGAAGGTGTACTAAAATTTCGTACAAGACTATGTGTTCTATCTATTCCATAAATAAAGGAGCTGATGGATGAAGCTCATAGATCTACATTCTCTATACATCCTGTAATCATGAAAATGTATAGAGACCTTTGTGATCATTATTGGTAGGATAATATGAAAAGGGAGATTGCTGACTACACTACAAGGTGCCTGGTATTTCAGCAAGTGAAGGAAGAATGACAACTTCTTAAAGGGGTATTACAACCACTACCTATACCATCATGGAAGTGGGATAATATCCCTATCGACTTCCTCACTAGTCTCCTGAGAACTTCTAAAGGAAACAATGCGATATGGGTTATAGTGGATTGTCTCACCAAGACTGCCCATTTTATCTCTATTCAGGAAGATTTCTCTCTTGATCAAATTGAAAAGATTTATATGAATTAAGTGGTAAGGCTGCATGGAGTTCCACTTTCTATCATATCTAATTGTGATCCAGGATTCACACCAAAATTCTGGATAATTCTTTAATAAGATCTATGTACTGAATTGAATTTTAGTATGGCCTATCACCCTCAAACTGATGGTCAATCTGAAAGGAATATTCAAACACTCGAGGACATACTGAGAACATGATCAATGTAATTTAAAGGTGGATGGGATCAATATCTCTCATTAGTAGAGTTCTCATAAAACAACAGCTTCCACTTGAGCATTCAAAGGGCGCCCTATGAAGCTCTATATGGGAAGAGATGTAGAACTCCTACTTGTTGAGATAAAGCTGATGTGAGAAAGCTTCTTGGACCTGATCTTGTGTAAGAGATGACAGAAAAATTTTATTCCATCCACCAACACATTAAGGCTTCTCAAAGTCGGAAGAAGATCTATGCTGAAAACTGTATAAGGGACTTGGAGTTTGATGTTGGTGACAAGTTCTTCCTTAGAATTTCTCCATGGAATAGATTCATGCAGTTTGGAAAGAAAGGGAAGCTTAGCCTCAGGTACATTTTCCCCTATGAAATCCTTGATCGCGTAGGAGTAGTGGTCTATCGGCTTTCACTTCCTCCAAATTTAGATCAAGTTCATGATGTATTCCATGTATCCCTCTTGAGAAAGTACATAACTGGCCCTTCACATGTACTAAATCCAAAGGTGGTACTATCGGAACACAACCTCTCTTATGAGGAGCAGCCGGTGGAGATCTTGGATCGTAGAGACATGGTTCTATGCAACAAGACTACCCACATTGTTAAATTGTTGTAGAGGAACCACAAATATAAAGAAGGCACATGGGAACCAGATGAGACTATGAGGCAGAAGTACCCACACCTTTTCTCTTCTGAGGGTATGAGTCGAAATTTTGGGGACTAAATTTCTTGTGGTAAGAATGTTACGACCCAAACTTTTGAATAATATTTTGTTTCCTGAAAATATATGTCTTACTATGTCGTAATCAATAAAAATATATAAGTATAAATGAAATGTGATCATCAGGTTTTGACCATTGATTAATATGACCATTGGTTAATATGACTATTGGAAATAATAATAAATGTTATAATTATTATTTATAAATAGAAATGATAATGGATAATTAATGAATAAAGAGAGTCGATGTCCTCATCCAGTAGACTCGGGTCGTACGAAGCCCATTTGTCAAAGCTTCGGAAGGAGGTAGCATCACTAGGCTTTGCTCTGGACCAAACCCAAGTCGAGCTTCAACATGTTGAGCTTGAATGAAATCATCAACGTGAGAAGTTCAAGTTAGTATAGATTACCACTCGGACGATGTTATCTGAGCCGCCCCAAGAGTCCATAACCATCGTACACCTTACCCTTAGGTTGTATGCGGGTGTTTTAAGGGGTTATGTGTCAAGGCCCTAGTTACTTAAAATTTAATCTTATTTTTTTAATAAAATTTTTATTTCATCATTTCCGTTTTAAGAATAGTTTTGCTTAAAAATTGAGATGGAATTTGATAAATTGATTTTTCAGGTAAAAGTTATACTTTTCAAAAGATTTAAATTATCATATTAAAATAAGGATTTATTAATAATCTTTATTATAATGAAATAGGGTTATAAAAACACTCCTTTTTAATTACAAATGATAAAATAATCTTATTTTTTTTAAGTGTCGAAAATTTTACTATGCATGTCACTATACATTTTATGTCCGCTATTATTTTTAATAATTAAGTATTTTTATAGTTAAAAATGTAATTTCTCATATGTAGAGATTTATTAAGTTAAAATAAATGTCATTTTTTTAATTCAGATCATCAATATTAGGTTACAGGGAATTTATTATATTTTTATAAAATGTTTTATTTTTCTGTGAATAGTAAAAAATACAGTTTTCAGTTTTTGGTATGTTTAATGACATCATTAATGATGTAATAATGATTTAATAATGTTGTTTGACTCTTGATTAATAAAATATGATATGAGGTGTCCTAAGTGGCTAATACCATAGACAAATACCATGGGTGAGCACATGGTTTTGCAAATACCATGGGCGAGCCCATGGTTTTGCAAATACCACTAATGAGGTGTCCATTAAAATTAATAAAAAAACATCATCTCTTTTACTATAAATACTCACTCATTCCTTCATTTTATTTCATTCTAAAATCATTCTCCAGGATGTTATAATAGTATTACCTCCCAAGGAGTCCTCCTAAGGTGTCCTCAAGCCTCTAATGTCATGATCTTTGAGTTTTAGAAGTTACTCTTCAAGGTAAGAGAATTCTCAAATTCTCTTTTCCTTTCAAGTTAACTTTTATGTGGTATGTATTTAAAATTTATATACCATGTTCTTATTTCTATTTTATTTTTTCCATATACTATATTATGATTCTTTTATGAATGGGTGACTCATGTCCCCTCTCTTTTAATGTTTTATAAATCCATTTTTCATACACGTTATGCTGCAGAAGATTCATCTCAAAATCTCACTTTTTTTCTCAAGAAAATGTTTTATTTTCTTTATATGAATACACAAACCTCTTTCATTTATAGTGGTATTCATAAATACATAAAAATTATTTATTTTATTTTGTAATTGACATACATAAAACCCTCATTCTCTTTCTGTGGTTTATAAATGACATAATGATCATGTTTTTAAGCACTGTTTAAAATGTCGTGATTTTGATATGAAACTCATTTCTTTTATTCTCTTTGGGTTATTTATGAAAGGTTTGATTATTATCTATGTGGATCACATGAAAATAAATACATATTAAGGGTGTGTCCTGATAGCACTCAAATAAATTTGTTAAAGAAATTAATCTCTAAAGATGAAAAGTTTTTCGATACCTTGGTGAATAACCTTGATAATTTTTATGACACCTTGGGGATGGACCTTGGTGATATGTTTATGAATGTCTAAATTAAATGTTATACCCACATTTTCAATTTATGATTCATGTTCATTTTTTTATGATATTTCTCTTTTTCCCTTACTCAAGTCTTTGTGTATATCATCAAGTTCTTATTGATTTTCCTCAAGATCAGAAATAAATTGTTTCTCTTATTTACCCTTACTGGGCCTTCTGCTCACCCTTTCCTTTGATGTATGTCCTCAGGTTATGAGATGCAATAATTTTACTTAGGATAAACCTATGATGAAACCTTTCAAATTGATTAAAATAATGTTTCCATGTATTATATACCTTATTTTCAAAACACTAAACTTAAAAATATCCTCTATTTGTAAAATGTCATGTAAAGATATGTAATAAAAAGGCAGGATTCCATATGGAACATCTTGAAGTAGTCCAGTAGCTGGTTCTTCGTCTGTAGGAACGCTCACACCTTTTGAGATGAATCATCAATAAAGGGTAAGAAATATTTGTTACCTCCCAATGAGTCCATCTCCATGGGACCGCATACATTAGAGTGAACCAGATCCAGAAACTCTAATCTCCAATGAAACTTTAAGTTGCTTCCCATACAAATAGTATTTATAAAGATCGAGTGATGCATCCTTGTCAACACTGATGTACTTCTTCTTTGTCAAGGATGATAACGACCATTCACTCATGTGGTCTTATGTCGTAGATTGGATAATGTCTCTCCTTCTGTTGTGTTGAGGCTATCTACACATATCTTCACATGAGTTTTGTACAATGTACCGAATATATGTCCACGAGCGATGATGATGTCTCCTTTCGTTATATTTCATGCTCTATTCCTAAATATGTTGTCATAACCTTGTCAATTAAAGGTTTCTCTGATAACAGGTTAATCTAAAGTCGTGGAACATGTTGAAAATCCTTTAGGGTGATTTTGTATCCAAATTTCATCTTTACTTGTATATTACTCATGAAAAAAATCTCTGCTAAACTGGTATTCTTCATCTTGACTGCACCAAAGTCATCAGCTTGATAAGTCAAGAAATACTCACAATGCATAGTGACATGGTACGATACTACAGTATAGACCACCCATTTTGTTTCATGGCCTGATGTGTGAAAGAAAATCACTTCTTCATCTTTGAAATAAATCACAACTTCTCTGATGATACGCATGTGTGTTTATTTATTTCTTCTTTGTTGGTTTGTAATTTGGCCCTTTTCTTGCAAAAACATTCGGCAGTTCTCCTTCATGTGTCCCTCCATGCCATAATGGTAGCATTTGTATGTCAGTCTCCTATAATCTGTGGACCTTCCTCTACTCTTACTTCAACCTCTACTTCCTACCCCTCAACCATATCCTTGTTGACTCCCCCTCTTCTCCAAAATGATTTTGTATTTTTTTTGTAGATTGAATCCTTCCTACGAACTTCTTCATTGAATAGTGCATCATTTACCATTTCCATGGTAAGTTTGCCTACGGGCACCAAATTTCTAAGGGAGACCACTAATGTATCCCAGCTACCGAGAAGTGCACACAGTAGGTGGTTTGTCTGATCTTCATCAATCAAAGCCTTACCTGCAGCCACCAATTGATTCACTGGGCTTTGGAACTTGTTGGTGTATTTGGCTATAGATTTTTCACTCAATAGTCAAAGATTCATCAACCGCTTTAACAAAAAAAATTGTTTCGAGCGGTCTTTGATTGGTGCGTGATCTCTAACTTCACCTAAAGTTTGTGCACACTAGTCTCCTAAGCAATGTGATGTTAGACATTGTGATCGATCAATTAACAGATTTAATCGATCGTTTTCTTGTTCGAATTCTTCCACTTTGCTTCATTGGTGACATCAGGGTTGACTCTTCTGTTCTCAATGGGGTCAAATAGGTCCTTATAATTAAGGAGGTATTCCATTTGAAATTTTCAAATAGAGTAGTTTGAGGAAGTTAACATTATCCTCCCTCCCATATATGGACCCTCCATTGAATTCCAAATCTGTAAAAATTGGAACAAACATTGTAAAAATGGGGTGTAATTTTGCAACTGAAACGGTTGAAAATGATGGAATCAACTCCTGGATCGTCAAAATAAAATTCTGATTGATCAAGATATGATCAAATTAGTGTCAATGGCCGAGATCGACTGATGACGTTTCAGAGATCTGGCGATGATGTAACCCTGATGTGGCGTGTCAGAGCAGCTGCTGAAATCTCACCGAAAATGTCATCAGTGCTGGAACAGTGGCGTCTTCTCTAGAAATGAGGTACTATAGCACCCAGAACATTGACCAAACTTTGATCGAGCATAAGAAGATCGTTTTAACTTTATTTTTGACACCGTTTGTGCTGTTGGAATCGGCTCCACTCGAACTTTCAGAATCTAAATTCAAAACATGAATCTGAGCAACTTGAATTTTCCGATCACTAGAAAATATTCATTTTTCATCGCCGTTTCTCTGTCAACCCCTCTGATACTAGTTATTGTGATTCACTGATCATGAAGAGAGGTGAATGGAGGGAGAAAGGACTTTATTTTTGCAAGAACAAAATTTATAAGAATTCCCCCTCTCACACCTCCATTTATTTATCACACATTGAACTCTCAAGATTCTATACCAAAAACAAGAGCTCTCTTGACTTATATATAATCAAGTGGAAGGTTCCCCATGCCCTTTTTTTAAGGTATCAGGGCACACAGCGGAAGTCAGTGCGCCCGAAATTTAAAATTTTCATCACCAGAATAACGTAACTTTGTCGTTTCTAGCAATCCAATCCCCAGTAGAGGTCCAGAGATCTCATGTGAATTTAATAAACACAAAATAAATAAACATGTACATTTTTTGATTCGACAGTGCGATTGACTGTAACTTGTCATCAGTGATCATTGCTTGAAGGATCTGAAGCTGAACCTCTCTAGATCATCCACACACGCTTCAAGAATCTATGTGAACATTGATCATCGAATTATTAGTGCTAGCGTAGAGATTTGAATGATTCCTTCGACGTTGCGACGATCACCACTACTTCATTCCTATGATCCATGAAGACATCATTGGATCGATTTCTTAAATGGTGTCTTTCTCTCTCAAGTATGCGAGGGGAGGAGAGAGGAGATCTCAATCCGTTGAAAATGAATTCTCTTGCACAACAGAAATGAGATTCTTGTGTACTTATTCTCACGACCCCCTCCCTCCAAAGATACATAAATTAAAAGAGAGAGATAATGACCCACAATTCCCGCCTCTAGTAGGCCCCGGGTTGGAAACCAGCACCGAGGGTATGAAAATATCATATATGGGAGGCATTAACCTCTAAAATATAAATAATATTTGGAGATAAGATAGATCATCCACAAAAAACTCCAAGATCCAATATAAAAATAAAGAAAAAAAACCATCTCACATGCATGTATAAACAGAACTGATACAGAAAAAAGTCTCCCAAGTAAAAACTCAAAAGTAAATCTAAAGTAGTGACACAACAAATTTCAAGGATCTGAGCTAGTAAGGTCCAGAAAGGTCCACAAAATCCTCCTGGATATATAAAAATAGTTTTATATACATAGGGTGATAATACAAGTATACTCAATAGGAAAACCAAAGTCTCTCATGCACATGTGAAAGAAGCATACTAATGTACCTGTGAGAAAACAGTAGAACCAAACAACATCTAAAAAGGCATACTAACCATCTCAACCTAACCAAGGCATGTTCACCAAATAACGTGGGCCAGATAATATAATATAAAGTAAATCACATCGATGATAGGGTACCTCGCACCACTTTCCCACTGATTAGCCGCTCTCACACCCCAATGGTAAATGCCTAGCTGCTCCCACCTCTTTCAAATATACCACTTCACATTCCGGCTGCACACATATTTGCCACATACCACAGCACATCTCGCCTACACACACCTGGGTATCACAACACATCCCACCAGCACACACATGGGCCTCACAACACATCTCACACACACACACTTTGGACACACATCATATCACATCTCATCCTGAAGACATTTGGGAAAGCACATGACAAGCCATCTCGAAGACACCTAGGACACAACATCACAACTATTTCTAAAGACATCTGGGGCACCACATCACAACTCGAATGAAGAAGCTTGGGCCATCATCACCTAGAAGAGGGAGCAGGGAAGAGTGGGTGGTCATCCATCCATCCTCTCACTGGGATGTTAGGAAAGACACCCCCTCGCGTGACTATGTGGGTGTTCGGCACATAGTGCTCAATATGGGTGGGGTGCGAATAGAAATCACAAGGAAAATAGAAGTATACATGTAGTATCAAACACTAAAGCTCAACCTATGAGTTCTCAAACAAACTAATCAACTCACAACACCCTGACCTTTTTTTCACCTCTAAATTCATAACATCCCACAATAAGCCAAAAACCCCATTTCACATTTCCATCCAATTTCATCTAATCACCACATTCATTAAATTTTCCATCGGAAAATTTTCATCCCATTAATCAAACCACCCCATGTAATTTCAAACATTATTAAACATTCATTTATTCATCACTACTCAGACATCTAGGAGAAAGAAACCATATATCACAAGCAACCAGTCATCCCCAACAATCTCACCTTGTCACCCCAAAAGCACAACCCACAAACTATCACCTTATTGCCCCAAAAGCACAACCAAACTAATGCGAAAATGTCGAGAGTCGCAACGATAGAAAGAAACAATTCAAATAAGAGTAAAAGGGGAAAAATAGAATGATAACATAAGGATTTACGTGGTTCAGGAATAATGCCTACGTCCATAGAGAGATAGAATTTCACTATATGTCGAGAGCACAAATTATAGAGAGATTTCTCAGAGTTTCTAACTAATGAAACCCTAACCTGAAATGGGCTAATTAGGAGGATGAATCATTATTCCACCAATCGTCAGAAAGTCTGCTATGCTACAGTGAAAATCAGTCACCCAAGTCAAAAAGTGTTATAGTGGCTATCAGTTGAAAGTACAAGGAGCTACAGTGAATGGCGAATAGAAGTCGGCATCGCTATAGTGCTCTTTCGGTGTCAGATGGTCAGCTCTGCTATAGTGTCAGCATTGCTACAGTTTCCCAAAATTTGGATCAGGGGCCTTCAACCCCCAGAGCAAGGGCGTGTTGCCCCCTGCAACCTCCAACAAGCTCACCGCGGAGCTCGACCCACAGAAGTTGCGGCCTGGTGCGCAGTACGGGTCACAATCATTCAACTCAAACATCATCCAAACTGGATTTGGCTATGTCAATCCAACACAAACAACCACCACCTCACCGCCCCAAAAGCATGGCCCACAAACCATCAGCCCCACAAGCCACAATCACACATTTTTAGCCCACAAGCACGGCCACACACATCAAAACACATCAATATCATTTTTGCATATTTACAAAGGGGTTTTTGTCACATTCCGCTTTATTTCTTTAGGGTGTTATCACACAAGTCAAAATCCAGGGGCAACCATTTCATTAACCAAATATAAGTAATTAACCAATTTCCATTTAGGGTGATATCACAACAATCACAACAGTCACAATATATATATACAGCACAAACAAATCCCCCAACATCCACAATTTTCAGTGGGGCATCGAGCTCATACAATCCACAATATCACAATAAAAATAAAGCTGTAAAAGAATATGAAACAAACCTCTTTACCCTTCAATTTCAATTTAACCAATTTCTTTATCTTAGATTAATCCAGCACAACCATAACTCATAGGTAAAATAAAGAAAACCCCTCATGCATGATAGAAAATAAAGAGAAATGTGGGAATCCCTACCTCAAAGAATCTTTCCAACTTGTTGTGCATCGCAGGGCGAAGAAGAACGCCCGCGAACCACAACAACACTAATAGAACTGCAGATCAACCTATACCGCACCAAGGATCCATAAAAACAAAACTCAAATGCACCCCCAAACCAAAGAAACACCACTATAATAGAATCCCAAATAAGAACGAAATGAAACAGGTGAGAATAAGAGGAAAACTCACCACGGATCGAAGACGGAAGCCCAAGAATTGATCTTTGTTGAAAGGAATCTCCAAACACGGAAGAAGGGCGTCGGACGCCTAGAACGAGAGGAGAGTCGCTGCCATAGGGTTTGAGAAATAACCTGAGTAGCTGAAACCTTTAAAACTATACAGCATCGGGGAATTACATGATGTGTAATCCCCTTTCACGTCATGTAATCCCGAGATTCCAGGTTCCACTAAAAAATTCATTGCCTTTTTATTATTTAACCTCGAAAATCTACACGTCGTAAATAGCCCTAAACAATCCATGAAACCAACTTTCATGTCGTGTAATACACTTACACGGCATGTATTTACTACAGCAGCTCTGCTACACCTCCAGCTTCCACCGAAAACTCCCTAAACCTCCCTTAAACACCTCCAACAACCAAAACTGGAAAAGTAATGGATCAGGAGGGCACAAACCATTACATCAGATACCTCTCAAATGATTCTCTCCCTCAAGAATCCAAAACCAAGCCAAGAAGAAAAGGGGGTCTGAACAAGCACCCTATGAGATACCTCTCAAGAGTCTCACCACACCTCAAACGCTACCACCGGCTAAACACGCCAACCCAAATGACCACAAAACACACTGCACAACCACAAGCCACCTCCTCTCACACAACCACACTGCCCCACAACCACTGCACAGTTATCTCAACCTCCACGCAACCCAAACCAACAACTGCTAAAACCAATAAACTGCACCATCCTGAACACACAAATCAAGGAATTTCGTCTTCCATGTTAAGATATTATCCGTTCTAGGAAGCACTGACTCCCCCGCATAGGTTTAATCGCATTGTAGTTAATGTGTCTTGATTAGGAATCTAGACCTTCCCTTTTCATATGTCAGGACTTTATCACACATCATACCACACACATCACAAACCAAGGAAAACAACTCATCTCATAAAACAAGGTTCCAACATCATGTCACAAAGAAAAACAAAGCAAATAAAAACTCAAATAAACTTTGGGTACTGGGCATGCAATTGCGTCTCTCGCTCCTAAGTACCGGATGCTCCACAAAAATCGCGTCATCCTCGATATCCAACTCTCTCTAATCAAGTACATTGGAGTCATCGTGAAGATATCGATGAAGCTGAGAGACGTGGAAGGCGTTGTGGATCCTCTCCAACTACGATGGCAATGCCAACCAATACGCCACCTCACCAACTCGCCCCAACACCTCAGAGGGCCCAACAAACATGGGAGAAAACATACTCCCTCTGTCAAACCTCTGTTGTTTACATCAAGGGGAAACCTTCAAGAACATGTGGTCTCCAACCTCGAACTCTAAGGGTCTCCTTCTGCGATTGGAATAAGACTTATGTCGGTCATGCGCTGCTTTCATCCTCTCACGAACAAGATGAACTTTTCCTTTCATGCTCTGCACCACATCAAGACCAAGAACAGTTTTATCTCCAACCTCCATCCATCACAACAGAGAACGACATGATATTCCATAAAAAGCCTCAAATGGGGTCATGTAAATGGAATAGTGATAATTATTATTATAAGCAAACTCTACCAAGGGCAGGTGTCATACCCAAGATCCATCAAAGTCCAGAATGCATGACCACAACATATCCTCCAACGTTTGGATAGCCTACTCCGTTTGCTCATCTTTCTGAGGGCGGAAAGTGGTGGTGAGGCGTAATTGAGTTCCAAAATCATGTTGCAATCCCCTCCAGACTCATGAGGTAAAACATGTGTCCTGATCCGAGATAATGGACCTTGAAACTCCATGCAACTGCACCGCCTCATCCATATACCTTTTAGTCAATGCATCAATTGTGCCCAACTCCTTGATCACTAAGAAGTTGGTCGATTTCATCAACCGATCCACGACCACCCAGATAGCATCACAGCCTCCCCGAGTGCCAAAATCATGTTTCAATCTCCTCCAGAATCGTGAGGTAAAACATGTGTCCTGATCCGAGACAATGGACTTCATAAATCCATGAAACTTCACCACATAATCCACATATCTCTTAGTCAAGGAATCCACCGTGCCCAGCTCCTTGATCGCTAAGAAGTTGGTCGATTTCGTTAACTGATTCCCGACCACCCAGATAGCATGACATTCTCCCTGAGTTCTGGGTAACCCTGTGATGAAATCCATTGAAATTTCATCCCATTTCCACTCGGTAACATCCAAGGGTTGCAACAAACTACCAGGAACATGATGCTCAAACTTCACTTGCTAGAAAATCAAGCACTTCGCTACAAACTCTGTCACTGCCCAATTCATCCTAGGCCACCAAAACTGAAGCCTCATGCCACGATACATCTAAGAAATTCCCGGGTGTACCACCAAGGGCGAGATATGGAACTCATGAAGAATTCCCTTATGCATTGATACTAGAAAAAATAGCCATGAAACAACATCTGGTTTTGATTATCCTCCGACCATCCCTCTGGAGTATCACCATGGCCAACACAATCATGCATCACTTGTGCCTCTGAGTCTCGCTACTGAGACTCCTCCACCTACTGCATCAAAGAATATCACACTATAATATGAAACAAATAGCCTCTACCATTTTCCACCCTTGCATCTAAGTGAAATCCTGTCAACTCCTCCATTGTTCTCTAAGTGTCCTCAGACTCCCAAACAACACCCTTCTGTGACTTCCTGCTTAAAGAATCGGTCACGACATTCCCCTTTCCTGAGGTGTAAGAGATCTCAAAATCATAATCCTGAAGAAACTTTATCCATCTTCGCTGCTGCAAGTTCATATCACATTGAGAAAATATATTCCTCAAACTCTTATGATCCGTGAAGACCACAAAGTGCTCCCCAATGATGTAATGTCGCCACAACTTCAGCACAAACACAACTATCGCTAGCTCTAGATCATGGGTTTCATAGTTACACTGGTGGGGACATAATTTCCTAGAACACATAAAGATTATTGTTTTTTGCTGCATTAGCACGCATCCCAAGCCCAGATGGGAAGCGTCACAAAACACCTCAAACATCAACCTTTCCTCGAGCAACCGGAGCACTAGATCACTAACCAACTTTCCATTCAGGTAACTGAACATTGTCTGGCATAGATCACTCCACAAAAAAGCTTGGTATTTCCTGGCCAAAGCTATCAACGAGGCTAAAACTCGAGAGAAATTAGGTATAAACCTCTGATAATAGTATGAGAGACCAAGGAAACTGTGAACCTATGCCACATTATTGGGTGATTCCCAAGAAACAACTTCTTCAACCATTGACAGGTCTACTGTCACACCCTGCTGAGAAACCACATGCCCGAGGAAATGAACCTCTCATGTTCAGAACTTACACTTGGAAAACTTTCCATAATGATGGTGGTGTCGAAGAACATGCAAGACAGTTCTAAGATGCTTGTCATGTTCCTCATCTGACTTCGAGTAGATCAAGATATAATCGATAAACACGATGACGAACCAATCCATGAACTCGCGAAACACAGAGTTCATAATCCCCATGAACGCGGTTGGTTCATTTATAACACTGAATGAAATGACTACAAACCCGAAGTGCCCATACATGCATCTGAAGGCAGTCTTCGGGATATCATCATCATTCACCATCAACTAGTGATATCCAAACCGCATATCGATCTTAGAAAAATAACTCGCCTCTCTCAGTTGGTCAAAAAGATCATCTATCCTTGGAAGAGGGTAACGGTTCTTGACCTTCACCTTACTCAACCTCTGGTAGTCTATACATAACCTCATACTACCATCTTCCTTCTTGGTGAACAATACTGGAGCACCCCACGATGACACACTAGGTCGGATAAAAATATTTTGCATCAGATCACCTATCTTAATCCTCAACTCCCTCAACTCAAAAGGTGGCATCCAATAAAGAGTCATCAAAATCAAAGAAGCATCGGGTTCCAAGCCTATCCCAAACTCAATGTCGCGCCGAGTGGGTAGCTTCACAACCTCCTCGGGAAAAACATCTAAGAACTCCCCAATGACCTTGGGAACCTCTACCATCCCAACGTTTATTGATTCCACTAACAACTCAACCAACAAGGAAATAAGGGACTCCACACGCCGACTACCCACCAGAAAACTCCACTCATTGAAGAAAACCACATGCTGACCATCCACATCCGAAAAAATGACTCTCCTCTGGAAGTAGTCGATAACAATACGTACGGAATACAACCAGTCGATGTCAAGGATGAAATCGTATGATTGCATCTATAGCAAGAAAAATCCCCATGGGACTGATGCAACCTCATCATCAGTCTACACCCCCGACACACATCAAACAAGCCAGTCTGGCCTCTAAATGGAATAGTCAACATCAGGGGTACGATAAGTCTCTCTACGTCTAGTCCCAAAGCATGGGCTAGAGCGAGTGCAAAAAAGGAGTGTGAAGATACAGAATCAAACAAGCCACAAACAAGAGTACTAACAAAATGATCGTACCTATGATGATCTCTAACCCCTCTAGAACAATTGTCTCCACTACGTTCAACTGACCACGCATAGCTCCTCTACCTCTCTGTTGACTACCACCTCCACATCCACACTTGGACCACAGTCCCCGAACACGAGGAACATCCTAAGGTTGGACTCTACCTGCTCCATCTCCCCTCGGCGGAGCATAAGCATTCTACCCCTACTGCTAAAACAGCCTCACGAGTGACTGCTGTTGAGGCTGACGTTGAACCTGTCTGCCTCGGCCAAACTAAGCTCGAGCAGCCACTGGGCACTGGTCTTAAAGATGGACGTGAATTCCATAGAAGAAACACATCGGACCCAACCCCGCAGGAAAGGCACAGAAACTAGAAGGTTGAAAGGGAAACTGTTGAGGTTGACTCCCGACTGGTCGAAACATCGAAGGTCCTGGCGCCTAAGACCTGCCACTGACAACTCTACCCCTCGAGGAACCCTGTTGGTTCCCTTCCCACGGAAAACCTTATCGTGAGTGCATTCTCTCAATCACCTATGCCTTCTGTTGAACCTCCAGGTATGTTGGCAATGTAAAAGGAGTAACTACATACTGGATAGAAGGACAGAGTGCCACCTCAAGATGCCTCGCACGAGACTCCTCATCTGGTAAAAGATCTGGAGAAAAATGAATAATATCCTTGATACTGATTCCCAACTCCCGCACTAACATGCTCCCATGCTGAAGAGAAAGAAGCTTCTGCCTCTTCACTGCCTTCATGGTTGGAGAAAGGAACTTTTCTCAGAACTCCTTCTAGAAGTTGACCCAAAAAATGTATGTCTCCTTCTACTCTCCCAGATATAGCGTCCATCACTGATGTGAAGCTCCTCACATCTGACTGACTGTCAAAGGGACCGAGTACTCCATCGAGGCTCAGATCAAAATAAAAGTGATCTCGAACTCCTCCATCCAGCTCTCTCTCTTCATGTCTAAAACACTGTCATCGTACTTCCCTAATGTCTGCCGCTGGAAAGCACACAATGTCCTCTACCACTACTCATCCTCCTCAACCAGATCAACCCTACGATGATCAACCAGATTAGTCTGTTGAACCTCAACTATCTGAGCCACACACACATGATGAACATGATTCATAGCTGAAAGGTAAACAAAGAACATCCTATGCCTGGTAGTATGGATTTTCATTATGATGTATTTGAATTAACTTTAATAGATTTAATTCATTTCATCCATTTTGACTTTCCCCAAACAACCTAATTCAAACAAGAACACAAGTCCTCGTGATTCATGTACCTCTCCTAGATCTCTACCCTGCAATAAATGTAGCCTCACTTGGTCATTCAGTGGGCTTAGAGTCCTTGCATCAGATAATGGGGGCCCTAAAATCTCGTGTCCTAATCAGTCTTCCTTATCCTATGTCACTCACTAAGATCATGTGACAATGTTTCCCTACCAAATCATACAATCCTCACTATGTCTAACTCCAAACATCATCATATCTCTCAACCATCACATCTGATACCACTCTGTCATGACCTCCACCCTCCAAAATACAGCAATGAAGGGAGAGAGATAATGACCCCCGAGTCCCGCCTCCAGTAGGCCCCGGGTTGACGACTAGCACCGAGGGTGTGAAAATCTCATATATGGGATACATTACCCTCTATAATATAAATAGGATCATGAGATAAGAATGATGATACACAAACAACTCCAAAACACAATATAAAAAGAAATCCAAAAATCATCTCACATGAATGTATAAATAGAACTGATACAGATACAAGTCTCCCATGTAAATACCCAAAAGTAAAGCTAAAGAAGAAACACATCAACTGTAAAGTATCCGAGCTATTAAGTTCCAGCACGATCCACGAAATCCTCCCAGAAACATGAAAACAATTTTATATACGTAGAGTGAGCATACAAGTATACTCAGTGGGAAAACCAATGTCTCTCATGCACATGTGAAAGAAGAATACTAATGCACCTATGAGAAAATAGCATAACCAAACAGCACATAAACAGACATACTAACCATCAGAACCTCATCAAGGCATGCTCACCAAATAACGTAATATATGTAATATAATATAAAGCACATCGATGATAGGGTACTCTTCACCACCTTCCCACTAGTTAGCCACTCTCACACCCCAATGGAAAACATCCTAGTGCTCCCACCTCTTCCAAATATACCACATCAGATCCTGTCTGCACACACTTGGGTCACATACCACATCACATCTCGCTCGCACGTACATGGGCCTCACAACACATATCGCTCGCACACACCTGGGTCTCACAACACATCACGCCCACACACAGCTTGGTCACACATTACATCTCATCACATCACATCTCATCCCAAAGACACCTGAGAAAGAACATCACAACTCACCCCGAAGACACATGGGACGCCACATCACAACTCATCCCAAAGACACCTGGGACAACACATCACAACTCGCCCAAAGAAGATTGGGTCATCATCGCCTGGAAGAGGGGCAGAGAAGAGCGGGTGGTCAGTCATCCATCCTCCCACCGGGATGTTGGGAAAGACACCCCTTGCATGACTATACAGGTGTTTGGAAAATAGTGATCAACATGGGTGGGGTGTGTATAGAAATCACAGAAAAAATACAAGTATATATATAGTATCAAACACTCAAACCCAACATATGGGTTCTCAAACAAACTAACCAACTCACAACACTGTCACATTTGTTGCCACCTCTAAATGCATAACATCTAACAACAAGCCACAAACCTCATTTCACATTTCCAACCAATTTTATTTAATCACCTCATTCATTAAATTTTCTATCAACAAATTTTCATCTCATTAACCAAACCAACCCATGTCATTTCAAACATTATTAAACATTCATTTATTTCATCACTACTCAGGCATCTAGCAGAAAGCAACCATGTATCACAAGCAACCAGTCATCCCCAACAATATCACTTTGTCACCCCAAAAGCACAGCCCACAAACTATCACCATGTCACCCCAAAAGCACAGTCAAACAACCACCATGTAATGATCCACATTTTGAACTGGGCTAGAATATGAAGGATTTTGAACTTTTTCAATTACTGAATGGGTCGTTTTTTAAACCGAGCTTCATAATTTAATTTCGAGAGTTGGATCACTCCTAAGTGATGTTTTTGGACTTAGGTGAAGCCCGTTAAGTTACCCATGGTGGCTCAAGAAGTTTCAGGAGTGTCAGAACCAAAAGACATCAAGTTTTAATGGAAATCATAGGGCGCATGGTTGGCGCACGATCAGCTAAACTATGTGGCCCACTGTAGGTAATCGTGCAGCCTTTTCTTAAGGTGGCAGAGACATTTCACACGGGTTTCACACGGTTACCCAAACCGTGTGCCTAGCCCGTGTGAGGGGAGTTTCTTAAACAGGGGATACCACACGGTTGATGCATGTTTTATCAAAATGTGCGAGTTAAACCGTGCGACGGGGTATTTTTAAAGAATTAAATTAATTTAAAATAAAAATAAATTAAAATAAAAAAAATACATTGCTCCTTCACCCCCCCCCCCCCCCCTCTTCTTTACTCGCAGTGCGCAGCACCCCCAAAGGGGTTCCCCCTTCGACGCACGACCCTCCCCACCTACAGCTTCCTCTCCAGCTCTGATTCCTTACAGATTTTTATCGGATCTTGGTCCGAAGCTCCATGGTAGGTCTCTCTCCCTGCTGCTCATGCTTCATTTTGGATGATTATGGCTTCTCCTTCAACCTATGGTGTTCATCAAACCTAGGGTCAGGTGTAACCTTGTTATTTTGTGTTTCTTCCTTCAATAAGGTGTGCATGCAACCTCTTGAGTCTTGTTCTTGCTTGTTCCGATAACCACCGCCGAAGGTGAGGTGGTTTTGGTGGTTTTGGTCCTTCAACATCGTTTCGGGGTAAGGTTTATGTTTTTTTTTTGGTTTTTCACCTGTTAAATTAGGGCCTTTATGTGTTTTAAGGTTCATAGTAATCATCTTGTAGTGAGTTGGTTATTGCCTTGTATTTTCGAGGCGCCAAGTTAAGGGAGACTTGCCTACGTGTTCATGGGCAAGTAAATATATATATATGTGGGTTCCCCCATTACGTGTATAATCATCCATGGAAATGTTTACACATGTATGGGGCTATGTGTTCCCATGTATATATAGGAAAATGCATACGCATGTGAGTAGAGACTGGTATATGTGTATAAGCATATTTAAAAGGATCCCATTGCACATGTTCATGGGTCATGCGTGTTGAAATAATGGGTTCCCTAGACCCAACTATCCGGTGATTTTGATTACCATATCGTGTATACAGTAAGCTATGCATGATGTCATCTTACCATTATAGTGTAGACTTTTCTACGTCCACTATTGAAATGGTAATGTCCAAAGATTAATTGTCGTATCGAAAGGTTATAGCAGTTCCCAGGATATAATGAGAACCTCTAGATACTATGACATTAATCTTAAATTCATGTTCTATGTTCTAGATACATCTTACTGATTGGACACAGTAGATGTATGACCATCAGGTTTTAGGGGCTCATAAGCATTGAGACTTCTCATGAAGTTCGCACTTGGTGATCTCTAATAGTGAGATCATGAGGACTGACCCACCAATAGGAACTCCACATGTTTCGGTTGTCATTGGACGTTCCTATCTATGATCATGTGTAATGGTCTCCTGACTTGAGATCATTACCAATGTATGTCATTTGATTGCGTACTTTGATGCAAGACAAAAACCATGGCAATGAAGTTGTGGTGATGTAGTTTGTGTTAGGTGTGTAGTTGGTGACATGGCATTGGTTGAATGGTCAAGAAAGGATTTGTCTCTTCCGGGTTATGGAAGTAATATATCTCAGGCCATGTTAATATGAATGGTAGTACCTTTATAAGACCATGTCCATGGCAGTCAAGGGTAAATCCGTCCAGTTAAATCAACAAACAATAAAGAAAGAAAAAGGGTGATGACACTTGAGTGCGTCCTTCTTTATGAGATATTACAGACAAAGAGATTATATTACATAGTACGTGTTCGTAGGTTGGTTGTCGCTGTTGTGACAATCCTTATTTCTTCAGGGGCCATGATGGGTTGCTAGATCCCGCTCTTGGTCTGTTAATACTATTCATTTCTATCTAAATAAGGGCCTAGAGGGTCACACACAACAACGTATGCAAGAATCTGCCCTATTCAGTTGAATAAGAGTTTTGGACATAGTGGGCCTCGCCACAGGGGTCCGGGATTTGTAAAAAGTTAAACGATCACCAATGCAATAAATAAATTAATATTATTCTAGTTTAGAATAATGAGTATTGAATTTATTTATTAAATGTATTTACGAGTTTTAAGTAAATACATGAAAAATATTAATTGACGAATATTAAATTACTCAATGTTCAATTAATATTTATGGGAAAGACGAGTCGAGTTAATGGCTCAATTATTATCACGTAATATATTTTAATATATTACAAGTAAATGATAATAATATTTATGACTTAGTTTAGTAGTCATAAAATGTCGTTGATAGTGTGTTAAGTATTCGGGGGCCGGGTTGGCATTTCCAGGTAATTAATTAACCACTATAAATATTAGAGGAGAGGAGATTTCTATTTACTATTCATGGGGGTTCTATCTCCTCTCATCTCTCCCATGATCTAGATTGAGATGCTCTAGATCCAAGGAGCTCGGATGGAGTTCTCTCTCGGGCATCGCAAGTCAAAGCGATGTGGTGATAGTTGGAGCATCGAATGCATTGTCGGTATTCTTCACTAGCACCCAGATTATGACGAACGGCGCTCCCGTGGATTCCTTAAAGTGTGTGTGGAAGATCTAGATGAATTCGACTTCGTATTTTTTAAGCAGTGATCGCCAACGATGATCAGACGTTGTGTGCGACTTCGGATCTAAACCAGGTATTTTACGGTTTATGTTTGTGCTTAAAATCCTTCACGTGTGGTCCTCGTCTAAGACCGGGCTACTGTTCACCGACGTCTACAAGTTTAAGTCGATCGTCGGTGGAAAATTTTAAAAACCCACCTGTTTGGGGATTCCGCTACATGCCCAGTTCCAATAATGTGAATGTATGCCTAGGGTCTATGTTTCCTTGCATGTATGTGAAGGTGTGCATGCCTAGTGGGGGAGCAACAACTTTTAGTTAGAAAGCGCCAAGAGCCGAAGTGGACGGCTTGATTCCACTTTGAGGAAGGGTCCCTATTCTATGCCCTGTAACATTATTAATGCATTAATTCGTAATTATCGCACTACCTTTAGTTTCTAAATAATACAGTATCATTAGACTTTTAGGCATGCCTGCTTAAAAACTCTTGGTGTCTCTTTATGCCATGTGTATGAATCTTCCATGTCAAGGAAAGGTGAATGACTTGACTTGTTTAGGGAGACCCACATGTGATAAGATGTCTTCCCTTGTAGTAATCTAAACGATATTGACAAGTTAGTATGACTTAAGTGATATGATTACATCCTTCAATTATAATGGCTAGGCCTTAAATCAATTTGTCATGTTTAGGAAAATTGAGCGTAAAGACCTCGAGTAGGATGACTTATACCAAATGGGATGTTTTCCTTTGAAATGTATTAAATGGTTAAACTAGAAATGAAATGGATTATGGTGGTAAGACCATGCCTTGGGTTAATGTAACCAAGACCTATGATAGTGAAATGAATCTAGTGAACTTGAAATATCTAGTGGGTTAGACAATACCCCTTCTTTATGATCGTAAATCACCATAATTCAATTGAAATGTTTAAAGGGAATTTGAAATGGATTGTGGCATGTGTGAGAGGATTTTCTTCATGCTTGGTGATGAGTATGTAACCATGTCTTTATAAATACTTAAGATGTTATGCCTTAAGTACACTTGGGATGAATGAACGTGATCTATATGTTAATGTTATAATTGAGATACTTAAGAGGAGTTGTCTTAAGTGTAAATGTGAACGTGTTTGCTTATGTGTATATGGTATGGCTCTTTTGAAATGCATATGAGGTAATTCCATAAGCATTATATTGTAACCATGCCTTATTGATCTATTATAAATGATTATGGACGGGAAGCATTCTTACCTGGTGCCATTATCTTACATGTGGGCGGGAAGCATTCTACCCTGTTCCATTATCTTACATGTGGGCAGGAATCATTCTTACCTTGTTTCATTATCTTACATGTGGGTGGGAAGCATTCTTACCCCGTGTCATTATCTTACATGTGGGCGGGAGACAGTCTTACCCCATGCCACTATTTCCTATGGGTGGGAGGCATGATTACCCCACACCACTTATGATTACGATATATATATATCAAAATATTTTTACATGCCAAGAGACTAAGGGCTCTTGGCATTGGGTAAGGGGCAGATCGTGTGAGCTCCCCTGTAATTTGGATTGTGATGGTATGTCCTAATCCACCCCAACTTATACCTAAATTTATATATATTTGTTGTGTGTGTGGGTGCGTGTGTGTGAGGTAGACATGATCAGACTTTTAACCCGACAACGAGCCGAAGCTGGTATAGTTTTCAGGTGTCCCTTAGGAACCTGGATGGGTATTTGCTTATACAGTTTTGTTTGTTAAAATTTTGTTATACCTTCTCTCTGCATAATTTATATTACACTAGATTGGGTTTGATACCGTGGGTGTCGGCCTACTGAGATTTCATCTCACACCCTCCTCGGGTACCGTTGTACCTGAGTAGACCTTATATTTGCAGGACCAAGGTTAATTGTTGTGTTACTTGTACCTGAGGAGTTAGGAGCAAAGGATCGAGCCAGAGCTCGGGATGCTCGTGGAGATTTCCCTTAGGCTTTATTGTCTTCTTCTTATTTTGTACTGTCCTGAAAAGCATATTGTACTGTTTACTGTTTTCCCTCATGTATCATTACCATGTCATTAATTCATCAGTTATATGAGAATATTTCTTCCGTTGTCTTTCATTTTCCTAATGTTTCCACTATTGTCTGCTATTTATATTCTGTTACCGTTGTGCATCTCTGATAAGAGGTTATAGTCTCCCCACTATCACTTCCTGAGACCCTCGCTACTAGTCAGCAGCCTCTGGCGTATGGGGAGGATGCGCTTCAGGCCATGTGACCCACCATTTCGGCTACCAGTTTGATGGTAAGCTGGTTGGGACGTTAAAAAGTGGTATCAGAAGCTATTTCATTTCCTTTGTCTTACCATTTTGGGTTGGTAGACAGGAGATTAGAAATGTGTCGGCACTTGATTAATAGTCATGATTGGGACTGATCACCCCACGTATGGGAAATGACCAAGTGACCAGGGATGGGTTTGTTGTTCATGATGTTCGCTACTACAATTGATATGATTTCACCTGAAGTGGCTGTTGTATTTCCTCTTCTTATGATTTATGGCCTTTATGGAATTTTACCCTCGGTCTGATATAGAAATGGATTTTCATTGCATAAATCAAACTAGGCACATTGGAAATTCACATGGCATGCATAGTGTAATGCCATATAGTTACAATACAGTTTGACATGCTGCTTGTTTGGCATGCTTATTGATATGTCATGCTCTATGTTATAACATGCTCCTATGTTAGATGCCTGTTATTCCATGCTTTTACCTTGTTTAGAATTCCTTCTGTGTTTACTAATTATGATGTCATGATTTGCCTTGCTATATATGGGTTGTGAATGAACGGGAACCAGTTTTCGATTATAAGGTGTATGGCACCTTATAATCGGGAAAGGGTGACTGTAGATTCAAACCATTTTGAGCATAAAATAAATACATTTTTAGGGTGTCAATAAAATATGAAGGTTGCTAAAGTTTAAATGCAAAGGTAAATTGGTTTATGATTGAAGAGAAGCCAAAAGCTAAACTATGAAGTGTATGGGCACTTCACAGGTTGGTAGATTTCCACCCCTATGACTGCACTGTTATATATATATGAGCATGTTATATTATGAATTGGGTTTGGTTTAGATTAAAGGGAGCCAATTTTCAATCCATGAAGTGTATGGGTGCTTCATGAATTGGGAAATGGAAGCCCTTGTTAAATGTGATGGAATGGTGTTTTGTGAAATGGATAAATCCAAAGCGCTGATCAATTTTGATCTGAAGTGAATTGGCTTAATGGGACCCTTGTAGGTTGCTTTAACAGTTACAAGGAATTTATTATGATAAATTGCATGGAAATGATGGGATGTCAACAGCTCTTAAATATTTAAAAAAGAAAGTTTGATGTAACTTGCCTATGTTGCCCTTGGGGTGTTAGCTGAATCAAGTGCCTTTTGTTCTGTTTTAAATGGTATTTGATGTTTTTAAATGAAATATTTTTAATGATCAAAGTTGAAATCTGAATAAATGCAAAGGTATTGGAAATGGAACTTTAGTGGTGTGTTGAGGCCCTCGTGAAAGGGTAGTTGAGTTTTCCTTGAGTTGCCTTGGAACAGAACCGTAGGTGTTTTCTGTAGGTGTTGTTTGTTTATCAATGACTTAAATGATAGGTTCTTGAGCCGGTGACTTCTGTTGGCATGACCAAATGTTTGGGTCGACGCTTGTTCTTCATAAGGGGCTAGCATGTGGTAGGTAGCACCCTTGGAACTTGATTGCCTTGCTAGGGTCGTTTGTTTTCTGATGTTTGGTGTCGTTCGGGTGTTGTTGTCCCTTATAGGACTTTCATTTTCTAGTGACACCCTTATTCAAACAGGTGGTCATGCTTTCCTGGACCGTGTTACGGGCTTGAGCATCGAGTAATGCTTGTTTTCAGCAGGTTAGACATGCTTAGGGCATGGTCAACTGCTTCATATATCGTTTGACCTTTTATTTACCTTGGTAGTGTATGACTTGGCAAGTCGTTGCCCATGTGAAAGGTCATATGAGGCAATACAGCGTTGGGTTATATCTCTTGTGGTGTTGAGTACGGTCTTGGGTCATCTCCGTAGTAGAGTGGCCTGGTGTAGGATTAGTTTCATCCTAATGCTCTGGATGAGTTTCTAAAGACTCGGGTGTTTTGACACACCGGTCATTCTGGTTTTGGTTTCAACTAGACCTTGATCTTATTTTTACGCTTGACGTTGGGATGGTAGCTCGGAGGAGTGTCACACGTCCGTTTATGTTGTTTTTTGTAAGTGTTTTCTCGGAAACACGATGTTTTTATGTTTGGTTATGTATGAAACCCCTGATAAACACTGTTGGCTTTGGATGATCTTTGGTGGTAAAGTTTGAATGGTTTTGAAATGTCCTCGAGTGGAAAAAGGCATTGTGATCAGTTTGAATGGCATTTTGTCGACAGGTGAAGCCGAGTCCCTTCCCAGTAGTCGATCAGTTGTGGCTCAACCTTTCTCCTTCCCAGTGTTTGGGTATGTTTGACTGGAGTCCATCAAAATTCTCTTAGTGTATTCTGGTAAGTGACGAGCACGCCCCATATCTTGTCTTCGGCCTAGATTCACTAAGAGAGTGTCATCCTTACATCGCGCTAACTCTTTAATGCCGCTGGTCTTGTTTGGGTGGTTATATTTTGGCGTTCCATGCAAGTTTTGTGGTATCCTCCATGGTTTGAACTTAGAGACGTCATCAGAGGTTGGGTGTAGGCTTCGATGAGCGTGTTTGTGCTAAAAGCGAGCTACCTTGGGAGAAGGCATCGTAGTTCAGCTTTTAAAACGCCGATTGTCGAAGTCGGGTGTCTTCTTGATTAGTCGACCGTAGTGGCTTGACTCTTTCTTTTCTTTCTTAATGGTTACGGTTGGTGAAGAACCATTTTAAAGCACACCGTCAAGTAGATACGAGTGCGGTTGGTGTCGGCCGGTGCTTTTCATAAAAGGTCGGGTTGTTTTGGGCTTCGAGGTTGATGGAGAATCGATCGTTTGTTTCGTTTCAAATCACACTATGAGCATCGTTAAAATGATTAGTGGTGTGCTTGTAAAGAAATTACAATGGTGGTTTGAACCGTAGTTTGGAATTGGTCGCTTAACGTTAAATCATAAGGTGGGAAGTACCTTTGGCCGAAGGCTTAGTGAGACGACGACGGGTTTGTGCCTTTGGGTAGACGGGCTCAAAAAGGAGTTGTCTTGGTGTTTCAGTTGGAGAACGAGCATTGGCTCAAATTTTAAATGACTTAAGTGCCATGTCCTTAATGAATTCTTAAGGGTGCATTGGGTATTTGGAAACGCAACATGACCATTTGAATGAAGCCTCACAACCCTTGTAGGTCGGGTGAGGTGTACGTTCTTCCCGAAGGCTTCTCGAGGATGAGAAGTTCTAAGGTGGGAAGGTTGTAACGATCCGCATTTTGAACCAGGCTAAAATACAAAGGTTTTTAAACTTTTTCAAATATTGAACATGTCGTTTTTAAAACCGAGCTTCAGAATTTAATTTAAGGGGTTGGATCACTCCTAAGTGATGTTTTTGGACTTGGGCGAAGCCTATTAAGTTTCCCCAAGTGGCTAGAGAAGTTTCAGAAGTGCCAGACCCGAAGGACGTCAAGTTTTCAAGGAAAACAGAGGGCATGTGGTTGGCGCACAGTCTACTAAACCGTGCGTGTAACACCCCATAATTTTGAAAATAAATATTGAATGCATTTTATAATCTATCCATTAAGCACAACTTTGCCTCTTCTGTGTTTAGAATTTCGAATAACGGTCATCTAGAGTTGTGATCAATAAGTCATATAGAGTCTAATATAACAAACTTGTTTTTTGGCGAATAGTAACATACTCTTATGAATAGTACTATGACCCTTATGAATAGTAAATAATATTATTATTTTATTTTCTTAAGGCAATAAGATAATGAGATCTTGATTAATTTTTCAATGTGAAATAAAACTAATTGCACCTTAAAATTGTTATTTTTTGAATTAACTATGAATTTATTTAAAAATTAAATTAATAATATTTAGAAAATTAATTTTGAAAAATGGAGTTCAATTTTGAATTCTACGCGTCGAAAAATGGTAGGGGTAAATTTTTGGGATTTTTCTGAAATTCTTGAATTTTTTTTGAATAGTGAGATACGGTAAAATACCGTATATTCAATTTATCAGTTAAATACACTATTTATGATATCATAAGTGATGTAAGGCCACTTTATTTTAACTCACATGATCTTATTAATATTAGGGGTAACATGAAACAATACTATTGGTTGTCTTGATGGAAATAATAAAATAATGAAATTAATTATTCAAAATTTACTCCTCTCCTCTACTATAAAAACCCCTCACTACTCCCTCTTCTCTTCACTACTCTAAACCTTGATACTCCTCAAAGTTATGCCCAATTACCCTTCCCTAGTCACTCCCCACGACCAGGAAGCTCTTAGTCTTTCCAAAAGACCAAAACCCCTTCCCTTAAGGAGTTTCTCAAGGAGGTTATTTCAAGAGGTAAAGCACCCTTCTTTTTCATTTAGTTTTATTTCAATTTATCTACTTTTACTATCCTCTCCTCACCTCCTCTATCCAAATGATCATGATAACTCCAGTATCATCTATATACTGGATTTATATCATGTGAATGTAAAAACCATCATCAAGATTCTTACTCCCTTCCTTTTATTTTGATAAACGGAATCAACGTCCATGAGGTTCCAATTTATAACCTTCATGGACGACGAAGTTTCATTCTTCAATATTTCCTTCATTACTGGTCATGAAACCATGTTCATGGTTGAACTAGACTATAATATATGTATTTCAACCCAATTAATATTCAGGAACCAGTATACATACATATTATTAATTTATATGACAAAACTAGTCCATAATAATCCAAATACTGCCAAATAATCGAAGTGATTGTCATCTAATGATTCATCATATTTCCATGTAACCAAATGATAGAAATGGCCATTAACAATTATATATGTTCACAAATAATATTTAATTTCAATTATTGAGATTTACAACCATTCCACATGAACTTAATTACTTAAAAACAAGTGAGCCGATTATGAAAATAAAGAAAATGAACACCCCGGAACAACGAAATTCAATACAATAACTTATCAATAAGGATATAAATGAACTAGAGAGAATTATGATAAACTAAATACAAATTTGTAAGGGTTTTTCTACCCGAACTTCCATTTTCATTCGGGATACTTTCATTTTCTAATTACCTCAATGAAATTATTATGTATTGTTATGTACTCATCATATATTCAGTGTGAGTATCGTATATATGTTTACAAACCAGAACTCTTCCTTATTTTAAGGATAGTTACACGTTTTAAAAGGAACTTTCAAAGTTGTTTCCAAAATAAAAGCTCAATTCAAGGGAATTTCTCAAATTCTTACCTATTTTCAAGGGCACTCTATAATCTGTTTTTTTTAACCATTATCTTTATAAAATCACTCATTTGATTATGAAAATGATATCTTACTTCACTTCTGGTTTTATACAAAGATTTTCCAAAAGAACTCTTCTTTTGAAAATAAAATAGTATTTACCTCAAGAATTTCTTAATGATTTTATAAGAGTGTTTTCGTCTAATTCAACACTCTTGTTGATTCCATGGTATTATTGGGATTAATCATTTATGATGTCATATACCATATTTTATTGAATGGTTTATGACTAACTTTGTTGTGGACAATCTATCCTAAAACCATTCACCGTATTACTTGGAATGGTTAGAGTTTTATGTTTATTGATTGGGGAAAGTTAGTTACATTTCATATGATAGTTTCATTATGAATGTATATGTTGTTTATATTTATCCCCTCTCATATGAGGAATGTATTGGACTTATTATGTGATATTTGGGGCCCGTTATAGCCCCTCGATGCATCGGTAGGTCTCATGAGACAACTAGACGTGGAATTGGCCAAGGCCTTTCCCAATGTGATATGGATTTTGGTCAAGGCCTTAATCATTAGACGTCTTGGCCGAGGCATTGATGAAATATTTCAGAATGTCTGGCATTATGCATTCCATCATTATGAGTTTAGCTATTAATATTTTATGTCATCATTCAACTAGTAGAATACTCATTATTATGTTTTATTATGGCATTATTTACTCAACTCATATTCCTACCATAATGTATTCAAGTTTATTATTAAAGGCATGTGTTTTCAATTATGCACCATGTCTTATGTTTATAATATCTTCCGATGTATTGCTTACTCTTACTGAGTGTTTAATATCACTCCTTTCTTATGTTTTATTTTCTCATGACATGAAGAAGTTTATTATGAATGAAATTTTGAAATAACCTAGGAGTTATGGGTGTTGTCTAAGGAGTTTATATGGTGTATTTCTCTTCAAGTTGTAATATTGAACTTATGTATGTATCTTGTTTCTAATAATACTAAACTACTCGGTCCTTCGGGATTCGTATTCCTTGTATGTATGCCAACATAATTAAACAAGGTACTGGCTCCGGGCAATTGGGGTCGGGTCCTTACAGTTGGTATTAGAGGAAAGTTTAGTAGAAAACTTGGAAACTAGATTTCGAAAACGTAGATTAGGGAAGAGTCCCTAAGATAGCCTTTGAGAATAAACATACATGAATGTCCTGGTATTTTGTTAAGGAAGAGATTATGTGGATCATTCAAGCAATACATCCATGTCTAGATACGAGTAGGTAGAGGTGGCTCTGGCACAGATATACCTAAGAGTGAAAGCTATGACAAGGAGTTTCAGGCTTGACCCGGGTTATCCTGGTATACGAAAACGGGTCTTGTTGCACTCTTGGTTACGACACTCCTAGGGTATATGCTTATGATAATTCATGATTTCTTTACAAGCCATTATGAAGGATTTAAATGTAGATATTTCCTCAAAGATACCATGTTTATGATTAAGAGATTATCTATGCGTATAATTTCAATTTATGATTAGTATTTTTCTACATTGAGATTATAAATTTTGATTCATACTCTAATCTAGTGTATGTGACTATTTAGAAATGGTGCCAAGTGGAAGGAATGGAAACCGCATGAACGCACGTGGTCCCTATAGAGATTTCCCTCCGATGCAAGATAATGATGTTGGCTCTGGTGATGAGCAACACATAACTATACTGGGACAAATTACTCAGGTTATGAATAATAACCTTACTCGAATAGAGCATACAGATCCACCACGTGGAGGGGCTATGTTACATCACTTTATGCGACAACAGCCTCAATCATTCAATGGGACTACAAACCCTTTTGTAGAAGAGTAGTGGATATGTTCCCTTGAGAAGATATTTCTCACCTTGAGATGTAATGAAAGAGAGAAGGCCGTCATGGCAGTCTATCGTCTATCAAGAGAAGTGGATCAGTGGTGGTCATTAATCCAAAACAAAAAAGGAGGAGGAAGAAATAGAGGAGATGGAATGGAGGGACTTTAAGGAAATATTCCTATAGAAATACTTTCCTCATGAGCAACGAGCGGATATGGAGAGGCAATTCTTGAATCTGAGGCAGAAGGAAGATGATAATGTTACAAAGTACGAAGCTAACTTCACAAGGTTAGCAAGACATGTTGTGGAATACATACGAAATCCAAGGAGAAAAATTGATCAATTCTTTGATGGCCTAAAGCCATTCCTCTTGCGAGCACTGGTCTTCCAAAATTTTTCATCATATGAGGACATAGTTTCATGTTCCATCAAGACCGAAAAATAATTCTCTAAGTCTTATGACTTTAATGGAAAGCAAGAAAAGAAAAGAGCTACTGAAAACCCTGGGAAAGGAAATAAGGAAACAGGGAAGAAGGGAAGAGTTGAATTTCCACCATGTGACAATTGTTGAAGAAAACACCTTGGAACGTGCTTAAAAGGAAAAGGAGTATGCTACAAATGTGGTCAGAAAGGCCATCTTGCTGGTGATTGCAAAGGAAAGAAGGAATCCAATGATGTTCGATGCTATAATTGTCAGGAGATGGGGCACTATGCTAATGATTGTCCAAAACGTCAAGGAAATATGCAACAGAAGAGGCCAAGGGAGCAAGGACAAGCATATTCGATCACAACTGCAGAGGTTGAAGTTCTGCGTGACGTAGTGGAAGGTACTTTGATCGTTTTATGAAACTTTTCCAATGCTTTATTTGATTCTGGATCATCGCATTGTTTCATATCTTCCCAGTTTTCTAAGAAAATTAGATATTTCCAATTTTATTTAACAAGGGAGTTGTCATTCAAAACTCCTAAAGGAAGTATCATTGCAACAAAGTTTTGTGAATCAGTTCCTATTAGGGCATATGAATGTTCTTTATCTGCGGATCACATTGTTATACCCATGATTTAGTTTGATATAATCCTTGGTATGGATTAGATTTCGGACGATGATGCGAAAATTTATTGTAAGAAGAAGGAGGTTACAATTTTCGATGATGATAAGGAGTACCTTATCTTTAGAGAAGAAACGTCACCACCTAATTCTTATCTAGATCCACCCACAGTAGCTCAACTAAATTCAATTATCGGGGAGGAAGAGAATGAAATAACTATGGGTGAGGAAAAGAATGTTCAAATAGAATATATACCTGTTGTGCAAAAGTATATTGATGTCTTTCCAGAGGATTTGTTTGGACATCCTTCAGAGCAGGAAATTGAGTTTTCCATTGACTTAATTCTTAGTTCAAGGATCTTATCAAAGACCCTTATAGAATAGCCACTGTGGAGTTAGTGGAACTGAAGAAACAACTAGGGGAATTGAGTGATAAAGAATTTATTCGACCTAGTGTTTCTCCCTGGGGAGCCCATGTCCTCTTTTTCAAGAAGAAAGATGGATCCATGAGGCTATGAATTGATTATAGGGAAATCAATGCTATTACAATAAAGAATAAGTATCATATGCCACAAATTGATGATTTATTCGATCAGCTTCATGGAGCCCAATATTTTTCAAAGATTGATCTTCGATCTGGATATCATCAGTTGCTTGTGATAAAGGAATACATTCCAAAAATAGCATTTCGAACCAAGTACGAGCATTATGAGTTTACAGTAATGTCTTTTGGAATAACCAATGCACCATCTGTTTTCATGGATCTCATGAACAGAGTCTTCAAGGAATATCTTGATGACTTTGTAGTGGTGCTTATCGATGATATCCTGGTTTACTCTAAGAGATATGAAGATCATGAAAATCACTTGCGCACCATTCTGAAGACTCTGAGAAGAAATGAATTATATGGGATGTTCAGCAAGTGTTAATTATGGCTCCAATCAGTTTCCTTTATGGGACACATTGTCTCTAAGGATGGAATATCTGTAGATCTTGCAAGGACAAAGGCTGTTCAAGAATGGACTACTCCAACGAACGTAACTGAGGTACGTAGTTTTATTGGTTTAGCAGGTTATTATCAGTGTTTCGTTTAGAACTTCGCCCGTTTAGCCAACCCAATGACCAAGCTCACACGAAAAGGGGTTAAGTTCATATGGACCAAGGAATGTGAAGAGTGTTTTGAAGAATTGAAGAGGAGGTTAGTGAATGCTTCGATCCTAACCCTACCATCGGGGAATGATGGGTTTGTTATCTATAGTGATGCCTCCAAGAAATGACTTAGTTGTGTCCTTATACAGAATGATCGAGTGATTGACTATGCATCTAGGCAGCTAAAAATTCATGAACAAAACTATCCAACTCACGATCTTGAGTTAGCAGCGGTAATCTTTTCTCTAAAGATTTGGATACATTACCTCTATGGAGAGAAATGTGAAATATATACAGATCATAAGAGTTTGAAGTATATATTCTCAAATAAAGAACTCAACATGAGACAAAGGAGGCGGATTGAGCTACTCAAAGATTATGATTTCACAATACACTACCACCCGGGGAAAGCAAATAAGGTAGTAGATGCATTGAGTAGAAAGGACCATGGAATTCTGAACAATATGAGAGTTGAAAGGGATCATATGTTCATGGATCGAGTAATGATGGATATGTGAATTATTAAGGAAGGTATCACATCACTACTTTTTCAAATGGTTTCCCAACCTTCTTTACTAGAGAGGATAAAAAAGTTCTCAGGCTGATGATGAGGAGTTTCAAATGAAAATTAAAGCAATAAATAATGGCAAGGTGATTGAATTCTCATATGAAGATGGAATTTTAAAATTCGGGAAGAGGATTTGTGTTCCCGCTATTCCTGAGCTAAAGAGAGAACTGTTGGATGATGCTCATAGATCTAATTTCTATATACATCCTGGTAGCACAAAGATGTATCGAGATCTCCAAGAAAACTTTTGGTGGGACAATATGAAAAGGGAGATTACTGAATATACGTCAAAGTGTATGGTATGCCAACAAGTGAAGGCTGAGAGGTAAAAGTCTAAGGGGATGATTCAATCACTACCCATGCCATCATGGAAGTGGGAGAACATTACCATGGACTTTGTCACTGGACTCCCAAGGACATCTAGAGGAAACAATGCTATATGGGTCATTGGGGATCGTCTTACAAAGACAGCTCACTTCATAGCGATGCGAGAGGACTTCTCATTGGATCAACTTGCACGGATTTACATCAAAGAAGTGGTAAGGCTACATGGAGTACCACTCTCTATTGTATCCGACCGTGATCCTAGATTCACCTCGATGTTCTGGAAAAGTCTCCAACATGCATTAAGCACTGAACTGAACTTCAGTACAACATATCATCCTCAAACTGATGGCCAATCTAAGCGGACTATTCAGACACTGGAAGAAATGTTGAGGGCATGTTCTATAGAATTCAAAGGAGGATGGGACCAACATCTTCCACTGGTTGAATTCTCCTACAACAACAGCTTCCACTCAAGTATCTGAATGGCACCATATGAAGCCATTTATGAGAAAAGGTGTAGAACACCATCGTGTTGGGATGAAGTCGGTGGGCGAAAGATGATAGGACCTGAATTGGTTGAAGAAATGGCGGATAATGTGAAAACCATTCAGCAACATATCAAGGCAACTCAAAGTCGACAGAAGAGCTATGTGGATAACCGTTGATGAGACCTTGAATTCAAAGTTGGAGACCTAGTATTTCTACGCATATCTCTATGGAAGAAGGTCATGAGGTTTGGGAAGAAAGGAAAGTTGAGTCCCAGGTATATCGGCCCCTTTGAGATCCTTGATCGAGTCAGATTTGTGGCCTATCGACTGGCACTTCCACCAACCATGTTGAAAGTACATAACATCTTTCATGTATGCCTCTTAAGGAAGTACATACCAGACCCTTCACATGTACTCTCTTCAGAGGTGGTACAGTTAGAGGATGATCTTTCCTATGAGAAGCATCCAGTGAAAATCTTGGATCGTAGAGAAAAATTTCTACGCAACAAGACTACTCATCTGGTCAAGATACTATGGCGAAACCATAAGTACGAAGAGGCAACATGGGAACTGGAGGAAGCAATGAAGGAAAAGTACCCCCACCTGTTTTTGGCCTAGATTGTAAAATGAAATTTCGAGCACGAAATTTTTGTAAGGAGGGGAGAATGTAACACCCCATAATTTTGAAAATAAATATTGAATACATTTTATAATCTAGCCCTTAAGCACAGATTTTCCTCTTCTGTGTTTAGAATTTCGAATAACGGTCATCTAGAGTTGTGACCAGTAAGTCATAAAGAGTCTGATAGAACAAACTTGTTTTTTTTTTGTGAATAGTAACATACCCTAATGAATAGTAATATGACCCTTATGAATAGTAAATAATATTATTATTTTATTTTCTTAAGGAAATAAGATAATGAGATCTTAAATAATTTTTCAATGTGAAATAAAACTAATTGCACCTTAAAATTGTTATTTTTCAAATTAACTATGACTTTATTTAAAAATTAAATTAATAATATTTAGAAAATTAATTTTGAAAAATGGATTTCATTTTTTAATTATACACGTCAAAAAATGGTATGGGTAAATTTTTGGGATTTTTCTGAAATTTTTGAATTTTTGATGAATAGTGAAATACGGTAAAATACCGTATATTCAATTTATCAATTAAATACACTATTTATGAAATCATAAGTGATGTAAGGTCACTTGATTCAAACTCACGTGATTTTATTACTATTAGGGGTCACATGAAACAATACTATTGGTTGTCTTGAAGGAAATAATAAAATAATGAAATTAAATATTCAAAATTTACTCCTCTCCTCCACTATAAAACCCCCCCACCACTCCCTCTTCTCTTCACTACTCTAAGCCTTGATGCTCCTCAAATTTCTACCCAATTATCCTTCCCTAGTCACTCCCCACGACCAGGAAGCTCTTAGTCTTTCCAAAAGACCAAAACCCCTTCCCTTAAGGAGTTTATCAAGGAGGTTATTTCAAGAGGTAAAGAACCCTTCTTTTTCATTTGGTTTTATTTCAATTTATCTACTTTTGCTATCCTCTCCTCACCTCCTATGTCAAAATGATCATGATAACTCCAGTATCATCTATATACTGGATTTATATCATGTGAATGTAAAAACCATCATCAGGATTCTTACTCCCTTCCTTTTATTTTTATAAACGAAATCAACGTCCATGAGGTTCCAATTTATAACCTTCGTGGACGACGAAGTTTCTTTCTTCAATATTTCCTTCATTACTGGTCATGAAACCATGTTGATGGTTGAACCAGACTATAATATATGTATTTCAACCCAATTAATATTCATGAACCAGTATACGTACATATTATTAATTTATATGATAAAACTAGTTCATAATAATCCAAATACCATCAAATAATCGAAGTGATTGTCACCTAATGATTCATCCTATTTCCATGTAACCAAATAATAGAAATGTCCATTAACAATTCTGGATGTTCACAAATAATATGTAATTTCAATTCTGGAGATTTACAACCATTCCACATGAACTTCATTACTTAAAAACAAGTAAACTGATTATGAAAATAAAGAAAATGAACACCCCGGAACAATGAAATTCAATACAATAACTTATCAATAAGGATATAAATAAACTAAACAAAATTTTGATAAACTAAATACATGTCTAATAGGTTATGAAATAAGTTATTAATAAGTATAATTTCATATTCCAGGATCTTACGTTCAATAGTGGAACACGTTCGGATTTAAGGTAAGGGTTTCTTCATCTCACTTTCATTTTTGTGAGATATTCTGCAATCACTACTATCACTTGTGTATGGTGTATGTATTCTTCCCATTGATGTTTCATATCATGAATCTCTTAATTTTTATGATATTCAATTTATCATTTGAAGATCATTAATTTTGGGGCATACGATTCAATTGATTACAAATTTGTAAGGGTTTTTCCACCCGAACTTCTATTTTCATTCGGGATACATTCATTGTCTAATTACCTCAATGAAATTATTATGTATTGTTATGTTGTTGACGCTCCTTTCCGTCACAAAGTTTAAATGACTGAAAAAAGGGAATATCTTAGTCCAAAGTGATTCATCCTTTGAAGAAACATCAAAAATTGACAAAGTCATGAAAAAGGATTTCTTCCCACTTGGGTCGCGCAAGTTTCATCATGGTCACGCAAGTATACTTGCGCGCCGCCTAGTGGTCGTGCAGGTGACTTGCGCGCCCTCTTTGATTCTCGCTCGGGGTCTTCAGCAGCCTATAAATACCCCCTGGTGGGCCCCCCATTTGAAAGACGGAAAAATTCCAAAAACTCAGATTTGAGCTCCCAGCACCCTAGTCTCTTCTCGAAGCTTCTGAACACTTCTAAGGTAATTTCTTACCTATAATAGAAGCTCTAAAGATGGGAAACAAGGCCTAAGTGTTGAAATTCGCCAACACCTGCGTGCCTGGGTGTTTAACCCTTAAGGGAAATGAACACACTTGCACGCCACCTTACCCCTTCAACAGAACTTGTGCGCCACCCCTTTGGAATCCTCTAGGGATAATACTAAGGGCTTGAGCCAAGTCTCACCCAAGTATTACTCCATGGGTTGACCATCGTGCAAGTACTCATGTGTCGCGTAGGTATACCTGCACAACCAGTACCTACGCGCCTACTTCATTTTGGGTTCCCCTCCTGCCTATTTCACCTCTCTTATGCCTATCCACCTATCCTATTCAAGATTCAGCCTTCAAAACCCTCTTCAAAGACATTTCTTTTGTCATGGATCCCTTGTTGGCTTCCTTATCTGAAAGGAATTCTGTGAAACATCTCTTAAAACCTAGTGATCTACATATCTTTATATCACTAAGGTGAGAGATTCCAGTCATTCAACCTTATCCTTTAAGATGAGAGGATCTTTAACCTGGGCATCCTTTTCAAGAGTAAGCCTCAGTCCAAATTCTATTAATTTGGGCATCCTCCTTATGAGTAAGCCCCAAGTCCCCTATTCATGGTCCTCCTCCTTAGGAGTAAGTCTCAATCACAAATTTCCAAATCTGGGCATCCTCCTTAGGAGTAAGCCCCAAGTTCCCAAATTCCAAATCCATTTAACCTGGGCCTACTCCTTAGGAGTAAGCCCCAGTTCTCAAGTCCCCTAACCTGGGCCTCCTTTTTAGGAATAAGCCCCAATTCTCAAGGTCTACAAATTTGGGCATCCTGCTTAGGGTCAAGCCCCAATCATAATTTTTTCTTAACCCGGGCCTCCTTTTCAGGAATAAGCCCCAGTCATAATTTCTCTAAACTAGTCTTAATTTCTTTTGATCTGGGCTTCCTTCTTAGGAATAAAACCCAATCATAAAGTCTCCTCTAATTTGGGCATCTTTATCAGGATTAACCCTAAGTTAAGTATTCAAATCTCCATAAAGCACATATACCTTTATGGACCTTGTTCTCGGGTTTCTTCCCTAAAGTAAATCACAATCTTCATCTATCTGGGCAGTCATACATACATAAGCCCCACGTCACATCTTATGATTGCATCTTTCATGGCACAATTGTCTGGTTTTACCAATACCTCTTGTTTCTCACACCGAATATGACTCATGTGATCTTATAGCGTAAAAGTAATTATGACATCTTTTCTTTGAGCCATCAATCATGCATAAACATCATACTCCCTTATTCGAACTACGTGGGTTATGATTCCTTTTCTAAACAAGGATACGTAGGTAGCCCATCTATGGGTACGATCCCAAATCTGAAATAATCTATGTCCTTCTGAATGATAATAAACTTCAAGTGACCCGCTGAGTGGATTTAAAACCAGCATGGTTATCATAATAACCAAGATATTTCTATATAATGTGTCGAAGGATACCATTATTTATCGATGAAGAACCTCGAATACATATAAAAGATTCTCTAAATTTTCTACATATCAATCATTGATTGCAAGTTCTAAAGGAAAGCTCATTCTTATACTTGGTAATTTAATAAGGATTCACGAACATAACTCAAATCTATAAAGAGAGTCCCGAAGTAGACAATAATTCTGCCCAAAAAGGTGTGATGAGTCTGACCTCCCATCCTCTCAACCAATGCAAATTCTTAAGCCTCATCGGTCCACAACTAATGAGCACCTACCTTTGGAAAGTAGGTCCAAATGGATATAGAATCATTGGATGTTTCCGGTTCTATGAACAAACCCGTTAGAAACCGATTGGAATCTTTGAACCTTAAATCAACGAGGTCATCCTCATTTCCAGAGGAAACAAAAAATGGTGAACCCGACGTGAATCCTTAACCAAGTTAAAGTGATGTTTTACTTATTTGTTAGGCCCATATTTAAACTCAATGAGAGGGCCAACAAAACAATCAATAACATATGTGATTATCCAAAATATGTAGTGGCCGGACTTATCTTGATTACGTATGTTATATCAAATAGACACTCTTTTCCAAAATCTTCTGTGTTACAGAAATGGATTCTCTTAAGTTCACACATGTGAATACCTCTGCTGTGAATACCTCTGCTGTGAATACTTCTGTTGTAAATTCCTCCGCTGCTACTCCTGCTGGATCATCGTCCGCTCTGAGGAAGACATCACCTACTCAGTGTCTTTAAAACTGGGTATCAAATGTGCTGGTTAAGGAATACCGTCAAAACGGTACTATTCCGACTCTGGAGGTCGCTCGACAAGCCCTCTAAGTCAATAATTCACCCTGGTCATCCAGACAACGACGACTAGCGATCAAGAAGAAGGTGGTGCCAACCACCGTCTCCAACCGTTTCGGGTCATTATCACTGAAACGCAATCACCAGTCCCTCCCATATTCTGGGGAGGTGAATGAGCAGGTCCCTCAGGGCCTTAATTCAAAGAGACAGAAGTTCTTCCCGAGGGCTCCCATCAAAAATCGCCGCCAGACTCATGCGGCAGTGCGCCCTCAACATGATGAGTGTATCGTCTTCAGGCGTTCGGCTCAGGTTCCTCGAACCCGAGTAGGCAAGACGAACCGCCAGAGGCGAAATCCGGTCAACAGTGAGAAAGTCTTTATCTCTGCCATCTCCGGAGAAGTCCACCAACCTAACTTGGTGGCAAGCAATGAGCAGGCACATACACCCATCCGTTTTAATTCCGTTGTCCAGCAGACTCTTCTAGCAGCAGCAATCCAATCCCTCCAGGCAATTCTGGCGGAGTACTATAGACAGGAACATACACCTGTTTATAAATCATCAACTAGTCAGCAGGCTCATCTGACTACATACAATGAAGCCCACCAACCCAATGTGTTGAAAACTAGTAAACGTGCACATACACCTTCTTACACTCATCAATCCTGCCCGCAGCCTCGTCTGTCAGTATTGATGGAAGCTCGTCAACCACGTTCAGCGGAGTTCAATCAGCAGGCACATACACCTGCTAGTATTGATCAAGCCTACCAATAGTCTCGTTTGGTAGCACCCGGAGAATTCAATTGGAAATCCCCAATGACAAACAGGAGGCAGACTCAACTCTCTGCCCCCACACATGAGTACTGTCAGAATTCACTGACAGGAAAAGGAGGACAGGAGCTGGAATACACACCTACTCCAAGCATGGAATGGACATATATCCCTATTCCAGCAGCTGAAGTCACCAAGCATATTCTATCAATGGTGAAAGAGCAGAAGCAAATCCCTGCTCATATTTTGGATGTCTACCAGGATATTATAACAGCTTCAGTAGCATCTCAAGGAAAGACACATAAATCTATCCCTATCAGTGGAGTGACACATCAACAGTTCACTCCAAAACAGACACACACCTTTGTTCCAGCCCAAGAGGGTTGTGGGGCATACTCCCCCATATCATACGGACAGCCAAGTCAGACACATACACCTGATTTGAGTGGAGATAATCAGCCTAACCTGATCATTTCTCTTGAGCAGTCACATACACATGCCCATAATGACCACTTTCATCAACAAGTGGTTCCTAAATTGAGTAAGAAAGCATCTAAAAAGAAGACCCGCCCAGCACAGTCAAGAAATCAAGAGCCGATTTGTAATAAGGCCTTTCTCGATGCTGGAGTTCTTGATGCACTCAGACAATTATCTGTTGGAATTCAAGATTCTACTCTCCCATTCCCCAATAGTGGGAACATTAATTCTGAAGGACTTCATCAGAAACTTCCACATAAAGGCTTGCTTCATGACAATTCGATCGATCTTGAAGTTTCATCTTTAGATGAGAGCCACAAGAACCCTCTGTGTGGCCAGAAGACCAAGGAGAAAAATGTTTCATCCTTTGCTGTAACCCACCATGGTGGTCCTCCCCATGATGATAAATTTAGCTGTGAAAGTCCTCTCCGCAGTAGTAATTCACATTGTCTGGAAAATGATCCAAAGGAAAATGTAGTGATGAGAAATCCCTCTTATCTTGAGGCACTTGCAAATGTGAAGCTAGTCATGTCTGATGCTTTACCACTAGCAAGTGAAATAATTTCTCAATCATAAGATAGCCCGGGGTGTGGGTCATTCTCCGAACCACCCCTAGGTCGTTCATCTTTTAGTTTGATCAGTGAATTATCTACCAATCTTGTTGAATCCGATGAAGCAATAAGGAAGCACCATCTCTGGTCTAATCAGGTAGAATAATCTTCATTGAATAATAAAGAGGAAGTACTGAATATGAGAAAACAACTGGTGAAAGGTGAAGTGTCAATCATGTTTTGGCCTTCGGCTGACTCTCAGTATGACATTCCAGAGATGTTGACGGAAGATGTAATTCATGATATTCATCTCAACATATGGAAAACTCTTTGTCAGTTGAAAAAGAAAATATTATCTTATGATGAATATGAAAATCATGTCAAGATAATAGAAGGGTTACAACACAAAATTGATTTGGAATATCTCTCAGTTTCTCGATATCCGAAGGCTGAAAAGCAGTAGAGATCCCTTCAGTGTTCATGCCTTGGCGCACTAAGAAGATTGCACCAGTTAATTTTCAATGCCTCATCTGGTATTGATATCATGGGATGGGGTGTTCATGGAGCACTACATTTCACTGTGCTCTCCAGTCAGCAAAGCCCGCCGAAAATGGTCTCATGCAATGTTATTGTCCATGGCCGGCCACAGTCAATTGGCTTTGTTTGTAATCAAAGGATTTCCCAAGAACAGGCCTCAACTAGTTCTTCTCAAAATCAAGCATACAGAGAACAAGTTGTTGAATTACTCCTGCATCAAGAAAATGAGAATATTGAATAGGCCTCTCGTTTGGAGAAAGCACATCATCAAGTGACAGAAGTGTCAGAAATCATTCAACGGTCTTTTGAACCGGGTGATAAAAGTGGATGCAGGTTGATGCATCCAGCCAATTTCCGGACTAAAGTCTGCAAGATCAAGAGAGCTTTCAAGAAAGTCTCAGATATAGCATGTCAAGAACCACCCCAGCTTGCCAGACTAGGGACTCTCTTAACCCAACCCTCAGAATCAACAAATAGGATTTGAGGAGTTGAGCAGGAACAGCAGGAAAAGCCCCAGTCCACCGGACTAGGGACTTTTTCAAATCTTCAATCTCTTCCTCAGAGAAATTCAGTCTTCTCTCGATTAGGGAATAAGCCCCAAGTGGAACAAAGAGCCAAATTATCAGGAGATTCCCTCTAAATTATGGTTCATTAAGAAGTTCCTGAGGGATCAAAACGACAAAAGAAAATTTCTCATCAGGGACATGGAAGAAGACAATATCGCTGAAATGCCGATAGAAGGGATGCAATGCATTATGCATCAACTAATGTCATCAATTCCGTTGTTACTGATCCACCAGATGAGGCTCACTCAGAGGGATTAGATGAAGAGGTTCCAGCTCAAGAAGTCGTATGCACAGACACAAATGAAGAAGGTGTGTGTACACAAAATCAAAGGCTTACCTAGAATTTGGGTGTTCCTTCAAATAACACATTTCCCCCTCTTTGAAAGGGATCCAACAAGGGGAAAGGAAAGAATCAGGTTACATACCCTTCCTCTGGAGAAGGCCAGTAGCTCTCACTAGAGCAAATATTTTCACAACAATAGGAAGAAATGAAGGAATTGAGGAGGATGAATGCAAAACTACTTCAGGGTAGTCTTCCTCCTAAGCGTGCTGGAGTCAGTCAACCAAGGGAATTTATTGCGGTTACTGAGATGGATCAAGAATATCCTCCTTTATCAATACACCCTCACAGGTCTAATCCTACGGGTCAGGTGCAACAACAATCAGTGGTGCTACCATCAGTTGCAGTACCGGTCACCACATCTGTCCAAGCTCCAGTCAGTGCACCTGTTCAGGTCCAAGCTCAACCGGGTGTTTCTCAAAAGTTAATAAATACTATTGAGTCATTAACAGCTCGGTTGGAAGCTATGGATGGAAAGCGTGCTCAAATTAAACTAGAAAAGAGAGCTTACCCTGAATGGGTTGATGTAATTCTTCCCCCATCAAATTTTTCAAGTACCACATTCCCAATCTTTAATGGTTCGGGAGACCTAGAGCAACACTTAACACATTTTGTTTCTCGTTGTGATCCTATGATGGGAACCCCTCAGCAACAAGAAGTAGTTAAGCTCAGGTGTTTTGTACAGTCATTACAAGGGCATGCTTTTGTCTGGTATACAAGTTTGCAATCTCAGTCAATTACTGGATGGGAAGACCTCCGTCAACGATTTCTTCTTCAATTCAGCTCAAATTTTCCAAAGACAATAATTTTTGATCTTACAAATTGTAAGCAAAGGGAGAATGAAAGGGTTTAGGATTTAATTGCTCGCTGGAAGGGATTAACATATTCCCTAAGCTTAGCACTCCCTCAGGTGGAACTATTGCCAATCTGTGTGGCAAATCTGCGTGATGAGTTATGGACGCCGTTGATCCCAGTGAAATACACAGGAGGGTTTCGATACCTTACTTCAATCACACAACAGATTGAAGATTCTCTTATGAATACTAAAGATAAAACTCGTGTAATTCCATCAGCTCTAGAAAGGAGAATGGGTAGAGCAGAGACTGCTACAGTTATGCTTAAACAGTCACTTGTACCTGCTTCTACTTCAAAACCTTCATCTTCCCGAAGGGCTCCACCTCATGAGCATCAACAACAGAGGTCGTTTCGTCAAGATGATCAAATAGATCAAAGAAGAAAGCAATTTGAGGATCTGAAGAGAAAAGTTTACTCTTTCCGAAATGAAAAATTTCTTGGTTACTTCATTTTGGCTTTGGAAAATAATTTGGTTCAATTTCCAAGGCCCAAGAGGCCGAACAAGGAAGGAGATGAAGACCGTCCCAACTATTTCCCAGTTCATCAGATGTTGGGGCATCCCATTCAGAAGTGTCTTGTTTTCAAGGACCTCCTTCAAAAAATGGTCAACTCAGGACAAGTCAAATTGAATGGTTCTTCAGCTCAGGTGGCATGTGTTACTACTACAAATCCAGAGGAGGAAGGCAAGTGACAAGAAGTCAAAAACAAAAATTCATAGAAATATGAGGATTGGATGGTCATAAAAACGATCAACCGAACTCATGCCATTTTGCGAACGCAATTAAATAAACCAATTGTGTCTTCTGCTATGAATGCCACTGCAAAACCCTCTTCATCAGAGGGAAAATCTTCAAAAATACGGCATAATTCAAAAAAAGAAGAGCAATCAGAAGAAGATGTGATCGTGTCAAAGCCCAAGTTGTCTTTGACTCTGGAAGATTTTATGCCATCTAATTCAAAGCAACGGGCACCGCCCCACCAAACGGCACAACCTAAATTGGCTAGTCAGGTAGAGTCTTCATCAAATGAGGAGATGATCTTTGGTTCTGTTAATATGATTCACTTAACAGATCCTTATGCCAGTCACAGCTTCGATCTCGATGAACCTAAGTTCCCTGTATCAAACAGAGGAATTAGAGGGATTTCCAGAGGTTTGGGATACAGAGGAAGACGTGGATATCCCAGAAGTCACTATTCCAATTCTACCCCTGCTAGAACTGTGTATGCAGCAGAAAATCATGGCAGAGCCCTTCAGCGAGCTCAACAAGAACAAGCAAATTCTTCCGCCAATAGCAGATTCAGTCCTGGTACAGTTATTCTAGAAGATTGGTTGGAGGTTATACCTTCTTCCTCTCAGCAGGTAAATAGACCTAGTGAGTCTAATTTTCCAAAGCCAGAAGTATTGCCAACTCCTGCCCCGATGCAAGATACATCTACTTCCAAATCATCAACTTCTAAGGTACCTGCGAAACCTCATGTTCTAGTTGGGAAACGCAGACCTTTGGATCAAAAGTATGATGTATTGAAACACCTGGCTCAAGTACCGGCCAAGTTATCAGTTCTGGATGCCTTGAATCTATCAAAGGATCTTCAAGAGGCACTCATTGAGGCTTTGTCAAGTCCTCAAGAGTTTGAAACTGAAATTACTGCAGCTAAAGTCTACCATGTAGAGAATAATCCTGCAGAATTTCATGTAGTGATATCTTTTACTGATGAAGATGAAGATGATGTCGTGCATGGACATATTAGACCTTTGTACTTATCTGGAAAGGTCAACGGTGTAGACATCCGAAGAGCTTTCATTGATAATGATTCAGGAGTCAACCTCATCCCCATTCGTACACTTCATCGATTGGGTCTCACGGAATCTTATTTATCTCCTACTTTGATGTTGCAAGGGTATGATAAAAATGAACAAGAATAATTGGGTGAGATTACACTCAGAACTCAGTTTGGAGATCTTGTATCCAATTCAGATTTCATGGTTTTTAATCACGATACAACCTTCAATATTTTGCTTGGAAGACCTTGGCTACATCAACATGTGGATATCCCTTCATCATACCATCAATGCCTCAAATATTGTTTCGATGGTCAAATTAGAACATTGTATGGTGATAAAGCCCCATTCAAGACATGTGAATATCAATACATTGAGGCGGAATTTTATCACATGAAGGGTAAGGAGAAATCCACAGCAAGGGAGGTTACCAAGGTTAATGCTCCATTTGGTTTGAAAAAGATTCTAGTAAATCCATTTACACATGTGAGTACAGATTATGTGTTTTCGGTCAGTCAAATTGACAAAATAGACCCAAATCAAAATACTCTTATGGAAACTTCCATAATGTCAATTACGGCAATCAAGCCAAACAGCATGGGAGAAGTTGGTGACTCGTCAAGCAATGATGAAAGATCAAATGAAGATGTCTTCATTTCATCTGCTGAAATCCAACAATTCTATACTTCACCAACTAGGTCAGAAGAAGTTATAGCAATGTCAGAGATGAATGATGATGTCGATTCTCAGTCCATCATCTCCTCGTTATTACCCAAGGAAGACCCTTCATCATCAAAAGGGTCAGAAATGGAAGCCTCTTCTTCAAGATGTTTAAATTTTAACATCTCTCCCAATTATGGAAATTCTACTTCATCATCTACTATGAAAGTAGAAACAGAAGAAATAACACATGTTGAAGAAGAATAGGAAGATCTCAGAGATGCTCCTCCAGCTTTTGAAGAGGGTATCTCTACCACTGTGGATGAACTCAAAGAAATAAATCTGGGTACAAAAGAAGATCAACGCCCCACTTTAATTATTGCGGCCATGACTCTTGAAGAGTAGGATGTGTATATTTCATTTTTGAAGCAAAATCGAGATATATTTGCTTGGAACTATACTGAGATGTCATGCCTTGATCCTAATGTCTCTACTCATCATTTGGGTTTGCCAGAAGAACATCGAGGATTCAAGCAAGCCGCAAGAAGAACACACCCAACTTATGCTTCCAAAATTGAAGCTGAAGTAGATAAGATTATCAAAGATAACTTCGTCAGAGAAGTTCAATATCCCAAATGGTTGGCTAATATTGTCCCTGTGAAAAAGAAGAGCGGAAAAATTAGAGTTTTCATTGATTTCAGAGATCTTAATCGGCATTGTCCTAAGGATGATTTTCTAGTTCCGATCACAGAACTCTTAATTGATGCAACAGCTGGCTATGAAGCACTTTCCTTCATGGATGGATATTCCTGGTATAACAAAATTCGAATGGCTCTATAAGATGAAAAATCTACAACCTTTAGAGCCCCTCAGGGTGTGTTTTGCTATCGGGTAATGCCCTTTGGCCTAAAGAATGCAGGCGCAACATATCAGCGTGCTATGCATCGTATCTTCAAACCCTTTTTAGGGAAGTTTGTTGAATGTTATGTGGACGATTTGGTGGTTAAATCCAAGCAACGTTCTAATCACTTGGCTGATTTAGAATTCATATTACACAAATTTCGACAACACAATTTGAATATGAAACCCTTAAACTGTGCTTTTGGGGTAACCTCAGGAAAATTTCTCGGCTTTGTTATACGCCATCGTGGTATCGAAGTTGATCCTGAGAAGACAAATTCAATACTTGGTATGTCACCTCCTCAAAATTTGAAATAATTGAGAGGACTTCTAGGACACTTAGCCTATATTTGGCATTTTATCGCCAATTTGGAAGGCAAAATTTTACCCTTCACCAAATTGATGAAGAAGGGAGTCACTTACCAGTGGACTGAAGAATTTCAAGAATCATTCAATATTCTCAAGAAATATCTCTTGAGTTCACTAGTATTAATGTCACCTATTGAAGGAAGATCGTTTATCCTCTATGTGACAGCTTTAGAGTGATCATTGGGTGTCTTTCTTGCTCATAAGAATGATGCCGGGAATGAAAACAGCATTTACTATCTCATTCAAACTATGCTTGAAGCAGAAACCCGATATTCAAGTATTGAGAAGTGCTTCCTAGCATTAATCTTTGCAGTTCAAAAGTTGAGACACTACCTGCAACATCACGAGGTCCAATTGGTATCTTGTAATAATCTGCTCAAATTCATCCTTAGTCGTCCAATGCTTACAGGATGTCTGGAAAGGTGGGCAGTTATTTTGCAGCAATTTGATATCCAGTATGTGTCTCAAAAGGCAATAAAGGGCCAAGATCTAGATGATTTCCTTACTGAACATCCTTCAGTAGAAGATACATCTTCAGATATTGAACTCCCTGATGAGGAAGTCTTCTCTATTAAAGATAGTCCTCAAGCATGGGAAATGTACTTTGATGGTGCTTCCAGAAGTCCAACAGGGAAGAAAATGGAGGATTCTAAATTCAACAAAGTTGGGTTAGGAATTTTACTTATTTCCCCGGAAAAGGCAGTGCTACCCTATTCCTTCTCATTGTTGGGAGGTGAGACAAATAATGAAGCATAATACCAAGCTCTCATCGTAGGATTGGATTTGTCGCTTCAAGAACAAGTGAATCACTTAAAGGTGAAAGGTGATTCAGACCTGGTAATCAAACAAGTCAATGGGGATTATGCCATCAGAAAAGAAGAACTAATCCCTTTGTATGATTACGTCAGAGAGTTAATGGCGGAATTTCCTAAGAAACTGATATTTTCTTATGTCCCGAGATCACAAAATGCCCAAGCTGATGCACTGGCTAATATAGCCATAGCTCTGGAAGATCCAAATCGGGACGAGACAACCATCAGTATTGCCCATCATCGTACAATTTCACCTTATGTTCAAACCAGAACAGAGGAAATCAATGAAATTAGTCTCATCTCTGAACCATATGGTCATACTACAGGATGCATGACACCTATCAGGGAATACCTTCAAAATGGAATACTTCCACCTAATAGAGTCGGGAAAGAACATGTCTGGAGATGTGTGGTCAATTTTACTCTTTATGATAGCCCAGATCACCTAGAGAAAATTCTCTACAAGCGTGGTTTTGATGGAGTTATCTTCAGATGCATTGATGGTGAAGAGATAATGGTTGTCATGAAAGAAGTACATGCAGGAGTCTGTGGTACCCACCAGTCTGGACATAGACTGTCTGATCAAATTCGAAGGCTTGGATACTTTTGGTCTTCAATGATACAATATTGTGTTGATTTCACGAAGAAGTGTCATTCATGCCAAGTACATTCCAACTTCATTCATCATCCCCCAGAGTTGCTTCATACAGCTAAATACTCGTTTCCATTTGCCACATGGGGAATGGATGTGGTGGGACCTTACCCTTCAGCTACAACCAAGCAGTTTAAGTATATTCTTACAACTACTAACTTCTTTTCCAAATGGGCAGAGGCAATACCTCTCAAAGAAGTTAGTTCTAAAATCATTGTTAGCTTCATCAAGTCTAACAATATTACTAGATTTGGTGTCCCTCATACCATATTGACAGACAATGGCACCAACTTCTATTCATCCGGGGTAAAAAGGTTGTATCAAGAGTATAACATCAAATCCAACCATTCATCTCAGTATCATGCAGTGGCCAATGGCCAGATAGAATCCTTAAACAAGACTCTTTCAAACATACTGCAAAAGATGGTGGATAAAGATAAGAATTCATGGACTGATAAACTCTTTCATGATTTATGGGCTTATCGAACCACTACCCGCACTGCAACGCCATCAACTCCATATTCACTGGTATATGGAACGGAAGTAGTCTTTCCCATTGAAGTTCAATTACCTTCACTCAGAGTATCCATTTGTGATCAGTCATCTACTGATGAACAATATCAAAAGTGATCGTATGAATTGTAACGGTTATATGAGAAAATATTGTGCACCCTGCATCACTTGGAAGTCTATCAGAATCGAATAGCACGAGCTTTCAACAAAAAAGTTTGTCTTCATTCATTCATTCAGGGAGAATTGGTATTGGTTCTCAGAACTCCAATGATATCAGGAAAGAAACCTTCCAAGCATGAACCAAAATTGGAAGGACCTTATTCAATACATAAGGTCTACTCCAATGGAGCATATTCTTTAATTTCAATGGATGGAGAACTCATCACTACTCCAACCAATGCCAGATTTTTGAAAAAGTATTTTGTATAAACAAAAAATACATCAGTTACGGTCCATGCATATGACCTTAAACTATTTTCATTTCTTTCATCCAATATGATGTTAAACTGTATTTTCCCCATCGTCTTTGCTACAGGACGATAAACTGTACAACACCCTTTTGTCCAGCAAGACATTAAACTGCACCAGCACTGGTCTGTTCATATGAACTTAAACTATTCGCACCATCGTCCAACATGACGCTAAACTGTGAAAAAAATCCTTAATACGTCCAACATGACATTAAAATGTGACCTCTTTTGTCCTTACTGCATAACATTAAACTGCACAGTCCCCCTTTCGTCCAACATGACGTTAAACTTTATTGTTCCTGTCGTCCTGGCTACATGATGCTAAACTATACAGAAATCCCTTAATACGTCCTACATGACGTTAAACTGTGCATCGTTAAGGTTGTTTCTCCCTCTTGTTTCTCACACCGAGTATGACTCACGTGAGCTTAGAGTAAAATTCAACCATAACACCTTCTCTGGGCTGCTAATCATGCAAAAGTCGCAACACCATTTTTTAGGTCATTATCCCCAAGAACAACTTGATCTCTAATTCATTCATCAATTGAACTATGCAGAATTTGATCCTTGCCTTCTAGGCTGGGTACGTAGGCAACCTCCCGAGGTTCAATCCAAAAAACCAATATCTTCACATCGGTTCACCTCCATCTCATATGATGTTGATTCGTGAAGCCACTCCCAAAATAAATATCTTCATATTGGTTCACTTTTATCCTTACTATACGACGTTAAACTGTACAGCACTTTTGTCTTGTATGATTATAAACTACAACATTCTTTGATACCTTCACCTGAGAGGGAATCATTATTTACATTGATCTCCAATCATGTTATATTCCAAGACTACGTGCATACATGGAAATACCTGAATCTTTTATCTTGGGTCAAACCATCATTGCACTAAAGTCCCCTTTCACCCTTCACATGTACGAACCAAATCTGTACAGAGGGTATTTTTAGAACTACGTGGGCTTGATTCCCATCCTGATGGGATATGTAGGAACGTTCGAGTGTCCCTTGAATCCAGCCCCAAGTCTTTTGGGCCTAACCCCAAATTCCACTTTCAGTCCCCTGACTGAAAAGTCCCTATGAAAACACACATTGTGTATTCATTATTATGGTCCGAGCTCTATGACCCTAAACTAAGATCTCACGCACTCTCGTCCCACATGACATTAAAATGTATTTCATGAACTGTGTATGGCTTGATTCTCATCCTTATGGGATACATAGTGAAGTCCAACATTTCAATTCAGGACCCGGCCACAACATGATTATGGTTAGCATTGATTTGTGTATCTCTACATACATTGGACAATACCCATTTTTATGTGTCATAATCCTAACCTTAAATATTTTCAGATCTTCATAACCCTTTTATTGACTTTTAGTCACAAAATGTCCAATTTCTGAGAGTTCTTTTGTCTGACTATGCAGCACATGCCTTTAGGCGGCCTTGCATAAGTAGTCTACATAACGGACCTATCAGCCAAAAGATGCTACTATTTGACTATGCAGCCAATGCCCTTAGGCGGCCCTGCATAATTCAACCCCCTAACGGTTTTATTAAATAATGGTAACTTCATTCTTGGGAATAAAACCTCTTTTGTCCTTAGTTATCTTAACGACAATATGCAGGGATCCGCAAAAATAGTCATCCTTAATATATTTGTCTCATACTCTTTTTCATGATCTGAAAGTATTCAAGTCTATGCTTTATATTTCCCTTCCCTACGTTTGGGTCAGACCTTCGTAAGAGTGACATTCATCCAATTCTTATACAATCTTGATTGGAAATATCCTCTCCATATTCAAGTACCTCTTTCCATACAGCAAACTCTATGCTTTGGAAAATTTGAATCTCCATAAACTTCCACTGGCTTTTTAGCAGTAGAAAAGTAAATTTCTGAGAGTTCTTTTGCCTGACTATGCAGCACGTGCCCTTAGGCGGCCCTGCATAAGTAGTCTACATAACAGACCTGTCAGCCAAAAGATGCTATTATTTGACTATGCAGCCAATGCCCTTAGGTGGCCCTGCATAATTCAACCCCCTAACGAGTTTGTTAAATAATGGTAACTTCATTCTTGGGAACTACTTCTTCTAATGCCTTTTAGCCCTTTTTTCATGTCATCCCTCAGATTCAAAATTTCTTAAGTCATAGTTTACATATTTTCCCTCATACTTGAGTGTGGTAATATGTTTTCAGACAAATTGTCAAGAAATTGAGTCAATTTCAATCCATTCGGTCAAAGCTATTTCGACCTTAAACATTAGCATTTTTGTGTCCGACGTGCATGACTTTAAAATGCCCACAAAAGACAAGGGAACTCTGAACAAAAGTCAATTCTCAGCTCACTAAACATACATTTTCGTATGATTTAGGTAATATTGAGCAATTAAAAGATTCAAAGTTTGTAGGGTTATTTATAATAATCCTAGCAAAAGTCAAACTATGTTTACTAGGCCCATTGGCTTAGGTAAAAATTTAAAGCAGGTAGAAAAATAAAGAATTCACAAATGATTGAAGATGAAAGTGTTTTTCATTTGATGCACAAAAGTTAGAAGGACATCCAAAGACTGGAGTCTCTTCCCTTTTCCAAGAATTACAAAAGGCTGTCAACATAAATCTTAATTTGATTTACAACATCCCGAGCTTCATCAAAAACCACTTGAAGCTCATGCACTCAACCAACTTCACTCTTTTCAGCTTGATGGAGTGCTTTCTTGGCATCTGCAATGGCTTTCATACCATTCATTTGAGCTCCTTCCAGTGAATTATTAAGTTGGTCAAGTTCCTCAGTAACAACATCTAACTGTTGCTGAAGGTGCATCTACTGGACGACTTTATATTTGATCTTATGATTCATCTCCTTCAACTTGGCAGCATAATCAGCCTCATCTTGGGATACCACAGCCTCAAATTCGCTAATATTGGCTGATAGCCTTACTCTGGTCAAATCTTGATGGTACTTCTGCTCTTGCTCCCTTTTTAAGATAACTTGTTTTACCACGACATGGATCTTTTGATATCCAAAACCGTCAAGTCCCAACATGACGAATAGGGATGAAAGTCAGGGAATCTTTGATGAAAGCTCTTCTAGAGGCACTTTAGATATGATTTTCCATATGTTCTTCCATGCCTTACGTCATGAAAATTGGAACACCTTTTGTATCTCTGGGTCTGATTCGGCATCACTGTCACAGGGGGTATATAATTCGGGATTAATGCACTTAAGGAAGTGCCCTGCTCTGCTCCTTCCCCCCTGACCCGTGTTTCTTCATTTTCTATTCCCGTTGGGGCTGAGGCTGAGGCTTCACCTCCAGATCTAGACACTGAAATTGATGGCCCTGTATAATCAATGGAAAGCTTTGGTTAGTTTCAAAGGATAACAAAAGTTGATTGGTTGTCTTGCAAATTAAGTACAGTCGCAAAAATTGTTATCCATTACCCAACAGTAGATCAGTAACATGAGAAGGCTCCTCCCCGTCAACAGGATTTTCAAGGCAAGTTTGAGGAAGCTCTACTGGGTTCATCTCCACCTGCGCTAATGTCTCTGCTATATTAGGATTTTCTGTACCCCCTTCAGGCATTGGCAGTTCAGCAGCTTGCTCAGATAGAACTGCACATTTCAACCGATCATGATCAGAAATGTAATAAGAAGTTATTTTTAACAGGACGAAGGATAACACTCACGTCCATAATCTTCTAAATTACATGGTAATTTAACATGATCTAAAAAATCTTCAAAAGATGCGTCAAGTTCCATCATTTCATCCAATTTTATCTCAGAATCCTGGTTAATCTCACCAGTGGGAGCATTCGATATGTCTTCTTGGCGACCTTCATTCTGCTGTTTCTGACCCTGGACAGCTTCTTCAGATAAAGTAGCGGTGTCAATTGCAATGGCCGCCAAAAGATCTAGTGCGGGGGTTGAACCTAAAGTATCACAGAATGGAAGTCAGTTGATGTTTCATTCAACATTTTATGAATCATTATTAACTTACCAAAAGCAGGCTATTCTCTTCTTGAAATAGTAGCATGAGGGATACTAGGAACATACGTTGTCTCTTCTCTAGGAGCATCCAAGTCAGCCTGAACTTGTAATTGTTCACCAGTACCATCCGTGGTCCTCAAAGGAGGGCCAGTCCTCTCCCTCAGAGGGGAAATTGAAGAAGCCCCTGCAATCCCAAAAAAATATGAGTAATCTTTTCATGGGTTAAGAGTCATGATTATCCGAAAGAATTACCACTACTGATGAAGCGTTTAGTTGTGGACTTCTTCCTTCGATGCATTTGTCTCTTTGGTTTTTTGGGAGTGTCGAGAGTCTCCTTTACAGGTACATGAATTGGAGAATGGAAAGTCATGTCCAACTACTCATCCATGGATTGCTGGCCTGGAGATATCTCGCCCGACTCGCGAGGAGATTCATTAGCCTTAATGGAAGTACCACCAGGGCTATACTGTGGTGAAGGAATCTCAGTAGTTCCTTTCTTTGCAAGCTACGGGATGAAGAAAATAATTTCCTTGAGTAACAAAGCTTTGACTGAAATTAAATTGCAAAGAAAATAAGGAAAGAGACTTACATCTTCAGGAGCCACGTAATCGTGCCACTCCTCATCTCTGGAACCACCAGTACCCTCAGTGGCACCACGATCTATCATTTCCTTCACCCGCTTGGTGACAGGAATTGAATCATCGGTGGAATATATGAGCATTTCCACCTCTCTGATGTAAGCCCGCACTTCATCGGGGTTATCCTTGTAACGGATATCTGTAGAATCCAGAAGATTCCCTATTACAGGGAGGTGTAGTGTAACACCCCAAGCTTTCACGGTATGCTTCTCTTTGAATAATACAATAACGTGTGTTATACGCAACTTCAAGTTTTAACACACCACAACCAATCAAACTAGCCGTTAAGAATAGTAATATCCACTTTTTGAAATTTTATACATTTTATCTTTCAAGATGAACTTCATTTTTCGATTTAGAATATCGAAATTAGCTTAGGGTGAATTTTTGGTACTTTTCTGATAACTTTCATATTTTGATGAATAGTGGAAATTACTAAATTTTAATTAAAAACAATTTTTTTTAATCGAAATAATTAATAGTGATAAATTATGCATATGAGTGATTTTAAAGTATAATTAGATTATATTTTTACCATTTAATCCAATATTGGTCATTGGACATAATTTCACATTTAAACTGGACATAAGCCCGTGTCAATCTTTTGGTAGTTATTATTTCTTAAAAACAAGCTATTTGTTTTGACATTGGAAATTAATTTTTAAATTAATTAATTCAACTTATATGTTTTGAATTTGGTGAAATAGACATTAATTTTGAATTCATAATATCAAATATATCTTACGCTGAATTTTTGGTATTTTTCTGAGAAACATCAATTTTTGATGAATAGTGAAAAACACTGAGTTATTGGTTAAAACCGATTTTTTTATTTAAATAATTATTTATTTTTTTTAAATTAATTTATGTCAAAATAGATACATAATACTTATATAAGTTCATTGTAATTCATTGGAGTCAGTTTATAATAATTTTAGATATATAAAAATTTTATTGAACTTTTCACCGTCTTTTACCCACCTCCTCGGAGAATTTAAAAATTCACATAAAACATAATTTATCGCTTCTGTGAGTTTAATTTTGAAAATATGAGAGACACGGTTAATATCAAGGAGTATAATGTGGTTCAATAAGATAAAAATAATTTTTGGTGAATAGTAACTTTTTACTTTTATTTACCGCGGTTAAAGGTAAATAGGATAATTCAAGGTAAAAATAATATTGTAATAATTCAAAATTACCTTAACACATGTCCTAACCTTATTGGATGACTAATAGCCGACCATGGGCATCTTTGGGTCGATTTTGCGACCCCATGGAGCCACTTATGAATGATAATGACATTTTAGATTAATTAATTTAACGTAAAGGCAAAACTGAAATAAATAAAAACCTTTTAGTAATTAATTTTTATATGGTGTTATATAGGTAATATATTTGACTATAAATATTCATTAGAAATCTAAAACTATTTCCTACATAATGGTATTTTATTTATAATTTTTAGACATTAAATAATTTAATTTATTTATGACAGAATTATGATGCAGTAATTACCGTATTAATGAAAGATTAAGATAATTGAGATTATAAATACCCAAATAAATGTGATTTGAGACTTTTTATGAATTAAAATAATTTTCTAGGTTAATATGACATATTAGGATTGTTTATATGAATTTTTTCTAAGTAATAATGCTGTTATGAATTTATCAAAAACAAAATACCCAATAGTGCCCAAATTGACATAAGAGTTTTTAAAAAAATATTATATTATTAATTGATATTATATTCCTAAAAATCTAAGGTTCGGCCAAAGAACTTATATCATGATAGGTGTATCATTAAGGGACCACTTGGGGGTTGATTGGAAGTTTATAGTAAGTTTATTAACTATATAATATAAAAATACAAAGTGACATGGTAAATGTCAAACTAATTAACTAAGAGTTAAAACTAAAAGGTAAGGTTAATATAATGACCCAAACCTGTCTAAAATATATTGGTTGAAAGGATTTCGACTCATCCCCACCTTATACTTTAAATAATCCAGTTTGGAGCCATTATAAACCGAATATAAATTTATTATAAAATAATACTTTAAGTTTTTTCTAAAGAGCCTCTCCTCCCCCTTATAAAAGGACACCACTTCTAACCAATTCCTTACACCTCTCAAGCCTTTTGGCTCATCAAAAATCTGCCCAATTAATCTCTCTATATCCCTCTCCTCCTCCTAGAATCCTTACCTTAGGCAGAAGCCATTTCAAGAGTCCTTTTTTGTTCAAATCAAAGGGAGTTACCCAAATTAAAGGAGGTTAACCTACCCTCGACCAAGGAAAAGTACAAGGTAAGGGGTTTTCATCTCACTCCTTATTCCTGTGAGATTCATGACATATTTCCACTATTACCTTTTGTGTGGTGTATGTACTACCCATAATTGTATTCTTTGAGTAATAGACTTTAATTTATGTGTATTTACATATTCATTGTATGATACCTCTTTCATGGGTTGTATGTTTCATAAGTTACCAAATTGGTAAGAGTTTATTTCACAATCTTTTCATTATTCGAGGTTGTTTATACGTGATTATCCACTGGGACCTCTTTATCATCCACATCCATGTTTCTTAAAAATGTATTTCAAAAAATTCTTACTATTTTACAGAATATGGTTTAAATTCATTTATACCCTTGTTTGACTTTTTATATGATGTTTATAAAGGAATCTTTTCATCGTTTTCCAAACAAGGTCCTTTTAACCTTTTCAACAGAATTAAGGTAAGAATGTCTTTTTTTTAACTTATACGGTGAGTGCGGCTATTTTACACCGTTATAAAATCGTCGAAGCTTCCCTTAAAATCTTATAAGAATATTTTTAAAGTAAATGTTTTCTTTTATAATTATGTGACTTTTAAATGATTTTAAAAAAAGAGATATTTCTCTCAAATAGTTTTGATTTCATCTATGTCAACATCCTTTGATAAATTTTACACTTGTTTGAAGTTGATTTATTGTGATACAAATCATCCATATTGTATTTAAGGTTTTGTGATATGTTTGACTATGGATATGTTATTTTTATGCCATTAATGGTTTATGATTAATGTTTTGGCATTCTGTATGCTAGTTTTAATACGAATGTTTATGTTATATTTCATCCTCTTCTTAAGATGAATGTGTTGGACTAGTATGTTCCGGGTTGGGGACCAGTAAAAGTAAGCCCTCCGGGTTGGGGTCCGGTTACAGCAGACCCTCCGGGTTGGTGTCCGGTTATTAGAGGCACTACAGGTTGGTGTACAGTTATTAGAGGCACACTGGGTTAGTTTCCAGTTATTAGAGGCACTCCGGGTTGGTGTCCAGTTATTAGAGTCACTCCAGGTTAGATTCTGGTTACAGAGGCTCTCCGGGTTGGAGTCTGGTTACAGAGGCTCTCCGGGTTGGGTTCCGGTTACAGTTATCCCTTAGGTCATGGCATGAGGCCTTGACACAGAAATTAATGTTCAACATTATGCATTCCATCATTATGAAAGTGGTTATTGATATTACATGTGATTATTTGACTAGTAAAATATCCATGTGAATGAGTAAATGGATTTATTTCATTTTATTTCTACCATATTATGCTGAAATTCAAGTTTGAAAGGCTTTTGTTTAAGTTATACATTACCTTAAATGTTTATGCTTATTTATGAAAGTTTCTGCTGTATTGCTTACCCTTACGGAGCGTTTAATCTCACCCCTTTCTATATTTTATTTTTTTCCCCAGAATTCCAAGAAGTGTGTTGTGATTGATACGCAAGGTTAAGTCAAGGTAATAATGGCATCCATAAAGATTATTTATGTTGTTTTGTATGTCTTAAAGTGTTATGTAACATTCATGTATGTAATCTATTTTCCAAGACTGCTAAACTGATCAGTCCTTCGAGACTTGATTCCTTGTAATCATGCCAATGTATTAAAATAATGCACCGACTCTGGGTAACTAGGGTCGGGGCGTTACAGTTGATGTCAGAGGAAGTTTAGCAATAACCTTGGAAACTAGATTTAAATGAACTCTGATTAGAGCACATTACCCTAAGATAGACTTTGAGGATTATTATAGATGAACTTCCTAGAATATTGGTTTTGTAGATATTTTGTGAGTTTTCCGAGCAATACATCCCTGTCTGGATACGAGCAGGTAGAGGCGGCTCTAACACAGATGTACCTAGGGGTAAAACCTAAAAACACCACTTTGAGCTAGACTCGAACGGGAACTGGTGCACGACAATGGACATTGTTTCACTCTTGGTTACGACACTCCCGAGGGATATGCTTAGGATAATTATCATTTTATTTACAAACCATTATGAAGGGTTTATGAGTATATACTTCCTCAAAGAAAACATTTTTATGATTATGGATTATATCCATAAACTGTTTAATGTATGTTAAGTGTTTTACAAGTTTGAGATTAGGTATTGTTATTCATAAACTAATCTAGTGTATGACATTGTTTAGAAATAGATCTCAGTAGAAGGAATGAGAACTCCAGCAATACGCATGATCCAAAGAGTAAGAAGGATCATATCTCTCATGGTCTTCTTAAGCCATAATTTAGAAGGGAAATAGTCTCCCACGTATTATCATCATATGAAGAAATGGTATCATGTGTTAATAAGATAAGTAAATAATTCTCTGAGTCATATGGCTTTGAAGGGAAGCCAGAGAAGAAAAAGACAGTAGAAAGAAATATGGATTAAGGGAATAAGGGAAAGAAGGATTTTCCAATATGTGATAAATGTGGAATGAATCACCTTGGTAAATGTTTGAAGGGAATGGGAGTTTGTTATAAGTGTGGAGAAAAAGGACACCAAGTACGTGATTTCAAGGGTAAGAAAAAGTTTTCAAATGTACAATGCTTCATCTGCAAGGAGTTGGGACACTACGCAAACCAATGTCCAAATCATCAGAGTATGCACCAAATAATGATATTGGATAATAATCAAGTTAGAATACTAACTCAGATGAAGAGGAATGACTAGCGTTCTTATGTTGTTATTATAGAATTATTTTATTTGAGTGTTGTATCAACAGTATAATGGTTACATGAATTATGGAGATAAATAAGGATTGTACTGCAGTACTATTTTATTGAGGATTTGAGATTATATGGTTCTAAGAAAAGTGACTTAATAGTAAGCTACACTTTTTTGAAAATACATGGTTGAAGGAAAGGTAATCCTTAATATGATCCTGATAATGAGGTAGTGATTTTGGAATAAGAGATGATTGATTTGAATAAATTATATGGGATATTCTTGACTACCTTGAGACTGATTAATGATTTGTCATTGTTGCAGTTTACAGCATTTTTGTATAGAAAGATTATATCCAGTATTCTATAAAGAATAAGGGAGCATGAATGTAGTCAATAAGTTTTTATGGTAATTCAGGATGTTACCATGTTTTAAAATAATACGTGATGAAGGTGTTCACATGTTATTACATGAAAAAAAAGGATCTTCATTGTGTTTAACTTCCTTATAAATTTTGGACTGTGAGCTTGGATAGTAGTATCTTGGATAAGTCTAATGGTTGGAATGGATTAAGTTTGAAAGGTTATTTTTTGATTTTTATAAAAGGACAACACGCAGACCGTGTGACAACATGTCGCGTCGGATAAAGCTGCAGGAATCGAACCCACAACCATAGTGCGATTGGGATTTATTGCCTACCACTAGACTACGTCAAGTCCCTGGATTGTATAATGTAGTTTTTTTTAAAGGGTCTGATATGTGAATTATAAATTCATTATATTTGGAACCCTATACGATTAGGATAAATAGAGTATTTTTGAGTTGTATTATGTTTTGGAGTGAAAGATGAGTTTGTGGTAGAAATTTATTAATGGATAAAACTCTAATTATAAAGTATATCTCCTTATGATTTTAGCCAATCTCAAAAATAAATTCCTCAACATTAAGAAAATGAACTTAGAACAAAAATGTTGTCCTAGATGGTACCTTAGATCATCACAAATTTATGGCTTTGTGATTGTTGGTCTTTTCATAGTCATGTTCTCTACCACTCTCCATCAGATATTGATGGTTAGATTTCTCTTCCATATCCATGTTTTCCAACATGAAACTCTACTATGTGTTATTTTTGGAAACCTTCATACTTACCACTCTTTATTTTAAATAGAGGCATCATTAATCCATTTTTCGATGTGGGATTTCAACTATGATATTTTGAAATGTCAACCACAAGTTTCCAATACCGAGCATAAATTACAAGCACGCAAATTATTGGAGGGGATAATGTAACACCTCAAGCTTTCACGGTACGATTCTCTTTGAATAATACAATAGCGTGTGTTATACGCAACTTCGAGTTCTAACACACCACAACCAATCAAACTAGCCATTAAGAATAGTAATACCCACTTTTTGAAATTTTATATATTTCATCCTTCAAGATGAACTTAATTTTTCGATTCGGAATATCGAAATTAGTTTAGGGTGAATTTTTGGTACTTTTCTGATAACTTTCATATTTTGATGAATAGTGGAAATTACTAAATTTTAATTAAAAACAGCTTTTTTTAATCAAAATAATTAATAGTGATAAATTATACATCTGAGTGATTTTAAAGTATAATTAGATTATATTTTTACCATCTAATCCAATTTTGGTCATTGGACATAAATTCTCATTTAAACTGGACATAAGCAAGTGTCAATCTTTTGGTAGTTATTATTTCTTAAAAACACACTATTTGTTTTGACAATGAGAATTAATTTTTAAATTAATTAATGTAACTTATATGTTTTGAATTTGGTGAAATAGACATCATTTTTGAATTCATAATATCAAATATAGCATAGGCTGAATTTTTGGTATTTTCCTGAGAAACATCAATTTTTGATGAATAGTGAAAAACACTGAGTTATTGGTTAAAACTGATTTTTTTATTTAAATAATTATTTATTTTATATAAATTAATTTATGTCAAAATAGATACATAATACTTATATAAGTTCATTGTAATTCATTAGAGTCAGTTTATAATAATTTTAGATATTAAAAAAATTTATTAAACTTTTCACCGTCTTTTACTCACCTCCTAGGAGAATTTGAAAATTCACATAAAACATAATTTTACCGCTTCTGTGAGTTGAATTTTGAAAATCTAAGAGACACAGTTAATATCAAGGAGTAAAATGTAGTTCAATAAGATAAAAATAATTTTTGGTGAATAGTAACTTTTTACTTTTATTTACTGCGGGTAAAGGTAAATAGGGTAATTCAAGGTAAAAAGAATATTGTAATAATTCAAAATTACCTTAACACATGTCCTAACCTTATTGGATGAGTAATGGCCGATCATGGGCATCTTTGTGTCGATTTTGGGACCCCATGGAGCCACTTATTAATGATAATGACATTTTAGATTAATTAATTTAATGTAAAGGCAAAATTGAAATAAATAAAAACCTTTTAGTAATTAATTTTTATATGGTGTTATATAGGTAATATATTTGACTATAAATATTCATTAGAAATCTAAAAAGATTTCCTACATAATGGTATTTTATTTATAATTTTTAAACATTAAATAATTTAATTTATTTATGACACAATGATGATGCAGTAATTACTGTATTAATGAAAGATTAAGATAATTGAGATTATAAATACCCAAATAAATGTGATTTGAGACTTTTTAGGAATTCAAATAATTTTCTAGGTTAATATGACATATTAGGATTGGTTATATGAATTTTGTTCCAAGTAATAATTCTGTTATGAATTTATCAAAAACAAAATGCCCAATAGTGCCCAAATTGACATAAAAGAGTTTTTAAAACAAATATTATATTATTAATTGAGATTCTATTCCTAAAAATCTAAGGTTCGTCCAAATGACTTATATCATGATAGGTGTATCATTAAGGGACCACTTGGGGGTTGATTAGAAGTTTATAGTAAGTTTATTAACTATATAATATAAAAATACAAAGTGACATGGTAAATGTCAAACTAATTAACTAAGAGTTAAAACTAAAAGATAAGGTTAATATAATGACCCAAACCTCTCTAAAATCTATTGGTTGAAAGTATTTCGACTCATCCCCACCTTAGACTTTAAATAATCCAGTTTGGAGCCATTATAAACCGAATATAAATTTATTATAAAATAATGCTTTAAGTTTTTCCTAAAGAGCCCCTCCTCCCCCTTATAAAAGGACACCACTTCTAACCAATTCCTTACACCTCTCAAGCCTTTTGGATCGTCCAAACTCTGCCCAATTAAGCTCTCTATATCCCTCTCCTCCTCCTAGAAGCCTTACCTTAGGCAGAAGGCACTTCAAGAGTCCTTTTTTGTTCAAACCAAAGGGAGTTACCCAAATTAAAGGAGGTTAACCTACCCTCGACCAAGGAAAAGTACAAGGTAAGGAGTTTTCATCTCACTCCTTATTCCCGTGAGATTTATGTCATATTGCCACTATTACCTTTTGTGTGTTGTATGTACTACCCATAATTGTATTCTTTGAGTAATAGACTCTAATTTATGTGTATTTACATATTCATTGTATGATACCTCTTTCATGGGTTGTATGTTTCATAAGTTACCAAATTGGTAAGGGTTTATTTCACAATCTCTTCATTATCTAAGGTTGTTTATACGTAATTATCTACTGGGACCTCTTTATCATCCACATCCATGTTTCTTAAAAATGTATTTCAAAAAATTCTTACTATTTTACAGAATATGGTTTAAATTCATTTATACCCTTGTTTGACTTTTGATATGAAGTTTATAAAGAAATATTTCCGTCATTTTCCAAACAAGGTCATTTTTAACCTTTTTGACAGAATTAAGGTAAGAATGCCTTTTTTTAACTTATACGGCGGGTGCGGCTATTTTACGCCGTTATAAAATCGTCGAAGATTCCCTTACAATCTTATAAGAATATTTTTAAAGTAAATGTTTTCTTTTATAATTATGTGACTTTTAAAATGATTTCAAAAAAAGAGATATTTCTCTCAAATAGTTTGGATTTCATCTATTTCAACATCCTTTGATAAATTTTACACTTGTTTGAAGTTGATTTATTGTGATACAAATCATCTATATTGTATTTAAGGTTTTGTGATATGTTTGACTATGGATGAGTTATTTTTATGCCATTAATGGTTTATGATTAATGTTTTTCCATTCTGTATGCTAGTTTTAATACGAATGTTTATGTTATATTTCATCCACTTCTTAAGATGAATGTGTTGGACTAGTATGTTCCGGGTTGGGGACCAGTAAAAGTAAGCCATCTGGGTTGGGGTCTGGTTACAGCAGACCCTCCGGGTTGGTGTCCGGTTATTAGAGGCACTCCGGGTTGGTGTCCAGTTATTAGAGGCACTCCGGGTTGGTGTCCAGTTATTAGAGGCACTCCGGGTTGGTGTCCGGTTATTAGAGGCACTCCTGGTTGTTGTCCGGTTATTAGAGGCACTCCGGGTTGGAGTCCGGTTACAGAGGCTCTCTGGGTTGGAGTCCGGTTACAGAGGCTCTCTGAGTTGGGTTCCGGTTACAGTTATCCCTTAGGTCTTGGCATGAGGCCTTGACACAGAAATTAATGTTCGGTATTATTCATTCCATCATTATGAAAGTGGTTATTGATATTACATGTAATTATTCGACTAGTAAAATATCCATGTGAATGAGTAAATGGCTTTATTTCATTTTATTTCTACCATATTATGCTGAAGTTCAAGTTTAAAAGGCTTTTTTTAGTTATACATTGCCTTAAATGTTTATTCTTATTTATGAAAGTTTCCACTGTATTGCTTACCCTTACGAAGCGTTTGAGCTCACCCCTTTCTATGTTTTATTTTTTTCCCCATGATTCCAAGAAGTGTGTTTTGATTGATACGCAGGGTTAATCCAAGGGAATAATGGCATCCATAAAGATTATTTATGTTGTTTTGTATGTCTTAAAGTGCTATTTAACATTCATGTATGTAATATATTTTACAAGACTGCTAAACTGATCGGTCCTTCGGAACGTGATTCCTTGTAATCATGCCAATGTATTAAAATAATGCACCGACTCTGGGTAACTATGGTCGGGGCGTTACATGAAGCCCCTCGCACAAATCCAGCCAGGCAGTTTCAGCACCGCAGTATAAACTCCGCCAAGTCTGGACATCCTCTAGTCGTAGATATTCACTATGTGTACCAGAAGGCTGTGAGAAGGGTCCTACAACCTTAGACTTCATCTTCTTCCCAGCTCCTGCAACTACAGATAGAGAATAAGAAAATAATACTTGTTTCTCTATAAAGTATTGGTGATTAAATTTCCCCAATGAAGTAACTCACTAGGTTTTGATGGAGTTGGTCTTTTGATTCTGACAAGAGGATTATATAGGGCACGAGGCCGCTTTTCCGCATGTTGTGCCTCATCATCCCCATCCTGGGAATCCGGTGAATCAGCTCCGGGTGGTGTAGAAGAATCACCTTCCAGATGAAGGGTTTCTTTCTCTACGGTTCTTTTCCTTTTCCCCACCTAATAAACCGGGTGATTCAACACCCCTCTAGGGTATGATGCTATCCAGTTCTCATACCATGTAGTCAAGTTACTTGTCACCTTATCAACTAGTAGATCAAACATTGCCCCGGTCCTCTCCATAGATGTCAGCAACCATAGTTGTCGGGCAACCATCGGATGCTGCTCTGACCTGACATGCACAGGGGGAGATACAACAGTTTGCTGCAAACACTTTAATTGACGTGAAAATCTGTATGGAGCATAGTCCTCTCATATAATCTCTCTGTCAATCCTGGTGGCCAGTACACCATCTCTGCAGGCCAGCATGTATGCTCTCAATTCCAGGCTGGCTGTTCCATCATCAACAAACCGCCCGGTTGGCGGATTTCTGTAAGGAAAGAAATTGAATTCCTTAAACATGCTCAGTCTCACCTTTATATCATAGGGGTTAAGGGTTAATGGAGCAATTCTATAAAATGCATGCACTGATGGCCTGAAGGAACTTCCAGGAACCTGTACTTCGTTCTGTACATTATATGTCCTGAAGTGAGTGGCGATCCATCCCCACAAAACTTAGAATGGTCCCGCTATTATCAAAGGAGACTTACCCATAAAAACATGGAGTAAGCTCCTGTGAATCTTCGCCAAAATGGGGGTGGTCAACCCAACCATTTTCTTCTCAGCCAACTTGGTTGCCACAGCGAAGGTCCTTGGCCTGACGCCTCCCTTCGAATCCCTGACTGAAAAAAGATAAACACTGAGCCACAAGGCCAAGAAGCCCGCCAGACGAGTCTTTATTGGGATTCTCTGATTCACTTCGTATCCCCACTTCTCAAATTCTCCTGCTTCTAAAGTCGGCCAAAATGTGTCAGGAGCACCCCTCTTCTCTGTTTTGGGGCAGGAGGTAGGATGAGTACAGGTGGGCCACTTCTCCTTCGGCCCCTTTTCCTTCGACCCCTTCTCTTTCGGCTCATTCTCCTGCTTCCTAGTAAGAAACATATTCATCCACTCCTCTGGATGAATATCCTTTCTAGAATGAGTTAGGGAGGTATCTGAACTCTTGATCTTGTGGAATATTTTCAATAATTCCTGATCCAAAGTCGGGGTCTTCTCCGAATCATTCCAAGTCACCTTGGGAGGGATGAATTCATCATACATGTCGCCTAAAATTGGAGCCCTCGAGATCTTGTAGACATCCCACAAACTGATGTCTACTTCTCCATGATTCAGATGGAAAGAATTGGTTTCTGGGCTCCAGCGGCAAATTATCTCCGGCACAAACTCATCATTTCTGTACACATATGTCTACCCAGCCCAGATAGCTTCATATATCACAGCTCCTTTCAAATCCTCAACAAATTCTGCACAGGTTTGTCGCACCCAGTATGCCCACATCCAAGTTGGCTTCACACCTCCTCCGAGACGGAAGTCCCAACTCTTCTTCCAGCCTTTGGATTGATCCATCTGATAATTTAGGATGATTGAAGGATAACAATGTGGTTGCAGCTCGGGCTTGTGAGGTTTCAGATCTGGTGCACAAGGACTATGATGCATTATATAGGTCTTCTCCATTGTTCCAGTATTTACAAAAACTCCTCTACTTGAGATATTTGCTGAAGCAAAATTGGTGTAATTCTAAAACCAAGAAATCGGGAGATAGTTCTTTGCCTCTAGAATGTTGACATCTTGCAGATGACCATACCCATACAAAGGCAAGTAGATGCTCTCTGGAAAGTTACGATGATACTTCTTCAAATACTTAGCCAAATCTGGGAGACTGTTGTCGCAGAAAGTATAATAATCATGGCCAACAACATTCATTAGGTCATCAATTCACTTGTTAGCAAATTCATCAGCAGTTCTGATTCTTCTAGGAGCCATTGAATCTGCACAAAGGTTGAATAATTAACTCTTAAGTAAGTTGATTTTTCATAAAATTTTTGAAGAAAAGTGAAAAAATGGCTAAGGCATTAAGGCGCGCAAGTCCCAAATTGGCGCACAAGTATAAGTGTGTCGCGTAAGTTTTGGCGCGCAGGTATCATCGTGCAAGTCCAAATACCTCTACAGCAGCGCGACACAAAAGGAAGCAGCGGAAAACAGAGTAACTTGCGCGGCGAAGGCAACTTGCGCGACGAGAGCTCAGAAGTGTTCAGATTCGATGCTATGTGTGAGGAATGACTGCATATATATAGGCAAGGTTTCACCCCTGCGCGCCGAAGCCTGCACGGCTCACCCTTACGCACCGCCATTTGCGCGCTCAACACTTGTGCGCCACATGTACCTTGGTTTTTCTTCTTTACCTCAGAGTCGCATCCTCATTTCTTTCGGATCCAACTTTGAGGGGGGACTTTTGTTAACGCTCCTTTCCGTCACAAAGTTTAAATGACTGAAAAAAAGGGAATACCTTAGTCCAAAGTGATTCATCCTTTGAAGAAACATCAAAAATCGACAAAGGCATGAAAAAGGATTTCTTCCCACTTGGGTCGCGCAAGTTTCATCAGGGTTGCACAAGTATACTTGTGCGCCGCCTAGTGGTCGCGCAGGTGACTTGCGTGCCCTCTTTGATTCTCGCTCGGGGTCTTTAGCAGCCTATAAATACCCCTGGTGGGCCCCCCATTTGAAAGACGGAAAAATTCCAGAAACTCATATTTGAGCTCTCGGCGCCCTAGTCTCTTCTCGAAGCTTCCGAACACTTCTAAGGTAATTTCTTACCTAGAATGGAAGCTCTAAAGAGGGGAAACAAGGCCTAAGTGTTGAAATTCACCAACACTTGCGCGCCTCGGTGTTTAACCCTTAAGGGAAATGAACACACTTGTGCGCTGCCTTACCCCTTCAACAGAACTTGCGTGCCACCCCTTTGGAAGCCTCTAGGGATAATACTAAGGGCTTGAGCCAAGTCTCACCCAAGTATTACTCCATGGGTTGACCGTCGCGCAAGTACTCATGTGTCGCGCAGGTATACCTGCGCGACCAGTACCTCCGCGCCCACGCAGGACCTGCGCACCTACTTCTTTTTGGGTGCCCCTCCTGCATATTTCACCTCTCTTATGCCCATCCACCTCTCCTATTCAAGATTCAGCCTTCAAAACCCTCTTCAAAGCCATTTCTTTTGGCATGGCTCCCTTGTTGGCTTCCTTATCTGAAAGGAATTCTGTGGAACATCTCTTAAAACCTAGTGATCTACATATCTTTATACCACTAAGGTGAGAGATTTCATTCATTCAATCTCATCCTTTAAGATAAGACAATCTTTAACATTGGCCTCCTTTTCAAGAGTAAGCCCCGGTCCAAATTCTATTAATTTGGGCATCCTCCTTAGGAGTAAGCCCCAAGTCCCCTATTCATGGGCCTCCTCCTTAGGAGTAAGTCTCAATCACAAATTTCCAAATCTGGGTATCCTCCTTAGGAGTAAGCCCCATGTTCCCAAATTCCAAATCTCTTTAACCAGGGTCTCCTCCTTAGGAGTAAGCCCCAGTTCTCAAGTTCCCTAACCTGGGCCTCCTTATCAGGAATAATCCCCAGTTCTCAAGGTCTACAAAGTTGGGCATCCTCCTTAGGAGTAATCCCCAATCATAATTTTTTCTTAACCTGGACCTCCTTTTCGGTAATAATCCTCGGTCATAATTTCTCTTAACCAGTCTTAATTTCTTTTGATCTGGGCTTCCTTCTCAGGAATAAAACCCAACCATAAAGTCTCCTCTAATTTGGGCATCCTTATCAGGAGTAAGCCCTAAGTTAAGTATTCAAATCTCCATAAAGCACATATACCTTTATGGACCTTGTTCTCAGGTTTCTTCCCTGAAGTAAATCTCAATCTTCATCTATTTGGGCAGTCATACATACATAATCCCCACATCACATCTTATGATTGCATCTTTCATGGCACAATTGTATGGTTTTACCAATACCTCTTGTTTCTCACACCGAGCATGACTCACGTGAGCTTAGAGCTTAAAAGTAATTATGAAATCTTTTCTTTGAGCCATCAATCATACTAAACTACTCGTTCCTTCGGGATTCGTATTCCTTGTATGTATGCCAACGTAATTAAACAAGGCACCGACTCCGGGCAATTGGGGTCGGGTCCTTACAGTGCATCCCACTGCAGGTAACCATGCGGCCTTTTTGGGGCAGAGGCGTTTCGCACGGGCTGCACACGGTTTCCCAAACCGTGCACCTAGCCCATGCGATGGGAGTTTCTTAAACAGGGGGTACCGCACGGTTGGCGCACAGTTTTTCAAACCGTGCGGGTTAAACCATGTGGCCGGTTATTTTTAAAGAATTAAATTAATTTAAAATAAAAAGAAATTAAAATAAAAAAATACATCACTCCCTCACCCCCCTCTCTTCTCGACCTACAGCGCACAGCACCCCCAAAGGGGCTCCCCCTTCAACGCACGACCCTCCCCACCTACGGCCTCCTCTCCGGCTCCGATTCCTCAAGGATTTCCGTTCGATCTTGGTCTGAAACTCCATGGTAGGTCTCTCTCCCTCCTTCTCATGCTTCGTTTCGACCAATTTTGGTTTCTCCTTCGCCCTACGGTGTTCGGCCGAACCTAGGATTAGGTATAACCCAAATCATTTGTGTTTCTTCCTTCAATAGGGTGTGCAAGAGGCCTCTCGGGTCTTTTTCTTGCTTGTTCCGGAAAACACCGCTGAAGGAAAGGTGTTTCGGGTGGTTTCGGTCCTCCGGCATCGTTTCGGGGTAAGGCTTATGTTTGTTGCTTGGTTTTTCACCTGTTCAATTAGGGATTTTATGTGTTTTAAGGGTCGTAGTAATCATCTTGTAGTGATGATATTATTAATATTTTCATAACTTATTATATACTCCCTTTACTGATTTTATATGAAATGTCCATAATTTGTGTGAAATATTAATGTTTAAATATTAAATATAATTTTAGAGCACTAATTGAATTCATCCAGATTCAAGCCTGTTTAATCTTTTAATAATAACTCTCACCCTACTTATCCAAATTGTTTGATTCATGTTTTTTAGGGTTCCTTACTAAAATACCAACATTTCGTTAGAATGAACCTTTGGACAAATCATCCATTTGGAGGGACATATGGTCCACACAAGAAGACCAAAAGAAACTGTGAAAAAACTGGACCAGCCATGATGATTGAGTTACTAGTCTAAATCCCGAAACCCAAATTTTATGAAACGCCACCATATGTTCGTGATTATCCAAAAGAATCATGGATAAAAATTTGAAGATCCAACTACATGAACTAGGGACCCAACTGATTCTTTGAAGTCCAGCCCACCATTCTGGATGGAAATTAAAAATCTGGACACTATTCATGACATAGCTCATGATGTAATCATCAAATCAAGATGAGATTTTGCAGTGTGAAAGATGAGATATAGGCGGTCAACTTTGTTGAAGAAAGTGTTCGGATTTGAAGGCATATTCCTATTGATAAACTCATTCACATTTCGGTCTTCTAAATAGTATGGATTGAAATGGACAGATTGACATTGTTTAATCAAACGGCTATAATTTTGGCTCCATAAGACCAAATGCCTTCAAATTTTGAGATTAGTCGGACAACATTATTATCTACAACTTTGAAGAAGGAGATATCTCGAGATTCAACTGTCTGGATGTCCAAATCTTCGAGCCAAGTGGAGGGATAGTTTTGGAATGCAAACAGTCCACCACTTTGGGTTATAAATACATCCTCTCTCCTTTCAAAAGGGTTGGCATTTCAGAAGATAGGATCATATATTGGCACAACCAAAGCTTTTCCAAAGGTTTGGGAGGACCTAACATACTCAAGTTTTCATTTTAAATATATTTCCTCCTCTATTTTTTTTCATTTACTTTTGTGTTGATCTTCATTTATAATCGTGTAAGTGTTTGTTTTTGTAATTCTATTTTAATGAAAGTTTATTCTTCTTCATCTATTATTCTCATCCACCTTCTGTTAAATAATATTAGTGGTCTTAAAATAGTTTAAATACAGTTGAATCTCATTCCCTTATTGTGCTTTCTCATTCAATCTAAATTAAGTATTTAATTCCTGTCACTGTTTGTGTGTGTGTGTGTTCGACGCACAACTCTTTTCTTATCCCTTTATTTTTGTTCACTTATTAATTAATCATCATAAAATTATAACCAGATTATTAACCACCCAAATGGATGGGTAAATCTCTCATTGGGGTGAGTAATAATTTAGGTATGTTAAGTGATTGAGAACGTTTTCTCGATGAATATTCTTTGAATTAACATTGTGTATGTTGGACTTAACATGTCATGGATTAATGACTTGTTTTATTTAACGAGTGGTTTCCATGGATTATTGGAACCATAAATACACTACCATAAACAAGATATGATTAAGATTAGAACCTTAAGTTAAGTTAAGGCTTGGATTAAAGCCTTAACACTTGGGAATTCCAATCAACATCAATTTGTGACATGGGTGTTAATTTAATGCAATATAAAGCAAGGCTCAAGGATATCACAGGCTTAACTACCTAATGATGAACTCACCCCAATCTTTATCAATTTTTTAAATCAATCTTAATAAATCAATCATTTCATAAGCTCTGCAAAAAAAACCTCAATCAGAATACAATCAACTAAAAACAATCGACTATTAAAAAGTGTCATCGCTGAGGATTCGACCCGAGTGCTGCTATACACATTAGCAGAGCACCAGAACTTTGATCGGTAGATAGGCGACAATCAGTCGTGCTTTCAAGTGTGTTGGTCATTGCCTTGTGTTTTCGAGTCGCCAAGTCAAGGGCGACTCGTCTGCATGTGCATAGGTAAGTAAATATATATATGTGGGTTCCCTTGTTACGTGTATAATCATCCATGGCAATGATTACAAGCGTATGAGGCTAGGTGTGGTCATGTATATATATCAAAATGCATACGCAGGTGAGTGGAGACTGATTTATGCGTATAAGCATACCTGTAAGGATCCCCTTGCACATGTTCATGGGTTATGTGGATGTGTGCATAGGGGCTAGGTGTCCTTACATGTATGCGAATGCACACATACCCAGTGGGGGAGCATCATCTTTTAGTTAGAAAACGTCAAGATCCAAATTGGACGGTTTGGTTCCACTTTGAGGTAAGGTCTTTCTTCAATACCCTTTAGCATTCTTAATGCATTAATTAGTAATTATCACACTGCCTTTAGTTTCTAAATAATGCAATATCATTAGACTTTTAGGCTTGCCTGCTTAAAAAGTCTTGGTGTCTCTTTATGCCATGTGTATGAATCTTCCATTTCAAGGCAAGGTGAATGGGTTGACTTGTTTAGGGAGACCCACATGTGATAGGATGTCTTCCCTTGTAGTAATCTAAACGAGCTTGACATGTTAGGATGGCTGAAGTAAGATGATGACATCCTTTAATTGGAATGGCTAGGCCTTAAATCAATTTTCCAAGTTTAGGCAAATTGAGCATAAAGACCTCGAGTAGGATGACTTATACCAAATGGGATGTTTTCCTTCGAAATGAATTAAATGGTTAAACTTGAAAGGAAATGGATTATGGTGGTAAGACCACACCTTGGGTTAATATAGTAAGCACGACCTATGATAGTGAAATGAATCTAGTGAACTTGACATATCTAGGGGGTTTAGACCATACCACTTCTTTATGATCATAAATCACCATAAGTCAATTGAAATGTTTAAAGGGAATTTGAAATGGCTTGTGACATGTGTGAGAGGCTTTGCCTCATGCTTGGTGATGAGTATATAACCATGTCTTTATAAATACTTAAGATGTTATGCCTTAAGTACACATGGGATGAATGAACGTGATCTATATGTTAATTTTATAATTGAGATACTTAAGAGGAGTTGTCTTAAGTGTAAATGTGAACGTGTTTACTTATGTGTATATGGTATCGCTCTTTTGAAATGCATGAGGTAATGCCATAAGCATTATATTATAACCATGCCTATATTAAAAGTGTGCACATGCTGAGGCCACTTATTTATCTATTGTAAACGATTATGGAAAGAAATCATTCTTACCCCATGCCATTATCTTACATGTGGACGGGAAGCATTCTACTCTATGCCATTATCTTACATGTGGACGGGAAGCATTCTTACCCCATGCCATTATTTTACAGGTGGGCAGAAAGCATTCTTACCACGTGCCATTATCTTACATGTGGGCGGGAAGCATTCTTACCCCGTGTCATTACTTTACATGTGGGTGGGAGGCATTCTTACTTCGTGCCACTATTTCCTATGGGTGGGAGACATGATTACCCCACGCCACTTATGATTACGATATATATACATACATACATATATATCAGAAGATGTTTACATGCCAAGAGACTAAGGGCTCTTGGCATTGGGTTAGGGGCAGACCGTGTGAGCTTCCCCAGGAATTTGGATGGCAGTGGTATGTCCTGATCCACCCCAACTTATACCTACTTGTGTGTGTGTGTGTGTGTGTGTGTGTAAGGTAGACATGATCAAACTTTTAACCCGGTAATGAGCCGAAGCTGGTATAGTCGTTGTGTGTCCCTTAGGAACCTAGATGGGTATTTACTTATGCAGTTTTGTTTGTTAAAAACCTGTTATACATGCTCTGCATAATTTATATTACAATGGATTGGGCTTGACACCGTAGGTGCTGGCCTACTGAGATTTCATCTCACACTCTGCTCTGGTACCCTTAGTACCCGAGTAGACCTTATATTTGCAGGAAGTAGGTTGATTGTTGTGTTACTTGTACCTGATGAGTTAAAAGCAAAGGACCGAGCTGGAGCTCGAAATGCTCATGAAGATCGCCCTCGGGCTTTGTTGTCTTTTCTTTATTTTGTACTGTACTGAAAAGAATGTTGTATTGTTTACTGTTTTCCCTCATGTATCATTACCATGACATGAATTCATCGGTTATATGAGAATCTGTCTTCCGTTGTCTTTCATTTGCCTACTATTTTCGCTATTGTCTACTATTTATATCATGTTACCGTTGTGCATCTCTGATAAGAGGGTATAGTATCCCCACTATCACCTCCTGAGACTCTCGTTGTTAGTCAGCAGCCTCTGGTGTACGGGGATACGCGCTTGAGGTCATGTGACTCACCGGTTTGGCTACAGGTTTGATAGTAAGTTGGGTCGGGACGTTACACACCACCTCACCGCCCCAAAAGCATGGCTCACAAACTATCACCCCCACAAGCCCCAACCACACATCGTCGTTCCACAAGCACGGTCACACACATCACGGCACATCAAGATCATTTTGCAGATTTACAAAGGGGATTTTATCACATTTCACTTTATTTCTTTGAGGCGTCATCACACAAGTCAAAATCCTGGAGCATCCATTTCATTAGATGAATATAAGTAATTAACCAATTTCCATTTAGAGTGATATCACAACAGTCACAACAAATATATCCGGCACAAAGTCCACAACGACCACAATTTTCAACGGGGCATCAAACACATACAATCCACAATATCACAATAACAATAAAGTTGTAAAAGCATGTGAAACAAACCCCTTTACCCTTCAATTTCAATTTAACCAATTTCTTTATCTTTAATTAATTCAGCACAACCATAACTCATAGGTAAACAAAAGTAAACCTCTCACGCATGATACACAATAAAGAGAATCGAGAGAATCTCTACCTCAAAGAAGCTTTCCAACTCGTTGTGCGCCGTAGGGTGAAGAAAAACGCTTGTCAACCAAAAGCGCACCACTAGAATTGTGGATCAACCTATACCGCACCAAGGATCCATCAAAACGAAACACAAACGCGCCCCCGAACCAAAGAAACGCAACTGCAGCGGAACCCCAAAGAAGAACGAAAGGAAACATGTGAGAACAAGAGGAGAACTCACCACTGATCGAAGAGGATCGATCCTCGTCGAAAGGAGTCTCCAAACGCGAAAGGAGAAGGTCGTCAGACGCCTGGAATGAGAGGAGAGCCGATGTCGTAGGGTTTGAGAAATAACCCCAGCGACTTAAACCTTTAAAACTGTACAAAATCGAAAAATTACACGACGTGTAATCCCCTTTCACGTCGTCTAATCCCGGGATTCGAGGTTCTGCCAAAAAATGCGTCGCCTTTTTATTATTTAACCCTGAAAATCTACAGGTTGTGACCAGCCCTGGACAAGCCGTGAAACTAACTTTCACATCGTGTAATACACTTACACAGCATGTATTTCCTGCAGCAGTTCTGTTACACCTCCAGTTTCCACCAAAAACTCTCGTAACCTCCCCTGAACACCTCCAACAACCAAAACTGGCAAAGTAACGGACTGGGAGGGCATGAACCGTTATACTTATATATTGGATGTGCAAAATACTCGGTTAGGGTTCCCAGCCCCCCATATATCTGACATCCACTAAATAAGTAATAAATAAATAATTATGACGAATATTATTTATATTTTATCACATACTTGTAACATATATTAAATATATATATATATATTACGTGATAAACCCGAGTCATTAACTCTACTCGTAATTCCCACTAATATTAAATGAACTTTGAATATTAAACATAATATTCATTCATATAATATTTTTCTATGTATTTACTTAAACACTTGTAAATATATTTATTAAATAAATTCAACTCAATTATTCTATAATCGAATAATAATGAATTTATTTATTTATCGGTGATCGATAAATCTTGGACAACTCTTGGACCCTGTGGTGGGGTCCACCATGTCTTATATACCTATTCATCAGAATAGGGCAGAATCTTGAAAGTACCATTGTGTGTGACCCTCTAGACCCTTATCTCAATAGCAATGAACAATATTCGCAGGCCAAGAGCGGAATCTAGCAAATCATCGGGACCCCTAAAGAGATGAGGAATAGTCATAGCAACGACAAACAACCTACGAACACACATTGTGTAATATAATCTCTTTGACATGTGATATCTCAATAAAGCAGAACACACACTTGTATCATTGTTCTTTGTTTACTTTATTATTTTTTGATCTAATTGGACGGACTTGCCTTTGACTACCATGATCATGAATTTAATGAACGTGTTATGATCCTGATCAATTGGGCTAGAGATATCACTTCCTCAACTCGGAAGCGACAAATTCTATCTTAATCATTCAACCAATGTCATGCCACCAATGACGTACCAAACACAAACTGTTTTGTCACGACTTTGTTGTCATGGTTTTCATCTGGCATCAAAGTACGCAATCAAATGGCACACATGTCTGTAAATAGGAATAACCAATGACACTCAAAACATTTGATGTTCCTATTAGCGAGTCTGCCCTCATGATCTTACTCGATAGTTAGACATCAACTGTGTCCAATCAGTATGATGTATCTAGACTATAGATCATATATTTAAGATTAATATCACAATATCTTAAGATTTTCATTATAGTCCGATATATGCTATAACTTTTTGATACAACAATTAATTTATGGTCATTACAATTTAAATAGTGGATGCAGAAATGTCTACACTATAATAGTAAGTTTACATCATGCATATCTCAATATACACATGGAATGGTAATCAAAAGTACTGATAAAGTTGGGTCTAGAGCACCCACTTTTGTTGCGGAATCGTCGGGAGTGTAATGACCAGCCAATTCTCATTGGCTTGAGAGTACAACGAGTCATTACTTGGCCTTAAGCGACATCTCCAAGACGCCAAAGGTTGGCAATAAATGCCGAAGGGTTTCAAATACAATTGGGGGATGATTTACCCTTTAAAAAAATAAACCAAAACATCCACTAACGACCATTATATGATGCATGTTATTAAAACAACCAACTCATGTATTACCAAAAAGGGGAACTACACTATTCCACAAGCCAATACAACCAATACAAAATCAGAGTACCAAACAGAAGACTAACAAAAGACCCAAAACAAACCAAGACACACTTCACAGCTCCACACCGAGCTCCATGCTCCAAGCACCACCACATCTCCCAAGCATCACCATGAACCACTAGCAATGAGATGTCTTACCTTTACCTGTGTCTCGGAATACAACATCTGCAAAAGCACCAAAGTGCCAAAGCAGGGGTGAGTATAAAACTCAGTAGGTTTTCCCCAATGACTTCCCTACTCACGCCACTAGGATAGAAGAGTTAGCAACATTTATATAAAAACAGTTTATATAAAACAATTTCTCAAAAGAAGTTTATAACTAAATATAAACAAGTTTCCAAAACCATACGTACTCAAAAGCATCCAAATGCAATTGAAACCAATTTTCCAACAAGTTATTTTTTCAGAAAAATAACCAAACAAGCTTTCGAACCATTTCACAAACATCTCGTTTTGGCTTACCCAACCATTTCAAAAACCCGTGAAATCAATCATGCATGCTTCGTTATGACAGTTCCATACTCATGAGCGGTTTCTTGTTGATCTACCAAGTCATCACAAGGTAATTGTTTCACATGTTCCATTATCCCTTTGGCACCGAGCACAAGGTCATCTTTTAACCAAGCCCCGAGTATACATGTGTCATTATCCCTTTGGAACTGAGCACAATGTCATCTTTCAACCAAGCCCCATATTTGCAACATGAACACACACCACGTGTTCCCACAATCATGTCAAAACAACCCTTTCAATAAAAACACCCTTTTTATTGAAAACCATTTCCATCAAAACCATTTAAATGACAAACCATTTCAATTCCAAACCATTTCAATAAAACTCCCTTTTATTGAAAACCAAATCCATCAAAGTCATTTCAATCTCAAACCATTTCAATAAAACACCCTTTTTATTGAAAACTCATTTTTCATCAAACCATTTACAATTTCAGCAAATACCTAATTTAAAATCAACATTTTAAATTCAAGAAGCCAAATCACTTTGCACAACAATTCACCAAGATTTCACAATGTCATCAAAACCATAAATCATCACTAAAGAAGATTTATTCCATGCTTTTCACAATCAAATCCATTCAAATAAACCAATTTGAATCTAAGCCAATCAATTCTAACAAGAGGAGTCGAGAGTGAAGCCTCCTACCTCAAAGGTTTTGACGAAAACCACAATGGTCGAAGAACGCTCAAGAAAACCGGGTCAATTCTCCAAGAACCCGTCTTAGATCTCTTCTCCTAGCAAGACCAAGACCAAAACTCATCATATTTGGCATCCACACACTTAGATCTACTCATAACAGGCGTAGATCTAAGAAACCGAGAGAAGATGAGAAGTAGATCTATGTAGATCTAAGAAACCATTCAGGAACGAAGAAAAATGATCACATACCTCAAGAATCCGGATTCGATTCGCCAAGAGAAGCCTTCGGATCGCCTCCAGAATGATGAGAGAACCCTCCTTGACCTTAGGAGAACCAAAATCTCGATTTATGGCCGCTTAGGAGCTTAAACAAGGCATTTAGAGGCAAAAACGTGTGAGATCCACAATTTAAGGATCTCATTTAAGTGCTCGCACGGTTAGTTCACACGGTTTGACAAACCGTACGCTAACCATGCGTTAGCTACTACCTCGGCCACCCTTCTCGCACAGTTTGACCACACGGTTAGACAAACCGTGCGCCGATCGTGCGGAAACTACTGCCTCCAAGACCCACTGCGCACGATTTGGCCGCACGGTTTAGACAAATCGTGCGACTTCCCCTTTGCCTCAAAATATCATTCCAAGTTCTCCCGACTCTCTCATTCATCACCCTTATCTTTAAAACCATGAAAAGCATCAAGAAAGTGTTACATACCAGAAACCAGGGGTACTACATTCTCCCCACCATTGGTCTTTCCGTCCCCGGAAAGTAGAAAACCTTCACCCTACTGAAAGAGTTTCGGCCACAGCTCTTTCATTTCCTTTTCACGTTCCCAAGTCTCTTCCTGAATCTGACCATGCTGCCATAAAACCCGCACTAGACTGATGCTTTTTCCCCGCAAGACTTTCTCTTGCCTATCCACAATCTGTACCGGGATATGTATCAACGAAGCATCCGGCTCTAGGTCAACGTGATCCCATTTGATCACATGGTCAAGATCAGGCTGATACTTTTTCAACTGAGATACATGGAACACATTGTGCACCGAACTGAACAGTGGTGGTAATGCCAACTGATATGCCACCTCTCCAACCCGTTCCAGTATCTCAAAAGGGCTAATGTATCTAGTAGATAACTTGCCCTGCTTCTCGAAACGACGATGTCCAAGCCTTGGAGAGATCCTCAAGAAGACATGATCACCCACTACGAACGACAACGGTCTTCGACGGTGATCTGCATAAGATTTCTGACAACTCTGAGCCGTCTCCATCCTCTTTCTAATCAACTGGATCTTCTCTGTTGTTTCTTGAACAAGGCTCGGTCCAACTAGTGAAGTTTCACCGATTTCCACCCAGCATAGTGGAGAACGACAAGGACGCTCATACAATGCTTCAAACAGAGACATGCGTATCGAGGCTTGATAGTTATTATTGTATGAGAACTCCACTAAGAGTATATGCTCCTCCCATGAGCCACCAAAATCCAATACACAAGCCCGCAACATATCTTCCAAAGTTTGTATCGTCCGCTCGGATTGCTCATCCGTCTGAGGATGATACGCCGTGCTCATAGTCAACTGAGTCCCAAGGGCTTGCTGTAATGATTTCCAGAAACGAGATGTGAACCTCGGATCTCTTTCTGAGACTATAGACACTGATACATCATGCCTCTTTACCACTTCTCGGATATAGATTTTTGAAAGATCTTACACCATATGAGTTTCACGAATAGGGATGAAATGGGCCGACTTGGTTAGACGATCCATTATCACCCAAATGGCGTCGTGTTTTTGAATCATTCTTAGAAGACCTGTAACAAAATCTATTGCTATCTGATCTCATTTCCACACTGGGATAGGTAAAGACTGTAACATACCAGCTGGTCTCTGATGCTCCGCTTTAATCTGCTGACAAGTTAAACACCGCGAGACGAATTGAGCCACCTTCCTTTTCATGTCGCTCCACCAAAATTGCGCCTTCAACGCCCTATACATCTTCTGTGTACCCGGATGTACAGCCCATCTCGAATAGTGGTAAGCATGAAGGAGTCGTTCCTGACAAACCATAGGTACAACCGTCCGATCTCTGAAACACAAAATTGAACCCCCATCAAGTTTCCAGCCATCAATGGTCTCCCCACCATTGAGTTTTGATCTTACAACTAGACATTTTGCATCAAATGTTTGTACTTCTTTGATCATCTTTACTAAATCAGGAACAAGCGTAACTGAAAATAAAACTGCAACATCACCTCGATCTTCACATTCCACATGCATGTCGGATAAGACCGACATCAACTGTCATTCATCTGAAGCTTGTTTTGCCAACTGAGCATATGACTTTCTACTCAATGCATCTGCCACCGAATTTCCTTTCCCCGGTGTGTACATCAAGTCAAAGTCAAACATTTGGAGATACTCAATCCACCTCTTTTGCCTCATATTCAAATCTCGTTGTGAGAAAATGTGTTTCAAGCTTTTGTGATCCGTAAACACAGTAAATTTCTCACCAAAGAGATAGTGTCTCCATGTTTTCAAAGCATGGACGACTGTAGCCAACTCCAAATCATGTGTTGGGTAATTTTTCTCATGCACCCTCAACAGTCTTAAACCATAAGCAACCACGTGATCTCTTTGCATGAGAACGCAACCCAACCCTGATCCTGAAGCATCACAATACACCACATATCGTTGTCCTGATTCTGGAAAAACCAAGATTGGTGCTGATGTAAGGCGACTTCCAGTTTCATATGGCTTCTTCACGAACAAAACTGGTGCTGCCCAAGGAGACATACTTGGTCGAATGAACCTCTTTCTTTCCAGTTCCTCTAACTGCACTTTCAATTACCGTAACTCTGTTGGTGTCGTTCGGTAAGACGGAAGTGAGATTGGACTGGTCCCCGGGAAGAGATCAATCGTAAACTCCACTGCTCTTACAGGAGGTAACCCAGAGAATTCTTCGAGAAAAACGTCCATGATTGATCCACCACTGCCGGAAGAACACTCCGCTCAACACCCTTTACCGATTCCAACGACAACACCGCCAACTGATACGGTAATGTGCCCACTGCTGGTGCCAACAAACCCATTGCACCCTGCGTTTCGTGCATCTCTCCCACAACGATACGACATGCACCACACAAGAAGGCTCGTCACTCTCTTCGACCTAGAGAAGTTTGAAGTTTCAACACTGAAGGCATCATTTCTACCCTTAAACCCAGTAACTCAACCACACGTGCAACAATAATAGAGTGTCAACCACCCGTATCAAACAGCACTTGCATCAAGGTAGAATTTAAAAGAATAGTACTTCGCACTGTGGATGGTCCCGACTGATCATCCACCAAAACCTGCTCGGCTCCGAACAATGTCTTGGATGCCACACTCTGCTCTGTATTGCTCTGTCGTCGGATTATGTGTCATACTCCCGCCCTGGGAATAAGTGGTCCTCCTCCGCTTGAACCCAGTGTTACAGTTCCTACTATTCCCCATGGGTACCACCATGCTTCCTCCGCCTGAAGCTCCCAACAGATCCCGCTCAGCCACCGATGCTCGATTCAACATCTCTGTGTAATCACTGATACACAGCACTATTATTTTGAACGGATCTCTTACCTTAACTCTGCTTCAAAGATCTTTGCCTTCGATGACGTGCTACCCGCCACCTCGGGTGCAAACCGCACTAAGCTCATAAACTTAGCTGGATACTTCCTCACCAACATATGTTCTTGCTTCAGACTGAAGAAATCAGTTGTGTGTTGAATTCTGAACGTATGTGAGTAGAATTGTTTATTAAACAATTCCTCAAAAACCTTCACACGTCATACCCTGGTCTGTTCCCTCTTGGACTCTCAACTCCCACCACTGAAGAGCAAGATCCTCTAGCTTACACGTTTCTAGCTTTACTTTCAGCTCTGCCGGTGTCCCCAAGAATTCATAAATTCTGTTCATTCTGGACAGCCACGTCTCTGCCCTTTTCGGGTCCGAATCACCCCTAAAGACGGGTGGATCATGCTTTTGGAACTGAGCTGCATAATCAACATGTTTTGGCTCTTCCCCTCTATTCACACTTCCCACAGCTTGGAAAGCTTGCACTATGCTCTGGACTAACAGCTGGTTCACCTGGGGCTCGGTGCAACCACGTTTTCATCGGCCACTTCTAGTTGGTCTCTACGACACCTACCTGGTATCTATAAACAGAACAACCAACCTTGAGTCTCACTTTTGTAGACATCAAGAATTCTCATTTAAATCGTATTAGACAACACTATCACAACGAGGCTTTCCACCTTTCCACATTTTCCATTTTCTAAACGGACGACGAACTTCGTCAATCTCACTCTCTAGCATCTGTTGGCTTAGCATTTCAAATTTTATCACATCAACTATCACAACATTATTTTTCCAAAAACAACATTTTTCCATGTTCAACCATTTTTGAAAACATTCAACATGCTTTTTGAAAATTAACCCATTTTCAAAATACACCAAATACCTTGTTTTCAAAATCTTTCACTTGAAAACAATTTCTGCATTTTTCAAAAATTCGCACCTTGCACAAAATCCTTACTCATTCCTCACAATGAGATATGCAATCCTAGTGGGAAGTCATTCCTCTACAATGCATGTCATGCTCCTCTCATTGGCTAAACTCATGACAATGAGATTTCCAACATTCTAGAAGTGAGTTTTTTTTTAAATACGTTTTTATAAAAAAAAAATTGAAAAACTGCCTAGGTCAGTTTTTTTAAAAAAAAATACGCTACAAAGGCGACATCGCAGATGCCGCCTTTGTTTTAGCGCACAAAGGCGGCATCTGCGATGCCGCCTTTGCTCCCCCGCGCCGCCATTGGCCCGGATCGATGACATGGCAAAGGCGGCCGGGGGGAGGCCGCCTTTTGCCTCAGGGTAAGGCGAAAGACGGCTTCCGCGATGCCGCCTTTGGCCATACGCAGAGGCGAAAGGCGGCTTCCGCGATGCCGCCTTCGCCTAAACTCCCTATAAAAGGGCGGCCACCCCTCTCCCCTCTCCTCACTTGATCATTGCCTTCCTCTATCCCTCCTCACTTCATCTCTCTGAATTGCTCTCTCTCTTTAAAAAATTCCTTTGTTGTGCGAGTTTTTACGAAGCTTCATTTAGAGGTATGTTTCTTTATTTAATTTAATGTTTTTATTTAATTAATTTAATTTTGTTTAGTTTTAAATCTTTCATTTGTTAAGTAGTTTAGGTAGTTCTTAATATTTGGTTATTTAGTTTTTGTAATTAGTTATATATAGTTTTAAATAATTATTGTTAGGTAGTATAGATTAAGTATAGATTAACTTAAGATTAAGTATTTAGAAATTTTGGTAGCTTAAAGATTATGTGGTTATCTACGCAATTAAATTCCTGTCTGGATACAAACAAGTGGATGTGACTCGGGCACAGATGTACATAGGGGTAAAACCCGAAAACACCGCTTTGAGCTAGACTCGAACGGGAACTGGTGCACGATAATGGGTCTTGCAGCATCCTGGTTTGACACTCCCGGGGAATATGCTTAAGATGATTCATATTTTCTTTATAAACTACTAAAATTTCTAAGAGAAGAAAAAGAAAATCAGTATATTTATCAATGATAAATGATAAATATAATGTTATAGAATCAAATAAGGACATAAGAATTAACGAATTAAAGTTATTATTAGTTAATTATAGAATAATAGAATAATTAACGATTAGTTATTATTAGTTAATTTTAGAATAATTAATAAATAACATAGGATTAAAACATAGATTCATATAATGATTAGCTAACGATACTAATGAACATATAAAGTGAAATGAAGAAGAACAAACAAAGTAAATAAAAAGGCGCTCTAAAATTACATTCTAATAAATATCATATGGTCAAACATCAGTAGCTTAGTTTATGGTATAGAAAGGCGCACTAAAATTACATTATAATAAACATCATATCGTCAAACATAATTGTTAATATTTGTTACACTATCATAATTTTGATGAAAGAAACATTTTTGACGTAGAGAGCCATGTTTGCCTGTGTGTACTGTTATGGGGAGATTATTCAAACTAAGCAAGGAGCTTCTTACAGTACACAACCAATTACGGTGGTTAGTACAGTTGATTGTGTTACCATAAGTGACCTTCAAGAGAGAATTCGTGTTTCCTTAAATCTGGGACCCGATCAAGAGATCATGTCTATGAGCTATAGACATTTGCAATTTCCAACAACATTGTGGCATATAGCTTGTCCATTGGTTGCTGATGCACAGTGGGTCCAAGCAATTAATTTATTTTCTCAACGGTTAGATGGTATCATGATGGAGTTATACGTTGTTGTTGCTACTGTACAACAACAACGTCCACTTGTACAAAGACGTAGAAATACAAGAGTGGTTGAAGACAGTCTACCCCATGACATTGAGCCTATTCCAAATGATGCAGCAGAAGAGGACAACATAGATGATCTCTCGGATATACATGTCAAACCAACTTCTGATGAGGAGTTTCGTAATGATGGATCAGATGGCGACAACAGTGCTGATGAGGAGGGACCAACAGAAGATAGAGAGGAGGTTTTGAGAAATGCAATTGTTGTACATCAACCTCGGTCAATAAATCATCCACCACTCTTTTCATCTTGGTCAGAAGCAATGACACGCGTGCCTGAATTCGATAATACTGTTCTCACACCGACAACTGAGTTCTCTGGAGTTGTACCAGATAGGTTTAGTGAGGTGGACAAAACCTTATATATTGGAAGGAATTTTCCTAGTAAAGATGTCTTAAAAAGCACGTTAAAGAGATTTCATATTGAGAGAAACTTCAACTATGTAGTTCACGAATCATGTCGTAGTAAATATGTTATACGGTGCGTGAAGTATGGGGATGATTGTAGATTTCGCTTAAGGGCTATTCCAGACATTACATTTGGAGGTTGGAGAATCTCAAGGATTGAGGCGGCTCATACTTGCGTTCAGCCAAGTCTCACACAAGATCATACTTCATTGGATGCAGAATTTGTGTCATCTATTGTTGTTGAGATGATTAGGACATGTCAAGATGTTCCAATATCCCTTGTGCAAGAGAGGATTCTACAGACATTCGGTTATAAGATTTCTTATAATAAGGCATGGATGGCGAAACAGAAGGCAATTGTGAAGGTATATGGTGATTGGGATGACTCATATCGAGTATTGCCGCAATTGCTAGCCATACTGAGGCATCATAACCAAGTTGTCTTCCATCTGGATACAAACGAACATGTGTCTCCTGATAATCGACTTGATCCATCTCGTGTTCAATTTCATCGGTTGTTCTGGGCATTCCTTCCTTATATCTCCGCATTTCGTTTTTTGCAAACAATTTATTCAAATTGATGGAACATTTCTGTATGGAAAATACAAGGGCGTATTGTTGATTGCGGCAACCCAAGATGGAAACCGTTCACCTCTTCCGCTTGCCTTTTCCATTGTAGAGAAAGAAAACTATGAATCATGGAGTTGGTTTCTGGCATGTATCAGCAACCATTTCACCAACATTCAGGGAGTTTGTTTGATATATGATCGCCATCGAGCAATTAATGAGGCAATCAATGCAGATCCTGATACACGGAGATACCCAAATGCACATCATCGGTTCTGCATTAGACACATTGCTAGTAATGTGCATAAAAAATTCCACAACGAACCGATGAAGAAGGCAATCACGAGGCTTGGTACGTATTTTATTCGTTCTGTTTTACTGTTTCAATATAAAGATAAAATCAATTTATGTGAAATATCATCTACGTTTTGTAGCATATGAGTCGGACCAACGACGATTTGAAGAACGCTTTGAACAAATTCGTCAGGCTAATCAAGAAGTTTATGATTATATGATGCGGATTCCAAAAGATAAATGGACATTGGCATACGACGGGGGGAAGAGGTACATACACATGACGACAAACATTGTGGAGTGCATCAATGGTATCTTCAATGGACTTCGCAAGCTACCTATAACCGCCTTAGTTCAGGAGACATTATATCGATGCGTGAAATACTTTGTGGATAGACAAAAACTAGCATCAGATGGAATACATCAAGGGCTAAGATATGGAAGACACTTTCAACGAGAGATTCAAAAAAATATTGAAGAAGCTTCTGGTTATCACGCCTGTCTCTTTCGAAGAGAAGACTCCCGATTTGAAGTTCAAGAGCGTTCAGACCCCATCACAAATCGCGTCGGTGAAAAAATGGTGGTATTACTGGAAACAAGGCAATGCCAATGTGGAAAATTTCAGGTCTTACGGTTTCCATGTACACACGTCATCGCAGCATGTGCCTTTGTGAACATCTCATGGGAAGCATATGTTGATCCATTGTACCGGATGGATATCATTGCTAACTGTTATGTTGCACCATGGACATCTATTGGGGAGTATCGTTATTTCCCAATGCCTGAAGGCCAACCGATAGTGATACCTGACATGAATCGGTTACGTCCTCGTGGGAGACCAAAGGCGAGTAGGATGCGTAATGAGATGGACTGGCCTCAAGAACAAGGACAGAGTTTGTGATGCACAATATGTCATAAAGAAGGTCATAACCGGAAACGATGCCCTAACGTTGTTGGGTCGACTTCACAGTCTCATTCATAATGATGTATTGTCTTCATTGTGACATTCTCATATTGTAAACTAAATGTTGTTATCTCTTCTTTATTCCTCGGTTTTCTAAACCCCAAACATCTGAGATAAGTTTTCATATTAATATGCATGCTTTCAAGAAATAACTATAAATATGAGATAATAGAATTTATTTCAAAACTCCGAAAGCGGAACACTTAAGACATATTTAAAAGTGTATGTCAGTTAACCCATTAACATGTTTCCTGGACGTTAATATTAAAAATTTTAACCCTAAACCCTCTAACCTAAACCTCAATCTAAACATGCAGGATATTTTAGCAAACTGTTCTATAACAAATTTATAGTATCATAATAATTAGCATAAGATATTGAATACATACAATTAGATAAATTCTAAAAACATCATTACTAATTGACATGGTTTATCTTAATCCAATCCATAAGTAGTTAATCATAAAGCTCCCCCAAAATATGTGTAACCAAATTCAAGACTCTATATTTTAGATAACATAACTTATTTCATATTAATATTCATGCTTTCAAGAAATAACTATAAATATGAGATAATAGAATTTATTTCAAAACTCTAAAAGCGGAACACTTAAGCCATATTGAAAAGTGTATGTCAGTTAACCCATTAACATGTTTCCTGGACGTTAATATTAAAAATTTTAACCCTAAACCCTCCAACCTAAACCCCAATCTAAACATGCATGATATTTTAGCAAACTGTTCTATAACAAATTTATAGTATCATAATAATTAGCATAAGATATTGAATACATACAATTAGATAAATTCTAAAAACATCATTACTAATTGACATGGTTTATCTTAATCCAATCCATAAGTAGTTAATCATAAAGCTCCCCCAAAATATGTGTAACCAAATTCAAGACTTAATATTTTAGATAACATAACTTATTTCATATTAATATTCATGCTTTCAAGAAATAACTATAAATATGAGATAATAGAATTTATTTCAAAACTCCGAAAGCGGAACACTTAACCCATATTGAAAAGTGTATGTCAGTTAACCCATTAACATGTTTCCTGGACGTTAATATTAAAAATTTTAACCCTAAACCCTTTAACCTAAACCCCAATCTAAACATGCAGGATATTTTAGAAAATTGTTCTATAACAAATTTATAGTATCATAATAATTAGCATAAGATATTGAATACATACAATTAGATAAATTCTAAAAACATCATAATGTTATATTTACATTTTACACTTACGACTCATTTTCTTTGTTTATATGTAGATGGATGATACCATACTACTCACTCAGCAGCCTACCCATATTTCGCAGGCCATGTTAGAGGGTCATCCAGATCGATTTGTGAAGGTGCGTCGAGCGCACCATTTTCATCACATGGAGCCTCCACATGCCATTAGACCTTACTTGCGTCGTGCTGGCTTCTATGGCCTTGCCGTATCAGATTTCACATTTGTAGATCATTACCTACTTGCTGCCCTCGTTGAGAGATGGAGACCAGAGACACACACATTCCACTTGCCTGAGGGAGAGATGATCATCACCCTCGAGGATGTCGCAGTGCTTCTCGGTCTGCCTATCCAGGGGAGACCCGTTATTGGACCCACTCGTGCAGCTTGGCCAGACCTTGCTCAACGCTTGTTAGGCGTTGATATTTTGTCCGACCGTAGGGCTACAGATGGATCGTCCATATCTATGCGTTGGTTGGAGTCGCAGGTTCCACATTTACAGGATGATGATGATGAGCAGACCGTCATGTGTTACGCCCGTGCATTTATCTTACGACTCATTGGTGGGACCATGTGTACTAATCACTCGGAGATGCACGTGCATATGATGTATCTACCCCTACTAGAGGACTTTGATCGGGCTGGGACGTACAGTTGGGGATCAGTCTGCTTGGCATACACGTACATATCATTATGCAGACTATCACATAGGGACCGTACAGGTCTCGGAGGATTCGTCATCCTTATTCAGATGTGGGCATGGGAGCGCATCCCAGCATTCCGCCCTGACCTTGCTAGTCCACCGGTCGAGATGGAGGTGTTGCATGACGCTCTGCGTGGACGCTGGTATGATAAGTCATTTCTATTGGTTTTTTATTCTACTATGAGTTATTGACTATAATTTCTCATTATTTGTCATTATCGTTGTATTTTACAGGTGGTGTCAGCGACACAATTTTGACGTGGTTCCGAGACAGCATTTGGGCGTATATCGGCTACAGTTGAACTGTCTCTTACCTGATCAGGTATGTATATACAATCTATCACTGTCTAACATATTTAATAATAACATCAATTTTGGTTTTTAGTTGGGTGTGTTTTTGAAAAAATCACTTGTCATTTCAGATTTCATGGCTTCCATACTAGAGTATTATGGACCAGTTGCCAGCATAATGCACTGTTGGGCTTGAGGATGCTATGGTTGTAGTGCCCCTCATTCACTTTCATATTATTGAGTGGCAGCAGCCTGACAGGGTCATGCGCCAATTTTTTCGTACTCAGCCGATTCCATTACCATCTAGACAGACAGACCAGCTTCATGGGATGAAGCTGACAGGGAGGCAGGATGATGACTGGTCCCAAGTACATGCGAGTTTTATCAACTGCTGGCACAGACGTGCAGAGTTATGTATTCAGGGTGTTCCTACAAATCAATTATCTCTTTCAGATCAGGTTGACTATGCGTCATGGTATAGACTGAAGTCTATACTGTATCTTACCCAAGCTAGCATAGAGATGCTGAGGATGGGAAGTCAATAAATTTCTATTAGTTTGTTTATTGAATTATTTTCTAATTCCATTTGCATCTACTTACAGGGAAGTCACACATAGCAGCTTGTTCGCATGAGTGATGAAGAGGAGGAGGGGGTCTTTAGTCGGGCAGTCGTCCATGCTACAGCGCTGGAGGCGAGGGCATCTTTTCATGCGCTTTCCGGGAGCATCTTCGCACGTCTGGTTCAGAGAGAGGAGGTTCCTGCCCCATAGGAACATCCTGCAGCTACTGCTGGTGCTGAGGAGCCACGACCAAGGCGACGTAGACAGCGTCGTGCTGCACGTGAGGTCTCGCCTGTTCCACAGGCAGAGGTCGGGCCTCTAGTAGTCCAGGATCAGCCTATTCAGGATGTGCCTCAGGTGGCATGGGATCCGTCTTTCCTGACAGGATATCCGCAGTTCTCTCCATCTTGGGTTCCAGATCCTTCACAACCTTGGATTCTAGAGCCGTCGTCGTCTTGGGGTATAGTTCCATCACAGGCTTCGTTCCCCTCTGCGATGGAGGCAGGTCCTTCTACCACCCTAGTGGGAGAAGGATCCGAATGGCAGTACGAGATGCAGTTGACAGCTCCTCCCACTGACACACAGATGGAGGATGCGACAGTCGACGTTTCAGTGCCCGAGGATCAGCCTTCTCCAGGTCATCAGACTCCACTGCGCACTCGATGCAGACGTCCTATTCGCAGACCACCATGTGGGACGGAATCTCCTCGCCACAGACATATGCATTGATTGTACATTATTGTTTACATGTTTTATGTGTACTGAAATCAAAATACTATTATTACTTGTTGGTCAGAGTGGAATCTCAGGAGGGGGTAAATTAGGTTTTATTTATATATATTTATATAACCATACGAACATAATAATAAAACATTAATAATTACTAATTACCTAATTACAAATTATATAATTAATAATTCTATTACTAATTAACCATTTATTTAGTATATAATTAATAATTATATTACGAAATAACTAATTAATTAGTATATAATTTGTAATTTGGTAATTAGTGTTTATTAATCATTAATTATATAATAACTAATTAGTTAATTAGTAATAAAATTATCAATTATATAATACTTAATTAGTTAATTTTTTGAGAAAGATAGAGTCGAGGCCTTTTTTATAATTAGTTAATTAGTAATATAATTATAAATTATAATTATTCATTATAATTATTAGTTAGTATTTATTAAAAATTATTATATAATAATTAATTAGTTAATTAGTAATATAATTATTAATTATATAATAGTTAATTAGTTAATTAGTAATATTATTATGAAATATAATTTTTATAATTTTTAATTAGTAATTATTAATAATTAAATATGTCATAATTAATTAGTTAATTAGTAATATTATCATTAATTATATAATAATTAATTAGTAATATAATTATTAAATATATAATAAATATTTAGTTAATTTGAAATATAATTAATAATTATAACTAATTAATTAGTAATTGGTAATTATTAATTAGTTAATTAGTAATATAAATATTTATTATAATTATTCATTATAATTAGTAATTAGTAATTATAAATTATTAATAAGTAATTATTAATTATTAATTTGTTAATTAATAATATAAATATTAATTATAACTATTCATTAAATTATTAATTATTAATTATTACTCATTAATTATTACTTATATAATAATTAATTAGTAAATTATTAATCTAACTATTAATTATATAATAATTAATCATTTAATTAGTAATAATTTTATAATCTTTCAAAATCGCGTACTTGAAACATTTTTAAGTTTCAAGTAGGCGGTTTTGAAAGCTTATAAATTATTTTTCATGAACATTTTTACGAAATTCTTTTTATTTTCGACTATTTGTTATATGTTTAATCCGTGTTTTATGTTTCATTTATATCGGTCTTATAGTTTATATTTTATAGGCTTTCAAAGTCACGTGTTTAAAACATTTTTAAGTTTCATGTTGGTCATTTTGAAAGCTTATAAATTATATTTCATCAATATTTTTTACGAAATTCTTTTTATTTTCAAATATTTGTTTTATGTTTAATCCATGTTTTAAGTTTCATTTATATTGGTCTTATAGTTTATATTGTATAGTCTTTCAAAGTCACGTACTTGAAACATTTTTAAGTTTCAAGTAGGCGATTTTGAGAGGTTATAAATTATTTTTCATCAACATTTTTGAGGAAATTCTTTTTGTTTTCAACTATTTTTTATATGTTTAATCCATGTTTTAAGTTTCATTTATATTGGCCTTATAGTTTATATTTTATAGTCTTTCAAAGTCACGTACTTGAAACAGAATCTCACATCAGAAATGCAGAATGTTCTGTGCAGGAAATGAAGAACCAGAATCTCACATCGGAAATGCAGAATGATTTCCAGGGTAAGCTTTCTTATAAAAGGGAGGCTTGAGTGAGAGCTTCTGTCAGAATCCAGATTGCTGTAATGGCTGTACCGCTAGATCTTTAATAGCAGAGAAATTCTGCTGAAATTTTTTGTTTTGTTTATATATATATATATATATGTATGTATATATATAAACAAAACAAAACAAAAAAATAAAAAAAAATTCAAAAAAAAAAATTAGGAGAAAGGCGGCATTCGCGATGCCGCCTTGCCCCCGAAATGTAAAGGCGGCATCCCGGATGCCGCCTTTGAGGCACATTTTTAAAAATATTTCCGTCCTAAGCGTTTTCTGGAAAAAAAAAATTTAAAAACGTAAAAAAAAAAATCCATCCAAAACACTTATGTACCCAACACCCTGATAACTTGAAGTTTAGCATAAACGGATTAGCTACGTCCTTTTATGCTATACATTTCAAGTTCCGACAATCCTACTCCTGTCTAAGATTTCGACCTAAGGAATAGACAAGAATGAATTTCAACTCCAAGACCAAGAATATCGATGACCACTTGTTAGGCAAGGACCGAACAAGCTGATACCATTTGTAATGACCCGCCAATTTTCATTGGTTTGAGAGTACAACGAGTCATTACTTGGCCTTAAGCGACATCCCCAAGACGCCAAAGGCTGGCAATAAATGTCGAAGGGTTTCAAATACAATTGGGGGACGATTTACCCTTTAAGAAAATAAACCAAAACATCCACTAACGACCACTATATGATGCATGTTATTAAAACAACCAACTCATGTATTACCAAAAAGAGGAACTACACTATTCCACAAGCCAATACAACCAATGCAAAATCAGAGTACCAAGCGGAAGACTAACAAAAGACCCAAAACAAACCAAGACACACTCAACGGCTCCACACCGAGCTCCATGCTCCAAGCACCACCACATCTCCCAAGCATCACCATGAACCACTAGGAATGAGATGAATTACCTTTATCTGTGTCTCGGAATACAACATCTGCAAAAGCACCAAAGTGCCAAAGCAGGGGTGAGTATAAAACTCAATAGGTTTTCCCCAATGACTTTCATATTCACGCCACTAGCATAGAAGAGTTAGCAACATTTATATAAAAACAGTTTATATAAAACAATTTCTCAAAAGCAGTTTATAACTAAATATAAACAAGTTTTCAAAACCATACGTACTCAAAAGCATCCAAATGCAATTGAAACCAATTTTCCAACAAGTTATTTTTCCAGAAAAATAACCAAACAAGCTTTCGAACCATTTCACAAACATCTCGTTTTGGCATACCCAACCATTTCACAAACCCGTGAAATCAACCATGCATGTTTCGTTATGACAGTTTCATACTCATGAGCAGTTTCTTGTCGATCTACCAAGTCGTCACAAGGTAATTGTTTCTCATGTTCCATTATCCCTTTAACACCGAGCACAAGGTCAACTTTCAACCAAGCTCCGAGTATACATGTGTCATTATCTCTTTGGAACTGAGCACAAGGTCATCTTTCAACCAAGCCCCATATTTGCAACATAAACACACACCACGTGTTCCCACAATCATGTCAAAACAACCCTTTCAATAAAAACACCCTTTTTATTGAAAACCATTTCCGTCAAAACCATTTCAATAAAACTCCCTTTTATTGAAAACCAAATCCATCAAAGTCATTTCAATCTCAAACCATTTCAATAAAACACCCTTTTTATTGAAAATCCATTTTTCATCAAACCATTTACAATTTCACCAAATACCTAATTTAAAATCAACATTTTAAATTCAAGAAGCCAAATCATTTTGCACAACAATTCACCAAGATTTCACAATTTCATCAAAACCATAAATCATCACTAAAGAAGATTTATTCCATGCTTTTCACAATCAAATCCATTCAAATAAACCAATTTGAATATAAGCCAATCAATTCTAACAAGAGGAGTCGAGAGTGAAGTCTCCTACCTCAAAGGTTTTGACGAAAACCACAACGGTCGAAGAACGCTCAAGAAAACCGGGTCGATTCTCCAAGAACCCGCCTTAGATCTCTTCTCCTAGCAAAACCAAGACCAAAACTCATCATATTTGGCATCCACACACTTAGATCTACCCATAACGAGCGTAGATCTAAGAAACCGAGAGAAGAGAAGAAGTAGATCTAAGAAACCATTCAAGAACGAAGAAGAACGATCACATACCTCAAGAATTCGGCTTCGATTCGCCAAGAGAAGCCTTCGGATCACCTCCGGAACGATGGGAGAACCCTCCTTGACCTTAGAAGAACCAAAATCCTGAGTTATGGCCGCTTAGAAGCTTAAATGAGGCATTTAGAGGCAAAAACGTGTGAGGTCCACAATTTAAGGATCTCATTTAAGTGTCTGCACGGTAAATGGATATGCCCCAACCATTAATGTCATAGGTTTGATTCTTCCATCGATATAAAACATGAACTTTCATTACTAGTGACCTAATATATATATTCTTTTCTTTTCATTCATCATATCAAGGCTCAACCATCTTTTCATTTAGGCCATCGACATAAAAAACACCATTATGGTTTAATTCCTTTCCAAAGATCTTCAATTTCCCAATACCTTAGATCACAAGGCATAATTGTTGAAAGATGAAATGGTTTCATTCACTATACTCTTCAAGTTTTTGGACAAGCTTGCAAAACTCACCGTATAAGATGAGCATTAGTTGTCAAGTATCCAATATACCTTCATTTTTAGTTGCTATGAGTGTCACTTTAATAAGATTGTCCTCCTCAATGTTTCATTTCTTCATTTTTATTTTATTTTCCCCTCATTTTCAATATCTAGAATACTAATTAGAGTGAAATTTTTACAGATAGATGGGTGCTTCAATCATTCATCCACACTTACAGTCAATCAAACATATATGATTTGCAGACACTCAGTTTAGAACGGTTAGCAGAAATTGCAGAGGCTGCCACAGTAAATATCATGAATAAGATGACCAGAAGAGGAAGAAGAAGCAGCGTTGCAGGAACAAAATGTGTATCGCCTTACCTCGCAAGATTCGCTCCGGGAAATTCCAATGACGACGTGATGCCGGGCCGACCGGAAAACGATTCAATTAAGAGGAGGAGGAGAAGGAGAAGCACCGGTCGCACTCCTAATCGCGCCCCAGATTTGCTTCACCGCGCCAACCATATGAGGCAAGACACACCCGATTCCATTCAGCGTGGCGCCAGAGAGGACCCCTATGGCGAGGGTTTCGCGGTACCCGGGCTTCGAATCGAGCTTCATCTCCAGAATTGAGAGGCGCGTGTTCTCCCTGTCCAGCTTCCGCGAGCCCTCCGCCACGAACCACTCTCCGCTTCCTCCCTCCGAGGATGAGAAACTGTAGAGTGCGGTCTGGAGGTCTTCGATGACTTTCAGCGCCGCTTCACGGCCCTCCATCCCTCGAGATTCGTAGTGGGAAACCAGCTCCTGCGGTGTCGGCGGCCTCGTCTTCCGGCCCATGTCACCGCGGCTTGCGGCGGCAGGGCTGCCGGCGGCTGGCCTGCGTTTGGGTGATGGCGGAGGAACCGTCGAGAGTGGTGGCTGCTGCATCGCTGAGTGGCCTGCAAACTCGGGTAGCCCCCGTCCCGTTTCTTCTTCAATCGATATTTTTTATTATAGAAAATAGGATTCGACTTCTAATGACATGGGATAGCTTAGTTTTTCATTTGGCAAAAAAAATGTATTTTTCAACGGAATAAATTGTATGGTGTTTTTTAAAATATTTATTGTTGAACAAGAAAGATTTTGTTCCATTTATTTTTAACCAAAAATCAAAAGGTTTATGTCCAGATTTAGAGCGTGAAAAAATTTTGGATTGAAATTATATATTTTCCATGTGACATTCTCTTTTTCATTTTATGCTCTTGAGCCTCATATATCTTCTTGCTTCTTTGCAATTGGGCATGGTATGACTGAAATTTCATCATTGGGAATCATTTATATTCTTCTTCTTATTTAAGTAACAAAACTCTCATCTACTTAAGTTGAATGTTTTCTTCAATTTTATATTCTTCATTTTATATAGCATTTATTTTAGAAATTTTTGTATATATACATGCCCACTACTTCACATACCATTGGACAATTGTTTTCTCAAGTAATCCTCAAATTAGGGTTCATGTGATTTTTCCTTCCCAAAAATATAGAAGAAACTTCAATTTTTATCAACTTTGTTGTAACATCTTGTTACTATTTTCATGTACTCCTAAACCCCTCTTTTGATCATGCTTTGGTTAAGTCTCGTTTAAGGGTGCTTCAAGAGAAATTTTGAAAATTTTGAATGTTTTCTGGGCTTTGCACGGTTTGCCCAAATCGTGTGCCCACCCAGGGTAAACCGTGCAAACCCAAATAGTAGAGGTTTACACAGGTGGCACCTGGTTTGACGAACTGTGCGTCCACCAAGTAGAAATTGTGCACCCTACCAATATCGACACATAGTTAGAGCGCACAGTTTGACAAACCATACGCCCCCCCTCCAGGGAATCGTGCGTGTAACGTCCCGGATTTTCTGAAAGGTACGAACCATCAATTTTTTGTTCTAATTCCTTTGAACGACCCTAATAATGATGTCTAATCAAGTCAATGAGAGTTCGGGTGCGTCCAAGGCTCGTTCGGAGCTCGAAGCCCTAAAATGGGAAGAAAAGACCGAGCCGCATGGTTGGAATAAATCGTGTCGCCCAGCCATCATGATTTCTCTAAATTGTGTGGTTGTAGATTGTGGAGGAGCAGGGTTCGCACGGTTTGTCTAAAATCATGCGACCCAGGGCGCACGGTCGTGCGGTGCTGTGGGCTTTCGAGGCAGAGAGCTTTTGCACGGTTTGCGCACGGTTAGTCAAACTGTGCGCCTAACCATGCAAAGTGTCCCCTTACAGCAATGACTAACGAACGGTTGACACATGGTTTGACCAAACTGTACGGTTAAATCATGTGCAGTGTTAAAAATGGGTGAAATTAATAAATTACCCCTCTTAAATGAATTAAGAATAACTCTCTTCCACCCCCTCTCTTTTTTTGGCGGTTGGGTGCTCCTCTCCCCGTAAGAAACCATTTTCTCCTCCCAACCAAGGATTTTATACAACTCCTCCATACGAGCTCTGATTCGTTTGTCATCAGATCCAATAAGAAGCTAGAGGTACGATCTATAATCCTCTCCAATCTATTTCATGTTTTTCGTCCCATCCATTGCATTATTTGGGTGGAAGCTCATTTTCCATATATTTAGGGCATTTGATGGTTTCATCGATTTCTTCCAACCTAGCTCGAATCAAACGTTGATACTGGACGAGGGAAGCTCTACGAGGCTAAGGTAAGTGGTCCATGCCTTTTCCCGCCATTTTGTTGCATTTTATAAATTGTGTCATTATGTCGTGAGTCGGGCTTTTCCTGTTTCGCCCCTAATTTGTCAAATTAAATTAAAATAGACATTTCACCATGCTTTTGGTGACCTGAGTGAGCGGCAAATCAACCCCTTAGGTTGATCGCCTTGAGTTGCGCCACCCAATTGGACGTGCTCGTCCTTAGAGGCCAAATTAGCCCTTTGTTCTAAAATTGGCTTAACATCGTTGTGGTGTGTCATTACATAATTAACGCCTTGAGCCTTTTTTTAGTTGAATTGAAGGTTGAACAATGAGTCAGACCCTATGCACCATGCCTTAGTGAGATGGTAGAATTAAATGAATTGGCTAAGTGCTTAATGCCTTATGCCATATAACTTGAATGGAAGTGCCCAATGACATGCCTTGACTAATAAGCCTAATGTGATCTAATTACTACAAATAAATGAAATGGGCATTCCTGCTTGATTTATTATAAATTCTTTATTTGTTTAAATGCTTCACCTTAGTGTTGAGGGTGAAATAAGGGGTTTCGACTTAAGGACCCATTGGACGGACTCCCGTTCCATGCTGTTAGAACTCTGAATGTTTTATAAACACATTGGGGGAGACATCAGCTATGCCTGAGATGGGCTTGCTGAGAATCATCTATATTTACCTCCAGATGAGTGACACCATTTCCCTAAGGTATAACCCTTGGACATACTCAAAGGAACGATCGGTTGAACCATGCCTCGAGAGAGACTCGATCCCCTACGTGCGATACCAAGTAAAGACTCATAGGTTAGTATTGATCTTTTTTCACACTGTCCTTGGAGTGAAACATGGGACTTCATTCCTGGATCACCATGGATAGAATCCTTGGCATTGGTCATGAACCGAGCCCCTCGAATGATACTTGGAAAGTCCCTACGGATTTCCACAGACGGGCTCAAGGCATCTCGTTACATTTTATAAATAGGTTTTCATTTAAATTTAAAAAGGTAAATGAATAATTTCAAAATGAGAAATGGTCCTTGGTTTTGAAAGAAATGTAGGGATGTGTCTTTCAATCCCATTCACAAGATTGGGGATAGTCTATCCTCCTTCATTTATATATCACCTTACCATTGCAGGTTCCTTCAATTCAGACATATTGGCTTAGGCCAAAGCAGGTAGTTGGGCGAGTCTCCAAGTGGAGACTAGTCCAATGATTTTATTTATTTATTCTACATTCCATTTAAAATTAAATATGTCGCATTGCTTATTTTACATCGCACAAAATGGAAGGGTCTAGACACCGTGGGTGCCAACCTACTGAGATTGTATCTCACACCCTGCTCGGGCACATTTGTTACCCGAGTAGACTTTATGATTGTAAATGTTGACAAAGGGAAGCAATCAGCTTACAATGCTTGATTTAAATTTCTAGGATGGAGTTGGGAGTAGAGGACCGAGTCTATGCTTGAGATGCTAACTGTATCAGTTTTTGGCCTTCTTTTATTTTGATATCATGATGTATATGCTTGTGACCCCCGCCCCTTTCTTAGTCATTTTTGTATAGATACATGACATACTATCATCATCAGTTACTTCTGTTTATTTATTCAATTTTCTCATTTTATTTATTTATCTTACATGATTACACATTTGGTTTCCGCTACTATTTGGATATTAACATTGTTTCCACTATTTATTATTTCAATTTACTCTGATCAATGAGGGAATAGTCTCCCCATGGACTTACCCAATGCCTTAGCTACTAGTCGGTAACCTCTGACGTTTGGAGAGGCACGCTTGAGGTTTTGTGGCCAACCGTCTCGGGGAACTTTTGAGTGGCAATCGGGGTGAGATGCTACAAAGTGGTATCAGAGCCTTTTTCATTTTTGTCTTATTGTTTTAGGTTTAGATGGGAGACTAGGATATAATAATTTGGCTATGATATTGTTCTTGGGAGTAGCTACCCCACGTATAGGGGAAACCCAAATTACCTAGGATAGGTAAATGTTGTTATTGTTTTCACTTGTTATGGTTTCACTGGATTTAACCTTAGGGTGAAAAAATTTCTTTGAAATGTTATTATCTTGATGATATATCTATCAATTTATCCCAATGACACGAGGGCACAATAGAATCATGCATCATACTAGGCACAACATGACTTAAAATTCCATGCATTATGCCATTCCATATCTACTTTCAATGTGAATTGCCTATATTAATTGTGATTGCTACTTGTTCCTTGATTCTATGCTTTGCGGTGTGCTAGTACACTTAATGATGGAATAATTGGTTCAATTGACCAAAAATTCCACATCAGTTGGTTTTATTGGTGAGTGCTAATGGAAACTCATCTGATCAAACCACATCCATGGCCTGTTATACCCGTCGTCTGGTGTAAAGTCCAGGATGTAGTTAGTTGATGCCCCAATTTTAATTTATAAGTTTTATGGGCCCTTATAAATTGGAATTGGTGACGAAATTAACTGGATCATGAATTTTAATAACCAATTAAATAAGAATGAATCTAAAAAGGATAAAATGAATATGATCTTTAAAGGAAACGATTACCTTATACGTGAGACCTTGACCCTTTTCCGACTAGGTAGTGGGCAGTAGGTTATGTCTTATATGCTTTCCTTATATGAATCATTCTAAACACCCAGATCTGGATCCTAAAAGAGGCAGAGGGGTGTGCATATTTAATAGGACAACCTTATGTCTCTCCATATTTATAGCTTTTCCTATATGTTATAAATGTTGTCTGAGGCTTGCAATTGGATTTTGTAGAGCTATGCCACTGTGATGACCTCATGTTGTACACCAGGAAAGTGGTTATGAGCATACTGCTGAGGTGGTGGGACCCTATCCACCTATGATACGTCCTGTAGTGCCACATGAGGCACTACCTCATGATCCTCCACTGGGTGCTGATGCCCAGTTTCATGACAACTTCCTTCACTTTGTGCAATCAGTTCAGGGTATAACTCGACCTGCCCCTTCTATGGTAGAGTTGAACAGATAATTCCAGCAGAAAAATTCTCCCACCTTCTCAGGTGTAAGAACCCGAATCTTCTTTTCAGGTATGTTTTTCCTTTTCTAGTAGTTTTTGAGAAAAAGAGGAAAATCTAGAAATTTTCGGAGTACACGCCGTGTACTTTATGAGCACACGCCATGTACTTCAATGCCACTGGAAGCCGTGTGATGGTCGTGTCATGGCCACACACATGACTACGTAAGGGTGACTTGGAGTCCGCCTAAAGTGGAGTACGGAAAAGGCAAGTACATGTCGTGTACTCCAGAAGTACACGCCATGTACTTTTTTTTTTCATTAAACGGACCGGGGTCGCATCTAATCCTTATTTCCATCTTCTTATTCGCCTAATTCTGTCCAGAGCGTCTGAGGAGGCCGAATATTCTTCGAGCTGCCGATCCGTTACCGGTTATCTGAATCGAACACCGTCGGTTGCAATAGGATCGCAGCGGTGAGTTCTTGGTTCTTCTTTGGCCATGTTTCCTGATTCTTTCTCTTATGAGAGTTATCATAGGTTGAACGTTTTAGACGTTTTTGAAGATCTACTCTGTTCTAGGATGATTCACGGGCTGAGGTTCAAGTATATCGATCTCCTGGGATTGAGGTAGGTGGTTTGTTGCCTTACGTTGAATGTCTTTGAATTTTTGGGCAAAAGTGCCGGATTCCTATGTTTCGGGTATCCCAGGTTAGGGATTTTGGTCCTATTGTTTAATTGCCTTAGATTTCTTGTTAGCTTAAGGTTAATTGATAATAATATATTCTTGTTTATATGATTGAGGATCACCCCATGGGTGTTATCCCTATTTGGATTTTTATTGCGGTTTGGCATAGTTTTCCTGCAAGGCAAACCCTATTACAATTTCTAGTTTGCTTGTTATAACTGATTGCATGTGTTGCCTACTGTTTTAATGATTTTGATGCATTTTATCTTTTAGCCAAGTAGTTTCTAAACTTACTTAGGGTTGATGACAATCAATTACGCACTACTGGACTGCTCAGGGCTGTGAGAACCTGGTGCGAGAGACCAAAGAGGGAATAGACGATCAAGTGATTCCCTAGGGGGTCTATTGGAATTAGTTTCATATGCAGGACATACTGGAATTGGACTTTGTGCTTCATAATATTTTCCATAGTTTACGCACGTATCGAGACCACAAGAGGAATTAGACGTAAGATCTTCTTCAGAGAGTCTGTAGTTATTGTTGCAAGACCACAGCGGAATCGACATGAGTGCTTCCCAGAGTGTCCGTGCCTTTGTATGTTTACTTGACTATATGGGTCTGCTAGTTTGAGCCACCCAGAGAGTGAGTGTGAATGTGGATTTTTTGTTTGGTTTAGATGAGTCTACCAAACCAAAGCACAAAGCTTGGATCTATTGGACTGCTTGTTTGTTTAGGTAGTCTTTTGATGCCTATTGTGTTACCTGTTTACCTTGGAATAGAGATCTTTGCTAGATTCCTTGGTTGTTTAATTAAATGAATGAATTAATTGTTAAATGAATGTGAATGGTAATTGGTAGGATTTTTTACTTGTGTACTCCTAGTTCATTACTACATTTACTTTCATTACTTCTGTTATATTACTCACTGACAGTAGGGCACAAATCTTGTGGTGGTTGCCTACTGGGATTTGTCTCACACCCTGTTTGGGTCCTGCTTTTCAGCCCAAACAAGTTATATGGTTGCAGGTGTGGATAGGGATTGTGGACCTTCTACTTCAGGTACATGATTGCTGTTTGGAGCTGGAGAGAATAGGACTGATCTTAGACTTGTGATGCTGTTGGAGTTACTGTTTATTTTCGTACTTTGTTTCTCAGTAGTATTTCAGCACATTGTTTTGTTTGCTGCTTTCCTTAGATACTTTTACCTGCTTCATCATTATCAGCATTACTATATATTCATTGCTTCCACTGTTTAGTTTCAGTTATTGTATGATGTTAATGTTTCCACTGTTGACTGTTATTTCCTTTCCCTTGTATACTTTACCAAACGAGGGCATAGTTTCCCCAATGACTCACCAAGGCCCTCACTACTAGTCGGAAGCCTCTGGCATTTGGGGAAATGCGTTTGAGGTCATGTGGCGAACCGGGTATGGGGCACTAGTTGAGTGGCTCCGGATTCGGGTCGTTACAAAGTGGTATCAGAGGGAGGTTTCTTTTCTTTTCTATTGACTTACTGTTTAGCGACATTAGACAGGGATAGGACGTAATAGGTGAATGGTAAATAGCTGTTCCCTGGAGTTCTAGAACCCGTGTACAGGGAAAAAGCCAGGTTACCTTGAATATTGCAATTTTTGACTTTTGCAAATGTTACAGTTTAATTGACTTCACTGTTGGGTGGTGCACTTGTGTTGTGTTGTTACTGTTTATATGATTGTGGTTCTATTTTTTTGCAACCTGATGAGATGAGGGTATGCCATCTCATGCATCATATAGGAACTTATTAGAAAATCACATGTCATGCATTTTTCCATGTCATCTAAATTGCATTATAAATTGCATGTCGTTGTGATAGACTATGCATGCTGTTGTGATAGTTGTTGTGATAGAATACCTACTATGTTAATAGGGTATCATTTGTTTAGAGATTCTTTATCATGGACGCCAAACTTTGGTCTTAGAGGTGTTATGGGCCCTCGAGGATCGGAATTTTGTGGATCGTGAGTTTTTTATACTGTTTACTTGTTATATGCATTGTTATGATGCCAAGATTTGATTTGCGGGAAGTATGGCCCCCCACGGATCGGAATTTGGCACATAGGTGCTTGTTTTAGTGTTTTTTTTCAGTGGTTTTGGGTGTTCTTGTATGTTTACTGCCCAGAAACCCAGACAAAACGATGTGTGGTCTTATGAACACACATCATGTGTTCTTCTGTTCGGGAAGAACTACTTTTCATGGTTATACACTGTGTACTTTCATGTACACGCCGTGTACTTGCCTTCCGTGTGACCTAGCCATGTAGTTGAATACATGGGTTGAGAAATCCATAGGACAACACGCCGTGTACCATGTTGACATGTCGTGTAGTAGTGATTCGTGTACCAGTCCGTGTGAATAACGACATGGACAGGGGAAAATTCTTAAGGACACGCCGTGTAGTGGAAAAACACGCCATATAGTTTCCTGCTGGGACAGTCCGTGTTCCTAGCCGTGTAGGAGTAACTAGGCAGAGAGAAAAAGGGTTAGTACACACCGTGTAGTTTGAGAACACGCCGTGTAGCCGGGTGGATTACACAGCCATGTATGGCCAAGGTACACGCCCAGGCTAAAATTTCAGGAAACACGCCGTGTAGTGGTACTACCCGCCGTGTAGTCATGTATGGACAAGGTATGACAGATCAGAGACTACCAGTAGTTCCACCTATCATTCCGGATATGGCACCTGCAGTGATTCCAGACACTGGTGTCGATGCTCAGTTCAGAGAGGGTTTCATGAGATTCATGCAGACCTTCTAGGGAGCTCAGCATCCTGCCCCGTCTATGGAAGAGATGACGCGGGTTTTTAGCAGCAGCATCCTCCCACGTTCACAGGGGATGGACCACAGGATGCGGAGTCATGGCTAGAATCCATGATATCCATCTTCAAGCACCTGGAGACACCCCCAGAGAGCAGAGTGAAGCTCGTGAATTATATGCTGTGAGATTCCACCAAGAGATGGTGGGATGTGGTTTCACAGGAATGGCACCAATAGGCTATGGCTTGGGACGAGTTTCAGCGTACATTCTACGACTACTTCTACCCAGTGACGCTGAGGGTTGACAGAGCTAGAGAGTTCATGAACCTGCAGCAGGGTACTCTCACAGTTATGGAGTATTCCTCTCTCTTCACAGAGTTACAACGTTTCACTCCCGTTCTAGGGAATGACAAGCTGTTTTTAGCAAGCAAGTTTGAGGAAGGACTCAGACCGGACATCAGATCATAGGTGAACGTCTTTCAGTTGAATTATATTACTCTGATAGTCAACCAAGCGCTTATCACGGAGAGAAATCTGAGGGAGACTGGAGCTGTGGACCAGGGCGGTTCAATATCAAGGGCTGATTCATTTCAGATAGACAGCAGGAAGCGCCACCGAGAGTCTACACGAGGTGACTCGAGGAAGCGAGGTATTCCTTATGGTAGTCGGGATCTTCCTTCTGGAAACCAAGTGGTGTGCTATAAGTGTGGAAAAAGCAGGAATAATAATCCTCAGTGCCCGAGAGACCTAGTGGAGTGCCGATCTTGCGGCAAGATGGGCCATCTACAGAGTTTCTGCAAGGTTTTCCTTCCAGCGGCTAGTGAAGGAGGATAAGTTTCGACTCCGTGTACAGGAGCAGGATTACCAGTTCCATAGCAGACTGGGGTCTGGAGTTCTTCAGGTCATTTAGGCCAGGTTAGAGGCCATGGACGCAGTGGTCAGGCTCAGAGAGGGTCAGCTCAGAGATCTCAGACTGCTACATAGGGACGCAGTGCATGCCAGACTTTTGCGGTAAAGCATATTCATCAGGAGCAGGATCTTGGACCTTCTACAGTTCGAGGTACGATTTTAGTAGGCTTAGTTTTATCCTCTTCACTTTTCGATACAAGATCTTCTCATAGCTTTATTTCTGTGCATATTGTGGAAATCCTTAGACTTACTTTTTATACTTCTGAGGATATGATGACGCTAGACACTCCCTTGGGAATTAGAACTGCTAGCATGCGCCAGTGCTTAGACTACCCCCTTGATGTTGGTGGGTGTCGTTTTTTGTGTAATATCTATGTTTTGGAGATGAAAGACTATGATTTCATTCTCGGGATGGACTGGTTAGTTCTCTTCTAGGCCTTTGTCGATTTCTATCGCCGTAGGGTGAGTTTCACATCACCGGAGGGCGGATCTTTTCTTCACAAGGGAGAATGGGATGTCCAGGAGAGTAGAGCTAGACCAGAGCATCATGGGTTGGGCGGTGTTACGACCCAGATTTCTAGCTTATATCTGGATGACCAGGGGACTTCTCAGATAGATTTTCCTCCAATGGTTGATCTCTTACCAGATGTCTTTCCAGAAGACTTTTCAGGTTTTCCTCTGGAGCGAGAGGTAGAATTCTCTATTGATCTTATCCTAGGAGCAACACCGGTATCCATACCTCCTTATAGGATGGATAAACCTGATTTACAGGAGCTCAAGAAGCAGTTGGAGGAGTTGCAGGCAAAGGGTTTTATCCGACCCAGTACTTCTCCTTGGGGTTCTCCCGTTCTATTTACAAAGAAGGCAGATGGTACTTTACGGCTTTGTATGGATTATCGGAAGCTAAACCAGTTGACGTTCAAGAATCGATATCCATTTCCATAGATAGATGATCTCTTTGATCAGCTTCGAGGAGCCAGAGTGTTCTCAAAGATCAACTTGAGATCTGACTATCATCAGTTGCATGTCAGACCATCTGATATACCTCTTACAGCCTTCCGGAGCAGGTATGGTCTGTATGAGTATTTGGTTATGTCGTTCGGTCTCACGAACACGCCAACAGTTTTCATGGCACTGATGAACAAAGCTTTCCATCCTTACTTGGATTCTTTCGTGGTGGTTTTCATAGATGATATCTTGGTGTACTCTCACACTCGACACGACCATGCTACCCATCTTGATATCATTTTGAGTACACTGAGGGAGCATCAGTTATATGCTAAGCTCTCAAAGTGACACTTTTGGATGGACGAGATTCACTTCCTGGGTCATATCATCTCAGAGACAGGAGTATCAGTAGACTCAGAGAAGGTGAGAGTAGTAGTTACTTGGGAGAAGCCGAAGAATGTATTCGAGGTATGAAGTTTCTTAGGACTGGATGGTTACTACAGGTGGTTTATACAGGACTTCTCACACTTAGCAGCGCTGTTGACGGGCTTGACTAAGAAGGGGGCGAAGTATGTTTGGTCAGAATCCTTCGATTCATCCTTTCAGGAGCTAAAGGGGAGATTGAATTCAGCACCGATTCTAGTTTTGCCAGAGCCGGGCAAGAGTTATACAGTTTTCTGTGATGCATCTGGCATCGGGCTTGGATAAGTGCTTATGCAGGAGGATTGTGTTGTTGCATATGGATCTCAGCAGTTGAGGCCACATGAGAAGAACTATCCTACGCATAACCTAGAGTTGGCTGCAGTTGTTCATGTTTTGCATTGTTGGAGACATTATCTTCTGGGAGAGAATTTTGTGGTATATACTGACCACAGGAGCCTCAAGTATATCTTCACGCAGCGTGACTTTAATCCGAGACAGTGGAGGTGGGTTGAGTACCTACAGTCTTTCGATTTCGAGCTTCCTTATATGCCTGGGAAAGGCAACGTTGTGGCAGATGCACTTAGCAGGAGGACATAGATACAGGCAGTCCAGGAGGCCAGCAGCAAGTGGAAGCTTATGGCTTTGTTCTCTGAAATGCATTTGGAGATGCACGACAGACATGGTCAGAATTTTCTTTCTTTTGTAGCTATTACCTCTATTCTTCTTGACCGAGTTCGAATGAGGAAGCTATCAGATTCTGAAGGCCTAGTCCTATGGGAAAGCATTTCAAGAGAGGACCCTCTTCCCAGATGGACCGTAGGAGAGGGTGAGATCTTGCATTTCCAGGGACGCGTATGGGTGCCAGCAGATATACGCGAGGAGCTAATGTGATACTTTCATTCCTCAGTTTGGACAGTTCATCTTGGCGTCACCAAGATGTATCGTGATATACACTGCTAGTATTGGTGGCCAGGTATGAAGAGAGATGTTGCTGGTTTTATCATGAGGTGTTCCACCTGTCAGCAGGTGAAGGTGGAGCACCAGCGACCAGTAGGGATTTTACAGCAGCTACCCATTCCCGAGTGGAAGTGGAATGATATCGCGATGGACTTCGTGACAGTGTTATCGAGATCACCTCGAGGGAATGACGCGGTATGGGTTTTCATTGACAAGCTCTCGAAGGTTGCTCACTTCTTGCCGATTAAGGAGACCTTCGGTGTTGATGAGATTAGACGGTTGTACATCCGTGAGATTGTACGCTTGCATGAGGTTCCGAGTACTATCATTTCAGATAGGGACGCCCGCTTTACGTCACATTTCTGGAAAGAGCTATAGAGGGATTTGGGTACGCAGGTACTTCTGAGTACAGCTTACCATCCCCAGACAGATGGCTACTCAGAGCGCATGATTCAGGTGCTAGAGGACATGCTATGAGCATGCGTCCTTGATTTTGGAGGTTCTTGGGAGAGACATATACCTCTAGTGGAGTTTTACTACAATAATAGTTTTCAAGCAACTATTCAGATGGCACCTTACGAGGCTTTGTACGGTAGGTCGTGCCGAACACCCTTGTGTTGGATGGAGGCAAAAGATGCAACTATGCTGGGACCTCGTCTTGTTCAGGAGACCACAGAACAGGTGGAGTTGTTTCAGAAAAGGATGGCTACTGCACAGTCTTAGCAGAAATCTTATGCTGATCAGTGGAGATGACCTTTGGAGTTCAAGGTCGGAGATCAGGTTTTCCTACGTGTTACCCCAAGGTTGAGACACAAGAGGATTATGAGACAAGGTAAGATTTCACCGAGATACATCGGGCCATTTGAGGTTCTAGAGAGAGTCAGGATGGTTGCTTATAGGTTGCAGTTACCTCAGAGGTACCAGTCTATGCACGACGTCTTCCATGTTTCTCAGCTTCAACGCTATTTCTCAGACTCGTCTCATGTTTTTCAACCCAAGGAGGTTGAGCTGGAGCAGGATGCATCATTCTGGGATCATCCTATCAAGATTGTTGATCATAGTGTAAAGGTACTCTGTGGTCAGTCTGTTCCTCCAGTACGGGTGCTATGGCAGCACGACCGTGTACAGGACGAGACTTGGGAGAGGGAGGCCGATATGCGATCACAGTGGCCAGAGTTCTTCGAGGTTTCTTCTTCGCCACCTTGTTAGGGAAATTCAGGGATTAATTTCTTTAAGGGGGAATTTTTTAAGAACCTGAATCTTCTTTTCAGGTATGTTTTTCCTTTTCTAGTAGTTTTTGAGAAAAAGAGGAAAATCTGGAAATTTTCGAAGTACATGCTATGTACTTTATGAGTACACGCCGTGTACTTCGATGCCACTGGAAGCCGTGTGCTGGCCGTGTCATGGACACACACACGACCATGTAAGGGTGACTTAGAGGCCGGCTAAAGCAGAGTACGGAAAAGGAAAGTACACGCCGTGTACTCCAGAAGTACACACCATGTACTTTTATTCATTAAACGGACTAGGGTCACGTATAATCCTTATTTCCATCTTCTTCTTCTCCTAATTCTGTCCAGAGCGTCTGAGGATGCTGAATCTTCTCTGAGCCACCGATCCGTCACCGGTTATCCAAATCGAACACTGTCGGTTGCAATAGGATCGCAACGGTGAGTTCTTGGTTCTTCTTTGGCCACATTTCCTGATTATTTCTCTTATGAGAGTTAACATAGGTTGAAAGTTTTAGATGTTTTTGCAGATCTACTCCGTTCTAGGCTGATTCACGGGCCGAATTTCAAGTATATTGATCTCCTAGGATTGAGGTAGGTGGTTTGTTGCCTTACGTTGAATGTCTTTGAATTTTTGGGCAAAAGTGTCGGATTCCCATGTTTCGGGTATCCTGGGTTAGGGATTTTGGTCCTATTGTTTAATTGCCTTATATTTCTTGTTAGATTAAGGTTAATTGATAATAATATATGCTTTTTTTCATGATTGAGTATCATCCCATGGGTGTTATCCCTGTTTGTATGTTTATCGTCGTTTGGCACAGTTTTCCTACAAGACAAACCCTATTGAAATTGCTAGTTTGCTTGTTATAACTGATTGCATGTGTTGCCTGCTGTTTTAATGCTTTTGATGCATTTTAGCTTTTATCCAAGTAGTTTCTAAATTTACTTAGTGCTACTGACAGTCGATTACGCACAACTGGACTGCTCAGGGCTGTGAGAACCTAGTGCGGGAGACCAAAGAGGGAATAAACGATCAAGTGCTTCCCTAGGGGGTTTGTTGGAATTAGTTTCGTATGCAGGGCCTATGGGAATTGGAATTTGTGCTTCCTAAGAGTGTCCTTAGTTTATGTATGTATCGATACCACATGAGTAATTAGATGTAAGAGATTCCTCAGAGAGTCTGTAGCTATCGTTGCAAGACCACAGGGGAATCGACGTGAGTGCTTCCCAGAGTATCCGTGCCTTTGTATGTTTAATTGACTATAGGGGTCTGCTAGTTTGAGCCACCCAGAGAGTCAGTGTGAATGTGGATTGTTTTGTTGGTTTAGATGAGTATACCAATCCAAAGCACAAGCTTGGATCTATTGGCCTGCTTGTTTGTTTAGGTAGTCTTTTGATGCCTGCTGTGTTACCTGTTTACCTTGGAATAGAGAGATTTTCTAGATTCCTTGGTTGTTTAATTAAATGAATGAATTAGTTGTTAAATGAATGTGAATGGTAATTGGTAGGATTGTTTACTTGTGTACTCCTAGTTCATTACTACATTTACTTTCATTAATTCCAATATATTACTCACTGACAGTAGGGCACAAATCTTGTGGTGGTTTTCTACTGGGATTAGTCTCACACCCTATTTGGGTCCTACTTTTCGGCCCAAACAGGTTATATAGTTGTAGGTGTGTATAGGGATTGTGGCCCTTCTACTTCAGGTACATGATTACTGGTTGGAGCTGGAGAGCATAGGACCGAGCTTAGTCTTGTGATGCTGCTGTAATTAGTGTTTACTTTTCGTACTTTGTTTCTCAGTTGTATTTCAACATGTTGTTGTGTTTTCTGCTTTCCTTAGATACTTTTACTTGCTGCATCATTATCATCATTACTATATATTCATTGCTTCCGCTATTTAGTTTCAGTTATTGTATGTTGTTACTGTTTCTGCTGTTGACTGTTATTTCCTTTCCCTTGTATACTTTAACAAATGTGGTCATAGTTTCCCCAATGACTCACCAAGGCCCTCCCTGATAGTCAGCAGCCTCTGGCATTTGGGGAAATGCACTTGAGGTCATGTGGCGAACCGGGTACGGGGCACTAGTTGAGTGGCTCCGGATTCGGGTCGTTATATCGGGGAGTGGAGAACCTCAGGCTTCTGAGTCTTGGTTGGAGGTGATGATGTCAATATTCTTCCACATCAAGACACCTACATAGAGGAGGGTCAAGCTTGCGGCCCATATACTACACGACTCCACCAAGCATTGGTGGGACATTCTGACTTAGGCTGGTCAACATCATAGTATGTTGTGGGAGGACTTCCAGACATCCTTTTTCGACTACTTATTTCCTCATACCTTGAGAACTGATCATGTTTGGAAATTCATGCACCATGAGAAAAGTGACATGTTAGCGAAGGAATACTCAGATTGCTTCACCAAATTACAATGTTTTACACTGACCTTTATTGGTTATGAGCTTCGAGGATGGGCTTGCTTATGTAATCCACTCACTGGTGAACATATTTTGGTTGGACACCATTTCATAGATAGTTAATCAGACCCTTATCACTGAGTGAAACCTGAGGGATCCAAATGATGTGAAGTAGGGCAGTTCAGCTTCTAGGCAGAGCACCAGCGACCTACTCAACTTTTACATCCTCTATCTATTATTGAGTGTAAATAGAACAACTTCACCGTGGATTTAATGATAGGATTTCCAAGATCTCCTCAAGGCAGCGATGCAGTTTGGGTGATCATTGATAGGCTGACCAAATTAATTCACTTTCTACTAAACTGAGATACATTCTTTGTTGATGATCTGGGAAGGATTTACATATGGGAAATAGTTCAATTTCATGGTGTTCCCCTTTCTATCATTTCAGATAGAGATGACCACTTTACTTCATGGTTCTAGAAAGGGTTGTAGAAGGAACTGGGTTCACAGGTGCTTTTGAGTACTACATATCACCCTCTAACTGACAGGTAGCCCGAGTGGACTATAAAGGTGTTAGAGGATATGTTGTGGGTCTGTATCCTTGATTTTGGAGGTTCCTAGGAGAAGTATATTTCTCTGGTTGAGTTTTACTGCAAAAAAAGTTTCCAGGAAAAGATTCAGATGGCTCCGTATGATTCCCTCTATGGTAGACTGTTCTGTTCACCTCTATGCCGGTTAGAGGCAGGTGAAGCAACTCCACTGGGTCCTCATCTCGTTTAGGAGACTTTAGAGAAAATCCAACCGATTCAGAAGCGTATGACTACAACTCAGTCCAGTAATAAGTCATATATTGATCACTATCGTAGAGCTCTGGAGTTCAAGGTGGTACATTGAATCTTTCTACGTGTATCACCTAGACTGGGTCACAGACTAATTCAGATACATGACAAGTTTTCACCTCGATATGTCAGGCATTTCAAGATAGTGGAGAGAGTTGGGCTAGTATCCTATCGGTTGTTGTTACCTATGAGGTACCATTCCATGCATGACGTCTTCCATATATCTCAACTTCTATAGTATCATGAAGACCTGTCTCATTCGTTTGACCTTGAGGATATTAAGCTGGAGGCAGATGTGTCCTTTGAGGGGCATCTGATACGTATAGTTGATTGTAGCATGAAGGTTCTCTGAGGTAGGCCAGTTCCTCTGTTCCGAGTGATATGGTAGCACAAATTCATATAGTAAGAGACCTAGGAGTGAGAAGCTGATGTACATACATAGTGGATGAAACTCTTCTCAGACGACATTATACTACCTTCGAAAGGGCAACTTGGGGACGAGTTGTCTTAAGGAGGGGAGGTTGTAATGTCCCAAATTTTACAAAAGGTACAAACCATTAATTTTTTGTTCTAATTCCTTTGAACAACCCTTATAATGATGCCTAATCAAGTTAAGGATATTTAGGGTGCATCCAAGGCTTATTTGGAGCCCCAAAATGGGAAAAAAGATGAGGACACATGGTTAGAACAAACCATGCCGCCCAGCTCGCATGGTTTCCCTAAACTGTGCGGCTGAAGACAATGGATATGTAGGGGCTGCATGGTTTTTCTAAAACCATGAAACCTAGGGCACATGTCTGTTCAGTGCTATAGGGTTCCCGAGAGAGATATTTTGCACGGTTTGCACACGGTTAGTCAAACTGTGTTCCTAACCGGACGAAGTGCCCCCTTATAGTAGTGACTAGAACACGGTTTGGCCAAATTGTGCGTCCAAATTGTGCGCAGTGTTAAAAATGGGTGAAATTACTAAATTACCCCTATTAAATGAATTAATACTAACTCTCTTCCTCACCCCCTCTTTTCCAACAGTTGGGTGCTCCTCTCCCAATAAGAATTCCTTTTCTCCTCCCAAGCTTGGATTTCATTTAACTCCTCCATACAAGATCTGATTTGTTCGCCGTCAGATCCAATGGGAAGCTAGGAGTACAATATATAATCCTATCCAATCTATTTCAAGTTCTTCATCCCATCCATTGCACTATTTTGGTGAAAGATCATTTGCCCCATTTTCAAATCATTTGACGGTTTTACTGATTTCTCTCAACCTAAATCGAATTAAACGTTGATACTGGATGAGGGAAGATCTACAAGTCTAAGGTAGGTTGTCCATTCCTTTTCCCATTGTTTCATTTCATTTTATAAATTGTGTTGTTTTTCCATGAGTTAGGATTTTCTAGCTTTACCCATAATTTGTCAAATTAAATTAAATAGGATGTTTCACCGTGCTTTTGGATACCAGAGTGAGTGGAGAATCAACCCCTTAGGTTGATCTCCTCGAGTTTTGACACCCAATTAGATATACTCATCCTTAGAGGCCAAATTGGCCCTTTTTTATAAAATTGTATTAACACTATTGTGGTGTGTCATTACATAATTAATGCCTTGAGCCTTTTGTTTAGTTGAATTCATGGTTGAACCATGAGTCAGACCCTATGAACCATGCCTTAGCGAGATGGTAGAATTAAATGAATCAGTAAAGATCTTAATGCCTTATGCCATATGACTTGAATAGAAGTTCGCAATGACATGCCTTGACTAACGAGCCTAATTTTATCTAATTACTGCAAATAAATTAAATGGGAATTCCTTATTGATTTATTATAAATGATTTTCTTGTTCAAATGCTTCACCTTAGTGTAGAGGGTGAAACAAAGGGTTCCAACTTAAGAACCCCTTGGATAGACTCACGCGCGATGGTATTAAAACTGTGAATGTTTTGTAAACATATTGGGGGAGACATCAACTATGCCTAATATGAGATCACTGAGAATTATCTATCTTTACTTCCAAATGAGTGACACTGGTTCCCTAGGGGAGACCCCTTGGACAGTATCAAAGGAAAGATTGGCTGAACCATCCCTCGAGAGAGACTCGGGTCCCTACGTGCGATACCAGTTACATACTCAGAGGTCATTACTGGTCCTTTTCACACCATCCTTGGAGGGACACATGGGACTTTAATCCTGGGTCACCATAGACAGACTCCTTGGAATTGGTCATGAACCGAGCCCCTCGAGTAATAATTGAAAAGTCCCTATAGATTTCCATAGATGGGATCAAGGAATCTTGTTACATTTTATAAAGAGGGTTTCATTTAAATTAAAAATGGTAAATAAATTATTTCAAAATGAGAAATGGTCCTTGGTTTTGAAAGAAATTTAGGGATGTGTTTTCCAAGCCCAATCACAAGATTGGGGATAGTCCATCCTCCTTAATTTATATCTCACCTTACCATTGTTGGTTCATTCAGTTCAGACATACCAGCTTATACCAAAACAGGTAGTTTGGTGGGTCTCCAAGTGGTCCCTAGTCTAATGCTTTTATTTATTTATTCTATATTTCATTTAAAATTAAATACGACACATTGTTTATTTTATATCACATGAAATAGAAGGGCCTAGACACCGTGGGTTAAAACCTACTAAAATTGCATCTCACACCCTACTCGGGCACTTTTGGTACCCACATAGACCTTATGATTATAGGTATTGATAAAGGGAAGAAACTGGCTTCCAATGCTTGATTTACATTTCTAGGATGGAGTTGGGAGAAGAGGACCAAGCCTATGTTTGAGATGCTAGTTGTAGTAGTTTTCAGCCTTTTTTTACTTTGATATCATTATGTATATTATTGTGACCCCTACCCCTTTCTCAGTCATTTTTTTATAGATGCATGACATACTATCATCATCAGTTGTTTCTATTTATTTATTCACCTTCCATACATTATTTCTTTATCTTACATGATTATGTATTTGGTTTCCACTGGTATCTGGATGTTGTCACTACTTATGATGTTTCTTATATATATCTATTTCTATTATCTACTCTAATCAATGAGGTTATAGTCTCCCCACAGACTTACCAAAGACCCTCGCTACTAGTTGGAAGCCTCTGATGTTCGGGGAGGTGTTCTTGAAGTCTTGTGGTTAACCGTCTCGGGGCACTATTGAGTGGCACTTGGGGCAGGATGCTACAAAGTGGTATCAAATACCTTTTCTTTTTTATTTTACTTTTTTGGGTTTATAAAGGAGACTATGATATAAGAATTTTACTACGAACCTATTCCTGGGAGTAGCTAACCCATGTACATGGGAAACCCAAATTAACTGGGATGGGTAAATGATGTTATTATTTTCTCTTGTTATGGTTTCACTGGATTTCACCTTAGTGTGATGCACTTACTTTGAAATGTTATTTTATTGATGTGATATATATCAATTTAGCCTGATTACATGAGGAAATAGTAGAATCATGCATCATACTAGGCATAATAGGACTTAAAATTCCATGTATTATGCCATGCCATATCTACTTTATGTGTGCATTGCCTGTATTGCTTGTGATTTCTATTTGTGCCTTGATTGTATGATTTTTAGTGTAATAGTACTCTTAATGATGGAATTATTGGTTCAATTGACCAAAAATTCCACATTAGTTGGTTTGATTGGTAAGTGCCAATGGAAGCTCATCGGATCAAACTGTAGCCATGGCCTGTTACACCCGTCGTCTAGTATAAAGGTCGGGATGCAGTTAGTTGACCCGCCAATTTGAATTTATAAGGTTTATGATCCCTTATAAATTGAAATTGGGGACACAATTAATTGAATCATGAATTATAATAACCAATTAAATAAAAATGAATCTAAAAAGGATAAAATGAATATGATCTTTGAAGGAAATGGTTACCTTATAAGTGAGTCCTTGACCCTATTCCGACTAGGTAGTGGGAAGTAGGTTGTGTCTCCTATAATTTCCTTCTATGAATCATTCTGACCACCCCGACCTGGCTCCTAGAGCAGGCAGAGGGGTGTTCTTATTTAGTAGGATAGCCTTATACCTTTCCATCTTTACAGCTTTCCCAATTTGTTATAAATTTTGTATGAGGCTTGTACTTGGATTTTGTAGAGCCATGTCACTGCAAAGACCTCATGATATGTGCCAGGAAATTGGCGATGAGCATACTCTTAAGGTGGTGGGCCCCAATCCACCTATGATACCTCTTGTAGTGGAACCTGAGGCACCTCCTCCTGATCCACCATTGGCTGTTGATGCCCAGTTCTAGGACAACTTCCTTCGCTTCATACAATCAATTAAGGGTGTGCCTCGATATACCCCTTATATGGAAGAGCTTACTAGGGAATTACACCAATAACATCCTCCCAACTTCTCAGGGGATTTAGGACCTCAGACTTTCAAGTATTGGTTAGAGGTGATGGTTTCAATCTTCAATCACATTAAGACACCTCTAGAGCGGAGGGTCAAGCTTTCGACCTATATGATATAAAACTCTTCCAAGCATTAGTGAGGCATTCTAACTTAGGTTGGTCGACATCAAGGTATAGTTTGGGTGGACTTCTAAGAATCCTTTTTGAATAATTCTTTTCTCAAACCTTGAGAATTGATCATGTTTGGGAATTCATGCACCTTGATCAACGTGACATTTAAATTAAAGAAAACTGATCTTGCTTTACCGAATTTTAGCATTTTTCACTGACCTTGACTAGTGATGATATGAATACTGTAAGGCTCTTCATGGATGGTCTTTCTTATTCCATTCACTTGTAGGTGAACATATTTCGGCTGACCACCATTTCAAAGATAGTGAACCTGACCCTTATCACTGAGCGGAACTTGAGGGAGTTAGGCGATATGAAGTAGGGTAGTTCAACTTCTAGGAAGAGCACTAGTGATCTACTAGACTTCTACAACCTCTCTCCATTACCAAGTATAAAATGGAATGATATCATCATGGGTTTCATGACCGGATTTCCAAGATCCCCTTGAGGCAAAAATTTAGTATCGGTGATTTCCCATAGGCTGACCAAAGTTTTGCACTTCCTAATGTCCATGATACTTCTATGTTGATGAGATATGAAGGATTTAAATATGGGAGATAGTAAAATTTCATGGTGTGACCCATTATATCATTTCAAATAGATATTCCCATTTACTTCATAGTTCTTTCAAGGGTTGTAGAAGACATTGGGTTCATAGGTGATTTTGAGTACTGCATATCACCCTCAGACCAACGGGCAGTCCGAGCGAACCATATGAGTGTTAGGGGATATTTTTCGGGCCTATATTCTTGATTTTGGAGGTTCTTGGGAAAATCATATTCCTAATTTTGATTTTACCTACAAAAACAATTTTAGGGAAATGATTCATATGGTTATATATGAGGCCCTCTATGGTAGATCATGTCGTTCAACTCTATGTTGGTTAGGAATAGGTGAGGCATCTCTACTGGGTCCTCATCTCGTTCATGATACATTAGAGAAAGCCCAACTGATTCATAAGTGTATAGATATAGCTCAGTCTTAGAAGTTGTCATATACCAATCATCATCATAGACCTCTGGAGTTCAAGGTGGGACATAAGGTATTTCTACATGTATCACCTAGATTGGGTCAAAGACGAATTTAGAGATGGGAAATGTTGTCACATCGATATGTTGAGCCTTTCGAGATAGTATAGAGAGTTGGTCAAGTATCCTATTGGTTATTGTTACCTCATAGGTACCATTCCATGGATGACGTTTTCCATATATCTTAGTGTCAACAGTATCATGTCGATCCATCTCATTCGCTTGACCTTGAGGATATTGAGCTGGAGGTGGATGTTTCCTTTGAGGATCATCTGATACGTATAGTTGATCATAACACAAAGGTTCTACAAGTAAGGTCAGTTCATTTGGTTCAGGTGATATGGCTACATGGACATGTAAAGGATGAGATTAGTGAGTGGGAAGCTGGTGTACATGTGTAGTGGCCAGAACTCTTCTCAAACGATGTTCTACTACCCTCGTAAGGGAAAATCGAGGGTGAGTTGTCATAAAGAGGGGAGTTTGTAATTTCCTAGATTTAAAAAAAATGTAAGGACTATTAATTTTTGTTTTAATTCATTTAAAAGACCCTAATAATGACTCCTAATCATGTCGAGGAGATTTAGGGTGTATCTGGGGCTTGTTCGGAGCCCCGAAATGGGAAGAAAATACTAGGCCACACAGTTAGAATAAACCATACAGCCCAGGCCGAACGGTTTCCCTAAACCATGAAACTAAATATAGTGGATAATTAAGGGCCACACAGTTTGTATGAAACTGTGAGACCCCAGGCACACAACCGTGTAGTGATGTAGGCTTTTGGGCCGTGGATCTTTTTCACAGGTTGTGCATGGTTAGACAAAGAATGTGCCTAACCATGTGAAGTGCCCCTTATCTCAGTGACTGGTGCATGGATGGCACACGGTTTGGCCAAAACATTCACAATGTTAAAAATTTATGAAATTACTAAATTACCCCTTTTAAATGAATTAAGAGTAACTCTATTCCCCCTATCTTTTCCAGTGGTTGTGTACTCTCCGCATAGGAAATCATTTCCTCCTCCCAACCTAGGATTTCATAGAAATCCTCAATACAAGCTCTGATTTGTTCACTATCAGATCCAATAGGAAGCTATAGGTATGATCTATAATCCTCTCCAATATATTTCAAGTTCTCCATCCCATCCATTTCACTATTTGGGTGCACACTCATTTGCCCCATTTTCTGAGCATTTGATAATTTTGTTCATTTCTTCCAAGCTAGATCGAATTAAATATTGATACTGGATGAGGGAATCTCTATGAGGATAAGGTAGGTGGTCCATGCCTTCACATAATTTTGTTTCACTTTATAAATTGCATCATTGATCCAAGATCTGGGATTTTCTAGTTTCACCCCTAATTTTTCAAATTTAATTAAAATGGATGTTTCACCATGCTTTTGGTAACCTGAGTGAGTGGAAAATCAACCCCTTGGGTTTATTTCCTTGAGTTGTGCCACCCAATTGGATTTTCTCATCCTTAGAGTCCAAATTGGACCTTTTTTCTAAAATTTTATTAACACTATTGAGGTGTTTCATTACACAATTAGCACATTGATCCTTTTTTTAGTTGAATTCAAGGTTGAACCATGAGTCATAACCTATGAACCATGCCTTAGTGATGTGGTAGAATTAAATGAATTTTCTAATTGCTTAATTCCTTATTCCATGTGACTTTAATGGAAGTTCCCAATGACATGCCTTAACTAATGGGGATATTGTGATCTAATTACTACAAATAAATGAAATGGTAATTCCTGATTGATTTATTATAAATGATTTTCTTGTTTAAATGATTCACCACAGTGTTTAGGGTGAAACAAGTGGTTCCAAATTAAGGAACCTTTTGACAGACTCTCATGCCATATTTTTAGAACTGTGAATATTTTGTAAACACACTAGGGGCGACATCAGCAATGTCTAATATGAGATTAATGAGAGTTATCTATATTTACCTCTAGATGAGTGACATTGGTTCCCTAAGGGAGACCCCTTGGATAAGATCAAAGGAATAATTGGATGAAACATTACTCAAGAGAGACATAAGACCCTATGTGTGATACCAGGTATGGACTTAGAGGTTAGTACTGGTCCCTTTCACACTATCCTTAGAGTGAAACACGAGGATTCATTCTTGGGTCACAATGGATGGACTCCTTGGCATTGGTTATGAACCAAGACCCTCAGGTGATAATTGGAAAGTCCATACAGATTTCCATGGATGAGCTCAGGGAATCTCATTACATTTTATAAACAGAGTTTCATTTAAATTAAAAATGGTTAATGAATGATTTAAAAATGAGAAATGGTCCTTGGTTTTGAAATAAATGTAGGAACGCGTCTTCCAAGCCCAATCACAATCTGTAAGACAGTCCATCATCCTTTATTTATATCTCACCTTACCATCGGAGGTTCCTTATGTTAAGACATACCAACTTAGGTCAAAAAAGTTATTTGGGTGGGTCTCCAAGTGGATCCCAATATAATTATTTTATTTATTTATTCTTTATTTTATTTAAAACTAAATATGTAACATTTTTTATTTTATATCGCATGAAATGGAAGGGCCTAGACATTGTGGGTGTCGACCTACTGAGGTTGTTTCTCACACCCTACTTGGGTGACTTTGTTACACGAGTATACTTTATGATTACAAGTGTTTACAAAGGGAATAATCCAACTCCCAATGATTGATTTACATTTCTAGGATGAATTTAGGAGCAGATGACCAAGCCTATACTCGAGATTCTAGATCTAGTAGTTTTTGTTCCTTTTTTCATTTTGATAGAATGATATATATGCTTATGAACCCAGCCCCTTGGTTAGTTATTTTAGTATAGACACATTACATACTATCATAATCAGTTTCTTATGTTTATTTATTCAGTTTATGCACTTTATTTCTTTATCTTACATGATTATGCATTTGGTTTCCATTGTTATCTGGATATTTTCCCTATTTCTACTATTTTTTATATATATCTCTCTCTATTGTTGTGATCTAATCTGATCAATTAGGCAATAGTTTCCCCATGGACTTACCCAAGGCCCTCACTACTAGTCGGCAACCGTCTCGGGGCACTGTTGAGTAGCACTCGGAGCATGATGCTACAAAGTGGTATCATAGCCTTTCTCTTTTTTTTTTCTTACTGTTTTGGGTTTAAACAGGAGACTAGGATATATGAATTTTTCTATGAGATTTTTCCTGGGAGTAGCTACCCCACATACAGGGAAGCCCAAATTACCCAGGATGGGTAAATGTTATTATTGTTTTTGCTAGTTATGATTTCACTGGATTTCACCTTAGGGTGATTCACTTGATTTTCAATGTTATTATCTTGATGAGATATCTTTCAATTTCACCTAATGACATGAGGGCATAGTATAATTATGAATCATAATAAGCACAAGAGTACTTAAAATGCTATTCATTATGCCATGCAATATCTTCTTTCTACGTGAATTTCTCATATTGCTTGTGATTTCTATTTGTGCCTTGATTGTATGATTTTCAGTGTTCTAGTACTCTTAATGATGGAAAAAATATTTTAATTCAAAAAAAAATTCCACATTAGTTGGTTTGACTGGTGAGTTCTAATGGAATCTCATCTGATCAAACCACAACCATAGCCTATTACACCTATCATCTGATGTAAAGTCCATGATGTAATTAGTTGACACACCAATTTCAATTTATAAGGTGTATATACCCTTATGAATTGGAATTAGTAACACAATTAACTGTATCATGAATTATAACACCAATAAAATAAGAATGAATCTAAAAAGGTTAAAATTGATAATATCTTTAAAGGAAATGATTACCATATACGTGATACCTTGAACCTGTTCTGACTAGGTAGTGGTCAGTAGGCCGTATCTCCTATGCTTTCATTTTATGACTCATTCTGAGCACCCAGACTTGGATCCCAAAGTAGGAAGATGGGTGTGTTATTTCATTAGGATAGCCTTGTGCCTTTCCATATTTATAGCTTTCCCTATATGTTATAAATCTCTTCTGAGGCTTTCACTTGGCTTTTATAGAGCTATACCACCGCAACGACCTCATGCTGTATGCCAGGAAAGTGGCGATGAGCATAATTTTGAGGTGGTGGGACCAAGACACCTATTATACCTCCTATAGTTCCAAATGAGGCACATAATCCTAATCTACCACTAGGTGGAAATGCCTAGTTCTGAGACAACTTCCTTCACTTCATGAAATTAGTTCAGGGTGTACCTCAACCTGCCCCTTCTATGGAAGTGCTAACTAGGGAATTCCAGCACCAACATCCTCCCACCTTCTTGGGTGATGAAAGACCTCAAGATGACGAGTCTTGGTGGGAGGTGATGGTGTCAATTTTAATCACACATCGAGACACCTCCATAGCATAGGGTCAAGCTTGCGACCTACATGATACGTGAATTTTCCAATCATTGGTGCGACTTTCAGACTCAGGCTGGTTGAAATCAGGGTATGGTCTAGGTGTACTTCTAGGAAGACTTTTTTGACTATGTATTTCCTCATACCTTGATAACTGATCATGTTTCAAAATTCATCCACCTTGAGCAAGGTGACATGTCAGTGAAGGAATACTTAGATCACTTCACCGAATTGTAGCATTTTTCACCGACCGCTTCAAGGATGGGATTTATTATTCCATCTACCCATAGGTGAATGTATTTTTAATTACCACCATTTTATAGATAGTGAACCATACCCTTATCACTAATCATAACTTTAGGGAGTCAAGAGATGTGAAGCAGGGTAGTTCTGCTTCCAGGCAGAGCACCAACAACCCGCTGGACTTCTACAGCCTCTCTCCATTCCTGAGTAGAAATGGAATGACATCACCATGGATTTCATGATAGGATTTCCAATATCCCCTCAAGGAAGCGATGTAGTATGGGTGATCATCCATAGGATGGACAAATTCATACACTTCCTACCGACCTGAGAGACATCTCTGTTGATGATCTAGGAAGGCTTTACTTCTGAGAGATAGTGCGATTTCATTATGCACCCTATTATATCATTTTATATAGAGATAAATTCTTTAATTCATGGTTTTTTCAAGAGTTATAGAATAAATTGGGTTCACAGGTGATTTTGAGTACTGAATATCATCCTATGATTGATGGGCAGTCCGAGCAGACTATATAGGTGTTAGAGGATATGTTGCGGGCCCATATCCTTGATTTTGGGGGTTCCTAAGAGAATCATATTACTCTAGTTGAGTTTTCCTACAAAAGTTTTTCCAGAAAATGATTTAAATGGATCTGTATGAGGCCCTCTATGGTAGAAAATTCCATTCACCTCTGTGCTAATTAGAGGCAGTTAAGAAAGCTCAACTAGGTCCTCATCTCGTTCAGGAGACTTTAGAGAAAGTATAGATGATTCAGAAGTGTATGGATACAACTCAGTCTAGGTAGAAGTCATATACTGATCATCTCCTTAGACCTTTGGAGTTCTAGGTGGGGCATTGGGTCTTTCTACTGTATCACCTAGATCGGGTCAAAAATGAATTCGGAGATAATGAATGTTGTCACCTTGATATGTCGGACCTTTCGAGATAGTGGAGAGAGTTGGGCCAGTATCTTATTGGTTGTTGTTACCTTAGAGGTATCAGACCATGAATTATGTCTTCTATGTATCTCAGCTTCGACAGTATCATTCCAAACCGTCTCATTTGTTTGACCCTAAGGATAATGAGTTGGAGGTAGATGCATCCTTCAAGGAGCATCAAATACTTATAGTTGATCATAGCAAGAATGTTATCCGAGAAAAGTTAGTTCCTTTATTTTAGGTGATATGGAATCACAGAAACATACAAGATGAGACCAGGGAGCAGGGAGCCTATGTACATGCGCAGTGGCCAAAACTATTCTCAAACGATGTTCTACTATCCTCAGAAGGGAAACTCGGGGATGAGTTGTCTTTAAGAGGGGAGGTTATAATGTCTCAGATTTTCTGAAAGGTACAAACCATTAATTTTTTGGTATAATTCCTTTGAAAAACCCTAATATTTATGCCTAATCAATTCAAGGAGAGTTCGGGTTTGTCAAAGGCTCGTTCGAATCCCAAATACATGAAATGGGAAGAAGATATTGGGCCACATGGTTAAAATAAATTGTGCTACCCAGCTTTCATGGTTTTCCTAAACCGTGAAGTTGCAGACAGTGGAGAAGTAGGGGCCTCATAGTTTTTATGAAACCATGAGACCTAGGGTGCATGATCAAACAATGTTACAGGATTAATTTTTCACAGTTTTCACATGGGTAGTCAAATTGTGCCCCTAACCGTGAAAATTTCCTCTTCTAGAAATATTGACACATGGTTGGTGCACGATTTGGCCAAAACATGCATCCAAACTATGCACAATGTTAAAAATGAGTTAAAATACTAAATTAACCCTCTTAAATTAATTAACACCAACTCTCTTCCTCCCCCTCTCTTTTCCAGTGGCTAGGTGCTCCTCTCCTCATAATAAATCCTTTTCTCCTCCCAACCTAGGATTTCATAAAACTCCTCCATATGAGTTCTAATTTGTTCGACATCAGATCCAACATGAATATAGAAATATGATATATATTACTCTCTAATCTATTTATAGTTCTTCATCCCATCCATTGTGCTATTTGGTTACAAGATCATTTGCTCCATTTTCAGAGTATTTGGTATTTTTGTCGATTTCTTCCAACCTAGATTGAATAAAACATTGAGTTTGGATGAGGGAAGCTATATGAGGATAAGGTAGGCGGTCCATGCCTTTTCCTATCATTTCATTATGTTTTATACATTTTTTCGTTGTTCTGCGAGCTGAGATTTTTATGCTTCACCCCTAATTTGTCAAATTAAATTAAAATGGATGTTTCACCTTGATTTTGGTGACCTGAGTGAGCGGTGAATCAACCCCTTAGGTTGATCACGTTGAGTTGTTCCACCCAATTGTATTTGCGCCTCCTTAGAGGCCAAATTTTCCCTTTGATCTAAAATTGTATTAACACTTTTGTGGAGTGTCATTACATAATTAATGCCTTGAGCCTTTTGTTTAGTTTAATTCAAGGTTGAACCATGAGTCAGACCCTATGCACCATGCCTTGGTGAGATGGTATAATTAAATGAATTGGATAAGTGCTTAATGCCTTATGAGATACGACTTTAATGTAAGTTCCCAATGACATTCCTTAACTAATGAGCCTAATGTGATGTAATTACTACAAATAAATGAAATGGGAAATAATTCTTGATTTATTATAAATGATTTGCTTGATTAAATGCTTCACCTTAGTATCGAGGGTGAAACAAGGGTTTTAAACTTAAGGATCCCTTGAACATAATCTCATTCCATGCTGTTAGAACTATGAATGTTTTGTAAACACACCAGAGGTGACATCAGCTATTTCTGATATGGGCTCACTGAGCATTATCTATATTTACCTTTAGATTAATGACACTAGTTTCCTAAGGGAGACCACTTATAAGGCCTTGAAGGCACGATTAGTTGAATGATTCCTTGAGAGAGACTCAAGCCCCTAAGTGCAATATGAGGTATGGACTCTGTGGTTAGTAATGGTCTTTTTCCCACCATCCTTGGAGTGACACATGGGAATTCATTCCTGGGTCACCATATATGGGCTCCTTGGAATTGGTTATGCACTGATACTTTCAAGTGATACTTGGAAAGTCCTTATGAATTGTCATGTATAGGCTCAGGGCACATCATTACATTTTATAAAGAGATTTTCATTTAAATTAAAATGGTAAAATGAATGTTTTCAAAACAAGAAATGTTCCTTGGTTTTGAAATAAATGTAGGTATGTGTCTTAAAAGGCCAATAACAAGCTTAGAGATAGTCCATACTTTTTCATTTATGTCTCACCTTACTATTGCAGGTTCCTTTAGTTCAGAAATACTGAATTAGGATGAAACAAGTAGTTGGGTGGGTCTCCAAATAGATCCCATTCCAATGATTTTATTTATTTATTCTATATTACATTTAAAATTAAATATATCACATTGACTATTTTATATCGCACGAAATAGAAGGTTCTAGACACCATGGGTGTCAGCCTACTGGGACTGTATCTCAAACCCTTCTTGCGTACCTTTGGTACCCAAGTAGACTTTATGATTTTAGGTGTTGAAAAAGGGAAGAAGCCAACTTACAATTCTTGATTTACATTTTTAGGATGAAGTTGGGAGCAGAGGATAAAAACTATGCTCAAGATTCTAGTTGTATCAATTTTTGGACTTTTTGTTTATTTTGATAACATGATGTATATCCTTGTGACCACTTCTCCTTGCTTAGTAATTTTTTTATAGAAACATGACATACTATCACCATGAGTTTCTTCTATTTATTTATTCAGATTCCACACCTTATTTATTTATCTTACATGATTATGCATTTGATGTCCACTGCTATCTAGATGTTGTAACTGTTTTCTCTATTTCTTATATATATCTATTTCTGCACTCTACTCTGATCAATGATGGCACAGTCTCACCACAAACTTACCCAATTCCCTCACTACTAGTTAGAAATCTATGGAATTCAGAGAGGAATGCTTGAGGTCTTGTGGCCAATCGTCTCGGGGCATTGTTTAGTGGCATCAGGGCGGGACACTGTAATGCATTCAAACTTTTTTTATTTTAAAAATTAGTTTAAAATATTCTGAACCCCCATTTATACACCCCTTGGTCTTAAATCAGGATTTTATGAAATCCAAGGTCCTTATAGATCCCAAGAACCAATTTTGTATTCTCCAAACCCTCTATAAGGTGGATTGAAGTTAGGCAATCATCATTCGATCCCTTACTGGTAATAATTCTCTCTCTATTCCTTATCTATTTCTCTCTTCCTCCCTTCTACTTAGAGTTTTATAGATATATGTGTTATTGGAGGATCTAATCTCTATTTTTTTATATCTTGAATCAAGGTTTGATTCTCTAATCTCTATTACCGACATTATTGGTTGGAGTTTCCCTTTGTGGGCATTGTTATTTGTGATCCCCTAGTCTCGAGGTATGTGATTCTGTTTATGATTGACCAATTTATTTAACCCTAAATTGATTGATTTAAATTAAATTTATTTTAATTAGACTGTGAAAAACCCAATTCTAGTGAATTGGGATTTGAATTTTCTTTGGCACAAATATTGGAGAAACCCCCCAATTCTAATGAATTGGCACGTGTTTGTAAAATTTGATGGAAAATAGTGAAATTAAATTGTAAAATCTAAATTATGAAATTGATTTTTGAAAATAGTTTAAAATTTATATTTGATAAAAATGGATTAAATTGTTTCGATAAGAACCCATTGGTTTTATCCTGAAAAGGCATGATTTGATTAAAAAGACGTTTTGGTCTTTAAATGGAAATTGACATATTGAAATGGGAAATGGGTTAATTTTATTTTAATTTTTTTTGAAATAAATTTCCCATTATTGATTTTTGTTTGAGAACATGAAATCCTAGGTAGTTTGTAAGTAATTAGGGACAAACAAACTAGGTTGGAATTTCCCTAACACTGAATTAATACTTTAAAACTCTAACATAAACTTTTTGGCAGATATTATCTCTAGTGGGATGTTGGTTAGTCTACTTTGACCAGTGTCAAAGAGACATATGTGCACATTACTGTTATCATCATATGAGTTTGCGAGGATACCATAACCTGGAACTATCATACCTCTTGACAGATGACCATGTTGCTCCTTTTTAATTATTTTGATATATATTCCATTATTTGTAAACTATTTTACACATGCCTTGTGAATTTATATAAATAGTCTTATATAAAATTTTTATTAATCCATTTCTTAGAAATGTTTCCATCAATTGAAAAGAAAAGCATGATTTGTATTAAATATGATTTTGTACTTACATGCCTATTTATTTAAAATTGAAAGTATTATTTGGTTAATAAATTTGGCATCTTATTATGGAATTCTTGGTGAGACCCTACTGGGATTTTAGATCACACCCTAGCTATGCCTTCAGGTGTTTGTAGATTATCTTCTTCCAGGTTCGAGGAAGGGTAATGTGGCACTTGGTGGTGGTTCTTGTTGTTGATCCTTGGGACTTGGATAACTATGTCTGTTGGGACTTGGGTTGTAATATTTTAGTTTATGGTACTTTTTTTGTTATACTTTGGGTTTTTTATACCTTTTTGACTTTCGGTACTTGTTCTCCCTATGGAGTTTTCTTTGAACACGCTTACTTGTAACTGTTTCTTCTTTTGTTTATGTGGAAAAAAATCCTTCCATCCTTATTTATTATGATTCCAAGTTCTATTCTCCAACCCATGGGGATCAGGAACGCCCTCCGGGATATGTTAGTGCTAGCTCAGGTATTAGATCACTAGGTTATCTGGGATAGTTAGTGACATTTCTTGATATAATGATTTTGAATTCAGATTCAAATATATTTCTTGTTGTTACCCCTTCTTCTAAACATTCAATCTTATTTCTTATTTCTTCAATACATGTAGCAAGTTAAATGATAATTTTTTTCTTTCAAAGTTTCAGGTTTAATTATATTACATTTTTAGAGTCGCATTACAATTTATTTTTCTTCCACCACTTGCTCAATACTTGTGATTTCGTATTCAATATCATAATTTTTTTATTATATCCTTTCTAGATTCCATTCATCATTTCTATTTTTTCTCCAATAATCATGATACTCATGTTCTTCTTTAATTTATACTTTATGATCCGATAATCCTTCATTATGAACTTTAGTTTCTTCAATAGATGTATTTTCAATTTTTGTTGATCAACCATTGAAATCAAAACAATATCTAAATTAAATTTTAATTTCATATTTTCTTTTTCATATTATAAATCTTATAAAAGGAATATTCCTTAAAGCCATCGATATCATATAGTATGATAGGGCTTGTCATAGGTTATGAAAATCATATAGAAAAAAAAATATTCAATCCTATGATTATATCATATTTAATGATATGGGGTATCATAAATACTGTTCAGGGTAGTCATATTTTATAGCAGGACAACATCGTAAGGTGGTTGTTTAGGCATATCGTATTGTTTGATATGATCAATTCATAATTTCGAGGATCAAATGGTGTGACGCCCTCAAGATTTCCATGATAAATTCAATCATTCAAACGTTAAGGAGTTAATGTTAAAAGCCTCCTACACATCAACTGTCATTAAACATGGGGAAGTTATGATCGAGAGTTGCATGTAATATAACTAAATCCATTAATCGTATGTTTATGAAATGTATGAGTAATTGTATGGATCGAGGGAGAATCCCTATAGACTATATAAAATATTCTATAACATGGTTTGTGGTGTGTGATCCTCTTGAGAATCACTTTTTTACACTCTTCCCTCCTAGAAGTTCTCTCTTCCTTCTTTGTCACTGAGATGCTAACATGTTGTGAAAAAATTGGAAGATCTCACCTAAAGAGTTTGGGTAATTCATATAAAATCATGGATACAACTCAGTGGGAAGAACTATTTGGTTATTCATTTGTGACCATCATCAAACACATATTGAAGTTGACAACAACATGTATTCATAGGTGAAAGGTACATACATTCTTCATTTCTATTTACATACGGTTTTAGTTTCAAACAAATAATGTTCTTGTGTTTTAAGGTTTATTTTTTCTTTACCTATTTATATCAAAAATTAATATTTTCTAAGAAACTTTTCAATGGTATTAGATCCTTTTCCATTCTATTTGATTTGTGAAACCATTTGTGAAATGAAGTTTTTAGATATCATATTTCATGTCATAATCCCAATCATTAAATGTAATACATAAATTATTCTGCCCAATTTAATCATAACTTATGATATGAGATATTTTAACCTACAGTATAAGAAATCCCTCGATTTTTTATTCATCATAGTGTATGACATCAGGGTATCATACTTATTGATTGCACAACGATGTGTTTCATAAAACAAAGCATTGAATCATAATTAAAATATGATTGTGTATCATAAAATATTACTACCTATCATATTCTATGATTGTATTATCAATCATCAAATACAACTAATAATTCATAAAGAGTTTATGTGTCGTTTCCCTTTTAGTGATATTCTATGACTACCTAGATATCGTAAAATACGATATGTTTAAGAAAAATTATTTTTCTTCTTTTTAAATTATGAATTATTTAATATAATTCATTATTTTTTTTATAAATTATAATAAAAGGTATTTCAATATATTTATTAATTTATAAAAAATTCTATAAATCAATTAATTATAAAGAGTTTACTGTTAATTAATCAAATGTTTCTGAAACATCTATTAATAAATATTCCATAATGTTAAGTGTTAATATTAAAATATATTTTCAAAATTATATATAATATCTTATAATTTAAATATAAAGTGTTTATATAAAAATTATAAGAGTGATTTATAAAAGGTTTATAAATTACAAAAAGAGTCATAATATGAAGTGTTTATTTTAAAAAAATCATGAGGTTCATAATGTTTAATTTGAAATGTTCAAATTAAAAGAGCCATATTTTCAGATTATTTGAACCTTATAAAATGAGTTTTGATAAATTATATGATCTAAGGTTTAAATAATATTAATATTTCATATTTAGATTATGTAAAATGTTTACATAACAAAAATTAAAATATAAAATGTTTATATTTCATGATATATCATATTTTAAAATAAAATTCCATATAATGGATAATATGAAAGAGTTCATATTTGGAATAAATTGAAAGTGTTTATATTTATCTTATTATGAAATATTCATAATGAACTATTTTTTTATAATTATTAATTTATGAATTGTTCATAAAAGTTTTTATCATCTTAAATTCTTGAATTATTCATGTATTTATTATTACCATTCATAGATAGAATTTTTTATTGGGAATTATTATGTATGATTTATTTTATGACATAAAATAATTTTTATAAATTATCATACCATGTTAAACATGAAAACATAAGATTTAGTTTTCATATATCTTGAACTCAATTTTTTATTAAAGTTAGAAAATTGAATTTAGTTGTTAAATATAGTTTATACATATTAGGTTTTAGAGTTATCATGAATTGGATTATCCAATGAGTAAATTATCTTTGAGTAAGGTACATTATATTAGATGTACCACTATCCTAGAGGCTTATGTCTTATTCTAGAAAGGTGGGGGTTGACTATCTATGTCACAAGAATTACTCTTGTGGAGATTGTCAATCTCATATAATTATAAGCCTTTACATGAAGAGTTCATAAACATTATGCATGACATGCATTTGGATATTTATGAATATGATTGGATTCTATTTTTGGGAGAGTAACACAAACTTCTGGGTTGTGTAAAGATTACACATTAATATGGTGTGAACATATTAATTTGGTGGTTAGAAGAAGGATTCTAAAACTAAATCATTTGAAGCATGTATATGTAAAGGGAATAAAATGAGGCAAGAAGGTGAGATTAAAAGCCCTTCTAAATACTAGGTGTGATATTCCTTCTAAAGTGACACTTGTCATGAACTCAATCATTCATTATGGGTGACCCTAACCTTTAGGTGCCCATGGATTATCTTATATAAGGAAAGCAAGTGACAAGATGACCCTAACCATTAAGAAACTTGTTCTTGATGTTAGCATTGGGTTACACTTAGATGTGAAAGCCTAGATTTTAGGATACCATAAGAATAGAATTGAGTGAATACATATAATATATTTGGATAAAGAGTTATCTACTCACCTATCCAAGAATCATATACGATATGATTGAAAATAGTTGAATTCCATATATAGTCAAAGATTATTCACATGATACCTGCTGTAAGTCGTGATAGAGTATGGATTTTAACTCACTAAATAGATATGATGTTTGGGGTTATCATTTTTTATGGGAGTAATTTTAATAAAAGTCCAATAAAACTTGATAATCATCTAATAAAACTTATATTTTAGATAATGACATCATCATTATCATGCTTAACCTTGAGATAAATATTAGATAAGTGAATACTAAATTTGAGTAATTTCTTTGACCGATAATGGAACTTGAGAATAGTTCTCAAGTAGGAGGGAAAATTATATGTGTTTGAGGAACCCCTTCCTAATAAACTAATAGGTGAAGATGTTAAAAAAATTAAATTAAATTACCATGATAAGAATCTAAATAATTCCTTGTAAGTATCAACTCTCATTATTGTGACCATGAAGCCAAGTTTCAAAAGCAACATGGGACTATGGATGCTTATAAAATGGTTGGCAACCAGAAAAGGATCTATCAAGAACAATCTAGGCATTAGATGTACGAGGTATCAAAGGCGATATTTCAGTGTAAATTGGTGGAAGTAACCTCAGTATCAACTAATGTTTTCAATATGATTAGGTATTTCAATGATATAGATATGATGGGTTCACCTCTTAGGCTTGATCGGGCTACAAACATTATTATACAATCCCTACTAGAAAGGTTTTGAAAGTTTATTGCGAATTATAATATGAATGAGTTCAATAAAAGTTTACCCAATATCCTCAATATGTTGAGGATAGTTAAGAATAACATGGTTGGTCCAGACTCAAGTGTTATGATGATGGCAGATAAATATAAGGGTAAAATTTTTAATCATAGAGAGAAGAATATAGGTTATAGAGTGTCCACACCACTGATGTAATGTCATGAGATTTTAAAAGAGGAACATAATATTTTATAGCGTATATGAAACGAAACATCAAGATTAGAATTGAATGTAACACCCCAAGACTTTATGATATATTTGTTTTTAAATAAATTCAATCTCTTTGATATCTTACGATGCACATGAACACCTGGTTTGAATGAAACACGAACTCTATTAAAATATTATTATTTAAACACGACCATTATAACCTAGCTGTTAAGTTGGTGGGTTTGAATAATAATAACTAAATTATGAAAATTATATGGTTCACACATGTATAAAATAAATTCAATGGATATATATTGATTATAAATTAAAATAAAAATCATTCAAAAGAAAAAGAAATGTTTTCAAAAAACTATATTATTCTAAAATACAGATTCACGCGCTTTGTGCACATATTTTAAAATTTATTTTTACTAATTTTATAAAATTTATTTGAAAAAATAAACTTAATTTTTGAAATATACATGTAAAAATTATCTTTGGGTGATTTGTTTTGTATTTTTATGAAAATATTAATTTTTTGATGAATAGTGAAAATACTGATTTTTTTTTGAAAACTATCTTTTAATTTAAATTATTTTCAAGGATAAATTATGTTTTAAATTATTTTTAGGTAAAACTAGTTCAATTATATTACAATTAACTAATTTATTGATTTTTAGTCAATTTTATATTCAACTCTGATACAAAAAACATTTTAAACTTCTTAAAGGTTTTCTTTGGAAAAATAATTTTCTTTGACGAGTCTACGAGTTTAATTTTAAATTGAATTATAAAAATTATGTGAAATGAATTTATAAAAATGGATTCCATATTAACAATAATAATAATTTATATTATCTAATAAGGTAAACTTAATTTTTTACCCTAATGAATAGTGAAAATAGTAAAAATTAATTACCTTGGTTAAGGTAAAAATGGGTTTACCAGAGGATTAAACTAAGAAGATAAGGGTTAAATATGTCCTAAAACTTATTAAAAACCAATTTTTTGGAAATATTTATACTTTATAATCGACTTTTTGGATAATGACCCATTTTGGATGCTTTTTTATGAGAAAAATGGGAGTATCACTTTATCTTTTCAAATATTCCATGTGTGTCCTCTCTCCCACTTATAAAAGGTCACCCCATCCTCTCCTATTAAAACTTTAAAATATCTTTGGTTTATCCAATAAATGAATAAATATCTTAATTAATTCACACCCACACCCCATAGGCCTTCGTTTTATTAGTAATCCCTCCTAAGAAGGCTTTAGTTATAAACCTAAAAAGGCTCTTCGAAGAAGAGGTAAAATTATTAAACGTGCGTATTTGTTTTATTTCTACTTAAACCTCCTTAAAATAATCTTAAATTGTGATAATATAATAACAACAATATATAAAATATACTTAGATGTTATTATGTTAATTTAATAACTCATATACATCTCCACTTCCATCAAATTATAAACAAAACTTTCGATCGTGTATATGTGGACTACCGCATCGCAAATCGATGTAATTAATTTTCCATCATGTGAAGTCCCAACCCAGGTGCCACTAAATGGTTCCCCAAGCTGGTTGGCCAAACTCAAGCGAACCTCCCCATACGCCAGAGGGTGCCGACTAGCATTGAGGGTATGGTAAGTTAGTTTTGGGGTGACTATACCCTCTTTTATCAGAATAAAACACCAACGGAAGCAAACAACAATAACAAAGTGCAGAAGCATATAAATAAACAAAACAATACCATGTCATATGATATTTAAAATAAGATAATACAATATTCAACTGAAAGGTAAAACATGATATGACAATGTGAATGATAAGTGTCTACAATGTAACTAAAATTAAAGACACAACGACTCCCAAGCGGGTCCCGAACCATGTCCGGTTCCCTCTCCCATGCTCCAATACAAAAAAAAACCTATCCTAGGGCCTTTCCCTTATCCTATCCTGAAACAAAAAATACTACTTAGGTGCTGATCAGGAATCCCGAATAGGGTGTGAGTACAACTCAGTAGACCACCACCAATGATGTTTAAAACAAGTCCAGTCAAGAGATATTTTATACAATTTTATGAAGCAATAAATACAATTCATAATTAAATAGTTATCAAATTGTCATTTAATATTTAATCATCACATTAGACCCAGTTTCAATTCATGTTTTCCATTTGAATCATTATTCATTTGGTGTTGAACGTCATTTCAAGCACCCCAAATCTCATTCAGTGTAGGTATCCATGCCTAACACTCCATATCTCATTCAGTGTAGGTCTTCATGCCTAGAACCCCATAATCTCAATCTTGGATAACTATTAGGGAGGAATTCCATGTCCAAGTACCAACTTATAATCAGTCTAGAACACCATGTCTATCACCTCAAAAATATCATCCATTTAATCATTATTTAATTCACAAGAATTATCCACATCATTCCATTACTAATCTAAGGATTAGTTAAACATTTCAATGGCCATTAGTTAACTCAAAAATTAACTAGGCACATAACCCATTAATTAATTCATCAATTAATTAATAAATTAACACAATTCTTATTCAATAATTAATTTTTCAAAATTAATTATCCATATAAAATATCAACTTGTCATAATTAATTCTCAAAATTAACTATCTTTGATCAACATCATAGAATATAATTAATTATCTTACACATCTAAACATCATTTCATAATTAATTTCCCCCAATTAATTATCTTAACACAATCAATTTAATATATCAATTAAAATATCTCAACCAATAATCAATCTCCAAAACAAATATCTATATGGGAACCCCCCTTCGTTTGTTCCGTGATTCAATTATCAATTAATCACCAAGGTAATAACAATCCAATTCCACATTCTTAATTACTCCAATTTAGGAAATCAATTATCAAGGGAATATAGAAAATCCATAAACTCACATTCACATATAAAATCCACGACTATGAGAGTTAGATTTAGACCACCTAACTTGGTTTATTGACGGATGTCATCCCAACAGAAATCCCCAAAATCTGAGTGGCACAACATCATCGATCAAGCTCCAGATCTAAATCCATAAACCAAAATTAAGATCAAAGACATCAAGATCCTGAAAATATAGATCTAGATCCATAATCCTAGATCAAGATCTCAACTCATAGGTTTAGATCCATGGAAAAAATGGATATATTCCATTAAATGATCAAGGAAATATAGAGGAATGAACGAGAGAAGCAATGAGATAAAATCCAATTATCGAGAAGAGAGAAGATCTTCAATCCGGGCTTTCGATATCAAATAATGATGTTCGAATCACCTTTTATTCCTTATAGAAGGATTTGGGATCACCTAGATTTTTTCAAGACTGATCCAAGGTTGAAATATGGGAGTCTTGGGGGTTTGGGTGGTTTTAAAAATAGTTTTTCGGATATTTAGTCACACGTGCACCATTTCTTGGGAAGAGGTACATAGTTAGGAAAAATTGTGTACCAATCATGCAAACCTATATATCCAGGTTTTCAAGGTTGGCATAGTTTAGTCTCACAGTTTGTCAAACCATGCGCAAACCATGCAGACCTCTCTATCCTGGTTTGCACGATTGGCATGGTTTAGTTTTATGGTTTGTCAAACCGTGCGAAAATCATTTACAACCCACTCTCTGTTAGTTTTTCTTAAAAATTCACCCAAATGAACCCCAATCCACTACTCCTAAACAAATGTACTTAAAAACTTCAAAAATTACCTGAAAATGCACCTAAGATGACTCTAGAAAAGGATGAGATCTTATAATATCCCCACCTTATAACATATCATCCTTGAGCTACACTCCTGAACATCTTTAAGATTCTGAGCCAAAAATATTGGTCCATTGAGACCTGATGTCTGCTTATCATTCTCGAGTTTCCTCTTGAACACTCCCATGTTTCTATAACACATTAACTAACAGTACAGTCTTTCCCCATAACACTTTATCACTGCTACCCAGAACACATATTAGATGCTCCTCAAAGGAAGCATCTATTTCTAGGTCAACCTCTTCTACATCAATCACATGAGAAGGGTCAGGGTGATACCTCCATAGTTGTGACACATATAAAACATCATTCATAGAGATGAATTTCTGTGAAAGGTATAATCGGTATGCCACTGGCCTGATTCTCTCTAGCACCTCAAATGGTCCTACAAACCTGGGTTCCAACTTGCCTTGACTCCGAATCCTATGGTCACCCAACCTAGGCGACACCTAAAAGAATACAAGATTTCCCTCTATAAACTTTAGGGGCCTTATCCGTATATCAGAATACAACTTCTGCCTACTCTGAGCCGTATCCATACATTTATGAATCAACTGTACCTGCTCTGATGTCTCATGAATGAGACTCGGTCCCAATAGCTCTGACTCACCCACCTCTAGCCAACATAGCGGTGATCTATAAAGTCTACCATAAAGTGACTCATATGGTTCCATCTGTATTGTTTTCTAATAACTTTTTTATAGTCAAAATCCACTAAAGATAAGTTCTTCTCCCAAGAACCACCAAATTCAAGCACACATGCTCGAAAAATATCCTCTAACACCTGTATGATATGCTCCGACTGCACATCTATCCGTGGGTGGAAGTCCGCACTTAAAAAAACCTGTGTACCAAGTGCATTCTATAACCCCTTACAGAAGCATGAATTAAAGCACGAATTGCGATAAAAAACTATAGTCCAAGTCACCCCATGCAAACAAACTATCTCTCGCACATACAGTTCTCTCCACTGTTATACTATAATGGTTTCCATGATATGAAAGAAATGTGCTACCTTTGTTAGTCAATACATAATGACCCAAATAACATCATTCTTCTTAAGTATACTTGGAATTCTTTCCATGAAATCCATATTCACATCATCACACTTCGATTCTAGAATAGGAAATAACTGCAATAGGCTTCCAGGTTTTTGATGCTTTACCTTCACCTACTGATAGGTGAAACATCTTTTTACGAACCTTGCTATATCCTTTTTCATTCATGACCACCAAAATAGTCATTGTAGGTCAAGGTACATTTTTTTCACCCCATGATGTACCACCCATTTTGAGGCATGAAATTCTTGCATGAGTTCCTCTTGCATACTGGTAGGCACAACAACCTGATTTTTCACATAGATGATCACATCCTCATATATTATCCAGTCTGAAGGTGTCTCCCTAGCTTCAAGGCTTTCCCTTAGGGTTAAACACTCCAGATCCTCATACCACCTTCCCCTGATCCATCTCAAGAGTGTAGACTCCACTGCTACATAAACCAGAGTCATCCTCTCCTGACTCTCCTGAACTACCACATGAATTTTCTCCAGCAAAGTCATCATCTTCCACTCGGAACTCGACTCATATACCAACTGAGTCTGAGTTTTCCTGCTCAAGGCATCAGCCACACTATTCCACTTTCTGGGTGTATATTCCGGTTCAAAATCAAAGTACTGCATACACTCTACCCATCTTCGTTGCCAAAGATTCAAGTCGCGCTGTGAAAAGATATACTTAAATCTTTTGTGATCTGTAAAAACTATAAACTTTTCACCCAAAAGATAATCTCTCCAAAACTTAAGAGCATAAACCACTAATTACAATGTGAGGTCATGCGCAGGGTAATTCTGTTCATGTGGTCTCAACTACAGAGACCCGTAAACAATGACTCAATCCCCTTGCATCAACATAGCTCTGAGTCCGATCCCAGAAGCATCACAATACACCATGTACTTTTCACCTGACTTAGGTAAGATCAAAATTGGTGCTGATGCCAAGCGCTTCTTCAACTCCTAGAAATCATTATCGCATGCTTATGTCCAATAAAACTTTATCCCTTTCTTTTTCAAACCTAAAAGAGGTGCTGCCAATCAGAAATGTCCTAGAGGAACCTCTTGTAATAACCAGTTAATCCCAAAAATATTCAGATATCAAAAACATTATTGGGATTCCCCCAAGAAATTAATGCCTGCACTTTTTTCTGGGTCCACTGCCACACCTTCTTCTGATATGATATGCCCCAAAAAGTGTACCCTGTCAATCCAAAACTAATATTTAGATAGGTTGGCATATAGCCGATGCTCTTTCAGTGTACCCAGGATGATGTCAAGATGTTGGGCATGATTACCATGAGCCTTAGAGTACAGAAAGATTTCATCCACAAACACCACCACAAACTGATCTAAGTACAGATTAAATACCATTTTCATCAAGGCCATAGATACTTCTGGATCATTTTTCAACCCAAATGGCATTACAACAAACTTATAAAGGCCATACCTGCTTCTGAAAGCATTTCTTGGTATATCAGAGGTCTGAACTCTCACTTGATGATACCCAAATCTCCAATCGATCTTTGAGAACACACAAGCTCCCTTTAGTTGGTCAAATAGATCATCAATACATGGAGGAAGCATCATCTACCACCAAAGCTCGAGAAAAATGCTGTAAATATGTGAAACATTTAGCATAATCCATTATGGATATACTTCCTTGGATCATATGAATAAACTCTGAAGACTTATCTTATCTCAGCGTCTCTGGATAGAAGTGATCCAAGAACTTCTCCAAAAATTCCTTCCATAACATATCATCTATTTGTCTAGATCATACATGAATGTCCCACTAGCACTTCACTGAACGCCGTAGCATATAAGGATCCAACTTGACCCTCATCCCAGTCAGAGTCTCCAAATTTTCAAGTATCGTCTCTATGGATTTAATCCATAATTCACCTCCCTCAGGTCCACCCTCTCCAGTAAAAGTAGGAGGGTGATGCAGATGGAACTCCCTTGTCAACTTAGACATGCTTTTCATAACCTTCCCCGGGTCTCTCTCTATTAATTGCTTGAAATAAGCAAAGTTCCCTCGGAACTGTTCCCCTTCCTCCCCATCTTGCACCAATGGTTCCTCAAGTTCCCTATCTGGAAGTTCGTTTTAGGCCATACCCCTCAGCCTCTCCCTCAACAAGTATTGGGGAGGCATATCTCTACAAATCCAAACACACGTCTTAGGTCTCATAACTCAACCTTATAACATTTAAATAAGAGTAGAAACTAACACACCATGTTTAAAAGTTTACTTTATCCCTTTTATCACCATAAGGTCAACACCGAGGCCTTATCACTACCCTTAACCATCCTACTCCTGGGTATTGGTTAACAAGGGTACATACATTCTCATTAATTAATTAAACCATTAATTAATCACATTATCTCAAATTAATTAATTCAACAATTAATTAATTAATTATACACATTTCATCGATCAAGGTTCTCATTAGACACTCGTTTATTCTCATTTTTCATCATTATTTCAATCTCACAACAAGGAAAAATAGTCCAAGTTCAAAAAATTACCCATAACATGTTTTCTCATGAGTGCCTAGAATGATGCATGTCACAATAACCCTGAGTGCCTAGAATGATGCATGCAGACTCAAGTATTGTGCCTATTTAGGACATGAATCAAAATTCAACAACTTTCAAAACAAATATCACATTACACCACAAGTGTGTCACCCAAGGTGAAATAATATCCAACTGTAACAACAAACAACAATCACAACAATCCCACCCTGAGTACTTAGATTTTTCCCCATACATGGGTTTGAAACTCCCATGCATGAGATCATTACCAAGCCTTGAATCATCCTAGTCTCAAGTATACCTTCCCCAAATCAGTAAGACAAAAGAAGAAGAAATAGATGAAAAATCCTCTAATATAAATTTGTGATGTCCCGAACTGGGTGCCACTAAATGGTTCCCCAAGCCGGTTGGCCACATGCCTTTAAGCATGCCTCCCCATATGCCAGAGTGTGCCGATTAGCAGCGAGGGTCTGGTAAGTCAGTCTTGGGGAGACTATACCCTCTTTTATCAGAATACAACACCAACGAAAGCAAATAGCAATAACAGAGTGTGGAAGTATATAAATAACCAAAATAATATCATGTTATATGATATTCAAAACAAGAGAATACAATACTCAATTGAAAGGTAAAACATGCTATGATAATTAGAATGTCAAGTGTCTACAATGCAACTAAAAGTAAAGACACAATGACTCCCAAGAGGGTCCTGAACCACATCTAGTTCCCTATCACATGCTCTAATCCCAAAAAACAACCTATCTCAGGGCCTTGCCCTTATCCTGTCCTACAACAAAAAAGTATACTCGGGTGCCGATCAGACATCCCAAATAGGGTGTGAGTAAAACTCAGTAGGCCATCACCAATAGTGGCTAAAACAAGTCCAGTCAAGAGATATCGTATGCGATTTTATGAAGAAATAAATACAATACATAATTAAATAGTTATAACATTGTCATTTAATCTTTAATCATCACATTAGACCTAGTATCAATTCATGTTTTCCATTTGAATCATCATTCATTATTATCATTCATTTGGTATTAAACGTCATGTAAAGCACCCCAAATCTCATTCAGTGTAGTTTTCCATTCCTAACACTCCATATCCCATTCAGTGTAGGTCGTCATGCCTAACACCCCATAATCTCAAGATTGGATAACTATTGTGGAGGAATGCCATGTCAATGTCCCAACTTCTAATCGGTCTAGAATGCCATGTATAACACCACAAAAATATCAAACATTTAATCATTCTTTAATTGAAAATAATTAGACACATAATTCCATTACTAATCCAATTATTAGTTAAACATTTCAAAGGCCATTAGTTAACTCAACGATTAACTAAGAACATAACCCATTAATTAATTCATCAATTAATTAATCAATCAACACAATTATTATTCAATAATTAATTCTTCAAAATTAATTATCTATATAAAATATTAACTTTTAATAATTAATTCTCACAATTAATTATCTTTGATCAACATCATGGAATATAATTAATTCTCACAATTAATTATCTTACATAGCCAAAAATCATTTCATAATTAATTTCCCACAATTAATTATCTTAACAAAACCAATTAAATATCTCAATTATAATATCTCAACCCATAACCAATCTCCAAAACAAATATCTATATGGGAAGCCCCCTTCGTTTGTTCCATGATTCAATTATCAATTAATCACTAAGGAAATCACAATTCAATTCCACATTACTAATTGCTCTAATTTAGGAAATCAATTATTAAGGGAAGCTAGAAAATCCATAAACTCACATTAACATATCAAATCCATGACTATGGGAGTTTGATTTAGACCACCTACCTCAGTTTATTGATGGATGTTAGCCCAATGGAAATCCCCAAAATCTGAGCGGCACAATGTCATCAATCAAGCTTTGGATCTAAATCCCTAAACCAAAATTAAGATCAAAGGCATCAAGATCTTGAAAATCTAGATCGAGATCCAAAATCCTAGATGTAGATATCAACTCATAGGTTTTAGATCCATGGAAACAGTGGAGATCATACATGAAAATATCAAGGAAGAATAGAGTAATGAATGGGAGAAGCAACGGGATGAAATCAACTTACCGATAAGAGAGCGCATCATCAATATGGGATTTAGATATCAAAAAAATGTTCAAATCACCTTGTAATCCCCCCATAAGGCTTTGGGATCTCTTAGAATTTGTCAAGCCTGATCCAAGATCGAAATATGGGAGTCTCGGGGGTCCAGGTGGTTTTAAAAATATATTTTTGGATATTTAATCCCACACACACGATTTACTGGTCAGAGACACACAATTAGAGAAAACCATGCACCAACTGTGTAGACCTCTCTGTCTAGGTTTGTAAGGTGGTCACGGTTTAGTCGCACTGTTTGTCAAACTGTGTGCAAACTATGCGGACCTCTCTATCAAGGTTTTCACGGTTGGTACAATTTAGTCGCATGGTTTTTCAAACTGTTCACAAACCATGCACAACCCATTGTCCGTTATGTTTTCTTAAAAATTCACCCAAACAAACCCCAAGCCACTACTCCTAAACAAAGGTACTTAAAAACTTCAAAATTTACCTGAAAAGGTGCCTGAGATGACTCTAGAAAAGGCCGGGATCTTACACATCACCACCTTTCAATGATGGATATAATGGTAGATTTAAAATATTTATATGATATTTATGAAATTAATATACTTATGTAATTGTGATATCACATATAATTTCTTACTTACCATTCCTTGGGGGGATACAATAACGTCACTTGTATGTATGGAAGACTACCACCTCGCGAAGCGATGTGATTCATTTTTCACTTATTCTTTACATGGAAGGTATTAAGGATAAATTTAATAAGTATATATTATATTTATGAGATAAAAATACCTCTAGAAATATAATATCACATCTAACTTCTTACCTTCCAATCCATTGGAAAACAATAACATTGCTCGTGTGTACATGTGGACTACCACCTCCACATAGCAATGTGAAGTGTTTTTTTTATTTTATTTTTACATGGATGGTAATAAAGATGTATTTTTTAATATGTATTCTATATATAAAATAATTATTATTATGTAAAGTTTAATCAATATTTATTTTCCTTTCATTCCATCTGTCGAGAAAAATGGAATCATCGTTCATGTGTATGTATGGCTTACCGTTTCCATGAACGGTGTAATCCATTTTCTATCTCTATCTTTTATAGATAACCATAATTACATATATAATTAATATATATTATATTAAAATCATGGTTAACATTATGGATATTATGGAACCCTAATCAAATTAAAATGAACTAAATTACCAAACCAAAACATATATAAAAAATGAAGCAATTATCACTCGAACTAGTGATTTTAACAAAGAAATGTTAATAAATAGGTGATAAAATACCATAACTAAATCATATAAAATATTAAATATATGAGTATGGTTATGTAATAAATGTAAAAAAAACCTAAATTTATCATACAGTAGGTTCAAAAACATACGAAGGAAACCAAACCTGAGGTAAGGGTTTCCCATCTCACTTTTACTTTCGTGAGATATATTCCATATTCACCACATATTCATTTTTCTCGTTCCCATTTTGATATTTTATATCATGAATATATTTATATTCATGTTATTTAAAGTTAAATTTTATGTTATTTCTTTCTTGGGTCTTATGATTCAAAAGTTACCAAAAGTGGTAAGAGTTTATTTCACAATCTGATCCTTACTTGTGATTGTTTTTTGTTTAAGCCACCATTGAGGGAAGTATTTTGTATTTATATCATAAAAAAATTATTTACTTATACTATGGTTATTAATGAACTTTTCAAGTAATAGTACCATTTAACCACTTTTTGGTACTCACAATGATTAATAAAATGTTTTTAATAAAAGGCAATATCATTTCTCTTTTTAGTAAAAAATGCCTTTTCTACCAAAAACATGTTTTCTAAAAAAATTTTCAAAAATATTTTTCACATTATCCAATTATTTTTTAACGAAATTATTTACCATGTTTTACTTTTTACAATTTTTTTAGAAATTAATCTTCATGTCATTTTCTAAACATGACCTATTAAGATTTTACCAAAAATGTGAAAGGAATATTTATTTTAACATGTACGACATGAATGGAATTTCCCACCATATTGACCAATAAATGTTTTAAAGATTAATTTATAAATTTCAAAGGTTATTTTCAAAATATTTTGTTAAATTTTAGTTTAAAAAAGATATTTTCAAAGTGAAAAGGTTATTTTCCTAAAAAAATGTTTTTAATGATATTCTTATGGTATTTCTATTCATCAATGACATCAACCCTTTATTGTACTTATGATTAACTATGGATATTTTGTATTTATATAATCATTATTATTTATTTGGATGATTTATGATCATTTTGACCATGGATTTACAATTATATTACCATTCACTATATTACTCTCGATGGTTTATGATTATGTTTATTATATTTTGGTAAGTATTAACATTTTCTATTTTAGTTTTTCAATATGAATGTTTATGTTGATTATGTTTCACCCCCTTCATATGATGAATGAATTTTAATTATTAAGTGATGGGTGGGGATAAGAATTACATATCCACTAGATGCATCGACAAGTATCATGAGAAATATTATTTAGGCAAATTAAATTGGTTTTTACCCATAGTTTTAAACTATCTTGTGAAAGGTCTTGAAAGTATGTTTCAGATGTTTGAAATTATGTATTCCATAATTATGAGATCAATTTTTTTTATGTCCATGTGAATATTCAATTAGTTATAATATCCATGGATAATTGTCAAGCTCATGTGGTTATGTATATGGATTTATTTTATCATCATTTATTCCTGCTATATTATGACCAAGTTATTATTTAAATGGAATGCATTTCAGTTAACTATATTTCCATGTTTATTATGATTATTTATTAATGATATATTTTGATGTAAGCTTACCCTTAAATAGAATTTGAGCTCTACCCTTTATTATGTTTTATTTTTCCCTAGATACTAAGAAGGGTTTTTTGATTGATATGCAGGGATATGATAAGGGGAAATATGACGTTTACAAAGAAAATACTATGTGTATTTTATTTTTTCAATTGTAAAGAAAATTTCAAGACTATTTATCCCTTAGAGATGAGATTCCTTATATATTATTCTAATATAATAAAGTAACCACTGAATTTGGGCTACTAGGTTCAGGGTCTTTATAGTTGGTATTATAGAAATTTTAGTAAAAACCATGAGAACTAGATTTTGGAAAATATAGATTATGGAACATAACCCTATGATAAAAATTTAGGATAAGTATAGTAGAGCATATTAATGGTTTTTTAAGGTATATATTATGTAGTTTCCCCTATAAATAAATCCTTTTATGGATACTATAAGTGGAAGTGGTTCTGATATAGATGTACCTAGGGGTAATAACTTTGAAAAAGGTGAATCGGCCTTGAATTGAGTAATACTTGGTACATAAAAATTAGACTTACTAAGCACCTAATTTTATTCTCTTAGGGGATTTGATTGGATTAATTCACATTTTATTTAAAAAACATTATGAAGGTTTTGAAAACATTTTTGTGATTTGGAAACTTTCCCAAAGAAACCTGTTTATGATTATGAGATTAGTCATGCATAAAATTTTCAATTTATGTTATGTGTTTTACTAGTTTTGGGATTATAAATTTTGATACAAAATGTTATGATCTAATCCAATGTATTCCATTTCTTAGAAACGACACCTAGAGGAAGGAATGAGAACCATATCAAAGAACGTAATCTAGAGTGTAATAATGATCATTTCCTTTATGGGATTAATCTAATATTTCAAAGGGAAATAGTCTCCCAAATATTCTCATCATAAGAGGATATAACATCATGTGATATCAAAAAAGAGAAAAAATTATCTAAGTATTATGTCTTCAAATGTAATAAAGATAAGAAGAGGATGATAGAGCAAAAAAATGAATAAGGAGAAGAAGGGAAAGAAGGGTTTTTCCACATGTGAAAATTATGGAAAGAAACACCCAGTTACATACTTTAAGGGATGGAAGTTTTCTTCAAGTTTGAATAGAAAAGTCATCAGGAACATGAATGCATGGGCAAGAAAGACACTTTTTACATTCAGTGCTTCAATTGTAAGGAGATAGGTCACTATGAAAATGAATTCCACAAGCATCAAGGGAGTATAACTCAGAAGAAGCTAAGGGATCAAGGTCCAGCTTATTCTATTACTATAGATTAAGTGGAATTATTAATGTAATCATGTTTGGATTAAAGAATTATGTTATAGGAGTATTTTATCAATGATATTATGATTATAATAATTATGAAATGTATAAGGATTTTACTATATCACTTTTTCATTAAGGATTTGAGATCATATGTTGAATGGTGCTGATTACCAATAAAAGTGACTCAGTGGTAAGTTGATCTTTTATGAAAACACGTGATTGAGGGAAGATAACCCTTAATATGTGTTCAATGTCAAGATAATAATGGTAAAGAGATATTTATGGGATAATATTGGTGACATTGAAATTGTTTAGTGATTTTATGGTTTATGTTATCTTTTCTGGATTTTACTATATGTTTGGATTTAGAGAATATATTTGAAAATCTAAGATATTATTTTTGAAATAATGAATGTTTTCATTAAATTTTTATAGTGATCAAAATATTCACATATTTTTAATGTGATATTAAGAGACAATTTATATTATATAGGAAATATAATGATGATTTAGTGACCTTAATTCTAAATTTTTAGACTTTGAATTTGTTCAAACATATTTTGGATGAGTCTTAAGGATAACCATTTATAAAATAGATTACGTTGAATTCTAAGAGTTACTATTGAGGTATTAGAGATTAATTTATTATATTGGATAATTTTTTCTAATGATTTTGGTTTTAGTAAACATAGGAGGGATAACTTGTTACTATTTTATGGATCTTATGATCTATTAAAAGGTTAATTTTAGTGCTTCAGGCATAAAAAAGTTCATATTGGATATTCATTTATTAAAGTAAGTAATGACTTAGAAATTGATAGAAGCATGACCAATAGATGAAATTATTCTTAAAAAGATATTAATTAATTATCCTTTTTAGCGTTCTCTATCATGATAGTAAAATAATTCATCAACTTTAGGAAAAGGATCTTGAAGATTTATTTAATCATATTAACTTCATATTTAATGAATCAAATGGTATTTTAACTCATAAAAAATTTATGTTTTTTTGGTCCTTAAATTTCTATTGATCATTAACTTTCTTGTGATCAATTATCTCTATCACTCTCTATAATTATTTATTATTTTCTTTAATTTCCATATCTTCACTTCCCACCAGTGTTCTCCTACTTGGAAACCTATTTATGTTTTATTCTAGATAACCTATGTAATTCCCTTTATATTTTATAAATAGTATGTTTTATTAAAACTTTTTATGATGTGTGTTTCCAAAAAATGTATTTTCAAATGAAAACCCTTAATTTATGAGATCAAGATTAAATTGCGAAGACACAATTTATATAAGGGGGTAGAATGTAATGCCCCAAGATTTTAAGAGGAAGATATTATTCAATAGAATATATGACACAAAACATAAATCTTAGAAGATAATAAAAACCTATATACTTTATGATATATTTATTTTTATATAAATTAAATCTCTTTGATAGGTTGTGATGCACACAACATTGGGTTTGAACAAAACATGACACTCTTAAAATATTATTATTTAAACATGATCATTATAACATAACAGTTATGTTGAAGAGTATGGATAATAATAAATAAATTATAAAAATTATATTGTTTAAACATGTATAAAATAAATTAATTGGATATATATATTTTATAAATTAAAATAAAAGTCATTCAAAATAAAAATAAATACTTTTTAAAAAACTGTATTTTTTAAAAGGAGGTTCCATTACACCTTACACATATATTTTAAAATTATTTTTACCAATTTTATAAAATTTATTTGAAAAAATAAACATCATTTTTTAAATCTAAATGTTAAAATTATATTTGGGTAAGTTTTTTGTATTTTTCTCAAAAGAATAATTTTTGGATGAATAGTGAAAATACTAATTTTTATTGAAAACTTCCATTTAGTTTAAATAATTCTCAAGGTTAAATTATATTTTAAATTGGGTTTAAAGTAAAATTTGTTCAATTATATTGAAATTTAACTAATTTAGTTCATTTGAACCAATTTCATATTGAATTATGATATAATAAATTTTTTAACTTTTAAAAGTTTTTCTTTAGAAAAACCATTTTTTCGATACGTTTGTAGGTTTAATTTTAAATTTAATACTTACACTTAAATGAATTTAAATTTTAAAAATAAATTCCATAATAGGAATTTAGAATAATTTATATTATCTAATAATGAAAACTTAATTTTTGACCATAATAAATAATGGAAATATTAAAAATTAATTATCACAATTAAGGTAAAAATGGTTTTATTGGGGGTTAAACTAAGATGAAAAGGGTTAAAATTGTCCTCAAACTTTTCAAAAAACCCTTTTATGGACATATTTATACATTATTAGCTCTAAGGTTCTATAATGACTCAATTTGGAGGCTTTTTTCATGATAAAAATGTGGGTATCACTTTATCTTTTGAAAAATTTTATGTGTATATATACAAATCCTTTGACATGTAATGTCATGAATTTATTTATTATTATGACATTTTAAGTTTCATTTAATTTTATTCTTTAATGGGTATTTCTATTCAAATTTTCCAAAGTGGTAAGGGTTTTATGTTACAATCTCATCATTATCAGGATTTTTCATGATTATGATTCTAATGATGAGATATTATGATCTATCTCTCAAGAAACACATATATTTTCTTCTCCTATGTTTATGTCATGAGAATAAATCTTTTCCCTTAATTTTACTCTATTTATGTACTATATATTTCAAAATTATTTTTTAATAAAAATTATATTTATTTCTCTCTTCGGTTGTAAACCCTTTTCTTCTGAAAACTATGTTTTCTAAAAATGTTTTCAGAAAATGTTTTCAAAATTCTCCAAATGATTTATTAAATACATTTTTACCCATGTGTTAATTTTGATAAAATGTTTTTAAATGAGTATTATTGTTTATTTCAAGACAATTACTGTTTGTATTTTATTGAAAATATGAAATGAATATTTGTTTTTACTTATATGGAATGAAAAAAAATTCCCACCATCATGAACATTATTTTATTTTAAGATTCCATTATAAATTTTCAAGTTCATTTTAAAAGAAAAGGATTTTCAAAATGTTTTATCTTTTGAAAATTGGTTTTCAAAGTGAAAATGATACTTTAATTAAGAAATGTATTAAATGATTTTTTAAAATCTTCCTTTATAATAATTAAAGTTTACTTCCAAAGAAAAGTATTTCCAAAAATATTTTATTAATTTTTAGTTTTAAAAAATTTATTTTCAAAGAAAATTTTTCTTCCACAAGAAACATTCCTTGTGATTTATCTTTCAAAATAATTCTATATATATAATGACATTATTTGATGTAAATTATGATTTTCTTAGGATATGAACAAAGGATACCATTCTTATTCTTTATTTAAATTATTTATGATGAAAATTTGTTTATGAAATCAAGTTATCTTACATGGGTTATGTGATGATAAAATTCTTATCAAACCCACTTATTTTTCCATGGTTTATTCTATGATGAAATGATGAGATGATTATGAAACCTATCTATTTGCCACAGGTTATGATATGATGAAATTTTTATGGAACCAATTTAATTTCATGGGTTATGATATGATGAATGTTTTATGATCTTGTGGAATACATATGTATAATTTTCATTATATTATGTGTGGAACCTATATATCCCTTAAATGCATTTGATAAATATTTATATCTCATGAGATTGATAGGACTCGAATGATGAGTAAACCTGATTCAGTAGGGGGCTTTGTCTGCTATGATGATATTGGGAGTGAACCTTGTCTATTATTATGGTTTGGGGAGAGAACCCATTCCACTATGATAGCTTTGGATGTGAGCCTTAACTACTATGGAAATGATTTTATATGCTTATGCGTATGCCACAATTCCATATCTTATGAAAAGTTATGTTCTCATGGATCATGTTATTTGATTTTATTACAATTTAGGTCTTATAAACTACTAATATTTATTCCATGACTCAAGATTATGATCTTTGATATACAGTTTATGGTTTTCATGTGTTATTCTCATGTTCTAATAGCCTTATGTTCATTTTATTCTCATGTATCTTCCTTGTTTACCCTTACTGATCATTTGAGATCATCCTTTCTTATATTTCCCTCCCTAGGTTATAAAGAAAGGTTTTAAGTAGGGTATATTTTTTAAAAGTACTAAAGGAGAATATATTTATGTGAGATGTTTAAGATATTTAAAAATATTAGAAGATTGTGTACCTAGTCTCCAAATACACTAATCTGTTGCAGTCATGAAGCATGTTTTTATGTAATGCATTAAATATTCATATAAAAATATGTAATATCCATGTATGAAGAGACAGGGTCACTATAGTTGGTGTTAGAGGAATGGTTTAGTCAACCTTTAGAAACTAGGATGAGAAAACATTAGTGATATTTCTTGAGATATTTCTAAGGATATGTCTAGGGATATATATAAGGATAATTATAAAGATAATTAAATGTATAAGAAAATGTTTTGAAATTTTAGTAAAGGATAGATAAATTGGTTTCCAAGAAATTACATCCCTACCTAGATACTACAAGTGGATGTGGATCTATAATAAATGTACCTAAAGGCAATAACTTCAAAAAGGGTGAATTGAGAAGGACTTGACCATCACTTGGTGCATGAAAACATGCATTGTTGCACACATACTTTGAACCTACTAGGGGATATGCTTTAGAAATCCACAAACTCTTTATGAACCATCATGAAGCAATTAAGCAGATGATTACTATGAATGACCTAGGATAAACATAATTTTTCATAGATTAAAAATAAGGTGTCATTATTTAGACATCCTATATATTATTTTCACGATTATTTGGTTTCCCATTATGATTAGCGTTGCTCACACTATAATTTTTGTTTTTATTCCATGATAGGAACCCAAAGGAATAGGTTTAACATTGAATGTGATGGATAATTTTCCAATGACTATCCAAGTGGGATGATGAATGGACAAGAGTATATTGTAATTATTCCTAATCATTTATCATAGAGCATGATTAACGATGTGAACCTTAACCAACTATCATAATAACCAAAGAAGATAATGATAGAGTTATCTGTTAGTTTAGGTAGTGGATACCATGGGGGAAAGAAGAATTAGTTTCTTATATTTCAAGAATGTGGGAAGAATCACTCAAGGAAATGTATTAGAGGGACAAAAAGATGTTTTTGATGTGGAAAATAAGGACACAAAGAAAGTAACTTCAAAGGAAAAATAAAAAGTTTGGTTAACAAAATGGATGAGAATAATGGTCTCCCTAAGGTTTCATTGAATTTTGAATGATTTAAATGTATAAAGTGTGGGAATTATGCAAATCAATTTCCCAAGGGGGAAGCTCATGAATATAATCAGAAAGGTTGTATGAGTAACAGTTTTTCTGCTGATGATGAAGAGAGTATGAATGTCATATGAAAGGAAAATGGTATTAAGGAATAAGATTATGAATCATAGTTAATGTATAAAGTATTAGGTGTAATAATTTAAGTGTTTATGTATTTGAATGACATAATTATTAATCTATATAAGGATTGTTTGTAGAAAATTTTCATTAAGTATTTTCAATAATATGTTGAATAGTACCAATGACCTAGAAATGTAATTTAATGGTAAGGTAATATTTTATAGAAAATAGGTGATTAAGGGAATATAACCCTTAATATGTTCCTTAGGTTGAGAAAATGGTGTTTAGTTTGGTTAAAGATATGATTGATATAAATAAAGTAAATTGTATAGTATTGATGACCTCAGAATTAATAAAGTTTTTTTTTGAAAAAGTGGTTTATGTTATCATTGATGGAGTTTACAACATTATTATATTTATAGAATATGTTAACTAATCTATGGTTTTATTGATGTAATGTGGAAGCATGAATGTTTTCATTGAGGTTTTATGGTAATTCTGGTTATTACTAAGATTTAGGAGAATATATGACCATGGTATTATCATATTTGGAATGTGACCATTAAGAGCTTCTTAATGTTATTTGGAGGATTAATGTTGAGTTTTGTAAATTTAGTGACATTCTTTATAAATTTTGAATTTTAGAAGGGTCATATGGTTAAACATTTATGGAATGATTTAAGTTGAACTTTGGATAAAATTTTATAGATTAATGTATTACTTTACCATATAAAGATTTATCCATATTGGATAACCAGTGTTAAGTTTTTTTTTAAACTGGAGATAGAAGGAATGACTTATCATTCTATTATGGATTTTGTTTATTGTTTAATACAAGAAAAATAATAATCACTTAGAGTTTGAGATGAAGTGGAAATTGATCAAGGAACAACCAAAAAATGAAATTATGAATATGAAATAAATGTAGGTTCCGGGTGCAGTGGAAGCGTGTGATGGGTCATGCCTAACTTTCCTTTTTTCATGATTGATGATCAATCGAAGATTTAAAAAATGATAAATTTTGTGATCAATGAAATTGAAACAAATAAAACTAGACAAGGGATATAACACCAGAACCAAGTGTAGGATCATCACATATTTTTTACAATCAATTTAATTAAGTAAAGAATTACCTTCTATGAATTATTTCTTCATTGATGGATCTGACAAAAGATCCTCATTGCACTATCATTGAATTATATGAATCAAGAGAAAATTCTCTCAAGTTGTGATCAAAAAATGTTCCACAAATCTTTGAACATCGCCTTAGGAATTTACAGGTGATAGCATGACATATCCTATCACTTGCATCGTTCGCCTTTGATCTCCACAAGAATCAATTCCAAATAATTCTCCTTGATCTCTCTAGACTTGAGAGTGGGAGTTAGAAGAAGATCTATCTCTATTCTTGAGAACGTTCTTGGAGAGGCATCTCTCTAGAGATTGAGAGGATTTCTATGGCTATCATGCACAACAAAAATGAATTGGTTCTCTTGGAAAATATTATATTTGGGTTTAAATACCGATATAGTTTAGAGAAAAATATTTTCAAAAGTTCCTGTTAATATTTATTTAATTATTTATGGAACCTCATGTCTAAAATAATAATAATAATATTTCCTTGACACGTGATTAACTTGTGAATTAAATTAAATATTATTTAATTAAATAATATTCAATATATATAATTTCTCACCGGATCTAAACAATCGGTCCACCATTCCTTCATAATATTTATCAGACCTTGAATAATGAATATTTATTTAATAAATAAATATCACTACATTATTTTACAATAAATAAATAAATATTATATTCACTAAATAATAAATAAATATTTATTAAACATTCTTCACAAATAATATTATATAGAATAACTGGTGACGAAATATATGTGATCAAGTTTACATGAATAATTATTAAACTGCATGTGAGAATAATATTTATCCAACTTTTTAAATAGTAAATAATAATATATTATTTAACTGAGATTCTGGATACACCTAGTGTGTGACCCTCTAGGCATCTTTCTCACTAGCATGAGGAAAAGCATCCTAAAGTCCAAGTTTAGCGTCTAACAACATGCCAAATCACCCATAGAGAAATAATTTAATGTTGAAATGACATAATACCTCATACAAATTCTTACTATGTAATATATTCCCTTTATCATGATATATCTAATCAAGTAGGTTGCACGCTGGTGCCATAAACCTATGTGCTCGTTGTCTCTTTCTTTGAATTTTTATAAATTAAACTTGCCTATAGAACAACATTGACATGGATTTATTTGGGCCATATCATTTCCATCAAAGGGCCTAAGATATCAACTTATTTTAAATAACAAAAGGGACAAATCCTTTCTCACATTATTCATTAATAAAATATTACTCATGACACACCCAATGTATACTACATCACCATGGTCATATGTCATCACATTTTTCATCAATACATCAAAGTAAATGACTTATAATATTCATTAATAATAATATTAAAGTCTAAGGATCAATACATGTGTAACAAGATAGGAAAATCTAATGACACATATAAATGTTGATTTCCTGTTAGTGGATCTCGTTTACATAGTATCCTACATTGGATATTGCCAAGGGCGTACACCATGAGAAGGTGCCTCAAATTCCTATGAGTCTCCACCCCTAATAGATTGTATCATTTGTGTCCCTCAAATGATATCATTCGATTATATAACATATATTTAATAATAGTATCATAGCATTTTTGGGTTCTCATCATAGCAGAGAACTACTATGAGCTTTTAGCATGATAACTAATCTTATGACATTATGACATAATATGTTACGTATAAGAACAATAATTATGTGATAAAAAGTTTATTAATATTCAAAAATATGAATACAAGTTATCATAAAGTACACAAAAGTTGGTTATAGGGAACCAACTCTAGCAGACACCCACTTTCACTTAATAAAACTACTAACAACCTTCAGTCCGCTGGTTTTCACATGATACTCATGATTCTATTGAGATAGGCCTTTAGTCAATTAGTCTACCATTTTCTCTTCCATGGGTACTATTCTTACTACAGATTCACCCCTCTAATAAAAATCCATTAAGAGGTGATACTTCCAGAGCATATTTTTTGTCAGTTGGTGTGACATTGGCTCTTTTGAAATATCCACCACTGTAGTATTATCACAATACAATTTAACAAGGTCCTTACTACTAGGTACCAATTCAATCTCTTGGAAAAGGATTTCTGTCTAAAAGGAATCCTTGGCTATATTAGAATCCACTATATACTCAGACTCCATTATAGAATTAGTGAAACTAGCATCTTTGAACTCTTCCATCTCACAACTCCTCCATTGAGACAAAAAACATATCCTGACTATAACTTCAGATCATTCTGATCTGATTGAAAACTAGCACTAGTATAACCCCTGATGTCCAACACCTCATCTCCTCTATAAATCTAGAACATATCCTAATTTCTTATCAGATACTTAAGGATAGACTTAACAATAGAAAAATGCTATTCTCCTGGATAATCTTGATATCCACCCACCATGCTCAATTCATAGGCAACATCAAGTCTAGTACATAACATGACATACATGATTGATCCTATCACTGAAGTGTATGATATTTCACTCATTATATCTTTCTCTTATGGTGTATGAGGAAACATTATCTTAGAAATATGTAAACCACATGACACCGGAACTAATCCCCTCTTAGATTGTTCTATACTAAATCTATTTAGTATCTGGTCAATATATGTACTTTGACTTAGTCCAATTAGCCTATTGGATATATCATGAATGATATTGATACCTAGAATATAGGCTGCTTCACCTAAGTCATTCATGGGGAAACATTTTTTTAACCAGTCCTTAACAGATTGTAAGACTAGTATGTCGTTTCCAATAAGTAATATGTCAAAAAAATATACCACTAGGATAAAAACTGCATTTTCACTAAATCAATTGTAAACACATGTCTTACATTTATTCTTAATGAAACTAAATTCTTTTATACCTTCATTGAATCGAATGTTCCATGACTTGGATGCTTTCTTCAATCCATAAATGGATCTCTACAACTTGAAAATCCTTTTGACATCACCTGGAGTCATAAACCCTTATGGTTATGTCATACATACATATTCTTGAAGGTTACAATTATAGAATTCAGTTTTGACATCCAAATTCTAAATCTCATAGTCATGGTAAGATATTATAGCAAGTAGAACTATTATGGAATTAAACATAGAAACTGGTGAAAATATTTCATCGTAGTCAATTCCTTGAAGCTGTTTAAACCCTGTAGCCATTGTCCTTGATTTATAGGTATTTTCTTTACCTTTCATGTATAGTTTTCTATTGAATATCAATTTTCAACATACAGGATTTACATCAACTGTAACATCGACCATAACCCAAACTTGGTTTTGATGCATGGAATCCATTTTATAATTCATAGATTCTTTCCATCTTGCAGCTTTTCAGCTCTCTACTACCTATTTATAGGATAGAGGTTCATCATTTTCAACCAATAATGAGTCACCATATTTGGTGACTAGAAAACCATATCTCTCTGGTTCTCTTACTTCTAATGTTCTCTGATGCAGTACTTGTGTTTCAATAACTCCTTATTCCACATGGGCCTATGGAACCTATTCCTATACCAAATCTTGTGTAACTTGAGCATCAAATTTGTAGAAGTTAATCATACTCCCACTATCCTTTTTGAAGATGTGCTTCCTCTCAAGAAAGATGACTTGTATGAAAACAATCACTTTCTTATCCAAGGGGTTTTATAGGTAGTATCCCTTTATTTCCTTGGGATACCCTATCAAGATAAACTTTGTTCCCTAGGGTGCTAGTTTGTTGTATAAGAAGGCATTAAAAAAATTATCACAACCCCATACACATGAATGTGACAAAATATGTTTCTTTCCAATCTATAACTTGAAGGGAATTCCATTTTCTTCTTTAGTTAGTACTCAGTTTAATGTATATGCTGTATTTTTTAATGTATATCACCAAAAGGATAATAAATGATCTGTATGACTCATGATAAAACTTACCATGTCTAACAAGGCATGATTCCTACTTTTTCTAACACTATTCCACTGTGGTTTATAAGGTAGAGTGAGTTGAGATAGAATCCCAAAATCCCATATAAAGTTGATAAACTCTTGGCTAATATATTCAACACCTAGATCCGATCCAATCTTCTTTATCTTCTCTCCAAGTTGATTCTATACTTCATTCTTTAATTCTTTGAATTTATGAAAGGACTCAGACTTATACCTCCTCTATTAGATATAACCATATCTACTCAAGTCATTAGTAAAAATTATGAAGTAAGAATACCCACCTCTAACTTATACTGGAAATGGTCCACACACATCAGTGTGTAGAAATCCTAGAATATCTGTGTCCCTTTCACCCTATCCACCAAATAGTGGTTTGGTTATTTTTTCATATAAACAATAATGACATATTTAAAGTGGTTTTAGCTTAGAAATTTCTAAATAACCATCTTATTAGAGCTTTGTCAAATGATTCTCATTTACATGACCAGGATGGTGATACCATAGTTGGGTGTTATATGAGTTGTGTGAACATGATTCATTATCAATTTAAAATACATGGTTTTCACAATTTAATACATAAATACCATTATTTAAATGTTCCATACCATAACATATGACATCTTTATAAAAGAAAAAAAATTATTTCAAAAATTTAAAATAAACCCATCTATATATTTTAATGATATAGAAATTATGTTCTTGGTAACAGTTGGTACATAATAAAAATTCATTAAAACCAAAATAATTCATGTTGGAAATGAAAGGTGGTAGTCACCAATGGCTAGAGAAGCCATCCTCACACCATTTTCAGCTCACAAATCAAACTCTCCTCTAGAAATCTTTCGCAATCTACTTGGTTTCTACGTTTGTATACATACGTGAGCACCATAAGCTGTATATAATATCTAATGTGTAGATATTGGAAGATTACACTCAATAACAAATGAACCTTTATCTTCCCCTGCTTATGGGTTCATTTATTCTTCTAATGACCTTGCTTTCCATATATAAAACACAATGCCTCATTTTACTTACCCTACCTCTAGATCTTCTACTTATTGGAAGGATGTTGCTCGAGAGATTTAAACTTGTTATGGGTCTTGGCCCCCTTAACCTTGTTATTCCTTTTCTTATTCACCATAAGGATGGAATTTTTATCATGACCCATGTCCTTATACACTTGGTGAATCAAAGTAATAAGTTATAAAAGACTCTTATCATTAATACTCATAATGTAATTAAAAATAAATCTGGAGAAGGTCTTGGTTAGTGATGAAATTATAAGATCTGTATGAAAATCATCTAGGAATTTAATTCCTAAGATTTCTAAGTGTTCAATATAGCCAATAAGCCTAAAATCATGAGGCCCAGCTGGTGCAGTCTCTCAGATATTAGTTGTTAACAAAGCATTGTAGATCTCGTATCTCTCTTGTTTTGATTTCTCTTGATAGAGATCCCAAAGGTGAGACATCCTGCTATATGAATCCATGTCCACATGTTTCTTCAAAATATCATTAGTCTTTGATGATAGTATTAAACAATGAACATATATAGCATCATTTAAATTTTTCTCATAGAGAGACAACTCTTTATCACTATCCTCATTTTCACGTGCATCCTTAATTGGTTCTTATAGCACATACAATTTCCTTTCATAGAGAAGGATAACACGTGGGAACCTTTGCCACTCTTGGGAATTTTTTCCAGTGAGAAGGTTATCCTTCTCAAGTATGGATCATGGTGATATTTTTGAAGTCATTTTATTGTTGTTTCTACAAATAAGATGATCATAATTTTATTACTTTATCTTATAAAATTTCGACAAATAAAAAAATATTATATTTATTAATCTCACACTATTTTATCAAAACCCAATATCCCTAACCAATGGATTCATAATATCTTATTTCTTGGAAATTATAGTGGTAAGGATCCATATTCCACTTCTCATTACCCCAACTTTGGTTAGACAATCAAATTGAATGGTTTTAGGTAGGCATTCCAAATTATAGCATTATTAACTCATAGTTCCTTGATCTGTTGAGTGGACTTCCCAATCCTGAAATCCTTAAATTGTATTTCCTCAACCCTTTCCTCTCAGTTACACCAAGTCTTGATTGGTAGTCAACCCTTTATGTGAACTAAGTTAAGTCAACCCAAAACTTCAAGTTAGAATTCCTCGATAATTGAAAGTACTCCAACTTTGTCTAGTCAATCACTTTGAAAAATAGTTTTATTTTAACCGAGTTAGTGGAAGTCTATACAGACATAATATATATTATCAAGGGATTTTACACTTTTATGTGTAAATTTACAATTATTATCTTTATAACATGATTTTTAATTTTAAGTCAATTTACTTAAGTGATTAACTATGTCTTAGATAATATTTACGCATAGGATAGTTTATTTTAGTTCTATCTTTAATACTTGTAAATTTGATTAATTCATGTCATCGTGAAAAAACATCCATAATAAAATAACCATGAAATTTGACATAAATAAAATAATAAAGCAGTATGATCATGATATTTTACTAATGGTTAGTTTGTCTAGCATATGATAAACTAACCATCGACCTAGGGGTAAAACACCTTAAACCAATTAAGGTTTGTGATATAGCTTTCCACCTATCTACCTATATATATCTCTTGGATTGGTTTCACCTCGGCTAGAAACTTGAACTTCCTCCACTATCTTGTGATCTCCATCCATTACATATGATTTTACTTACACATAGGTAAAGGAAACAAGGGGTTTACATAAAATAAACCATGGGAAAACAAACCCTTACATAACGAGATGAGATATTTAATTTAATAATAAATTAAATGAAACCAATTACATAAAAAGGTATTGGTCTAAGATCATGATCATCCATTAACATACAATAAATTCCACATTTAATAAAACTAGAATTCAATTCTTCATCGTTATTATTTAAGATCAATCGCGCTCGAATTAATTAATTATCTTATTAAATTAATAAATTATTTTATTTTAATTATCATCTGAATTTACTTGATATTTTCATCCATAATAATTTAAAACAAATTAAATAAATTTATTTAAAATTAAATGTGTACATAGATTTACCTTGGAGGAAACATAGTGAATACCCATCCAAATATACCCGACTAATGTTATACTCGCATACTGTTTACTCTTGTGACATATTACATACATAAATTATCACATACTTTCATGATGTGTACTATAAATTTAATTATTACAGAAATTACATGATATTTCTATATTGTTTAATGATTCAATGCATGCAGAGTAAAAACTATAATACGACTCACATATTATATGAAGATCTGAACATTACAAAAAAATTAATTATATATATATATATATATATATATATATATATTAAAACCCATCACATGGAATATCCTATCAAATTAATTACCACATAAAAGAACATGTATATATGTTTTACACAATATAATAAATTAATTTTAATTCTGTATAATTTGGTATAAGTACATGGTGTATACAAACGAGCTACACAACATGTACATTTATCATCATCTATCCAAGGCACATGACTAGGGACTCGGTGTGTAAACTATGCCTCAGAAAAAATGGTGTACATGACATGTATAGGGGGTACATGGAATGTGGTATCCAAGTTACATGGTCACCAGTTAGGTAGGCCATGTAAACCGATACACGAACCATCTGTGACTACAGGAGTACACATCATGTGTGTGGGCTATATGACGTTTTCTCCATCTGACCGTGCACCGGGTAGGCCTAATCAACACATGGTGTAAAATTAAATGCACCATATGTATTCAATGCACATAGTTTGAATTAATTTCCACTTCATTGAACACCATTACACAATTTTTACTTTCATTTACACACTATGTACTCTTGTGTTATCCGACAAGAATCCTTGGCACCTCTGGATGAGTTCTTAGATTTTATTTCATTCATAAAATTAATCTGTTTGATTAGATCTATGAGAAATGAAAGAGGAAGAAGAAAAGATCACAATTAAGTTTAAATAATGACTAAACATGAATTGAAAACTAAATAACAAATGCATAAATCAATCAATAATATGATAATTATAAATAATTATGTGACCAATCTTACATCACTTGTAAGTTCTGGGCATAGAGAAAGAATGTGATGGGTCATGCCCAAATTTTCTTTTTTTCATGACCGATGATTAATCAGATATTTACATAGCAATAAACATCGTGATCAATGGAATTGAATCAAATAAAACTAGACAAGGGATAAAATATCGGAACCAAGTGCAGGATCATTGCATATTATTTATAATCAATTTAATTAATTAAAAAATTACCTTGCATGAATTCCTTCTTCATTTTTGGATATGAGAATAGATTTGTATTGCACCACCGTTACATTGTAGGAATCAAGAGCATATTCCCTATAGCGGTGATCCAAACGTGTTCCAAAAATCTCCAAAAATCACCGTAGGAATCTCTGGGTGCTAGAACAACATATACTGTCACTTTCATCATCCACCTTTGATCACCATGATAATTTCTTCCAAATAGTTCTCCTTGATCTCTCTATACTCAAGAGTGGGAGGTGGAGGAAGACCACTCTCTGTTCTTGGGAGCATTTTTAGAGAGAGAGTTCTCTAGGGTTTGATAGGATTCTCTCTATCTATCATTGTGCACAACCCAAATGAATTGGTTCTCCTAGAAAATAATATAATTGGGTTTAAATACCATTAAGGTTTAGAAATAAATATTTCCCAAGTGGAATTTAATATTTATTTAATCCTTTGTGGAACCCGATGTCTAAAATAATAATAATAATAATATTTTTTTGACATGTGATTAACATGAGAATTAAATTAAATATTATTTAATCAAATAATATTCAATATATATTATTTCTCACCATACCTAAAAACACGGTCCTCCATTCCTCTATAATATTTATTGGGTCTTGAATAAAGAATATTTATATAATAAATAAATATCATTGTATTATTAATAAATAAATAAATAAATATTATATTCACTAAATAGAAAATAAATATTTATTGAATATTCTGCTCACATAATATTCTCCTGAATAACCAGTGACAAAATATATGAGATCAATTATAAATGAATAATTATTAAACCACATGAGGGGAATAATATTTATTCAATTGGTTAGATAATAAATAAAAATATATTATTTTACTGAGATTCTGGATACAGTTAGTGTGTGACTCTCTAGGACTCTTTCTTAGTGGCATTAGGTGAAACAACCTAAAGTCCAAGTTTAGTGTCTATCAACATGCCAAGACACCCATACAGAAATAAGTTAATGTTGTAATGGAATAATACCTTATACAGATGCTTAATGTGTAATATAATCCCTTTATCATGATATCTCTAATTGACCAGGTTACACACTAGTGCCATCAACCTATGTGCTCAATGTCTCTTTATTTGACTTTTTGGAAATTAAACTTGTCTATAGAACACCATGGGTATGGATTTATTTAGGCTATATAATTTCCATCAAAGGGCCTAAGATATCAACTTCTATTAAATAACAGAAGGTATAAATCCTTTGTCACATTATTCATTGATGCAATATTACTCACGACGCACCCAATGCATCCTACCTTATCGTGAACATATGTCATCACATTTTTCATTAATTCATAAAGTATGTGACTTATAATATTCATTAATAATAATATTAAAGTCCAAGTATCAATAAAAATATCCACGGATAAGAACATCTAATGACACTAAATGTTTATTTCCTACAGGTGGGTTTTGTTCTAATAATATCCTACACTAGATATTACTAAGGGCATACACCACGAGAAGGTACCTCAAAGTCCTATCAGTCTCCAACCATGACAACCTATATAATTTTTTCCCTCAAATGATATCATCCTTCTATGGAACATATATTTAATAATAGTGTTGTAGCACTTCTTGGTTCTCAAATAGAAGGGAACTACTATGACCTTTTAGTACGACAACTACTCTAAGAAAATTATCACATACTATATTACAAAGAAGAACAATCATGATGTGATAAGTATTGGATCAGGTTATACCAAATATAAAAAAGAGGGGGGGGGGTGAATTGTGTCTTTTACAATTTCTTTGCATAGTTGTGATCTGTACTTTTATATTTATGTCAAAGATTTATCAGTGGAAAATAAATAGCACAGGACACACGATGTATAGTGGTTCGGGGAATAGAAGGCTCCTAGTCCACTTCACCAATGCTCTACTCCACGAGCTTAGTGATTTTCACTATTTGGTCCTCTTATCAACAGACCATTCCACAACTGAGTATAGGCAGTTGAAACCTTTACAATCTAAGGAAAAACAGAGCCTTCTGGTTCAAACGAAGAACCTAATATATAGCTTAGAACGAGAATCTTATCACTCAAGATAAAAGAGTATTTTGTTCGTTGAAAATACTTTCCCAGTTGTTCTTCACAATTTCAATAGAATGTAATTGATAGTAGATGGATTTTCGTCTTCAGAAATGATGATCTTCAGATAAAAGTCATTCTGAGTCGATCCGGTTGCAGTAGATCTTGAAACAACGTTCGCAACTTCAACAACAGTAGAATCAAAATAGTTCTTTGATGTCGAATGAGTGAATCTTCTGTAGTGTTTCTTCTACTTTAATAAACAGAGCTCTGTCGCTCTTCGTAATTAGTAGATTTTTAGATCATGATTTTTCTCTATTTATCTCTTATGTATGAACATTGACATGCATCAGATCTTTGTATATCGTAAGTGTATCTGCTCCTATTTTCTTGTTTTAGACCTTGTATGCTGTGTATATATTGAATTTTAAAATAGAACAGATATATCGAGCGTTTTCTCTGCAAATTCAGATCCAAAAAAGTTTCCTTCTGACTCGTGATATTCAAACATTTGAATTAACATAGCAGTCGTAACTCCCCTTGAAATTTTCTATGAAAATATCCTTTAATTTTGATCTTTTGAATCATAAATAAGTGGCTGTGAACTCACCAAATACGCACTTTAAAATCAGATTTTAATCCATCATGAAATCAGCCTAATAATTCACTTGTAGACCATTTCATAATAATATCATATTTAATTTTCCGACGCCAAACGTAAGGTTGAACTTTATAGCATGCATCTTCTGAACATAAGGTAGATCACAAACGTAAGGTTGATGTCTCATCCTTCAAACGCAAGGTTGATGACATAGGGTTGATAAAAAATGTAGGGTTGATCATCCATACTTTTCTTTTCAACATAAAAAAGTATGATAAATGATCTATACTTTTATAAGCTTCCAAACGTAAGGTTGTTCACAAAAGTAAGGTTGATGAACCATACTTTTAAGAAACAAACGTAACATTTAAAACATACGTATGGTTCTTCTTCCATAATTTTCCAATATCCCAAACATAGGGTTCCTTCCTAACGTAGGGTTCTTATTCCATACTTTTCCAATAACATATGGTTGTTTAACCATACTTTTTTGATAACATGTAAAGTAAACATCGGGTTCCTTTCTTTATGCTATGCTCCCAAACGTAGGATATGAACAATGTTTCCAGAATATTTTTAATTGATTTCTGAACTCTTTAACACTTGTTCCATTCTATATAAATACTTGAATACTCTTCCAAAAATAAGAATATATAAAATATTTAATTATTGAAATATACTCAAAGTAAGATCATTATAAAATAGTTAAGGGTATTTGTGATCATCAAAATAATCATAAAGATATAGAGTATTGTTCTCAACAATCTCCCCATTATTAATAAAAATATTATTTATTGTTGAAAACAATACTTGCTCAACAATCTCCCCCTTTTTGATGATCACAAAACCCACAAAATGAAATTAACTTACAAAATTAATTACATATATTTTAGAATTTTTCTTAAATAAAAAATATTTAATTTTAACAAGATTATTTCAAAAATAAATAAAAATTGTGTTATCCATAATCATAAAAATAAATTTCTCCACCTTTTTCTAAAAAAAATATCTCCCCTTAAATAGAAATAAAGAAAAATAAAAATTTCTTTTCTTATTTTAGAGTAAAAATATTTAAAGGCTTATAAATATAATTTTAAAATAAAAATTTTATATTTATCCAAATTTATCCAATAAATTTAAAATAATGATTTAGAACATCTAAATTACAATGTGAAATAGTTAAAATAAAATGTTGTGTTTATACAAATTTCTCCCCCTTTTTAGGATATCAAAAAGAATGATATAATATGGAATATAACACATTTTAATGTAGCACTGAACTTAAGTAAATGCTAGTATTAACTATTTTTCAATAAGTGAATCTGGATTATTAGAATATTTAAAAAAAGATAGTAAAACTAATAGAAACACACAAATATAGAATGAAACCAAATTTCATTGAAAATATGTAATAGTTACAATCATGATGAACACAAGAATCAAGGTGTGGTAAGGGTATGAGATAGGGTATATCTCCTCTGAACTAATACCTTGATTTATGTCAATTGATCCATCAGTCTTCTCATAATTCCATATCCAAGCTTGATAATAAGATCTCTATTCTCACGATACATATGAATATCTTCTATCAAATTTACTCTAAAAAACTCATACAAACTTTCTTCCTTCTCCATAAAAAGAGTCAACTTTTCAGTGATCTGATTCAGCACAGTTCAAAGTCCTGGTTCATGTGAAGTCAGCTGGTCAACAATAAACTTCTAATTATCTAACAACACTGACAAAGGGGCACTATGGTATTGAAGTTCCTACAATCTGTAATTCATATTGTTCATTGCTGCTGTAATATCCTGAAATCTTCTGATTAAATCAGGTGAAGTACCTGATGCACTAGCTTCACTTGGTCTGACAGATGAAAATTGTTACTCCATGAAGGATTTGAATTCCATCAAATCTGTCTTCAGTACTATATCTGATTTCAACTTTGAAACTTCATTCAACATCTCTCTCTTAAACACTTCAACTTCCTTCTTTAAAATTGAACTAGCTTTCTGCCTCTGAAATTTCAACTGTTCTTTCTCTAAGGCTCCCCTCAGAGCAGCATTTTCAAATTCCAAACTTGAAAGCTTCCTCTATAGATATTCTACTTATTTATTCATTGAATCAGAGGCACCCTGTACTTGATTCTTATCCTCAGCTTATACTTGATGCATAAGAACTATATGTAATGACTCTGTATCAGATTTATTCTTATCTTCCTCTTGAGCAGGTTTTTCCACAGATTTTTCCTCAGAATTTCCCAGACTCTTCCACAGAAAAATACTCATTCAGAACCTCGGTATGTACTTCAGAAACATTTTAATCTTGAATTTCAACATTTGATGGGGGTTTCTCCTCATGAGAATCATCTGCATGTTCTTCCTCTATCACTGGATTCTCTAAAACTGGGTCATATTGAGCTAATTCCTCTTGAATATTCTCAGTAGGATTTTCAGTTGGAGAAGATTACCATTGAGCCGCTTCAACTTCTCCAGGATTTTCAATAGTTTGAGGCACACTTTCATGATCCACTTGAGTAGTCACCTCAACCTGAGAAACTATTGGTTGAGCAGTGTCTTGTACTGTAGAGTCTCTAATGAATCTATAACTTAGAATAGGTCCAGTTTCATCTGGGAGTGCTTGAGTAGTCTGTTCATCAGCTTGATTCACTCAATGTCTTGACCTATGAAGTGCGTTTTGAATGTCCTCATTAGCTGATGGATCAACTTCTTTAAACCGCATCCTCCGTGATACTGCATTGGTTCTAGATTCAGTTACTCTTTTTTTTTGATTTTGCTGGTTGGGTTTGAGCACTTTCTTCATCCACTTCAGCGCCAACAGACATCATTTTTCCTTTGATAGTGCTCCAGAAATATCCAATTTTTCTCAACATACCATCATTGAAGATATTACTATGGTGGCATCTCACCTGAGCATCCACCAATCTTATCATATCTATCTTAAACATAATTTTTGAGATAAACCTTCCAAAAGGGTAAAAACTCATTCTTGCCTCTGGTTGGAAACAGTAACTGAGATACCTCACCATGTATCTCAGAAAGTTCAATTTAATATTACTCATCAGCAAAAACATTAAATACATATCTAGATAGAAAATCTTTTCTATTTCAGACATCCTAGGTGCAATACCAGTTTGCACAAACTTAACCAATATCTTCTGGTCTGATTTCAAGTCCTTTACAAGCATTTTTCTGATATTTGTTGAACCAAAAAAAAGACATAATATCCTCAAATTTATGTACTGAATCTCCAATATTTTGAAAATCAAAATGATAAACTCCCTCATGAGGGAAGTTTATAATTTTTTCAATTTTCACAGATGAGATTGAAGAATCTCGATCTTAAATCTTAGCGATTATCAAATCCTCACCATTTCCGAGACTAAACTGTACTGACTTGAAGAAATGACGAAGTTCTACCTCATATAGAAACTCTGTTTTTTCACCATTAAAAGTCTGTTCAAGGTTTTGAAAAGCAAGATCCTACTTCAGCAACAGGTTCGTCAGATATAACCATTCTAGATCTATGACCTTTCCTTGCAAAATTTTCCTTCCTTCCAAGCACTGCCTCTTGGCAGTGCTAGTCTCTGGCTCATCAGTTCTCTTGGTCTTGGCCATTTCTATCATAAATCTCTGAAGGTTCAAAAAAGGATTAGGGTTTGTAAGGTTCAGGTTCAGATTGACAAAGAGAGGTAATGACTTGTGGGTTCAAAAGGTTTTTTGGTAGAAATGAAATGATTCAGAATTCAAATGGGCTCTGATAGCCTTGATTCCCATGTCATCAATAATCATTACATAAATTTTAAAAACAAATAAAATTGTATGTGTGTATATAAAAATAAATCTAATAAAAATAAAAATTATTCTGTTTGAAAGACAAAAAACTAATTTTTTAAATAGTATTAAAAATAAAATAGAAATAGCATAAGAAAATGAATAAAATAAAACTTTATTTAAAATTAAATAAACCTACATCCCCCTTAATAAAATCAAACCTTGCAGTGGGAAGTGGTTTAGTAAAAATATCATCTAATTGAATTTCAGTACTTAAAAATTCTAAGAATATATCCTTTTTAAGAACACGGTCTCTTAGAAAATTACGTCTGATATCAATATGCTTAGTAATAGAATGATTAATAGAATTTTTTGAAATATTTATAGCACTTGTATTATCACATAAAATAGGTGTATTATTAAAATTTAGTCCAAAATCTATAAGAGTGTTTTTCATCCACAAAACTTGTGCACAACAACTGCCAGCCGATACATATTCTACCTCGGCTGTTGATAGGGAAACTGAGTGTTATTTCTTACTGGACCATGATAATAAGGATTTTCCTAAAAAGTGTCAAGTAACTAAAGTTATTTTCCTATCTAATCTACAAATCCCAAAGCCTGCATCTAAATATGAAATTAAATTAAAATCAGACGTTTTTGGATAGAGAAGAGATTGAAAAATAGTTCCTTTTAAATATTTAAAAATTCTTTTAACAATAGTTAAATTGGATTCTTTAGGATTTGATTGAAATCTTGCACAAAGACATACTGACTACATTATATCTGTCCTGCTAGCAGTAGGATATAATAAACTACCAATCATACCTCTATATAACTTGTTGTAAACTAATTTCCTAGTTTCATTCAAATCAATTTTATGTTAGTATACATAGGAGTTGTATATGTATTGCTGTTTTCAAGTCCAAATTTCTTTAATAAATCAGTAATGTATTTTACTTGATTTAAAACATTTCCAAAATATTTTTGATAAATTTGAAGACCTAAGAAGAAATTTAATTCTCCCATCATACTCATTTCAAATTATTATTTAATTAGATTTGAAAACTCATGACAAAGAGATTTATTAGTGGATTCAAAAATTACATCATCAACATAAATTTGAACTAATAAAATATTAGAGTTTACAATTTTCTTAAATCGTGTTGGATCTTACATTCTAACAGTAAAATAAATTTTCAAAAGAAAAGATCTTAATCTTTCATACAAAGCTCTAGGTGCTTTTTTAAGGCTATAAAGAGATTTTGTAATTTTAAAAATAGAATCTGGTTTTTATGAATTTTCAAAACCAGGAGGTTTCTCAACATAAAATTACTCCATTAAATAACTATTTAAAAAGGCAGACTTAACATAAATCTGAAATAATTTAAAATTCACCTGAGATGCATATGATAAGAGGATTCTAATGGCTTCTAATCTAGATATTGGAGAAAAGGTCTCATCATAATATATACCTTCTTCCTGATTATATCCTTTAGCTACTAGTCTTGCTTTATTCCTAGTTATTATTCCTTGATCATCATTTTTATTTCTAAAGACCCATTTTTTTCCTATAACTGGGTAGTTCTGAGGTCTTTCAACTAAATTCCAAACTTCATTTATTTTGAACTGGTTTAGTTCTTCTTGCATTGCTATCATCCAACTTTCATTAACTAAAGCTTCTTCTATAAACTTGGGTTCTAGTTGGGATAGAAAGGAAGAAAACTCAACAAGACTTCCTATGTTCCTTCTAGATTTTATTCCTGTGTATAAGTCTCCTATTACAGTTTCTAAAGGGTGATTCTTTAGGGTTCTTAACTGTCTAGGTAGTACACATATAGGTTCTTCAGTATCATGTTCTTCTGGACTAGATTGAATTTTATTTATATATTTTTCAAAATCATCATTCAGGTTCTTAAGTCTCATGTTATCATTATAATCAAGTTCATCTATTTGATCTTTCCTTTTATCAAAGGGATCAGATTAATCAAATTTTACATGAACTGATTCTTCAACAATCCTTGATTTTTTTTAAAACTCTATAAGCTTTGGAAATAGCAGAATATCCTAAAAAAATTCCTTCATTAGATTTTGGATCAAAATTTCCAAGATTGTCCTTGGTGCTTAAGGCGTAAACCTTGTATCCAAAAACTTTAAAGTAATTTACTTTAGGTTTTCTATTTTTCCAGAGTTCATAGGGTGACTTTTTCAAAATTGGTCTAATTAAAACTCTATTCATTATATAGCAAGCTTTACTTACAGCTTCTGCCCAAAATGGGTAGGAAGACTGTATTTATTTAGCATAGTCCTATCCATTTATTGAACAGTCCTATTTCTTCTTTCAACAATTCCATTTTTTTGAGGTGTTCTTGGTTCATAGAAGGTGTGTTTAGTACCCATATTTGAGCAAAATGAATTGAATTCCAGATTCTAAAATTCTCCACCATGATCACTTCTTAATGAAATTATTTTAAAACCTTTTTCATTTTGAACAGCTTTTCAAAAACTTTCAAATAATGTAAAATATTCATTTTTAAATTTTAAAAATAAAATCCATGTAAATATAGAATAGTCATCAACTAAAACATATACATATAATTTACCAACCAATATTACTACCCTTTAAGGTCCAAAAAAATCCATATGGATAAGTTCTAGAGGTTTAGATGTAGAAATTTTGTTAACTGATTTGAAGGATGATTTGTGCTATTTGCCAAGTTGACATGCATCATGAAATCTATCACTATCAAATCCGATACTAGGAAAATCAGAAACTAATTGTTTCTTGGATAACTTATGTAAATCATATATATTGCAATGTCCAAGTCTTCTATGCCAAATCCAGGAATAATTTATCTTAGCAGTTAAGCAGTTTACTTGTTGTTTACACAAGGAATTTAAATCCAGGGTATACACATTATCAGTTCTAGGTGCTCTAAATTTAAGAAATTTATCTTTGAAAATAGAATAGCAGTTGTTAGAAAATCAACAATATAACCATCATCATAGAATTGAGAGATACTTATCAGGTTGTGTTTCAATCCTTATACATAGAGTAATTTATTGATTGAGATAGTTTTCTGGATCTCCAACTGTTCTCATTCCAATTATCTTGAATTTGGCATTATCACCAAATGTGACTAGACCGCCATCATTTTGAGTTAGAGTTTTGAAATTTGATGAGTTTCCACTCATATGCATGGAGCATCCACAGTCCATATACCATATGGTCTTTTTTCTCCTGTGACCTACTTCCTACAAAGGCATTTAAACAGATTGTTTTGGTCCCCATATTCTATCAGTTCTATTTGTGTTAGCCAGCAAAGATCTGGGAATCCAGACTTGCTTTGTTTTTAAACAGAATCATATAAATTTTTTTAGACAAAATATTTCTTTATTCCACTTATCTAGGGTTTCCTTAAGTAACAATTCTTAGACAGATGTCCTTTTTCACCACAATAGTTACAAATTACCTTTCTAGTACTTATCACAAAGTAATTCTTGTACAGTTTAGGATTCTCACCTTTACTACCTATTCCATATCTTCCATTTTTAATCACATTATTTCTAAGAATTTCATTTAGTTTATTTTCTCCTTTTTTAAAAATAAGAGATTCACTTTTATATGTTTCTACTTCATTTTGCAGTGTTTTTATTTTAGCTTCATGATCTGTATTGTTTGTATTTATCAAATCATATTTTTCTAGTAATTCCTGATGTTGTTTTAGCAGAGTATCTCTTTATCCTAAAACAACATTATGAATATTATTTAAATACTTGTGTTTCTTAAATAAATAATCATATTTATTTTCAAGCATATTACAGTAAGCTGCATTTTTATCATTTGTATAAATTGATTCAGAATTAGAGTCAGTAGAGTAATAGGATTGTACTACATCAGTTTCTACCATAAAGCACATATTTTCTTTCAAATTAGATTCTTCTTTTCTGAATCAGACTTTGATGAGATGCTGGAGTCTTCAGATATACTCCATGTAGCTTTCATTGCTTTCTTTTCTTTTTTGCTCATAATCATTCCTTTTGAAGAACTTCTTCTTCTTATATTCATTTAATTGAGGATAGTCAGGTCTGATATGACCCATCTTCTTACACTCATAGCATCTAACTTCTTTTTCATCATTTTTGAAAGTTTTTTTGAAGCATTTCTTCTTTTTTTAGAATTTAATACTTTCTGGCTAGCTGAACCAGTTCTACATCAGAATTTTATGAATCAGAGCTTTCTGATTTCACCTTTACTTTCTTTTTCTTTATCTTTCTACTTTTACTTTGTGATGACACTTTTAAGGAAGTGTCATCTTTCTTGATAAAAACCTTATTCTCATTTACTTCATCTTGCATCTCAGATTCATACATCATAAGTGTTCCAATCAGCTCTCTCATGGTTAAGTCTTTGATAGGTGTTGACTGTCTGATTATAGCAGAGATTCCATTCCATTTAGTAGGTAGTAATCTCAATACTTTTAAAGCTTGATCTTCTTGTTTGATTGGTTCTCTCAAAGTAGTTATATTGTTGACAATTTCTGTCAATCTCCCATTCATTTGAGTAATGATTTCACCTTTAAACATTCTAAATGTATCAAATTTAATCTTAGAAGTAGCATATATCATTTTACTAACATTGTCAATTCCTTTATAAGCAACATAAATAGTTTGACACATCTCATATACTGTCGGGAATTGAGACACTCTTTTGAATTCATCAGGTCCTAGACCACATATAATTATATTCATTGCCTTCGAGTTCATATCATATTCTGCTTCTATAGCTGCACTCCATGTTTCAGGATTCTATGGTATTTCATATGGAGTCATAATCTTAGAATATACTCTGTATCCAAGGTATTTTAGATAAATTATCATTCTGAACTTCCAACATCTATAATTTTCTCCATTGAAGTATGGTGCTCTAACCATAGAAATTCCCTCTCTTGTATCGGTCATCTTGCTCTGTGTATAAACCTTTAAAACTTTTAGCTTGTTATAGCTTTAACAAAAGCCCCACCAATGATACCAATTGTTGGATTGGGTTATACCAAATATACACAAGAAGGGGGGGGGGTGAATTGTGTCTTTTACAATTTCTTCACATAGTTGTGATCTGTCCTTTTATATTTATGTCAAAGATTTAGTAGTGGAAAATAAATATCACAGGACACACGATATATAGTGGTTCGGGGAACAGAAGGCTCCTAGTCCACCCCACCAATGCTCTACTCCATGAGTTTGGTGATTTTCACTATCTAGTCCTCTTATCAATAGACCGTTCCACAACTGAGTACAGATAGTTGACACCTTTACAATATAAGTCAAAATAGAGCCTTCTGTTTCAAACGCAGAACCTAATATACAACTTAGAATGAGAATCTGATCACTCAAGATAAAAGAGTACTTTGTTCATTGAAAATACTTTCCCAGTTGTTCTTCACAATTGTAACAGAATTTAATTGACATTAGATGGATCATTGTCTTCAGAAATGATGATCTTCGGATAAAATTCATTCTAATTTGATCCGGTTGCAGTAGATCTTGAAATAACATTCGCAACTTCAAAAGCAGTAGATTCACAAAAGTTCTTTGATGTCTAATGGGTGAATCTTCTATCATGTTTCTTCTTCTTCAATAAATAGAGCTCTGTCACTCTTCATAATTAGTAGATCAGCAGATCTTGATTTTTCTCTGTTTATCTCTTATGTATCAATGTTGTCGTGCTGCAGATCATTGTATATCATAAGTGTATCTACTCTTGTGTTCTTGTTTTAGACCTTGTACACTGTGTATATATTGAATTTCAAAATAACATAGATATATCGAGTGCTTTCTCTGCAAAGTAATATCCACAAAAGTCGCCTTCTGACTCGCGATATTAAAACATTTGAATTAACAGAGCATTTGTAACTCACCTTGAAATTATCCTTGAAAAGATCCTTTAATTTTGATCCTTTGAATCATAAATAAGTGGCTGTGAACTCGTCAAAGATGCGCTTTAAAATCAGCTTTTAATCCGTCTTGAAATCAGCCTAATAATTCTCTTGTAGACCATTGAATAATAATATCGTATTTAATTTTCCGATTCCAAACATAAGGTTGAACTGTATAACATGCATCTTATGAACGGAAGGTAGATCACAAACATAAGGTTGACATCGCATCCTTTAAACGTAAGGTTGAATACAAATATAAGGTTGATGACATAGGGTTGATAAAAAATGTAAGGCTAGTCATCCATTCTTTTCTTTTCAACACAAAAATGTATGATAAATGATCCATACTTTTATAAGCTTCCAAATGTAAGGTTGTTCACAAAATTAAGGTTGATGAACCATACTTTTAAGAAACAAATGTAACGTTTAAAACTTATGTACGGTTCTTCTTCCATACTTTTCCAATATCCCAAACGTAGGGTTCTTCTTCCATACTTTTCCGATAACGTATGGTTGTTTAACAATACTTTTCTGATAACTTGTAAAGTAAATAACGACTTCCTTTCTTTATGCTACGCTCCCAAACTTAGGATATGAATAGTGTTTCCAGAATACTTTGAATTTATTTCTGAACTCTTTAGCACTTGTTCCATATTGTATAAATACTTGAATGGATGGATGAAATTCTACCATGATATAATCATTTTTTATGACATAAATGACCTTTTTCATGACTTTTTAGATTATGGTTTTGGGGTCATTAACCATCTTTAGATCACCCACTTTCCTGTGATCAATGATCTCTATCACTCTCTATAATTATTTATACTTTTATTCCATCTCCATATCTTCACTTACCACCTATGTTGTCCTATTTTTAAACCTAGTACATGTTATTCTATATTAATTTCACAAATAACTTTATCTTTTTGAATATGACGTTTTATTAACCCTTTTTATTATATGCGTTTCTATGAAATAATTTTGAAATGTTAAACCATTGACGACCAAGAAAAATTTTGAGGGATAAATTAATTTTATGGGGGGTTGAATGTAACACCCTAATATTTTTTGATTATTCTTTTCAAATGAATTTAATCTTTTCAATATTTTAGGTTACACATAACACTCAGTTTATCTTGTGTTACCTGAAACACTGAGTTTAAACTAAATGTGTCATATTATTAAAATATTATTATATGACAGTTATAACCTATCAATTGGAATGATGGGTATTAATAAGATTAAATAAATTATGAAAATATATGGTTTAAATATATATATAAAATGAATTATTTGGTTACCAGTTGAATAAAAATGAAAATAAAAACTATTTGAAAATAAAGGAAATCTTTTTCCTGAAAAACTATTTTTATGCAAACAAATATATTTTACATCAATAAATTTAAAAACATGGTGAATTATTTTAATGAAATTTATATAGTATATATTCAATAAACTATTAAACATTCATATTATGTGTTTTTTAGACAAGTGATAACAATAAATACATTTTTATTCTTAAAAATTGTATTTTTCTAAAAGCAGTTTTATCGCCTTTTTACACACTTATTTTAAAAATAATTTTTGAAAATTTTTGAAAATTAATTTTGATAAATAAATCTAAATTTTAAAATCATCATGAAAAAATTATATAAGGGTGATTTTTTTAGAATTTTCTGAAAAGATTAAATTCTCGATGAATAGAGAAAAATAATCAATTTTAATTGAAAACTACCTTTTCATTTATATTATTTATAAAATAAAATTATATATAAAAATGTTTTTAAATTAAAATTAGTTCAATTATATAACTATTAATCCAATATATTTCATTGGAATCATTTTAATATTGAATTTTGATTTTAAAATCTTTTAAACTTTTGGACATTTTATCTTTGAAAACCTTATTTCTCCTCTCATATGTGGGATTAATTTTAAATTAATTTTTTTTCACTTATATGAATGGAATTTGGAAAAATGGATTCCATATTTGGAATAATAATAATATATATTATCTAATAAGTCCAACTTAAATTTTTACCATAATTAATAGTAAAAATAGTTAAATTTATTTACTGCAGTTAAGGTAAAAATGAGTTTACTTGGGGGGTTAAACTAAAAATATAAAAATCAAAATGAACTAAAAACTTTCCTAAAATATATTTTATGGAAATATTTATACCCTATAGTGTCTATGTATTGAAAATAATCCATTTTTAATCCTTTTGGAATGATAAAAATGTGAGTACACCTTTTCCTTTTAAAAAAATTACAGGTGTGCCACTCACCTCACTTATAAAAGGCCATCCCCTATCATCTACTATTAACACCTTTAAACCATTTTTTAGAAAATATCTTCCTAAATAACTTCAAAAATTCTCTGCTATCATCCTAGAATCCTTATTTTGGTCTGAAATCCAACTTAAAAGGCTATTGGTGCAAAAATAAGGGGGATACCTGAAGAAGAGGTAATGTTATTCAATGATAATTTTTATTTTATTTATTTATTTATCCACCTCCTTAAATTATTATTAATCCATGATAATATAATAAAATATATTTATTACATATACTAAGATATTTTTATATTAATTTAATGACCTAAAACCACCCCCAATTCCATCAATTGGGTTACAAAATCATCATTCGTGTGTATGACGGACTACCGCCTCGCAAAATGATGTCATTCATTTTCCCATTACCATCACTCGTGATTATGTATGATGATGGATATAAAGTATATATATATATATATATTATATTTATAACATATTAATACCTATTGAGTCATTATATTGTATATATTTTTTACTTTTCATTATATATGGGATACGATAATGTCGCTCATGTGTATGTTAGACTACCTCCTTGCGAAGTGATGTGATTCGTTTTTCACTAACGCTTTATATGGAAGATAATAAGGATAAAGTTAATGAATATATGTTATATACATGAAATAATTATGGTATTTATTACATATTTATCACCATTAAAATATAATATACCATTTTCTTTCTTACATTTTCACTCACTGAAAGATGATAATGTTGTCCATGTATGTGTGGACAACTGCCTTCACATAGCGATGTGAGTCTCTCTTTTCATCACCAAACCACATTGATTATATGTATAAGTATATTTAAATAAATAATATTTGGTTTATTATATTAAAATCATTATTTTAAGATAAAATATTACTTACCTCATTTCCATAATTTTCATTGAAAAATGGAAACGTTACTCATGTGTACGTACGACCTACCGTATCCATGATCGTAACATACTTGATTTCTCAAAACCATATTTAGTGATTGGTAATAAAATTATAATTGATGCATAATTATAATAATAATTTCATTATTATTATTATTTAGATGATTTAACCATTATCAAAGTAAGAGTAGTGGAAATAATAAATCAAAACATATATGAAAAACAAAGAGGTTATTACCTAAAACATGATTTTAGCAAGGAAATGGTAGTAAATAGGAAACAAATAGTCATAAGTAAATCATATATGATATAATATATAGAATTATTTTTCTATAATTTTTTCATAATAAACTTATATTTATTATACATGAGGTTAGAACATGTACGAAGGAAGTCGATACTTAAGGTAAGGGATTTCCGTCTCACTTTTTACTTCTATGTGACACATGCTATATTAACAACCTATTTATTTTATTTGGTGTGTATAATACCCATGAATTTATTTTATGATTATTATATTGAAAATTATTGTGATTTCCATATCTATTTTAGGAACTCTCTTTCAAGAGGTTTATGGTTCAAAAGTTACCAAACCAGTAATGATTTTTATCTCAATTTTCATTATTTGTGATATATGTCATGTTATATACCTATATTATTTTATGAGGTATATATACAGACCATTTTAAATATAATATCATTAATATATTTATTCTCATAATATTTTAAGGTTTATTTAATATTTTTCTTTCATGGGGATTTCGATTCAAAGTTACCAAAATAGCAATGGTTTTATGTTACAATCTCACCATTTAGCGGGATTATTGATGATTATACTTCCAATGATGAAATATTATGATATATCTCTCAAGAAACTCATTTATTTTCTTATCCTCCATTATTTTCATGATAATACATTTTCCCTTCATTTTTATCTCTTAATGTACTCAAGAGTTCAAAAGAATGTTTTTAAGAGAAAACATCTTTATTTCTATCTTCAGTTGTAAACCATTTTTCTTCCCCAAAGGATGTTTTCTAAAAATGTTTTCAATTTTTTTAAAATTATCGAAATTATTTATTAAATAAAATTTTACCCATGTTTTAATTTAAAAAAATTGTTTTAAAGGAATATTCATGTCATTTTCTAAACAACACACATTTGTATTTTTTTGAAAATGTGAAAATATTCTTTATTTTAATGTGTACGACATGAACCAAATTTCCCACTATCATGTCTGTAATTTTTTTGAAGATTATTTATAGTTTTTCATGGTTATTTTTAAAGAAAAGGGTTTTCAAAATGTTTTTTGTTTTAATTTTTTTTCAAAGTATAAATGATATTTTCTCAAGAAATGTTGTAAATTTTTTTAAAAGATTAATTTATAAGTTTTCATGTTTATTTTTAAAGAAAAAAATTTTAAAATTTTTTTATGAATTTTTATTTTTAAAAATGTGATTTTCAAAGAAAATTTATCTTTCTGAATAAACATTCCAAGTGATTTATCTTTCAAAACTATTCTCTATATAAGAATACATCCTTTTATGTAACTTATTATTTTATTAGAATATGAACCAAGGATACCATTATTGTTATTTATCTGAATGGTTTATGATGAAAATATTTTTATGAAACCCCTTTCTCTTCCACAGGTCACACCATGATAAAATTCTTATGAAACCTGCTTGTTTTTTCACGGGTTATGCTATGATGAAATGATGAAATGATTATGAAATATATTTCTTTTCCATATATTATGATATGATTAAATTTTTATGAAACCCATTAAATTTCATGGGTTGTATGATGAATGTTTTATGATCACGTGGCACACATAAGTATGATTTTCATTATGTGATGGGTGGAACCTATATCTCCCTTCATTACATTAGGTAAAGATTTATATCTCATGAGATTGATAGGACTGGAATGGAGAGTAAAATTGATCTATTAAGGGACTTTGTATGCTATTATGGTCTTGGGAGTGAACCTTGACTACTATGATTGTTTGGGGTATTGAACCCATTCCACTATCATAGCCTTGGATGTGAGTCTTTACTACTATGGAAATGATTTTCTATTATTATGTTTATACTAAAATTCCATGTATTATACTAATGTTATGCTCTAATGACTCATATTATTTGATTTACTTATGATTCATGTCTTATTAGCTTCCAAAATTTATTTTATGATTCAAGATTCTGATCTTTGATATATAAGGCATGATTTTCAAATGTTATTCTCATATTCTCATACCCTTTTGTTCATGTTATGTTTACGTATCTCCCTTGTTTACCCTTACTGAGCTTAGTAGAACAATTTTTATTATGTTTCATTTCACAAGGTTATGAATAAAGGTTTTAATTAGGGTATGATTGTAAAGAGTACTAAAGAAGAGTATCTTTATAGGAGATGTTGAAGATCTATCACGAAATTAGAAGATTACGTACCTTGTCTCCAATGACACTAAAATATTATGGTTCTCAGACATGTTTTTCTTTAATATATTTAATATTCATCTAAAAATATGTAATATACATGTATGAAAATCCTGTGTTGCTATAGTAATCCCTTTAAATAAGGCTTTAGGTATAAACCTAAAGAGGCTTTCTGGAGAAGAGGTAAATTTTTTTAACATGAGTATCTGTTTTATTTATTATTATAACTCATTAAAATAATTTTAAACTATGATAATATAATAACACCATTATACCCTATATTATAATATGTTATTATTTTAATATAATAATCCATATATATCTTCACTTCCATCAAATGGGAAACAAAACCATCGATCGTGTTACAAGAGACTACTGCCTCGTGAACCGATGTAATTCATTTTCCATAACCACCTTTAAAGGAAGGATATAATGAAGAATTTAAAATATTTATATGATATTTATGATATTATTATATTTTTTGAATTATGATATCACATATACCTTCTTACTTACCATTCCGTGGTGGATACGATAACGTTGCTCATGTGTACGGTGGGTTACCACCTCGCGAAGTGATGTGATTCATTTTTCTCTAACACTTAACATGGAAGGTAGTAAGGATAAATTTATAGAATATATATGATATTTATGACCAAAAAATTATTATGTAAATTTAATATCACATCTAACAACTTACCTTCCAATATTTTGGAAAAAAATAACATCGCTCGTGCGTATGTGTGGACTACCGTCTCCACGTAGAGATGTGAATTTTTTTTCAATTTATTTTTACATGGAAGGTAATAAGGATGTATTTGATAAATATAAATTATATATATAACATAATTATGATTTTTTAAGTTTAATTAACTTTTATTTACCTTTTATTCCATCTGTTGAGAAAAATGGAAACAATGTTCATGCATACGTACGACTTATCATCTCCATGAAGAGTGTAATCCATTTTCTATCTATAATTTTTGTAGATTAATATAATTTCAAATATAATGAATTTATATGATGTTAAAATCATGTTTAAAATTATTGAGATAACCATGATCACATTAAAATTATTGAAATTACCGAAGTAAAACATACCTGAAAAACGAAGCAATTATCACCCAAAACAGTGATTTTAATAAATAAATGTTAATAAAAAGGTGATAAAAGACTAAAATTATATCATATATGGTATTAAATATATGATAATGGTTTTCTTATATATTCATAATAAACCTATATATATTATACATGAGTTTAGAACACATATGAAGGAAATCATACCTAACGTAAGAGTTTCCCGTCTCACTTTTACTTCCATGATACATATGCCATATTCACCACTTATTTCTTTGTATGGTGTATATAATTACCATATTGATATGTTATATCATGAATAAATTTATATTTATGGTATTTAAATTTTAATTTTAAGCTATTTATTTCATGGGGATTATGATTCAAAAGTTACCAAAGTGGAAAGATTTTATTTCGCAATCTCATCATTACTTAGGATTGTTTTTGTTTAAGTCCCCCTTGGGGTAATTATTTTGTTTTTATACCATAAAACCAAAATATTTCCTCATAATATATTTATTCAAGAAATTATTAAGTAATATTTCCATTTTTACACTTCTTGGTACTTAAAATTATTGAGAAAATGTTTTTAAGAAAAATTAACATTATTTCTCTTTTCAGTCAAAAATGATTTTTATTCTAACACCATTTTTTATAAAAAACTATTAATTTTTTTTTAAAATTATCCAAATTATTTATTAAATAATTTCTTACCCAAGTTTTAATTTTTACAAAATGAATTTAAAGGAATATTCCGACCGTTTTCTTAATAAGGCCCATTTGGATTTTACTAAAAATGTAAAAGGAATATTTTTTTAACATGTATGACATGAATGAAATTTACTTCCTTCATGAACTATAAATTTTTAAATATCACTTTATAATTTTCAAATGTTCTTTTCAAATAAAATTATTTTTAAAATATTTTTTGAACTTTTAGTTTTAAAAAATATATTTCGAAAGTAAAAAGGTTATTTTCCTAAAAAAATGTTTTAAATGAAATTATAATGGTATTTATATTCATCAAAAAAATAAATCATTTATCATAATTATGATGAAATGGGTATATGTTGTAATGATATCATCCTTATTCTTTATTTGGATGATTTATGATTATTTTTAATGAAGATGTATAATTTGATTACCATTCACTATATTACTCTGGATGGTTTATGGTTATTTCTATTTCATTGGGGTAAGTATTAATATTTTTTATTTTTATTTTTCAATATTAATTTTTATATGGATTATGTTTAACCCATTTAATATGAGGAATTCATTGGAATTATTAAGTGATTTATGGGGCCAAAAATTACATAGCCCCTCGATGCATCGACAAGTCTCATGATACAAATTATATATCCAAATTAAATGGGTTTTTAACCATAGTTTTAAACTATATTGTGAATGGTATTGATAGTATTTTTTATATGTTTGGAATTATAAATTCTACCATTATGATATAATTCATTTATGTTCATGAGATCATTTGATTATTTAGAATATCCATGTATAATTGTTAAGATTATGTGATTACGTATATGGGTTTATTTGATCATAATTTATTCCTATCATATTGTTATCAAGTTATTATTCAAATGGAATGTTTTTTATTTATTTAACTTTCTATATATTATTATTATTTATTCGTGATATATCCCACTTTACGCTTACCCTTACTGAGCATTTGAGCTCACCCATTTATTATGTTTTATTTTCCCCAAGATACCAGGAAGTGTTTTTTGATTGATATGCAGGGATATGGAAAGGGGAAATATGTAATTCTCAAATAAAACTCACTGTGTATTTTATGTTTTCAATTGTAATGTGAATTTCAAGTATGTATCTATTTTACCAAGATTACTAAACTATTCAGTCCTTTGGGATTTAATTCCTTATATATTATTCCACAATAATAAAATAACCACCAAATCTGGACAACTAGGTTTAGGGTCATTACAACTGGATAAGAGAGTGTAGAGGAATTAAGTACAATGATTTCATTATGGAAAGACTGTCCTCCAGGGAAGAAACTATCCAGAATACCTGAAGGGTTGTAAGAAACTATGTGGATAACCCACTTTATATATTTATGTTATAAATTTCAATTCTTATATTTTGAAAGGAATATGATAAAAAATTTATGTTTTAGAATATTTATAAATATATATAAGTTCATAAGTATAGTAAGAGTTGAATATAGGAGATTGAAGTTATATTTCAAGTAATGAAGAAAGCAGTTATTATATTGAGGTCTTGGATGCGAGGAGAACTTCAAGCTTGGATGAATTTTTTTAAATGCTATATATTATTTTTGTCTCACTTATATCATGATAAGATCTTATTGAAGATTAGTATTTAAGTGAAAATGATGATTTTTTTGATATAAATGGTTTATGATAAATATAAAATCAATAATATGTTTGAAAAGTATATAAGGATAGAAGAATTTTTATCTGGGGTAAAGTTCTTATCCAAGGATATGAAGAAATATCATTATATCACCATAAATGGAATATTCAATAAAAAACTATTTTCAGTAATACCTCCAAACATATAGAATACCATATATGATATTGAAATAATAGTATTTGTTATATATTCTTACACAAATAAAATAAGAGTTATTTCCTAAACACAAAGGATTTTGTGTTTCTTAGCATGATATCTTGAAAATTATATAGTTTCTAAGTGACTAGTGGGAGTATATTTGGAATTAAAAAATTTCAAAGTTAATAAGTAAAATATCATTCCATTCAAAGTTCAAAAGTGAATCTCACTTGATATACTAAATTTTTTAGGATAAGATGGTAAAAGAAAAGATTAAAAGTTACATTAGTCACCATAATAGATCCAATTCCACTTTATATACTAAATGAGTTTAGGATATGATTCTAAAGATATAATATAAATGTTATATCAATTACTATAAGATTTCAAGTGTTTTTTTGATGAAAATGGTTTAAAAATGATAATGATACACCAATAATAGTTCTAAGTAGACAACAAAAGTTATTAACATTGTAACAGTAAATGTTTTGTAATAAAGGAGTTTGAATATTATTAAAGAATTTAACATTAGTAATATGATTCCAATGCATCACCATTATTCAAACTATCTTCCTCTATTTATGTTACTCACTAAAGAGTTTAGTAGGTGATCTTTATGAAATGGCCACATAGAGATATCACATAATTACATATAGATGTAATGAGTTAAACAAAACTCAGGAAAGTGAAACAAACATAAAGAAAATATAGTAGTTTATAACATATTATATGATATAAATGTTCTTATATAGATTTTTTTTAATTATTCTTAAAAGAGTTTAATAATATAAAATGTATCATACAAAAGGAAGTCTCCAATTTTTCATTCCTTCATGTTGGTTTCATAAATGTATATATAGATATACATTTTATGAAGTGAGATGATAATTGACCAATAAAATTATGGATTTGAGTTATTAAAAACTGATTTTTTCATGGATTATTATTGTAAATGATTAAATGTTAAGTTTGGCATGAGTATGATTCTTGCATTGATATATGAAATATGCTCATGAGGCACACAAGCGGGTTTTTGTATGTTGTATGACCCATGAATTATACCAAATGGAGGGATATAAACTATGTATTTGGTATAATATGTGTACATTTTACATATTATAATCCCAAATACATGAGGTTTTCAAGATACCTAATATGAGAACCCTTATAATTTGATACCCTTCTTATAAAAGCCTTGAGGCATAAATAACTGGGGGTCGTTGGGTATGTTGCTGATCATGTTGTCGGATAGAGCTCAAGAATGATGAGGTTTGTGATCTCATATGATGATTATGACATATGATATCTCAATTGAGATAGAATGAGGAAATTAATATCCATAATTATAAGGTACATATTGTAACATCATGAGATTTTAAAAGAATAACATTGTGTTTGATAGTGTATGCGACACACAAAACCGAGTTTTACGCAGACCATGATAAACTAATTTAAAAAAAATAATTTTATAAAAATAAAAACGTTTTTTAAATCATCATATCAAAAATATCTGATGGTGAAAGTTTAAGATTGTTTAGAAAAGATTGATTTTTCAGTGAATAGTGAAAAATACCGATTTTCAAACACTGTAATTTTTTTTCATTAAATTAACTAATTTTATAGTCCCATTATGTGTATAATTTTAATTAAAAATAAAATAATTACTATTTATTTATATTTAATATAATTAATCTCATTTTAATATTATTTATACCTAATCTTGGTATAAGTTTATTTTTAGGATTTAAAACATATTTTTTATGAAAAATGTTTTTAGGTGCATAATGTTTGTCAATTTTAATTAATTAAAATAACCCATAATGATGAATTATTTAAAATAAATTAATATATTATATATATAAAAATATGAATTTAAATTCATATAATAATTATTACTAGTCTTATAGTTAATATAAGATCATATTGTGCTGAAAAATGCACTTCATGAAAAACTGTTTTTCGACACATTTTGCAGAAAAATGCACTTCATAATATATTATATAATAATTTCAATTTCAATTTTTTTCGTAATGATTTTTAAAGGCAGTAAAATTTATTTACCCCGATTAAGGTTAAAACAGGGTTTTGTTTGTACATGCATTTGTGTTAAAATTAATTTTACACACAATGAAATTTATATTTGGTAAATTAGAGATAATATTAATAATAATTTTTTCCAAATTATATAACAAGTCTCATTTTATTTTAGTCTTAAAGTATAAATTATCTATTTTAAAAACTAATTTCAGTGGTGAAAACTAAAATAGTAAAAGTAAGTAAACTTAGAGGATAAGGGAATAACATATTTAAAACATGTTTATTTTTTTGTGATGGAGATTTTGATAAAACCTAAAATCTATAAAATTCATTATTTATCAATTTTTGAGGCACTTGGGGTTAGAGTGATTTCCCATTATTGAATAGTTTTAGATATTTAAAAAAATGCCACTACTCCTAAATTTTAAATAGTCACCCCCTCACATATTAACACCTCTAAAGACATTTATCGCAACAAAAACCTGAAAAATATATAAAAAACATAGAAAAACACATTCTAGATACGTTTTTATTCCCAAAATACCAATCCTAGGGTCCTTAATAAGAGATCAAATGGAGGTTTCTCTAAGTGAAGGTAATCGTCATCACCAAGCTCTTTTTTTACTTCTTATTTTACCACCTTAAATTATATATTAACAATAAAAATATAATAAAAAATATATATAAATATACTTATATGTTATTATGTTTATGGAATAATATTTATCTTTCTCTTTCTCCATCAAATAGGAAATAAATTCATCACTCGTGTGTGTAGCAGACTACCGCCTTACGAACCAATATAATTTGTTTTCCATCACTAAATTATATGGATGGTTATAATGATGTAAATAATGGATATATATGATAAATATGACATGATATTTATTATTTATAATTAAAACATCATCCACATCCTAACCCTTCACCTATTAAGTGAAGGATATCATTTCTCATGCATACATATGACCTACCATCTCAATAAAGTGATGTGATTCATTTTCCATGAAAAAATTTAAATAATGGTTATAAAAATGTATCCAATGAATAAATATTATATTTATAACATTAATATAATTATTTATATATATATATTATATTCACAAGAACCAAAACTTCTGTGACAAAACATGCATGAGAAAATAAAGTAGTTAACACCTGAAACAATGGTAATAATGAAATTTTATTAACAAAAGGGTGATAAGATGTTATAATAAGATCATATATGATATTATAAATATGAATATGGTTCTATTAATAAATAATGACATTTTTAAACCATTATAAACAAGTTTAAACCATGATCAAATAAAGGGAAACTTGAGGTAAGGAACTTCATCTCAATTTCCCTTCATTAAAGAATATTTTAATTTTATACAACTAATTTATTTTATATGGTCTATAAACTGCCTATTTTACATGAAATATCATGAATCCTTAATAATTAATGGTATTTTAAGTTTCAATTTGAATTATTTCATCCAAGGTTATTTGACTTGAAAGTTACCTAGTACTAAATAATTTCATAACTCAATTTATTTTCATTAGGTTATATTACTTCTTCGTTGTCTTTTATATTATAAGATTACGAGTTTAATGAATTTTTATTATATTATGTTGTATTTTTTTTTGTTTATTTAAAAGTTATACACACAATTTATTCATTTATTAACTCTCACTTCAACGTTATTGTCATTGTAGGGGTTACTCATCTCAAGTTGTCTTCTTTGGGACATATGTTATGTTATACACCTATCTTATTTTATGAGGTTTATATACTAACCATTTGATATATTATATCATTAATCTTTTTATATTAATGATTTTTACTATTTTATTTGAATATATTTCTTTCACAGGGGTTATGATTCAAATTTTTTTAAAGTGGTAAGGGTTTATTTTATAATCCAATTTTAATTGGTATTGTTTATGCTTGAATTTCCATTGAAGGAAATTATTTGATCATTATCTAATAATCCCATTAATTTTATTATCTTATAGTTATTTATATAATTTTTCAAGTAATATTTCCATTTTACTCTCTTTGGTACTTAAATTATTGATAAAATGTTTTTAATAAATCACAACTTTATTTATCTCTTAATTCAAAAATACCTTTGCTTCCAAATCCATGTTTTCAAAAAATGCTTTCAAGAATATTTTTTGATATCAATATTTTATTGTTTAAATTAAATTTTAACAAATGTTTTACTTTTTAAAAATGTTTTAAAAGGAATATTCTTGTCATTTTACAAAAAAGGTACTTTTTAAATTTTCTTACAAAAAATGTAAAAGGAATCTTTGCTTTAGCGTACTCAATATAAATAGAACTTTATCACAATCATGAACACACTTTACTTTTAATATTACTTTAAATATTTAAAATTTTATATTTGAATAATTTTTTTCTGAATATTCTTTAATTTTTTAGTTTTTAAAAGTGATTTTCGAAGTAAGAAGTTTATTTTACTTAAGAGAGTTTTTAATGATATTTTCATGGAATTTATATTAATCAATAAAAAAACCATTATTTAATTAATAATACATTGGGGATATGTTGTACCGGTACCATAATTAATATTTATTTGGATGGTTTATGATCATTTTGATCTGGGAAAGTATGAACATTCACTTTCCTGATTAATTTTATAGTAATTAACTTTCCCTTAAATCATTCAATTTCTTATGATCATTGAACATAAAATTTCTATTAAATGTACATATTATTTGTACCATGTATATGATTATTTATTAAACCATATATCATTTTTACATATGGAATTTAACTATTAAAGTTGTTTGGTTTGATTTGAAAATGTTGATAAATTTATATTCTTTACTCAATACAGATATTTATTAATAAGGAATATTGTTTATAAATTAAATCTATCATTTGATATATGAGGAATGAATTTGACATGTAGTTATGGGTGGGACCTATAATTATATATCCCCTTTATTCATCAACAAGTATCATGAGAAAAATAACTAAAATGACGTTAAATGGGGTTTTACCCATAGTTTTAAACTATGGAGACAAAAATCCATGATGGTACAAATATCATGATATATGATATCATGAGATCCAATATTAAGAATTAATTTCATTGAGAATTTAGTAATTATTATCTATGATATTATTGCATTGATATTATCCATTGATGATTTTTTTCTCAAGTTATTTATTAAACGACATGTGTGTTCAATCATTTACCTTGCCATATTGATTATGCTTTATTGATTCATGAAATCTTAAACTGTACATAACCCTTACTGAGCATTATATCTGAACCTTATTTTTTTCCTTTCCCTGGGATATGAAGAAGGGATATTTTAATGAGTTAAATTATGAGAAATTATTACACCATTATATTGTATTTTATGTTTTAAAATGTAACAAGATATTCAAGTATGTATCTAGTTTACCAAGACTACTAAACCATTCATTCCTTTGAGATATGGCCACTTGTATCATATGCCAAAGTAGTAAAGTAACCATAAGATTTGGGAATTGGGGTCAAGGTCTTTATAGTTGGTATTAAAATACTTTTAGTAAAAATATAGGGAACCAGATTTAATAAAACATATATTAGGGAACATAACCCTATGGTAGAATTTGAGGATAAGTATAGATAAACATCGTAAAGTTTTGGTAAGGAAGAGATTATATAGTTTTTCCTATAAATAATTCCCTATTTAGATACTAAAAGGTGATGTGGTTCTTGAATAATTTTACCTAGAGGTAATAACTTCGAAAATGGAATATTGGGATTTGATTCGATCTTTACCCGATGCATGAAAATGAGCCTTACTGTATACCTAGTTCGACACTCCCGAGGGGTATGCTTAGGATAGTTTACATTTTATTTATGAACCATCATGAAGGATTTGAATATATGATGATAATGAATGACCTTGGTTAAACCTAAGGTGTTATATATTTAAAATAAGGCGCCATTATTTAGACATCCTATAAATAATTTTTTATAATCATGATTATTGTAGCTCATACCATGATTTTTGGTTTTAGTCAATGAATGAAACTAGGATGAACGATGTTAAAGCTGAATGTGATGGAAAATATAGTGATTGTTAGTAACCAAATGGGATGATTATTGGAGTGAAATATTTTGTGATTATTCCTAATCAGTAATCCTAATATATTATTAACATCCTATACCTTAACCAACTCTCAAACTCACCGAATAAGAGAAGGATGGAGTCTTCTGAGGGATCGAGTGGTGGAAATTAAGGAGGAAATAAGGCTCAATTTCCTTCATGTTAGAAATGTGGAAAGATACACTTATAATAATGTCTCCAAGGAGTATAAAAAACTTATATGTGTGGAAAATAAGGGCATAGATAAATGAATTACATATTAAAAGTTTAGACCTTAATGGAGAGAAATAAATTTCATCCTAGCGATCCATTTATAGTTCATTATCTTTAATATGGGGAACCTGGGCATTATCTGAGTCAATTTCCCATTTTTAAGGTTAACTCTTAGACCAAGAAATGACCTATGTTGAAGAAAAAGGTGTTAATTATTTATGTATTGGGATTCAAAAAATATATTAGGTGTATTTTTATTAATGGTATTTTGGTTATAAGAATCATGAAACATCTAAGTATTTTGTTAATTTTCTTTGAAGAATATATTTACTTATCTAAGATTAACTCAATAAATATGGATACCATTATGGATTTATGAGTTTAAGTTCGATCATATGTTAAATTTCTTAAATGCTCACTTTTTTAGGTTTTATGTGATGGGATTTATATTATTAATTGATATTAAATTCCTTAAAATATAAGGTTTTGCCAAAGGACTTTTATCATTATATTTGTATCATTAATGGACCACTTGGGGTCTCTTGGATGTATATAGTATGTTTATTAACTATATAATATAAAAAACAAAGTGACATGGTAAATGTCAAACTAATTAACTAAGAGTTAAAACTAAAAGATAAGGTTAATACAATGACCCAAACCTGTCTAAAATCTATTGGTTGAAAGGATTTAGACCCATATCCACCTTATACTTTTAATAATACACTTTGGATCCATTATAAACCTAATATGAATTTATTATAAAATAATACTTTAAGTTTTTCCTAAAGAGCCCCTCCCCCCCCTTATAAAAGGACACCACTTATAACCAATTCTTCACACCTTCAAAGCCTTTTGGATCGGACAAAATCTACCCAAATATCCTCCCAACTTCCCTCACATCAAATTTGAGTCCTTATTTTGATCGTAAATCCAACCTAAGGAGCCCTTTTGATCAAATAAAAAGGAAGAACCCGAAGAAGAGGTAACATCTTCACCACCCTCTTTAAAGTTCCTTTCTTCTTCAACTTCTTATTTCCTTGTTATTTCCATTATAAAATAATAAATCCACCATATTCTATATACTGTGATGTTATTATAATTATGGAATAAATAAATTCATTATTCTATCCATCCCTTGAATGACATGTCACCATACGCGCGTACGTGCGGCCTACCGTCTCAACGTTGGGGTGTAATTGTTATTCAATTTATTATTATTTAGATGGGTATAATAATGATGTATAATTCATGTAAATAATAAATATAACATGATAATGATTCTGTATATATGATATACCATCCAATTATATATTATTTTAATATCAAAAGAATGATATTGTCGCTCGTGCGTACGTAGGGATTACCGTCTCCACGAACACGATGAGATTCATTCCCCATCATATCCATTCAAGACTAAATTTCATTTGATGAATAAAAATATTTTTTAGAGACATGATATAATTCTGGATATGAATAATATACATCCCATCCATAACAAATATGGCTCTCATAACAAATAATATAAAGGAAAACGAATCTGTTAACACCCAAAATGACGATAATACTAAAATATTATTAACAAATAAATGTTAAAAGATCATATATGATATCATATTAATGTAAATGATTTTTTATAACTAAATAACAATTATTTAACTATTATATATGAGGTTAACCTTCCATCTACCAAGGAAAAAGTACAAAGTAAGGGGTTTCTTATCTCACTTTTAATTTCGTGAGATTTCTACTGTTCACCAATTATTATTACATGTGGTGTGTGTACTTCCCATGTTTGTATTCATTGTGTAATATACTTTAATTCATGGATATTTAAATCATCATTGTATGATCCTTCTTTCATGGGTGTATGTTTCGTAAGTTACCAAATCAATAAGGGAATTTGAAATTTCAATTTCCTCTCATTCGGCTTTACGCACACTTCATTGATTATTTTACTCCAAGATTATGTGCGGAATCACTATTCATTTTCTTATGTCATAATTTCCACTCCCCTTTTTGTGGATATACTTTTGATACACATAATCACTCCATTGATAAATTATCAAGTGATCGATATGAACTCGATAAGAGTAATTTTTAACCCAATCTCTATTTGTTGAGTTAAATATCCAATTCATTGGTGTTCTTTTTACAAGAATATGTGTGAATGTCCTATAATTGAATTGCAATGAATATCCAATAATATTGAGTGTATTTATATTTTTCACACATAATTATGTAGTTGATTTATCCTTAACCTAAGGATACAGACTTTATAAGATATTTCATCTCAATTTACATTCCATTGAGACTTCTGTGTTGTTATACGCCAATTCACTTTTATATGATGTATATATTGTACTTTGACATAGTATATCATGAATCCCTATATTCTCATGATATTAAAATGTTTTTATTACCTAAATTATTTTTATTCAAGTGTCTCTATTTTGGTTAGGAACTCTAACTAAAATATCATTTTAAATGTTTTAAAGATTTATTATTCCAAATCTTTCTCATTAATGTCCATGTTTTAAAAATAGTTTTAAGGATTTATTTATATCGACATTAAAGTTATCAAATAAAAATTCGTTTTAAAAGTTTCAAAGTTGTATGGGACACTTTGATTCAAAAATATATTTTTAAATGGCTTCTTGACAAATAGTGTGACTTTTAAATTATTTCAAGAAAAAGGGGGATATTTCTATCTAATAGTTTTAATGATTATTTTCATCTATATCAATATCCTTCATCATTCTTGATTGAGGTTAATCTGATGCAATACAATCTTTCATATTGTATCGAATGAGTTATATTTAACTGTGTATGTGCTATTTTTATACCATTCATGGTTTGTGGATAAAGTATTGACATTTCATATGCTAGTTTTTATACGAATGTTTATGTTATGTTTCAAACTTTTCATATGAGGAATGCAATGGACTTAGTAAGTGACGGGTGGAGCCCGCTATAGCTCCACGATGCATCGATAGGTATCATGAGACAAACTAGTGTCTTGGCACGAGGCCTTGACAAAATCTTATTTGTAGTCTCGGCATGAGGCCTTGGCTATGTGGTTATGATAGTCTGGAATTATGCATTCCATCATTATGAAAGTGGTTATTGATATTGCATGTGATTATTCGACTAGTATAATATCCATGTGAATAAGTAAATGGCATTATTTCATTTTATCTTTTCCATATTATGCTGATGTTAAAGTTTAAAAGGCTTTTGTTTTAGTTATACATTGCCTTAAGTGTTTATGCTTATCTATGAAATATTCTGCTATATTGTTATCCTTACTGAGCATCTAAGCTCACCCCTTTCAATGTTTTATTTTTCCCAAGATGTGAAGAAGTAATTTATGAATGACCTGCAGGGATGATATGAGGGGATATGAAGACAAGATGTTGTTGTTGTTTTTTTACCTTATGATGTAATGTAAGAATTATGAATATATCTAGTGTTTCCAAGAATACTAAAATAATCGGTTGTTCGATACTTGATCCTTTGTGATCATGCCAATGATACGTAATAATGCACTGACTCTGGGTAACTGGGGTCGGGGCATTACAGTTGGTATCAGAGGAAGTTTAGTACAAACCTTGGGAGCTAGATTTAGATAAACTCTGATTAGAGCACATATCCCTAAGATAGACTTTGAGGATTAGTATAGAAGAACTTCCTATAATTTTGGTATTGTTGAGATTTTTTGAGTTTTCTGAGCAATACATCCATGTCTGGATACGAGCAGGTAGAGGAGGATTTGGCATAGATGTACCTAGGGGTAAGACCCGAAAACACCGCTTTGATCTAGAATCGAACGGGAACTGGTGCACGACAACGAGCCTTGCTGCAATCTTGGTTATGACACTCACGGGGGATATGCTTAGGATAGTTTACATTTTCTTTACAAACCGATTTGAAGTATTATATATAAGATGAGAGTAAATGACCTTGGTTAATCCTAATGTGTTTCAAATTGAGAATATGATGACATGATATTATCTAAATGATTTTATGACTACTATTACTCACACAATGCTTTCTGGTTTTAGTCAATGGATGGATTCCAAGGAAGTCATAGTGACATTAAGAATGATGTACAAGGTGGGAAAGGTGGTGGAAATGAGCAACAAAATGGAATGTTGATAGGTGTAAAAGATATCATCAACATGCCAAATAAATTTTCTAAAAATATGATCAATAATATATATATTAAACAATTACTAGACTCAACAAAGAAGAGAAAGGTGATGAATGATAAGAGCTCCAGCAGTGGAGGCCATGGAGAAAGGAATACTCAATTTCCATCATGCAGGAAATGTGGAAAGAGACACCCAAGAAAGTGTCTCAATGGAACAAAGAAATGCTTTACCTGCGGGAAGGAAGGACATAAAGTGAAGAATTTCCAAAGAAAAATGAAGAGTACTATAGAAGAAGATAAAAATGATCCCAAGAATTCATTTACAGTCATTTGCCGTAAATGTAGGGGACTTGGCCATTACCCGAGTGAATGCCCTATTCTATAGGATATTTTCTTGGTCAAAGAAGAAGCTATGTGGAAATAAATGGTTGGAGAAATGTTTAAAAAGTATTAGTGCTCCTTTTTGATGGGTTTACTTTGGAATAATTTTCTCTTGTATTTGTAACCCTGTAGTTTGCCATGTGAGAATGATATTTGAGGAAGAATTGTCTTTTCTCTTGTGGATATAGTTATAAATAACCATTTGGTTTTATATGATCATTGGGTTTGAGGCAATTACAAGTTATTATAATTTGGGATGAAAATGAAAGGCATGAGATAACATTTTTGGTTAAATTATGTTATGGTTATTTTGAGGAATTTATCTCATTTTGGTAATGTTATAAAATATAGTTTATGAAAAAGGACAACACACAGACCGTGTGACAACCCGTCGCGTCGGACAAAGCTGTGGGAATCAAACCCACAACCAATGTGCGATTGGAATTTATCACCTACCACTAGACTATGTGAAGTCCCTGGTTAGTGTGACTATTATTTTTAGTTAAATGATTTTATTGATCAATAGTAATTTGATTTGGGATCTTATGTCTTATTAAATGAATACCCATAGTATAGGAAAATGATTTGGTGATTAAGTGATAAATATTATTTTAGAAGATGTTTGCTTTGTTGGGAACACTATATGCCCAAGTAAAATAGAATAGTATGGGATTTCATTTGAGGCGTAATGGTGGATTTTTATCTATGTTTTTATTGTGGATTTATAGTGATTTGGGTTATTTATGGAAATGATTAACCTATAATAAAGAATATGTGATTAGGTTAATTAATTTTAAGTATGCGACTTTAAGAGTAATTGATGTCATTTGGAGATACCATTTAACGTGGAAGACTACATAATGAAATTTTTCTAAGTTTTGAGTTTCAATATTATTTTGGATTTTATTAAAGGATTTTAAGGACAATTCTTTATTTAACTTTGGGGTATTTTTGGTTAAATTTTAGATATTAAGATTAGTGTTTCTTTATCTAATGAAATAACCTTTTAAGGGATCATCAGATCTTATACTAACCATTTTGGTTTTGATTAATCTCTAAAGACAAGGTAAATATATAGTTTATTCTTCATGGATCATGTGATTCTATAATAATTTTATTGTAGCTCTTCTAGTGTGACCAAGTCTTCTGGAATAATCATCGTTTAAAAATGAGTTAGTAGTAGAAATTTATTAAAGAATGAAACTTTACTTAAAAATTAAGTATATAAATTTATGTTCTTATTCAATCTCAGAAATTAATTCCTCATATTTATGTAATGTAACTTAAAAAATAATAATAATAAAAATGTTGTCTGTTTACTTTTCCTACTGGGAAACTAATGACCGTTTGTCCCATCACAAGTTTGTGGTTTTCTTATTGTTAAATTTATCCTGATCAAGTTTTCTATCCCTATCCATCAGAACTTGACACTTATTTTATCATCCATATCCATGTTTTTCTACATGGAATCCTAGTATAGGTTATCTCGGGTGACCTTTGTACTTCTCTTTCTTTCTTTTAAAGTGATAGTTTTATTGACTCTTTTTCTGATGTGGGACTTTCCATTATATTACCAAGCCCAATTTTAAAAATTGCGAGGATGAAATTTATTGAAGGAGGGGAGAATGTAACACCCCAATATTCCACGGTATGCTTCTCACTGAATAATATAGTAGCGCGTGTTGTACGCAACTTCAAGTTCTAACACACACCACAACTAATAAAACTAGCCGTTATGAATAGTAATACCCACTTTTTGAAATTTTATACATTTTATCTTTTAAAATGGACTTCATTTTAGGATTTGGAATATCTAAATTAGCCTAGGGTGAAATTTTGGTACTTTTCGGATAACTTTCATATTTTGATGAATAGTGAAAATTAGTAAATTTTAATTAAAAACATCTTTTTTTAATCAAATTAATTAATAGTGATAAATTATGAATTTGAATGGTTTTAAAGTATATTTAGAATATATTTTTACCATTTAATACAATTTTGGTCATTGTACATAATTTCACATTTAAACCATACATAAACAAGTGTCAATCTTTTGATAGTTATTATTTCTTAAAAACACGCTTTTTGTTTTGACAGCAGGAATTGATTTTAAATTAATTTCTGACACTTCTGTGTTCTGAATTTGGAAAAATGGATTCCATATTTTGAATCAGGATGTCCAAATTATTTAAATAGGTAACTCTTATTTTTAGACATTTTGAATAATTACTTTGGTAAATATTTTATTTACCATGATTACAGGGTAAATCCGGTAAATAAGGGTAAACAAATAATATTATAATAATATTAATTTACCCTAAAACGTGTCTTAACCCTATTGGTTGAAAAACTTTCGACCATGGACATATTTGGGTCGATTTTGGGACCCCATGGATCCACTTGTAAGTGATAATGACACTTTATATTAATTAAGTTCAAGTAAATACAAAAATAACATAAGCCTATATCTTTTAGAAAAACAATTTTTAAATAGGGTTATATATGTTATATTTTTGACTATAAATATTAATTATAAATCTAAAACGATTTCCTACATAATGGTATTTTATTTATAATTTTTAGACATTAAATAATTTAATTTATTTATGACATAATGATGATGAAGTAATTATCTTATTAGTGAAATATTAAAATAATTGATATTATAAATACCAAAATAAATATAATTTTAGACTTTTAATTAATTTCAAGAATTTTATAGGTTAATATGACATGTTATTATTGATTTAATTAACTTTTTTCTAAGTAATCATTCTGTTAGGAATTTCACAAAAATCAAATACCAAATAGTGTCTAAATTGACATAAAAGAGTTTTTAAAACAAATATTATATTAGTAATTGATATTAAATTCCTAAAAATCTAAGGTTTGTCCAAAGGACTTGTATCATGATATTTATATCATTAATGGACCACATGGGGGTCTCTTGTATGTATATATTAAGTTTATTAACTATATAATATAAACTACAAAGTGACATGGTAAATGTCAAACTAATTAACTAAGAGTTAAAACTAAAAGATAAGGTTAATATAATGAACCAAACCTGTCTAAAATCTATTGGTTGAAAGGATTTAGACCCATATCCACCTTATACTTTGAATAATCCACTTTGGAGCCATTATAAACCTAATAGGAATTTATTATAAAATAATACTTTAAGTTTTTCTTAAAGAGTCCCTCCCCCCCTTATAAAAGGACACCACTTATAACCAATTCTTCACACCTTCAAAGCCTTTTGGCTCGGCCAAAATCTACCCAAATATCCTCCCAACTTCCCTCACATAAACTTGGAGGCCTTATTTTGATCATAAAGCCAACCTAAGGAGCCCTTTTGATCAAATAAAAAGGAAGAACCCGAAGAAGAGGTAACATCTTCACCACCCTCTTTAAAGTTCCTTTCTTCTTCAACTTCTTATTTCCTTGTTATTTCCATTATACTATAATAAATACAGTATATTATATATACTATGATGTTATTATAATTATGGAACAAATAAATTCATTATTCTATCCATCACTTGAATGACATGTCACCATACGCGCGTACGTACGGCCTACCGTCTCCACGTTGTGGTGTAATTGTTATTCAATTTATTATTATTTAGATGGGTATAATAATGATGTATAATTCATGTAAATAATAAATATAACATAATAATGATTCTTTATATATGATATACCATCCAATTATATATTATTTTAATATCAAAAGAATGATATTGTCGCTCGTACGTACGTACAGATTACCGTCTCCACGAACTCGATTTGATTCATTCCCCATCATATCCATTCAAGACTAAATTTCATTTGATGAATAAAAATAATTTTTAGAGACATGATATCATTCTGGATATGAATAATATACATCCCATCCATAACAAATATGGCTTGCATAAGAAATAATATAAAGGAAAATGAATCTGTTAACACCCGAAATGACGATAATACTAAGATATTATTAACAAATCAATGTTAAAAGATCATATATTATATCATATTAATATAAATGATTTTTTTATAATTAAATAACAATTATTTCACCATTATACATGAGGTTAACCTACCATCGACCAAGGAAAAAGTACAAAGTAAGGGGTGTCTTATCTCACTTTTAATTCCGTGAGATTTCCACTATTCACCACTTATTTATTACATGTGGTGTGTGTACTGCCCATGTTTGTATTAATTGTGTAATATAATTTAATTCATGTATATTTAAATCATCATTTTATGATCCTTCTTTCATGGGTGTATCTTTCGTAAGTTACCAAATCAATAAGGGAATTTGAAATTTCAATTTCCTCTCATTCGGCTTTACGCACACTTCATTGATTATTTTACTCCAATATTATGTGTGGAATCACTATTCATTTACTTATGTCATAATTTCCACTCCCCTTTTTGTGGATATAATTTTTATACACATAATCACTCCATTGATAAATTATCAGGTGATCGGTATGAACTTGATAAGAGTAATTTTTAATTCAATCTCTATTTGTTGAGTTAAATATCCAATTCATTGGTGTTGTTTTTAAAAGAATATGTGTGAATGTCCTCTGATTGAATTACACTGAATATCCAATCATATTGAGTGTATTTATATTAGTCACACATAATTATGTCATTGATTTATCCTTAACCTAAGGATACGGTCTTTATAAGATATTTCATCTCAAATTACATTCCATTGAGACTTCTTTGTTGTTATACGCCAATTCACTTTTATATGGTGTATATATTGTACTTTGACATAGTATATCATGAATCCCTATATTCTCATGATATTAAAATGTTTTTATTACCTCAATTATTTGTATTCAAGTGTCTCTATTTTGGTTAGGAACTCTAACTAAAATATCATTTTAAATGTTTTAAGGATTTATTATTCCAAATATTTCTCATTGATGTCCATGTTTTAAAAATAGTTTTAAGGATTTATTTATATAGACATTAAAGTTCTCAAATCAAAATTCCTTTTAAAAGATTCAAGGAGGTATGGGACACTTTGATTCAAAAATCTATTTTTTAATGGCTTCTTGACAAATAGTGTGACTTTTAAATGATTTCAAGAAAAAGGGGGATATTTCTATCTAATAGTTTTGATGATTATTTTCATCTATATCAATATCCTTCATCATTCTCGATTGAGGTTAATATGATACAATAAAATCTTCCATATTGTATCGAATGAGTTATATTTGACTGTGGATGTTCTATTTTTATACCATTCATGGTTTGTGGATAATGTATTGACATTTCGTATGCTAGTTTTAATACGAATGTTTATGTTATGTTTCAAACTTTTCATATGAGGAATGCATTGGACTTAGTAAGTGACGAGTGGAGCCCGCTATAGCTCCTCGATGCATTAGTAGATCTCATGAGACAAACTAGTGTCTTGGAATGAGGCCTTGAAAAAATCTTATTTGTAGTCTCGGCATGAGGCCTTGGCTACGTGGTTACGATAGTCTGACATTATGCATTCCATCATTATGAAAGTGGTTATTGACATTTCATGTAATTATTCGACCAGTAAAATATCCATGTGAATAAGTAAATGGAATTATTTCATTTTATCTTTGCCATATTATGCTGATGTTCAAGTTTAAGAGACTTTTGTTTTAGTTATACATTGCCTTAAGTGTTTATGATTATCTATAATAGATTCTGCTATATTTTTATCCTTACTGAGCATCTGAGCTCACCCCTTTCAATGTTTTATTTTTACTAGGAAGTGAAGAAGTAATTTATGAATGAACTACAGGGATAGTATGAGGGGATATGAAGACAAGATGTTGTTGTAGTTTTTTTACCTTATGATGTAATGTAAGACTTATGAATATATCTAGTGTTTCCAAGACTACTAAACTAATCGGTCTTTCGAGACTTGATCCTTTGTGATCATGATAATGATATGTAATAATGCACCGACTCTGAGTAACTGGGGTTGGGGAGTTAAAAGTATAACATTTTTTCACTATATTGATAACAAAATAACCCCTCAACTCTAGGAAAAGGATCTTAAAGTAAAAATGATATCATATTACCTTCATATCCAATAAAATAATGTCTTTTAACCCATAATAGATTTATGGTTTTGTAGTAATTAACTTTCTCTTGATAACTCACCTTATTGTGATCAATGATCTTTATCACTCACCATAATTATTTATTTTTTTCTTCCACATCCATATTTTCACTTCCCACAAATTTTCTCCAACTTGGAAATCTAGTTATGTATTATTCCATATGGACTTCTTATTTCCCTTTCCCCCTTTTAAGAAGAAGTTTTATTAACCCTTTTTACAATGTGGGTTTTCAAAAAAGGTATTTTAAAATATTAAACCCTTTATTTCTAAGATAAAGTTGAAATTTCAAGGATATAATTTAATGAAGGTGGGTATAATGTAACACCCCGAGATTTTAAAAGAACATTGTGTTTGATAGTGTATACGACATGAAATACTGAGTTTTAAGTAAACTGTGATATAAAATTAAAATATTATTATTTAATATAACCATTATGTTGGATGTAATGAAAATTTTTGAACCACATTATGAAAACATGGATAAATATTTTATATAATGTATTTATAAATAAGTACTTAATTCTCAGTAAAATCATTTTTTGATTTCAAAAAATATTTTATTCAAAATTGGTTTTATTTTCCATTTTATGTTTTAGAATTATAATTAATTTATAAATTTTTTATAAATTATATTTTTCTTTAAAATTATCTTATGGTGAAATTTTTATATTTTTCCGAGAAGGTTGATTTTTCAGTGAATAGGGAAAATACCGATATTTCAAATACCATTCTTTATTTTCATTAAATTAATTAATTTTATAGTCACATTTTGATTTTAATATTATTAAAAAGTAAAATAAGTATTATTTATTAATATTTAATATAATTAATCTCATTTTAATCATATATATACTCAATTTTGGTAGAATTTTATTTTTAGGCTTAAAAATGCATTTTTTTGAAAAATGTTTTTAAGTGCATAATGTTTCTCCATTTTAATTAATTAAAATAACCCATAAGGAGGAATGATTTAAATAAAATTTATCAGTTATATATCTAAATATATTAATTTAAATCCATATAATTATGATTACTAGTCCTATAGTTAATGTAATATCACTATATTCTTGAAAAATGCATTTCTTGAAAAACCATTTTTCAACATATTATACGGGTTTATTTTTAAATTAAATTATACAAATTTTGTGAATTTAATTTCATAAAATGGACTCAATATTTTTAATCATTATAATTAATATTATTTAATAAGGTCAACTTAATTTTTTTTCATAATGACTAGTGAAGACAGTAAAATTTTTTTACTGTGATTAAGGTAAAAAATGGGTTTTGCGCATTGCATGCGCTTATATTATAATTAATTTTCCATAAAAAAGTAATTTATTTTGATAAATTGGATTTAATATTAATAATAATTGGGTTAAAATTATTTAATAAGGATATTATTTTGTTTTATACTTGAAGGACAAATTACCTAGACTAAAAAACTAATTACCATGGTGAAAACTAAAATGGTTTAAGTAAACTTTGAGGATAAGGGAATAAAATGTTTATAAAATGTTTATTTTTTTGTGGTTTATATTTTTATCAAACATTAATTTCCTATAATCCATTATTTATCAAATTTTTAGGCACTTTGGGAGAGAGTGACTTCCCATTATTGAATAGTTTTAGGTATTTACAAAAACCTTCTCATTTTTAAAAGGGCACCCCTCCACTCACTTATTCACACCTATCAAGACATTTATATCCAAAAAACTTACCCAAATATCTCCCCAACATCATTTTATACATTATATAGGTTATAAACTTCAAAAAATATCAATAATAGTGTCCTTAATAAGAGATCCAAAGGAAGTTTGTGTAAGCTAAGGTTATCATCTTCCCCAAAATCATTCTTTTTTACTTCTTATTTATCATATCCAATTATATCTTAAAAATTAAAATATAATAAAACCAGTATCTCAAATATAATTAGATTTTATTATGTTTATTTCATAATATTTATCCATATTCTTCTCCATCAAATGGGAAACAAATCCATCACTTTTGTGTACGGTGGACTACCGCCTCACATATTGATGTAATTTGTTTTCCATCATCGACTCACATGGATGGTCATAATAATGGAAATAATGGATATATAGGATAAATAAGATGTTATATTAATTCTTAAAAATTAATAAATCATCCAATTCCTTAACCCTTCACCCATTAAAGGAATGATATCATCGCACGTGCGTATATACGACCTACTGTCTCCACAAGCGGTGCGATTCATTTTCCATGTCCATATTTCAATAATGGTTATAAAAATTCATAATATGAATAAATATTATATTTATAAAATTAATATTATTCTTCATATTGTTTATCTATATACTATTCATAAGAATAATAACTTTCATGACAAAACATGCATGAGAAAACGAAGTAGTTAACACCCAAAACGATGGTAATAATGAAATATTAATAAAAAAATGGGAGATGAGATGTTATAATAAGATCATATATGATATTATAAATATTAATATGGTTATGGTATAAACTAATAACATGTTTTAAACTATTATAAATGAGGTTAAATTATAATCATCTAAAGGTAAACCCGTGGTAAGAAACATCATCTCAATTTCCCTTCATTGAGGCATATTTTAATATAATGTACCTATTTTCTTTTATATGGTGTATATAATACAAATTTTTTATTTAATATAATGAATCATTAATAATTAATGTTATTTTAAGTTTAAATTCGAATTATTTTATCCTCAATTATTTTAATGTAAAGTTACCATGTGGTAAATAATTTCATAACTCAATTTCTTTTCATTGGGTCATCTCACTTCTTCATTATATTAGATATTCTAAGATTATCTGTGTAATGAATTTTGATTATCTTATGTTTTATTTAAACTTTTTTATGTGGATTTACATTTTATTCACATAATCTATTCATATATTAATTCCCACTTCAACATTATGATCATTGTAGGTGTTGCTCTTCTCAAATTGTCTTCTTTGGGACATATGTTATGTTATACACCTATATTATTCTATGGGGTGTATCTACTTATAAATTGATATTTTATATCATTAATCTCTTTATATTAATGTAATTTAATGTTTCATTTTAATTTATTTATTTTATGTAGGTAATTATTCAAAATTTACCAAAGCAATTTACAATCTCATTTTAATCCGGATTATTTATGCTTAAATTTCCATTAAATTAAATTATTTGATCATTATCTTATAAAACCCTATAATTTTATTATCCTATAGTTATTCATGAAATTTTAAATTAATATTTTCATTTTTATCTATTTGGTACTTATTATCATTGAGGAAATTTTTTAAATAATATATGACTTTATTTCTCTCTTTGATCAAAAACACTTTTTATTCAAAATCCATGTTTTATAAAAATGTTTTTGAGATTTTTTTTAATATTATCCTATGATTTCTAAAATTAATTTTTACCCATTATTTATTTTTTTAATTTTTTTAAAGGAATATTCCTATCATTTTCCAAACAAGTCCCATTTAGTGTTTTCATGCAAAAATGTAAAATGAATCTTTGTTTTAATATAATCATCATAAACGAAACTTTCCCACCATCATTACCAGTCATTAATTTGATGATTCATTTAAAATATTAAAATTTTATTTCAAATAATGTTTTACCTATTATTCTATAAATTTTTATTTTTTAAAAGTGATTTTCAAAGTAAAAAAGGTTATTCTCCTCGAGAATGTTTTTAATGATCTTTTCATGGTATTTATATTCATCAAAGAAAATAACCCTTTGTTTTACTTATACTCCACTGGGGATATGTTGTATTGATACCACCCCTTTTCTTTATCTATATGGTTTACGATAAGTTTGACCTAGGAAAGTATTGACATTCACTTTCTTGATTAATTTTGTTGTCATTAAATTTTCCTTGAACCATTCACTTTCTCATAATCATTAAACATTAAATTTCCCTTAAATATTAATATTATTTGTATCATGGATATGATTATTTCTTAAACCATATATCATATTAATATATAGTGTTTTATTTTTAAATTTATTCAATTTACTGGTGAAAATATTGATAAATTAATATTCTTTTCTTAATCAATATATTTATTGATAAGACATATTTCTCATTAATTAAATTGATCATTAGATATAAGAGGAATGAATTGTACATGTAGTGATAGGTGGGGCCTAAAATTATATTTCCCCTCAATGAATTGATAGATTCCATGAGAAAAATAAATAATCTAGAATTAAATGGGTTTTTAGCCATAGTTTTAAACTGTCTTGGAAAATGGTTATGAAGGTATAGATATAATGATGCCTGAGATCATGATATCTAATATTAAGCATTTCATTAATTAATAAATTAGTTATTATTATCCATGAAGGAATTTTGTGATCAAGTTATTGATTAAATGACATTGTTCTTGGTTATTTACCTTTTCATATTGATTATGTGTTATCGATTCATTATATATTCCATTGTACGTAACCCTTACCGAGTATTTGAGATCAACCCTATTTTGTTTCCTTTTCTCAGGATATGAAGAAGGAATATTTTAATGAGTTTAAATATATAGAATTATCATACTAATTATGCTATATTTTACATTTTCAAATATAAGGTGAGAGTCAAGTATGTATCTAGATTACCAAGACTAATAAACTATTCGTTCCTTCAGGATACAATCACTTGTATTTTATTCCAAAGTAGTAAAGTAACCACCGACTCTAGGTTACTAGGGTCGACGTATTTACACATGTGATGTGCTTATTAACTTGGATGAGTAACATGTGATACAATCATCAGCTAGATGAATGGAATATGAGGTATTCATCGACCTGTTCATAATATACCCAAAGAATCAAGAACATTTGATGAGATTACAAAGGATTGACATACACCATGTCCCATGGCCACTCAATGTCTTAGACCAAAGGAATATATAACACCCCAAGATTTTATGGTATATATTTTCTTAAATAATTTCAATTCATTAGATAGATACATTTCACACAAAATGATTTCATTTATTAAAAATCATATAAAATCACACACACAAAACAAACTTTATAAATGAAGAATGAATTAAGGTAGAGGTATTGGAACCTATATTGATGAAATAGTAACTTAACCTTAGGAATAGTAATATGACCCTTGTGAATAGAAATTCAACCAATAAAATAATAACCTCACATGGGGGAGTGTATATAAAATTTATTCATCCTATAAATGAAAATTTTATATAATTATATCATGGTATAAGTAAATAAACGTTTTATAAATTATTAATTAAGTATTATTATTTTTATAAAACAATGTTTATTTATAATTTTAAAATTAATATAATGATTTTAAAGAATTTTTTTCATGAAATAGAATCATAAATTAATATTTTGTTATCTTATTATTATAAGATAATTTTATGTGACCTTAGTTAAATTTTCAAGGTGTTATAAAATCAGTTATAATTTTAAAATGGGTATTTTTCGAGTAAATGGTGATTTTAATTAAAAATTAAATTTATCATATTTATAAAATTATTTTCATAAAATTGGGTTATTTTTTGAATTCTAAATATTGAAAAAAATTAGGTTGAAATTTTTATATTTTTATGATATAGTTGAATTTTTGGTGAATAGTAAAATACGATAATTTACGGTATAAATACATTACAAGTTGAATACACTATTCCTTGAGTAATGGATGATTTAAGAACCATAGTCTCGAATTTAAATTAATTATTTAAATATATATTTTTTGATAATTATCAAACTATTCATAGTCTTGATCTAAAATAATAAACAAATGAATAAAATAATCAGAAATCACTGCTCTCTGCTACTATAAATACCACCACTCCCCAGCACTTCTCCTCACACCTCGAAGCCTTGAATCTTGTCCAAATTATATCCAAAGACTCTTCAAAAGTCTCTCTACCACTTCAAATATGTTCTGGTCACAACAAAATACCAAACCAAGGTGCCTTAAGGAGGTTCTCAAAGAGGAGAATTTAAGATGTAAATACTCTTTCTTTTTCTTTTAATGTCCTTTCAATTTCCTTTTTAATTTATTATCTTCTCCTCAAATCCTCTATACAAATGATAATGATAAATATAGTATCATCTATATACTATAATGATACCATATTAATGTAATATCCTTCATTAAACTCCTTTCTCTCTCTCTCTCTCTCTCTTTTATTTTAAAAATGAAATCATCGTCTGTGAGGTGCAGATTTACAACCCTCATGGATGATAGATTTTTGTTATTAAATTTATCCTTTATGTCTGATCATAAAACCATTTTAATGGTTTATATGGATTTTAAAATGTATATTACTACCCTTTTTATGTTCCGTATGTAACATATTTAAATAATACTAAATGATAAAATAAAATGAGTTCATTATGATCTAAAACCGCTAAAATTAATCTAAACAATTATAATTAACATGTTATCTAATGATTCATCCTGATATATGGGAAATAAAAAATATATAAAACCATTTACCCTTATGGATGATCATAAATAACATATGATTCCAATTTTAGAGAATTATCCCCATTTTACATAAACTTCATTAAATGTATACAAGTAAACCAATCGTGAAAACCAAGGAAATGAATGATCTTGAGTGATAAAATTGTATCATATAACTGATAAAAAAGAGCATAAATAAACTTAATAAAACTATAATAAATTAAATACATGTAGAAAAGGTTCAGTATTAGTTAATTAGTAGATTTAATCTGATTATCCCGGATATTAAGATCAAGCACATAACACTTTTGGACATAAGGCAAGGGACTTAATCTCAATTTACATTTGATTAAGAATTGGTATTGTGCACCTAATCATTTTTATATGGTGTATCTAGAGTCACTTTGAGATAATTTTTCATTTGAAGTTATATTTATATTAAATATCCACATTATTTTATTATGGATATGATTATTATCTTAGCCATATTCCATTTTACATACAATATTTTTTTGGAATGTTGTTTTAACTGGGGAAATATTGATGAATCTGTATCCTCTACTCAATACATATATTGATAATTCTTATTATTATTGAATTAAATCTATGTATAAATAATTATTTGGACTTAAAGTGATTTGTGGGGCCTATTATATCCCCTCGATGCATCGACATGTCTCATGAGACAAAACAGTTGGTGACAAACCATTTATGTTTGTTTCCAAATAGAATCAGATGAGTTTCTACCCACAGACTTAAACTGTATTAATGGTATAATGGTTCATGTTCTAGATACATGAAGTCAAATACTAAATCATTTACTTCATTCAATAATATATTATTACTATCCCTAGTATTTTGATTATGATAAAATCTACAGATGCATTTTCATTATTAGTGTATTGATGGCATGTGTTTTTCAGATTATTTACCTTGCCATAATATCTATGCCTTTTTGAATTTAATTCAATTTTTATTGTTTCAAATAAAAATTAATGATTATTTGATCTCACCCATATTATTTTTAGTTTCCCCAGGTTACGAAGAAGAAAACATTGAATAAGATTTCAAGGATGAATTTTATTATGTATATTGTTTTATTTTCCTTTCCCACTGTATTATGGGTATCATGAATGTAATTTGGTCTTCCAAGACTGCTAAACTGATCATTCCTTCGGAATTTGATTCCTTTTAAATATTACAATGTAATAAAATAATGCATCGACTCTAGGATTTTGGGGTTGGGGCATTACAGAACATATGAAAATGCAGACTAGCATATGATGCACTTAGTAGAAACATGCATAAAGATACATGTGTCTGATGGATATCATTTTATATCCATTTGTAACTTGAGTAGAGTTGATGATTTACTATATAAATATATTTACTTACATTTATGTATTTGGTGATTTATATTTTTTTTCAACAATGAAAAGTCCCATGGAGTCACACTTTATGGTTGACTAAAATGGGGATTGAGTTTGAATTAGAGAGCTACTCTAAAAGTGTTTTAGATTTTTATCCAAAATATTTTTGTATAGATTTTTTTCATAAGGTATTTTATATGATATAATTCAAGTTGAAGTTAATCATATATTTCCTAAAGGGTTTTGAAATATATCCAAAAATATTTTTGGGTATGATTTCATAATTTATTATATATGATATGATATAAGGTGAAATGGAACAAAAAGACTTTAGGATTTAGTTCAATCCATAGATTGAAAGGAATATTCCCCAAATCCATATATATAATATAGTATGATAGGGATTATTATAGGGCATGAAAATAATATGGAAAAAGGATTTTATTTAAGCCCATGCTTATATCTTATTTGGTTATATGGATGTCATAAAGACTATCTAGGGAAGTCATTTTTTATTGTAGGGAAAACTTGTAAGGTGGTTGTTTAGGAATATTATATTATATGATATGACAAAATAGTAATGTTGATGATCAAATGGTTTAATACTCTTAGAATTTATATGACCAATTCAGTCATTCAAATGTTATAGATTTAACATTAAAATCCTACTACACATCAATTATCATTAAAAATGGGATAGTTTTGACTGAGAGTTAGATGCGATGTAATTTAATACATTAATCACATGTTTATGAAATGTATGAGTAATTTAATATCTCATGGATCATCCCTGTAGCGAATATAAAAGTGTCTTGTCCATGGTCTATGGTGTATGATCCTATTGACAACCACTTGCTAACACTCATCCCTCTCAGATTCTCCATCTTCCTACCTTCTTAATCACTGAGATACAATCATATCATGAAGGAATCATAAGATCTCACCTAAAGAGTTTAGGATATTTGTAGAAACTCATATATACATCTTGGAGGGAAGAACCATTCACTTTTTCCTTGGTGATCATCATCAAACATATATTAAAGGTGACAATAGAAATAATTTTAAAGGTTAAAGGTATATACATTCTTTATTTCTATTTACATATGGTTTTAGTTCTATATGTATGTAGTTATTTGGTTTGAAGGTTTCTTTGTGATTTTATTTTTTATATTAAATGTTAATATATTTTTATAAACCTATCATATTCATCACCATATTTACTATTTTCTAGACTTATTATTTAAAAATTTCCTTTTGGTTGTTTATTGGAACTAATTTGTTTACTTGATTTTACAACAAATGATTTCATTATAATTATTATTTGAAACTCAACATATTTCTATTTATATTTATTTCCCTTAGGTTATCATTAATTTATGTGATAACCTTTACCATATATAAATCCTTACAAGGGAAACATTGGTTTGAATATTATTTTAACATGATTCAATTTTATCAGAATAAGTGACATAAACTCATCACATAAATCTCTACCATCATCTTCCAATTACAAATTATCTATGAACTTTAATGTATTTACCATTATGGATGTATAATTAATCATGAATTTCATCTTGAACCTCATTTCATAGGATACCAAGAAATTTTGGAAATAATCTAATATTTCCTTGTTGATATTTATTTACTCAACTATAAATATTTTTCATTATAATATAGTAAAATTATTACATGAATTTCCTTTAAAATACTCATTCCTTTGATATCTTATGGAATTCCTCTCACAGTACAAAAAAATAATTGATTCAACTAAATAATTCACCAGCATGATTGAATGGTAACATATCCAAATATTCAAATGTTTTTTTAAAGATTTGTATTTTTAATTCTTTAACCTTGGAATTCCATTCATAAATTTTGGAAAAAAATTCAATATTTCCTCGAAATATTTATAGCATAACATTTTTATAAAATCATTGTTATATAGATCTCCAAACAAATCATTTTTTACTTTTGTATAAGCGTCAAGTGATCTATTTTATACTTAATCTAACATTATAACCGGTCTAAATTCCATGAATGATAGTCATATATATTTATATAACAATTAATTTGAGATATGATGGTTTTTGTTTGTTCTATATTTGATATTTCAATTCATCAAAGATTGTAATTCCTTTTAAACCCACAACACTTTAAATAATCATAATATCAATAGAAAAATTTCAAAGATAAATATTCTTAAATGATAGATAAACAAAATATATTTTCAACTCTAATACCATTTTCATCACTAAGTTACTAATATATAAGGATTAACTCGAGTGGGTGGATGAATTAGAAGTTCGCATATTTAATCATTTGTTTATTAATGACTCTACCTTAAATTTATCCCATTATTATAAGGAAAAATTAAATTATGTCACAAAAAAGATAGAAAACATAGAATAAAACATAAGAAAGTGAAAGAACATATGAAATTTACTTGGTTCACCCTCCAATATAAAGAAAATAATCCAAGGGTTAGAAAAAATAAGTTAATTTTGCTGATAAATCACTATATAATTATATGTGATTAAAATATTTTAGATCAATTCAATTATTGAGTTTCAGGGAAACTTTATATTTTTAGTTTCTTTTCACTATTTTGAATAGGGATATAATATTACAGGCTCAATTATATTATAAAAGATGGAAACAAGTAACAATAACACTAAAACCAAAATTTTTGTCTTAGTTGCACACTAAAACTTCAATATTATTCTTTATATGAATGATAGGTTCATCTCTTCAATGTTAAAATTTATGATATTTAATATAACTAAAGGGTTTATAAGTGATTTATAACATCAAAAATTCAATTGAATAACAACACCAAAATCCAAAATAACCTAGAATCCATCTTTACATTTGGAAGGAAAATACACAAAGAATAAGAATGATGTAACTTTCTTTTTTGATCTAAAAATATCTGAGTAACCCCATTTTGTGTATGATAAAGATCAAAGATAATAATCTATAGGACTGCTTCCCCCATGAATATCCATGGATTTTGGGAATCACTTGATGCTTAGGTAATATCTCCTTTTTATCCCTATCCTTCTAAAACCTTCTCATTAAAGGACACCAGGAATGAAAGATAGAAGAATTCATCTTTGAGGAAATTTAACCATCAAATAATTGAATGCAATATGTTACCAAGGATAAAGCTGAGTTATATAGGATTTTAATAACATCAAATGATCAACCATATTTTTGATACATTTATTAAATTGTTCTCTAATGTTTTAGCTTCTTGAAATGTTTGACTTAATTCTCAATAAATTCATTTAACATTTTAAAAATCATGTTTAATGTTCAAACTCCTCATTTTAATAATCATATGATGAATAACTGAATATCATAATCACTGGAGAAGATGATGGGTGAAGCTATTAAATTATTTCATAATGTGTATGGTCATGTATAGCTGTACTGCAACATAGTGAATTCCACTATGACTTAGAGCTCCTTAGAAAATATGACAACATAGGCTGTATCTTGGCCATTACCATTTTAGTAAATAATTCTATTAATCTCCCAAATTCACTATAATCTCATAGACTTAGCATAATTTAACCTTATATCACATCATATTAAACATCTCATTAAACCATACCCAAAAATCCTTTTGGATATTTCAAAAACCCCTTTAAAAAATGATATTATAAATATTCACCACATGTTACATCATATGCAATGACTTGTGAAAAATCCATCAAGAACATATTTTAGACATCCTCTAAAACACTTTTGGGGTAGCTCTCAAAGTTCCATAAACCTGATCCTCATTTTAAAAACCATAAAGTTTGACCCCATGAACCTTTATATCATTTCTAATAATTTTGAATTATTAAATACATAAATGTACGAATAGAGCCTCCTTTATCAAATAATAAATTCTACTCATTCTATAAAGGCACATGGCATGATCCCCATCAAACACATGTATCTCCATAATTATTTCCACACACTCTATCATTTAAATGTATTCATAATAATATATTCTATTTTCCAATATATCGAGTGACCATGGGATTTAAAGTATGTCAATCCCCTATAGATAACTCATATATTCTCGATTCTTTGAGTATAGACTGTATAGGTTAGTGAATACATCACAATTTATTCATCTAAATGGATGATAACATCATATAACCACATCCATGTAGATAATAACATCATATATACCATATATAAGTATGGATATACATATCCTCAGTCCATCTCAATCGATGGCTATGATATCTTACTCTTCACATGAGAGGAAAAATCACATCTTGGTTAATCCTCAACTAATTAACATGAGCCTCAACCCAGGTGGCGAGGAATCCTTAAGTGCATCTGAGAGACCTGAGATCAAATCCAGGCGGAGGATAATTTTCGGGGTACTGTAGCACTACTGTATCAGGCACTGTAGCAGTACTGTAGAAGGAATTGTGCAGAACTGTAGCAGGTACTGTAGCGGGATTATAGTAGTCACTGTTTGACACTGTAGCAGCCGTGAATATTCTCCTGTTTGGGCCTTCAGGCCATCTATTTGGTACCCGAGTCCTTTAAGTCCTTCGGGCCACCTAGGCCTTCTGGTTAGTAAGGTCTTCCGGCAACCTCAAGGCCTTCGGGCCACATTAAGTGCAGATGCAACCCAGACAACCTATAAGGGAGAAAACTTCAGAAAGAGGAGGAGAAAGGAGCTTTCACCGTAGCAGGAGCTCAATGGATTGCAAGAATGAGAGGGTATGAAACCTGCCATCAGGACAAGCCTGAACATGCATGGGAAATCCTAGCCGAATAGCCATGTGAGGGTGGAGAGATGATTTCATGATGCAGATGCTGGGGAGGAGCAGTTCCAAGTAGTTAGTCTGGGTTGTATGTAATGTTTGAAGCATATAGGCAATGAATTATTATAAGGCCTATGAGACATGTAATACTTATGCCTATGGGCCTTGTAAGGGTTCCACATCACCCCTTGAAAGGTGGATTATCAAAAATCAATAAAAAATAAAGGCCTTTGGGCCATTGGAGGTTAATCCTCAACTAATGAAATGATAAAAAACATACCCAACCACCCCCTAATTAAATAAGACTCAAGGATTACATAATAAAGGTATCAAAGTATGAGGGTTCCCTTTCTAATCATATTTGTTACCTTAGGTATGAATATTTAATATGAAACATACACCCCTAGTATAATAAATACACAATACCTGACACTCCATGTACTTGATGGGACATTAAATGCCCAAAAATTATTTTGTGCCTCATGAGCATATTTCACATCTCTATATGAAATACTATCCATGCTAACTTTGAAATTTCATCACAACTAATAATACTCCATGATGAAAATTTGTTAATTATAACTCAAATCCATGCTTTGAGAGCTTAATTGTCATTACACTTCATGATATATATGCAACCAACATGAAATAATGATAAACCGGTACTAACTTTTGTATAACACGATATATTTTATATTATTAAACTAATTTAAGAATACTAAAAAAACCATACATAAGTTCCCATCTAATTGTATCAGAAATGATAAACCTTTCATATTATCCTTATATTTTCCTCACTTTTAGGGTTTTGTTAAACTCACTACATCTATAGGTAATTATTGCTACATATCTATGTGACTATATGATAAAATAATCCCACTAAAATCATTTAATTAGAAACATCTAAGAATATATTTTTTGAATATTTTTGAGACTTAGAAATCATATTTATAATGTTCAACTATTTGAACAGAGTGTTAAAATCCTTTACTTCATAACATAAAATGTTACAATGTAAATAACTATTGTTTTTTACATAGAACTCTTTTTAAGTTCATCATCATAAAAATTCTTAGAACCTTTAAATTTATTTTTGATCATTTTTTAACTAATATAACTTTTAACATCAATGTTTACAAATATATCCTAAACTCAATTAAGATATAAAGTGACATTTACTAAGTTTATGTAACTAAATTCAACTCTTTATAGATCACTTCACTACATACCCTACAATATTTTAATATATAAGGTTATAATAAATTTAAATTTGATTGGTTTAATATTTTATTTATTACACATTGAACTTTTCTAAGACTAAAAATACTCCCACTAGCTTCTTAAAATGTATATTCTCTCCTAAATATCATTATAAGATATAAAAAATCCTATCTATTTAGGAAATAACATTTATTTACTTTAGTGGTAATATTTAACAAATAAACTATTATATTCATATCATATATGGAATTATATGTGTTTGAAGCATTATTATAAAAATAAAGTTTTATTCTTTAAAATATGCCACTAATGGGTAATAGAATATCAATTCCTCATTTTTTAACAAATATATTTGATAAAATCATTTATCATGGATAAACCCCCTTTTATCCTTATATTTTTTCTCAAAAAATGTTATAGAGTTTAATGATTCATAAACCATTTGTATCATCTATTTTACTCATAACAACCATTTTTTAATAAAAAACTTCTCTTAACATATAAGGGAAATGAGATAGCTATACACATCCTTTATTTAGATGTATATGAGATTGATATATATTTCCCTTTTCATTCAAATCCATGATTAAATAATTGTTTACATAATTATTTTAATGAAAACTACAAGACCTATCGATTCTTACCTTGATTTTGAACTGCTGTATATTTACAATAGTTATAAATTTTATATTTGGTATCATATTCCCTTTAAAATCAAATAATTAATTCAATAATACTAATACCTAGCATGTAATTTCCATGAAGTTTCATAAACCCATTTAGTTATGTTTAAAAATTCTATCATAAAAAATCAATTTCCTTACTTTTATACACCTTTATTAGGTTTCAATAACCTTGATTGGATACTCTATGAAATATTGTTTAAACTTTGCAAATAACTTTTCTTGTTTTTATTTGAACCTTTACCCACTTGTACTATCAATATAATACTAGAACCTAAACATGTCATGGATTTTTTCATCTATTCTCAACACTATGAGAGAATAGGTTAAAATTTTATCAAACTCATTCACATTGTTAAAACACTTCCAAATTTTTTTTAAAACGAATTACCTTTCCAAAATAAACCTTAATGAAACATCTGGTCTCTTTAAGTCATAAATATACTCAATAATATTGAATATATGAACATATAAAAAGGTTTACTTGGTTATTTTTTTTATATAATTCCTTTGAAACCTCATGTGGATCCTTATATTCATTATATAATAATCAAGATTCCATTTTTGAACCTCTTCAACAATTTTCAGAAAGTAGCTACATTAACACATAGAACTTTATTCTTTTATAAAAACGATTCTTATGTTTTTGTACTTTTTTAAGACAAATGATTATATCATGATACTATTTTTACAAATACCGATCTTAAAGTTAATTTGGATAAAAATGATGATATTTTATCCATAATAGAAGATTTTATCAGATGATTATCATGTTTTAAATTCATTTAACAATAACTTTTATTAAATGTGCTCTCATTAAAATGATAACCCCTTTTTAAAAAATATATATTCATCAATGGTACAAGATCCATGTTTTACTAAGTAATAACCTTTATTTGGCATGAAACTCATCATTGAAGATATATAGGTATAAAATCAAGCCGATCATATCAAATATGACTCTTGAAAAGTTGATCAAATAAATCCTTACCCAATCCATCATTTAGATAAACTCAACATTATTCCTCTCATATCATTCCCAAGGGTTTCCCAAGTAAGTGTAACTAAGTAAAACGAAAAAAACAGGGCATTTAACTCTTAGGGTAACCTAATTACTTTATTTACTCACACAAGATAATCTATGGGAACCATTTTTTGGCATGAATCTACCTGGTTGGATGATCAAGGTCTTGAAAAGTATTCACTTTGAAAGGAATCTCACACTTAGTATTTTTAAAGGGGATTTAATCTCACTATCTTAACTCATGTATTTCCTTTACATGCATGCATGCTTGTAATGATTTAATTTTGAATCCTTATTCTTTCAACCAAATCAATATGTTTAATCCATATTGATGTATAAATCATTACAGAACTCATAGATTACATTACTAACCCCAATTAAAATCCAACTATATTTATTCATATATAAATCTGTCCCATTCATATGGTACATGAAAAACTTTCATGTAAAGTATTAGAATCATATGAAATCAATAATCCCCTCAAGATTAAGCATGGAGAAATATGTATCCTAAATGAAATATGCACCAAATCCATGTGATATCGCAAATACGACATGGTGTATCATAGAGTTTGACACACATATGGGAAATGGACCAATTTATACCTCTATGATATATCATATTTTATGATATATAGATATCATAAATTATTTCTTGGATGGTCATATTATATGACTTTGAAGATTATTAGTTCCATGAATCATGTGGAATGATTCATTTGGGATTGTTATTGACTCATCAAAGGCATTGAAGTTTTAATGAGTTAACACTTGACTCTCCTACACATTTTTTATCAATGATAGGATGGTTAAAAAGTTGAAAAAAATGTGAAAGTTAATGGATGAGGATTACATGAGATGTAACTATACAGATTACTTGAACAATTATGAAACATAAGAGTAAATTCATGGGATCAGGAAGTGTCCCCATTACCTATATAAAGGTGGTTAGACTATGAGTCTAATGTGTGTAAGTGATCCTCTTGAAAACCTCTATATGACACACTCTCCCCCTGAATCTCTCTTCTTAAATCCTGTTTAACACTATGAGATATTAACATATCATAGTGGTTTGGAAGGTCCTTTCCAAAGAATTTGTGTGATTTAGTGCAAACCATGGATATAACTCAGAAAAAATAAATTTTCGGTTGTTCCTTGGTGTCCTTTATAAAGAATTGGATAAATAAAATTACAGTGGTGTACTTTGTTTTAAGGTACACATTATTTATACAATTTCATTTTCAAAGTATTGTTGATCTTGGTTTTTATGGTTTTTAAATTATCATGCTACTTTTATTAATCTTTAATCATTCCTTAGAAACTTTTTAGTGGGTTCAGAGATTTACAATACTTTTTGATCCATGAAATCATTTTTAAAATGAAGGTTTTTGAAATTATAATTCTTCTTGTACTTTCTATCGTATAATTTGATGGATAATTTTTTTATATTTGATTGAATCATAACTTATGATATGGGATATCAAAGCTAGAAACTCCGTAAAAATCCCTCAGTTTTGTATTGGTCATAGTGTATGGAATCTGGATATCATATTTTATGATAGTATTGTTTCATAGGATAAAAAATAGAATCATATTTTCATATTGATATCGATTTGAATCATAAATTACAATTAATCCAAAAGGTATATTTTGTTTCCGCACCATATTTTTGAGGGTTACTACTTTTGTATGATACTCCATGCATAAGGGTTGTGATTCTATAACTCTTTGATATGTAAGGGTTACATGTGTAAGGGTTCTATATATAAGGGTTCTATATATAAGGATTACTCCAGGTGTAAGGGTTACTCCAATAAAACTCTTTGATACATAGGGGTTACGTGCTTAAGGGTTCCATGCATAAGAGGCATCACTTTTTCTACATGAGTGAACTCCTCTTTTCGTTAGTGGTGATAGGATAGTAATTCGTAAAATACAACTGATATCACTTAAAATTCTTAAGCATCATATCCTACCAGTCATATTCTATAATTAAACCTATATCATTAAAAATGATTTGAATAGAAAAATGGTTTTCTTAAAATTCAATTATGAATTGATTTATATAATTTATTTTTTATAAATCATAATAAAAGGTATTTTGGGATATTTATTAATTTATAAATGTTATTATAGATTAATCAATTATAAAGTGTTTATAATTAATTAATTAAATTTTTATGAAAACTTTATTAATAAATATTCCATTATATTAAGTGTTAATATTAAACTAACTTTTACAAAATTTTATGTCATGATTTATTGTCACAAGCCAACCAAAGCCATCTCTTTTTCGGATGTACGACCCAATTCAGGACAAGGTCCAAAGGGAGATCTTGATCCCCATAGGATAGCACAAGTTCCTAGGCATCAAGGAAACACTATATGGGATATATTTCACCCATTAAATAATTAATAAATATATTTGTGGAAAATAAATACAATTCTGGCATGACCCAATTATACAATAGATATCCATGCCAGAGAAAAATAAAAAAACAACCTAATATCAAAACTAGGAAAGCAGTAAATTTAAGCGAGCACCAAAAACCTCCCATGCCCTCTAATATTTCTCTCCAAGAAGGAAAATATGACCCTCTAATTTATTTTATTTTCCCAGTTGTAGCTATAGCTACTATCCATCCATAAAAATAAATAAAATCTTATGTGACCAATACATCAAAACAAATTGAAATAAAACTAAACTAAAAACATAACTTCCTCCTTGTGAATATACTATTCACCATCCAAAAAATAAGAACCATGATTCCCCATGGGTGATAATAAAATATAAGCTGAAGCCTATAACTGAAAAATGATAGAGATATTGGTGTGATCATAAAAATTCCCAGTAGGGATTTCAAAAGAGAAACCATTCCCTATGACTGAACTTTAAAGATAAAAAAAATTTCATACTAGTACGAGAATATAAATATATGAAATTAAAATTTTCAAATTCCTTTCCAAATTAGTAATGTTCTAATTTTTCAGAAAACCATTTTATTATTTGATTTCCAAATCCATTTCCCAAGAATGATTTATTTTTTAATAATATTGTTATAAGAAAGAATGAGTTGATAAAGTTTGATTCTCGGTAAAATAATAAGAAAACATTTCATATCATCAAGTACTAAAAAATATATGGAATTAAAAACTGACATTTATCATTTTAGACATGAAAAGGAAATTAAGAAAAGATAATTTTAAAAATAGTACCATGTAAAACAAGTGTAAATAAGAGAAAGAACCATAAGAAATCCCTAAGAATCTTGGATATTGGGGTTATTGTATCCTCATACTCTCAGTGTTAAGCCTCACACATATATAATTTCCATTTATGATCCACTATATAGGGAAAACCCAAGTTCCAATGGTAATCATTCCTCATGTATTTTAGTTAGTTTTGTAGCATAATCCTTCCACAGAGATTGGTCCAAATCCCTACTAACTATCTTAGCATACCAGCCCTATCCCGACCACCAAGGTACCCATGATTCCCATGTGCTAATACTATTACCAGAAAACATAAGGGAGGTATTTTTTTGAAAAATCAAGGCTCAATCACATTGCAATTCAAAGAAAGTATACAACAACACCACACCTTCCTGCACTAACAATGTGAAGCCCCTTTCTTAGAATCATAACAACATGCCAATCACATAAATCCAATTAAATAAAATACATAAAGGTATGGGATTCCATTGGAGTGAACCACAATTTTTTAAAATCTTTAGAAAGTTCCAGCTGGGCCATAGATTTTTAGAAATAAACTTTTATCATTTAGAAAACCACTTTTCATTCCATACCTTTCATGTTCCAAACCACACCTCACACTTAGACACATATACAACTTTATATATATATATATAAATACCCATTTTCTCAATTAACATATTCCAAAATACATGTTTGAATATTTTAATAGAGGGTACATATATATATATATATATATTTATATCCATATATGTATATGTATATAAGTCACATTTGACAGACCAAAGGATTAGAAATCTATTTGAGGATATTTAGGGAACTACATCATACCATTAGGCCTTTATATAAACCTTTCAAAGATTAAAATAATTTAGTGGTTTCCAATTTACATGAATATAATTATTTGAAAAATCAAATAAGAACTTAGTATGTTTAATATTTCAAATAAAAAATTAAAACATAATTTTATAAAAAAACCTATGGAAATAATATTAGGATAGTGTGGAAATCATGAAAAAACCTATTCTTTTCATCAAAACAGCTTTACATAATTTTTATACAAAATAATATATTAAAAAACATGTTAAAATAGTAAAAAAATCATGGAATTCAATTTAAAGGCTCGAACATAGGGTAACCTACTTTAAAAATATGGAATCAAGTTGTGCCACATCTGAGAGTCATCTCCTTTAATGAACACTTCAAAAATGGTCCGTAAATATACCTTCACAAACTATGGGAACCAACAATCAAAAAAAGACATTTAAATCAGGTTAGGTTCCACCCTAAGTCATGTGCACTACAATGGAGGAAAATAAAGAAGGAAATATGAATATAACAAGGAAGAGGAGAATAAGAAATGCAAACTTGTGCTGATCACACAAAGAAACAGGGGATAAATCGACCCAAAATTAGAGGGAGGTGAGGGGGAGGTCACATGGCTAGGATCCCCCCTTGGGCATGCATCGAGTGAGTGAGGGAGATGGGAGAAAGAAACCCCTTTATGGGTTTTACTTTCCTAAGGTGAGAATGGTAATTTTAAAAAAATTAACCCTCCTGGACACTATACATGGTTTGGATTCACGGTTTTCCAAACCCTGTTCCCTTTAATGGGATCTTGGATAAATTTGTTTGGGTAGGCTGCATGGTTTGTGAAACCATGTGCTGATCATGTGATTTGGCTCTATCAAATTACAAAAGTTGTCACATGGTTGCTGTATGGTTTGGAAAACCATGCCCCTTAACCATGCGATATACATTTCATGCCCCAAAACTCCAATTTTTGGAGAAAAATTATACAGAAGGAAAAATGAAATAAATAGGGACTAAAAAATAAATAAAAAGTAAATAGTAATATGTGGGGGTGTAAAAATTCTCCCCACCATGACACTTTATACCCCTATAAATTTCAAAATATTTAGGTAATCAAGATACCAGGCAAGGACAGACTACCACTCAATATGAGACTCTTGAAACCTGAAGTCTAAGAACCAACAGTCATTTTACCTTCAAAACCCAAAATCTCAAAATCCCAAAAGAGGATAAGATATCATCCTCAAAAATAAAACCAGCATCCTAGGAGAATACTAGAAAGACCAAAGAACCCAAAACATCCAATAAAAGAATCAAAGGAGGAGTCTCTGATCTCTAAACACAACCTAAGAACAAGGAACATCCTGACCCCTAACATACAAATAACAATAGAAAATCATCATTGTCTATTTAGTATATCCATGACCATTTGTCACACAACCAACAATCCTGACCTACCAAACTAACATGATCAGTGTTGGGTAGGGTTGGGGGAAAAATAATCACACTAGAAACTAGGAATAAAAATTTACAAGAAGAAAAAATTATAACTAGAAGACTAGGTTCACCATGAGATCTATTTGTGGTGGTCTCCCCAACATTTTAGGACTTTGTTTGAACATTGATTTACCAAGCCAAAAAATCTCACGAGTCCCAACAAAAACCAAATCTATGAGAAACATGGTCCATAGAAAACAAAAATACCACTCTAAGACAACAATATTTGAAAACTCCCCCAGGTCACTCCCATTAAAATACAATTCCTAAGAGATAGAAAAGAAATTTTTTTCCACCAAATAGGAAATTAGTGTCACCAAAAAGGAAACTGCAATAAAGAAATTCCACAACCTGAATCAAAGAGATAATAAATATAAATAACTAATTATATTTGGAAGACAATATATGTTTGATAATTCCCCAAACAAACATGACTCAAAATTATAAATATGGGATCATGTCTCGAGTCAAGGGAGGACAACATGGGACTAACTCTCAGAACACTAATCCTCAATGAACCCGACTTATCAAAAACATAATGTGACCTTACTTTTCATTTAAACCAATAACCTATGTCTCTACCATTCAAAAAATTTATACTAACATAGATGCATGTACTTCATCACAATAGATAATCACTAAAAAAACTAGTACTTTCTAAGGAATTTTCAAATAAGATTACTCAGAGAAACACTTATTTAAAATTTATTCAAAGACTCCAACCAACTCAAACCCGAAAAGATCAAACCAAAAAATGATGACCATACCCTTTTTCCAAAACCTATATTCACATAGAAAACCAAATAATGCACCCTAAAGACATATAATCCACTCTTTACCAAGAATTTTCTAGGGAATCATCAATAAAAAAGAAGAAAAAAATGAATCGAAACATGTAATAAATAAAAAATGAAATCCCAAATACAATCAATAACCCAACTCAAAGCACTAAATTAACAACACTCCCAACATAACATAACCAAAAATCCAAATGAGGAAATCCCAATACACAAAAGGGAAACATCCAATAATACTCATCACCAAAATGTTGATATTCCTTTTTCAAAAAAAAACATTAGAAAACCAAATAAAACTTATGAAATTAAACACTCAATGATTATGTCTTATGTAACTTCAAATATGAATTCATACCCACTTCCATATATATACACATCCATTCATACATAGAAGAATTCACATACAATACAAAACTATAAATATGTGAATATTCATAAGGAATACCAAGGTCTAAGAAAAAGGTGATTCTATCTCAAATCATTTTTAAATAATTCAATTTTTTAAATCCACCATTTTCCATTAAAATAAAACATTTTTAAATCTCAAAATCAATTTCCATCCCATATTTTAAAAAATTATTTGAAACCCAAAACAATTTCCATTTCATTTTAAAACAATATAATGATTTCTCTTTGGAAAATCCATCTTTGATAAACCAAACATAATTTTAAACTCAAGATAAATATCCAAAAACCAACTTAAACTAACAACAAGGATGAAAAAAACAATCCAATGATTAGAGAACCATAATTCCAATAATTCAGAAGAACAAATGCTATAAATAGTTTGGTTGTAAGATTTGGAAGGTCTAGCACTAACCTTGTGAATTTTACTAGAGGTTAACAGAGTGATACCCATGGTTTGCACATGGTTTTATAGACCATTTATAGTAATTGTGCACCCTATAAATCCCTCTATGAATACTCTATAATCTATGGATATTATAAAAATAACCTACCAATTCTAAATAAAAATCATAAACACTCAATTAAAGTCCAAAAAACATAAAAACATCTAAGAACCAATTTTGGATTTGAGACATAAACATCCCAGACCACACTAACAATTAAAGCATCCTTCTGAATAGGTGGTGATCAACAACCTATCCATGAATGACCACTTAAATTCTAAAAATCCTTGCTTTAAGCTACCAAAAAACCCCAAATAATAAGGTATCTTTATGATATATCCAAGGTTCCTATGAGGAAAAAAACCCAACTCCTCTGATACCATTTTGTTAAAAACCAAGCCGAGCTATCCTTTAGTCGGACACCCGACCCGGTTCATGACAAGGCATGAGGGGAGTTACTGATCCCCTTAGGCTGGAACAAGTGCATGGGAATCAAAGAAACACCACTAGAGATTGATTTATCCAATTAAAAAATTAATAAAAATATAAATGGAAAATAAATAAAATTATGACATGACCTATCCATACATCAGATATCCACACCAGAGAAAAATAAACAAAACAAAAAACTAATATCAAACCTTTGAATTAAGTAAATAGTAGCGAGCACCCAAAACCACCTCACCCCCATATCCCTCTCATGAAAGGAAAGTACGCACCTCCAAATGATTTTGTTCTCCCACTAGCAGCTATAGCTACCCTCCATCCATAAATAGCAATAAAATCCAAAGTGGCTAATATGATAAAAGAAACTGAAATAAAATATAACTACAAACATGACTTCCTCCTTGTGACTATAGAAGTCACCACCCAATAATAAGAACCATAATGCCCCATTGGTGATACTAAAATATATTGCAAAACTTATAGTTGAAAAATGATAAAGATATAGAAATGAGCATAAAAATTACAAGTAGGGATTAAAAAAGTGAAACTATACCCTATGGATTACCATTAAAGAGAACACCATTTCATACTAGTTTCAAAATATAAATATATGAAAGTAAATTGTTTCTTTTACTTTCAAAATAAGTAATAGGATAATGATTCATAAAAAAATTTCTTAATTTATTTCTAAAACAATTTTCCAAAGAATAATTTTTTTCCAATAATTCATTTATAAGAAAGAACGAGCTGATAATGTATGGGTCTAAGTAAAATAATTATAGAAAAGGGAATATCACCAGGTTTTATAAAATAGTGGTAAGTAAAAGATTTTTTTTATTATTTTAGACATGAAAAGGAAACTATGAAAAAGATCATTTCAAAAATAATACCATGGAAAATATGAGTAAATGAGAGGAATTACCATAGGAAATCTCTATGATTCTAGGTTATTGGGGTTCTAGGATCCTATTACTCTCAGTTTCAAACCTCACATATATATCCTTCATATTCATGAGACATTAGAGAGGATGAACCCAAGTTCCATTGATAATCACTTCTCATGTAGTCTAGTTAGTGTTGTAGCATAATCCTACCAGGGAGACTAGGCCGCAACCTTGATGACTCAACTATCATACTAGTACTATCCTTCCCATCGAGGTAACCAAGACTCCCATGTTCAATTCCCATAATCAAAAAATATAAAGGAGGTTTAGTATCAAAAACCAAGGTTCAATCACACATAAATTCAAGGAAAGTATACAATAAAAACTCACCTCCATGTACTACTAATTCAAATACCCTTTTCTAGAGTCATAAGGACATTATAATCACATCAATCTGAGTCCACCAAATACAAAAGTAAATGGGATTCTATTAGAGAATGCCTCACTTTTCAAAAAGATACATAAAGATCCAATAAGGCCTTAGATTTTTCGAAATAAACATTGATCATTTGGAAAACCACTTTTCATACAAGACTTTCACATTACAAACCACATTTTACACTTAGACACATATAAAACTTGATATATATAAGCACCCCTTATCCTAGTGCACATATTCCCACTTCCATGTGTGAATATGTGAAAATAGGGAAATTATATATATATATATATATATATATATATATATATGTCACATTCGATACATCAAATTATTAGAAATATCTTAGAAGATCTTTAGGAAACCAAATCATGCCATTGGGCCTTTATAGAAATTGTTCAAAGAACAAAAAATATTTAAGAATTTCTATTCTACATGATTAGAATTGTTTTATAAACCAGATGAGCACTTAGGATGATTAATATTTAAAACAAATCTTGAAAACATGATTTTATAAAAGGAACCCATTCCAAAAATATGAGGAAAGTGTGGAAATCATGAAGCAAACCCATTCCATTCACAAAAACTCTTTCTATAATTTATATACTTAATAATATAATAAAAACTCATTTTAAAACAACCCTAAAATCTTTCATTTAAATTCAAAGGCTCAGACATAGGGTAACCTACCGTTAAAATTATAAATCAAGTCGTGTAATGTTTGAGGGTCACCGCCTTCGATGAACGCTGCAAGAACAAGCCTCAGATCGACCTTAATGAACCCTAGGAACCAATAACCAACCAAAAAACAACCAAATGATGTTAGGATTTACCCTATATTACACACACCATGAGTGAGTAAAGGAAATCAGGAAATTAGAAGAGAAAAAGGAAGTTGAGAATAAGAAATTCCAACCTAGGATCATTGCATGAAGAAATGAGGGAGAAATAAACCCAAAATTAGAGGTATGATAGGGGGAGGTCACAGAGCTAGGATCCATCTAGGTGTTTATTGAGTGAGTGAGAGAGAGGCGAGAAAGAAACCCCTTTAGGGGTTTTAATACCCTAAGGTAAAACTAGGATTTTTTAGTAAAATTTAACCCTCCTAGTCACTGCACATGGTTTGGTTGTATAGTTAGCCAAACCATGCACCAACCATATGCCCACTACTGGGCTCCTGGAGTACATCACATGAAAAATACACATAGTTTGGAAAACCATGTTCCAACCATGTGCTTTGTATTTTTAAAATCATATAAGAAGTCACATAGTTTGTAAAATCATGTGCCATAGCCGTGTGACATGATTTACATTCCCCAAAACTCCAATTTTTAGAGAAAATTTACCCAGAAAAAATGAAACAAATAAGGACTAAAAATAAAGAAACACTTAAAAGTGTTAGGTCAGGGTGGGAAATTTATAATTTGGATATAAATTTTTTATATTAATATTATAAATATAATTTACAAAGGGTTTATAAATTATAAAAATAAGTATAAATATAAAATTTTTATATTTAAAAATTATAAATTCTTTATAATGTTTAATTCAAGTAATTAACATTAAAATGGACTTATTTAGAATTTTTTTAAACCATATCAAAATGAGTTTTGATAAATGATGTGACCATAGTTTTACATAATATTAATGTGTGATATATTTGATTCACTACTGAAAAAATACTATATACCCACAGTTTCAAACCATGGGTATAGCCCATAAAACCGTAGGTATAGGCTATACCCATGGTTCAAAGAATCATAGAAGATTAATCCATCAATATATATCTGAGATATATCAACAGTTTGAAAATACTATACCCATGGTTTTGAACCAGAAGGATATGTGTATGGGAAATAGTTCACTATGTCAATAACCCTATACCCACAGTTCTAAAACAGTAGCTATAGGATTTAAAAAAATTCCTACCACTGGATTCAAACCCTGGACCACCTCCATACATTCCATGCACTTAACCACTACACCACATATGGTTATCAGTACATAAATATATATTTACTTATATATACTTTTCTAAACTTTGGCTATAGGTGGAAAACCGTGGCAATAGGGTTTCCCGTGAATTTTTTCCCCGTGATTTTTTTTGTTTCCGTGCTTGCGCGGGAAAGCCATACCCATGGTTTACCTAAACCATGTCTATAGGAATAACCTATACCCATAGGTTTTGGAGAACCGTGGGTATATGTTTTGAACCAAACCCTATACCCATAGTTTTGAAAAAACTGTGGGTATAAGTTTGACCTATACCCATGATTTTTTGGAGAAATGTGGGTATAAGTGTTGAACCAAACCCTATACCCATGATTTGTGTAAAATCATGGGTACATGGGTGAAATATACCCACGGTTTTTGAAAAACTATAAAAATAGGTTGTAAACCAATCCCTATACCCATATTTTTCCAAAAACCATAGGTATAGGGGTGATCGATACCCATAGTTTTTTCCAAAACTGTGGGTATAGTCTTGTTTTGAATTAGAGATTATGTAAAATGTTTACATAATATAAACTAAAATATAAAATGATTTTATTACATGAAATATAATATATTTAAAGAAAATTCCATATAATGAATAAAATGAAGGGGTTAATATAATAAAATAATTATAAGTGTTTATATTTATCAAATTTTGGAATGTCTATAATAAATTATAGAATGTTTATATTTGTTAATTAATGAATTGGACACAAATGTATATCTCATTTTTTGAAATAAAATAAAAAGTTTATTTATTTGTTTATTCCTTTTAAATATTCATGTTTATAAATTATTTATGAAATATGAATATTGTGCATACTTTAATTTATGTGATAAAATATTTCTTATAAAATTTTCATGCCATGAATTACATTCATGGTATGATAATATAAGATTTATATTTCATGTACCTTGACTTTGATTTGTAATTCTATTAACTTGAATTTAGTTATTGAAAATAGTTTAAAAATATTAAGTATTATAGTTATAATTAATTGAAATCTATCTTGAATAAATTATCCCTAGGTAGAGGGACTTTGGGTCAAACATTCCATTGGTCTGAAGGATTATGAATTATTATAGAAAATTGAGGGTTGGATATCTATGGCTCCGAACTTACTCATATAGGTATTACTAATTTCACATAATTTTATACCATTATATTAAAAATTCATATACCTTGTTCATGTGATGCATTTGTATATTTGTAGATATGTTTGGCTTCTATGTTTGGGTTAGTATCACAAACTATGAGTTGTATAAATAGTTAAACATTAATATGATTTGAACATATTGGTATAGTGTAAGGAATAAGATATTGAACTAAATCCCTAGAAGTATACATACATAAAGGTAATGGAATAGATAATATGGTGAGATTAAATCCCCCTCAAAATATTAATTGTTATATTACTTCCAATGCAAACACATTTGAATGCCTTTATCATAAAACCAAGTAGGTTCACACTAAAGTAGGTTGACTATGGATTATTTTATGTAAGTCATGGTGGAAATGGGTAACCCTAAGAGTTAGGTAACCAAATCCCACTGAGTACTTTGGGATATACTTAGTTGGTAAACTTTAAGGTTTAAGATACCAAAGTAATAGAGTTGGGTTTATCCATATGATGGGTTGGGAATTTTTTTTAACTATCCATGATTCATATATGATATGATTGGGATGGATCCCTACCAAGTATGGTCATTTTCATAGTGAACTATGGATCTTTTCCCATTTATGGATATAATGAGTTTTAAAAAGGGGTCATTATTTTAATGGGAACTAATTTAATAAAATTACTTATTAAATGAATATTAAATATGTTAATAATTTGATAACATCTTATACTATAGAAAATGGGATCATCATAATATTTAATCTTGGACTTTTGATCTATATTGGATAAGGAAAAACTTAAAAGTAGTAATTTTATTGATTGGTAATAGAATGTAAGAATAGTTCTTAAATAAGAAGTAAAATTATATGTGTTTGAGAAACCCTTTCTTGGGATACCAACTGGTGAATTCATTTAAAAAATAGATATAGATTCCCAGGACAAAAATATGAATGATTCATTAAAATTATACACTCTGATGCTTGTACCCATGGAACCTAATTTTCAAAATCAATATGAGAACATGGATTCTTACAAGATGATAGAAAAACTAAAAAAGAATCTATTATGAATAATCAAGAAATGATAGGTATGACGAGTCAAAGGTTCTATTTAATTTCAATATGATAGAAGGAACATAAAACTAAACTCATGTACTCAATATGATTGGGTACATAAATGACTTAGAGTGACTGGGTTCACCTCTCAAGATTGTCCAAGCTATGGACTTCATTATACAGTCGCTATCAGAAAGGTTCTAATAGTTCATTATGAACTATAATGCGAATGATTTCAAAAAAATTTCATATAGTCTCTACAATATGTTGAGGGTTGTTGAGAAGGACATGGAATGTCCAGATCAAGTTTCATGTTAATAGTAGAGAAGTATAAAGGAAAATGTTTTGGTTAGAGATATAAGAAGATATGTAATAGAGTGTTCATCACACCAACTAATCCAAATAAAAGGAATTAAGAGTAATGATTTCATTGTGGGAAAACTTTCCATTGGAGAAGGAATTATCTTCAACACTTGATGGGTTATAATAAACGTCATGAAGAGTCCAACTCATGTATTAATGTTATAGAATTCAATTATTTTATTCATAAATGTTTTTGATATCAAATATATGTTTCATAAATGTTTTAAATACATATTACTTTAGAAGTGATAAAATAATCAATGATGGAATCTTGAATTTTTATTTCAAGTAATGGATCAAAGAGTTTCTACATTTAGGACTTGGTAACAAGAATTATATTAGAGGATTTTATGAATATGGGATGAAAATATGATTATTTTTAGATCTCATTATGATTTATTTTTAGAATTTTGTAGATAATAGTTATTTAATAAATGAGATGGAATTCTTGTTACACATGGTTTTAGTTTTATCTAACTCAATAACATGTCTGAAAAGGAGATAAGGATAAAAATAATTTTATTAGGGATAAAGTGTTTATCCAAGAATGATAGAATATGATTTCAACAACAACAATGGTATATTTAATAGTATTATTTTCAATATAGTAGTCTAAACACATAAAATACCATATATAATATCTTATTTGTTAAGTATTCTAACTAAAAGAAATAAGTGTTATTTCCTAAAACACAAAGAGTTTGTGTATCCTAGCATGATATTTTTAAAGGAATATAGTTACTATGTAGTTAGTGGGAGTATGTTTTGAACATTGATAAACTCAAATTGAAAAATTAAATTCATTAAAATTAAAACTAACTTCACTTGATATACCAAATAATTTTATAGAATGATGGTAAATAAAGTGTAAAGAGTTACATTTAGTTACTATAACAAAGTGAATTTCACTTAATATCCTAAAAGAGTTTAGGTTGTGTCGGTAAAGTAATAATGTAAGTAGTTATATTAAATTAACAAAATATTTCGAGGAAAAAGTTTTATGGAAATGGTTCCAAGAATGATGATGAAGCACCTATAAGAGTTATATGTAGACAAAAAAATTTATTTTCATTGTGACATTGGAAGTTATAGAGTTAAGAAGTTTAAATTTGTTCAAGGAGTTAAACATTAGTGTAACAACCCATCCTTTTATAGAGATGTCTCAGGATCATTTACATGAAATATTTTTCTTAGTGTTGAGTACTTTTCATTTGTGTTTTAAATTTTGGTGTGTATGGGTGGAAATTTAAGAAAAATGAAAGAAAGAGGGCAATGCACAGTTGGCGCACAGTTTTAACTAACTGTGCACCCTGTCTTAGAAAACTGTGAAACCATGGATAGAGGGGATCTACATGGATGGTGCACAATTTGTCAAACTATTCACCCTAAAATGAGAAACCATAAACCCACTAAAAGAGGTTCATGGTTATGACACATGTTTAGGGGAAACTGTGTCTTGCAAATAGTAAATTGTGCATTTGATATTTTACTCCCCTAAAAATTATTAAAATATATCCCTAACCCCATTATAATACTCCCAAACACCCTAGAAAAACCCATAATCAATTTATCTTGATTCTGGAGCCTTCTATTGGGATTCCAAGTCCACCTGACCTCCGTTCAAGGAAATTCGAATCCTGTTTGGCAGATATGAACCTTTTTATGTTTCAGATGTAGACTGCATTATTTGTCAGGTTCTTGATTGATCTTCTTAAATTGGGGAGTTCAATTTTTGAGTGTTATCTGTCAATATTTAGGTAGGTGTTATATAATTCAAATCCCAAATTCTTGATTGTAATTATGTCTATGTAATTGTAGAATTTCAATTAGATGTTTAAAAATTGAGTTTTTGATTAAATTTATTATTTTGGTGAATTAGATAATTAAGGTAAATGTCTAATTGGGGATATTAGGATTGTAGATCATGGATAATTAATTATTGAATTAAATATGGAATATTGATATTGTGATTTGAGATAATTAATTGTTGAATTAATTATGGAATAAATAAATTGTGATTTGAGATAATTAATTGTTGAATTAATTATGGAATAATGAGATTTTGATTTGAGATAATTAATTGTTGAGTTAATTATGGGATAATGAGATAGTGAATTGAGATAATTAATTGTTGAATTAATTTTAGCATAGTGATTATTTATTTATTTATTTAATTAAAGTTATAAATGTTCTTAATTAATTAGGGAATTAATTAAGTAAAATTATGTGATGAACTAATTTTTGGATTAGTAATGAAATTTAGATTATTAATTAATTCTTTAATTAATTAATGGTATTGGTATGATTAATTAATTTTTGAATAAGTAATGAAATTTCTGTGGATAATTACTTGTTGAATTAATTATGTGTTGGTAAATGGTAACATGGTCAATAAATTGTGGAATTATGAATGGGTTTATGGTCATTTAATTTTGAAATTATGAATAGTAAGATGGCCATTAAATAGTGGAATTATGAATAGTAACATGATCATTCAATTGTAGAATTATGAATGGTAACAAGGTCATTCAATTTTGAAATGATGAATGGTAACATGATAATTAAAGTATGAATTAAATAATGGTAGCAATGGAATTCTGATAAATGATATCCCTTGGGGATAGTTCATACCCCAACATGGGCTGAAGTAGGTATTGAGGTACAGGTGTCCACAAGAACCCGAGGGTTTATGCGGTTAAACAAAGAATTTTTGAAAATATTATAAATGTTTATTTATGCATTGTGATTTATTCTTTATAAAATTTTATAAAATGTTATTTGACTTGATATTATTTTAGATTCCATTGGTGGTAGCCTACTGAGTTGTACTCACACCCTACTCGGGCTGCCTGATCGGTACCCAAATAAATTTCATGGTTGCTAGATAGCATAAGGGAAAGGCCTTGTATTAGAAAAATGAGTTGGGATGGATCATGGATGAGGGAACCAAACATGGTTTGGGACACGCTTGGGAGTTATCAGTGTATTTAATTTTGACTTTACTTTTTATACTTGGTGCGTACTTTAGCATGGAATATCTATTGTTCAGTTTTGTTACTATATTTTCAGTTTTAGTCATCTTTGGATACTGGTTTTATTCAAGTTATGTCACATCATTTTTTTATTGTATATTTATTTCTACTGGTGTATTTTTTTGATAAATAGGGTATAGTCACCCCATGAATGATATTAGACCCTCACTTCTAGTTGGTAGCCTCTGGAGTATGGGGAGATGCGCTTGAGATCATGTGGCCGACCAGTTCGAGGAACCAATGTGTATAACCTGGGATGAGATATTATAATTAGAAATATTATTTCTAAGATTCACCATTATTCAAACTTTCTTTCTTTATAAGTTGTTACTCACTAAAGTGTTTAGTAGGAGAGTTTTTTTAGATGTTCACATAGTGATGTGACAAGAATTAAATAGAGATGTAATGTGTTTAATTAAACCCATGAAAATACATCAAGAATAGGGATGATCTGGAAGTCTTTCATATGTTATATGTTAGATTGATTCTTATGTATTTTTTTGTTAAAATACCCATAAAAGAGTTTAAGAATATAAAATGTATCATTTAATAAAAATGGAAATTCCCACTTTAACATTCTTTCATGTGGGATGAAAATATGTATATATTGATATAAATTTCATGAATTCTAATGACAACTTAACTCTCAATCTAAGAATTTGAGTTATCTCTAACCAAAAATTTTCATGTAATATTATTGTTTATAAAGAAATGTTAAGGTTTTCAAGAGTAAAATTCATGTATCCAAATATGGAATATGCTCACAAGTTACAAAATCAGGGTTTTCACTGGATAACCCACTATGTATACCACACAAAGTTCCATACACTATATATTTGGTATACTATGGGTGAATATTCCATATTGAATCTTGTTAGATAAGATTAGTGAGATACCTAGCATAAGAATATTTATAATTTGATACCTTTATTACACAGTCCATGATGATTAGCTAATCAGCAGGTGGCTAGGTATGTTGTTGAAATTTCTCCACATAGAGCTTAAAAAAGACGGGATGTGTCCTCTTGTATGATGAATATATAATATGTTCCTTTTATTGATATTGATTGAGGAAATTTATTTCCATACTTAGATAGTGCATATAATGTGCTTGTTTACTCAAGTGAGAGGCATGAAATGTTCTATGAAGATGAAAAACATGTGATGTGTTCATCGACCTGGTCAGTATATACTCAGAGAGTTGAGAACTAATGGAGAGACTATATGGGATTCTCATATTCTATGTCCCATGGTCACTCAATGAATTGGAAAAATGGATTATATAATTTTTCATGTTTTCATATGATGCATATGGCAGATATAGATATGGAGATATATGTGTTTAATGAATATCATTCCAAATCCAATTGTAGATTAAGTATCACTAATTATTTACTTAAGGCTTCTATTTTCTTATATTTATAGATTCAATGATTCATATTTTTTGTTAATGATTTAAATTATAGTGAGGTCACACTTTTTGGTTGACTGAATGAGGATTGAGTATTATAAAACTTAAAGAGATCTAAAAAAACTATATTAGAGTTTATCCAAAATGAATTTTTTATGTTTATTCACATGGTATTTAATATGATGTAATGCATGATGAAATTAATGATATCTTTCCAAAAGTGTTTTGGGAGATAACTAAAAGGAGTTTTGGATATGGTTTAACAAGTTATCGTATATCATATGATATAAACTAAAATAAGAATGAATGTCTTTTAGGATTTAGTATAAGTAGAATATTGAAATAAATATTCCCTAAAGCCATTTGATATCATATAGTATGATATGATGTGTCGTAGAGTATGATATATATATATAAAAAGGTAAATTTTATTCCTTCAAGGTATATCATATTTTATGATATATAGATATATTAAAGTCTTCCCTCAAGATTCGAATTATATGACTAGGGTGAGTCATAGTGCCATGAATCATAAGTTACAATTCATTTATCATTGTTGAAACTCATCGAAGCTAGTTGTGTGTTAATGAGTTAAAATTTAAATCTCATGCACATTGGATATCATTTATTGGTCGTTTCATAAGATGAAATTGATGGGAGAGTTAATTTTGGAGGATTTCTTGAGATGTAATTGTATTCATTAATAGTATGTTTATGAAACATACTTGTAAATGAATGGGCTCAGGGAGCATCCCCGTAGACTATATAAAGGTTGCTAGGCTACGAGTCTAATGTGTGTGTGCAATCCTCCTACAAACCTTTGGCCGATACTCTTTCCATACCAAAACTCTCTTCTTCGATCCTCCTTAGAATTATGAGATACTAACATATCATATAAGATTATAAGGTCCTACCGAAAACATTTTTGTGATTTGGTGTAACCCATGGATACGCTTTGAAAGGAATATCCTTTCGTATATTCCTTGGTGACCTTCATCAAGCATTGGATGAAGACAACAATAACAACATACTTTATTGTAAGGTGTATATTCTAAGTATGATTTTAGTTTTAATGGAATGGTGATATTATGTTTTATGGTTTCTAAACACTTCAAATACTTTTATTAATCATTAATCATTCCATATAAATATCTCATATCCAACCTATAATTTTCTAGAAAAGGTATAAGCCTTCAATCTAGTGAAAAATATGAACCAAATTCCCTCTACCCATGGTTCTTTAATCAAGATAGAGTTCAATTACATCATAATTCTAACACCTAATATGTAAAAACTATAATTATATTCTTAATTCAAGTTCATAACCAAGTATAATCCAAAGTCAAGGTATAATAAAACTAAACCTGTTATATTACCTAGCATGTAACTCCTTAAATGCATGCATAATAGTTTAAAGAAGTAGTTTAAAAACTTTTAAACTAAATCATGCATAAAAATTCAAGATATAACATTTATATTCATGAATAATAAAGCATATGATAAACTTAAATAAATGAACATTTCATAAACTTGTACATGAGATAAAAATTTATGAAATGTTCATAAATAAATTATGAATACTTTATAATTTAGTCACAAATAAAATGAATAATTCACTTTTATCCAATATTAACATTTTATATTATAATTTACATGGTTTTAATATAAACTTCTCTGTATAACAAAATATTAAATATTTTATCAATACATTTTATTACCAAATAATAAAGATTTGATATTTTATATAACAAATTTACATAGATTAAATATATAAAATTTCATTTTAATTAAACCATTGACCACATTATCATAAAAAACTCCTTTTTTAATGGGTTAAATAATTTTACAAATAATAACTTAATATAAATATTTTGTATTTACATTTATGAACAATTCATAATTAAATATAAACACTTTTATATTTTACATTATTTTAATTTATAAACATTTTATAAATTATTTACCATGTAAACCCACTTTAAACTTATATAACATCTTCTAAAGCATTTATAATTCAATTTATATCCCCACTTGATCTCACACAAATGAATATTTTTTTGATAATTTTAATAAAAATTAATTTTCTTTAAAATTCTACCCAAAAGAGTTTTCCCTGTGACACAGTGAAATCCATTTTGGTATTTTAAAATATCATACACTATGATCATTTTTAGCATTTTTGGGTCAGACTGGGAGTTTTTCACACCATTTCAGGAAGGAATTTATAAGTCCAAAATGAATTGGAAATATCCACTATGCCATGATAGTCTTCATGGTGATGCTCGATCATGACATAAATACTCTTAGAATACAGTGTCAAGAATCATCCTATAATTCTCTATTTTCCTAACATTCTATTAATTCCAAAACACCTATTTCACCAATATTTTTCCAAGGTATAGTATATTTATAAACCTTAATGCCCATTTTTTGTAACGTTTATCTTGTGATCCTTTGATTTGAAGAACCGAAATGGGAATTTCACTTCATCTATATCATGACACCTATGAAATTCATTTGAACAATTTATTTATTCATTAAAAAATTAAACCAAATGATGATTGAGTTTCTTTGATATCACTAAAGGGTTTTAGAGGTATTTCTAACATTCAAAACATAGTGAAACAACAACACCAAAACTCAAATAACCCAGAATCTATATATACATTTGAAATGGAAATAAATTAAGAACAATAATGTTATACCTTTCTTTGTTGATCTGAACATGTTCATGTACCCATTTTTGTTTTTGATAAAGACTACAGAAAGGCATCAAAAGGACTCCTTCCTCTATGGGTGTCCATGGATTGGGGGAATCACATGATTTTGGGGTAGGATATCATTTCTATCCACAATATTATATAAACATATAATTAAAGTATGGAAGGAATGGGAGCTAGAGGAATTAAAATTTTATTATTTTTAACCATTGAATCATTGAATATAAAAATTTATTGAGGATAAAAATAATTTATATAGGCTTCAAAGAGCATCAAATTCTTAGATATATTTTTGATATGTTTCTTAAAATGTTCTCCAACATTTTAACATCATGAAACATTTATCTTAATTCTTTATCAATTCGTTTTTGTGTTTTAAAAAAATATTTTTAATGTTAAAACTCCTCATATTCATTATCATATAATGAATAATTGAATATAATATCCATTAGAGAAGAGTATGGAAGAATCCCACACATTATCACATAATGTGAAAGTCTATGCACAAAAATGCATGCATTTATATATAATTGGAGAACATTTTTATGATCAAACACATGCATTTATAAAGTCTATCCCACACATTATCTTAATTATTTATCAATTCGTTTTTGTGCACCATGAAAGATGATAAGGGAACTTATATAAGAACAAATAAGAACGTAAATAATATTAAATTCATATAGGTAGGTCCATGTATATGAATCAATCCCTATGTTCCAGTGATGAGACCACTCTATGAATAATTTTTTTAGTTTAATTTCATTAATTCATGAATTTAACTGACTAATATTTCCCATTTTTCCTTTATATATATATTTTTTTGTTATAATCAACATTTTAAGATAAATTTTTAAAAAAGAAAAGAAAAAATTGGAATCATGTCATTTTAATGAAGAATTTTGATGCTATGTAGGTGGAGAAAAGTAAAGGGAAACTAAAGGGTACTTTCTATCCAAGTGTCCCCAACCTAGTAGGGAATCGACATATGACATCTAAAGTGAGAGTGGAAGGAGGAGGTTTTCTATCAAATATAAAAGTTGGGTATAGTTATATTTTGTTTTCCTTTTGTCTTTTAATTATATAATAGTGGATTTCCTATATGAAATGTGTTCACTAATTCATGATTTCATTTTTTATGATATATTTCTTTTATAATCCCTATTATATGTTCTTTAATTATTTCATGTTTTTGAGATAAATTATGAGTGGATAGGTTTCATGGGAGGGGGTAAGTTTGATTAATTGGATGCGTACCTATTTTTTTAATTATTTTTTTATTTTAATGTTTTATATTCATTTAGAATTACTTTGATATCATTACATATCACATTCTATATGAGTCTAGCAAGATTGATTCTTATTTGGGGGGATACCCATTGTGATTGAGGGGAGAGGGGGAGTGAGATCCAACCATTACTCCACCTTTCATATTAAGATTTATTCTAATTCACTTAGGGTGGTTATAAACTTAACTTGATAAAGGGTTCGAATATACTAGGTATTCCTATCCATGCTAATAGTCAAAGCTAGGTGTTATTTTGATGTCTTTTGGATAATTAATTTGATTATTCTCATATGTGAAATTGAATTGTCTTCTTTGAACCATCATTCCTGAATTCGTTATCTCTTCTCTTCATATTATATTTTTTTTAAATCATTCCACTTTAATTTTTTGACAGTTATTTAATTTTAGTTTTAGTAATTCATGGAAAGCAGAAAATATTGAATTCTATAATCCTTTTTTCATGGGATCGACCTTGGTACTTTCATATCCTATACTACTTTTTGGTAGTTTTAGTGATTTGTGGTTCTGTTTTAATAAATTTTAAATTGATTTGAGACCATAGGGAGAAAAAGACCTACAAGTCCAATCAAGTTTTTAGTGTCATTATTGGGGAAAAAGGTTCTTATTAAGTCAATAGTTTGATAAAAACTTTAATCTCCAATTTTTATGTTTTCTAATTATATATTGGGACCTTTTTAATTTTTGTTCTATTTTACGCGATGAATATTTTTGGTTTGTGATCTTAGGAGTAAGAAATCATGAATTCACACATCTAATTAGATATTTAAATTTCAAAGTTATAAAAACAAATTGAATAACTTAAGAGGGAAATACAATTTCAAGGATGATATTAATAACTCCAACAATGGGTACCCCAACTACACATGAGTCTAAAAGAATTACTCAAAGTCATAGAATCTATGTTCATGAAAGAACTATTACCCTTAGAAACATTTCTAGTGATACTAAGGAATAAAAATAAGGAATGAAGGATGAGGTCCAAATATAAGAAGAAATTAAAGATCTATTTGGAAGCATAATAGAACATGAGGTTGAATCCTATGTAAGTTCTTATTTTTGATTCTTATTCTAAATTTCCATGGATAACACGTACAAAAGTGCTAAATAGGAAGGATGGGAATAAGAAGAGGAACCCTATATTTTTGAATGACAAAAATAATAGGAAGGGATTTCAACTGCTATCATTTGGAATTGGATGATAAATATTTTTCAAGGGCAATTCGACACCAAAAATAGAATAAGGCATAAAGAGGCTACTGAATCAAACATTGATGAATTTTAAATAGAGCATCCCAATGAAGAAAAAGAATGAGGGAAATATGGGAACCAAGTTTGGATAGTCCAAGAGTTTTTCCTTATAACCTTATTACTATCTGAATTTTGGTTACCTCGATGTGTTTTCAAAGAAGAAGAGGACATGATGACTACTAAACTAGAGGATCTAATTTCATAATTTTAAGGAGCACAACCAAAAGAGGAGGAAAAGAGAAATGGTTTAAGGTATAAAAACCTATGATCGTACAATCCAAACTATGGGCTTGTCTGCTACATCATACTTCATAGAATAAGAGAATGAAACTTCTTTGATGAGTAAAAGTAAAAGAGTTATGCTAGACACATATCTAAAGCATAATTGGTTCAACACAAGATAGTTGGATCTAGGATTTCCCATGCAAGATAAATGTATCACTGAGAGGGGATGAGGCTAAATTAGTTATATATTTTTATTTTAAGTTTATTTTATTTTGAAACAACCTTATCCTCCCGTTAAAGTGTTTTTACCTTATTAAAAACAAAAAAAAAATCACACATCCACGTGAATATAATAATTTATAAGGTTTACTACTCAACAAGAGTAGCTACGTCCTCAGAATAGTTTCGAAAAAATCCAATACCACACAATACACTAAAAAACAATCCTTTTGTGTGGATTCAATGAGTAGGATATGCCCTTACCCTCATGTAGAACTATGTTCAATACAACAATGCATGTGCATAAAGTATCAAAAAATGATGTAATAACATTTGTGTAACAAACATATTATGGTGCTACTTGATCAACTTTCACAAATAATATCTTCAAAAAAATTATTTACTTTCTTACCTAGCAGCAAGAAAGGACTTATTTTTTACTTCTTGGTGACAGTTATTCTGATTTTCGTTTTTTGATATCCATTTTGATTTCCCATTTCGATAAAATACTCTGTCATAATATTGCTAAAACAAATCTAAACTGTTTCTGTATGAGTCCGAAAATCCCAATATAGTTTCCTAATTTGATACAAAAACTCTGAATATGGTCTTGTTGATTCTCCTTTACTTCTTATATCTATAAAAATTCCTTAGGAAATCATGGTTTGGAAAATTATTCTCTCTACAAACTTTTAGTGCTCCACCTTCTCTCTTCAACTGTACATCCTTTTCATAATGTAAAAAGTACTTCCACTATTTATAAGAGAGCCAAAAATGGTTTGGGATGAATTTTGAAAAACTATCCAACTCAACCAAATTTCCCGAATCTTTAATTTCCCTTGAATTTAGGATGCATTGTTTACTTCTTCAACACTTATAAACTATTATCAAACCTTCTAGAGTATTCTAAAGACTTCATATTTCATTATAATTTCTTGAAATTTTTCATTTTGATTCCGATTTCCATTATGATGGAGGAATATGTTCAATATTAGATTCTTTATTAAGTTGATCTACACTAATTGAAACATATAAGAAGGAAATGATTTCTCATTATGATGATTGATTTCTGCTGAAAACAAACTTCTCACTATGAATCCCCATACCAACTGATAAATTTTTTTGGAAACCATTATTCAAAATTCTTCAATCACTTTTATGACCCCCCTTGACAACACTTCTAATAGCTTCAAGTAATTATTCTTTTCTTATTTTTATTGAAGTTGATGAACCTGTGTCTGATGATTTTGTTGGTGTTAGGATGCATCTGTCTATCGATCTCTACTTCACTCCAAAAATTGATTTCAGACTCAGTCTGATAGTCTTGACCCAATTTATACCAAATAACTTAACATATTTTATTTATCTATTGAACCTATTGAAAAAAACAAAAATTCATCATGATGAAAATGGTTGGAAACATTGTTTATCGGTATCTTAATTTCTTTTAATTTTATATTCAATTGGTCCTAAAACTCCCAACAATTATGCCTACAATTTTATTTTAAAACCATCACTGTATCTAATAATCGATGTCAAGGTAGCTCCGACTGTTGGTGGCACACCATGTCTGGTGGACTAGTGTCAGCAAGAATTTCATTCCTTTTCTGATTATGGAAAAATATCAACATATTTACTTTAAGATTTATTTCTTATGGTCTATTGGTCTGACAGAAGACCATCATCTTCTTCTTACGATGTTTGATCAAGAAAACCTTTATATCCTTCAAACAATTATACAATCAGTGATTTCACATCGATGAACCAAGACCAGTGAACTTGAACTTCAATGACTTAATTAGGAAGTATTATAACTTTCCATTCTTCCAACAAGTTCTTTATTTACAACTAGCCTCAATATGACTAACATCACCAATTCTCCCCCTTTATTTCATAAGGCTTAAATAATGAGTTTTTAGAAAACTTATGACTTTTTTGAAATACAAAATAGAAAATCATTTTCAGATTTACATTGGATCCATGAACATTCCAATTTGGATTATTTTTATGATCGAAATGTCATTACAGATCCAAGGTGAGTCTGATGACCCTTTTCTTCCAGAAGCCTTCTTCTCAATCCAATGTAATTTCTTAAGAATTTTGAGTTTGATTGACTGAATATAATGGTCAGTCCAATTTTTAACATTTACAAAGTGAATCTATTTCTTTATTCTTTGGCAACAAAAGACAACAACTTTATTAAGAATCCAAAAACCATATCCGACCAACTTAGTCCAAACATGATCTATACCCTACTCCTATTATGTGATCGAATGAGATAAGGTTAAACATAAATTACTTAATAAAAGTTCTTTATATGAGGAAACATAATTTTTGATTAATTTGTTTTCTCAAGATGTATTCTTTAGGACCTAGTTTTAGAATTTTTCTAGGATATAGATAAATCTCCCCTACCAATATTTTTGAACATTAATATTCATGGACCTTGTGATTTAACTATTCTAATTTCTTTTCTTGGTCCATAAATTTCAATAATAGAGAGGGAAATATGAAGAAGAGATTCATTTTAAATGGGAGTATTCTTTTAAATCCATTATTACTTTTTCTTTACCATTTTTCATATTTATTTTGGGTTTTAAAGAGAATATGCATAACCCAAACTTAGATTCTTACTTTAGTTTGATCCATAATACTATAATTTTTAGGAACCCCATGATTCCATTTTTTAGATTACATGTTGATGAAATTAAATGAGTATTATGAGTGGTATTTAAAATAGATATAATTAAAATACCGCATGGCGTCGTTAATTCCTACAGGGCTACAAAAATTAAATAATTTATAAAACTCATAAAACCTAACTAAAAATGTAGTACTTGGAAATTTCGAGTGTCAAACTAACATGGACGATCCGTATATTCTAAATTAATTAATGAAACTAAAATTTAAATTTTTTGATTTTTTAGAAAAATAGAAAGACAACAACAAGTATTGGGGTTAAAATAAAGAGATGAGGCATGTCAGTTTTAGTGAAATTTAGGTTCATGTGTTAGATATTTAATTGATAATGAATTTATTTAGGTTTGGTGTTGGAATTGTGTTATAAAGGATCCTTATTCTAGGTATCTTTCCCTAATAATGTGATTTCACCTTTGGAATGGTCATCTACATGGTGAAAGCATAAAACTAGGTGACCCAAAACCTTGTTTAAACATAACTAATCCAGAGTGCATAATGGTCATTCAAAAAATAATACAATTAATTGATGTAATTAAATAATAATCATAATAATATGAATTATAATTAATAAATAGAGTTTTAGTAAACCAAAACATGAATAATAAATAAAAAAATCCCTAAAAAAATCACCCTACAATCACATCACCTCACAGAAATAGGACTACTCACTCATGTTATGAATGATAAAAACTAGTAGCATGGGCACCCAAAGAAGAATGGAAGATAATAATCATATTGAATCAGGTCTCCACGGTGTCACTCTGTGCGTACAGTGCTCCATCGGCGTCACTCCAACTCCCTCTGGTCCTAGAATATTAATGATTTACGGCCGTGGGTGAATAAATAGAAAATACAGTCAAAACCCTCAGCCACAATGTCATTATTTTTTTTAAATCCTGACAGCATCACGACATGTAAATAAAATACACGTCTTGTAATCTCTAATTTTACAGTTTTGAAGGAAACCATGAATTTTGATGTAAACATGTCTTTTATGAGATCAATATGTTTAATTGAAATACAGGATGTGTATTTTGTGGTCTTCACGACTTTTCTCTATGGTGCTTCTTCTCTTTATGAAGTCAAAATGTGTAAATTCATTACACGACGTGTAATCATTCTTCTCCAGTTTACCATCTCCTCACTATCCTTAAAAATCTGATGTTTTTATGCTTCACTTTTCTTATGGTGCAAAGGGCCTTTTGGATTATATTTACATCCCTTTTCATTCCTTTTTCATAAATCTATTTTTTCATTTCATAAAACATAAAACAAGTCAATTCTCTCCCAAATTGGAAAGATTATTCAATTAAATACAAAAATTAATACATGAAATTACTCTAAAATGTATGAATTGAATAAAATTTTCAATAAGTATAGAGGTATGAATTTGTTGAATCATAATTTTGGGGGACATTTCAATTTATGTAGATGAAATTTCTTCATCATTTTTCATGATTTGAATTTCAGAAATTCATATTGATTAGATTTTTATTAGTAGTCATTCAATGAGTGATTTTGTTTTATTTTATGTTTCTATTCCTTAGAGGGTTCTTATCCAATATTTTATATTCTTTATAAAAACCCATTTCTTGAGAGATATTAGGACATGTCACATACTAGAACTTTGATTGGTATTTTATCAAAGCTATTATTGTTCAAAGTCACATTTAAAATATTGTGAAATGTTTATTATTTAACACTTATCTTTAAGACCTTACTTTACATTTATCATACTTCTAGCCCATAAAATACATGAATTAACTTGGTAGGAAAGATACACAATTTATGCCTTTTTTTATCCATCCCTACCTTACTTTTTTATTTTGAATGATATATATTAATTTAAGTGTGGGTGAGAGGTTGTCCAAGGTGGAAATGGGATAAATTTTAATCGTGAGAAGATGTAAGGAGTAATCATTATTTAGAAAATGTTCATGATTTTCCTTAATTATTATTTATAGTTTACCCCTATTAAAAAGAAAAAAATCAAAAGAATAGAAAAAATGATTTGTGTATTTGGAGGGTAAAAAATCCCAATTTCTAAACCAATGTTTTTTTTTCATTTGATATCGATTATTGGATGAAAAACTTGACTTAAGATCAAGTTTTTTAAAACTAAAATATTAGTGAAAAAAGGGTATTGTTTCATTTTTATTTCATTATTTTACATGAAATATAATGAGTTATGGGGAATGAAGGAGATGTTATTTTTAGAGGATACCTTAATTGAGTTTAATTTTGATTATCATGAAATATATATTTATGAGTTAAACCTCCTTTTGAGCCTTTATTTTCTTTTACATCATTTTCTAACTACCTTAAGCCCCTGATTCATATGACCCTTAATGTTAATCCCTCATGATTATCTGTGATTTTTTTCTCCATAAAGTGGATATTTAAGATTCAATGCAAGAATATAGTTTAGGATAATGTAATTGAGGTATTGGAATAAATCCATTAAATTTTTACCTTGAGTGAAAAGGGAAAAAATTTCAAATGTGACAGATCTGGATTAACATGCATACTAAAAATGAATTGATAATATTGAGTGGAAGTGAGTAAAATCTCCACTAATTTCAAGGGAAAATTAAAACATATTATTGATGATTTTTCTTGAAAAAAAAATGAGTAATTGACAAGTGTTTTCCTTTATAATTCTCAAGAGATATTCCCCTATGATGATCATTTAATTTGGTTGCTTTGAATTTGAATAATATCAGTATGGTTGACCTTTTATTATTTTATTGATACCCTATGCTAAAGGATAATGATTTTATAAGTGTAGGGTATTTGATGAGTTGATTTTATGCATACATTTTTTTGACTGTAATTTCATTAAGTCTTGAATTTAACTGATTAAGATTGAACATTTTTCATTGATTTGTCTTCTATTTTGTGTAATTAACATTTTAATATTTATTTTGAAAAAATAAAAGACAAATAATTTAAATCATATAATTTTAAATAATAATTTTGATGTTCTGAATTTGTAAAAATGGAAAAGGAAACTGAAGGGGACATTCTCTTCTAAGGGGGGAGGGGGTTCCTTGGCCTAGTAGTAGATCAGAACTTGACACTTAAAGTGTGAGTAGAATTATAAGGGTATTCATCAACTATCAAAGATATATGTAGTTAGGATTTTATTTCTTTTGGTCTTTTTATTGTGTAATATTAGATTTCTTACGTGGTTTGTATTTAAAAATTAACATACAATTTCATTGTTTCATGACATATTTATTTTATATTACCTCTTCTAAATTCCAAAATTATTTCATGTTCATGAGAGTGAGTATGAGTGGCAAGGTTTCATAGGTGGGTTTGAGTTTTATAAAAGGGATGTATACCTAATATTTTAATTTTGTTTTTATTTTTAGGTTTTATATTCCTTTAGAATAACTTTGAAAGTATTTCATATCACATTATCTAGGAGTATAGTGAGAGTGAAACTTATATTGGAGGACATCCATTGAGATAGAGGGGAGTGTGGGAGTTAGAGTCAACCATTTCTTATCCTTACATATTGTTGTTGTTTCGAATGCACTTAGGGTGGGTATATACTTACCTTGATAAAGGGGTCGAATCTCTTAGGTAGTCCTAGCCAGACTAAGAGTTAAAGTACGGTATTATTGAGAGTTCTTATAACTAGTTAATATGATTATTCTCATATTTGAAATTAAATGATAATTTTTGAACCACCATCCTTGAATTCATTATCTCTTACCTTAGTATTATCTTTTGTTTTTGAGTTAGTCCACTTAAATACTCTAGACATGTTAATTAATTATAGTTTTAGTAATCCATGAAAATTTGATAATATTGAAATCTATAATCATTTTCCTCATGGGATTAACCTTAGGTATTTCATATCCTATACTACTCCTTAGTAGTATTAATGATTTGTAACTTCATTTACATAAATTATAAACATTGATTTGAGACCATAGGAGGTAATGAATCTTGCATTCTAGGTTAGACAATGACTTCACTTCAGAATAAAAATCATTCTTAACACACTCATATAAGGTGAAACTAAGCTACCTAGATCTTTTTTCAGGATAGTGATTCCTTATGTCATGTGAAACAATCGTAGAAGAATCTTTCATATGAATAAAATTTGGGATATATATAAATAAATTGGTTGGGACACCACTCATGTAAAGTGAACCTATGGGAATACATATATCATATTAAACCATTTTACTATAATTGAGAGAGATTAAAAATATTCATGATCCACCCCTCATAATTATCATTTTGTGACCACTTCATATGAAAGTTGATACACCATGTTGGAATGGATGCCCAAATATAAAGGGCATGTCAGAGTAAAACATAATGCCTTATTTCCTAGAAATATTAAATGGAATTTATTAAAGATTAAAATACCTCTTTCTGAAATTAAAGGGATCAGAATATGAAAAGTGAGGCACTTATGGGAGGTGGTTTCCATCTTATAAGTGATAACTAGTTATGATTAAAGAATTTTTGTTTGGATTCTTCAATGCTGATAGAACTAGGAGTAGGTGCATGATTTAAGAGAGTGATAAGGAATATGATGGAATTGAGGGAATAAAAAATTCACTCGGTGAATATGAAGGATGTTTTTTCCATCTATGTGGAAGTGATTGAGCTTTCCAAACAATGACAGAGAACTTCCCAACATTTAGAAAAGGTTCTTAAATATTCACCCTACCCTTAGAAATGGTATTGATACTCACTATAGTAGGGTATTCTATTTTTTATTTTTTTACTACTTAACATGAAAACATAGTGATGGAACTCCAAACATATTTTGGTTGATCTATGAATATTTCCCCAAACCCCCTAATTTTGAATTCTTATAATGTGAATTGATTTATCCTTTTTTCCACTCAGGTGATTATATATTTTTAGGAATTAGTGGAGGTTTCTGGTGTTTATGTATTTCAATTAAATTAAATTACCTTTCCTTGGATTACATACAATGTATCTAGATTTTTCCTGTCTCTTATATAGTGGATAGTGGTGAGGAGGATTTAGGAGTGATAAGAGGTCTTTAATCATATTTTCTAGATTAGAGTAGAGATTATAGTGATAAATTTATAATTTTTCTTTATCCAAACACAATAATTTAAAGTAATTAGTTGAGGGATTATTTGATTAGAGAATAAGGCAAGGGAGTATATATATTTTAGAGTTATGATTAGTTAGGTTGGGTGAGGTAATATCCATGGTGTGGACACCATTATCTCAACGATTTTATAAGTCTTCTTCTATTTCACCCAAAACACACACATTAGTTCCCTATTTTCCACTACCACGCTAACCCCCTCACACATAAAACAAAAACCAAATATACCAACTCTCTATGAGATATCCCAAGTCACACTTTTATGTTATATTTTTCTCATGTTGAATTTTTATAACATGAACAACCCACTATAATTATGTCAAGAAATTGGTATCGTTTCAAAGGAGGAAATCTATCTTCATTATTTTATTTTTTATTTTCCTCTTTGAAATGTGTCCAATGAATGAACATATATAATTAACATCACCTATTTGGAATTGATCCAGTGGTAGAGAGAAATTTTCTAGAAATAGATATAAATTTGAGAATTATAAAACATCTGGATAGAGTGTCTATTAATATCCCATTGACAGACTCTCAATCCTCATCTACTTCTTTTATAACTTTAGTAAGTAGTGATAATATTGAAGAGAACCTATTAAAACTTATTAATACCCTTAGAGACTTTCATGACTTAAATTTTAATTATCAGAATAATTGTTTGTTGTTACTAAATAATCAAGTAGATTTTGAGATAAAAAATATATTATTCAACTTTTACCTAAAATCCATGGTTTAGTAAGTGAATTACCCAACTATAATTTGAAGGAGTTTGGTATTATGTGCATCAATTTCAAGCCTAGAGGAGTTTCATAGGCTCAAATAAGCTGTAAGGAATTCACATTATCTCTAGAGTTATTAGATAAATAATGATGTAAAACCTACAACTAAGTGAGATTATAATTTGGGATGTGCTATAGAGAGCCTTTATTTAGAAACTTTTACCTAATTTAAACAGTACAAAACTAAGGAAGGATATATATGACATAATATAAGTTAGTGGAGGAACTTTTTAAAAGTATTAGTTGCGGTTTAAAAAGTCAACTACCATCTATCCATATCAACCCATAAAAGGTCACCATTTTTTTGGTTTTATTATACTAAGGTATTATGAACCATGATAGAACTCTATTGGATACTTATTTAGGAGGATCTATCATATTAAAATATATATTTTATGCCAAGAATAAAATAGAAAATATCTCCTAGAACTCTCAATAGTTTGGTACAAGGACCACTAATGAAAGTGTGTATGGAGTAAAAAATTTATAACTCACACCTACTTGAATATAGAATTTAAGAAATAACCGATCTTGTGAGATAATTATCACTGAATAGAGTAAATTAATTGCCATACATACCCCCACTGGTTTTCCAAGTGTACAAGAATTTAGAAATTTTCAATTATTGTTTCCCTGAAGTGAAAGACACTAAAAGATATGATTCCATATACTAAAGATAGTACCAATAATTTTTGAACTTACAAGGTTTTAAGGAGTATTCAAAAGTTTAATATATATTTTGACACCAACAACTATAAAGACCACCATTATAGCAGTGTCTATAACAAAAATATCACCAACTACTATTCAAGTAGGTAATAAATATCTCATAACCATCAATATGTTATCCTCCTTAAGGATATAATCAAGATTCATCCATAAAGTAATTTTTTATATAGTTGGTGGAGTAGCAATGTAATCAAAAAATTATTTTACAAACCATTGTTTAGAGATTAAGAAATTAAAAAAAATTCAATATGGATAAATTATTACTATTTTAAAAACAATGGTAAATAAAGGTTCAAGTGAGCTACTAACTCAATCAATTTATAATCTAAATAGAAATGTAAGTTCTATTTATTTTATAAGTAGACGGGAAGTACATGGAAGTAAGGATTCACCATTTAAATATGAAGCTAAACCTAAACAACCAAATGAAGAGGAATATGAACTTATATAGAAATAAGTGGAGGAAACTATCAAGACACAACCTGTGAAGAAGGTAAAAGGAAAAATAAAAAGTGGAGGAGTATCCTCAAACATTACCACCATTCCATTTAAAAATTACACCACTAAATAAATCTAATGAATATGACTTATAGAAAGTAGTGTTTGACACTTTTAAGAATGTGGAAATTAATATTCCTTCACTTGAATAAATCAAATGATTTCCCAAGTATGTGAAATTTCTCAAGGAATAGTGTACTAATAGAATAAGTCTATATAGATATTAAAGGGTATGATTATTTAGGAATTTTTATAACTTAACCAAACCATAGTTACCTAGTAAATGCAAGGATTTATGTACATTCAATATTCTCTACACTATAGGAAAGGTAAAATTTCACAATGCTTTATGTGATATAGAAGCATTGATTAATTCCATGTCTTACACTATTGATTATTTATTATAGGTGGGAGAGATTAATCCAACATAATTAGTGGAATATATATTCAATAGGTCTATTTCATATCCTATGAGAGTTTTGGGAGATGTCTTGGTAAGGGTAAAAGGTCTGATGTTCCCTACTATTTTATATATCCTAAATATGGAATAAGAAAGAGTCATTATTCATTAAATTATAATAATAGGGAGCCTTATCCTAAAAACTTAAAAAACCATTTTGAATGTACATGAAGGGACCCTCTCTATGAAATTTGGTGACAAAACTATGTAATTAAAGACCTTGTATTACATGAAGTTTCCTTAAGAGGATAACTCTAGTTTTACTCTTTCTCACTCTAAAATTTGTTCTTTCTCAAATGAGGAAACTCATATTTTGGGTGAAATAATGAATTTAAGAGCATATTTTATGTCAAAAAAGCCCTTGGATAACGATATTTTTGAACATAAATTGAATCTTGAACCAAATATGTGTAATAACTAGTTTGAAGATGAGTTGGATTAAAAGTTTTTTAATGACTTGGATTGTTTGATTAAATTTGTCACAATATACTATTATTTTACTATACAAACTAACAATACGAGTTAAATTGAGCTAGTGCCATCACTAGACCACCCTAAAAAATTGGAATTAAAATCTCTTTCTCAAAAACTTGAAATATGAAAATATTTTGGATAATGATAAGATATTTATGACAATTATTAAAATAACTAGGGAACTAATCAAGAACAATTTTTTTATCCATTTTGAAACAAAGTGTTAAGGACATAGGTTGGAAACAAGTATTCATCTATGTAATAAATACCTCTATTTTTTTTCAATAAATCTTGTATGGGAGTAATAAAAAAATAGAAAGGAAACCTCAAATAAGGGTAAACCCAATACCAATGGAAGTGGAAAGAAATATGTTGTTTTTTATGGGAGTTGGAATTATTTACCTAATTTAAAATTTTTAATGTGTAAACCCCATCCATATTATCCTATAAAAGTCTATAATAACAATTATAAAGAATAAAAATAATGAATTGATTCTCACATAGATTCAAAATATTTGTAGGGTATGTGTTGATTACAAAAAAATAACTATGTGACCCATAAATATCACTTCAAAATTCACTTCGTAGATCAAATACTCAAAATACTAGTTGTGAAGGGTCATTATTGTTTATTTGATTGTTTATCTGGTTATTTTTATGTTCCCATTATGCCAAAAGACTAGGAAAATACTATATTCACTTTCAACTATGATATGTTTTCATATTGTAGGATACAATGCCTCAGGTACATTTTAATGCCACATGTTAAGAATCTTTTCATACCTCACTGAAAGCAACCTAGAGGTATTTATCAATGAATTTATAGTTTATGGAACATTTTTTGAAATATTCTTTGAGTATCTATAAAAAGTTTAAAAAGGTTTATTGAAAATAATTTGGTTCTAAATTTTTAGAAATTTCAATTCATGATGGAAGAGATATTGTTTTGGGATATATCATTTCCAAATAGGGAATTGAAGTGGAAAATGATAAGGTTGATCTCATATATTCATTTTTATACCCCACCATTATAAAAACATGTTAGATAATTTATAATACATGAATTTTTCTATAAAAGGTATATTAGAAACTATAGAAAATTTTTACTACTTATGACTAATTATCTAAAAAGGATATTGAATTTATGTTTGATGAATCATATATGAGTGATTTTGATAATATCAGAGAGACCATAACCACTTATCTAATCATCTGGATAGTAGATTTGGGTATATCTTCTGAAGTGATGTGTGATATATCAAATAAATTATTAGGAGCGGTTTTACCTAGAAGATTGAGGGATACCCAAATGTGATATCATATACTTCAAAAAATTTGGACACAAATCTAATTAACTACAGGACCTTATAGAAAGAGTTTTTTCTCTATTTGTTTCACTTTTAAAAATTTAATTCTTATTTACTGGAAATAAATTAACTGTTTACTTTGAAAATGAAGATATTAAGTACTTCATGTAGAAATGTGACTCAAAACCAAGTATAGTGTAGTGTATTATTCTTCTCTATGAACTAAAAAAAGGAAATTAAAGTCAAAAAAAGTTTATTATAACATTATTGCAGAACATATGAGAACAATTTTCGTCACGAATGGAGTCGAAATACTGGTAAAAATACCTCTTAGTGAAAAACATCTTAGTGATAATATCCATGATATAATAGGTAAGGTTTCATGGTATTCATACAAGGTAAATAATTTAAAAACTGCCATTTCATTGGAGGTATTTACAAAAGATAAGAAATTCCCCCCAAACCATTAACTTTTTGTGAAATTTTTGATGTTTGGGGAGAAGAATTTATGTATCCGTTTTCATTTTATTTTTGATTTACCTATATTATCTTAGTAATGAACTATTTTTATAAATATAATTTACTTTTCATCATGAATAATGTATTTCCCTTTGGTATAATATAAATTAAAGGAATATAATCACAAAAGTCATTCAAGGTGAATGTGTAGTAGTTGAGGAAGTTCAAGGAATATTTTTGGAAATAACATTTCAAGGAGTTTACTATCCCCTATTTCAAATGAATAAATTCCAATATGATATCTCTACAATTTAAAATTTATTTTAAAACTCCTATTAATCATCGATTATTCATTTAAAAATACATAATTGAGTTCATTGGGGTGTAGTTTCAAGGATAAGTATGGGGATGAAACACACTATCTTAGGATAAAACAACATTCTCTAGTATCCATAGTTTTTGGGGTGTTTGTATAATTTAAATAAAATTAAAAGTTAAATTTATCCCATTTTCATTACCCTCACTATGAAATAAAAAAAGTCACATTGGAGCCTTGATAACTTCTATTTTAGAACTAGGGAAAGTATTGTTAATGGAAAAGACAATAGTATAATCAAAACTATAACATTATGAAATTTTATTTTTTAATAGGATCATATGTAACCTATCCATGATGAATAATTAACACCTCAAGGAATGTACCTAAATTAAATTTCAATAGCTCATAAAAAAATCTGTAAAACAAGAAAATGATAACTGATCTAGAAATATTTCTATGCTGACAGAGCACATATGTGTGTGAATAAGCAATTAATAAAAATTAGAATAAATTGATAGCCAACTGACCAAGTGTTTATTTTATTCTGTTACTATTAAAATTTGTCTTGATAGGTTCCTAATATATTGGGATGGTTTTGTTATGGGTTTAGATACACTCACCTAATAAGTGATATGCATAAAACAGGTTTGTGAAAAAACCGAATAAGTTCTAGTTATCAAAGTGGGTGGAAAGACTTATGGAATTTTGAACTTAGATAAAGAAGGGGAAAACGATATATTAAAATTTCATAAAGTGAGTACCAAGGAAGTGTAAAAGTATCAATGGAATAAGTATCTTTAGAGAAAAATGATTAATTAAGGCTCCACTTATTAAAATTTTAATTCCATTAATTTTTATTCTTTAAAAAATAATAGAACCAAAAATTTAACTTGAGAAGATGTGGGGAGCCTGTAAACTTGAGTACAAGTTCTTATTAAAGAGTGGAGAAGTGATCAAGCCATAATTTTTAATTTTTTTAGAATTTTATTTATTTTTTAACTTTATTTTCATTTAATTCTAAATAAATAGGTCAAATATTGTATTTTCATTGATATGTAATTTATTATAAAAGGGATAAATCTAGAATTTTAATAGATTAATTAATGTTTAAATATTCTTAAACATTATCCTATATTAATTATATAGAAATTTAATTTTTTATAGGTGACTAATTTGACCAATTCAATCTATGGATGATGAAATGATATTTTTTAAGTTCTAAAAATGATTAAATCCCATTTTCATAAGGGTTTGTGAGATTAAGTGGAATTATGGATGGTTCTGTGACATTAAACTGGAATTTTGAAGGATTGTGTGTGATTAAAACACTTTTCAAATTTGGAATAAAATGATTGATTCTATAGCTAAGGGTATAGGTAAGAGTTAAGTGGATATGTAAAAAATGTTGTTAGATACCTAATAAATTCATATCGAATCATAAGAAGTTGTTTTCGCTACGTAATATTTACCACTTTACAAAATTTAAAGATCTATGCACTGAATAAGATGTCATTGGAACTTGAGAAAGAATAAACAATCACCTAAATCGTAGTTAATTCATGCGGGGAGGTCCCTTTATATGAATCAATCCCCACATGCCAGTTACTTTGTGAAAGAATAGAAATAAGTCCTCCCACACTCATGTAAGATAAAATAGAGATAGCCAAAGCTCATGTTAGGAGATCACTACCTCATATTAGGTTAAATAACTATGAAATAATCTCACAAAAAATGAGCTCTGGTCTATTTATAAATAAATTGTTGGGGACATCACTCACGTAAGGTGAACCTAGGGGAAGTTTCAGGTCATATTAAACCATTTATTCTCTCAATGTTTAAGTTTAACGGGTCACAAGAGTCACCCCATGTAATAATCATTCCATACTCATGTCATATGAAATAGGATAAAATATGTTGGAATGGATAAACAAATCTAAAGGCCACCTTAGAATGAAACATAATGAATAATCACGAGGGAATATTAGATAGAATATTTTCAAGATGAAAACCCCTCTTCTAGAAACCCAATGAATCAACATATATGAATTGGGTAATGTCACGACCCACCTCCCCGGGCCATGAACCTTGTCACTTGACCCCATGGGTCTCCTGTAATACCTTGGTTTCCACCCTAGTACACTATAGGCTATTACTCACTAGGGTTTCTTTTCAGACTAATGACTGTCCCCACACCAACACATGTTCTTTCAGTGTGTTTTTTCCTCACTCACACACACCTTAGGAAACTTCCCAGAAGGTCACCCATCCTGATTACAACTCTAGGACAAGCATGCTTAACTGTAGAGTTCTAATCAGGTAGGCTCCCGAAAAGAAAGGTGCACCTTGTTGACATGGGTAGTAACATTTAGCCTTTTAAGTATCACTTTTCCAGGGGTGTTACATTATCAACCCCTTTAAATCACAACACCCTCGTTGTGGACCGCAATCCTCAAACCCAGGCAGTGCTTAAGCACTTTTGGCTAGGTATTGGCTCTGATACCATTATTTTATGACCAGTCCCCCAGGCCCCGTGCTGTGACTACCCCAGGCCCGCCTTCCATAGGCTAGGGGTTGGCGACTAGCACCGAAAGGTGTATTCCACAAAACTTGGAAGACATTGCCTTTATAACCTATAAGCACATGCAACGAAGCAAATGAAAAGATACGAACACAAGTCAACTGTATAAAAAAAGAGTGCTGAAAAGTAAAAGGGGCCAGAAATACAAGATCAACAGTAAAGTACAAGGAACCAGAAATACAAGTAGAACTGAAGAAAGGAAAAATAGCTTCCGGGTCGTCCTCTAGGATTCCTACCTGAAGGGTAGGTATAGATAGTCTCCTCAGCATTCCACGTCCGTCCGTCTCCTCCGTGTACCATCACACTATATGGTCCACCTCTGGGTACCGTCCAGTCCTGGTACTCTCAGCCTCAGTCAACAATGTCCGTCATCTGTAACCAAAACAACGAGGTGTGGGCATATCCCGTGCAGGGGTGTGTATAACGATACTCTATAGGGACCTCGAGACCCTCAAGGCCTCACAAAATCCAACAAAGATAAAAGAAAACTCTTGACACACACACACAATCAGTGTTTTAGAGAACTGAGTTAGAAATCAGAATTCAGGATCCTGGTGCATGGATACGTTGGTCGCCGCACCAACACTGGACTCTCTGAACTGAAAACCACACTCAGTACCCTTAAAACTATTGCTTCCTAGAAAATATCAGAGTCCTAAGTTCTATGGTGGAACCGACTGCTCTGATACCATTTTATCATGACCCGCCTCCCCGGGTCATGATCTTTATCATCTAACCCCATGGGTCTCCTGTAATACCTTGGTTGCCTCCCCAGTACACCATATACTATTACTCACTAGGGTCTCTTATCAGACTAATGACTGTCCCCATAGGCCAACACATGTTCTTTCAGTGTGTTTTTTCCTCACTAACACACACTCTGGGAAACTTCCCAAAAGGTCACCCATCCTGATTACTAATCCAGGCCAAGCATGCTTAACTGTAGAGTTCTAATTAGGTAGGCTCTCAAAAAGAAAGGTGTACCTTGTTTACATGGGTAGTAACATTTAGCCTTTTATGTCTCACTTTTCCAGGGGTGTTACACTATCCACCCCTTTAAAGCACAACGCCCTCGTTGTGGACCCCAATCCTAAAACCTAGGCAGTACCTAAGCACTTCCGGCTTGGTATTGCCTCTGATACCAATTTTTTATGACCCGTCCCTCAGGGACTGTGCCATGACTACCCCAAGACTGCCTTCCATAAGCCAGGGGCTGGCGACTAGCATCGAACCGCAGCACCTCGCGGTGCCCCAAACCACGCCCTCGCGGTGCCCTTCGGGCTGAGCCGCCCCAAACTGCACCCTCGCGGTGCCCTCCAAGATGAGCCTCCCTGAACTGTGACCTCGCGGTGCCCTCCGGGCCGAGCCGCCATCACACCAAACTACGACCGGTCCACGCCCTCATGGACGGTTCGCGCCCTAGCGAATCCTCGCGGCCTGCTGGGTTGGGCCGAGCAGGCTGGGCCAAACCCAACAGGCCGGCCCACCCAAAGGGCCAGGCCAGACCCATCGGGTTAGGATGGGTCGACCCGAACTGAGTCAGACCAGACTAAGACGGGCCGAGTCGGTCCGACCGGGTTGGACCAGACCCAGGCCTACTATGACCCTTTACTTTCTTTTGGACATATCTTTGGTACCATACGTCTGTTTGAAGAACTGTCAGCGGCGATGGAAATCTTGGAGCATAACGGTCCCTTTGAGTATACCCCACTGGAGTTCGGGTTATAGTTGAGATACGGTCAGGTTGGATCGTGCACGAATCCAACCGGCCCCCCGAGACTAAAAGGCTAATAACTCACAGACCGGGCGTCCGATTGATGCACCGTCTGTTGCGTTGAGACCCCTATGACATGACGGACCTTTGGGATACTTTGTCATGAGAATTCATGGAAGTTGATGTATCAAAACTTGGATTGAGAAGCGTACCCTCCCAGAATCAAGCGTGCTTTGTGCGAGAACCCTGTGGCTGGCTGCTTTCTGACTACTGTTCCTGGATCCTACGTGGAATCGACAGCTCTGACTACTGTTCCTAGATCCTACGGGGGTTCGACAACTCTGACTACTGTTCCCGAATCCTACGTGGGTTCGATAGCTCTGACTACTGTTCCTGGATCCTACGTGGGTTCGACAGATCTGACTACTGTTCCGGGATCCTACGTGGGTTCGACAGCTCTGACTACTGTTCCTGGATCCTACGTGGGTTCGACAGCTCTGACTAATTTTCTTGGATCCTACGTGGGTTCGAAAAAGTAGATGATTCAGTGACTACATCTAATGATATCTATCTCTCTACATAAGTTGTATACCTGTGTGAGCTAAGTAAGTAACTTTTGTGTTTACCTCATGATTGAGATGGATTACATGATAACTTAGGTATATGTATGGACATATACCTAATCGGGGTTATCTTTTGATTTCATACTTTGTGGTTTATCCTTGTTGTATTTTGTGAGACCTTGAGGGTATCGGGGTCCCTACTGAGTATCGTTATACTCACCCCTGCACGGGCTATGCCCGCACCTCGTTGTATTGGTTATAGATGACAGACAACGCTGACTAAGGCTGAGAGTACCATGACTAGACGGTACCCGGAGGTGGACCATATGGCGTGACGGTACACGAAGGATATAGATTGAAGTGAAGTGCTGAGGAGGCTATCTATACCTACCCTTCAGGTAGGAATCCTGGAGGATGACCCAACAACTGTTTTTCCTTTCTTCAGTTGTACTTGTATTTCCAGTTTCTTGTACTTTACAATTGGGCTTGTATTTCCAGCCCCTTTTACTTTTTAGCACTCTTTTTTTATACAGTTGACTTGTGTTTGTATCTTGTTGTGTGCTTGGTTGAGTGTACTTACAGGTTATAAAGGAAACTCCTTCCCAGTTTTGGGGAATACTCCTTTCGGTTCTAGTCGCCAACTCCTGGGCTATAGAAGGCGGGCTTGGGGTAGTCCTGACACGAGCCTCGGGGGTCGGGCCATGATAGGTAACTTATGGGAGTAGGTCTCCATATTCAAAGTTATCCTCAATGACGATTCAATAGGATTTTATAAGATTATTTGACAATGATGGATCAAAGTCAAGTAAACACACAACTCATACAATTCATGAGGTATCCAAGAGAATATCTCATCCAAATTTCTTGGCTAAATCATGAAAGGGTGATGTAAACTCATAGATGGCCCACAATCTGAGGGAGGGAGAAGGAATTTGATGGCATTATGGGAAATCAACATTCTATCAAATCCTATGAAGGAATTATGTGAAATTCACATGAAGGTGATCATTATTTTTTAAATTTTATAGACACCTTATAAGAATTTGGAAAAGGTTCTTTAACATTAAACCTTCCCTTATAAAAGGGATTGATACTCAGTGTAATGTGTGTGTGTGTGGGGGGGGGGGTGTTATTCTTTATTTATTTTACTACATAATTTTTAACTCCAGTGCTGGAACACCAAGAAACTTATGGATAAGCTAAGTATATTTCCCCCAGCCTGTAACACCCCAATATTTTATGAAATAGTTTTTTTCAAATAAATTTATTTCTTCGATAACTTGCATTACACATAACAAAAAGTCTAAACGAACCATGATATACTATTAGAATATTATTATTATATGTTATCACATAACCATTGGATTTGTGGGTATGAATAGAACTAACCAAATTATGAAAATTCATGGATTAAAAATTTATTAAATTAATTCATTAGTTATCAATTAATTATAAATAAAATAAAAAATCATTTTAAAATAAAGGGGATATTTTTCTGAAAAACCATTTTTATGAGAGTAATGTATTTTTATCTTAATAAAATTAATTTATCACTATTGGTGAATTATTTTAATGAAATTTGTATATAATATATTCAATAAACTAAGTTAAACATTTATCTAATATTTTTCTAGTCATGGGATAAAAAAACTTGTTTTATGCATTTAAAACTATATTTTTCTAAAAAGTGATTTTTTTCCTATTTTGTGAACTTACAGTGATTTTTTATGCATTTATCTAACATTAATTTATGCCACTTATAGGTACTTTATTTCATAAAATTAATTCCATACTTATAATTAGGAGGCTCAATTTTTTTAAATAGATCTCTTTTATTTTTGGTCAATATTAATAGTAACAATTGTAAAATTTATCACCTCAATAAAGGGTAAATTTGATAAATATATGTCATAACTAAGTGATAGGGTCATAAATTTTCATATTAATTACTATTGGGTGAATTTAATGATAAAATTATCATTTTAGGATCGATTGTTTTTGTTTCATGGATAGTTTTTCATGAAAATGAAGTTTTTAATATTTAAAACAAAGAATGTTACACAGTGTCACTTCTTAGCTTTAAATATAATTTATATATTCACATAGGTAAAAAAACATGATATGAAATAATTTTTATAGTAATTTATATCTTAGTGAAATTATTTTCAAGATTTAAATTTAATTCTAATTTTTAGTAATTATATAATGACCATGAATTCTTATAACCCACTAATGTAATATTTTTAAATTAATAAAAAACATAATAAATAATTTTAAAAAATGTTAAAAGTAATATAATTAGAGTGATATAACGTGATAAATAAATTTTTTACATTATTATTAAATATTAGTGTTAGGTTAAATAATTATATTCAAATTATAACTTTTTATTTATGTATTTTAAGATAAATTAACTAAATAGTGTCAAAATTGACATTACTAATATTTTATAAAAATAATATTTTATTAATTATTTAAAAATAATTAAAAACTTAAAATAGGAATAAGGGGATAATATATGGTAGAAAATATCATACCATGTCCATTTATAATCCATTTTGAACCCTTTTTATTGATAATCACTTTATTATAATTTATTATTTTAAGAAATTCCAAGTTTGTCATCTCCCTACCTTATGAAAGTACACCCCTTATTTCTATTCTTAATAGCACTTTGAGCCATCTATTTTGACTATAAAATATTTTTTATTATAAAAATCTTTATAATTTTTTTTGGTTTTTATTTCCCCAAAATACCAACCCTAAGTTCTTTAATAAAGTATCTAAAAGAGGTTTCCTAAAAGAGAGGTTGTTGTCTTACCCAACCTATTTCAATTTATTTCTTCTTCACCTTCCTATAAATATGTGGTATTATTATAATAAATATGATTAAATTTTACTATGATTTTGAAACTGCCATTATACACCCTCTTTCCACCAAATGGGATGTTAAAGTATTGCTTATGCGTACGTACGACTTACTGTCTCTGCATAGCGGAACAATTCATTTTCCATCCCCATATTTTATGGATTGTTATTATGATTGTTTAAAAGTTTCTAAGTGATATTTATGAAATAATTATGATTCTTTAATGATAATATCATATCTAACTTATTACCTTCAAAATTGATAGAAAATGATAATGTCGCTTGTGTGTATGTGTGAACTACCACCTCCACGTAGCGATGTGATTCATTTTTTATTTATATTTTAATTGTAAGGTAATTAGGATATATAAAATTAATATATATTATTTATATGATATAATAATTATTATTAAAAGGTTAATTATTATCTATCTTTCTTTCATTCCATATAAAGAAAAATAAAAATAGTTTTCATGCGTTTTTACAGCATACCATCTCTATGAATAGTGTAATTATTTTTCTATCTATCGTATTATAGATGTCTCTAAATATATGTATATAATAAATATATATTATATATTAATAATTTATGTTATTATGTATAAAATTATTATAAATTTAAATTTATTATATAGAAGGTTAGAATTCTTTCGAAGCAAGTGGAACTCAAGGTAAAATATTTTCATCTCACTTTTATTTCCATGGGATATATATGTTATAAAACACTTCTTTCTTTTATGTGGTGTATATAATGAACATTAGTGTTTTTATTATTATTATTATAAAAATTATGTTTACTTACATATCCATAAAAGGATATTTCTTTCTTTGGACTTATGATTTAAAATTTACCAAAGCTGTAAGGGTTTTATGTTATAATATCATTGTTTATTGAGATTGTTTATGATTATGTTTCTAGTGATAAAATATTATGATATACCTGTAAATAAACTCATTAATTTTCTTATCCTAAATTTATTTCATGAAAATAAATGTTTTTATTTCATTTCCCCCAACTTATATACTCAATAAACTGAAAATAGGTTTTATAGAAAATTGAATTTATTTCTCTCTTTGGCCGAAAAAACTTTTGCATTTATATCCATGTTTTCTAAAAATGTTTGAAAAAATGTTTTGAAAATTATAAAATTATTGATTAAATTAATTTTTACCCCTGTATGAATTTTTATAAAATGGTTCAAAATGAATATTCTTGTCATTTTTATAAATGAGGTACTTTTTTTACAAAAGTGTTAAAGGAACATTTTATTTTAAATTATATGACATGAATGAAATTTTCCACTATTATGACCCCTAATATCTTTGAATATTCCTTTAAAAGTTTCTATGTACATTTTAAAAGAAAATTCTTTTTATAATATTTTGTAAATTTTTAGATTTAAAAGTATTGATTTCAAAATAGAAAGTTTATCTTCCTCAAGAAATGTTATAAGTGATATTTCAGAATCATTTTCCATATAAGATAACATCCATTGATGTTAATTAATCGTTACTAGGGTTATGATCCAATCATACCATCCTTATTCTATATTTTTAGGGCTTATTTTCATGATTACAATATGTTTATGAAACTCGTTTCTTTTCCATGGGTTATGATATGATGAATTGTTTTTTAAACCCATTTCTTTTAATGGGGTTTGATATGAAGAATGTTTTATAATCTTATGGAAAAAATATGTATGATTTTAGTTATTTTATGGGTCGGAACTATATCTCCCTTCAATTCATTAGGTAATGAATAATGTTAAATGAGCCTAAAGGGTACACATGGGGTTATCCTGAGCCCAAAATAGGGTGTACTGGATGTCATCTCAAGCCTGAAGGAGGTACACGAGTGGTTAGCTTGAACCTAAAATTTATGAATGTATTGGTGGGTAGCCTTAAAATAAGGTTTTTTTATACTTATGTGTATTCCATAATTCCATGTATTATTCCAATTTATGCTCTCATGGATCATGTTCTCTGATTACTTTATGATTAATGTATTATGAACTTCCAAGATTTATTCCATGAATCAAGATTATGATCTATGACATGTACGGAATGTATTTCAAGCATTAAAATCATTTTATCATACCCTTATGCTCATATTATAATTGTGTGATCATATATATCTCCCTTTTTTACACTTACTGAGAATTATAGCCCACCCTTTCTTATGCTTCATTTTCCTAGGTTATGAAGAATGGTATTATGTATGATGTGTCTAAGAAGGGTGATAGATATAAAGAACTAAGTGGAAGCTAATGCAGTTCACTTATGAACTTGTTGTTTATGTATCCAAGTTTAAAAATTCTTTATAACTATACGATTCTAGCATGTATCATCATGTTATGTAAATAATATTCATCTAATAATATTTTATATGAATGTATGAAAAGTATGGGTCACTATAGTTGGTATCAGATTAAGTCTTAGATAACCTTTAGAAACTAGGATAAGTAAAAATTAGTAAGAAACCTAGGGATAAGTCTAAGCATATTATAAAATCCTAATATTTTCATAACTATCATGAATGAACTAGGTTAAACCTAAGGCATCATAGATTGAAAATAAGGTGTCATGATTTAGGTCACGAACCATCATCGGGGCCCGTGCCATGACTACCCCAAGCCCGCCTTCCATAGGCCAGGGGATGGTGACTAGCACCGAGGAGTAATTCCCAGTAAAAAGGGAAGGCATTGCCTTTGTAAAATGAACAAACACCATAGAGTAAGCAAGAAGAAGTAAACACTAAGTAAAAACTGGGTACAACAGCAAGTGCAGAAAAGTAAGTGGGCCAGAATACAAACCCACACTGAAAGTAAAGTACAACTGGAAGGGAAAAACAACAACTAAATGTAAAGCCGCAACCTCGAGCCGTCCACTGGAAGTCCCACCTGAAGGGTGAGTACAGATAACCTCCACAGCTCCTCAGGTCCAGCCGTCCGCTCTGAGTACGTCCCGCCCAATGGTCCACCTCCATGTACCGACCTGCTCCTCATGCCTCAACCACGATCAGCGTTGTCCGTCATCTGCAACCAACACAATGTAGTGCGGGCATAGCCCGTGTAGGGGTGAGTATAAGCTACTCAGTAGGGACCCCGAGACCCCCGAAGGTCTCCCAGAATCCACAAAGGATAATCCAAAAAAGAAAGATACAATCACAAAGTAACATCCGACACTACTTAGGTATATGCCCATACATATACCTAAGTCATCAATTCCAGTTCGCTCCAACGTCTGATCCCAAGTTCGATCACATCCAAACAAGATAGCACAACACAATCCATATAGGAAAGCAAGTCAAGATTCAGCTCACACAGGTATACTTCTTCGTATGATGATAGAGATGATCAGATATAGCCACTGATTCATCTAAGCCGTAGGACCCACAAAGGATCGATAGGTACTAACCCCCGCAATGACCCACAAAGGATCTGACCCACACAGGGTCGATAGGTAACTAACCCCCGCAATGACCCACACAGGATCGGACCCACACATGATCTGTAGGTGCTGGCCCACACTGGACCGCTGAGCACTGATCCACACAGGATCTGACCCACACAAGATCGGTAGCACTGATCCACGTAGGATCGCTGAGTGCTGTAGTCATCGCCATCAAATCCACGGAGGATTTCTGCATAGTCGTCGTCGTCGTCGCAGCCAGCTCTAGGGTTCCCGTACACAACAAGCTCGTTCGGGAGGGTACGCTCCATGAGCCGAGGGGCTGATACATCAACTGACACATAGTCCGGAGTTGATGTATCCAAAAGTTCCGTATCGTCAACAGGAACTCAACGTCACAGAAAACGCGTCAATCGGATGCCTGATTTGAGAGTTATTGGCTTTTTCGTCCCAGGGGCCCAGTTGGTTTTTAAGTCAAACCAACCTGACCGTACTCCAACTACATCCAAACCTTGATCGGAGTAAGCCAAAAGGTCCGTCTCACCTAAAGGAATCCAACAAAGTCGAAGACACGTCAATCGGATGTCCGGAGCTCAAGTTATGAGCGTTTCCACTCCGAGGGCCCGGTTGGTTTCGTGTACGAACCAACCTGGATGAACCCAAAGTACTCCGAAACCTTGAGTGTAGTATACCGAAATGACTGTCTCGATCCAAGGATCGCTACGCAACCAACGGTGCATCGTTCGGAGGTCCGTAGCTCATGTTATGGGTAACAGACTGAAAAAGTCCGGTATTAGGGGGTTTGGGCCCGGTCCGACCCGACCCGATACCCCCTGGCTCGGCCCGAACCGGGTCGACCCGACCCAGGTCTGGGTCTGGCCCGCTTGGGTGTGGCCCGGCCCAGCCTAGGCGCGGCCCGCCCTGGCGGTCCGGCCGGGCGGCTCGGCCCGTCGCGCTGGCGCTGGCCAAGCGGCCGCGCATAAGGGGGGAACCGCCCCCCTGGACGAAACCACGGCCCCACGTGGGGGCCAACTCTTTCCAACGGACGCGGACGGTTGCCGCGTCCCGCCTCATCCGGTCCCGTGCGATCGCGGGACTGCCGGCCTGCCGCCGCGGCGGCTCTCCCCGGCGGCGCGCCGGGTGCCGCCGTCTCCTGGCGCTCGGCCGCCGCCTCCTGCCGCCGGCGAGGCGCGCCAGTGGGTTGTTCCGCAGACCACTGGACGAGCTCCGGTGGTCGGATTTGCCTGTTGTCTCCGCCAAAGGCCCTCCCGGGACCGGTTCTTCACTACGAAGACCTCACAATGCCCGTGCGGCCTGCTTCATCGTCGCCCGCCGACCTGCACACCAAGAACGAAGGGACGGTTGGTTCGGACTTGTTCGTTGGTCCACACCCACCGCGTTAGTGGTTTTAAAAGTCTTCTAACAAATATTTAAACATACGCTGTGGGTATAAATCACAAATATTTAATTGAATCAAACCCTTACCTCGTCGAATTCATTGAGCGAGGATTCGTCGCAGAAAATCACGTCGCGGAAGAAGGCGTCGCGGAAGGGGGATCATTGCATCGTGTAAGGAGTGTCGCGGAAGAAGTATCGCGGAAGAAGGAACGTCATGTCGCGCCGTTGATCTCTGAGGATCCGGTGTTCTTCGTGTTCTTCGTCGATGAGGAAGAACTTCAAGAGCCTGAGAATTCTCCCTAGCCTCTCAACACCACCCGTCTAATAAAAATAAGAGTTGTCTTATTTTTATTCCACAAGCCTTGAATTTTAAAAAATTCAAAAACGAAAGAAACAGTTAAGTGAATTAGTTGCAATGCTTAAACTTCCACATTAATGAGGAGTTTCTTAACCAGAATAAATGCACGGTTTGACTTCATTAAAAGGGGGGGGGGGTGTGGGTGCGTTACTTAAAAGGAAAGAAACGGTGGGGATCGTGCAGGCCCCACCTCAAAAATATCCTACCATGTGGGGAGGATATTGTGGGTCCCTCCTTATCTTCTTAACTTAGGTTAAGCCGCTTTAAGTAAAAATAAAAATAAATTGTCGCACCACTTTTATTTTATTCCTTAACTTAACCCCAAAAATTAAAAACCACACCCGAGAAAACGTAACTTCGGAAAAGGTGTTTCTAAGAAATTAATGGCGCTGCGATTGCATTGGTGCCTTCAGAATTTGATTCCGAGTACCGGTTCAAAATTTAGTAAAAACCGCTCGTTCGTTCACTAAACGTACCCGAGCTAAACTTCAGAAAAAGATTCCGGGCACACCGGGCCTCAGAATTAGGTGCCTTCAGAAACTACGTTCTTGTAAATTTCCCAAGAAAATTAAGAAAAAATAAATTTCCTTGAATTTTTCAGGTCTTTACATCACTCCCACCTCAGGCCTTTACGTCCCCGTAAAGATACATCAAAAACTAGGGAAACAAAAGTGGGTACTGAGCACGCATCTGAGCCTCCCACTCCCAAGTGATCTCCTGGAGGTTCCCGTACTGCCATCTGATGCGCAGTAGAGGAATCGACCATCCACATAGGACCCAATCCTGTCGATCCTCAATCTCCACTGGGACATTCGAAAAAGTCGCCCCATCATCAACGTCCATATCCCCATGGTCAATGATATGCGTCGGGTCGTGCACGTATCTCCTCAGTTGAGATACGTGGAAGACGTCGTGCACCCGGTGCAACTGAGGTGGTAGAGCCAGGAGATAAGCCACTTCGCCAATCCTGCTGAGGACCTGGAATGGTCCGATGAAGCGTGAAGACAACTTGCCGCCATAGCCAAATCTCTGTAATCCACGTCGAGGTGAGACCCGCAAGAAGACGTGGTCGCCATCCTCGAACTCCAGTGGCCTCCGACTCCTGTCAGCATAAGACTTCTACGAGTTCTGAGCTATCCTCATCTGCTCCTGGATGATCTGGACCTTCTCTGTCGTGGCCTGGACCATCTCCGGTCCCACAAGTGCTGACTCCCCAGGTTCTGTCCAGCACAGCGGCGATCTGCAAGGTCGACCGTACAACACCTCGTATGGTGCCATTTCGATGGTGGAGTGGTAGTTGTTGTTGTATGTGAACTCCACCAAGGGTAGGTGGTCCTCCCAGCTGCGACCAAAGTCGAGGACACATTCGTGGAGCATGTCCCTGAGAGTCTGTATGGTCCTCTCCGTCTGACCATTTGTCTGAGGGTGAAAGGCGGTGCTCAGATGTAGCTGCGTCCTGAATGCCTCCTGCAACCCCTTCCAAAGCCGGAAAGTAAAGTTAGCATCTCGATCTGAGGCAATAGATGATGGCACACCATGAAGCCGCACAATCTCCTGGACGTAGAGATGTCCCAAGCTCTCCACTGAGCCCTCCTCTCTGATGGGTAAGAAGTGAGATGACTTGGTGAGTCGGTCGACAATCACCCAAATGAAGTCGTGACCTCTGGAAGTGCGTGGAATTGCAGTCATGAATTCCATAGATATGTCATCCCACTTCCACTCCGGGACCTCCAAGGGCTGTACCAAGCCTGCTGGTACCTGGTGCTCTGCCTTCACCTGCTGGCAGGTGAGACATCAAGAATCGAACTCTGCCACAACCTTCTTCATGCCCGGCCACCAGTGCTGTCATCTGAGATCGTTGTACATCTTCGCCACTCCAGGATGTACCGCCAAAGGGGAAGTTTGAAACTCTCTCAGTACCTCCTCTTGTAAAGAAACTGGTACCAAGGTACGTCCCCTGAAAAGGACGTCATGATATCCTCCTCAGGAGAAACCATCAGGTGCCTGTCCTGAGGATATCTGCGCACACCACGTCTCACAGTCGGCATCCCCACGCTGTTCCTCTCTAACCCACTGCAGTAGTGGAGGAGTGACTGTGAGTGACTGAAGAAAGACTGCTCCCTCTCTATCCACGAAGGATATCTATAAAGCGGCTAGCTGCTCTGTCGCCTCCCCAAGTAGCTGAATGCCCGTCCTCCTGCTAAGATCATCAGCTACCACGTTCCCCTTCCCAAGAGTATAGACTATCTCAAAGTCATAGTCCTGGAGGAACTCGAGCCATCGCCGCTGTCTCAGGTTCAGGTCCTTCTGAGATAAGATGTACCTGAGACTCTGATGGTCAGAATAGACTGTAAAGCGCTCGCCCATCAGATAGTGTCGCCATGTCATCAGAGCGAAGACCACTGCTGCTAACTCCAGGTTATGGGTATTGTAGTTCTGCTCATGTGGCCTCAACTGACGTGATCCATAGGCGATCACTGCCTGCTCCTGCATCAGGACACATCCGAGTCCGGTCCCTGATGCATCGCAGTAGACTACGTACCCTAATCCCTCCTCCGGCAACCTCAAGATAGGTGCGCTGGTCAATCTCTGTCTCAGCTCCTGGAAGCTCTGCTGACATCTATCTGACCACAAAAAGTTTTCCCCCTTCTTTGTCAAAGCTAAGAGTGGTGCCGCAACTTTGGAGAAGTCTGGCACAAATCTCCGGTAGTATCCAGCTAGTCCCAATAAACTTCGCACCTCTGTCACGCTCCTGGGTGGCTCCCAAGCTAGCACTGCCTCGATCTTCGCAGGATCCACCGCAACTCCCACCTCAGAGATGAGAAGTCCCAATAAGTGGACCTCACGTATCCAGAACTGAAACTTCGAGATATTTCCATAAAGATGGTGCTCTCGGAGTGTGTCAAGTACAACACGCAAGTGGTAGGCGTGCTCCTCCTTAGTCGTCGAGTATATCAAAATGTCTTCGATGAAGACCACAACAAATCGATCGAGGTATGGCTGAAATATCCTATTCATGAGGCCCATGAACACTACGAGAGCATTGGTTATGCCGAAGGTCATAACCAAGAACTCATAGTGGCCATACCGACATCTGAAAGCCGTCTTCTGCACGTCCTCGTCCTGAACTCTAAGCTGATGATAGACTGACTTGAGGTCTATCTTTGAGAACCACCGTGCTCCCTTGAGCTGATCAAAGAGTTCATCAATCCTCGGTAGCGGATACTTGTTCCTCATTGTCACCTGGTTCAGGTGACAATAGTTGACACAAAGTCGCAAGCTCCCGTCCGCCTTCTTGGCGAACAATACCGGGGAAGCCCAGGGTGAAACACTAGGTCGGATGAATCCCTTGTCCTGCAAGTCCTTCAACTGTACCGGTAGCTCTTGAAGCTCGGCGGGAGCCATCCGATATGCTGGGGTGGATATCGGGGCTTTCTCGGGGTACAGATCAATATAAAAGTCTACCTCTATGCGAGGAGGTAGTCCTAGAACGTTGTCGGGGAAAACGTCCGCATACTGATACACCAGTGTAGGAAAACTAGGACTCCGCACGTCAAATGATCCTAGGATGAGGCTAGCCAACTGATGAGTGATGGGTTGTCCTCTCCTCTACGAGAGTCCATCCTGTGCTGCGAAGGCTCCCTTCTCACCGGTGAAGGTGAACCTGCTCCCGTCGGTGCGTACACATCGCACCTTGCGCCTAATACAGTCAATCTGAGCATGGATTGTAGATAACCAATCCATGCCCAAGATGATGTCGTAAGGACTCGACGCCACTATAAGAAGATCCCAGCTGAAGCTCTCGCCTCCTAGAGTAAGCTCACATTTCCGGCACCAGTGCGTAATCGTCGAGTCTACTCCCGTAGGAGTCTCTAGCTGTAAGGATCGAGACAACGGCTCTGTCGGAATATCCGAGATCTGAACAAGGGCATCGTCTATGAAAGAATGACTCACTCCTGTGTTTATAAGAACTGCAGCAAGGGTGGAATAGACACAGATAGTACCTCGAATCATCTCAGGCGTGCCGTGGTCGTAGGCCTCTGCTGCCTGGAGCTGTGCCTGTCTCTGCCCGCCAGCTCCTTGTGGTCAGGGTGGACCTCCTCGTGGTGGTGGTGGTAGAGCCTCAAAGCGTCGCCCACCACCTGCTGCTCAGCCGGCTCCTCTGCCGCGTCCGCCTGCTCCCTTCGGACTGCCACGGTCGACCCTATGCCTCTTCCTGGGTGGTCCCTCAACCATCTGATGCTCCTCGGTACGACGGGTTGGGCAGTCACGAGCCATGTGGCCCTGCCCTCCACATGCTTAGCACTGTCTGCCTCATGAAAGACTGGCTCCGTGTTGTGTGCCCCGCACTGCTGAGCCAGTGTCTTGAGGTCGTCTGCCTGAGGGTCTGGTCTTCCTGGACCCATGAGTCATCCGTCGACTGCATGCTGTAGAAGACTCTGCTACGTGCCGCCCCGTGGTAGGTCTCGCTGCTGATGAAGGCTCAGCAAGGAAGCTCTCGATCAAAAGGGCTCGCTCCAGTACTCCTGCCTAAGTCGGAATGATAAGGGAGATCAGCAATGCTCTGATCTCATGCCGCAATACCTGTTCAAAGGTCTTGGCCCGGAAGAATGGGTCCCGTACCATGTCTGTCGAGTAGCGCGAGAGATCGGTAAATCTCACTGAGTACTGGGCGACCGTCAAGCTGCCCTGCCGCCGCTGTAGAATCTCCTGGATGCGCATTGCATGGAGGGTGGCTAGGACGAACTCCGAGTGGAAGAGGCACTCAAAGTCTGTCCAGAGAAGAGATGCCTTGTCATGCACCTGGAGCATCAAGCTCCACCATCTGCCTGCTGCCGCGTGCAGTAGTCTCACCGCGAGGATCACCATGTGGTCTGCTGGTGTCCTCACTAACCTAAAAACTCATACAACTGCCTCCAGCCAATCCTCGGCTGCCTGGGGGTCCTTCTCCCCGTGGAACCTGGGTGGTCTCTGGTGCTGAAACTCGTGCAGTGCATTAAGGCGACGTGTATCGTCAGCGGCTGGGGCTGGTAGCATCGGTGGCTCAGTGGGTAGAGGTACCGCTGGTGCCTCTGCTGTCAAAGGGCCCTGTACCGAGGCCTCGTCACTCGGTGGGCTATCGTCGCGCACAACTCTCGGAACCCTAGCTGGCTTCCGTCGTGGGTCCATCCTGAAAAGATATAGGTGCGCCACGGTCAGAACAGTATACCTAGTGAGCTAACACAAAGTAATCACAAAGAAAACTTGAAACACACATGCAATCAATGTTTTCGTGTATTATGTCGGAAATCAGAAGTTAGGGTCCTGGTGTATGGATACGTCGGCCGCCGCACCAACACTGGACTCCCTAGACTGATAACCACACTCAATAACCTTAACACTATTGCTTCACATAGAAGAAATATCAGAGTCCAAAGTTCTGCGGTAGAACCGAACTCCTTTGATACCAATTTGTCATGACCCGTCCTCGGGGCCCGTGTCGTGACTACCCCAAGTCCGCCTTCCATAGGCCAGGGGCTGGCGACTAGCACCAAGGCGTAATTCCTGGTAAAAAGGGAAGGCATTTCCTTTGTAAAATGAACAAACACCACAGAGTAAGAAAGCAGAAGTAAACACTAAGTAAAAACTGGGTACAACAACAAGTGCGGAAAAGTAAGTGGGCCAGTATACAAACCCAAACTGAAAGTAAAGTACAACTGGAAAGGAAAAACAACAATTGAAAGTAAAGCCACAGCCTCGAGCCATCCACTGGAAGTCGCACCTGAAGGGTGAGTACATATTACCTCCACAGCTCCTCGGGTCCAGCCGTCCGCTCCGAGTACGTCCCGCCCAATGGTCCACCTCCAGTTACCGACCTGCTCTTCGTGCCTCAACCATGATCAGCGCTATCCGTCGTCTACAACCAACACAACGTAGTGTGGGTATAGCCCATGCAGGGGTGAGTATAAGCTACTCAGTAGGGACCCCGAGACCCCCGAAGGTCTCCCAGAATCCACAAAGGATAATCCACAAAGGAAAGATACAATTACGAAGTAACATTAGACACTACTTAGGTATATTTCCATACATATACCTAAGTCATCAATTCCAGTTCACTCCAACGTCTGAGCCCAAGTTCGATCATATCCACACAGGATAGCACAACACAATCCACATAGGAAAGAAAGTCAAGATTCAGCTCACATAGGTATACTTCTTCGTATGACGATAGAGATGATCAGATATAGCCACTAATTCATCTAAGCCGTCGGACCCACAAAGGATCGATAGGTACTAACCCCCGCAATGACCCACAAAGGATCTGACCCACACATGGTCGATAGGTAACTAACCCCCGCAATGACCAACAGAGGATCAGACCCACACATGATCTGTAGGTGCTGGTCCACACAGGACCGCTGAGCGCTGACCCACACAGGATCTAACCCACACAGGATCGGTAGCACTGATCCACGTAGGATCGCTGAGTGCTGTAGTCGTCACCGTCAAATCCACGGAGGATTTCTGCACAGTCATCATCGTCGTCGCAGCTAGCTCTAGGGTTCCTGTACACAGCAAGCTCGTTCTGGAGGGTCCGCTCCACGAGCCGAGGGGCTGATACATCAACTGACACATAGTCCAGAGTTGATGTATCCAAAAGTTCCGTATCTTCAACAGGAACTCAACGTCACAGATGGCGCGTCAATCGGACGCCCGGTCTGAGAGTTATTGGCTTTTTCGTCCCAGGGGCCTGGTTGGTTTTTAAGTCAAAACCAACCCGACCGTACTCCACCTATGTCCAAACCTCAAGAGGAGTAATCCAAAAGGTCCGTCTCACCTAGAGGAATCCAATAAAGTCGACGGAATTCCAATCGGACGTCCGGAGCTCAAGTTATGAGCGTTTCCACTCCGAGGGCCCGGTTGGTTTTGTTTACGAACCAACCCGGCCAAACCCAAAGTACTCTGAAACCTTGAGTGTAGTATATCTAAACGGCCATCTCGATCCAAGTATCGCTACACAACTGATGGTACGTCGATCAGAAGTCCGTAGATCAAGTTATGAGAAACAGACCGAAAAAGTCCGGTATTAGGGGGTTTGGGCCCGGTCCGACCCGGCCAGATACCCCTTCGGTCGGCCCTAACCGGGTCAACCCGACCTGGGTCCGGGTCTGGCCCACTTGGGCGCGACCTCTCCCTGCCAGCGTGGCCTGACCCGGCTTGGGCGCGGCCCGACCCGGCCTGGGTGCGTCACGGCCCGGCCTGGGCGCAGCCTGACCTGGCGGTCCGGCCGGGCAGCTCGGCCCGGCGCGCTGGCGCTGGCCAAGAGGCCGCGCAGAAGGGGGGAACCGCCCCCCCTGGACGAAACCGCGACCCCGCGTGGGGGCCGCCTCTTGCCAACGGACGTGGCCGGTTGCCGCGTCCCGCCTCCTCCGGTCCCGCGCGGTCGCAGAACTGCCGGCCTGCCGCCACGACAACTCTCCCCCTTGGCGTGCCGGGCATCGCTGTCTCCTGGCGGCTGGCCGGTGCTGGCCGTCGCCTCCTGTCGCCAGCGCTATCGTGCCGGCGAGGCGCGCCGGTGGGTTTCTCCGCGGACCACCGGACGAGCTCTGGTGGTCGGATTTGCCTGCCGTCTCCGCCAACGGCCCTCCTGGGACCAGTTCTTCACTGCGAAGACCTCACAATGGCCGTGCGGCCTGCTTCATCATCGCCCACTGATCCGCACACCAATAACGAAGGGACGGTGGGTTTGGACTTGTTCGTTCATCCGCACCCACCACGTTAGCGGTTTTAAAAGTCTTTCGACAAATATTTAAACATACACCGTGGGAATAAATCACAAATATTTAATTGAATCAAACCCCTACCTCGTCAAATTTGTTGAGCGAGGATTCATCGTGGAAAAGCACGTCGTGGAAGAAGGCTTCGCGGAAAGGGGATCGTCTCATCGTGGAAGGAGCGTCACAGAAGAAACATCACAGAAGAAGGAACATCACGTCGCACTGTCGATCTCTGAGAATCTGGCGTTCTTTGCGTTCTTCGCATTCTTCGTCGAGGAGGAAGAACTTCAAGAGCCTGAGAATTATCCCTAGCCTCTCAACACCACCCATCTAATAAAAATAAGAGTTGTCTTATTTTTATTCCACAAGCCTTGCATTTTAAAAAATTCAAAAACGAAAGAAACAGTTAAGAGAATTAATTGCAATGCATAAACTACCACATTAATGAGGCGTTTCTTAACCAGAATAAATTCACAGTTTGACTTCATTAAAAGGGGGGGGGGGGTGCAGGTGCGTTACTTAGAAGGAAAGAAGCGGTGGGGCTTGTGCAAGCCCCACCTCACAAATATCCTTCCAAGTGGGTAGGATATTGTGGGTCCCACCTTATCTGCTTAACTTAGGTTAATCCGCTTTAAGTTAAAATAAAAATAAATTGTCGCACCACTTTTATTTTATTCCTTAACTTAACCCCAAAAATTAAAAACCACACCCGAGAAAACGCAACTCTGAAAAAGTTGTTTCTAAGCAATTACTGGCACAACGATTCCATTGGTGCCCTGGGAATTCGATTCCGAGCACCGTTTCAAAAGTTAGTAAAACCCACTTATTCGTTCACTAAACGTACCCGAGCTAAACTTTGGAAAAAGATTCCGGTCACAAAAGGCCTCGGAATTAGGTGCTGTCAGAAACTGCGTTCTTGTAAAATTCCCAAGAAAATTAAGAAAAAAAAATTTCCTTGAATTTTTTGGGTCTTTACAATTTAGAAATCCTGTAAATGTTTTTTATGATTATATGGTTTCCATATATGATTAATGTCTCTCACGCTTTGATTTTTTATTTTAATTGATGTATGAAAGCTAAAGAAATAATATTAATGCTCAATACGATGTAAAATGTAATGATTTTCCTCCTAAGTAACCAAAAACTATGGGATATGGAATGAAAAATCTTGTTGCTATGCTCAAAAAACTTTCTAATGATATGAATCATACTAGGATTCCAAATGAGAAAAGGAGGGAATAACATTCTATTGAGTCCTTCATGAGAAAACACCCTCCTTCTATTAATGGGTTCACTGATCCACTAATTTATGTGCAATGGATCAATACAATCAAAAATTTATTTTTCATTCTTTATTGTTCGAATCATGAAAAATTTATTCTGGATTTTTATCATTTGGAAGGATAAGTTGGTCAATCTTGGAATCTTATAAAGAACACAAAGGAATAAGATGAGATTTTCACCATGGAGTGGGTTAACTTTAAGATATTATTTTCTAATAAGTACTTTCCTAATATTATTTAAACAAAAATGGAGAAGGAATTTCCAGAGTTTAAGCAGAAGGATGATGAATCTGTTGGTACATATGAGGAAAATTTTACAAGTGTTTTGAGGTAAAATTGTAGAATTATCATCCAACCTGAAAGTAAGGTTGACTAATTCTTCAGTTGATTAAAACCAACTCTCTGATGTTTATTAGACATATGGGACATCAATAGATATGATGAAATCGTTTGATGTGATTTCAAGGTGGATATGGGGGTTGGAGTTACCCATCAATCTCAAGGTTTTGATAATAAAAGAAAGAAGGAATTCAAATTAAATTCTAAAAACCATGGAGATAATAAGTTGGTACTTATTTTATGATCAAACTATGGAAGGAGAAATGGATGAAATTTTCTTAGGGGGGATAATAAATGTTTTAAGTGTTTAAAGGAAGGAAATAAAGTGACTGAATACTGAGGTTAGGGGAAGAAGTTATATAATGATGTGAATAAATAGAAATATCCATAGAATAAAAAACCCACATTAAAGTGTTTCAAACTCCATGAGTATAGGAATTATGCTTATCAGTGCCCAAATATGAAGGTTAATGAAAATGATCATAATTAACAACCTCTGAAGACCAATGAAAAAGGGAAATATCATGTGATCACTATTTCTAATAAGGGGTGTGATGATGATGTGGTGAAAGTTACACTTATCATCTAATCTAGAACTTCTAAAGACTTATTTGATTCTGGATATACCCACTATTTTATTTCTGATGAATTTTCTAAGGGTATTATAGTACCACCTTAATGATTATATATTTAATTAGTAGTGAAAACCCATAATGGTAAAATGACTGAATCTGAAGCCTATATTTGTTCTCTAATTGATTTTTTGGGAATGCGCTTCATATAAATTTTGTTATCCTCCCTCTTGTTGAGTTTGATGTTATTTTAGGCATGGATTGACTTTATTCAAATAAATCCCATATAAATTTCCAAGGAAGGTAAATAATGTTTAATATTTCGCACCAAACTATGATTGTGTATCAATGTGATGATAAATATGATCTTCTAATGAAAATCACATCTATTATATAGAGCTTGATTCCTATTAAAAAGGGGTGTTTATCTCAAATGGTTGGGGTGAAACTTAACATGGAAGATATGACTATTGTGTTGAAGTTTGTTGACGTATTTCCAAATGAGTTGGTTGGACTTGCATTGAATCATGAATTTTATTTTTCAATATAAATCATGCATGGTTCTACTTCTATTTCAAACACTCCATATTGAATGGACCCAATTGAGTTGTAGGAATTAAAGAAGAAAATATAAGTGAATCTTGAAAAGGGATTAATTTAATCAAGTGTTTCTCCTTAGGATGAACATATTCTTTTTGTTAAGAATAAATATGGATAAATTTCACTATTCATTGATTATCATGAACTTAATTGGATAAATATCAATAACCAGTATCCTCTACCCCATATTGGAGAATCTTTTGATCAACAATGTAGAGCTCAATACTTTTCCAATATTGACCTTCATTCTGGATATCATTAATTGAGGGTCAAGAAGGAGGATATACCCAAGAGAACATTCTAAAAAAGATATGGAAACTATGAATATATAGTAATTCCTTTTAGTCTTACTAATTCTCCCACTATCCTCATGGATTTAATGAATAAATACTTTAGATATCACCTTGATCAGTTTGTGGTAGTATTTATATATTATATTATTATATATTACAAGAGTATAGAAGAGCATGAATGTCACTTTAGGATTGTAATAAAGACCTTAATGAAGTATAATTTGTATGAAAAATTTAAAAAGTAAAAATTTTGGCTATAGGAAGTCTCATTTTTGGGGCATATAATCTCAGGATAGGGTATATATGTGGATCCATCAAAGATAGAAGTTATTGAATGTTGGACTAGACTAATCATGGTTATTGAGATCTTTAGTTTCCATGGTTTTTCCAAATATTATCAATGTTTTTTGGAGGATTTTTCATGGTTTTCCAATCCACTGACCAAGTTAACTTGTAAGGGATCCAAGTTTCTTTAGACAAATTAATGTGAGGAATGTTTCAAGAAACTAAAGAGAAGGATAGTCAGCACACATGTTCTTACATTACCCTATAATGGAGAATGGTTTTCAATCTATATTGATGCATAGAATAAGGGATTGGGATGTGTCCTCATGAAATATGATATGGTTATAGATAATTCTACGTAATAGTTGAAGGTTTATGAAAAAATTACCCAACTCATTATTTAGAGACTTATATGGAAATGTTTACATTAAATACATAGAGGCATTATATTTATCAATAAATGAGTGAGATATATACTAATCAAAAAAATTTAAAGTATATATTCACTCAAAAAGATCTGAATATAAACTATAATATATAATTAGAGCGGTTTAAAGATTTTGAACGGTAAATACATTACCAATCTGGGAAATAAAATAAGGGGGCCAATGCTTTGAGTCTAAAAGAGCATGACAGATTATCTATGATGAGGATAAAAAAGATCCAATATTATTATATTTTAAAAGGATTTTTCTAGAAATATTAAATGAGGGGAAAATATTATCTATAACAAATATGTGTTCAAATATCTATTCATATAAGGATTAAAGAGCCATATAAGAAATATGTAGACCTATAGAAGAAGGTAAGAAATATTCCTGAGTTCAACCTTGATTGTGGTATAGGGATAAGATTTAGGAACTATGTTTGTGGCCCCTCCATACTAGTTTTAAGGAGTTTTTGGGTGAATATTATAGTTCTTTATTCTCTATTAATCCTGGAAGTTTTTAAAATGTATAGATATTTGAAAGAGTATTTCTAGTGGGATGACATAAAGAGAGATATTGCATAGATTTTATCTTAGTACTTGGTATATCAATATGTTAAGGCTGAGGGACAACAATCTAAGGGGATGTTACAACCATTACCTATACTAGAGTGGAAATTGGAAAAAATCACCATTGATTTTGTCATTATACTCCCCAAAATGAAAAAAGGAAACAATGCTATATAGGTTGTTTCCAATAACCATACAAAGAAAACACACATGATTTAAATTAGAGATGATTTATATCTGTATAATATTAATAGGATATATATTAAGGAATTGGTAAGGATGCATGGAGTACTACATTCCATTAGATCTTATATAGATCCTAGGTTTACCTCAAATTTTTGGAAAAGTATTCAGAAAGCTCTAAATATAGAATTGAGTTTTAGTATGACATATAATCCTTATATATATTCTTAGTTTGAGAGAACTATTAAAACACTATATTAAATGTTGAGATCTTTCTCTATGGAATTTAAGGGTTTTTGGTATCAATACCTTCCTTTAGTGGAATTCTCGTACAACAATAGCTTTCACTCCAGCATTCATATAGATTCTTATAAATCCCTATATGGTAGAAAGTTCACAACTACAATGTGTTGGAATGAAGTTATAGAATGAAATATATTGGGACCTGATCTTGATGATGAAATTGAAGAGAAGTTTAGATCTATTCAGTTGTATATAATGGAAGCTCGGAGTCGGAAAAAGAGTTATGTTGATAACCATAATAAATATTTGGATTTTGAAGTTCTTGAAAAGGTGTTCCTATGAAAATACCCTTAGAAGAGGGTGGTGTGATTTGTAAAGAAGGTAAAGATAATCCTTAGTTATATCAGTCCCTTCAAAATTCTTGATCATGTCAAGATGGTAGTCTATCGACTGGTGCTTCCACTGAACCTCTCTTAAGTTCATAATGTTCTCTATCTATCTCTCCTGAAAAAGTACATACCTAATCCTTCACATGTATTAAAATCATAGTTCATACCAGTAGAGTAGGATATATATTATGAGTAACACCTAGTGGATATTCTGGATCATACATTGATAGAAATCTATGAATCAAGACCACTCACCTAGTTAAATTTTTGCGATGAAACCACAAATTTGAGGAAGCTATGTGGGAACCTCAGGATAAAATGAAACATAGATATCCTAATTTTTTTGTATCAATGTGATGAACTTAAATGATAGAATTCATTTTAATGGGGTTAGAATGTAACACCCGTAGATTTTATGAAATATAGTTTTTTTTTCAAATAAACTTATTTCTTCAATAGCTTGCATTGCACGCAGTAGTATGTCTAAACGAACATTGATGTACTATTAGAATATTATTATTATATTACATCACCAATACATTGGATTGATATGTATTAATATGACTAACTAAATTATAAAAATGCATGACTTACACATTTATAAAATTAATTCACTGGTTATCAAGTTATTAGAAATGAAAATAAAAATCATTTGAAAATAAAGGAGACGTTTTTCTGAAAAACTATTTTTATATGCACAATGTATTTTTATGATAATAAATTTAATTTATCAATATTAGTGAATTATTTTAATTAAATTTTTATATAATATATTCAATCAAATGTTTTAAACATTCATCTAATATTTTTCTTAGCATGGGATAAAAAAATTCGGTTTTATGTTTAAAGCTATATTTTTCTAAAAAGCGGTTTTTATCGCATTTTTCAATTACATTAAAAATAATTTTGAACACTTATATGTATTTTATTATATAAAATCAATTCCATATAGATAATCAGCTGGCTAAAATTTTGTAAATGGATCCCTTTTATTTTTTTGTCAATATGAATAGTTATCATGGTAAACTTTATCACATCGGTAAAGGATAAATCAAGATAATATAGGTTAAAAATAAGTAATAAGATAACAAGTTTTCATATTAATTTTTATTTTATGAATTAAATTATACCCGTATAACCTTATGTTCTAAGATTATTTGTTTAATGGACATTTTTTCATGAAATTAACATTTATAATATTTAAAATGAATAAAGTTACAAAGTTTCACTCTCTTAGTTTTAAATATCGTTTAGGTATTCAAATAGGAAAAAAAAGATATGGAAAAACATTCATATTAATTTTGATATTAATTAAATTATTTTCATTATATAAATTTATTTATAATTTTTAGTAGTTATATAATGACCTTAAATTCTTATTCAACACCGATGCAGTATTTATCCAATTAATAAAAAATATAATAAATAATTTTATTTTTTTTAAAAGTAATCAAAATTTGAGTGAGTTAATGTGTTACATGAAATTTTTATATTAATATTAAATATTAGTGTCATTTTAAATAATTATATTCGAATTAAAACTTTTTCATTATGTCTTTTAAGTTAAATTTAATGAATTGTTTCAAAATTTACATTAATGATATTTTATCAAAATAATATTTTATAAAATTGATTATAAATCATAAAAATACTAAATTAGGAAAAATTGGATAATATATAGTTGGAAATGTAATCCCCTATACATTTGTATATCATTTTGAACCATTTATATTGATAATGACTTTATTATAGTTTATTCTTTTAAGAAATTTCAAGAGTGTCCTCTCCACCCTTATAAAAGGACACCCATTTTTTCTATTTTTAATAACACTTTAACCCATATAGAACGACCATAACCTACCAAATTGTCTTATAAATATCATTATAAAATAATTTTATGTGATTATCTCTCTAAAATACCAACCCTAAGTTCCTTAAGAAAGTATCTAAAGGAGGTCTCCTGAAAGAGATGTAGTGGTCTTACCCAAACTCTTTCAATTTATTTCTTCTCAGACATACTATAAATATATGGTATTTATAATAAGATAATAAATTAATTATCCTCAATATGTTAAAATTATATTATTATTATGAAACTACCATTATCCACCCTCTTTACATCAAATGAGAAGTGAAAGTATCACTCATTCGTACGTACGACTTACTGTCTCTACATAGTGGTACAATTCATTTTCCATCACCAAATTTCATGGATAGTTTATTATGATGGGTTTAGATTTTATATAATATATTTATGACATAATTATTCTTTTTTAATGACAATATCATATATACCTTTTTACCTTCCAAACCGATGGAAAATGATAACACTCCTCATATGTACGTGTGGACTACCACCTCCATGAATCGATGCGATATATTTTTTATTTCTATTTTACTTGTATGGTAGGTAGGATGGATATAATGAATATATATGATCTATATGATATAATAATTATTTTTTAAATGGTGAATTATTATTTACCTTTCTTTCCTTCCATCTAATAAAAAATGAAAACAATGTTTATGCGTACGTACGACCTACCATCTCCATGAACAGTGTAATTCATTTTATATCTCTACCATTATGTATGACTATAAATACATTTATACAATAAATATACATGATATAATAATAATTTATTTTATGATGATATAGAATTATAATAAATTTAAATTTATTATATAGGATGTTATAACGCTTTCGAAGAAAGTAGAAATCAAGGTAAGAGATTTTCAACTCACTTTTATTTATATGGGACATATACCTTATACAAAACTAGTTTTTTTTATTCTTTGTGTATTACACATGAAGGTATTTTATTATTATTATTATAAAAATTATGGGTATTTACATATCTATCTCATGAAATTTCTTTTATGGGACCCATGATTCAAAAATTACCAAAGTGGTAAGGGTTTTATGTTTTAATATCATTTTTTATCAAGATTATTTATGATTATGATTATGGTGATGAAATATTATGATATAACAACCAATTAACTCACGAATATTCTTATTCTATGATTATTCATTTAAAATAAATGTTTTAATTTCATTTTCCTCACCTTATCTACTCAAGAAAACTAAAATATGTTTTTATGGAAAATCAACTTTACTTCTCTCTTAAGTCAAAAAAACCTTTTTCTTGCATATGAATGTTTTATAAAAATGTTTTAAATAAGGTTTTTAATATTATGTAATGATTTTTTGATGTAATTTTTACTCATATTTTACTTTTTAAAAAATGGTTCAAAAGTAATCTTCTTTTCATTTTCCAAATGAGGTACTTAATGATTTTTTTACAAAAGTGTAAAAGGTATATTTTATTTTAACTTATATGGAATGAATGGAATTTAACTCCACCATGAATGATTAATTATTTGAATACTCCTTTAAAATTGTTTATATTTATTTTAAAATAATTTTTTTTCCATAATGTTTTAGAAATTTTTAGATTTTAAATAAGTGATTTCAAAATGTAAATGTTATTTTCCTCAAGAAAGGTTCCAAGTGATAATTCAAAATCATTTTACATCTATGATGACATAATTTTATGTAACTTAAGACTCACTAGATTTATGATCCAATGATACCATCCTTATTATTTATATATATATTTTATGTTTATGATGAAAAGATATTTTTGAAACCCATTTCTTTTCCATAGGTTGTCTTATGATGAATTTTTTACGAAACCTGTTTCTTTTAATGGTTTATGATATGAAGATTTTATTATGATTTTATTCGACACATATATATGATTTTAATTATGTGATGGGTGTAAAATATATCACCCTCTAATTTATTGGTTAATGATTAATGTTCTACGAGCTCAAAGGCTACACAAAATGTTATCCCAAGCCCAAAGCAGGGTACATGGGAGGGAATACATAGCTTGAAGCTTGTAAATGGGTGGTTAGACCAAGACTAACATGTTATGAATGTCTTGGTGGGTAGATTTGATATAATGTTTTTTATCTTTATGTGAATTCCAAAATTTCATGTTTTATTCTAATGTTATTCTCTCATGGATCATGTTCTTTGATTATTTTAATATTCATGTATTATGAGCTGCCAAAAGTTTTGGTATGACTCAAAATTATGATCTATGATATGTAGGGTATGTATTTAAAATGTTAAACCCATGTTCTAATACCATTATTCTCATGCTATGATTATGTGATCATAGATATCTCCCTTGTGTATTCTTACTGATCATTATAGATCCCCCCTTCTTATGTTTCCTTTTCCTAGGTTATGAAGAAAGGTGTTATGTATGATGTGTGTAAGAAGGTTTATATTTATGAAGAACTAAGTGATAGACAATGTAGTTCAATTATGAACCAATTGAACATGTATCCAAGTTTCCAAAGGAAATTGACCAATATAATTTTTCAAAGGATCTTCATTTTATATAAACAATTTCATCTAATAAGATGTGATATTTATGTATGAAAATTATGGGTCACTATACACCCCCTGATTTTGAATTATAATGTGTTTAATTTCTATATTTTCTTTGTCCTAATAGTATATTGTTTGTTTTTAGAATTAATGGTGGTTTTTAGTGTTTATGTATTTAAATTCAATTACCTTCCCTTATATTGGATTTCATCCATTACCCTTGTGTTTTCCTTATGTCACATATAGTAGAGAGTGGGGTGGAGGATTTAGGAGTTATCATAGATCACTTTTTATAGGAAGGAGAAGATAGTTCATAGATCATTTCCTGAATTTTCTTGATCCAAACAAACTAAATGAGGGTAATTTATTAAGGTGTTAGCTGATTATAGAGGAAGGGAGGGGAGTGAATATTTTTGTGAATTATTATTAAGAAGGTTAGATAAGGGAATATCCAAGGTAAGAACACTATTTTATAAAGAATTTTATAACTATTAACTTACACCCAAAACACACACATTAGTTCTCTTCATTCCATTACTACCCCCACACACAAAAGAAACATTTAAGATCCTGTATCTTTTAGAGACAAACGAAGTAACACTTCTATACTATATTTTTCTCATATTAAATTTGTATTTATTGACCAACCAATGAGAGTTACGCACTAGGGGATTAGAATATGAGTTCTTCTATATTTTTTTCTTACTTCATTTTAATACTAACAATAGTTCAATTTATGTTTGTTAATTATTCCATATATCCATTATTTCCATTTTGATTTCTAAAATCCATGGTTATAAATAAATAAATTGAGGGTATGATACCCATTTCAGGTTCATGGTTCCATGGATACTTGTTTAAAATTTTAATTATGTTTTATCTCATTCATATTAGGGTATAGAGTGTGTTGGCTTCTCATGAGTAGTTTTACAACCTATTCATATAATTATATCAATCTTATTCTTTACCTTAATCAATAAAATATCCCTACCTTATCTTGGTTCATCTCAATTGATGTGTATTGGGGTGGATAGGGGATTGAATGATGTATGTTGGGATCATGTGCATAATGTTGGTTCTTTAATGGACATTACATTATCATAACTTAATACCATATAGAAGGTTATGTTTAGTGTGCCTAGGTGGTTTTTGAAGTGAATTAGATTCATTATATTTAGTAGGATAAGGTTTTTAAAAAATATCATATAATATACTATATACTGAAGTGAAAATTTTGATTTTAGATATTTAATGAGAATATGGTTGATCCAAGAGGGAACTCCCTTTATCTCTTAAATTTGTATTCATTTCTTTGATTCTAACTTTTTTACTTCTTCCATGCTTCTCCTACCTTTTTTAACTACAAAAAATATTAATAAGAGTGAAGGGAAGTGAGTGTACATGCTTGGATCATGGAGTGAAAACCTATGTCAACTCAAAATTTATTAGTAGTGGATTTTAAAATTTTAGTAGGAAGCCCCAAAAAAAATTACCTATCAACTATACATGATAAATAATGATTACTAGAATCATTATGAAATTCTAATTGTAATTTCTTCAAATACATCAATAGCAAAAAAAATGTCAACTCTTTCCAAATTTATAGGTACTGTAAAATGTAATCTAATATGAAATTTCACAAAACCATAGCATTATTAAATTTCCAATGACATGGGGTTTTGATTCTATATGTAAAATAACTTAAATATTTCTTCTCTAAACATGACCACTAGAATTCTGACATCATAACCAGAATTACATCCATATAATGATGTTACCTATATTATATTGTGATTTATTTCCCTTCCAAAACTTATCTATAAACACTTATATTTAAATAGCATGAACTCCTTATCCTTAAACACAAAATACCTATAAACCATGAAAAATCAAAACCCAAATATTGTAATTATGGAATTAAATTATTATTTGTATCTTATTGATCAAAATTTAACATACATACCACTAGAAAATTGATTTTATATTATAACCATAATTTTTTTAGTTATTATTTCAAATATTTATTTGACATTTAGAGCTCTAAATAACTCCAAACTGATCTTCACACATTTTTATGAATCCTTAAATATATTTTTCTTCCTAATTTCAAAAAAAAACAACTACTAAAATCAACACTATTGTAGGTTTTAAATTGATAAGGCCTTTTAGTGTTTATTTTGGTCCAATAAGGTTCAATTTTGATAATATTTTATGTAAATAAAATATTTTTTAGAAAAAATGATTTTTTTGAAGTAAACTTTGGAATTTTAAAATTTTAGAGTACATTATTGATAAATGAAATGGAATATGTTACAATAATATATAGGATTTTATTGGTAAATTTTGGATAATTTTTAGAAACACATTGGTAGTTACATGTCCAATTTTGATCTTATATAATCATGTTTGACCTTATTTTACCATGTTTACTGTTGTTTGATTAATTTGATGAATTTGAATAAATTTGACTAAATTATCATTAAAGTAGTATTTTTATCTACATAAGTGTTTTAGGTATAAAATTATTATTTTTATAACAATATCTTTTATTGATGAGGTATATGAATTGAGAATAGGTTTAGGGACTCTTTATTGGACGAGGGACTATGTTTATAAAATATTAACCCACAAGTGATCCTTTTTGTGTGATTATAGTTTGGGGATGATTTGGGATAAATATATGAGATTTTTATTTCATAAGTGAGTTCTTAAATGGGGGAAATTCCCTATATATTTTCTTGGAAGAGATTTTATGTGAGTGTAGATCATAACATCATATAGAGATTAGTCATATATTAATTTTTGATTATGATACCTAAAATTATTATACCAGTGTGTTGGAATGTTTGAGACCCTTTGGTCCATGATTTTGTTTGGTAAATGAAAACATATGTGATGATAAATCAATAAATTTTAGAATCAAGGATTGTGAACTAACTCAAATGATAATTTTTTCCTTTATTATTTGAAAATGAGCTTCTAAGGATAATATTGACATGTTATGTCTTGGTGACAACCCACAAATTCATGCAAATTTGTGTCTCCAAGCTCAAATTTTTTAAGGACCTTGTATTATGGTTGGAATATTTAACTAAGACATGGTAGGTTTGTATAAATATATTTTATCAGATAATAGACCATGATCGAGTGATAGTAGGTGTGGACTATATGAGTTGTTGCTACTCATTACTCCTCTAAATTGGGTTGTTAGTTTTAAGACCATATTTATATTTTTTTTTACAAATTATATGATTTTTTTGAATTTTTAAAAGTGATTTATTATAGTTAGTAATGGTACCTTATTTTGTGGACATGAGTTATTTGTTTGGTTTATGTTAGTTATGGAATTATACTATATTTTCTTAGCATTCTTCACCATATTTAAATTATATCTCAACCATTAATTATCTACTATTTTGGGAGAAACATAATGGTTAGCTGTAGTCACCCTTGCTTGTGAATATGTGTAAAGAAGTAGTTGTAACCATGTATATATATTTATAAATCCATTGGAATTTCCAGTCAGGGTGGATTTTGTGTGCACCCTTAGTAGGGGATCTTGATACAAGAGATTAAGGATACTATATCACAAATACTATATCATTGGTTTAATTAAATTTTATTTGGAGAATTGGGATTTTTATCATATTGGAATTAGTATGAAATGAACTGACCCACCAGGGACCCCCTTGGACTAGTGGTAAGATCAGTATGCCACCTCAAGCCCACCTCTAATTGGGGTGGGTCTAATAACTAGTTCTAAGAAGTCATAACATACATGAGAGGCCTTATCCTATAAATAACTATAATAAATATGAATATCTAATACACTATATAATCTGAAACCACTATCTTCCTATCTCTCTCTCTCTCTACATATATAACTATATTGTATAAAAATATATGTGCTGGACAATACCTATCCAGTACAATACCGTTGAGTATAAATGAAAAGGTAAATATATAACATATAAAATCCCTTAGAACTATTAAAATGAGATAAGATTAAACACCTATACCCTAAAAGAGATATGGGGAAGAGAACACTAGAAACAACCATCCTTGAAAAATACCACTATATACCAGTAAACATGATCTATATCAGCTCATGTATCACCATTTATGCTGAATTCACTACCCTACTATGAAACATCTTGATAGACACAACAAGAATTTGAAAAATCCCCATTAAGGGGTGAGTATAAACATACCCAGTAGAACTCCCTAAGAACACAAAGTAACAATAAAATGGTAAGTCATCTCAAAACCTAGACTTAGGGAAAAGGAAGTCTAAACCTAGATATTATGAAATTTCTATAAAACCAAGGATTATAGAAGAAACTATTCTCTATAGAAAAACTTCATAAAGGATCAATTCTCACAATAAATTAGAGATATAGTGAGTATTGAAATTATTATAATCTTGAAGTAGACAACCTAGATATAGGTCTTTACTTGAAGGAAAATAAATATTCTAGACAAGTCACAAGGCTCATAACATCTATAACACACACCACCACAGCTACCCATATATCTTAAATTTCATAATACCGATTTGAAGTTATAGTGGGTGACCATGCCTTGATGAGAAGTTTAGATATACAAAAAGGGAGTATATGACCCATATTATAATGCCTTGACTTGACTCACTCTGAAAAATATCCAAACTGATTATCCATGTGACCTCAAGTACACCTCTCCAAATTAAAGAGGCTGCTAACTTATAGTAGGGGTCTAAGGAGGTACCATGGTGAGGCTATACCTATTGTATCAGTGTGCACAATAAGATATAAAATAACTAGTTATCAAACACTATGAATAAACTATCAGAGTACATGGAAATAATAATAAATGTAAATGGATGCCATAAAGTCATAAAAAATGATCGACCAATGGTTTGATAAAATATACACATAAATATAGAATAAAATAATAAAAAATGTACTAGTGACACAACTACATCATTGGGCCTCTCCTCAAAGTTATTCACTAATCCTGCTCAAGCTATTTAATTTGATCAACAACATTATGTTGGACCTCTTTCGAACCTATTTCTTCATCAATGAGAGGTATTCTAGGGTACGCAAGTGTTATATTTAGTGTCCTAATACCAACTTATTGTACTTTTATTGCATGTATATTCGATGTATTGAATTATAATTTAATATCTTGTTACATATTGTTCATTATTTTTGAATGGCTTTTATGTAATAATGCCCTAGATTATTTATCACATTGATAAGGTCATATAAGTTCCCTATTATGATGAGAACCTTGAAGTTCTATGAAAATATTTCTAAATATAGTCTATGGATGGACAACATACTATGATGAGACACAGAGTATTTAAACCATCAAGTTCAAGTGATCATAAGTGGATGAGGCTTATTATCTTGAAGTTGGAAGTTGATAATCTCCAAGATGCGAGATTATGAGAATAGACCCAAAAGTAGGAATCTTGTATGTTTTAGTGTCATTATATATTCCTATCTATGAGCATGTGTAATGATCTTTATACATTAATATTATCATTAATGTATGTAATGAATTGCACAATTATATTTACTGACTAAAACCATCACGCCATATGTCGGTGGGAAGTAGGGAATGTTTAGTGCTTCATTATTAACATATCATTAATGGATAAGTTGGGGAAGTATTTTCCCTTTCATCTTTATAGAATTTGATATCTTGACCCTTTTATTGGAATATAATTTTCACATTAAATTCAATGTACATGATGTAACGATGCGTTTATTTCAAATAGTCAAAGTGTGACATATAGAGCATACATGTTGGTGACATAGATTTGAAAAATTCTTGAAGAGATATTTTGATAAATGGATTATTTTACAAAGTGAGCATTCATATTTGGTTTTTTATTCTATGACATTAAGTACTTTCCCTTGGTTTCCTTGAACGATTGTTAGATAGTAATCTTGGAATTTACGTAAACACACTATTTCATCTGGGATTTGAAAGGTGTGAAATGGGGCTTGATTGTCAGGATACTATTTTCACTTTTCCAAGAAAATCCCAATGGTTACCCCATTTTTAGCTAGGTATAGACCTGATTTCCAAAGGCTAGCGGTCATCGGGTTTTCAGGCTAGTGACTCTTGGGGACTTGCATTGGTCGAGAGGATGGGAGGTCGGACTCATCGCACCCTTTGGGGGGGAATTGTTACCCACTCTGAGACTCTCTTATATATTTAATATATGTTCAGGAATCTATTCCTAATCCCGATATGAAACCAATTACCATAAAAAAATTATAGGTTAATTCTATTTCATGTGAAAAATACTGGGATCTCTTTAGTGAATCCATCTGTATGTATCTGAGATTCTCTAACATTTTCTAGTAATGGGTGGCTGCTTTTATGATGAATCTATATAACCAAGTGCTTTAGAATGTGATCCCTTGTAAGGATGTAGTTAATATTACATGGAGGGTATTGATCCATTATGAGGCATCCTACATATCCTTGTTATTTCTAGAATCAAAACCTACATAGTTCATTCAACCCATGTAGTTTAATGTCACATGGAAAGGACATGTATGCGGGTATTGAGACACCAAATATTTGAGCTCAGGTCTTAAGGAGACATCCTAAATATCCTAGTTATGGTACGAATTAGAGTCATCATAGTTTAGTTACACCATTAGGATTGGATCCAAGGTATACACCCTTATATGAGGGGCATTCATACCATGCCACTCAATGGAGATTCATGATACCTAATGAGGTGTTTGTTACATCCAACCAATCCCACGTGAGCTATTATCAGAGTGAGAAACAAGGGGGAATAGATGATAAACCTCATGGAACATAGATATGATACTGGGGTATTGGGAAATTCCTTGGCGTATATGATATAGAGCTCAAGCCTTGAGAAGGTATGCTATGTATCATGGTTATGGTAGGAATTAGATTCATTATAGTTTGTTTATCCCTTAAACCTGCTAATAGGATAATGTGTATGATCACAATCAGAGACATTATGGTCATCCTTGAGGTTTTATGAATGATAGGGTCATATTATATGATGTTGGTAGTTGGGAATTATGAACTGAGTCTACCCAATTGGTTGGGTCTTACACTCTAAGGCTTACCATGTAACCCTAGTGTGTATAGTGTAGATGACATGATTAGTGAAACTAATTAAGACCACATGAGCCATGATCATTGTGAGAAACAAGGGTTAGAAAGTGATCAATTCCATTGCTTTGAGTAAAGGGATTTGATACTAGGATTTCCTTGGATGATCAATATAAAGCTCAAACCTCAGGGAGAGATGGACTACATATCCTAAATATTTCAGGAATCAAAGTAATCATAGTTCCCTTTATCAGGGAATACACACTGAGGTTTCCCTTATATTTGGGGCTTACACACCGAGGATAGATAAGGCTATCAAATCTTGGGATTCCCACCTGGACTGCTTTTCTAGATGGTGTCGCATGACCCAGTCGAATTTTCTAGAGGACATCCCTAGATCCAGATGGTTTCCTCTATATGACATCACATATCATCGATGACATACCTAGGGGGTGTCTCATGTTTTTGGTGGAATATCTGGAGGGAATCATGAGCTCTGGATAATATGTCCAGTGGGCATCACGAGTCTTGGATGACTTTACTAAAGGATGTCGCAAGACCTGACCAACATGTCTTGAGGGTGTTGCAGGTCTCAGCTGACTTTCCCAGATGGTGTCGCGAGACCTTGGTTGTCATGCCTAGATGCCACAACAAGACTTGACTAGCATGAGTTGGTGTCGTTATATGAGTCAGGAGATGTATCCTAAGGATGTCGTGAGTCTTAGGTGAGAGGCTCATGGGGACATCCATGAGACTATGGTGACTTTTCCAGAGGGGCCATGAGGTTTTCCTTGACATGTCTGGAGGTATTTTTATGACCCTAACAACATGTTGAAGGAGAATTTTGAGATATGGGTGATGTTTCTTAGTTATATCAGGTGTCTTTGGGAGGTTCACATCAAGAATATGTGGGTTAGTGAACATGTTTCAGTTTATGTATTCCACCTTTAGTATTCATTCTGACCTTTCCCTTGTGGATTCCTTGGTTTTATTTAGTGTTAGTGTATCTTGAGTCTCGTTTGATCTGGAAGGCATGTGGTGTGTTCTTTGCAAATATTTCTAGAATCCCTTCTCATGATCTAAAAATGATCACACAAAGTTCCTTATGTTTGGAACATGATTTATTAGTCTGTTATTCAGTATATTACTTGATGAAAGGCTTTCCAGTCATGAGATCTATTGCTTTGAGAAGTCCACAGAGTTCAAGAGTCAAATCGTACCAAATTCAATCATCCAACCTCTCTGAGTCCAAACGTTTATTCATGTTGGGGTGGGAAATTTATAGGCATCACCACTCTAGTTTTTTGGTTCTTTGTGTGGTGTATCTGGCACGAGTCTAGGATGGAGTCAGAAAAGGGGTTTGGCGCAATAGGGTTTCGCGAGTCTCTGTCATGGATCCTCCAAGGGTGTCACTTTATTTCATTTGATTGAAAGTACTTCCTATCAATGAATTCATTATTGGATTATATCCAATTAATGGGGACTCATTTGATCATGAAGATGTGTCGAAGGAGCTCTATGTTGTCATGCTAACATGTCTAGGGGCCTTCGTAAGATCCAAGTACATGTTGAAAGGTGCCCGTGAGATTCTTGATAACTTGTTTGGAGTTTTTTTCGAGACACAGATAATTTTCCCAAGGGGATAGTGGGACTACATGATGAACTTCCTTAGAATGTCGAAAGAGTTTTAAAATCATGAGTTCCTTCCACCTCTTCCCTCTTTTATTTCCTTTGTTTTATGTGAAAAATGTTGGGATTCATGCAATATTTCAGGAGTAATGTCAAAGAAAATTACTATATTTTTTTGTGATGTGGCTCCTGACCCGTATGGGTCATATGAGGGTGCATGAGAATGTTGTGGAAAAATATGTTTGTTTTTCCTTAAAATGATATGGGAGAAGTGCATAGCTGCCTAGAATACCTGAGGGATTCCATGTGGAAATTCTAACAAGACAAAAGGCTTTCGTGAGATGAGGTGTACATGTCAACAATATCTTGCGGTGTCCTATAGATCCCTAGGGGCGCGTCACATGCATTTTAGCAACCATGAGTACCTATTGCCTCCTCCCTTCTTATCCCATTTTTTTTATCCTACAAAGGTTTAGGGATTATGTGAGTTTGTATGAGTAATACTGTGATATTTACTCAATTTTTTGATGATGCCTTTCGTAACCAATATGGGTCGTATGAGGGTGTGCGAGCATGTCATGGAAAAATCTATCCATTTTTCCTTAGAGCAATGAAGGGGAAGCATATGGCTAACTGGACATACTTGATGAATTTTTTTTGGCGAGGTTGATGAGGCAAAGGGATTTTTATAAGATGAGTAAGACATGTCTCCAGGGACTCGCGGTGTCTTGAAGATCGTCAGGGGTGCGTCACATGTCTTTCAGTGACTGCGATCACCAATCTCCTCCTCCCATTTTATCCTTTTTATGTTTTAATTATTAGGGATTATGTGAGTTTTTTTGTATATCATCAAGGAAATTTTTTATTTCGATCGATGATATGGTGCATGAGATTTATGATCTTTGGGGGTCTCTCCCTTTTGGATATAATTCCTCATCATTTTCAAGCAATTTTAGATGTTTTTTCAGGAACATGAAAATGACAAACGATGTGGCCTTGGGAGCTCATTTAGTTATCACCACATGACCATTGGTTGTCTGGAGAGCCTTTGTAAGAGATGGACGGTTCATTGGAGAGGGCCCTATGGGATTCACTGTAGGTTATGTGCTACACATGGAGTCTTTGAATGACCTTGAGATGGTCATGTGATCACAAGTCATTTATAGGATCTTAAAATCCGCAAGTCTTGGTACTTTTTCTCTTATGGGGGGGGGGGGGGAGGTGATACCCATATTCAAGTATTTATTCATTTTTTATTTTTATTCTTATTTGGAGAGCATCAGCAAATCCCCCCCTCAGGAGTGACATCTATGGGGAAAAGGGCTCTGTTATAAGGAAAAATAATACCCTCCTACTCCTTTGGCAAAGTCACAAACCAGTAAATTAGGTGATGTATGGTCTACCAGGTGATTTTTGGTATCCCACGAAATGTGCTATATATAGGGGGAGAGTAATTCATTCCACTGACCACACATTCTCCAGAGTGCTCTCGCCTTTACCTCCATTGAGTACATCCATCGTAAGACCATGCAGAGAACCCTAATCATGAGCCCCGTTCATGAGTCTACAACATGAGCCTGTTTTGTAAGAGCTCTTTCATGAGACTGTTTCTTGCTCAGATGCTCGTCTGACCCAATCGTGAACCATACTTTAGTATTTTTTTGGACTTCGGCTATGAGGGTTGTGGTTGTCTTGAGGTCTTCACGAGATCCACTTGCATGATCATTTGATTTCTTGTAACTCACAAGACCATGTTCAGGTCACATGATCATGATTCTCTAGGGGTCATGTGGTTCGTGTGATACACTATGAGGGTTATTCACCCCGCAAGTCCTCTATAGGTCAGGCGATTCACGAATCCTTGTTGATTCAAGCGGTTGTCCTGATGACATTGGGACTTTCATGCCTCTATTTTTGAAAATATTCTATGTTATATTTTTCTAAAATATTCCAATTACTTATTTTCATATGGATACCAATTCTCATCAAGGTTCCTCGGCTGTGGTTAATCAAAGGAACACAATTTCCAAAAATCATAATGTTGGTCCCTGATACTATGTGTATACTGCTAACGAGTGTCTAAATGGATTCCTCTTACTCAACCTTAGGCAATACCCCTTGTATCATCAACTACCTCTATACGAGTTTGACCTACTAGATGATGTTTCCATACCTCCCCCAGACATTAATTTACCATCTCACTGGTTTTCTAGTTCACCTGAATACATTTTGATGAAAATTATCGAGGATGGTTAGCTGGATACAGAACAATCCCAGGGTATGAATTATCTATTGGTCAAATATCCTTTGAGTCTGGATGGTCATGAATCCACTCAACAACCTATTCCTCAAAGTTATTCTAGTATACACACCTCTTCTATAAACACTTCCAGAGGCGGATGGTATTCGAAATGGGATCTCCGTACTAGAGGAAACTTTTCTGATGAATGGGAATGCCCATTTTGGGTGAGGAAAAGATTTTTGGAGTTTGATGATATTTATACAAGTTTCATATTTACAAAGCTATGTGGATATATAAATTTATTGTTTACCGCCTGCCCGACCTTCTATGGTAAATGATTAGCTGTTCGTGTCTTTGGACCAACACATTCCATCTTCCTCATGGAGAGGTGGGTATCATCTTATGGGATGTTCATAAGATGGGAGGTATTCATCCTCTTGGATAGATGTATGATGAATTCCTTCTTGCTGAGAATGTATGGGATGGTCCTTTATATACCCTAATTATTTCATGGGAGATTCTTGTTATTGTGAAGGAGAAATTTAAGAAAGATATAATAATTCTCTCAATTATTTCTTTCACATACTGGATCAATATTTTTTTGTGTGGTAGCGGGGATAGACACATTATTATTCATCCCCATTGATGCCATTCCGAACAAGTCTACAACAGTGATGTTTCATATTATTCCATTTTGGAAGCTGGGGACAACACCTCATGGGGCTATCGGGTAAACCAAGAGGTTTCTACAGACCTTAGGTCGGCATGATTTCTAGCTATGTTCCTGAACAAGTGGCTTTTCATGGTTAGGAATTCGCACTCAAGGATCCATGTTAGTACATTGGTGATGGCGGCATAGCTTGTGGATGGGATGTTCCTTAACCTAGAAGTACCAGTCCTTTCATGCCTCTACCAAATGATGGTCCATATCCAATAAGGCAACACTCCTTACAAAATTAATGGTCCCCTCCAGTTCCTGTTTGGATGGATAGGGGAGAAATTCCATTTTTATGAGTACTACACTGATTCTAGGATCCCAGATTCCCAATATTATCATAGATTTATGAAAATATTTGGGGTTGGGGGTATGTATTTAAGCCCTTCTAAGGTTAAAGGTGATCTGTGTCAACCTGATAGTTTTGAACTTGCTACTTTCTGTGCACTGGGTGGTCTAATTATTAACAATGGAAGCTGTTCTCTTGATGAAGGGTCTTATATGATCTCCCTTTGGGATGGGGTTCTCACACCCATGGTAGATGATATGATCATCTATGAGACATACACACCATATTGATTCTCTCAATAGTTTGGATGTGTTCAGATATTTTATCTCATCCCTCCAGTCAGCGTCTGAGGGGAACGATATCCTGGAGTCATTTGTCAATTCTGGAAGATATTGTCACATGAAGATACTGAAGTCAAGACCATACTTCCCCCTACTAATGCTTTCACTTTCCTCACCCACTATTATACCCAGGTTTGGGTAACAACTTATCCTAATGGTGTGTCAGGACAACTGGTCTGTTATATGGACAAGACCTTTACATCACCAACTCCTTTATCTAGGGCGTCGATTGATTTTATTGAAGACCTAGGTGAAGTGTCAATAAAGAAACCCTACTATTATGATATTAATTTTTATAGTGGATCCGATTCTGTTGAGGAGATAAGTCCTCCATCACAAGCTACATGTGATACGCAAACTAAGAGAAGATCTTATGGGCCCTCTTCTCCCGCTTTTGCATTGGTTCAGCTAATTATCCCTCCATCTTCCTTACCTACTCCATCAGTTATAGGGTATCAGGTAAGTAATAGGCTATTTTGGAAATAGATTCATGAATTGATCACTAAAACCCCCTTAGAGGTATTCCATGACTAATGGAAATGTCTTCATAAATTATTTCATGACTTGGTGGCAGATGGTTTTGACCTTTATCCTCTGTATGAAATTATGAAGCAAATTATCTTGATACGGTGTGATCTGGCCACCAATGAATGGGATATTTATGAATTTATGGAGACTTAAGAGGCATTGGAGTAGGGTCGTTAGCTAATATATGAATTTCAAACTCAGATGGATGTGTGGACCAAGAAAACGTGGAGGTATGAGGAAATCATTGCTTGTTTGAAGTATGATATTTTTACATCTTCATCCTAATTGGATGATTATCAAAAGAGGGTTCAATAGTTGACTGCCTTGTTTGAGACTCTTTGTCCTGGAGTGGAAGTAGAAGATGTAGGGAGAGCAGCACTCCAACGTTCTGTCGATGCTTCTCTTCACCATCTTTGCAAACATTCCAGCATAGCCGATCAACTTCTGTCATAGTTCGACCTTTTTAATGCATCCCATTTTGGTTGGAGATTTGGAGTGACTCCAAAATTTGGATATTTCTTCCGCTTTTTTCACAAAACAAATGGATCTTTTGAAATTTTCATTTTTCTGTCCAACTTCTCTTCATCTATGATATGCATATCATCCCGTTATCCTGATATTATGTGAATCACTCACGATGACCATCCTTTTCATTATGATGAATGGAAAAAAATGTTTGGAATTGAATTTTGAAACTCTAATAGATTCCCTATAAGTTATTCTAATGATTTAACATCATTATGTGATTCTTTACTGATAATCTATTCCAACTATCTTGAAATCACTTGATTTGTAGAGGGATTATCTAGGTAGGAGATATGTTGTAACAACCCAGTGTTTTATCAATATAAATTACCTTCTTATAATTATAATCACATGAAATCAAAAAACAATGAACTACAAAGTACTATATGGACTTTAAACATAATATTGTCACTTCTGTTATTTGAATTTCTAATCTATGGCATACATGGTTGCGATCAGTAAGATTTTTGGAGTCTAATAAGACAAATTATTTTTTGGTGAATAGTAACTAACTCTTAGGAATAGTAATGTTACCCTTATGAATAGTAATATGACCCTTATGAATAGTAAATTAGCCAAGTAAATAGTAACCTTACCAATGAAGTATAAATAAAATTTATTAATCTTATATGTTACAATATGATAATGTTGGTATTTTTATAAGTCAAAAATATTTAATTAAAAATTTAGGAATAATTTAATAATTAAAAAAGAAAATTTATTTTCATAAAATGTATTCATAAATTATTGTTTTTATGTATTATGATTATAGGATAATTTCATGAGACCTTTTTTAATTTTTCAAAGTATTATAAAATCAGTTATAATTTTAAAATATGGATTTTTCAGGTAAATGATGATTTAATTTAAAAATTAAATTTCCCATATTTCGAAAATTATTTTCATAAAATGGAGTTCATTTTTTGATTCTACACATTGAAAAATGGTCAGGGTGATTTTTTGAGATTTTGCTAAAATACTTGATTTTTTTATGAAAAGTAAAATATGATAATTTACGATAAGTGCTAAAACCTAAATTTCTGCATCATGCTTGAGTCATGGATGATGTAAATGGGCATGGATTCGAACTCACATGAACTTATTACTATTTTTGTTCATGGAATCATCACTATTTATTATATTATGGAACAATAATATGTAACACCCCAAGGTTTTATAAATAAATTTAATATTGAATTCATGAAACACAGTCTATACAAAACACCACTTTGTTATAAAATATCGAGTAAACATAAATTTTCCACCTTTGTGTTTTGAATTTTGAAAAACTGACATACATGGTTGCGTTCAATAAGATATTTAGATTCTGACAAGACAAACATAATTTTTGTGAATAGTAACATATATTTATGAATAGTAACATGAATAGTAATATGACCCTTATGAATAGTAAATCATTTTCTTATTTTATTATCTTAAGGTTATAAGATAATGAGATCTTGATTAATTTTTCAAGGTGATATAAAATAAATTATAGTTTTACAATTATTATTTTTCGAATAAATTATGATTTTATTTAAAAATTAAATTAATCATATTTAGAAAATTATTTTTAAATTTTGGAGTTCATTTTTGATTTCTACGCGTAAAAAATGGTTAAGGTGATTTTTTGGTATTTTTCTTGAAATACCTGAATTTTTGGTGAATAGTGAAATTTGATAATTTACAAAATATGATAAATAAGTGAGGTTTTTGCATCATGCTTGAGTCATGGATGATGTAAATGACCATTGGTTTGAACTCACATATAATTATTACTATTTTTGGTTACAATCATCAACACTATTGGTTGTATTTGGAAAAATAATAAAATAATGGGAAAACCCTCCTCTCCTCTACTATAAACCCCCTCACTCCCTTTTCTCTTCACTCCTCTAAATACTTTTGCCTTGTCTAAATTCTTCTCAAATATCCTCCCAAGATCTCCCTCATGTCTAGTATCCCTTGGTCTCATAAAAAGACCAAAACCTCTCCCCTAAATAGGCTCTCAAGGAAGATTACTTCAAGAGGTAAATTCCACTTTTCATTTATTTTATTTCAAGTTCATTTCTTTTATTTTTATTTCATCACCTCCTTTAATCCAGGTGTTGTGATGACTCTAGTACCTTAAATTTTCCCAAAAGTTTTTATGATAAAGGAATAATTCTTCATCACCTCTCCTTTCACCTTATTTTATAATAGAAATGAAAACACCATCCGAAATGTGTTAATTTATCACATTCAAGGATGATAGGTTTTCAATTTCTATTATCATATTAAATTATTACTATAAAACCATTTTTATGGTTGAAACAGAATATAATATATGTGTTATAACTTATTTAAGGTTCTAGAATCCTTTTTTACATATGATATTAATTTATAAATCAAAATGAGTTCGTTGTGATAAAGAACCGCCAATTAACCCAAACAATTATCATTAATGTTTTATATGATGATTCATCTTCACTACCAATAAACAGATGAAATTTATGACCATGTAATATTATTTTTGTTAAATAATAACATAAAACTTCTATTTTGGACAACCATTCTCATTCTATATGTTTATCCTTAAATGAATATAAGTAAACTGATCATGAAAACCAAAGAAGAAAACACTCCCAATCAATGAAATTGAATCTCTTAACCCATAAAAAGGACATGAATGAACCTAATAAGGTTATAATAAATCAATTTTATAAATAATATGTTCTGGAAATATTTATTAATGAATTTAAATTGGTTATCCAGGACACTAAGATCAAGTGAAGAACACCATCAGACTTATGGTAAGGGATCCTCTCTCTCACTTTTATTCAAGAAGCCTCCCTATGTTGTGTCTTTTTATTTTTAATTCCTAATGATGGGGTATGTTTTTTAACCTCCACCATACTTAACTTATTATATATAAATGATGGGATACCAATTTACCTCTCATTGATCCCTCACAAGAACACCCGTTACCATGCCGAAATGTTTGTAAGGGGTTTCTTCATCTCACTTCCAATTTTGTGAGATATTATGTATTCACTTATATTACATGTGTATGGTGAATTTATACTGACCATTTATGTTTCATACCAATAATATATTTATATTCATGATATTAAATGTATAATTTTATGATTATTAATTTTGGGGCATACAATTCAATTGATTACAAAGTTGTAAGGGTTTTCTACCCGAACATCCATTTTCATCTAGGTTACTATTATTGTATACTTACCTCAAGTAACTTATTATTTATTAATATTTACTACTCATATATTCTATGATAATGTTAAATATATATGTACCAACCATAATCCTAATTTCACTTATGGGTATTTATATTTTTTAAAAGGATCTTTCAAAAATTCTTCCTGTAATACAAGCCCGATTTAAGGGAATTTATCAAAATCTTACCTATTTTCAAGGGCACTATATAATATATTTTTAGAAACCATTATATTTATAAAAACACTAATTTTATTATTAAAATACTACCTTACTTCACCTCTGGTTTTATACAAAGACTTTTCGAAAAGAAATCTTTTTTCAAAGTAAAAAAGTAATTATCTCAAAAATTACTCGATGATTTTGAAATAGTAACTTCATCTATTTCAACACTCTTGTTGATTATTATGTATTATTGGGATTACTATTTTATGAAATAATATACCATATTTAATTTAATTTTTTGTGACTAGTTTGAATGTGGATGTGAAATCTTACAACCATTCACCAATTTACTCTGAATGGTTAGTGTTAATGCTTAATATTCAGGGAAAGTTATTAGTTTGAATATTAATGTCTATATTGTTTATATTTATCCCTATTAATATGAGGAATTAATTTGACTTATTATTTTATTGGTGGGGACTGCTATATCCCCTCAATTAATTGGTAGGTCTCATGAGAACATAGATATGGACTTAGCTGAGGCCTTGCCCATTTTTAGATATGGTTTTTGCCAAGGCCTTAATCATTTTCAGATGTCTTGGATGAGGCCTTGATGGTATGTTTCAAAATGGTCATCATATGCATTTACCTCATGAATGGCTCCTATGCTCTGAGTGAGGATATCACTAGATAGGGAAAATGGATCTAATGGATTCCACACTGTGGGGACTCAAAATCAACACAAATGGGTCATGTATTGTAGGGTTGATGTGGGGAGGTGGGGTGATCAGGGAATCACAAGGATATGTGATTCTTAACTACAATTCATTTCTCAATAGAGGTAATTACCTTAATGTTGAGGTTCTATCTGTTCTCACCAGTCTCATGATGTTCTCTTAGAATAATATCCAGCTCGCGGCAGTTGAAACTGATTCTATGACGGTTCAAAAAACCCTTCATAGCATGGGGGATACAACATGGTCCATTGAATATATTATCCAAAGATGAAAAAGATTGATTTGAAACAATATTTAGGGGATTCATATATGGTGTGAAGGGAATACTGTGGAAGATTTTTTGGCTTCTATAATGAGGCATGGTGTGAAACTCTATTGTTTCTCAGACCTCAGAACTTTTCCTCCAGAGGGAGTTGATCTTGTGTGCACAGATGATTTGGGACTTCACCATTTTATACCCCCATGATCCACAGTTTATCCTATTTAATTATTTTAGACTTTGAAAATATAATAAAAATGTTGTTTTTGGTTATTATATTTTCTGAAAAAAACTCATTCATGTCATGAACCTGTTTCACATCATGAACTGCCTCATTCATTCACCTGAAAAAACTTTCACTCTATAATGGAATTCATATCATGTTCCCAGGGAAAATTCACATTATGAAACCACTATTCATGATATGAATATTTCTTATAGAATTTTATGCAGATAGATTTCAGGTTGTGGTCCCCATTACACATCTGAACATTTCCAATTAATTATCCTAATTATTAAAAACATAAAATAAAATGAATAAAACAACAGCTTATCTCAAACCAAGGGTGCTATAATAGACATAGTCTTTCACTCCTCCATTTAAAAATTTTCAAAAATACTCTTGATTACTTCTCTAGGGATATGAAAATAAGATTTTCCATTTTCATGAATTTTTACCCAAAGAAGTATCTCAGCTTACCCAATAAGGACATCTCAAGAAGATTCTTCATTTGCATTCAAAACTCTTTAAAAGAACACTCCTTATTTCTTGAAAAAAATTACATCAACATATACAATAATAATGAGTATACCTATAATATTCTCTATGATGTATATATTATTATCAATATTTTTGTTTGATAATTTTATCTCCCTAAAGTAGTTTTCTGACAAGGAATACCAGGCCCTTGGGGACTATTTTAATCTCTAAAGGGACTTCTTCAATTTACATACTCTTGTTCCATAATCATTAGTCCCAAAACCCTTATGTTTCTCCATATATAATTCATATTCTATATATCCATTTAAAAAGGCATAATTGGAATCCATTTTATAAATTTCATATTTTATATGTTCTTCCATAATAAGAGAATTTTTTATGGACTCCAATTTTACAACTGGATGAAATGTATATTCAAAATCAACCCATTCAACTTGAGAGTATCCTTTGTACAAAAATATGAATTTGTTCCTTAAAACTCTAACTCGATTGTTTCATTTGTTTAGGAATACACTATTGGTTATAATGACATTTTTTCATTATTTATTAGAAAAAGTTTCAATGTGGAATTATTCTCAATTTGATTTAGCTCCACATTCATAACTTCAATAAACTCTTTATGTTGAAAGACTTCATACACTAAATGAAACACAACATAAGAGATTAAGGCTACTTGATCATCAACCTACAACCCTATACTAGTATGAAATGGTGATGAAGTATTTATAATAATATTATTTTATTATTTATATTTCTTTATATTTTTATATTTATGTTTTTCACCCACATAAACATCCTCATCATCTGATCTAAGTCAAAACATTTTTTGCTTGGTTCAACTGAATAATGTTTTTCACTTATCTTTCTAGAAATCTACTTTTTGATTTCATCATCTTCTTAAAAATTCACTGCATTCAGATCATGATTTATGGGTTATTTTTATATGATTTTAATATAACAATAGTCGAAACCATTTAAAGTCTCTTATTCTAACACTCATATCCTTTCCCATTAGATAGGTATCCAAGTAATATACCTTTCTAAAATTTCTCATCATTTTTCCCTAGATTTGAGTCTTTAATTTTGAAGATGCGAAGGATTCAAAAGACTCTAAAGTAGATTACTATAGGATTTATTTTTTTTACCATTTTTTATATGAATTCTAATTTTAATTTTTCTTAAAAATGTATTATCTTTGAATGCACACCGTAGTACATACTTCTTCCCTACAAAATAATTTTGATCTTATAAAGTTTTTAAGCATTGTATACCCCATTTCAAAAGTGATTTTATACTTTATTTCAACAACCCTATTCTATTATGGAATGTAATGGGTGTCATATTGAATTATTATAAAATATTTACAAGATAATATTCAAAAGATGTTTTATTTTACACCTTCCATTGTCAGATCTCACTTTCTTGTTGTGAATGAAAAACTCTCTTTCAACTTATCTTATGTAGGTCTTGAACAGAACAACTACCTATGATTTGTGATTCAGAAATAACACTATTATCATTAATTGTTAACTATAAACTATTGTAATAAAATAAAAGTCACATTTTATACATTGGTGTCTAATGGGACCACAAAAATATGAGTGAATTAATTAAAGTAACCTTATTTATTGTTTCTCTAGTCTCTTGTGACTCCATTGAACCATTTCCCTCTGTTGAAAGGTTTTACAAGCCTAACCTCTTTATTAGCTCAACTGGGTAAGATATCTCAAAAAAATTTCCTTAGAAATTTTACTCATATTATTTTGGATAAAATATCCACGTCTTATATTACAAATATTTTTCTCCTCTTTAGAGATGATATAAAAATAATTTCATAGATACTCAATCTAAAAATGATTCCAATTAGTTATTTTTCATTGATCAATGACTCTTAAAAATTTAATTATTTTAATTAGGCAATAATTTTTCTTGAATATTACCTCATTACCCTCATCACATAACTAGATAATACTCAAAAAGTTATTCTTGAGTCTATCAACACAAATCATTTGGTGAATTCAGTTTTCATGGATCATTTTTTTCATTACCCATTCCCTTAATTTTCAATGAGATTTCATTCCCAAATTACATAGATCCCTATTAATTCTCCTCAGTATTATTCAATAGTTTTTCACAACATAAATTTTGTGATGAGGATCCACTATCAAGAATCCAGGTTTTGGTCCTATTACTACTTTTCAAGGATACCTCCACAATTAATGATTTTTCATTCTTGCTTCTCTATTGAATCTTATCACCTTTATAATTTTATTAATATTAACCTAGAATAATGTTCAAACAAAACTAATTATAATGAACTTAGGTGTCAAACCTTATATAATACCTTAAAAATTTATTTGGGAAGGCATCACAAATGGGTTTTCATTTTTTTACGTGTCCTCATTTGTTTGTTTCTTATGTTATATGAGAAGATACCCATAAAATATAGCCTTTACCATTTATAAGGAAGAGACATATTGTACAATAATACATAATATTTTTTCTCATAAGTTCCTCAACACCATTATAATCCCATGATGTATGATCTTTAATAAAATTACTGAGTATTCCTTTGAAAATAAGCTTGATGTTTTGGTATAATATGCGGCTTTTTGTATAGGTTTTAAAGAACACTTCTTCTTATAATCATTCTCTACAACCTTAAATATAATATAATTCTAATAGTATTTATATTAAACCTAGTTTTAAAAGTATTTATCATGGATCCTTTACCATTTTTTAGTATAAATTTAGTATTTTCAGATTTAATAGGTGCAGAAATTCCCTAATTATTATACCTTTTTTTGAGAATTCTGAGATGAATTTTCCATTACATCAACACAACTTTCCAAATTAATCTTCATTTTTATAGTGTCCATATTATCCTTAAGGAAATTTTATCCATAATTATTAAGTTCTTCATCTTGAGTAGTCATATTATTCTCTGATTATTTTATAACTCTTTCTTTCTCAACCACTATCACCTTGAGAAGATTGATTCCCTAAATGTACTTGTTTTTCTTGATGTGAAATTCATATTTAACTTTATTTATCCTTAAAACTTACTTCTTAAAATTTTTAACTTCCTTATTTTTTGAAATATTCCTTTCAAGGAATACTTTAAGTTATTTCCTCAACATGAGAATCATGTAGGATTTATTATTATCATCATCATCATCATTTTCTTCTTATCCTCTACTAGAGATTTTCTTTTTTATTTAAACATGTAATTTAAATTTATTTTATTTTTTAGCACATTAATCCTCTAAATAAACACTTGAGAGAGATATATCTAATTCATATTTTCTCATCATGATTATTTTACTCCACTTGATGTCTTCTTCTTGTTTTCATCAAATTACCGTAACTTTTGTCTATTTTTTTCAATTTGTTTTGTGATTTTCCTTATTCTTATTTATTATATGACTCCATATCTTTCTTATTCTATAAATAAATTACAATTACTCTAAAATTAAAACATTTAAGTGGTATATTTACTTTTTATTCTCATTTTTCAATTTCTATATTTTAGATATGCGAGCCATGATTTTATTATGACTCTCATCACTCTCATCATATTCATCTGAATCACTTGGGGGCTCAAGATAATCATATTACTTGATATTTAGCATGTTAAATGATTTGAAATACATTTCATATTTTTATTTTTTTGTGAAAATTAGCGATTTTATCATTCTATAAATCAATATGGTGTTATGTATCTCATCAAGAAAAAATTCTTACTTTTATTCTATAGCTGAAATCTTTAGATTAAGTCTATCTAGAAAGTTCCTTATTTGTTTTTTTTACAATGGTAGAGTCATAAAGTTTATATCCAAAACCTATAATCTTATTGATAATCCCATTTATCCTGGTAAAATAGTCAACAATTTTTTCATCCTCATCTATCCTAATATCTTCCTATTTTTCCTTCAAATCTAAAATTATGATTCATTAATTTTAATGATCCCCTCAAAAATATTCTTGATATTATTCCACATATATTTATATTTATGTAGTCCCATAATAATGGTGTATAATTTATAATAAATAGATGATTAATTGTATTTTTTGTACTTCTCATCAACTTCTAAATTCCTCTAATCATAAAATGTTGGTGCTCTATAAAAATGGTAGAAAATACATAGTGAAAACATCACATAAATACAATACTTGTGAGATTAGACATACTAGAATTTGATTCTTATACCCATGAAAGCTATTTCAATAAAAAAGGGACTCTTATTTTATTAAAAAAATTAATAATTTCCATGAAAAATATGAAATGAGTAGAATATCAATGTTACTTTTCTATGATACCACTCATAAATCCTATATCCAATAGGGAGCCACTATGGGGGGGGGGAGGTATGAATTCTTTTTATTAGTTTATTTTAAAAATTCACTTTTAAAATTAAACCCTATAAATGGTTAAAGTCTTTATTCTCTCAAAAAAACTCTACTCCCCACCCATATGTAAGAGTAGTAATGAATCAAAACAAACAAGGACTTTTTACACAGCCAACCTCTATATGAGAACCTACTCCTTATAGTGTTCAACATTTTTTTGAGTACATGGATTTTGTTATCACTATAAATTTATAGTGATTAAAAATTCTAAGAATTGGCACAAATCTTTTAAAAATATATCATCAAATTCTTTATATAGGAAGGAATCATATACTTACCACAATTGAATGAATGTTATTTTTTAAATAGGAACCACATGTTCTTTAAAACTTCCTACTTCATATTAGAATGAACTAGATCTTCAACAAAGAACTAGATGCATGAACATCATGAAAATATATGATTTTAAAATACTTCGACCACCTAGATAAAGGCAAAACTATATCATGTATATCATCCTTCCATCAAATTTTTTAGGATTATTTTTTCATTTATAAGAGCATTCCTGTATAAATTAATTTACTTCCTTCTCACTAGAAATGCCAAGATAAACAACAACAGATTCAACTTTTTAGTGTTATCTTCTCAATATAAATCTTCTTTTATACAAATAGGTATTCAAAACATTAGAGTATCAGGGATATATCAACTATCAAACTCCTTACACTTTCTCAATTTCCCCATTTTATATTTTTCAAAAAAAATTACTCAAAATAGATTTTACATAATTATTATAGAAGTTTTCCTGATGTTCAGGTGCACTAAGAATCTTGGTCAACAACCTCAATTTCTCTTCGTTTTGAAATAGTAATTAATGATTTCAAACATTTAATTGTAAATCTACAAGAATACTAAATGATCTTTATTACCTTAATTGCATTCAAAAATCTCATATTCATTTCTCTAAGAATATCTGAATAAATATCCCCTTCATAAGTTTGATGAAACTCACATGAATTTAAGTACCATTCATGTTAAAATGGAACTATGGTATGGAAAATTTTTCTATGATAAGGAGTAAATCTCATATTAATTTTATCTTAGATTGAATCATGATTATCATAAATGATCATGATGTTTAAATAATTATGTTCATAATAGAAACATCATGAGATTTAATTCTTAGAATTTTTGATTTTCCAAAAATTCAAATATCTTATGGGCTCTATAAATATTTTACACATATTTAAATTATCTTATGAGTGGATCGAGTATCTTAAATATCATATAGGTTTATAAAATTCCTTATACAAATTTAAAATATCTTAGGTTTCCAAAATATATTTCTCAACTCATTCTAAAATATCATGTTCCAAGATAGATATCTTATAGGTGGCTGAAATATATCATAGTTGGATCAAAATATCATAAACATAGAGAAATATCTTACAAGTGGAACAAATATCTTATATTGTTGCACCTATGGTTTAAGGTAAATTCCTATTTCTTCACTATTGTTTTTATGTATTGAGTGCTTCTGTTTAATTGACTAAAGAGTTCAGAGGAGGAAGTATCTTGGAAGCTGGAATCTGGTAGTAGGATTCATTTCACATTGTGAATGGTTTTTGAGAAGATTCTATAAATTAATTTTAAGGCATGAATGGTTATCTGGGTAGTTTCATTAGGATGATATCTAAATCTATTAAAAAATTGAAATTTTATTCACCAAATGATTGTGTTTTCAGGATTTTAAAGTTAATGTAACTTTAATTTTGATGTATGTGGTATCTTGATGATTTATGATGTGAATATCTCTTTTATTCCATGAATTATTCTAGTTCCATCCATTTTATTATTTTTAATTCCATTTTATTTTTGTTAGGCTTTAGTCTATTCCCCTTGAACCCTAGCCCCTCTATAGGAGATTTTTGTAATAATATTCCCTCTACATTCTATCTTTATCATATCATCAATCATTGAACATAGGGAATCAAAGGATTTATGAATAAACATAAAGGAAAAATTGGATTTGTGAGATTTTGGGGTGTTTATTCATATCAAAACTATTATAGGTTGGTTTCATTGCTCTCTCTCAAATTTATCTAGAACATGAAGGATTATATTTTCTAAATTTTTTACTTGTTCCTTCAATGGAAATTCAAGTTGAATATTTTTTTTGGAAAAACATTTTTTTCTTTTGGGTTTTAAAAATATGAACCATTGATGACTCCCATGAGGTTTTTGATAAAATGATAAAAATATTTTTTTATTTAAGTACAAACATTATTGTATAGACTTGGAGTGTTTGGTTTGTGTGTTCATATTTTCATTGGATGATTCCTTGTTGGTTTTGGACTTGGGGTTGGTGCTGGCGAGCCACATGGTAAATGACTAGGTATTGAATTTTCATGGGAAGGACAAGTTATATGCTCAATATTTATACAATTCAATGGTTGGATGCATGAATTGGGCGTGTGGGGGGGGGGCTTCCAAGTGAAATGAAATGTTTTTCTTCTTATTTGAAGTGTTAATATTGGTTAAACAAGTTTGATGTTATATCCGATTTTATATAAAACTATTAGAAAAATGGTTCTTATCCTATTTTAATTCATGGTAAGTATCAAATTTTTTTATTGAGTTGTTTTAATCATCCCTAAACATGCACTCTGGAGTATATGCATATATTTTTTTATCATGATATAGGTAAAATGAAGGTTTCATACTTTTGTAGTACAACTATTTGATGTTATGATCAATGATGTATGGTGTTGGAACTTGAGAGTTAATAGATTCTTAGATTCTAGAGTGGAACCACCTTGGTGCCTTAAGTTTTATCCTTATGGGACTTTAGGATTTATATCTTATTTTATTCTATTTTTACTCAAATTATTTTTTTTGACATAATGATGGAGTTTATTTTAAGTATTTATCATGCATCATACTATATCACCTTACTATTTTCTACTATAGATTTTTTTGTTTAAGGGGAAATCATCCCCCATGATTTAGTATGCCCTTGGAATTTATTGATATCCTTTGGTGCCTATGGGACATCAAAAAGGTTGGTATCACCTTTATCTAATCCAAATCCAATGGATTAGGGTGGGATGTTAAAAGTGGTATTAGTTTGGTTGGTCTGTTAGTTAGGATGGTAACAGGGAGATATGATGTGTAAGAAATTAAAATGCATAGAATAAGAAGATGTAGCTAAGATTTTTATATTGAACTTAAAGTTACCAGGGTGGTTTAGGTATAAATAGATATGCATAAACACCTATAGTAATTTCATCTACTCATCATTGTTGGTTTAGATGATGAGTGTAGAGTATCATGAATTAATAAAGAGACTTCCCACTAGGAATGTATCATCAATGTTATGTTTTATACTCCCTAGAATTTATAATGCTTATTTTATTGTTTATGATTTTGAATATCTTAATACTTTATTTAATTTCTATGTAAATCATAAGAGGTAATTTCTTAATAGATATAGATAAATGGAACCGGTCATAAGTACTCAGAATTAGCCAGAAGTGGTCACTAAGAATGTGGTTCAACATGAACCACAGGTGAACCATAATCTTATATAAATCATTGTACAAGTATTCCAGGCCATAAAAGTAGGAATTCAAAATAACGGACTATACAAATATTTTTTGATACCGGAACATCCCATTCATTCATTGCTTCTCATCTAGAAAATAAAATGGGATTGATTTTGGAAATTATGCCACATGTGATGAAAATATAGACCCCTCTTAGATGATAAGAGTTTCAGGGATTTAAGTGTTAAACTCTCTCTATAATAATCAATGAAATCCATTTTTTGGGACTTTTATTTTATAGAAAAGTAAATATTTGATTTAATCATGGGAATAGACTAGTTGATATCTTTCAAATCTTGCATCAATTTTTATACTCGACAAGTGATATTCACAAATCTTGATGGACTGTTTCACCTCATTAATGGAGATTGGGATGAGAACACATGAACATAATGACTTTTATAATTAATGGTTGGAAATTTCTTTTATTAATCGGTAGTGGTAACCTTAGGGACTATTGGTGAAATCACGAATAGATAATTTCATGCCATTATAGATCGATATCATGATGTTTTCAGAAAAATTTATCAGGGTTTCTACCAGAAAGGGAAGTGTATTTTTTGATTGAAATACTTCATGGGGTAAAACATATTTCACTCCCATTATATAAAATGGTACCAATATAATTGTGGGAATTGAATGTCCATCTAGAGGAAAAATAAAGTAAAGGATTCACATAACTGATTACATCGCCTTGGGCTACTCGAGTTCTATTTGTGGGGAAGGAAGATGGTTTTATTTGTATTTGTGCTGATTATCCTAAAAATAATTAGGGTATGAACAAGAATCAATAAAATATTCCCAAAATTGATGATATATTCAATCAATTTAGGCTATCCAAGTGGTTCTCAAAAATTAATCTATGGTCAAGGTATCATTAACTTCGAGTTTAGAGGGAGGAAATTATGAAAATAGCCATTAGACGCTTCTATGTTTATTATGAGTACCTGGTCATGCCATTTGTTCTCAAGATTACAACAAAAATATTTATGGAATTAATGAATGACATTTTTCAAAGATATATTTATTCCTTTTTAGTGGTATTTTTTTATGACATCTAGACATATTTTTGAAAAAGAAGTGATCATGTAATGACCTTAGATATTGTGTTGAGAACCTTAAGAAAAATATTATATGAAACTCTATAAGTGTGACTTATAGATACATGAATTCATATTTATTAGTCATTCCATATATGATAAGGTAGTTTCAATAGACCCTAGCAAGATAAAAGCTTTTATCTCTTGGAAATCACTAGGAAACATTTTTGAGATACAAATTTTTTTGGCCTCAATAGGCTAATATCATATCTTTATCCATGATTTTTCACATCTCATTGTACACCATAGGCTAACAAATAGTAGTGAGGTTTTAAAAATGATCATGGGGAGACTATACCCAGTTTATAAAAGTTACACAATAGTGAAAATCAAAAATAATAATACTATTATATAATCATATGTAGAAAAATACCAGTATCACAAGATGACTAAAATTTGAAATATAATATCTAAACAGAAAAATGGATATACCATGCTAATTTATGTTCCAAGTTTCAAAATGAAACTCAAAATTAAAGACACTAAAAAATCCCAAGCTGGTCCAGATCAAAATTTGATTCCCTCATCCATGCTCCATCCCAACTCATCCATCTATCACAGGGCCCTTTCCCTTAACCGGTCTTACAACCATTAAATCTATTTGGGTACCGATCTGGTAGCTTGAGTAGTGTGTGAGTAAAACATATTAGGAAACCATAAATGGGGTCTAAAAACAATATCTAGTCAAAATATTGTATTCATTTGTATAAGTAATAAATAAAATAAATTAAGTATATAGTTTAAAAATATTCAATTATCATTTATTTAACCACATAACCCATGGGTTCCCGATGACACCCATGCCACAATACCTAATTTGACCCATGTAGGAGTCTGAGATATATCTCATATTAAATTAAAAATCATTATATCACATGAGATCTTATTATCCATTTTCAATTCAATTCATACAATGGAAAATTGGAACCATAGTCCAATGCCAATTTAATGGGTGTAGAACATCATGTCTAGCACCCTCATAAGTATTTGGAGCATTATACCTTGTCTCACACCCCATGGGTATTTGGATCATCAGTCCCTATACTATAAAAAAATACTTATATTCATTTTAGTTGGGCCTAATATATGATTGGGGGTGAAGCTCGAGGAAGAGTTATTATAAGGTGGGGAGATTATAAGATCCCTACCTTTTCTAGAGTTTCCTTGGGCTCATTTATAGGTACTATTTTTACTTATATTGAGTAATTTTAATTTTGGTTTTACCTTGTATTATTTTTGGGTGAAACTTTAGAAAAAATGAAGGAAATAGGTATGTGCATGGTTGACACATGATTAGAGAAAACTGTGCATCCCAACCCAGTAAAACTTGCAACCATAGACAGTTGGAATTTTCATGGTTGGTTAATGGTTTGTCAAACTGTGCACCCTCTTAGAAGTAACCAAGAAACCACTATAAAAGAGGTGCATAGTTTAGGTGCATGTTTAGGGGAAACCATGCACTCCTTCCCAGCAAACCATCTTCAGGAATTTAATTCACCCTAGAATTAGTTTTTTAAGGACCCAAACCGCCATTTTATTTCCTAATCAAATCAAACTCATTCCATTATGATTTCAATCAATTTTAAATCTTATTGAATGGATTCCAAGCCTTCCTAACCTTCATTATTAATGATTTTAATCCTAGATCAATGATCCACACCTCTCATGGTAAGACAATTCTACCCTGCTTGGTTTCCTATTCATATCCTTTCCTTCTCCTATTCTTTTGGTGGTTGTTCTTCCTATTTTGGGATATATCTAGATCTAGTATTGTGAATCTTGATCTATGATTATAGATCTAGATCTATTTTAGATATATATTGATTAAATTGATCTTTATTTACGTTATATATCTGGATCTCATACTACATCATTACTTCTTTGAATTTTGGGGATTTCTATTGGGTCATTGTTTATCAATGAGTCGAGGTAGGTGGTATAATATTCAAATCCCATAGTTGTGACATGTGTAAAAATTGTATAATTTTTATAGTTTTTTATCAATTATATTTCCGAAATTTATTTAATTGATTTATTGAATTGATGAATGAAGGAACTGGGAAATCTTGAGATTTAGGGAAAATTATTTGTGAAATTAATTATGTGATATTGATATTGTTGAATTAGATAAATAATTTTGGAATTAATTATGAGATATTGGAATTTTTGAATTGGATAATTAATTATTTAATTAATTATGAGATATTGAGACAGATTAAAATGTATTAATTAATTATTGAATTAATTAGTTAATGTTTTGAATGATAATTTTTATAGAAGGTTAATGTGATTAAACTTTAATATTTTGATTTATGTGCTTGATTTAGAATGGGGTGTAAGACATGGATTGATGCTCCAAATACCCATGGGGGCGCTAGACATGAAATTCTAGAACCAAATTAAATTCATGTAATCATTGTTGTATGGGACGTGGATTAATTCTGCAAAATACCCATGGTGTGAGAGACAGGGATTGGTGCTCCAAATACTCACAAGGGTTCTAGAAATGATATTCTACACTCATTATATTGGAATTGGAATAAGGTTACAATTTTCCATTTTGTGAATTGAATTGAAAACAGATAATAAGAGATCATGTGATATAATGATTGTGATTTGAATATGAGATATGGCTCGGACTTCGGAATAAGAAAAATCAGGTATTTTGCCATGGGTGTCCTCAAGAACCCATGGGTTATGTGGTTAAATAAATGATAATTGAATAATTGTAAACTATTTAATTTATTACTTTTATTTATTCCTTATACAACTATATACACTTTTTTTACTAGATATTGTTTTTAGACACCATTGGTAGTGGCGTACTATGTTATACTCACACCCTACTCAGGTTTCCTGATTGGTACCCAAATATATTTAATGGTTTCTAGATAGGTTAAGGGAAAATTCCCTGTGATATATGGTTATGTCGGGATGGAGCATCGATGAGGGAACCATATGTGGTTTGGGAACCGCTTGGGAGTTTTTAGTTTCTTTACTTTTGACTTGAATTTTGACACTTGGAATGTACATTAGGATGTCATATTTATTATTTAGTTTAGATATTGTATTTCCAATTTTATTCATCTATTGATACTGGTATTTTTCTACTTATGATTATATAATTTGTTATTATCATTTATTTCCACTTTTTTGCTACTTTGATAAAGAGGGTATAGTCTCCACATGATCAATTTTAGACCCTACCTACTAGTTGGTTATCTCTTCCATATGGGTAGACATGCTTGAGGTCACATAGTGAACCAACTCAGGGCACTGGTGTATGGCACCCTGACCAAGACATTACAGTTATAGTGGTCCATGAACTCAAAACACAACATCATTATATTTTTGGTGATAATTTCATTGTGTTCACTGATAAAAAAACTTTTAAACACATAATTTCACAAATATATTTGAACCTTAGTAAATGATAATTGATGAAGTATCTCTAACTGTTTGACATTAAATTAGTTTATAGACATGGAAAAGGGAGTTCAATAGCTGATTCTTTAATATTAAAATCATACAACCTCCTGGATAGATAAACTCATGATTGTTGGAAAATAATGGGAATTTTTGCTGATATAAACCTAGATTGTGATGAGTGGATTAATGTATTCGTATTTTTCTTGAGGACACTTATTCCTTATTTGGTTGAGTAGGTTAAGGATGCTCAAAGATCCGATCCTAATCACCTTACTATAAGTTAAAAACTCAATAGTGTGGAGACCATTTATGGATAGAAATAATTAGGGAATATGGAATTTCATTTTGTGATTAGAAAGTGGTTATGTCATATTATCATGAACATATTATTTTATCTTATCACCATTCTAAATGATAAATTTATTTTTTCATCCCAAATATGTATATAGAACTGATGAACCATTTTTTTTGGCTAGTTATAAAATGAAGAGTGGTTGATTATGTTATTAAATGCCGCATCATTAAAAATTTCAAGGAATATCATATATGATTGGATGTATTACTGAAATAGTTACCCATACATGTCTAGAAATAAGAATATATTTCCATGGAATTTTTCACTAGTATACTAAGAATGATTCAGAAGCGTGATGTTATCTTGGTGATTTTGGACCAACTCACAAAGTCATCCCACTTCATTTGGATCCAAGAATCTAATACAGTGGAAAAATTGATAAATCATGATATCTATAAATTAATGAATTTTCATAAAGTACCTGTTTCTATTATCTTTGTTGTAAGGCACACCAATTTATGGATATCATGCTTCCTCAAATCATAAAAAATCATACCTAGAAAATTAAAATATTCATAAAGGAATGGGAATTTAATATTGGATCTGTGGTATTGTGAAGTGTTTTTTCATATCACAACCATTATAGGTTGGTGAATTTCCTTTCTCTATCTCTAAAATTTCTATGGAACTTCAAGGATTTTATTTTCTAAATGTTTTAATAGTTATTTTTATGGGAATTCTTGTTGAATTTTTTTTGGAAAACCCTTTTTTCTTTTCTATTTCTAAAATTGTGAATCATGGGTGACACTGACATGGTGTTTTATAAAATTATAAAAGGGGGTTTTGGGTTTAAATAAAGTCATATTTATGTGTACTTTTCATACTTTGTGTGTGTGTTCATATATGTATTGTATAATACCTTCTTAGGTACATAATTTGGGTTAGTGATGGTGGGGAACATGGTAAATGGATTAGTGATGAATTATTTTTTGAAGGATAGGTTATTAGCTCATGATCTAGGACTATTCAAAGGTTCTATACATGCATTGGGTGTGTATGTAGGGGAAATGGTTTCTAATTAGAAAAAATATTTTTTCTAATTCTGTGAACTAGGAATTTTGTTTAAACCTCTTTGATGTTCTCTCCTACCATTTTTTATAATTCTCTTATTAAACTATTATTGTCATAATGGAATGTGTGGGAAGTGTTAGGGTTTTCCTATTGAGCTGTTGTACACGCCCCTTCCATATTCACTTTGGTGAATATGTAGATACAGCTTATCATGATAAATGTAAAGGGAAGGTTTCATATTTTACTAGCGTAGCTGTGTGATGCTATGATCATGAATTGTTGGAGTTATATATTAGGAATTAGCTGAGTCTTAGAGTCTATAGTGGCACCACCTTGGGCCTTGTGTATTTCTATTATGGGATTTTAGAATTATTCTATTATTTTATTCTTTTAGTATATTAATTATTGTTTTTATATACTACTTATGTTTATTATAATAATTTATCATGCATCATATTGTTTCGATTTTTTATTTTTTACTATAGGTTTTTTGTTTAAGGTAAATCCATCCCTTATGATTTAGTAAGCCCTTGGAATTTATTTATAGCCTTTGGTGTTCTAGGGAAATAAACTAAGGATAGTGGAACCTACACCTATTCCTAATATAATTGGATGATGTAGGTTGTTACATACACCCAACTCAAATATCATCCATATATGTAAAATATCACATATAGATCAACCCTTTGTCAAATTTCTAACACGTGGATAGAATATCATACACTGACCATCAATTTTTGAACTCTAGAAAACTCAAATATAAGATTCATAATTCTATAATTTTCCAAATATTATCTAAACCTTTTTAAATGATTTAAAGGCTTCACCAACACTTTAAAAAAATCATCCAAGTGTTAAAAAACATTTTACATTGAAACTTCCATGCACAAAAAACATGGATGGATCTTCCTTGAATTGAGTCATTAAAACTCTGTTTCAGACAAAATTTTAATTTATTTAAGAATAGCCTTTAAAGGTTGTACAGTATCACCATATTTTTCTCATAGAGGGTTGACAAGGAAGGAATTGTTTTTTAAAAATTCTAAGGGAACTTTATATTGTATGGGGAATTTATAAATTTTCCACTTGACATGTAAAGTATATATAATTACTATATTTTTTATGCATGGGGACATTATGAAAATTATATCCTTTGTTTATGTAACTCATTTTATTTTGGAAATTTTGACCAAGAATTTTGTGTAGTAGTTGATTATTTTATTTCATTCTTAATAACATGAATTTTGAGCATCACCCACATAAAACAGGTTCTCTTCTTCATTACATTCTTATCAAAATAAATCCTTATTATAAATTCTTAATTAGGAACCCTAATTTCTTAAACAAATCATTTACTTTATCAAAAGGATACGAAACACAAAATAGATTGCGTTCCATACCATTAACACATAAAGTGTTCTTGGAATTAATCTTCTCTTCCCTAATAACTACTGAACTTAATCATTTTATTTTGGGTGACCCATTATTTCCATAGGTCAGTAAGAATCCCTTAAAAATTTTAATATCCTTTAATATTTTTTAATCCCATACCATAAGTGAGGAACATTCAGTCTCTATAATCCACAAAAATTCTCTATTATATTCTTTAACTTCTAATTAAACTAAAAAATATTTTTCTTTGTCTATGTCCACCTTATTCAAAGACATTAAAGTATTTAAACACACACTCAATTGGGTTGGTAGGATGGTGAGACAATATTCATAAATGTGGATCAACTGTTTGCTTCTTCTATAAACTTATTCTAATGACTGAGATCTATTCTTATACTTATGTCTAGAAATTTTAGGCCACTTATGGACTTTTATCTTTTGAGTGGGTGGACCCCCCCTTAAAATCTATCTAAAAAAACTTCTATACTCATTAATATATTAGTAATTATACTAAAACAATTTATCATATTCCCAAAGACTCAATGGTTCTAATAGTATCCATAAAAGCATACTTATCTCTAAAAATAGTATGTTCTCTAGAAGTTGACTCATGTGTTTATTCCTTCTCAAAGTTATCAATATTGGATAAAATTAGTTTCGACTCCTAAAACATCCTTTGTCAACCTAAGATTATTTCTAGAATTTTCAAAATCACTAGTTTTAGTAGTTTTTTCTTTCAATTATGAGTTCTTTTAATTTAAAAATTTCTAAATGTTAATTTTTTTGAAAAAATTGGTATTCTTCACACGTGGCTTCAATTTAGGCCTACCATTTACACTTTTATGATATTATCACCCTATGACTGTGATATTTATTGGTCTATTTGAGCATCATTATTCTTATAAATTTCTCCAACTTCTTAAATATAATCTAAAATGTTAGATATGAATATGTTCAATTCATTTTCAACATTTAAAGTTTCTATAAAAAAAGTTCAAGCTACTTTTTTTTACTTACTCTTTCATCCATGTTGACTTTTAAAATCTTCTCATAATCAAGAAACTTCATTAAATTAAAAATATCGTTCGACAAATTTTATTTTTATTATTTAAAAATATATTATTTTCTTCTAGAAGACTTATTTAATTTCTTTAAATTTTTGATATCCTTCTCCAACTTTGATATCTTTGAAAGACACTTGATTAATTATATCTTTAACATAAACTCAATCTCAGTTCTTATCCACTCCCAACATCACTACTTTATTCATTAGTGAATCACTCATTATTAGCTTTAGAAATAAATATCTCTTACTAAATATAAATGGATGTCTCAAGTTCCTCTTTATCATCACCTCTATCACTGAATTCATACTTAAATACAAAATCTTTATTTTTGAAAAGAGAAAAATTATTTTCCTTCTATTTAGAAGAAAACTTTGACTTGTCATTCTTGTTTTCTTTCTTCTTATAGGATTTTCTTATTCTTTATTCATCTTCTTCATTGGATTATTATTATTTCAATATTGGGTAATTTTCTATGAAATGTAAAATAGATCCACTATTGAAACATTTTAGTGGAATATTCCCCTTGAACATCCCTTTTCCTCTTCTCAAGCTTATTGAGATAAGAGACAAATTTTTATCAAAAACTAGATCCATATCTTCTTTTTAATCTGAACATATAACTTTATCTTCATAAAATTCTTTCTTACACCTCTATTTACTTGATTCTTTAAATGATATTTTATTTTTAGCATTAAAATTCTTCTTGAAAAAAATTACCTTTATCATCTCATAATCAATGAGAATACTATGAAAATAATCTAATTTGATTATACTTGGATCATGATCTTCAAGAGTCAAAAAATTAGCATTAAAACTATCTAGTAAAGTACCTAAAAGTTTCTCTATTTTTTTGAATCTTTTTAATTATCACTATGACACTTGACTACACTCAATATTTAATTTACCCTTTCAAATAAGTTATCTATAGTTTCATTATCTGGATTCTTAAGGTCTTAAAATTCAACATCCAAGTATATAATTCTTCTTACTTCACCTTGTAATTTCCTTCATAAATATTTTCAAGTTTATCCCATATACCCTTAACTTTATTAATTCATTTATCTTTTCAAAACTCTTAATATGATAAAAAATATAATATAGTAATTCAATATTGTTCATAATTATACAGGTTCTTTCTATATACTATTTTCATCGTATTATTCTCGACATATGGTGGAAATACATCAGTTACAGCCTCCAAATCATACAAAATAATGGGTAAAAGATAAGAGAACATCATACCCTTCAAAAAAAAAGAAATTATTCCCCTAAAAAATGGGGAACCCTTTTTGATTTCAATATTTAGGTTGTCCATTATATATTAAAAATATTCAAACACTGAATATATAACTAGAGAGAAACCCATATTCTTGAAAATATATAAAGTAGATTGTAAACAAAGGGATCCAAGCTATTATACCACTTGAAATGGAAATTTATAGGATTTTTGGGAAACCATTTAGTGGGGGAGGGGTGAATCAATGTTTTCAATTATTTTTATGTCTATTATGATTTTTCCCACCAATTAATGTGTTTAGATGATCACTACAAAATAAATATAAACACACACACACATAGAGATTTAATGACTTATTTACAAGGTTCACCTCTCAAAACGGGAAGTCTAATCCTTTTCATGATCCAAATTCATCTGAGACCATATAATTAACTATTATAAACAAATAAACAACATTGTTTTTCCTTGTACCTTTATTACACCAATGACTCCTGATAGTGTAATGTGCTCCCACATAGATATAAAAAGCATAAATGTGATTTCATAAATAAGAGAGTCTTCTAACCCATGAGAACTCCATAAAGTTGATTATTTTATTATTCCTTTTACCTCTTTTACTTATTCTATTTTCACTAAATTAGTTACCATATTCTTCCTCTAATCATCACCCACCTTATCTATGTCACATATTTCTCTTCATACCTTTAGGTCTACAAAAAAATGATCAAATTAGAATTTCAAATTCAAATTAGAATTTACTACTCTATTCAACTAACACACATTAAATCCCACTTATTTTTGAGACTTTAGATCATCAAATACCTCTTTTTTTATCATTGATATGGTTTAAAGACTTTATATCCACTCAAATATGGAATACTAATCTTACCACGACCTTCACCACAACATTTCGTATGTCATTTTGGAAAATTTTACTGACCAAGACCACCACCATGACTTGTTGTACACCATTTTATTCCAACTTCTCTAAAATTCTTTGAAACATATCTCAAAATACTTTGGAAAATGATATATTATCCCTTTTTCCTATCGAATAAGAATTATTTTCAACCACCACAAAACGTTCTAGAACATGATTCACTCTATTTTTAACTTCTAAAAATAGCCATTCCCATTCCACAACCCTGAGAAAAAGCATCCTCAATATTTTAGGTATTTCACAAAACTCCCCCTATAGATGAAATAAAACATGGTATTTTTTATTTTAGATTCTAATAAAACCAGCATGACTGCTTTAATATCATTTATTAGTTCTCTATTTGTCATGGGAAAACATAAAAAACAATACACCAAATGAATATATACCATGACATGGTCTATACCATATTTATTCCTAGAAGGTACAACATTAGAGTCACCGTGGTCACTTGTCATTGAAAAAATGTGCCTCTCCATATCACCTAGGAAAATTTCACAATATAAATTACCACCAAAATTCTAGTTTCATAATTCATCTCCCCATTTAATTTATATTATAATTTCTTCATCACATGAAAACATGGGTTGACTAAATTCTTTAGATCGAAATCAACTAAATCACCCATGTTTTGAATATGCAAGATGTTTCCTCTTCAAAAACAATCTCTATGCGTGTTTTTAATATTATCAATTCATGTTAATGTCTCATTCACTTCAAAAACTTCTTTCATGGTCTTGAAATCACTATATCAAATTGGAATATACATCACCATAAGATAGAGATCATGTAACATTTATGTTTGAATGTGATTTGTATTTTGAAACAAAATACAACACAAAAATCACATCCACTTGTTATCATCTAATTTATTATTCAATTTAAAATCCCAATAAATTTATCTTGGGTTTAAAAAAAACCTTCATGGTGAAAACATATCCCAAAACAACTCTTGGTCTTAATAGAGATATCATTTCAGTCCATGGACAACCTTCATATACATGATGTTGAAAGAAAATAGGAAGATGTTAGTGGTGAATTTATGTCACTAGTTACTAGAAAATTAAATAAAGGAAAAGGGAGGTATAAATTTAAGCTACCATTTTGTTGATTCTATTGTGTAAAAGTTAGACATATATTATCTATATGTCCGAGGAATTTTAACATGAAAACTGAAGACGAAGTCACACTAAAACTATAGATATAACTTTCATAAAAAGAAACATTAAATCTAGAAATAAATATTAGGAAAGGTTTCAAAGGAAAAGCTTGGTGATGAAATGTAAATTTGAATATAAGGCATGTTATGATGATTATAACCCCAAATATATATCAAATTTTGTGGATGTAATGATTATAACTATTTAGAAAACTAAATTTGAAATTGAGGAATAAGATCCACCAAAAGGTGTTGTTAGCATGAAGTTAAAACTCAAAGGAGGTCATGTTTTTACACAAGGGGTATATATATTCATAAAAATAAATTTTATTTTGGTAAATAATTTTAACAATAAATATGTATTTATAAAAATATTTCTAGTAAAAACTTTTTCACTAAATTTTAATTGCGTAGTTAAAATAGTTTTATTATAATTATAATAATACCAATATATAAAACATCTGTTGGTAAAAAATTCTAGAAATAGATTCATATGAACTATTTTTCTTTTAATAATAGTATTATCAAAATTTATCTTTCTATTGGTATTATTATTGGTAAACTTTAATTATCTATCTCTATAAAGAAATCTATAAAATAATGTCTCTTTGTGAATCATTTGTAAATGAAAAATCTATATATTATGTTTGTAAAATTGTATAATATATTTATTAATATAAGTATATATAATATACCTAATATAATCATTATATAATAATTCTGAAATTATTTTTCATAAAACCCTATAAAGAATTTTTTGGTGCTTAATTTAAATATATATATTCAATCTTAAAAAAATATTTATATAAATAGTGAAAAACATTAAAAATTACCAAATAAGTAAAAGACATATTGAATAGAAGTTAATCTTATGATATGGAAAATTAAATTGATAAATCTTTTTACTCAATAAATAAATAATATCCCAATACTAGTATATCATAAATATATAAACACACACAACCTCCCCCAATATGAATGGAAACAACTAGTTTATAAATTATTTTGGATTTCTTATAAATAACAACAATAACTATAAAAAAATAATGATCATGATACTTTATAAACACACATATATGAACCAAAATATTATACATCACCAGATCCATAACTATAATATACTATGAATGCTCTCAAAAACTTTTTCTCGAATAAATCCATCACCATCACTTTCAAGAAATCAATTACCATCACCTACTAAAAAAGAAAGTCCAAAAAAATTCACATATTTGAGTGGAAAATACATCATTTTTTAATAATAAAATTGGAATAAATATTTTATTGCTTCACCTCCCTAGTAAAGTTACCTTCACACTCTCTAACTAGACATATAAACATACCAATGATATTTTAACATTCAATAAAAATACAATATCATTTCACTTAAATTTTAGGTGCCTGTTGGGAGGAAATAAGAAAATTTTTAAATGTGTTGTAGTAAATTCAAGTGAAAATAACTCTTATAATAGATAAAAAACTTTAAAATGTCAATTCCATTAACAAACTTTCTTTAGAAAGTCTGAACACCATTATAATTTAACATAACAATATGTGACTATTGTTGTCAAAACCACCAAGAACAATAATTTGAACAAACATTAAATTTTATTTAATTGTTCGGTTATAAAGTAATAATTTCTTATTTGAAGAAATATATCAAAAACTTGGTGTAAAATAACAATTTTAGGATATACATGAAGAACAAAATGTTAATCAGATTGAGTACAATGAACTAGAGCTTGGAGGTTTCTAAATATAGGACACCATAAATCCCTTCAACAATAAAACAATTATAAAAAAATATAACTATAGAACATTAGCATGACGAATCAAAACTTCTCCTCAAATACATGATAATGTAAAAAATCAAATATTACTAGTCCAAATATGGCTTCCCTAGTTCATATAGTTGTATACATGACCCCTAAGATAATTTTGCCTCTTCAAAAATTATTGATACACCTAAAATTTATTTGGGGAAAGAATATTAAAAATGTAGAAACCGCTATCTAGTTACTCTATACAAAGAACAAAATTTTATTAGTTTTAGTTCTCCACCATAAAGAATAATAATAAAAAATTCATGAGAAATCATAACAGAACAAAAAAATATAAATGAACATGAAAAAACCTTGATACCCAAAACAAAACTAGAATAAAACACTCATGCATAAATTCTAAAAGAAAATTTCTTAAATAATTTTCCTAAAAATAAAATTTCCAATAATAAACTTATAGAAATTTATAAAAGCATCTACAAGTTATATAATCTATTTTCAATAATAACTGTTAATAAAATTTCAAGATGTGAGAATCCAAATTAAGGGGTTTCTCTTTGGCCATGACTTTAATTTTATAGTTTTCAGCAATACTATCAACTACCATCCTTATAAATTCAATAAAAACTTAAATAGGGTGTCCAAAATTATTTATTTTTCTAATAATCATATTCCTAAATCAACATGGACCCATAAATCATTAATATCCTCAGCAATACAATGAGAAACCTAGAGCCCATTTTCAATTAAAAATTCCACTATAGGGAAAACATGAAATTCTAACTATAATACATAAATAATGATTAGAAAATGAATGAAATAATATTAAAAACAATTATTGAATTACCTTTTTAGTTAAAATACAAAAATTTTGAAATAGTAAAAAAACACACTGAAAAAAATATTAAATAAAACACAAAATTATGAAATTCATGTATTTAATTAGCTTTACCCACTATTAGATAATGAAAAAATATTTATGGAACATATATTCTAAATCATAAAACGAGTATATAATTATTAGTCAACAACGACTTATCAAACAAGAAAAAAGGATAACCTTATATGTTTAGGAAAAATATCTTCACTTTCCTAATACAAATAGTTTAAGCAGTTGAAAATGTATTAAGTAGTAGATTATAATACACTAGATCTATAATTTATATTTTTTTAAACATTATATTTGGACATGGGGAAAATAATTTAACCTCAATAAATTATTTCATAAATGAAGAAGATGAATTTTTTATTTAATTATTCATAATTATCTATTATGATAAGTGTTTCTGAAATAAAGGAATATATATATATATAAATGGTGAATAGATAGTAAAAACCAAAGGAGGGAAAATAAAGTTTTGTCCTACATACCTCGTCCTCATGTACATGGGTGGGAACACTGGGTAAAATCTTATAATATTCCTTAGACACCTTGCAAGTGGTGATATACCATTTTAATTTAAAAACTATATAAATTATAAACTATTTGTCAAAATCATTGAATTAAGACTAAAAAAAGAATAAAGAATTATCAAAAAATAGTTTTTATTCTACTACTAATGCTTTTGATACTTACATAAAAATAGATTGCAAGTAAAATTATTATAAGAATGACCATTACACAAAGAGAACATAATTAAATCAAAAGGTATTAAATGAAGTGAATGTTTATTTAGAACCTTCCTTAATATGGTTTCTTACTTTCAAGTATCCATACTTTGATAAAAGCTTCAGTTGACATAGTTACATATAGAAATATATATTTATTAATAACTCAAATAAAAATTTACTCAACATGGGGGTTTTCATTGATATATTGTAGAATATAATCCTATGAATAAATTGAATGATAAGTAGTATGATGACTATCCTATCCATGAACATGAAATTAACGTAAACTGTAATTTCTATGCCTAATATAAGCATGGGAAATAAGACTAAGGATATTTAATAATTAATGAGAGGTAAGTTTCGTATGAGGTGTTCAATCAAGATATTTATATAAAATTTACACCATGTTGTAACCATTATCATGTATGAGTTTCATCAATATTAGAAACCCAAAATTTATAATCCAATTTCAATATATGGTTGGACAAGGGTAGAATGAACATATATAATAATAGAAAAAATCTCAATTGTAACTTGAATGATATAATATAATAATTAATTCAATATTTTGATGTTGTTTAAAATCAGATTGTAAATCACCATTGTAGCGACTTGGGTTTTTCCTAGTTGAGACTTAGCTCAATTTTGAGTTTCTAATTTTTAGAACCACCCAAGGGGTAAAATAGTATATTTACCCTAGAAAATGACCATGAATTTTTTTTATGATTGTTAAGTTGATCCCAGGGTGTGGTGTTTACCCTGGGACCGAGCCAACATAGAGTTACGTGAATTATAGATCCATTATAATAATATATTAAGTATAATATATTATTTTTAGCTTATTCATGCATTTAGGGAAATAATGATTTTCCTTCAAAAAGAAGCCTCAGATGAGAAATATGAGACCACTATTCTATCCTCACTATAATCCTTTTTTAATTATTTTAAAAACCACTTTTTTGGAAAAGTGGGGACCCAAAAAAACATACTACCATGCATTCGACCATCCAACATCATATTAAAATTTCAAAATCCGGTTAACAAAAATCAAACATAAAAAAACAACCTCAGGACACATCCAACATCGAGTCGTGAAACCTGAAAGATATCAAACCTATCATCACTGCAATGTCATCCCATCCACAAATTTCCATCATCATCATAACATAAATGACATCAATAGGCGACAACCAAAACCCACAACACTGTAGAAAAAGTCATGTTGCCAATCACTGCACTCATCTCTAAAATAATCGACCGCTAGAGACCAGTATCCACAATGTAAACCACCAAACCATCTGAACCAGAACTCAAATCCAATCAAAAAATCAACACCATCACCAGATTTTCAGTGCCATATCATCGGAGAAAAACTAACAACACCACCAACTGGGGAGACCACGAATTAGGAAAATGTGATAACTTGAATAAAAACATGAATAGAGGAAACCTCAGAAATAGCCTCCACGAGCATCCACGATGATGTTCCCATCGACACCAGCCCAAAGCCATAGAAATTCCAATGATCCTGACTGAATCAGTATCCACCAAAATCCACCAAAACTATGAGACAATACTCCCAAAACATATGGGAAGAATATGAACCACAAAACCAGATCCGTCAAAGAGTCCAAATCAAGGAAGAACCTATACAGATGCCATCCTATTATCGTTATTCCTTGGCCTCTTTAATCCTCATCTCAATAAAAACCCTGCCAAAATTTGTCACCACATTTCCAAAAAACACCATCTTCAAAACTAAAAAAGAAGAATAGAACATAACGCCGAAAAACACCACTATGAGGGGATGAAACCCTATAAAAGATTAGGGCTAAAACCCTAAAGGAAGATGAAAAGAGACTTTGAGAAGACCCTAAACTGCCAAACCGCTTTCCCAAATACTCGGTGTGTCTATCACTCTGGATCCAACCTAGAGAGGAGTAGTAGAACTCAAGGCCATAGCATAGTAAGGAGGCCAGAGAAAGGCCTTTGTGGAATTGGGGGAGGAGAAATATGAAGAGAGGACCTAGAACCAATGAGAGGGTCTATTCTGTCCTAAATGATGGGTATACCTTATGAGCACTATAATTTTATTTCACATCAATATTTCCTAGGATTGAACCTGATGATTGATATTTAAATAAAATACCCTAAAATATAAGGTTAATCAATTTAAAAAAGTTTTCTGATAATTCTAGTGCTAAATAACATAAACCCTATAATTAGAGAGAAAGGGTGGATATGAGATCTAGAGAGACCATTGAAATCTATGGGGATATTTGAGATCAGATAAAGAGATACTTTAATTGAATCACCGATATTAATTGTAATAAACACGATCATTGTTAATGATTGATCTAAACATGATGTAGGGCTTTATTAATTTTCATTTCTAAATTCTTCATGAATTCTATATTGAAATTTATAGGTTAAAATATCCATTCTTCATAATGAAATCAGGGTGAATAATTATTCTATTTTATATAATACCCATTTTATTTTTCAAATTAATGTTTTCAAAATTCATAAAACCTATTCCATTCAAATACTAGGGTAGATTATTTTCAAAAAAAAAAATCCCTTGACAATTGTGTGATTTTTCTGGAGGATAAATGAAGAAGTGGTTGTTCTTCTCCCTCCCTATCCTTTATCTCTCTCTTCTTTTTACTCTCTCCCTATACCCTATTTGTTATAACCTCTTTTATATGGATAATGGTACACTTACCTAGTAGTGTCCAATTATTGTGAGAGGTAGTGAGGTGATAATGATGAAAGGAAGCATGACCTAGTAATTCAATCAACATGAGGGAGATATTGGTGGAGTGGGGATAATAGAGTGAGTGGGTTTTGACATCAGTTGACATGATGATGGAGTAAAGAGGCATGAAGGGGATAATGGCATGAGTATGGAGTGGTTAAGGTGATAATTTAAACATGGTTCATTGATGATAGAGTGGTTTAGTAATCGAGCAATGATCCCCAATGTGAGGTTGTGGATGACTACATTTGTTGATGATGGCCTAGGTGGAGGGAACTGTGGTGGTAGTTCCAATATGATGTGGGAAGGGGGAGGAGGAGCTAGGGAATTCACCTATTAATATAATCCACCCTATTATTTTATGACCACCCAACAAACACATGGTAGGCAGAAAGCCCCTAAAGCCCCGATCCTCCCGGTTCAAGTGGCACCGTCTGAACAGCTAGACCATCCTTGCATGTGGCCAAGTAACACACAATACAACAAAAAGAAAAACAGGAATCCTAGACACATAACCATGTGGGTGGATATAATTGGTTGGGTTCTCCTAACCTAACTTAGGGAGAGGAGGTAGACATGTGATACACCCAATAATGAGATTCCCCAGATCCACACTCCCAAGTCATGTGATAAAAACACATACATTATATATCATCTTTGATACCAAGTCAGATGACCTAAGTTTAACCTGCATATATTACACATCACTTTTAAAATTTAATCTGTATGTGTCCCAAATCCACCCATAATCCTAGAATCTAAATGTTTAGTGTTTTTAGATATTATTTTTATGATATTTTTATTTCACAATAGGTATTCAACATTTCCAACAATATTATCCACACATGTTATCCTTATATACATTTAATACCTAATACACTTCTTCATTTTCTGGGTAATAAAAACATAATAAAAGGATGATATCAGATGCTCAGTGAGTTTAAACAAAGGTGATATCAATAAAATATTATAATTTATTATAATACAAGAATAAGGGTAAGAGAACATAATAAATATTAATATAATAACATAATATAATGAAATCCAAGTAATCATATATCATAAAACACAAGTCATGGAAGAAGAATTTGTTCATAACATAAGACATGAGTTATAAGAGCATGAAAAAATTATTTTATATCTATAATCTATTAAAATCATAACATAGAAATAAGAATGTGGCACGTACATAACCATATAAAAATCACTTCCTCTGTTGAGTATTATTTTTAAAACATAGTGTATAGAATCCTATAAGGGATTGAGTTCACTCCCCATTCCAAGTCACATTATGGAAAACATCACATAAGTGATTAGGTACACTCCCAGCTCCCAGAAACATGTAATATCATGTAATTTCCCGGATCCGGGTGCTACCCAATGGTACCCTTACCCGATTGGTCACATGGCCTCAAGTGAATTTCCCCAAACTCCAGAGGATTCCGACTAGAAGCGATGGACTTGGGTGTGATAGTGGGGAAACTATTCCCTACTTAGAAGAGAAACATAGTGGAATAACAATAATAAACAACATTGGAAATAGTAATACCATACAACAGAAGTAAACAATGGTATACTGATAGTAATTAAACAACTATATAATATATATAAATGATGCATGTCACGTATATCTAGGAAAGTAGCCAAACAAGTAACAATTTTATAAATAAAGTACTAAACCAAAGTACAAAATAAATAATTAAACTACTACAGCATCTCAAGATTTAGCTTGGTCCCATTCTCCCCAGATCCATCAACAATCAAGTACCTGATGTAGAAGGGCACTTTCCCTTAGCTGTTCATACAACCATATAATCTGTTTGTGTCGAAAATCATGACCCAGATAGGGTGTGAGATGAATCCTAGTAGGCAACCACCAAAACATCTATGCCTATCTATCCTTGAATAATGGCAGGAAAAATGAAAAATGAAGCAATAAACAAGGAAGTACTCAAAAGTAAACAATCCCATAGTTTCCAATTACATTCATTTACATTTATTAAGTGTCAAACCATTAAATAATGAAATACTGGGATCTAGCATAAGATATGTATCCCTTGTGTAATATAAAAACAGATGTCTCAGAAAACCATCTAACAAACAGGTAAGATTGAGTCCAAGCTTGTGCTACGGCTTGGCAGGCTCGTCACCATCAACCAATCATTCATAAGCAAACCTCGGAGAAAGTTCTCACTACATAACCCCTCTTGTTTAACATATCCTCAATTCAATAAATATATAATGACCCTCTAGGAAATCTCACACAGTCTAACCCATTTGGTCTCATAAAAACAAAGACTCTCTAAGGAAGAACTCTCTGTTAATTCCCCCTATGATCTTTTAATAATAAGCTACAGACTCTTAGAGGAATCACTCAACGTCCATTCCCCTTGTGATATCGTAAAAATATACTATATAAACTCTTATGGAGAACAAATTTTCAATCCCCCTATGGTCTTGTAGAGGTAAAATATAACAGACACTCTAGGGAATCCCTCAATGTCAATTCCCTCAATTGTCTAATTACACTATATTCTCACAGCCCTGTGTAATATAATCACACACAAACAATATCAATCATCCCATGTAATCTCAACTACTATAAGGCTAAGTAGCTATAATGCATAACACATGCATTTAGAAACTAGCAACAAGTAATCATTCCAACCTAACAAGCAAAGAAGGGAAACAAAGTCTGCCTCATAGACAACGTAGAACAAATGGTCATAAACATTCAAATAAGGAAACACACCCTTAGGGTATCCACTAAACATGAAATTCAGCATAATATATCAATTAAATCCATTAATATATCAATAAATCTAATGAATATGATAATGGGGTTCAATTCCTTAACATGAAATACCCAAATCATGGGTAATCAGCACTTAGGCATATATAACTCAAAGACAAACTTCGAAAGGAAAAAAACCACCTACCTAGAAATTGTACGATGATCAATCATGAATTTTGGCCCTTGAATCATCCTAGAATGTCATAGATCTATGAAAAAGTCAAAAATGTTCAACCTTGGATAACTCTAGAAAGTGGAGAAATTAGGAAGAGAGACTCTAGGGAAAGAGAGAACTCACCAGTGGGAATCCAATGCACTCGGAGGAATCTCGATCAGAGCTCAGATGGAGGAATGGGAGACGCTCAAAGATTCTCGGCCATATGTCACTCTCCTATATAAGAAATGATAAGAAGAAACAAGTTTTGAAGATGGGACGTGACCCTAGTCCGATTAATCAAATAAAAAGAAAAGAACACAAGGTGTTCATTTAATGTACACGTTGTGTACTAGCCTCAATCTTCCCCTACTTTAGGAGGTCCAAACGACCATATACTTGGTTGTTACACAGATAGTACAAGGCTACCCACGACAACTGAGTACACAGTGTGTACTTGAGAGTACACGACATATACTCAGAAAATTTGCAATTCTTTTTTTTCTTCAAAAACACCCAAAATCAAGATCCATACCTGAAATGAAGATCTGGGTTATTACATATCATGGGATATAAATATTTACCCAATTAATTATATGTATATATAGGGTCCACCCATCATATAATTATAAACCATACATATGAGTACCACATGAACTTGGAAACATTCATAATTCACCATAGCTTGATTAACTCATGAAAATAAAGGGGTTTCATGAAAACATCCTTAAGAAATTGTCACAAGATATCCATAGAAACTAAGTGGATGGTATCATTAGATAATATTCCCCATTTAATCATAAGAAACATTAAAGGATTTTGACATAGATGAGAAACACTTTTATAAGAGCATTAAAATTTACTTAGAAAGAGAAGAAGAAATACCCATTAGGTTTTTTTATATATTTTGAGATTTTTTTTATAAAACAAAGTGAGTAGAAATTTATTTTCTAAACATGAAAAATTTGAGGGGATGTTTCTGTAATAAAAACTAAAAATATGATGGGAAAATGATTTTTAATAGAAATAATTAAAAATATATTCCTTTCACACTTTTATAAAAAAAGTGAAAGTGAAAATGTAGTCACAAGTCACTTTTAAATATAATTTTTAAGAAGATGAAAATAATAATTTAAAAGATTATATCAAAATAGAAATATTAGTAATGTAATATTGAATGAAATAAAGGAAAATAATATGAAACATATATTGGGAGATGAAATATATGATAGCAAGAGAAATACCTTTTAACCTTTAAAAAAACAAAAACCATGTCATTTAAAAGAAAAAAATTACTTTTGAAAATTGTTAAATATAATTATGAAGATAAATTGCGATGATACATATTTTTATTTAAAAATAAGAAAGTAAAACATTTTATAGAGGAAATAATATGGGCATTGAGGAGAAAGTTTCCCAATAAAAAAGAAGCGGTATTGTCAGTTTCTCACAGGAATCAATTAGTGTGAATTAGGAACCAAAGGGGAAGTAAAATGGTTGGAGGAAACTTAAAACTCATGAAAAACATGATGATAATAAAATAGAGGTGTTTTATAGATAAATATATGACAATTTACCATGATGTAAACCTTGTCATAAAAATATAGAATTCAAAATGTGATTCAAAAGAAAACACTTATGACTTTTGTAACTTTTGAATAAATAGAATTTAAATGATAAAAAATTATATAAACATGAAAATTAAATAAATAGAATAATAATTTTTATATAAATACATAAATGGGTAGTATATACACCTAAAAAAAGAAAAAAAGTGGTGAATATGTCATGTGACTCAAAGAATAAAAACCAAGATGAAAAAACCCTTACCTTTATTCCTTACTTCGATGAAAGAAATTTAAACTCATTTATAATGAAAATAAACATATTAATAACATATTTCATAACCTTATACATATATATAACCATTTATAATCTTTAATTTTAATTATTCATTATACATTTATTAGTTAATTAATGTTTATTTTCATCACTAGATATTAGTAATTTTGATTATTTCACACATGTTTTGTAATAAAGACATTAAAACCCATTATTTGATAACAATTTCATCCTTATAAAATTATAAAATATATTTAAAATATTATTTTAAAATTATTTATTCATAAATTTGTTCATTTTATGGAAATTATGTGTATGGTTCCCTAGAACGGGATCCCTAACTAGCTTGTTTCAGGTAATTTACTAATATCGATGAATTACATTATAATGATTGTTATTTTTTTGTAATAATTTTAAAAGAATATTAATGAAATATATTAATCATTAATATCATATATATTAATAATATGTATTTTAGAACCATCTATGTAAGGTGGTGATGAAAAATTAAGTACATCATTCATGGAGGAAGTAGTATGCACGTATCACAAGCGTTATTCTAATTTTTTGAATGGTTCAGAAGAAGGTAGAAAATGGGTAATCCATCAACATAATAAAAATTTAGTATAATTATGATACATATGAAGTTATATTGTCATGGTTAGAATATATTTTGTGGATGTAGAATAAGAAATATAAGAATAGAAAAGAACACGTTGCGAATATGAGTTTTTACCTTACTCCTTGGGAAAACTCCTTGAGCCTTCTTAGAATGGTATTTTGGTGAGACAAGAACCTATATAAATTCTAGAAATATTACTAAGGAGCGATTTAGGTAGAATTTGGTTAATCCAAAAGTCTATTTTTGTGAGGATAAGTGTAGTTGTGAAGGGCTCCTTTTATAAGTGAGTGGGGTGACAATTTTATAAATACTCATAACTTTATATTAAAGGCATTTCACTTTCAAAGGAAAGTGGATAAAAATTAAAAATTAATAGATAATATATGATTATTGGTCAATAAACCTCTCATACACACAAATTTGGGATATATTTTGAGATGTTTCAAGCTTTCCCCTTAATTTATCTTTTCAAAATAATTTTATTTTATTACAGTAGCTCCTTTTTTAACCATAGTAACTTATTTTTACAACTAAAAATTAAATTTACATTTTTATATAATTTTTATATTTAGACTAAAAATATGAAAACCATTTTATAATATTAAATTTCTAAAATTGATAAAAAATTAATCCTATAACAATAAAGGTATAACACATAAAAACAATTTTAGAAAAATATAAATTAGGTTAGAAAATGTCAAACATAGGTTTATAAATTAAACATAATGTTTTTAAATGTATAATTTTTCTTATTAGATACATATTTATTCAATATAAATGTTTTATAAACTTTTAGGTCACATTTATTTCATGACGATTTTATAAAAGTTATGGTATTTATAAAAATTGTATTTTGTACTATTCACCTAAAAATTAATCTTTCAAAACAAACCTCCAAAAATTCATTATAAGATAATATTTTAATGATAAATCCAGAAAATAAAATTATTTTTTTCAAATTTAAGATATAAAATTTAGTTATTTAACTTTTAAATAGAAACAGAAAATATAATGAAAACCTGTTTTTATTGAAAAAATGACTCTTTTTTAAATATTAATTATTATTGTTATTATAGAATATAAATTACTAATTAAATTAGTTTAAATATATTAATCATATCATAAATATATTTTATCATCATTTAATCATAATATATTTAGTTTTAGTAAAAATTAAATTCCCATAAAAATATATATTTTTTAAATATATTTTTAGACATAAAATAAATTTATCATTATTACTTACTGAGTAATAAATATTGGATGGATGTTGATTTACTTTATTGTAAATATTATCAGTACAAATAATTAAAATCATTCTTAAAAAATATACAACTCTATAAAAAAATAGATCATTGATAAATATTACTTTTATATTAAACCATCTTAATCAAATACCATTAAAATTAATTATTTATATTCTAAACATTTATTTTTTACAAATACATTTTTAGAAAACTCATCATTCAAATTTTATAAATTGACCGTGTTAGACTTTGATAATAATAATAATATTTAACACATAATTTTTTTATAATTAAATATTTTATTAAAATATTATGTTTTTATTTTATTCCTTATTATTTGTGCATCATATTATTTTAAATTTGTTTCAAATAAAAAACATTAGTATAACTATTAGATACAAGTATATCTGAATAATCTATTCCCAATGATCATATTCCCAATTAACATACCCCCCTTTATAACAACTATATCCCCCCTTATAAATTCATTTCATTCTTACATAACAAATCACAATTATCATTCAATTAATTTTAATTTTAGATTAAAAAAAATGTTTCCACCTTTAATTTTGTCCTTTATCATTATTGGTTTAGTTAAAATAACAGTGATTCTCAACAGAGAAAATGATCCATGGAATTTTCTAGTTTTAAAGATAATATTATTTTTTATTTATTGTTCCCACTTAATTTATACATTTTTAATGGATGTAATAATCCATTGTGTGCAATACGTGGATTCATTTAATTTTTGTGTAACATTACTTTTTTATGGAATAAAGTGTTGTAGGTTTGGTTCATTTCATGTATGAAAAATTCAATTAAAGTTTTTAAATTGTTTTGTAAGAATAGAAAAACATTTTTAAAAAAGATAGAAATTTAGTTTAATGAAAGAAAATGTTTCCTAAAACCATGGATGTTACATTCTCTACCTTAAATAAATTGTGTCCTTTAAAATTTAATTATTACTCACTAATAAGAATAGCTAAGTGTAACCATAAGATAGATAAAATAAATATATAATATCAATCTCACTGCCTTAGGAATGACTATGAAACCCTTATATAATAATATCTCAATATTGGGTCTCTTCCTATTCTTTTGAACTAAACACCCCTCATGATTGGGTATTAAGACTCATGTACAGAATTAATTTTCCTAAAAAGCTTATATTTTGTCTTTCAATAATAGATGATAATAGATTTATTTAAAATTTTAAATGTGATTACCCAATTTTTGTAATTAATATGAAGTCTTCAGGGATATAACCAATCCATTCAAATAATCACCTAAATTTCATCTAAAGGAAGAATATTAAGATATACATGAAGAAAATTCGTAAGAACTTCATCTTTTTATACAATAATCATGAAACTAGAATTTTTTTTTTGAAAATTCAATATCAAATATTTTTGTTGGTGAATTGATTATCTTAGAAAAAATTCTAGATATACTGGAGTGGCTAGAAAAAGAATCCAATGAGACATCCTCAAACCTGGAGGGAAGTATAAGTGTACCTTAATTATCACGACCCACTTCAATGTTAATGATTAAATATACAATTCTATTTTCCCTTTATCTTGGAGTTTATTTAGGGCCATTATCCTTATTATCCCTTGGTTAAGGGCATCTATTTGTATAATGTCCAAACTAATTGAATTGAAAATATTGAGTTTCATTTGGTACCTTTGGAAGAACATTATTTTTGTCTATCATGTTAACCAAAATATTCCTTTTTTTCTTCATAGTTAACTACTTGATGACCTCCTTTACCAAAAATAATACATATTCTAGTTCCTTTGAGACATGTACCAGGGTTCTTTTTCCTAGATTCTTGACATTTTGAAAATTTAATCTTCTTTTCTTTATGTTATTTATCACTTGAACTTCTAGGAAACTACAGTTTTTTATTTTTTTCCTTTGGAAATTCAACATGGATAAAAATTTTAATCATAACTCAAGATATATAGTTTGTCATAATTATATGCGTTTTCACTCTAGCTTCCACCCATTTTAGTTGTTCATTGGGACGATTATAGAATTTTCTATCACACTCATTATTAAATTTGTTCCCCTAAGATAGAATATTATGTTAAATAAATTAACATTAAGGATGATAACACTTAAATTTATAAATGAATACAAGGAAAATTAATAACTTAGTAAAAGTAAGTCATAAGTGATGTGTATACCCTAACTTATGAATCTATACGTTTCGATCTAGGTTATCCATGGTTATTTTTCTATTAGGTTCTCTAACCAAACTAGTTATATATTACATCATCAAATTCCATTTAAATAATTCATAATATTTCATAAATCACATGTTAATCTACCAAATAATATCCCTTGAGAGTGTCAAACAGGGTGTGCAATTGGGACCACTTGTTGTGAATTGAGTAAAGATCGAATTAATACTAAACTAACCTCTTTTAGGGTTATTATCCCATGGTTCATTTGTCCTAGATCCTGAATCCACTTTTTTGTATCCACAAAGGGATTTTATTTCTATAAATCCACACATATTATAATTTACCAAAAATTAAAATGTTTCTATATATTTAGGGTTATACATTAGGATTTTCACTAATGTTCTCTAGTCCTAATCTTCAAAAATAACTAAATCTTGATCTGATTCCAACTAAGACACCCTACAGCCACACCCCCAGGTCTGATGCTAAAAACACACAATTTACATATCAATTTTGATACCAAATAAGATGAACCATGTTAAAATTTCATATATTTTACATCAATTTATTAATTTAAACATCATATCTTATGAGTTCACACACAACCCCATAACCCAAATGTTTACTATATTTGGAGATTAACAACATAATGTTCCTATTTCATAATATGTCTTCAAAATTTCTAATAATATTATATAAAAATGTTATCCTTTTAAAAATATAATATATAATACTCTTCTTCATTTCCCAAGGAATATAAACATTAGAAAAGGGTGTGTTTAGATGCTCAATAATGGTAACCATAAGAGATATCAATTGAAGGTCATAAGTGAGTATAAGATGAGAATAATGGTATTGGAACATAATCAAGGTTTATGGAATAACATAAGATAATCATACCCAATAAATTATATATCATAAAACATGAGTCATGGAAGAAGTATTTGAGTATAAAAAAAGACATGAGTAATAAGAGTGTGATAACATGAGTCGATACTCATGTGATTTGAAAGACATAAAATAGGTATAATAATGTGGCATATAATTTTGGAATATATCATAGAAAAATAACTTCCTTTATCAAGGATAATTTCCAAGACAATCATTACATAGTGGATAGGGGTATATAGGGGAATGAGTTCACTCTTATTCTGAGAAATATAGTGGATATAGTCTCATATAGGAATTGACTCACTCCTCATTCCTAGAAACATAGTAGATAGAGTCCCATAGGTGATTCGGTTGACTCCCCATTCCTATAAATATGTAATATCATGATATATAAAGCTTCACCCAATTAATTTTAAGGATATATAGGGTCTATCAATCATATAATGACAAACCATACATATGTGTGCCATAAGAACTTGGAAACATTCATAATTCATCATAGCTTGATTATATTATGAAAAGAAATAAGTTTTGTGTAAACATCCATGAGAAATAATTGCAATCCATACATAAAAAATTGGATGGTATTATTAGAGAATATTCCCCTTAAATCATAAGAAACATTAAAGGATTTTGACACTAAGGAAAAAACTTTAATAAGAGCATTATAGTTTTCTTAGAGAAAGAGTAAGAAATACTCATTACCTTTTTGATACATTTTGAGAAAAATATTTACAATAAAAAGTAAATATAAATATATTTATAATAACATTAAAACATGGGGAGGATGTTTATTAAGGAAAATCTATGAAGATATTGAGAAAATTCATTTTTTAATAAAATATTAAAAAGATATTCCTTTCACACTTTTGTAAATGAGTTCCAAGTAAAAATGAAGTCCCAAGTAAATCTTAAATATCATTTTCAATAATATGATAAGAATAACTTTTAAAATATTATTTCAATATATAAATATCAATAATCGAATATTGAAATGACATAAAGGTAAATAATATGAAATGTGGATTGGAAGATAATATATACGATAGTAGGAGGAAACAAATTTTAAACTTTAATTTTTTTTAATGAAACCCACTTCATTTAAAAGAATAATAATAATTAAATTTGAAAGGAGTTAAAGTGGAATAAAGATATCATTGGGAATGATACTTATTTTCGATTTCAAAATAATAAATTAAAACATTTTGATAAGAAAGTATATTGATAAATAGGATAAAGTTTCCTGTTGGAAAAGAAGAGGTAAGGTCAATTTCTCTTATAAGCATCACTTTGATTGAATTATAAACCAATGGTAAAGTGACATTTTAAGACTAAATTTAAATCTTATGAAAAAATATTTAATTTTAGAAATAAATATTATGAAAATATGGAAACTTATACATAGTAATCTTGAATTCAAAGTGAGATTGGAAAGAAAAACCTTATGATTTTGTAAACTTTAAAATAAAAATAATTTGAATGATAAAAATTTAAATGGATATTACAACCCATTTAATATAATGATAATTATTTTATAAACACACAAATTGGATGTATATACACCACAAAAAATAAAAAAAAGTTGTGAATATGGAAAATGTCTTAAAGAATGAAAATCAAGATGAAAAAACCTTAACTTTATTTTTGATTTCCTAAAAAATAGATTTAACCTACTTTATAATAAACATATACATATTAATAACTTATTTAAGAACTTTATTCATATCTATTTACTTTTATTATTTCTAATTATAATAACTCGTTTTATATTCATTATCTAATTAATGTTTATTTTCCTCATTATATGTTAGTAATTTTAATTGTTTCACACATGTTTCAAAATGGTATTATTTTATACCAATTTGAACATTCCAAGACTATAAAATATATTGAAATAATTTTTTTTTCAATGATTTATTCATCCCCATGTTCATTTGATTTAAACTATGGGTATGGTTTGTGGGAATATGATCCATGATGAGCTTGTTTCAAGTAATTTAAAGATATCAACAGATTTCTTTAAAAGGATCATTAATTTATATATGTCATCCTTTATTAACCATATTAATGTAATATATTACTCTTTAATAACATTTATATTCATCTAATATAATTTATAACCAACCATGAAAGGTACTGATGAAAAACAATTATGTCATTAATAGAGGCGGTAGTCCGCGCGCAACACAAATGATATTTTTATATTTTGAATTGTTGGGATGAAGGTAGACAATGTTTATTACATAAAAATAATAACAATTAAGTATAAATTTTACAATAATGAAATTATTATTTTATGTTTAGAATATATTTGGATGTGTTAGAAGAATAAATTAATAAATATAAATGAAAAATGAGTGATTTTGAGTTTTTAAATTACTCCTCGGGGAAACACCTTGAGCCTTTTTAGAATAGTCTTTTGGTGATACAATAACCTATATAAATTTGAGAAATATTATTTTGGAGATATTTGGGTAGAATTTGGTTAATTTAAAAATATTTTGGTTTGAGGATAAGTGGGGTGGTGAAGGGCCTCTTTTATAAGTGATAGGGGTTATAATTTTGTAAATACTCATTACATTTTATTAAATTCAAGTCACTTTCAATAGAAAATGGGTCCAAAGTGGAGAATAAAGGATATGAAGTTATTTTTGGTTGATACACCTCTCATAAAAATAAATAAGGGATAATTTTTGATATATTTTAGTCTATTTCCCTTCAATTTAACTTTGTACCATAATTAAAATTTACCACTGAAACTATTTTTTTACTTCGATAAATTATTTTTATAAAGAAAAATGAGATTTTCGTTATTAAATAATTTCTATAAGATTATTCCAAAAATTATTAAAATTTTATAATATTAAATTTTTTAAAGTGATAAAAAATAAAAAAAAATAATAAATGTATAATGCATTAAAATAGTCTTAGAAAAAAATATAACTTAAGTTCCAAAACATCAAACATTGGGTTTTAAATTAAACATAATTTTTTTAAATTTATAATTTTACTTATTAATTATATATTTTTTAATAAAACTTTTTGAAGAATTTTTATATAACTTTAATATCATTATGATGTCATAACAATTATGATATTTTTAAAAACAATATTTATTACTATTCACCTAAAAATAAATCTTCTAAAAAATCCCAAAAATTCATCCTAAACTAATATTTTCACGAATAATCTAAAAATTAATTTTATTTTTCAAAATTAAAATTCTATAATTTAGTAATTTATCTTTTATATAGAAATATTAAATATAATGAAAAATCATTTTTATAGTAAAATGATTCATTTTTAAATATTAACTGTAGGAACCTAGATCTTCATTTTAGGTATGGATCTTTATTTCGGTTTTTTTTTGAGGAAAAAGGAAGAAAATAGATTTTTCTAAGTACATGTTGTGTACTTATGAGTACACAACGTGTACCCGAGTACCGCGTACAGCCACGTATTGGTCGTGTAATGGCCGTGTGTTGACCTAGAAGACCGCTTAAGGCAGGGGCCGGTTAAGGCTACTACATTGTGTGTACATTTAATGAACACACCGTGTAGTTTTTTTTATTTTATAAATTGGAGCGGGGTTGTGTCACATCCTCAAAAACATCTTCTTCTCCCCTTGGTTCATACAGGAGAGAAACATAATAGCCAAAGAACTTTGATCCCCTACTGTTTTATTGTCCGACCTTCGATTGAGACGTCATCATGTGCATTGGAATCCCACCGACGAGTTCTCAATTCACCAAGAGTCTCTCTTCCCAATTCCTTATCTTCTTTGGGTTATTCAAGGTTGGACATTTTTCATCCTTTTGTATATCTACACCGTTTTAGTCTAATTCAAGGGCATACGTTCAAGAGTATTGATCATACGATGTTAAGGTAGGTGGTTTGTGCCTTTTGTTGATTGTCTATGGATTATATATGCTAAAAGTTATGTATACCCACGTTTGGGGTATTGCATGTTTGGAATTAGACCTAGTTTATTACCTATTATGGTTTGGTAGATTGATAAAGGGTAGTTTCATATGCGTGAGGTAGATACCTTGTTTATGGGACACCCTGTGGGTTCGTTTCCCTTATTTGATTCATTATAACCATTTGGTCAAGAATTCATGTTAGGATTGACTTGTTTTCCATGCCTTGTGTTGTTAGGATGAAGTTACTGATTATATTAGATGCTTATGATATGCATTGTGAAATTTTGACCAACGAGAATTTTACTGTGAGAGTTTCCCAAGGTAGGGTCATTTATGTATGTTTTTCCGTTATGTTGACCCAGGGGTATTGAATTTGAGAGCTACTAGATGGTCATCGATCTGAGGGTTTAGACCGTGAGAGATTCCTGGGTGGTCATTTATAATTTATTGATTCTATGTTGGCTAAGGGGTATAGATCATGAGAGATACCTAGGTAGTCATTTGTAAATGATCAGTTGTAACATTAGACCAAATGGGTCAGAATGTGAGAGTTTCCCAGAGGGTTGTTATTAAATGATTGTTTTTATCTTAGACCAGGGGGATTAGACTGTGAGAACTATCCCAAAGGGCCATGATTGAATAATTGAATGATTGTGACTAGTCTTCCAATCCAAAAAAAAGGCTTGGAATCAGTCTTACTTGATTGTTTATATGGTCTTATGAGACATCTATTGTTACTATTACATAGGGACTATACATTTTAGGCTAGATCCCATGGTTTACATGATTCAACGGATGAATAATGAATGTTAAATGAATGTAATTGAAAATTGTAGGACTGTTTACTTTTGATTACTTCCTTGTTTATTTCTTCATTTCTTCTTATTACATGCTATATATATTCACTAAAAGTTAGGAATAGATCTTTTGGTGGGTTCTTACTCGGATTTCTCTCACACCCTGTTTGGATCATGTTTTTGGACCCAAAAAGATTATATGGTTGTAGGTATAGATAAGGGAAATCACCCTTTTTCATCATGTACTTGATTGTTATTGGAGTTGGAGAGCATGAGACCAAGATGAGGCTTGAGATGCTGTTGGAGTTTACTTATTTTTTGTAATTTGGTTTCAGTATTGTATTTACAGCATTGTGACTTGTTTGGATACTTTCCTAGACACCTGTTACATGCATCATTTATATATGCTCTAGTTGTTATATTACTATCAATATTTTGTTGTTTACTTTTGTTGTATGATATTACTGATTTCACTATTGTTTACTATTTTATTTCCACTGTTTATACTCTACCAATGAGGGAATAGTTTCCCCATTATTAGACTGTGTCCCTCTCTTCTAGTCAGTATCCTCCAGCATTTGAGGAAAATGTGCTCGAGGTCATGTGACCAACTGGGTTCGGGGCACCTTTGGGCAGTACCCGGAATCAGGATGTTACAAAGTGGTATCAGAGGAGTTTCTTTTGGATTTTCCTTACTTTTTGGATCCAATAGACTAATATAGGAAGGAATATGAATTTTTTAATAAGTTGTGCTTGAGATTAGCTAACCTGTGTATAGGGAAAAACCAAGTTACCTCGAATATTGCAATTTTTTCTGGTCTTTGCAATTGTTACAGTTGATTTGATTTCACTATTGGGTGATTCACTTGTTTTGTGCAGTTATGATTGATATCATTGTGGTTCTATTTTTGTTTCAACCTGATAAGATGAGGGGATTCCATTTCATGCATCATATAGGCACTGGAAAGAGATCACATGTCATGCATTCTTGTCATGCAATTTAAGGTGCATTACTGCTTGCATGCTATTGTGATATATGTGGTGCTAGATATGCATGATATTGTGATAGATGTCATGATAAAAATACCTTATATTTAGATAGGGTATTGGTATATGTAAAGTTTCATTTAGATGGAAGCCAATATTTGTTCCCTGAGGTGTTATGGGCCCTCTTGGATTGGAATTTGGTTTATCATGTTTGAATATTAATTGAATTCTGTTATGATATGACATGAATAAGGATCAAAAACATTGATTCACAGGGATTATGGGATCTAACAGATCGGAACATGGCATGCCTTGGATAAATTTTAAGTTTATAAGGGTTCCAAAGAAGTTTTAGAGGCTTACTATCTGAAAACATAGACAACACAACGTGCGATGTTATGATCACATGCCATGTGTTCATATGTTCTGGAAGAAATTTTTATCTTATGTAAACCCCAGGTAAAGTATGTACACTCTATGTAGTTTTTTACTCTGTGACTGACTATGTGAGCAGAGACATAGGGTTGATAAATGATTGGTAGAACACACCATGTACTGGGAGTGCATGCTGTTTTGCAAGAGACCATGCATCTGGTCATGTGACTAACAACACGAGTGGATGAAAATTGGGTTTTACATTCCATGTCTAGATTATAAAAGTCATGTAGTAATCTACCATGTATCAGGCCATGTGACTAACGACATGAGTGGATGGAACTTAAGTAGTACACACCGTATCTTAGGTGAACACGCCGTGTAGTGTTACACTAGCAGAACCGTGTAGTTATAGCCATGTAGAAGAATTTGGGTAGGAGGGAATATTAAATTACACATTGTGTCTGAGGAGGAACACACTATGTGTATGGGGTGTTTCATGACTGGGTTAGAAGGATTACATGCCCATGTTAAAGATTAAGTGAACACATCGTGTAGTGGTTCTACATGCCATGTAAACCTCTTTAAAAAAACATGGATGTTTTCTTTCTCCTATTACGTTCTTGAACTTCTATGTTGCTGTCCTTGATAATCTTGTACTGAGGTGTGTGTTTGAACTTGGAGAGTCATTCCAAAGAGATGTCCTATAGTTGTACGCCATGTACATGAAAATGATTAGAGAAAAGAAATAGTAGATCATGGACTACCAGCAGATCCTCCCGTTGTACCCATCTTGGAACCAGCTGTTATACCGGGTGCAGGTGTTGATGCACAGTTACGTAAAGGCTTTATCAGGATGATAAAGACTTTTCAGGGAGCCCCACATCCTACCCCAACTATTGTGGATTTAACAAGGATGTTTTAGCAGTAACATCCTCCCACTTTTTTAGGGTATAGAGGACCACAACCTGCAGATTCATGGTTGGAGGCCATGATTTCTATCTTCGAGCATCAGGAGAGGCCTCCTAATAGGAGGTTGAAGCTCGCAGCGTACATGTTACATGATTTTGTAAATATAATGGTGGGATGTTATCTCACAGGTGGGACATCATCAAGATGTGGCTTGGGAAGAGTTTCATAGAACCTTCCATGATCACTTCTACCCTGAGACGATGAGGGCCGATCGGGCCCAAGAGTTCATGCACTTGGAGTAGGGTGATCTTTTAGTGATGGATTATTCTTCTCATATTACAGAGCTTTAGTGCTTTACACCTATTTTGGGAGGTGGTGATTTATCACTAGCTAGGTAATTTGAGGATGGTCTCAGGTACGACATCCGATCATAGGTGAATGTGTTCAGGCTGACTTCAGTGACTTCTATAGTAAAATAGGTGCTAATTACTGAGCACAATCTGAGGGATTTTGGAGTTTAGAGTTAGGGAGGGTCAAAATATAAGGCCGGTACTACTTCGACAGATAGGTGGAAGCACCTCAGGGAGATTTCATGTGATGTTTCTTCAAGTATCTAGGTGGTATTCTACCAATAGAGGAAGAGTGGGAATACGAAACCACATTTCCCTAAGGACCCAGTCGAGTGCCGATCTTGGAGTAATATGGGACATATTCATCATTTTTCCAGATTTTCTCACCAGTAGTGAGTGATAGGGGATCTATTATGACTCCACATTCGGAAGAAGGACCACCAGTTTCTCATCAGTCAGGGAACTAGAGTTTTTTTTGCCATTTAGGCTGAGGAGGAGGTTGTGGCCATAGTATCTAGATGACTGGATTTCAGTGAAAACAGGGTGGATCAAATCAGGGTATTCAAGAAAGGTCATAGGTCCATGGTCTAGGTTATATTTTTTTGATGGAGTAGACCTAGTAGAATAAGTATCCCAGACCTTCTATGGTTAGAGGTACGATCCTAGTTGCCTTAGTTTTAGCTTTTTATCTTTTTGATACATGGGATTCCCATAGTTTTATATATGTTTCCTTTATGGAGAGTCTTGGGCTCTGTATCTTTACTTCTGATGACGTTATGACACTAGACACTCTGTTGGGGATTAGTACGTCTAGTGTACTTCTGTGCAAGGAGTACCCTATTAAGGTTGGGGGGTGTCACTTATTATGGGACCTCTATGTCTTAGAGATGACAGGATTCAATGACACTCTTGGAATGGACTAGTTGGTCTCTTTCCAAGCCTTTTTTGAATACTATCACCGAAGGGTGAGTTTCACATCACCATAGGGAAGGTCTTTTATACACAAGGGAGAATGGGATGTCTAGGTGAGTAGAGTTGGACCCGAGCATCATGGGTTTGGAGGAATTATAGACCAAATTACAAGTCTATATCTGGATGACCAGGGGACATCACAAATGGACTTTTCTCCAATAGAAGATCATTTTAGATATGTATTTCCAGACGAATTTTTAGGTTTACCTCCATAGATAAAGGTATATTTCTCTATTGAGCTTGTGTTAGGAGTGGCACCGATGTTCATTCCTCCTTATAGGATGGCTACACCAGAGTTACAGGAGCTCAAGAATCATTTGTAGGAGTTGCAGGTAAAGTGTTTCATCTTACACAATAATTATCCATGGGGGTTTCCTGTCCTTTTTGCAAAGAACGTGGATGGTACCCTCAGACTTTATATGGATTATCAGAATATGAACCAGTTGACGGTCAAGAACCAATATCCCTTTCTGAGAATTGATGATCTCTCTGATCAAATTTGAGGAGCTTGGGTGTTCTAAAATATTGACTTGATATCCGGTTATCATCAGTTGTGTGTTAGACCATCGGATATACCTCTTGAAACCTTTCAGAATAGGTATGGTCTATACAAGTATTTGTTAATGTTGTTCGGTCTCACAAACGCGCTGTTTGTTTTCATGGAAGTGATGAACTGAGTGTTCCATCCTTACTTGGATTATTTTGTGATAATATGTGTGGATGATATCTTGGTGTACTCTCACACTCAACACGATCATGAAACCCATATTGATATCATATTGATTACACTAAGAGAGCATCAGTTATATACTAAGCTCTCAAATTGCCACTTTTGGATAGATGAGATTCACTTCTTGGGTCATGTAATCTCAGAGACAAGAGTATTAGTAGACCTAGAGAAAATGAGAGTAGTGGTTTCCTAGGAGCATCCGAAGAATGTTTTTATGGTATGGGGATGGAAAGTTACTATAGTCATTTTAAACAGTACTTTTCACATTTAGTAGTTCCACTGACGATCCTGCATAAGAAGGGTGCGAAGTAATTGTGGACAGATTCCTTCGATTCAGCCTTTCAAAAGCTGAAAAGGAGGTTTACTTCATCATCTATACTGAGTTTTCTAGATCCAGAAAAGAGTTACACCGTTTACTGTGATGAATCAGGTATCAGGATGGGAGAGGTTCTTATGTAGGGGGGAGGAGTAGTTGTGTATGGGTCTCAGCAATTGGGGCCACATGAGAGGAATTACCCGGTGAATGATCTCGAGTTAGATACAGCTTTTCATGCTTTACACTATTGGAGACATTATCTTTTGGGAGTTAATTTTGTGGTATACACTAACCACAAAAGCGTCAAGTATATCTTTACTTAGTGTGAAATTAATTTGAGATAACAAAGGTGGGTTTATTACCTTCAGTCTTTTGACTTTGAGCTTTCCTACACGCCTGGGAAAGGAAACGCAGTAGCTGATGCATTGAGAAGGAGGATTCAAATACATGAAATTCAGAAGGCTAGTAGTGAGTGGTAGCTAATGGATCTGTTCTCTAAGATGGATTTGGAGGTGCATGACAGGAAGTGGAAGATATTTCTTTCTTATATAGTTGTTACCTCTACTCTACTAGATCAAGTGATAATGAGGAAGCTATCAGATTTTGAAGGCCTAGTACTACGAGAGAGTGTGTTAGGAAAGGACCTGAATCCTTGATGGACCATAGGAGAGGATAAGGTTTTTCGTTTTCATGGGAATGTATGTGTGTCATCAGAAATACGTGAGGAGTTGATGAGAAATTTTCATTCCTCAGTTTGGGTAGTTCATCCTAGTGTCACCAAGATTTATTGAGATATACATCATAAGTACTATTAGACTAGTTTGAAGAAGTATGTAGCTGGATTTTTTATCAGATGATCCACCTGTCAGTAGGTGAAGGTAGAGCATTAGCAACCGGAAGGGATTTTACATCAGTTACCCATTCCCGAGTGGATATAGATTGATGTTGCGATGGATTTTTTGACAGGTTTATTGAGGTCACCTAGAGGGAATGATGCAGTTTGGGTTGTTATCGATAGTATCACAAAGGTTTTATATTTCCTTCAGATCAAGAAAACCTTTATTGTTGGTGATCTTGGAAGATTGTACATCAGATAGATTGTAAATTTACATGGGATTCCACACACTATCATTTCAGACAGGGATGCCCTGTTTAATTCTCGTGTCTGGAAGGGACTACAGAGGGATTTGGGTACACAGGTACTTATGATTACATCTTACAATCCCCAGATAGATGGCCAGTCTGAGTGCACAATTAAGGTTTTGGAGGACATTCTTCGGGCATGCATCCTGGATTTTGGGGGATCTTGGAAGAGACACATACCCCTGATGGATTTTACCAACAAAAATAGTTTTCAGGTGACGATTCAGATGGAACCTAATGATACTTCATACGGTAGGCTATGTCGATCACCCTTAGGTTGGATGGAGGTAGGAGAAGCATCTATGATGGGACCTCGTCTTGTCGAGGAGACCACTGAGCAGGTGGAGTTGATTCAGAAGAGGATGGTTACTGCACAATCTTTCTAGAAATCATATGTTGATCGATGGAGACAACCTTTGGAGTTTGAGGTTGAGGATCAAGTTTTCTTATGTGTCACACTGAGGTTAGGACACATGAGGATTATGAGATAGGGGAATCTTTCACCGAGATACGTCGGGCCATTTGAGGTTTTGGAGGGAGTTGGGTTGGTTGCCTATCGGTTGTAGTTACCTCAGAGGTATCGCACTATGCATGATGTATTTCACGTTTCTCACATATGATGTTACTTTTCAGACCCATATCATGTTTTTCAACTTGAGGAGTTGGAGTTGGAGGTGGATGCACCTTCAAAGAGCACCCTATTCAGATTATGGATCTCATCATGAAGGTTCTTCATGGTCTGTCTGTTCCTTTGGCATGGGTGCTATGGAAACATGGGTGAGTACAGAATGAGACATGGGAGAGGGACGTTGATGTGTGATCATAGTGGCTGGAGTTTTTCATAGATTCTTATTCACCACCCATGGAAGGGAAATCCAGGTATGAATTTCTTTAATAGGGGAGGTTTGTAAGAACTCAGATCTTCATTTCAGGTATGGATATTTATTTGGGGTTGTTTTAAAGAAGAAAGAATAAATACGAATTTTCTAAGTACACACCATGTACTTATGAGTACATGACCTGTACTAATGAGTACACACCATGTGACCGAGTACCGTATACAGCCGCGTACTGGCCTTGTAACGGCTGAGTACATGGCTGTGTGGTGACCCGATAGACTTCTTAAGGCGGGAGCTAGTTAAGGCTACTACACAACATGTACCTTTAATGAAAATTCCATGTAGTTTTTTTATTTGATAAATCTGATAGGGGTCACCTCTCATCCTCGGAAACATATTATTCTCCCCTTGGTTCATACAGGAGAGCGGCAGAACGACCAAAGAACTTTGAACCCCTCCAAATTCTTCATACGACCTCCGATTGAGATGTCCTTAGGTTCATTTGAATCCCCACTGTGAGTTCTCAATTCCCACAGAGCCTCTATTCCAGATTCCTTCTCTCATTGGGGTTATTCAAGGTTGGTAGTTGTAGACGCCGAAAAAGTCCGTACCTACTAGAGGAAGTTTCGAACAGATGAAGAGAAGTCATTTTCGGACTCAGAGGCCCGGTCCGGAGGACTTGGAAGTGGTGCGCGAAATTAAAGGGCATTCGCGCGAAAAAAATGTTGTTCGCGCGAAGGGAACCCGGGATTCATGAAAAAGAACCAGCGTGGCATGCAATTTTGTGCGCTCGGTTCTGCACGGAAAGGCCTTGCGCGCTGATTGGTCCCGGCGCAGAAGATTTTGTGCGCCGCCCCGATTCCACGACGGCGGATGCCTATAAATAGAAGATGACCCCAACCATTTCGGGGTTGAGGAATTCAAACCAGCACCCATGTGCGTAATTCGGACTCCCGCGCGCACAATATGTATTCCAGGTAATCCACCTTTTCACGCAACCTTTCCCTGGGGTTCAACTTTGCGCGAAACCCCACTAGCTTAAGTGAATTTTCTAACTCCTCTGGGTTCTTCCTTTGCGCGCAATCCTTTCCCCTTGCACGTAGTCCCATCCAATTGCACGCAATCCCTTCCAAATTGCCCGCAATCCCTCTATTAGGTTTTTCCATACCTTAGGGATTGTTCCGTGCCCCCCACGCGCAATCTAATCCCTTTGAGCGTAATCCCCTATCTATGCGCAATACTCTGACCCAATTACGCGCCATCCAGGTGTTTTGCGTGCAAACCTTCTCTTTGCACGCAAATCCCAGGACCCCTTACCTTGACGCCCCCGGGTGCCTCTCTGCGTCGGTGCCCAATGTCTTCCATACCAGGCATGCACGCCATGAATTGTTTTCCCATACAGCCATACAGCCTTTCAGTCTCGTACGAAGTAACCTCAAGGTCCCTTGGGTGGTGTTTCCCGTTGCCTTTCTTTGCCTTATGCTTCTTCGCATATGCACTCTAACGACTATTGCTTCTTCACATAGCCACGCTAATGTGGACCCCTCGATGGTTCACCCTGTGGCCCCCCTTCACCATGGCCTTGCCGATGCCTTCCCTCCCATAAGGGGTAGAGGGTGTTGGGAATGTAATCCCTAGGGGTGTGGAGAAAACCCACCTCGTCCGAGCTACAGGACATTAAACTTCCAAGCACCTCATCCTCAACACATGACGTTAAATTGTGGTCCGACCCCATGCCTTGCACGCAGGGTCCCCCCGACTCGGACATTCTTTATGCCTCTCGTCTCCAAGGGAATGTAATCTTCCTCGTATGGAATGATATCCTCCTTTTGGAGTGGCGTTTGTCCACGGGGGAAGGGCTGCCTCAAAGCGTAAGCCCCTAGCCTCTCTTGCGGAAGGTTGCACCCATGCACCTCCGTACTTCCCCACTACCAAGGCCAGTGGAGTCCCTCTCCCACTGTGCCTTGTTTCACCACAGGCCTCTATCCTGGAGTAAGCCCAGGCACTAAGGGATGCTAACCACGCATAATCCCCTGTTTCCTCTTTGGGCCACGCAACGCGTAAGCCCCTTTCCGCTTCTCACAGACGCACCCTTTGCGACATGATCGTCTAGTCCCTGCCGCCTCTTGTTTGTCACACCGAGCATGACTCACGTGGGCTTAGAGAGAGCATCAACCATGACATCCTCCTATGGGTTGCCTCAGATCGTAAGCCCCATCCTAGAAAACTACGTGGACTTTGATCCGTGCTAACTCGCGGTACGTAGGAAGCCTCCTCGAGGTTTAAGCCCACCACCCAGTCGTTCCGACTTCTTCACGTCGGTTCGCCAACACTTTGGGATTCCTTAGAGCGTAAGCCCAAAATTGCTCGTCCCGCATAACGTTAAACTATATTCCCTCATCCCGCATGATGTTAAACTGTATTCCCTAATCCCGCATGACGTTAAAATATATGCCCTCATCCCGCATGACGTTAAACTGTATGCCCTCATCCCGTATGACATTAAACTATATACCCTCATCCCACATGACGTTAAACTGTATGCCCTCATCCCTCATGACGTTAAACTGTATGCCCTCGTCCCGCATGACGTTAAACTGTATGCCCTCATCCCATATGACGTTAAACTGTATTCCCTTGTCCTGCATGACTTTAAACTGTATGCCCCGAACTATGTGGACTTTGATCCGTGCTAACGCATGGTGCGTAGGAAGCCTCCACGAGGTTCAAGCCCATCACTCAGTTGTTCCGACCCCTCCACGTTGGTTCACAACCACCGTTATGGGCCGCCTCAGAGCGTAATCCCCATATCTCACACCCAAGTCTCATCCTGACCTCTCCCTCGAGCCCACGTGCCTTGGGAAGCTCATGCCCTAGCTCGAAGATCTTACTTCCTCCAGGCTCCAATCCATGCATTCATTCTCACGGGTTGCCTCTTCAGGTGTCCCACCGTATCACCAAACTATGAGAACTTTGATTCCCTGCCATGGGGATACGTAGGAAGCCTCCATGAGGTTCAAGTCCCTCCGCACTCCATTACCCATCCTGATACTTACCCGGGCCGCCACATCCCGGTGGGATCATGCAACCTCATTCCACTCCATAGTATCCGGGAAGCCACCCACGTGCTGGCCCCAATATCGATGTTCCCCCTAGGGGGTCCTTCAATATGATCCACTCTCAGTGTTCCTATCAGTCCAATCTATCTCTGCAAGATGTTAAACTCGCGGCATACCCCGTGTTAAACATGGGAAGCTGAGGAAAACCTCAGATGGCACACAATTCCCCACGTTCGATGTGGGATGCCTCGGGATTCTGCACCCTCGAGAAGCCCTATAATAAGGGACAGAAGATAGACATGCCAATCCCTAGTGTCAAGACGCGCCAACGACACCCCAGCATGACCATTATCCTCACCGAAGGTTACTGCCCCGACTAGACCCCTTGGAGAGTCTCGACGGAAGCATCATAATTAACCAGCGTCCATGCAGATATGGCGCTAGGAACGAGCTTCACAAACCCATATTAAATCTATGATGGAGACCCAGACTAGGTGACGAGCTCCGAGGAGGAATCCACGGAAGGAAGAACCGACATCCCATCATCCTGGTTTCGATCAAGGATCAAACGTCCCTGAACAAGGAATGGATGCCGCCCGCCTTTGGAAAGCGGGAATGTGGGGCAACAAGCTGCGTGTCCTCCCACCATGTGACGGACGCGCACGCGCCCCGGCGTAAAAGCGTTAGAAATAGAAAATGGTGAACCCGACGTGAAGCTCTTCTCCTCAATATGGGGACTGGTAGCGTTCGGGGTGTCAGAAGATTAGCATGTCACCAGGTCTGGGCACCTAGCACCGGGACGTGCAACCCGCCAGGGGTTGAGGTAGTCAAGATGTTGAGCACCCCGTTTTGTGACGTCGTTAGCGTGGATCCCTCTCGCCGACCATGGAAGACGGAATGATGTTGGACTATTGGTTGTCAACTTCTTTTTCTATTAGCACTAATGGGTTCATCTCCCTGCTTCCAGGAATCAGATCGCTGCATCTAGAGCTCGATCACCACCTGCCCACTGGCACAGGGGCAGGGGAAGTACCGACACGAACACCCCACGCAGTCTCGCCTTTTCCATAGTTGATCCAACTGCCGTGTCTTCCGGGCACTCACACCCCCTCTCCCTGTCAGAAATCATCCAACGAAGGGTGATCAATGACCTGGTTCATAGGTATGAGGAGTAAGGGGTCATCCCCACTAGGGACATGGCCCATTTGGATCTAGAGGCAGCTGCACCTCACTACCATCGCCGCCCCCAAGGGATTCATAGGGAGCCGTCGCTCCCCACTCCGATGTTCAACCGTTTCGAGAGCCTATCCCCAGAACGCCTTGACACCTCCCTCCCTTATGCCAATGAGGTGGAGGATGTACGGGTTTGCCCGATCAGAGACCCATCCCAGGGGTTCACGGTAAGATTCCCCGCTAATCTGCATTGACGCCACCGCCCGACTCCCCAGGCCAAGGAGCAGGCAATCTCCGTACCCGCACCACCGGCTGTAACCCACCTGACCCGACGCTAGCGTTGGGTGCGAGCGGAAGAGAATGCCCGCCCTGGGGAACCAACATCAGCAACCACTGTGGCCCGAGCCACTGCTGACTCCTGTTATCAGACCCCCGCATACGCTGAGCAGGGGCAATTACATGCCCGACCTGGATCAAGGCCCCGACCGCCCTACAGGAAGGTTGGGTCGACTCTCCCGGTCACTAGCACAGGTAATGGCCACCATGGACCAATTCGCGGTAGTGCCATCCAGCGTGAAGGCTCACTCCGTGCCACTGATTTGGAAAGAAAAAGACTTTCCCATTACAACTACACTCTGGGTATGGCTCATTCCAGTGCCAACTACACGGGGCACGTGGTCACTTCCCCTGTCGCTGGCTACGAGTATGGATCCGTTGTATATCTGGTCACTCGCCCACATGGAGGTCCTCCCCATTTCCCTTTCGACATATATCCCAGTGCTCCTCGCACCCCAACCTCCAGTCCTCTCATCCCCAGCATTATTTCGACCAGAGGACTCTATGACGAAAATCATCCTTGCCCCGAGGAGCCACCCAGGGGCAGGAAGGAAGGACGTCGTCGCCGTAAGAGGAATGTCAGGGGAGTCCGGACGGAAATCAGACCAGTTCGTTTCTCGGACTTTGAGGAGGAGTACGACTCGATGATGGAGCCTTCCCCCCAACCCTTTGAGTCGATGGCAGGGATGGGAACACGACGCGTCAGTCTCGTACTCCCCGAATGCGAGATCCACATGATTCCCGCCTCCCTTCTAAGGTATATCCAGGAGGACGAGGACTTGGCGTACCCCCAGGGGGCAAACCCGCAGTTACCACTGGCCTCCCTGGAAGCACCTTCCACCTCAGTCAGAGAGGGTGGGGTAATTTTCTGGGGATCGACGGAAGAGTCGCGATGTGACACACCCTCGGCAAGTACCGACACTGTGACAGGAGGCTTGTTCGCTAGCCCATCCTATTGCGACGTGGCATCCAGGACATTGTAGCCCTTAGAGGACGACTTAGGGATCGGTGGCCAATCGGCCTGCTCGCCGTATTCTCCGCCGGCCAGCCCACAGGCCTCGCGGCCTGCCTCGGAACCACTGCCATTTCCCCGGCCATTCTCAGTTGATGAGTAGGGGCAGCAAGGGCCAGATCCCGAACCAGAGTCATGGAGCTTCTAGACCGTCCTCGCAGCAGGCCACTTCCCCAAGAAGTTTTGGTCGGTCACAGGATCATATTTTGATATGCCAGAGTCGCTCACCTCGGGAGAGTTTTAATGTTTCTTCCAGAATCTCTGGGTGACTCACTGCCATCTTCGCCATCAGCTAGTGCCATATCCTGGGATTCAAGCACATCTCGAGGATATCGGCGAGCAATGCCGTCGGGTCGACCTGGCCGCGCTCCCCGCGGTTCGGCACCCCGAGTCACTTGGCCACCACAGGGCCCTCCAAAAACAATGTGTCCAGAGTTTTCAAGTACTACACAAAGTTATCGAGGAGTCCAACCACCACGTGCACGTTCGTGGATGGGGACAGTACACTTCCCTTCTTTTCAGTGCGATTCGCTAACAACTCGAATTATTGGGTGGCTCTGAAGGAATGTCGGCAAGGGCAGTGGCGGTTAACATGGCCGAACTTTTGGGAGAGGGAAACAGTTTGGAACTTCTAGATGGGGACTCACCCCCCAAGGACATGCCACTAATGGACCCATCTGGGAGGATTACTTTCCAACAGAGGAGCCTCATAGGTCTCCCCACACCCACTGAGGCATTAGCACAGAGCCGAAAAATCGGCAAAGGTAAAGAGCACGTCGAGGCTGTTAAGATCGCTGACCCATCTTCCTCGATACAGATGGAAGAGGAAGATCCCAAGAAGGCCTCGCTACGCCAACATCTTTCTGAGCAGAAGAGGTTGGTTGATGAGATCTTGGACGAATTCATTGCAGAGCAGCGACCTGACTACGGTAATCCTAGGACAGGACAGCAGGGGCAGGAGCAACTACCCCTTGATGAGATTCTCCTGGGCAACCACGATCATGCCGTTTTCGCCGACAGAGGAGAGGCTGGAGCTCATAGCAAGAGGGCGCGATACATTTCACCAAACCCTCCTGAGTGGCGTGATCACCCAAGGGACCCCGCTCGGTTTCCTCCCGCTGCCCCGAGAGTCGCTCCACCAGCCGCCCTGTGAGCCGCTGAGCTTGACAACCGAATTGAAGAGCCCGACAATGCACTTGTGGTTAGAGATCCCTATCAGGACATGAACCCACGCACGGATTATCTAGTGGAAGCACTCATCACCCGCTTAGAGGCTTTGGAAACTCGACAGGTGGCAATCCCACCGGACGTCAAGCCATACCCAGCATGGGTGGATGACATGCCGGCCCCTCTGAGATTTGGGAACCCCACTTTTCCCCCTTTAACGGGACTGGAGACCCGCCACAGCTCCTGGCCCACTTCAACTCAATGTTCGGGCCTAGGTTAGGGACTCCGGCGCAACAGGAGGCCGCCAAGCTCCGTTGCTTCGTTCAGACACTAGAAGGACCAACGTTCGTCTGGTACAACCAGCTCCCTATTGGATCTGTGACTAGCTGGGAGGACCTTCGTAGGAAATTACTCTACCAGTTCAGTTCCACAACCCAGAAGATGAACATCGCAAACCTCTTCAGGTGCAATCAAAGGCCCGATGAGCGAGTCGCGGACTTCATCGCCCGGTGGAAGGGGCTCACGTACTCCCTTGACATGCCACTAACTTAGGATAAATTACTGACAATGTGCGTAGGGAACATCAAGGAAGATCTAGTTCCTTCTCTGATCACTCAGAATTACCCCGGAGGGTTCTGGGACTTCTCAGACAAGGCTCAACGACTCGAAGAAGCCCTGCAACAGGCCAACCAGGCATGCCCGCTGCCTCCTGTAATCCTTGCAAGGAGAGCCGCTAGAGCTGAGCCCACTGCTGTGGCCCAGATAGAGGGCCCCAAGCAGCTAGAGTTAATACCAGTGAGGCCAGCTCCGCAGCCCCATAGCGGTCCACCCCCACGGGCATAGCCTCCGGCCCAGCAGCGAAATCCTCAAAATCGGTAGGCGCCTCCGCGTAACGCACCACCACAACCTAAGTGAGATAATCAGGCTCCGCCTCCTTTTCATGATCCTCTGGCCCCTTGTTAGGGTCAGCCTCCTAGAGCCCCCTTTCCAGATAGAAGGAATCTGGCTTACTCGTTCGATGAGGCCCAGGTTCCCGATTATTTCCGTAGTGCCTTGGAGCAGAGAATCGTGCAGCTGCCCGAGTGCCAGAAGATGGAAGAGGCACATCTCACTGATCACCCCAACTACTTCCCTTATTACCTAACCCTGGGGCACACCATCCAGCGTTGCTATGTGTTCAAGGACTGGCTCCAAGACTAGATTGACAATAATATAGTCAGGTTGGGCCCATCCCCGGCACATGTAGCATGTGTATTTGTGAGACCAGAGGGCTGTAGTGGCAATGAGGATGAGTGGCAGCGGGTTTCTAACCATGGGTCCCGGAAGTATAACGATTGGATGTCCCGCAAGATGATCTCCCGTGCCCATGGCATCATCCGTGCCCACTTGAATCAGTCAGAGCCTTCAGAATCTGTGAGCGGTACCTCGACATCGTCGTCCCAGCCTACCTCTTCCCAGAAGAGAAAGCGGTGGCGCAAGAAGAAAGAACGCGCCCTGCCAATGTCGTCGTTATCTTGCATTCTTGGCGATTTTATGCCTCCAGAAATGGGGATCTCTCCAAAACTCCGTCCGGTAGTGGATGACTCCTCGAGCGAATGTTCGGGGTACTCTTCGGTTGACACCGTAGAGTTGGTAAATCTCTTTTTGACTCTTGAATATGAGGAACTCCAGGGGGACCTTCCCAATGTCCCCAGCCGTCGCCAACATCGGCGGAGCTGTGGTTACATGAATCGCCGGGGCATGGAAGTCGGCACCTCGAGCCAGGCCATGCACGCCACTGAGACCAGGCAGCAAGCCCAGTACAGAGCTTAGCACACATGGACCCTTCATCCGGTGTAGACATGTTCGCCTCCACCACCATTTGTGTGGCTGGATCGGGCAGATCCACCTCAGCCGTGCTATGACCAGCTCTGCCCTGCTACCAGCCGACCCCAACTCTCTGATCCTAATCCGGTAGCCACTCTCCATGCTTCGACTAGTGAACAGCCAGACGTGCCTAGTACCAGTCAGCCACCGGTCTAACCGGTAGGGCCGGTCATGCCTCCAATCGTAGAGCGGCCTCCTGTAAGCAGAAGCTCACATTTGGCCCAAAAGTATGATGTTCTGAAGCACCTGGCTGACATTCCAGCAAGGCTTTCTATCCTCGAGGATCTTCGCCTGTCATCCGAAATGCGTGAGGCACTCACCGAGTTCGTAAGGATCCCCCTCCAGTTTGAGATGGAGGTAGCGGCTGCAGAAGCCTTCCACGTCGAGGTGATTAAGAATGTCGAATGTCAGGCGGTTATCTCATTATCAGGTGAAGATGAAGACCCTCCCATATAGGGGCACATTCACCCACTGTACATCACCGAGCAGTTCAATGGCGTGGAAGTCCGACGCTGTCTTGTCAACATGTGTTCTGGGATTAACCTAATCTCAACTTGGATGCTGTGGAATTTGGGGTTGTCTAAGGATGATTTAACTCCCCATGACCTCAGGATCCCGGGTTATGACAGGACTGAGCAAACTCCACTCGGCAAGTTTCGCTTGAAGACCGAGTTCGGCGGCCTAATTGCCAATACCGAATTCATGCTTGTCTCTCAGGACACCGCCTACAACGCGTTGATGGGAAGGTCGTGGATCCACCTTCACGCAGCGGTCCCCTCATCATATCACCAGTGACTCAAATACTCTCTTAAGGGTCGAGTAGGCGTGCTCCACGGAGATGTGTCTCCTTTTACCTCCTGTGAAGCCCGTTATCTGGATGCCGACTATTACAAGAGCAAGGACAAGCAGATCCTGGCAGGTGAGGTCGATCCCACCACTGTCACAAGTGATCCCTAGGCAGGTTTGGATGACGCTTATGTCTTCCCAATCCATCGGTTGGAGGCCCAAACCCTCGACATGGGGTAGTGCTGTGTTGTTTCAGGTACCAGAGGAAGGCATATTTCTGGGTCCAAGCGGCGGCGGGAAATCACCTCGTACTCCTACACCAACCAGGCTCAGGTGATCCCCGAGCCTCCTACCCCTGTACGATATCGGGACGTTAGGCTCATGGCAATAGTAGTACGTCATACATGTCTCTTCCACCGGGTCGGAATTGACCATCTCAAGACGATGCGCCACTACTACTTTGATGTCATAAAGCGTGGCCCCTTGGGCCGAAGGTTAGATGGGATTGGATCAACTGCCTTTGTTGCCATGGTCTCCGTAGTGCATGAGTCTCCTGACATGACAACCACTACCACCCAAGCCAGCACCAACTTCCCATCAGGGTCTGGTAGCCCCGAAGCAGCTCCCCCATGGATGATCACTCCACAAGTGGGGAGGAGGACATGAAAGATGCACCCCTACCTTTGAGGAGGGCATCTCCACCACGGTCGATGAGTTAGTGCAGGTGAACCTCGGTAGCGAGGCGGACCCAAGACCTACATTGGTCAGCGCCACTATGCCCCCCGAGGAGGGGAAACAGTACGTAGACATTCTTAGACAACACCATGATGTGTTCTCTTGGAGTTATGACGAGATTCCAGGACTAGATCCTCAGGTAGACGTCCACTGCCTTGGCCTTCCGGCAAACCATCGTGGGTTCAAGAAGCCTCCTAGAAAGATGAACCCTTCTCATGGTGCCATGTTTGAGGCCGAAGTTAATAAGCTCTCAAATACAACTTTGTCAAAGTAGTTCAGTACCCACGATGGCTAGCCAACATTATGCCAGTCAGGAAGAAGAACGGATAGATCAGGCTCTGTATCGACTTCCATGACCTCAATCTCCACTGTCTGAAGGATGATTTCCCCCTTCCAATGACAGAGTTATTGATCGATGCCACGACCGGGTTCCAAGCCATCTCCTTCATGGATGAGTATTCTGGGTACAACCAGATCCGGATGGCCCCCGAGGATGAAGAGTTCACTGCCTTCAAGGCCCCCCCAAGGTACTTTATGTTACCAGGTTATGCCCTTCGGCCTGAAGAATGTGGGTGCCACCTATCAATGGGCCATGCATCGCATATTCAAGCCGATTCTCGGGACAATAGTGGAATGCTACGTGGACGACCTGGTGGTTAAATATCGCAAGCGCCAGGACCATCTCAAATACCTTGAGAAAGTGTTTGCCTTCCTTTTTTCTCGCCACCTGAAGATGAAATCCTTGAAATGCGCCTTCCGGGTCACCTCTGGAAAGTTTCTTGGCTTCGTTGTTAGATACCGAGGCATCAAGATCGACCCGGAGAAGATCAAGGCCATCAGCCAGATGCCTCCCCCGAGTAATATTTAGGAGCTCAGAGGCCTCCAAGGCCACTTAGCCTATATACTCCGATTCATTGCGAATCTGGCCGGCAAGTGTAATCCCTTTTACCAGCTCATGAAGAAAGGCACCGCCTATGAATGGGACAAAGAGTGTTAGATCGCCTTTGAGGAAATCGAGCTGTATCTGCTCCAACCTCCGGTCTTGATGCCACCCGTTTCTAGAAAGCCACTGGTCCTTTACATGACCGCCCTGGAACGATCCCTCGGCGCACTTCTTGCCCAGAAGAACAAAGAGGGAATAGAGAATATCCTCTACTACCTCAGCCGTATGCTCCTCAATACGGAAATTAGATATTCTCTAATTGAGAAGAGCTACCTGGAGCTCGTATTTTCCATATAGAAATTGCGGCACTACTTGCAGCACCACGAGGTACAGCTGGTCTCTCAGGTAGACCCGTTGAAATACATCCTGAATCAACCTATGTTGACTGGCCGACTGGCACGCTGGGCGGTGATCCTCCAGCAGTTCGACATCTGGTTCATACCTCAGAAGGCTATCAATGGATAGGTGTTGGCAAAATTCTTAGCTTCTCATCCAACCTCCGCGGATCAGCCAATAGATCTAGGCTTTCCTGATGAGGTAATCCTCTCAGTTGATCATGCCATCCCATGATGGAAGATGCACTTCGATGGTGCCTTCCGGAGCCCCACCGGTAGATGGATCAACGATCCTGGGCTCAACAGAGTGGGCCTGGGTGTTGTCTTCATCACCCCAGAGCAAGACGTTCTGCCGTATTCATTCCTGTTGTCAGAAGGCTGCACCAACAATGAGGCAGAATATCATGCCCTCATCACTTTCCTAGAATTGGCTCTCGAGATTGACATGCCCCATCTGCATGTGAAAGGGGACTTCGAGCTAGTCATCAAGCAGGTCAATGGAGACAATGTTGTCAGAAAGCTAGAACTCGTTCCATTGCTGGAGTTCACCCTCCGTCTAATGGCTAAGTTTCCTTCTCGGCCATAGGTCGTTCATATCCCCCAGTTGCAGAACAGTCGAGCAGATGCTTTGGCCAGCTTGGCCGCATCACTCGCAAAGCCCGAACAGGACAACCTGATTATCCATGTGGCACACCGGAGAGTCATTGCTCCCGTTATTCCAGAAGATGATCATGGCCCACGAGTGAACCATCTCACCGCTGGTTCCCCTACGTCAGGATCCCCGGGACCTTCATATGCGGTAATCTGAATAGTTCCTGACTGGAGGACGCCCTCGGTTGTATATCTCCAACACAGAAATCTTCCGTCAGACCGAGCCGAGCGCGAGAGAATCCGACGCCGTGCGCTGCAATTTACCCTTCAGAGCGGTCCCGGCCTTGAGAAGCTCCTTTACAGATGCGGATTTGATGGTTTTCTCCTCAGTTTCCTTCAAGGAGTCAAGATCCCACAGGTCATGCAAGAAGTGCATGCTGGTTCCTGTGGTGTCCATCAGGCCGGGTCAAAGTTGTCTCACCAAATTCGGAGACTGGGGTACTTTTGGCCCTCCATGATCCATGACTGCATCGAGTTCTCCAAGAGGTGTCACGCATTCCAAGTTCATGCCAACTTCGTGCATCGGCCACCAGAGCCTCTCCACACTACCAAGTATTCTAGTCCCTTTGAATTATGGGGGTTGGATGTCGTAGGACCTTACCCGCCGACGATGGCCCGCCAGTGTCGATTCATTCTGACCGCTATGGATTTCTTTTCCAAGTGGGAAGAGGTAATTCCCCTCAAGGAAGTCAAATCCTATTCTATCACTGACTTCATGAGATACAATATCATCTATCTATTTGGAGTACCTCACACTATCCTCACGGATAACGGAACCAACTTCCGATCAGTTGAGCTGAAGAAATTGTACGCTAATTACAACATTCGCTCTAACCACACCTCCCGCTATCATGCGTAGGTGAATGGATAGATCGAGGTGTTTAACAAAACCCTCTCCGACATTCTGCAAAAAATGGTTGGTCAGAACAAGATAAGTTAGCCGGACAAGCTCCCCAATGCTCTCTGGGCTTATCAGATGATGACTCATAACTCCACCCATGTGACTCTATATTCCCCGATGTACAGAGCTGAGACTGTCCTGCCTATCGAGATTTAGTTTCCCTCATTGCACACGATGGTCTATGACCAGAAAGCGCCCGATAGAGTTTCCAAAGTCCTCCTAGCTGAATTGGAAGCGCTGTACGAGAATAGGCTTCGCGCTTTACATAACTTGGAAAGGCATCAGAGCAGGATGGATCGATCTTTCAATAAGAAGGTTTGCCTTCACTCTTTCCTTCAAGGTGACCTGGTACTGGCTCTCAGAGCACCAATGATTCCCGGCAGGAAACCACCCAAATTGGAGCCCAAATGGGAGGGGCCTTTCATCATCCATAAGGTCTATCTCAATGGTGCATATTCCCTGGTGACTATGGATGGTGAGCATGTCACTCCTCCCACCAATGCGAGGTTCCTCAAACGGTATTTTTCCTGAGCTCCAGGGGTCCGAGTTCTAAGACCTAAAACTAATATCCTCACCCGGTCCTGCATGACCTTAAACTGTACACAGTCTAGCATGACCTTAAAATACATTTTTCCCTACATCTGGGCCCCTCCGGTCCGAGTTCTAAGACCTTAAAATAAGACCCTTATGGTCTAGCATGAACCTAAACTACATGCCCGTCCTCACTGAAAGACGCTAAACTGCATGCTGGTTAGGCATCTCTGACCGAGGCCCAGCCTCAGCCCCCTTGGTCTTCTTAGGCCTCTCAGCCCCAGCGTTCACCCAGAGCATGTTGTGCGGTGTAGGATCATGTCCTCATTCACGAAGGTTATTCGCCACACCATGCGCACTCCCTGGAAGGAATACCTCTTATCGTCCAACATGATGTTAAACTGTATTTTAAGAACTACGTGCGGCTTGATTCCCATCCTTATGGGATATGTAGGACCGCTTGAACACCTATATTTCAGGACTAGCCCCATCTCTTAAGAGATCCCACGATCTCCCGGTCACCTCGGTCTTGTGGCCTGTCCCTCCCCATGGGGGGATATATAGGTATGGTATAGGGTTTTTGGCACTACGCCCCCTTCCCCCGGGAATCTGCCATCTTTTGGCCGCTCTCAGACTGAGCCCTTCAACCCTTTCCAGTGTTCTGCTAATGTGTTCAGAGTACTCTGGTCTAGGACCTGGAGTGTCAGATTCGACTTAGGCAAGTTTTCGTCCACTTGTCAAGCCTCGTGCTCCCCTTCATTCAGGTCCCCGATATCTTCCGTAACCGGAGGGACCCCCAAAAATGGTCTGGATACAATCCCTAAGGGCTCTCGTACCATCACGGGACAATTCCCCTGAGGGTTTCAGGAAAAAAATTTATACAAATCCCGTGTTGCGAATATGGTCAGCGGTTGATGCTCATTTGTTTTCCCCTATCTTTAGGCTAACGCGATAGTATGCTGTGTAGCGAACATGGCCAGTAGTAATCCTCAGTCGTCACGCCATCTCCTTTGGGACCTAAATGTTGGTTGCATGATTCACATTACGTTCCACCCCACCGTGTCAAGGTGGAGTCTCGACACTCCTTGCACTAACCCTCAGTGCACCCCCACACGTCAGATGGACAAAGCTGCGTTACGGTGTTTCTTGGGGATCCCGCGATCCAAGCACAAATATTAGAGGCTTGGGTATTCTCTAGGAGCCACGCATGGCTTGACCCTCATCCCCAAAGGATACGAGGTGTCACCCAGACATTGCGTCCCTGGCCTAGCGCAGCTGAAAGCTAGCCTCTCCTGCCCCCTGATTGTTGGACCCTCGAAGGCCCCTTGGCCCGAGACCCCTCTTTCGGAATCGCCCACAGTGACTATATGAGGATATGCCCTAATACACACCGGGTACATCTCACCGCATCGTGCATATTCCCCAGGTCCAAGCCATACAACCTTAAAATGTGCTGTTTGGTTCCGCCACATGACCATAAACTGTGACGATATCGTCCTGGCCGCATGACGAAAAATGGAACTGCATTGTGGTGACCTCCCCATGGGGGACATCACATTGGGTATTGGTCGACTACCATACCATTTGTTAACGCCTATTACAACTTGATTATTGTGGTGACTCCAGGCATTCCTGCCCCAGGCCGGTCGCTCCACAAAAGGAAAACCATTCACCTCCAAGGACAAACAAGATATATCAAATGCCGCTTCTTTTGGTGTGAGGGCTAGACCCGCACGTCTCCCTCGTCCTTTGTGCAGGTGCCATGTCGTGCCACACCCCCTCTCAAGAACTACGTATGGCTTGATTCTTGTCCTTATGAGATACGTAGAAGCGCCTGGGTACTTCCCCGCAGGCCCAGCCTAACTTCCGTGTTTGGTCCCATGACATAAAAACTTTTCCAAGGAATGCATGGTAAGCAGGACCCCGTCCTCATTCATGTTGGGTTTCTTTGGTTAATTTACTGTGCGTCTCCTGCCCTTCTTACTGATCCATGGTCCGAGCTCTAAGACCATAAACTAAGATCTCTTAAGAACTACGTCTGGCTTGATTCCCATCTTAATGGGATACGTAGGAACGCCCAGACCTCCGGTCCTTGGGTCTAGCTCGAGTTCAGCTAGTTTGTCGCTTTGGTCCCACCTTCAGGACCCCAACCACGGGACTGCATGGCGTAATGCGTGATCATGTCCTCATTCACATCGGGTTTGCGACGACTGCACCCCATGCACCCCATTATAAGAATTATCCTTCTCGTCTTATCGTCCTACATGATGTTAAACTGTGCTTCTAGAACAACGCGTGGCTTGATTCTCATCCTTATGAGATATGTAGGAATGCCTGGACATTTCATCTTGGGTCTAGCCCCAGGGATTCCCAAATCCTGTCCCTCCTTACTGTCGGCCCCTCGGCCTGACTTCTTGGGGAGTGGTTTAATCACAAAATCTACCCCGAATAAGTTCGGGATGCCCCATAGTAATTTTGGGAAGCGACAGTTCTCTCACCAGAGAGGTCCTGTCTGAAGATTGGGATGGTCCGCAACTAGATTAGTGCGTCTGCCTAATGCGCCTCCACCACGGTGGCACAATCTTGGGAGTGTTGGATTCTGTCTGAACAAACCACCACTCCACTTTCCATGCTTTTCGTGCCCCTTTATTCAGATACTCATCCTCTTTCATGTTCGATGGGACCCCCTAACAGTATGGATGATTGACCCATGGTCCGCCTACTGTCCTGGGCCGACGTCCCGGAGGACTGGTCATGTTTGATGGGACCCCCTAATAGTATGGATGATAGACTTTGGTCCGCCTATTGTAGCAATATGAATGATAGACCTTTGGTCCGCCTATTCTAGCAATATGGATGATAGACCTATAGTCCGCCTGCTGTCCTGGGCCAATGATATAGAAGACTGATCGACGATATTTGAGTTAGGCCCCATGTTGCGAACATGGTCAATGGTCAACCCTCATTTGTTGTCCCCATTTCAGGACAGTGCGATATGGATGTTGCGTTTCTGCCACGGTTAACAGTTATCCTCCATCGTCGCGCCCCTATAGTGTTCCGAATTCGGGTAACGTGATTCAACTTTTTCATATCCCTATGTTCGGATGGATTTCAATTCCCCTGGAATTTCCCTGTTCGTGTGTTAGGGCATGTGGAGGAGACGATACATCGGTCGGTCTGAGGTCCCCTCCCGTTGGCTGGACCTCCCTCTTCTCCTCATAAATCCAAGCCCAATTTTGGACGCCTGAAGCTTGGTTGATGCTCCCATGAAGTGATAGATCATAGTTGATCATATTAAACCAAAGGTACAGATAAATATATTGGTCCATACATTGGGTCAAAATTTTGAGCAGTGAAAGCAAAAAAGTTCATGAGATGGCCAGAAAAAAGCCCTTAAGGATCAGCATGCTGGATCGATCTTTCCAATGATGTTACCCTTTGGCTGGTAGCCTCCAGGACTAATTCTCGTTCCTTGAATACTCTCTCTTCATCAGCATCCCCAGAGCACAGATCGCCAACCTTAGCTTGTGCCTGCACCCACTAAGTTTGAAGTACGATCATCTGGTGACTCGCCTCCATCAGTTGCTCTTGGGCATCAGCCAGCTGGGCCGTCAGTTGTTCCACGAGCTCAGAGCACATTGCAATGAAGGCCTCCTTCTCTGCCACCTGCCCTTCAAGGTGCCAGACCTCCTGTTCCACCCTCAGAAACGCTCGGGTGCTCGCCGATCTTTCCCGACACTGGGCAACATCGGTGCGCCGGCTGCTCTCGCGTATCTTCTTGGCCATGTAATCACGGACCGTTAGATGAAGGCACTGAGAATTAGCCCCTCCGACGCACAGGAAGTGAAACCAGGTCTGGAGTGATCCCATCTGCCTCAGCCAATCCGACTAGGGCTGCCTGAGAAAGCACTGGATACACTTCCACCCTTTGCGCCGTGTCATCCGTCTCTCCTCGGCCGCCTCTGAGTCTGAGTCGTCTATCTCCTCAGGATCAGCGGGTCAATACACAGGAAAGGCAGCTAACAGGTCGGCAACAAGATCTTCCTCAGGGATTTCTTCATGAGGAATAGGATCCTCAATGTCTGGGAGACCTTCCTCTCTCGCCCCAATAGTGACGGTGCCTCCGTTAGCTTCCGACCTCGCCTAAAGGACAACGTCGCTAATGTCCGTCACCCCCTGCTCACCAATTTCCGGGGCCGACTCAGTGTGGGAAGTATGTTCTGGATGAGTTGGTATGTCCGCCACTGGTTCGCTCATGGATAGCCCAGGCTCAGCAGCCCGACGAGCCTCCAATGTTGAGATCACTGTGCAAGGCATACCCTGATTAGTTGAGATCTTTTGATAGAAAGCACCATTAGTGAAGCATGGGACTTATAGGAACCCAGAGCGTCGACCTCCAGTGTTCTGGACACTACATGAGCTTCCATGATAGGAGACCCCTCTGCGCTTGTCAATTCAATGATGGGCATTGGAGCCCCATCCGGTCCCACTGGTTCCCCTCCTCCCTCTATTGGGGACGCCTGATCAGCACCTAGGTTCTCCTGAGTGATATAGAGAGATGAATTATAAATTTCAGAGGAGAATGGATGAAGAAGAAAAATGAATGAATATAGAGAGAGACCTCGAGTGTCTCGTTTATGTCATGATCAGAGCCAACAATCTCGCCCCTCTTCCGGAGACTCCCTTGGTAGGTCGCCCCCTGCGACCCCTCACCGTCGGGTTCTCCATCTCCTTCATCTTCTCCTTCGCCTTCGTCTTCTCCTGTTTCCTCTTCTCCCTTCGACTCCTCGTCACTGTCTCCTTCTCCCGTCTACATCACTTCCAGATCATGCTCTTGGCCGAGCATCACTTTCACTAGGAAAGGTGGCTCTGCACGCCGACCCCTTTGGTGCGCGTATGTGTCCATGGCAGTAAGATAAGAATGCCACCGATGGAATTTCACTCTGTCGGTAACTCGAATGAGCCTGACCTCTGGCAGCTGGATCCCATTCTGCATTATCTTCTACCATACGGCTTCAACACTCAGTGATTTCCGCAGGGTCATCCAGGCCAACCACAGTGCCGAGAAAATTGCATCTTGGGAAGGTTCGTACAGGTATCTTATCTGCTTCCCAGACAGTTCCCTAGCCGCCTCGTGTGACCCCCCCTCTGGGCAACGAGGTTGCGGTAGTACCGTGTGATGTCCCCACCACTGAAGTCCCGGCCTGCATAGGACTCGCTGCCTGGCCAGCCCCTGGTTCCCCCCTTCTAGCAGCACCTTGCCTGCTCCCCCGTCGCCCGGTTTCCATGCAGGTAGTCTCGAGTTACCTGACTCGCTTGTGTAAAAGCCCCTCAGGGTACGCAATGGTCCAATGTTTGGCATACTCGGTTGATAAGCCGGCGTCGACCCCGGTGGGAGGAAGGGTGATGACGTCGCCAGAGCCAAAAGTGGTGAACTTCAACCAAATCTGGCACAGGATGCAAGGATTCTTCTCCTCCCAGATAGCCGTGAATACCTTCTTCAACATTCGTTGGAGGCACCTGAATTGCCTGGCAAATCGGGATGGCACATAAGGATTGAAGATCACCTTCCCATTGATCCGTGCCATGAGCACCCCACCCCGGATGCTCTGAAAATACTCCTGCTGCTCTAGTGAGCCTCGCCCATTGTCCACCATCTGGCCGACCGGGGTGGGGAATGGGCTGAAGTCGAAATTGGTCTGGTTACCAATTCGGATCCTTACACCCTCCTCATTGAGTGTCATCGGCACCACCCCGACAATGTTCAGCAGATATGGATGCAGGTAATTGCCCGGAGGACAGATGGTGTTTAGGAAAGTGTACCCGCCGAGATGAGCCGCCACCCAGCTGTGAAAGATCTGGAAGGGGCCACATACCCTCTGAGGTGACCCCCCTCGTGAGATGCATCCTAGAATGGAATACAGCTTGGCCAAAACAGGGACCCCTAAGTTTAACCTTTTGTTGGTGGCAATGGTGCCCGCCATCACCAGTGTTGCTGGACGGACGCCCATCCTCGCGCCCCGCACCAGCAGGAGCCACCCGCTCAGGAAGGCGATAAGGAACCCGGTGTGCCAGACGTTTGGGTCCCGGGCTTGAATGACACGGTAGCCCCACGATTGGTATTTCCCCGCCTCCAGGGTCCTCCAATACGACCCATCATTGCTCCTCTGAGCCACAGTTGGGCACCGTTTACCCCATCCCGGCATCTTGATCGCCGGGTCCTTCTCCAGGAACAGGCTGAACCAGCCCTTGTAGAAAATGTCCTTTAGGAAGTCCTTAACCCCCAGCCTCTCTTTGGCTAGATCCAGCAGGTGCCACGTCAGCATGGGGGTTCGTGACCTGTCTTCCCAGGTGTTCTTTGGAGGTACGAACTCGTCGTATTGGTAGCCCTCCAGTGGGATAACTCCGATGTAGTGAATGTCCCAGAGGCTGATGCCAACTTCCCCGTGGTGAAGGTGGAATGTGTTGGTATCAGGAGACCATCGGTTGAATAACTCCAGCCCGAGCTCAGGTTGACGGTGGAAGTGGAACTGTGACGTCCATACCGCCTCGAACAAGCCAATATGCCACAGCTCGGCCCCAAACTGGTCGCAAGTATGGCGAACCCAGAATTCCCAGGCCCACTAACTGGTAAAGTTACCCCCAGTCCACAGGTCCCAATCTTTCAGCCATCCCTTAGTTTCATTCGTGATATCCTGAAGGAACGTGCTTGTATAGAGGGCTGGAGAATCCTCTACGGCAGGCTCATCCCCGGTAATGGTCATGGTCCTCGGGTTCAGGACATATACGTCCATGTGCCTGGTTTCCCTAGCAGGATGGTCATTGTTGGTAATGTTGTAGGGAGGAAGCTCGTCCTCCCGGGTCACCCATGACCGCGGTGTGTCCACCTCAAAGCCCGACAGAAGAACCTCCTTCAGGATGCCAAAGTTCCAGAGCGGGAGGTTTTCAGACACAGGATACTCCTTTTGGGCTGGGGTCAGTAGGTTGAACAAGGTTAAGTTGTTGGAAAATACCACCTTGGAGCCATAAACCTCTTCATTCTTCGCCATTTTGGCTTTATGAGGGGCGGCTTCCCCCTCATAAACTTGGTTTGCATCCATCTCGAATATTTCGGGAGTTGCGCGAAATCAGGATGAAGTGTGCGGAATCGGATAGAGTTGCGCGAAATCTGAAGCTGCGAAGTGAAATCCAGGAGTTTGGTGCGCAATCAGCACACTAGGCACGAAATATTCTGAGTTGGCGTGTAAATACGGCCGAAATTCGGAAGGATTTGTGCGCTGCCAAAGTGTTTTTGCGCGCAGCCACAGAAGCAATTTCACACACGAGAGCGTTGAGCCTATCGCGCGGAAAAGATTGAGTACAGAACGTAGGACCCATCACCCCTTTTTATAGGCAAGGCTAGGGTTCCACGCCGCGCGGAAAGATAATTCCACACTGAGCCGGAGTTTTGCGCGCCCGTCGGGTATTTTGCACGAAAAATGCCCAGGAGATGCACTGCTTCAGCGTTTCCCTCAGAATCTGATCATTGCAACCTCTCGCAGATCCAATTCTGTGGGGGTGCATTTTTAGATGCCGAAAAAGTCCGCAACACCTAGTGGTAGTTTTGAATGAACGAAGAGAAGTCATTTTCATACTCAGAGGTCCAGTCCGGAGGACCTAGAAGTGGCGCGCGAAATTAAAGGGCATTCGCGTGAAAAAAATGTTGTTCGTGCGAAGGTCTCCCGAGATTCGTGAAAAAGAACTGGTGTGGTGCGTAATTTTGTGCGCCCGGTACTGCGCGGGGAGGCCTTGCGCGCTAATTTGTCCCGATGCGGAAGATTTCACGCGTCGCCCCGATTCCGCGATGGCGGATGCCTATAAATAGAAGGCGACCCCAACCATTTCAGGGTTGAGGAATTCGGACCAGGTTTGTTTCACGTAATTTGGACTCCCGCGCGCGCAAGATGTCTTCCAGGTAATCCACCTTTTTGCGCAACCTTGCCCCGGGGTTCGCCTTTGTGCGCAACCCCACTGGCTTAAGTGAATTTTCTAACTCCTCCGGGTTCTTCCTTTGCGTGCAATCCTTTCCCCTTGCACGCAGTCCCCTCCAATTGCGTACAATCCCTTCCAAATTGCGCATAATCCCTCTGTTAGATTTTTCCATACCATAGGGATCAGCCCGTGCCCCCCGCGCGCAATCCAAGCCCTTTGCGCGCAATCCCCTATCCGCGTGCAATCCTCTGACCCAATTGCGCGCCATCCCAGTGTTTTGCGTGCAAAACTTCTCTTTGCGCACAAAACCCAGGACCCCTCACCTTGATGCCCCCAGGTGCCTCTCTGCGTCGACGCCCAATGTCTTCCATACCGGGCATGCACGCCATGCGTTGTTTTCACGTACGGCCTTCCAGGCTCGTACGAAGTAACCTCAAGGTCCCTTGGGCGGTGTTTCCTGTTACGTTGCTTGTCCTTATGCTTCTTCGCATAGGCACGCTAACGGCTATTGCTTCTTTGCATAGCCACACTAACATGGACCCCTCGATGGTTCGCCCTGCGGCCCCCCTTCACCACGACCTTGCCGATACCTTCCCTCCCACAAGGGGTAGAGGGTTTTGGGTATGTAAGCCCTAGGGGTGTGGAGCGAACCCACCTCGTCCGAGCTGTAGGACGTTAAACTGCCAAGAACCTCGTCCTCAACACATGACGTTAAACTGTTGTCTGACCCCGTGCCTCGCACGCAGGTTCCCCCCGACTCGGACATTCTTTACGCCTCTCGTCTCCATGGGAATGGAATCTTCCTTGCATGGAATGATATCCTCCTTTTGGAGTGGCGTTTGTCCACGGGGGAAGGGCTGCCACAGAGTGTAAGCCCCTACCCTCTCTTGCGGAAGGTTTCACCCATGCACCTCCATACTTCCCCACTGCCAAGGCCAGTGGAGTCCATCTCCCACTGTGCCTTGTCACACCGCTGGCCTCCATCCTAGAGTAAGCCCCAACACTAAGGGCTGCTAACCACGCGTAAGCCCCTATTTCCTCATTGGGCTGCTCAATGCGTAAGCCCCTTTCCGCTTCTCACAGATGCACCCTTTGCGACGTGATCGTCTGGTCCTTGCCGCCTCTTGTTTCTCACACCGACCATGAATCACGTGGGCTTAGAGTGAGCATCGACCATGACATCCTCCTATGGGCTGCCTCAGAGCGTAAGCCCCATCCCAGTGAACTACGTGGACTTTGATCCATGCTAACGCGCGGTACGTAGGAAGCCTCCACGAGGTTTAAGCCCACCACCCTGTTGTTCCGACTTCTTCACGTCGGTTTTCCAACACTTTGGGCTGCCTCAGAGCATAAGCCCCAAATTTCTCATCCCGCATGACGTTAAACTGTATTCCCTCATCCCGCATGACGTTAAACTGTATTCCCTTATCCCACATGACGTTAAACTATATTCCCTCGTCCCGCATGACATTAAACTGTTTTCTCTCCTCCCACATGACGTTAAACTGTATGTCCTCATCCCGCATGATGTTAAACCGTATGCCCTTATCCCACATGATCTTAAACTGTATGCCCCGAACTACGTGGAATTTGATCCGTGCTAACGCATGGTACATAGGAAGCATCCACGAGGTTCAAGCCCATCACTCAGTTGTTCTGACCCCTCCGTGTCGGTTCACAACCACCGTTATGGGCCGCCTCAGAGCGTAAGCCCCATACCCACCATCATGGTCCACCTCAGAGCGTAAGCCCCATACCTCACACCCACATCTCATCCTGACCTCTCCCTCGAGCCCGCGTGCCTCGAGAAGCTCATACCCTATCCCAGAGATCTTACTTTCTCCAGGCTCCAATCCATGCGTTCATTCTCACGGGTCGACTCTTCAGGTGTCCCACCACATCACCAAACTATGCGGACTTTGATTCCCTACCATGGAGATACGTAGGAAGCCTCCATGAGGTTCAAGTCCCTCTACACTCTATTACCCATCTTGATCCTTACCCGGGACGCCACATCCCAGTGGGATCATGCCACCTCATTACACTCCATAGTATCCGGGAAGCCGCCCACGTGTTGGCCCCAATATCGGTGTTCCCCATAGGGGGTCCTTCAATCTGATCCACTCTCACTGTTCCGATCAGTCCGATCCGTCTCCGCAAGACGTTAAACTCTCGGGATACCCAGTGTTAAACATGGGAAGCTGAGGAAAACCTCAGATGGCACACAATTCCCCGCGTTCGATGTGGGATGCCTCGGGCTTCCGCGCCCTCAAGAAACCCTATAATAAAGGACAAAATATAGAAATGCCAATCCCTAGTGTCAAGGTGCACCGACGACACCCCAGCATGACCATTCTCCTCATCGAAGGTTACTGCCCCGACCAGACCCCTTGGAGCGTCTCGACGGAAGCAGCGTAATTAACCGGCGTCCATGCAGATATGGTGTCGGGAACGAGCTTCACGAAACCATCTTAAATATATGAGGGAGACCCAGACTAGGTGACAAGATCTGAGGAGGAGTAAACAGAAGGAAGAACTGACATCCCATCATCCTGGTTTCGATCAAGGAGAAAACTTCCCTGAACAAGGAACGGATGTCGCTCGCCTTTGGAAAGCGGGAATGTGGGGCAACAAGCCGCGCGTCCTCCCCCCGCGTGACGGACGCACGCGCTCCCTAGCCTAAAAGTGTCAAAAACAATAGTTTTTCATCTTTTTTTAGATCTACGCCATTTTAGGCCAATTCAAAGACCGACATTCTAGAGTATTGATTTTACGAAATCAAGGTAGGTGGTTTATGCCTTTTGTTGATTGTCTTTGGATTATATAAGCTAAAAGTTTTGTATTTCCACATTTGGTTTATTGGTTTTTTGTAATTAGACCCGTTTTATTACCAGTTATGGTTTTGTAGATTGATAAATGGTAGTTGAATATGCATTAGGTTAGATACCTTGTTTATGGGACACCCTGTGGGTGCGTTTTCCTTGTTTGATTGATTATGGCCATTTGGTCTTGAATTCCTGTTAGGATTGCCTTGTTTTATATGGATTGTGCTATTAGGATAGATTTACTGATTATATGAGATTCCTGTGATATTCATCATGAATGTTTGACCAAGGGGAATTTGACTGTGAGAGTTTCCTGAGGTATGGTCATTTATGTATGTTTTTCACTGGCAGTTAGGCACATATCATTTTGTGGTTTCCTACTGGGATTCTTCTCACACCATGTTCGAGTCATTTTTTTGGACCCAAAGAGATTATATGGTTGCAAGTATAGATAATTTCAAGCATCCTTCTTCATCAGGAACTTGATTTCTATTGGCAATGTAGGGCATGGGACTAAGCTGAGGCTTGTGATGCTGTTGGAGTTTACTGCTTTTCTGTACTTTGGTTTCAGTATTGAATTTCCAGAATTGTGACTTGTTTGTTTTATTTCCTAGAAACATGTGACATGCATCATTTATATATACTCCAGTTGTTATATTATTATTAGTCTTCTACTGTTTACTTTTTTTGTATGGTATTACTGCTTCCTTAATTGTTTAATATTTTCTTTTCTCTGTGTATACTCTGCCAATGAAGGAATAGTTTCCCCATTATCACACGGAGGTCCTCACTACTATTCGGTATCCTCTAGCATTTGGGAAATGTGCTTGAGGTCATGTGACCAATCGAGTTCGGGGCGCATTTGGGCAGCACTTGGAACCAGGACATTACATTAACTATTTGTATTATTATATTATATAAATTAATAACTAAATTAGTGTTAATATATTATTAATATCAATAATATTTTTTTATCATCATTTAACCTTAATATATTTAGTTTGTTAAAATAAAAATTTATATCACATAAAAGGAAATTTGTAGTAAAATGCATTTTTTGGTATAAAATAAATTCATCCTTATTACTTGTCTGGTAATAACTATTTGATGGATATTAATTTATTTTAATATAAATAATGTCAATATATAACATTAATATCAATCTTTAAAAATATTCAACACTTATAAAAATAATTCTTTGAAAAATATTAATTTTATATTAAATAATATTTACCAAATACCATTAAAAATATGTATTTATATTCAAAAATTTTAATTTTTATTAATCCACTAATATTAAAATATTTATTTTAATTTTATAAATATATCATGTTATAATTTTATAATAATAAAAGTAACATATAAATTTTTTTATAATTAAATATTTTAGTTAAATATTATGTTTTCGTTTTATTCATTAATATTTTTGCATTACATTATTTTAAATTTGTTTATAATACACAAATTTAGTACAACTATTTGTTACATGTATATCCAATATCCATATTTTCAATGACCATATTTCTAATGATCGTACTTCCAATGACCATATTTTCAACCACCATAAATCTAATGACTATATTTCCCTTTATAACGGCTACATTTCCCCCCATTGTAATTTCATTCCATTATTACCTCCCAAATCAGACCTCTCATTACCTTAATTTCCATTTTAAATTTCAAAACATGATTTCTCCTTTCATGATATTCTTTTTCATTGTTGGTTTAGTTCTAATAATGGTGATTCTCAAGGATAAATATGATATATGGTATTTTCTAGTTTTAAATATATTCTTCTTTTCTATTTATTATATTCATTTAATTTATTCTAATTTAATTTATGTAATCATACATGATATGTAATAATTAATTATATGAAATACATGTATTCATGTGTTTTTTTGTAAAATTCCATTGTGTTTGAATAAAGCATTGTAATTTTGGTTCATATCTAGTATTCTCTAATAAAGTTGTAATTATTTTGAAAGAATAGATTTTTTTTGAGAAATGTAGAAATATAGTTTAAGGAAAGAATTTTTTTCCTCAAATTTGGTATATTAAAGATAGGGTGTTCCCACCCTCACCTAGTTCACCACATGGAATTCTCAGAGGCCGCCACGTGGCACACTCTTGCCTTTATTGGACAATTTTGGTAAAATTTCCATTGATTTTCCATTTTGGAAAAATAAATGGACTATCCTGCATATTTTTTCATGTATATTTAAATATTGAATTCTATTCATCCATCTAAGTCCATTTACATGTTTTAATTGGAATTTTTGTAATTTTTCTTTATAAAGATGATGACTAGGTTCAGGCGTGAAGATCAGAGAATTCTCAAGCTGAGAAACTTCACTAGACATGTTTTGGTGTCGAAAAATGAATCTGACACTATCCTATGTTAGTATTGGTATTCTCCCCATTTATTTGGGGAATGGGATCCTCTACCTAAAAATTAGATATTGTCAGTACCCCCATACTCAGTGTAAAATCGTCGTCCCAACCCGTTGGCTTGGGTAGGACTGAGGGGCCATTAACCTTAGGAGTATCCCCATGACACCAAAGTTTGGAAATTAAGTCCAATGGAATGCAATATTTTTAGGGGATAATTTACCATCATACACAACACATTCTTCAATAGACATCTACAATGGTGTAAAATAAATGTGATATATAATAAAAAACTAACCAAACTATAGTATAATATTAAGGACAATAATCTAAGATAAAACACAATAAGTACAAGAAATGTTTCTATAAAACTCAAAAGATTATTTAGTCACTGAGGTGGCAAAGGTGGAAATAACCCTCAACTAACTCCAAGTTCCATCATCAAACATCTGTGGATATTTCATTACGGAGGTATGCTATTAAAGTAAGATACATTTCCCTTACATTTTTCATGAAAAACAACATCATCATATTCAACACAGTGTATATGTAGGGGTGAGTATACAACTCAATAAGTAATCCACCAGAGACTTTCCACACACACCACTAGGAAAAAAAATTCATCACAAAATAAATAAATATATAATCAAGAAGAATAAATAACCAAAGATTATAAACACATGTATAGAAAAAAATGTTGAAAACATCCATTATATAAACCCAAATCATTCAATATAGAAATATTCCATGCATCTAATGCATCTTCCATCCAAACAGTATTCCAAGAATAGACCCAACTTGTGGGTAGAACCGATGTTCCTCCAACCCATGTCATCACTTAGTGGAGTAACCCAATGTTACCCAATTGGAATGAAAACCATTTATAAATCAACAGGGCCCCTTGAAATGTAATATGAACACACACCAATCTCATTCCCATTTCAAGTTCACAGACACCAAATAATTTATTTTAAAAACAAACAAATAAAATTAATATTTTCAAGATCATTTTATATAATTTTCCATTAAAATGAAAAGTAATTTAACATAGATACCATAATCATTGAAGTTATTTAAAGAATTAAAGTGATATGGAATCCACATACCTATAATTCTCTTATGCTAGATTGATATTTTACCAAACCAAATTTCCTAGTATCACCTTAGGGAATACCTGGTTCGAGATCCACAATAAGGCGAGAGGGACTAATCATTTTTTCAGGGAATAATTAGGTCAAAAATAAATTTTATTAATCCCTAAAATAGCACAAATAGTTTTCATTTATGGTGAATAAAGCCCCCCAAAGTTTAGCTATTGAATCATTCATATTAATACTTTAGGCTACCAACACCATGTCATAATAGAAATACCTTCACCATTTCCATCCCAATATGGATTAGACCTAAATTTATATAATTTAACTATGTTTTTTTGAACCCCATAACTCATAGTAAACTTCCCTAATCTTGGACACCATTCCCATTTTTATGGTGTTTTGTCCCTCCTTTTTTCTATAGTGATACCCTACCACTCACCATTCCCACCAAAATGGTTGGCGCTATCGTGTGGTGACACCCTTAACACTTGGACAACTCATATTCCAAAAATTCCTCCATGTACAGGACTAAAACCTTCACTATGGATGACACCATGATAGAGTTAATCTTTTTGTTTGTTCTAACTAGGAACCCCTTTAATTATTAACAAAATCAAATTAACCCATTGTATAACGTAAAATACCCAATAAAATATCAATATGCCTCAAACTGGGGGTTTAACTCTCAGGGTTCTGGATCCTCTATATATGGAATCAATATTCCCTGATCTAAGATCTTAGTGAGGGTGTGAGACCCTTCATTTGGGTTAGTATTCACTTGAACGATACTTATCATTTGATAATGCACTGGTCCTCCATTGATCTTCTATAGTGGCGACATGAGTTTTATCATAACTAGGTAGTTATGGTAGTAGGGGTTGGTACTCCCTTATTTGAATTATTTTCCCATAAAATGTGTTAGTCCTCCTATAGGTTTCTAGAATGGAGATTCAATAATGGTAAACAATAAGGTGATATATTACCATGACTAACACACATGATTGAGTGAGGAGCGTGTTCCCTATTATTGATTTTGGTGGAGGATTTTAGAGAAGTTCAAGAAGATCAAATTCTTTAAGAATTTTGATTCCTCCCAAACCATAGGTTTTCCTCCAAATATATCATGCAGATAGGCTACCTACTTTAGACTTCATAAAATTTCTGGTACTATAAGAATCTCTAGTTTCTCATGAGATTTGGACCCTCATGGGTTAGAGATGACATGATTGATACCTCTTTGTTTTCCTAGGAATTATAGTTATAGAGCATCTCTAGATTTACATTCCTTGTATTTATATGGGATATTTTCCTATACCCAATTTTGAGATAACTTTTTTCTTACTTTCATTTATGGTTTTAGGGAACCCTACTGAGTATGTTTATACTCACCACTATATTGGACTTGTTCCCACACATGTTGTATCTGTGCAAGCAATGGACAATTCAGAGATGGTCTTGGGGGATGTGGAGTTGGAATGGATTGTTTGGATATGATGTTGGTTACACTTTGGGACCCATAATAGATCATAGTGGTTCATTATAGAAGTGGTGACCACTATAGATGGATGTTGATCTAATAGAACACACAACAAGATGGAGCTCCCTAGTGTCATATGTCTTGTCAATTTAGAGGTTTTTTAGTTTCATAGTTTATTTGGTATTTTCCTATGTGGAATTATACTTGTATTTTATGTCTCATTATTATATTTTTTATAGTTCATTTTTTTATTTATATATATAATGTTGATTTTTTTGGCTGTTTTTATTGGATATTTGTGTCTATTGGTGGCTGGTATATGTTAAGGACTCCCATATTATATGATATGATTATTCAATGATAGTTATAAACCATAGGACTATTGGTGGATGAATTAGGGTGGCACACTTGGACTATTGGTTTTTCTTAACCATTATGAAAATTTCTTCTCAACATATTAAAAAATTATAACCTTCATGATTCAACTTCAAAATCTATTTGTGTATCATATAGGTTCTATTAATAAAGATTTATTTAATTATTATAGTAGTGGGTTTTACTTATCCTAATTAAATTATAATATAAAATGGAATCATAAATAGTTATATATATTGGAAAAATATTAATTTTTATTTATAATAATAATGGGAATGTAATAATAAATCCTTTATTAGTTGATTGTGTTCAAAATCATGAGGTTATATAAGATTATTCCATCCTATAAAAAACCAAAAAAATTGAAGGTCATGAGATTATATAATGATAAATAGAAATTAGTTTGAAATAATAATGTATGGTTGAGAAGATATTGAATGAATTTACATGAAACCATTACTTTATCTAGTCCAAGTGACCCAAGTTTATAGCCAAAAATAAAGATGAAAAATAAAAATAAAAATCACGGTGGAAAAAATATAAAAATATATATAAATAACAACACTAACCTACCAAGAATTCATTATTTTATCCCGAAATAACCTTAGATAAATGTTCCACATTATTCTCTAACATCCCCACTATAATTACATGCCCAGGATTCAATACATGTTTCCCAATCCTATCCTTCATCACCATGTCTTTTATCTAATTTTTAATTAACTTCATCAACCAAAAAATAAAACATATCTCAATGTTTACATGAAATATTACCTACGAACCCAGTCATTACATTTTTTCACCCATATCCATAATTTAATTCAATCTCACCACATCTACACAAATCTGTAGTAACCTCTCTAATAGAACCCCCCTCGTGATCTGGAGTAAAGGATCATCGGAAGATGTGGGTATATTTATTTAGCTGTCACAATAATTTATTTTAGATAATGAATCCCAAAGTGTTCAAAATCTAGTGGGTTGAGTTCCATGGTGCATGAGTCAAAGATCTGCACCACCTAGGCTCTATTTTTATCTTGGTACCATATGTACTTGTCCATGCAGAAGGTAAAGTTTTGAAATATTGTATAGAGAACCTTAAATAAGAAATATGAAATCAAAAAAAAAATTATGTATAATCCATACCATGTATAAGGTAATGTAATTATATCTTTTTTAAATGAGACAACAATATCGTATTAAACCGATTCAAATAACACATACAATTTTTTTATATTGAATGATATGATATCTATAATGAAATAACAGAATCTAAAAATCGGTAATTTAACTATAATAGATCGCACAATAGATATAAATTCACAAATAAGTATTCAAAACATCTAAATTATAATCATGGAATTATATTATACAATTATCTGCTCAAGATACTTGAGTTTGTATCACATAAAAGATTCACGGATCAATTTTTATTGAGCTTGATCTATTCAAGAAACACATGGAGTTGAATTCAAATAATTGAGAAAGTCATGAAGTTAATTAATTAGTTTCTATTTTATTATATAAATTATTGGTAATATATTTTTTATTATTTGAAATAATTTTAAAGTCACTATGTAATTATTGTAATATATTTCAATTTTTTATCCATGTTCATATAATATTTATAGAACCAAGATTAATCAGATGATATTGACTAAATTAGTTTAAAATATGACTAGATTTAAATTCTAAAAGTCATTATTCAATATATTTTTATTTGGGAAGAAGATCGAGATAAAGTAATGTTATATATTTACTTGACTCAACTTAATTTGATTACTCCCTCTTCTAGGGAAATTGATCTCGAACCTTCGATTAAGTTAGTAGAGTTGTATACTAATTAAATACATATAAATTGGCATGTTTACATGTTATTTATTTTTAAATAAATTGGTAATGAAATAATATCATTTGGGAGGGGAAATTCCCTTTATGTGGATCTAGATAATATCCAATAAAGAAGGATAAAGTGAGCTAAATATATAACTTTTATGCATTTATGTAACCACAAATGATGAGAAAAGTGATGTGGGGTTACATTTGGTTCATATAAAGTTAGAAAATTATTTTTTTTGAAGTGATATGATGGAAAAAAATCAACCACATATGATGCTAGGGTAAAAGGAGAAAAAAAAACCTAAAATTACTCTTCATTGTTAACTACTTTTCTCATTATGGAAAGAACATGATCATTTTTTGCTTCCACTTTGAATTCACAATTTTATTGTATGGTTGTAGTTTTTTTTATTTAGCCAAATATTTTTAGATTTTATTCAAGTAATGGATTGTAGAAGTTTATTCATGTCACTATCATATAGGATGATATACTGGTGCTATAGAAGATTGTCTCATATCTATATGATATGAGTCCACACTATTATTGAATACATTCTCTCAACCATTAAAGAATTATAAATGATAAAACTATAATTTTAAAAATAAAAATAATGTTCTGAAGGTAAAAATTAAAAGTAAATTCATTAACTATTTATCTCAGTATTTAAGGCATAGTAAATGAATCCAAAATAAAATAATATAATAACACATAAAAGTGTAATTTTATTTTCATTGAATTGCATAAAATTTTAAAATAAATCCACAAAATATAAATGAGTAAAGGAATATATATATATATATATAAATAATAATAATTTGAATGATTAAAGAAACTTTAATACCAAGATATCATCATATATTCATGAAAAAATCATTTCCCCTGCATAATTTAACATTTTCAAAAGTTAATGGTCTTATATACCCCTCTTTCTTATTCTTTATAATTGTTTAGTTTACATAATATCTAATGAATCTCATTAAAAATAGTAAAATCAGTAAGAAACCATAAAACAAAGATCACCATGCATGAATAATGGAACCGTATCTTAATAAAATGAAGAATGGTTTCCTGTACATCTTACACCGTAGCACTACTACTATTGTTGTCTTCATCCCATTTTCTTGATGAAGATCACTTAGGAGTAATAATTGGAGTCCTCCCTTTCTAGTGTATCCACAGGATGTAATAAATCAACAATCAAATGGATAATATGCATATTTATCACATGATATGCTAGTATCTCATAATGTAAAGAGAGGAGAAGAAGGGATCATTAGGTGGGAGTATTCAATAGAGATACTGACACCCCCATCACATGCCAGTGACCCCCTTTTGTAAACCCCAAAGGATGAACCTCAAGTTACATTCTTTTACTCATGAATTAAAATTCATGATTAAACCCAAATAGGTTGTACATGAAACCATTTCACGAATGCATCAACCTCTCATGATTTTTATCTTATGAAATTATTTATTAATTATTTCTTATGTGGATAACAAACAAAACATTAATATTTTAATATTACTTGAACTCTATGTAATATAATAATAAAATGGAAGTGTTAAACTATATCATTATATAATTTTATATGATATAACCAAATCATCAAGTATAATATCACCTAATCAAAACATATGGGATTAAGGATTTAGGTAATATCTACTTTAATCTCATGATATTAACAAAGCCTCATAGGCTTGGTGTCATTTCACCTTATATATTATCATATACAATAAATTGTGAAACCTTATCAGAAACTCCTTCTAGATATTTCCAATTAACTTTTGGAAAGGTATCCTTGACATGACCTTGTATTGCACCCTATTTCATACCTTGTGAATATCAATCCAATGTTCTTTTAGATAAACTCTAAAATACTTTTAGATATTATATTTGAGTCAAAATCAATTCCTATTTAGTCAAGCACAAAACATGATCACATGGGACTTTGTAGTGTGAATAAAATATGAATCACCATATCTAAGTAATAAAATAATGGCCTCTAGCAAAGAATCAATGCTACACAAACTATAAAGGGAACTAATGTGACCTCAATCAAACACCTGAATCTATATACCTATTTCAACCTGTTACATTATATATGACCATGAATTTCCATATGACACTTTTTCCTATTACATTTAGTGATAATAGGACAAAAAGTATCTAAATATCACATATCCAACTTATATCTTCTCAATTATATTAGTATAGGTTGACCAGGTTGATGAATAAATTACATGTCATTCACCTTTATGGATGAGAACATCACATACCCCTCACTCGTTTAGATAATCACATAATATATATGTTCTAGGTATGGTTATAAACATTCTGATTTTACCTCAATCGAGGACCCATGTTTCATAATCATCATACGAGAGGATAAATCCAATATTGGTTAAGATATAACTGATATCATGATTAGAAACATACCCAACTAGACCCTAATTAGCTAGTCCTCAAATATTTCATAATAAATATATCAAAGTATAATGGTTATCATGCTAGGTATCTCAAAAACCATAGGTATTGGGGTCTCTAAATATTTATCATGCATTCCTAATATACCAATGATATGGTGTATGTCACTCCAGTTGTTATACTTTATAGGTAATACATTACCCACGACCTATTTTGTGCCTTATGAGAATATTCAATATCTTGATACAAAATTTATACTCACATTAAACATAAAATTTCATCATAACCTATAATACTCTATAATGATCATTAGTTAGGGATAACTCAAAGTTGTAATTTGAGAGGCCAATTCCCATTTCACTTAACAGAATGTATATGAATATGTACATATATGCATCCAATGTGAAATAATGATGAAGTGAATATTTCCTATTGTATAACATGATAAATTTTATATTATTAAACTCTTTTAAAAATACTTAACAAAACCATATATAATGACTTGTCTAAAATATCATATATGATAGAATACCAAATCAGCCTTATGTTCACTTAAATTTTAGGGGTTTTGTTAAACTCATTAAATCTCTATGTAATTTTTATCACATCACTATGTGGCCACCTAATAAAACCTTCCCACTAAACTATTTATTAAATAAAATTTACGATGTAAGATAGTTTGAATAATTTTTATATTTATGAATCATATCCCTACTGTTATACTCATTGAACATTTTCAAACTCCTTAACTCTATAACATAAAATGTTATGATACTAATAAATTCTATTATCTACCGATAACTTTTTCTAAGTAAATCATCATCATTCATGGAACCTTTTACATCAAACATTTTCCTTGAAATATTTTTGTAACTCATATAACTATTTACACTATTACATTACCAAAACATCCTAAATTTAATTATGATATAAAGATACATTCACTTTTTAATGGTAACTAAATTTATCACTTTACATTTCTCTTTACCACTATTACATAGACACCTTTATGATATTAAATAGAAATTACTTTTAATTTTGACTGAATAATACTTTAATTGTCAAATTTGAAATTCTTATGTCCAAAACATACAGCCACTAGTCTCTTAGACACAATATTATCTTCTGAATATCATTATGAGATACACAAACACCTTTGTGTTAGGAAATGAAACTTATTTTCTATTATTAGTAATACCTAACAAATTAACCATGTCAATGATTGTGGTGGAATCTCAATTCCTCATATTTTAATAAACATCTAGATAAATTTTTTTATCATAAATAATTTTTTATACTTATCTTCTTTCAAAAAAATGTTATAGAATCTGCTGAATCATAAGCCACATGTATAGAATACATCATCTCATATTGTTCATAATAACTCATTATTATGTTAAAAATTCTATTATCATATAATATAAATTAGATAACCATACACATCCTTTTACAAGATCCACTTAATATTGATATATTCCTTTACATTAAAAACTTCAATCCAGAAACACTTTCTTCATCACATGGGTGAAAAATATAAGATTTATCAGTTATTTCATGGATTTTGAAATCTCATATATTTAAAACATTTTTAAAGTATTAATTTGGTATTATACACCCTTAAAAACTAATGAATTAATTTATATAAAACTAATACCTGAAATGGACCATATATAGTGATTCACAAACACCTGTGCATATTCCAACCAATTCCATCCTATGGAAACATTACTACTCCTTCATAATAACTGTTAGGTCCACCAGGTTAGATACCCTGAGAGGGGGGGGGGTGAATCAGGGTATGAAAGTTTAAAACAACTACCCCTATTGATCTTGTATCGCTGTTAAGAAAGACTCACTTCTCTCTCTTTCCTGTAGCAAAGTATAAACAAAAACTAAATCATGCACATGACACATCGATTTTTACTTGGTTCACCCTCACTGGGCTACATCCAAGGAGCATACACCAGCGATGTGCCGATGTACCAAATCCACTAAAATCACACTACTGTTTACAAAGTTTGGGATAGATCACTTCTATTCCCAGGCTCACTGCCTTTACAAAGTTTAGGGTCAGCTCACTGTTTTCCCAAGGGTCACTCCCTATTTCTCTCTCTCTGTCTCACTGCTGGTGGAGAGGATCAAATTCTTCCTTTTCCTTTTCTCACTACTCTAGAAAGGATCCACTCACAGTTTATATACCTTCAGGTATCTTCATTATCACTAATGAATACATCCTCTGTTGTATGTAGATGCTCTATTGAATTCCAACTTTCACCCGTAGATGAATCTCACTTTGCACCGAAGGTATCAAGCAATCATACAGCTTTCACGCAACCCTAAAAAGACTGTCATGCTTCAACTATACCTGGCACACTTCTCCAAGACGGCGTGAACTTTCTAGCACACAAGTTCAAACTGGCGCACAAGTTCACCTCAACCACTTGTGAGACACTCACTTCTTCAACTGTAAACTTGCGCGACACACCCTTTTACGCCCAAACCGATTTTAGCACGCAACTATCAACTATCGCGCTTCTTCAAATCCTGTCACGCAAGTGTCACCAAACCAACTGCGCGACACCACCTTTTCCAACTCCAAACTTTGGAAACTCACACCCTTTCTCGGCCAAACCACTTTGGACACACAACTATCAACTGGCGCACAACTTCTACTTGCGCGACCAAAACACCTGTGCGACAGGAGATCTGATTTTTTCTAAGTGTTGAACTCTCTCTCAAATGAGGAGGGGTGGTCCTCTATTTATAGGCATTCTGGACACCTTCCATGATGGTTCACAATTCTCCTCTTAGCGTGCAAGTTCCGGCGTACTAGTCTCTGTCGCCCTAGTCACTTGCGCGACCAACCCAAAACATGGGTGCCCCTTCTTCCTTTGCCATATTTTGATGCTCTGATCTTGAAAAACATATGCTGCACAATTTTCCTATCCTCCAAGACATCGGCGCGCAAATCCCTTTTCCAAAAACACTTTTCTCCATTTGTCGATTTTGTGGCCCAAAAATTTGGAAAACACTGGAAAACAGAGCCATCTTGTATCTTCTCTTTTTGAATCGCCTCCAGATAAACCATTCCTTTGTCGAAGTACATGAATCAATCATGGATCATTATCAACATCACTTGAACTTTAAATGCCACCATGAAATCCCCTTTGTCAAAAAATTTGTATGTCATGATTTTCTTTGTGAACAAACACAACACAGAGGCCCTCTTTGTCAACGAACACAATCACCTCAAAAATGATTCAATGATACCTTGAGGGATTTTTTCCCAACAATAACACCTTTAGGTTTCAATTAACATGAATGGATACTAAAAGAAACATTATCATAATCTCTAAATATATTTTCTTCTTCCATTTTAAACTTTTACCCACTTATACTATCAACACAACATAAAAAACTAGACATCATATTATTAGTTCATAATTACTCAACTCATTGATAAATAGAGATAAATATTTCTTGAATCCACCCATATTTTAATAAAATTTACAACTAAATAAATTATAAAACCAAAATAAGGCTTTGTTGATACATTAAATTTAGTCTCACATGGTCATTGTAATTTTCAGCCACATTTAGTATATGAGAGGGGAATTAAGTTCCTTTGGTAATTTTATCATCTAATGCATTTGAAACATTTTGTGAATAATTATATTATTCTATTAATAATAAATATTAACCAATTCATAAACATCAATAGTTTTTTTATTTGGGAAGGTTTTTTTTGTAGTATATATAATTTTTATTACTTAAGAACTTTTATTAAGTTACTAATTATAATAATAGCATACATTAAGGTTATCCTTTAAAAGGATTGATTTAAATGTTTAATTTAATAATGAAGATGATATTCATATACAATAAAATATTTTGTTATATGAGTATCATATTTTATAGACATTTAAAAAAGAATTTTATTAAATGGTTTCCCACTAAAATGATGACCCATTTTTAATTTCATCATAACCATTAGTGTTCTAAGATTTATATTTTATTATGCAATGAGTAAACTTTAGTTTTTATCTCAACACTTAACTCTTTAGGTAGGGAATCATCCCAATCATATCATATATGAATCTTGGATAGTTGATTAGAAAAACCATTTTTTGTCTAGATTAAGTATCTCAAGAGGGGGGTGGATTGAGTACCCAATAAATATTTCTATCCAAAACAGGCTTAAATAAAATCCCCCAATAATTAAAAATAACTGAGTTAATCAAAATAACATATCAATATAAGTTCTAATATTTTAAAAGACTTATCAAAGATTGATTAGTTCTCATTTAAAATAATTATGAAAATTAATTTAACTTTTGAAATAAATTTACTTAATCAAAACCTTATATAAAAACTAATTAAAACTAACTATAAAATTAGTTGTTTTGTTAAAATTTTAAAATAGATTCATTTTAACACATAAAACAAAAACAAAACAAAACACCCAATAGAATAAATACAAGAGGATAAATCTCAAGTCGAGACTTAATTATCCTCACTTGTAAATCACCCACTTATAGGTAGATTATATAAAATAATCTTTGATACATAGCTTGAATTAGTTATATAATGGAAGACTAGCTATCCATTCCACACATGACCTATTCCCCAAAAACAGCGGGAATAAAAAAACACAATCCACTCAGGGACCTCTTCCAAAAGCCTTGGGAAAGTAGGTGTAAATGGTTCTTTGATGACATCGAGTATCCTCCAGTTAAAGTACCAGAGATAGTGTGAGTTCTTAAAATTCATAGTAAACACACACTGCTCCCAATGTAATGCTAATAAACAGATTGAGAAAATAAATGATTTAGAGAATATATTGTTTCTTTTTCGGATATTATCTAAAGCTTGTGACTCCTTGGATGTAGCTTGAGTAGAATATTGAGTTTTGTTTATTAAAATTTCATTAGAATAGAGTGTCATGGACTTTTTTTATTCTAAATATTGGAAGGAACTGAATGAGCGATTTACTCCACTTTCTCACAGTCGTGTCTAGGAAAGATGCAACATGTAATCTCTCTGTAAGTGGTGCTCTTCAGGTTCTAAGAATATATTTTTATATCACTTCAAATGTGCATATATATCTATATATATCACTTATATCCACTCAAGGGAGTATTCTAATTCACTTAATAGCATAATGAAACAAGAATCATCCATATCCTCTACTCCTCATACTGGATGAATTACACAAACTTTCACGTATCACTGCAATAGTTTAAGAATAATCATTAAAATAAGTATCAATATTAAATTCTATAATATAGCCATTAAAAATTTTTAATTCAAATTAAATAGAAACAATAGTGATGGCTCTTTTGAATGGTGAGATAACTCTGGTGGTGACTTGAGCTAGTGGTGATTCAGGCCAATGGTGAGTCATCTCGATGGTATGTTATTTCATCATTTTGTAAAGTTTCTATTTTGATGTTATTTTATCTTCATATGGGAATCTTATCTAATGATAGGTTATTTCGACACTTAGCCAAATTTTTATCCTAGCAATGACTCATCCCTGAGGGTTAGTGTTTTAAACACTTTGTAAAATTCCCTGGTCCCAGGGAGATTCATCCCCTGATGGTGAGTCTTTCCAATAATTTGATAAAAATAAATTCTGATGGTGACTCATTGATGATGATGGGTCATTCCATTAGCCAAATTTTCATCCTTCTAGAATCCAAAATGGTGAGTCATGTATGGTGGTGGGTATTTCCACCACTTATTCTGATTATTCTAATCTCCATTATAACATACAGTGCTACCATAAAACAAAAAACTCATTAATAACATAAGAAACATGATTTGGTGATCATTAAAATAAGGGTTCCAATAATATCCCCCTTTTTAATGATCACAAATCATGGAATTTTATACACATTGTATTGAAGGTATGTAGATATTAAATAGTATAATAGATAAATAAAAGAAAATATTAAAGGAAGGATGGTTCCAATGGAAAGAATTTACATATATAAAATTACAAGGAATATCATTAATGAAGATATCACAGGATAGTATTACTATTAGAACAGTAGAATCGGTGGTATAAAAGAAACATTTGAAAATAATATAAAGGATAGTATCAAAGACACATCACTATAAAATGAATAAATAAATACTATAGATTCATTATCCTCCTTTTTGGATTATCAAAAAGTGAAAATAAAACTAGAAATGCATATAAATAGAATAGTAATTACAAGATAATTGACATTGAAAAATCAAATTATGTACATAAAAAAGTTAAAAAATTATACAAAAAATATCCTTATCAAAGACTAAAATCCTAATGTCAATTATTTTAATGATGAGTGGAAGGATCAAGTGGTTCTTTTCCCTTAACCTTATCAGAACTAAAATATTCAGTAGCAAAGGCTGAGGTAACTATAGGGGTGCATATAGGTATATCAAGTAGATAAGGAGTCTCTATGGTAATGATAGGCCTAAAATAGTAGACTACTTCTCTGGGAGTGAGGCTGATGGGATGGAAATGATCAAGGGTGAATTAGGACATATGTTTAAAACTGGACTTACGAATTCTAGATCAGAAGATGGAGGGGTGAGATGAGTAGTAACCAGAATGACATCCTAAGCTACCACTATAGTTCCAGAAACATGGATAAAGGGTTTCATCAAATTTATTAAGTCTATAATTATATTTCAACCCCTTTCCATAACATCAAAGAAATCATTTTTCTCTTCCATATCTACCAGGAGCATAAGAGTCATGACCTTCAACTGATTCACTTTATATTGAAAAGCTTAAGTCACTGGAGGAATCTTGAGATTCACAATATTGAACTTGAAATGAGCATTCATGTCATGCTTAGTATAAATCTGATAAAGGTAATACTTTATGAACTTTGTGATTGTATAATTGTTAATTTACATATCCTTCTTATATTCTCTAACCATTATAAGTACATGATCACTATTATTCCTAATTATTCTCAAGCTTTCCTGAGGTAAGTCATGTACATATTCTGAAGCACTATGAAGATATTCTCTAACCACTCACCTAATCGACTCAATATCAAGAGTAGGAAGTAGATCATTTTACATAGAATCTATAGAATAATATTCTCTACCTTCTCTAAAAAAGTATCCATAGTATCTGTAAAGGAATATCTCATCACATCCATGGTGGATCTCAAGGTTTCCAACTCATTGGCTAACCTCATCTTCTCTATTTACACTTCTTGGATGTGATGCATCATTTTTGGATGAATATGATGTATCACAAGCTCAAAAAATACCTAAAATCACTCTCACTAAGTTTAGAGACAAGAGGTTCTTAATTTCTCAATATTAAACAAAAATCAATGAGCATACTTTCTATGAAGGATTCCAAGTTAGATTTGGATACTGATTTTAATGGCATAGATGCAATGGTAGGTGCAACAATTATCTCAATAGAAGGTGTACACACATCATAAGAAAAGCTCTGAAATTACATTACATCATCAATATAATCTCTTAAAGATCCTCTAGGATCCATTAATTCTTGACTAGTAGGTCTCTTATTACCTAGATCTGAGTAGTCGACACTAAGTCTAACATACCTTGGGAACTTATCCCTTTTCTCAAGAATTGGATTCATCAAACTGATATAATACTTGAAATAATTATTAACTGTAGTCTCTGTAGCTATAGACTCAAAAAAGGCAGGTAAAACATCCATATGCTCAATATTTTTCTGTACAACAATAGTCTTCTCAACTAAAGCAATCCTATCCTCCATCTTATTATCAATTGACTATTAAAAAATAGTCTCCTCAGCTACCTCCTGCACATCAGTTGTAGGAATACCATAATCATCAAAAATATGGAGAATTTCTAGACTTAAGGATTCACCCCCCTTAATATATACTTCCTTCTCATTCGTAGGATCAATCTTTCTTCAGATATAGAGACAACTGACAATATTGGATAAAAGATAAGTAACTAAGGAATTTCAACATACTAATATCTAATGTAGTTATCAAGACCAACATGGTCTGAACCACCATCATTATCATTTCCATATCATTTTCCATCAATATTTCTATCTCCATTTCCATTTAAATTTTACTCATATTCTCATCCTCCTCCTTATTCTTCATCACCATTATCACCACTTCTATTTTATCCAGAGGACATAGAAGTTCTCTTGAATTTATCTTCACTATAAACTTTGGTTTCCTCTTCCTCACTTTATTATTTTAAGAGAATATATATGACAAGGATAGACCTAGGTGAGATAGGAGAACCATATTTAATGGTAGGAGAACTCTTAGTCATGTCTAGTTCACTAACTTCATCAACTGAAAATACCTCCTCCTCATCTCTTGATGTAGTAGCCTCTGCTACTTACTTATCTGAATATTCAACCACCTCATCTGGGTCTAAGCTAGGATCCATAAGATTCCTCAATCTATTTGGATGATCAACTAGATTGAAGTAATTATATATACTTTCACCATAATCAACCCACTGTTTCTTCTTGGTGTCCCAAATGATATTCATCCTTTTTAAAATGACTCTTGTGATGAAAAGACCTCCACACTTTACAACTATTTCTTCTCCTTCATCTACTAGTCCCTTGGCCTCTAACATGGATGCGATAAAATTAGGGTAGATTGGAGAATTTAACCTCAAAGATTTCACATTTTCATCATATGAGTCATCATGTATTTTCATATATTGATATTTTATCCTGTCTATATAAGAAAAAAAGATAAACATCTTGATACCTCATTGTAAAAAAATCACCTTTCATGGGGAATAACATATGTTGGATAAACTTGTAAAGTAGGTTACATTCACCATCATCATCAGTAGAAACGAGTATTCTCACTATCCCATTTCTAGTTAACTCTTCCAATGAATCCTGATAAACAAAGTTATCATTATCATCAGGAATAGTTCTTTGATAGTCATTTGAGACACCTTCATGAGGTAATCTGAAACATCTATCTCATTGTATTGAAGAAAAGACAACTTCTCTTCTATTTATTTCTCTTCTTACCCAATATTCTTCCTCTTAAAAACTAAACTCTATATATTGACAAAATTGGTGCACAAACCTAGGATAGAATGGTCTCTCGTTAGAATAAAACCATTCCAACCATCCCTAGTCTGATTTAACTCTTAGAACTAAAGAATTTATTTACATTAACCATTAAGCATGAACTTATTTTTCCAGAAGACCAAATCTCTTCACAAGCACTGGGTTTATTGTCTCAATAGCAGAATGATTGGCCTCCCCTTTTTACTTATTTTAAGGATGCAACTCATTCAGAAAAAATTGAGTGGCTCTATTAACTCTAATCATGAAGATAATCTCAGAAGTTTTGGGATAAGGCGATAAAAGGACAAGGTTCTAGAGAGAAAAGGGTAGTGGTGAGGTTCGAGAGAAAACATGTGAGGAAGTGAGAGTGTTGAAATTATAAAGGTGTCTAATTTATATCATTTAGGGATTTTTATAATGAAAATATAAAAACAAAATAAAATTTGAATCATATAAGAATTAAATAAATAACTTGTTAAAATAAATTAAAACAACGGTTTAAAAATTGACAAAAAAAATTAACAATGGAATATTGTTACCAATAATGGGTAAAACTCAATGGTGGGTAAAACTCAAAAGTTGGTAAAACTCAACTGTGGGTAAAAATAAATGGTGGGTAAAACTAAAAAGTTGGTAAAACTCAACATTTGGTTCTAGAAAATTAAAATTGTCCCAAATTAATCATGCCTGACTCATTTTTGATGTTGTTCATTCTCTCAGAATTTAAAGGCGTAGTGAAAATATTAGCACGTTGATGTTCTATTCAAATGTATTAAAGAGTTATATCACCCTCTTGAAAATGGTCTCTCGAAATATGATTTCTTATATCAATATGATTTGTTCTAGATTGATATATAGGGTTATTAGAAATGTTTATAACACTTGTGTTGTCACAATTGTTAAGGAAATTAAATAATTGATATCCATAGTTTATCCATTTGTGTTTCATCCAAAATATTTTTTCACACCAGCTAGCTGTAGATTTTTATTTTTCTCAGAAATATACAATTCAATATAATTTTATTTATTATTACACCAAGATAGTAGAGATTTTTTTGAAAGATGAAGTGATCCAAATGTTCTTTTAAAATCTAACTTACAACCATCAAAATAAGCATTTGAAAAACTAACTAGGTCAAATCCTTGTCCAATAGAATAAAATATTCCTAAATTGGTAGAAAAATGAGGTATTTAAAAATCCTTTTTACAGATTCTAAGTGTGAATATTTTGGGTTTTCTTGAAAATGAGCACACATACACACACTAAACATAATGTCAGTTTGTCTAGTAGTTAAGTAGAGAAGATTTACAATAATACATATTTAATTAGTTTGATCCACTAATTTCTAAACTTCATCAAGATCCAATTTATAGGTGGTACTCATAGGAGTATAAATACTCATAGTTATATCCAAATTTAAATGTGTTAAAAGGTATTTCATATATTTACTTTGATTTAAAATAATTTCTTCTTTATTTTGAAAAATATGAAAACAAAGAAATAATTTTAGTTCACCCATTAAATTGATTTCAAATTCATTTTTCATCATTTTGAAAAATTTGTACATAAATAATTTTTATAAGATCTAAAAATAATGTCATCTATATTGTAGGATCAAAATAAGAATGTAGATGCTCAATATACAAAAGGGGGGGTGAATTGTATATTTTAAAAATTCCTTTGGAACTTTTAAAAGTTAAGTTTAACAAGGTTAAACAAACATTCACAAGACCTCTTAAAGAAAACTTTTCTCTTTTTCTTAAAATAAATATTCTACCTTAAAGAGTATAGAATATGAAATATAATCAGAGTAACAGAATTAAAAAGTATAAGAAAGTTATACTTTCTAACTTTAATAAAGTTAAGATACAATAGAGGAATTAAGACAACTTGTAAAAGAAAATAGGTAACAATAGGATTCTTTTAACCCAAAGGGAAGGGTATCCAACAAACTTGGATAAAGGTTCCTTGATTTATAAATTCAAGAAATTTTGTCTTACCTAAACCCAGGTAAGCCCTAAATTCGAAGATCGGTATCTATCTTTCTGACCCCGCAAGCCCTCTATTTAGAAGGAAATCGACACCTCTGTCTTCCAAACCCGGAAGCCCACGATCAACACGATTGGAGTATGCACTAAGAAAGTCTGAAAAAGTTGTTCAAGCCCGAACAAGTTATTCACGACATCCGCATGAATAACTAAGAGTTGTAAGAGCTTCTCTCTCTAGAAATAACTTCACAAGCTTGTTCACTATCAATTCAAAGTCATCCTACTTTGATCGTTCAAATGGGATTGTATTTATAGGAAACATTTCCCAACGGTCGGGTCCTCTCCAATGGTTATAATTTCCTTAAATTTTGGAGGGACATGGACACATGGAAAACATACAATGGTTAGGTTGTAACAGATTGTATGACATCGTTTCAAGTAACAGAAATGATGTTAAGTTAAAGATAAATGTTAGGTATAATAAATCTTGGAATCCGATATCATTAGAATGATACATTAGTCAATTCTAACATTATCAAGAAAATGTAATCTTAAGAAATCAGAAAAACAGATTCTTAGAAATAACATTCTCAAGAGAATGGAATCATAAAATCGGAGTCACATATACACCAGAATCGGTATTGAAAAATCAGCCTCACATATACACCAAAATCGGTATTGAAAATCAGCATCATATATACACCAGAATCAGTATTGACAATCGGCATCATATATACACCGGAATCGGTATTTAGAATCAGCATCATATATACACCAGAATCGATATTGACAATCGTCATCATATATACACCGGATTCAGTATTGAAAATCGGTATCATATATACACCGGATTCGGTATTGACAATCGTAATGACAGATATTGAAAACATAACTAAATGGAAAATCGTAATGACAGATCTTAAAAACATAACTGAATGGAAAATCGTAATGACAGATCTTGAAACCATAACATAATGGAAAATCGTAATGATAGATCTGTAAGCATAACGGAATAATAATTACAGATCTTAAGAAAAATACAGAACTTAAAAAAATATTCAGAACATAAGAAAAAGTGTTTGTGATTTTGAAAACATAAAACCATAAGGAATGGAGAAGTCATAAGATATCCTTATTGACTCAATAATCTCCCCCTTTTTAGAAACCACAAACAACTTTTCTAAGGAAGAATATATTGACCTATATAATCATGTAAGAAAAACTTATCTCCCTCTTTGGATGAGATTATAAATGAATACAACTAACTCCCCCTTAGGTCATGTTTCCCAAGGATCATATTCTTGATCTTCAAAGTCTGGGTTTTCTTAAGGGAATAACTCCCCCCTAGATAAACATTTCTTTTTGAAAAAAATACACCCCCTTACTTGCCTTTCTTTCCAAACTCCCCCTTACTTGCCTTTCTTTCCAAACTCCCCCTTAGTAGATTCTCCCACTCGGAGATTAAATTGTTCCTTTAAATAAATTCCCCCCCCCCCTTTGTGATTTTCAAAAAAGAGGGAATGAAATTGAGAAGTATAAGATGTACCTGAAAGGTTAATCAAGCATATATTCAAAAAAAAAAGATATGCAAGAAATTTCATAAGAGAATTTTAGAAATAAGGTTTATATTACAAAAAAACATCAGAATGCAAATAAAAGTCATCCACTCTTCTTCTGCTCAGATAACATCTTCTTTATTAGGGATTTGAGCTTCTTGAATTCCTTATGATCATCTTGAAACTTTTTAAACATGATCTCCTGATCCTGTTTCTTCTTTTCTAAAGCCAAAATCTTTTCCTCTTGAGCAGCAACCTCTTTCTCTAATTCATCTCTGACTTCCTTTTCACTACTAACAGATCGAGCAACAGAATTGAGTTGACTACCCTTCTCAGATATTGAAGCCTTAACTTTCTGGAATTTAGTTTCACAGGAATTAAAAGATACCTTTGTTGAATCATTGAAATCACCAAACTGCCTGATCTCTTCATTGATGGTTTTGGTGCGGTTAAGAACTTTCTTACAAGTAACCTTCTGGTCTTTGTAATCAATCAAAAGATTACTGAAGTCTTTTTCTTTCTTGACAACCATGTCCATAAGAATATTGGTCGATTTCACCTTTTGGTTCAGGGTTTCTTGCGTCATTTGACTATGGGCATCTATGTTTGTAAGAACAAGAATAATGCTGACTAACTTTCTCAAAGATAGCATAACAAAATAATTTTCAACAAATGAAGAGGACTCGGTTCCTAAAACATATTTTCCTTTCTCAACTCCTCTTGGGGTTAAGGAATATTGTCTCTCTATTCTCTTGGAGTACTTCTGAGGCATTTCTTTATCAGATGAGGAAACCATGACACTCTTTCCTTTGAGAGAATTTCGAATAAGAGATTGTTCATCTGTAACTTGGATAACATTAAGATCTCCCTGTTCATCTTCTTTCTCTTGAAACTCTTCTTCTTCATCACTTTGATGTTCATCCTCTTCTTTATCTTCTTCTTCTACTTCAGTTTCTTCCTCAACTTCTACTTCTTCTTCAACTTCTACCTCTTCTTCGACTTGTTCTTCTGAAACAGATTTGGAAACTGAATTCGATGGAGTTCCAATATAATCTTCCACATCTCTTAGAATATCATCATCATCTTCTTGGACAATCTGATCTTCTTCTTCTTGAACAGGTTCTGATAAAGATAGAACTTTCTTGGATTTTTGGATTTCTGGAGTGGCCACTGGTTTCTTATGAGGTTCCATAATTTGTTGAGATTTCTCTCTACAGCTTTTAGTAGAGACTGATATACTTGAGCTTCCATATATTTCTTCTTCAATATATTCTCCTTCTTTTCTTTCTCTATAATTTTAGCTTGCTTGATTTTCAAGGCCTTAGCCTCTGTGGGATTCAAGCCAAAATAAGGATCTCATTCCTTTCTGGTGGTTCCCATTTCTCTCCACTTTGCAACTGTTTCATCTGAATAAGCTTTTGGTTTCTTATCAAGAGGCGTTTCTAAAGCCGGAACAGTAGGAACTGGTACTGGTAAGCTTGGTTCATCAAGTTTTCTATTCTTAGATACCGGATTTGAAGATTCTGGAACATCACCCTTGTTTTGGACAACTATTTATTCAAAGATTTTGGATTCTGAAATAAATTTTACTTTCATCCTCCTTAGAGTGTCGTCACTGAGCAAGAAAACCTTGAACGACTTCGAGACTAATCAACAAGGAACATTTATTTCTTGAAGACACATAACTATTATCCTTGATATAGTTGTTTGGTACATAAGGATATGAGATCTGATGGTTTTACTTTTTATTTCTTGGATGGTGAGAAAGATATACTTCACCAAGTTGATCTTCCTTAGGTTAAAAAGGAAGTCTAAGAGAAAGATATCACATATCTTTAAAGAATCCTTATCTCCCTTTCTTGGAATAAGAAATCCATGCATCTAGAGAGAAACCATTTTGTGATTTGTTGAGAGATTCATGATATTTGGATTCTTAACAAATTTGAGACCAAGAAAATCCAGAGCCTTGGATTTTTCAAGAGAACCTTCCTTCTCGGGAAGTTTTTGAGAGCGTAGAAGAGCTTCTCCTTCATAAGGAACGTTGAGAACATTTTCTGCCTTCTTGTAAGGGAATATATATGACTTATCATAGCATTTAAATTTAAATAGATCCTTACCATCCTTTTGAAAGAAAGAAATAGATTCGTAGAATTGAATATGGAGATCAGGTTAGATTGGATCCTGAGATTTCTCCTTATCTACACAGACGCTTTCCCATCCATTACATCTTATCACCTTAGAAATAAGAAAGTTGTATTTTTCAAAGAACATAGGACATACCAACCTTTATCAAAAGTTTGACCAATCCTTTATCTCCTTGCTAGCCTACATCTGATCTGCAGAGGATTCCAGAGTCATTCGGAGAAAGAGAACTTCAGAACGAAAGCTTTGATGGCAACAGAACTTTGGTACTGAGATCAGTAAGGATGGTTCAATACTTGAGAATGAGATACCCCTTATATAGACATTGATATGACTTTTCAACTTCCATGAGATAATCAAATGGCTAACAATAACCAGATCTGATATGATGGTTGAGGATAAATGTTGAAAATATAAATTCCGATCTTTTGAAGTAAGATAAACCATAATTTAAGAAATTTTGAAATATTGAAAACTAAAACGTAATATAGAGTAAGAAAGATTCCCTTTGGGAATACTCTGAGAGATTTATTGGTGTTAAGATTTTTTTTGGGAATTTTCAAATCCAAAATTTTCAAATCTGAAATTTTCAAATCCGAAATTTTCAAAACCAAAATTTTCAAATCCTAAATTTTCAAATCCGAAATTCTTAAAACCGAAATTTTAAATCAGAAATTTTCAAATCCAAAATTTTCAATTCTGAAATTTTAAAATCCAAAATTTTCAAATCTGAAATTTTCAAATCCGAAATTTTAGAAATCTAAAATTTTGTTTTAAAGAGAAATCATATGTACTCCCCCTGAAATAAGGAGTAATTTAATGTTAGGAGATGATTTAAACAAGAAGTAGATATGAATTATTACCTTACAGAAATCATTCCTAGCTTCTGTTTATTGTATTCAAATCTATCAGAAGGTAGAGGATTTGTGAAAATATTAGCAAGTTGCTGTTGCGTTCCAATGAATTGAAGAATGGTATCTCCTTTAAGTGTGTGATCCCGAAGAAAGTGATGTCTAATATCTATGTGCTTTGCATGAGAGTGATGTGCAAGGTTTTTACTTAGGTCAATGGAACTTGTGTTATCACAGATAATTTGAGTCTTAGTAAAACTCATACCATAGTCTGTGAGTGTGTGTTGCATCCACAACACTTGAGCACAACAACTTCTAGCTGCTACATATTCAGCTTCAGTATTGGAAAGTGCCATAGAGTGTTATTTCTTACAAGAACAAGAAACCAAGGAATATCCTAAGAAACGACAAGTTCTGGATGTACTTTTTCTATCCATTTTACAACCACCAAAGTCAGTATCCAAAAAACATTTAAGTTCAAAATCATTTCCAGAGGAATAAAATAGTCCCAAATCCAAAATTCCTTTTAAATACCGGAAAATTATTTTTACGGATTTTAAATAGGATTCTTTAGGATTTTCTTGAAATCTTGCACATAAAAATACAGAAAACATTAAGTCAAGTCGACTAGATATTAAGTATATTAAACTTCCTATCATCCCTCTATAAGATGTTTGATCTACAGGTTTCCCTGATTCGTCAATATCAAGAGTATTAGAGGTTCCAATAGGAGTACTTATACTCTTAGTGTTATCATACCCGGAATTCATTAAAAGATCTTTGATGTATTTATTTTGAGATATGCAAGTTCCCTCTCATTTTTGAGAAATTTCAAAACCAAGAAAAAATGTTAACTCACCCATAATACTCATCTCAAACTCAGATTTCATAAGATTCACAAAGGAATCAGTTAAGGATTGTTGAGTTGATCCGAAGATGATGTCATCAACATAAATTTGAAAAATCAAAACATCTTTATTATTTTTCTTAATAAAAAGGGTTGGATCAGTAGTTCCCTTAACATAGTTATTTTGAAGCAAAAATCCTGAAAGTCTATCATACTAAACTCTAGGGGCTTGTTTAAGTCCATATAAAGCTTTGGTAAGTTTATAAACATGATTATGATATTTTGTATCTTCAAATCCATGGGTTGATCTACATAGACTTCCTCCTGTACTTAACCTTTAAGAAAAACAGACTTCATGTCCATTTGATAAAGTTTAAAATTAAAGAATGCTGCAAAGGATAGAATAATATGAATAGATTCTAGTATCGCTACAGGAGCATAAGTTTCTTCATAGTCAATGCGTTCTTGTTGATTATAGCCTTTTGCAATCAATATTGCTTTATTTCTGACAATGACTCCATTTTCATCACATTTGTTTCTAAAAACCCATTTTACTCCAATAACAGAAGTTTTCTTAGTTTTTTTAACCAAGGTCGAAACTTGGTTCCTTACGAATTCATTGAGTTCATCTTGCATAGCCTTTATCCAATCTTCATCACCCAAGGCTTCTTTAGGAGTCTTTGGTTCAAATTGGGAAAGAAATGCAACATGTTCAACTTCATTCCTTAAAGAACTTCTAGTTCTTACTGGTTGATTAACATTTCCAATGATATTATCACTAGGATTATTCCTAAGTAAAAACTAACTTAGATTTTGAAAAACATTTTCATCAACATAAGGTAGAAAATATTCAGGAGTAAATGTCTTAGAAACATTTTCTTTAACATTAACCTTGTCTGAAAAATCTTCTATCAAAGGTTGGTGATCAATTTTAGAAAATATATAAGAAAAAGATTCAGAATTTTTGAAAACAAAAGGATCATTTCCATCAAAATTAACATGTACTGTTTCTTCCACAGTGCAGGTGTTTTTATTAAAAACTCTATATACCTTAGAGTTAGTAGAATAACCTAAGTAAATTCCTTCATTGGACATGGGTGCAAATTTATGTAAGTTATCCTTGGTATTCAAGATAAATACTTTGCAACCAAAATTTTTTAAGTAAGATAATTTTGGTTTTCGGACAGTCCATAACTCATAAGGTGTTTTATTAAGAAATGATCTTATAAAAATTCGATTTATAATATACCAAGCAATACTTACATCTTCTGTCCAAAAATGTTTGGCTATAGAATATTTACTCAATATGGTTCTAGTCATCTCTTGAAGAATGTAATTTCTCATTTCTATAACACCATTTTGTTGAGGTGTTCTTGGAGCTGAGAATTTGTGAGTAATACCTTATTTACTACAAAAAGTTGGAAAATCATAATTTTCAAATTCTCCACCATGATCACTATGAATAGTTATCAATGGTAGGTTTTTCTCATTTTTAACCTGAGATCTAAAAATATTGAAATAAGAAAAAGCTTCAGATTTCTTTGTGAGAAAATAGACCCAAGTAAATCTAGTGTAGTCATCGACTATGATAAAAACATAGTATTTTCCTCCAATACTTCCAGTTTGTGTTAGACCAAATAATTCCATGTGCACTAACTGTAAGGCATTAGAAGTCGTAACTTCACTTATAGATTTAAAGCTATATTTATGTTGCTTTCCATATTGACAAGGATCATAGACTTTTGAAGAATCAAACTTAAGTTCCGGTAGATCCTAAACAAGTTTTTTCATAGAATGTTTATAGAGATTCCTTAAGTTATAGTGTCCTAGTCTCCTATTACAAAGCCATGATTGGTCTTCAAATGAACTAAGGCAAGGTAGATCTTCACTTCTAAGGTCTTTTAGGATTAAAGTGTACACATTATCATGCCGAAGGGTAGAGACAATAAACTAATCCTTGGAATTGTGAACTAAACATTTATCATTTCTAAAATTCACAAGGTCACCATCATCACATAATTGACTTATGATAATGAGGTTGTGCCTAAGGCCTTTTACAAAAATAACATTTGAAATAATAGATTTTATAAGAAGAATAATATTACATATACTGACAATTTATCCTCGAGAGTTATCACCAAAAGTTACCTTTCCACCTTTAGTCTTTAAAATATTTTTTAAATAGTCTATGTTACTAGTAATGTGCCAGGAACATCCACTATCCATGTACCATATATTTTTGGTACTTTTTTCAGTTTCCTAAAAAATAAAGAGTTAGGTATTCGGAATCCAAACATGATTGGATACGGAACTATTAGATAACAAAGATTTGGGTAACCATATTTGTTTGAAAAAACAAGCTTTATGAAACCCAAGAGATTGAACTCTATTTAAAGAATAATTTTTCTTCCAATGCCCACCACTTTGTAATTTAGTACAAAAAGGAGCTCTAGAAGGAAAAAAATAATTGTTTTTAAAAATAGGGTTTTCATGAGAATAACCTAAACCTTGATTATTACCATGAGGTCAGATATGAGAATACATCTTTTAAAAATTTTCCTTACCAGAAGTGAATTTTTCAAAAAGTTTCTTCAAGGAAAATTTCTCAGATTGTAGTCTTAGAAATAAATTATTATCCTCAAGAATAATAGATTCAGAGTTACGTTTATCCTTTAAAACATCTTTTTCTAAAAGCAGATTTTTAAGATCCTCCGAAAGTTTATCCTTCTTAGAATTAACTTCCTTAATTTTCTTAGAAGGATTTTCTAAAACATCATTTTTCTCATCAAGATCTTTGGAATGATCTAAAATTTCTTTTGTTAAAATAGATTCTCTAGAATTTTATTTATCAAGTTTCTTAGAAACTTTACAATTTCTTTTCTCAAGAAACTTAACAAACCTAGATACCTCTTCATAAGAAGGAAAATCATTATCATTATCTGATGAAGAAGATTCTTCATCTAAAGAAAAATCTCTATCTGGAAAATATTCATTTAAAGACATATTGGTTAAGGATTCAGCAGTTCGTACCTTAGCCATAAGACAATAATTTTGAAATGGAGCTCTGGATATTAGACCAATATTCTTTTGTCTAGAGGATTCATATTCTAAAGATTCATCAGAAGAATCTCCACCACTGGCACTCCAAGTGTCATTATCTTTCAAGACTTTCTTATGATTTGTTCAGTAGAACTTCTTCTTGATTCTCTCATAATTCTTATCTTTATTTTCTCTCTTCTTAAGCAAGGAACAATCAGGTCTAAAATGAACAGTTCTTCTACAATCATAACAAGTCACTTCTCCATCTTTCTGACCTTTTACATCTTTCTTTTTGTATCTGTATTGAAAGTCTTTCTTCCCTACTATCTTGTTCATACTTCGAGCAAGATTATATAATTCATTTTTAGAATGTTCACTTTCACGGGATTCAGATTGTACAACAACCATCTTATACTTAGATCTTGTAATCTGATCACGAGTCTAGGATTTCACTTGATTGGAGGTGGTTGTAAAAGCTACACTTCCATTACCATTATTCTTCTTGATATTATCAGCATCTCTTTTCATTCTAGTCTCGTGTTGAAGAAGAGTTCCAAAAATTTCATCAAGAGTAATCTGTGAGACTTTTGTATTCTCATATATAGCAGTTCTTTTTGATTCCCACTCATTTGGCATGATGTCTATAATCTTGTCCACAAGTGCCTTATCATCCAAACCTTTTTCACCCATGGATTTTAAGCTGTTTATGATGGTCATATATCTATATTGTACCTTAAAAACTGGTTCTCCATAAAGAAATCTAAAACTACGATACTCAGCCCTGAGCATAGCTCTTCTTGTTTCAATAACTTTGGAAGTTCCAAAATGAGTAACTTCAAGATTCTTACAGATACTATTTTCAACTTCACAAGATGATATCGGAATGTAAATATTTCTTGTCATGGAAAAAAGTAAAGTATTTCGTACCTTAAAGTTCAGATGATATTCTGTCTTTTCTGCATTAGTAAAACTTCTAAGCTCCTTATCAGAAATCTTATAATCTCCAGTTAACATAATGTAGGTGTCAACACCTATGTTGATCACAAAGGTCTTTATTCTGTCTCTCCAGTACTCATAGTCATTTCCATCAAAGATTGGTGTTCTATTAGGATTGAGATTATCTAAATATCCAACATGAATGCCTGCAATACTAAAAAGATATTTCTTTCCACAAAACTTATTAGTAGAAAAAGTTTAAGAACAAATATGAAGAACTTAAGAAAAGGAAAACCTGAGCAAGAAAACTTATATGTGGATATAAGTATTTCAGAGACCTGCTCTGATACTAATTGTAGGATCGAAATAAGAATGTAGATGCTCAATATACAAGAGGGGGGGGGGGGGTGAATTGTATATTTTTAAAATTCATTTGGAAATTTAAAAAGTTAAGTTTAACAAGGTTAAAAAAAATTCAAAAGACCTCTTAAATAATCCTTTTCTATTTTTCTTAAAAAAATATTCTACCTTAAAGCGTATAGAATCTGAAATATAATCAGAGTAACAAAATTACAAAGTATAAGAAAGTTATAACTTTAACAAAGTTAAGATACAACAGCGGAATTAAAACAACTTTTAAAAGGAAAAAGGTAACAATAGGATTATTTTAACCCAAAGAGAAGGGTATCCAACAACCTTGGATAAAGGTTCCTTGATTTATACTTTCAAGAAATTATATATTACCCAAAACCAGGTAATACCTCAATCTGAAGATCGGTATTTGTCTTGCTATCCCTGAAATCCCTCGATTTAGAAGGAAATAGGAACCTCTGTCTTCCAAACCAGGAAGCCCACGATCAGCATGATCGAAGTCTGCACTAAGCAAGTCTAAACAAGTTGTTCAAGCCCCAACAAGTTGTTCATGAAATCTGAAAAAAATCATTGAGAGTTGTAAGAGCCTCTCTCTCTATAAATCACTTCACAAGCTTATTCACTGTCAAGTTGAATTAATCCAACTTTTCTCATTCAAATGGGCTTGTATTTATAGGCAAAATTTCCCAACGGTCGGCTCCTCTCCAATGGTCATATTTTCCTTAAATTTCAGAGGGACCTGGACACATGGAAAACATATGACGGTTAGGTTGTAATAGATTGTATGACATCGTTTCAAGTAACATAAACAATGTTAAGATAAAGGTAAATTTTAGGTATAAGAAATATTGGAATCCGATATCATTGGAATGATACATAAGAAATTCTAACATTATCAAGAAAACATAATCTTAAGAAATCAGGAAAAAGGATTCTTAGAAATAACATTCTCAAGAGATCTGAATCATAAAATCAGAGTCACATATACACCGGAATCATTATTGAAAAATTAGGATCACATATACACCGGAATCGGTATTAAAAATCGGAATAATATATACACCAGAATCAGTATTGACAATCGACATCATATATACACTGAAATCAGTATTGACAATCAGCATCATATATACTCCAGAATCAGTATTGACAATCGGCATCATATATACACCGGATTCGTTTGTGAAAATCGGCATCATATATACACCAAATTTGGTATTGACAATCGTAATGACAGATATTGAAAACATAACTGAATGGAAAATCATAATGACAGATCTTAAAAACATAAATGAATGGAAAATCGTAATGACAGATCTTGAAACCATAACTAAATGAAAAATCGTAATGATAGATCTATAAGCATAATGGAATGATAATTCCATATCTTAAGAAAAATACAGAAGTTAAAAAATATTTAGAACTTAATAAAAAGTGTTTTTGATTTTCAAAACATAAAACCATAAGGAATTTAGAAGTCATAAGATATCCTTATTGACTCAACATATATAAATTTGAACAACTAAAACAGCTTTTGGAATTATTTTTATAAATAGGATTGTATTGGCTATACTTTTGAAAATCCTTTTTAAATAAGAAAAGAGTTGAGCCTATCATACCAAGGTATGGGAGCCTATTTAAAACCATATAAATATTTTATTAACATGAAAAAATGATTTGGAAAATGGGGATTTTGAAATATAGGGGATTGTTCAACAAAAACATCGTTAACTATATAACCATTCAAGAATTCACTTTTGACATCCATTTGATATAGTTTGGAGTATATATATATTTCAAAGGATATAAGTATTCTAGTAGATTCATGTTTGCATATTGGTGAAAAGGTTTATTCATAGTCTATACCCTCTTCTTCACTATACCATTGTCCAACTAGTCAAGCCTTATTCTATACTATTGTACAATATTCATCAACCTTGTTTCTAAACACTAATTTAGTGCCTATAGTAAAGGTGTTGTTGGGTCTATCAAATATTTACAAAAATTCATTTGTTTCAAATTTATTAATTTCTTTTTTCATATCCATTAACCAAAATTCATCATTAACTACATCATTGATGTTCTTAGGTTCAACCCCTGATAAGAAAGCTTCATGTTTATCCTTGTTTCTTAGAGAATATATAGTTTGTGTACCTCTATCTAAGTCTCCTATAATAGAATCTAAAGTATTGTGTTTCAAAGTCTTGAAATCTCTATATAAAGAAGGGTTGGTCACTTCACAGTCCTCTACAGGTTCAGGTTCTGGAAGTTTCTCAAAACTGGATGATTTTTATGCCTGTTTTACAACAGAATAAGAAGGTTTGTAATTAAATTTCAAGGTGGATAAATCATCCTGAAGATTTTATAAAGGTGTTTTAGGTTTATGTGTATCTATATCATTAAATTATATATGAACATATTCTTCCATATTCTTGGATATTTTGTTAAAAATTTTATAAGATTTACTAGAAGTTGAATAACCTAGGAAAATTCCTTCATTACTTTTGGAGGAAAACTTGTCAATATTATCATCAGTGTTAAGGATAAATTCTTTGCAACCAAAAACACTAAAGTAATTAACCTTATTATTTATACTATTATAAAGTTCATTAGGGTGTTTATTCAGGATAGGTCTAATTAAAACTCTATTAATTATATAATAGGATGTGTTCACATCCTCTTCCCAAAATTATACAAGCAATTCATATTCATTAATCATTTTCCAGGATATCAATTGAAGTATTCTATTCCTTATGTATACAACTCCATTATTCTAAGGGGTTCTCAGAGAATATAATTTATGATTATAGCCATTTTATGAGAAGAAGGATTCAAAGTCTTGATTTTCGAACTCATGACCATGGTCACTTCTTAAGGTCTTAATTCTAAGTCCATTTGGGTTTTCTATACATTTATCATACTTCATAAAATAAGAACAAACTTCACTTTTGTGAGATAAAAATAATATCAAAGTATACCTAGAAAAAAGCATCTAGAAGTATATAGACATAGTTATTACCATTTAAACTAGAAACTCTAGATGGTCCAAGAAAATCCATGTGAATCAAATCAAGGGGTTGTGAAGTTAAAAATTATTTATTTAATTTAAAATAAAACTCGTGTTGTTTCCCTTTTTGACAAGGGCTACAGAAGTTGTCATTTGGGAATTCAATTTTGGGTAGATCCTTGAATAACACTTTCCTAGTAAGATTTTTAGGTGAGTGAATGTTGCAGTGTCCTAGTATCCTATACCAAATCCAAGATTCTATATAAAATGAACATAGGAAAAAACATTTTGTGAAATTAAAGAATCAATGTTAACAGCATAACATTATTTATTCCAAAAGCTATAAATACTAAAGAATTTTTAGAATTAAAAACATTAAAAGAATTATTTTCAAACATGAAATGAAAACCATAATCACATAGTTGTGATATAATAAGAAGATTTTATTTTAAACCATAAAAAAATTACTTTAGAAATTAAAATTGAGTTGGTGTTACATATCTGGATAAAGCTAATGATATTTCCTTTGGAATTTTTTTCTAAAGGTGACATGACCACCATAAACCTTTATCAGGTTCTTGGAGCTTGAGTAATTTCCTATGATAATACTGGAACATCTTCTGTCCAAGTACCAAAATTATATATAGGGTCTTATCAAGTAGTTTTCCTACAAAATATGTTTATAACAAGAATGATTTTTGTACCCGAACTTTCTTGGATTTAGATATGTTAGTAATTATGGATATAGAAACTCCTATTTTTTAATAGGTTTTCTATAATCATATTGTAATTTTTTGTAAATTAAAACCTTATTAGGTCCACTAAAATAAAAACTAGTAGTATAATTATTAAAATTAGACTTAAGAAAAATGGTTCTCTTATTAACTCTTCTTTTTCTAGTTTGGTAACCTAGAATGGTAATATATTTAGTAGAAATTATTTACCTAATATTTGAGTTAGATTTTATCTCCCATTGGTAAATCTCTGTATGTATTTATTTAGTTACTTATTTTACAATTTATGTTCATTATTTTCTTTTAAAAAATGATAATTCTTATCTTTTTCTACAGTAAGGCCAATTCTAACATTAGAAGATAAAACATGTTGTTTATTCAGAACTTTGTACTTATCTTTGAGTGCATAAAAAGCATTTTAAATAATATTGCAGTGTTGAAACATTTTTTCTTTTGACATATCATCATCATCTTCATTTTCAAAATTATCTAAATTAAGTATAAGAGATATAGTAGGTACCCCATATTTTCTTCATAAATCACATATTTTCTCTATCCAGATTCTCATCATGAGTTGAGTATGAGTCACTAGATCTATCCTCGGAGGCACTCCATGTGGATTTCATGGATTTATTATACCTTTAATCCTTATCATCATACTTATTCTTTTATTTTAACTTAGTATAGTTAGACTTAACATGTAATTTTCTCTTACACTCATAATAGGTAATATCATTTTAAATTTCATACCTTTTCTATCCCTTTTTCAAATTTACTATGTTATCATACATTCCATTATAGCTTGGTTTTCATTAGAATTTTTTCTTATTTTAGAATTTATTAAACCTTATAGACAATTGGTTAATTTCCTCATCACTATCGGCTGGTGATTTTTCACCACTAGAGATTTTAGCTAATACCTTTTCTTTATCTTTTTTATTTTGATGTAGTAGTCTTGAAAGAAAAAAAAATTCTCTTAGGTTCATAATCCTATTAAGTGTTTATTTTGATCTCTTTTTCATACATCATTAACATCCCAATCAATTACTTAACTGGCAGTTTACTAATGTCATAGGATTCCTTTATTGAAATATATTTTCCTCTCTATATCTCTTGAAGACATCACAATAGTCTCATAATTCAATATTTTATAACATGTTATTTCCCAAGGATCTCATTGTGTTCACAACCTCATTGAACCTGAGATACATATCATAAATCAGCTCATAAAGTTTCATTTTAAATATATCATATTTAATTTTGTATCTATTCAATCTCATTTCTTTAACATTTGTAGTTCCTTCATGAGAAATAGAAAATTTATCCCTAATTCGAAAAGCAGTTTTACTAGCACATATACTATTAAATTGTTTATCTCCTAAAGCAAAGTAAATAGAATTCATGGATTTTCAACTATTATTATAAGATCATAATAGCATTATCCCAAGTATTCATATAAAACTTTGGTAACTCATATTTATCCTCTATAACAGAACAGATTTCAAAACCCATGCTTTTAATATGAAAATTCATTTTTATTTTCCATTGAGTATAGTTATTTCCTTTAAATAAATGAGTTCTATTAGTAGATGAACCTTCTTATCTATTATCCATTTAAAGAAATAAATTTATAATTGACATGAATTCATGATCATTAAAAACAAACTAAAATCATAGTTGAAAATGTTTTCAAAGACCTTTTATACCAAATGTTTTTCAGATTGAGTATATCAAGAGGACGGGTGAATTGAGTACCAAATAAAAATTTCTATCCAAAACAAGTTTAAATAAAATCTCCAAAATAATTAAAAATATCCCAGTTAATCAAAATATAATATTTATATAATTTTGTATATTTTAAAATGTTTCTCAAATATTGATTAGGTTTTAGTTACAAAAATTATGAAAACTACATAATTTTTGAAATAAATTCCCTTAATAAAAAACTTTTATAAACACTAATTAAGGCTAAATATAAAAGTAGTGGTTCTGATTGAATCTTAAAAAATTCAATTTAAATTATAAAAATAAATAAATAAAACATAAAACGGATTAAATACCAGAGGTTTAGTCTTAATCAATGAATTAATCCTCCTCACTTTGCAATCACCTGCTTCTAAAAAAATTATATACAATAATATTTGACCCATAACCTCGATCAGGTATAAAAAATAGGCTAGATGTCCCAGAAACAAATGAACTCTTCCACAACAACCATAAGAATAAAACGAACATAGGACACTCAGGGAACTATTCCACAACATGTGGGAAAACATGTGTAAAGGGAGTTGAAAAGTTATTGAGTATATTTTAGTTAAAGTATAGGGGACAATGTGTGTGTTTATAATACAGAGTAAAAACACACTACTCTTAATGTAAATGTAATAAAAAGACAGATAGAATAAAAGATATAAAGAAGATATTGTTGGTCGGTTTGATGTAATTTGAAACTTGTGACTCCCTGGATATAGCTTGAGTAGAGGAGAGTCATGTTTTTGAAAATTATTGTAGAATAGAGTGTCATGAACTTTTTTTATTACTCTAGGAAAGAACCGAATATTTTATGTACTATACTTTCTCACAATTGTGTTTAGGAAAGATGCAATGTATAAGATCTATTTATGTGACACTCTTCAGGTTCTTGGAATATATTTTCAGCTCACTTCACAAATGTGTGTATATCTTTCTATATCACTTTTATTCGCAAAAGGGAGTCTTCTACTTCATTTAATAACAACATTAAAGAAGAATCATTTGGATCCTATGCTCCTCGTACTGGATGACTGACATAGACTTTAATGTATCTCTAAAATAGTTTAAGAACCATCACTAAAATAAGTCTCAACATTAAATTTTATAATATAGTCATTAGAAATAGTTAATTAAAATTAAATATAAATAATGGTAGTGACCCTTTTGTATGGTGAGGAAAATCTTGTGGTGACTTGAGCTGGTGATGAGTCAAGAAAATGGAGAATCATCTCGACAGTTGGTCATTTCCACACTTTTTCAAACATCCAATCTGATTGTAGGTCATCTTCAATGGTGGCTCTTCTCTAATGGTAGGTTGTTTCTACACATAGAAAAAATTTCATCTTGATGATGAATCATCCCTAGCTATAGGTGCTCCCAACACTTTTTCAAATTTCTTGGTTCCATGGTGAGTCATCCCAAGGAGGTGAGACTTTAGAATAATTAGCTAAAAATCTATTCTGATAGTGACTCCTTTCTAATGGTGGGTCTTTCCCATACTTATTAAAATTTTCAACCTGGTGGCATCCTCAACGGTGATTCTTATATGGCAGTGGGTATTTCCAATAATTAGCCAGTTTTTCCTAATATTCCTTATAACATGCAGTGCTACCATAAAACATAAAACTCATTAATAACATTAGAAACATTATTTTGTGATCATTAAAACAAGGGTACCAACACCTCTTTCCAAATCCATGATATTGATATAATATCAACTCTATTCCTTCATTATCTTTCACAAGGGCTTCCAAAATAAGTGTAACCTAGATCTCATAGTGGGATTTTATTACACACTTTTTATTATTATCCATTTCTATTATGCCTCACATAACATAATTCATTGGAATTTAGTTTTACCATAAAACTACCTAGTAGGATAATCAGGGTATTAACATGTGTTTTCCTTGGAAATAATTTAACACTTAGTATTTTAAAAGGAGATTTAATCTCGCCATCTTATGTCATGTTACTCTCTTTACATGTATGCATGATTTTAATAATTTATTTTGGAATAATATTCCTTCCACACAAAAATATGTTCAAACAACATTGATTTGTAAATATTTTCACAACTCATATATTTTTTTTCTAACCCAAATAAGAAATCTAACTATATATATATAATTATAAAAGCACATCTTATGAATAATATATATGAAATACTTTCATGTATAGGATTCAAATTTTATGAAATCAACAGTCCCTACATGAGTAAATAACGAGCCCCAGATAATCAATACTCATTTTTCTAGACAATGAATAAAGCTATAGGTTATTGAGTATTCTTACCTAAATTCCTCTTAGGGAATTTATTAGGGAAGAAGGCATCAAAATGGAACAGACTCTAATAACACTTGATGGGAAATTTTCCTTGAACCTATCTTTTAGATCCCATGTTTCTCATACCACATCTAGTGAATCAGAACCATAAACATAGAACCATCCAACATCTTTCTATTATAAGTGACTTTCAGCCCTCAATTTATGGAAAAAATGAACCAAAATGTCCAAGAAGAAATAAACACCCCTACAGAATAAATTTCTAAAACTAAGAAGAATAGGAAACCTAGCCACCATATTGATATAACCTTCACCTTGATTACTTATGGTAACTTCATCATATTTGAAAATATTATTCATAAATAATGAACAAATAAAAACACACACATGACATAAATAGAAGTATTGCAACACAAAAAAATTACATGGTTCATAATTTATTATTACTTCAGGGGAGAACACATTACTACATTAATTAAGGTAAAAAATTGAGTTACAAGGTAACCCTCCTTCTAGAAACCCTACCTAGATTTATCTATATAAAACTCATTCCAGATAAACTACTCAAATAACCATAGACATGCATCCACTAACATCCTTCTAGCTTCAAGCACTTTATGGGAAAACCCGCATATGGGGATGAACACTATCCCAACCTCTTTATATATTGGATCTTACTCAACCCTTAATGGGTTTTTAACATTAAAAAAATATTAATATGTTGATCTATCTTTGTAGAGGTACTCCAAATGTATCAATTGGTATTCCTGGTTACACCTCCTTACAAACTCTAAGGTGGACCCACACTTGTTCAAGGCCACCAGGATGAGATCCACCACCTCAATTGATCCTTATGGTTAACATTGTGAACATATAAAAACATAAGGAATTATCCTTATATAAAATTTTAAATAATACCTTACATAAAGCTCTTGGACACCAATAAAACCTTACATAAATTCATAATTGCTTATGCAATTCATTTTAATTTCTATAAGTCCAGTAATCGAAAACCATTTCTGTCAGCATCCCACTTCCTATGGTACATCCATTACACATATATAAAATCATTTTTTATATTTCAATCCATACTCTAAAATTCGGTTTCTCCAAAATTACATGTTTTTATACATTCATTTGTCCATATACCCATAAATTAACACTGCTATAGCTTCTATTTCACTTCCTTTACTGACTTCAATCTTTATATCCATGGTGAATGTTGAGTATGTCTCAATCTGGTTCTGCTAAGTATAATTATGAAACAAATAAATTTCAAAATTCCTAATACTTAACATAGAAAAGAGATCTCACACCAAAACCCAACAATATTCAAATTCACAATTGTTTTAGAAGGTTAAGCCTAATAATATCCCACTTTAAGAACATTATCAAGGATTTCACCAAAGTCCACCAGCCATATTTTGAGAAATGTCTTCTATTATTTCCCCTTTTCTAGTGTCACCATGGTTCCCCAATATGGCCATAATCTTATAAGCCCCACAGAGACAAAGTCACCCCTAAACTTCTATACTCTAACCACTCATTTTGTTCCCATGATACATTATAAATTCTTATATGGGATCTCTCCAAAGGAAAAAAACCCCAGGCACCATTATAGTTTTTTATTTTCCCATAAAAATAAATCATGTACCATATCCATGACCCCTATTATTCTAGAAAAAGTATTATAAAAAATTTCCACCCAAAATTTTCAATATGAGAGTTTTCTAGTACATAAAATGCTAGAGATACCACCAGAGTTGAAATCCATCTAGAACTTATCTTTAAAAAATTCTTATATCATCAAACTGATGAACTACCACCAAAAACAACCTAACATATAATGTAATTCCTCATCTAGAATCACTGAGTATGAGATGGAGTGTCACATGGCCACATTCATTCCTCCTCCTATGCAAGAGGTTTCTGAATAGTAGGGAAGTTTTGAGTTCCATCGTTGGGGAGATTATACACTCAATATCAATAAATAAAATTATAAATAATAATATAGAATAACACAATATAATAAATAATAAATACTATACTAAATGGAATGGAAAGTATCTCAACTAATAAAAAATAAAAAATTGAGGACCCCCAAAGTGGAAAGTCGAAGAAGAGTGTGAGAAAGATATGTAGGTAAATAAAACACTATGACATTACTCCAGAGTCTATCCCAATACCACCTCTAATCACCATGTTTCATCTCTTAACTTCCAGTCACCAAGGCCTTTACCTTTCCTATATCCCTAATCATGATATCTGCACAGGCATCAAGATTCCCTTGATGGGTGTGTGTATAAACCCAGCGGGACACCAAAAGTGAATCCTTAATACAAGTTCACATTTATAAGAGAGTATGTCATAATAATATATAAACATAACATAAACAACATAAATTCAAAAAAAAGTGGTCGTGCACTGACCATTTCCCCACAAACGCTATACCATACCTGCTTTGGTTCTATACAAGAAACTTATTCATAAGAAAACTCATAAACTAGTGTCAATCACAAAGCCAATATATGTAACCCATAATATACATGAGGATAATGAGTCTCATGTCAGGAAACATGGTTGTTAATCCCTATATATCTAATGGTCAAGCCATAATTTCATCATATCCTGAAACTACCATGAGTCAGGACACAATGTTTTGATATTTCTATACTTTGTCTTAGGTTAGGTCACCAAAGACTATCATGAACAACTGTCACCTTTTGGGTATGATCTCATAAGAACATCATGCCCCCATATTTTAACTCAGTCTTGTCATCATGTCACATGTATCATTTAAATATGTTTCCCCTCTAAGGATATCAAGCCACAATGGGTTCACCTATCAATTTGGTACAATGCATAGAGAAACAATATAACATATACCAAATTCATAACATCAAAACATGTAATAACACAAATACACCCAACATATCATAGAAAGAGTGGGAAATAATATCCTAACATACACATGTGATCAAACTTTAAACATGGGTATCATGTCTAAACATACACACATGTGATTAAACTCAAGAATGGTCTATGAATTTAAGCACACAACACCATATCAAGCCAAAATAGTTTACATAGCCTCTATATGGTACGCAACTTCCAACCTTAATTGTTTCAACATCATCTTCAAGGTTTTTCAAGAGTGTCATCACCGAAACCACATCCACACACCAACTATAACAAGCTTTAATGCCAAGAGTTACTATTGATATCCATAAATAATTCTAGATCTGAGATTGATCAAAGAGAAGTCATTAACGCACTAGATTTTTCACTGATCTAATAATGATCGAAGAAATATTTTTTAGGTGGTATCAGAATCAATAGATCAAAAAATGAAATAATGGATCTATGGTTTTTTTCAATGAAAGAATGTATACCTAGAAGAAACATAAGAAACTATAGAATATTGATCTCAAACCTTCATTTATTATGAGCATGGTTCAACAAAAACAATAATGTATCTCCTAGGGTCTTATTATACAACATGTTTGGCTAAGGAGAGTCAAGAATAGTGAATTTCCTAAGTCCATAGATCTAGATAAAAAGTTCTTCTGAATCCTTACCATAAAAATTCTTGGAATGTTGTTTTGATTGAAGGAATGATTAGGAGAAGGGAAATAAATCAATTAATAGAGCAATTAATCGATTAAAATCATACTCAAGGCCTAAAATTTAATATTCATATGTTTTCATTTTGAAATACATAAGATCTATAGAGAATGGAGGTTGTTTATGCTATTTTAATTCTAGCCCAACCACCACCAAGACCTCCACCACACCATTATGGATTCATTCATGGAAGCCCAACACAACCATCCCTTATGATATTTTTCCAAAACACATGTCATTTTCCCTCACAACAACCTCCCCCATGGGTGTGGTGAGTTTACTCTAGAAATATATCCTAAGAGACTTCATCGATCACCATGTCCATAACCATGCCTTGGCTCAACCATTTCCCATTCCCAATTTGAATAGGGGCTCCCCAGGGTCCACCACGTCTATAGTGTAGCCCATGTTGAACCAAGGAGTCTCAAAAAACCTTAAAAAGCTAATTAAAATCTCAATAGTATTTATAAAATAATTTATAAATATAAAAAAATTAAAGGAGAAGATATAAATAAGTTTTAAAATATTATGATAAAAAATTATGAGGTTTCACACCTTCCGGTCACTATTGTTCAGTGAAACTAATGCATTCACTGGTCCTTTTCTCCCTCAACATTATAGACCAGTTTTGAACTATCTAATGATAAAAAACATTACAAAGGCCCTTTAAAAATTCTAATGTAATTCTAAAATATTGTTTCCAAATATCTGTAAATAATAATTTTTTCATTTCCAATACTTTTCAAAAAAATATGCCCAAGACTTGGGTTTGTCCCTCTTCAAGAATCAACATGGTTAGATTAAAATTTGTAAATACATTACAGATGAGAAAAAAACTATTCTACTTATGCATTTAGAGTATCCACAAATTATCCTTCAATAAATGAAGTCACTTTTTCTCTACAATTCCTTCTAATATTACAGGTTCAATTTCCTCAAATTGAAGTCCTATCTACCAGCATATCTTTTGAAACTATCGCTTGATTCCAAAACTCTCATCCTCAAAGATATGGACCTCAAGCACTTCAGATTCATTTAGCCATCTACCGCACCATGTTTCTTCTTTGAGAAGGTTCTGAAACCCCTTGAAATCAGGCTTGAAGAAACCAAAGCTTCACTTTTTTCCATCCCATATAATAAGGTACAAAGTACAAGGGATCCATGAGAAAAACTAGAACTATCCAATCTTCCCATTCAATAGTACCTTCTCCTAAAAGAACACATCTACTTATTTCTAAGATGAAATTAATTTAATATTTAATACTCATTTCATTAAATTTCCATCAATACTTACAATAAATAAGGTTTTTGACATTTGTGTGATTAAGGCACCCATTACATAGCCTCAATATTATATAAGAAAACTTTGTTTGGAATGCATGCCCTTTCTAATAACCCTTCAATAAAAATTATTTCATCTTTCCCAATTTTATATAAATATTAATTCCCAAGCATTAATAACATGTTATTTGAAAACTTTAGTATATAAAATTATGTACTAAATGACTAATGAAAACATGCCTTCTATAGAACTGGGATCATGACACATTTTGTGCTTCTATTCCTCTTATGGATGGCACAACCACTTGTAAAATATTCTTAATCACTCCTCTAACTGAACTTTCCAGAATAATATCAAACTCCCCATCTCAATATTTGAGTGATGAGAACCCCAAACCCAACAAACCCAACTCAAGTGGGTTTGGGAACACTTAATATAAAAATATCCATCCCCCCTCCGCTATGAGATTTATTTAAATTATGAAACTTTTACCTTCTGAAATAGACCTTTTAGTCTAAGAAGTCTATCTATAATATAGAATTTCTTCTATAATTCCATATTTATAACTAGGGCACCAACCGAGTGTTATTGAATCATTCTTATAAATATTTACTTAGATTATAGTGTTTACATCCACCTTTCAGTTCATGAACAATCACTCGGGGATACTCCTTCGAGGAAATTTCTTGGTACTTTATTTCCATGGTTTCCCATTCTACCAACAACTTCACTTTCCTATAATTCACAATCAATAGAACTTATATACTCTCTATGAGTAAAAAATCTATCTTTCTCAAAATTTTAATGCTTCCAACCTGCAATCATTAATCTTGAGTTTACCTATTATAATTCCATCCTTCAGAAACAATGAACTCCCACTTAATATGAAATGAATTATGGTCATGGAATATATTTCAAAATTATTTAGTGATATTCCAACCAATTTTCAAATTACAAATAAATAAAGTAACATGATACCAATAAAAAATTAATGTAACTATTTCATCATACTCAGATTCTCTACTACTACCATTATCTTACTAGTGAAATTCTTTCAAAAACACAGAAACCACTAAACTAAATGTACCTAGTATTATTCAAACCAAGATGAACCCTATTGAAACATGGCTCTTCTGAAACTCGATTAACCACTCACTAGATTCTATTAAACTATATGTGGTTCTATAACTCAATACTATGGCTTTTATACCACTTTTTGTTGAATAGGGTATCGGAATGGGGCAATATCTAATACAACTTCTCAGGTAATAGAGCCTCAGAACTGAACTACATCTGATACCAATTATCCTGAAACTTTCTACACCATTATCTTCTATATCCCATGTATTTTATGCCATGTATAGGAAACCATAACCATAGACTCAAAAATATCTTACCACCTACTATTGGAAGTTACTTCTAGACATCAAATTTTAAAAGAATACACCTGGAAGGTCAAATATTCCACAACACACCCTGACGAAATCAATGTCTGGAACTAGGAAGACCTATCACCCTAGCCACCATGTTGATCTTACCTTAAACTTTATTTCTTCTAGTAACTTTATGGTCTTTGAAAATATCTTGCATAAATAATGGAAAATTAAGAAAACACAAACACGACATGGACATAAGAAGTATAACACATGAAAATTACATGGTTCAAACATTATACCTACTCTACAAGGGAACACATTGCTAATTTCAATAAGGAATAAAATTGAGTTATAATGGAACACTCCTTCAAAAAATCCCACCTAGCATTGTTTACAAAGTAATACTTAAAAATAAAATACTTTTAAAACCATAGAAACATCTCCACTGACCTTCTTCTAGCCACAAGTGCTATGTGGGAATGTCCCACCATGGGTTAAGATGATATATCATACTATTTCTAAATCCAATATCACATGAAAATTTATAGGATTACAGCAAAAAATAAATTATTTAACACTATATCATTTTAGAGGTACTCCATAGCTTCCAGTCAGTCCTCGTAATTACAACACCTTATGAACTTTGAGGTTGACCCACCACCTATTCAAGGAAATGACGATGATCTCCACCATCTAAACTGATCATTTAGGTTAACAATTCATGCATCTATAAACTCTGTGAGTAATCTTAATGCAACATTCTAAAGAAATCATTACATAACCCCATGAATTCTATGAAAACCTTACATAACATTATAACCCATTATGAAAGTCCTTTGGGTATCCACACTTCCATTAACCCTAAAAATTTATCATTCACATCCCACATTATTAATAACTTCTATAAAAAATCTATAAAATCCCTTCTTATGTATCACTATATCCTCTAGAACATGGTTTATCCCCAAATGCATGTATCTGGATATTCCTCCTTCCAGATTCCCACACTTAATCATCTATATAGGTACTTTCCATTCTATTATACTACTTACACTGACCTAAATCCAATAATTCTTGGTGAATGGTGACAATGTATCTATTTAGATATATTAATCATAATTTTGGAAACAAAATATTGAGAAATACCAATACTAAACCCAAAAAATAGTTTTTACAAAAAAACCTAAAAAGTTCATCTACCTAGGGATACATTACTCAAGAGAGATATTCCTTCCATAAAAAATATAAACCCAATATATATAAAACCATAATTAACTACTTAAAACAAGTTCATAATTTTATACAAACCAAAGTCATGGTAGAAGAAAGATAAATCCATTACCTTGCATAACACATAACTCCTTTGATGCATATATGATAATATATAAAAGTAGTTTAAATTATTTAAACTAAATCATACATAAAAATTCATAATATAAAAATTATATCTACAAATAAAATAGGGAATAACTTTCAAATAAATTAACAACTCACATATTTACACGTGAGATAATAAATTTATGATCGATTCAAAAATAAATCTAAAAGACATTTTATAATTTTGATATTCATTATAGATATTCCATAATTTTTAAATATAAAGAATTTATATTAATTTCATAACATAAAATCTTTAATATTATTCTTTATACGGTATTTAATTTAAAAATATGATTTTAATGAATTAAAAACATTTTATAATATAATTTATATTATTTAAACATTTTACATAATCTAAATATCATATATTTATTATTATTTAAACCTTGATCCAATAAATAATAAAAAATCCTTTTGACGTGGTGTATATAATTTTTCCAAATAATTATCCTTTTAACTTTAACCATTAAAATTAAGTAATTATGAACAGTTCAAAATTTTAATATAAATTTATAATTTTTATAAATTATTTTTAAATTTATAAACACTTTATAAATTCTATTTACAATTTCCAAATAACCCATTTATATCTAAATTATATGTCATGTCACATAATTTTTAAAAAGGTATATTAATATTAATAATTAATATTAGGGATATTTATTTAATAAATTATTCATAAAATTTAAATAATTAACTGTAGTAAATTTATAATTAATTAATTTATAAAAAACTTTATATATGAATTAATATACATAATACATTTTATAATTATTTATAAACCATTTATAAATAATGAAAGTCATTTATTAATTGAATTATTGGAAAATTGAATTTTCCTTTATATATCACATTTAATGATACATACTATCCTTGTGTATGTTTAAAAACATGGGATGTGTAGGATTATATCAGTGTGTCATGTAAGAATAAAATCATTGTTCTACATAAGGTGAGATCGGTATTGAGAGGCTTGTGTGAGATTAAAATAATCTCCAAGTAACATTAATTTAGCATAGAGGATCAGAAGTCAGATTAATCCATGTGGAATTGGATATCATACATAAGATTAATCTCATGTGGAAAATATTTTTATACTAATCAATCAAAACTATATAGAATGAATCGATCACCCACATAATATTAACTATGTATTACATGAAAATTATTCAATGGCTAATCCCCTGAATAATGATTGAAAATTATGATATAGGGAATACGTGATACTAATCCTAGCATCATTGAAGAATAATCACCCCCCACTCATGTATGTTCAATAATGTGTAGGGGTGTGCCAACTATTAATCCATGTCGTAATAATTAAACTCAAATAATAAAACCATGATAACAAACCTATTGCATCCAGTTATATTTAATAACATGAACCAAATCATTTAAGATAATTCATTGAACTATTTTTTCTTTAACATCATTTAAAACTATATTTTAAGCATGATTGAATGATTTAAATTGTATGGCATGTCTCTAATACCATTTTTCTTATGCGAACACCAAACCTTATATAAACATGTCAAACGAGACATCGATATGAACCTATCAAGGAACTCCATTACATCAAAACATGGGATATAAAACTCTTTGTATCAGTAACAGAGCCATTGGGTGGAGAGATACACTTCATTATCTCTCATGCATGAGTGATAACATGAATTTTCTAACACCTTAGTCTTTTCTCAAATACCACTTATAGGTTTTTTAGGATTTAATAACTCTCATAAAACATGATAGAAGCAATAAGAAACCAAAAAAACAAGATCACCATGCACAAATAACAAAACCATACATTAGTAAAATAAAGCACGAATGGTTTTGTACCATTAAATGTAGTTATTCTACGACTGCTATACTCATTCCACATTCTTTATGAAAATCACTGAGGATAAATCAAAGGAGTCCTCCATCTATTTTGTATCCATAAAATGCACCGAATCATCTATCAAATGGACATGGTCCTTCTCTCTCTCTCATGATATACAGGTATATCATAATGTAAATAGAGGAGAATAAGAGAGATTTGGGTGTACATATTTTACATAAACACATAAAAACCCCATCATAAGGTAGTGGCCCCTAATTTATAAGCCCCAAAGGATTCTACTCAGGTTACATGAATTTTATCAGGTATTACAATGCATGAGTAAATTCCACTTGAATGTTTGTGAAATCATTTCATGAATGCATCAACCTCCCATGCATTTCAACTTATGAACCACTTTATTAATGGTATATTATGTGTATAATAAAATAAATGTTAATATTTTAATGTTCTATTGTGTCTATGAAATATTATACTTCAATGTAAGTGTTAAATGATGTCATCATATCATTTTATATGACATAACCAAATCATCATTCACGATATATCCTAATCACATCATATGTGATTAAGGATATAGGGAATATATCCATCAACATATTCTTTAATCTTAATTTAGTTATTATTTAGGGCCTTGATAGTATAATGGTAATTAGATAAGGTGTAATAATTATATGTTACAAATACGTAAATTATGTAGAAAAATATTACCTGTCTAGATGTAGATACCAAAAACTTCACCAGAATATCCTTTTTTTATTAATATTAGTGTTATCCACTTTTATAAACATGTCATTTATAACAAAGTATTTTTTGGATTTGTCTTATGGATCAAGGAATATTTTTAGAGTGACATTGTGATTTGCAAAATTTCTTCTAGTCAAGTACCTTATAACAATCACATGAACAATCCCATTAATAGAACCATGTGAATCCATGATTTTGATCTCTACATTAACCCCCTCATAATCAAGTAGAATAATGTTCTGATTGATATCCTAAAATGAAAAAAAACTACATAAATAATTGTGATTTTTTTCTATCTAAATTATAATAAATTAATTCAAAACCTTTATCCCATGTGAATATATCATTAGACCATGGTTTGAGGATAAATGATAATAATAAATAGGTATACATTGGAAATAAAAATATGATGATGAAAATTTATTTATTTGGATTTTTGAGGAGATCCCTTAACAGTATAGTAAATGATAAATTTTCTCCTTATGAAACACTAGATGAAACTAAAGTTTTTAATAGTTATCAAAACAGGCATAACAAGTGAAAAAAACCAACAGGTTAGAAAGTGAATAGTTCAATAGTGAATATAGGATCACATCCATTATCTATATAGATCTAATAATACAACCATCATCTCGAATACATAGTTTGTTGATAAAATGGTGATATTGAAAGTTTGTATATATATACTGATTTAAAATATGATATTATTATTCAAAAAAACTTTAACAACCTATCAAATGAAGTACAAAAAACACAACTAAAAATAAAATATTAAAATAAACAAAGCTCATCATAGAGTAGAAAAAATAACATTTAAAACTTTATGTATAGGAAAAGATCTAGTGGAAATATATTACTCCCCCAATGAAGTGATAATATATTTAAGGAGGTTTGAAAAAGGATATAAAAAAAGTGAATTGAAAAATAAAACATAGATCCCACAAATAACCCAATTAAATAGTCAAATAAATGTAAAACAATAAATCCAAAAAATAATTAATAAATAAACCTATGATAATATTTGGTTGATTGAAAAAGAAGTTTTAATTATTCCCTATTCTTCCTTTGATTATTTGTGTGCATGTCTTAGTGTCTTGTTGATGAAATATTATAAGTCAAAGTTGAGTAATTAAATGGGGGGGGGGGTGTTGGGGTGAATTTTATATCCAATAAAAATTTCTATTAAAACAATTTATAAAACAAAATTCCCTTGTTTGAAATTCACCGAGTTAATTAATACAATAGGTATATATAAATTAATTCTTTTAAATTACCTCTCACAAGTTTGATCAAAACTTATTTTGAATAATGTTATTATTATCCTAATCTATTTAAATTATTATAATAGCATAAAAAATAGAAATATCACATATATAATATAGTTGTTAAAGTAAAAATTCAAAAAATAAAATAGTTTTAAAAGAGAGTAAATAAAAAATTAAAAGGTGCAATGAAATATGAAAATAATTAAGTTTCATCCTCAAGTTGAGAATTATTTCTCTCCACTTGAAAATCACCCACTACAAAACATGTTTATTGTAAATAATTATATTAACCACAACTTGGGTGGGTATTAATTACAATATTGTATAGGGATGTCCAGGCTAATCCATAACTTATTCCACAATTTTCATGGGAGAAAAAATTAAAAAGAAGTTAATTAAGAGTATTGTAGTAATATTCGATTCTCTACATGAGTATTTTCATTAATATATTTATAGAAAATTCAATCACAATGAAAAATTAATAAAAAAATAGAAAGATAAGCGAAAATAATTTAATGCATAAAAATATCAAAGTTCAGTTCCTATGCAGACGTATCTTCTCTTCTTAATGTCTTATTTTATTTCAGAGATGAGATACAAATACATGGGGATGTTCTCAAATCAAAAAGTTATGAAAACAAAGCATCATATTACCGAGAATAATGAAATTCATGTTTTTCACACTCATAAAAATTACTCTAATTTTCTCTTAGTCTTATATAAAAAGAAATATTCGATCATCATGTAATCTAGATACATTAAATGTCTATTAAAAAGAATTTAATTCTACATATAAAGTGGTTTTAATAAATTATATTGAAATATAATTCCCACCTTTTTACATGGTTTCTTAAAGTTTTAAACATCATATTTTCCATGGTAGATCCATCACTTAGAGAACATACTCATTATATTCCTTAACTAGTTGTATGGTGAATTTATTTGAATTTACAGTCGATCCAGTACTTTGAAGAATTAAAATTACCTAACATGGCCATTTCATCTAAACATGTAGCTACTTAAAGACCATTTGGTTACTTCATCACTTATCCAAAATCGAACTCTCCTATGCGATATCCATTTTAACATGTAGTAGATTGAAGTCTCATGGTAGCTCCACCAGTTTTGTCAAAATCCCAACATTTTCAAATGTTGAATTTGAATTCATCATGCGATTGATTATAAATAAATGTGTGGTCAACCCAATACAATACAATATTTCAGAAAAATTTATAAACCATGTGGTCACTTCAAGTTAACATAGTGGTCACTTGGTTTCTCATGCGGTCGATTAAGGATTTAGTGAGAGATCAGCCACAGTCGATTAAATAGGCATGTGATAAATCTAATTATCATGTGATGTCTTCAAACCTTTACAAAAATTCTGAGAAATTTTTGGTCACTCTCACATATAACATGTGGCCACTCTATTTGGTATTTCATTCACTTCAATACATTCTGTGAATTTCATCACGGTTGATTAGATGGACATACAGTTAATGCACTTGTCATGCAGTCACTTTGGTAATTTTTGAAATATAACCTATCTAGATTAATTCATATGGTTGGTAGATATTCTTTATATAGTTGATCAAGTCATCCTTTAGGTCACTTGATCAATTGGTGAAATTTCACATATTCAGAATCATGACTGATAGTATTTCTTGATTATATTTATGGTTTCTTCCAAACATTGTCAATTTTTTAAAATTTCATAAAAAATATTTTACTTCTATAAAATGAAAATTTTATTAGAAAAACATAAATATGAATTTTCTTTATTAAAACAAATAATTATTGTACTAATCCAATAATGTACCCCATTTTGATGATAAAAAATCATGGAATAAATAACTGCAAAAAATTCAATAATGATCCATGTAAATATAAATATAACAATTTGTAATATCATAAAATATTATCACATAATAACATGTCATAATTTACTCCCCCTTTTGGGATTATCAAAAGTAATTTATAAAGTGTGATAAAGTAAAGTTAAATTGTAAAGAAATTAAGTGTAGAAAATAATGATTCAAAAAGATGAATAAAAAATATTTCATTGTTATTCAAAAAAATATTACATAAGGCCCTATCAAAGTATCCAATCAGAATAAAAATCATAAGTGTCTATAATAGTACATTATCAATGGGTGATTTCCATTTTCTAATAAATATAGGAGGAGGTATAGGCAGAGGAGTAGAAGCAGCTCCTAGGATCATAATATATTTGGAAATAGGTCTAATCTAATGAAGGGAATGAGGCAGGATGAGACTAAAAGGTCCTATAAGAGGTACATGAGAAGTAGTAGAAGCTATAGAATAAGTATCTATAGAAGCTAGATTAGAGGAAGCATCTGAAACTTGGGTAGGATAAGGGGGTTTTCTAGGTACAGGAAGAGATGGAGGTTCTAGGACTATGGCATTGGAATCATACATGTAGGGATCCAAGATCCTGGTAATGTCTATCACAGCTCTGAACCCATTCTCTATGAACGAAAGGAACTCAATGTTCTTGGGAAAAAATAAATCTAGTAAATTTTTCATAATCAATAACTTCTCCACAATGGATTTTAAATCTACAGTTAAGGGAAGAACTTTGAGATCATTGGCCAAAAATAAAAACTGAGACTTTAAGTCTACCTTGGTGTAAATCATGTTGATATAATAATATAAATATCCTTTAATTACATCCTTATCATCAACATTATTTACCAATTCTACATTAACCATGTTGTAATGCTTCTCACCATAGGCAAAAACATTCATCTAAACTTGATTCATTATATCATTAACATGTTCCAATAGTCTTTTAATTTCCTCATGCATAATTCTTCTTATATGGTCCTCATCTATGAAAACACATACATGAGAAGTATAAGAAAAAGTTATGGAAGAAATAGTAACTATAGAAAGATATCACCCATCTAGATTATCAAGAATATCTATCAGATCTTTTTGAATATCTATAATATTTCTAAAACAACCCTTACTTTTATAAATGAAATTGTTTTTAAATGAATAAATTATTTATTAAGTAATGTAGTTATATATAAAAAATGCATTACATTGGTTATTTTAGACCATTACAAGTTATATCCTGACATATTTAAAATATTTTAAGAATTATATCCATTAATAATATAGTCATTTTATAATGACCTTTATGATTAGTATATATTATGGGTTAAGATAAAATCCAAATTACATAGATGAAATAACTGATGGCCTCAATTAGTAGGAGTGTACCCTATTAATATCATTTATCATGTCTTTTGAGGGAGACAGAATCACGATTATTTCCATTAAAAAATCATAAGCTGATATTCAACAACTGAAGCATGAATGAAACTATTTACGAGATAAGTTTAATCATATCAAGATCACAACACAAACCATGTTCGTTGAACCACCCCAAGAAAGTGTCTCCATCACATACCTCACCCTTAGGGTGTACACTGGTTAATAAGGCGTTATGTATCGGACCCTAGAAGTATCAACTTTTATATTTTATTTTAAATTAAATAATGATTATATTTAATAATTTATATTTTTTCATTATAAATTATTAATGAGTTTGATAAAAACTATATTTTGATATAAAAGATTCAAAATTTTATTTTTGGGATATATATATATATATATTTTCAATTAAAACACCCTTTTTGATAATTTATATAATTTTTGAAATCAATTTTATTTTATTAAAATATTCTTATTAAATAATATTTATTTAAAGATAAATGATAATATAATTTCATAATGTTCAATGTTAATTTTTATAATGGTTTGAAAGTAGTTAGTATCGTAAAGACTAATATTTTTCAGTAAATAAATTTTTTTATATAAAAATGAAAATTATCATAATTAGAATATTATTTAAATAAAAAATATTATTTTTTAAATCATTACATCAAAATTATCCAATGGATACTTTTTCTATAATTTTCTGAGATAAGAAAATTTTTGGGTAATGATTAAATACAATAATAATTATAAGATCTATATTATGACATCATAATTGACCAGAAGAAATGTAATAAATTCTATAAAATGAATCTATGGAAAAATATTTATTTATACTTTAAAATAATTTTTTTAAGTTATTTGATTAATTTTATTAACACAAAATGAATCCTACAAAACCAATATTATATTTTAATGTTTTCAAATGAATTCATTATAATCATGACTCACTTCACATTACCAAGGGTGTTATTTTAATGAGTTTTGTTATTGGACTTATAAAATATTAAAAAAAGCTTCTATTTTGTATAAACCATGGGAAAAATAAAGGTAAATGTTTGTGTTTTTTATTATTTTATCATATATAGTCCAAAAACTAAGTTTAGAAATTAATAAATAATCCCCTGTCTTTTTCTATAAATACCCACATATCCTCCAACTAATATTTACTCAAAACCCATTTATCATTAATCTAATCTAACTATCACACTCTAAATCCCTAACAAGGTGTTTCCAAGATCTCAATAAGCTCCTCTCAATATTCAAGAAGTGCCTTCTCGAGGTAAGGGATCCTACCCTATCCCTTTTTAATTCAAGTACTCACTTTGTACCAAGCCTTTTTATATCAAATTTTTTATGTTGTAATTTGTTTTTACACATTTATTTAACTTTAATTATGATTCCAATAAAATAATAGAACACTTTTCACTCCCATTAACACCTTCCCTGAACCTTTATATATAACCATTATGCTGCCAAAATGATCCCGAGATTTCCCATGCCAAATTTTGTTATTGTAAATACCCATACCTATTTCCACTCAAGGGTATTTACCTATATGGAACCATATATCATTTATTGGATACTTCAAATGTATATAACTGAAACTCCTTAATCATTGGATTAAAAGTGATTAAATACTTTCTTATGTTGTACGGCCTATGTGGAACACAAATTCTTGTACATGATATGAATATGATGGGTGGGACCAGAATTATATAGATCACCAATGAATTTAGTAATGCATTTATCCCATGAGATACCATTTATGGTGAATTAGAGGTTATCCTAGGAACACTATGTTATGATGTCTCAGTGTTTATTCTTGAATTGTTCCTATAATATAATTTTTATGTCATTTCCAAATTCCTATGTTTCCTTGATGATATTATATTATATCATGCTTAGATGTTCATGTTTATGATTATCACCCATTTTATGTTAAATATATAGGTTTCTTTCCTAACATGTATTACTTTCACCATGTTACTCTTTGATTATTCCCTTACTAAGATTTATAGAACATCACTTTCTTATGTATGTCCCTAGGTTATCCATGTAGTTTTAGAAGATAAAAGGAATATAAGGGAATTTTATGGGATTTTAAAAAAAACATTGTTGTATCCATACTCCATATTACATATTTATGTATCCAATTACCCAAATACAATAGGCCTCTCAATTTTTTGGGATTTTATTATGTGTATCTTTATACAGTAAATCATGAATTATGGTGTTTTAAAGATATGGGTTTTCATAGTTGGTATCAGAGGAATTTCTAGTTATATTTGGTAATTAGGATTATAAAACCTTACTAAAATCAATAAGAATACGACTATCCATAGTGAAACATTCATATTTATTAAAGTATATAGTAAGTGGTTTCTAAGAAACCAAATCCCTATCAAGATAATACAAGTGGATATAACGATGACACAATTATACCTAGGGGTAATAACCCAAAAAAGGGTGCATTAGGATTCTAATTGATCTGAAAAAGGTGTATAATAAAGAGGCCTTTTTCATACCTGGTTTGACACTCCCATGGTATGTGATTTTTTAAATTAACAATATTTTTACAAACCATTTTCAAGTCAAAAAAATTCCCATAATATTTTATATTAGGAAATAGATCATGGATAACTTATATTAAAACCTAGAAATTAATAGTTTAAGGAATATATATCATTTATGATTTATCCCATTAATGTTCATAGTTACCCTTTTATGTATTTAGTAGATTTAAAATTCTCACCTCTAATTTTCACTTTATTTATTCAATGGCTGTGAATAAGAGGAACCGAGTCAACAACCATTGTAATGATCAACGTAATAGAGAACCAAATTATATTCCTTACCCAATGATATTAGGATTAAATAAATTCATAATAATAATTTCTAAATAAACTCAAGTTTAGAACAAAAACATGAATCGAGTGGATAACCCACATCCCCCTAAAAAAGAGTAAGGTGCAATTGAGAACTTAATTCAAAAAAGGCCTCCAAATTTCAATGGATATTCCTATCCCTTAATCATGGAACTATATATCAAAACCAATGAAAATAAATTCTCCATCCTTCAATACTACTAGATAGAAGTTTATGTTTCCTATTTATCATATGGGAGGAGAAGATCATCAATGGTGTATGTTGATCAAAATTTGAAGCCCAGGGAATAGATCGATGTGATAGAGTAGAAATAATTTTTGAAAAATGTTTTTTAATAAATATTTTCCTTGAACTATATGACATAAAATGGAGAGGGATTTTCTTAAACTGATGCAAAAAGATAATGAATCCATCATGGAATATTAGGTGAACTGAAAAGGTCTTTCAAAATATTCTTATAGACTTTTCATCCTCCCCAAAAGTTAATTTGACCACTTTTTAGGCGGTATAAAGACGAGTCTATAAAAATATTTGTAAATTCATTACAATAAAAACTATGAGGAAATTTTATAATATTCCATCAAATTCAAAATATATATCAATGAATATAAAGGGTCACATAGATCTAGAGATAGGAATTGAATAATATATTTTAATTCTAATGGTGTGATGGATAATTCTTATGGGGAAAGAAAATAAAAAATTCCACTTTTCCAAGGTGCGGGAGGAATCATCCAAAAAATTACCTCAAAGGGAAAAGGAAATTATTTAGGTGAAGGAAGGAAGAGAACATAGAGAGTAAATTATTATGGGATAAACCCTTAAATGTGATGGAAGAATGAAATACTATAATCAAACCTCATATTTCTATCCAATGATTCAACTACAAAGAACAAAGACACTATGAAAATCAATACACTAAGACAAGGTTTGTCGACAATAACTAACACCAACATCCTCCAAGGCCTATAGAGGAAGGGTGATCTTATGCCATCACAATTGTCGAGGTTGATATCAAACATGATGTGGTGATAGTAACACTAGTTATTTATTTAAGAATAAAAAAATTAAAATTTTATTTTGTTTCTAATTTTTCTTTCACATCCCACAAGTTCAGTATAACTATTCAAACACCATTACAATTCATAGAAGTGGATCTATTTGTGAAAATTTAAAATGGTAAAATCCTCACATCCCAAGTATATAACTTCTCCTATTTCCGTATTTGTGGGTTGAACTTCTACGATAAACTTGTGATACTCCATTTATAATAATTTAATTCAATTCTTGGTATGGATCAACATCCATTCTATAAAGACAACATAAATTTTTAAGTTAAGTAAATCACCATCCATGTTGCGATTTTCCTTCTGATTCTTTACAAGTGTAATTAATAGGATTAATTTCCATTCATATCATAATCTCAATCCTGGATATTATTTCCTTATGATAAGTGTATCTAGTTCAAATGATTGAGATTATGGAAAATATCATCCCTAATGACATTCCCATTATAAGGGAATATGATAATGTTTTATCTAAATAATGTATAGTTCTTACTCCAAGCCATGAGGTTGAGTTTTAAATAGAGCTCATACCCAAATATTTTACAATATATAAGACCCCATATAAAATGGAAGTTATGGAACATAAAGTGTTGAAGATGAAACTGTAGGAAAATATGGATAAAGGGTTTATATGCCCATGCGATTCACTATGGGGTGTGTTAGTCCTCATCATCAAGAATAAGGAAGGGTTAATGTGCCTATGTATTTATTATCATCAACTCAATAAGTTCAAAATAAAGAAAAATTATCCTCTACCATATATTTATGAATTTTTGATCAGTTACATGGATAAAAGTACATCTCTAAAGTGAATCTCTAGTTAGGATATTATCATATAATGGTGAATAAGGATGATATCCCCAAGACAACTTTTCATGCAACTTACAAGTGCTAATATTTCATATTGGTTCCATTTAAACTCACTAATTCTATATATTTCTTCATGGAATTGATGAATATATACTTTACAAAGTACCTAGAAATTTTTTTTGGTAGTATTTATTGATCATATTTTTATATATTCCAAAAGAAAGGGGAAACATGAGGAGAATTTTAACATTGTACCAAAGACCATGAAAAATAAAAATTTGTATGTGAAGTACAATAAATGTGAGTTTTGGATAGAGAAAGTAAAATTCATGGGAAATATTATAACAAAAAATGGATAGTTGTGGATCCATAAAAAATAAATGCAATTGAAGGATGTCCTAGACCAACATCTATAATGGAAATTTGTAGTTTCCTTGGATAAACTAGGTCCTATTTGTGATTTGTGAGAAACTTATAGAAATTTAAATACCACTAATAAATATAAATTGTAATGAATTCTAGTTTTTCAAGACTAAGGAATGATATGAGAGCCTTAATTAGTTAAAGAAGAGTCTAATCACTGCATCTGTACTCGCACTACCCACCAATAGTGAAGGATTTTTTATCTAAATTGATGTGTCTAAAAAGGTCTTGGATTTTTTGATTATTCAATATGATAAAGTGATAGAATACACCTCCCTATAATTAAATATCCATGAAAATATGTACCCAAATCATGATCTAGAACTACCTATAATGATATTTACATTGAATATTTAGGGACATTATATCTATAGGGAAAAATGTGACATATATACAGATCAAAAAATGCTCAAGTGTATATTAACAAAAAATGTGATCAATATGATCCAATGAAGTTGGTTAGAGATAATCAAGGATTAGGATTTTTCAATCCATTACCATCCTGGGAAGGAGAAAAAATCAAAAGATGATTTGAGTAGAAAGGATACCACAACCTTATCCATGTTGAGGATTGAAAGGGATCCAATACTATTGTACATGAAAAGGATGTATATGGGAATAATAAAAGGATATTAATCCCACCGTTCACAAATAACTTCTCAAACATCCATTCCTGAGAGGATAAAGGAGGCCAAAAAAGATGATGATGTGCTACAGAAAAAGGTACTGAATATTCCCAAGATCAACTTCTCTAATGATGGAGTTATAAAGTTTGTAATGGAGATATGTGTCCCAATAAAACCATAACTGAGGAGGGAAATTTTAGATTATGTGTATAGGTAATCATTTAATATTAATCAATAAATCACTAAGATATATAGTGATATAAAGAAAAAGGTGTGGTGGGATAAGATGAAGAGGATGGTTGCAGAATTTGTAACCTGATGTTTGGTATTGCAACAAGTCAAGGTTAAAAGATATATGTTTAAGGGTATGACGAAACAATTTCCATTACTAGTATGGAAATATAAAAACATAACTATATATTTCATGGTAGTAATCCATTGTAAATATAAAGTAAATAACTTCATCTATGTAGTAGTTGATCGCCTTATAAATTCGAAACATTTCACTACTATCAAGGAAGATTTATATCTTGATCAAATCGCCATGATATATATAGGTAAAGTTTTAATATTCCATGGAGTTACAAAATCCATCATTTCTGATCAATATATGAGGTTTACCTCAAGGTTTGGGGGAATCGTTCATCAAGAATTGGATATATTGTTGAGTTTCAGTACATCTTATAACCCTTAGATGAATAGTTAGTATATAAGTACCATTTAAACTCTATAGGATTTCCTGAGACCATGTTCAATGTATTTCCAATGTTATTAGGATAAAAAACTTACTCTAGTGAAGTAATCATATAACAATAGTTGCCATTATAGAGTTCAAATGGAACCATATAAGACTTTATATGGGAATAGGTGTTAGAATCCAACATGCTAGGATGAAGTTAGAGAGTGGAAGGTTATGAGATCTAATATTATATAAGATATGATAGAGGAGGTTCAAACCATTCAACATCATATTAAATCCACATAGATTTGATAGAAAATATATTAAGATAATCATCAATGAGACTTATAGTTTGTGGTTAGTGATAAGGTGTTCCTTCGTATATCACCATGGAAGAATATATTGAGGTTTGGGAAGAAGTGAAATTTTAATACAAGATACATCAACCCCTTTGAGATCCTATATCAAATCAGAGTTGTGTTTTTTAGACTACCACTCTCACTTAACCTATCTCAAGTACATGATGTGTTCCATGTATCCCTTTTAAATAAGTACAAACTAAACCCCTCACATGTGTTGAATCTTGATGTGGTACCCTTGGAGAATGATTTCTCATATGAGGAGTTGTTAGTGTAGATCATAGATTATAAAGAAAAGTTTATATGAAACAAGGAAACTCACCTAGTAAAAGTGTTTTGGTGGAACCAAAATTTTAAGGATCCATATTGGGAGTTAGAAGTGGAAATGAAATAGAAGTTCCATAATCTATTTTAGTATATGAAATACAATTTTTGGGGTGAAATTTATGATACAATACATTAATTGAATATCACACAACATGGTAAATAACATGCTCGAATGAGATCGTAAGGGGAGCATCGACGTTAGGGTTTTCGCATTCTCCACCTTTCCTTACTCTATATCGAGTTGGGATGTGACTCTTCTCTCTGGTGTTTCTCTCTCTCAGTGTGGTAACGTGGTTTCATGGGCTTGGCTGTCTGGTGGTGTCAAAAAGGGTGGTGGCTGGGATTTGGTTTTCCGTAGATATGTAGTGGGATCCAGGTCTTCTGGAAATGGGTCAGCTTCCATGGGGGATTTCAAGTCTTCTGTGACTTATCTCCCTAGAGGCGGGATCTGGGTCTTCTGAGAAGGGGTCAACTTCTGTAGTGGTCGGTTTCCTACTTCATGGCGGGGTATAGGTCTTCCGTGGAAATGTGATGAAGGGTGGTGGACAAGATCCAGTCTTTCGAAGCTCCGCGGTGAGATCCAGGTCTTCCAGGATTGGGTCGTCTTCCACAGTGGTCAGATTCCAGTTTTGCGAAGGATCCAGGTCTTCCGCGATGATGGGGTCAGATTCCACCTCCCCTCATGTTCTAGTAGGGTGGTTGGGTTCTAGGTATTCCATGGAAGGGTCTTGGTATTTCATGGTTGGTAAATATCTAGTATTCCAAGGTGTTACAGGTCTTCCATGTCATGCTTTGGAAGGGTGAGTGTTTTGGGTGGTTTGTTGTGGTTCCTGCATGCGGTTTTGTTGGAGGCAATGGGATTTGAGGTGATTTGTGTTGTCAATGTTTTAGGGGTTGTCTTGTTCCTATCCCTCATGGGTTCCCCTCTTGATTCCTATGTTCTTTCCAATTTTGGCCTCTGATGTGGGTTCTCCCTCGGCTATTATTTTCTCAGATTCATACCCAATGTGGCCCTTCTGGTCCGAATTGATTTGGTCCCCCTCTTTGATGAAGCTTCATTGGTGTAGTTGTTGCATCTTCCAGCCACAGGAGGAATTGTATTGGATTATTACATCTTGTATTATCTGGTTTCTTAGGGGTTTTTATTACCGGATGCAGTTTCAGAGGGATCCTCATGGGTTTATTATAGTGGTACTGTCTTTTGGCGATGTTTCTGGTGATTGGGATGTAGACTACGTCATTGGTGATTTTTTGAATACTGATTTTTTGGCTCTTTGATTGTTTTACGTGGTGGTCCATCTTGTCCTGTGGTTTTCAATCAATATAATATACAACAATACCTTCTTCAAGGGGTTGCTTCAGATGAGGTTCAGATAAGGAAGTTTTCATCAACCCATTGCTATCCGGATTTGGAAATTTGAGTGGGTATGATTTTTTCATCTGAACCAGGCCCGTGTATATTCACATGAGACAAATATCAGAGAATCGATGAGATAGTGGAAACTAGATGTAACATTTTTTTTGGTGGGGAGGATCTTTTCATTATTGTCTTGATCTGTTTGTTGATAGATTTTGGACTATTGGGGCTCAGTTTATGTCTTTATGTCCTGGATGTCATGTTGGGTTCCCCCTCACACCTTAAAAGGGGGTTATCTTAATAAAAAATTATTTTTTAGTTAGGGTGAAATTTCCTAAGGGATAATAATTCAATTAACTAAACTTTTATCAATGAAATTCCTTTTTAGGTGAATAAATTCCATATTAAGTAATGTAGTTATTGAAAACACATGCATTAATTTGGTTACTTTGGACTGTTGTAGGTTATATCCTATCAGATTTAAATGTCTATTTAGATTTAAAAACAATGAAAATATAGATATTTTATAGTGACTATTATGATTATTATATATTAATGGTTATGATAAAATCCAATTGAGATAAACAAAAGAAGCGATGGCCTCAACCAGTAGGATTGTACCTTATGAATCCCATTTATCAAAGCTTATAAGGGAGATAGACTAGGATTTTACCCTGACCAATCCTAAGATAATATTAAAAAAATAAGACACAAATGAAACCTTTTATGGTATAATTTCAAGTTTATTGAGATCTTGATGAAAACTATGTTTGCTGAACCACCCCGAAAAAGTGTCATCATCACACACCTTACCCTTAGAGAATACGACGGTGTAATAAGTGGTTATGTATCAAGACCATAATATTATGAATATGAATATTTTCATTTAAATTAAATAATTATTATATTTATTTCTTTTTATTATTTCTATATAATTTAATATTCAGTTTGATAAAAATTAAATTTTTATATGAAGAAAACAAAATATCATTTGTTTGGTATATATATATATATTGAATTAAAACACAGTTTTTCATAATTAAAAAAAATTAAATTTATTTTATTTTATTAAAATATTATTATTAAATATTATTTATTTAAATATTAATTATAATATTATTTAATAAAGTTTAAGGTAATATTTATCAAGGTCAAAAAGTTTTAAATATAAAAAAACTAGTATTTTAAATAAATAAGGATTTTTATTTAAAAGAGAAAGTTCTCATATTTATAAATTTTTTTGATGAAATAAATATTATTTTTTAAATTTTCATGCTGCAATTATCCAATGGTAAATTTTTTATAATGTTATGAGACAGTCGAATTTTTGGGTAAAAATTAAATATGATATAAATATACTATTTATATTATGACATCGTAATGACCCAAAAGTGATGTGATAAATGAAATTAAATTAATCCATGACCAAATATATATGTCTCCATTAAAATATTTTGTTTTTAAGTTATTTGATAAATTTTATTAACCATTATTTAAACCTCCAAAACCTATATTAAATTTTAAGGTTTTAAAATATATTATTTATAAACATGACGCACTTCCACATCACCAAGGGTATTATTTTAAGGATTTTGGTTCTTATCCTGTTAAAATATTGAAAGAAATCATACTTGGTAGAAAAAAATTAAAAAAAACATGGAAAGGTTTTTGGTTTTGATTATTTTATCATATAGAGTCCAAAATCTATGTTTAGAAATAAATAGTTCCCTTAACTTTTATTATATATACCAAAACATCCTCTAGATCCTCTTCACTCAAATCTAATTGAGCACTAATTTACTCTCAATATTATTCTCTAAATCTTTCCCATGTTTTTCCAAGATCTTGAGAAGATCCTCTCAAGGTTTTATAGGTTACCTCTCAAGGCAAGGGATCATCTCCTCTCCCTTTTTAATTGAAGAACTCTCTTTGTACCAATCCTTTTTATTTGAAAATTTTAATTTTTAATATGTTTTTACACATCCATTTTACTTTTCTTATGATTCACATGTAATGATAGAACACCATTCATATTTATTAACCCATTTCATGAACCTTTATGTACACCCATTATGCTTCTGAAATTATCCCATGATTTTCTATGCCAAAATTTTGTAATGTTAATACCCATTCCCATTTCCACTCAAGGGTATTCACCAAGATGGACATATCGGTCATTTATCAGGGTATTACATGAATTTAAACCACACTCCTTAATCATGGTATTAAAAGTGATTAAATTCATTCTTATTTTTTATGATCTATGTGGCACAAAAATGTATGTAATTGATATGAATGTGACGGGTGGAACCAAAATTATATAGTTATCTAATGCATTGGGTAATGTTTTTATCTCATGATATACCATGTATGTTCTACACGAGGTTATCCTAAGAACACTATTATATGACATCTTGTTGAAAATCCTTTACTTATGCATATGATTTCATGTTTTATATTATTTCCACATTCCTATATTACCTTGATGTTATCAAGATTATCATGATTTGATGTTCACGTTTATCATTATCTCCCATTTTATGTCACCTTGACATGCCTCTTGAATTAAATATATTACTTTCACAATGTTATGGTTTTATTATTCCATTACTAGGATTAATAATAAAAAATAATTCCTCTAGGTATTTTCTAATCATAAGGGTTTTTTAAGTATGAATAGGGGAGGATAAGGGGTTACCTTTTATAAGTTGGGGAGAGGACACACATGGAATTTCTAAAAAGATAAAGTGATAACAAAGTTTTTATCATGCCACAAGCATCCAAAATGAGTTGTTATAGGGACTTAGAGGTGATAAGGTCTAAATATGGTCATCCAATGGGGGTTTGAAAAGTTTTATGTCTTTTCTAACCCTTTTCTTCTAATTTTTACCCCCAGTATACCAATTTTTATGATAACCATGATAATTAATTTTTTCTTCTTTTACTATTGATAATTGTAAAAAATTAAATTTTACATATTATATAATAAAAATTATTATGATTCCAAATATTTAATCTATTTCTCCAAATTCAATTCCCAAATATGGAAAAATTGAATTTCAAATTAAACCCACAAACACGTCGAAAAAAATGTTTCTTCCAAAGAAATACTTCCAAAAGGTTAAGAATTTTTTATCTCAAAATTAAATATGAAATTGATTAAAATGACATAAATTAGTTAAATTTTTATATAATTGAATAAGTTTTACTATAAAATTAATTTAAAATATAATTTAACCTTGTAAATAGTTTTTTAAAATGTGTTTTTTAATAAAATTTATTTTTTTCACTGTTCATCAAAAAATTAATCTTTTAAAAAAATCCAAAAAAATACACAAGGATAATTTTGAGAGGTATATTTCAAAAAAGAATTTTTTTTTAAATTAATTTTATAAAGAATTTGAAAATAAATTTTAAAATATGTGTAAAGCACGATGAAACCACCTTTTTAAAAAAATATAGTTTTTCATACAACATTTTTTTTCTTTTGAAGGTTTTTTATTTTCTTTTATAATCAATAGATATCCATTGAATAAATATAATTTCCATAATTTAGTTATTAATATTCATACCCACAAACATAACATCTACGATATAATTGTCATATTTAAATAATAATATTTTAATAGAGTATCATGTTTCACTTAAACCTAATGTTGCATACTGTTGGTCGGAGTAGTTTACTCAAGAGGGGAGGTGTGAATTGAGTATCTATAAAAATTTCTGTTAAAGTAATATTATTTTAAATGAAATGGTTTCCCCAAAACTAGATAAAACCCAGTTATTCAAGGTTATACTGTTATAAGAGTTTGATTGTTTAAACAACTTCTTAGAAGATTTATTAATTATCAGTAATCTTAATTTGTATTATTAATATTACTTTTGAAGCTATCCTACTAAGACAAATCAGTTTTAACTTCTTTCCAAGACTAACTATCAAATAGAAATTTAGAGTTTTTTGGATTATGCAATAAAGCAATAAAACAGAGAAGACTAAATTTAAATAGCACAGTGGATATAAAACAAGTGGTTCAGTCACAAGCCGAGACCTAATCCAATCCACTTGGTGATCACCTTCCACCAAGAAGTTTATATAAATAAACTTTGATCCACACCCTGGACTGGGGTTAACAACAGTACACAGACTGTCCAGGTCACACAGGGACCTCTTCCACAATTTTTTTGGGTAAACAAAAATAATAACCAGGCTACACAAGGACCTCTTCCACAGTTGTCGTGGGTAAACAAATATATAAAGAGATTGATGTGAGGATTTCAGTATCCTTCTGTTCAGTTAAGGAGCCAGTGTGTGTATGGAATATACAGAGTACACACACAGCTTGTAATGTAAATAAAAAGTTGATCATAGTCAATCAATAATATAGAGATGAGGTTAGAATTCTCTTGTGTGATGTCAATGTAGCTATGGACTCCTTTGGATTGAAGGAGATGAAGCTTTGAGTCCTCTTTTGGAAGTTGTGTGAAAAATATAGTATCGCAATTCAGCTTGTGTTCTTCTTGAGCTTTGAGAGTGCGAGGATGTTCTCTGGATTCCAATGCACTTCATATGATCTTCAATAGAGTCAGATTGCATGAATGTGCCAATGATTTCTTTGAAAATCTTGAAATTTGTTCTTCGCAGTTGTGCTCAAAGGATTGTTTTTTATTCAGTATCGCGCTCTGTATCACCCCACTGGTTCTTAGGAACCATTCACTTTTTATCTTTGAATGCATGATTTTTAGCCGACAGGTTGCATGTGTTCTGCACCTCGTACCTCGTACTGTCCAAAGATATGTCTACAAAGAAACATTTATTATGTCATTGCATTAATGGAATCAAATATGACCGTTAGAAATTAAATTAAGATACAACAAAATAATTTAAGAAATGGTGTCACAGTAAGGTATGAAAATGGTGTCTCCTTCACATGGTGTTTGAGTGTCATGGTCTGAGTGTTACGGTGTCTTGTTCACTATGTCTTGCAGTCACGATGTCTGGTTCAAGGTGTATGAGTCACGGTGTATGGGTCACGGTGTCTGGGTCATGGTTTCTGGCTTCATGGTGTCTGGGTCACGGTGTCTGGCTTCATGGTGTATGGGTCACGGTGTCTGGCTTCACGGTGTCTGGGTCATGGTGTCTGGCTTCACAGTGTCTGGCATCACAGTGTCTCATACTTAGGTAAATAACTGTATTCAGACTTAAGCAGTGATATGCATGAAGTGGATTGAGCTTAAACTTTATAAAGCCTGAGATAACTTGAACTACAAATACACATGATTGGATATACTTCTTTATTGGAATTTACTAGATTGAATAATATTTGTGATCATTAATGAGATTTGTGATTATTAATGAGATTTGTGATCATTAAAACATGATTAATACATGAGGAGTCCAAAAATATCCCCCTTTTTTATGATCAAAAATCATGTATGGTTAAAGTGTAAATTAGATGCAACTACTGAGAAAATAACAGATAGAAAAATTATGCAAAAACTTCTCCCCCTTTTGGGATTATCAAAAAGTTGAAAGAATAGAGAATAAACAGCCCACATTCTATTAAGAGTAAACAGTTCAATCCAAAATGAAGGATAACTAGAAGAAATAATGACTTCCCCATCAAAAATTAGTAAGCATCAGTCTTCTTTAGGGACTGGCCTTCTCTTTGCCTTTATCAGCAGTAGAAGAGGAAGCCATAGGGGCAGTTGTAGAGGTAGAAGAGGGTAGAGATGTGGTTGATAGAGAAGGTAAAGGGAGACCTTCAAAGACTAAGAGAGCCAAGGTAGGAGTAGTAGAAGATCTAGGCAGGTGCTGAGTAAGTATCAGAGGCTTGATCTAATTGAGAGCTTGGCCTACTGACATGGTAGTTGAGGCTAAGGCAGAAGTGAAGGTAGGCAGTCCAGGTCTAAGAGGGGAAGCCACTGGAGCAACAATTATTGTACTCTAGACATGAAGATACGGTCTTAGAAGTTTGATGAAGTCTGTTATAATCTCTCCACCATACTGCATTGCCTTTTCAAAGTCATATTTATTTTCCATTAACATTTCTAACAATTGGGTAAACTCGGTTAGCTTCTGGACTTGGGTTTTGAAAGCTTGAGTCACAGCAGGAATTCGAGGGAGGCGGCTTCTTGAGCGAAACCCTAGCGATGCTTCTTCCCTGGAGGCGACGACAATGCCCAAAGCACTGGCTCGTCCCCCCTTTGTGGGGGAGGCGGATCCGTCTTCCCTCAGGAGATTAGGGTTGCCTTTTTGGCCCTACTCCAACCCTAATTGCCTTCCCTCTTTTCTGAAAGTGTCCATAAGTCCCAAAGTGTCGGCGCTCCTTGATGGAATCCCCAACCTTTAAATTTCATCTTCTGAGTTCACGGGGTCCTCGACGCTTCTAAACCTCACACTGATTGCCAGCTTAAAACTGAAGTTCCCAGTCAGGACCCAAGTATCACTGAGAGGGGGAGGGGGTGAATCAGTGGTATCTTTTTCTTTTTACGTTTCCTTCGAACTGAAACAACCTTCGCCTCCTGTTAAAGATTTTCTTCTCTGCTAAACACACACAACCACAGGAAAAAAAGATTTACAAGGTTCACTACTCAACAAGAGTAGCTAAATCCTTGGTATGGTACATAAATAATCAAGTACCACACAATCTACTAGAAAACAATCCTTTGATGTGGAATACAATGAGTAGGATATACCCTTACACTCGTGTAACACTTGGAAAACAATCAGAAAGCGCATGTGCATCCTCTTAGCACAAATAGGGTATTACAGTATTTCAGTGCTTCTTTACAATTGAATAGTTGTATTCTCTGAAGTAAAAATCTTCACTTTCCTACCCAGAAGCTGGTAAGAACTCCCATATGCACAACTGAATATGTGCGAAGACCCCAAATTTTTCGCGCAGCCTTTAGAATACCATGCACGCAATTCAAGTGTCTTGCGCGTAAAAGTTCCCTTTTGGCATGAAAATTTTTTTCACGCAACTTTCCTTTTTCGCGCAACTTTTTCTCTTTTTGCACAACTTCTCAATTTTTCGCGCAGCTATCCTCTTTTCGTGCAAACTTCTTTCTTTTCACGCAACTCACTTAGCGTATCATTTACGTGCACCAAAGATCGGGATTTCTTCTAAGTGTCGATCATTAACAAATGAAAAGGGTTAGCCTCATATTTATAGGCATTTTTGACCCAACGTGAAAACCACTAATTCGAGCATAAAACCCCCTTAATGCGCGTAAAACATCTTTCACACAACTTCACGTTTCGTGCAATGCACCAATATTTCGCGTACCTCATGCCTTTTCCAATTTTCGAACTTCTGATCTCAAAACATATTTTGTGTGAAAACTTCATTCCTCTATTTCGCGCACCACTCTACTTTTCACCCAACCCACTGAGTTTTCACGCATCCCGCTACTATTTTGCGCGGCCTTCATTTTTCCGCTCGTCTCGCTGAAATTTCGCGCCTCCCGCAAATATTTCACGCAACCCGCATATATTGCGCGCACCACTTTATTTTTGCACAAAACTTGCCTAAATTTTTGCGCACTCCATGCCTTTGTCATTTTTCGATGTTCTGACCTTGAATCATGCCTTGCATGCAAAAATCTAAACCATCTTCAATCTTGCACGCTCCATCCATTTCCAAAAACATATCTTCATCTTTCCAATTTTTAGGCCCTAAAATTTGGCAAACACTGGAAAATGACGCCACCTTAATCTGTGATTTTCTGGCGCCCCCAGATTGTCCATTGCTTTGTCATTTTCTCTCTTCACTACTTCCCATAACCATTCTTCTTCTTTTATCACAAATTTCACTATCGTGATATTTATCTTTTGAAAGACCAGATCTAGCATCATCAGAGTTACAATGGGAAGTACAGAAACTTCCCTATCTTCTACCAGCATCACTCCTTCCAATCAAAACTGTATATGACTGGCATCATCATTTCTCCCCCTTTCCATCATTAGGATTACATCACAAGTTCACCTAACTTATGATATTTTAGAAATACATATCAGTAAAGTATCATCTGGTTTTAAGTCCCTTACAAAGTGAATTGATTTATCTTTTTTGACAACAAAAGACAACACTTTTCAAATGCCAACTCTTCAAACTTCTTTCTCCATCCAACTTGGTCCCAAAACAAACAGAGGAGACCTTCTGTTGACACCTTCGACAGATTCGTGTTTTCCTCATGGGATCTTCAAGAAAGGGCGGTTGTTGCTTTAACGGACAACCACCACATCATGATACTGTTTTAATCAGAGGAGGACCTTATCAAAGCCTGGTTGCTAGCCCCTCGCAGCTGCAATGAGATTAGATTCTTCCTCCTGTGCTGGTCATTCGACCTTCATATGGATCGTGATCCTCCCTCGGCAGCGATTTGGGTAAGCTTTCCTAACCTTCCATTACCTTTTCAAAATCCTTATATTATAAGATTGTTGGGTAATCCTCTGCGCGGATAGCTGAACGGAGGCAGTGTGCCATCCGGTTAATCCTTGGGTTTGTGTTAAAATTGGTTCTTCCCAGATTCCTTTTTATTATATTTGGATTACCATTGGAGAGGAATATAGATGCAAGAAATGGGTCATTTATGAAAATTGGACTGAATTTTGTTCGTCTTGTAACCGTCTGGGTCACTCTCTGGGGGTTTGCTGAAGGATACCTTCAACCCAGGTCTCGGCAAGGAGGGAGGAAAGTTCAAAAGATATTGCACCTACAGTTTTTTGGGGGGGGTTGTTCCAGTTCAGGGGGAGCATGGTCCACATAGTTATGGCAGGGTTCAGCCACTGTGTCTATTGGATCAGGATGCTTTAGAGGGAGTTCTCAAGGATCCTGAAGTTTGTGCTCTTGGTCCTGTGGCAAAGAAATCATTGGTTATCAACCCAACGATGTCCGAAGTGTTTGGAAGGCTGAGACAGGACTTGGAGGGGCCTTCCAGGTAGTGTCCATGGAAGGAGGCCAATAATAATCATGATGAGAGCCACTAATAACCTCAAAGGAATGGTAATGTGGAGGAGAATATACAACTGGCTGAAGGCGAAGGGGTTGTGACTTCCATGGAGGTGACCAGTTCAGTCAGGAACAGAGAAGATGGAGGTCCTGCTTTACCGGTGAGGCCTCTAATCCAGTTGAGTAACAGGTTTGATAGTCTCCCAAAAGTATGTTTAGTCACTGATCATGTGGAAGATGAAGGTGTGGATGAGGGTTACCAGGAGAATCAAATGTATGAAGGGTGGGGTTGTGAGGAGATCTCTTTTCCAGTGAAGGAGCTTCCTCACCGGGACTTTGGAAATTTGAAAGGTAAAGAAGATGATATTATGATAGTGGCAGAGGGTGAGGGGAAGGACTCTCCTAAAGACAAGGTAGATGTGGTTAGGTGCCTTTCGGTGATTGAATGCAACACACCTGTAATGAGGAGGGGCAAGGACAAGGGATTTAAGGAACCTATGTCAGAGGTTTATTTTGACAAGAGGGGGTTTTCTTTCGGGGGTGACAAAGAAAACCTGAGTGAATTGGGAACTCGATCCTTTAGTGATATAGTTCAAGGTGGGAAAAAGAATATGAATGAATATGTTGGAATGATGTCAGCTATACCAAGAAGTAAGAAAAGGAAGGATTATTCTTATCTGTCGTGCCCGGGGATTACCAGAGATTCTTCTAATTGTGATCACAAGGTGATCCTTGCTTTCAAAAAAGGAAGCATATCCATAAAACTGAGCCAGGATAAATGATTTTGGGACCAAGTTGAATGGAGAAGAAAGTTTTAAGAGTTATCCTTTGCAGAGTGTTGTATTTTGTTGTCAAAGAAGATAAATCAATTCACTTTGTAGAAGGATCACAAATCAGATGATGCATTGCTGGTATGTATTTCACACATATCATGAGTTAGTAGAACTTGTGATGAATGCCTTATGAAGTAAAGGGGGAGAAATGATGATTCCAGTCATATAAAGTTTTGATTGGAAGGAATGATGTTGTTGGGGGATTGGGAAGTTTCAGTTCCCATTGCAACTCTGACGATGCTAAAGCTGATCTATCAAAGGATAAATATCACGATAGTGGGATTCATGATAAGAGAAGAAGAATGGTTATGGGAAGCAGTATAGAGATAAAATGACAAAGCAAAAGACAATCTGGGGATGGCAGAAAAGCACAGTTTAAGGTGGTGCCGTTTTCCAGTGTTTTCCAAATTTTAGGGTCTGAAAATTGGGAGATGAAGAAATGTGCTTGGCAATGGATGTTGCGCGCAAGATTGAAGATGGTTTATATTTTCACGTGCAAAGATTTATTCAATGACCGAACATTTAAAAATGACAAAGGAATGGAGTGCATGAAAGTTTAGGCATGTTGAGCGCAAAAATAAAGTGGTGTGCGCAAAATATGCGGGTTGCGCGAAATAGTAGCGGGTTGCGTGAAAAATTAGCGGGATGCGCGAAAAAAAATAAAGTTGTGCATGTAATATCAGCGGGCTGCGCGAAAAATGAAGTTTGCACGAAATATTGGCATGGTGCACGAAATTGAGGAATGAAGTTTTTGCGCAAAAGTTGTTTCAAGATCAGAAGCTCGAAAATTGGCAAAGGCATAAAATGCGCGAAAGATTGGAGCGGTGCGCAAAATATGATGTTGCAGGAAAGATTGGGTTTGCGCGCAATATGGAACGCAGTGCGGAATTTTGCACGCAATTGGTGCTTCATGCATAGAAGGATGAAAAATGGAAAAGGCATGAGGTGCGCGAAATATTGAAGCATGGCGCGAAATATGAAGTTTCATAAAAGAGTCTTTATGCGCATGAAGGAGGTTTTACGCGCAGATTAGTGTTTTTCGTGCGGGGTAAAAAAGGCCTATAAATATGATGCTAACCCTTCTCATTTGTTAATTCTCGACACTTAGAAGAAATCCCGAGCTCTGGTGCGCGTAAATTATACGCTAAGTGAGTTGTGCGAAAAGAGAAAAAGTTGTGCTCAAAAGGAAAGTTGCGCGAAAACGTTTTTCGCGCCAAAAGGGGTTTTTTACGCACGAGCCATTTGAATTGAGCGCAAGGCACCCTAAAGGTTGCGCGAAATATCTGGGGTCTTCTCACGTATTCAGTTGTGCGCAAGAGAGTTCTTACCAGCTTCTGGGTAAGAAAGTGTAGATTTGTACTTCAAGGAATACATCTGTTCAACTGTAAAGAAGCACTGAAACACTGTGTTACCCTATTTGTGCTAAGAGGGAGCACACGCACTATTGGATTGTTTTCAAAGTGCTGCACGAGTGTAAGGGTATATCCTACTCATTGTATTCCACATCAAAGGATTGTTTCCTAGTGGATTGTGTGGTACTGGATTGTTTCCGTACCATACCAAGGACGTAGCTACTCTTGTTGAGTAGTGAACCTTATAAATATTGTGTTCTTGTGGATGTGTGTGTTCAGCAGGGAAGAAACTCTTTAATAGGAGGCGAAGGTTGTTTCAAAAAGGGGAAACTTAAAAAGAAAAAGATATCACTGATTCACCCCCTCCCCCTCTCAGTGATACTTGGATCCTGATTGGGAACTTCAATTGGTATCAGAGGGAGGTTCCTTCATTTACTCTTTGCTGAAGTGTTTGAAGAGAAGTTGTGATGGAGAATCTAAATTGCGTGAACAGTAAGGGGATTCCAATCTTCGATGGAGAAAACTATCACATCTGGAAGGACAGAATGATGCCGTATCTTATGTCTCTTGGATATGAAGTTCTTGAAACTACAACAGATGGATTTCCTGATATTGATGACAAGGTCTCTATTACTCCTATCGATAAGAAGAATCTTGAGAATGATGGAAGATCTAAAAATTCATTACTCTCATCACTTTCTAAGAGTGAGTTTTTAAGAGTGAAAGGTGTCGCTACAGCTAAAGGCATCTGGGATAAGCTAATGAATATCTATGAAGGAAATACAAAAGTGAAGAAGGAAAAACTACAAATCTGGAGGCTGAAGTATGAAGACTTGAAAATGGGAGAATCTGAATCTGTTGGGGAATTCTTTACCAGGGTTAATGACATTGTCAGTACAATCAGATGTCTTGGTGAAAAGTTAGAAGATTCTATAGTTGTTGAAAAGATCCTGAGAATTCTGCCTGACAAATTTGATGCTAAAGTTTCTTCCCTAGAGGACAGAGATCTGGAAACATTATCTCTTGATGATTTGCATAGTACTCTCATCACTTATGAGATGAGAAGAGAGAAGACCATGAAGAGCAAAGCAAAAAACTGATAGAGAAATGTCATTCAGGGAAGAAAAGAAAGAGAAGTCGAAGAAAATTCTTATTAATGAAGAATCTGGTGAATCCGACTCTAAAAATGAGGTATGTCAAAATTTTGATGAAATTCTATCCTTGTTTTCTAAAAATGTTAAAAGAGGCACAGGGAAATACAAAGGAAAACTCCCTTTGAAATGTTTTGAATGTGGAGCAGTTGGTCACTTTGCGGCTAATTGCCCTCAAAAAGGGAAATATGCCATCAGTGATGAAGAAGAAAGAGGACCAAGAAGGTCATAGAAGAAACAAGGTCGAAAAGATAAATATTCTGGTAGAAGTCAGAATAAAAAGTTCTTTAAATAAAAAAGAAGAAGCTTTTTGTCAAAAGATGAAGAAGATGATGATAGCGAGACTGAATCAAAAAAATCGGCTACTGAAAAAACTAGAGAGAGTACCTTTTTTGCAATAGTGAATAATGATGATTATGAGAGTAGTAGTACTGAAGAAGAAGAGACTCAACTTGAACAGTATCTGAAAGAAGAGCTGAAGGAATGTTTGAGGAAGATCAGAAAACTTGAGAAAGAAAACAAGAAGTTAATAAATGAAAATTCCACAGTAAACAATCAAGAAGGTTTTACTGATGAGAAAATCAAGATGGAAAAAGAGAATGATGATCTGAAAAATTCTCTTGAGAATACAAAGAATCGTAATGATCATCTTGAAGTGAATTTGAAGGAAAAAGAAGAAGAGTTGGAACTTGTCCAACAAAAACTGCATAAAGCTAAAGAAATGAATATCAGTTACAAAAATTCTATCTCAGAAGTTGGGGAATGTTCCAGTAAGAATGAACCAAACAAGGATCTACAAAACTTACCTTAAAAGGTTGAAATGAAAGAAAAAACTGGTTCTGATAAGAACAAGGCTGGAAAGACAAAGTATGTGGTCAAAATCAGCAACGCGGAAAAATCAGAAGTGCATAAAAATCTTGAGTCAAGAAAAACTTCTAATACTTCTGGTACTGATGAATCTGAGCTGAAGAAGAGAGTTACAAATGAAAATATGATGGTTTTTGAGAAGCATGTTCACAACTCCATTCAGTATAAAAGTTTCAGAGGTAAATATTCTTTCTATGGTTACTGCTGTTATTGTGGTGGCTTCGGACACATGGCAGTATATGTTGGTTCAACCAACAACATTACAACTATTCCAAAAGTTTTGAAAGACAAGGATTGAGGGGGAGTCAACGATTTCAAAATAGAAGATCTCCAAATAAGTTTCAGAAGATATCTGAGAAGACTGGTGTGAAAGTTGAGAATAGATTCCAACCACTAGAAACTTATTGTGAAAGATGTGATCAACCTGGACATCTTGCTAAGGGCTGCCTTAGTGTGTTACCAGAGCAACAAAAGTATGTTAATAATCCTCAGAAGGCAGAGTTTTTAAAATCCAAAAGGGAAAAGTCTGATAAGTCTGACAAGAAAGAATGCATGGTTCTCTGGCCAGAACACATTGATTTGGCTAGGAAATTGGAAGAAGCACAACAAAAAGTAAAGGAAAAGGAAGAACAAAAATCACTTGTTATTGAAACTTCTTTGAAAGCTACAAAAGGAGAACGTCCATGGATTCTTGATAGTGGATGTTCATCTCATATGACAGGAGAATTAAAGCTGCTGAAGAATGTGAAAGACTTTAAAGAAGGAACTGTGACATTTGGAAATGATGAATCTCTAAGGATCAAAGGTGTTGGATCAGCCATCATTGGAAAAGAAAAGATGAAATCTAGAAAAACACTATATGTTGATGGACTGAAACATAACCTGCTCAGTGTGTCACAACTCTGTGATGAGGGCAACAAAGTGATCTTCAGAAATGATGGATTTGTTGTGAAAAGTGAAAATGATGGAAACATAGTTACAAGGGGCCAACGCACAAGAGGGAATTTGTTCCAAGTTGGGGATGTGAAGAACTCTTGTAACATGAGTGTGGTGGATGAAAATAAATTATGGCATAAAAGGCTGGGGAACATGTGTCAGAGAAATATGTACAAGCTATAAAAGCGATAAAGTGTTCGGGATATGCCTGATTTATCAAGAGAAAGAGATTGGTGCTGCACTATTTGTGAGAAAGGGAAGATTGCTAATTCTATGCACAAGAGAGTTGAAATTCACTCAGAAAGACCCTTAAAACTCATACACTTAGATATATGTGGGCCAATGAGCATGAAATATTCAAATGGAGATAAGTACTTCATTACTTTCATTGATGACTTTACTCGCATTACTTGTGTTATGTACATGAGACATAAGTCAGATGCTCTAACAATGTTTAAGAGTTTCAGAAGGAAAGCAGAGAAACAATGTGAGTATTCCGTGAAGAAGTTGAGAACTGATAATGGTGGTGAGTATAAGAATGAATAGTTTGAAAGTTATCTTGAGAAACATGGAATTCGGCATGAGTTCAATTCACCATACACACCTCAACAAAATGGGGTGACTGAAAGAAAGAATTGAAGTCTGGTGGAAATGGGGAGAACTATGTTACTTGAACATAGTCTCTCTCATTATTATTGGAGGCAAGCCATGAGCACTGTAGTGTATATTCAGAACCGATGTCTCTATAGGCCAAACTCAGATATGACTCCACATGAAATGTTTTATGAAAAAACTCCAAGTATAAAATACTTGAGAGTCTTTGGGAGTCCATGTATTATAAAGAAGAAAGGTGGAAATCTGGGAAAGTTTGAGCAAAGAGGAGATGGTGGAATTTTTCTTGGCTATGCTCTAGAAGGAAGATGATATAGATTCCTCAACAAAGAAACAGGAAGAATAATTGATTCTTCAAATGTAAAAGTTGTTGAAAATGCTGAGAAAGAAAAGCAGTCATATGTTGATGTGGAAGTCGAGCGTGATAGAGAAGATTTTGTTAACAATTCTGATAATGTTGCAGACTTTGTTCATCCTACTCAAGAAGAGGAATCTGACTCAGAAATATCAAGTGATGAGGATGAAGTTCAAACAACTCATCCTAGGTTGAGGAAACAAGTGGAGGCTCAGAACATTATTGGAGATAAAAATCAAAGGGTTCAAATAAGAAGAACAACGAATGCTATATCACATACTTCTCTTTATTCGAAAGTTGAACCAAATGATGTAAATGAAGCATTTGAGCATCCAAAATGGGTTCATGCTATGAATGAAGAGCTTGATCAGGTAGAGAAGAACAACACTTGGGAACGTGTACCCAAGCCGGACAACAAGAACATTATTGGTACAAAGTGGGTTTTTCGAAACAAGTTGAATGAAGAAGGTAATGTAATAAGAAACAAGGCAAGATTGGTCTGCAAAGGGTATTCAAAAATTGAAGGCATTGACTTTGATGAAACCTTTTCTCCAGTAGCTCGATTAGAAACAATCATAATATTTCTTTCCATTGCTGCACAACGAGGTTACAAAATCTTTCAAATGGATGTAAAATCTGAATTCTTGAATGGTGATCTTGACGAGGACATTTACATTGATCAACCTTGTGGATTTGTTATTGGGAAAGATGAAAGATATGTGTGCAGGTTGAAGAAGGCTCTGTATGGGCTAAAATAGGCTCCGAGAGCATGGTATTATAAATTAGATACTTGCTTGAAGAAGATGACCTTTAAGAAAGGGAGAGTTGATAGAAATCTCTACATCAAGAAACATCAGGATTTTTCACTGATCGTTATTGTTTATGTCGATGATATTATATTTGCTGGAAATGATGAAAGATCATGTGAAAAATTTGCTGAGGAGATGAAGAAGTTATTTGAGATGTCCATGCTAGGTGAAATGAAGTACTTTCTTGGGTTACAAATTTCACAGAAGAAGAATCATGTTTTTCTGTCTCAAGAAAAATATTCTAAGGAACTTCTGAAGAAGTTTGGCATGGAAAATTCGAAACCAGTTTCCACACCGATTTCAGTGGGAACCAAGTTGTCTAATGATGGAGAAGGCAAGGAAGTTGATCAGAAAGAGTTTCGAAAACTGATTGGAAGTCTGCTATATTTGACTGCCTCAAGACTCGACATCGTCTATGCTGTTACTTTATGTGAAAGATTTCAGAGTGCTCCTAAAGAATCAAATTAGATTTTTGGAAAAAGAATTCTCAGATATATCAAAGGCACAACAAATTTTGGAATCCGGTATGACGGTTCTGAAAATATTGATCTATTTGGGTATTCTGATGCTGATTGGGAAGGAAATGTTGATGATCAAAGATCCACATCTGGTGGAGTATTCTTTCTGGGAAAAAGGTGTGTTAGTTGGCATACCAAGAAACAAAATTCAGTAACTCTTAGCACAGCTGAAGCTAAGTATGTTGCTACTACTCAAGCTACAACTCAACTAATGTGGATGAAGACTCAGCTGGAAGATCTACTTGTTGAAGTAAAGCTACCATTGCTCTTGGGTTGTGATAATCAGAGTGCAATCAATCTTACAAGAAATCCAGTACAACATTCTCATTCAAAACACATTGATATAAAGTACCACTTCATCAAAGAGAAGGTTGAAAAGAATGAATTGAGGCTAGAGTATGTTCCTACATCTGAACAAATTGCTGATATATTTACAAAACCATTACCAAAGGAACCATTTGCAAAATTGAGGTTGAACATGGGTGTACAACCTCCTTCTCATCAAGGTTAAGGTATGTGTTTCTATCCCCTCTCTCATCTTACCTTTGGATAGTGTTGTCAAGGGGGAGAATTGTTTCATAAATCTATCCATAAAGAAGCATGTATTAAGGGAGAGTTGTGGGTAAGCTGTGAATTCAGCATGTATGTGTGTGAACTATTCTAACTGTTTGTTGCAGTGGCTGTAGGAAACAATGTTGTTTTACAGGAAAATTGAAGAAGTGAAGAATGATGAAGCAGAAGATTGAAAGATGTTCTGAAGAAGTATGAGTAGGTACGTTCATGAGATTTCACAGTCACTGCTTTTGGACCGCATGGTTTTGAGTGTCAATAATTATTGTTTCCTACAATGAGTTAGCTCACGTAGGCTTAGAATTGTTGATAAGTAATCCATTGCGAAAGGTTTCAAAGTCAGTGATTTATGAATCTTGGTTGAAAACAAAATCCAAAGGGGGATATTGTTGGGACCAAGTTGAATGGAGAAGAAAGTTTGAAGAGTTAGCCTTTGCAGAGTGTTGTATTTTGTTGTCAAGGAAGATAAATCAATTCACTTTGTAGAAGGATCACAAATCAGACGATGCATTGCTGGTATGTATTTCACACATATCATGAGTTAGGAGAACTTGTGATGCAAGCCTTATGAAGGAAGGGGGAGAAATGATGATGTCAGTCATATAAAGTTTTTATTGGAAGGAATGATGCTGTTGGGGGATAGGGAAGTTTCAGTTCCCATTGCAACTCTGACGATGCTAAAGCTGATCTATCAAAGGATAAATATCACGATAGTGGGATTCGTGATAAGAGCAGAAGAATGGTTATGGGAAGAAGTAAAGAGATAAAATGACAAAGCAATAGACAATCTGGGGATGGCAGAAAAGCACAGTTTAAGGTGGCGTCGTTTTCCAGTGTTTGCCAAATTTTAGGGTCTGAAAATCGGGAGATGAAGAAATGTTCTTGGCAATGGATGTTGCGCGCAAGATTGAAGATGGTTTATATTTTCACGTGCAAAGATTTATTCAATGACAGAACATTGAAAAATGACAAAGGAATGGAGTGCGAGGAAATTTAGGCATGTTGCGCGCAAAAATAAAGTGGTGCGCGCAATATATGCGGGTTGCACGAAATAGTAGTGGGTTGCGCGAAAAATTAGTGGGATGCACGAAAAAAAAGAAAGTTGTGCGCGTAATATCAGTGGGCTGCATGAAAAATGAAGTTTGTGCGAAATATTGGCATGCTGCGCGAAATTGAGGAATGAAGTTTTCGCGCAAAAGGTGTTTTGAGATCAGAAGCTCAAAAATTGGCAAAGGCATAAAATGCGCGAAAGATTGGAGTGGTGCGCGAAATCTGATGTCGTAGGAAAGATTGGGTTTGCGCGCAATATGGAACGCAATGGGGAATTTTGCGCGCAATTGGTGCTTCATGCTTAGAAGAATGAAAAATGGAAAAGGCATGAGGTGCGCAAAATATTGAAGCATGGCGCAAAATATGAAGTTGCATAAAAGAGTTTTTACGTGCATGAAGGAGGTTTTATGCGTAGATTAGTGTTTTCTGCGCGGGGTCAAAAATGCCTATAAATATGAAGCTAACCCTTATCATTTGTTAACGATCGACACTTAGAAGAAATCCCGAGCTCTGGTGCACGTAAATTATACGCTAAGTGAGTTGCACGAAAAGAGAAAAAGTTGCGCGCAAAAGGAAAGTTGCGCGAAAACGTTTTTTGCACCAAAATGGGTTTTTTACATGCAATCCATTTGAATTGAGCACAAGGCACCCTAAAGGTTGCGCGAAATATCTGGGGTCTTCGCACATATTCAGTTGGGCACAAGAGAGTTCTTACCGGCTTCTGGGTAAGAAAGTGAAGATTTGTACTTCAAGGAATACATCTATTCAACTGTAAAGAAGCACTGAAACATTGTGTTACCCTATTTGTGCTAAGAGGGAGCACACACACTATTGGATTGTTTTCAAAGTGCTGCACGAGTGTAAGGTTATATCCTACTCGTTGTATTCCACATCAAAGGATTGTTTTCTAGTGGATTGTGTGGTACTGGATTGTTTCCTTACCATACCAAGGACGTAGCTACTCTTGTTGAGTAGTGAACCTTGTAAATCTTGTGTTCCTGTGGATGTGTGTGTTCAGTAGGGAAGAAACTCTTTAACAGGAGGTGAAGGTTGTTTCAAAAAGGGGAAACTTAAAAAGAAAAAGATATCACTGATTCACCCCCTCCCCCTCTCAGTGATACTTGGATCCTGATTGGGAACTTCAAATGATCTTTGGATCAAATGAGGAGCTGTCTCCAAGGCGATAATCTCTGGAGGCAATATAAACCAGCTTCTGAATGGGAATCGGCCACTACGGAGGAGGACTCATGTGTCAGGTGTGGTGATGAGTATGGTTATTATGATTATTAGTGGTTGTGCTAGTATGTTCTTGTTGTTTGTTTTGGTGCTCTTTGATGTTGGTTTGTGCCGGTTGTGTTCTTGTGTGGTTTGTGTACCATGGTTTCTCACTTTCCCTAAAAGTGTTTGAAAATAAAAAAAATTAAGTTTCAGCCACATGAGGAATTCTTAGATTCTAAACAAGGTACTTGAAGTGGTTTTTCATATTAGTATTGGAGAAAATCTAGTTGTAATAGAAATCCACTTTCCTAGAAATCTCTTACTGGGCATCATTTTCAATCTTGAAGTGAATTTGAACAAGTTCAAGCACTCTATCACTGTTCTTCACAACTTTAGAGAAAGAATCCACATTAAATCCAGTGAAAGCAGTCTAAAGATCTTCTTTGACTATAGATCTGAGCAGATCACTGTCCAAGGAATATGTAGAGGATTGACCAGAGGTGTGAGAAGCTTTGATAGCTGTTGTCAGAGACTTAAGCTATTTGAGTACCATTTGAAGACATCCAGTGTACTCATCAGTTAGATTATTTAGGTTTACCACAAGCTCTCTCATTTACTTCAACATCTATTTGTGTATTTCTGCAATATTTTCATCAAAGGATAACAGATAAGGATGAACATGAGACACAACATCTCGAGAGATTTGAGAAACAGTGGGTTATAGAGGAAAAATAGCAAGTTCTGATCTCGAATGCAGCTCTTTCTGCATGTCGTCAACCATGATTCTTAGGGCTGTGACTTCATTACTGAGTGACTTATTTTCAATTCTAACCTCTTGAATCTCATAGAGAATCTTAGGTTGAATCTTCCAGATAATCTTTTCCAAAAACTGTGATTCATCTCTTTCACTTAAGTTTGTCACAAGACGTGGTTGGGAGTTCATAAGCTTCTCAAATCCAGATAAGAGAGTAGCTCCAAAAATATTTCATATTATCCTTGCTGTAAAAGGATAGATGTTCAGGTAAAGGTTCAGGTAGAGGTTCAGGAGTATGAATTGGTACAGGGACAGGTTCAGGTTCAGGTTCTTTTTCAGGAGTAAGGTTTGAAACTGACTTCAACTGAAATAGAGAGAAGAGATCAAGTCTGGTTGCTATGACCTGTTGAGTCTCATCCACATCATAAAAACTGTGAAATTTTAATTGAGTGATCTTAGGACATAACTCAGTTGGCTGTGAGGATGCATCAGACTAAAGCTTAGGGGTTTTCTCCCCTCAATAGATTCCTCAATATTTGGGGTTTGCTCCCCCTAAATAGATTCCTCCATCTCAGGACTGAGAGACTCAAGATCTTGATCTAAATCCACAAACTCATCTCTAAGTTCCTCATCCATTTCATGTATATCCTGCTAAAAGGCTATCTCCATCCTCTCTTTAGGAGAGGGTATGATTTCAGGAACATATTCTTCCTCAGGGAGTTCCTTTGAACTTGATTCTAGCATAATAGAGAGCTCTTCTAGATTTGTTTCTGGCAGACCAGGTAGTTCATCTAGACTAGGCTCTTCCATGGCTTGCTTCTCGGATTTTGGTTCCACTGATTCTCTTCCAGCCTTGGGTTGGATTTCAAGAGTGACATCTTCACTAGGGGCAGAAACTTCTTCTTCCAGAACAACAGGGGGAACAATAGTCCTTTATTATTCTTCAAAAACTTCTTCCATATGAGTTACTTCAGCCTCTTCTTCTTCTTCTTCTGGATACTCACCAAGTTCATCTAGTTCCAAATGAGGATCAAAAATGCCTTTCGGTCTAGAGGGATAATCCACTGGATTAAATTTCTCATAAACTTTATTATCATCTTCCACCCACTCCTTCTTCCAAGGATTCCAGTGAATCTTCATTCTTATGATGGTATCTTTAGAAAGACAGTACTCACAGTCCTTATGTACTTCTTCATTAGGTCCAACTACAACTTTTTCAATAAGCATGGCTGATATCAATCGAGAGTAAAACAAAGAGGTGGACTTGGATGCAACCTTGATTAATTCACACATATGGTGAATAATGTACTTGCATAGGTTGATCTTGTATCCATTTTTCATAAGATGAATCAAGAACACATCTTGATAATTTAATACAACAAATTCACCTTTCCTTGGACTAACCGGATTTTGAATAAACTTAAACAGTAGCCTTGTTTCTCCATCAAGTTCAGCAGCGATGACCCTTCTCTTGGTGCCATTTCCGGTTAGGGTTTTCAGAGCATCCTCAAGATCAAAGAAATCCATTGTAGGAGGAGGTTCTCTCTGATAATCATCACATATTCCTTCATGATGTATCGTAAGGCATTCTTCCCATAACCTCAATGAGAAAGAGCATCTTTGGTCATTAATCCAGCTCCTCACAACATAGCTTTCACCAGAGTCAAAAGAGAATTGCACGTACTGATAGAACTGAGCTACTATCCTAGGATAGATGGGTCTATCCTCCCTTGAGAACCAATCTAGCCATCCTTGTTCTTTTAACACTTTCAATACTAGATATTTTATAGAAAAAGACATTCGGGGAAAATCTCATTCTTGGAAACAACACTTCGATTTACCAGATTTGGATTCAAAGGTCCTTCGGGAGCTAGCTTAGGTGATATATTCTTCTTCTTCAAGTGGAACTTCTCAGGTGTGTATGATGACAAATGTTTCATTCTTGGCATCCACTTAAGGTTTGAGAGAGAGAGAGAGAAAGGGTTGCAAGGTTGAAAGGGTTAGAAGCAAGAGAAAGTCCGAGTGAAGAACCAAGTGAAACGTTTTGTTTTATCATTTAGGAATGCCAATTGTCACAAAAATAAAAATACGGGAATGTAAAGGAGGTGAAATAAAAATTACCATGATACGGGTTTAAAGAAAATCATAAGTAATTTTCACGGTGATACCGTGAATGGTCATTATGGTGAGATAGTAAGTGGTCGTCACGATGAGACAGTGAGTGAACTATCCAGTGCGCATTACGGGGAGACAGTAAGTGTTAGACCGTAAGTTCAAAGTGCTAACTGTGAGACCGTAAGCATTAGAGATAGTAACTCAGAAACCGTGAATCATGAAACACTAAAGTATAAAATTGAGAAGTATCAAATAGTAAGGCCTGAAACAGTAAGAAGTAAGGCATCTATTTGAGATTTATCATGCCTAGTTCATGTATGATGTAGTATATTATATCAGAATTTAATGGTTCAGTGAATATATCTGCAAGTTGATATTCATTACCAATGAAGTCCAAAGTGATATCACCTTTTTGATAATGATCTCTCAAAAAGTGATGTCTTACATCAATATGATTTGTCCTAGAATGTGAAACATGATTTTTTGAGATGTTAATAGCACTTGTGTTGTCACAATTTATTGGTACATGTCTGAATTGATATCCATAGTATAGTAAAGTGTGTTTCATCCACAAAATTTGTGCCCAATAACTGCCAGCAGCTATGTATCCAGCTTCTGTAGTAGCTAATGCAACAAATTTTTTTTCTTACTATATCATGATACTAGTGACTTCCATAAAGGTGACATGTTCCAGAGGTTCTCTTTCTATCTAACTTACAGCCACTGAAGTCAGCATCAGCATAACTAACTAGTTCAAATGGTTGTCCTTTAGAACAGAACAGTCCTAGATTTGGTGTATGCTTGAGGTATTTGAAAATTCTCTTTAAACCATTTAAATGATATTCTTTAGGTTTTTCTTGAAAATGAGCACACATACACACACTAAACATAATATCTGGATGACTAGCAGTTAAGTAGAGAAAACTTCAAATCATTCATCTATAAGTGGTTTGATCAACAGATTTTCCATCTTTATCATGATCTAGCTTACAGGTGGTACTCATGGGAGTTTCACTACTTTTAGTGCTATCCAATCCAAAACATTTTAGAAGATCTCAAGTGTATTTAGTTTGATTTAAAACAATTCCATAATTATTTTGAAAGATTTTAAATCCAAGAAAGAATTTTAGTTCACCCATTAAACAAATTTAAAATTCATTTTGCATCATTTTAGAAAAATCAATACATAATGAATTTCTTGAAGATCCAAAAATAATATCATCTACATATATTTGAACAACTAAAACATCATTAGAAATTAGTTTTATAAAAAGATTAGGATCAACTATTCCTTTCGTAAAACATTTGGAAATCAGAAAAGTACTCAATCTGTCCTACCAAGCTCTTGGAGCTTTCTTTAAACCATATAATGCTTTTGATAGTTTAAAAATATGATTTGGAAAATGGGGATTTTTAAATCCATGGGGTTGTTCAAAAAATACATCCTCATCTATATACCCATTTAAGAATGCACTCTTAACATCCATATGGTATAGTTTGAAATTTAGATGTGCAGCATAAGAAAATAGAATTCTGATAGCTTCAAGTCTGGCTACTGGAGCAAAGGTCTCCTCATAGTCAATTCCTTATTCTTGACTATAGCCTTGTGAAACTAATCTATCTTTGTTTCTAACTATATTTAAAGCTTCATATACCATATTTCTAAACACCCATTTACTGCCTATGGTGAATGTGTCCTTGGGTCTTTCAAAAAGTTTCCAAACATTGTTTCTTTCAAACTTATTAAGTTCTTCTTGCATAGTCATTACCCAAAATTCATCGTTGATAGCATCATCAATTTTTTTAGGTTCAATTTGTGACAAGAAGTCTTGATGTTCAACCTGATTTCTAAGATAAGCTATAGCTTGTGTCCCTCTATTTAAATCTCCTACTACATCATTTAAAGGATGATTTTTAAGAGTCCTAGTCAGTCTAGAAAAGATAGGGCTAGAGATTTTAGGTACATCAACAGATTCGGGTTCTAGAGAAATAGATTCTAGAACATTTCCAGAACTGGTTGTCTTAACAACAGGTTCACTGGTTTTGTCATTAAGGTTTAGAATGTACATATCCTCTTCAGGATTTTCAATGGGGGTCTTAGGTTCATGTGGATCAGTTTCATCAAATTTGATGTGAACAGATTCTTCCACACATTTAGTTCTCTTATTGAATGCTCTATAGGCTTTAATTGACATTGAGTAACCTAGGAAAATTCCTTCATCACTTTTGGATGAAAATTTGTCAAGATTATCCTTAGTTTTGAGAATAAAGACATTGTAACCAAAAACTCTAAAGTAATTAAACTTAGGCTTCCTATTGTTCCAGAGTTCATACGAGTTTTTTTGAGAATTAGTCAAATCAAGACTCTATTGATTATGTAGCATGCTATATTAACAGCTTCAGCCCAAAAGTAAATAGGTAATTCATATTCACTAATAATTGTTCTAGAAATTTCTTGCATGGTTCTACTTCTTATTTCTACTACACCATTCTACTGAGGTGTTTTGGGGAAGAGAAATTGTGATAATAACCATTTTTTGAGAAAAAAGATTCAAACTCTTGATTTTCAAACTCACAACCATGATCACTTCTTTAATATTCAATTTTAAGTCCACTAAGATTTTCTAAAGACTTTGAATACCTATTAAAATAAGATCAGGCTTCACTCTTGTGAGCCATGAAGAAGGTCTAGGTATATCTAGAAAAATCATCTACCAGAACATAAACCTAGTGCTTCCCATTTAAACTAGAAACTCTAGATAGTCCAAACAAATCCATGTGAACTAATTCGAGAGGTTGATAAATATAAACTTCTTTCTTTGATTTGAAAGATATTTTTTGTTGTTTTCCCTTTTGATAGGGATTACACACTTTGTCATTTGGGAACTCGAGTTTGGGTAAGTCCTTAACTAGGCCTTTTCTAGTTAGCTTTCTATGGGAACGAACATTATAGTGTCCTAGTCTTCTATTCCAGAGCCAAGATTCATTATGAAATGCACTTAAGCATGAAGAATTCTGAGAAACTAAAGAATCTAAATTAACAAAGTAAACATTTTCATTCCTTGATGCAGAAAATACTAATTCATCTTTAGAATTAAAGCATCACAGGCATCATTTTCAAATTTGACATGAAATCCATCATCAAATAATTGTGATATACTAAGCAGGTTATATTTTAAACCATCAAAAATAGTACTTTAGAATTCAAAATTGAATTTTTGTTACCAATTTGGACTAAGACAATGATTTTTCCTTTGACATTGTTGCCAAATTTGACATGCACTCCATCTACTTTTATTAGGTTCTTGAAGAAAGAGTAGTCTCCTGTCATATGTCTTGAACATCCACTGTCCAAGTACCATAGACTTTTGCAGGATCTCTTTAAGCAGATTTCCTACAACATGATCAGGAAAAAATAGATTTTGGTACCCATACTTTATTGGGTCCAGTAACATTAGTAATAAGTGCTTTAGGAACCCATATTTTTCTCATAGGTTTCCTATAAGAATTATGTAAAGTATTTGAAAAATAAACTGTATTTGGTCCATAAGAACTTGAGACAGTAGAATATGTATCATAACTTGAGCTAGTTGAGTTGTGTCCAGAACTGGGAAAAAAACTATATGTCCTAGATTTTGAAAAAAATTTTGTTCTACCAAGGATTATTTTTCTAGGTTGATAACCAATTCCAGTATTATATTTGGGGGAAATTTGTTTTCCTAGAATTTGGGTGAGGTTATTTTTCCAATTAGTAAACTTTTATAAGTCACTTTTTAATTGCTCATTAGACATTTTTAATTCATTGTTTTCTTTGAGCAGTTGATCATTTTCCTCCTTTTCAGTAGTGAGTTCAGATTTAACATTTACAGTGAGAGCATGTTGTTTCTTCAATAATTTATATTTATCTTTTAATTCATTGCATATCTCTTCAAGCATGTTATAGTATTCAAACATTTCCTCATTAGTCATATTTTCAGAGTCACTGTCATCTTCATAATAATATGAATTGTGTATAGAAGAGTTCAGTGTTACCTCAGATGTGTTTGTCATAAAACACATATTGGCTTTGTTATCCTGTTTATCATGTGATGTTGTAGAGTCACTTAAACTATCCTCAGAGGCACTCCAGGTTTCCTTCATTGCCTTTTTGTACTTCTTGTCCTTGTCCTCATATTTCTTCTTATACTTGAGCTTTGGACAGTCAACCTTTATATGTCCTTTGGGATTATATTCATAGCACACAATTTAATCAGTTTTTTCACTTCTTTTCCAGTCCTCTTTCTAGATTCCTTTTTTATCATATTTTCCCTTGAAGTTAGGATTTCTGATAAAGTTCTTCTTTTTGTAAAAACGTTTGAATCTTCTGGCTAGTAGAGCCATTTTTTCATCACTATCAGGTGATGATTGTTCAGTGGTGGAAATTTCTACAGAAGCTTCTCGTTTCCCTTTTTCTTTGTGCTTCGAAGTGGCGGTCTTGAATGCCAAATATTTCTTCTTTAGTTCATCCTCTTCTTTATTGACTTTCAGTTCTTCCTCATATATCATCAGTTTCCCAATGAGTTCTTTAACAGGTAGCCTACTGACGTCACATGATCCTCTAATGGAGATAGAGTTTCCCCTCCATCTATCAGGTATACATCTACGGATTCTCATGATCTTTTCTTTAGCAGTGACTTCTCTTCCAAGAGAAATCATTGTGTTGACAATCTCATTGAACCTGAGATACATGTCAGAAATAGGATCATCAGGTTTCATTTTAAAATTATCATATTTTATAGTATAAGTATTAATTCTCATTTCTTTTACAATAGATGTGCCTTCATGTGAGATAGACAAGGTATCCCAAATTTCATGGGTAGTTTTATAAGAAGAAATCCTATTAAACTCTTCATCTCCTAAGGAACAGTATAAAGCATTCATGGCTTTGTAATTATTATTGTAGGAATGTTTGGTAGGTTCATCCTAGGTAACTCTATCATTCACAGGAAGTTTGTATTCATCTATAATGGATGACCAGATTTCAAAACTCATACTCTCTAGATGCATTTTCATTTTAATCTTCCATTGAGAATAGTTGGTTCCATTAAATAATGGTGTTCTGTTAGTTGCAGCACCTTCCAATATATTATCCATATTCAATTATTACTTTAAAAGAGCTAGAAATTTATAATTAACAGAAATTTATAGATCTTTAAAGTACAACTACAATCACAGTTGAATACGATTACACCGAGTACTAATAAAGAAACCTCTGATACCAAATATTGGTTGGAGTTGTTTACTCAAGAGGGTAGGGGTGAATTGAGTAACTATAAAAATTTCAATTAGAGGAATATTATTTTAAATGAAATGGTTTCCCAAAAAATAGATACAACCCAGTTAATCAAGGTTATACTATTATAAGAGTTTGACTGTTTAAACAAATTCTTAGAAGGTTGATTAATTCTCAGTAATATTAATTTGTATTATTAATATTACTTTTGAAGTTATCCCACTAAGACAAATTTGTTATAACTTCTTTCCAAGACTAACTGTCAAATTGAAATTTAGAGTGTTCTGGATTATGTAATAAAGCAGTAAAACATAGAAAACTAAATTTAAATATCACAATGGATATAAAACAATTGGTTCAGTCTCAAGTCGAGACCTAATCCACTCCACATGGTGATCACCTGCCACCAAGTAGTTTATATAAATAATCTTTGATCCACACCCTGGATCGGGGTTAACAATAGTACACAGACTGTCCAAGTCACACAGGGACCTCTTCCACAATTTTTGTGGGTAAAAAATAATAATAACCAGGCCACATAGGTACCTCTTCTGCAGTTGTCGTGGGTAAAAAAAGTTATAAATAGATTGATGTGAGGATTTCAGTATCCTCCAGTTTAGTTCAAGAGTCTGTGTGTGTATGGAATATACACAGTACACACACTACTCATAATGTAAATAAAAAGTTGATCACAATAGAGAAATAATATAGAGATGAGGTTATAATTCTCTTTTGTGATGTCAATGCATCTCTAGACTCCTTTGGATTGAATCAGATGAAGCTTTGAGTCCTCTTCTGGAAGTTGTGTGAAAAACAGAGTATCTTGATTCATCTTGTGTTCTTCTTGAGCTTTGAGAGTGCGGGGATGTTCTCTGGATTCCAGTGCACTTCGTATGATCTTCAACAGAGTCAGATTTCATGAATGTGCCAATTCTTTCTTTGAAAATCTTGAAATGTGTTCTCTGCAGTCGTGATCACAGGATTGTTTTTCATTCAGTATCGTGCTCTGTATCACCCCACTGGTTCTTAGGAACCCATCGCTTTTTATCTTCGAATACATGAGTTTTAGCCGACAGGTTGCATGTGTTCTGCACCTCGTACCTCGTACTGTCTGAAGATATCTCTATAAAGAAACATTAATTATGTCAGTGCATTAATGGCATCAAATATGACCATTATAAATTAAATTAATATACGACATAATACTTTAAGAAACGGTATCACAATAAGGTATGAAAACGGTGTCTCCTTCACACGGTGTCTGAGGGTCACATTCTGAGTGTCATGGTGTCTTGTTCCCTGTGTCTTGTAGTCACGGTGTCTTATTCACGGAGTTTGGGTCATAGTGTCTGGGTCATGGTGTTTGGGTCACGGTGTCTGGCTTCACGGTGTCTCATACTTAGGTAAATTACTGTATTCAGACTTAAGCAGTGATATGCATGAAATGGATTGAGCATAACCATTATAAAGCATGATATAACTTGAACCATAAATACGCATGATTGGATATACTTCTTTATAGTAATTAACTATATTGAATAATATTTGTGATCATTAATGATATTTTTGATTATTAATGAAATTTGTGATCATTAAAACATGATTAATACATGAGGAGTCCAACACGTACATTGCAAGACATTGAAAAGATTGAATTTATTTAAAAATAAATATATCTTAAATTATTAGTGTGTTAAATTATATTATAATCTTGGTGTTTCATGTCAGATATGATATCTAAGATGATGTTCCTTTTTTAAAATATTAGGGCATTACATTCTACCCCCTTAAATAAATTTCAAACCCACAATTTAATCTTGATCTCAGAAATTAAGGGTTTCACATTTGGAAATACCTTTGTTTGAAACCAATATCATAAAAAGGTTTAATAAAAAATTATTTTTATAAGAGAGAAATGTAACTACAAAGGTCACCTAGAATAACACATAACTAGGTATCCAATTATGAGAAAATTAGTGGGATGTGAAGACATGGACATATAAGAAAGGCATAAATAAATAGAGAGAGTAATTAAGATCATTGATAAAGAAAATATGAATGAATAATGGAAAGTTAAGGACATAAAAACCATAAATATTTGATGAGTTAAATGACTATTTTTTTAATTGGATAAGATGTTAATAGGATAACATTTTTTTCAAGACCCTTTTCTAAAGTTGAGGAATTCTTTTAATGTCATGATTGAGAACACAAGAAAATATAATTACTTAATATATCTTTAAGAATAATTCGATCCTCTAGTTGTGACTTGATAAATTTCCACTTCATTTATTACCCCATGAAATGAATACCCAAGTTGAATTTTTTCTCTTCTGTAAAAAAATTTACTTTTAATAGATCATAAGATCCATAAAAGAGTAAAAATATATTCCGCTTGTCTTTACTAAAACCAAAATTGTTAGAAAATGTTATCCAATATAATACATTAACCTCTAATACATTAATAGAAACTATCAAAATTTAACCTAATCCATTTCATAAATAGCAAACCTTATGACTCATCCAAAATATTTCAGACCAAATTTAAAGTCCAAAACTTTTAGAAGGTCTATAAATCGAAATTATATTCCCCATAAAATATAAATTGGTTCTTAATGACACATTCTAAATATTTGAATACCTTGATCACCCTAAAACCTTAATAAAAACATTCATGATTCAAAAATTTATTTTTTATCCTTATTCCTTAAATAAAATATCACATTATCAAATTGATTTCATATTTCAAAAAATGCAGTAAAATCCGACAAAGATAACATAAACTATTAAATCACTAATAAATTTTAAGGTCACCAATACTCTTATATAAACACCTATTTTTCATTATTATCTCCAAATATGGTATATATTATGGGTTATCTTCCCTCAATCATGTTTTTTCCAAAAAAAATATCAGCTTTCCACTAAATCACTTTACTTGGCTATGATTACCATTTAACATATTCTTTAAAATACTTAATGAAAAACTTTTTTAGATCAATAATTTTAATTTTCATAATTCTTATAACCATAATATCATTGATAAAATAATCTTATAACATAATTATTAAATCCAAACACACATATAATAATCATTCCACTTTTTCTATAGTAATAGCATAAAATTGACCTTAATCCCCTAGCTTCTTCTAGGGTATATTCATTTGATTTTTGGGAAATTTTTTTGTAGTCCCCCACCTCCTTACATTTGATACACTAAACATTACTGGATTATTTTTCACCCTTATATTATCATGTATAATTTCCTTTCTCTCCACACTTGATGTAAAATCCAATCCCCTTAAAGAAAGTACCAAGGTGATTCTTTCCATAATTATCACTTTTGGGAAAATCCTTATTTCCATTCTTCGCCTTATATTTTTTTCTCTGTCATGCTCTTCTAATATTACTTCACTTAGAAGAAATATTACTTATAAATTTATTTATATATCTTGATAACACATAATATTATGTCCTTGTATGATAATAATGTTTGGGAGATGAGTTCCCTCTAAAATATTGGATTAAGCTCATAAAGAAAATGATCATTATTACTCATTGAATTATGTGGATTAATACAATTCTCATTCCATCCAGTATTTTACATTTCTAAAAAATGGAATAAACTAGATTAGATCATAACATTATCTTAAAAATTTATAATCCAAAAACTAGTGAAAAACTTAACATAAATTGAAAAATCTATGAATGACTAATCTCATAATCATAAATATGGTTTCTTTAGAAAAGTTTATAAATAAAAAAAATTTAAAACCCTTTATAATGGTTTGTAAAAAATGTGAATTATCTTAAGAATATACCCCAAGAGTTTCAAACCAGGTTCACAGTAAGGCCCATTGTTATGTACCTGGTAATGCTCGAGTTAAGCTCAATGTGCCTTTTTCGGATTTATTACCCCTAGGTACAACTATTCCTTAATCACCTATACTTATAGAAACCATACAGGGATATTTTTCCATGTCGACCACATAATCCCTACTTTACAAAATAATTAATATGTAATCCTATACTAATAATTTTCCTCAAGGTTAGTAATAAGGATATGTTCTATAATATATTTTCTTCCAAAATATTATTCCCAAGGTTTCTATTAAACTTCATCTAATACCAACTATAAGGTCCCTCACATTAGTATCCCAAAGTCAATGGGAAATTTATTACATTGGAATAAGATAAAAGTTATCACATACCGAAAGATTTAATAGTTTTTTATTTTAGGTAAAATAAATACATACTTGAATTTCACATTACAATTGAAAACATAAAATAAAAAAAGTGTTTTCTTAAAAAATTACATATTTATACTTAGTGTATCCTTGAATATAAATAATAAAATATATCCTTGTATCCTAGGGATAATATAACATAAGAAAGGGGTGAGCTCGGATTCTCAGTAAGGGTAAGTGTATAATGAATGATATCATGAAAAAAATAAGAACAATCAATATAGAAAGGTAAATAACTGAAACACATGCCATTTATCTAACAACTTGAGCATAATATGGTAGGAATAAATGATGATCAAATAAAGAAATATACATAATCACTTTATCTTGAAACTTATCCATAGAAATTATAACTAATAAAATAATCACATGTATATCAACAACTAATCTTATAATGAAGGAATGCATAATTCCAAACATCTAAAACATACTGTCAAGACAATTGAAAATATAGTTTAAAAATATGGGTAAAAACTTGTTTAATTTGGACAATAGATTTGTCTCATGAGACATGTCGATGCATCGAGGATCTATGTAATTCTAGACCCCACCCATGTCTTAATAATTCTAATGAATTACTCATGTGAAATGTGTGAAACATTATCAACATAAAAATATATATTGAAAAACTAACATTTGAAATGTCAATACTTATCCCAACAAATAAACATAATCATAAACCCTCTAGTGTAATATGATGAATGGTAATAAAAAAGTACACCCCCATTAAAACTTATCATAAACCATCCAGATATATATTAAGGATGTTGTAATTAAAAAATATCTCAAATGGGGCATAAGTAGAATAAAGGTTGTTGTCATTGATGAATATAAATTCCTTGAAAATATCCTTTAAAACATTCTTGAGGAAAATAAACTTTTTACTTTTTAAATAACCTTTTAAAACTAAAATTTAATAATTTTTTTTGAAAATAACTTTCTTTAAAAATAACCTTTGAAACATATAAATTAATCTTTAAAAAATTTATTGGCCATGATAGTAGGAAATTCCATATATATTGTACACATTGATACAAATATTCTTTTCACATTTTTAGGGAAATCCAAACAAGACCTATTTAGAAAACGACATAAATATTTTATCAAATAAATTTATTAAAAATTATAAAATGGGTAAAAATATCTTTAATAAATTATTTGGATAATGTTATAAATAGTTTTGATAACATTTTTATAAAACATGGTTATTGATGAAAAGGGATTTCGATCGGAGAGAAATGAAGCCGAATATTAAAAACATTTTCTCAATAATTTTAATTATCAAAGGGACGAATATACTATGATTATGTAAAAACATAATGAATAACCAAAGGATAATAAAATGAAATGGGTTTACAAGATAATTATCAAATGATTTACTTCAATTAAAATTTATGTATAAACAATCCTAATTAAAATGAGATTGAAACGAAAATCTATCACCACTTTGGTAACTTTTGAATCATAATCCCCATGAAATAAATAACATAAAATAAATCATTAAATACAATGAATAGAAATATATTGATGATATAACAGATAAAAAGACGTTATATATACACCAAACCAAATTAATAAGTGGTGAATATGTCATATGTCTCACAGAAGTGAATGTGAGACGAGAAACCCTCAACTCAAACATGATTTCCTTCATTCATGTATGAATCTCCAATATAATAATTATAGGTTTATTATAAATATATTAAATAATCATAATCATATATTTCATTCCATATATTATTTACTTATTGTATTTTATCACCTATTTATTAAAATTTGTGTGTTAAAATCACTATTTCTGGTGATAATTGCTTCATTTTTTATGTATGTTTTCATTCCGTAATTTTAGTTCTTTTACTTTGATCATAGTTCCATAATCCCCATAATGTTACCCATGATTTAAATATCATATATATTCATTATATATGTAATTATAGAAATTTATAATAGTTAGAGATTGAAAATGGATTGTACCCTTCATGGAGACGACAAGTCGTACGTACACATGAACGTTGTTTCCATTTTTTCTCAATGTATGTAATGAAAGGAAAATAAAAGTTAATTCACTTTAATAGAATCACGATTATGTTATATATTTTATTTATATTATTCAAATACATCCTTATTACCATCTATGTAAAAAAATGAAAAATATTTTGCATCGCTACGTGAAGACGGTAGTCCACATGTATGCACAAGCGACATTATTGTTTTCCTACAGATTGAATAGTAAGAAGTTACATTTGATATTATATTCCTATAATTATGGTTAGGTCATAAATATCAAATATATTCATTAAATTTACACTTAATTCCTCTATGTAAAACATAAGAAAAAAATAAATCACATCGCTTCGTGAGGTGGTAGTCCTCCGTACACATTAGCGACATTATCATATCCCCCTAAAAAATGGTAAGTAAGAATGTATATGTGATATCATAACTAAAAAATTATAATAATTTCATAAATATCATATAAATATGTTAAATACATAATTATAATAATCCTTAAAAGTTGGTGATAGAAAATGAATTACATCGGTTTGCGAGGTGGTAGTCCGCTATACACATGATTAATAGTTTCATTTTCATTTGATGGAAGTGGAAATAGACCAGGTTTACTACATTAATATAATAACATCTATTTTTTTATAGGATAAATTTTTTATTATATTATAATATTTTAATATGATTTTAAGGAGGTGTAATAAGAAATAAAAAAATAGGCATATTTAAGAATTTTACCTCTTCTTTAGAGTGCCACTTTTAGTTTATACCTAAAGCCTTCATAAGAGGGATTTATAATAAAACTAAGGCCCCTAGAATGTGGGGAGGTAATTAAGGAAGAATGTTTGGAATGTATTTCCTAAACCAAAGGGTTTTTGGAAGTGTAAATAGGGTAGGAGAGGGGGTGGCCTTTTATAAGCGGGGGAGAGATGACACAAGGAATATTTGAAAAGATAAAGTGATACCCACATTTTTCTCATGAAAAAAGCCTAAAAATGATCTATTATTGAACCTTATCAGTGATAAGGACAACATATAAACTTCCAATGTACATTGAACAAGTTTTATATAAGATTACATCTTGTTCATATGAGGTTTGGATCTCTTAAATTTCGATAAAACCTCATTAAGATTGTTTTTTTGGCTTAGAACAGAAAACTATACCTTTAGGATGGTTTTTTTGTTTTGGGGATGAAATTAGCAAGGAGATAGAGGTTGAATACATAAAAAATTAATGATTTGAATTGGTCTAGGTAGACCTTTTTCACGGCATGAATTGGTTTTTCCCATAGGGGTAAAACCCATGGAATCCACGACATGAATTATATTCAAATCATGAATAAGTAATGGATTTGATTTTGAAAATGGGATGAACACCTTATTTTTAAAAATATACTCCTTCTGAAAAATATTCAACCACCATAAAATCTCCTCATTGTATCCCTCTTAGGTTTATGTGGTTCTCTTTCATCTAGAATTTGATCGAGCCAAAGTATATCCCGTTAGAATACTCTCGGCAATCTCTTCAATCCTTTACCTTATTTTCCCAGTTTATTTCGCCATCTTCTTCATTATTCTGGTGTAATATAATATTCCCTATTTTTAGTAATTTTTTCTATTTATCTATTTCCCCTCATTACAATCTGAATCACAGGCTGATATAGGATAAGTATTTCTCTACCGCCACAATGTAGTTGGTATAGTAATTATCCCTCAATTTCATTTTGATTTACATTATGAGTTGCGATGATGTACACTGAATTTTCCACGAATTTCATTAAAAATAATATTTTTCTATAAATAACTCATAATCCTTGATAGATATGACATTGTGACTCCAAATTGTTGTTGTAATAGGTCCCCATAAACTAATTCCACCCCTTGAGGTGTACATTTGGAACAGACCCTTGATATTATAAATCCTTATGCAACCAAACCACCTTCTAAGTGGTTTTGGCTTGGTATTTAGATGAAATAACTATATTGCATTAAATGTAAAGTTGGTGGTAGGACCATATTATGTGTTTTAATATAAATAATGGTTATTTATTTGTTAAAGTGGAATTCTAATGAACAATAAAACATTTATTAGCTCTTACTAAATCCTTTTGGGAATCCCATATACAAGTGATACTCGAGTATAAAGCTACTACTGATATGATACTTGGGAATAGAGTCTATATTGATTTGATACTCAGGCATGAAGTTCCATATACATATTATACCCTAGCATGGAATCCCTACTGATATGATACTTGGTCATGGTGTCCCATATAACTGTTATACTCGAGACCATGGAATCCATACGGTTATGATACTCGTGTATGGAATCCCATATACTAGTGATACTTGGTCATGGTGTCCATGTTGATATGATTGTATTCATTAATTCCCTTATTTATGTGATACTTAGGGATGGTTTCCCTAATTATATAATACTCAGGAATGATATCCCCTACTGCTTTGTATGACTCTAATGACTAGACATGGACGTTTGAGTTATGCCTCGGTCCATAGCTATAACTATGTATATATATATATATGGATATAGACTTCAATAAATATATAATGTACACACACACACATATATATATATATGTATAATTTTATGGTGAAATTTTTTCCAAGGTTTCCTGACATGGGATGTAGAAGGTAGTGTCAGCCTAGTCTCCTTCAAGAACTAGATCCAACCCTTTACAGTTTACATTATTTATTATTTACCAATATATCATCCCACTACTCATATTATATTCACTAGATATATAGTTCTAGAAATAATTGGTGGTTTCCAATTGATTATATCTCACACAATTTCAGGGCCTCCATTTGGTACCCAGACAGACTTCATGGGTGATGGTAGGGACAAGGGAAATCGCTCGATCTAGGATGCTTGATTGATTTACCATGGGAGATTGGGAGTGAAAGACCAAGATTTTGATCATGATTATTTTCGATATAATTTTGGTATTTTTTTATTTTTATTGTAACTATATGTATGTATGCATTAATTTTGAATAGATCCATGACATGCTCATCATTTTGATTATGGTTCCACTTTTTTCTAGATGTATTATTATAGTATGAATGATTTAGAAATTCTTCCATGTCTATCATTAATATTATTATACCATTTATTAATTTATTATACCTTTTTACTAATTCGATTATTAGGATATAGTCTCCCTACTGTACCACCTTGTACCCTCACTACTAGTCAACAACCTCTATCATACGGGGAGGTGTGCTTTAGGCCATGTGATTGACCGAGTTCAGTTACTTACGAGTGAACTGAGATTGGGATGTTACAAATTGGTATCAAAGATTCTTTTCATTGACTTACTATTTTGGGATGGTAAAAAGGATACAAGGACATGTCATAATATGGAAATGTGACTTTTCCTAAGAGTAGTGAACCCATGTACAGAGGAAAAAAAATTCGAGGGATGTATATTACTGTTTTGGATTCCACTTATTATAGTAGTTTTGGTTGGACCATATTTTTACACACATAAAATGAGATGTTTATTATTATTATTATTATTATTATTATTATTATTATTATTATTGAGGATTCCATTTTACCCTTGTCCCGATATTCAATGTAATTCAATATTGTAGGCATGTAGAGATTCACATTTCATGCATTGTTCTATGCCGTATAGGTGAATCTCATTGCTTTCATTGCCTATGATTTCAATGAGTGTCTTGATCACTATATATAGAATCATGTTAACATTTATTTATATGGAATGAGAAACATAATTGGTTACTTAAATTACCTTCATCATCCTAATAGTTTCTTCTTACATAGCCTATTGTAGAGACCATAAGTAGTCGATTATGGCACATTGATCCATGGACCATTGGTCGCATGAGATAGAATGTGTTTGTGGTTATGAATAAATGTATGACATAGTTCAATTTATAAAGTTTATGGGACTTTATAAACTGTAAATGTTGATCTATATAATTCAGCTGTTTAAGAATATTTTCAATATAAATAGGTATGAACTTAAATGAATTTAAATTCAAAAATAAAATAATGATTTCTAAATAGAGATTCCAATTGAAACTTAAATGGTGTTTCCTATATAAATTTCAATTGTCACTATATATACTGGGACCCCAGACATATAGTAGATAAATTTACCCTAAAGAAACCTTAGTAGTGGGTAGTTGGTAGTATCTACTGTATTATTATGATATGTATGTCACCTAGACCTAACTTTATGAGCAGGAAGAAGAGTGTGAACTTAGAGAAAGGCTTTTTACCTGTTCTATTCTTATAACCACACCTTGTTCCATTACCAAATACCATTATAAGGAGTGTTTTTTGAAATTGTAGAGTTATTCCATAATGAAATCCTTGTGTTGAGTACCTATAGTGATTCATTGACCATACTCCGAAGATGGTGGAACCTAACCCGCTAGTAGTGCCACCTAAGTCACCTCCTATTATACTTAATTTGGGTGATGATCCTTGGTTGTAAAGGGTTTTATATGGATAATTCATAACGTGTAGGGATCCCTATTTTCTGCACCTACTATGGTAAAGTAGATGTGATAATTTTAGCAGCAACATATGCCAACATTTTTTGGGGATGAGATCACTCAAGTTGTGAAGTCATGGTTAGAGTCTATTCTGACTATCTTTAAGCACATTAAGACACCTCCTAAGAGGTGACTAAATCTATCTATGTAAATTCTTTGAGATTCTTTCACGTAATGGTAGGATTTTATCACCTAGGTAGATCGTCATCAATGTGTGGCTTATGCTAGCTTTCACATAATCTTATATGACTATTTATTTCCTCAGATGATGAGATAGGACTAAGATATAGAGTTTTTCATATACAACAGTGTACTAGGTCTGTGATTGACTATTCTTCTCAGTTCATGGAGATCGACCACTTCACAATGACTCTTTATGGTGATGCATTGGTTACAGAAATACTTTTTGAGGATGGGATTGTGTATGCCATCTGATCTCAGGTAAATTTATTTCAATTGTAAAAAATTTTAAATATAGTAAATCTAGATCTCATCATCGAATGGAATTAGAGGGTAGCTGATGGTGTGGGCAAGGTTGGTTTAGAACCGAGATAGGAAATTGGTTTGAATAGAGGCTTGAAACATCAATTTGATAGAGTATTTAGAGGATATGGGTTCCAGGGGCTAAACCAGTATCCCTTCCTCTTTAAATGATGGCTAATACTAAGTTTTAGGGGATTAAGAGGTAGCTAAATGATTTGGAGTATATGGGTTTTATATGAACCAACACTTAAAATTGGGGTTCACCTGTTTTTTTTACCAAGAAGGTGGATGGTGCCCTCAAAATTTGTGTAGATTATCATTGGTTTAACCAGATTATGGTTGAGAGCTGATATCCACTGCCTTGTATTGATGACCTCTTTGACCAGCTCCAAGTAGCAATGTTTTTCTCCAAGATTGATTTGAGGTTAGAGTAACATCATGTATGATTAAAACCATTAGATATACTATGTGTGACTTTATTAAGTTAGTATAGTTTATATGAGTATCTAGTCCTATCGTTCAGTATCCAAAATTCACTTGTGGTATTTATGGCCATGATGAATCGGTTTTTCCACCTATATCTAGATTTGTTTTGTGGTAGTCATTATGAATGATATCCTAGTGTATTCACATACTTAACATGACCATATAAAACATCTTAATATTATATTTATTACACTAAGAGAGAAATATATATATGCTAATCTCACTAAATTCCACTTTTTGATCAATAAATTTCAATTTTTGGGTAACATTATCTTAGATATAGGAGTATCAGTTGACCTAGAGAAGGTGATCTTTGTTGTTTCTTGGTAGCATCCCAAGAATGACTTTGACGAAAGGAGTTTCTTTTGGGTAGCAGGCTATTACAAGAAATTTATATAGAACTTATCACACCTTTCATTACCTCTTAACAGCTTAACTAAAAATGGTGTGAGGTTATTGGTGTTTGCAGCATGGGAGATGGCCATTAATGAGATAAAATGAAGATTGAATTCAATATAAATCATGATTCTTTTAGAGCCAGGAAGAGGATATATGGAGCTCTTTATGCCTCTAGAATCAGTCTAGGAGAAATTATGATGTAGGAAGATTGAGTCATGGTGTACTAGTTTCATAATTTGAGGCCACATAATAGGAATTACTTGAAGAATGATCTCGATTTGATAATTGTAGTTCATGCATTGAATTATTAGAGGCATTATCATTTTGGATAGAAGTTTGTGACATTTATAGAAAACAAAATCCTGAAGTATATTTTTAAGTAGAATGAATTAAATATAATATGGAGGAGATGGGTTGAATACTTATAATATTTTTAATTTGAACCTACCTGTACTCTTGGGAAGGGAAATGTGATAGTAGATGCTATGATTCGGGGAAATCAAACACAGGCTGTTAGAGAGTCCAGGGAAGAGTGCAAGTTTATGGACATGCTCTCTAAGATGCACATAAATATTTTGGATCATGAAGGAAAACCTACCCTTTCAACATTATTAGTGAACTCTTCAATTTTATTGAAAGTGAAGATGAGGTAGTTTTATGATTCTAAAGGATTAGTCTTAAGGGAGAGAATTTTAGGTGGGGATCTACCATTGGGTTGGTCTATCAATGGAGATGAGATTCTCCTTGTTCATGGGAATTTATAGGTACCTAATGACATTTTAGAGTAACTAACATGAAAATCCCATTCTTTATAGTGGGAGGTAAACCCTGGTATTACAAAGATGAATCATGACCTATGTCACAAATACTGGTGGCCTCATATAAAAAGGAGATAGATGGATTTTTTACTAGGTGTTCAACCTATCAGTAGGTGAAGGTAGAACACCAGAATCTAAAAGGAATTTTACATTAGTTTCCCATCCTTGAGTATAAATGGGATGATGTAAACATTTAATTTTTGATTGGTTTATTAGGAACCCATTGAGGAAATGATGTGGTATGGGTGATTTTCAATGGGCTCATGAAGGTCTCTCACTTTTGACCAATTAAGGATACCTTTTATGTGCATGATCTTGGTAGGATCTATGTATGGGATATTATTTGACTTCATGGAATCTGTGGACAATTTTATTGGAAAAGGAAGATCATTTCACTTCTTGGTTCGGGAAAGGGATATAGAGGGTGTTAGGTACATAGGTACTTTTGAGTACAACATACTTCACTTAGACCGAAAGGCAGTCCAAATGAACAATACATGTCTTGAAGGACATGATTCGAGTATTCATCCTTGATTTCATAGGTTCTTGGTAGAAAAATACACCTCTTGTCGAGTTAACCTACAATAATAGCCATTATGAAACTATACAGATGGATATTTATGAAGACTTATATGCTAGGCTATGCCGGCTATCTCTTTTCTAGTTAGAGGTAGGGGATGAATCACTACTTGGACCTCATCACGTTCATGAGACTTCAGATGTGGTCTGGTTTATTAGGAAGTGAATTGATATATCTAATTCTAGGAAGAAATCATTTGGTGACCACAATTTATGACCATTATATTTTAAGGTCCTGGATCAAGTATTATTTTATATTTCGATGAGATTGGGGAATCGACGATTTAGGTGGCAGGGTAAGATGTCACCTTGTTTTGTTAGACCTTTTGAGGTTTTAGAGAGGGTTGGATCTGTGGAATATTAGATAGAACTTACTAATTGATATAGATCTACGGACGATATGTTTCACATTTCATAGTTACATCGTTACTACTCAGACCCATCTCATTTTTTCTAGACTGCTGAGGTGGAACTAGATGTTGATGATTCTTTTAAGGAGCACCCTATTCAAATAGTGGACTAGAGAATGAAGGTAATTTAATGCAGGTCAGCTCTTTTAGTCCGAGTGCTATGGAATCATGACTGTAAACATGATATGTCTTGGTAGATAGAGTCCAACGTACATGCCTAGTGAGGGGATTTGTTCTCAAATGAATATTTTACACCCTTAGAATAGAAAATTGGGGATGAGTTGTTTTAAGGTGGGAAGATTGTAAGATCCCAGCTTTTTCATATGAAGTTTGGATCTCTTAAATTCTATTAATCCCTCATTAATATTATTTTTTTTTCTTATACCTCAAAACCACACCTTTAGGCTAGTATTATTGTCTTTTGGATGAAGGTAGCAAGGAAATGGAGGTGGGATGTAAAAGAAATTCATGACATTAATGCAATTCATGATGTGAAATGGTTTGTCCATACCCCATTCACAATGTGAATTAGTTTTTCTCACAAGAGGAAAACCCAAGGAATTCACGGCCTGATTTATATTCATGCTGTGAATATGTTGTGACTATTTTTTTAAAAGGGGAAGAATCCCATCATTTTATAGATATCCTCCATTTGTATAGTATCTGACCACCATGGGATCTACTCCATTGATCCCTTCTAGTTTCATGTGTTTATATTCTATATAGACTCTGATCGATCCACTGTCTATCCCACTAGATTCCTCTCAATAATATATCATATATTTTACCTTCTTTTTATAGTTTATCTCTCTATATTATGCATTATTCTGGTGTGAGATAATATTTCACATTTTCAGGTTGTTTGCTTGTTTCTCTATTTCCTCTCATTCTAGGGAGAATTAGAAGCTGATAATAGATGAGTACTCCTTTACCAACACAATGTAGGTGGTGTAGTAATTATCCCACAAATTATTATTTATTTTTATTTTTCATCATGATACAACATGTCATATTTTCTGTGTGTTTCCATTAAAATACTCTTTTACTTAAATAACTTGTTATACTTGGTATAAATGAATATGTGCCTTCTGATTATTATTGGAATAGGTCCCCATCGACTAATTCTACCCCTTGAGGTGTTTCTATGGAACTTCCCCTTGAAATTATTAATTCTTACATGATCAAACCACCGTCTAAGTGTTTTTAGATTGGAATTTAGATGAAATGAATATAATGAATTAAATGGAAATTGAGTGGTATGGACACATCAAATGTTTAAAAAAACAATGGTTATGACCTTGTTAAAGTAGAATTCTAATGAAATATAAACCATTTATTGGATCTTACTAAATACTTTTTGGAATCATGTTTAACTGTGATACTTAGACATATAGTCCCTACTGATGTGACACTCTGGCATGGAATCCATGAAGATATTATACTCAATAATGACATCCCATATTCCTATGATACTTGGGAATAGAATTCCTACTGATATGATACTCAGATTTGGTGTCCCATATACCTATCATACTCAGGCATGAAATCCTTATTGATATGATACTCATGCATGGCATCCCATATACCAATGATACTCAGGCATGGAGTCCCTACTGATATGATACTCAGGGATGGAATACTCTTGGCCTATGATAATTGGTCATGGAATCCCTATAGATTTGATACTCAGACAAGGAATCCACTACTGATTTGTATGACTCTAGTAACTAGAAATAGAAATTTGAGTTACACCTCATGTTCTGGATAACACTATATATATATATATTTATAAACATTATTAATTATATAGTGCATATATATATAAATGTATACTCTTGTGGTGAAATATGTTCAGATATTTCCTTGCATAGGCTGAAGTAGGTAGTGTTAGCCTGGTGTTGTTGAGGAATAAGAGCTGACCATTTACAGTTTAAATTAATTATTATTTATCACAATATCTGCTCACTAATCATATCATATGCACTGGATGGATAGTTCTAAACATTGTTAGTGGTGACCTACTGAGTATATCTCACATCCATTTTGTGCCGCCATTTGGTACATGAACAGACTTCATGAGTGCAGGTAGGGACAAGGGAAAACACCCCATATTGGATGCTTTATTGATTTAGAAATGTGATCATGGGAGTGCGAGATTGATCCTTGTCTCATGATGCTATTTGATATCCTTTCAGTCTTTTGTTGTTTTTGTTGTGCCTGTATATACATATGCCTATATTTTTTATAGCTCCATGACATGTTCATTATTTTGGTTATGGTGCCACTTTTGTATTGATGTATTATTACTATCTAGATTATTTAATTATGTTTCCCAATCTATCATTAATATTATTCCTCTATTTATTCAATTATTATACCACTTCACTACTTTGATTATGAGGGTATAGTCTCCCCACTATAACACCTTGGACCTTCACTTCTAGTTTGCATCCTCTAGAGTATGGGGAGGCATACTTAAGGCCATGTGACCGACAAATTTAAACTATTTATGCATGAATCATGTCTGGGATGTTATATTTTAGGTCATTTTAACCCTTATCTTCTTAGTGTAACCCCTTAAAACCCCGTTTTTACCTTAATAATGACAAATAATTTTTACTGCTTTTACTGTTCACAATGGCTAAAAATTAAGTTGAACATATTTTAGAATAAAAAATATGTTGATTCCAAATATGGAATCTATTTATCAAAATTTAATTCATATAATTGGTATAATTCAATTTAAAATTAAACTCACATAACGATCAAAAAATTAGTTTTTCCAAAGAAAACATTTCATAAGTTTAAAAAGTGTTTATGTAAAAAATTAATATGAAATTCATTCAAATGACCTAAATTAGTTAAATTTAAATATAATTGAACTAATTTTACTTTAAATCCAATTTAAAATATAATTTATCCTTGTAAATTATTTAAGAGAAAATAAAGTTTTCAATAAAAATCAGTATCTTTCACTATTCATTAAACAATTAATCATTTTAGAAAAATACCAAAAAAAGTACCCATGGATAATTTTGATATCTAGATTTTAAAAAATAAGTTTATTTTTTAAAGTCAATTTTATTAAATTGGTAAAAGGAAATTTTAAAGTATGTTTTCAAAGCGTGATGAACCCTCCCTTTATAAAAATATAGTTTTTCAAAAAAAACTTCTTCTTTAGAATTGTTTTTATTTTCATTTCTAATAAATATATATCCATTAAATACATATAATTTTTATAATTTATTTATTTCTATTCATTCCATCCAACTTAATTTCTAGGTTATAATGGTCATATTTAAATAATAATATTTTAAGAGAATATTGTGTTTTTTAACCTGATATTGTATGCATTGAAATCCATTCAAGAGATTGAATTTATTTAAAAAATAAATACAACATAAAATCTTGGTGTGTTACATTATCTTATAAGATTTTTTTGTGTGTAATATAAGCTATCAAAGATGATGTTTCCCTTTTAATATCTCATGGTGTTGTATTCAACTCTTCACTGAAAGTGGTTGGAATATATTATAAAAAATAAAATTTCCACATTTAGACATGGTCCATTGAAGTGTTACACATTAAATTATCCATGGAATCTCCAACACTTAGAAAACATATTGATCAGATTACATGAAAATTCATATGGAATATTATTTTGAACTTGTGGTCGATCCAACACTTTGAAAAATTACAACTACCTAACAGTTTTGTTTAAATTGACCATGCAGTTGCTTGAAGTCCATATGATTACTTCATCACTTAGAAAAAAAATAAACTCTCCCATTGAGTCACTTCATTTCAACATGTGGTTGTTTTAAGTCTCATAATATATCCAAAAATTATTCAAAATCCCAACATTCTCATATGGTATCTTTACCTCATCATGAGGTTGATTGGAAAGAAACGTGTGATCACTCCAATACATAGTGAGATTTCAGGGATATGGATAAATCATGTGATCTCTTCAATTTAACCCGGTGGTCACTTGGTTATCCGTTTAGTTGATTGAGGGGTTAGCGAGATATTCTTCATGACCAATAAAATATATGTGTGTTCAATCCTATTTGCACGTGATTGCTTCTACCCTTTTCAAAAATTCTGAGACGGTTGCAGTCTCTATGAGATATAACATGTTCTAACTCTAATTTGTCTTATGGTCACTTCAGTACTTCATGAGATTTCAATCACTTTCAATCATATGGCCATACGGTCAATTCAATTTCCATGAGGTCACTATGGTGCTTTTTAAAATGTAGTCTATATAGATTCCTTCATGAGGTTAATATGCAATCTTCAGACATCAATCAAGTCCTATTTATGCTTGCATGAGAACATGGTGAAATTTCACTCATTCTAACTCACAGTTGATAGTCTGGATTGATTATATTTGAAGTTGCTTCTAGACTTTGGAAAAGTTACAAATTTACTAGAAAAATACTTAACTTCCATAAAACATTGAATTTATTAGAAACACATAAACATGATTTGTGATTATTAAAATAAGGAATCTCTAGACTAAGACAACAAATCCTTTGCAAGCATGTGCCTTAGTGACTAATTAATGAAATCATTTTTTTCTATTAGATGGAACGTTACATAAATTACTATTTACGATAAAAGATTTTTTAATAAAATTTATTATTAATGATAGATTAATATATTGGTAAAAAAAATTTAAAACAAATATAATTAATAAATAGGTTTATCTATTCATAAAGGATTTATAGAAATGGAATTTTCAATATCAATAGATATATCTACTTGTAAAAACAAGTGTTGGTACCTAAAATTAATGCCAAAAAACATAATATATATTGTAATTAATCATTTTTAACAACATATATATTATCTATAAATAATGTTTTTGGTATAAATGGTTTTTTATAGTTTTTAACTGATCTAAAGTGGAAGAAAAATAGGGAAATTAGCAGGCTATTAAAGGAATCATCATAACATGTCAACCAACTCAAATATGAAATTACCCAGCTTGAGTAGATAGTTAAGGAACATGGGGCCACTCAAAATATATCTAGAGATGTTGTGGATTTCTAGGTAAATATTGAAGAATAAATAAATATGATTGATTCTCTCACCATCCAGGTTGAAGAGATAAAAAAGGGTTAAATCCCTTGAAGAAGAGGTTGTAACCTTTATAAATAAATCGAAATATGAAGTGAAAGTAGGTGGAGAATAAATCTTTCAATTTTTAAGGTTATATTACAATAAATTTATAGAGAGAGTGGGATGAGGTACACCAAGTTTTGATAAAATTATAAGTGAACAAAGGCCCACACACATGGGGAAAGGTGGACTTGGTTGTGGGGGGGATACATCCAATACTAAGAGATATTTTCTTAAATTCAAGGGAAAACATGATAATGGTGATAATTCTAAAATGAAAAGAACTCACTAAAAACTGAAAAGCTAATCAGAATCGTGGAATATGTGGATAGATATCTAAAAGATATTTTTCTTGATGAAGTATCAATTTAGTGGCTATATCAGACATAAAATGACTTATTATAAGGAATCTAAAGGCTACTTGAAAGGAGAAGTAATTGATATTCAATAAATAAAGATGATAACTTAAACTTATCCATATTTAAGGAAAGTTTTTTATGAATATTGTTGTCATTGTTCTGACATTCATCACAAGGATGTGGATTTTAGGCAATGGAGGAGTACAAATTACTCTTATGGAAATCCAATCCAAATGAATTCAACGAAACCAAACATTATTACTTTTAAAATAGTTTTTACCCATTTGAATAAGAAGAGTACAACCTCATTACTCATGATGAAGAAAATGAGGAGAGACTAGCCTATGTGTCAACTCAACTAGGCATCTCTTGCAAAGAAAAGTTGAATAATGAAAAGTTTATCTTGGTTAAATTTTCTATTAATGTAATAAAGAAAAATGGAACTTAAATTATGAACATTGGGTTTCCATCCCACAAGACCAAAAACATCAATATCATGAATAATGTGAAAGTACATGTTAGTGGAATGGTTCATTTTGGTAAAGATGGATATTTGAAATTCAATGGAATTGGAAAGAAAAGCCTAGAATGAAATGAGTTGAAGAATATAGAGGTTCTCTATATGGATGGTCTATGACATAATATTTTGAGTGTGAGTCAACTTTATAACTCAGGACATGAATTATCATTCAATCAGAAGGTATTATTGATCAAATGGAAATCCAAAGGGTCATTTATTAAAGGTTGGAGAACAAAAAAAACTTATACCAAGTAGGTACCAAGGAGAACACTTGTCTCCTCACAGTGGAAGAAGAAAACATCCTTTGGCATTAGAGTCTTAGGTATATTCATAAATGAATCATATAAATCCTATTAGAGTTGAAGGATACAATTGATATTCCAAATCTAATACCTGGCTAGGAAAAGGCTTGTGATGAATGTGTTAGAGGGAAAATGGTGGGAAATCCCTATAGACCTAAGGAGAAAAGATATCCAAACCAACTAAACCAAATTTACACCGATGTGTATAGTCCCATGAAGATTCTCTGAACATGGGGTGAGATATATTTTATTATATTTATTGATGATTATAATAGAATGTTTTGTATCACAATATGCAAAAAATACCATTTTATGGTGGTTTTTTAGTTTTATGTGGTAGTTTAAACTACTGTAAAATGATCTGAGATGGTTTATAAAACCATCATAGATACCTGTGTCAGAGATTATTTCAAGACCCTTTTAAAAACCCTCTATCAATCATTTCAAAATTATTTTTTGTAGTGGTTTTTAATGTTTAGTGGTGACTTTATTTTTTTTCAAATTTTAACAAAGATTAAAAAACAAAATTTTCAATGGTTTTAAAAACCATCGCTAAATATTTAGCAATTTTATTTAAATTTTTATTATTGTATTTAAAAAAATAATTTTTTATTTATAATTTTTTTATTATTTATTTATAAATACTATCATGCAGAATTAAGAACACATATGTGTAGAATGAGATTTGAACCTCTTATCTCTTATTTATTCTGCAAATTCTTTACCACTCCATAAAACCCTTCATGTTATTACTAAACACACATTAATATACACATATATACATATAAATATTTTTAAATATATATATATGGGTATATATATTTATTCATAATTTATATATATACATGTAAATAACTATAAATATAAATAAATTTCCATAAATATATATAAATACACACACACACACACATGTAATGTAATATAATTATATATAAATATAAACATACAAACACACACACACACACAGATATATATATATATATATATGCATATAAATATCAATATGTATGTACCCATATAATATATATAAGTATATATAAATTTACACATATATATATTTATAATTATATACAATTATATATAATTATAAATAAATATACATAAAATATATATAAATATACATAAATATATATAAATACAATTATATATGTAATCAATATAATTAAATATAAATATAAATAAATAAATAAATAAATTTTTCTATATTAGTTAGAGAGGATTTCAAACCACAATATATATATATATATAATCACATATAAATATACTCAAATATATATATATACATATACGTATACATATAAATATGACTATATATACCAACATGATATATATAAATATAAATGAATATAAATGAATATAAATGTATAAAAATATATATAATTATACAAAAAATATATATAATTATCTATAAATATCAATATATATAAATAAATATGCAAAGATATATAAAAATCTAATATAAATATACATATTCATATATAAATACAACTATATATATAATTATATATAATTATATATAAATATACATGTATATAAATATATATATATAAACACATATAAATATATATAATTATATACATATACATATAAATGTCTATATATTTACCCACAATATACCCACACGCCCACACCCCCACATAATATATATATATATATACATAATTATACTTAAATACATATAAATATCGATAATTATATATAATTACACACACACACAAACACACACACACACACACATATATATATAAGCTCATATAAATATACATATTTATATATAAATATATGTGGGTATACATATATACACACACAGAGCCAAGATAATATATATAGTTATATATGTATAAATATAAATACATATAAATATTTATAAATATTCATAAATAGACATAAATATTTACACACACACACACACACACACGTATATAAATAAACACATGTAAATTCACACACAGACACATATCGATATAATATATATAATTATATATAAATATTCATAAATATATATAAATTATATATAAATATTCCTAAATATAAGCAAATACAACTATATATAATTGAATATAATTATATATATATATATAGATATATGTATATATATTTACACACAGACCCACATAATATATATAAATATATATAAATACAAATACATATAATATTTATAAATATACAGAAATATATATATAAACACACACACACACAAACACATATATATACTCACATAATATATAAATATAAATTCATATAATCATATATAAATAATTTTTTTTATAAATATACATAAATATATTGGAATACATATAAATATCTATAAATATCTATTTATATATAAATAATGTTATATATATATACATATATAATTAAATATAAATTTGTATAAATACACACACACACACACGTAGATATACATAAATACATATAAATATAATGATGTATATATATACACACACATATATAAACATATAAATATCAATAAACACACCCACACACAAAAAATTCTTAACCTTGAACATCCCACTATGTGGAATGACCATGAAAACTAAGTTTTAACCAAAAAGTCCATCCAAACTCCAGATTTAACATTCCCATTAGTGAATTATCTTGGATAATTTTTCTAAGGCAATCATTGACACAAAAGACACGTCATAAAAATAAATCATCAATAAATGGAATACCACTTCAATTTCTACATCAACATATCAATGGAAATTTAATCCTAGGGAATAACTCATACACTGCTAAAAAGGATAATAACACCCTCTTAAATGACACCAAAATACCATCAAAAGATATAAAATTAGAGTGTGTTATCATAAAACTCAGTTTTAAATGCCTTTCAAGCCTCTTTTTACCAAGAAACAAAATGTGGTATGAGTTTACCTAATATTAAAAGTCATAGATATCATCATAATCTTTGATTTGATGGGTTGTAGATCCCAAATAGAACCCCGAATAAAACTTTATAGTGGTTTGAAGTTGAATTTAGATTTTCAACTGATCTTAGAATGTTAATAGATTCTTAATTAAAAATTATTACTAAATTTTTATCTAATATGATCACAATTATTTTCATAAGATTAGATTTGACATGTGTTAGAGTAAAAATGCATACATGGATTAAAATAAATGGTCATTTGAAACTGAAGTACGATTTTTAAATTTTCTTAATAATTAATCATCATTAATTTTTCAATAGTTTTTAACAAACCACCATAATTGGAAGCATATTTAAAAAAAACTATAGTGAATCAATAAAGGTTTTTAAAAAACATTTGTTAGAAATAAATAAATAATAAAAGAATATAAAATTTTAGAAATAGTGAAGATTTTAATATCCACTAAATGGAATTGTTTTTTTAATAAAATGATGTGAATCTGTGAAGTTTTTCTAAAACCACCCCTAAAAATAGAAAATGAATCATTGAGCGATGGTTCTGAAATCTACCACTAAATTATATTTTTCTTATAGTGTCATGTACCTGTATTAAAAAATAGAGGTAGTTAATAGTATCAAGTTGTTTTGAAGGATATCTTAATATGAAACTATAATAATGATGAATGTTTTTCGATCAAACAATGGTATATAGTAAACCTCTATTTATATGGAATGTTATCTAGAAAATTATTTCATTAAATACGAAGTATCATCTATGAGAATACTAAAACAAAAAAATTTCATTGAAAGGTGGAACCAGATGCTGAATGACTTCAAAACAATTTCTCATTGAGAGTTCAATCTCTCAACACTATTGGAGGGGAGTGGTACAAGTTGTAGTGTACACAAAAAATGAGGCTTTGTTGAGCCTCGGAGAGAAATAGATTCCATAAGAAATGTGGAATTGTAGGAAGCCAACCCTAAGACAATTTAAAGTGTTTGGAATCAAGTGTAACATCTAGAATAAAGAATTAAATCAAGGTAAATATAGAGATATAGTGTATAAAGGGATATAAATTAGGCTAATAATTCAAAATTAAATCCTATAAGCTCTTTAACAAGAGTTTGAATAAGATAGTGAAAAGAAACTATGTCAATGTTGTAAATGAAAAAATGGAAAATAAATCAAGAATTCCATATTTAAGTGAATCTTACAAAGAAGATGATAAGATTAATAAAAAATTTGGAGGCTCATATAATTTGGTGTGTGAAGGGTATTATGAGATTGTATTGGTGGATGAAGTGGATATTTAAGAGAATTAAAAATTTATACAACAAAGGAATAAATGAGAAAAGGTTGATATATTAAAATATCATCAGTAATAAAATTAATCCTACACAAAGTCAGAGGATGAGGAATGTAGAGAATATTGATCTATATCTTGATTAGAGTCATTGTTATTTGAGAAAGTGTCAAAATACATGTCGTGGATCATGTTTATAAATGAGGAGTTTTATAAAATAGTGAACAATCAGACATGGGAGCACATAAAGAGACCAATGGATCACAATATCATCCTAACAAAGTGACTATTTAAAAATAAATATGACAAGAATGGAAATGTGATTAAAAATATTAAATGGTTGGTGTGAAAAGGATACAACCAATTTAAAGGTTTTTATGTGGAGGAAACTTTCATAGTGGTGGAAAAACTTGACTCAATAATATCTTTCCTGGTTGTTCCAATTCGATGAAATTTAAAAATTTATCAAATATATTTCAAGATGATGTTTATGAATGGGGTGCTAAAAAATGAGGTATATATTGAAAAACTGGTGTGTTTTATAATCGATGATGACAAATCAAAAGGTGTATAGGTTTATAAAGGTATTTTACTTCTTGAAACATGCACCTAGGGCTTGATATTCTTGGTTGGATAATTACTTGAAGAAATTTGAGTTTAGAAGAGGTTTTGTCAATTATAATATTTATGTGAAGTCAACTAAGGAATATTAGATAATGGTTCTTATTTACCCTGATGACATCATATTTTATGGTAGTAATCCAAAATTCCCTTGAACATCTTGTCATCCATCAATGTTCCCAAGCCGGCCCTGCAGAAGATTGAGAGTATCTTAACCACCTTCATCTGGTATATTCAAGATAAAGGAATGAACCATTGGGATTCATGGTAGAGGATGGACCTGGAGGTTGGGAATGGAGGAATTGGACTTAGAAGTGTTACTGAAACCATGAACTACCTTCAGGATAGGTTGTCTTGGGATTTCATAGAGGGAACATCAATATGGGAAAGGTTCATTAGAAAAAAATACAGGGTGTGTTAGGATGGCTTGCAGGTAAGGTGCTCTATTCATTGGGATTTTATATGACACACCATACATGTTCTCCAATTGAACTCACAGTGGATCGTGGGGTGTCAAATGATCAAATTCTGGAATGTTAATTGGGTGGGAAGCGTGTTGGGTTTTCCAAGATGTACAATGCTAGATATATCCTTCACACATGCCAGTATCTTTCCCTCATTTATCCTCACCACTCTCAACCAACATCAATAAGAGGTTTATAATAGTATTTCAATCAACTCATATCATGGAAGACTATTTTTATAGACTCTTCTATTCAGATTTCTTGACAAATACATTACAATGTTTCATGAATGATGATTAAAAAAAGATGCATGAGAAAGGTTTCTTGGGTTTAATGAGATTCCTGTTAATCTCAACTTCCCTGTCTGGAATATCCTCAACTAGGATTTACCCAAAAATGAGAGGGTGAGATAAAGGGGGGTATCCATTATTTCCCAGTGTAACTGCTATAGTATTCCTAAGGAGGATTAGACTGCTCATATGTTCATTTAAAGGGAGTCGACATCCTCTATTTTCATGGCTTTAACATTTCCACTTGTCTATATGCAAAGAAGATTTTAATAAAAAAATTCATCATTAATATATCCATGTCATAGAGAAATATATCCATGAGTGTAAGGCTATTTTTTTGTTAATGTAGGACAATTTATAGGGTATTTGGAATATCATGACAAGGTTATACATGAGAAGATTCCTAGTTTGTTCCTAGATGTGATGGTTAGGGCTCCATCTATAGAGGTTGAGATGGTTCCTCTTATTAATCAGTTGGATCTATCTCCTTCCTTACAGTTTCACATGGATTGAATATGTGTTGATCACATGGTTTATAGAGAGTCTCCACAAGGTAAATGGTTTTATTGGATACCTCCATTTCATAGTCTTATGTTGAATGATGATAGACCATTTACTAATGGGAAGATGTGAGGAGAAGGTTTTTTTCATAACCAGATCGGTTTGGTTATCTTTTCCTTCAAAATTTTCTTTGTTCAGGGTGATTCCCTCATTAAAGAATCCCCTTACATGCTCAAAGGGATTGAATTGTGTCTATCGCATGGTATTATGATGAACTGGGTTGAAATTGATTCATCTATTTTTTATAGGTCCATATGGGAGGCTATCCCAATACCTTGAACAGTCATCTACTTAGTTTGAGGATGAATATGTCTCTTTGGTAACCACATTGAAATTAAACACACATAGAGAGAGATAAATGTGGTTTCGAACTTCTTGGACTCCTATGACACTTCTGATAACCCATGTAACATATTTACTTATGTATGATCCCTTCCCTTGTAATGTGTTAATCTTGTTTGAGATAACCCCCTGGGGATGAATTATTTCAAAACCCCTTGAGTGTTCCCCTTCTCAATAAAATATATTAATGTTGTATGGATGGTATTAATATAAAAATGTTGAAATATGTTTCAATATTAATATGATCATAGTATGATATTTCATTGATCAATGAACTCACATACTTTTTTGGGCTACAATTAAATCAAAATGAGTGGCACAATCTTCTTTCAGAGGATAAATATAAAAGGTATCTTCTAAATAAGTTTGAAATATAAGATATAAATATGGGTTTTACACCAATTTTAGTTGAAACCATGATTGATAATCATGGATATGGAAAAATAGTTAATACCACCCATTAAAATAAGATGATTGGAATCTTATTTCATCTCATAGAAACAAGCATGAATATAGTTTATACTACATGATTGGATACTTTATTTTAATATTTTACTAAAGAGTATAATCCCACAACTTTGAAAAAAATCAAGAGGTGTATTCAAGGAACACATGGTAATGGTTTGGTGTATTATGTAGGGAATGAAATGAACTTATATTCTAATTCAGATGTGGTTGGGATGGAGTGGTTGTGGATATAAAATCTAAAAATAAAGGATCATTATTTATTGGGAGAAAGTATATTGGATAGAGTATAAAATAGAAAGAGAGTTTATTTCTTAGTACAATTAAAGTAAAATCAATATTAGACATAAATTCATGTACCCAACTAGTGTGGATGAAACAAAAACTGAAGGATCTCATAGATTAAGTAAAGATGATAATGGTGTTCTATTATGATAAGTAGAGTGCAATTGAGAGGATAAAAAATATGGTATAACACTCATGTAGGAAACATATTGATATCAAATTTAATTTTATTAATGAAAATGTGGATAAAAGAATCATCCATATGGAATATATTGATACATACATATAAGTGGAATACATTTTAGTAAATCATTGGCCACATCAGTATTTGAGAAGCATTGGTTGAACCTCAATGTTCAACCACCACCCTCAACTTAAGGTGGTTCAGAAAATCCATTCTATCTCTATATATATAATGTATTAATTGGATGCATATGTTTTATAGAATATTACTCTTTGGGTTTAATTTTAAATGGGGAGAATTCAAAGTGGTGTTATTATCTTGAGGAGGGGGGAGGCTAACCATTAAAGAGGAGTATTCGGCTTAAAAACAGGGGAAGTTGTATATATATTTTTGAGTTTTTAAACATGTGTTATGAGATCAAGTGAAAAGGGAAGAAAAATTATCATGGATTTATATCTTTTTCTCTTATTTTCTACACTTAGTACTGCGCATGTAGACTTAGAGAGATAGAATAACAATTCAATTGTTGTTGGAACTTGTTGAATATTAGAGTGATGAAATTTCACCTATGATAACTTATATTTACAACAAACTTATAGGAAGAGAATTTTGGAACCAAGTGTGTTGATATTGGAGTTTTTGAATCTAAATATGAGTTTTTGAAGAGTAATTGTTATTTTTATTAATAATAAAATATGGAATTTGTTTTTGAAGATTCATGGATAAGATTAGAGAAACATGAAAAAATATGGTGATACATATTATAGAGTATTACTTGAGAATAACTAGATATTTTTGATGAGGTAATTCATTTTTTACTCTAATAAATTATGGAAGTAGAATAGGTGTGATCATGCTTGAAGATATTTAGAGATGTATTGAGTGAAATTTGGTAGTCTAGAATAGTGTAAGATTAATCAGGTGTTTCAAAAATCTACATTAGAATAAATTAGAAAATGGGAGGGCTATGTAAGTGAAGAAATTTGAAAAATGTTATATATAAGAATAAATTACAATTTATTATATGTACATAATTTTAAGTTGGTAAATGTAGAGTCTATATATGATTAACTTGGTTCGTAATTAAGATTGAATTGGGTTTTTAATATGTTTTTAACATTAAATGTACAATGGACAAGAAAAATAAATATGAATTTCTTAGGCTATGTAAGAATAACATAGATATTACTCTATATATAAAATTATAAAATATAAAAAAGTAACTTCATAAGATTGTTTTTGTAAGATATATAAGAGTAAATTTGGTTTTTTTAATCTGAATAACATTAACTAAAGAAGTATTAAGGTTGCATGAGATTAAACTGAATCTTATATAAGATTAAATTTGGAGGTCTTAAGGATATATAAGAATAAATAGAATTTTTTTAAAGATTAATATAGAAAGTATAAAGGCTGCATAAGATTAAATTGGGAGATTTAAAGGATGTGTAAGAGTAATCTAGAGAATTAACTAGCCACATATGAGTAAAATGTGGCTCGTGTAAGAGTGAACAATCAATTAGAAATTCTTGATAGAGAAACTTGGTGGTTCATTCACTGAAAGGATATATTAGGGGAATTAATGAAAATATTCTAGGATAATATATGTGGATAATTAAATAGATAAAATCATTGATGTTTATAAAGGATATGGAATCTTGTTTCTAGGAAAATCGAATGGGTTGATTTGTTTCATTTTTTTGAAGATTAAAAGTGAGGGTATTGTGGAAGATTGAATAAAAATATTATCTCATTTTTTTAAATACATGAATGTGTATGTTTTTGGAGGAAATTAAAATCCCATAAAATATGGATTTATTTTTGAGGAAAAATATTCAAAAACTTATTTATAATTGATTTTTGGAAGAATAAAATAAGGTATTTTTTATATATATTTGGAACAGGAGAACTACTGTAAAAAAGAGCATAACTTCTTTAAAAAGGGAGGTAGGAGTTATAATAAAGAGGGGTTTTGTGGAAGATCTATTAATTTAAAATGAAGTTTAAGTACAATAATAACACCCATGTTGGTTCAGTGTTATTTTTCTTTATGATATCATTATTAGGAACCTTTGATTTTTTATCATTCATCCATGTCTTAAAGTAGTGCATTGAGGGATAAGATGTGGGGGTAACCCTTGGATTTAAAGTGAGTCCTTTCAAATCCTTGTAGTCATCTATAATGAGGAGTTCTATCCCATGTTATGTCAATATAATTCTAATGTACTCTCCTTAGAGCAGCCCTTAGTGGTGAACCAAGTAAAATCCTCAGGTCACGACATTTATTTTCCTCTATTTGTATATTGTGGATGAATTTGATTAATAAGTTTTAAATTTTCTTATCAATTCAAGAAAAATATTCATTAGAATATATAAAAACATAACACCCTATTTAACCCACACTCTTAGGGTGTAATTGGGCCTTTGTTTGTAACACTATGACACATATGGTGTGTATATTCTCCCTCAAAGTGTACACCAGTATACATTCAAAATATACAGCTTGAAATACATAGAATGTGACTTGAAGTCACATCCCATTTTATATTTATAAATTCATGAAAACAATATAATCAAATTATGTGATATACATGACATGCCACTTGGAAGAATATATGTCTTGTAGTCAAGAAATTTATGCTAGACCTATAATCCTGAAAATTTTCATCACTAATGCCATGTTATTGGGGCCTCATCCACCGTCTTTGTCATGAATTACACCCAATGACCACATGTTACACCTCCTATTTAATTTATATCCCAATTCATTATTTTTCTAGTCATATTATTTCCTATCATCACTTTTCCATCAACCCCCACACCCAAACCTTGATGGCGTTCTATCCAAACTATTTTTATTCCACTACTGGTCAACCGCCATTACTCAAACTTTCCCCTCTTGAATTTATCCACCTCTTACCATCCATGTGAATATGAATCACCATACGAGCCCCCATTTTTGAACCATATAAAGAATGAATGGTAATAAAAAATGGATATATGTTCATTGATGGAAAATCCATCCACTTGAAAATGTGTTCACATTCACATTATTAAATGAAAAAGGTTGACATGAATTTATTTTAAGTGTAATTGACTAATTAATGAGGGTGGTGTTGTCCAAGGGATCCAATGCATAAGAAATAATCAAAGAAATAAAGAAGTAATTTTTGAAACATCTTTAATCCATAAACCATTCAATAAAATAAAGTATTTTCATGAAAATATTTTAATTTTACTTAACAAATCATAATTATTATAAATTAGTTATTCAATTAAAATTTATTTTTTTTATAAAAAAAAAACCATGTTTGAACATTAGAAACACCAAATAAAATATAATAAAGAAATAATTATTTATTTTAAAACCAAAGAAATCTGAGGGTTTGGTTTGATGATGAACTATTGTGTGATTATCCAATAAATATCAAGAACACATGACTAAGATCAATTGAAAAATGAAATTCATTGTTACTCACTTCATGAAGATAATGATGTATTATATTTTATCTAATATAAATTAATCACAAAAAATTGGATATCCATGATTCCCTTCATGTTTCCTCTATAATAAATTCTTGAGAAAATTCCATTTATAGAAAATAGAATAAAGAACATAATGAATGAGTATATAAATAAAAAAACCACTACCTTGTGGGAACATAACCAATGATTCAATATTTATTCCACACTAATTTATTATTTATTATCTTAGGGTGAAATATTCAACACCATTCTATCAATTTGACATCAAGAACATCAAATATCATATCCCACAAAGAATATTCTCCCACTCCTACACTCCTCTTAGGTATTTTATTCAAAATAGGTAACCATAGAGGAGTGATATGACAATTATTTAAAATAATTTAAACTAGGTCAACCTATCTTTTAATTAAATACATGAAATGGCCCAGTCCGAGGACCAATACTCAAGCACAAAACTTACACCTCACCTTAAGAAAACACCTTTTTTATATAACTGCGACCTCAAAGTTTCCATATAATAATCTCTTAAAAATTATGCCATCATTCTTGATCATGGGAAAAATGTTAAGTTATTTAATAAATATTAAATATCACTTAAGATAAAACAAGATTAGAACTCAATCAAAATTTATCGCAAGTCTAAACACTCTATTTTGAGATCAATTTAATGATCATACAAATTTCTATGGTTATTCACTAGTGAAATTTTACTATTTTATAACTTTTGGAGAGTTGATACCGCAAGAATTAGAAATGAATTAGTTATCTATTTAGGAATGAATGGGTTTTCTACATCCTCCCCTCCATTAAACCATTTCATCCTTGAATATGAAATAACTCAAGATAGAAGATCACGAAACAAAATCATATATAAATCAATCCGACCTCTCACACACTTGATCTACCTCTATAGGTCTAGGATCTATGATAAAATGGGACACTGTAGATAAAAACATTCTCCCTTACTACCAATTTTAATCCTATTTAGATAAAGACTCAATAAAATTAAAATCCCTCATTAAGTGACTCCAACCAAAATATTACACAAAATACCATTATCTCAACATGTTACCCCTCCTCAATCCACAAAGAAAAAATCACAAACCAATTAATTCAAACATAAAATGTTTTGTTATCAAGGTCACCACAAGTGAGTGTGTTACGCTCCCCACCTTTAAAGGGAAACCCAGAAAACCACATCATTAAAAATAATCAATCCACATCAAACCTTACTATGGGGGTGTTTTTACTTAATATTTCACACCGACCCAATAAGATATTATAGGGTGATTCAGTTTAAGATATACATCAACATTAAATTACCATATGATAAAAACACATACCAACATTTCCAACCCTACGTATAAGTATATATCTATCCCCAAAGATAATATTTTATCTATGATTTTACAAAAACTAAAAAACTATAATTCTAACTCTAAAAAAATCCACCACCAAATATATCCCAATGGGTTATGAGAACTCCTCATGAAATTCAATGATAACAACCCTAATAAATTACACCAAATTACTCAACCTTTGATATAATAAATCCTTATCTTGTTAGTGTCCCATTATACCATTATCTTAGGTGGTAGTCTTTAATTTTATATGTGACCCTACTATTTAATACCTATATCCAATGATACTCATGATAAAAACATGAGAAACAAAAAAAAATCAACTAACTGAGTAATGTCCCTCATCACGTAGTTAAGTCCACCACACGATGAACATTGATTATCTGTTATGTTTATACCACAAAGGCCTCACACCCTACTAAGTGACCTTAGTTTATAACCACCCATCACAATTCATGTGATAATTTTTATAGGAATACCTCTATCCAATGTCAAAGAAAGATAAAATATTCACCATATTTAGGAGAATATATCATGTGTGACACTAATAAAATACCAAATGACACATGAACCCATAATAGACACTAGAAATATGATATTTATCCTTATAAAACTGAAAAGGATACTAAATATACATAATTTAAACCTCTAAGAATCCATTTTTTCCTTTGCACAAACCGAAGAGGTCACACTAAGATCACAAAAAAAAATTCTTTAATAGGTCTCCCAACTATACCATTAGATTCCCAAGATGAACCAATATATCTTATAAATACTAAAATATATAAGTAAAAATTTAATATAAAGTTAAATTGAAATACAATCACTAAATGATGACCACTTAGGAATATAATCTGGGAAAAAATTCATGTGTTCTTAAACCACTATATATATTCGATCTACCATCGTATGCATAATATGATAAGATAAAATTATAAACCAAATGATAACTAGTTGAAATTAAAAATATATTTTCCCCAATTATCATTACTTACAACACTATTCCTAATTTTATGTGAACCATGACCCAAAATTCTCATCTCTACATACCGTATAATAAACAAAAACCATCCAATACACACAAGGGTGTTGTAAAAGGTTCTCATCTTGACATGATATATTACCAAAAATCTCTACCCCACTTGATGTAAAACTAAATATTTCAAATACTATAAGAAAAGTATAATCATAATCAGTATTTGTCTCAATATATAAAGATCTGGCTATGAGATTCAAAAGAATCCCCAAAACTAGAAGAGAAACATAGAATTGATGGGATGGTTTCTACTAACTTTGATTAGTATATGTGTTCATGAAAAATACATGAATCATACCTAAAATATTATTGGTTTCTTCTTGAATAATTCTATCCACCTTAAAGAATTAATAAAATCATGACTCTTATTACTCTATGACTAATGAGGATTACATTGAGTTGTGGTGTAGATAGTCCAAAGCATCAACCATCTCAAACTACCCATTCACCCCTATATCTTCCAATGAAACCACATTCTTGGCCTATAATAGTATGGTTTCAAATCCCAATATCATTTTTATCATAGATATCCATCCTCCACATCACTCTAGGTGACCATTGAGAAATAAAGACAAAATCCAAAATAAAATTGTATCACTATTAAGAAAATATAAAATGCCAAAGCTTGCTTCATGTATCCAAGAATGGTGGTGGGTGAAAAAAGGCATAAACCCATCTCAAATACCACTTTGGAGGTATCTCTCAAACTTTTATGATTAAAGTAATCCATTAAGAATTGGTTCTAAGGAACACATCATCCATAAACCTCAAAATGCACTTGGTTAGGATCATGCTACCCTAAACATGGATCCAATCACCTTATGAAATCAATTTATCACTAAAATCAATATATAGAACTTATTTAGAAAGAGTTAAAACTCAAACCATGGTACGGTAATACCATTTCATGTATAAGAAAATTTGAAACAATATATTATTTCTCTATAAAGAGAACTCAATACAAGAATCACAATATGGTTGATGGGTATCTAAAATAAATGAGAAAAATGAGTCTCAAACTCCAAAAAATACTTTACTAATCAAGGACTAATCCATCATTGAATACCAATAAGGATTTTATCACCAAAATTCATATAAATTATTCAATAAATAAGTATTCTTTTCTAGATTATTGGAAACTACCATTTTCTATTACAATAAAATATTCCCCAATTACAAATGATGGAGGATCACCCCTAAAATCATATAGAAAATATACCGCCTATTTAGTTCTCCAAATTGATTATTTGTTGCTCAATAAGTCAACTACTAGAGGCTCACACATTAGAACAAGCTCATTGTGACCTTGATTTATAATTTGAGCTATCTATATTTCGGTAACATCTTCTATAAAATAGAATGAACCCATATTTACTATAGTATATTTGAGTGATAAATAATTGGAAGTTTAGTCTCCTTCATCCATTTCACTAATAAGTAAATGAACCTCAACACCAATAAGCCTCAATCATGCCTCCACATATATTAGAGGCTACCAACTAGACATGAGGGTCTAAAGGTATTACAGTGGGGAGACTATACCCTATGAATCATTAATAAATATATGGAAAAAAATCTGAAATAAAGGTTAGGAAATATAATAAAAACTGATAATCAAGAATAAATGAATGAATATTCATGAATAAACTTGCTATGATATAGAAAAATATACAGAGTTGGTAATACATAAATATGCATAACGAAATAAACAGAATATCCAAGGCTATATCTATGAGAATCCAGAGCACTGACTTAGTCCTATAGTCATAAGCTCCCATGTACATGAGTAACAACACATAACATAATCAATGATCCTGAAACTATAACTATGATTTTTGTTTGGGTATGAAACATTGGCCTGAATAAGGTGTGATACAAATTCAGTAGGCCACAAAAAAGGTTTCTAATTCTTATATAGTTTTTTAATATAAAATATGTTGTAACCAATGGCATTTTTTGTTTATAATGGATTCTGGTTTGTGTTTTTTGTCAATCTGCATATGGATGACTAGGGAGTTTTAAAGGAATGTGGTCTTATGATTAAGTCTAAAAGAAGTATTGAATGTGGAGCTGTTTAATAGTGTTTGAATTTTTTTGGGCCTAAAAATTGGGACTTTGATGTTTGAAGAAGATTGTTTTTCATATAGGGTTTAACGATATGCAAAACAGAAACGAAAATTGAAAAAATAATGGAACCACATCCTCAGAACATGGACCATGTACCATGTTCCGAGAATGGTTCAAGGCCGCGTACCAGGCAGCGGGAACAGTACGTGGAGTGGTTCATGGAATCAAAATTGGTTCACTATGAAGGTATACCGATGGAGGCGTGCGGTATGCGGAAGTATGTAGGTTCATGGCATTGCTGTTGTTCGTAGGACAGGAGCGGTACGTGGTGGAGGATGTACCAAAATAAAAGATTTGGTAAATTTTAGTTTAACGGATTTTTCAGATCCATTTGTGCCTATAGATGGAGAATTAATCCCCTTATATAGGAATATGTATTTGAGATTAAAAATCCAAGATGAAATCCAGTGAACTCTGAAGTGGTTCATAGAGGAGAAAATGGTACACAAAGAGAACGATCCACATAAGGAAAACAGTTTGAGAAAGAGAGTGTGGTTTGTGGAGGAAGCTCTCATACTATACTACAGATCATGGTAGTACGTAGTGCAAGTAGTATTGTATGCTGAGAAGAGGTAGTTCATGAAGCAGGGGTTGTTTGCGGAAGGCGGTTTTTGGAGGCAGTGCGCGGAGCAGGGTAGTACACGACAGAGCAGGGAAGTACATAGTGGGGTTGGATGGTACGTGAAAACAGTAGTGGTACACGAAGGAGGTGATCTATGAACAATACTCACTACTCAGTACACAGAGGAGGTAAATTGGTACATGTAACACCCAAGGAAGCCTAAAAATTGACCAAATCAGTTTGTGTAATTAATTACCATAACCTATGAGTGTGTGGGAAAGTAAATTACATATTCAGGTGATAAAAAGACTTTAACAGAGCATCCATTTATAGTTAAGGATGCATGATTTAATTCTAAACCATTGAAGTGACCTTCAAGTAGATAAACTGAGTGAAGATTATTCTAATATAGTGATCCAGGGGGAGTTAGAAGAAGTGATCCGAGGAACATAATGTTCTTTCCTTAAAACATTGTAAAGGAAATGCACCTGACATAGAGTTACTGTGATAAACTCTTGTAATCCACAACTTGTAAAGATTAGTTGTTTTTGGTATGACCAACACAATATCGGCATATGATCCTTGGACGTATCCCTTAGTGGTGAACCAAGTAAAATTACTGTGTCACTGCTTTTCATGTGATTGTTTATTTTCTACAATTACTCTTCAAACATGTTTAACAAGTTCCTACCAACATGGAAACAATATCTATCAATTTAAAATAAATATTTGACACCCTGGTTCACCCTGCCCCTCCCATGGTGTTCTGAGGTCCTTCAAGTTGTATTAGAGGAAGGCTGCTGGTGTTGAATCTGTCTTCTTCTGTCATGGAGAATCTAGTCAATGTTAGGGGTGTTCCCTTCTTCGATGGAAGTAATTTTCATATATTAAAAAATAGGATGATATCTCACCTAAGATATCTTAGAATGGAAGTCTTATTTTCTACCATTAGGTGAATACAAGTAACTAATCCTACATTACTTTCAATGACTGATACATACATGAAATTGCTTGATTCTGATGTAAAAGCATAGAATGCTCTCACTGTAGCTCATTCTGATCAGATTTATCTAAAGTTAATGAGTTTAACATCTTTTCAAGTTAATGTGGGATAAACTGGAGAATATTTATGAAGGAGATATCAATGTGAAGGAAGTGAAACTTCAAGTACTACACAATAGGTTTGATGATCTTCAGATGCACCCTAGTGAGAATGGAGACTCTTTTTTCAATCAAATTACTAAAGTTGTAGGAGGCATCTAAGGTCTGGGTGAATAATTCAATGAAATTGACATAGTGAAGAAAATATTGAGAAGACGTCCACCCCTTTACAATGAAAATGTGTTATCCCTTAAGGAAAGATATATCTCCAAACTCTCGGTGGATTATCTGCTAATCAATATATGGACATATGAAATGAGAATGAAACTATAAGAAGCTATGACTTGTGCGAAAAAATTGACATTCAAATACATGTAAAAACTAAAAGTTCCAAGAGATAGTGGTGATTAAGATGATGAGGAAAAAGAAACCCTTTCTCTCATTTCATAGACACTAAATAAGGGAATAGGGAAATTCGATGGAAATCTACCTCTTCCTTGTTTTCGTTGTGGAAGAGTGGTGTCATAATGCCTCTCATTTCCCAAGAAAGTTCAATGATGAAGAAGGAGAAATGGAGATATTCAAAAGCCTCAAAAATGGTTTTTCAAAAATCGAGACTTCAAATATGGAAATAAATTTTAACGAAAGAGTTTTTTATATAAAGAAGTAGACGATGAAAATGTATTGTTTGAGAAAGGGGAAGCAAAATTCTAATTTGGGAACCATGATTCCATGATGGCTTCAATTGAAAAATCATAACCATCAAAAGATAAGGATGGTGATCATCAGTTAACCACCGATGCCAATACCAAGTTTCAAATTAAGGATGATTTTGGTAAGATTAAAAATCAATGTAATAGATAAAATGAGTTGAAAGGATTTGTGGAATAGTCATCAGAATATGTTGATTATCTTTAAGTAGAAATTGAATGAATGGAGGAATTTTTGAAAGTGTAGTCATCAGTCCATGAAAGCATAAAATATGTCGTGGTACTAAAACTTAGAATTTAAGAATATGGAATGGTAATCAATGACCTTACCTCAAGACAAGAAGAGAAATCCAAGACTATTGAGGGTATAGTGGAAGAATTTGTTACCCTAAGAATTAAACTCAAAATTGAATCAATTTCAAAAGAATCAAAGAAGAAAATCTAGTTTGGAAGATTCTCAGATACTGAGTTACTAGAGAGAGCTAAGAGAGGTGTTTATGGAGTTGAAAAGATTATGAATAACCAAAGACCAACATGCATGGGTAACAATGGAATTGGTTGTGATGTTGAAACATCGAATGATGGAAATAAGATAATACAAAATAATGGTAAGATGAAATGTGGACCGGTTTAAAAGTCACCTGAAGTGATGAAAAAGAAACCCTCAATTCAAGAACAAAGAATAACTAAAAAATATCATCGGGTATCCATAAATGATAGGTAGACAAACTATTTTCCTAAGGAGGGAGACATGAGGAGGAATCAAAGTGAGAAGATATTTCCTCTCATGAAGGGTCATTTATATGGCTATCTAAACCATATCATGTCATATTGTGAAGAGGAAAGGATCTATTTGAATAGGAAAGATCTGGGAATTCAAAATAGGAGACTAATATCATATCTGACATCTTATAGAATAAATAATTTCTATGGATATTGTCTTCATTGTTCTAACTTTGGGCATAAAGCTGTGTATTGTAAGAAGAGGTATGAAAGGATAAATTCTTAAAATGTTCAGAGATAAGTAAATACTAGTCAACCAGATGGTGATACTGTTTCAAATAGGTTTTCTCCTTTGGAAGAATAATATGAATATGAAGAACATGTGTACACAGATGATCGAATTGAAAGGTTATCAGTGACCTACACTCAATCCAATATCTCATGGAAAGATAAGAATAAAATTGAGAAATCCAAATTTATAGTAGTAGCTCTCAAAGCTACCAAGAACAACATCACTTGGATTCTTGATAGTGGATATCTATATCTTATGATGGGAAATGAAGAACTATTAATGAATATCGGGAAAAAGGTTGATGTAACTATGAGGTTCAATAATTATGGTGCTCTTAAGATCAAAGGTAGTGGAAATAATGAACTGTCTAATGGTGACCTGAAAAATGCTGAAGTGCTTTATGTTTATGGATTGCATCACAATATGATGGGTGTAATTCAACTCTGTGACTGAGGATTTATTAAGACATTAAACTAGAAGGGTTTTAATATAAGAGGAAAGACATGGAATTCTCTTATGAAAGGATTCAGAATAGAGGGAAATATGTATTAGGTCTAAAGTAAAGAAAACATTTTCTACATGACTGTTGAAGAAGAAAACAACCTTTGGCATTGGATATTGGGGCACATCAATCAGAAATACATGGAAAATATTTCCAAGATGAATATTGTCATGTATATCCCCAATATGAGGTGTAAACTAGAAAATTTTTGTGATTCTAGCATACGGGGGAAGTTGGTCTTCCGTTCCTATCAACCAAAGAAGAAAATGGCATCAAATCTTATTGACCACATCCATACAGATATATGTGGCTCGATAAATGTGGCTAAAACACATGGATAAAGGTACTTTTTTATTTTAATATATTATTATAGTATAATGGAATGTGTGATCATTATACATGGGAATCGAAAAGTGATTGATTTCATGAAAACCTATCGACGAATCACTAAGAATGATACTGGGTGGAAGATCAAAGTCATGTGTTCTGAAAATGGAGGGAAATAAACATCCATTGAATTTAAAAATTACTTAGAGAATAATTGGATAAAAAATTATGTGGATTCTGTGAGAACTCCACAAAAATGGATTTGTTGGGCACATGAATCAACAGGTAAACAATATGGCTAGAACTATGCTTCTTGAGAGTCGTATACCTTAACATTAATGGAAAGTGTCAGTTCAAGAAGCAGTTTATATTCAAAACTGAATAGGTCTATATATGGGTGAGGAAAACACACCATATGAACTAAGGAATACCTCTTTGAAATATTTTCCTATTTTCAGATTCAAATGTTTTATTCGAAAATAAGAAGGAAATCAAGGTAAGTATGGTGAAAATGAAGATAAAGGAATATTTCTTGGAAAATAAATGAATAGAAAATACTAAAAGTGTTTCAATAAGAACTTGGGAAGAATTGTGGAAATCAATGATGTTATGATTATTGAAGATAAAACATGAAATATTTAAGAAATTCTTATGCTGATGTGATAAAAGATGAGGAAGAATGTGAACATGAAAAAAATGCTAATACAGAGGTAGAGCAAGGTGTACAAAAATCTTAGGAGTCACATAATGATGTTGACTAAGAAGAAGAATCAGAAGAGGAATCTATAGATGGAGAGAATTCAGTCAAACCCCAAAGGATAAATCGAAGGGCAGAGATTGATCAGTCCAACATTATTGGGGATTGAAAAGCACCTACATAGACAAGGAGAATGAAAAATAATGAAAAATCTACATTTCTATCAGTTATGGAACTATCCTCATTTGAAGAGGCTATAATGGAAAAGTCATGGGTGAAATCAATGTATAAAGAGTTATATCAGATTGAAAAAAATCCGAATTTGGATCTTGTCAAAATTACCAAAGGTCACAATGAGATTGGTAAAAAGTTTATTTTCAGGAAGAAATTTGATGAGCATGAAAATGTGATCAGAAATAAGGTGTTCCTGGTCTGTAAAGGATATTCACCAATCAAAGGCATTGATGTTGACGAGATGTTTGCTCCAGTAGAAATACTGGAGTCAATAGGCTGTTTCTTACCATGGAAATCCAAATAGGTTATAAAGTGTATCAAATGGGTGTCAAGACAACATTCTAAAATGGAGTATCGGAAGAAGATGTCTACATTGAACAACCTGAATGGTTCTAGCTTTTCAATGATGAATTGAAGGTTTGAAAATTAAATAAAGCTATATATGTCCTGAAATAGGCACCATGAGCATTTTACTCTCGGTTGGAATCTTATATGAGAAATATTGAGTGTAAAAGAGGAGGAGTTGATCACAATCTCTATGTGAAAAATTCTCAAAAAGATCAGTTCATAGTATTGATATATGTGGATGATATTATTTTCAGTGGAATCAGGAAGGTATCAGTGGATGAATTTTCTAATAACACGAAATCATAATTTTGAATGTCTATTATTGGTGAACTCACATATTTTTTAGGGTTTCAAGTGATTCAGAAGAAGGATTACACTTTCATTTCCCAGGAAAAGTATGCAAGAGAGCTGTTGAAGAAATTCAATATACATGATTCCAAACCAATGTTGACTTTGATTATGGTTGGAACAAATCTTAGGAAACATGAGGAAGAGAATTATGTGGATCCCATCATATACAAAATAATCACTGGAAGGCTATTGTACTTGATGGAAACACATACAGATATTACCTTTACAACTTTCCTTGTGGCTCGCTTTCAAAGTAATACGAAGTAAGAACATATGGTGGTAGTGAAAATAATCATGAGATACATTCAAGGTTCACATAATTATGGGATATAATTTGTTGTGGGAAGAGATAGTGAAATATATAATTTCTCTAATGCTGACTGGACTGGAGATGTAGTGGACAGAAAGTCCACCAATGGTGGATCATTATATATTAGGATGAAATTCATGGTCTGGATGAGCAAGAGATAGGAAAGTACTTCTCTTAGTATTTCTGAATCTAAATATATATCCTCTACAAAAGTGTTCACTTTGTTACTTTCGATGAAGAAAAAACTGAAAAACATTGGAGATGAGGTGAAATAACCAATGGTAAATTACTGTGATAAAAAGAGTACAATTGATCTTACAAAGAAACCTATTCAGCATTCTCGTACAAAACATAATGAAATAAGATATCACTTCATTAAGGAAAAATTTGAACAAGGCTTGATTAAAATGGACCATGTGGGAACTGATGAGAAAGTGGATGATATCCTGACCAATACACTGTCAGCGGTTGTGTTTGAGAAACATTAGTTGAACCTCAGTGTTCATCCACCTCCCAGTTCATAAGGAGTTTAAAAAATTCCCCTCTCTCCAGATTTTTTACCTATTTTAATATGGTTGTGGAAGTGATGCAAGTTTAAGAGGGAGATACGATCCAGGGGTAGTATGTTTTTGATCTCTTCAAGTAAAGATTTGGTTAATTGGGTTTATTGCTAATGAGGGAGAGTGCATAAATTAAATGGGTTAAGAATGTGAAATATTTTTTCTTGAAAAATAATATATGGATAATTGAGAAATTCAATCATTCAGCAATGAGGGAGAAAATAAAAACATGACCTCCATCTTGTTTTCTACACCGAACACTAGTCACATAAACTTAAAGGGATGAATGAGTTGTTTCTTGGGGTTTTAGTTTTTGAATGTGGATAGTTCTTTAGTGAATTTATTTGGATATTTCAAATAAACCCAAAGGGGGATATTGTTGAAACCAAGGCCATTTTTTGTTTATAATATAGTTTGGTTTCTGTTTGTTTTCAATATGTACATGGATGACCAAGGAGTTTGTAAGGAATGTGGTCTTACAATTGATTCTGAATGCATTATTTAAGGTGGATATGTTTTTGGGTGTTTTCAATTTTTTTGGCCTCAAAATCAAGAGTTTGATGTTGGAAAAAGTTTTTTTTCATGTCAGAGTGAACGATATGTGAAACGGAAAATAAAATTAGAAAAATAAGTGAACTACATACCTCAGAACATAGACCATGTACATGTTCTGGGAATAATTCTCGGCCACATACCACGCAGTGGGAACGTTACAAAGAGCGGTTCTCAGAATAAAAATCTGTTTGTGGAAAAGGGATGTGGATGTAGGTGTTCAATAAAAGGAAGGCTGGAGGTTTTTGGGATTGCTATAGTTTGTGTGACATGAGCGGTACATGGTGGAGGCTGTACCAAAATAAAAGATTTGGTAAATTTGGGTTTAGTGTATTTTTCAGATCCATTTGTGCCTATATAAGGAGAAGTAATCCCCTTTGTTTGGAATTTGGATTGGAGATTAAAAATTCATAAAGAAATCTGGTGAAGTTTGAAGTGGTTCATAGAGGAGAAGATGGTACGTGGAGAGAATGATCCACATAATGAAAATAGTTCATGAAAGAGAGCATGGTTTTCAGAGGAAGATCTCGCAATATGCAGTATAGTAAGGAAGTACGCAGAGCAAAAAAAGTTGTACATGAAGCAGAGGCAGTTTGTGAAGAAGGGCCTATTTGTGGAAGGTGGTTTGCAGAGGCATTACATGGAGCAGTGTAGTACACGGCAGAGCAAGTAATTACGTGGTGGGAATGTATAGTACACGAAAATAGTAGTGGTATATGAAGGAGGTTATCCGCAAACCATACCAGCTAGTAAGTACACAGAGTAGGTAAAGTGGTATTCTTACCACCCAAGGAAGACTAAAAATTAACCAAATCAGTTTGTATAATTAATTACTATAACCTATTAGTGTATAGGAAAGTAAATTACATCTGCGGGCGATAACAAGACTTCAAAAGAGAATCCATTTATAGTTTAGAATGAATGATTTAATGCTAAACCATTGAATTGACCTTCAAGTCAATAAACTAAGTGAAGATTCTTCCAACGAAGTGAGCAAGGGGGAGTTAGAAAAAGTGATTTGAGGTATGCAATGTGCTTTCCCAAAAACCTTGTAAAGGTAATGCACCTATCAAATAGTGAATATGATAAACTCTTATAATCCATAACTTGTGAAGATTAGTGGTTTTTGGTATGACCGACACACTATCGGCATATTCTCTTGGACGTAGCCCTTAGTGGTAAACCAAGTAAAATTACTATTTCATTGCTTTGCATGTGATTGTTTTCTTTCTGCACTTCTTCTTCAAACAGGTTTAACAGGTTCCTACCAATGTGGGAACAAGATCCATCTGTTTAAAAGAAAATTTTGACACCCTATTTCACCCCTCCCCTCTCAGTGTGTTCCGGGGCCCTTCAAAATAAAAAATGTGTGGGTATAATAATAAATTAGTGTAATAAATAAATAAATGTACACCATATCGGGCTTAGGTCCCTCAAGTATGTGTGACTGACTATACCATCATCGAACCAAGCTAGATATCTCTATACCTAAGAACAATAATGTAGAAAGATACGATCCATGTAAAATAAAACCAGGTGTCCTTGTACAATACTAGTCACACAAGACCCAAGGTGATTCTGAGGAATCCCTATATAATGGTGGTCATAAAGAACTCTAAATGTTTCATAACATTAATGTTTTACTAGTTTCAGGTAAACTAATTATCACTCAAGCATAATGTAATTTCACATGACCTGTGATCCCATCCATGGAATTACAAATAATAATAGAAGTATTTCTCAAGGCATAACATAATCTCTTTTAACATGTAATCACATCCATGGTAGTCTGTTTCAAGAGTCCACGTATTTCTAAAGGCATATATCACATCATAAATCTTAGGAGACTATCCACATAATTCTATATCAAGAACGTGATATCACTTAATGTTCTTTATAATTAATCTAACCACTACTCCTATCCAAGTCATTCTCTACCAGGAATTTATGTATCTCTCATGGTGTATATTTAATATCAAATAACACATGAGCTCATCCAAGGCATTCTGTAACTGGAATCTAGGTATTACTCAAGGAATATTATTATCATTAAACCTATGAGCCCGTATAAGGAATTCCATATCAACAATCTAGGTATCACCTAAGGATTAATATAATTTTATTTAACTTATGCACCCATCCAAGGTGATTCGTATAAGGAACCCAAGTATCACTCAAGGTTCCATAAAAATTAACGGGTTCACTACACTCAATATTAAAACTTAGTCCCTGGGAATGTCTATTCCAAAACACAACTTTTCACTAAAACAAACATTTAATAAAATCAGTTCCTAGTTATAAAAGGGGCCATCTAACTATACATGTCATCTAACCATTCAACATGATTCATTTAATTTATTAATTCACTTCAAGAAGTAAGAAGGGAAATGTGAATAGTCATTCCATTTAAAAATTCATTAAAACTCATTGAGCTTATGCCACTAATCAAATTAATCATAATTAATAAGGGAAAAGTGTGAGTATCCATAACATTTACCATTTATTAAGTTTATCTAGGCATTCTTCCTAAATAAATAATCCAACATACCTTAGAGGGGTATTTTGTTATATAGGAAACCTGGACGTGATAAAAACTTAATTATGTAATTATTATATCTATTTCAAAAACCTTTTTATTCCAATGTTATACATCATAATTTAATGTGATCCAAGTAAGGATATATGTTTAAAAGTAATTCAATCAATTCATTTACATTCATTTAATGTTTTCTATTTTAAAGGTCTGGCCAAATAGATTTAGTAGTGTTTTGGATAATTAAACACATTCTCCATCAAGGGAGTACATGTTACACACCCATGGGGTGGTTAGAATTTTGGTTTCATCCTCTAATAATTCCATTGGGCCTCATAAGTTCTCTATATAGTAGTATAGGAAATTAAATTTAAGAGTTACATAATTTAGGAGTGACACTTGGAGAATATGGCACATAGAAAAATGGATTTTTTTTAAAACGACTCTACTTTAAGGAAAAAGACACTAGAAAACCTACCTTATACCAAGGATACTTCACTCATCTATTCTCAAGCATTGAATCAATCTAAAATGATAGGAATCAAATAATCAAGTAAACACCCTGAAAATAGGGTATAATAGTCAGTATGAAAATATCATTCTATATAGAGATGGAAACTTAGAAAGAAGATTAGAGGATTCTTGTAATTACCCATATTCTTTGAATTCAATTAAAGGTGGTCTATTCTGATCCCAAATGGAGGTGAAACTAGTATGGGAATATGAGGAAGAGGAGGAGTTCATAGGAGAGGCTATGGGAGAAATGGGTAAGAAAAAAGTGATTAAAACCCTTTATGAACTATAGGGGTAAAATGGTAATTTTCCAATTTTAATGAGCTACATGGTTTGAACAAACATGTGCCAGGAATGAAATGATATTATCCAAAGACATCCACACCTCTCACAACTAGCATATAGTTAGACAAAAAGTGTAAAAAACATTTGATTATCCTTAGATTTTTTTTCGCAAACCACTCACATAGCTGTGAACCCCAGCTTCTATGGTTTCTCAAACCATTATCTTCCATTTAGAGGCTACATGGTTGAGCCACATGGTTACTACTAACTGTGAGCTAACCACATTCCTTAGCTCTCCCTTTCTTAAAATAATTTTTGAAGCCAGACGCTTCTAAAACTCATCCGAACACCCCATACACCTCTTGGGCCTTAAAAACCATGTAAAAACATCATATATAAGTGCCTTAATACTCAAATTTTTATTCTAAGTACTATTTTCATATTCATCCCATCCACCAAATGAAAATTTCAAATTCTCTTGGATTTTTAAACCTAGTAAAAAACATGGAACCTTACAATCTCCCCACCTTAGAACTTATCATTCTTAAGAAGCCTTGGGGAACAAAAAATATCACATTACCTACTTGGTTCATGAATTTATTCTCAAATTATGGAGTTTTATTTATTATTCCAAATGCACCCACAAGCATTAATTTAATCACATGGTACTTAAGCCACTAAAACAAAATACAATTCTCATAACTCACTATGAAATTATAAGATGAAACTTATCCAAGCCAATATAATCTAAGAAATGATCATGCTATTGTCCCTTTTAATCTACCAGTTGATGATTCTACCCACCATAGGTCTTATAATTAAACAGAAAATTCCATGGCTTGGTACTTACACCGTCGAGCATGGTCACCGAAGCTCATTCCCAAATTTTGGTGACATATCCAAGTCAAAACTTTCCTTGTTAGTAATTATTATCAATCTATAAAACAAACACATGCACATTCTTGATCCAGCATCGATGTATTTTCATAAGCTAACTATTAATCGAGCCTGAATGTAAGTCTGGGGCAACCTTAGTGCCAACTAATTTAGTCCTAGTAGATCATATATGGAAGTACATGTTATATAGTTTTTTTAGTGAAACATTAGTACATAGCTAATACATCCACACAACCTAACCAATAATGAGGCCCCAAGGTGGTATCTCACTTGGATGTTAAGTCGATGAATCATCCAGTCTTTGTGAGTCCGTACCCAGAATTCCTACTCAGGAATCCAAGTTTCACTCAGGAAAATCATACCAATATTGAGATCTAGGTACATGACCAAGGAAAATCCTAAACAACCAGTACATTCCCTAGGGTCTTCTTAGATGTCCAGTATTATTTGTTTCTATTTATTTAGTATATCAAAACTAAAATGATCATCCAATGACTAGTCCAATATAGACTCTTCTCACACAAGGGTCATTCTATCAAACTAGAAAGCTATTTTATTATATCAACGTACAGCTAACACTATCCAAGCATACTCAACTCAATTTCATTATAGGGAACATTCTCATAATTAAACTAGGAGTACACAAATATGTAATTGAGGATTTCCATTGATAAGTATGTATATCTCTCTAAGGCCATGCCCTATAAAAAAAGGTTTTACTTGATATAAAATAACCCCCAGAACCACATCTCTTAATGATATGTGACCAAGTCCAAATATGGGTCAACCATCTCATGACAACCCCAAAACTATGATTTTAACTATTACGGTTCTATCTTAAGGGTCATGCCATGAAACACATTCATCGCATTTATCATGAAACACACTAGGTGGCCTCAACCCTCCATCAAGATTTAATTATCAAGGTGTCAGTCAATACACTCTAGATTGACCAATTTCAAAACATCTAGCTTAATAGCCCACATAGTATTTGAAGGCCGGATCACTTCACCTTAAATAAAAAGTCAATTGTGATCATTCTAAACAACCACTGATGTCTCATCATAAATCTTGGCATTCTTCCACAATTGGGTACTCAACCAACCACCTCTCCATCATTCTTATTTTCATTCCAAAACACGCTATTGATAAGACAAAATACATGATTTATTATCCCTCATGAGCCTCAATCTAGCATCCAGATTTGGTTTAAAGTCACATTGAGTTATATATCAGGAATTTTCTCAAGGACTAGATCACTCAAACATACCAGCCTCACATGATTCCAGAATCCGTTATGACCATTTCTAAATTGTTACTTTATGGTCTCATTCCCTATACTTAGAAGGAAACGCTTCTCATGACCATAATGTAACTTCCCAACTTCGGAGTTTTGTAGGGATTTTTTTCTCAAAATGGGAACTAATACTATGATATGTGATCCCTCAAAACTGAACATGGCTCATGGACGTGGCCAAAAGGCATAGGCCAAGTGCTAACTTGAGAAGAGATGAACCAACCTATTACATTCATTATTGAATAGGTTCACTCTTAGAATCATGTGTCACACTTATCCCAAGTCAATTTTTCAAGCGTTGTCATAATTAGTAATTCAGGAAAAACTAACACAAAACTATAGATATATAACACCCAATCATTTTTACAATGTTATCCTGAACACTAGAATAACTCATACTTCATATGTTAGCTTAGGGATATACTACTATCAATAAGCGTTGACATCCAAGTAACTCTACTCTAGATATGAAACATAACATTTCTTTATTGAATTTTGAATATTTTTCAAAAGTTTTTTGAAATAAAACTGTTAAGCCATTATGTGTCCTTTCAGCTCAAACAACATGCAGTTTAATACACCATTTCTTAACTCGATGAGAATCACGTGTAAAAATCATGATACTATGATCACGAAAGTGAGTAACAAGTGATTCACATTTCTAGAATGATATAGCATACACATAGATCAACTCAGAGGAATTTTCTCTATATAACTATTAACAGGATGATGAATATCAATTTATACTCCATTAGAAAAGAAGAAAGTTAACATGACCAATCAAAGTGTCTTCCCATGCTTGAGCTTGTCTATCCCACTAAATCCGAGAATTACATGATTCTAAGTACTTCACAAATAATATCTTACCAAATGACCACCCATCTACTCGAGGGTGTTGTTTCATCACTAGGAGACTTAATTAGGAAAAATTGAACCTAAATGGCACATATCATCAGAACATTGAAAACAACATTTACCAATGCTAATTTAACTTATAGGGAACTACCACAACAGGGATAATCCCTTACTAAATGAAAAATAATCCACCCCATAACTAGTTCATGAAAATAAGGTTACTAGGATTACTGGACTAACCTATAAGGTCATTACTATAAGGACCCGACCTTAAACATTACTTATTATTGAATTAAATGAATAATTCACATTGAGGATCTTTTCAGGTTTAGAGTTTTAGAGAATTAGGACATAACTATTACATCTCAACGATTACAAAGTAGACACTTCTACTAAGTTTCCATAAATAAAAAAACTCTTAAAAGAAACATGTATAGTTCCATGTTTTAGATAGCATGTCTTTCCTTGATCCCATCCTTGACCCTATTCATCTTTAAGTCCTGTGTAAAACATTTCAAAAACTTGGGATGATCATAAAAAGCTCAGTAAGGGATATAAAAATATGGAAAGTAAACATGAGTACATGTATACATAAGAATCAATGAAATCATACATTACTCTTTAAACATAATCACTTTAACATACCTCACCAAATCATGAATAAAACATAGAAATCATAAGGCATAAAGGTAACTTGAGGCATTCATAACATTCTTACGTAGGGAGTAACCCTCTTGGTTACGTTTGGAATACCCATCACAGTATATTCACTAAATATCTTCGGAGAAACCTTAAAGTTTAACCCCTTCACGTTAACTAATACATTGGAGAGCTATATCAGGCTCACCCGCCCTTAGTTTATCACAGAACCACCCGTCTTCATAATAATGCCCAAGAACCATAACATAATCGTATCACATAAAAACATGCATAAAGGAAACATAACATTTCCACTTTTCAATCACAAGATATAAATACAACACATTGATATAAAAACATTATGAAAACCATTTTCAATACCAAAATAAAAGAAAAGTAAAACATGGTATTTATTTTTCATTAAAAAAATGGTATGGCTTGCAGAGGAAGCCGAAACTCAAATAATGATCACGACGGCGGAGAATTCGTTGTCGCTGCATACGTACGACAAAAGCACTCCCTTTTTTCATTTAGTAAAACGCTTCATATAAAAATATTAATTTTGGATAAAGGTAAAAGTCAAAGGGGTTTATACACCATATAAAAGAAGTTTGTGTATAAAACAAAAATATGCCTCAATGAAAGGAGATTGAGAAGAAGTCCCATATAAAGACGGTATCCTTGTATTAAGGATAAATCAATTACATAATTATGTGTGACAAATGAATACACAAAATATAAGTGGATATTAAGTGTAAAACAATAATATTTTATTCACACATATTCATAGAATTACATATTCAAAGTGTACAAGTTTATCCCAAAGAATCAAAATTGGGTTAAGAAGTTCCCTTGAAAAAATTCGACAGCCTAATGGCGTCATTTAAAAATTAAGAAAATGAGTTGATGAGAGATAAAAAGGGTATCTCATCACTTGGAAATAAAATTTACATCAATAAAGATATATAAGAACATATCCCAACATAATAGTATGTGAATTAAAAGACATAACAAAATAAGTCTTTTAAAAAGAGAAGGGTGAAAAGTTCCCTTACCGACTTGGGTAACTTTCTAAACGTACACACCATTGAAGAAGGGTTGTACAATGAATACGTAAATACCCATAAATGAAATTATATTACAAAAAGAGTATAATAATGTGTAGTACATACTCCACTCAAAGTAACTGGAGGCAAATGTAGCATAAATCTCAAGGGAATAAAAGTGAGATGAAAAATCACTTACGAAAACTCAGCAGCCTAACAACGCCACTTAAAATTTCCAAAAATGTATTGATGAGATAAAATATGGTATCTCATCATATTAAAAAAAATTACAGAAAGAGGAATATAAAATAACATCCCCCAACATAACAAATAGGAGCTTAAAAGAAGTTACATAAAGATGGGTACTTAAAAAGAAAGAGAGAGATTGGATCTCTTACGAAAATTCAACAGCCTAACGGCGCCACTCAAAACTTCCAAAATGGATTGATGAGAGAAAATAGGGTCTCTAATAATATGAAAATAAAAAAAGTACAGTAAGATTAATATAAATTAACATCCCAATCACAATAAAGATGATCATAAAAGGAATAACATAAAAGAGTGTACTTAAAAAGAAAGATAGGGGTAGGTTCCCTTACCTCAAGTCTGACTTGTCTTGTTTGTTTCTTTATATTCCAGAATAATAAACTATGGTCAATTTATAATTGCTTAAGTATATATTTTAAATATTATTATTCAGTTTATATCACATATTATAATGTTATAATAATTGGTTAACAATGTGAGTTCATATTAGATGTTTTTGTGGATGTTTGGTACATGAGTCAAAAATGAACTTGTTTGAAAATGATTGTCCATGTAGTTATAAGTAAATCATCTCTAGAATACTATTAATGATTTAAATATCATATATATCCAGTAAATATTAATTTTATACTACTCCATAACATTTGGAGATAAAAAGAAATGAAATGCACCGTTCATGGAGATGGTAGGTCGTAGGTACGCATCAACACTACTTTCATTTCTTTGTCATATTAATGGAATTAAAAATAATTGATATATATATATATTATAATTCCAGTATAATATATATGTTATATAGGTCACATATTTTTATTAATTTCATTCTTTATACATTCCATGTATTTCATGAACGAGTCACATCACTTGAGGGGGCGGTAGTCCACACTTCCTCGTATGAAATTATCGCATTCGCACAACATGAAAAGCATAAAGGCATATTTTAAATATAAAATTCAGAAGCATATAGAAAACATAAATACCATATATATCATATATAAAGTATAGTGACATCATAATGGCCACCATTAAAGGTGTTAAAAGAAGATTGAACAATCATCGTTTCGTGAGGCATAAATTCGCCAACCACAGAAACAGTATGTTCTTTAACCATTAGATGGAGGTGTGTGTAAGTGTAGCTTGAATCCTTCACATAAAAACATCCTAGTATATTGAATATAATGGTTTTGTTACAAAATAAAGTAATAAAAAGAGTTTAGAGGGTTGTAGAAGCAAAATAAAACAAAAGAACACAAGTGAAGACATTACCCTAAAATCGGGTAACTCTTCTTGATTTGAGCTCAAAGGCTTCCTTGGAAAGAATTATGCCCAAAGGTGAGTCTTAAATTATGAATAAAAGGACGTTTAGAGATGAAATGGTCAGGTTTTGGCTGAGCCAAAGTCTTGAGAGGTGTGGGTAAGGTGGTAGAGGTGGAGGCCTTTTATAAGAGAAAAGGAGGGGCACTTTTGGAATGTTATAAAATATTGCTTTATTATAAAATTATTTTCGGATTTTAAAGGTCCCAAAAGGATATATTTCTAGGATAAGGTGATAAGGTTTCTATATACATCCATCCAATAGGTTTGTGACAATTTTAGGTCTTATATTTCACATTATCTTTTCATTTTATTTAAATCGTTAAATAATGACGTAATCGCTGCATCCTCATGGTGTCATAAATAATTTAATTTATTTAGTGTCTCAAAATTATAAAAAAAATATCATGATGTAGGAAATATTTTTATCTTTCTAATGAATATTTATAGTCAAAAATATTACTTGTATAAACCCATGTAAAAATTGTTTTAGTAAAACAACACATGTTTGTGACATTTTAATTTTAACATTAAATAAAAAGATATTAATGTCATTTTCCTACGAAAGTGGCTCCATGGGGTCCCCAAGTTGACCCATGGATTTTCTTGGTCGGAAATGACACATCCAATGAGGGTAGGACATGTTTCTAGGTCATTTAATATTATTAAAACATTATTTTTACCTTAAATTACACTAATTACCTCTAATCGCGATTTATAAAACTTAAAAGTTACTATTCAGCAAAAAATTATTTTAATCCCATTGAACCACATTTTACTTCTTAATGACAACCATGTATGTCGAATTTTTAAAAATTTAATCACAGAAGTGGAAAAGTTTCATTTAAACGAAAAAATTAGTTTCTTTAACTACTACTTAGTGGTTTCACTATTCATCAAATATTGAAGTTTTTTAGAAAAAATACCAAAAAATCACCCTAAGCTATATTTGATATTCAGAGTTCAAAAATGATGACTATTTTAAAAAATTCAAAACATATAAGTTACATTAATTAATTTAATAATTAATTCCTGCTGTCAGAACAAAAAACGTGTTTTTATGAAACAATATATATCAAAAGATTGACACTAGTTTAAGTCCAATTTCAAAGTGAAATTAAATCCAATGACCACTATTGGATTAAATGGTAAAATTATATTCTATTTTAACTTTAAAAACAATTCAAAATATAATCTAATAATATAAATAAATCAGATTAAAAAGAGGTTTTGAGTTAAACTACCACATTTTTCACTATTCATTAAAAAATGAATTTTATAGGAAAAATACCAAAAATTTACACAAAGTAAATTTTGATGTCCCGATTCTAAAGAAGAATTTTATTTGGTCTAATAGAATGTATAAGAGTTACCAAAACTATATTTAAAGAGGGTTCTCCATCAAAAGGTGATAGTTCAGCCTTTTAGTAAATATTAGAAGATTTATGCTTAAAATTGGATTCATTTTCATTTTACAACTATAACATTTATTGTAAAAAGTAAAAATATTTGAAAATCGTATATAATCATTTTGTAGTTGATTCTGTTCATTCTACTCATTACAACGGCTAGGTGTTTTCTACCATTTAAAATAAAATTATTTTATTATTAGAGTGCAACACAAGATTTCAAAGGAACTCGTTGTCGCGTATTGGGTACGCCATCGAGAATAGCATTCCCTTTAAAGTAATATTAATATTTCATTAAAAAAATATGGATAAATATGAAAAGGTAATATTCTTTATTTACCTTGTATGTTACATCCTTCCCCCCTTTTTGGAATTGCGTCCTTGCAATTTCCAAATTGGGCTTGGAAACTTCATTGAAAGTCCCACATCGGAACAAGAGTCGGAAAAACAATCACTTTAAAAGAAAGAAAGAGAAGTGTAGAGGTCACCCAAGTTAACCCATACTAGGATTCCATGTAGGAAAACATGGATATGGAGAAAAAGAAAAGGGTCATGTTTTGAGGGAGAGTGATAGAAAACATGTTTAGGAGAAATTTAACCACAAGAAAATCACAAACTTGTGGTGGGTTAAACGGTATTCGATTCCCCAATAGAAAAAGTTAATATACAACATTTTGGTTTTATGTTACTTTTCATTGAGGAATTTATTTTAGATCTTAAGGAAACATACATACTTGTCATGTTGACTTTCAACTTTTACTAGATTTCTTACACAAACTCATGCTTTCCCCAAAAGATGAGTATTTCGGTAGACTTGTTCACATTAAGAGTACTATAATAAACTTCTAGAGAATCACCTAATCCAAAAAAGAGAACTATATACTTCCCATGTCTTTAGACCTTAACCAAAACTAAAAAAAAAAGGTTAGTATGAGATCAGTTAATACCCAAAAAGGATAATCCTTTATATAAAAATCTATTCTTAATCTCCAAAATTTTTCAATCAATACCCAAAGTTCAACAAAACCATTAAATAAAAATCTATCCATAAAATTATTCAAACTAATAAAAACTAAGACTAAAACCCAAATCTTTTAAGGATTTAATCACAAAGTCTTCCAAGATAAACCTTAACATTTATCTCCAAAAAACATCAATTACTATTAAAGTCTCATATTGAAAAGTAATTCACCTAATCACATATCCTCCATGATAGGTTAATCATTTCCAAAGATAACCCAAAATAAACTTACTATTGATTCCTAAAATCATCTAACTAAAAAGAATTATTCAAACTAACCAGGGACTTCATGTAGTCTAGTGGTAGGCGATAAATACCAGTAGCACTTTGGTTGTGGGTTCGATTCCCACAGCTTTGTCCGACGCAACGGTTTGTCACATGGTCTGCGTGTTGTACTTTTTCCAAAACTACATAATTCTTAAAACATTCCCCAAAATGAGATAAAATCTTCAAAAATGATCATAACATATTTTAACCTCAAGTTTATCTCATGACTTTCATTTTCCATTATAACATATAGTAACCCATAATTACCTCAAAAGTAAGGATCATATAAACTCTAATGGTTACCTTTATAATTATTACCTAAACTTCCACATCGAGTTGGTCATCTCATATATGATGTAGTAGAGAACATACCATGGTTCAAGTGGTTGATCATTACTCCTTGATAGTTGGTTTAGAACAACCACGAGTTTCCTCATTGAATCCCACATTTCATCTAGTCTCTTAATCAGAGAACCAACACAGTTTCCTTCAAACCCATTGTCACTTTGGTTCCTGCTAGATCCATCCATTTACTAAAACCAAAAATTTCAGTGTGAGTGTATCAACAAAATTATCATGTACTAATGAGGAAGATAAACACTAAGGTATACTTACTCATTCACTTTATCTAAAAACTATGACTCTTTCTGAAATCCTATCCATTATGGTAATGTCACTTATGCTTAGAGAATACCCTAACCTCTAAATATATCTAAACCGACCTATGATACCAACTATAAGGACTCGGCTGTAAACATTACTTATTATTGAATTAAATGAGTAATTCACATTGAGGATCTTTTCAGGTTTAGAGTTTTAGAGAATTCGGACATAACTATTACATCTCAAAGCTTACAAAGTAGACACTTCTACTAAGTTTCTATAATTAAAAAATACTCTTAAAAGAAACATGTATAGTTCCATGTTTTATATAGCATGTCTTTCCTTGATCCCATCCTTGACCCTATTCATCTTTAAGTCCTGTGTAAAACATTTCAAAAACTTGGGATGAGCATAAAAAGATCAGTAAGGGGTGTAAAAATATGGAAAGGAAACATGAGTACATGTATACATAAGAATCAATGAAATAATACTTTAATCTTTAAACATAAGAACTTTAATATACCTCATCAAATCATGAATAAAATATATAAATCATAAGGCCTAAAGGTAACTTGATGCATTCATAACATTCTTATGTAGGGAGTAACCCTCTTGGTTACGTTTGGATTACCCATCACAGCATATTCCCTAAATATCTCCGGAGAAACCTTAACGTTTAACCCCTTCACATTACCCAATGCATTGGAGAGCTATATCGGGATCACCCGCCCTTAGTTTATCACAGAACCACTCGTCTTCATAATAATTCCCAAGAACCATAACATAATCGTATCACATAAAAACATGCATAAAGGAAACATAACATTTCCACTTTTCAATCACAAGATATCAATGCAACACATTGATATAAAAACATTATGAAAACCATTTTTAATACCAAAATAAAATAAAAGTAAAACATGGTATTTATTTTTCATTAAAAAAAGGTATGGCTTGTAGAGGAAGCTGAAACTCAAATAATGGTCACGGCGGCAGAGAAGTCGTTGTCGCTGTATACGTACGACAAAAGCATTCCCTTTTGTCGTTTAGTAAAACGCTTCGTATAAAATTATTCCTTTTGGATAAACATAAAATTCAAAGCGGTTTATACACCATATAAAATAAGGTTGTGTATAAAACAAAAATATACCTCAATGAAAGGAGATTGAGATGAAGTCCCATACAAAGACGGTATCCTTGGATTAAGGATAAATCAATTACATAATTATGTGTGACAAACGAATACACCAAATATAAGTTGATATTAAGTGTAAAACAATCAGATGTCATTCACACATATTTATAGAACAACATATTCAAGGAGTACAAGTTTATCCCAAATAATCAAAATTGGGTTAAGAAGTTCCCTTTCAAAAATTCGACAACCTAACGACGTCATTTCAAAATTAAGAAAATGAGTTGATGAGAGATAAAAAGGGTATCTCATCACTTGGACATAAAATTTATATCAATAAGGATATAGAAGAACATATCCCAACAAAATAGTATATTAATTAAAAGACATAACAAAAGATGTCTTTTAAAAAGAGGAGGGTGAAAGGTTCCCTTACCGACTTGGGTAACTTTCGAAACGTACACACCATTGAAGAAGTGTTGTACAATGAATATGTAAATACCCATAAATGGAATTATATTAAAAAAAGAGTATAATAATGGGCAGTACATACTCCACTCAAAGGAACTGGAGGAAAATGTAGCATAAATCTCACGGGAATAAAAGTGAGATGAAAAATCCCTTACAAAAACTCGGCAGCCTAACGGCGCCACTTAAAACTTCCAAAAATGGATTGATGAGATCAAATAGGCTATCTCATCATATTAAAATAAAATGTACAGAAAGAGTAATATAAAATAACATCCCCCAACATAACAAAGAGGAGCTTAAAAGAAGTGACATAAAGAAGAGTAAATAAAAAGAAAGAGAGAGGTTGGATCTCTAACGAAAATTCAGCAGCCTAACGACGCCACTCAAAACTTCCAAAAAGGATTGATGAGAGAAAATAGGGTATCTCATCATATGAACATAAAAAAAGTACATTAAGAGTAATATAAAGGAACATACCAATCATAAGAAAGATGAGCTTAAAAGGAATGACATAAAAGAGTGTACTTAAAAAGAAAGAGAGGGGTAGGGTCCCTTACCTCAAGTCTGACTTGTCTTGTTCGTTTCCTTATATTCCTAAATAATAAACTTTGGTCAATTTATAATTGCTTAAGTACCTCTTTTTAAGATTTATTATTCAGTTTATATCACATATTATAATGTTATAATAATTTTTTAATAATGTGGAGTTCATATCAGACGTTTTTGTCGATGTTTGGTAAATGAGTCAAAAATGAACTTGCTTGAAAATGAATGTCCATGTAGTTATAAGCACATAATCTCCAGAATAGTATTAATGATTTAAATATAATATATATCCAGTACATATTCATTATATACTACTCCATAACATTTTTAGATAAAAATAAATGAAATGCACCGTTCATGGAGACGGTAGGCCGTACGTATGCATGAAAGCTACTTTCATTTCTTTGTCATATTAATGGAATTAAAAATAATTGAGATATATATATATATTATAATTCCATTATAATATATATGTTATATAGGTCACATATGTTCATTAATTTCATTCTTTATACATTCCATGTATTGCATGAACGATTCACATCACTTGAGGGGGCGGTAGTCCACACTTCCTTGTATGAAATTATCGCATTTGCACAACATGAAAAGCATAAAGGAATGTTTTAAATATAAAATTAAGAAGCATATAGAAAAAATAAATACCATATATATCATATATAAAGTATAGTGACATCATAATGGCCACCATTAAAGGTGTTAAAAAAATAGTGAACAATCATCGTTTCGTGAGGCAAAAATTCGCCAACCACAGAAATAGTATGTTCTTTAACCATTAGACGAAGGTGTGTGTAATTGTAGCTCGAATAATTCACATAAAAACATCATATTATATTTAAGATACTTTTTTTGTTACAAAATAAAGGAATAAAAAGATTTTAGAGGGTTGGAGAAGCAAAATAAAACAAAAGAACACAAGTGAAGACATTACCTTAAAATCGGGTAACTCTTCTTCATTTGAGCTCAAAGGCTTACTTGGAAAGGATTCTGCCCAAAGGTGAGGCTTCAATGATGAAGAGAGGGATGTGGAGAGATGAAATGGTCAGGGTTTGGCCGAGCCAAATGCTTGAGAGGTGTGAGTAAGGTGGTAGAGGTGGGGGCCTTTTATAAGAGAAAAGGAGGGGCACTCTTGGAATGTTATAAAATATTACTTTATTATAAAATGATTTTCGGATTTTAAAGGTCCAAAAAGGATATATTTCGAGGATAAGGTGATAAGGTTTCTAAATCCACCCATCCAATAGGTTTTTGACAAGTTTAGGTCTTAGATTTTACATTATCTTTTCATTTTATTTAAATCGTTAAATAATGAGGTAATCGCTGCATCATCATGGTGTCGTAAATAATTTAATTTATTTAGTGTCTAAAAATTATAAAAAACTATCATGATGTAGGAAATTGTTTTAGATTTCTAATTAATATTTATAGTCAAAAATATGACTTGTATAAACCCATGTAAAAATTGTTTTAGTAAAACAACACATGTTTGTGACATTTTAATTTTAACATTAATTAAAAAGATATTAATGTCATTTTCCTACCAAAGTGGCTCCATGGGGTCCCCAAGTTGACCCATGGATTGTATTGGTAGGCCATGACACATCCAATGAGGGTAGGACATCTGTATATTTCATTTAATATTATTAAAACATTATTTTTACCTTAAATTACACTAATTACCTCTAATCGTGATTTATAAAACTTAAAAGTTACTATTCACCAAAAAATTATTTTAATCCCATTAAACCAAATTTTACTTCATAATGACAACCATGTATGTTGGATTTTTGAAAATCAAATCATAGAAGTGGAAAAGTTTAATTTAAACGAAAAAATCGGTTTCTTTAACTACCACTTAGTGGTTTCACTATTCATCAAAAATTGAAGTTTTTCAGAAAAAATTCCAAAAATTTACCCTAAGCTATATTTGATATTCTGAGTTCAATAATGATGACTATTTTACAAGATTCAAAACATATAAGTTACATTAATTAATTTAATATTTAATTCCCGCTCTCAGAATAAAAAGCGTGTTTTTATGAAACAATATATATCAAAAGATTGACAGTAGTTTAAGTCCAATTTCAAAGTGAGATTAATTCCAATGACCACTATTGGATTAAATGGTAAAATTATATTCTAATTTCACTTTAAAACCAATTCAAAATATAATATAATCATATAAATAAATCAGAATAAAAAGAGGTTTTGAGTTAAAATACATCATTTTTCACTATTCATTAAAAAATGAACTTTATCGGAAAAATACCAAAAATTTACACAAAGTAAATTTTGATGACCAAATTCTAAAGAAGAATTTTATTTGGTCCAATATAATGTATAAGAGTGACCAAAACTATATTTAGAGAGGGTTCTCCATCAAAAGGTGATAGTTCTGCCTTTTAGTGAATATTAGAAGATTTATGCTTAAAATTGGATTCATTTGCATTTTACACCTATAACATTTATTGTAAAAAGAAAAAATATTTGACAATCGTATATAATAATTTTGTAGTCAGTTCTATTCATTCTCTTCATTACAACGGCTAGGTGTTATCTACCATTTAAAATAAAATTATTTTATTATTAGAGTGCAACACAAGATTTCAAAGGAACTCATTGTCACGTATTGGGTACGCTATCGAGCATAGCATTCCCTTTAAAGTAATATTAATATTTCATTCACAAATATGGATAAATATAAAAAAGTAATATTCTTTATTTACCTAGGATGTTACATCCTTGCCCCCTTTTGGGAATTGCGTCCTCGCAATTTCAAAATTGGGCTTGGAAACTTCATTGAAAGTCCCACATCGGAACAAGAGTCGGTAAAACAATCACTTTAAAAGAAAGAAAGAGAAGTGAAGAGGTCACCCAAGTCAACCCATACTAGGATTCCATGTAGGAAAACACGGATATGGAAGAAAAATAAAAGGGTCGTGTTCTGAGGGAGAGTGATAGAAAACATGTTTAGGATAAAGTTAACCACAAGAAAATCACAAACATGTGGTGGGTTAAACGGTATTTGATTCCCCAGTAGGAAAAGTTAATAGACAAAATTTTTGTTTTAAGTTACTTTTCATTGAGGAATTTATTTTTGATCTTAAGGAAACATACTTACTTGTCATGTTCACTTTCAACTTTTACTAGATTTCTTACACAAACTCATGCTTTCCCAAAAGATGAGTATTTCAGAAGACTTGTTCACATTAAGAGTACTATAATCAACTTCTAGAGAATCACCTAATCCAAAAAAGAGAACTATATACTTCCCACGTCCTTAGACCTTAACCAAAACTAAATCAAAATAAGATAGTATGAGATCAGATAATACCCAAAAAGGATAATCCTTTATAAAAAAATCTATTCTTAATCTCCAAAATTTGTCAAACAATACCCAAAGTTCAACAAAGACCATTCAATAAAAATATATCCATAAAATTATTCAAACTAATCAAAACTAAGACTGAAACCCAAATCTATGAAGGATTTAATCACAAAGTCTTCCAAGATAAACATTAACATTTGTCTCCAAATAACATCAGTTAATCTTAAAGTCTCATATTGAAAAGTAATTAACCTAATCACATATCCTCCATGATAGGTTAATCATTTCCAAAGATAACCCAAAATAAACTTACTCTTGATTCCTAAAATCATCTAACTAAAAAGAATTAGTCAAACTAACCAGGGACTTCACGTAGTCCAGTGGTAGGCGATAAATACCAGTCGCACTTTGGTTGTGGGTTCGATTCCCACAGCTTTGTCTGACGCGACGGGTTGTCACACGGTCCGCGTGTTGTCCTTTTTCCAAAACTACATAATTCTTAAAACATTCCCCAAAATGAGATAAAATATTCAAAAATTATCATAACATATTTTAACCTCAATTTTATCTCATGCCTTTCATTTTCCATTATAACATATAGTAAGCCATAATTACCTAAAAAGTAAGGATCATATAAACTCTAATGGTTACCTTTATAATTATTACCTGAACTTCCAGATCGAGTTGGTCATCTTGTATATGATGCATTAGAGAACATACAATGGTTAAAGTTGTTGATCATGACTCCTTGATAGTTGGTTTAGAAAAACCACGAGTTTCCTCATTGAATCCCACATTTCATCCAGTCTCTTAATTAGAGAACCAACACAGTTTCCTTCAAACCCATTGTCACTTTGGTTCCTGCAAGATCCATCCATTTACTAAAAACAAAAATGTCAGTGTGAGTATATCAAAAAAATTATCATGTACTAATGAGGAAGATAAACACTAAGGTATACTTACTCATTCACTTTATCTAAAAATTATGACTCTTTCTGAAATCCTAGCCATTATGGTAATGTCACTTATGCTTAGAGAATACCCTAACCTCTAAATTTATCTAAATCGACCTCTGATACCAACTATAAGGACCCGACCTTAAAAATTACTTATTATTGAATTAAATGAATAATTCACATTGAGGATCTTTTCAGTTTTAGAGTTTTAGAGAATTTGGACATCACTATTACATCTCAAAGATTACAAAGTAGACACTTCTACTAAGTTTCCATAAATAAAAAAAATATTAAAAGAAACATGTCTAGTTCAATGTTTTAGATAGCATATCTTTCCTTGATCCCATCCTTGACCCTATTCATCTTTAAGTCCTATGTAAAACATTTCAAAAAATTGGGATGAGCATAAAAAGCTTAGTAAGGGATATAAAAATATGGAAAGGAAACATGGGTACATGTATACATAAGAATCAATGAAATCATACTTTAATCTTTAAACATAAGCACTTTAACATACCTCATAAAATCATGAATAAAACATAGAAATCATAAGGAATAAAGGTAACTTGAGGCATTCATAACATTCTTACGTAGGGAGTAACCCTCTTGGTTACGTTTGGAATACCCATCACAGTATATTCCCTAAATATCTTCGGAGAAACCATAACGTTTAACCCCTTCGCATTACCCAATGCATTGGAGAGATATATCAGGCTCACCAACCCTTAGTTTATCACGGAACCACTCGTCTTCATAATAATTCCCAAGAACCATAACATAATCGTATCACATAAAAACATGCATAAAGGAAACATAACATTTCCACTTTTCAATCACAAGATATCAATACAACACCTTGATATAAAAACATTATAAAAACCATTTTCAATACCAAAATAAAAGAAAAGTAAAACATGTTATTTATTTTTCATTAAAAAAAGGTATGTCTTGTAGAGGAAGCCGAAACTCAAATAATGGTCACAGCGGCGGAGAGTCGTTGTCGCCGCATACGTACGACAAAAGCACTCCCTTTTGTCGTTTAGTAAAACGGTTCGTATAAAAATATTCCTTTTGGATAAACATAAAAGTCAAAGGGGTTTATACACCATATAAAATAAGGTTGTGTATAAAACAAAAATATGCCTCAATGAAAGGAGATTGAGATGAAGTCCCATACAAAGACGGTATCCTTGGATTAAGGATAAATCAATTACATAATTATGTGTGACAAACGAATACACCAAATATAAGTGGATATTAAGTGTAAAACAATAAGATGATATTCACACATATTCAAAGAATTACATATTCAAGGAGTACAAGTTTCTCCCAAAGAATCAAAATTGGGTTAAGAAGTTCCCTTTCAAAAATTCGACAGCCTAACGGCGTCATTTCAAAATTCAGAAAATGAGTTGATGAGAGATAAAAAGGGTATCTCATCACTTGGAAATAAAATTTACATCAATAAGGATATAGAAGAACATATCCCAATTTAATAGTATGTGAATTAAAAGACATAACAAAAGAAGTCTTTTAAAAAGAGGAGTGTGAAAGGTTCCCTTACCGACTTGGGTAACTTTCGAAACGTACACCCCATTAAAGAAGGGTTGTACAATGAATATGTAAATACAAATAAATGAAATTATATTACAAAAAGAGTATAATAATGGTCCGTACATACTCTAATCAAAGGAACTGGAGGCAAATGTAGCATAAATCTTACGGGAATAAAAGTGAGATGAAAAATCCCTTACGAAAACTCGGCAGCCTAACGGCGCCACTTAAAACTTCCAAAAATGGATTGATGAGATCAAATAGGGTATCTAATCATATTAAAATAAAATTTACAGACATAGTAATATAAAATAACATCCCCCAACATAACAAAGAGGAGCTTAAAAGAAGTGACCTAAAGAAGAGTACTTAAAAAGAAAGAGAGAGGTTGGATCTCTTACGAAAATTCAGCAGCCTAACGGCGCCACTCAAAAATTCAAAAATGGATTGATGAGAGAAAATAGTTTCTCTCATCATATGAACATAAAAAAATTACAGTAATAGTAATATAAAGGAACATCCCAATCATAAGAAAGATGAGCTTAAAAGGAATGACATAAAAGAGTGTACTTAAAAAGAAAGAGAGGGGTAGGTTACCTTACCTCAAGTCTGACTTGTCTTGTTCGTTTCTTTATATTCCTGAATAATAAACATTTGTCAATTTATAATTGCTTAAGGACCTCTTTTAAATATTATTATTCATTTTATATCACATATTATAATGTTATAATAATTGGTTAATAATGTGATTTCATATCAGACGTTTTTGTCGATGTTTGGTACATGAGTCAAAAATGAACTTGTTTGAAAATGATTGTCCATGTAGTTATAAGTAAATCATTTACAGAATAGTATTAATGATTTAAATATCATATATATCCAGTAAATATTCATTTTATACTACTCCATAACATTTGGAGATAAAAAGAAATGAAATGCACCGTTCATGGAGACTGTAGGCCGTACGTATGCATGAACGCTACTTTCATTTCTTTGTCATATTAATGGAATTAAAAATAATTGAGATATATATATATTATAATTCCATTATAATATATATGTTATATAGGTCACATATTTTTATTAATTTCATTCTTTATACATTCCTTGTATTGCATGAACGAGTCACATCACTTGAGGGGGCGGTAGTCCACACTTCCTTGTATGAAATTATCGCATTTGCACAACATGAATAGCATAAAGGAATGGTTTAAATATAAAATTAAGAAGCATATAGAAAACATAAATACCATATATATCATATATATTGTATAGTGACATCATAATGGCCACCATTAAAGGTGTTAAAAGAAGATTGGACAATCATCGTTTCGTGAGGCATAAATTCTCCAACCACAAAAACAGTATGTTCTTTATCCATTAGACGAAGGTGTGTGTAAGTGTAGCTCGAATACATTACATAAAAACATCCTAGTATATTTAATATACTATTTTTGTTACAAAATAAAGGAATAAAAAGAGTTTAGAGGGTTGGAGAAGCAAAATAAAACAAAAGAACACAAGTGAAGATGTTACCTTAAAATCGGGTAACTCTTCTTGATTTGAGCTCAAAGGTTTCCTTGGAAAGGATTATGCCCAAAGGTGAGGCTTCAATGATGAATATAGGGATTTTTAGAGATTAAATGGTCAGGGGTTGGCTGAGACAAAGGCTTGAGAGGTGTGGGTAAGGTGGTAGAGGTGGGGGCCTTTTATAAGAGAAAAGGAGGGGCACTCTTGGAATGCTATAAAATATTACTTTATTATAAAATGATTTTTGGATTTTAAAGGTCCGAAAAGGATATATTTCGAGGATAAGGTGATAAGGTTTTGAAATCTACCCATCAAATAGGTTTGTGACAAGTGTAGGTCTTATAGTTTACATTATCGTTTCATTTAATTTAAATTGTTAAATAATAAGGTAATCGCTGCATCATCATCGTGTTGTAAATAATTTAATTTATTTAGTGTATAAAAATTATAAAAAAAATATCAGGATGTAGGAATTATTTTTAGCTTTCTAATGAATATTTATAGTCAATAATATTACTTGTATAAACCCATGTAAAAATTGTTTTAGTAAAACAACACATGTTTGTGACATTTTAATTTTTACATTAAATAAAAAGATATTAATGTCATTTTCCTACCAAAGTGGCTCCATGGGGTCCCCAATTTGACCCATGGATTTTCTAGGTCGTCCATGACACATCCAATTAGGGTAGGACATGTGTCTAGGTCATTTCATATTATTAAAACATTATTTTTACCTTAAATTACACCAATTACCTCTAATCGCGATTTATAAAACTAAAAAGTTATTATTCACCAAAAAATTATTTTAATCCCATTGAACCACATTTTACTTCTTAATGACAAGCATGTATGTCGGATTTTTGAAAATCAAATCACAGAAGTGGAAAAGTTTCATTTAAACAAAAAAATCAGTTTCTTTAACTACCACTTAGTGGTTTCACTATTCATCAAAAATTGAAGTTTTTCAGAAAAAATAGCAAAAATTAAACCTAAGATATATTTGATATTCTGAGTTCAAAAATGATGTATATTTTACAAAATTAAAAACATATAAGTTACATTAATTAATTTCATAATTAATTCCCGCTATCAGAACAAAAAGTGTGTTTTTATGAAATAATATATATCAAAAGATTGACACTAGTTTAAGTCCAATTTCAAAGTGAAATTAATTCCAATGACCACTATTGGATTAAATGGTAAAATTATATTCTAATTTCACTTTAAAACCAATTCAAAAGATAATCTAATCATATAAATAAATCAGATTAACAAGAGTTTTTGAGTTAAAATACATTTTTCACTATTCATTAAAAAATGAACTTTATCGGAAAAATACCAAAAATTTACACAAATTAAATTTTGATGTCCCGATTATAAAGAGGAATTTTATTTGGTCCAATAGAAATTATAAGAGTTACCAAAACTATATTTAAAGAGGGTTCGCCATTAAAAGGTGATAGTTTGGCCTTTTAGTGAATATTAGAAGATTTATGCTTAAAATTGGATTCATTTGCATTTTACGCCTCTAACATTTATTGTAAAAAGTAAAAATATTTTACAATCGTATATAATCATTTTGTAGTTAGTTATATTCATTCCCATCATTACAACGGCTAGGTTTTATCTTCCATTTAAAATAAAATTATTTTATTATTAGTGTGCAATACAAGATTTCAAAGGAACTCATTGTCGCGTATTGGGTACGCCATCAAGCATAGCGTTCCCTTTAAAGTAATATTAATATTTCATTCACAAATATGGATAAATATGAAAATGTAATATTCTTTATTTACATGGGATGTTACAATTATAGATTAAAAGGTTCAACTGAGACCTATGGTAAACATCAACATTCCCATACAAGGTAAAAAAAATTAAACTTCCCTTACTCAAGGGTTGAAACTAAGTATGCCACATTAAGGATTCATGTTTAGGGAATTTATCCAATTCTCATTTTTCAAAACATTTTAGGCAGCTCTTGTAAAAAAGATATCAAGTACCAGTTATAATGGAAAACTCAACTGAGAACTATATTTAGATGACACCATATAGAATAATAAGAAAATTATCTCATGATTTGCTTTTTAAACATTTTAAATATTTCATAATTCATTAAGATTAGCTTAGTTAAAGAAAATTTCAATTCCCATACATAGTGTAAAACACCCTTTAGGTTTTAATTAGAATTTTAATTAACTAAATCTTTATAATATTAGAGATCAAAATAAGATGATAAGTCTTTTACCAACTAAAGTGGGGATAGTCAAGTAATATACCACCATAAATTTATATGTAGAATCATATAAGTGGATACTAACACTTTAAATAACCATCCCATTTCACATAATCATAACCCCATGTGGTTAAGAACCAAAGAATACAATAATAAGTCAACCTACAAGGGTACCATCATTTTATTCATGTAATTTAAACACCCGTAGTGGGTTTATTCATAAGCAACTTTCCCCAACTGACCTACTTGTGTCTGGATGTGCTTTTAGGGATTCAGTCACACGGTTCATCATTACCAAATAATATAGGTATAATAATTTATTTAAAAATATAAACCATGGTCCAATTTGATGCATTACCATTAAAAAATTATAATGGTACAAGAATTTATAAGTTAAAATTGGAACTTCATGTAACTCCAACCAAGATGTCACCTTCATTCTAAGGAAATAACAAGTCATATATGATGGTTTGATTATATGGGTTACCCTTCCCAATTTATAAAGTCCCATACACTTTTTAAATTGTTTTTGGAATAAATTTTATCATAACCATAAATATTTCAGCCTGTGAAATGAATGGTACATGAATGAAACAATCTATAATTGGTTAATTAAGGTGCCACTGTGATGATATATGAGGAAAAACTATTTAGGTTGATGCAGACACTTTAATAACCAATCATACATCATAGTTATAATAATAGATGCTATAATGGAGAAATAACACCAATGAACATAGTAATATTCATGGAAATGTACTATATAATTAGGAAACATCATCATTCAAATCATGAAATCACCCAAGAATGGTATACAACTAAGTATGCTAAAAAATCACATAAGGTAAAAATATCAAATATCAAAAAGTCAAGCAATGTACTCTACATGGAATGGCATGTGCATGGAACGCGAATCTCTATGTGCCTATAATGATGCATGAACATGCCTTGTCTCTTTCCATATTGGTCCAATAGGTAAATCTTATAAATTCATAAATCAATAACTAGTGAAAGTATGACAATCACAAAAGGTGAAATAATAATGAACTTTAATGACAAAAAATATGAACAACCGTCTCATACTAGGAAACTTGATCTTTTCCCCATGCATGGGATGACCAAACAACGAAACAAGCTATTTTCTAAGTGCTGACACATTCCAAGTCTCCTTTGTACCAACACCAAATAGTAAGATAAGTAAGTAAGAAAGATCAGATAACACTTGTATCCTTCTGGCTCTGGTTTACTAATAAGTAATCAAACTTGTGCACCAAATGGCCTCAAAAATGCCACTTAATACACCAAAGGCCGACAACTAGTAGTGAGGTTATAAAGTTAGTACAATGGGGATACTATACCATCCAGATCAATAATAAATATAGTGGAAGTAATAATAAATAAAGGAAGAATATTATAATAAAAACTAAAAATCAATAATAAATTAATGAATAATCATGAATGATCATGATACAATATAAAAAAATAGATATACAACATGTAATAAATAAACATGAATAAATAAATGAACAAAATCCATAGGGATATATCCATGAACATCCTAATCACTGGCTCAGTCCTATGCTCTTAAGATCCCATGTACATGAATAATGTTACATAACATAATCCATGATCCTGAACCTACAACCTCGAGGTTTGTTTAGGCACCAAACGGTGGCCCGAATATGGTGTAAGATAAACTTAGTAGGGAACCACCAATGGAATCTAATTCATATCCATTTCATGAATATAAAATAATCATTGTGCAGGTATAATAATAAATTAGTGTAATGAAATAAATAAATGTAAACCATGTCAGGCTCAGGTCCCTCATGGATGACTGACCGACTATATCTTTTTCATCCAATTCCAGATGTCTATGTATATAATAATAGTAAAATAAAAATATAGTACCCATGTAAAATAATCCAAGGTGTCCATAGACAATACTGGTCATGCAGGACCCAAGGGGAACCCAGGGTTTCCCTATATAATGGTGATTGTAGAAGTATCTACATGTCTCATAACAGTAAAGGTTTATCACTCAAGGGTAAACTAATTATAAATCAATCATAATTTAATATTATATGACATATGATCCCCTCTAGGGAATTACACATCAAAATCCTAGTGTTTATCAAGAAATAACATAATCTAATTTAACCCATGAGCCCATCCATGTTAGTTCTTATTAGGATTTTAAGTATCGCTCAAGGAATATATCATGTCATGCAAAGTTTGAGTCCATCCAAGGCATTTCGTATCATGAAACCAGTATCACTCAAAGAGTGTCATGATTCATTTAACCACTTAGCCCATCCAATGAATTTCTTATTATAAATCTATATATTTCTCATGGTGTATATATAACCTCAAATAGCCTATGATCCCTTCTAATTCATTCCATTACCGAAATCTAGGTATCGCTCAAGGACTACTTATTATCATTCAACCTATGAGCTTGTCTAAAGAATTCTATATTAGGGATATAGGTATCTCCCAAGGATTGATATAATTTTATTTAACCTATGAGACCATATAAGTAGATATATATAAGAATCTCAAGTATCTGTCAAGGAATAGGGAAAATAAATTGGTTCACTAAATTCAATAATTAAGATTAAGCCATGGTAATGTCCATGTGAATACAAAACTCATCAATAAAAAAAGAATATAATGAAATCACTTCCCAATGATACAAGGGTCCATGTAAGTATAAAATCCATATAACCATTCATTATAATTAATTTAATTTATCAATTCACTCAATGAAGTAAGAAGGTCCATGTGAATAGACATTCCATTTAACAATTATTTTAAACTCATTTAACTTACTCCATTAATCACTTTAATCATAATTAATAAGGGCCAATTGCGATTATCCATAACACTTACCATCTATTAAGTTCATCCATTCATTCTTCCTAAACAGTTAATTCAACATACCTTATAGGGGTATTTGGTTACTTGGGAAACATGTGCATGATAAAATCATAATTATGCGAGTCTTACATCTCATTAAACCCCCCTATTATTCCAAAAGAACACAATGTAATTTAACAATATCCATGTAAGGAAACCTGCCTAAGAGTAGTTCAATCAATTCATTTACCATCATTTAATGATTATTTTTTTGAAATTTCAAACCAAACTCACTTAGTGGAGTTTTGGATAATTAAACACATTTTTTCATCAAGTAAATACATGTGAAACAACCATGAAGTGGTTATCATTTAGGTTTAATCCTATAACAATTCCATTGGGCCTTAGAATGGATATATATAGTATTGTTGGTAATTAAATTTAAGAGTTAAACAATTTAGGAGTAATGCTCAGAGAATTTATCATGTAGGACAATTATTTTTTTCATAAAATAATGAAATTTTATGGGAATAGAAAAAATACCACCTGCCTTATACCAAGGATGCTTTAATCATGCATTCTTGATCATTGTATTGATCTGAAATGAGGGTAATTGAAAAATTAAAAAAATAACTTGAAAATATGGTATAATAGACTGCATGAAAATAACATTCTATATAGGGAGGTAAAACCATAAAATATATAAAAGGAGTCATATAATTACCTCTATGCTTCCAAAAATACAAACAGAGATAAATTAGAGGCCTAAATGAAGTAGAACACAGCATAGGAAAAGGTGGAAGTGGAGGAGTGCATAGGAGAGTATACTAGAGAAATAGGGAAGGAAAAATGGGTGAAACCCCTTTATGTACTAGAGGGGGGAAATTGTATTTTCACGCTTTTAATTAGATTCATGGTTTTGATACATGGTTTGGATAACCGTGTTCCAACCGTATGGTGCTGCTATCCAAATACATCCACATCTCACATTATTAGAACACAATTTGATGTACCATACATAGCCCATATGGTTCTCTTACATATGTTTCTATAAACATCTCACATCGTTATTCACCACACATTTTATTGTTTATCAAACTATTCTCCTCCATTTATGGGCCTTGTGGTTGAGTCACACGATTACTAATAACTATGTTTCAACTATGCACCTCATCTTTTCCTTCATTAAAAGAAGTTTTGAAGCCCTAAGCTTCTAAAACTCATCCAAACACCTGAAACACCTCTCATTACTTCATCCTGGGTAAACCCCCAACCGGTCACTTGAGCTAGCTCGCAGAAAGACCCAAGAAGAATTCCCAATCCTCTCGAGTTGTAAACTAGTACTAATCATCAAAATTACATAGTTGGGGACAATTTATCTCATAACAAATAGGTAAATAAAAAAATATAAATTGAACAATAAAATTCAAAACACTAGAAAAGGGAAAAAATAAACTATTACGTACATATCCATGTGACCTCATGGGTCACCTCCGACCATTGGTAACACTCTCCCCCTAAGATAACCAGAGTAAGATATAGAACTAGAAGCTAAAAACAAAAATAAATCTATAGGAATGAGTATTAAAACTTAGTAGTCATTCCCGAATAAAATATTCCCTATTCCTTTACTTTAAAAATAAATCCAAGAAATTCAAGTTTGAAAAATAATACATAATAAAAATTATGTTTTCCATTATTTCCAACTCCACGTAACAAGTTTCCATTCTCAATAAAATCATTTCATTTACACTATATTTAAAAAATAAATTCCAAGAATTCATAAACATTTCAAAATGAAATGAAATCCATTTAGATTAAAACATCATTTTCATAAAGGTGGGAACATGTGAGAATCAACTGAATTGTAAATTTCATCACAATCACCATGCACATTTTCATAAGAATATTTTGAAAACAATTTCAAAAAAAATCTCATGGAATTTCTTTTAAGAAATTTTTTTTAAAGGAAACAATTTCTCAAAAGAAACTTTCTTTGAAACCACAATGTACACAAGTTCCACCTTATACCAACGGTTAGCACCACATCACATTAGCATCACATCAAAAGTATCATGTCACAAACTAGCACAATGTAAAATCTCTATAGGTAACTAGAACAAGTGGGACCCTATAAATCTGGTGCCACGGTGATCAAAATACCCCAACCATAAGCAACAACATTCTTATGCATGATCTTTTAGTGGGGATCCCATCCCAAGGTCTAATGGTTTCTATATAATAAACCAAAACCAAAATTGTTCTTATTCAACATCCACTAGAGGGGATCCCATACCAAGGTCTAGTGGTCCCTGACCATATCATATGTTTAGTTAGTGTTGTAATGTCAATCCTACTATATGAAACTGGGCCTCGGTCCCGCTAAATCAAATAGCATACTAGTTCTGTTCACCCACCTGGATACCTAGGTTTCCCATGTTCTCTACAGCAAATGATGGTGAGATTTTATAAATAAAACACATATGAACACATCATTTTATCTACTCAAAAACCATTCAACTTATCACCATTGAACTACCTCCTTGAGAACATCCCCCTTTTCATGTCACACAATAATGCAGAAGTCTATTCACTAGAAACATGTCACAAATCACACATTAACAATTACATCAAATTTATCAAAAAAATGTTGAATGCCTCAAGAATGTTTTTCCACTTCCAAAAATAATTATTGAAATGCCAAAATGGCTTTATTACTTTACAGTTAATACATTAATTTTAGAAAACATAATCCCCCAAAAATTCTAAGTTCCAAAATAATTTAAAATACCAATTAAAAAACCAAGGCACTATACGTTTAAAAACAATCTTGAAACCATGTTTAAATCGAATTAATCCATTTAAGAAAGGAAAATCTCCATTTAACCTCAAATTCACATAAAAAACCATGAACTTTTTCAAACATACCAAACAATGAAATTTCCCATTTTTAAGATGACACACAAACCCATATTCATTAATGTCAACTTTCGAAACTATTATACACACACCAGACATCTTTATAAATAACCACTACACACCCAAAACCATTTTGGAAACCACTTTTAAGCATTTAAAATGTTGATCATTATAAAAAAATCTTGGAATCGTATTTTAATAAATAATACACATATCAGAACATAAAGGTGAATCATGAATAGTTAAGGAATGTCTAACACCAATAATCACCATCACCTTACATAGCATATAAATACTATTTAATATGAGAAACACTTTTTAAAATACTCAAGGAATTAAGGAATTAAAATTAAAGGCCATCGAATAGGGAACCTACATCAAGATAAAGGAACTATTATTTTGATGTCAACAACATTAGTCTTCCATTTACCGCTTGCACGCATATGCACCTTTGTTTATATGCAAGGAAACATATCCCATATGTACATATTTGCATGGCCAAATATGTAAAAGGGGATCTTTACATACTTTCTTATACGAGCATACAACCCTTTTCACTTACAAGAGTATGCATATTAATATACCCATATAAGCACACCTAGAACCATTATATATATTCGTCTTTTTATGGGTGAATAAATAAAAAGAGGGAACTTATACAAGTACATGCCTACTTATGCCTACACATGAGAGAATTCTAAAATGGCATCTTGAACCCATCCCAAAAAAGACAAAAACTTACTAAAAATAATACGAGGAACCTAAAATCACAAAAAGGACCGACATAAAAATTGGGCTAAATAAGGATTTATTAGAAATACTACCTCAAGAAGTGATAGAAAACTACAACAGTTTAAAATAATTCAACTTCAAAGGTGGATAATGAAACAAAAATAGAGCTGACCCGAGAGACACATCGCACTCCCTATTAAGAAGAGAAACATCAAAAATCATCCCAACCAAAAACATAGGGTTCAACCGAATGGATTAAGGTGATGGTAGAGAGTATAATCACCAAACCAAGGGAATAGGAGGGGGTTGGAGTGCTTACATTGTGACATAGACCAAGAAACTGAAGGAAATATGGTGGAATCATTGAAGGAGAGGGATCTTGATGGGGGGGGTGGAGTTTGGATATAGAGGAGGATAGAGGGATCCTCACGCGAAGTAGAAGTTTGAGAAGAGGGGAAAAGAGAGGAGATAAATAAATAAATAAAAAAGAAATAAAATAAAAACAAAATTTTAAGATTCGGGGTGATTCACATGGTTTGTGCATAGTTTACCAAACCATGCATTGGACACTTCCTAGGCTAGTCACCCTCACATAGTTATTCCTAGGACGATGAACGGTTGAGAAAACTGTGATTAGACTATTCCACTTGGAATTGCCAACTCATAGAGCCAATCTGCATGCTTGTCGAATGGTTCAATAAATCGTACACATGTTGTGCACCAAACCACTATATCACCAGGGTCCCCGAACTATCACCACATAGTTACTCCTAACCGTACATGATAATTATGAAAAAACTAAAAATACAACCATTCTATCATGACCCCACCCATTGAGGGGCCTCATAGACTAGTGGTAATCCAAGTGTGCTACTATAAACCTGCCTCTAATAGGATAAGGGAAGGAAACTAAAACTAAGTCGACAGAAAATATTTCAGAGGTCTTATCTTGTAAAAACCTTCAATAGATATGGAACTATGATACATGGAATAATCAACAATCACCAAACATGTATGCATATAAAAAACTAAACTTTATAATAATACATGTGTGAGATAATAATTATCCTGTATAACAGCATCAAAGAAACACCTAAAAGGTAAGAATAAAATAGATAATTGTCTTAATAATCACTAACACATGACAATAGTAAAAAAATAAACACTATAATAACTCTTATTGAAATAACACCATCAATAACTATCTCTATCATGTACCATAATACACCACTATGCACCAACTCTATCAACTCCATTAGCTCCACATCTATAGAAGTCACTAACCAACTTTGAAATGTCTACAAAAACAAAAAATGTTTATGAAAAAGTCCTCTTTAGCGGTGAGTACAAACAAACCTATCAGGACAGCTCAAGTAATGATGAAACAATATGTCATCTAAAAATCCAAACTGAGGGAAATAGGTAGGATAAGTCTAGGTCTTATCAATTGTCTAGACAACCAAGGATGGAAGAAGAATCAAGTCTCCACAAAATAACTCCATGAAGGATCAAATATCATAAGGAACTAAATATACCTAGAATATCAGAAGTATCATATGATTGAATTTGAAAGCTTAGTTGTAGGTCACACCTCGAGGAAAATTGAGTATGCATGACATATTGTAAATTCAGAAGCATCTGTAATGCACATCATCACAACTACCTAGATATATTAACTTCCATGATAACTATATAAAGTTATAGTAGGGTATTATTCCTCATCAATAAGTTTGGATATCAAACAAGGGATTACTTAGCCCCTATGGAGTACTCCGTTGAGACACACATGGGAGTACCATTCATATGAACATAAAATTGTCCCCTGATACACGTGGGAGTACCAAATCTATTTATCATATGGTAGACCACTCTTTTTCATGATTATGTCACCAAGGGAGTACCTAAACTCAATGAATAGAGAACTGTTCCTTGACACATATGGGAGTCCATTAACTCAATGTTTTCTTTAGACTCCTCTCCCAAACCTTGTCATCACCTCTAAGGATCTTGGATCATCAAACAACCCAAAACACCTCATAAATGATATTTGATGACAAAAATGACTATAAAATAATTATTTATGTATAAATATTTTTGAATGGGCTTTGAAAGTATTCAAATATAAAACAAGGGTGCTATTTTTTGGAAAACACTAAGGGAAGAAAAGTACATGATGTGAAGTTAAACTTACATGGAATGTTGGACTCAGTAGTAGTAGAGTATATACTATAGTAATCTAGATCATGTGGATTCAACCTACACATCATGTATAGTAACATACATGAAATATGGGACTTATTGTTTCATTTGGTCATATGCTTTTAGTAACTGTCGAGCTTTAATGCTATGGAACACGATATGGACTCCTTAGTATATGGAATTTATAATTCCACCAAATTGATCATGTCAGGTTAGCACACATGACATGTTTGGAAGAGTACATGGAATGTGGGACCTATCGTCCAGTTAGGAATGTACTTATAGAATATTCCAATTCATGATGTGTAACATTTCCCACATGATGTATAGGGACTACTGGTTTTCTATGTGTGTACACTAGTATAAATTCTACATCGGCCAAAATATGTAATGTGTGATTGAAGTCCCATCCATGTAAAATTTATAAATCCATGGAAACCCTGGCACCATGGAATATGGAATACATGACATATGACCCAGAGGTCTACATGCCTTGTAGTGAAAAAATTTATACTAAATGCATAATCCTCACCATATTCACCATCCCCATCATGTTTTCTAATCCCCAAAATCTTGTATTCACCATAATTCACCCCCAAATACCACTTGGGTCTCCTACTCTCTTCACTATAGCTACCTTCCCTATTGTTCCGGTCATCATCTTGTCTGTCATCACTGTTTCATCTACCCACATACCAAACATCATCATATCACTATCTAAGATAATTTTATCTCATTTCCAGATGTATACCATCACTCCACTATTCCACCTCTCAAATTCTACCACCTCTTACCATCCATGTTTAGTCTAAGAACCACTCGGGCCCCCATTGTTGTACTGTAATGAGAATGTTGGGGAAGAATAAAATAGATAATGGTTTTTCTATGGGAAATCTATCCACGAGGAAATAAATTAGCATTCACATTACTCAATAAATTTGGTAATAAGAATTTCTTTTTAGTAAAATTTAATGTTGAATGAGGGGGGTGGGTTTTGAGGTAATTCAATGCATTGAAAATTATAAAATAAATATAGAAGGAATTCTTTGAACAAAATTTATCAATAAACCACCACGTAAAAGAAAAGATTTTATAAAAAATAATTTAATGATACTCAATGAATAAGAATTATTTTAAATATATTTTTTTGAAAATTAATATTTTATAAACAAATCTATGTGTGAACTTTAAACACAATAAATAAATTATAATTAATTAACAAGTGGTATTTTTAAAACTAAAAAAATGATGTGTTTGGTTTCTTGTAAAAAGATCAAGATAACATGATTGAGATTAACCAAGAAATGAAAATTCTTTATTACATGATTATTTAATATAATCCCCAATTATTTATTATTCAATATAAAATAATAATAAAAATTTATGTATCCATGATTCCCTTCATGTTTTCACAGTAATGGATTTTAGAGAAAGATATTTTTATGTAATATATAATCAATAACATGAGGAATGATGCTATAAATAACAATAAGTCTTACCTCGTTCACAAATTGTTGATGATGTTATATTTATTAATTATAGATTCATGTTTCACCATCATCACCTCATAAATATCCTATTGTTCCTTCAATTTTATGTTGCACCACTGAAAACTAGTTCCCACCAAGAAAATTATCCCACTCTTCTGCTACCCAAGGTATTATGTCAAAAAATGTATAACTCAATAGGATTAATATAACAAGGATTTTATAGTATTTGAACTTGGTAAACTTATATTTTATTTAATGTCCTGAAATGGCCTAGTCAAGGCTCGATACATAAACACAAAACCTACACCAGACCTAGGTAAAACACCTAATTCTAGAGAGGAACATGGTGTGGACGTTTCCTTCTAATATTAAATTATAAAAATACCAATATCCATGCTCTTTGGATTTATTTAATAAATATTAAATATCCATTAAATTTCTGATAGATTGGAACTTTAGCAAAACATGGCCCAAGGCTAAACACTATGTTCCAAGATCAAGGGAAGAATAAAAAAATACAAGGTCATTATTTGTGGTAAATGTACTATTTTACCCTTTAAGGTACCATTGACCTTGACACTCAAAAAAGAAATTAAGTATCACTTGGGGAAAATACGGGTCGGTACATAAAATCTGATGGAATTTATATTATCTCAGGTACTAAAATACATATTATTCATTTTTTTAATATTTTAGATAAATTTTACAATTTTTTTATATTTCCTATATGAAATGTGGATATAAAAGTTTAGGTTAATTCCAAAAATTATGTGGTCTTTCCATATTTTCTATGAGAATTCTCCCAAAACATATTAGAAGAAATCATGGGGTGGTATATTAAATCTCTTCACCAGCTCAATAAAGGTCCCAACGTGATTGGTTCATGCCAAATTAGTATTAAATAGTTGATTATTGGTTTGATTAGATGTATTTTTATGATAATTATTATTGTATTTAGGAAAATTATGCATTTAGAACATACATGTGAACTCTTATTCAAGGTTTATAAATAAAATAACATAAATTCCGATTGGGATCTCATTAAATTAATTTTATTTATTACATTGTTTCATAAGGAACTCAATCAATTATCTTTAGGGTAGATCCATGGTGGATTTATGCATAACATAGAAACATGATATGTCTATATCATTATGATTCCTTCTATATATATGGGTATATAAGTGGTGGTAAATAACATATTATAATTCGCATGAAACACATATATACATTATAAATAATAAAAATTTTATATTATAGATTTCAACTCATAAAAATATGTATTAATGTCCTTATAATGTGGACAATGTGTCCTTGTAAATTATTTAATATCCTCCCCTTATGTGGTTGAGGTTTTCTAGAGCAGTTGATACTGTGGTAGGGGTCAATGAGTATCCAAAACCCATTATATATCTCAAGTATAGAGGAGAAAAGGATGATGAGTTTTAAGTCATAGTATACCCCATGTAATATATATATTTCTAGAGCTATAGAAAGATAAGAATTAATGGGGGATCCAATGTAACGACCTGGCCTGGATCACCTATTTTCCTAAACTGAACTACCATAAGACCTCATGTATGCTTCTCAATCACTAGAGGCTAGAATAAACACAATGGTATAAGTTATTATATAATGGGAAGTTATTTTCCAACATTATAATTTAATCAATATGTTAAAAGATCAATAAAAAAAATTAGAAAAACCCATGTCTAAGTTTGGTGTTTAAAAAAAACTATATTTCAAAGGAATAAAACACATATACCAAAAGGTACCTATTATAAATATATAATTATATAAACAAAATTTTATATTTATGAAGTATCAAGGAAAAAAAATAGTTCAACCACATATAGTCCAAATATCAAATGTGATTAAATGAAAACCTTATATATATATATGATCTAAAAATAAAGTAAAAATAACAATAAACATTACTAAGGGACATCCAATGACGTGACATCACATAGAAGAAAAAAGTATTCCTGAGATAATATATGGACAAGAAAGCCATCATTTTCTCGAAAACCCCAAAACACACGCTCGATTATCTATCAACCCTCATGAAAAGGTTTCTTTCCCTTACCTAGAATCTACAAACATTCAAGGGGAACATGTGTAGGGTGTGAGTACATCATAACTTGTAAAAATTCACCACCTAATACCTACTTTTCAATTATAAGTTCAAGAGTATACAGTAGCAACACAAGGTTGGGAAACAACAATATATAATAATAAAGAGTTTGTTAATAAATTTTTGAATAAAATAAACTAATCAACCATTAATAGCATGCTCATAATTCCATAATATAAGCTAACTACACTTTCCATACATGAAATGCAATCTAGTGGAGTATAAACGTCCTCTTTAGAAGATAAATAAGCATAGGTATTTATATACGTACATACGTATGTATGTATGTATGTATGTATGTATGTATGTATGTATGTATGTATGTATGTATGTATGTATGTATGTATGTATGTATGTATGTATGTATGTATGTATGTATGTATGTATGTATGTATGTATGTATGTATGTATGTATGTATGTATGTATGTATGTATGTATGTATGTATGTATGTATGTATGTATGTATGTATGTATGTATGTATGTATGTATGTATGTATGTATGTATGTATGTATGTATGTATGTATGTATGTATGTATGTATGTATGTATGTATGTATGTATGTATGTATGTATGTATGTATGTATGTATGTATGTATGTATGTATGTATGTATGTATGTATGTACGTATGTATGTACGTATGTATGTACGTATGTATGTACGTATGTATGTATGTATGTATGTATGTATGTATGTATGTATGTATGTACGTATGTATGTATGTATGTATGTATGTATGTATGTATGTATGTATGTATGTATGTATGTACGTATGTACGTATGTACGTATGTATGTATGTATGTATGTGTGTACGTATGTATGTATGTATGTATGTATGTATGTATGTATGTATGTATGTATGTATGTATGAACTTATGTATGTATGTATGTATCTATGTATGTATGTATGTATGTATGTATGTATGAATTTATGCAAGTCTGTATGTCTGTATGTATGTATGTATGTATGTATGTATGTATGTCTGTATGTCTGTATGTCTGTGTGTGTGTGTGTGTCTGTATGTATGTATGTATGTATGTATGTATGTATGTATGTATGTATGTATGTATGTATGTATGTATGTATGTATGTATGTATGTATGTATGCATGTATGTATGCATATATGTATGTATGTATGTATGTATGTCTGTGTGTGTGTGTGTGTGTGTCTGTATGTATGTATGTATGTATGTATGTATGTATGTATGTATGTATGTATGTCTGTATGTATGTATGTATGTATGTATGTATGTATGTATGTATGTATGTATGTATGTATGTATGTATGTTTGTTTGTTTGTATATATGTATGTATGTCTGTATGTATGTATGTATGTATGTATGTATGTATGTATGTATGTATGTATGTATGTATGTATGTATGTATGTATGTATGTATGCATGTATGTATGTATGTATGTATGTATGTATGTATGTATGTATGTATGTATGTATGTATGTATGTTTGTTTGTTTGTTTGTATGTATGTATGTATATATGTATGTATGTCTGTATGTCTGTGTGTGTCTGCGTCTGTGTCTGTGTCTGTATGTATGTATGTATGTATGTATGTATGTATGTATGTATGTATGTATGTATGTATGTATGTATGTATGTATGTATGTATGTATGTATGTATGTATGTATGTATGTCTTTATGTCTGTGTGTGTGTGTGTGTGTGTCTGTATGTATGTATGTCTGTATGTATGTATGTATGTATGTATGTATGTATGTATGTATGTATGTATGTATGTATGTATGTATGTATGTCTTTATGTCTGTGTGTGTGTGTGTGTGTGTGTATGTATGTATGTATGTATGTATGTATGTATGTATGTATGTATGTATGTATGTATGTAACGCCCCGACCCTAGATACCCAGAGTCGGTGCATTATTACATAACATTGCCATGATCACATAGGATCAAGTCTCGAAAGACCGATTAGTTTAGTAGCCTTGGAAACACTAGATACATTCATAAAGTTTTACATTACATCATAAAAAAACATCTTGTCGTCATATCCCCTCATACTATCCCTGCAGGTCATTCATAAATTATTTCTTCATAATCCTGGGAAAAAGAAAACATTGAAAGGGGTGAGCTCATATGCTCAGTAAGGATAACATTATAGCAGAAGCTTTCATAGATAATCATAAACACTTAAGGCAATTTATAACTAAAACAAAAGCCTTTTAAACATGAACTTCAGCATAAAATGGCAAAGATAAAATGAAATAATGTCATTTACTTACTCACATGGATATTCTACTAGTCCAATGATCACATGCAATATCAATAACCACTTTTTTAATGATGGAATGCACAATGCCAGACTATCATAACCACATAGTCAAGGCCTCGTGCCAAGACTACAAATAAGATTTTGTCAAGGCCTTGTGCCAAGACACTATTTTGTCTCGTCAGACCTACCGATGCATCGAGGAGCTATAGTGGGCTCCATCCGTCACTTATTAAGTCCAATGCATTCATCATATGAACAGGTTTAAACATAACATAAACATTCGTATTAAAACTAGCATACGAAATGTCAATAATTTAACCACAAATCATGAATGGTATAAAAATAGCACATCCATAGTCAAACAAAACTCATTCGATATAATATGTAAGATTGTATTGTATCATATTATCCTTAATCAAGAATAATTAAGGATGTTGACATAGATGAAAATAATCATCAAAAATATTTGAGAGAAATATCCCCCTTTTTCTTGAAATCATTTAAAAGTCACACTATTTGTCAAGAAGCCATCTAAAAATAGATTTTTGAATCAAAGTGTCCTATACCACTTTGAAACTTTTTAAAAGGATTTTTAATTTTAAAACTTTAATTTCCATATAAATAAATCCTTAAAACCATTTTTAAAACACGGAAATTAATGAGAAATATTTAGATGAATAAGTCTTTAAAACATTTAAAAATGGTATTTTAGTTAGAGATTCTAACCAAAAGAGAGACACTTGAATACAAATAATTGAGGTAATCAAAACTTTGTAATATCGTGAGAATAAATGGATTCATGATATACTATGTCAAAGTACATTATATACACCATATAAAAGTGATTTGGTGTATAACAACAAAGAAGTCTCAATGGAATGTAAGTTGAGGTGAAATCTCTCATAAAGGCTGTATCCTTAGGTTAAGGATAAATCAACGAAATAATTATGTGTGCCAAATATAAATACACTAAATATGATTGGATATTCAGTGTAAAATAATCAAAGGACATTCACACATATTCTAGTAAAAACAACACCAATGAATTGGATGTTTATCTCAACAAATCGAGATTGAGTAAAAATTTCTCTTATCAAGTTCATACCGATGACTTGAGAATTTATCAATGGAGTGATTATGTGTATAAAAAGTATATCCACATAAAGGGGAGTGTAAATTATGACATAATCAAATTAATAGTTATTCCACACATAATCTTGGAGTAAAATAATCAATGAAGTATGCATAAAGCTGAATAAATGGAAATTGAAATTTCAAATTCCCTTATCGATTGGGTAACTTATGAAACATACACCCATGAAAGAAGGATCATACAATGATGATGTAAATACCCATAAATTAAAGTATATTACACAATTAATACAATCATGGGCATTACACATACACCACATGCAATAAATAAGTGGTGAACAATGGAATTCTCACGAAATTAGGAGTGAGATAAGAAACCCCTTACTTTGTACTTTTTCCTTGGTCGATGGTAGGTTAACCTCCTTTATAGTGGTGAAATAATTGTTATTAAATTATTCAATAATCATATACATTAATATTATATCATATATGATCTTTTAACATTGTTTTGTTAATAATATCTTAGTGTTATCATCGTTTCGGGTGTTAACTTACTCGTTTTCTTTTATATGTTTTGTTACGTAATCCATGTTTTTCATGTATAGGTTGTATCTTATTCATATCCAGAATGATATATAGTTCTTAAACATTATTTTCAAACCATAAAATGATAATTATACTTGAATGGATATGATGGAGAATGAATCTCATCGCGTTCGTGGAGACGGTAGTCCGTACGTACGCACGAGCGACAATATCATTCTTTTGATATTATGGATGGTATATTATATATACAGAATCATTATGATGTTATATTTATTGTTTTCAAGAATTATACATCATTATTATACCCATCCAAATAATAATATATTGAATAACAATTACACCACGACGTGCAGACGGTAAGTCGTACGTACGCACGTATGGTGACATGTTATTCAAAGGGTGGATAGAATACTGAATATGGTTGTACCATATTTATAATAACATCACAGTATATATATAAGATACTGGAGTTATTATTTTATAATGGTAATAACAAAGAAAGAAGAAGTGGAAGAAGAAAGGAACTTGAAAAAGGGTGGTGAAATCATTACCTCTTCTTTGGGTTCTTCCTTTTGATTTGATCAAAAGGGATCCTTAAGTTGGTTTTATGACTAAAGGAAGGCCGCTAGTATGAAGTGAGGGAAGTTGAGAGAGTATTTGGTCAGAGGTTGGCCGAACCAAAAGGCTTTGAAGGTGTGAGTTAATGAGAAGGTGGAGTGCCCTTTTATAAGAGGGGTGAGGGGCACCTTTGGAAAAGCTAGAAATATTAATTTATAATAAATTCATATTCGGTTTCTAATGGCTCCAAAGTTTATTATTTACAGTTTAAGGTGGGTATAGGTCGAAATCCATTCAAACAATAGAATTTAGATAGTTTTGGGTCATTATATTAACCTTATCTTTTAGTTTTAACTCTTAGTTAATTAGTTTGACATTTACCATGTCACTTCGTATTTTTTATTATATAGTTAATAAACATACGATATACATCCAAGAGACCCCCAAGTGGTCCATTAATGATATACCTATCATGATATAAGTCTCTTGGCCGAACCATAGATTTTTAGGAATTTAATATCAATTAATAGTATAATATTTGTTTTAAAAACTCTTTTATGTCAATTTTGACACTATTCAATAGTTGATTTTTGTGAAACTCATAACAGAATGATTACTTTGACCAAAGTTAATTAAATCAATACTAACATGTCATATTAACCTTGAAAATTAGTTTAATTCATAAAAAGTCTCAAATTATATTTATTTGGGTATTTATAATATCAATTATTCTAATTTTTCACTATTATGGTAATTACTGCATCATCATTGTGTCATAATAAAATTAAATTATTTAATGTCTAAAAATTATAAATAAAATATCATTATGTAGGAAATCATATTAACTTTATAATGAATATTTACAATCGAATTTATCTAATTATAACCCTATATTAAAAATGTTTTAGTAAATAAACTTTGATTTTAACTCTTTTAACTCTTCTTTGAATTAAATATTAATAAATGTCCTAATCTAATCCAAGTGGACCTAAATGATAATATTTTATTCCTAAGGTTTTTTTTGGTCGAGATACACTTGTCCAATAGAATTAGGACATGTGTTAGGGTAATATTAATATCATTTTTACAATTAATTACCCTACTTACTTTTAACCGTGGTAAATAAAAGTAAAAAGTTACTATTCACCAAAAATTATTTTCATCTCATTGAACCACATTTTACTTATTGATATTAACCGTGTCTCTCGGATTTTCAAAATTCTATTCACAGAAGCGGTAAAATTAAGTTTTATGAAAAATTCAGTTTTTTTAACTACCACTTAGTAGTTTCACTATTCATCAAAAATTGAAGTTTTTCAGAACAATGCCAAAATTTCACCCTAAGCTATAATTGATATTCCGAATTCAAAAATTATGTCTATTTTACAAAATTCAAAACATATAAGTTGCATTAATTAATTTTATAATTAATTTCCGATGTCATAACAAATAGCGTGTTTTTAAGAAACAATATATATCAAAAGATCGACAATTGTTTAGGTCCAATTTCAAAGTGAAATTAATTCTAATGAACACCATTGGATAAAATGGTAAAAATATATTATAATTATAATTTAAAACCACTCAATAATATAATTTATCGCTATAAATTATTTTGATTAAAAAATTTGTTTTTAAGTATTTTTCACTATTCATAAAAATTGGAAGCACTCAGAAAAATACCAAAAATTCATATTAGGATAATTTCAATATTCTGAAACCAAAAATGAAGTCCATTTTGAAATATAAAATATATATAATTTAAAAAAGTAGGTATTACTATTCATAACGGCTAGTTTGATTGGTTGTGGTGTGTTAGAATCTCGAAGTTGCGTACAATGCACGCCATTGCATTATTCAAAGGGAAACGTACCATGGAAGCTTGGGGTGTTACATTCTCCCCTCCTTCAATAAATTGCATCCTCGCAATTTTTTAAAATTGGTCTTGGGAATATAGTGGAAATTCCCACATCAGAAAGAGAGTCAATAAAACTATCTCTTTAAAAGAAAGGAAGAGAGGTATAAAGGTCATCCAAGATAACCCATACTAGGATTCCATGTAGGAAAACGTGGTTATGGACGATAAACTAAGTGTTCAGTTCTGATGAAGAGGGATAGAAAACATGATCAGAAGAAATTTAACAATAAGAAAATCACAAACTTGTGTTGGGACAAACAGTTCTTAGTCTCCCAGTAGGAAAATTAAATGGACAACATTTTTTTGTTTTAAGTTACATTACATAAGGACGAGGAATTCATTTATGATATTGACTAAAAACATAAAGAGATATACTTACATTTTAAGTAGAGTTTCATTATTTAATAACTTTTTACCACTAACTTATATTTTTTGAACAATGAGTATTCAAGAAGACTTGGTCACAATGAAAGAGATAGAATAAACTTCAATAGAAATACATGATCCATGTAGGATAAACTATATATTTAACTTTTCTTTAGAGATTAATCAAAACCAAAATGGTTAGTACAAGATCTAATGATCCCCCAAAAGGATATTCCTTGAGAGAAATAAACACTAATCTTAATTTCTAAAATTAAACCAACAATACCCCAAAGTTAAATAAATACCATTCAATAATAAATTGTCCATAAAATCATTCAATATAATAAAAACTAATATTGAAAACCAAAACTCATTAATAATGTATTCTTCCACATCAAATTGTATCTCTAAATGACATTAATTACTCTTAAAGTCACATACTTAAAAGTAATTAACCTAATCATTTCGGTAAATAACCCAAATCATTATATATCCACAATAAAAACATAGATAAAATAATAGATAAAATACCACCATTACTCCTCAAATGAAATCCCATACTATTCTATTTTCCATGGGCATATAGTGTTCACACCAAAGTGAACAACTTCCAAAATAACATTTATCACTTAATCACCAAATCATTTTCTTATACTAAGGGTATTTATTTGATAAGACATAAGATCCCAAATCAAATTATTATTGATAAATAAAATCATTTAACAAAAAATAATAGTCACACTAACCAGGGACTTCACGTAGTCCAGTGGTAGGTGATAATTCCCAGTCGCACTTTGGTTGTGGGTTCGATTCCCACAGCTTTGTCCGACATGACGGGTTGTCACACGGTCTACGTGTTGTCCTTTTTCAAAAACTATATTTTATAATATTACCAAAATGAGATAAATTCCTCAAAATACCATAACATAATTTAACCACAAATGTTATATCATACCTTGAATTTCCATCCCAAATTATAATAACTTATAATTCTCTCAAACCTCAATGATCATGTAAAACCAAATGGTTATTTATACCTATATCCACAAGAGAAGATATAATTCTTCCTCAAATATCATTCTCACAAGGCAAGCTGTGGGGTTACAAATACAAGAGAAAATTATTCCAAAGTAATCCCATCAACAAGGAGCGCTAATACTTTTTAAACATTTCTCCAACCATTTATTTACACATAGCTTCTTCTTTGACCAAGAAAATATCCTATATAATAGGGCATTCACTCGGGTAATGGCCAGGTCCCCTACATTTACGGCAAATGACTGTAAATGGACTCTTGGGACCATTTTTATCTTCTTCCATAATACTCTTCATTTTTCTTCAGCAATTCTTCACTTTATGTCCTTCCTTCCCGCATGTAAAGCATTTCTTTGTCCCATTGAGACACTTTCCTGGGTGTCTCCTTCCACATTTCCTACACGATGGAAATTGAGGATTCCTTTCTCCATGGTCTCTATTACTGGAGCTCTTATCATTCATCACCTTTCTCTATTTTTTTTTGAGTATGGTAATTGGTTAATATATATATTGTTGATCATATTTTTGGAAAATTGATTTGGCATAAAGACTATATCTTTTATGCCTATCAACATTCCATTTTGATGCTCATTTCCACCACCGTTCCCACCTTGTACATCATTCTCAAAGTCATTATGACTTCCTTGGAATCTATCCATTGACTAAAACCAGAAATCATTTTGTGAGTAACAGTAGTCAAAAAATCATTCAGAGATTAACATGTCACCATATTCTCAATTTGAAACATATTAGGATTAACCAACATCATTTACTCTCATCTTATATATATAATACTTCAAATTGGTTTGTAAAGAAAATGTAAATTATCCTAATCATATCCCCCGGGAGTGTTGTAACCAAGAGTGCAGCAAGGCCCGTTGTCATGCACCAGTTCCCATTCGAGTCCAGCTCAAAGTGGTGTTTTCGGGTTTTACCCCTAGGTACATCTGTTCCAGAGCCGCCTCTACCTGCTCGTATCTAGACAGGGATGTATTGCTTGTAAAACTCACAAAATCTCTACAATACCAAAATTCTAGGAAGTTCTTCTATACTAATCCTCAAAGTTCATCTTAGGTCTACGTGCTCTAATCATAGTTTATCTAAATCTAGCTTCCAAGGTTTGTACTAAACTTCCTCTGATAAAAACTGTAACGCCCCGACCCTAGATACCCAGAGTCGGTGCATTATTACATAACAATGGCATGATCACAAAGGATCAAGTCTCGAAAGAGTGATTAGTTTAGTAGCCCTGGAAACACTAGATACATTAATAAAGTTTTACATTACATCATAAAAAAACATCTTGTCTTCATATCCCCTCATACTATCCCTATAGGTCATTCATAAATTATTTCTTCATAATCCTGGGAAAAATAAAACATTGAAAGGGGTGAGCTCATATGCTCAGTAAGGATAACATTATAGCAGAAGCTTTCATAGATAATCATAAACACTTAAGGCAATTTATAACTAAAACAAAAGCCTTTTAAACTTGAACTTCAGCATAAAATGGAAAAGATAAAATGAAATAATTCCATTTACTTACTCACATGGATATTCTAGTAGTCGAATGATCACATGAAATATCAATAACCACTTTCATAATGATGGAATGCATAACGCCAGACTATCATAACCACATAGCCAAGGCCTCGTTCCAAGACTACAAATAAGATTTTGTCAAGGCCTTGTGCCAAGACACTATTTTGTCTCATTAGACCTACCGATGCATCGAGGAGATATAGTGGGCTCCACCCTTCAATTATTAAGTCCAATGAATTCCTCATATGAACATGTTTAAACATAACATAAACATTCGTATTAAAACTAGAATACGAAATGTCAATACTTTAACCACAAACCATGAATGGTATAAAAATAGCACATCCACAGTCAAACATAACTCATTCTATACAATATGTAAGATTGTATTCTATCACATTATCCTCAATCAAGAATAATTAAGGATGTTGACATAGATGAAAATAATCATCAAAACTATTTGAGATAAATATCCCCGTTTTTCTTGAAATCATTTAAAAGTCACACTATTTGTCAAGAAGCCATTTAAAAATAGATTTTTGAATCAAAGTGTCCCATACCACTTTTAAAATTTTTAAAAGGAGTTTTAATTTTAAAACTTTAATGTCCATATAAATAAATCCTTAAAACCATTTTTAAAACATGGACATTAATGAGAAAGATTTAGATGAATAAGTCTTTAAAACATTTAAAAATGGTATTTTAGTTAGAGATTCTAACCAAAAGAGAGACACTTGAATACAAATAATTGAGGTAATCAAAACTTTTTAATATCATGAGAATAAATGGATTCATGATATACTATGTCAAAGTACATTATATACACCATATAAAAGTGATTTGGTGTATAACAACAAAGAAGTCTCAATGGAATGTAAACTGAGATGAAATATCTCATAAAGGTCGTATCCTTAGGTTAAGGATAAATCAACGACATAATTATGTGTGACAAATATAAATACACTAAATATTATTGGATATTCAGTGTAAAATAATCAAAGGACATTCACACATATTCTAGTAAAAACAACACTAATGAATTGGATGTTTATCTCAACAAATCAAGATTGAGTAAAAATTTCTCTTATCAAGTTCATACCGATGACTTGAGAATTTATAAATGGAGTGATTATGTGTATAAAAAGTATATCCATAGAAAGGGGAGTGGAAATTATGACATAATCAAATGAATAGTGATTCCACACATAATCTTGGAGTAAAATAATCAATGAAGTGTGCATAAAGCCGAATAAATGGAAATTGAAATTTCAAATTCCCTTATCGATTGGGTAACTTATGAAACATACACCCATGAAATAAGGATCATACAATGATGATTTAAATACCCATATATTAAAGTATATTACACAATTAATACAATCATGAGCATTACACATACACCACATGCAATAAA